>CM051394.1:0-2707524 GCA_028052125.1 Melia azedarach | reverse complement strand
ATAAAATGATAAATCCAAAACCCTAAATCCTAAGTTCTAGTACCCAAAAACCCTAAACCTCAAAATTCAAAAACCTCAATCCCTAAGCTCGAATAACCTAAAAACTTTAAACCTCTAAATTCTAAATTATTGAAACTCCAAAATCCCAAACCCCAAGTCCTAAATGCCAAATTATTTTTTATTTAAATATATCCACCCCATTTGTTAGAGATTTATTTGTAACAATAATTTATAAATTTATAACATTTCAGTCCCTAAACTTGTTGAAATAACCGTTCAAGATAAAAAATAAAAACAATAAAAAAAAGGAGAAAAATAAGAGGTTTATTGATGGGCCAGATTGGTTGTCTGTGGAGGAGCATAAGACACCTACCATCTCCATTAATTCACCTTCCCATCGAAATCAAGAAGCATTTCTTCACAAACTGATCTTGTCCTTATTTTTCAACTCCATAACAACTTTCAATATTCCACAATTAATTTGAACAATCTCATATTAACTTTCTTAAATAAAAGTATCTCCATAATATAATACAATCAATTTTCTTTCAACAATGATTCAACTAATTTTTTTCATTAATTAAAGTTTTTTGATGAAATTATCACTCAAAATGCTGAATGGACTCGATTCGAAATCTAAATAAATTGTCAGGAGTGTGGCATTTCATCATCGATGTAGCCTTCATTTTTGTTTATTGAATTGGTTATTTGTTATTGTTTTGACTCTTGAAGCAAAGAGAAGGAAAAAAAAAATGTTTTATGGAGTTGGTTGAGTTTATTTCTTGCTATTTAACTGTTTCTAGTATTTATTACTTTTGGATAACTTGATATGGATTTAGCTTACTACTTCGTTCTAACATTGTTTGCTAGAAGAAAAAAGGTAAAGAAATTTTTTAATAAAACTGAAACATTATCTTTATTTATTTTTTATGTTAAGAAATTAATATTTTATTTAATATAAAATAAATTTTATTATATTTTTTATTTTTTCTATTGATTATTTCTCTTATCATATTCATCTTTTTTATATGACAAGAACAAACCAAAATAGAACAAATTTATCTTTATATTAAAAATTATTTTTTCTTTTGGGTTTGTTTATGAAAAAATTAAATAAGAAATTTTGATATATTATACACATAAAATAAAGAGAGAGACGAAATATAAAAAAAAAAACTACAGTCAGGGAAAAAAATATAAAACAAAATAGGGAAAAGAAAACCCTAGCTGCCAGAGTTGACTGAAGAGTTGTCCCTCGCTAGCAGCGCTCGTCGACCGTCGGCTAGCAACACGATCTTGATCCGTTCATCGCGACGTCTTCAACCCACTGTCAAGTTGCGCCGTCCTCATCCAGTGCCCCACCTCTGCCAGCAGTCGCCCCTTGCGGCTGTCCGAAGCGGCAATTGTCTCGTCGGACGTCGCCACTAGCACCAAACCGAGTCTCACCGCTCGCTAATCTGGGTAAACATTTTTCACCATATCTTAATTCTATTACTAAACCCATCTAATTCAAATAAAACAATTTTAAATATTCACTAAACCCTTCTAATTCAATACAAGGAGGAGGAGATGTTGAGTCAAGAAGAATCGGGCTGCGTTTTTGCAATGTTGAAGTCGGAGCAGAGACCGGTGGAGGAGATCGTTTCCGGTTTCATCTCCAAATTCCCTCGCCACCGCCATTTTGCTATCTGCAACACTCTCTCTATTTTGTTACAAGTAATTAATTCTTTCTTTCTATGTATTTATATTTTTCTTTCAATATATATATATTATAATTTAAGGCTTTGATCTTCATTTTCTTTTCAAATTCAATCTTTATGAACTTTGATTGGTCAATTTTTCTTTCTTTTTGTGCATAGTTGAAATTTTTCCTACAGTATGATTCTGGCTAGTTTGTTGTTGTTATATATTTCTATGTACCAGATTTCTTGAGAGCTTGAAATTTTGGCAAATGTTACAGAATGTTTTAAATACTTTATAAACTTTTATCGTTTTCCTGAATTTGTGTTAATGAATTCTGATTGAAATTTGTAGACGCATCTATTTAAGTGTACATATAGTTTACTTTTTTGTTGGAATTTTTTAGTTGCTGAATATCTCATATTATGTAGCTGTTATGTTAATTACTTTTGAAATTACATTGTCCAGTAAAAGATGAAACTTTATTGACAATTTTTAGTTGATGTGATACATAAAAGATTCTTTAGTGAGGTTCTTCTTTTTGGGTTTTGAAATAGTTGTCTGCTGCTTAAGAGTTGAATTCATGGGTTGTAAAATGTTGATTAAATTTCTCTTGTTGTTAGGGGACTCCTATTTCTCCTTTACATATATAAATACTATTATTACTGTTGTTACTATTACTATTGTTATAAATGTTAATGTTGCTGCCGCCTGCTAGTTGTCTTAGTTCTTGCTGTTTTTCTGCTACGATTTTTTTCATTCTTTATTTCTGCATGTGGCATTACCCTTTTTGGCATTGAGATTCCATAATAATAGCTACTTGGTTGTGTTTTAAACGCCTTTTTCAGTCTTCTTCCTTTGCTTTCTATGTAAATGCGTTGTGAGTCCCTTGCAGGATAAAAAGGCACTGAATTCGACTGAACGTCTAGTTGCATTTGCCATTCTTCATCAATCTTATTGCTCCCAAAAATCTTCCGCAAACCCATTTATATCTTTAATCATAAATGTAAGTATAATTTTTCAGTCTTTTTCATGTGCATTTTTATACTTATAAAGTCTTGAACATAATTATACACATCCCTGTTTAATCCATACTTTTACTTGTGGGCGAGTGCGAGAGTACTAGTGTGTACACTAGTATTCAAATCCTAGTATGTAACTTTGTTTGAGAGTCAAATTTTTTAGTCTTGGAATTTCCAAAAGTTGAGATTGTTAGTTGCCAGTTTTAGTAATACAAGTTCCTGACACATTAATTTTTTTTTTTTTGGGATGACAATTGAAATTCAAATGCATCCATTCAACTTAATTACTGTGCTCAGGAATTTGAGGTTACATGAACATAAAAGTAGAGGCATTTTGCTGCTGTATATTTCTGCAGAAATTCTGTAGTACCTTTTACCTTTTCATCAAGCCTAATGACTATATGAAGTCTGTTTTAGTGTTAATGGAGACACAAGTAAAAATATGGACGGTTGTATCTTAGGTTTATATTGCTAACGGTTGGATAAAATCTATACTTTTACTATAATAATATCAATAATAGCTGGCTAAAATCTACACTTTTATTGTAAATAATAACATTAATATATGTGTTATTTATCATATCGTGGTTATTCATCATCATTATTGTCATTAATTGATCAAATATTGAAAGGAAATATTAAAGTATTCTTTGGAATTTATTTTCTTTATTTGTTCTTTATTTAACCTGCTTAATGCTCATTGCAACCAAGAAATAAAAGTCATAATTGTCATAATATTTTGTTTGATGCATAATTGTTTTGGCATTTTCTTTTGTTGTTTATGGCAAATGTCTACATTTATCTTTGATTTACAAAACGATATGGCAAATATGTTATTTTCTGTAGAGGATTATGTTTCAATGATTTATGGGGTTTAATATTATTTTTTTAATTATCGTGCAGACTGCATGTGATGATGAAGTTGAAAAATATGAGAAGGCATTCATTCTCCAGTTGTTAAGCTCCAGTAGCTCCAGTAGTAGTAAAGAGGTTTGCTTTCTCTATTAAGCATTATGATGCATTATGTCAAAGTATCTTGTCTAGTTATTTGTGCTGATTCAAATAACTTTACCCTCACATAATTATAATTATTAGAAACGCAATTATCGTGAGTTTTCTCTTTAGCCCCTAAAAGTTAGAAAATTCGTCTTCATTCTTGTGCTGACCAGGAATCTGGTGTCCATAATGAGTTCGTTTTCTTTGCTTTGGTGTCTGACATTTGATGCTGAGAGTTGATGGCCAAGCTTAATATATATATATATATATCAACTTGCTTTTGTTTGCCTGACACAAATTTGGTGCATTTCCACCCAGTTTAATATTTATTGTTCTCGTGTTGGTTGTGGTTTCTGAACAGGGTTTTTCTTTCCTTTTTGTTGCAGTTTCTCAAACAGTCAGCAGTAGATTATATTAATGGTTTTGATCCTGCATCCCATGTAAGTGCATGCTCATACGAATTGTTAATTGCCTTATTTCTTACAAGTAAACACTTCAAACTCCTGGACTTTTTCTAAGAGGTTTGAGAAATGAATGCATCTCTTTTAAATATGAAGTTGTCTTCTTCTTATTAAAAATGTGCAAGTCAAGCTCAGATCGATTTTCTGTTATTAAGGCAGGGCTACAGCCTGACAATTTTTGAAGGGCTAATGACAAAAAAATATTTGCTGCAAATAATCTTTTTTCTCGCCTTATTTTTGCACCTGGTTGTTTCAAATTTTATTTAATCTGCCTATTGCCAGACCTTCCCTCAACGTGAACAGTTGCAGCAGCAGTATTGCGATAAAGTCCATCCAGAACCATATAATAGCACATATAGAAATGCTTCAGTAAAAAATGTGTTCCCTGACCCTGACGTTCCTCATGGCTGTGATGCAAATTCTCCAGAGTATGTCTTTTAAAGTGAAGGATTATGTCTTCTGACTTCTATTTTCTAGTGTTTCTGTGCATTTCATATATTTTAATTTGTTTAGTTCATAATACCATTAACGGTCGTGTTTTAGGTTTGATTTGCAACCTGGAGCCAAACCTAAACTTGCAGCTGGCGATAGAGATGAGGCTGTAACTGGATTGTTGGCACATCTTTCATTGAAAGGATTTGGTCCTAGATGGGTCAGGCCTCCTTCCACCAAGGTTCCCTGTGCTGGATCAGGAGGTGCGGCATATTTGGGACAGTATTTAATTTTAATTATGCTATCTACTTGTTTTACTTAAACCTGTCAAGCATTTTTCCAGCTTGAGTGGCTCATCCCTGATAACAATCATGAGCTTGTTTGGGATCATGGTATGTGCGCTGATACTAGCAGAGGAGCTGCAGTTAGAGACTTGATTGCCAAAGCTTTAAAGGGACCACTGCTGCCTGCACAATATGAGGTTCTTAGACACACTTCCACTTTACATGATATACACATTCTATTTGTCTCACATACTCAAATGCAATATGTAACGTAGTTATAGTTATGTATCTGTTTTATTAGTTGGAATAAGACTGAATTTAATAGTGAGATATTGTTGAACTCTGTTTATTGGTGTTTAGAAATGGGTCTCTAATTTTATGTTAGTGATCATAAATTTACATTTTATATACACGTGATATTTATGATACAATTTGGGAACATGTTTTGGTGAATATTTAGTTGGTTGGGGATTCAGGAAGTTGGCAGTCTCTTTTCTGCTACATTCAATCTGATTAATAAGAGTAACCAATAATGCAACACGGCCACCATGTACAGGTTACTAGATAGGCAAGTGTCTTTGGCCATGTCCAAATGAACCAGACCATATACCTAGGCAAGTGTGTTTTGAAGGCTTCAATTGTTTCTTAATATAATAAATGGCAATATAAATATTAAAATTAGAGAATTGGTTATATACATCAATCTAACATTACAACTGTCAAACACAAAATTTGAAAACTTTGTACACAACTTAGAAAACTTCAATACTAAAATTGAAATTGTGACTTAAACTCTTAACACGAAACTTGAAATTTCAACTTTATCCCTAAAATTAGAAATATAGATAATTAATAACTTAAATATATATTAAGTTTGCTGCCATGAAAAATATTCATCAATGTTTAATAATCAATTTAAATTAATATCTAAGTAATAGTACAAAAACATATATTTATTAATTTGTTATTTTAAGAAAAAATTTCAAGTATTCAATAGATAACCTGATTTAGAGTGTTTATTTTTTTTATCTAAATTTGAATGGATTTGGAATATAAATAAAATTTAAATATATAAATCTAAATTATTCTAAGTAATACGTTTGTTTTTTATATATCACATCTGAGTATAAATATTTGAGAAGAAAATAAATTTTATAAGGGTATTTTTAGTTCATTACAACTAAATAATGCATTCAGATTTCAAACTTCAGCTTTAGATTAGAAATTTTTAACTTATTTTATTAATGCATAATTATTAAGTTTTCATTATTAAGTTAAAAAACAAACACCTTCAAGTTTTCATTATTTAACTTTCATTTAAATTTGTTTTTGCTTAGTTTAATGGTCTTATTTGTTGGTCAGTGATGTACAATTTACCAGTGCACCGAATGCTCCTGTATTGTATTAGTCTTTCATAACCTATCCAAGCTAGCAGTCTCACTACACCCACAAATTTTTCTGTCATATCCCTCCCAATTATCACGTCTCTTCTTGTTGCTACCAATTTATCATGATCAAACTGTATAAATTTGGTAAAATTCGGTATCATATTCATAAAAGATTAAGAGCGCAAAATTTTAAATTTATAACACTTCAAATTCTTGGATTTCTATGTCCAAAACAGAAGACTTAATCTCTTTCTTCTCTCTTCAATTCTAGTATTGATGGGAAAACAGGCAAATAGCTGAAGCCGTAGCTTAATCTTTTGACTGTAACATTACATTTGGAATGGACAGCTAGAAATTAGAAATGTGTTTAAGCTACTGGCTTGTTTGGGTATTAAACTATACATCACTTCTATTATGTTTTATATCAATAGTTTTAAGAAAGAGGAAACTAATCTTAAATCTTTTCCTTTTCAGCAAGTTGTGGTGGAGTTGTCAAATGACTCAAAGCTTGTATATCACTGTGGACTGACGCCTAGGAAATTACCAGTACGTAAATTGATAGTCCCATGGTTCGTTTCTTATATTTACATGCATAAGCATGCAGTGATATTGAAAGACCTTTTCTCTTGCTCATAGGAGTTGGTGGAAAACAATCCCCTCATTGCAGTTGATGTCCTTACGAAGTTAATAAATTCGCCTGAAATTTCTGAGTATGTTTTCGGCATATTGATTATCTGTTCTTCTGTAATTGAAGTGATAGGCTCAGCTTGCCATTTTAAAATTTTTTCATTTGTTGTATGGGCGCACAGGTATTACACAGTTCTTGTCAATATGGACATGAGTCTACATTCAATGGAAGTTGTCAACCGGCTTACAACTGCTGTTGAACTTCCTAAAGAATTTGTACGCATGTACATAACTAACTGTATATCATCCTGTCAGAACATCAAGGTATTTTCCTTTACTCTGCTTTTCTGCCGTTTAAATGTCATGATATACAAAACATTATTTAATGAAAGATGGTAGAACTGTACTAGTACATGATTCTATGCTCTGAGTTTGAGGCAGTGGATTTTGTCTAATTGCTAAGTGATATAGTGCACAGTTTTGATGTAAAAATATCAGCTGAGTCTGGAAAGCATGACAGGAGGAAGGAATGAATTTCATAAATAGACAACATAGGTTGGATAAAGATGATACCAGAATTATGGGAAACATTTCAGAAGATGCTATTTTCCTAGTACCCCCAAGATACTTTGAGGAAAACTAAATGAAAGGATTTTTAAAAAGTGTAACTCATTTGGAGGACAAGCAGCTCTCTGTTCCTAATTTATCATAATCACATTCTACAAGATATTTCAGTAGTGGGCTTGTTTTTGTATCAAAATTTTACTGAGATTCCTAACCTGTTTGTATAAATTTTACTGAATAATGAAAGGAAAGAGGCAGTGACCAAACGATGCTAGGAGTGTACAAAAGGAGCTTACTAGTATAACTATAATATGATTATTATTGTAGTTATATTAGAGTTCTGATGAGTAAGCCTTTATCAATCTAAAACGTTTTGATTCTAATAAACTAATCAAATTATAATGTAAGCTAATGTGCAATGATGGTTGTGAACATATAAAGAGTTCTATGTTTGTGCAAATTATGTAACCACTATGTTTCTTTTGAAGTAAGTTCTAAAGCATCCAAGCCTATGTTTTTAGCCATTTCTCATATTAGATAACGTACAAAAAAAATGTTTCCAGTTTGGAGTCATTAGATTCAATGCAAAACTATTAAAATACTGATGTAAGCCAAACTGCCATGAAGATCGTAAAGAAATAATGTTTTGTATAATATACAAAATAAGCTACCTAGTATGCTGTTCCATGAGGAAGTTCTATAAAATCCAAAAACACAGTGTGCTGACATTGATACCATATTAACGTTAGATCAACTCTTTTGATGCTGCAAATTCACTTTGCTTTACTTGTGCTTATAGTGAGTGGCTGACTTAGGATTTAAAAGGTAAAACAATCCACCAAAAATTTTGTACATCTTTGTCTATCATAGTAGAACACCTGATGAGGATCATACTCCAACATAAATCTGAGTAAGTTTACAAAAATTATGAACTACAGTGAACATGAACTTCTCTGTGCTCTTACACATTTAATCATAAACACAAACACAAGTTTGATTGACAACTCTGCAGTACAATTGTTTGGCATCATCATGGGGTTCAATTATTAGAAAATTTCAAGATTATTCTCTATTTTTCACTTTGGAGATGGGATAGGCTGTTTTGCCAAAAAGTTAATATGGACCTTCTGTTCATCTCCCTATATTTGTGTACCTTTTTTCTTTTTACGAAGTGCAGTATACAAAGTTTCATATAAACTTTTTTTCTCTTTAACCTTGTTGCATCCCCTCCACTTAATTATATGTTTAAAAAATGGTACAAAACATCATTTTGACTGCATAATGCTTGTTTTGTTAATTTTACCACTTAGAAGGAAACAAAATGGAAAATTGATTATACATCTTATATAAAATGCGGGTTTATTATACACATTTGGAAATTTATTTTGATGACAATAGAAATTTGTAATTTTTGTTTGTTAAGAGTTCATAAATGTTTCTCTCATTTTTCAGGATAAGTACATGCAGAACAGACTTGTACGGCTTGTCTGTGTTTTTTTACAGAGTCTAATCCGAAATAGAATTATTGATGGTGAGCTTGTGCAGCCTTTTTGTTTTCTCTGATACGCTCATTGATTATATGATTGTGTATGGCATATAACATCCATGGGCTGCTTATATAGTTACGTGTGTTTCTGTGTCTATGCTTGAAGCTTAAATTAAACTGTCTAGGACAAAGAAGAGCCAGAAATTATTACTGATAATTCCCAACCACAAATGTCTTCCTTTCTTTGTCTGTCTCTGTGTTGGAGAATAAATATATCAGAGTAGGAAGGAAGCAGAGTCTGGAACATATACATATGATAATTTTCAATATAAAAGGTGGTTCTTTTTCTTGATTATGTTTGTCTTAATTTTCCTTTTGTAAATTGAACAAGTTTATTGAAACTTAATTTCCATCTCTGAACCTTGTTATGTCCAGTGATACGTAACAAGATCGCCAATATGGTATGATAGAAGGGAACTGGAAAGCAGTTGGAAGAGGCCCCAAAACATATCTTAAAGTAAAATATGATTTAGGAATTTAAGCTTATTGACCTGAAAAACTTTAAAGGGGCAGCCAACATTAGGAATAGAAATATTGATATTGGGATCCCCTTAGAATTCAATGAAATCCTTTGTGATATTCAATGAAGAATTATGTATAATTAATAATGTTTAAAATTATGATACAATCTGACAAGAGTGAGTAGTTGTCTTGTATATTTTGAAATCTGCCTGAAATCCTGTTAACTTTCTAAGCATTTTTGGCGTGTTCCTGTGAGACCTGGAGTTGTTTTGTGCCATTTCTTTGAAATTGTTCAATTCTTTATTGGTGAATTGCCAATGCCATCCCCAAAGTGCTGGGTTTTCAAGTAACTTGTTGGAAATACGTGCTTCACTGTTGGGGAGGATTTCCAGACCACCTAATATTTGATGTGCACTTGAATATATGCCTGGAGTTTAGTTTGATATCCGATCAAAAGTTTGCATTCTTGTGTGACTTAGTGTGTGGATTTACGAGTGTTATGTTGGCTGCCTTCTCTGCTGATTATGAACAGTTTTTACTTTGCAGTTAAGGATCTCTTTATCGAAGTTCAAGCTTTTTGCATTGAATTTTCACGGATTAGAGAAGCGGCTACGTTATTTAGGCTTCTTAAAACGTTGGGTTTGGAATGAATGAGCCTTGCCTGCCGTAGTCGGTCCAGCCCGAGCAAATTATCTTCCGCCTGCTATCTTTT
Organism: Melia azedarach; assembly: GCA_028052125.1. Lineage (NCBI taxonomy): Eukaryota > Viridiplantae > Streptophyta > Magnoliopsida > Sapindales > Meliaceae > Melia > Melia azedarach. The sequence continues at coordinate 2,697,350 of CM051394.1, read as the reverse complement.
CTGATTCTGTCTTGTAGATAATAACGCTGACACTATTTGCACCCTAAAATATACTTTGAATGTCTTTTTACCCTCTACATTCATCTAAAAAAATTAAAAATTAAGGTTCCATTTCATATTTAATTCGAAAACGATTTTGAGAAATTAAGAGACAATTCAAAAACTTGAGTTGTATTTTTAATATTTAAAAATTTATTTAGTATAATATTTCAAAAAAAATTTTAAATTTTAGAAAATAAGAAAATATGTTCAATATAATATTTAAAAATAAATAAAAATAATATTTATTTACTCAAATTTTTTAGAATGATTTTATATGAAAAATTTTAATAATAATCAACCGTTAATTACTTCAAATTATTATTTTAAATATATTAGTACAAAATATTGTATAAAAAATTGTTATTTTTTAATTTTACTACAATAAAATTATATGAAGTGCACTATATGTATGCATATATATATATATATAATTTATTAAAGTTTATTGATAAAAAGAAAACAAAATTTATATCGTATAATAAAAATTTTTAAAAAAATAACAAAATAATGAATAGAAAAAATAGAAGGAATATTTATTAATAAATATTTTATTTTTTGTTATAAATAATGTAAATAAATATTGTAAATAAAATATTTTAAAATTTTAAAAATTGAGATTTTACATATATAAATTTTTAAAATTAAAAATCTTTTTAAGTTTAAAAAAATTGTATTTGAAAATTGATTTGAATTTGTTAAGAAAAAATATAAAAACGGTTTTTTTTGTTTTAAATTTTACACTAATTTAAAAATTTATTTAAAATTTATTTTTAAATAGAACTTGTCTAAATTTAAATAAACATAGTTTTATATTTTTTATTTTTAAAAAATTAAAATCAAACAGACTTAATTTTTTTTATCACCGCTTTTTAAATACCTAAGTAGTTATATTTAGTTAAATTTCTTCTATATTATATTTTAGTTAAATCTCAAAAATATCGGCTGTTGCCTTTGGTGGGTGGCGAGGTGGTCGAGGTGAAACAATCGTGTTTAATATAAATAGTAAAATACAAAATATTAAATATTAAAAATATATTTTATATTTTATAGTCTAACAAAATATTAAATATGGTATTATATTAAATTTAATTAAATTTATATTATTTTTTTAATTTAATTTAATTCATTTATTTTAATATAATTCAGTAGAGAATAAGCGCAATATCTTCTTATTTGATCAAATTTTCGTAATTACTCATTTACCTTTCTATGTTAGGTGTTTAATTGTGTTAGTACAAAAAAATTACCTTAATACCCTCTAACAAAAAATTAAATTAATTTAATTTAATTTTTTTAACCAAATCAAAAGAATAAAAATCTTAAAATGAGATATTATTACATTCAGGTTTGGGTTTGTATCACTTAAAGAAAACCAATATAGATTATATAACATACCTTTTCTATAGTATTAGTCAACTAATTTCAAATAGTAAATTCACAAAAAATTTGAAGCAAAAGTAACGTAAATGAAGAAAAAAAAAAGTTCATTTTCTTAAATTTTTACTCAATGAAAAAAAATTAAAAAAAATTATTTTTAATTAATTTTATTAATTATATGTATATTTATACTTCATTTAGAGAATACTTATTGAAAAAAATTATACTTCAAATTAAATTTTTAATTTTCTTATCTTTTATTTTATTCTATGATTATGAAATAACTATATTTTACATATTTATCCTTATACTTAAAGGCTTAATAGTCTATTAACAGTCAATTAATAATCAAATATATAATTATAGGAGAAGTAATTGATATATTATCTATAGTTTTTATCTAAATGATATAATCACAATCCTCACGGAAGGAATATGATAATATCCTTTTTTAATAAAAAATTATAGAATTAAGTAATAATAACTTATTATTTTGATTTGTTCTTATCATTAAAAAAATTAATAACATAAAAAATAACAATAAAAATAAAAAATTATAGAATAAGTAATAACAATAAACATAATCTTTGCAATCTTTTAATCAAAGTCGGAAAACCAGAACACAAGCAGAACAAAAACCAAAATAACAAGATCTGCAGGCATCGGTTCCCAGCAGTAGAGATTCCAACACCAAAGCCAGCAACCAAAAGAAAACGAAAAAGCAGCATCAAACAGCAGTAGTGTGAAGACAAAACACAAGCAGAACCAATAACAAATTGGCCAAAAACAAAGCAATGCAGCAACACAATAAGCCTGAAAGAAAATTAGCTTTCTAGCAGCAAAGCAAAGAAGACAACCCAGAATTCTTCTCCTCCCGACACCCAACCTACGATTTCTCCACCATTGGTGAGGATAGCTGAAGAATGATTGCCGAATGGAAACGACGGACAGGATGAGTTAAAGCGGCGGAGAGGATGATTGCTGAAGTAGAGGTGACGAGGTTGGATGGTGGAGGCGATGGCTATTGCCGTAAGGTGAGGCTATGTAAGGGTGACTGGATTGATGGAGATGTGGGGGTAGCAGGTTTAGATTCAAAATTAGCGCTAGCTAAATAATTTAAGAGTTTTTATATTAAAAAATTACATTAAATATAATCTATTTAAAATGTTATTATTTAAAATAAATTATTAATAACGGGATTTATTATAATTAATATATTATAATACGGTAATATTTAATTTATTTAATTTTTCTTAAAAACTAACTTTTTTATTATTCGAAATAATTAGGAAATAACGAAATTTTGATCAAATAAGAAGGAGGTATGGGGTTTATTCCCCAATTCAACAACTATTGTCAAATGCACCCTTTATGGTCATTGAAGTTTTGAATATAGTTTCAAATTATTTTTAAGGGAAAATGAATCCGTCATTTATGACTTCATGGAATAGAATATACAAAACTGCTGTGAGAAATATATTAAGAAATGAAATGTTATATTGGCTTTCTTATACATGTCAAAGTGAGAAAAAATGAAGAATTTATTTTACATATCTCGATAACTTTTTCGAAAATGATAAAAAAAAAAGTCTCTTTTCAAAGAAAAAATAAAAACTTTTGATTAATTATATAATTATCGAAATTACACCAACAAATAAAAAAAAATTTAACTAAGAAATTTATAGATAGAATAGAAATTTTATATAAAGGATCTTTTTTTATTCTAAAAAATTACTCAATTATGTATTGGTAAGACTTACAAAAAATATTTATCTAAAATATACGATCCTTTTTTGTATAGACCTTATTGTAGAAGAATAAAAAAAAACTCACCTGTAATTGTATGAATGAAACTTATATTAAAATAAGATAAGAACAAATATAAATAAAATCTTAATTTCATTGTGCAGTCAAATAAAAATCAACGTTCAATTTATCGATTTGAAAGAAATCAGTAGTCTAAACTCAAAAGAAAATATTAAAGATTCTCCAGTAAATAGGTATGGTATGATTCATTCAAAGTATGAACACTACACATCAAAAAACTATTTATAGGAAGTGTTGAATCAACCAGTTGTGTCATCATCAAATGTGGGGCGTACAAATCGGATTTGGTTTGATTTTTTTAAAAACCAAATCGAATATGAAATATATTAATTCGATTCGATTCGATTCTAAGTTTAATTATCTTATTCAACTTCGGTTTCATTTTGATTTGGAGAGGTCGTTTTTAAAATACTTTTTGAATATTTTTATATGAATCTTTGATTTATTAAATAATTATTAAAAAGAAATAATTTTTAAAATATATAATAATATTTTCTAATTTTATGTAAAATTATGTAAATAAAAATAAAAAATTATTTATTTATAATTTTTAAAAAATATAAGAATTCTTACGATATTTTATAGTTAATTTTTAATTCAGTTTTGATTAAAAATCGATCCCAAATTGACTATATTAGAATCAAATATAATCAAACTTACTTTTATAATTAAACAAAATAGTTTCGTTGAACATTTTTATCCAACCAGTAATCAAATGTTTATTTAATTTCCTTAAAAAGATCTATGAACTTGATATTATTTGTATTTTTTAGAGATATAATACAAGATCCGAGCTTGTGTCAGAATCTATAAAATTGCTCAAAAAAATCATTGCTTATTCATTGATACATATACAAATGCATACCGAAAAATAAAATATGTGGACATAACCAACGTAGAAAGTTACTCACAAAAGTATATGAAGTATTATAATCAGCTTAAAATATTGTAAAATATGAAGTATCAATGAGGACTAATATATTTGACGGGGCAAAGGAATGAAGATTAGCATTAACACTGCTAAGATTTATTTTATTCTTTTTTAAGATTTTGGATAGAAATAACAACTTTATTTTTGAAATATTAATTCATTATACTTTATTATTACTTGAATTAGGAATGGTCCAGGAGCATCAAACATGTTTAAGACCATTTGAACTACGTCAAGTCAAAATATATATATATATATATATATATATACTTAAGGGGCGAAAAAACAGCATTAACACTGTTAAGGCTTGTTATTTTACATAGATACATGAAGAACATATATAACGTAACAAAGATATATAACTTAACAAAGTACGGAAAATTTATTTACAGAAAGGGTTTAAAATGATTTTTTTTCACTAGAATTTAGAAAATCAAACCCAAAATGAAAGGCAATATAAAAGGGCCGAGTAGATAAGGAAGGCAAAACCAAAAAGAAAGGAAAAGGACACAGAAAAAGAATGATGAAGACCAAACAAGAAAATTCTCACCAGTGAGACGGGACTTTCGGTTTCGCGAATTCCAGACATCCTTTGAATAAAAAAACTAAAAGAGGAGAGGCACAGGAATACGAAGACCAGAGAAAGAACAAGGACATAATGGACAAGGTATACAGCCAACAATTGTTGTTACAAATATATTTACATCCCAATGACAAAAGATGGACATGGAGATCAAATTATGCAATCAATGTTAAGGTGGTGCCAGGTGGTGGAAATACTCCGCCGCACATCCATAACCATAAAGTTAGAAGGTGGTAACATGTACATGATCGTATTTAAGTTTAATTCCTGACTTTGACCTTACAAACATGCGTGATCGTGTATATATATACTTTAGAAATACTCAAGTTCTAACCTATTAGAACTAACATAAAATAAAATATATTTAATACTAAAACATATAGCAAAATTGTTTTTTAATTGCGGCATTTTGAAATAATTGTATATAACTTGTGAAGAGAACTGAGCAGTTATATTAAATCAAATCGTTCAAACCAAGTTACAGAAACTAAAACACTCTTATGCATATATACTGCTGTTCTATATGTCAATTCATCAGTTATCCTCCAACCAAATTTAGTATATAGTTACTAGTACAGCAATACTTCCCATCTTATGCATAGAGAAAGATAAAGATACTCAAATTATTCGTTAATTCTAATAGCTACAGTTGGTTGGTGCAGTGGCTGCATATTGTCTGTCTACAACCTCAATGAGTTTGTTCGCTATAGCACCAGCATATACAGATGATCCTTCATAAATCTGCAAAATAAAAAAATATATGCATGTATAATTTTTTTAACATGTACCATATAAAATAGGAAGCCTAGCCTGATAAATGCCAGATGAGAATATGGGCAAAATAAAGAAAGAATGAGTCACCTTAGTGTTGAAGAGAAAGCTGTAGTAATCACCTATATGGCCACCGGCAACATGGTGCAGATCCAGCTGAAGCTCGTCGAGAACCTTGGAAACAAACAATAAGCAATCGATCTTCTTTCGCTGAACGAGTTTGATGGTTACTTCATCATCAATGATACGAACATCAACCTCGGTGTCCTTCGATTTTCTCTGAAGCCAAGAGCTCCTTAAAGATGGATTGTAAGCTTGATCTTGGTCAACAAGAGGCTTTATGTCACTACCATCATCGTCTTCTGTCTTTTGCCTCTTGCTTCTCTCTCTAGCACATCGTTTTTTCTCCACTAGTAGTTTGAGCTCATTAACTGTTCTCAGAAGCTCTTTGATATACTCAATAGCATCTCCTACTACTGATGCTCTATCATTCTAATTTGTGGTATATACATAAGAAATTTATTGACAACAACCAGAAAAGTAAATATAATAAGTATCAAAGATTTAGAAATGAACTCATGTTTTTCAAAAACAGTGATTTTAATCACAAACGGATTTATAAGAAGGAAATACCTTGGTAGGATTGGGAACCAAACTTCTCAAGGCCGCGAATTTATCATTCATCTGTTCTCTCCTTTGGCGCTCGGTAGTGTAGTGCTTCGTCGTCTTGCCGCCTTCCCTTCCTCTACCAATACAAGCCATGTCTCTAGTGAACTCCAGAACACCATTATCAAAGTGGCCGCCATCGCCATCTTCGTACAGGGCTCCGCTTGTGTCTCTTTCATCCCCAAACAAAGAATTAGCGCCACCTCTTGAGGCTGTTAAGCTGTAGCCATGAGGGATAGATTGGAATAATTCCCTGAACAAAGGAGGCTGTGGGGGCAAGTTCAGATGAAATAGTGGATCATACAAGACGGGAGGCACGTCTGACACTGGGAGGTCTCCGGAAAAGCTTAAAGGAGTCCTATGGTTAGGATTTGTGAAGGAGATTGATGAATCTGGAAGCAAAGAGGAGGTTGAGCATCTCGGCAAGTGAAGGAGATTGAGAAGGTCAGGTGTTTGGCCGTAAGGATTGTCTTGCAGTGAAGAGGAGATATCGGTGTTGAAGCTTTGTCGGCCATCTTGTTGAGGGTCATCCTGGTGATGATGATTGAAACCCATCTCATCATGACTGACACCGGTATCCCAATTGGAGTGATTGTATGGAAGAACCTGATTTGGATCATGAATCAAATGGGTATTATTGCTATGACAATTTTCAACGTCGAAGGTCAGATGCTTTTGAAGTTCAAGTTCAATGGCGACAACAGCAGCATCTTCTTGGACGGAAGTGCTGTTACTTTGGTGGTGCTGACGAGGGTAGGAGAGTTCATCAGCGGTGGTATTGTGACTGTCGGGCAGAGATGGGGAAAACCCATCATCCGCACCTTGTGCAATGGAACTGAGATCAAAGCCACCTGTCTCCTCGTACATTTTTGGCCTCTGGTGTCTGCGTGTATATCAGAAATACTAAAAAATATAAGAGTAAGTGCAATAAATACTGGAAATGGACATATAACCTTGAAAGAGTTACGGAAGAAAGCTTAACCTTTCAGTCGTTACCTGCAGTAGTACTAGTTAGTGTAGTCTGAGTACCAAAATGTAGAAGAACTCTTGAATTAATAAAGAGTCTAACGCTACACAATGAAATGAAAATCAATACAGGAGATAATTGGATTTATGCAGACTTACAAGAGGAAAGAAAGGGGAGGGAAGAGAAGTAGTAGGAGCAGGAGTAGGAGAATTGGAAACCAAAACAGGAGAGTTTTGAGGCCTGAGGCCATGTCTGATTAGATTAAATAATAAATACCTCCCTTTCCTTAGCTTAAAGAATTTGTTTCTCTCTCTGAATTTCTTTTTGTAGAGTTTGTTACTGAGATTCCTACTTTGGGCCCCACTCATACTATCTGTATTCCGATACAGGCCGCGTGAGCTTCAGTTTTTGGTACTTCAATCTGCGCTAAAAAAGTTGGTGAATTGGCTGCTTCCTGGGACGCCATTGCATTACTTCAGGATTAGTACGAACTAATATTGTCGTTATTATTATTATTATTGAGAATGGCAATGGCATAGCTGTAATTAGAGTATTCACGCGATTTGTGGTTATTCTGATCAAGAGAGTTAGTTTGGCTTGGATGGGAGGTGTAAATTAATGTGGGTTTCTGTTTATACTTAACATATACTCTTCTACTACTGTGGGCGTGGACCCCACTGATAGTTAAAAGATTGGTACGGTACCCACTCCAGTCCTCCACGCAAACCGCCCGCTCAAACTAACTATTCCAATCGTTTGGACTTCAACCAACCACAAGCGATGAGATGCTAATTTGTTTTTTGGATTGATTCTTTCCAAATTAAAAAATAAATAAATTCCATGATATAATCCAACGGGTGAATGATTACCAATAATGTTAGGGTTTAAGGAAAGACTAAGGAGGATTCATCACTAGTCCGCATGAATCTTTAAGAAGTTCAAATTATAGCAAGTAATTTAATATCAGCAAGTCCAGCTAGCTGAGGCCAAGGTGGGAAGCGGGGATGAATATGACAAATTTAAGGAGTCGGAGCAAATGCTGCGGACAGTTGGGCACCACGTGGCAGGCAGGTACGTACTAAACAAAATCAAAATAAAACCTTTTTCCCTATCTCTGCACCGTGCAGTTTTCATTTGACTGGGTTTTAAGGCTTCAAATTATACATTTGAAGGAACTGCTATTTTTCTAGAAATCAATCCCATATATAATTTTGCTCGTATCTTGTCCTTTAATTTAGCATGTATTTAAGATATTCTACCAAATAGTAATAGCAGATTCATCTCTCATTTTTTTCTCTTTGGGCACTTTGTGCTTTGTAAGGCGTTTTACATTTCAATCTTCTTGAAATGTATACAGGAATTTAGTTAGTCAGATTTTGTCAAATAGGAGGACTAATTCTGGTAGAGAAAGCAAATTAAATCTGTGGTTTTGTCAATGTATGAAAAAAAACACACTGTTTCTTCATCACCACTAGCAAGCTGTTCCCTATCATGCAAGTTCTTCCTTCACCATTTCTTTTTATATATACATGCTTATTCCAAACTTTAACAACCCAGTGACGTCTCAAAGATAAGAAAATCTAACTCAGTCCACCAGAAAAGTACATGATTAACATCTTAAACGATTGCCTTACAGTTTAATTTCCCAACGAAAAGCTGCTTTTATATTAACAATGACAATTAAAGATTTCCGTTTACAAAAACCAAGGGTCATGATAGATGCTACGATCGACTAACACCTATTCCTTTTGGGAAAGGGTGGGAAAAGAATTCTATTATTGTAAAATTAACGACAATTTAGAAAATAAAACCCAAAAGAAAAGGTAATACACAAGGCTGCAAAGAAAGAAAAGCCCCAAAGGGAAGACTGTAAGAGGCTACAAGAAAGAAATCAGAAGGCAAAAGCACACGGAATAAAGAAAAACCAAAGAAAAAATACCATACCAAGAAAAATTCTGATTTAGCGAGGACTTCTTAGTTTCATGCATACTGGCAGTAAAAAGAATATTAAATAGAAGGGGCACAAGAATAAGGAAACCAAGCACAAAATCGACGAAGTATATGCAGCTAACAATTTTTGTTCCGACAGAAAGATTCATAGCCGAATAACATAAGATGGAGATCTAACTATACTATGCAAGCCAAAGCTATATCTTCACTAACAACTAAATACAATCCATATAGAGGTGGCAAACTGCCGTTCTATGTTAATTCTTATCAATCTATCTTCAAACCAATATATATCGTGACCGGCAGGGTTCCATCTTATGCATAAGATAAAGATTCAAGAGAAGGGGGGAAAATATGAGATATTGATATTATTCGTTAATACTAATATCTACAGCAGCTGGTTGGTGGGACGGCGGCATATTGTTTGTCCATAACCTCAATGAGTTTGTTGGCGACAGCAACAGCATAAACGGAAGAACCTTCATAAATCTGCGAAATTAAAAAATATGGTACATAATTTTAAAACCTACACCTTATAAAACCGGAAGCCAATTAAAATGATCGATGATGGGTAAAATAAAAATGAGTGCTTTATCCCAAAAGAAATAAAAAATGAGTGAGCGACCTTGGTGTTGAAGAGAAAACTGTAGTGATCGCCAATATGACCACCGGCAACATGGCGGAGATCCAACTGAAGCTCTTCAAGAACCTTGGAAACAAACAATAAACAATCGATCTTCTTTCGCTGAAAGAGTTTGATTGTAACTTCATCATTAATGATACGGACATCAACCTCAGTGTCCTTCGATTTTCTCTGAAGCCAAGAGCTCCTTAAAGATGGATTGTAAGGTTGATCTGGGTCAACAAAAGGCTTTATTGTTACAACTCTCGTCCTCTTCTGTCTTGTGCCTCTTGCTCCTCTCTATAAGTACATCGTTTTTTCTCCACGAGTAATTTGAGCCCATTAATCGTTCTCAAAAGCTCTTTGATGTATTCAATAGCATCTCCCACTACTGATGCTTTGTCACTCTTTGTTGTATACAAATGAAAATTATAGACAACCCCCATAAAAGCAAAGATAAACATCAAAGTCTTAGCTAACATTTGTACATATGAAATTAACTCATGCGCATCAAAAGCAGTGTGATTTTGATCAACAAACGGAGTTAAAGAGAAACGAATTTATATAAGAAGGAAATACCTTGGTAGGGTTGGGAACCAAACTCCTCAAGGCCTTGAACTTATCATTCATCTGTTCTCTCCTTTGGCGCTCGGTAGTGTAGTGCTTCGTCGTCTTGCCGCCTTCCCTCCCTCTACCAATACAAGCCATGTCTCTAGTGAACTCCAGAACACCATTATCGAAGTGGCCACCGTCACCATCTTCGTACAGTGCTCCGCTTGTGTCTCTTTCGTCCCCGAACAAAGAATTAGCGCCTCCTCTTGAGGCTGATAAGCTGTAGCCATGAGAGATAGATTGGAATAATTCCCCGAACGAAGGAGGCTGTGGGGGCAAGTTCAGATGAAACAGTGGAGCATAAGGAACGGGAGGCACATCTGACTGTGGGAGCTCTCCGGTAAAGCCCAAAGGAGGCTTGTGGTTAGCATTTGTGAAGGAGATTGATGAACCTGGGAGCAAAGAGGAAGTTGTACATCTGGGTAAGTGAAGAAGATTAAGAAGGTCCGGTGTCTGGGCGTAAGGAATATCTTGCACTGAAGAGGAAATATCGGTATTAAAGCTCTGGTGGCCATTTTGTTGTGTTTCATCCTGGTGATGATGATTGAAACCCATCTCATCATGATTAACATGGGTATCCCAATTGGAGTGATCGTATGGAAGAATCTGATTCGGATCGTGAATCAAATGGGTGGTATTGCTATGACAATTTTCCACGTCGAAGGCCAGATGCTTTTGAAGTTCGAGTTCCATGGCGAAAACAGCAGCATCTTCTCGGAAAGGAACGCTATTATTTTGATGGTGCTGACGAGAATAAAGGAGTTCGTGATCGGGGGGGTTGTGACTGTTGGGTAGAGATTGAGAAAACCCATTATCGGCAGCTTGTGCAATGGAGTTGGGATCGAAGCAACCCACCTCCTCGTACATTTTTGGACGTTTATTTGCTATCTGTTTGTCTGCGTATGTATCAGTTAATTATAGAAACAGAAAAAAAAAATGAGTAGAGAGAGTAAGTAAAATGGAAATTAACATGGATCCTGGAAAAGTTGTGGAATAAAGCTTAACCTTTCAGTTTGAGGACTGTGGCGCACTAGTTAGTACTCTCAGTACAAACTCTTAAATAATAAAGAGTAAGTGGTCTAAGGTAACAGTGTGTGCAATGAAATAGGAATTAATTGAAATGAAAATCAATAAAGAAATTTGGAATTATGCAGACTCACAGAAAAGGAAGGGAAGAGGGGTGGTAGGAATAGGAGAATTGGAAATCAAAGCAGGAGAGTTGAATTTTGAGGACCATGGCAACGAATAACGATTAAACCAACGCAGGGGCTTAAAAAATGTAATTCTCTTTCTTCTCTGATTACTTTTATTTCAGGTCTGATTTTCCTCTTGTGGAATTTGTTATCGAGATTCCCCCTCTTGGGGTCCCACTCATACTACCCAGCTGCATAGTTGGTTTGCTTTTGCTTTTTGTTTTATTGTTTTTTTGTTTTTTTTCTTTTCTTTTCCCTTTTCGACAAGTTGGTTGCTGCTTCTTGAAACGCAAGCTGTTGCATTATGTTGCTCAAGCTAATACATTATACTGCTCATACTCATGGTGGCTAAAATTTCATAAATGTAAATATTTATTTTCTTAATTTTATGTTTTTTATCCCATCCTTCTATTGCATGCTGTGCCACTTTCTTCAGACAACGGCATAGTCGTAATTGGAGTATTCACGCGATTAGTGTACTATCTTAAGCAAGGGCATAGTTGTAATTTGAGTATTCACGCAATTTGTGGTTATTTCTGCTGAAAAGAGTTTGTTTGGGTCGGAAGGAGCTGTAAATTATCGGGTGTTTTAATTTATTTATACTTTAATTTATAGTCTTCGAACCACTGTGGGTGAAAGTTAATTAACGATCAGGTGAAAACTTACAATATACTAGTCATGTTGGAGATCATTATTCCTGAGCATATTTTATATTTAATCTTGATAATATTTAAAAGAATCAATTTGCAATAGCCAAATAAACAACCAGCCCTTTCTCTCCAACAAAGAACACACAAATGACTATTTGTACTTAAAATAATCTTCTCAAGAACAATTTTTTAGTCATCCAACCTCAAGTACCCTATTATAACAAAGAAATGCCATAACATTGGGGGATTCATAGACTTCAATTTTCACTTTTTTCACCTTTAAAATTCAGGGTGAAGTTAAATACCAACCAGATGAGTTTTTACATGGATGTAATACAGATAAGTCACAAGATAAAAATAGATTTGAAGAATATGTGCAATCGACTAAAATCCTCTTATTAACCTTCAAAAGGTGCAGAAGTAAATATATTCTTTGAATGATTAGTTATTTCTTCCAGCAACTTGTATATCTCTATACTTTTCGGGTGCGATTTGTCTCCCTTCCTAAATTCATGGACCTCACCATCAACTTCGACTGAACTACAGCCGGGAGTCTTCTTCAACTTTCTTTCTTTCATTATCTTTCTCAACTTCATTGCTTCCTTCCATCTGTATGCAGAGGAATATACGTTTGACATGAGTATGTAGGCACCCTCTCTCTCAGGTTCAATCTTCACAAGTTTCTTCACAGCAATTTCTGCAAGCTCAACCTTCCCATGAATTTTACAAGCTCCTAGTAATGCCCCCCAAGCAAAGGCATCAGGCACAAGTGGCATATATTTTACGAGCTCAACTGCCTCACTTATTAGTCCAGCACGACCAAATAGGTCAACCATACAACTATAGTGTGCAGTTTGAGGCTTCAGGTTGTAGACCTTTGACATGTCGTCAAAGTGCTTACAGCCTTCCTCTACTAACCCTGCATGACTACATGCAGAGAGGACACCAACAAATGTTACTTCACTCGGCTCTATTCCCACTCTAGACATTTCAGAGAAAACTTCCAAAGCTTTCTGAGCTTCACCATGTATTGCTAACCCAACGATCATGGCGGTATATGAATAGACATCTCTGCATTTCATGCCTTGAAAGACTCGAAAGGCCTGATCTATGCTTCCACATTTGGCATACATATCGACTAGCGCATTTCCTATAAATCCATCTGCTCTGATATCATTTTTATCCATATATGCATGAACCCACTTGCCCAACTCAAGCAGCCCAAGATTAGCACAAGAATTCAGAACACCAACAAATGTAACATCATCGGGCTTAAGACCTATAGCTTGCATTCTCCGGAATTTGTCCAGTGCTTCCTTAAATTTACCTTGCCGAACTAGCCCTGTTATCATGGAATTCCAAGAAACAACATTTTTAATGGGCATCTCATCAAACACCTTACAAGCAAAGTGTGTACGGCCACATTTCAAGTACATGCCGACCAATGCATTGTCGACGAAAACATCTGTATTGAGATTATTATCAAGGATATATCTATGAATCTTAATAGCCAAATTCAAATCTGCCAATTTAGAGCAGGCAGAGAGCACAATGACCAACGTCATTCCATCGGGCCTGAGAGAAGCTTGGCACATGTCAAAGAAAGAGAGAATGGCTACCTTAGGATATCCAATCTTAACGTAAGCTTGAATGAGCGTGGTCCAAGAGACCAAATCTCGTCGAGAACCAGGTTGGAAGTGGAACAACTTGTGAACAGCTTCGATGGTCCCACAAACAGCATATAGTCTCATTAAAGTGTTAAAAACATAGACATTGGATAGCAGAGCCGTCTTCAAGGAATGGGCGTGAATCTGCTGACCTACAGTGAGAGACCGAGATTTGGCACACGCTTTGAGAACATAAGGTAGGGTGTAAGTGTTAGGAAGGAGGCCTTGTATCAGCATCTCTCTGTATAAAGAAATTGCTTCTCTGGAGTTGGTCTTCGAATTGGAAGCGGAAAGACATTGGATGATGGAATTAAACAGGTGGGTATTTTGCAAGTGCTTGGTGAGGGAGCAGGCGTAGGTGAGGTTTTCATTGCAAGAAGAAGACTCAACCAGTGACTTGATTTTATCATGTAGGAGTCGAATTTGGAATTGGGGAGACCCTTTTTTGATGATGAATGCATGAATTTGTTTGAGCTCTCCTACAGAGTTGGATGATTCCAGTCTGTGATGAAGAAAAAATTGTCGGGAATTATTAATGTCATGAGCACTCGAAATAAGACTCACCATTTTCTCCACTTTTTCGAGATTCAGGCGGTAATGAGGACAAGTTTGTAAAAGAAAGTTTGCAACTGCGTGCCGTTTAATATAATAACCGTTTACTACCTTTAATTGAGCGGGTAATTAGACAAATTTACGTCACTAACTTTTTTCAGTGTTTCTTCTTTCTGACACCTGTTTTTTTCCGTAAACCCAAAGCTGTTTATTATATTTTAATATAATACAATAATTATTCTAACAGAACATTATAATACAAGAAAATAAAAACATTTTATTGGATTATAAATTTCGAACGTCTATTTAAAAGATTTCTAACAGTATACTATAAAATAAAAATCATTTCTACACTAATATAAAATAAAATAAAATAATAAAATTAAAAATTAAATTAGTATAATTTAAATATATAATATTAACAAAAATTAATAAAATAATATAAAAGAAAAATTTTTTAAGTTCCTAACCTTCACCCTTAATTTTGAAAAGAGCAACCATGACTACCATCGTTGTTTGCCGTAATTGCTCTTTACAAGTTCACATCATCCACTGTTCCTCATATTCAATATATATCTCTAAAGTATGTAGTAACTGAAGCGGTCTCAAGATTTAAATTTTTTAATTTGTTGTATTGAAAATTTAGTTAGCCTCGTGAATTTGATGAATTTTTGGATAATCTTTAAGAGAATGAGGGTAGATTTAGAAAATAAAGAAGTGAATTTTTTCAATGAAAGTGTGGTCGTGAAAAAAATGAACAAAGAGAACTTAAAAAAGTTGTAGGCAGCAGAGGAAGAAGAATGTAGTTGAGATGGATTAGTTTTATGTTAAATTAGAATAATTATATTTGAATCTCTAAAATTAGCATCCTTGAATTAATTATTTTCATTCGCATCCATAAAATTTTTCATTTACATCCTTAAATCTTTTTGAAAAAATAAAACAAATTAGGGTTATATTTGTTACTTATAATCTTTTGTAATATATAAGGATATATTAGTAATTGTAACTACACCGTTTAAAAATTTTGTAACTCAATAAGACATTTGTCATCTTTTTATACTACAGTGTAGCATCAAAATAATTATTATATTACGTTAAAATACAAATAAACTTAAAGTAGTTAATTGAAAATATCCTTACAAAATTAAATATATTATACATAAATCTTGTCAATTAAATAAAGGGATATTTTTATGGCATAAAAATATCATTTTGATAAAAAGTACGTGGACAAGGATAAAAACAATCTCTATAAAATTTATCTCCTAACAATAGATGATACCTTAAATTCTATTTATAAAGTCAAAACAATTATAAAATATTGAAATCTAGTAACAAATGCCAATTATTCGAAATTTACTTTTAACACGAAAAATATAAACCATGCAAAATCCCCTAGAATGAAGATTATGAAATAATATTATGGTCCAAATCTAGACACAATTTGCAAACAAGTTCAAAAATGTTAAATGAACACAAAATCCCTTGAACTTCTATTATCATTCACCATCGCATATTTTATTACACGACTATCATAGACTAACTCATTAGTTACCATAATACATTCTCAGGCAGCGTATTATCACCGTTGATTGCCCATAGATCACTAGAAATACAAACTAAATTCGCCACTCATAGCTTTTATTGACAATTTTTGCAGACAAACAATAGCAAAGATTTTAAGGATTTGCTTAAGGGTTATTAGAGCTTTCATTTGCAGATATGGTGGCTTGCATCCATAGATATAATTTAGAGAAAATTTTGTATTTCTTTAAAAAAAGAGATAGATGCAATGGTCATGCTAAGGAGAGAGAGAGACATAAAAAAAAATAGAAAAGACTAAATATTTATGTTACGAATTTACCCTCTAACTAATAGTTAACTCATAGTCAATATATTTTAGAAGAAAAGTTTGTATTTATTTTCACATACTTTTTATTTAATTAGAATTTTCATAAATTTCATGGGAGATACATGAAAATACTGCATTAAATAAAAATGTGAAATCATCAAATTCTTAAAAATATAAAATTAAAATTATACAAAAATCGTAATATTTAAGTAAAAATATCAATAGATTATCCAAACTCCCAAACATATTAAATATAAATTTCAATAGTTTCCTCCATACTTCCTTTCCAAATAAGAAAATTAAGTTCTACATCTATCAATAGATTATCCAAACTCTCAAACATATCGAATAGAAATCTCAATAATTTCCCCCATACTTCCCTTTCAACTAAAAAATTTCAGTTCTATATTTATTGTTTGTGCACTAGCAAGGAATTGAGGCAGAAGCGACATCAATTACAGAGTGGGAATGGTTATCAACGTTGACTAATCAATGTGATATGATAGAGGCCCAAAAAAAAAATCCAATGATCTCGTATACAGTTCATCTAGTTCGAATTATATTTAACTATTAAAAAGTAAAATCGAAAAAATTTACTGATCACAAAATAACAGAATATTACAAAAAAAATATTCGAAATTAATAGTGTTTTATAATAATTTTATAAATTTTAATAATTATACACCTATTTTTAAATTACAAAATTAAACTTTATTAAAAATTATATAACATAACATTAAATATCATTTAGTGAAGTAGTAAGGGTGTTGGTTTGTTTTGCGATAGTTTAAGATTTTTGAATCCTAACAAATAAAATTTATTTTATAATTTTTAAAAATTGGTTCACCAATGATTATAATAATTTTATAAATTTATAATATTTATAAATAATTGTTAAGAAAAATAAATCTAATTTATTATAAAAATATAATTATTTTGAATCGTTATTAATTTTAAAATTTTATAATTTAATGATAATAATAATTTTAAAATATTCAAATTTTAACGATTAAATTAGATTTATTTTCTTTAATAGTTATTTAAAAATATTATAAAATTTTATATTGTTATCATTAGTAATAATTCACAATAATTTTATAAATTTTAATAATTATAAATCTATTTTTAAATTACGAAATTAAATTTTATTACAAATAAAATTTAATATATATATATATTTTTTTAAAAGTGATATTTATTAAAAATTATATAACATAACATCAAATGTCGTTTGGTAAAGTGGTAAAGGTGTTGGTTTGTTTTACAATGGTTTAGAGTTTGAACTCTTATAAATAAAATTTATTTTATAATTTTTGAAAACCGATTAATTAGTTCATCTAATTCGAATCATGTTATATAACAAAAAATATAGAGAATAATGAGATCTTGTCCCTAAAATTTGGGCCCTTTTTTTTAAAAAAAAATCTATGATTATTTTATTATTTTATTTTTGTTATAACAACTTTTTCCAAATTCTTAGCAAATCTCTAATCTGTATCTACCTTCAACAATTATTTTTGTTAACAAATTTTTAGCCAAATCTCATGGAAATAATCATAAAACTCTATCCACTGCAAAATGAGAAAGAAAACCCTTCTTTTATTCTTGATTGATGAGCAGAGGAAGAATTAAATGAGGTAAGGGCGAGGAGAGGGATATGGCTAGAGATGTGATGGAAAAACCCAATTCTATTTCCAAGAAGAAATGAGGAGTTATGATGACAAATATTTATCTCCAATAAAAAAGAAGTTATTTTAAATATATTTTATAACATAGGATTAATTTCGTTTTTTTACATATATTGTTAACAACGTAGATAGTTAATATTGTCTTTGCATATATAATGTTAAATGTATAATTTCACCAAATTCCATTATATTTAACAGCGAGTTGTTGGAAAATAGAGTCGAATTAATGACTTACCAACATTTCATATTATATATGAAAATTGTCAATAAATAAAAAGATAAAGTTAAAAATAATCTTAATAATAATTTTAAAAAATAAAAAATACTAACAAACACATTTATATTTTATTAATGATATTTCAAAAGAGGAATTTTTAACCACAAAAAATATATACAAATTAGTTTCAACCACAAATAACTTTAGTAAAATAAAGGTAAATTATGTAATAGTAGTCTTAAATAGTTAAGTGTACATATAATTTGTGTTTTAATTGCTCAATTTCATTCATTTTTTTTTACATAATTTTAGGTTTTAAAAGTGCTTTTTAAAATTATTTTTTGAAATGAACACATTTATAAAATAAGAAAAAGATCTATTTTTAGAATTGAAATTGACGATCATTCGAAATTTTTAATTATTTCTTAAATGGTGGCTCCTTAGAGATAAGAAAAAAAAAGGCTTAAAAGTTTTGTTGTTTGTAATATTATATTATTTATATCAAATTATTCTAGAATAATAAATATTACTCTATGGGTGCTGACCCACCTTATGTTAAAATAGCAAACTGAAAAGTTTGATAAAATTATCAACTAAATCCTCCGTATTTATAAAGTTCATACACAGCCCGCCCAATTTATTCTTTTATATTCATCATCTTTTTAATATTATTTTTCTCTTATTTTTTAAGAATTTTAAACCCAAGACTTATTTACAAAGAAAGTGATCTTCGAACACTAGTAAATTTAAAATAAGAATGATAAAATTTTGGGTTACTTTTAGTCATATCTACTTATTTATTAATATATATGAGATATACACTATATCACTTCATCCTAAAAAATTCGATAAATTAATTATTTTATCCTCATTCTAATAAAAATAATAATGTTTTAATCTTTAAACTTCAATGAAATAAAAAACTAAGATATATTTGATCAATTTTAACATTTTAATCTCTATCACAACGTCGCTATATGTGTCATCATTTGTTAGAATTTTTCTTCTATTCTTCACCACTCTTCTTCTCCGTCTCCAAATTTTCCACCTCTATTGCCACCTTTCTTTTCTTTCCATCTATAAATATACCCCACCATCACCACATCTATTTTCATCTTTTTATTTTTTCTATTATTTTTCATTTATTCTTTCTTTATTACTTTCTCTATCATGACCATACTCACTAGTTCTTTATCCTTTTTTCATACAGATTTTTTTTTCAAATCATATCAAAAAATTTGTCGATAAAAGTCATAATAATTGACCCAAGCAAAATTTTACAATATTTGTTATTACTCAAAATTTTTGGAAAGAGAAAATAAATAAAATAATGATAAAATAGTTATTTTATCGTTATTTATAATGATGAAATTTAATAAACAGGAGTACAAGATTGGAAATAACCCTAAAAGTTTTTGTCCGATCAAAGCAACATTATTGAAATTGGGCCAAAGGCAACAAAATAAGCAAATTGTATTTTAACTGAAAATTTAACATTAGGAGAGGTTAGCATAAGGTTTTTAAAAATTACAAGAGTTGTTTGCAACTTCTAATTAGAATTTTTAATAGGAATACTTTTAAAGAAATGTCGAGATATTCTTCTGAAATTATTATTCTCTCTTTAAATAGACTATTTTTATCCTTTATTATTAAAAATATATAAAATAATTATATTATTCTTTTTTTTATTTTGTAATAATAAATATAATTTTATTTTAATATTTAAATTTAAGAGTAATAATAATATTTTGAGTCTTAATTAATTTTCTCCTTCTAAATTTGCTATCAAATACTATAAAAATATTAATTACATATAATTTTTAACATAAATCATTTATTTATAATAGTCTTATGTAATTAATATTATTGAAAATAAAACTAATTAATATAATATTAATAAAATTTTTATAATAATTGATATAATTTTATTTTAATATTTAAATTTAAAAGTAATAATAATATGTTTATTCTCAATTAATTTTTTCTTTCCAAATTTACTATAATTTTTTATAATATTGATTACATATAATTTTAACATAAATCATTTATTAAAATAGCCTTATTTTAATTATATATAATTAATTATTTCATAATTATTCAGAGATACTAAAAAAATATGATAATAATAACATTTTTATTTTATTTTAACAAAATTAATTATTTTTATTTTATTATTATGATAATAATAATATTTTATTTTATTATATTAAAATAAAATAGATCATTTTGAAATTTATGTAACATTAATTGTCAAATTTTAACAATAAATTTTAGGATTTAGAGTTTAGAGTATGTAAGGGATTTAATGTAGACTTTAATAGAGATTAAATTGCTGTTCATATACTTTTATCTTTAAAAGTTCAAAAGACTCATTTACATATATTTTCTCACATAATAGTTTTTTTTCCTATATTTATAGCTATTATCGTTAATTCTTTCGTCTTGATAGTTTCTTAGATTAAGAGTACATAGACTATACCTATTTGTACAAATACCTCGATGAATCTCGTTTGTTAATACATAAAGAGTTGCGTATACTCAGATTTTGAAGTCGAGAAAAAACTCAGGGGTTAAATTGTTTTTCTCCCAAAATTTAGGGGATGAAATAAAAAATCTCTTTTTAATATTTTACGATCATTTAAATTATAATAATATGATCCAAAGCAACAAATAATTATCAAAATAAACGAAAAAAGAGAAGGGAAGCGATCGAACGAATTCTCCAAAGAGCCGAACAAGTGGAGGCTGGAGCTCTAACAGTCTCGAGAGAGCTTCTTTCCGGGGGAGTCACAAACAACATCAAATATCAGCGCCTCCTGAAATCTGAATAACCATAGGGAATTGAGTTATGGCGGAATTTATGGACCTAGAGGCCCAAGACGGCATGAGAATGCCATGGAACGTGATCCCAGGGACGAAGCAAGAAGCAAGCAACTGTGTTGTACCAGTGTCAGCCATCTACACTCCCATCAAGGCTTTCCCTAACATACCAATTCTGCCATATGCTCCCCTTCGCTGTCGAACATGTCGCTCCATCCTCAATCCATTCTCCATCGTTGATTTTGCTGCCAAGATCTGGATCTGCCCCTTCTGTTTCCAACGCAATCACTTTCCTCCTCACTACGCCTCCATCAGCGATGAAAATCTTCCTGCTGAGCTCTTTCCTCAGTACACTACCATCGAGTACGAGTCTCCTGGTGAAAAATCTGCGGTTCCTCCGGTTTTCATGTTTGTTGTTGACACTTGCATCATCGAAGAGGAGATGTCCTTTCTCAAGTCTGCCCTTTCTCAGGCAATCGATCTTTTGCCTGACAATTCTCTGGTCGGTCTAATCACTTTTGGCACTCTAGTCCACGTTCACGAATTAGGATTCGGCCAGATCCCTAAGACCTATGTCTTCAAGGGTGCTAAAGACGTCTCTAAGGAGCAACTACTGGAGCAGTTGAACTTCTTTCTCAAGAAGCCCAAACCCTCTACTGGTGTAATTGCTGGTGTTAGAGATGGCCTTTCTTCTGAGACCATAGCTCGCTTCCTCTTGCCTGCCTCCGATTGTGAATTTACTCTCAATTCGGTCCTCGAGGAGCTTCAGAAAGACCCTTGGCCAGTTCCACCCGATCAGCGCTCTACCAGATGCACTGGCACCGCCTTAAGCATTGCTGCCAGTTTGTTAGGAGCTTGCGTTCCTGGGTCTGGAGCTAGGATCATGGCTTTTATTGGCGGTCCGTCTTCTGACGGTCCTGCTGCTGTAAGCATTTTCACTTCTTTTAGTTCTTTGCGGTTCTAATATCATTTAATCTCTTCCTTTTTATTTTTTTCTTTCAATTTTTTATATATAGATTGTGTCAAAGAACCTATCGGAGCCAATTCGTTCTCACAAGGACCTCGATAAAGATTCTGCTCCTCATTATCATAAAGCTGTGAAATTCTATGATGCACTTTCAAAGCAGCTTGTACATCAAGGACACGTTCTTGATCTCTTTGCTTGTGCCCTTGATCAGGTACTGATTATATAGCACGTCTATATTCGAAAATATTTGCACTCATTGATGTAAAATTTATGTAATTGTTTCTCTTGCATTACTCACCCTGTCTAGGTAGGGGTTGCTGAACTCAAAGTTGCAGTTGAGAAGACTGGAGGGCTTGTTGTGCTTGCAGAAAGTTTTGGCCATGCAGTGTTCAAGGATTCCCTTAGACGTGTTTTCCACTCTGGTGACTATGATCTTGGGCTATCATCAAAGTAAGGTTTCATTAATTTCATCTTGTACTCCTAGTTGTCCCAAGTTGCAGAGTATGTAACATATGCCAGTTTTAATTCTAATTACTTTTCCTTGTTTGTGCACTTCAAGTCTTGATTGGTTCAGTAGTGTGATAATCAATTATTGTTTGGGATAGTGGAATGAAGTTCCGAGAGCACTTTTACTTATATCCACCCCCTTTATTTTTAATTTAATCTCTTTAGAAATTTTTTAATACTAGCCTAGTTGTTATATGCTTGCATGCCCAGGAGCTGACTCTGTTTTTCACAGAATCTTTCTCTGTTCTAGTATTATTGAATCGGAAATTAATGGAGCAGGATATGCATTTTAACCTCTCTCTCTTGATGCAGTGGTATATTTGAGATAAACTGCTCAAAGGATATCAAAGTTCAGGGTGTTATTGGCCCTTGTGCATCTCTGGAAAAGGTACATTCCAAATGGTTTAGGAAATTTTTCTGTTCTGGTGGCTGTATTAATGGCTAATTGTTAGAGTCTTTGTGCAGAAAGGTCCTTTGTGTTCTGACACAGTTGTCGGCCAGGGGAACACCAGTGCTTGGAAGATGTGTGGCCTTGACAAAGCTACATCTTTATGTTTGATATTTGAAATTGTAAAGAAAGAAATTCCAGATTCCACCATACAAGCCACAAGCAATCAATTTTACTTCCAATTTTTGACTTAGTACAAACTCCAAACTTGTGCCTTCTTGAGTAGTCACTTGTCTTTCTGTTGTGCTTGGCAAGCATGAAAACATTTGACTTATTATTACTACTTGCTACAGTTACCAACATAGCAGTGGTCAAATGAGACTTCGTGTTACAACCCTTTCAAGAAGATGGGTTGCTGGACCTGGAAGCATACAGGCAAGCTCTGCTGTCCTCTTGTGTATTATTTATTTTAACATTCTGTCTCTTGGTTTGCTCTTCATGAATTAAATTACTGATGCTTTTTCTTAGAAGTATAAACAATCATATAAAAAGAGTAGCCATGTTTTCTTTATTCTGACATCCTTCGTATGGTTTTAGTAACCAACTTTGGTGCGGAAAGAATGATAGGAGCTGAAAATGCTCACATTAGATTATCTTTTATTCACGTCCCACACTAGTTTGTTAATATTTCCGATGTTTAGATGGTTAACTAAGGAAAAAAAATTGAAATAGTAACTTCTAATTACTCTTCTTACGTTGTTATTCTCGGTGTACACCAAAGGAGTTATGCTAGTCCAGTTAAACAAGGATGTTTGGGAGAAGAGTGGCAGGCCTACATATACAGGCTCAATGAACAGCAGTTGTGCTTATTTATGTTCCTGAAATAAAACATCATTAGGTGTTTCTCATTCTATTAAGCATTACTCCATATTTTCATTTTTCTGGAAACGGTGAATTTGCTTTTCCCTGTGGCTTAGGTTGTTGAGCAGCTTGAATGATTTCTTTACTCTTCTTATTAATATCAAAAAACTTTTGTGTTTTCCATATACCGCTTTTATTTGTATTTAGGGATATTATCACATTCTTATCCTGAGGTTTGGGCTTGTACCACTTGGAGAGAAAGAATGAAGATTGTCTTGCATACCTCCCTTGTAGTGTTAGTCAACTAACTCAAAATAATAAATTTACTCAAATGCCCATAATTATTTATTTTTATTAGAAAATATATATTTTTTTTGCAATACTTATTTTTGTCTTGTTGTGTGTATCAGTTAAATCAAGTGTACAAAGTAAGTAAAATGACTACAAAGTTTTGAAGCATAAATTATTATTATTTTTTTCAATAAGCATTCTCCCAGTGAAGCACTCAAAGATATATATTAATAAAATAGATGAAAAAATCAAGAAAAAATAAAATTTTTCCCACTTCCCTTTCACTGATTGTGTAAGGATTTGGGAAGATGAAAGTTCTCATCTTCGAACAAAATAACAAATATAAAATATATATTATGCATTTACCCTTACACATAATGGTCAATAAACAGTCAAATGTAATTGTAGGGGAGGTAAGTTTCTAAGTGATACAATCCCAAACTTCAGGGGAGGAAAGTGATAATTATCCCTTTGTATTTAAAGGGAATCCATAAGAGTTACGGACTGCGGTTTCCAACTTTATCATTAGGGATTTTGATAGTGTTTTTTTACAGTCATCTTATGAATCTACAATGAAATACTGCAGGACTTGATCGCTGGATTTGACCAAGAAGCAGCTGCTGTAGTCATGGCACGCTTAGTTTCTTTCAAAATGGAAATTGAGGTAATAATTAACATTGTGTTTCACTAACTATTTAATTATCTTTTTGTTGATAGAAAATGCCATTGTGACTTTCAAATTTTTAAAAAAAAAAAATGAGAAAAATTCATGTGTTTTTTAAAGACAATTGACTTTTCTTTCTGCATATTCAGAAATATTTCGGAAGTTCAAAGTTATGACTTTTAAAGGAAGTGGAAGGCTGTTCCTTTTTAATCATTAAAAGGAACTGCTAAAACAGAGTGCCCTTGTTACTTTGGCCGACAATATGAACATAAATAGTCTGATGTCCTAAATTTTTTAGTAATTTAAAGCATATTAATGCTTTAATTCACAAGTTCTGTTATATATAGTATAGGGTACAAGGTCAAAAGAACCTTTTCACAAATTAGGACACATTTTAAGTTGCTTTCATGCATTTTTCTTTTCTTGCAATTTCTGACCATTGAGCATGAGACTGTTGTTCCATTAATGACATGATGCAATTATCATGAAGGCTGAGTTTGATCCTATAAGATGGCTGGACAAAGCATTGATACATATATGTTCCCGCTTTGGAGATTACCAAAAGGACAGCCCTTCTTCTTTCAGCTTATCACCACGTTTTTCAATATTTCCTCAGTTTATGTTTCATTTACGGCGTTCTCAATTTGTTCAGGTACTTATTCTTTTTTCTCTGGTAATCACATTTACTTTGTCTTCTAATGGTTTTTTAGTTATATATTTATTTTGATATTCGTTCTTTCAGATCTTATAGTGTTTCTGGTGACTATTATGTTACAGGTCTTTAATAACAGCCCAGATGAAACAGCATACTTTAGAATGATCCTGAACAGAGAAAATGTTACCAATTCAGTTGTGATGATTCAGCCTTCATTGATTTCTTACTCATTTCATTCAGGCCCTGAACCAGCTCTCTTGGATGTAGCTGCCATTGCAGCTGATAGAATCCTGCTTTTAGACTCTTACTTCACTGTTGTTATCTTTCATGGTGCAACCATTGCTCAATGGCGAAAAGCTGGATACCATAATCAACCAGAGCATCAGGTAGTTTACTAGCCTGGTTAAGATGTTCTTTTGCCTTATTTTAGTGATTATAGTTGCAGCACCATAATCTGGCGAAGGTGGTGGGCTCTACTCTGTCTAGATTACTTATTCTAAATTACAATTCATTCTTGCAGGCATTTACCCAGTTGCTGCAAGCTCCTCGTGATGATGCTGACGTGATAATGAAGGAAAGGTTTCCTGTACCTCGTCTGGTCATTTGTGATCAGCATGGCTCACAGGTTGGTAGCTCTCACAATGTTAAAACAGACTAACCTTTAATTGTGAATGATATCACTTTGCTGCCTCCTCTGGAGGATAGATAACCTTTGATATTCACCTATGGATGTCTCCACTTATGTTTAATCCTTACTTAAGATAAAAACACACATGATTTTGTTTTAAAAATAATCCAAGGCCATGGATTGAGGGAGAAAAACATTAATACCTAATTACCTGGACAATACATTCATATTTTCACTAGAAGTATATGTATAAGAATTCTTAGATGTGGACATTTGTATTTTCTTGAAATTTAGACCAGCAACTTTTTGAGAAGAGAGTTGTTTAAGGACAAAAAAAATTCTTTGCACAAAAGGTTATTGGTATGGATTTTAACAAGATCGGAATGTCTGCAGATGAGAACGGTGTATATATACAGTGCTAAATCTCTTGCTTTTAGAAGATAGGAGTTAGTTCTTAACATGTTATTCCTTCGCAGGCCCGTTTTCTTCTGGCAAAATTGAATCCTTCTGCAACATATAACTCTGATGCTCAAATTCCCGGAGGGGACATCATATTTACTGATGATGTTAGCTTTGAGGTTTTTTTGGATCATCTTCAGAGATTAGCAGTTCAATGAATCAGACATGGTTTTGGCAGTTTTGTATAATTTGTTGTACAGTTATTGCATGACTTTTCATAGCTCTGTTTTGCTTTGGGTTTAACATTTACGAAAATTACCTTTCGTTCAATTTTGATATATGAACCAATGAAGACTTGAAGCAGTGATTCACTGACAATCATTCCAAATACACTTTAAAAGGGCTGTATTTTCACTCTCAAGACGCTACTACTTGTGGTTGTTTATGAGGTAATTTGGGGTATCATGGGCACTTTGAATATAGTTGGGTTGGTGCACTTGTTAACTTTTTAAACATACTGTTCCGTCACTTTTCGCCCTTAAAAGTTGCATCTAATTTTTTTTTTTTTTATATTTCACAGCTAAAGTCACATTTCAAACTCAAAAATATCCTCCGCCTTATAAGGTAAAATTGTTTTGTTGTCAGCCTCAAAGAAATTTACAATTTCATTCTTGCGGGCCGGAACGGGGGCCGGAATCAATTGTTGTCTGTATCACAGAAACTAATGATTCTTCTGGGACAGCGGAAGGGCGGAATCTGATATTTACCTTTATATTATGTCTGCGTCCAAGCCGACGGTACCTCGACTTCCGAAAATTTATAATTGCTTTCGTATCTTGAGGCTCTCTGTTTTATACTACTAGTCCCGTCGTTAGGAAAAGACTGAATTGCAAGCGACAGTAGCAAGATACGGAACTAGGACTAGTTAAGGTTCTTGATTGGTAATTTAAAAATGAGCGCCTGGAAAATATGAGTTGAATGAATACCCAAACATATAATTAGCCTGCATGTTTCTTAGTCTTATACAAATTGAAGTCATAACCTAAATCGAATGTTGCCATACAAGCAACGGATTGTTCCAATATTTTCTTAATACATACAAGCGACATGCCCCTGCTTTGGTTTGAGGAGTCCATAGATCCATAAAGGTGCCTTATTGGGCAGTGTCCTGCTGCTCGTAGCATCTCTCATTCAGCACTGTTGTTTTGTACCAGCTCATGAATTTTGCAATAAACTCTGTAGAGGGAAACTGATGTTAAATAAAAAATGATAACGATAATGAAGAGGTACATCAATTACACATTTTAAAATATTTGTGGCAGCGTTCATGACATTCTGATTATATATATATATATATATATATATATATATATATGGGTAGGATTTAAATTTTTTTTTTATATAAAATTCTACATCAAATATAAATCGTTAAATTTAAGTACATCCAACGATTGAAATTGTATTTAACGCGTGCATTAATTATATATTAATTACATGATCATGTGTAATTTTAATTGTTGGATATACCTAAATTTAACCATTTATATTTAATGTAAGATTTTGTGTAAAAAAAATTGAATCGTTATTCTGCCCTTTATACATATAGAGAGAGATTTAAAATAATTTGAAAGTAAGGAAAACTTACACATTTACTTTTATAAGTAAAAAATAAAAATACTAATGGTAATTACTATTTACCTTCAATTCTCAAGAAATGTTGAACATTCTTTCTCGTGGGATCGTTGAGCCTCTTCCCGGTCGTCTCCTCGTATCGACTGCGTGCAAACACGAACGGCCTCTCATTGTCAAATAGACCTCCATCATCCATCTGGAATATAAGAGCACAAAATTTAGTCATGCTACCAACTTCATTTCATACGTAAGATGAAAAATACGAAAGAAAATCAAACTTCCGGTCATACCTTGTACTCATCGTATAGACTGTCAATTTGGCGATGTAATCCCACGTCCAAATGCTTCTTCAGTTCTTCAACAAGAGACTGCAAACGAGGATATAGGAAAATATATATTTAACCTGAATCAGTTGAAATATGAAATAGATTTACAAGCTAACCTTGAAAATGAAGTGAAGAGATACATTGTGCTCTATAAGATTTTGAAGCTTCCCTCGGATAATATATAGCCTGCAAACAACGACATACTGACTACTCAATTTTTGAGTTATCAAAATGCAGCCAGAATTCGAAAGCGATATAAAATGTATATTATGATTGGTTCAAATAAATTGTTTTATATGAAACTCGAATATTAAATTCTCAAGAATTTTTAATCTAATCAACAATCTGCCCTTGGCCATCGAGTCATCAGGATTATCAAAATTCAAAACCAGATGCATCTGAGCTTCAAAAACTTTACATTAGTTTAGCAAGTGTGTGACAGATGAGAATTAAGCTTACTGTTTTGGGCTTTGCTCTTCAACAATTTTCTTGGCAATAGTTGCAATGTCATCTTCCCAGCCAGTCAAAATTACTTGATCTTCAGTAAACGGATAACTGCACTTGTATCAGTGCAGATCACATAAAATATGGATATATAGACAAGAGGAAATATTGGATGCACTTTATATATATATATATATATATATATATATATATATATATATGGTACAATTAATGAAATGAAATAGTTATTTTGCTGCTCACTTCCTCTGCCAGGAGGCCTCAAATGAGCGAATGGCCTGACGAAGATTATTCTTTGAATTCTCAGCAATCTTTTCAGCTAATTCGTGCGGCAGTTCTATTCCTTCTTGTTTAGCTATAAATTCCAGAACTTTAACTATCTAAAATGCAAGATAAAACTTATAAAATTAGCCATTTATTAATTGTTAAAACAGATTCAGAGGTGTAGTAGCTTATTAAACATCTTCGTCCTCACTTTTTCTTTTGAAGGCGGAAAAAGCTGAATAACAGTGCAAAGCGACTTAATTGGTTGAAGTTTTGAGACATCGGAGCAGCAGAAGAAAACCTTATTTAATCCTTTGTACCTTTCTAACAACCACCTTATGTACAGCAAGGCATCTGTGGATAGCTTGTCTGCTTCACATAAAACAATTGCTGCGAAAAAAGTAACCAGTTAAGTGATAAGCAGCTGGGTGCAGCTTTTCCTTAGCTAGACATAGAGAGAGCTGAAATCTAAAAATGCAAAAATACCTCGGGTGTTGTCAGTGTTTGACTGCGAAGCTTTACTGGAAACCTTGCTTTTCTTGTCTTTCATGAGTTCAATAATGACATGCTTTTCGTACCCTTTCAGATCAGAAAGGTTAACTTCCACATGTTTTGAAGATTCCTTTATATTTACTCGGATACTACCTATGGCTTCCCCCTGTGACAAAATTTTCTCTTCTTTGGTTTGTTATATTTGCCATTTTGGGTTGAATAAAAGCACATATATAGAAGATTAAAAGTGAATCAAAGAAGAAATAATGGACAATAATACATAATATACAAGTAGAATGAGAATTACCTTTAAGTCAAATACCTTGCGCTCCTCTCTAGTCTGTGCAACACGAAACATACAGATTACCATCAATGATTTCTTAATTACGAGTTAACGTTAAAAGATCATTTTTTTCCAGGTATTTGGGCCCAAGATTGATTAAGTGCAACATTTGTCTAACACAACTAGTAGGAAATTGCGCTAGACTATACTTATTTTAGATATTTAGGTATAATTTGTGCCTGAAGTCTTAAAGATTATTATATATTATGTATAGCATATATATGTGTATATATAAAACCTGGAGTCCGTCAGGTCCGAATGCATCTCGAAGCATAGCCCCAATCATGGTCCTCTTCCCCACTCCCGGAGGTCCTTCAAATATAAAATTTCCACCTCCTGCCTCTTTTACCTGCAGCGCATTTGTGTTTGGACAATTAATGTAATCGAGTTTAAATAATTTCCAAAATGAGACAAAATTACATTTGATATCTCACCAGATCCTGCAGTCGCATTGCTTTATCTCGATTGCATATGAAGTCTTTTAATGTCTTGGGCTGGTACTTGTTTGCCCATGTAAACTTCCCCTCGTTTTTTATCATCTCTTGGGTATTTGTACCCTTGTTCTCATCATCTTTATTAACAAAATGACTTTTATTAGGTGGCAAGGTCGTAGATGATTCTGTTTCTGTTTCTGTTTCTGTTTCTGATTCTGATTCTGATACTCTCTCCCTCAATGGCTTCTCCTTATTAAGCGATGATAAAACATCAACTTCTTCCTTATCCGAATGCATCTCCTTATCAAAAGTTACTACAGCTGTTCCTGTCGAAGATGAAGCTGTGGAAGAAGCAGCATGAGCTTGTTTCTTCTCGGTTGTGGCACTAGCACTACAAGTAGTAGGCAAATTGTTGAAAGCATGATAATGATTTTCCTTAGATTTAAAATTAAAGCAAGAGCTCCATTCTTGCATCTTCATGATTAAAGAGGAAAGAGAGCTGGAAGTAGAAGTAGCCACAGTAGTTGCTTGACTTTCACGTCCAGGACTTGAAACATGTCTTTCACGATTGATGACAAGGGAAGCATCTGTAAGCCCTTTGTAGTAAGGACTGCATTTTGCGTTCTTTACGTTGACGTCATTGAGTTTGTCGTGAATAATAGGCGCATGTCTTCTGTTATGAGCTTCAAGACTCTCCTCTGTTAAGTCGGAATGTTTAGAAGATGAATCGCTGCTCTTTCTTGCAGGAATAATAAGATTGCCCAGTTGGTTGATGTTACTCCAATGTGGCCAATACGAGAACTTCGATGAGGTGCGAGCCGAAGCAACGGAGCGGTTCGAACGAGGGACGAAAGTTTGACTTTTGTCTGACGATGAGATATTCGCATAAGATGAAGAGCGTGGAATTGGGGATGGACTCGGCATCGGATTTGCAGAGCTAAGCTAGGAGATACTAACTATGCACATATCACGGCATGAATTGAATTGAAGATGAAGCGATGTGAATCTGGGAAAGAAGTTTTGCTGGTAACTACAAAGGATAACGATGATATCTATGATTCAATAACAATATTAAATATGAATTTGTCCACGTTAAAAACTATGGATTTTGTTTTTGTTGCACGTACATGAGGTGAGGTGATCGAGCGCCAAGACTTGCACAGCTGGTGCATTCCGAAGCAGTAAGAAGGATTTCAGAAATTTAATTTTGTGAAAAGATGAACTTAAATTAATTTTCTTGTTTGATTTTTTCTTTGCGATTATTTTCCTTCTTTCTTCTTATAATTTCAACAAGTTTTGTGGTTGAATTCATAATTAGTTAGGTATCAGACAACACCATATCGACCCCTAGCTCCGAATAATTGAACCAACTCAACGTGGAATTAGCTTTGTCTTGCGGCTTCCGATGCAACAAAACAATGGCTTTGATATTACTGTCTGTACTATTGGTGTAACCAAATGGACAAAGGGTGGATTTTACAGCATCTCTCTCAGTACTATAAGATTACCATCGACAACTGTTTGTCTTTAAGTTCCCTCCCGAAGTTAATTATTTTGTTTGACATATTAGTGTGTGTGTGTGTGTATACATGTTTTAAGAAGATCACCAGATAGTTGAATGAAAGCATTCTTAATTTTGTGAGAGGGTGCGAATTCAGCCCTTTTCTATGTATATGTGGAGAGTGTCTTATTATTTTCAATGATATGGGGTTTATTATAGAAATAGTAGTGTGATTTATCATAATCCTTTGTAAGAAGGGCTATGGGCCCTGTTCTTTCGAATAATAATAGGCAATGGGACCAACACAATATCCTAGGCTTTTTTCTTTTTCCACCCAAACTATAACAAATAGATCCAGGACCAGCTTGTCACAGTCTCAACTCTCGTGCGGTTGTTTGTAGGATTAAAATTTTGTTATATGGTTATCAATATTGATCAATTAAATCAATTTTCACCTTATAAATTGAAAAATCGTCCCCAAGTTTTAAATTCATACGACTTTAACTTATTATAACAACACATCATATGACTTTATATATACAAGCATTTTTTTTGTTTTTCTCTTTTTAAAATGTGAAGGTTAGGGTCCAGTTGCCACCTTCTCATTACATTATCACTGCTACTATGCCTCGTATAAAGAAAATAAACCTTGGACAGGCCTAAAATTAAGGTGAACCATAATATCTAGTATAAAAAAAAATACATAAAATGGCCAAATCTTGCAGCTGTTTGCAACTTTGAATAAATATATCTTAAAGAGCAACAAAGCGTGGTGGGGACCTGACCTGACTCATATATATTTGAGCCGACATTAATTAGATTATTAATCGTAATTAATTAATATTCTTGTGCCCATAGATTCATTTTGATTGGTCAATGATTTCATTGGGACGAATATGATGATGATGGAAGGGAAATTGTTATTTAATTTCTGGAGCCAATTAATTAAATATATAATGCTGAAGCCATTAGCTATCTTCCAACTATACAATATTAATTAATTGTACACTTGCATTAATGAATAAATAAGGGAAGATGCTACATTATATTACTACATGCTACGTTTTTAAAATAGTTAAGTTACTTTACTCTTCAAATACATATGATAATTACCACCCATCAGTAGTTTAGTCTGAGTCAATATATGTCTCATCCTAGAGCTAGCGTATATATGTCTCATGAATTATTGAGTGTTGCGATTGATTATATTAGCTGGCATGTCTATTATATGGCTTTCTACAAGAAATTCGCAAATTAAGCCTAAGCTGCCAAGCTTGTGCTGGTCAATGTTTATATATTAATACATATCATATGTGTTAACTCGCTTAATCTAATTAAAAATTCGCATGTGACTTGATAAGTTTCGTTAATTAGGACAGACTTTTTCTCTTGTCTGTGTGTGTATAATTAGTGTATTTTATTGGAAGCATATATAATATAATATAATATAATATAATAATAGATGGCGAAATATGATCCATGCATTAATAATAGATGAGATTGGATATATAATGGAGCAAACTATGTGGCGTGAAACTCTATACTCACGGTGATATTACAATTTTTTTTTTTCTTTTTCATGGCCAAGAATATTGGAAAATAAAAAAATAAAGTTGACCGATATATGAAAGGCTTCTTGGTAGGTAGCTAATTTGAGGTATATGAACAGCGTGCATTTTCGATTGGTTTTTAATTGCTTAGATTTCCCAAACTCGTTTGGTTTGATGGAAAAAGAAACATATATAGATGGCCGGCCGACGAAGAATTTTTCTTTGTCGATCGTGTAGGTAGTAATTAGATGAGAAAATATAATTAATCAATGTAAATTGGACATTAAAATATGCATATGTTAATTTAAAAACGAAACCTAGTTGTTGGACACGTGGAGGGAGCGGATAGCTCCAGTCCGCGATATTCACGGCCTGGTGGACTAAAAGATTGGGCTGGCTATTAATTTGATCTTAATTTGTGTTTGCATTTGAGTTAATTGTCTCGGATAAGTCAATTGCATTTTATTTGGAGTTGGGATTCCTCACCCTCAGGCAGAGGCAGCCTCACGTGATATCTCTTTCCTCGATGAATTATATTTCTAACTTTACCTAATTGTTTATTAATTGGTTTTCCTTTTTCTCTTCCTTAAGTCTCTCTCTGTGTCTCTCTCTCTCTCCCTCCCTATATATATATATATATATATATATATGGGGTATGCAGTTAACTCTGTCATTCATTAACGCAATATCCCAACCATAAGTTAATATTTACACATAACTCCTATCCTCCCTGTGCATGTGTTTCCCAATGACTATGTTCATCTCCTGACCAACTAATGATTTCGCTTAGTAATCCGTTCATGTTTCCAATAAAATTTTATATCTTTGACAAGATTAACAACTATTCATAGTTAATTATTTGAGTAGCTCCTCAGCTGAATAACAAAAAATAAATAAAAATAAAAGAAGACTAATTTATTTATATTCAAATTAGCAATTAATTACACTGATGGGTCATGTGACGCTCATGGAATCTGCTAAAGTTTTACACTCATTATTGATTCTAAACGTTGTGGAGTGTAATGTGACCGAGAGAAAATTAAAGGCAACATATATGATTATTTTTATTAAAAAAAAAAAGAGGTAAATTACCCATGTTATGAATTTTTTTTTAATAATTTATTAAAAAGGGAACATGATTGATCCTTTAATATTATATATAAAGAATAAACTTTTTGGTTGTGGAAGTGGCTGGCTGCATATGCTAATTAACTGCTATTACTATCATTATTATTACTATTATTATTATTATTATTATTATTTTCTCTCTCTCATCTGCTTGCAGTTGCAGCTGCCTTCAAACTTTCCTTTCTTCACAGTCCGCACTGGATTCCTTTTGTTTTCTTTTCTATTCCTTCTAGGGTTTCATTAATCGGTTCTCATCTCTTAAAAGAAAAAGGAGGAATCTTAATATTATTAACTAGACTAGTTTACTGTATTGTATTTATTTTATATTTTTTTTAATTTCCCGCAGTGTGTGTATGGCTGGTTTAGACTTGGGTTCAGCATCATCAAGCTTTGTACATCAGCTCCAGCTGAGGTCTGACCTTCAGCTCCAGAGACAGTTTGATTCCGCCGGCGACGAAGACGATGATAACAGTCATCAGCAAGAACCGGGAGGCGGGCTGGGTGATGTGGTGGCTCGTAGACCAAGAGGTCGACCGGCCGGTTCAAAGAACAAACCAAAGCCACCAGTCATCATAACCAGAGAGAGTGCAAATACACTGAGAGCACATATCTTAGAAATAAGCAGTGGATGCGATGTGTTTGAATCTATAGCAACGTATGCAAGGAAACGGCAACGTGGGATCTGTATATTGAACGGAACTGGCACGGTCACCAACGTCAGTCTGAGACAACCGGCCGCAGCGGGAGCTGTGGTAACATTACACGGCCGGTTCGAGATACTGTCTATGTCCGGGTCTTTTCTGCCACCGCCAGCACCACCAGGTGCAACTAGTCTGACCATATATTTGGCAGGGGGGCAAGGTCAGGTTGTAGGAGGGAACGTAGTGGGCGCTTTGATTGCGTCCGGACCAGTCATCGTGATAGCCTCTTCGTTTACAAACGTGGCGTACGAGAGGCTACCGTTGGATGAAGATCAGGAGCCGCCGCTCCAGATGGCGCAGCAACAAACAATTGCTTCGCAATCGTCGACGGCTGATGGTAACAGTACTATAGTTAGCGAGCAGTGTTTAGAACCATCAAATTCGGGTCTTCCATTCTTCAATCTGCCTCAAAATTCTCAGTTACCCGTTGACGGTTGGGGAGGGAACGCAGCAGCACGGACGCCTTACTGAATAATAATTTAATAATTTGCCTTCTTTTTAGATTTGGATCGCAGTATGTCAGGTCAGATAATATATATCCCAAAGCTAGACCTTCTATTTAATTTTAGTTCTGTTCCATATATCCATGAATTCATTTGTACAACAAACACATTTGCTTCTTGTTTAATTTGTCATCTGAAAATCATGATCTTCTTGGATTATTTGGAATAATTATGATTTGACGACTCTGATATTAGTTTTCACAACATATATGTATCTCTAACTTAGTTTATGACTTAATTTCACATATAGAGAAGATATTAATTGTTTCTATATGCATATTTACTCTAGTTCCCGTCAATCTAAACGATTAGATAGGCATAGCAATAAAATATAACTCCTTTCTTTTAGGGTTTCCATGTTAAAAGAAAATTGCTGCTGAATCTTGGATGGTTAATCATGAAAATTATAATGTTAATTATTAACTTTTTTCAGGAAAGTCGGTATATATATATATTTTTTCTGTAGCATCTGATTTATCTTTCAGGATCATAGATTATATATTTTTACAATCACATTAGAGTAAATATATACAATGCTTCTGTTTCTAACATTTGACTCTTTTTTTTTTATGGAGATGAAAGGAAAAGAAAAAGCCTCTTTCCTTCGTCTTCTACTTTTTCTTTGCTTAAAACAAGTTCATATCTTATGTATTCTTTAATATATAAAATATTTAATTTCTTCTTTGTTGTCTTAAATCAACTTCTTCTAGACAGTGGTTATTATAGATAGGTTAATTTTCTTGTAAAAGAGAAAAGCTCATTAGAGCACAGATCGATCTGAAGACAGGACATTCGAAGGAATTACCTACTTTATGATGATTCAAAATATTTCTATATATGGTTGAACGAAATTGGGAAAATAATGGAAGTAGTTCTGAAAAATGTAAGTTTTTTGCTTCATCTAATCTAATTAGGTTAATTTATATATATACTGAGCATTTAAAATATGCAAATCAAATTTTGAAAAGAGTACATTGTTAAACTGACTTTTAGTATTCTTAATAAGCATTTTCCAACAGTTTCTTACAAACTTATAAGCATTAGTACTGGATGCTTAATTAGTGGTGATGGGATCTAGATTGTGTGTAGAAACATCGACGATGAATGATTTATTATTAAGAGTTATAAATTAAAAATAAATAATCATTAACACAAACTTATTAAATAATAGCGCCTTGCAGCTTAGTTTGTTTGTGCACGTTGCTTTCCCTATAGTTCTTTACGTGTTATGCTAATTAATAATGGAGCTTTATATGAATTAAAATTAACAAGCTTTCAATTAGTTTAGATCTACGATCGAGGGGGGTGTATGTATATGTGTTCTAGTTACCTTAATTTATATTTATATATATATATATATATATATATATGCAGTTGTCATTTAGTAATATTAGATCTGAATTCATTTTTGTTTTGGCATCTGCGCGAGTTAACTAGATTTAAAACATGTTTTTATAGTCATGCATGAGGATATTGTGATTGATCCACTGTTCTTAGTTTTGTTTTAAATTAAATGTGAATCAGCAAGAGCTAGAGCGTCCGTAAAAGATGTTTAATTATAGATCATCCTTCGTAATGTTCTTCCCTTAGATATGAAATAATTCACCAACATAATTTCCTGCTGTAACACACTCTTAATTTAATTGTATAAGCTAGCAGACATTATTTGAAGCAGTAGTACTGCTGCTAACTGCAACCTTCCAGACTGTATAATGCTTTTCCTACATACTTTTTTTTTTTTTTTTCAATTTTTTTGTGTTTGCTTTGATTTCGTCCGATATATCCTGGTGGAAACATATAAAGTTTGGAATATATATCTATATATATTTAATGTGGTGACTTTAATTCATTACATATTGTGTTTAATTATACATCAACTTATAATTAGATGCGAATTAAGCTAGCTAATAATAGCTGATGTGATTATACATACATGTAGATGTGATTATTAATTAATGAATTAATTGACACATAGCCTAGCTAGGTACTACATAACAAAACAAGCATTTGGATTTTCATCACTAAATAACTGGGGAGCATAAACATAATGTACAAAATAAGGAACATTGCCCTCCTTGGTTTTAGCCTCCACTTTAACCTCTTCCTTGAATTCAACAATTTTCCCCTTAGTAATTGATTCTGTACTGGGTTTGACTTCAACTTTTTTTTCCTTAGTTTCTTTCTTTTCCTCCTTTTTCTCTGGTCTTGAAGTTTCTTTCTTTTCCTCCTCCTTCTCTGGTCTTGAAGTTTCTTTCTTTTCCTCCTTTTTCTCTGGTTTTGAAGTCACAATCTCAGCATGTTTATGCACCTTCTTTCGCAGGTATGTTAGGAGTTTATCGGGTTCAATAGTCCCTTGAACTGTTAATGTTTGAGCTTTCATATCAGTTTTAACACTGAAAATACCTGCATTAATTAATTTTGTATTAATTATATAATTCACGATCATAATTATATATGTATATATAATTAATTACCTCTGTGCCTGAGTAATTTTTTGCGCAAATCATGCTCACATTTGTCGCAGTGCATGTGAACCTTCACTGTCGTTGTGCGCACAGGTGCCTTCCATCAAATTATTTATATATGTACAAATTAATAAATCAGCAGCTACTTTGTTAATAAATATCTGGTGCATAAATATTGAGCTACATACATATTGGAATTAATTAATTAAATAAACCATATAATATTAATTCGGTAACGATTATCACCTCTTTGATTTCCTGGGGTTTCTTGATCTCCGGGGTACTACTTTCCTTGAGTTTGACTTGGGGTGATATCAATTCAACTTTTTTCTTACTCAATTTTTCGATTAACTTATGGATTTTGATCACGTCGATCACTCCCTTAACCTTAATTTCAGATTTTTCAAAATCAACGTCCACGCTTTGAACCCCTGTGCGCATCTCCAACACAAGAATATACATTTATGTATAGAAAGATGACTGACGATGAACATGGAATAATTAATTATTAATTACTTCTTAAACATATATGCATACAGTTAATAAATTACCTTGTGTTCTCAGGAGAGGCTTTTTGATCTTGCGAGCGCATTGAGGGCAGTGCAAGTTAACTTTGTAGACGGCAGTAATCACCCCCTCAGCTTTCTTCTCCTCTTTCGCTGCCATTTTGGGTATTTGGCAACCATTAATATTGTCTCTCACAGAAATAATATTAGCAACATATTAATAATTGATCAGTGCTAGTCTATATATAATCTAAATTTCCATATATTATTAATGAAGAAAGCGAAATTATTAATATATATAGATATACATACTACGGAGATTTGTTGAATGATGTAGTTAATTTGGTAGCATCCGCTGAGGGTAGTTCACCAGATAATTTGAAACTTGCAAGTGCAATTAATCATATTAATATTAATATTAATTAATTAATTATGCCTCTCTTCAAGTTCTGAGATTTCTTCGCATTAATTTTTAGGCACAGTTATTCTCCAGATTTATTTTAATATATATATATATATATATATATATATATGCGCACACGAAACCTACCTTCTAGACCTTTTATGTTTGAGAAGTAAAGACCGATTCTTCTTCGGTAAACTTCTTCAAGTCATACAGTTTTTAAAAAGAAAGGGTAAAAGAAAAAACCAAAAAATTAGTGCCGTTTCATCTTATAATATATGTTGGGAGTTCTAAAGACGATTTTATTTTTTCCCACGTGCTTTGCAAGCAAAATTCATGATTGTCTTGCTTACGATGGAATAATTAATATATATATAAAAATGGACTTAATTTAGTGCATGATCTAAATTATAATTAATATTAGAATACAATTTCTATATAATATAATTATACAATAATTATTGAAATTAATACAAGTAATTAAATAAAACAAACAAATAAAAAATAACAGAAAGTTAATAATATATATATATATATATATATATTCTAGGAGCAGAAAGTGATAATCATTTACATTAACTGAGGAGTACTAGTAGTAGTAGCACTGGTGGGAAGTCCTACTGCTTTGTTAGTTGGTTGCGGCGGTAGCAGCAGCGGGTGAACTCTCAGGAGAATGTTTGGCTATCTCCTTCTCTGCCTTCTCTGTGGCCTTTGCAACATGTAAATCCATTTCTGCTTCCGCCTCTTTTGCCAATCTAACCTCGTGAGCTACATTCACTCTCGCTTTCGCCAAATCCCTCTCCGCCTACAGCACACACATTTAATTAATAAATAAATTAATTAATCAGTCAATTTTATTAATTAATTAGTTTATGACGTAATACGTACGCACCCTCTCCTCAGATTTTGCATCGGCCTTGGCTTTGCGCATGGCGCTCATGTCATTCATCTTGTCCTTAATTGCCTGCATTCTCCTCAGTCGATCAAATTCAAGACAGATACAATATATATGTATAGTTTATAAACGACACTAGTGTTAATTTAAACAATGCAATTGCATTGCAGTGATGTATATATATAAAATAATTCAACGAACCACCCGGAATTCCTCTACCTCTAATGCTGTATGCATGACACGAGTCAATCTTCTAACCCCAAGTTTAACTATTCAAGAGGAAGGTCGTAATGCATATCCGATTCTGAAGTAATTAAAGGAGCAAAATGAAATTTTGACCAAATTTTATTAATTATCATATATATCACATGATATATTTCAAGCACTTACTGTCCATCATCTTCGTCATTTCCTTGTCTTCGCTCTTTGCATTATTATTATTATTAAATTTATGTCGATGGGTCCTCCACTCCTCGCCGGTTGCACAAGCTGCGAGTGCATTTCGTCTAGAAGATTTTTATCACCATACTGAATGGCCCGGCGACAGCAAACGTGCTGGACTATTCGTAATTTGTGCAACATTGGTTGCACGAATATCACAATTTGGGCTGTCCAACACCCCAATGGATGACCTCAATTTGTCCCTCAATATGGTGGCTTAAAAACTACTTGGGCATTGGTAATGATCTCATGAATCCCGAGAGACCGTGAAGAGGGCAGTCAGTCTGCTTCTTCATTCTTGCGCTTGCATGTTTTGTTCCCTAGTTTCCTGTACCCATTCACACATCAATCTATTTCCAGTTCAGGGAGGAAAAAACTGCCCTGCCCATCTAAAATATTGAATATTTAGAAGCTATCTTATTCATGGCTTCTTGATTCTATTTATTTAAAAATATCTTCTTCTTTTTTTAAAAAAAAAAACCCAAAAACAAAACTCTTGTTTTCCACTCACCTTCATCAACACAAGTACGTAGAATAATCACTCGCTCGCATTTACCTACATAAATCCAAGTGCGAACCAGTTTAGTCCTAGCTACATATTTTCTTACTACGACGTTCGATCAGGGGCCCATTCTCAAACGAAAATCAGTTATGCTATTCTATCAAAAGCCAGTACATTACGACTCCTTTTTCCTTTGTGCAAACGACCTATAAAATTACTCTAGCCTCGGACATCCGGAAGAAAAAATCATTTCTCAGGGGCATCATAGAATGCAACAACTTTATTTTGTAACATCTGC
This sequence comes from Melia azedarach, assembly GCA_028052125.1. Taxonomy (NCBI): domain Eukaryota; kingdom Viridiplantae; phylum Streptophyta; class Magnoliopsida; order Sapindales; family Meliaceae; genus Melia; species Melia azedarach. The sequence goes on along the minus strand of CM051394.1, from coordinate 2,656,154 downwards.
CAACTTAGTATTTGGGTAAATTACAATAGCTTAACTACACACGAATAACACCCAGCCATGTCAAACACGACTCAAATATCTGCAACACAAGCACAGTTCTCGTTCCATTTGTTAACAACAAACCTACCACAAAATTTTTAGCTTCCACGATAGGTAGTAAATGAGAATGGTGAGAGCAGCAGAGGAACATGAAAATGTTCTCGCTTCTGTGACTCTCTGATCTCAAACACAATGGAAACGTAGGGAAAGAACCCTGCTGGACAGTATTTACCAGTGTTAAATGTTATCCTGTAAAATCCGGGGTTCAGATCTTCAACCACACTCATCAGTTGACCACATCGTCCATCTTTGTCGGTAGCTGAAGAACCCTGGAATACCCAGCCACTTACATCTGTGTCACTGAAGAAGGGGCGCAATTGTACGCCCTTCCACATTTCCAAACGTACCTCAATACCTGCAGCCGGAGACCCCTGAGAAACATCCAAGACATGGGTTGTAATAGGTGGACGAGTTCTAGTCAGGATTTGAGATGCTTTCCCTGCTGAAGCTTCAGGAGCAGTAGTTAGGTGTCCTCCAATGATGCTTACACGATCTTCTAGAGTTGAAAGAAGAATGACATCAACATTAATTGAAACAGTGGCAACGCAACCGAAAGTGGACAAGAGACGTGTCCTACGAATATAATATTTCTGGCTTTTGAAACTATTAGAAGCTGAGAATATTTAGTACTCAATAGTCGCTAACCATTCAAAAATATATAAGAAGCTGAAAACAAGCACTTTGGTTTAAGATATAGATTATGTGTAACTAAGAAAGAATCTGACCAATTCAGATTTGCACTAGTTCAACAATCAATTTCATATTCTTTTTTCTCTTCATCTTCCCTGGACAACAAACTTGATTCAATAGTGTCAGAAAAGTTGGCACAGATAACAAATTGTCTGTGTTTCATCAAACAACCTTTTTGGCCGTTGAATGATGGAGTGGAAATAACCTATTCCTAAGTAAAGAAAAGTTAATCCTTGGTGTCGGAGTATTTGATTAAACAAATGTATAGACCACGTGAAAAGGCAAAGGTTAATCTTTTTTTGAAAAAAAAAACATCAAACTGTGTTGCTCTGTACTGTCCTCACTAAATGCTACAGTTTCTTGTTTCATAACCATGACATATTGTGTCCTAATAAAAAGTACAGCTTGATTGATGGAGAAGAAGTACCTTCTACTTTCTTTGCAGCTGTAGGATGCTGGAAAGCTGTGGAAGAAGCTTTTCCTTTTGCTGAGAAGAGTTTTGCCAGACGTAATTCAGTAACTTTCATTTGCTCCTGGGCAGCAATCTCAAACTCAATTATGGGCCTGTTTGAGTACCGTTTCTGCAAAGAGCAGGATAAAAAGTTTCTATAATGAGCATCCACAATCTGAAACATTAAAATGGTCTCACTAATAAACTTCTTTTGAGAAAAACAAAAGCAGAACAAATGGCTTAGTGATATCCATTATTCTCCAATGTCAAAAGGGCATGTATTTCACATTAGTCAATGTCTGCAGAGAAAACTATGTAACATTTGGCAAAGACTATATCTCTGCCATGAGGAAGAGGCTGCAAATTCTAATAACAATTAACACAAAAATGGGTGAAAAATGAGCTTGATGTGTAGGGAAATGTTTCTGTGTGGCAAAGACCAGGCCTCTGCCACCAAACTGGGTTAAAAATGAGTTTTATGTGCTGGGACATGTTTTCTGATAATAGAATATCGTCACAAAAAATCATTATTTGCAAAGAATCATCATCGGAATCACTGATTACGTTCCTTAAATTGCTAATCGTGCACATCATGTTCAATTAGTAAGAGAAATGTTAACTTTTACAAAATGCCATCTTGTAAAGAAAGTGGATGATTTACCTTCAATTCAGCAAGTATTTCAGCAGTGGTCCGCCCAGATGCGCATATAAGAAATATAAATCCAAATTTTTGCCTATACCGAGCATTCCAGTCGGCCAGTTCCTAAAACATTCAGAAAATGTTTGCTAAGTGGATGTAATTGAATAGGAAAAAGACTTGACTTTGACGATTAAATGTTTCCTAACCTGCGAGCTAGATTCTGTAGCAGTAGCTAAAGCAGTGGATTGCTCTGCCTTGCTCCACCTACAAAAGACGATTAAATGAAAAACGCATAAGAGATAGAGCAGTGAACGTAATAAGAAAGTTAATGAAGGGAAGAGAAAAGGTAAGAAAGAGAACTGAGAAGAAGGAGATTGACCGATCTGAGGATGGGCAGAAAAGGCTTCAAGCCAGCCATTGACATCGACCTGAAAGTAGTAAAATTTAGTTAAAAGGGACAAATAGAAATATGAATTAGATGAAAAGCGATATACCAAGTTGAACCAGACGTGTCGGGCAGCTGAGACGGCTTGATCCAAGGAGGAAAAGGGAGAGGCTTTTGCCATCTCTTTGGCAAATTGGGTGCTACCGCAGCATACGAACAACTCTTTCTCATCTAACTCTAACATTTCCACTTCCATCTCTATCGATCACTGATGTTGAATCAACTACAGCCAGAACGAGGGTTGAATTACTATGAGCAATTACTCGGAAAATGATTCACTGATATTGAATCATCTCCAAAATGATTGGGAAATTTGGTTTAAAGCCTATATTTATTGAAAAAAAAAGTTTTGAGTACCTTATTATTCTATATTGCAAATTTGCAACTTTTAGTTTCGAATATATATTGGGGACATTTTTCATCCAATTATTTGCTCCTTGGCTAGTTATGAAAAAAAAAAGTTAATTTGATTATATATTTATAATATATAAAAGAATTTAAAACAAAAACACATACCCGATAGACTCAGGTTCGAACACACGCTCCCTTGGGCAAGAGAACAGCATATCCATCGGGCCATAGAAACATTTGTTCAATTGTTGTTTCATTTTATATTTAATATAGATTAGAAAGCGATGGAAGATTCAACACCCTCATTTACCCAGGAGTCTTAAGAGCTCACGTCTGTTGTGAATTGTGCGAGAGATCATCTCCTCGGACCAAAATGGCTTCTCTCACTTCGAAGCTAGCACAGGAAGAGCAGGTAGGCCTTTTGTCTTCTTTTCTCTCTGTAAATTATACTTTGCGGTCACTTTATTCAGCTTTCTGTAACAGGTTTTAGTAGAAGAGAATTCATTTGTCAGAATATTGACATTAAACCGGACCAAGCAATTGAATGCCCTTTCATTTCCAATGGTATTATTATCATTTATCATTGGTTAAGATTACTTAATAAAAGTTCATTTTTTCTCATTTCTGTTGAATAAAATTATTATCTGGATTCTGGCTTATTCTAATAATTTCTATTTGTTTGTCCAAATTCAAATTAAAGATTTCTCGGCTATTGGACCTTTTCCAACGTTATGAGAATGATTCTAATGTGAAGCTTGTAATTGTCAAGGTACCTTTTTCTTGAACGTGCCTTAGAGAAATTTATCTACTTGCTATTTGTGAACACTTATTTGTTTGTAGGGAAAAGGAAGAGCATTTTGTGCAGGTGGTGATGTGGCCGCAGTCGTTCGTGATGTAAAAGATGGTATATGTCTTTGTTTCTTATTTTTTTTCTTATTTGCCTCAGTGAAGATTTTTTTTTAGTGGAAAGTTCACCGTTGCTTCTCGTTTGTTTGTTGCTACAGGCGATTGGAGATTGGGTGCCAAATTCTTTGGCCTGGAATTCACCTTAAATTATCTGATGGCAACCTACACAAAGCCCCAGGTAACCTGTTCTGCTAGAACTTGAATGATCTTCCTTGTAAATTTGATGCTTTCATCTTTTGGTTATGCAAATTGTTTCTCATATTTAGCATATAAATGTGAGTGAAGGTTTCAATCCTTGATGGAATTGTCATGGGAGGTGGGGCCGGTGCTTCAATACATGGTAGATTCCGCATTGCAACAGAGAAGTCAGTATGTAGTATATATCTCTTTTGAGTTATTCATTTTAGTCATTAAGTTATTATTACCATGAGTTGATCAATGATGACAGGTTCTTAGTTTCTAAGTATCAGGTTTCAGTGAACGTATATTGGTTGTCTGTATTATGATATATGCATACTATTATTCTAATAATTGTTGGCTTTCCTTCTCTCGGGTGGAACTGTGGGAATGCAGACCACACAATGAGAGAGCAATTAGTGCTGCTACATGTTTAGTTTTGTGTTGTTCTCTATTAATGAGGACGATAGTTAAATAAAAATGTGTTAGAAAGTTGCCTTCTAAGTTAATGACTCTTAAGTTTCTTCATAAACATGTCTTTATTTGCCATATGCAGTTATTTGCAATGCCTGAAACAGCTTTGGGACTCTTCCCGGATGTGGGTGCCTCTTATTTCTTGTCAAGACTCCCAGGATTCTTTGGTAATGCTAGTTATTTTCTTGATTTTCTCATACATACTCTTAATTTGACATTTTCAATGAGACTCTCAAATTCTTTCCCTTTCTAAAGAGGATATGATATTGCTTTTCTTAATTTGCCTATGGCCTTGCAGTTTCACTGGCATCTCTCATCTCCCCATAAGTGTGGTGTGGATTGCGAAATGTTGAGTCACTCGAGAGAACTCTTTAATTCAAAAGAAGTGTGCCTTCTTATTGGATGATGCCTTAACATACCTCTATTCCTCTATTTCTAACAACTAATCCTATTTTGGGATCATATTTGTGAGATTGAGAAAAATTGATAGTGCAAGTGTTTTTAGCAAGGAGAAAAGATGTAGAATTTTCCTTAATATCTTTAACAGATTTAGTAGGTCAGAAGTGCTCTTCTTATCCGTATCTTGTACCATGAGTTATAATTGGTCATATGGCCATTTCATAGTTGTATTAACTTTTTTAAGATGATGCTAAACTTGGTGTTTTGGTATGTACATGAATATCTTCTACAATTTTTACCAGGGGAATATGCTGGTCTTACTGGTGCGAGGTTGGATGGTGCAGAAATGCTTGCATGTGGTCTTGCAACTCACTTTGTCCACTCATCAGTATGTTTCCTCTATGGTTATGATAATTGGATTGTATATTCTTGTAAGTTCAAATATTATGTTAAAATCTGAAGTTCAATCTTCATTGCTCTGGATTGGAAACTGCAGTTAGTTTTAGGGAGGTCTAAAACCTTGTCAATGTGCATTCAAGGTGGCCTCAATTTAGAGAATTGTTTTTTCAGCTTTGGCTGATCTCTTGTTCTGGCATTTTGATGAGGATTTTGTTCTATATAAATATCATTAATTAAAGAATGGTTTTCTTGGGTGCAGCTTTCTACCTTCAGGTCTTGCATTTTATTTAGTATTATTGCTTCTACATTGCTATTACTTATGCCATGTAGATTCTACTACTTTTTTATTTGGTTGACAGAGGTTGCCTTTGTTAGAAGAAGCATTGTACAAGGTAGATTCAAGTGATCCAGCCATCATTTCAACAATTATTGATAAATTTTCTCAGCGCCCTTCTTTGAAAGACCATAGTTCTTATCATTGGTTGGTTTTCTACTTATAATCTTGCATTCTTTTTGTTTGGTCTAAACCAGTTGATTTAGGTTTATTAATTGCTGTCAGTCTTGTCTTAGGATTTTTCACATCTGTTGTGGGTCTGGTTATCCTTTTTGCATAAAAGTTCTGTGATTTTTCTGTTGTTGTAATTAGAGAGGGAGAGGGGAGAGACAGAGTGCTTGACTCAAGTTGACCGCTCCAAAAAAGAATTCATTCCAGGAAAGCACTTACAGCTTGTCAAAGTGTCATAAAATACAAACAGTGTAATACTTTACAGGAATGTGACTTGTTACCTGAATTCAGGGAGCCTGTCAAGAACTACATTCTTCCACATAAACTAGGAACACATTTCCCATTTGTGTGGTTTTAGTCTATCCCAATCTGCAGTTTCGTGTCTGTAATGCATGCATGATAAATGCTCCTGAATATAGACTAGCCAATCTATAGATTTCCCATGTGTCATGCTCATATTCAGTGGTTTCTTGGCTTAGGATGGATGTTATTGATAAGTGCTTCTCTCGAAAAACAGTTGAAGAAATTTTATCTGCCCTGGTGAGTTGATGATACATTCATGCACACATGCAGATATATGTAGAGAGAGTTCTGCTTGATCATAGATGAAATTATTTGCTTCAAGTCTTAAGCTTGCTGTTGTGTAGGAGAGGGAGCGCATAAATATTCAGGATGCATGGCTATCTGAAGCTATTCAGTCATTGAAGAAGGCTTCGCCAACAAGTCTTAAAATTTCTCTTAGATCCGTATGTGTTTAGTGTGCCTCTGATAATTTATTTTGTCAATGCCAAATTTGAAGAAATTCTTTGAAGTTTTTGAAAGTTTGCAAGCTAAAGCCTGATATTTCTCCTGTTATTTCAGATTAGAGAGGGAAGGCTCCAAGGAGTTGGTCAATGCTTCGTTCGTGAGTTTAGAATGGTTTGTAATGTCTTGAAGGGAGAAGTTAGCAAGGACTTCTTTGAGGTTTCTTATCCACTCTTATTTTCTGTGCAGTATCGTTTTTCAAACGATTGCCTTTTTAACAGTTTGGTCTTCTGGTGCAGGGTTGCAGAGCCATTCTACTAGATAAGGACAAGAACCCAAAGGTTTGCTGAACATTCTCTTTCTGTATCCTTGCGTCTTGTTTGGTTTATTTGCATTCTGCATAAATTTCTGTTAAATTGGGTTCGGAAATAACTTGTTTTTTGGTTCAGTGGGAGCCTTCAAAATTGAATCTAATCAATGACAGTATGGTTGACCGATATTTCTCCAAGGTGAATGATAAGGAGTGGGAAGATCTAAAGCTTCCTGCTAGGTCCAATTTGCCTGCCTTTGCAATTGCAAAGCTTTAAGTATTCCTGTGACGTATTATTGGAGCTTGCTCAACAACGTACAACAGAATTATAATTCCTTCCATTTCATTTATAAATGGAATACTGTTGGCAATTCACCAGGTTGATTTATGAATTGCCAGAAAATAATAAGTTTGCTGATATTAATATACATGATATGATATTAAAGCGTGTTGGTAGTTTCGTATGTAATTTAAATATGGTGTCAAGTTACATGCTGAACAAGAACATTAAGATGTGTCTCTGTCCTATCTAATAAAATGAATAATGTCTCAGGATTATGATTTACGAAATGTTCGGCGTCCTTTTGAGTTGAAGATACCAAATTATTGATGGGTAGCACACGTTTAAAAGTAAACTAATTTTCATTTGCATTACATTAGCAGTAGTTCTGGTGGTTCAACTAAGATTCTAAATTGACCTCTTTAACTCTTTTAACAGTCTCAATCCCATCAGATGATGTTGTCGCCAAATTCAGCTACTTTGTTTCTCCTCCTTTATATAATTAATATCCATTTGCGCAGTTCACCTCTGTGTTCGCCTGCTAGCAGTTGACTGCGCCAAATTCTTTTTCTTTTGTTAATAAGAGAAATTAAGATATTCATTGTGGACTATAATATAATAAATAAATATGTATTTTAAGGAGTGGTACTGGTAGCAGCAGCTTTGGGTGCCGGCCATTTTAATTGGTGCGATGCGAAATATGGATGATTTATTCTGTCTTATAAGATTGACCAAATATTTTAACCTAAATTCTCAAGTCATTATCACATGATTCATTCTCATTCCTTTTTCTTTTCTTCTCAGAATCCCATTTTCAAAAATTTATGTGTTGTTCAGATCCCAGCAAAGAATAACATCTGGTGTCACTTAAAAATTCAATTCTCTATGTGTGTTCAATATTTACTCTCTCTTTTTTCAATAATATCATAAGATTTTGTTAAATAAATAAAAAGCTTTTCAATATAATATTTCGATAGCGTGGAAGACTTCCTCTAACATTAAATTTACTCAAAAAGCTTACTCGCTGATATCATAATGGCAAATGTGTTATAATTAAGAAGCACGATAATCGAATTAAAATATGCAAGAAGTACATGACAAAACAACATTTAATTAAACCAACAAGAAAACACGATATTCATCATGCCCAAGGTAATTAACATCGACTGTATATTCCACTTCTACATATATTTCAAACCAGATCTGTCCAGAAATAAACTAATGGACAAATCATCTATAGAACTTTTTTTTTTTTCCTTCTCTCTCTTGGTTTGATTAACAAGCAACATTGACTAAACCCAAATACTCGTTCAACTCACAGGGGAAACAAGGATATTGTCTCCAAGAATTGGCATGTAATTTCAACATCTTTACCACCTCGTCCTTGGTCGACGATCTTCCTTCCATATGCAACAATGTTAAAAATTTATTCACCAATCCATATATCAACATTTCCTCCAAAACCCTCTCCTTCGGGTGAAAACTACAAATCAACCACATGATTTTCACTCCAATCTTGGTAGCCGTATTTGATACATGGAATATTTTTTTGGACACTGCTGGGATTCCCATACTATGTTCCACCAAAGCCAGTCTTCCCTCGGCGCACTCGCATAATAGTTTCATCAAAAGCAAGATTTTCTCACATTTTGATCTGCTTGAGTCTGGTAAAAGCTCGATAAGAACACAGATTGCACCGGCTTCAATGGCTTGTAGTCTGCTTTTCTTCGATAAACTCATTATTTCAATCAGAACTTCTAACGCACATGAGCTTGCTTTTGTGCATATCTCATCCGATACGAGTTCTAACAAAGATTTGAAAAAATCAATACCTTGATCGTTTATCATAAAGTTCCAGTTATAATCAGTTTTTGCCACCTTCCGAAATATGGAAATAGCGTAAAGTCTGGCTCCAGCACTTCCTCTTTGAAGAACGATAGCCATGGATCTCATGGATTCCGGTTTGGATAATATCTCCAAGGTTTTGTCTTGTTCCGAGAACGGAAGTTGATACAGAACACCCAAAGCTTCCTCACAAACTCTAAACGTAACAAAATCTGAACCCTCGACAAGAATCTGAACAACTATTTGGACGACGACTTCAACACCACCAGATCGAATAAAATCAGCTTTTGTTTCCTCACCCATTTCGATGATTGATCTCAGTTTCTTTAGAGAAGTTACCTTGAACGGAGAGGATCCCACGGAGCTGAGCAGGGACACCAACTCGCCGTGTTTGACGGACGGCCTTGGAGGCGACGGCGAGGAACAAGATTGAGATTCATGATTCTTCAGCCAAGATTGAATGAGTCGTTTGAGAGTGTGATTTGGCGTGAGATGGAAAGATTGAATGGATTGCATGGTAGCAGGACAAGCTTTCTTCTTGTAAGTGAAGAACCATTTCTCGATATTTTTCCGTTCGTATGTAACGCCGGTGCAGATTGTGACGGGATCGTTCATCAGCTCCATGGAAATCGGACATCTGAAGTCCGCTGGATATTCCATCTCCATCTCCATCTCCATTGCTAATTTAAAGCATGATATAATATTTCTCCCTGATGGCAAATGAATGATATATATTGAGAGCGAGGCTTAAGAAGGAAATAATCAAAGTCAAATGTTCTGCTAGCTGTTTAAGTTAATCTCATTTCCATATATATATATATATATATATATATATATATATATATATATATATATAAATGAGATGAATCCCGCAAGCAAAGAAACTTTTTGCGGATTTTCATTTATTGCTTTGAATATATTTTCTATTAGTTTTTGTCATAACCGGCCCATTCATATTCATTCGTGTATATATTTTGTTATTCCTAACAATTACTCATTCCCTCTTAAGAACGTAACGTTCACATTTTACCAATTAGAACCATGCATACAAAGCATGTTATAGTTACTGATTACCATAAAATTCCTCTTTAGGTAATTAATTATGCCACCTTCATACATAGTTTGGCTTGCTATATGTATGTACACACACAACTAACATGTTATATATACGTATGAGTTGTTATAATTTAATTTATTTTCTACACTTTTTCTGATCTGGTTATTTCTTTGTATAGCATTTGAAGAACGATAGACTGCCTAAATCACCTTTTAATTATTTCAATTTTCAAAATGTGGGGATTTATTTACTAAGGATTACTAAACTGGTTGTGGATCATAAATATTAATTGTGGACAGACAATACTGTAAAGACGGGCAGAATCTCCAATATTAAATTAATTAATTAATTAATTAATTAATTAAGCTTAAGGTAAAGGTATTGCACTAGCATTACACTAATTACTAGCCATTTTATTTAATATATAGGTCGCGATTGTTGACCAGATTATACAAACTATTAGGCGTAAATTGTGCTACGTACGATAATATTTTTTTATTTTTTAAATTTTAATTAAATTCTATATATTAAGAGATTTGATTAAATGAGTTGCCATATTCTTGAAGACTGAATGCTGATTAAATCCAACTCATTGACAGATTTGATGCATATATGTATACATATAGGACGAATTAATTTGCTAATTATTAGAATGCAAATGAAATAATCTTGTTGATCGATTATTTAAATTGAAAGAAAACAGAAAAAAAAAAAAAAGACGAAAGGGCCAAATTGCAAATATAGACAACCGTTAAGTGGATTAATTTGACTTTTAATCAGGGAGAAGCATGCATTTTCAAGCTCTCTTTTTTAATTAATTAATTTGAATATTCAACATTTTATTGTTGTCTTTGTCAGGAACTGAAGCTGTTGAGCGGTTTCGCTGACTCTCTCTTAATTAAATCTTACATATTCATAGCATTAGCAAGCATTCATTCTCCATAAATAAATATAAGAACAAAATTTAAATGTTGTAATTAATTAATTAATTAATTATATTGATATTCACAAAAATACATGATATTAATTTATACATCCTTACTGATTATTCAACGCATGCACATGAGCACATTTTTCTTTTTAAATCATAAGGAGGCTTAAGAGTCGGTGCTCGTTCGTTTTAATTTTTTTGTTAGGTAAAAAAAAAATTTTTAAAAATTTTTGAGGTCATTTAATTGTCACTAAAAATAACTTTTAAAAATTAAAAAAGTTATTTTTTTATTAAAAAAATTTAAATTTTAAATTTTTGACGGTAAAACTTTTTTAACTTTTTTAAAATGCGAAATTATCTAAAATATATCTTTATTTTATTTTAAAAATTGTGTTATTTTTTTAAAACATAATATTAAATATTTTTTTATTAAAATAATTAGTTATTTTTTAAAAAATTTTATTTTAAAAATTTAAGATATTATTAGATAAACTATTAATTAATTAAATTATTAAGAGTAATTATTAAATTATATATATACATAGTTGTGGCTTCGCTTGTTGCATCATGTTATGTATGTTTTTTAATTAATTAATTAAAAAAGAACTAGTACGGGGTGGGTATTCATTGGCTTAATACGAATATTAATATAACTGTTAGATAACAGATTGACGGATGTGATGGTTAAAAGGCGTAGAAAGTATCGTTTGCTTCAACTTTAATGTTCGGTCAAACGGTAAATTATTTGGAAGGAATATTGGAAACTACCTCCTTAGAATTTAAGCTAAAGTCAGGTACTCTCTAATATTTTAAGATAAACAAAAATGCTTTTACAATTTAAATAAAAAATATGTACTCCTCGAATTATTAATAATTGTTGTACTCTTGATTATTAAAAATATATATATATAAATAGATCATTTTATCTTAATTACTAATATATAATAATTAATATAACTTTTTTAATTTTTAAATAATATAAAAATAATTATGTTTTTAATTTATTTCTTTTAATAAGTATATTCTTTATTTTTTTATAATTTTATCTTAATTTATTATTTAAATAATTTTATTCTTTATGAAAAAAATTATTGTTTCATTCATTTAACAATTCAATTTTATTTAAAATATATTTTATTGGTTTATATACAATAAATTAATATAATAAAATAAAAATTAATATATTAAAAATAAAATTTTCTAAAAAATAATAAATTAGGATAAAATTATAAAAAAATATAAATTAAGGATAAAATTATTTTTATACTATTTCAAAATCAAAAAGTGATATTGATCATTATGTATTAGTAATAGAGATAAAATGGTCAATCTATATATCTTTTAAATAGTTAAAGGATAACAACTTTGAGAGGTATATGTGTTTCCTCAAACATCAAAAGAGTATTTGTTTTTACCTTAAATTTTAGGAAAGTAATTATCAATATTCCTATTCTATAATTTAAGTAACATATATATATATATACACATTATATTTTGTAAATAATTTGATATTATCCATTCCATGTAGTCTGAAATGGGAGGACAAATAAAATTATATTTGAGAAGGAGAGCTATTTATCCAATTGTTTACGAACCGCACAGAGACGTATCTACAAATATTTTAACAAGCAAACAAAGCACAATTTATTAATTAATTTTCTGTTGGCTGAATTGAATCTTTCCTTCAGAGAAAAATTGTTGAATTTGAATGAATTGGGTTATCATTACGTCTAAATTCTAAATTTTAAAAGAACAAGTTTTAAATTTGTGTGTATCTATGAGTTGCGTGTGGTCCGGAGGACTAATAAATAAATTAAATTGCACAAGATACTTGTTGCCAACTCTAATTTGTCAATTTAAGGATAAATCTCATAAATTTTGAGAAAATAGGAAGATAATTTTTTATCTTTGAAAAAGTATATTTTATTTATTTATTTTAAATATTAATAATTAATTTAAATAAAATTATATATTAAAATATTATTAAATTTTTTATTTTTTAACTTTCTTAATATTTATTATAAATTAAAATTCTTTTAAATTTTTTAATAAAAATTATATTAAGCTATTAGAAAAGAATATATCAAAATGACGCGAGGGTAAGGCATGCCAGAATGTTAATTCCCCTGATGCATCTTCTGCGGTATCTAAAGTTGAAGCGGATAACAATTCTAGTAAGCTCTTGCAAAAAGGTGTTAATTTGCCGAAGAGGCTTGATGCTACACCAGTTATGGCATCTAAATCGAGAAAGAATATTGCTAAAAATGCAGCTGCTTACCATGCTCACGTGAAGGTGTCTCCCGACCAACTGCAGGCTGTAAACAACCCTTGGCAAAGTAAAAGGCCAACTGAACAGTTTGAAAGCGAGGAACCTCTGACAGTTAAATTGGTGTTGTGTAGCTGTGGTAGTCTCAGTCTTGATCAGAAGACAGAAGGCCAATTTATTGATCCCAAGCTTGAAACTATTTCAAGTTTGGCCGATCAAATCAATGTAGTAAAGAAGCAGGTGCAGGAATGCAAGGAATGGGCTCACAAGAGGGTGATACAAGCAGCTAGGAAGATGAACAATGATCTTACAGAACTCAGGAGTTTGAGAATGGACGACAAAGAAAATCAGCTAGATAAGAATTGCAAAGTGGAAACTGATGAAACACCCAAGAAGAGGCTTATGGAGATGGACAATGCTCTCAAATAGGCTAATTGTTTCAAGCTGCCCTTGTGAATGCAACAGTGAAAAGACTCCAGATGGAAAATGTTGAGATCGGCAGAGATGGAAGCACTCAAGTTGAGCTCACCAGAATCAGATAAGATATTTGCAGAAACTACAAAGAGAGATGGCAAGATCTTCAAGAGGATCATGGTCTTAGAGAAACAGAATAACAAATTACAGGAGGAAATCAAAGAGGAGAAAAACAACTTCTTGGATATGCAGCAACAGTTTATATGCCTACAGGAGGCTCAACAGGATATTGAGGTGCGTTATCATCTTACCTAGGAAACTAGATCCTGTTAATTACAGTTAGTTTTCTTGGTTCGAGGATTTTATAACTGGTTTACTGTCAATATTTTTGGAATTCTTGAGATTGAGATTGGGATGAGGTTGAAGTTGTAAATCAGGGTGGATAACTTGTCTCCCCTTAGCTTACATACATTGTTTACTAGTGATTTTTAAGTTTTATTTTTTCCGTTGTCCTCAACACCATCCAGCAAGTTGAATTCTACCCTTAAAATTATAAGCCTTCTCTGACTTTCTTGGGATATAAGTATAATTGTTTGCAGGTCTGGAATCAATTGCCATCCACTCATTTCCATGGTTTGGTCATTGTAATCAATTCTCATTTTTTCAAAAGCTGGACAAAAGGCCTTCCAACGTGTTTGCTAACTTGTGTTGCTCCCTTTATTTTTAGGTTTATTGTTAATCTTTTTGTTTGTATTTTTTTTTTAAAAGAAAAAATGCTTTGGATAAGTAGAAAAGAAAACAAAGCAAATGCAAGGGCCTTTTCATAGTATCTATTTATTTATTTAGTTTTCATAAAGAAGGTTCAGTATATCATGTTTGATAAATAATATGCCAAGTTTGTGAACAAAAGTGTCTAGGATGCAGCTCTTGGTCAATTGTCAACTTTTTCCAAAACAAAACCTATCAAATACCATTAGAACATAACCTGAAGTCACAGGATACTCTTTGGAACAGGATCTAAGGTATAATGTCCTAGTCTCCCAGTACGATATAGATTCAGCAACTTGGAAGCAACTCTATGATGAGCATCCTCACCCAATTCTGCAGGAACCTGAAAAGCTTCCTTCAGTGTCGTCATCTGTGTCTCAATAAGCTTTACCAAATCCTCTTCATGTTCCAGATTTCCATTGAAAGACGAGATTATCTCAAAAAGAGTCTGCCGTACTTTCAGCACCACGAAGTCCTGGTCAAACAATCATGGATATTCTGTTTTCTGATGATAATGTGTTTCGAGTTTGTAAGGGAAATCATTTACAGCTATGCAGTTTGCTTGGTAGTGTTTATTGAGAAGTGTTTATACCTGTGTGTGATCTGTGGGATATTGCCTTTTCCGTTTTATCTGTGTCTCAGAGCCACCTGAATGATTTGCTTTGTGGTGCAAGATTGATTTGTCATTCTCGTTTATGCAAAACTTAGCCCATTTCTTATATTCATCACTGGAATTGAGGATGGCCAGAAAATATTGAGCAAGTTCCTTCACCCCAACCAAACAGTCCCTGATTGCTCCTACATTTAGAGAACAAAAACCTTATTTGAGTGCCGTGGGGCCAAATATTAATTCATTTATGATTAGAACTAGAGAAAAATCATTAGTATAATTCAAACCTGTTAAAGCTAGCTTGGAGCAGACCTCAACATCATGGATCTGAGGGGGCAAAATACCTGGGGTGTCCAACACATAAATATTGGGATGGCTTGCAATCTGCAAAAATGAATGGTTTCAGTCATAACGGCTGAACAAAGACAGTAGCACAAGCAGCAAAACGGAAAGAAAAATGCTAAAGGCCAATCACCTTGAAGCTGTAGATATCTCTTGTCTCTCCTGGCTGTGGACTCACAGTCGCATGCCTTAGCTTTCCTTTCTCTGTAAGAATACCAGAAACCCAAGTAAAAAACTGCACAATTTTGCTCTACAAACAACAAAAAGATGGTAATGGGGAATACCTGCAGCAGTGATCCTGCCAATTTGATGCAAGGAGTTGGCAAGGGCAGACTTACCAACATTTGGAATACCAGCCAGCATTAACGTAATGGTATGATTGGAACGGTCATTTTTTTTCGATTCTCTGACTCTAGCTTGTAAAAAATTTAGAAACTGTGGAAAGCAGAATATCCTCCAATGACTAACAAACCAACAAATTGACACTTAAAGAACAAAGTGAACGAATATACCTGCTTGACATTGTCCTTGTTATGAGAATTGACCCCAAAAGAGACGCAATTTTGCCGGTCTAAATAGTTGATCCACTCCTTTAATTGAGCTGGATTAGCGAGGTCCATCTTGTTTAGCACAACAATTCTCTTAGACGGAAGAGGGAGGTTCCTCAAATGATCAAACTGGGATGAAAATGGAATCTGAACCAAGTAATATATTTCAGTGAGACATTTGATCGAACACTGAATAAACGAAATGGAAAGTGTAGGATATAGTTTACCCACCCGGGCATCTCTGATTTCGAGAACAATATCTACCAATGGGATTCGATCAGCAATGGCACGAGAGGCTGCAGCCATGTGAGGGCCGTACCATTCTCCTCCTCCTCTCTTTTCACTTGCTTGTTTCACTGCAGTTCCAATTTCCCTCCCTATTTTTGATAAACTAGCCGTTGCCATGAAATTTCAAAATACCGTTTTGTTTACATATGAAGCACCGAACAAACTGGCGCTTGTCACGTCAATGTCATTGTCATTGTCTGTTTGTATTGTATGTAGATTACTTGATTCACGGATCACGCCAATGACACAAGATATGTATGTGGGATAGTATCAAATACCTCCTTGAGATTTGGGATTAGTGAACTAACTCCCAATGATGTTAGAACTCAAAATGCCCCAGCTTCCTACATTTCATTAAATAATGATTCTGTCACCAATTTTTGGCTACAAAAGTTATGTAACATGCATAAGATTTGTACTGTTTATGTGTTGGTTGATTCAAGCTTAAGGAGTGAATAAAATGACCAATGTACCCTTAATGATTTAAATAATTTACCGTAAAAAATAAAATATGACGATTTGATCCTAACAGTTGTATTTCCCTTATTTAACACCACCAGTGTATAAGCCATCTCAAATCCACATCAACTACACGCACAAGAGCAAGGTTGTAATCCCAAATCCTTTGCATTTGAATATCCAGCTAATTGCAGCGACAACACCATGCATCTCAACTAGCTATGCCAATAATGCACCACACAACAAATCTGAAAAATATCAACAGCACAAGCATTTTATTTAATAAGCAACAATTTGACGAATAGCATGCATCACAACAGCAGTTATGGAACGCAAACGGAATTCTTTTCTTGATTTCATTTTCTACGAAAGAAACAAAAACAATACAAATACTGTTCCCATATCCTTCTGATTCTTATGTCTGTTCCTATTTAACCATAATAAAGATGCACATGACTGACTCATTTTCCAGAAAACAAGCTGTAGAATCAAAATCATGTATGTCTATGAGTTTGTGCCTATTTCTTTTTAGTAGCCACTAAATCCAACTTCCATTGATCATATTGTTTAATACAAGCTGCCACATATATTGCATATTCTACAAACAAGCACACAGATCTTTATCAAAGTAGAGATGAACCACATAGCCTCCAGTGCTTGAGACAGGTAGGCCATGTATACATTTATAAGACTATAATAGAATAGAAATAATGAGTTGAGATAAGGTAAGATAGGCTATCTTGTGCGAAATGGAGACACCAAGAATTAACAAAATCGAGATAGGTTTTCGCCAACTTCATATATATGTCTAACAATACAACAAAATAGCGCGAAGTTTTTCCTCCTAAACTCGTTCCCAGCTTCCATTTTTCAAGATTAAGGATTTCAAGCTAGATTGTTAGGATGATCGTAGATGTGATCAGCATTTTTAAGCTTCTCTCTTCACTTTGATTTTTTCAGACAATAAAGCTGAAAAAACTTTATATATATATTTGTAGCTAAGGATATCTATGCCTAAACCTAAAACTACTAATAATATAATAATTATTAGTAATAATAATAACTTCTCTTTATTCTTAGTAAACAAAAAAAAAATTAATATTTGTTCTTGAGCCTTTTAAACAAATGAAGATGGAGATTTCTTGAGCGTTGCCAAGCAATTATCTTTGGGTTTTGAATGCGGCAAATACATTAATGGACAATCAGGATTCAATGGTTCTATCCTGTAATTAACATTAATAGCAAAATTAGTCTCTCGGTGCTCAGCTCAAGTGATAGATTAAACCACTTCCTAGCCGCCCTGTCTAGACTCAAGTTCTAAGGTATATAAGAAATAAAAATCATATACTTTAGGCTTTGCCTACCCCTTACATAAAAAAAAATTAACAGTAAAATTTATCTCCCTTGCTCATGTCTTTCTTCTTCCCCAAGTTATTTCCCTTCCTCTGCTTTCTTCGTTCATCCACCATAGACTGTAATATTGCCACAAGATTTTTGCGAACCTGAAACAAACAATAAAGATAATCCATTTCAATCACAACTCACTCCATGTCAGAAGCAATTTAATTGCAATACACAGTGTAGAAGTATTCACCTTAAGAGCTCGATGATAAGCAAACCCCGGAAGATTAATTGCCATGGCTCTAACTCCATAGTTAAGTGCAGTCTATTCCCTTTCCAAAGCTTCCATTACATGAGGACTCTCAGAGCTAAGAAAAATATACATTATAATCCTGAAAGTAAGTCTTCGGAGTTCAGTTAAGAAGCAATTTGTTCGATTTTGGCCCATTTATCTAATGCAAAAATCACATTTTCTTCAATGTATTGCAAGTAAAGAGAAAAAGCTTCGTGACCATTGACTGGAACTGCTGTCAAGCAACGGAGACGCTTGTGTTCTTCGTAGGAAATTCCAGCAAATGATTTCTTCCCAATGAGTTTGACAGTAGAAATCGGCCAACCAGGCTTAAAACCACCATCATCAGTGAAAACTCTTTTGCAGGTTTCAGGCGTTGTAACTACTACACGGGTTCCCGAACATGACTGCTTTATAGATTCCAGTGCGTCCAAATCTGCATTTGTAGATCAAGTGTTTCAACGGTAAGTGTTGAAAATTCAACTAGTTATTGAAAAAGTGAAAGAGAATAATAGAGACTGAAATTTCCAAACTTTGACTAATGTTAGTGATAAACCAAGAGTGATATAAAACTGGGTACTTTATTGGTCAGCTTTAGTTTAAGAAAGAGGAAGAGATTACCGTATCCTTCAGATGAGAAACTACCGAAGTAATTATTATTCAGAAACAATTTGTTTAAATATACATATATTGCAAATTCTTAATTATTTTGTTGGAGAACCGCTAATAACAGTATTAGCATTTACTAATGGCTTGAGGGTTGTAAGCCCACTAATTTATAATCGACAAGACCAATAACATAGCATCACGCCGGAAAAGGATGCTAATTAAGGAAAACCAGAAACGTCTACGGTGCGGTGGGCATCAGAGAGTGAGCTGTTGGCGAAATAGCAAACTTTGGAATGCGTGGATAAAAAACAAATGGCATAATAGGAAGAACAAAAGTCTGAGTGTTTCTTAGATTACCAAGGAGGAGGAGTTTCTATAAATAGAAATGCACAAACAAATGGCCATGGAAGCATTGCATATAAAAAAGACTGAGTGTGACAGTGAAAATGACAAAACAGGGCAGTTCTACCATATGAAATGAATGTTGGATGATGTTTGTGATTCCTTACTCATTAAGGTGCATGCATGATCTGTTGGAAAAATATCGAGAGAGAGAGAGAGGGAGAGAGAGAGAGGAAATTAATGAGAAAAACCTGGTAACAAAGCTGTTCATGAAGGAATTGGGATGGGGGGATCTGAAAGCTCCGAGAAAAGACCACATATTGCCGATGAAAGGCCAACCCAAATCACCATGGAGGAAGAGAATACTTCTTTAATTTCACCCAGTTTGGTTTCATAGAACAAATAATTTGCTCTCTTCAGAACCCATTTCAGAAGGGTAGAAGTAGCAAATATACAAAAAAGCGCAACCCAAATGGAACTCATCCTGAACTCCATGTTCGCAAGGCTAATGAGAAATGAAACCAAAACCAAAGCTGACAGAATATATAATATAGCAGTAGCAGTAACAAATTAAACTACAGAACAGAATTTGTCGGAGCCTAACTAACAATAATAATATGAAGCGTGAGACAGACATTCCCCTCAACTCTATTTCTACATATATGCAGTTGTGTACTATGTTAACCATATATGTATAATACTTTTTGTTAATCATATATAGCATTTGAAACATTATATCCATATTTTCGTTTAATGGTAATACAACTATTTTTCCACCTGCTTTTTTAATTATAGATCATTTTTAATCCTTATCTATGCTTACGGTTAGCTATGAAGATATATATTACATTGTAATTGTTTTTAACCATATTCACTATATATATATACACACACACATATAATTAAAGAATTTCTAAAAGAAGTATTTCTAGGATTATATATATATTGAGGGTGTATTTTGATGAATTAATTAAGTTATAATATCCTGAAGGAGAACAATCGTAGATTACTTTATTTCATACCAAGATATTGTCCTAAGACGGCGAAATATATCTTTGAAAGACGATATTATTATGCACACCTTAATTTCTATGCTATTACTACACTTGTTGATTTGAAAATTTGTAACGATCTTAACAAAAAAATCATCATCATTAAAAACAAAAAAGATTCAGTACAATTAACGGCTTAACTTTGATCTTGAATTGATGTATCGTTATATAATAAGAATTATTAACGACTTAGCTTTATATGTTTGCTTTTAGTAATTCTCTTGTTTGGCAAGAAAAATTAGTATATATATGTTATTTATGCAGTAATAGTAATGGATTTCATTTAATTTTACAAACTTTTAATCAACAATACGTACAGCCCATAAAATTCAAAATCTGGTTTTTTCTCTGTCCTTTTATTTCAACAAACACACAGTTGCGGGAAGAAGAAGATCCAAATATGAATTACCAATGAGATCTTGAGATCTTCATCTATTGTTAATTAATGTGTGTCTTTTAATATAAACTTTGAGTAGTTATATCGTTTTTTATATTTATTGTTTACCCTCATAATTTATAAATATTTTCTCTGACTGGAAATTTTTGTTAAGAAAATAAATATAATGATTTACATATATTAAATTGTTACCTAAAAATATAATTCTATACTATATATCCCAAATAATAATATTATCTTAAATTTTATTTAATCCGGTGATGTGATGTTCATTGATTAAAAGATAAATTTTACAATTTTGAAAATGAATAATTACCCAATTTACTATTTAATTAATCGATGAAAATGATATCAGGATGAACTTTAAGTAGTACATACTTGATAAGTATAGCATTACTCTACCCAAAGAATCAAAGCATGCATCACAACACCATAGATAATTCAGTAATTTTAAGCATAATGAGCAGAATACTTTATATACTAATTTGATCATTTAGTTCCATTATAATGTTGGCGTGAATTTTATTTATATGTGTTGCACGAATAAATTTATTTGACTTCAATTTAATTATGATTTAGGAGTTTCTCCTCTATATATAGAAGCTCAAACTTTAGTTAGTTAATTTGCAGCATGACTACAACGAAACCTTGGAATATTGTTGTCTAGTACTAGTCATGTTAATCTCTATACATTTTGGATATCCTTATGTTAACAAGCTCAGATTATATATATGTGTCCAAAATCTCCTGCTAGGACGATATATAGCAACGTCATTAATTACTAACATCCTCACCCAACTCCCCGGGAACCTGAAAAGTTTCCTTCAATGCCGTCAGTCAGCTGTATCTCAATCAGCTTTAAATGTGTCTAGTTTGAAAGGAAATGCATACAGCTCAATTTTACGGTTTGCACGGATGCCTACCTGTGTTTGATCAGTGGGACACTAACTGCCTCTTTCATTCATCACTGTCTCAGAGATGCTCGAGTGATCTGGTTTGTAGTGCATGTATTGTATGATTTGTTATTCTTGTTTATGTAAAACTTGGCCATTTATTCTATATATTCATCACCGAAATTGAGAATATAGCCAGAAAATATATATATACACAGCACCTGTTGGAGCTACCTTGGTGTGGGGTGTCCAACTTGGTTCCAGCTACCCATTTTTGTTTTATTTCAAACAACGAAATGAAGAAAATACTAGCTAGGAAATACCTGAAGCAGTAATCCTGCCAAGTTGATGCCAGGAATTGGCAACGGTATAAGAACTACTGAAGCCAAAAAAGATGTAAATCAATATGAAAGATTTAAATCGAATCCTTTTCCAAAGTGAGATGAAACTTACCAGTGGCTAGCTCTTGTATGTTAATATATATTCGATTCATTAATTATGCAAATAATAAATTAGTCAGCAAATTTTAGATTTGAAGCACAATTACTGTAATAAGTAAGAGCTTTGGATATATATAATAATAGTAATATCACATCTCGGCATTACAACAAAAACACTCAACATATGAGTTTCAATATACATCATATGTATCATGTAACTATAAGGATATCTATGCATAAATATAAAACTACTAACAAACTAATCAACTAATAGTAATAATAATGCCACTGATAGTATCCTTCTTTTTAAGTAAGAAGGGAAACTTTAACATTTGTTCTTCAGCCTCTTACACAGACAAAGATGAAGATTTCCTAAGCCTTGCCAAGCAATTATCTTTGGGCCTAGAATGCGGCAAATACATTACTGGACAGTCAGGATTCAGTCTTTCCACCCTGTAATTAATACCCAAAGTAACCAAAACTCATGAGACAGTAATGATTTTAATATTTGATTTTTAGAGCCATTCCTTTTTGCACGCATTATAATTAATTCAGACACTTGTTGGACTTGATAAAAGAAGAAAAGAGAATATACCCTTATCATTATGGGAAAATACAATAAAGTCTTTGTGCCTGTGGATGCAATCATTAATTTGGTTTCTGTGAAATTGAACAACTTGAAAACAACAAAGTCTACAAGATAATTAATTACTTACCGATAATTCAAGAGGAAATGGTGAAGAAATATAGCAATTTCAAGTTTGGCAAGATCATTTCCAGGGCACAACCTGCTGCCTCCTCCAAAGGGGAGGAAACATCCAGCTTTGGGTGTAAAATTCTGCATTCCATTTATAGCTAGCAATCAACAATTACGCCATATCACAAGCTTAAGCTTGCATTAAATAATTATAAAAAATTAAATTAAATTAAATTAGTTCTGTACATGACAATTTTAACTTACATCCCATCTGGAAGGATTGAATTCTTTTGGATTGGGATAAATTTCAGAATCCAAGTGAACACTTCTGAACCAAACTAGAACTTTCCAACCCTTAGGAATTGTGTAGCCTGAAACCCAAAGCAATTTCGTTCAGTTGACGTTTTATTGCAAATGCATGTCCTGCCGAAATTCTTTTTTCGGAAAAACAAATAGGGGTTTATTTAGGAAAAATGAACTAACCGCTTATATTGACATCTGTTTTAGCTTCTCGGAAGACAGTGAGTGAGAAGGTTATTACACGAAGTGTTTCATCAATTACCTTTAAAAATAACTAATTTACTGAGAACAATCGATACAAAGAAAAAGAGTCAAATCAAGATATAAGTCGTCGTCAATTAATGTACCTTATTCAGATAATCCATTTCACGAATTTCTTTGAGGTTCAAACCCTTTTGTGTAGGTGGCCTCTTCTTTATAATCCACTCCTGTTCAGCCTGAAAAGTCCTCGTACAAAATTAGAAGGAAAATCCAAAACAAAGAACAAGTTTAAAACTGAAATTATGATTTCACCTTAGCTTTTTGAAGAAATTCGGCGTGTTCTTGCAAGAAAATAGTAGCCCACATCATGGTATGGCCAGAAGATTCGTGGCCAGCATTCAAGTACATCAACAGAACATCAATGATTTCCTCGTCGTCCAATTTTTTGCCATTTTCATCTTCAACACTCAGCAGTTGATCCATCATGTCTTTCTTCTTCCTCAAGTTATCTCCCCTGCTCTGATTTCTTCGCTCATCCACTATAGACTGTAATATAGCCACAAGTCTTTTGCGAGCCTGAAAACAAAACAACAAAGGTAATCCATTTCAACCACAACCCACTGCATTAATTGCTTGCAAGTTTCGCAATTCAGGTGTATTAAGTAGTAATTATTCACCTTAAGAGCCCGATGATAAGCAAATCCCGGAAGATTAATTGCCATGGCTCTAACTCCATAGTTAAGTGCAGTATATTCCCTTTCCAAAGCTTCCACAATATGAGGACTCTCAGAGCTAAGAAAAATATACATTATAATCCTGAAAGTAAGCCTTCGGAGTTCAGTTAAAAACTCAATTTGTTCGATTTTTGCCCACTTATCCAATGCAGAAATCACATTATCTTCGATGTATTGCATGTAAACAGACAAAGCTTCGTGACCATTGACCGGAGCAGCTGTCAAACGACGGAGACGCTTGTGTTCTTCATAGGAAATACCAATAAATGATTTCTTTCCGATGAGCTCCATAGTAGAAACCGGCCAACCTGGCTTAAAAGCATCATCATCAGTTAAAACTCTTCTGCAGGTTTCAGGGGTTGTAACTATTACACTTGGGTTTCCGAACATGAATGCTTTGTAGATTCCAGCGCGTCCAAATCTGCATATTGTAGTAATAAAACACGACCGAGTTAAGAACAGAGACGAGACTGAAATTTCCAAACTTTGAGAAATGAAGAGTACTGATATATATATATATATATATATATATAAACAATGGGACCTTTTGTGATTTTCATTACATTACATATGACGATATGTATGTTGTCCCATGAAACGTCTTTGAGTCGCATCCTTTAGATTAGAAACTCTCAAAAGTAATTATTATTATTATTATTATTCAAAAACGAAACAGTTGTATGAATGTGAACAAATCATATTCGCAAAATTTTTTAATTATTAATTCTTGGAGACCCACTTAACAGTTAAAGTATTAGCATTTATTAATGGACTGTATAGTTGTAAGCCCACTAATCTTTGCCACGCCAAGAAAGGAATAGAGTACCTCGCGAGTTAGTTCCCACATTTCTGATACAATTTTGTGGTCCTATCCTGTGCTATATTATTATTATTATTATTTATTTAAAAAATAATAATAATAATAATTTATTCAAAAAAAGTACCAACACTTAAATCTCTCTATTAGTGTGTGAATTTTGTCTGAAATTGGAGAAAACACAAAAACTAAGCGAACCGTGAACCAACCATATTTATAAATAAATACAAAAAGTAAACAGTTGGAAGTTAAAACGAAAGAGAGAGAGAGAGAGAGAGAGAGAGAGAAAGGGGATGCAGATAAAATGGGATGGGCATACAGAATCTCATGCCACCATCATGTGAAATAATTAAGAGTATCTATCTAATACTAATATGAAAAGACACAACATTCAAAAGTAAAGAAAGAAAAGAAAATCTTATTGTTTAACCAAATATATTTCGAAATATAAAAAACAAAAATGAATAATTTATCCGTCTGAAGACAAAAAACGTTCTGGCGGTGGGTGGCGGTGGTCATCAGATCAGACTCGAGAGGAGAGGCAAAATAGCAAATTTTGGAATTGTACATGAATAGGTTAGGCATAGGCACAAAAGGACTCTGCCTGCGACTGCGACTGCGACAGTAAAAATGACAAAACAAGGCACTTGTGCCACCGTAGGTATGACGTTTTTTATTCCGTACTCACTCGCTAAGGTACATCAAATACAAGACATAATTCATCACCCCAACAGCCACTGTAATCTAATCTAGTCATGTGGTTTTGGTTGGTACTTTCAAAAGCATCTAATTCCCCATATATCAAATCAACCAGGACTATCGCCTACAACCCGCCGTTAAATTTGAAGCGGCAGAAAACAGAACAGAACAGAACAGAACAGAGAACTATCCAGAGACTAAAAGATAGAGAACCTGGAAACAAAGCTGTTCATGAAGGAATCAGGATCGGAGGATTTGAAAGCTCCCAGAAAAGACCACATATTGCCAATGAAAGGCCAACCTAAATCACCCGGAGGAAGAGAATACTTCTTTTCACCCAGTTTGGTTTCGTAGAACCAATAATTTGCCCTCTTCAGAACCCATTTCAGAAAGGTAGAAGTAGCAAATATGCAAACAAGCGCAACCCAAACGGAACTCATGTTTGCAAGGCTCATGAGAAATGAAACCAAAACCAAAGCTGACTGTATATATAGCAGTAGCAAACTACAGAACAGAATTTGTTGATTAGAACTTAAATTGACAATAACAACAATAATACAGCAGTGACCTTGGCTCTCTCAGTTGCATTCCTCTCAAGTCTCTTTCTGGGGACTGTGTATGTTATTTATAGATATAAAATATAATGTAAATAGTAATACTCTACTATTGTGAACATACATACATACATGCATACATGCATACATACATACATACATACATACATGAACGTGAGGATAATCTAGGAAAAGGAAAATATATCAAATCAAGAAAGACGGAGAAGGCACGAGTGACAAATAAGAATTTCAATAAGGGGGTAAATGAGGCAGGCAGGACGCCGGCCCACACCTGCTTATTTGTCTTGTTCTTTTTAGTTTTTATTCCATATTATCTTATTCTCTTTTTATGGAAGGGTACATCACATATTTAAATTAGCCAAGCTTCAACTCATGCTCTATCTTTGTCCATACCATATTTTCCTTTTTATTTATTGCCTTTTATTAAATAATAATATGGTAATTAATTAATGAAATATCTGTCAATTCTTTTGCGGTGTTATGTTGTCATAAACGTTGGTTTTTCCAATGATGGTTCACAGAAGAATTGCTTCATAATGGTTTTCCTAGTCAGACCAAATCAGTAGGTGGATATATTTCTTTCTTGAAAAAATGAACAAACATTTATAATAATCAATTTCCATATATAATTTTACCTAATTCTTAACAAGTTGTGGTTTTGGATTTTTCCTTTTATTCTAGACAAACAACCAATGTATTCAATAATAAATAAATGTATAATTGTTTTATTTATGTGTTATCCAATATTTTTTCTTCATTTGTCTACACCAAATAAAGAGCAAATGCAGTTGATGTCAAATATTTAACAAATATAAATCTTATTACATGTAATTAATATTGTGAAATAATTGATATTACATTTAAATCAAAAAATTAAAAAGTCAAAATAATATTATAGTTTTCAAATTCAAATTTGTTGCATCACTCATTATTTATTTTGATCCAAAACAATAGTTTATATCTAAATTAATAAGTAGTCAATTAATGTTATGCATGAAAATTTATAATTATAATAATTTTGTGACGGAAAGAAATGAAATAGTAGTAACTGTAATTGTATTTAGTAAGAGGATTCTCTTCTCGTGCAACTACAATTACAATTACAATTACAATTACAATTACGATTATAACAACAATTAGTGGTTCTTGTTATTAAACAACTTTGAGGAAAAGCCATAATCAATGTCCCTTAAAGTTATAACACAAGAATGGGTTCCCGCTAGCTGTTTCAAGTCCTTTTTTTGTATCATAATTTGTCCTGTTATATACATACTCGCCCGATTGCGATTTCTGGTTAAACATTAATGATTTAATTTGTCCTTTTTTTGTACCTAATTACAATGTAGTATCAATCTTTTTCATCCATTTCATTTGTTTTTGTTTAATCTAAGCGAAAAATGAGGCCAACAGATGCTGTTTGCAAGAGAGGACTTGTCTCATGGCCATCATCAAATTACAGCTTGGTTCCAATTGAAAAATACCGCTAATTAATTTGATGTTCTTTCAGGCCATTCCAAGTCATTAATTCAAGATACACCAATGAAATCAAATCAAAGAAAAAGCTTTTTCTTTTAACAGATTCCATTTAGAAGCCTCCAAGCACTTAACAGAGGTCAATGCCGAAGCCATGAGTTAAATTTAATTATGTTGTCAAATAGATTCCAAATTCTCCAATAACTTCTGCAAATATGAACTTTGCATGCAGCCAAGGACTTCCGAACAAAAACAACACAATGATGCTAAAAGGCTAAAATCACGTCCAAATGAAGTCAAGAAACACGGAATCACCCTAAGGCCTAAACCATAAAAACGTTTGTATAATTTTACACAGTAATGTGAATGTAAGAGTCTGCAAAATGTATGTCTAAGATGGCACAAGCAAAGGGTTAAACAATATTTTCCGCAATGCAAAAGGCATATTTTGAAGCATCCCAGGAACAACTTGCAATCAAGCATTTCCAGTCTCACAGAAAAGGAATGATGAAGCAGAAGATTTAGAGCATGACAAACAAGTGCAGAAGAAATCCTGCATTTCAGTATTCATTCTTGACCAAAAACAACTCCTCCAGAAATCTGTGATTGTAAACATAACTTCAAGCAATGCATTTAGGGTGTTTCCAATACAGATTATAAGTCTCTGCATTTTGGTATCACATGTCTAAAAGACCCCAACAGAAACAAAAGTGTTATATTACAGTTACCATTGAACAAGTTCACCAAGAAGATAAGATAGAGCAACACAAAACAAGGTTTCAACACAGAAGCAGTCTAACCCTTAAGTTCTCCCAGTTTCACGTCTGGTGAAACAGAATTTGATATCGAGATCAGCTCAGACCTAAACTTCTCCACAACATCATAATCTGTCTCTTCAACCAGCTTTTCACTTTTCAGATTTTCTGACGAGGGCTTTGAAGCAAAATTGTCTTCTGGTAATGTGTAAGAGATAGCAATGAGTGACTCCCGTGTGACTTCCTCACAAACGTCCTTTCCCGCTGCTGACTTATCCATAAAAATAACAATATGCTAGCTTTTCCTGCATGTATCATGTCAGACCATTATATTTAAAACCAGATCAAGTGAAGAAAAATAGTACAATACATACACACACCACAACAGCATAAACTTTGAATCACCAAAATGTGTGACAAAAAGAAATAAAAGAAGTCATTTGTGCACCAGTTAGGTAAATCTCAAATAAATCAGCAATTTTCCTCATTGACAATAGACTCATCAGTTCCATAGTATTTCGCTCAACCTGTATCACCACATAGGTATACAAAAATATTCAACATGGTCTAGCTGCAGCCACTGAAGTTAATTCATGATCGAAATCAGAAATGAAAATCACTTTGGTAGATATGAGTGTCATATGACTTCAGAAAAGCAAATCACAGCAGAGGCATATTCAAAATTATCACACTTATGCCACAGCTAAGCAAAATTACACAACAGAATTGTGAGGAAGCATCCTAAATGCAAGAGTTGTGGGGAACCAGACATTGTAAAGCACCAATGAAGTGTTGTGCAATAAATTAAATTGTTCAAGGAGTTCTGGTTTAATTGAAGGCATAATGAAATGCTGTGATGTATTTAAAAAGTCCAATAAAAAACCTTTTTTTTTTTAATTCAGATTGATGCCACAATTAAAGGTTACAACCTAATTGAAGGGTCATTTGTTGCACTACAAATAGGACAATATAATCCTATTTCATTGTACCAACATCTCCTTTCACTAATTTAATAAATAATTATTCTTAGAATAGCTAATGTTTTGACTTTCTCTGACTGCAGTGTTCCAGTTTTAATATATGTTGGAAGTAATTTTACATAGTATCTGTTAGCAAACCTTAAGAGTGGGATTAATAAAACTCTCAAGGAAAGTGTAACAACAATCCTTAAAAACATTGTTTTTGTTGTATTTTCTCTCTCGTTCTAAGGTAAAGTACAAATTGGAGTTCTATTTTCCGGAGGATGCCGAGTCTATATATTCTATATTTATGAGAAAAAAATTTCAAGAATTTTCTAGTTGGACAATAATATAATACACGAATACGATTAAGGAAGCACAGATCGGATCACACAGATAGATCGTATAGAGTAACAAACATCACAGCTGTTGTTCAACATTTAAATCAAACAAACAGATTTTGCCCGCAAAAATTTTATCCTTATATACACGTGAATCAATCAATTAAGAACAGCTCCTCAGACAAATTAAAAAAAAAAAAAACACAAACACACACACGAGTTAAATCCGCCCATCGTTTTGCACGTTCTACAACCGAGAGTGGGCAAATTTAAACTAATCGTTGCATATTCAAGCAACAATTCAGTACAGATATAAATTCCAAAAATTAAAGGGCGAAACAAGATCAGAACGTTATAAGAAGATTTCGATCTGTATTAGAGAAGAATGAACAAAAAAAAAAAACAGAGTAAAAAGGAAGAGAAAAACAAAAGTCAAACGGTAATAGCTAGATATATATTACAATAAGGTTCTAGTCTAGATCAGGTACGCGAATTAGTAAGTAATAATCCCAAAAATGCAGAAAAATTAGAAATAAAAAAGAGAGTACCGACGAGAAGAGACGAAGCAGGTGGTGGAAATGGAGCCGAGGCTGAGACTGCAGACAACAGAAAAAAGAAGAAGAACACTATTTCGCCAAAATGTGATGTTATCGTCGCGCCTACTCTTTTGCATTATTATTATTTATTAATTATTATATTAATAATAAAGACAAAAGACGAAACGCAAGAGGAGACCAATACGGCAAATATATATACTATTATTACAGATGCCAACACCTTATCGAAAATGAATATTAGAAGAATCTTTTACCTTTTTAGTCCGGCTGTACCTGTACTGTAATAATAATAATAATAATAATAACCCGTAGAATATTGTTGCGTCACGTCAAGTCACGTGCTTAATCCGCCAACCCAGACCTCAAATCTGGGATACGACTGTATTTGTAAAATAAGAAACGGGGGGATGCCTAACATTTTATTAGGCCAGCACCCGGCCCATGTCGCTACATTTTCTCATTTTTGCCTTCTTATTCTCTCCAACTCCCATTGGCTGTGAATTATGCGAAAATAAAATAACTTAGATTTTTATTTCATGATAATTATTCTTTTACGTCTACATCTATCTTAGTCTTGGCTTAGGAAATAAAGAAGCTAATGAGGAGCAGTCGTTGCAATTTACGAATAGATGCTAACCTCAATAAGCAATAACATACGTAACTAACCAAACCCCAACGCTATCCGCAATATCACTTTTCTCTCTTTCTGCGGTGGGTCCCACCGCCCAGGAAATGAATCATATTACTGTCCATTCATGATAGCCAATTAATAACAATATAAACTACCGATTGAAACAGGAACAGAAACTAGTCGGTATCTTCACTTATATCTTATTCTTTCCTATTAATAACAATAATAATAAGAATAATAAGAATAATCTTTTTACACATATTTCTTTTATGTATGAAACTATTCTTGCAACAAGACATTAGGGGTGTTATGTTAACACTCAAAGCATGTAAAATTTTGCTTCCAAGTTCCAAGTCCAACCATTTAGATGCGCCAGCTATTCTGCTTCTTTGCTTCAAAGGAGGCTCCATCATTAAGCATGTCTTGAGCATCAGTTTCCATTCCAAGCTTGTTAAGTGCAAGAGCTTGAATGTAGAAGGCAGTCGGCCACTCTGGCAAGCACACCTGAGCCTGCATTGCATCTCTCAAGGCTAGTTCTGCTTGTTCAATCATCAGGTACGACAAGGCTCGTCTCACAAAGACAGTACCCGAAGGAACAGACATCATTGATACCAGCTGAATTTACAAATATGTCAGCACTCCAGTAGTGTAAATACCCATATTCAATTATTTATCATCATTCAAAAAGATTAAAGACTAGAAAAGGAAGATGATACCTTTGAGTAATACTCAATAGCATTTTTGAAATCCTTATCTCTGAATGCGATATCCCCAAATTTTTTTGTATTCAACATATCTTGAACTTGTTGTGTCCATTCTTGAAACGACAGCTTCAATTTCAAACATAACAAGTTTTCAGCAAATTAAATCATTGTAAATACAAGTAAAACTGAAAAAAAAAAAAAAAGGGGAAGATTTGTATAAAACAACAATAGCAACCGCATTCCCCTAACAAATTACACTATATCTTTCACCAAATCAGCAAAAACTATGTAGCATTTAGTTAAAAACCAATGGAACGTTGCTATCAGCTTCCTATGAAAAAAGAAAATCGCACTTTACTGATTTTTCAGCAAAATTCTATCCTTCCGTTTCTCTCTTTCTGTCCCATCAACAGACGGCAAATAACACATAAGAGAAAATAACAGAAGCTCTGATGCACCTCATTTTCTGCACCCTCTTCATCCTTGTAACCAGTTTTCAGCAAGATGTCATGTACAGCAGTAAGATCCATCCTTGCACAAGCCTTTCCAAGTGGTGATAACATAGTTGGCAGCACCACTGGAGTTTTTGATAAACCCATTAGAACATGTGATGCAACCTATGAAACCAATGTGAACCAAAACATCTTAGTGGTCTAAGATGCATAGTGGATAAAAATATCTCATTTAAAAAAGACCACAGCAAGTTCCAGTTCATTTCAAAGGGACTTCGAGATTTTACCTCCGTCTGCTTTTGAAGAGGTGCCACTGCCGAAAGGAGAAACTTAACATCTGGTCGATCTTTAGCCTCATACTGAAGACATTTTGAGGCTAGCTCAACCAATTGAGTTGCATCCTCATTACCATATTGTCCTTCCAAGGATGAATCCATTAATAATAGCAGATTTTTCCCCCTTATTAAATCCAATGCCTGAGAAACCACAATCATGCTATGAATGTGAATATAACAAACAACAGTTCTAGCTAAGGACTAATTAGTACAAACAAGCAGACTGATCTTGTGCATTGATTCCATGCCACAAGAAAACGACACCAAAGTAACCCACCAACAAATATGAGATCCAGATGTTGCAATACTGTCAGCATAACACCAATCTCAGAATCAGAGTGGATATCTTAAACTTTCTTTATCGCATTGTTTCTATTTAATCTTAATTACAAATCCATCATATAATTTCCCAACCCTGCCATCATGATACAATCCAATTTCTAGAATCAGATATTTCTGGATAGACATCTTCATTAAGAGAGAAATAAATAAAAGGATGGCAAGACTATAATCAATTAAGAAATAAGACTGTAATCAGTTAAGGAATATACAGCTGATCTGGAGATAAAAAAAATAATAATAATAAACTCCACGTGCGTAGACATCTCAGTTATAACGATAGACAGAACAAACAATAGGGAAGAAATAGATGTTAAGCAACACTTAGATAAGAGAATTGAATAAAGTTCCAGCAAAGCAAAAGCTTAAGCAGGAGAGAACTTAAGATCATAAGAGTGACAGAAGGTATAATACATGGCTTGGAGGGATATGCTTCCCACTCAAAAGGTCCAATAGCACAGTTCCATAACTGTAGATCACACTCTCTGGAATGACCCTGCCTGCAAAATTTGAGCAACCAAATAAAAAAGTGAATACATACTTGTTTTCTCAGAAATTCTTTACTTCCTGAATGAATATCGACAATGTGACACTGGCACTGAAGTCAATGTGACTAACTTAAGATTCCCTTTTGCAACAACAAATACAAGCCGGAAACAGTGATCTGACCAATAAAGTTGCACAACAGTTTCCATCAAGAGTGCACATGGTGAGCACACCCTTTATTCTAAATTTCATCAAAGCTAATAATGCCTGTTTTTCTTGAAGCACTGCTGTTTTGAAAATACCAAACAATTACTAAGATTAACACTTTACTAGAAAATTCTATGCTTTTATAAACTCTAGTTCATTATGAGAGCACTATCTTCCAAATGAACTTTTTTCAACATATAAACACCTAATGGCAACTTCAGTATGCTTAAAAATGTAAATGGAAATATGGGACTGGAATGATGTACCTGTCCGTAAAAACTCTGGTGGAGTATAAGCCAAGTTTGTGCTGTAGCTTTTCCCATCTCTGCTATTTTTCATAAGACCAAAGCTGGATAACCGAGGATCACCCTCCTGCCATAAAAATTAAATTAAGCATAATACAACCAGTGTCTACCAACACCAGTTAATATACCAGCTTAAAATGGATGAGGGTAGAATAAACCAATTTGTGATATGTAAGGGAGATTACATTTCAATGTTCTAATTTATTTGAAGATGGTGCTGACGCAGATACATTCTGTGCTTTTAACCCAACTCATGCCGAAGAAACTTATTTTCAATGGAATGCTCAATTTTTTGCACTCTTGCTATGGTTAAGCGATCCTCTTCAAGGATTACTTTTGTTCTTTACATGCAAAAAAGGACAGTACTAATTGACCAACAGCTATATAGATATGCACAAATGTATCCCCTTTACCCTAGTCTTCATTTTCTTCTACCTCTCAACAACGAATTCATGTACAGAGCATGGCAATTGTAAACAACAACAACTTCGCATACCTGCTCACACTGCAAGTTATAAAAAATTGATGGAAATCATAATGAATTAAAAAAGTGAAGGCAAAAACAATTAGTGAAAAAGGAAACCTAATTTTTCATTCAATAAACTAGTTTTTTTTTTTTATTTCAGACCAAGTTTCTTACTGAATGCATTAAAATGTGTACCTCGTCGAAAAGAACCCTATAAGCATTTAAATCATGATATATTTTTCTGTTTTCTGAGTTGCAATGGTCAAGTGCTTGAGCAATGTGGTAGGCAACTCTAACGCGCATTTCCCAGGGCAATGGCTGTTTTTCCCCTATAATAGAGAAAAAGGAGCTTAAGAAATACATTAAGCAATAAAGCAAGCTAAACATAAACGTTTCCCAGCAAAACAAACAAGAAATAAGAGGAATACAGTGGAATAGATGCTTGGAGAGGGTATCATTAGGCATGTATTCAGCCACCAATAAGCGCTCATCTCCTTCAGCGCAACAACCAATCAAATTTACCAATCTCTTATGCCGAACTTTTCCTACACCAGCAGCTTCAGTCTAAAGAAACGCAACGCATATAATATTTTATCATCGAAACAGGAAGCATTGATGAAACGTAAAAGATGAAAAAAGGAATAAAATGTTAAGTTAGCGTTACTTACCACGAACTGATGTGGGTCGGGCCATGACTGACGGGAGAAGCGCTTGATAGCGACCAAACGGTTGTTCTTGAGCTTGCCTCTGTAGACGACATTGGGTGCTTTCTCTCCACTCTCGGATACAATAAGTTCGCTGCTGAAGCCATTGGTGGCAGCTCGGAGGTCAGCAAGAGCGAACTCTTTGAATACGGGAACTCGTTCGTCTTCATTAGCATCTGGTTTCAGTTCATTTTCATAGAATCAAAAATGGGTAAGTACAGGAAATGGGAAGAAAAAGGAAGAGGAGGAAGAAGAAAAACGAACCTAGATCTGGTTTGGGTTCGGGAGGAGGAGGTTCCTGATCAGGAGACGGAAGATGTGCGGTTTTGGACTGAAAACAGCCCATCACTTTTTTGGAGTAGGTATAGGCACTGGTTGCTCACATAAGACTTTCAAGTACAACCTAAACCAAGATAAGAGAAGAGAAAGATGCAGAGTAGGGCAGAACAGAACAGAACAGAGCAGAGGATATTGATATTGATATTGATATTGTTTGAACACAGCGACTGGGTTGGGTTTGTTCGAGTTAAAAAAAAGAGCGAGTGGCGTAGGAGTTGACTGAGAGGCTGACTTGAGGAAGTTAAAAAGGCTACTTTCTAAACACAGATGTGAAGATGAGTTAACTCGCTAGCAATCAATCTTAAAATACATACATATATATATATATATATGGAATAAAAGTCAAAAATACAAAATAATAAAAAGTTGAGCTGAGCCTGAGCCTGAGCCTGAGCCTGAGCCAGAGCGTGAAGAAGAAAGAAAGATGGCAACTCTTTTATTTGTTTATTCATTTATTTTTATTTTTGTATTTGTCTATCATCTTCTTCATATGTAGATAGCTAACTGTGATTTGATTATTATTATTATTATTAAAAAATGGAAGAGAAGAAGAAGAAGCAGAAGACAGAGTTGAGAGGCGTCACATGACAAGCTGACCATTACCACGTGAATGAGTCGAGACGACATTACGCCTGCACATCGCATTCACATACATACATACATGATACATTGACACTACATTACACACCACCAATAAAATAAAATTTTTCAATTCCATTTCAAAAAAGAAAAAAAAATTGTATTTATTTGTTTTCCTTCTCTTGTTTCAATGTGTTTGTTGCTACAATTTACTAAACAGAAGATACTGTAGCTCATTCAGCGTTGCGCCTTGCTTCGCTTCTATCTCTATCTCTATCTCTATCTCTATCTCTGTCTCTGTCTCTCTGGTGATGGGTGCAGTTTCTCTACTTTCCCTCGAAAAGCGCTGCCACTGCAGAGGATTGCGGGGGCCATTTATTGCTTTCATTTCCACCTACCTTTTTCCAATTTCAGCTTTGCTAAAATTTACTAATTATTATTTCAAATGATATATCTATACAGGAGTTTTAACATGGGGACTTGTTTAATAAAAAAAATAAATATATATACTTAGTATGAAAACATTTATAAAAAAAAAAAGAGTAAAAATGCCGATCATTTTACATATTAAAATTTAAAATTTAAATAAATATGACATATAAATAAATTTAAATTTAAATTATTATTAATTAAATTTTTAGTTATTTTAATAATTTTAAATATTAAATAAATTAAAATTAAATTTTAAAATTTTAATTTTAAAATAATTAAGGATGTTAAAATCTTATTTATATATATATATATAAAACGACGAAGACGTAACATAATCCAATCACGAACCTTAAATAAATTACCTATCAATGATATATTTGCATAATAGAAATTTGGTGCATTTTGATTTGATCCAGCCCGGCCTGTCGTCTTGCACGCGGGCTCTGGAAATTGGGGAGCCACTTGGGTCAGAAAACTAATCTAAGACTAGTACTACCCACTGCCCAAAATGTCTTTGGGTTGAACCTAGTTTGGGCCAACCCACTTGTAAAAAGCTTTCTAACAAACAAAAAATATTATAATTAAAGACTCATAGGAAAGGGGGGGCGACTAAACAATAAATGGGGTGCATTAATTGGCTGTCGTTTGGGCTGCCCATTCAAATATTACCTGTGTATGTGTATGTATATATATATATATGAAGCCACTTACTAGGCGAGCGGTAACCACGCTGAAGTGAAGCTAGCCGCCCACCCTCCGAATTGTTTTGTATTTTGATGATGGATATGAGAAGAAACTATTCTATACTACACCGGCTAGTAGTAGTAAACCGGACGAATTAATTTGTCTGAAAAATTAAAGGGCTTTCAAATGTGAATGACTAATTTTCATGATTGAGACGCCGATATCTATCTTCATTTGAAAAGTAAAAGAGTTAGATAAATGTCACATTCAAACACATACGACACATTAAGAAGATATATATCATTTATAAAATGGTACTCAACCGAAAAAAATGTAGTTTGTATCTAGAACATACCTATCTGGTACAAAAATTATCCGGGCTGCAACAAATCACAGACAGGAATTAATTACTTAATTAATATCAATTCTATACAAAGTCATTAACTAGTAATCATTAGGTTATATAAAATGTTTTATTAATTAAATTCAACATTTCAATTAGTCAATTAGCGCTTATCCAACATGTGTGTGTGTTGAGATTAAAGAATATATTGCGAGTTGCTGACAAGGCGGTGGTAGAAAATTTTAAAGGTGATAAGCACGTTTTGGGCAAGATATTTGCTTGTGCTTATTAATTTACATATATTATATAATTTACCGATTATTTTATTATTTAATCAAGTGATAAGCAGGGAAGAGACGAAATGAGACGTGCTTGAATTGAATACGAGCCTTCGCTTTTCATTTCAATTCATGCATGTCTCGAGTCCCGATCTTGTCTACACGGAAAGCGAAACTTGACTCGAAGTCTAACCTAACCTACCAATTTGGAAGTTTTTTAGCCCTCGAAAGTGACTAATGAACTAATTATTTGCATTACCAAGTGTAATTTTATATTAGACATGAATTGGGAAATATAAATATATAATATATATATATATATATCTCTCTTACTAACTAGTTTCCGACTTGCACGATATTCATAAATCATATATCTTGAATATATATGGAAAAAAATCGAAGAAAAGAAAATGGCATTTAGCTGTAAACCAGTGGCATATTTTATATACATATCAGCCTCAGCCGGCATAATCAGAATCATATTTTGTCCCACCTTTTTGGACATTAAGGGCAGCAGCAGTGTGCTTATGCATGCATATATATCAATATATATATATTTGTATTTCTTGACCTACAAATAATATTCCGTAGCGGTCCAATTTTGCTGACTCCCCCCACCCACCCACCCACCCACTGAGATTAGAGGACCTTAATTTCCAACA
Source organism: Melia azedarach (assembly GCA_028052125.1). Classification (NCBI taxonomy): domain Eukaryota; kingdom Viridiplantae; phylum Streptophyta; class Magnoliopsida; order Sapindales; family Meliaceae; genus Melia; species Melia azedarach. The sequence goes on along the minus strand of CM051394.1, from coordinate 2,618,336 downwards.
ATAAGAAATTAGATATGTAATATATAAATCAAAAGCAAAACGTTATTAATTAATCTACCTAATACGTAACGAAATGTACACATGTTTTATTTATTTATTAATGCTTACTTTAATATATATATATATATATATATATATATTCGACCAGTTTCGTTTGTTTCTTTTTTCATTATTTTTTTCTTGATTGCAACCTCGATTTAATTTGCCATTTACCTTTATCCGCAATCTGTGTCAACTCGATTGAGATGGATCAATGTGCTAGCTAGCTATAATTGTTAGCACTTATTTGGGATGGCTATGTGTAGTTAATTAAGTCGCCGAGCTAAGCTAAGTCGTTAATTGGTCGCTGTTTTAAAGTTTTCCTTTGCTATATATAATTAAGATTGAAAAAGCAATCGATGTTACTTCGCTTCTGCCGTGCTAGCTGGCTTATGAATACAATTATTTGTTCCAACTTGGTTTTCTTGAATTGCAATCCAAAAAATGAATGCCCTGTAATTAGCTAGCCAATTAATTAATACTAATGACAGAAAACTAAGCTTAATTAGTTTCCACGCCGTGATCATGAATATGACTATGAGTCTATGACCCAGTAATTAGGGCAGGAAAAGCTGACGTTGGAGAGAAAACATAATCTATTATATGCGTTATCAGAGTCAAAGTTTTACCACCAAGAAGAAGCGATATTATTTATATATATATATATATATATATTAGATTAAATATCATTATATATCTATAAATATGTTAGTAGCTAGGCTAGGGTGCCTTTTAAATTTTAATTATTACGTGTAAAAATTAATTGGAGGTCCTAGCTAGCTAGCATGAAATAGAATCCCACAATAAATGCGCGTTTCAATTCAAACATGTCAAAATCAAGACAGCTATAAATTCAATCACATCGAGTTCCTTTTAATTTAATTTTATTAGTCGAAAATGAAACGATGATGATATTAAGCCATCGGTGGCTCTCGCCGATGAAGAAGACAAGGAAATGATGATAGATGCATGACTGTATCCAACAATGTCACGCAGCTTTTGCCCCCACACTTAAACAAGTGTTGCTTCCAACACATTTCCTTTTCCTTCCCTTTATTTTCTCCTGTGCCTGTGCCTGTGCCTGTGCCTGTGCCTGTGCCGTGGACGTGGATCTTATCAGAGCCGTCCATTAATTTCTTTCCATATTCTCAATTGCTCTCTGTCTCTCCTCTCTCTCTATGTATATGTATCTATATATATACACAACACACAACTTCTAATCTCCATACTTGCGACCATCGCGCCTAGTCCTACTGTATATTATATATATCCAATATCTCTCCAAATACTTAACCTTCTCCCTTCGATCCTGTTCTAAATATTTCTCTTCTCCATCTCCAGATCTTTTGCTAGTTAAGCTAATTAATTAAGCAGTGCTGTAGCTTAATTTCTAATTGTTAGCTAGAGGTCCGCAAATTAATGGCCTTTCTAAACTTTTGCAAACAGGTTTGTGATTTCTGATGAAATCTTGTTCTTTAAATATCTACCTTGAAAATATATGCATGCATATATAGATGCACTAGTACCGCTCCCCTCGTTTAAATTTTCCTTCTTCTTTTTCCATTTTTTCTGGTCTTTCTGGGATTAATTGAGAGCCGTGATTTATATCATTATATATAACTTACTAATATATTAGTGTGAATCTCATTCTCCATCACAATGGCATTCTAGCCCATTAATTTAATGATATAAGTTATTCATAGATTATGTATATAGATATTTATGTTGATGCAACATCATCAATTGTAATTAATTAATTTAATTACCGTCATACTTTAGTTATATTTATACACACACACACACATATATATATATATATATATATATATATATATATATATATACCATCTACTATATTGCTTGCACGTGCATTTTTTAATAATGCAGCTGGAGCTTAAATATTATTGATAGAATTTACGCTAGCTGCATGCAGAACCAAGTCATCAGATGATCCATTGATTCTTGTATTATACTCGTTTAAAATATATAAATTACCGAAGCTGTAGCTCAATATTAAACAAAAGTACTATTCTCTCTCGACGCTAGGTCTTTTTTTATTTTTATTTTCGCAAACTGGAACTGTAAAAATTAATGGTTTTTCCAATGAATATGGAACAATATTTTTAAGGTGCATGCTAGACTTCTAGTCGGCAGGATTGGGATGGAGTAGAGTAAAAGAGACCAGTACTTTAAAATTAAATCCATAGCCAGCCACGATCCATAATACATATTACATTTAATTGCATTCGTGGTTTAATATTTTTAATATATATATTTTTTGTTTGTTTGGTTAATCGTTTTGTATATGTTGAAACGCATTTTAACAGAATCCAGAAATAGAAGTAGTGATATTAATTAATTGAATAACAAGATATGTGAGATCGAGTGAGAGACGTGGAGCGCACTATCATAGTCACCCACCACGTTAATCACAATATGTAGCTGAATAAATAGTTAATGTGCTCACGGGTCAAAATAAGACTACTTAAACTCACATGACGATGACGATGAGAAAGTGAATTTGTCTACGTTTATTAATGTTTTCCTTAATTTATTAATATATTTGCAAGTTTCAATATCTCACCTCAGATTTCTTTTTCCGGGTGGCTTTTAACTTTTTAATTCAGAGCTTTTAATTTGTTGTTTTAGAAGTTAATTCAGTTACACTCTTACTAATCAATGACTAAAAACTATTAATTCCTGGCATCCTGGCAAATTAATGTTTCCATTAAAAACGTTGAAAGCTGCTTGAGCTGATGAGAAATATACATATATATACATATATATATGAATGAATGAATGCTGACCTATATAATTAAATATATACATGCATCATGGAGTCATAGGACTGCTAGCTGCGCAAGTTAGGTGGAAGGTCATATTCTCATCGATGGCGTTGGCGAGCTGTGTGCTTCCCCACTCCCTAGTCCCTTATTCATTCGGCCTGCGAATTCACTGTACTTTTTATTTTTACCTTTTTTACTTTTTAATGTTAGGTTAATCATACATATATATATCCCTCTCCCTCCCGGAAAGTTGCCAACTGTCCGTCCTTGTATCTTTAATTTTACGACAGCTTTTCAGAATCAGTTAAAATAATTCTTTCAATCACTTAATTAATTAGGTCTATTTCTTGTCTTTAGCATGCATGCAATTTATCCGAGTCTCTCATCACATCATCTGTTTGTAAAACTTTCAGGCTGCCGTAGAGGAGAAGATAAAAAATGAGCAAGACATATGTACGCTTGATGGAGCTGTTGATCGACATGGTCGACCTGCAATCCGAAATAAAACTGGAACGTGGATTGCTGGATTTCTTATCTTAGGTAACACTTCAATCATACTTCATAATTACCATGGGCGGTAGTAACATGTTTTCGATTATTACATATATAGATACGGTTGATCCAATAATCAGATCGACAACTACAAGGAGTCACAATTGTGTTGTGTAGTCATAACAAATTTCAGTTTCAGTTAATTGTATTATTAACAGTAAAATTGATCACATGATTTTCAAGTACTTTCGTTCATTTAATTATTAATTAATTTCCAGATCTCACATTCATGCACCAAATTTAATATATCTAACTTCTCTTTATTCCATTCTTAATTTATTATCTTAATTAATATTGATTCCTTTGTAACGGCTAATTATTATTAATGGTATCAAACCAAAGGTATATATGTTCACTTTCAAGTACTGATTTGATTCCATAATTTTATGAATATTTCAGTGAATCAAGGGCTTGCTACGTTGGCATTTTTTGGGGTAGGTGTCAACTTGGTACTGTTTTTGACAAGAGTGTTAGGTCAGAACAATGCCGATGCAGCTAACAATGTCAGCAAATGGACAGGCACTGTCTATATTTTCTCTTTGCTTGGTGCTTTCCTTAGTGATTCTTACTGGGGAAGGTACAAAACTTGTGCAATCTTCCAGGCCATCTTTGTCGTTGTAAGTCATTGCTTATAATTAATTTGCATCCACACATCGAAAGAATATTTCCCAATAAGCTAGTCTGTCAAATACTAATTCTTAATTAATTATTATATTCGTTTCGTGTTCTTACAGGGCCTGGTATCATTATCAGTATCAACTTACGTATTCTTACTGAAACCTAATGGCTGTGGTGATGAAGCAAATCCGTGTGGATCCCACTCAACTTTCCAGCTTGCGTTGTTTTATCTCTCTATTTACCTGATTGCCCTAGGAAATGGGGGATACCAACCGAATATAGCTACATTTGGGTCAGATCAATTTGATGAAGAAGATCCTAAGGAAGGGCACTCGAAAATAGCCTTCTTCAGCTACTTCTACTTGGCTTTGAACCTTGGCTCTTTGTTTTCAAACACTGTACTCGGATATTTTGAGGATGAAGGGATTTGGGCGCTGGGATTTTGGGCTTCTGCTGGTTCTGCGACTCTGGCACTAATCCTGTTTCTCATTGGCACTCCTAGATATAGGCATTTCAAACCCAGTGGTAATCCTCTTTCCAGGTTTTGCCAGGTTGTAATTGCTGCAACAAGGAAATGGAAAGTACAGATGACAGGAGGCGAAGACGATCTTTTTGAAGAGGATGGAAATGGAAATTCCCGGAATGGTGCTAGAAAGATACTCCACACCGAAGGTTTCAAGTGAGTTGAAGAATTTTATTTTTCTTTTAAAGGTTATTTCAGGAATTTTTTCAACCTGCTTTTGGATATTAATTAACGATGAATTAATATTTATTTATCTTACCAGATTCTTGGATAGAGCGGCGGTTATTACATCAAATGATTACTTTGGGAAAGAGAATGATGTGCGCAATCCATGGCGTCTTTGCACGGTGTCTCAAGTCGAAGAAGTTAAGTGCATACTAAGACTCCTCCCAATTTGGCTCTGCACAATACTCTACTCGGTAGTTTTCACGCAAATGGCATCACTTTTTGTCGAACAAGGAGATGCCATGAAAACAAACATTGCAAACTTCCACATTCCTGCAGCAAGTATGTCCAGTTTCGACATTCTGAGCGTCGCTGCTTTCATATTCATTTACAGGCGAGTTCTTGACCCACTTGTTGCAAGAGTAAAAAAGACAGAGACAAAAGGTTTAACTGAGCTTCAAAGAATGGGAGTTGGTCTTGTAATAGCAATAATGGCAATGGTGTCGGCAGGAGTTGTAGAGGTTTTCAGGTTAAAGTATGCGAATAAAGATTGCAAACAGTACGGTTGCGAAAGGAGTGCAAGTTCATTGAGCATATTTTGGCAAATTCCTCAATATGTATTGATAGGAGCATCAGAAGTATTCATGTACGTAGGTCAATTAGAGTTCTTTAATGGGCAAGCACCGGATGGATTAAAGAGTTTTGGCAGTGCACTTTGCATGACATCGATATCTCTGGGAAATTATGTAAGTAGCTTGCTAGTGACAATTGTGATGAAGATATCAACAAGAGACGATATGCCCGGTTGGATTCCTGGAAACCTAAACAAAGGACATCTAGACAGGTTTTATTTTCTGTTAGCAGCTTTAACAACAGCAGATCTCATTCTCTACATCATAACCGCTGGATGGTACAAGTATATCAAATTTGAGGTAAGGAGTACTGGGCAGGAAGACGATGTGAAAATGAAGGTGCATGCAGCTGACTTGAGAGTGTGAGTCTGAATTTCCAGGAGTTAATTAATTTGGTGAATTAATTGTATCTTAAATAAGAATAAAGGGAGGGTGCTTTTTGTAATTGTGCAGTGAAACTGGAGAAGGAGAACTGGGCTCTCCACATTTCTCTAGTTGAGCACGCGCAAGGCATCTGCTAATTCATTGTAATAAGCAGCAGCTAGCTAAGCTACCTACCTATATATATATATATATATATACAGATATCATATATGTGTGTGTACGTAAGGTCATTATCGTCGTTGATGAGTCTGTAAAATTTATAATGTTTGAGCCGAGGGAACAAAAATAATTAAAGATTGGCTCCTTACTTCTCTCTTAGAATGAATTAATGCAATTTTATTTTTTTAATCAAAGGTTAGAGATTTATTTAATGTATAAAAAATATTTCTTATTTCTTCATTTTTTTTCTTTATAAAAAAAATACACGAAAAAAAGTTATAATTACCCTGGAAATATATACTCTCTTTGATCTACTAGTGTTACCATTAATTTCATATACTTCAAAGTGGAAAAAAAAAACCGTTGCTTTCGACTTTGCTCTCTCCTTTGCTGACAATATATACTTATAAATAACCTCCATTTTGTGTAAGTTGCCAGCACAAATGGCCATGAAGGAATAAAATGAAATTAAAAGCAAGAAACTAATTTTAAAGATAAATTTGTAGTTACATGATTAAATTTACTAAAATATAATTTTTTATTCTTTTTTTCCCTTCTAATTTTTCGTCACCTAAAATTAAAATTTTATTTCAAAAAGTTAAATTGAATCAACGACTTTAAAAATAATTATCTTCTTATTTCACTTTTCTTGGTCCTCTTTTTTTTTTTTGACAAATCTATCTCAAATCTCTAGCAAATCTCCGGCCAATGTTCGACTAAATCTCTAACCAATCCTCGTTAAACTCTACACGATATACGATGAGAAAGAAAACCCTTCTTCATATTCTACAGTCTTGTAAGTTAAATATATTGGTACATTATAAAAGTTGTGTTATTTAAATTCTCAATAGATTGAGTACATTGTAATTGTGTGAGAGTTAAACTACCAGTAGATTTTTGACAATATATCAGTAATAGTAGATTGGGGTACAAAAGAAAATGGTTGGTTGGTTAGAGTAAAGTTGCCAATAAATAAAGGGGCAAAGCTGTAAATAAAGCAAATTCCAGGAATTTCGATATTGGCTCGATTCCTGCAATATCCAAAAATTGCCCAGAAAACATAAATCAGCAAATTTCCAATTGAAACAAACTATTCCTCTCTTTCGTCCTCATTGCCGTCAATCTTTGCGTCGCCATCCCCGCCGCTGCCAAACGATCATCACTGGTACTTGGCACTTGCGTCAATCTCACGATCCCGGCCCGCTGCCACCAGCTGTTTGCCAGGTGATTTTTATCTTTCGGTTAACTCTAATCGTCTTCCCTTATTCTGTGCATTAACGAGCAGATTTATTGTCGCAGAGGTGGTCGAATTTGTTGAATTCTTATCTTAACTCAAACACGAGCTTGAATTATTTTGATTTCATCAGGATTTTCTTTTTATTGTGTTAGAGATAGATAAAATTGCTTTTTTCTAGGGTTTCTGTTATTGAAGCTGTTGTTTTCCTTTGAACTGTTTGTGATTAATTAGAAAATGATGTTTATCGTGGTCGATGATTTAATTAGCAGATAGAAAGGAATTAGCTATGTAATACATAACTGATATGAAAATGATAAAAATTCTACAGGGAGATTGTTTAAAGTTGGGGTGTAGAGATGGCAGTGAGACAGAGAGCAGTGACAACTTTGCCGAATCTGATTAGAAGTCTAAGAAACGACTCTCCAAAGGCTATTCCAAATCAACCGTTGCCATCGCTCAGGCGTGCTTTCTCTCTTTATGATCAAATCAATCTTATTGACAATGTCCCTGAGGATCAGCTTCGCTTCCAAGGGTTTCTCTCTTTCTTGATAATATATAAACACTAGTCTTCTAATTCAGAACTTCCTTGACTGTTTAGCTTAGTTTCTTTTAATTTGATTTTCTAGGTATACCGACACAGGCTTCACAGTAAATGGGGTTCAGTACGAAGGTAGCTTGCTTTGTGTGGGAAATTTGCTCATGTCTTGGTCTCCCAAGAACTTCTCTGAGATCACTCCTAACAGGTATCTATCTCCTTTCTTGCTTTTTTCTTCAGTAACTCTTTGTGAGAGCTGTCTTCCATACCAGTGATTCTAAAGTTGGCTAAAGCACTTCCATTTGGATCACAACCAACAATATCAACTTATTTCCTGCTATTTAAGCTTAAGAGCAAGAATCAATGCAGTAGACAAGATTTAACTTTTCTATATTATTAAGATGAAAGAAGGATCACTTATCCCAGACATTGATTCTTGCTCTAAAGATTACCTCAAATATGCTTTCAGATTTCTGCTGCATTTTCTTTTTTCCCTAAGATTTCATAACTAGAACAAAAAAAATATTGAGGTTTTTTAGGTACTTACATCTCATGTTTCCATATTTTTTATTCCTGTGCAGCTTATCTATCTTCCAACTTGTGCGCCCTATTCCAGGTGAGCGTTAAACTTTATCTCATGAGCAGATACGTGATGAACTACTAGGATAACAATGCTTCATAACCCATCTATTTTAGGTTGCAAATTATTTGATCGGGGCATTTCTTCTCAGCATGAAAAATCCACTTGTCACAAGAGCAATCCTCAGCATAATGCCACTTGTTTTCAAGGCCTATTCCTGGAAAATCATTTTTTATCTATTAAATGATTGATCACTTTGCCCTGGTTTTTCTTCATAGTTAGATCAGTTGATTATTAAGTCTTCAATGTTGTCTTACTAATGAAATAACAAGTAATAACATCTAATCTCTTGTTTTTAATGGTGTGCATTTATACATAGAAATCAGCTTGCTATCTGTTCATTCTTTCTTGTCCTCCCTTTTGTTGACCTTGGAGTTGTGGTGATTTATTTCAGAAATATTGATTCTTGGCTGTGGAAGGTACACCATACCTATAGATCCTGAACTTCGACGGTTTATTCGGTCTACTGGGATGAAGTTAGAAGCCATCGACTCGGTATTCTCTTTGTACCCTTTGTTGTTAATTTGTTGCTTTCATTAACCTTAGCTTCTTAAACTCATGCTTTAATGTTAGTAATCTACCATATGACTGAGCTCAGTAATAAATAATTAATGGAGGTTAATATAGTGAGATTGTTGTCAGAAATTAGTTAGAAAATAAGAAACAAAGTCCATTGGTGAAATCAACAAATTTCTTTGTCTGATTGCCTATAACTTAGCATGCCATAGTTGCGCAGCTTGATGATTCTTCACATCTATTTCCGCTCAAGTAGCCAAAGTGATTTGAAATTGGATAGTTTGTATCTTCTATTTGTAATGGGAAACCTAAAAGTGCAACTAAAATTTTGACTTTAACCTATTGCCGACTACTCCCATGGCCTTCAATGAATTCTCCCTCTTGCAGAGAAATGCGGCATCAACTTACAACATACTGAATGAGGAAGGTAGAATTGTGGCTGCCGGACTTCTCCCTTATGGAGTTACTTCATAACACCTAGAGATAGCACAGGGAAGATGTTTCAGATCTCTTGATTTCACATAAGATTGTGGTAGGCTGAATCTCAAACTAGCCGGTGGTGATTGACCTGTGATTAAGCTAGGGAGTTTTTTGGTTTGTGGTGATTGAGGTGGTGTTGGATGTTACCTTAAGCACAAATTTAATGCCATTTCTTGCATTATTCACAATTTTGGCTCACCTATGCAAGAGAGATTGAAAATGTATTAAATAATTAACTAGGTGGGCCCCTCATTTTTATGAAAAGGTCTATTGTCTCCATCGAAATTTGCCAAGAAGTTAGTTTTTTTTTTTAATATTACATATTACATGTACAATCTATCAATATTATATTGGATATCTATCAAGAGTCGAAAATTTTGATTGAGTCAAGTCTAACGTCGTCTTAAACATCTACACTCAATTTCAAGCGATGTTTACTTTTACGATAGAGGGAAATCTATTTACACTTTTAACATGATAGGTCTAACTGTTAAGTGGATAAACCCACACTAGATGGAAAATAATCTTTACCGTTGTAAATGGTAAGAATCGAAGTCATGACTTCATGGTTGAGGTTCTAGCTCGTGGCCAAGAAGCTTAGTTTGCATTGCTGTTTATATATAATGATCATTTGACTTAATTGTTTGTTATAGATAATTATAAAAGTTGGAAAGATGATATTTGCTTAACAATAGTAGACGTCATAAAGTACGAATGGATTGCCAATTATGTGTTACATGGGCATGTGATGTTAATTTATAGAGCTGAAAATTAAGGGTTAATTTCAGCAGATTCAGAACCCCACAGATTGCTAAACAAACTGCTGGTGCTGAACAAGACAATGACAGCGTCAATGAGCGATAATCAGCTAAAAGTGATGAATGTTCAAATCAATATACCATAAACACATGGATTGTAACGTCAAAATTCATATACTTTTAGCAAATTGGCTACATGGTTTACAACTTACAACATCTGAATAGGAATTCATGCATGTCCGTGGTCGAAGGAATCCAGCTGGTCTCCTTTAAGAAATCTATCTGCTGCAGTTAGTTGGCCCGAATCACCTCTTGGAAACTGAATGTGAATGTGATGCTTCTTCTGGTCATCAGAATCCTTATTCATAAAGTGGAAACCCATTATATACCTGTACTCCCCTGTTCCAAGGCAACGAGAGCAGTAGCTCAGCCCGCTACCACCACAATTCCTACACCTGCATCATGTAATAAATAAATAAAATGTTTGACAACCACTGGTTACAAACACTACAGTTTACTTGGACAAATAATTGAACTGAAAATGAAGAGGGCACCATTTCGGCCATTCTCCTTTTGGAAGCATTGCTGAATGAACGTAGTTTGTCCTGCCTAAAAGTACCAAACAAACGGGAAGAGTTTAGTATAACAAAATGATGAAAAAAATATTAATTTCATCCTTAATGTATTTTAACATTATCATTTACATATTTATTTTTTGAAAATTATACATTTAATCCCTATTGTTATAACACTGACTTTAAAAATTTAATTTTTGAGCACAAATGACCTTATTATTCTTATAGTAGTAATAATGATATCATCAAATTTTTTAAAAATAAAATAAATATTAATTCTAAAAAAATCAAATAAATATTCAGAATAAAATTATTCAATAAAAAGTAATTTAAAATTAAAAAATTAAATTCATAATGTAATAAATTTATTTATTTTTATTTTTAAAATTTTTACAATAAAATCAAATATAAATATAGATAATGAAATATAAATAAGTTTATTTCTTTTTATTTTTTTTAATTTTTACAATAAGATCAAATAAAAATAAAAATAATAAAATTTAAATAAGTTATTTCTTTTTAGTTTTTACAATAAAAATATAATAATAAAATATAAATAAAATTTTAATTTTATAATAAAATTAATTAAAAATAATATAATAAAACTTAAATTTTTTGTAAAAAATTATTTATAAATAAGATATTTTATAAAGTATAATTATGAATTTTTTTTGTAAATTTTTATAAGCTAAAAAATTATTATTCATTAATTATTTGTTAAATAAAAAATAAAAACAAATAGTCTTAATAAAAAAATTTATTTTTTATATTTATTTTATATTATTTTAAATTTAATATAAATTTAATTTAATTAAGAATAAATATGTTAAATAATAAAATATATTAATATTTAATAATCATGACGATAAGAATTAAAAATATAATTTTAAAAAAATAAATATAGAAGTGTTAATATAGAATTACATTAGGCATAAAATTAATATTTTCCCCGAAATAAAACCACCGCTTAAACAGAGAGGAAACGAGTCCAAGTGAAGTAATGCATTCCTTGGTGGAAATGGAATAATTTTCAAATCTAAATAGGTGCAAGAGAGGGGAGAAAAGAGAGACCTTTTCCACAACAATGGTAGCAATCAACTTTTCCGGTACCTTGGCAGACAACACATGGTGGATCCGGTTTCTTCCTAACAAGCTTCCGAACATTTGACTGCAAAAAACACAACACAGCAAAAAAAAATATAAATTTTACTGATTCTCAATTTCAGAATGGGTTTTATAGTGAGGAAAAGACAGAAGTGAAAGCGCTTCTTGCCTCGGTCCGAACCACCCAAGATGGCTTAGATAAGCTTAGAGGACGAGAAGGCAAAGAAACACCGTTCGATTCTTCTTCTAATCGAACCACTGTTGATGGAGTCGGCGTTCTCACCGTGCCCACACCCACCATGTTTTCTTGGCTCAACTCAATCACAGTCGCTGCTAAGCCTAAAGGATATCACTGCCCTGTCGATATTTCCTTGTTTTAAAAGAGAGTCTTCTGCATATACATGTATATATATTTTGCCTAATTGTTTTTATAGACGACTGGCCTTGAACCAAACCCATAAGTCATTAACTCGCCTTAAACAAATCAATAAACTAATTTATTCTTCAAAATTCATAAAAAGAAGGAACTTTACCACCTGAATTCAAGTGCTTATGTGAATATATTTTTCCAAAATAAATTTAATGTTGAAAAACACAAAATTCTTCTATTAAAAAATTAGATTATTATTGGGTTGGACTACTGTATATGCTTCTATAGGTACTTTTTAATTATTTAAGATGTTAATATTATAAATAAACAAATAAATAAATCTAGAAAATCATCCAATCAATTCTTGCGATAGCATGAAAAGTCCGTTTCCTTGCTTTTGGTTTTTGGGTCTCGTTTCAGCTTCTCGTTTATCTTTACAGTTTTATACCCTTAAAAAAAAAAATTCCAATCTAGTTACAAGTTTGCTTCATTGAGAGTGATCCAATACAATACAGGCCGCATGCATGAAACATAAATCAGCGCAAAGGCCAAAAGAATTCTTCAATTACTCCAGTGTTATAAAATAAGTAACCTTATGCATCTAGATAGTACATAAATCAATAATGCTTAGCTTTGGAGGTTATCTACCCTTATTTTTTATTTATTATTTATCGTCAATATCAATTTCTTGGAATGGAATTGGTTCATTGCTATGCTAACAAGTTCACCCCCACATCAGTCAATCCTGTGCTTGAAGATCATTCTAATAATCTCCAAGTTGAATCTTTTGATTTCCCTTGACTTGATCCATCCAACAAAGATTGTCAGAACCGGGCCGGGAACTAGTTATGTCTGAGTTGCCAAACTATTGAAATTCTGGGATCTCATCGAGTACTCCTTTATAAGTTTAGAGAAGAAAGAATCTTCCCTCTCAAGTAACTTCGCTGGTGAGTCATACTCTGCTATTCTTCCTGTTCACGCAGAAGTTACGCAAATTCACATTCAGTAATCCAAATAATGTATCTTTTTCTTTTGGGGTGTGAATTATATGATAGAGGAATACTTTCGGTCTTACCATCACTGAGGACTAACACTAGATCGCTGTCAATAACTGTGTGGATTCTGTGAGCTATTGTGATAACTGTCCGATCCTTGAATTCCTGACTAATGATTTTCTGTATAACCCCATCTGTTGCAGAATCTACTGATGCCGTTGCTTCATCCAGAACCAGAATGCTGCTTTTTTTTAGTAAGGTCCTCCCGAGGCAGAATAATTGCCTTTGTCCCACGCTCCAATTTTCACCATTTTCAACAACTGTAACAACATGTATCTTAAGAATTCTTTACCAGTAGCATTTATGCGGTTAACAGTGTATTAATAGTGAAAAATGTTGAACCTGACCTATGCTGTCCAACTTCTCTTCCTTTGCACGCACTATATCACCAAGCTGACATTTATCCAGAGCCTGAAATGTTAAATAAATTCTCATCCATTAAGCTTTCAAAAGCTGTGGACTAGATAATTCTAGCCGGTCATGGAAATAAGAAACAATTTTACACACACACACACACACACACATCCACATACATACACAAACACGAATAATTACCTCCCAGACTTCCTGGTCAGAATATTGTGCCAGCGGATCAAGATTTCCCCTAACAGTTCCATCAAACAAAGTTGGGTCCTGTGGAATGATGCTAAGCCTCGATCTTAAGTCATGAAGACCAATCTTGGTAATGTCAACATTATCAATTATAATGCTTCCATCTCTAGGTTCAACAATCCTGAATAGGGCCTGTATAAGGGTTGATTTCCCACTTCCTGTTCTTCCCACTACACCAACTTTCTTCTTACCTGGAAATGTGCAGGTAATGTTTTTAAGCACAGACGGGAGATGTTCCGCATAACGAATCTGCAAGACAGTCAGATGAAAGTATAAGTGAATTAAACGATGTCAATTATGACAGATGCGGATTCTCTAGAAGTCTGAATCTGCAATATTTTAAACTTCGCTATAGATGCTTGCCTGCAAATTTTTTAGGCAAATTGTTCCAAAATCTGGCCAGTTACTTGGTGGTCTGCATTCTGGAATTACAAGGGGGGCTTCACTTTTTAGGTTTGAATACTGAAGTATTCTTTCTACAGATATCATTTTATTTTCTGCATTGCATATGTTCCATATAATGTTAGCTTGCAACACATTCAAATTTATTCCATATGTTACTGCCAACCCTGCAATACCTGTAAATTAAGAACCCAATTCTTGTTAGCTTCTTTTGATAAGTCAAATATCATTATGATCAATAATGTCTAATAAACTATGTAATAATACTCACTTGGATTTATTATTCCTTCAGGAAGGCTTACCAGCACAATCAATGAGAAAGCGAAGACAAAATTGGACAGTAAATTTAGTCTGAAAGAGAGCCATTCCATTGCTGATACATTGTGGAACCATGGCCTCGAGTGGTTGTTAATAAGACTGAGATTTGAATTCATGAAACGATCTCTTTGATCAAAAGCATGAATTGTTGCTGCACCTGCTAGAGATTCTGCAAAGTGGTGGAGGATTGGAGCTCTTTGTATCTCAGCCAAACGAGCCAGTTCTCTAGCTGTCGGTATGTAGTATTGCTGTAAGTAATCAGACATAAGATTGAAGTTAAATTAATAACAGCAAATGGAGTTGAATTTTGATTTCTTGTAACATTTACTTACTTGGTACCATATACAGACGGCAGTCACCGGAATGAATATGACAAACACTTCCCACGCAACCTGAGACATTACCCCAATAGTCCCTAGAATCTGTATTATTGAGAAAGCACACCAACCTAATCTAGCAGCCAGTTCTAAATCTAGCACACTTTGATCATTTGACGTCTGCAAATGTAATAATATAAACCCATCAGTCTTTTCAAGAATTATGCTTTTGGAGTCTTGAGTACAAATTTCATGATACTCACCCGGTTTAAGATTCTTCCAGTTGGAGTTGAATCAAAAAATGCCATTGGAGCTCTGTGTACACTATGCAGCATGTTAATAAAAAACTTCTGTGCTGTTTGGATTCCCGATGTTGCTACCAGCATGGCTCGTAGCAGAACACAAAGTGAACTTCCAACAGCAAGTAGTGTATAAACAAGTAAGATCAAATTCATTTCTAATACTGGTTTGCCTTCAGTCGTAGGAGGAGAAGTCCAAGCCATCCAATAATTACTAGCTACCTGTAATACCTGGAATAATGACTGAGCCAGGAGTATGATTGGAACGAGGAATCCACCTTTTACTGCAGTTAAGTAAGACCAGTAAACTTCTTTCCCAATGCTTCCTTTCTCTCTTTCTTCTTCTTGCACTAATTTTCCTCCCTTTTCTGTTATCTCTGGGGAGAGGTCATGTTCTGAGTCATGTTGTGAATGTATGAGGTTTGCATTTGAGGTGGAATCTGTGTTGGATTCAGTGCCATGTTTTGGGTCTTGGGATGTTCTGCTGGAATTTTCGACTGTGAGAATTGACTCAAGAGCTTGACTATGAGCACCAACTAAAGCTTCAAATCCTATATTTTGTTTTAAAAGTTGTTCGAATCTACCAGCTTGTGCAATTCTTCCATTTTCCATCACCTGTTGAGATTTAAATCGGTTATAATCTTAGTCTATTTCTAAAATTTAATACTTCAAACTTTAAGGGAAGATTTGAGCCATTGATTTGTCCATCCATATTGTTTTGAATTAACTGAAAAATGAGCAGAGATATTGTCCAGTATTATGCTTACCAGAATGAGGTCTGCTGCAGGAAGAAACTCAACTTGGTGGGTAACATAGAGTACAGTCCTGTCTTTCAGAATTCCCATCAAGCATTCCTAAAAAAAAGTAATTAAATAATACCCAAATGTTTAAAAAAAAAATTCAGACCAATATACTATAATCTACATAAGAAACTTACCTCAAAGAGATGGGTGCCTGTATGAGCATCCACAGCACTGAAAGGGTCATCAAGTAGATAAATGTCAGCATCCTGGTAAACTGCACGAGCAATTTGTATTCTCTGTTTCTGTCCTCCACTCATATTTATCCCTCTTTCTCCAATTTCTGTTAAGTCACCAGAAGAGAACAGCTCAAAATCCTTCAGTAATGCACATGCTTTTACTGTTCTGTCATACTTGCAACTGTCATATTGATTTCCAAATAGAATATTCTCCCTGATATTTCCTGTCAGTATCCATGGTGTCTGAGGAACATAAGCCTTTGTACCGCTGATCTTGACATTCCCTGCCAGCTTCTGTATTTCCCCAAGAATGCATGAAAGCAGGCTAGACTTGCCTGCACCTACTGTCCCACAAATCGCCACCTTCATCCCTTTCTTCACTTTCAACCTTATTCCATCAAGAGTTGGTCTGTTTGACTCAGGATTCCAGCTAAATTTCCCATTTTCAATCTCCACTTCAAACTCAGATTGTCCTCTTGGAACATACTCAACTGCATCCTGCTGAATTTCATCTTCCTGAAGAAAGGCAGCAATCCGATCTGTTGAAACTTTTCCCTGCGCAATATTTGATAGTAAATCAGGTAAATTAAATATAGGATCTTGTAACATTCGGAAGGTGGCCAGTGCAGCTAAGACTCTCCCAGCTGTGAGCTGAATCCCCATTAGTATGCATGCCCCAAAAGTCACAACAGAGATAAATGTTGGTGATCCCCAGAAGATGAAAGCTGACATTGCGGATAATCTCAACGACTTCCACAGCCAGTTGCACTCAATTTTCCTCAAACTCTCTAGTTTGTGGAGAAACTGGGTGTCCCATGCTTGAAGTTTTAGTGTCTTCATGTTTCTAAGGACTTCGGAAGTGGCTTTCATCCTGTCATCCTTAGCACTCATGATCATCGATTGGTATCTCTTCTGGGTTCTTGTAATAGGTATGTTGCAAGACATGACCATTAAAGTTGCAGCCAACGCTGCCAATGATCCCAAACCTAGGTTTGTATGTAGAATGTAGATGGCCAAGGATATTTGTACAGGCAACATCCATATAATGTTTAAGTACCAAATGAAGTCTGTTATTCTTTGAACATCCACACTCATATAGTTGATAATCTCTCCGCTTGTGTGGCTCTGGCGAGATTGGCTTGACAAACGCAGACCCTTTTTGTATATGTGAGATATCAAAGCTGCTCTTAATCGAAGGCCTAGCTGCCGAGCTCCAAAAATCCATTGCCTCTGTGCAATAGTTTCAATCATCTTGGCACCCAGAAAAGCTACCGCAAGAATGTACCCGCTTTCTAAACTCGTGTTTTTCTTATCGGTGAGGAAATTTACGAAGTCGTCAATAAGATATGGGCCAACATAAGATGTTGCAGCACTTATTACTGCAAAAAGTGCATTGATTGCTGCTTTCTGCCTAATGAACAAATAGATTGCCTTGTAAATAGATGGGTTTGTGCTTCCATCTTTCTCCTTAACATAGTTTAGTTTCTGATAAAACCCCCGAGAGAGAAACTCAGCAGAGTCCTTGACATCAACATCTGGTATATCATCATGTTCGAGGGGTTTTTTGATTCCAACAGCAAACAATGGATTAAGCCAGGAAAAGGTAACAAGTTGGAGAAGAGTAGCTTTTCCATACGAAGATTCCCTTTTGAATTTCAAATGTCTATCAACTTTTCCATTGAGAAGCGGCTCAGTGGTGTCACCAGAGACTTTGTAGACTGATCCCGTCTTTCCCTGAATTGACATACCCAACAGGAATGTGGATGCAACAAGACCAACAAAATCCACATAATCTCGTACTATAAGTTGGCCACTACTTGTAATTCTTAAGTAAGTATGAAGAGCTGTGCAAATAATGGACAACAAGAAACTGCAAAACCACCAAGCTCTAAGAATCCAAGGAAACTTGGCATACTTATTATTTGGAATGATTTTGTATACAGCTAGCAATGTACTTGCCCATGCTATCATTTGCATAATCTCTGATGAAAAAGCAAGAATTCTAGAGTTGCAAACGCTATCCCCGCCGTTTAGCATAATGAGTAATACTGTGAAATGAGTGCCAAATAGCAAAAGACAGCAAACCATGCTGGCTTTGTAAGTGATACTGAATTTCACGCTGATTGAGCATTTCTCTACACCTTGATCTCCGAAATCTGCTCTTACGATTCTTCTTACAAATTGGAGTAACAATAGTGCAAGGAAGACAAGTAGCACAAGTATGCTGATATGCTCCCATAAACAGGGTGATTTTAGGGGCAGCCATACTGTCTGGAATTGGAGGAATTTAAATTCTGTCAAAATTACAAGCAGGTTAAAAATACAATTTTTGAGAGGGGTATAAGTTTCTAATTGTAAATACAAATATACAATTACCAGACTTTATGAAACACAATTGAACGAATAAAGGCAAGAGAACGACAGTGAAAGTAATATATGCTTTATTAAATATTTTTAAGGGTAAATATTCATTCACCTCCTACAAGAATTGGCATTAATTAGTGCCCGAGTAATGCAATCTGAAAATATGCAGAAACCTTTCTTGTGGTGTTGTGCCTGTTGGTAAACTCCGTTAAAAGTGGCTTAAATAACAAGAAGTTCTTGTAATCACGTAAAACTCTGATTTGTCCATCGTCATCAAATAAAGCCAATAAAAATAGAAAATTTTGACCTTTTAAGTTGAAACGTAAATATAACAATAAAAATATGTAATGAATCCGAAACCCACTGGGACCAGTAATGGGCAGTTTCTGTTTTCTGTGGAACCAGGGAAAACAGTTATATGCTAATCAAACTCTTCGGTCTTCACCACAGGAATGCAGCAGCATCTTCCCTCACTGTCACCAAAATAATGGGGAAGGACCGGTGCAATTCCAATTCTTTGGATTCTGATGTGGCCGATCTAAAGAAAAGCAATTAAAAACCTGATATTGATTTAGCGTACGTATTTTTGAGGAAGAAGCCAATGAGTAAGAAATTAATGAGATTCCCTTGTTTGATTGGTTTCCATGAAAGAAATAACATCAGAAGTCGTTCTAATTTGGTTTTTGAGACAAATGGGCAAAACGAACGGTTTAGGTGAGTGAGTGAAATGAGGAAGAGGGAGTTATCATCTGATCTGATATGATATATTTTTCTTTGTAGATCTAAGGAAAATCTATTAATCACAGATGACTTGTCATATATATAGTTAATACGACGTGTCGTCTTCCTCCGAGAAATAATTCTTTACCGTAGAGCGTACATTAACCAAAATCTCTCGAACAAAGAAACTTGGGGAAGAATTGTTCTGTAATCTCTGAGACGCGGCTGATATGAAAAAGTACCCAGATTATCCGCTCAAGAATTCATCATTAAAATATGGTTTTGATAGCAAAAAGCATGAAATTAAATTTGTATAAACTACTTTCTTCAGTAATCTGTCAAATAGAATTAACTGAAAACAACTTATCAGCAGAAATATAGAAGCAAGAACATTTTTATCATACACTTGTTGCATTTTAAGCTGCAGCTTACACTCGCCTTAATCTTCTATCCGATTATTTTTTTTATGCGTTGAGTTAATGGGTTTCATAAGTTTCTTTGTTGCCGGTAGTAAACATTATATAAGTGCGTGCGTGTGTGCAACTATATATCCTGGAAACCGGAAAACATATATATAATATTTATATACTTATAGTACTTACTTGATGCAATATTTGAAGCGGTGAACATGTTTTCCAACAGCAAGATTTTGCTGATTCCCTGGCAAAGCAGCTAGGGAGAAGCTTCAAGTAAAAAAAAAAAAGGGGAGTGGAGAGAGTCGATGTAAATGATGATCTAATGCTGTATATAGATTGGTTGGTGTTGGCGGAATAGTAGAGCTGATGAAAATCGGTGAGGAGGGAGTTTGAATATCAGGTTTACGTATATTTCAGAGGTCACATTCATTCTGGGGACAAAGAAAACAAGTGGACTAGAGAGGAAGGAAAAAAGACATCAACACCAAAGATTCGGAGGAAAGCACGAGAATATTATTATTATTATTATTATTATTATTATTGTACTAAAAATAAAAGTTTGTATCGATTGTTGCTTGCTTGTCTTGTACCGAAAAGAAAATATTTAAAATCTCACCTGATAATTAGTCATCATTGAGGACGGTATTTTTGGCTGCTTCCTAGCTAGCTAGTGTTTTCTAGTGATGAAGTCGTTTAGTTGAGTTGGTAAGGTGATAGAGAAGCATATAATTTGAGGCGAGAATATTAAAAATATCGATTCATTCAAATTGTTAATGATGAAAAAATTAGGTTTGGAGAGAAGAAATTGAAGAGACGTAAGTCGGTTTTAAATAAATAAAAATAAAATGGTAGCCGCTGCTTTTTCTTTTGCTCCAGAGCAAACAGCAACTCCACTAGCTGGCTGGATGACAAGATGATTGAAGTTTGTCAGAACGAACTTTGATTTGGTGGGTGTGGAGATTGTTTCAATTAGATATATATTACAGACTTATATCCGGGATTTGTGCTTAATTTCCTTCATCTCTCGTCGAATGAATAATGTACGAATTTGGGTAATTGATAGAAGCGAAGGATACAAAAGAGTACGTGCGTTGTCTTTTCTTACTGGAGTTGCTAATATATGAATTCATATAGCTGACATATATGAGAAAGATTTGAAGTAGACAGGTTCTAAATCTAAATCTAATAAAGCTCTCTCTGTGTATGTATGCCATGGGCAATCGAATTCAGGAAGAATTAATGATACAATACTTATAAATATTTGCCGAGTGTAATAATTAATGTGGAGTACTGGACTGGTTGGTTCAAGTCCATCAGATCCATTTGATGAGAAATGAGATATATGATGCGACAGTTGATTAGTGAGCTTTTTATTTTCAGATGATGGACCAGCTCGACTAGAAATCTGACGTAGACAAGCAAAGCAAGGCAATTTCGATGGATTCACTTTCAGTTTCAGCACCTCTACAAAATGTGTCGCACTTAATCCTCTATTTGATCTCTATGTATGTATATTTACATGTGGCGCGTTTCCTCTCTGTCTCTCTCTCTCTATATATATCGAAATGCATTATATATGCCTGTCCAGATACTACCTTAATTTTATTTCAATAATAATTAGTAATGGCTTTAATTTTAAGGCCGCAATAATGTTTTTCTATAAATGCAGCCATCATGTACCAATTAGAGTTCAGTGAGCTCCAGCTCAGTAAAGATCATCGTACAAAAATTAATTAATGTTGTCAAGGTAACAGTAGTATTCGTTTGCCCTTTTGCGTCTGCTACATGTTTTTGCTTAAATAAGCTGATGATTGATTAATAATAATGATAATAACAATGCATATGCAGTATTATGCACCAAAAAAACCAAATAGCTAGCTAGCTAGCTATATATAATTATGGAAATGAAACTAATTAGTATCTTACCATAAAAATATATATATAATAAATGGGAGTCGTCTTAATTTCTTCTACCAGGTGGAGCCTGGAGGCGTGAGAGCTGAGATATGGACGGGTTTAATTGCCTTTGGCATCATCAGAATAAATGCCAAAATCTATTTACATTTACAATTTGATTTTGAATTCTAAATATTATATTGGTTATTGATAGCTAGCTAAGCTCCTGTACCACTTGTGCAACGCGATAACAAATAAGACAAATCAAAAGACACTAATTAATTAATTAGACTAGAAGAAGACGAAGAAGTTGCATCAGTACGTATGTAGTTCTGTTTTGTTGATTGATTTAAGTTGTACATTCTCAGGTCTAGCCTAGTGGGTAGGTGTGTGTGTGTATATATATATATATAATATTATTTTGTTGTCTGAAAATCTCAGAATAGATTAGACTAATAGTATGCACATGAAATATCATCTCTCCGCGACCGCGAATAATATATATATATATTCACTGCATCGCGGTTTCCAGGAAGCAACAGCCTCCAGGACATGATCCAGGTTACGTATATATGAGTTGATTACAATATAATATACAATTTCAAAAATATTAAAATTAAGTTCAAGTTGGCTTTGGCAGTATGGAACAACAGTTAATAGTCCAATATTACACCCTCCTAGTCGTACTGATTCATCCAACTCGATTATTGCATTATAATAGTCGAGTAGACGATTGTTTTGGTTTTGGTTTTGGATGTCTTACTCTTTTTCTTTTGGAAGAGGGAAGAGAGCCACTCATTTCTCACCCACCAACCATAATTTAATACACACACTAATTTGTTTCATTATCAAGTAACAATTTAAAATGGACCCCCCACAGAAAGAAACGTGCATGTTATTTGAAGCTGACTGACTGAGTCCAAGGGGAATAAGTTAAAAATAGTAATATCAAAAAGGAAAATATATCGACGAATCCAGTCTTCAAATTAATTACTCATCACTGGATCTGCCTGCATCTGATTTCTCGCAGCCATAGGCAGAGGTTAGCTGGCCTGGGTAAGGTTGGTCTTCTATTCTGTTTCACACTTTTATATATGGGCCTAACTTCCTTAAACGACAGACCCATTTGATTGTTCTATAATCATTGATAATTACAAGTAATATTAATATGTAGGCCCAGCTACCCATCCACGATAATCCTAGAAAATGGGAGGTGGTGAGACGAGACATCTTTAACTTCCTCAATAAAATTAATTAGTTAATTATTATAAGGAAAAAAAAAAAGGTTGCTTAGTTAAATTAACTCTGAACCAGAGTCTTGATTTAATTGAATATGCTGCTGAACTTTCATTACAATGGTGTTGACATGACAGCACTAGCATTTCTCTCTATCGATGATCCATGTATTTATGCCCTAATTAAATACGTATATATATATTTAATTATTTATCGCTAGACATGCAATTAATTTAAGAAGCAAGGCTAGCGAAAATACCAACTAAGGGAGCAGGAGTGACAGAAGCAGGTTCAGCCTGTTGGAAGTTAGACCTTGAATCTGTATATGCATCGTTTTCATCTGGTCCTCCAACCACTGCACCATCCAACACATTCGGATTAGGCGCGTCCTTATTAAACCACAACGCAAACCCACCTTGACAAGTCACAGGCCTAGCGTCTTTCTTTATTGATATGATTGATGCTCCTCTATGATGCGGTTGATTCGTATAATTTGATCCAAATCCAACCATGTAGCTAATTCCCTTTGGATTTTCACCCAATATATAGTCAACCTGAGAACGAGCTAGAGCAGTTAAATCGGAGGGCTGAACAAGGCCACCGGGACATTGTAGTGAGGAATGTGCAGAAGTTAAATACTTGGAATACACAGTAGCTACAAAAGAAGCAGTTGCTGTGTATTGAAGGTTATTCCAAGGGAGAAACCATAGCAGTCCTCCAGGGGTTTTCTTCACATTATTGTTGTTACCCTTCTGAATACAGGAACATATGAATTGCTCTGCTCCGCTTTTGTATTGAGCCCATGTTCCTGAACTGTCAGATTTGCCTTCCAACACAAGCTGCGGATTAAGCGTACGTGCACATTGTTATTATTACCATATTATATTTTATGCTTATGCATGCACCAAACACCTGTGATTTTGATTTATATATATATATCCCAATGGAGGCAGAAATGATAGATTATAGTTAATTACCTTAGCAGCTAGGACTTGTGCGCCAACATACTTGTCATCCCATGAGAAAACGGTTCTTGTACCACCAGTATTTGTTGCACCGGCAATGTAATTTAGGTATGTTTGATCGTCAGTGGCACGTTGAAGCCATGCAGCCGCCCATACCAATTCATCCTGTCTCGTTTTTTTTTTTTTTTAATTATATATTCAATAAAATTAAGCGCATCCATGCATACATTAACTATATATATATGAAATGATCAGATATAATTAATTCTGATTAATACCTCATATCCACTGCTGGAGTAGAACTTTCCAGCTACTGGGATGCTGTTTTGATAGAGACCAGGGTGATTGCGAGCAAATTCGAAGAGCTGCAATATTAAAATTAAATACAGCAAAATCTTACAAGAAATAATTAATTATTTAATTTTGTATACACGCAATTCATGTAAATTATATTTACGGATGCCGTAACAATTGTCACATTAATTTGGCAATATTATATTAGTGAACAACATATAGTCATATCCTCTCTTGAGAATACACCTTACATAATAACAAGAAGATTCGTCAATAACAATAATAATATGCTTTTTATACGTAGAGTAGAGAAGCAAACCTGTTTTGCATGGCCTAGAAGTTGTTGGGCATATTTAGGGTTAACAGGCCTGAAAACAATGGAGGCAGCGGCCAAAGCAGCGGCAGTTTCTGCAGCAAGATCAGCTCCAGGATGTTGATCATCAATCCTGAAAGTCGTTCGCGGTGTGGTCATGTCTTCTGGTCTCTGCCAACACGCGTGATCTGAATCGCCATCGCCCACTTCACCGTACAGAACGTCCGCTTCTGGGTGCGCTTTCACAAAGTAATCGGTGCCCCATTTGATAGCCTTCAATGCATTCGAAAGCTCTTGCCTTGCCCCAAGTTCCGATCTGAATTCGATAGTACTCCAGGATAACATTGTGATAGTGAATGCGAATGGAAATCCAAACTTGACGTTGTCCCCGGCATCGTAGTAGCCTCCCACAAGATCAATCTGTTTATTAACGCGCCGTAAACAGAAATGAAGGTCATCAAATTAATCATTTACTTGGTTGTTAGTCAAGTACACTATAAAAAACCGCTAGCTTTAGTGCTTAATTTGTGAGATAACATTTCAATGAATCTTGTAGAGATTGCAGGTGTACGTATGAACGAATTGAATACTAATTATTTATGCTGTTTCAGTGATGACTTTGTTGATCTCTTCCAAAAAGAGACTTCAACATTCACTAGAATTAAGATCCTGTACTGACCTAATGAAAAAGGAAAAAGAAAGAAAGAATCATAATTTCAACTAGGTTACTATGTAAGTTATCTTACTCCGGCATCACTGCCATCTTTAAGGCCGGAATCGGCACGCCATTGCACTCTTTGGTCGGGAGGCAACTTTCCGGAACGTTGAGCCTCGTAGTACAGCAAAGACTTGGTAAGTGCTGCTCCATAATCGACTGATACAACTTTGTGAATAAATAACAGCCCGATAACCAAAATGAAGGTCTTGATTATGAGAGATGAAGACATGAATAGACAGAAGAATATACGACTATTGATGCACGTACGTAAGAAAAAGCATTTGATAACACTTATTTATAATGAAAACTGAATGTTAGATATTGATGGAAATGGAGAAGTTATGGCTTGGATATAATTTGTTTCTGTAATCGATACTGATTTGCAAATCTGCAAATATTGGTAATGTAATTATGAACTAGCCATTCCTGTTGTTGATATCGCTAAGAGAATCTGTCCACATCTGCACTCTGAAAGCAATTCGTTTGCAGAAAGGATTATAGAAGTTTTTAAATTGAAAATGTTTTAATAGGCACACTTTACTTAGTCAAGTCAAATCAAACCGGTCAAGTAATAAGCTGTGAAGAAGTAGATTGATGGCATTTAATTTGACGATGAATAGTGAGAACTAGCCCAAACTCTATGCAGCTTTCTGAAACCTGGATTCACTTGTAGATGTAGCACGTTTACATACAAAAGATAATAACACTTCTACTGCGGGAAATTGGATTGGATGGAATTTTTGCATGCAAGGATATCTATTTGTTGGAATGCCTTACCTATTTTTGCTGGATTTCTTGGCTTGTTTGTAACAGTCCTATTATGAAAATAATCTGCCGAGTTGATTTCTTACCCTTACTTCCAGATTACTAACTACAAAAGAAATATGCTAATTAAAACATTCACAATGTAATACCATGCAAGAATATTCCTGATAAGAATAAGATCTTCCGCAAGGAAAAAAATCAACCTGCCAAAAGCATATAGTATACGCCCATCTTCAACAAATAAAAAAGAAACCTTAATAAGTACATGAAATACAAGTTACTCAAGTTGAACCAAATTGCTTTAATTTTTAAACGTTTAAACACAGGTTTGATTCGCTCCATCTTCGATAAATAATCTGAATTATATTGTAACAACTATGATTCTGTCAGTATCATCCCCACTCGACCTGCAGTTCTAGCATTGTCCATCAAATTCTCTGTGTTGAGGATTTTGAGGTGGAAAAGTGGCTGTTCTTTTATTTTATTTACATTTTCAATAACTATTACTAGTATAATTGTTACAAAGAATCCACGTACACTTAACAAAGAATGGAAGGTCAAAATTTACAATCATCTCATTTGAGAGCATCTCCTGAGCTCTTCTTTGGGGTTGATATCGATTTTGGATACACTCAAAATACCTGATTGCTCTTCAACTTTGTCTATGAGAAGTTTCAGCAGAGGAACCTTTGAAAGGGTTCTGCATGATCCCACCATGATTAACTTTCTCTGTACAAAACATAGATATAAAAATTATGAATCACCTCACTCAAATAGGCAGGCTACTTAGAAGGCAGCTTCATCCCAAATAAAGCATCTACAGAATTGTGGAATGAAAATAATGGAAACGTTAAAGATAGATGTCTACCTTAGCACGTGTAAGAGCTACATTAATCCTATGCCAGTCTCCAAGCAGTGAAGAAGCACAGTTTCTCAGATTCTCACTAGACCTAACAAAGGACACTATTATGCAGTCTTTATCTCGTCCCTGAACCACAAAAGTTGGAGGGCAAAATAAAAAAGAAAGAGGCTCGTGAGACATACTGGTTTAAGTCATCTTCAACTTTAACTAATATGGAGAAAGAAAAAAGAAAAAAAAAAGAGCATAAACTGCTTTGGGGAAAATAAAAAGAATTAAAAAAGTGGGATCGTAAAATCTGTTATGCTGCATGAAATGGCAGTCTCCAAACATAGGAAATGAAGAACAAAGAATCAGCTAAAATAATATTTGCTCAAGTCTAACCTGGTATTTGTCAATGGTATGTATCTCCACGGAGGATTCTTTAACATTATGTCGGATGAGATCTGCCTGGGAGTTATATGGAGTAATGATGCCAATATCGTTGCCTTCAATTTCATTTTTAACTAGTTCCTCTGTGATCTATATATCACAAAATGGAAGGAAGAGTGAATCAATGCAGTAAAGCTCCAATGAGAACACAATTTCAATGCCAAAAAAATTATATATTTTATATATTTAATCTAGGACCATACCTTAGCAATTATGCAGGCTTCAACTGGATTATTCAGAGTCTTGTGATCTTTTGACTCATAAGCAGGTAACATATCTACGTTGTGGAAAATAAAGTAAGAAATACAAAGCCACATAACAGAAGGAAACTCACAAGGCAAGAGAAATATAATTATTAAAAGAAATAAAAAAAATATCTTGAGTCATAAACTAAATACATGAACATGTCTTTATATGAGTTAAAATAATAAAACAACATGAATTAGGAATCCTAAGCAAACTAAGAAAAGACTAATATCACTTGAATTAGAAATATACTTAATAAAATTAAACCTAGTGAAACTAAATTAGTTTAATTTTAATTCTGATAGTAATATTTTCACAAACCTGTATTCACAAATATGACTGGTCTGCTTGGATCCAGAACCTGCAAAAATGAGTAGTAGTTTTAAAAGTTTGATTTCAGTGAACTTCTGATACTTTAGTCAAGCATCAGTATGTAGAAGTTTAAGGCCAGCTATCAATTCAACTGCCCAAGTTGACTAAATGCTCCCACCAAACTCTTGCCACTTCACACACAAAAAGTAGAAAAGAAACGAAAATCATGGATGACAATGGTTCATTGGTATCATCAAATGCTAAATCCATGTACACAATAAAACTACATAAGCTTCACAATATACAAAATAAATATGTAACTTATTCATAAACAGATAGGCCACAAACAAGAAGATATTTCATCTCAAGAAACCTAAAAAGAAGGGATATGGGGAAAAAGGAAAAAAGGATCTTACCTCCTTTAGCCATGATGAATATGAATTCAAATTTGAAATTTTAATTTTGGCATTAGCTATTTCAGGAGAGCCACAATGCAATCTATCACCATATATCAATGCATTCGATAGTTGCATAATCCCTTGGCACATACGGTACTGCAAATTAACTTCTCGGTAAATTCACATGTACAGACACATAAAAGGAACAGTTGGGTCATAAGTGTTCTTTAGAAAAACCTGGCTTTGCAATGCTGAAATTGCCTGAGGATGTGCTTCCGAGAGCCTGCGAAACAAACTTATCTCCATTCCATTCTCTCGAGCCTCCATACTCTATAAATTAATTAGCACAACATTTTTAATGAGCTTAGAGCTATGGGAATAAAGTTCAAGCTCTTAGAACTAAAGATACATAAATACCTGAACCAGAGGAGGCAGTTGATAATGATCACCAACAAGGACGAACATTGAAGCAAACATCAAGGGTCCCAATGATACCTAATATGCCAGAGAAATGACTCAAATCCATAATGATTTTAAGTGAATTCATTTATTTATGAACTCAGAAGCATCATTCTCATTCTGATTAAGAGATTATGCTAGAAAAGCACTCGCCAAAAATAATGAATTAAATCATCTTATCACTTTTACGTTCACCAAACAAATAGCCTCATCAATCACAAAGAAGCATAGCCACACTGTAACAATAAAAGATATCCAGCCATAACTGAGTGTATATTATAAGAAACAGCATCAAATAACAGTAACAGGTCAAACCTATTCCAAAATGAGAACTTCTCTCAGCTAACCTGTTGACCTTAAATTATCTTTAGCCAGTGCAAAAATTCATTGCAGATCAGAAAACAGAATTCCTGAGTTTCTCCACTTATTGTAATCAGTTCTACTCTTCAAAGCATCTGTTTCTATTTCTATCTTCATTTTTGCTTCTCATCCAACTCAAAGTGCATGTTTCACCTACAAAATTTGGTAAACAACAACTTTACAGCACCTGATATTGTCAAGGACTTTTTTTTTTCCTTTTTTTCTGTCAATAAATCATTCCATCCATTGTCATTAAACAGACTTAATAGCATTCTCCCTGCCATAAGCCATCCCCTACTCCAAGGGTAATTAAACATTCACAGTCCAGATGAACTTTCATGGATACAAATTTTATTCAACTCATTCACCTCCATTATTAGTAAAATTGCAGTATACATACTAAAAATTTGACAGAGTGATACAAGGTCCCATTCTCTATATAGAATGACTTAGTACATGTTATATTCTAAAGGCATTAATAAGTAAATCATCCATAACTATTACGAGGCAAAGTTAAAACATCAATGAAAAAGAATACATACTGGGAGGGTAGTCTGTCCAGCTTCATCCATGATGCATACATCAAATCTCTTGTTGGAAAGTAAGGGGCTAGTAATCCCCAAACAAGTAACTGCAACAACTTTGACTTGGTCCAATCTTACTTTGATCTCTTCAACACTATTTATATTCATTGCTGTTACAGAAATTTAAATTACATGGAGAAGAAATTGACTGTTGCACTAAAACAAGCGGATACTGATACAATTTCTGACCTGAAAGACAATGGCTCTGAATTTCCTCATGTACAGCTTCATGTCTTCCAATACGTACAAAATCAATGCCCTGAAGTTATTAAAATTTCAACAATAAGCACAGGGAAAAAAGGAGAAATAAAGTAAAAGATAAGATGTGACAATCACACCAAACAATCATAAACTAACAAGTTCCAATCTCAAGACGTAGAGGCTTAAGGTGACCTAAGATATGCCGTCTGAGAATTGTACTTGCAGAACAGTCCAAATAGTTGGGTTAAGGCTTTGCTGAGTTGATCAGGCTACGGAAAGAACAAAGATATATCTTGTAATTTAACATCGTATTTGCATTCATTTTTCCGCCACGGATTCTGAGATCGGTCTGTTCCAAGTATGGCACGTCTCTTTTATTCAAAAAAGATTCTTTACAACTCAATATATAGTGAAAAAACATACATAATAATCCAACTCAATTACCTAAAAAGTACTGATTATCTATCTGAAGCATGATATCCGCTAAGAATATCACCATACATCAGTAATTTCAGCAAGTACAGGGAAAACTCCATCACTGAATAAATATTACAAACTGCACCAAGAATACCTGAGCATTTAATTTGAGTAGTAAATTATCAACAGCAGAGTTTGTGTAGGATGTCAACAAAATGGATGCACCCCTCATCAACAGGGCTTTCACAGCATGTACCATGGTAGATGTCTTGCCCGTTCCAGGCATTCCTAGAATTAGGGCATAATCCTTTGCAGTGAGTATCTGAAACAAAGAATTTGTGGGCAACACTAATAAGTGATAAATCCAGTAGACAGACTAGCTCAAGAGATGCTATGACAATAGCAAGGATAAAAATAAAGTAACCTTAACAATAGCTCGACGTTGATCATCATTTAAACTCTTCTCTGACCAGATATATGATATGGCAGGATCTTGACTGAGTATACATCCACTGTCAAATCTAGGAGCCTACAAGGAATGCAGATGTTCAGACCAGTATCAACGAGCACAGACAGACACATGCAAATGTGCATGCCACAAACCATACAAGTCTACAAATGCATATTCACCTCCAGATCAACGACCATCTTGCGAAGCTTAGAACTTTCTGCACTTTGTAGAAAGAGTTGTACCAGATTGAACCTTCAACAATAATTAGTAGCATAATTCTTTATTGTCCAAATGCTTGACTAAAAAGAAGGAAAAAAATAAATCTTAAGATGGAATTATAGCCAGGAATTACCGCATAACTGAAAACAATGTCATTACTTCATCCTTATCAAGTCGCCAGACAACCTGAAGAAGATTATGTGCCTCTGAAGAAGCCTTGCTCCCAGGCAGCCGTAAGCGCTTAGAAAAGGAAACCTAGGAGTTTGCAGAAAATGAAAGAGCGTGAAACCGTTTTAACTCATTTGCAATTGACTGTTCAAAAGTGGTCTGTATTATGGCATTTCCAAGCTACTCAATTGGAACAAGGTAACCACTAAGAATCCAAACTTTAATCTACTATAGAAACATGAATAGGAAAAACAACAAATATTATGCTTACAGAGACATGGGAGCGACTGATATCTGTTATTGACCCACTTGCAACTGCTAGATTATCAGATTCAGTGCTAAGTATCTACACCAGAAAGGAAATTGGTTAATTATAACAATCAATAGTAAAGATGATATTTGATGCTACAACGTTTGTTACACAGAACCAATTATTAAATGCACATGCACAAAACTGTAGGCATCCCAATTGTTGTAATCTGTGCTTAGCAAAACTTGTGAATTCCAATAAAATCAAATTATGCACAAGTCTGAAAACTTGAGGAATCAAATGTACCACGTAGTCTCCAAATCTAAGTGTGCAATCTATATCCTTTGCAGGAGAAGCAGGAGGAATCAAAGAATCTCCATCAGAGGCATTCAAATTGGAAGAAGGCATATCTTGACGCACAAAACGGTAGACAAATCGATTGTCCCTATAAGACTTCTGATGTTCATTGGACATGTCAAGAACAATAGACGGAAGGAAACCAGTAAAGTGATCAACCCTTGGGCCACCTGAACGCCAGATTCCATTTTTTACAAGCTGAAATATTGAAAAAAGATAATAAGGCACAAACGGCATAAACAATCTCATGCACTAAATTTAAGGAATCAATATTTCACCTGTGTCTCTTTAGCTTCTAAGTCGATTAGTCGAGCCCAATGCCGAAGGAAACCACAATGAGCAGCTGTAAGATGGTGAACATGTGAATCAAACAGATCACCCAATCCGCTACCCTCTGTGTTCCCACCATATGCCTAATATTTGAACAAGGAGAGCCAACTATAAACAAGCAGTAATGCTGGAAAATTCTTACACTCATGGAAAAGTAAATGAAAGCCTTGGAACATTAGGATCTGTGAACACCACAACCGAACAATATAATTAACAGACTAAACTAAACAGCTATATTTGGAAATCTTTCTTGAAAATGATATAAAGTAGCATATCTGTGAGATTACTTCTGATACAAAAAGCAATCAAAGTTGAAGAATGCAGAAAATCCATTGAAAATGTCCAGGATCTATGAAATGATCATCATGGTTGATATAGCATCTCTATGGTTAGCCAAAAAAAGTGCACTCTCTGAATTACATGGACAGATTTATCCATGTTCAATCAAAAGCTCCAATGCACCTATGAAAATGCATTACTTCTTTAAAAAGCCATTCCTGCTACATAGACATCAGCTACAGTCCAGAAAATTTGAAAAAAAAAATCAGAGCTGTCATGTAAAATGATTTTTCTAGTTATCAGGATATTTGGCTATAATTAGACTATCAGATGGGAAAAAAAACAATTAACACCTTCTGAATTTATGGAGATAAAAGTGTTACCTTATGATAGATGGTACAAACATCAAGATGGCGACAGCCTTTGCACATGCTTGGACTCTACAGAAGAAATATTTTGGAAATTTTATAAGGTCATCTATAAAGAGTTCTAGAAACACATCATTCAATCATCCGATAACAGCCATACTCGTAGCATTGGCGGGAGTTGTTGAGTTGTTGACGCCTTAACAATATCATTTGCAAGTTCATTACGACGCATGATTAGCCCAATCAAGTCAATTCTTTGAACCATTATTCCCTTCATAAATTATCGATAGATGTTCAGTTGCCTTTCTAAGAGGAGACATATAGACAATACAGCTTATCTTATTTTACCTGAGTCTGATCTGACTGCAGATAATAGAGGAGACCAGAGTCGATATGCTTCAGGTACCTGATAATAATTTAGCATAAAAAGATTAATTTCTCCGTAATTACCAATACAACAGGCACTAAAATCCTCAACCCACCGTCCCCCCGTCCCAAATAATTAATGAAAACTGAAGTTTACATACCTCTCTGACATAAGGAGAGTATATAAGATCACTTGGGCACGGTGTTCCATAGATGACTGCAAAATCGACAACATTAAGTAAAAGGCACAATTGCATCAAGATTTGCATAATGCCTCATCCATCATTGAAAATCTAATAATTGCAAAAAATCTTGGAGCATAAATTTTTGTAGAAACCATGTACTTGCCTGAACACTCGGTATTTTGCCAGTCTTAAACTCTAATGGTACAATCTTCTCATCAGTTTCATTTCTGTTTGATTCAATTTTCACCCTGATTGAAGCATCAATCATCCCTTTCAAACCGTATTTTGGGGCCCACGCCATCTCCTCGATATCAGTTACCTACAATCAGAGAAAATACCTTAATATGATAGTGATGCTGTTTATATTGAGGCAAGAAATATTACTCCACTCTACAAGCTCACATTTTAGATAATTGGGAGTTCCTCTGATAAGTGCATATAACATCAGACTTAAATGATTATAATATTAATGTTTGGTGTATCACACATGGTTTCAGACTCGGTGAATTGTTGATTATACTAGCTGAATCCTCCACCTGATAGTTTTGAATTGCCTGGCAACTTATGTATGAGAACATACACATGGGCAATTGTTGGCTTGTCCTATGTTCAGTGCTAGAAGTATAGGAAAATGCATGTACATATATAAATAGGCATGCTTCCACTGTAAGAGTTGGTAAGATCCATCAGCATGTAAGTCTGGAATGAATACGTATAGAACTAAAAAACTGCAAATAGCAAATTAAGTAATTATGTACAAGCAAAGCAAAGGAGACCCCTAACCTCAGATATTCTGACAGTTTTAAGTCCACCGCCAGATCCAAAATCAATAGGAGGGGTTTTCGAATCCTGCAAACAACTTACAAACTATTAGCTTCAAGATGGACTTTGTAGTTGCTTTATCAGACACATGGTGAAGAACCATGTAACACAGAGACAAATACAAACAGTAAGAGTCATCGTGTCTTCCAACACCTTGTATCTGTTTTACAGTGAAATTCATGTAAAGCTCATGGTTGTCTTTATTTTCTGAAGGTTTGCAATCTACTACTGTCTAATAAACCGGAAAGGTGACAGTGTGGTGGGTGGACAGGTAGAGTGGGGGCCTCTAGAATCTGGGTAGAAAAGATATTATAGCTATACATATGAAATAAGCTCATGAGCAGCAGAGTTGGGATAATATAGCCTTACATGTTGCATGGAAGTATATCTTAACAAGAGAGAAATTTTTACACACTATTTAGGCCCACAATCTGGGATTTAGGGTTAGCCTTTATCTTATAAGGTTCCATGTGCTAAGAGGTTGGTCCAAAAATGACCGTGTATCATGCTAGAATAAA
The DNA here is from genome assembly GCA_028052125.1 of Melia azedarach. Taxonomy (NCBI): domain Eukaryota; kingdom Viridiplantae; phylum Streptophyta; class Magnoliopsida; order Sapindales; family Meliaceae; genus Melia; species Melia azedarach. The sequence continues at coordinate 2,584,013 of CM051394.1, read as the reverse complement.
GTTATGAACGGGTAGAAGGGCATGGTGAAGAATGATGGTTAACAGTAATGAGGGAGTGCGGAGAGGAGCTGGCTTACCTGAGAATCTCTGAAGAGAAAGATCCAATTCAACATTTTTGGGATAGCCTCAACCAAGGTTTTGTGAATATCATTTTCATTCACTGCAAGCTCCAAATAATGAGGAAATTAGAACTTTTAGATGAGATGATCCAATAGGATTTACTGATCATCTTTTCTTAAGAATACCATTCAGAGTTTAACAGTATGTGAGCTACTGAACTAATATGACGGTAATTATGGTTCTAAGTGAAACAAATGATGAACCTGGATGGCAATGCAAAAAATTAAATTAGAAATTTGAGTAAAATTCATAAAAGTAACCTCCACATGCATACAAGCTCTCAATGTTTTTCTGTAGCACTATCCTGGCATATTCCTCCAAAAAGTTTATTGTAGGAACCTCCTTCACAAGTCCAGCCTGCAAAAGCATGGAAATGACACATTATACAAGTATATTTAGAAGCCGACCCATGAAAAACAATACAAACCTATTAAACAATTTTACAATGTTATGAACAGAATTTTTTGCCAATCATGGAACCTGAAAAATTTGGTGCAGCAAGGTACCAATTAATGCTGCAGATGATTGCTCACTGCATTTTAGCCTCTCATCCAATACACTTCGTCGGGAGCAACTGAAACTAGCAGCAACCTGAATGTTTACATATGTACCAGCAAGAATTAGGTAAAGGCAATCACAAATTTTGTCAACAGACATTCTTATCAACAAAGGCCTAGAGCATTTACCTACCATGAAAAACATGCAACACAGTTTCCACAGATGAACATGAAATTGAGACAAGTACAAGTCAATTACCCGAGTTCCAGAGACCAAAATATCTGGATGAACAATTAGAAGATTATTTTCACGTCCAACATCACATTTTCCCTGGTCATCAAATTCACCAATGACATTTACAGTATCTCCAGGAGCAATTACACTGTAAAACCTGATGAAAATTTGATGAATATTCAGAATATCACTCCTCACAATTAATTAACTAATAAGATGACACAGATTATAGAAATTCTCTAATAAAAGAAGACCAAGGGCACATAGAAAAATATTAAGATAGAAGCACAGATTAGAAACCACTTGAAATGCTTCAGAAATAGATTGTATATCAAATTATTATAGTTAACAAGTTTATTGAAAAGCAAGATGGTTTATCTGGATCCTAATAATAGGACAAAAAAATTTATTAGCAGGGCAATGGACTACTAGAGTTGATAAAAAGAATCCACTCTTGTGCAGGTGGAGTGATCTCAACCTCCATGTAATGCATGGGTCTGGTACAAAATGTGGCAACATTTATTTTAGGGTTTAAAGCAAGATAGGTTGAACTACCTACCAATCTTCCCACAAAAACACAACCCGTTCCTCTCCATCTTGCTCATTTAGTAAACGAAGAACCTGAAAAAGCAAAAGCTAGTGTCACTACTTTATCCAGTCTGCCCAAGACATGAGGCGGTTTGTTGAATAAGGTTTAATAAGTACCTTATATGGGGATTTTGCATCAAAGGATTCAGCTGGTCCATGCTTCTCAGATACCTACATCAGCAACAGACTGATTCAAAATCTTCATCCAAGAACTCGTTTTTTCATCCAAGAAAGAAATTAAAAAAAAAAATCATTGAAGAAAAGCATGCCTCCAATACAAGGAAATGGCTATTGGAAGACGTCCCATTTGCTGGTGAATCTGTTGCCACTCTTTCTACAGAAGGATCAGCTTTGAAAATCATTCCATCACTACTTTTATCTTCAGATTTGGAATAACTTGCTCCTTTGTCATTGGATGCTGAATCCTCAACAGATATTACATCCTTTACTTGATCCAGAAGTTCAAGAAATAACTACAAGAGAAGACAAACAAATGAACATTGTAGATTATCTGGAATACATCATTTGAAGATAAATTGATTGTGTGGTGTGACAATGTGTTAATCACTATCAAAGAATGGATTATAATAAAACCTTTTTGTTCTGCCTCAAGCTCAGCTGATCAGATGCTCCATTGCATGCAACACCATTAGTTAGCTGTATACCGATGCAGCGTAAATGAGAAAAAAGTAAATGACGTATCCTTATCAAGTCACTGAGAAAATAGATAGATGATGTCAAAACTATTCCGTTTCCATATCTTTTTCTGTTTTCTTCTTCCAAAAAATGAGGAAAATGTCAACTCAACTTAATGTAAAGATTTTTCTAATGCAGTAACTTTTCCCTTTTCTTCACTGTGCTCTTTTGGGCCCTGATTAATTAAAATTTTAAAATGCAGCAATTTTCCATATATTTGGCTTAGAATGAAAACAGGCAACTCGGACTCTGAAGACATAATTACCTTATCATGATAATAAGACAGTGATGGAGGAGTTCTGAACGGACTTTGCTGACTAGATGTAGTATTACTTGCATAACTGACACTCTCATGTAAATCACCATCGTGACACGGGTTTGCTCTTTTGAGGCCAGTCCCACTTGCACAAACCAAAGATTTTTCAGTAGCCTTTGGTGAGCGCAAAGAAAGCTGTTTCTCAACCTTAGCTAGTGTAGCAGGTGAAGCCTGTATACTCTGTTGTATCATTTATTGTAAATTAACAAGACAATAACTAAAAGAAAGATAAAATAGATTAAAAAAACCTATAATCCATAGGCATGCCTTATTTTGTGAGCACTGATGAATGGCCGAAGAGTTGAGTCTTGAAGAATTTGCTAATACTCTTATGGTGTCAGGCATCTGCTTCGAAACTGCTTGCAGTCTTTCGTTGACTGGAGATATCTTCCAAGTGACTTCATCAACTCCATCATATTGGCTTTGCTTTATCAACTAGCACCACAAAATTATATGTAAAACGCCAGTTAATAAATGACCCAAAAACCCATCAAGTTACAACACCGTAGAAATTAAAAAAAAAAAAAAAGTGATTTACCATTTCGGGTGAGAACTTGAAGCGCTTGAGAGAAATAGACTTGGTAACTTCAGGCGAAGTCTGAGTTGAATCATTTTTGTCATCAATTTGCACGACGTTGTCAGGAGGTGTGTTCTCGAGAGCTGAATTAGGGGAATGTTTAGTGGGAGCAGAATCAGAAGCATTTTTAGGGATTGTGTTGATTGAGAAGGGGGAGGATTTGGAATTCGCATTGAGCAAATCCGGCTTAGGGTTTTGAGGGGTTGATGAAACTGTAACGTTCTTGAAGCTCTGAGTGTGGCGTTCGAAGAAATGTTGGATGCCAAACTTTGTGGGGTGAGACTGAGAAGAATGTGATCTTTTTGAAGATGAATTTGCTTTCTTTCTCGGAGGCATTTTTGGAAGGAATTGGATTCACAAAGCCAATCCAAGCTAAGCGCCTAAACTGAGTTTCTGTTCCGGGACTGGATTCTTGATTTAATAAGCATTGTTTTATGTCCTTTTATCAATTCTGATTTCCCGCCAAAACGAAATCTCGGCTCGGCTCTAAATTGTTTATTTTTATTTATTACCAAGATATAGCAATAATAATAATAATAATAATAGGGCTATATGATTTTAAAAGCCCAATAAAAATATTGATTAATACATTAATGACCCTAACTAAATTATCCAATAGCCCAACAACAAACAAGCCCAAGTAAAGAGCGACCAGCAACAATATATAATATAATGGAGTATTTTCACATACCTCCCCTGAGGTTTGTGAAATAACATATAAATAAAAAGGTTGTAAAACTTTACAGAAACTTCCTCCGCTACAATAATATCATCCATTTGACAGTTAATTAATCGTTAGAGGAAGGGTAATATAGTAATTTCAGAGATTTAACCATTTTTAAATATATTTTTTACTTTATTCCACATTTAAACCTTTATTTTAATTAAAATTAAAACGTAAAAGGAAAACATAATCCTAATTTCTATAAGTAGTCTTTATGTTTGCCATCTTTACCATCAAAGAGTAATCCAAAAATAGCACTTTCATCTCAAAGACACTTCATATCTCATCAATTTACTAGGCTTGAGGCGTAAAAATCTCATAACTATTTGACCAAATGGATATATATATATATATATATATATATATATATATATATATATATCCATTTGCGACTTGATGGGCTTTGAATGTGGTGTATAACATTTATAACAAGAAAGTCTTGAATGCATAGTCGTATCCGTGGTTAACCTCGACTTTATCACTGGCATATAAGTATTTGATGATGTTGATTTCACAGGCGATGAGAAATTGTTAAGGCTCCAAAAACGAATTTTTGAGTTTTGGAAGACTTTGTTTTCTGTGAGTTTGTAAATAGTTTCTTGGATTTTGTTTGATCGGTGAGGAAAGTCAGAAAAATTGTAGAAAAGTAATGTTTTGTTTGGTTACTCAAAAAGTGAAAGAAAAGAATAAAAGTAACACTCGCAGATTTCGACTAGTACCAGAACCAGACCAAAATGTTCGATTTTTTAACACTTAGAATTTGAACTGGAACTGAAACCCAAAATATATAAAACCGTTTTCAGTTCAATTTGGACCAATTTTCCAGATTCCCATTTTTTCTTACCCACCTTTATTAACCACCCATCCTACTTGTTAGAACGTGTGTGTGTGTGTGTGTGTGTTTTCTTTTAAATCAAATGTTTGCTATTAATAATCCAGATAGTCAAAGGCGTTATTAGTCACAAAGCCTTAAGACTCGATTTGCTATAACTAACAGCTCTATTTTTAGATCATTTTATTTAATTATATTTAAAAGTCATATTATTTTCACTTAGCCACTTAATTGAAGGCCAACAAACAATCAAATAAATAAATAAATAAATCTTTCTTTCAAGACACAAGCCACATGAAGTAGGCAGACCAAAGCGTAAGAAAAAATGCTGCCGTAGCATACGTCCAGAGCATAAGCACAGAAGATTCGCTCTGACCAGTTTCAACCAACTGGGTAATTGTGCCTGCAGCGCAGCCAATTTCACGAGAAGAAGAAGAAGAGTATTAATAATGATTTAATTTTCTATACACAATATACACACACACATACATACACACACATACCTATGTTCATTGCAGGCGGAACTGCATACTGAAGCATCAGACTAAACAGATACAGCGCATTTGAGTCCACAAACCCAAAATGTTGTGCACCTTTAACCACCACAACGCCCAACGGAGGCATAACTATGTATTTCACTGCTATAATCCCTGCAATTACTAATGGACTAACTCCTGCTATTTTCAGACCTACGCAGGAGCACAAAATTTATTTACTTCACTGCATACGTGCAACTCGAGACACAACAACAGAGCATAATAAACAAACAAATTAAATCAACGGAGACAATCACCTTTCAGAAGGTTGGCTCCAACTATTAGGGTTATACATGGGATTGCTGCCTGCCTGTAGATGGATTATTATAATAAGTTAAAACCCTGACGAAATTCATGGTATGGCATCCGAGTTCAAACTTGAAATTAATCTGCTACCCCAGCAAAGATGTAGAACTGTAGATGACACGAAGAGGAGCGCTATCACCAATCATTGCCTTTCGAATTGGAGAGACTGTTCCGATTATTAACCCAATCACCTGCACGACACGACAATTAATAAATTAAACAAGCTATATATATATATATATATATATATATATATATATATATATGTTACGCTCTTTAGATCTTCGAGATCCCTATATATGTGGCAAGCATGCATGCAGTTTTTTATACAGGCCTTGAGACAAATTTGCATTGTGTTTTATTGGCAGTAAAACATTTTCCCTACTATGATGGTTTTGCAACGAGTCCACACTGACTATCAATCCTTTTCGGACAGATTTGCTGGCAGACTATGAGTATAATTAAGTATTGATTTTCTTTCTATCTCCCTTTTCTAGAGCAAGCGAGTAGACAAGGTGTTGCAGATGGAAACAGAATTATTACTCGGCTAGCTAAACAGCTCAAAAATATATATAATTTTTAGAATATAACAAGCACTCTATGATCATACTGCTGCAATTGTAGAAGGAGCCAAAATCTTCTTCAAGTGTATCTGCTCCGCAAACGCCTTAATTTTTTCCAAAACTGGTACCTGTCACGGGAGTTTTGAAAAAAATCTCGTCATTCAAGTAGCAAAACGAAACCGATCCTTCAATTTAGGGTGAACATATATATCTTGCTATGTTTAAGATTCAATTGACTAACTCTATATATCATGTATAAGGATTATGACGAGGCATGCAGTAACTAAATAGAAATTCAGTAACAATCATACACGGGAACTAGAGACTAAATTCAGTAATTATGAATTTTCTTTGTTTGTAATCATGGGCAACAACAGGCCCATTCAAGATCGTAAAGAAAAATAAAAATAAAAACAAAAGTAGATTCATGTGGAAATAAAATTGGAATAAACCTTCACTCTACTCTCAGTTCGAACGTCCGAGGATTCAGTTTGATCTGAATAGTCCTCCGAGCTTGGAACACCCCTAGCAAGTAATACTTCAGTTAAATTGCCTGCAAATATTTCTGAGGTTTCTCCGGGTCTCTTTATACTGATTGTGGAGACGCTTGCATCATTGTCTTCTATGTCATCTCTTGCAGATACCCGCAAGATAATATAAATGTAAGTCCAAAGAAATACGGATAGCATCTGTAATGCAAAAGAACTATCTTAAGCTTTGTCTCAAGGATTGCATATATCTTCATTCATTTTTGTGAATTTAGTTTGAGACGTGAACAATACCGCCATAGAAAGGGAGGCGTAAGCTTCTGCATACGTGGAGCAGGTTGTCGAATCTCCTAGAGGACTATTTTTTTCCTCGCAGAGAGACGGGAAAAATAAGAAAAGAAACAGGTTTCCTATATTTCCTGTCAACATCAATGCATTAAGGACATGTGATCAGCAATATCTGATATGTTTGTGGATGTAAGAATTAATTGGCGTACAGAACATATCAACGGTATGTATTGACTCAGAAAAAAAAATGATAAGAACAGAAGAAATCATCATACACAGTAATCGATCAGGGAGAAATATATATGCACCTGCAGAACAGCAGGCAATGACAAGGCCGCTCAGATGTTGGGGGGTTCTTGTTATTTTTACAAGTATCCATCCAAGTGCAGAACCAATGGCAAATGTGAGAAGTATATTCACCGGCATGAACCACCTACACGATTGGGGAAAACTTATCCATCAGTAACCAAAAAATAAAAATAAAGCCGTCAATTACAATTAACTGGAAGTAAATGAACTCACAAGTTAACCAAACTTTCAAGAGTAATTGTGTCAGCCAGGGAGCTACCTATGATTGCAGGACTGAACACATAAAATACCAACTAATTAAGAAAAAAAAAAGTACTGCTGTCAGTCCCTGCTAGGTGGAATAGGGAGGATATGCGAGTATACACAAAAAAACATGAAGAAAAATTATCTCATTCTCTAATTCTGTTCAAAAGTTGCTAGTGATTCTGAATTTTTGTGTCCGTACAAATCTTAAGTGCAACTTGCACTAATCATGCCAGTTGTCGTTCCAAACATAATGAACTACTACATCAATTAAAAAACAAATGATGCTTAGAAACTGGAAGGAAATTAAATAAGATCTTATTTCAGTATGGCGATGTGAACACAATGAACTACTACTGTTCATAGAGATACCGAGCTCCCATGGCTTTTGCATAAGTCCACTAGGGTCAGTGGCTGAAGGAAGCCTAAAGTCAGAAACATATATAAGCAGAAAACTTGTAGCATTTTGTATTTAGTTGGCTCAAAACTTACATTATTTAGATGGTGTCTTGCATTTGGGCCCAACAGATCAATTTCATCTAATGCAAGGAATAAGCCAAGAGCAGTAACTAAGATTACTTTCAGAACTGGCATCAATGCAATGAGGAACAGATCGAGAAATTCCATCGTGGATTGTCTTCACCAACTCACAAGAATTTTCTTCAGTCCTGTTAATAGAAAAATGTTCAATAGTTACTCCAAAATTAAATAAAGACCAAGTGTCACTGACAAGTAAGTATAAATTATATAATTAGGATTGTTAGACACATGTTTATTGTTAAACATATGACGTGAATTATAAGCAAGCGGAGTCAACAAAAATAATAAATATATAAGAAGAGAATCTGAACTGCTACTGACTGAAAGGAAGTTTTTACGAAACTTATAATAACCCCAGGGACAGGAATTTTCAACCTGCTAAATACCAATAGTTTATATCAATATTTCATTTGAGGTGTAAAGTTGAAAGCTTTTGAAAGAGTAATTCCAGTTAGAAAAGCTTGGAATGAGCTTAAAATTAAGGAATTGGCTTTGCTCATGCTAAAGGCTCCGGTGAGATTCCCTTCGAAACCAAAGAAGATGCACTCGGAATGCAGAGAGACAATGACAAATTACTCACTTGCACAACTTAAAAAAAGAGATACGTCGATGCTTACTGACAATCCAAAAATAAAATATATTAGTAAGTTGATAGCTAGAATCTAGATGCTGAAGACATGAGTTGGTGCACGTACCAGTGAAATGAAAAATAAAAGCATTAATGCAAGTGGGGTAGCTGAATGTGATATTTATGACTCTTGCTGCACCTACCATTCATATTTTCTACTTAACTGCATCTTTCATTCTTCAAAGTCACGTGCTGTCTACAAATACAACACGCAATTGAAAAATACAATAAACAATGAGAAGAGATTGGCTAGAATGTAAAGATTCCATTTAACAACAATTCTGATATGACTGGTTGGGAAAACACAAGAGATCAACGGAAAATTTCATCTAAAACAACCCTCTATATATCGTGTTTGTTCCAATCCGATGCATTTCCTGCGACTCTCAGCTCTGGCTTCTTTATAACGTTATTGGGTTCGACACGTTGGTAATAGAAAAAACAAAAGTATGAAACAATCCACTGAATAGGTTAAAATTTGATTGTTTGGCGTCAGAGAACAGAACAAAAATTTAGAAAACTAAATATTGTTTCCCTTGATATATACTTTTTATGTTTTGTATGATGCATTACCAATCACATTCACATCCCCAAACAAATCTGTGGTAGAAATTGCTGTTGTCTTCTTCTACTATTGAGCGGCTACCGTTCCGTCCGTTTCATCAACCAAATCCTTGGCCTGTTTGCAGGGCAGGCAGGACTAGGCAGAAAACAGAGTACCGCTCGGAGCTCTCTCTTTGGTTGGGACCATACGATATACATACATCCATATCTATTATTGTCCGAGTCAGGGACCGGTCTTCATCATCATTATTGCTGCTAACTATTTCCCCTGCTTTTCCTTTTTCCTTTTCATTTTTCCAACCAAGAGTGTTTGTAGCCAATTCATTTTCAAATAGATTTGCTGTATGACTTCCTTTTCTTATAAATTACTGGAAAATATACCTCTAAAGACATGGTTGAGTTAAATAAACCTAATATTAGTAGCCTGTAAATCAAGTAGCTCTTTCATTGATGTACTCCGCGATTTCCTTTGTGTAAACACTCATTAGCCTACCACTATTAAGGCTTCAGAAATGCCATTAGCTTTTATAGTGAACTTCTCGCCATCATAAATTATGCATATCATCATAAATTAGCCTTTTGCAGCTTCATTTTTTGTGTTCTTCTGTACCTAGCATAGGGCTTATAGACAGCTGCCAAGATGACAAAAGTGAGAATGATAAGAGAAAACTCCTTCCAAATTAAAATACTTGCATATTTTAACCACCATCATACCCATCGCAGGCATGATAGAACTCTTAATAGTCAGAATTCCTATGAGGTGTGATATACACAATTGTGACTCCGAACGAGACAGGTAAAACAGATGGCCTTAGAGACTAGGATCATAATGGAACCTGATAAAAGGACAGCTTAAATGGTTACACATCCACACTATCTTGTGCTAAAAACAGGTTCAGCATCAAGGGTTGGTTGTGTTCTTCGAGTATACTTGAGAAGCAAACTTTCTAAAGAATGTCCTGGTACATTTAGATCCCTACAAAAATCAGTTCCAACATTCTAAGTTAGACAATGCTCAAAATAACCAAGACTGCGCTAAAAGAGGATAAAGAGAACAAGAAGTGCAACAAAACCTGATGTAGGGCTGTAAATCCTTCCATTCCCATCTTTGCCGTTCTTTAAACAGGATTGAGAAACGTTCAGCAGGAGTGGAAGGCAAAGATGAAACACTAAAGGCACGAATCCATAAATCAGCACCAACCTTCTCTGTCAAAACTTCCCCTTCAAGCATCCCAATACTAGCATGCATTCCTTCTGGAATCTTCCGCTTCCACTCTTCCATAAATTTCTCTATTTTTGTTTTGCCTGTGCTCAAGATTTCCCTAGCAAAGTGCACACATACTCGTCTCTCATCCAATCTCCACAAACAACTTCCCACACCCTCATTGACCTTAGTACCGTAAACATCCAAACAATGTTGGGCAAGTTTAGGTGGGAAGCCATCTGATACCAGCAAGCTCACAACTTCATCTTCATTAAGTGCATCCAATGACCAGTCATTCAACAAAGAATTGTGTAAAAGCATCATCAGAATTGTACCCATGTATCTCTCGTTAACAATTCTCCAATAACCATTGAGTTCAACAGCTGAAAGTGCCTGTAACCCATGCCTTAATTCATCATCACTAGCCTGAACCCTGTCAACAAGATCATCCCACGTAAACAATCCTTTTTTAATTTTCTCCACCCCTTCCAAATCCTCAAATTCTAATGCTTCCTCTGAGCTGTAAGGATTCTTTGAGAGAAGCAATTTGAGCTTGTTAAGTCTGGGAGCAATCTCAACAAGCTCCAAGTTACCGGGTGCAACTTTTAAGACAGATGCAATAGGTTGCTGGTTATGATCTTTCCCAGAACAATCATTTGAATTTTTGGACACCGCTGAATGATCTGATGGAGGTACAAGGAATACAGAATTAGAGGTTCCAACAAACTTCATGACATAAGTTTTTGATTGAGTGCAAAGAACAGCATCCTCATCGACCTGTCCTCTTATGGTTACCCTAGAAAAGAAGAAAGAGTAATATTGAGTAACAAAAAGTTGAAAACCAGAGGACTCAATAAAATCAATATTCAACTGTCAGTAATTGCTTGCCTTTGGTGCAGGACATCAGGAAGGAGTTTCTCATCAAGTTCAAGCAGGATTAGATCATCATGGGGGCCAAACTGAGGGTGATATGCAATTGAAATCGAAGAATTCAATTGGAGATTCAACAACGCTTCTGCGTCTCTGCAGCCTGAATGTTGTTCCATGACTAGCATGCACCAAATTAGACAAAAGACTGCAAAACAATATTCCAATAACCACCATAAATCAGTGTCAGAGCCAGAATGGACTATGACAAATCTAGGGCACCTTCTTAATGGTTTCACCATTTTCGATGTGTAGAACTTATAGCTGGTGGATGCAACAACATGCAATCAAATCAAACAATGGCACGAATATGCTGCAGTTGGAGTTCAATGTTAATAACATCGATAATTAACCAATCAAGAGTCTTCGTACAAAGGCATACAGGTAGAGAGAAATATAATTATTTCCATATTCTGGAAAATAAAATCTAAATCTTACATTTGCTTGCAATCCGTGACATCAGACATACAATTTAAAAAGAAAAAAGAGGACAGCATAGACAAATACTTGCCATCAACTACGCTGTGAAGAAACTGAAGCAGCAAAAAATTAAGCATGCAAGAAACCCTAGAGTTAAACAAAGCAAATTATTCCAATTTTACGAGCAAATCCAACTAACTGGTAAGATCATGGCTAATTCAACTACGCCAATTAATTATTTACTTATCAAACAAAGAAATCACTAATCACAAAAGCCTAACTAAATATCGAAAACCTTAGATTTCACTTGTTCCATTGTAGACCAACGACATTGACCTTTACTCTCTCATTTTCTCCACAAGCAAACAAGAAAAGGAAAACTGAAAGTGGAAAGAAAGGCATACCTAGAATTGAAACTTTTGCGTGAAATCTATGAAGATGAAAGTCCCGGGCTTCTTGATTCTCTGGCCAGTTGGGTGCATGCTGGTTAGGGTTTTTACATTTATTTGTGTTTCCCGCCTATATTTTATAGGGCTGGCGCGCTTCTTATAGCCCAAAATCATTTGGTCCTAATTACTTTAGGCTCGGTTAAAATGTTCAACCCACTTTTAACCTGAAACAGGTAAAGATAAGGTTAATACTTTATACAGCCCACAAAATTTCTCATTACGCAGCTTTCTAATGAACAAGGGCCACACAGCCATATTACTAGTAACTAGTAAGACATTTCAATGGTACTGAGAGTTGTTTTTTTTTTTCAAATGGAACAATGGCAGATTCTCCCCTAAAACTTAGCCGAATAAGCAGGTATTCTTTTATTATTTGAAAATAAATAAATATCCTTTAAAATTTGTGAAAATAGATAAATACTCTTTTGAAGTTAATTTTATATTCTTAAATTAACTATTTTGTTCTTATGCATTTAGAAAAATACAAATATATTATTTTAATCCTATCACTATAATATAATTATAAAAAAAATTATAATTTTAAAATAATAAAATAATAATTATATACTTAACTTTCTTTTTTAAAAATACTAATAAAAGAGATCATGGTTAATGCATGATGAGTACAATACAGCTACTCCAATTTGGTGGTGCTTAAAAGTAGACAAACAATTGGGTAATTCCAATTTCAAAATTTATATATATATATGAGACGAATCGGTAGTTTTATTTTTTATTTTTTACATTTTTTTCACATTAACTATTAACTCTTTAATTTAAACACATTCAATATTTAAATTTAATATGTGTTATATTTCATATTTAATTTCAACCACACTAAATATATTTACATCAAAGAGTTAGAAATTGACGTAAAAAGAAAGTGGCATTAATAGTTCGAACAAAGTCTGTAATCTTTAAGTTATAGTTTCGTCTGGCCATCATCATCCACTCATTATGAATTAATTATTATTTATTTAAAAAAAGTTATATAAAAAAAGTGTAAATTTAATAATTTAAATTATTATAACTGATTAAAAAGAATGAAAATTTCAGTTTTTGAAAATAAGGATACAGACATATTTTTTTTATCAAACTTTGAGTACGAAAATGCAGTATACTCCTTTTATTTGTATTAAAAAATAGATTAGATTGTATTAAATTGAATAGATTGAATTGAATTATGAAGACTGTAGATTGAAAATATTAAATAAAAAATAATTTTAAAAAGATGCTAAAAATTTATAGCAAAATAATTGAAGATAATAATAATTAAAAAAAAAAAGAGAGAGAGAGAAGAACATTGTGTACAATACTGTTACACAGGAAATAATAATATGTGTTGACATCCATGCGAGTAGTGAATTGGTTAAGATCATGGTTCGTGAGTGTGTTGGGAAATTGATTGAATTGTACTGTAACTGCTAACCAGTAACCACGTAGGGCGGGAGCGATGCACCGCCAGTCCAATTGATTATTGGAAAAAGGCCACGGAACTCGGAGGGGAGAAAAAGGGAGGGGAGAAAAAAAGAAAAAAAAAAGACAAAGGGGGGGAGAAAGAAGAAAGGAGGAAAAGAGGGGAAAGGGAGGGGAAAAGGAGAAAAGAAAAGGAGGGGAAGGAACGAGGAGAGGGGAAGAGGCGAAACCAGGAGACGAAAAGAAAGGGGAAGAAGAAAAGGGGGGGAAGGGAGAGAGAAGGCGGGGAAAAAGAGAGAGAAGAAAAGGGAGGAGAAGGAGAAGGAGGGGACGAGGACAAAAAAAGAGAAGGGAAAAGAGGGAGAAGCAGGCAAAGGGGAGATATATGTTAAATTTAAATTTATTATTATTATTAAATTACAAAATTTAAAATAATATCATTATTTAATTTTTTTAAATAAAATAATTATTTATTTAATAATACTTAAGAAAGAATTTTTTAAAGTATTAATTTTAAAATATTTTATTTTATAATTATTTTAAATTTATTTTTTAATAATTATTAAAGAATAATTTTATTATTATTATATAATTTTAAACTTAAGTTATATTAATTTTTTTAATTATACTTTATAATAATAAAATAATTTTAATTATTATATAAATTATTAAATATGTATTTTAAAAAAAATTATTTATTAGAGATTAAAAAATATATTAATATAATTGTTAAAATATTATTTTTTTTTTAATCTTTATTTTATAATTTAAAAAAATTTTTTGTTTTTAAGAAAATTTTGTATTTTTTATAAATTTTTATTAAATTGAACGATTTACAAATCGCAGAGGAGGTATTAATTGTACAGAGACGGACGCCGAGGCTCCGAGTGTTTGAATTCAATTTGGTTTGGTTTGGTTTGGTTTGTGGGACCGCTCAATTTAATGCATTTTTTCTATCGAGACTGTTGGCCTCAGCCAAATTCCGTATTCCAAATCGCTCTAATAATATCAGAACTGAAAACTTGTTTCACATTTGAATTGATTCACAGAACACATGCGCATGCACGTGATGCCCACCAATATTGACCATTTTTATTTATTTAATTATTTCACTGTTGGATGATAATTATTGATCTTCGTTAATTAATTAATTACCTTCAGGATTTCATAATTTATTTATTTAATTTGTTACTTATTGTACAGATATCCTCGATATTATTGGACGGGAAAATATACAATTATTGATTTAATATAAAATTTCAAAATTTTCATTCTGTCAATGTATTCTCAGTCTTCATAAAAGAGAAGAATAAAGTAGGTCACCAAACATTTATTAATTTCATTTAAGAAGTATGTGATCCTAATCGAATAATTATGAATAATCCCATCAATTGTACTGATCAAAATCTAGATTTTAGTATAACATATAGGTTTCAAAACTACTGAAGCCGAATATTCCGAATATATCTGCCTTAATTAATGAATTGGCCCCCACTCAAAGATTTTGTTTACTGATTCTGATCCAATTAATTCTTAATTTGGTTTACAATTAGAATTTAGAAAATAAATCGCTATCTATGATCTATCTAGCCGTTGTACTGTTATTGGTCTTTTTTGTTTTTTTCCAAGTACTCGTGGAATAGAAAAAGGTCTTTTTTCCTTTGCCACGCAATCACTTTGCAAGAAATGGGTTACATCATATTCATAATTTTTAACGAGTTTCTAAATTATTAATAGGAGAGAGCGAAGTCCCAACAAATTGAAATACGTACATGTGCATTTGTAGCTGCTTTATATATATGAATGTATGTATGTATGTATGTATGTATTTCTTCACAAGCATTAATTGCATTTAAAATTAAAACTAAAACTAAATCAAACATATATTTTGGCCATATGAAAATTGGCAAAGGGTAATTTATTATCATGAAAAAATCGGTCATCATCATCATCATCATCTTGGGAAAACAATGCATGTGCATATGCATGACCCCGCAGGCACCGTCTTTTCCTGCAGAAGTTAGACATTATTTACAAACACAGAAAGCAGATGATACGAAAACATATTTCCGTCTTAATGGCAACAGCAAAGCTGGTGGGCAACAATAAATGGGTCAAGTTGAAACTTTTCACCGTTTTAACAATTGAATATATAGCTAGCCGTCTACAATTAATTTATTGCACATCCTGGTATGTAAAACCTTAATTGCCAGACATTTACATTTAATCACGACCAACGAAATGTCAACACGTGTAACGAGTTTAACGCTAAAACCACTTGGTTCTGCTTCGATTCGATTGTCCTCAAGACGACAGCTTGGATCCGCCATCAGAGCATTATCTATAAATACCCCTCTTTAGTCTTTACATACAGCAGCTTGCATAATATATTGGTGCAACCCAAGAGATAAATCTAACTAGCTAGTTACTGCAAAACTAGTACTGTGTATGCATGGCTTCGAAACCGGGAATTCTCACTGATTGGCCATGGACGCCTCTCGGAAACTTGAAGGTTAATTTTCTTAACCTCTCTCTCTCACACACACACAAACACAAACACAGCACTTCTTCTCTTGTATTTTCTGGTTTGCCATTTAAGTTAGATCCAGATTGTCTTGAATTTGAGCAACACACACACACACACACACATATATATATGATAAACTTCTTCCCAGTTCTTCGTTAATATAATGTTATATATTCAAATGCATATATATTAATTAATTATGTTTGGTTTGGTCCTTTAAAGTCGCGATCCAACAACAAGTTTGCAGCTTGGTAAAATGTACTGTGCAAGCTCCCCACGCATTTCCACCATTTTAATTTCTTGATCTTTCTCTTCTGCATCTACCATTCGCATTATATATATGTTATGATATATTCTGTTTTCACTTTCTTCTTCTCACCAAAGATAAAACCGGCCGTTTGCAATAAGACATTCGCCAAGCCTTTATCCAACACAGTTTAATTTGCTGAATTTTGTTGCATTCTATACACATGTAGTTATTGAACCTGCAGCCAATTTAGCTAATGCATTAGGAGTCAGTCCATCACTGTTAATGTGTAGAAAAATTTTGAATACTGTTTACGAGATTATTTATAGGATAAAAAAATATAATATATATTGTGTTTTGTTAGTATTTTAATATGATTACAGTCCACCAATAAATACGAGACGCGTGGAAGTCTCTTGTGAAAAGTGTACTGTCCGAAACATTATCCTAATTACTGTTGTTTGATGGGATTTGCAGTACATAGTATTGGCTCCATGGGTTATTCGACACACATACTCGTTCATATTCAAGGATGGGGAGAAGGAGAAAGATCTTTCCAGCTTTCTCATATTCCCATTTATGTTATCGAGGATGGTTCACAACCAGATTTGGATTAGTCTATCTCGTTACCGCACAGCCAAAGGCAGTAACAGGATCGTCGACAAAGCTATTGAATTCGACCAAGTCGACCGGGAAAGAAATTGGTCAGGGATTCCGCACCACGGACTAACATACATACACGATATCATAAAATTTTTGAACGTACGTAAGAGTACTAATTAACTGAATTTGGTGACAGGGATGATCAGATAATATTCAATGGAATCCTATTCTACGTATTCAGTCAGATGCTTCCTGGTGGAACTCACTTGCCCATTTGGAGAGCAGATGGTGTAATTCTCACTATGCTGCTGCATGCTGGTCCAGTAGAATTCCTGTACTACTGGCTTCACAGAGCATTACATCATCATTACCTTTACTCTCGCTACCATTCTCATCACCATTCCTCTATTGTCACAGAACCAATCACTTGTAAGATGCCATCAGTTAATTCTCTCTCTTTTTATCATGCACGCATACATGTATATATATACAATTGTTTAGCTCCAGGCTAGGAGATAGGAGTAGGTGGAAATTCATTGTAGGGTTTCAGGTCAAAGTTAGTATACTTATATTCTATTAATATGGGTAGGATTATGTATTTCGAATATATATGTATACACACACACACACAGAGACGTGTCTGCGTGTACCTTTATTAATTATTTCAAGCATTTCATGTCAAATTGTCTTAGGATATTAGCTACCATATTCCAGTTAGTTCTACCATAACCTGAATAATATATATTTATTTATTAGCGAATACACCTTTACCTAACGAAATTAATATGCATTAAGAGGAGAGAACTCCACAATAAATAAATTGTTAAAATGATGAGGTCTGGCGTGTATATGTACAACAAGTAGATGTGGTCACGGGTAAGGACCAGTTTCTGAAAATTGCATCATACTGTACTGTTATGTAATTGTCATGTGGTGGCAGCTGTGGTTCATCCATTTGCGGAGCACATTGCATATTTCGCTCTGTTTGCAATACCATTGGTTACAACATTGCTGACTGGAATGGGATCAATAGTATCGTTCTTGGGCTACATCACTTACATTGATTTGATGAACAACGTGGGACACTGCAATTTCGAGTTCATTCCTAACTGGATTTTCTCCATTTTCCCACCTCTCAAGTACTTCATGTACACACCTTCGTAAGTCTCTGCTATACCCCTTTTTCAAATTGAACACACACACACACACACACACACACACACGCACGTGTGTATATATACACACTGATTTCAAAGATTATAAAGTAGTTTGACGAATTGGTAGATATTTAGCATTTAATTATTAAGTGAATATATAGTTTGAAATTAATGATCGGCCATTTTTATTTTTACCGGAAGGAGGATAATTTGGTAAAGACGTATGTCAAAAAAAATGTCATCAGTTTTTGCCACCTCAATTTAATTAATCCTTGACACGTAGTTACCTTTAATAAATTGGGTAGGTTTGTCAGACAATACATCGGTTCTTAATTTCTTTGGCAATCCTAAGATACAAGGTTTTAGATTAATGGACCACTTCTTAACAAAACTTCAACATTTCAGGAGACAATTCCATATGATAATTCTATGCGTTGCATGCATGTTTTCAAAAAATTTCATGTCGGCTAACCGCTTTTGATAAATTTCAACTGCCTAACAAATCGTACGTTTCCATCAATGTCCATTAGAGTTTCAAAATCTGAAAAAGTCTCGCCCCTGTTCTGATTGGTTCATATTTATTCTTCAAATTAATATATATCAAGTTAATTCACTGTAGATTGTGATTGATGAAACTTAATTATATATATATATTTGCATCTGCCCATGTTCTGTCGGTTTCTATTAATTAATTCTTCAAATTATATTCTATTAAGTTAATTGACCGTAGATTGTGATTGATGAAACATAATTTTCTTAATCCCTGCACAGGTTTCATTCACTGCATCATACACAGTTCCGAACAAATTACTCATTATTTATGCCTATATATGATTTTATCTACGGTACTGTGGACAAAACTTCGGATGCATTATATGAAACTTCACTGAAGAGACAGGAAGAATTTCCTGATGTGGTTCATCTCACGCATTTAACCACCCCAGAATCAATTTATCATATGCGTCTTGGTTTTGCTTCTTTGGCTTCTAAGCCCCATTCATCTTCAAACTGGTATATGTGTTTATTGTGGCCTGTGACCTTATGGTCTATGATGATCACTTGGATTTATGGTCGCACGTTTGTGGTTGAGAGGAATCGGCTGGATAAACTGAAATTACAAACTTGGGCCATACCCAAATACAATATTCAAGTAAGACAACATTTTCTTTGGTTAATTGAATTATATATTTTACGTCAATTAGTGGTCAGTGCTTATGCGGATATTGATGAGTGTTGTGTTGTCTTTGCAGTACTGCTTGCAGTGGC
This sequence comes from Melia azedarach, assembly GCA_028052125.1. Lineage (NCBI taxonomy): Eukaryota > Viridiplantae > Streptophyta > Magnoliopsida > Sapindales > Meliaceae > Melia > Melia azedarach. The sequence continues at coordinate 2,564,747 of CM051394.1, read as the reverse complement.
AAAATGAATCCATCAATAGCTTCATTGAAGAGGCCATACTACAAGCAGAGGAAAAAGGAGCTAAAGTGATAAGTCTAGGTCTCTTGAATCAAGTGAGTATTCTAAAACAATAATATTAATATTAATAAATACACACACACACACACAGTTTCTCTTGTTTACATATTTTGAAATGTGCGGAATTTAAACAAATGAACATCAACATCGATTGCACCAAGTTTATTACATTTTAAAAATGCATTTGCCTCTATTTGAGAGCTTTTATATTATGCTATATATATATACGCGTGTGTGTGTGGGGTTTGTCTTTAAAACAGGCCATTCAATTGGCTTTGCAAGTGCCAACCCTAGGTGAGGTGCATGAAATTAAATTAACAATGTTTAAATGGGAATCTTTCAGGGGGAAGAGCTTAACAAGCATGGTGGGCTCTTCGTCCACAGGCATCCTCAGCTTAAGATAAAGGTGGTGGATGGAAGCAGCTTAGCAGTAGCGGTTTTGCTGAACACGATACCGAAAGGAACGACACAAGTGGTCGTTGGAGGAAATCTAAGCAAGGTTGCTTACGCGGTCGCCTTTGCTCTTTGCGAAAGAGGAATTCAGATAGTACCATTACGTGAGGATGAACATGAGAAGCTCAAGAAATCATTTGGGGACAAGTCAGAGACTAATTTGGTTCTTTCAAGAAGCTATTCTCCAAAGGTGAATCTAGCTAGCTAGCTAGCTATATTAAATTTCAGCGCCATGAGTTACAAATGTATATAAGACGTATTAAAATATTATATGGATGATTTTTTTTTTGCAGACTTGGTTAATTGGCGACGGATTGACCGAAGAAGAACAATACAAAGCTAAAAAAGGAACAGTTTTCATTCCCTTCTCGCAGTTCCCACCTAAAAAAGTACGGAAAGATTGCTCTTACCACCTCACACCGGCAATGGCAACTCCTGCTGCTCTTGAAAATGTGGATTCTTGCGAGGTTTGTGAATTATATATATGTATATATACAGTAATTATTAGAAATAATTAAACAAATTAATTACTAGCATGAACATTTATTAATTATTAATTAATTCGTTTCAGAACTGGTTGCCAAGAAGAGTGATGAGTGCATGGCGTATTGGAGGAATTGTGCATGGGATGGAAGGATGGGAAGGACACGAGTGCTGCTACACCATGTCCAATATTCACAAAGTATGGGAAGCGACTCTACGCCATGGATTCCAACCTCTCATCATTCCCAGTACTCGATCCGAATACTAATATATGATTACATTATATATATATATATATATATATATATATATATATATATATATATGCATGCTATTGCTGCTTAGCTAGCTATATATTATCGTAAAACAACTCTGCTTAATTAATTAGAATATATCACCTACTATTTCCGAATATTTCCCTAAATAAATAAATAATATTAATTATATTATATGATTGCTATATATCTCTGAGCCTTTATTAATCATTTGAAACTCGATCAAAATTAATATGAATTGGTGAGTAATTAAAGTGCATTTGAATTTATTTGGTTGGTTGCCAAAGTGCCAATTAACCCCACTACTCTACCCCTAGCCTGGACCTAGCTAGCTAGTAGCTATTCGTTCTATCACAGCATTTATATAGACGTTCAAAGATTTGAGAACTTAGATAAACATGTATATCATCAACTTACATAACTTAATTACGAGAAAGAGGTATATATGTACGGGCGCATTGAATTAATTAATTAATTTACAGTCGTAGTTGTTGTAACTTGTAAATCAAGAAGTAAATAGTTTTATTAAAAATAAATAAATAAGAGTTTAAAACTAAGTTTTACTTAAAAATTAAATTGAAAAAAGGAAAAGATGGAAGAAGAAATTAATGGATGGAATCTAGTACTGGCAGTCGTAGGTAGTCCACCGCAAAAGCAAATTAATTACTAGAGGCATTAATTAGACGGCGACCAATCTCGTGGGCACGGGCAGCGCCAACTCATACGAAATGGACCACGTTAACATTGAGCGAGAGTTAATGACTTATGAAACGAAAGGTCACGTGTCAACCAACGGCTTCATTATTGACGGTGTCTGGCCATATGCGTCTTTTATTTATAAAACGGAAACATTGCCATTGTTGGTTGGCGTCGACAAATGCTCCTTGCTCCGGCAGCTCAACTCCATTTATTATAACTAAGATTTTTCTCTAGTCTTCTTTTCAAAAATAAAAAATTAAATAAATTTCAAATAAAAGTAGTAATTGGATTGGATGTGCTGTCAAAGTCAAAGCTATCTATTGACGTGGACTAAGCCCATATCTCAACGTGGTGGGGTTATCGAATAGCAACCCTTTTTGTTGTTTTGTTTTATTTTGGAGTCACATCAATGTGAGGGCTATTTTCAGCCTACTTAAATGCAGGTCGCAACGCAACTTCAGTGCAGCACCACCAGCAGCATGCACCGATCCATCCATACATTTAATTCTCCCTTCACCCTAGGGATGACATTGGCAACCCAATCCATTTTCTACACCAGGCCCGCGCGTTTAGTGGTAAATATTTTTCTGCTGTATATATTCTCGCGTATATCACATTAATAATCTTCGTATATAACCTAGAATTCTAGAATTTATTGCCAACATCAATACACCCTCGCTCTCAATGTGCATGTCGTTAGACGTTAAATCTACCTTCATAAAGGTTGCAAACCTGATTACTCATAAATTAAGGTTCCCAGTTAAACAAAATCAAATTAACATTCTTATTTCACCTATTTAAAATTAAATTAGAATTTTTCATTTCAATCGCCCAAAAACAAGTAGAGTTTCTCACCTGAACAAATTCAGGATCATATAAATTAAACTAAGAAATTTAACTTACAATCAATCATTCAATCTACAAAAACCAATCATTTTTGTTGTGAGAGCACGGTGGTGGTACAATGGTTGCATGTACACAGCGATATGTGCCTCGCGAAGCCATCGCACAACTTGCATGACCGTGCAAAGCCACTGCACATGATGGCTCGCTCTGGCGGTCGGCGACAAAAATTGTGCAATAACGTTCGCAATTGGCAACCTTATTTATCTTTTATTAAAGACATATTTATAATTTTATTTATGAAATTTGATCAGAGTCCTAACTCTATTAACGTTAACAAAGAGGCCATCGTGTAGGTGACTTAATTCACTGGAGGCGTACAATTACTAGTATATATGTATAAAACGTAGTATATATCAGTAGTGTCAGTATGCCGCGGCTAGGTAGCTTAATTAGATAAGCTAAGCTAGGTAGTAGTAGCACGTACGTGAATATATATATATATATATATATATATATATATATATATATATATATACATATATATGAGGGTGGCCGGGGGTGACCACGGCCTGCTATAAATGGTAGCTAGGTAGCTCCTCAGAATTTATTTCTGTCATTTGTCATTTATATTGGCCGTACTAAATGCAGCCAAATCCTGAAGAAGATGAAGAAAAACGGAAGTAAGTTTCATAAAATAATAATTTACAAGAATGGATATTTATGTATATATATGACAAATGGCAGTGGACAGGTAGTTTCATTTAATTAATTTGTTAAACATAATAAACGCTAAATGCAAAGTAGTAGCTAGCATCATGACACGTTGCAGTGGGAGCGTTGGGAGGGTAATTAATATGAATATATATTGTTTCTACAAATAATTAAATTAAAGCCGCCTCTTAAATCAGGAAGTTAATGATGCGGTTGAGACCACCACTTTATAAAAAGCTCCCAAGAGCCTCCCTCCCTCTCTCAATTCTCAGTTGTCTACGGTTACTATACGTGCATGCAGCACTAGTATAGATTAAAATCAATAATCAAACAATACTATCTGTTATGGCTACCAAACCAGGAATCCTCACAGAATGGCCATGGAAACCTCTTGGAAGCTATAAGGTATGCATATGCATATCTCTCTCTAGCAGAATATACATATATATGTATATATGTATAATGATCATTCCTATTAATTCAAAGTTAATTAAATTACAAAATATTAATTTATATATCCTGCTTGCTCTCTCTGCTGCAGCATATTCTGCTAGCTCCGTGGGCGATTCACAGCATATACTCATTTGTAGTTAGTGACAAAAATGAGCGAGACTACGGTTACTTGCTTATATTCCCATTTCTCTTGCTGAGGATGCTTCACGATCAGATTTGGATTTCTCTTTCTCGTTATCGAACGGCCAAAGGAAACAACAGGATTGTTGACAAGGGCATCGAATTCGACCAAGTTGACAGAGAAAGAAATTGGTTTGTTGAATAATTTGCAAGAATATATATATATATATATATATGTGTGTTAATTATACGTATATCTCCAGAGACTCAGATGATCATCATCATCAGTACCATACAATTACCTAGCCAGTACTCCTCATGATCATATTGAATTAAATTATTAACGTGAAATTTTAATTACCGTATATATATATATATATATATATATATATATTGATTGATTTACTTACTGTGCAGGGATGATCAGATCTTGTTCAATGGACTGATATTCTACATAGGTCATACCTTCATTCCTCCGAGTTATTCAAACCTACCATTCTGGAGAACAGATGGTGTTATCCTGACGATTTTGCTTCATACGGGACCAGTAGAATTTCTCTACTACTGGTTTCACAGAGCACTGCACCACCATTTTCTCTACTCTCGCTACCATTCTCATCACCATTCTTCCATCGTCACTGAACCAATCACCTGTACGTATATATATTATATCTAAATTGTTTTTTTTTTTGGATGTTTTGTTTTTTTAATCAATAATTATTTTCATGACCTACGTGCGTGCAGCTGTAATTCATCCATTTGCGGAACATATAGTCTATTTCTTGCTCTTTGCAATACCATTGGCCACAACCGTGACTTTGAAAAATGCATCGATAATATCTTTCGCCGGTTACATCTCCTACATCGATTTTATGAACAACATGGGACACTGCAACTTTGAGTTCATCCCTAAATGGATTTTCTCTCTATTTCCTCCCCTCAAGTATATTATGTATACGCCATCGTAAGATCATTTTCTTTGAATTTTAACCGATTTATTTATTTATTAACCATGCATGTTATATGTATATTTATTTGTAGATTTTGAAAATTAACAAGAGATTTTCGCCACAGATTTCACTCTCTACATCACACTCAATTTCGAACCAACTACTCGCTATTCATGCCATTTTATGACTACATCTACGGTACAATGGACAAAAGTTCAGATTCACTGTACGAAACCTCACTAGAAAGAGCCGAAGAAGAATCACCAGATGTGGTACATCTAACACATCTAACGACGCCCGAATCCATCTATCATCTGCGGATAGGATTTGCATCTTTGGCTTCGAAACCCTACACTTCAGCAAAATGGTATCTGTGGCTGATGTGGCCTTTCACTTGCTGGTCTGTTTTTATGAGTTGGATCTATGGCCATACTTTTGTTTCAGAGAGGAACACTTTTGATAAACTCAAATTGCACACCTGGGTGTTGCCAAGATATATTGTCCAAGTAAGCAACATATTATTATTATTATTATTATTATTATTATTATATATGTTTACAATTCGTAAAATGTCAGTAACTTGCTGATTTTAATTTTTGAAAATTGTTTACGTGATTATTTGATTTGGTAGTATAACTTGCCCTGGCGAAGAGAAGCTATTAGCAGCTTGATTGAAGAAGCCATATTAGAAGCTGATAAGAAAGGAGTTAAAGTGATGAGTCTTGGTCTTTTGAATCAGGTAAACTTAATGAGATCAATGTTCTTTATTTGTTATTATTATATATAATCTAAAAGATCAATTGCATATATATAGTGATTATATAATAAAATCGTTCTCTTTCTAGCTCCCCTGGCTAGGATAGGATTTGGTACATGAAAGTAATTATACAAATTAATGTAATGTATAACTAAACTTGAAGGGAGAGGAGCTTAACAGAAATGGAGAATTGTACATCGAAAGACACCCAAATCTTAGAATCAAATTGGTGGACGGAAGTAGGTTGGCGGCAGCCTTTCTGATCAACACTATACCAAAAGCCGGCACCCAGGTATTGGTGAGAGGAAATCTTACCAAGGTGGCTCATGCAACTGCTTCGGCTCTATGCCAAAGGGGCATCCAGGTAATCTCAATTGGGTGCAAGCAACCTTCTTCGCCGATATGAATCGAATTCTTATTGGGCTTCAACATTTAACCGGGGTCGTATTGTTTTATTATTTCAGGTAGCTACATTACGCAAAGACGACTATGAGAAACTGAAACTGAGAATTCCGGGCGAGTCTCAGAGAAATTTGGTCCTGTCCACAAGTTATGATCACAAGGTAATTATTAATTTATTCATGTTATTTGGTGCGAGAAACCAAAGCAGATGAAAAATGAATGAATTACAGATTTGGTTAGTGGGAGATGAACTGACGGAAAAGGAACAATCAAGGGCATCAAAAGGCACGATATTCATTCCTTACACACAAATTCCTCCAAGGAAATTGCGGAAGGATTGCTTCTACCATTCAACACCGGCAATGATAATTCCCCCATCTTTGGATAATATGCACTCTTGTGAGGTACGTATATACTCAGTCATCTATACATACATACATAGAGAGAGAGAGACTGGTTGGTAATTAATAATTAATGATAATAATAATAGTGTTGTTAATGCATTTTACGATCGACAGAACTGGTTGCCAAGAAGGGTGATGAGTGCTTGGCGTGTAGCTGGAATAGTTCATGCCTTAGAGGGATGGAATTGGAACGAGTGTGGGCAGACAATATTAACATGTGACGACATTGACAAAGCATGGGAAGGTGCTCTTCGACATGGATTCATTCCTCTTCCTCCTATGCTTGTTGCTTGATTGCTTGATTGATTTATCCATATCCAACCCAAAGCTGGCCAGCTGCCTTCGCCTTTAATAATTATTCTCTTAATTAATTAATTAATTAATATATGCATGCATCTGTGTTTTCTTTGTTAATTTTAATCCTTGTTCTTTTTATAATATATATATATATGTGTGTGTGTGTGTGTGTGTGCGCGCGCTAGCTTTCTACTGTATTGAGACTTTCGGTCATTAATTAATGAATTAATGTGTTGGGTGTTTACATTTATAATGAGCTCAAACAATTCATTAATATGGCCTGTGTGAAGCATTGATGTAATGGTTATCAAATTAACCAATTTCTATATTTCACGTTCGTACATATATTTATATTATATTATATTATATGTAATAATAATGAATAATCAGAATTTCCCCAACATCACTTTGTTAAGGTTGAGAAAACATAAATATATTAGTGGCAAGGTGACCACACACATGGTACATGGATTTGCTGTGCTTGGTGTGACGTGAAAGTGTTCGTACGTAGTTAAATACTGTTTCAATAAAGTAGTAGCGGTCTGGAAAGAGCTAGCGTGTATATACCATACTTTGTGCATGTAAAAAACACATAACAATAAAAAATAATAAAAAATAAAAAATAGAAATGTTTTTTTTTTTTCGTTTTCATTTGTAGCTTCCACTCTATGGCTATCGTAATCGTACTAAATGTAATTAGTAAATGTAATTGGGTTGGTTGGGTAGGTGGCCTGACCTGGCCAATTAGTCAAAACTAAACTAATGTAATGCCTGAAACATTTAATTACATTTACCCCCCCCAAAATCCAAGCATTCTCCTTCCCTACCTCCCTTAATTAATTTCAAATTGTAACGATAGAGTACCGCGATTAATTTTGCAAGATTTTTCTCCCATTTAAATCTTTAATTTAATTTAACACGGCACTGCAAACTAATTATTTCATATTTCCAAAAATACCAATTATTAATGTTCCGTGTCATAGGCTAGCGTCGTCGACTGGGCCTGGGCCTGGGCCTGAGCCTGGGTTATTCGTATACCAACTTTGCAAGACATTTATAAAAAAATTCATGTATAATTAATGCAGACAGTACCGAATGCGCCTCAATCTTTAATTGTTGAAATTAGGCACATATAATTCATTTATGAAAGCAATGAATTTTTACTATGTCTTACGAAGTACTTTTAGTTTCCACAAATTAATTGTATTTGTACGTGGATGATCAAATTCAATGTATGTATATAAGAAAAGAAGATGAAGCTACTGCAGCAGCTACCAGCTGGTAGCTGGTTAATTAATAAGTAAAGTAAATAAAAGGAGAAATTACAAGTAGTGGACGGATCACCTTCAGGTTTCAACTGTGTCTGTGTGTGGTAATTGAATGAAGAAGATGCAATAATATTCTGGAAAATGGAAAGAGAAAAAGAGAGGAAAGCAGCAGTAGTAGTAGTAGTACTTATATACGTATAGGAGGAGGTGGAGGAAGAAGAGCAATCTGAGTTCTGCAAAGGGGACGGGACAATTGGAACTGGATTGAAACCACGCCTCTATGCATTCGACATGGAAGCAATGCCTGCATTCAGGAAGCCGCCGATGATTGTCGCCCTTGCAAACCTAGCTCGTACAGGCAGACCACACAATATGGGTTCTCCTTCTTCTTCGCTTTGTTACTCATATATTATTTATATATGTGTCCCGTAACCCATTTTTTGAAAAATACAAAGTAAACTTGATTAATTAGCTATATTATATGGATTATTTAGCATAATATATATACACCTAAATGTATGCATCATATGTACATCGATCTAAACTGTTTAAAGAACCATGTCAATTGTTTTTAGAGGATGGAAAATAAAATATAGTTCCGATTTTTCAAAATTGTAACCGGAAAAGAAAAGAAGCCACCTACCTTTAACTTTATTGTAAAAGATTATATAGTTCAATTAGAGGACTATTGATTATAACCAATTAATTTTAAGCAGGTAGCAGAGAGTAGAAACCACGCATTGTTCAGAACCCAGAAGCAGGCGCACCAACCAATTACGTACTAATTAATTCCAGTACTATTTGTGTATTTGTGAAAATTAAGCTTTTCATTTAGCAGCGGCAACTCCTTTATACAAATCAAGCACATTGCATTAAATTTATAGTGAATGGATTTTTGAAATGTGGGAAATTAATGGACACGTAGAGTGATAACCACTACACTTGGGGTCGATCTTAATTATGATACAATGATATATAAGATGATATTATTATTATTATATTGTGCACGTGGATATTATTATTCTCTACCTAAATTTTGAAACTGATGGCTCGGCATTGCGCCATTGAAAGCAACCTGTGCCTGACGTTTTGCACAAAACTTGGATATCACTTGAGAGGACTTCAGGTAGAATGATAAAATTATCATATGATAATTAATACTCTACTAGTTCGCAAACCCACTTCAAAAATTATTTAGAAACTTGAAAAAAAAAAACAAAAACCAAAAAAATACAAAAATAAAAAGGCGTACTGATGCTGTTATTATTACTCGAGATAGTCTCAACTCGTATAACAAATATTATAATAAGGTATATTATAATAATACCCTTACCTCATGAATAATAAAAATAGAATAAACCTTTTACCACGCCCATGGGGACCGGACCCTCAAAACAACAATACACAGGAATATAAATTTGACATACATACTATAAAATTTCAAATTTCCAATAAACATGACCAATCATATCATGCCACCCACCTGAAATAAACAAACAAGAAAAGAAATAAATAAAAGATATTAGTGTAAAAATAATCTACTTGACTGACATTTTGCATCAAAGGAAGGTGCAAAGATGATGGTGATCAGAATCTATTCTTATCTCCCTATTATTCGGCCTATCCTCTAAGCCTGGTGGTCCACTACACACTTGTAATGCTTTTTTCATCTTTCAATAAAATTCAAATGGAATAATAAATGAAAACAATGAAAAAAGAACATTTTGCTTTTAGTATAATTCTTCTGAGTCCCAGATGGAATAAATGCAGACAACATCATCAACTGTATTATTACCTTAATATTAGATTTGATACTCTGGTATAGATGGAGACCTAGGCAGCAGCCTGCAATCACCACAAATAAAGTACATACACAATGTCAGTCAAGTGGATTAGCAACCTTCCAGATTGTACAGCAATTATCAGAGAATCAAGTAAGAGGAATACAGTTTATTGCCTGCAAAGAAATGTTGGTCAAAAGACAACTTTCTTTCTATAACAATGGAGGAAACAGTCTTTTAAATGTGTGATTAAATGCAATATCTATACATTACCCTCTTGCAGAAAATAAGGCTAGCTCAGCCAAATAGCAAAATTATATCACTTTCATTATTCAATGTAATTGATGTTTTATCCAAGAGCGTTGAAGAAAACACTAGTAGTTTTACCACAATTATCACAGTTACGCTTGTCTAAATAATTGATGTACCAATACATTACCCTCTTGCAGAAAATAAGGCTACCTCAGCCAAATAGCAAAATTATATCACTTATCACTTTCATTATTCAATGTAATTGATGTTTTATCCAAGAGCATGGAAGAGAACAATAGTAGTTTTACCACAATTCTCACAGTTATGCTTGTCTAAATCATTGATGTACCAAATAGAACAGAAGTAGATTTACCACAAATATCACAGTTATACTTGTAGATATATCACTTTCATTATTCAATGTAATTCATGTTTTATCCAAGAGCATGGAAGAAAACAATAGTAGTTTTACCACAATTCTCACAGTTATGCTTGTCTAAATAATTGATGTACCAAATAGAACAGAAGTAGATTTACCACAAATATCACAGTTATACTTGTAGATTTACCATAAATGATATATTGAATAAAACAGAAGTAGATTCACCACGATTACCACAGTTATACTAGTATACATAAATGATATATCGTTTTCCAGTTTTATTTTCTGTTCCAAATAACCACCTATAGGAAGGTACAACTACGGCGCTTTACCTTCTCATCTTTTGCTGTAAAAACAACCTTAACCGCTTCAAAAACTTCTGCAACGGGCTTTGCAGCATCAATCTAATAGTAAAAGTAACACACTGGTTAGTGCCAAAACATGCAAAATCATTTGAAACCAGGTTAACAAAAATATTGGGAAATAAAGTATTACCTTCCGAACTTTATCCTTAGATTCATAATACTGAACCACAGGGAGACTAGATTCTAAGAAAACTTTAAACCGCTTCCTTATTGTCTCGATGTTATCATCTTCTCTTCCCTTCATTACTCAAGAAAAGAAAAGCAGTATGTTAACACAAAAATGAAATTGAGACACAAAAAGAAAGAACACCTCTGATAGAAAGGTTAATTATCTTACCTGATTCCTATTCAAAATGCGCCTCTCCATCTCTTCCTCAGAACAGTCAAAGAACAGGACAAATTCTGGCTCAATTTTAGTCTGCAGACCATACATTTTCAGCAAATAAGAAGGCATGCTAAATTAAATAAATTATTAACAATTTCATCAATAAGAAATTACATAGAACACTTACGACAGCCTCAAATGCTGCACGATTTTCCTCATTACGAGGAAATCCATCAATGAGGAATTTATCATTACCACTTTCCAGCATTGCTTTCTGGAGAAGCTTAATTGTTACCTCTGAAGGAACAATCTTTCCCTCTTTAATCATGTTCTGAATCATGGTTCTGTAGACCACAAGGGAACAAAATGGTCATGCGAAAGTCTTGCAGAATCGGTTCACAGTTTTCTCAAATAAAAGAACTAAAAATCTACCACCTGTTATTACAATACAGAATGCTCTTCATGCAGAATGACTGAATGGACCCGGAGACAACCCAGACACCTTTAAGGGAACAAATTTGATTTGTTACAACATCCCAGACACTTTGTTGAGAGTCAACGAAGTTTTAATTCAAAACCAGTTAAGAGTCATCCACTACTGAAACATTAGAAACAGATAGACTAGAAACGACATCTCTTATGTCAATGACACCAAAGAGATATTAAATAAATGGAATTGGGATATGGATGGAATATAATGAAATAGAGCCACTTTGAGGTTCCCTATGAAAGGAGGCATGAAGCGGAGTCACTACGAAAAAGTTCCGGGAGTTACGAAGGAAACTTCGAGTTCATATTGCTCATGGGTTGAGAACGGGAATTGAACTCTATGAGAGAGAATCTCCCGCAGTTCCTCAGTAGCTCAATGGTAGAGTGGTCAGCTGTTAACTGACTGATCGTAGGTTCGAATCCTACTAGGGGAGATTTGATTCATTCCGAATTAAAGAACTAGTCTATTGTGGCATTTTTAAGAATCAAGCACAATTACAGATCCCCAACTGTCCACAAGCATGAGGGTTCATGAGTGATGGTCATTCCAAATTATAGCTTCCTCAATATTTCAATGATAAACACCAAAAATTGTGCAGTATGATTTATCAATTGACAGTTTGTCCAAAGGGTCCATATATTAATTCTGATATCTTAGAAGACAGCTAGTAATAATAATCCATACCCATTTTCAGAACCAGATTTGATTTCTGCCCTGAGAAGATCACCAGCACTCAGATGGGTGTACCCAAAGTGTTGGACAATGTTGGCACACTGGGTTCCTTTTCCACTGCCCGGTCCACCTGGTCAATCAATAAAATATGCCAACTCAGAAATGTCCCAAAACCAAACTAGAGAATGAGAAAGGGAAAACCAGAAATAACAAGCTTGGAAAAATTAAAGGGAAAAAAGATCAGAAATGCAAACATAACACTAAAACATGACAGAGAAATTGTATCAGATTTTAACATAATAGTTTAGTTGAAATTCAGCTTTGACATCTCACACATGCAAATAGCCAAAGACATTAAGAATCAAATTTATTAAAAATAGTCCAACAACACTTAATAAAATATACTTACCCAAAACAAAAACAACAGTAGGCTTCTTCTCAGCTAAGCTTCCATTTGCCTCCTGAAATCAGACATATTTGTCATAAACCGAGATCAAGGCAAGATATGCTCATCAATGATAAAAAGGTTATGCTTCCACAAGCAGGCAAATATAACAAAGCCACATCACAACACTTGCTGACTTTTCTAATGGTATAGATTCACATGATAAGTTTGCTTGCAATTTTATAAAAGCATTTTATTGATTTCACTTCATTCGCAAAAAGTTAACGATCTTTTTAGTGCAACTTTTGTTGCTAAAACATAGATCAAAGGATTCTTTGTAATCGTTGTGACATTTGTTACTTCTTTTCTAATTTCTCGAAACTAGCATGCAACAAATATACTCACTCAACTGGGATCACAAATATATTATCAAATTAAGATTGAAAAAAAACCAGATCAGTACCTTGTTAGCAGCATCAACCACAGTTCCCATGAGTCCCAACTAACTTGATACTGAAAGTATGATCTGCGTAAATATTACATGTATTTAACGTCCGAATTTTCCACTAATTGAGCACGAACCGACAGCAATTCGGTAACGCAGCATTAAAACCAATTATATAAATGAAACACTAGCTAGAACTATAATAGATCTCTAAATTTCAACAAATATTTCTGACAGGACCAATCAATAAATAATATAAATATGATAGGAATAAAAAGAATCATCAATTATTATTATTATTATTATTTTGGGGGGTATAACTTCAATCAGAGGATAGATAGATTTTTGGTCGCAGTAGTGAGAATAAAAGAAATGGAAATAAGCGCTGTGAGATCCGGAGAAATGTCAGAGCTAAGAGTGTCAAGTACCACTGGGAAAGGCATGAAAAGATCAAATAAGGAGAAATGAAGAATTCAGAATATGAGATAGAGGTAGGGAGATCAGATCTGAAGAGAAGTAGTTTCTTTACCTTATTATAGCGCAGCGTAGCGTTAGCGTTGGGATTTGGAGATTGGAGGGAAACAAAAACCAAAAACAAAAAAAGTATAGGCAAGTTAATGCAAAGACGCAGGAATAGGAATGGGGTGAAGATCTGACTCTGATGCTTCCTTCCTTCCTTCCTTTTACGTACAATATATAGAGAGAGGGGGAGAGAACTGGAGAAGGGGAAACTTCCCTTTTGAAAACGTAACTCAAAAATCCTACCTTAACATACCCGTTGGCTCGCTCTTCTCCCGTTCACCCGCGTACACGTCGGTCGGTAGGGGTAATTTGGATAATTCACACCTTTCACTTTTAATTCTTAATATATGCCCTCGGATCTACCACAGAGAATATAAATAAAAAATAAATAAATAACAAAATTAAAGAGACAATATAGCATATTTTATGTTTACAAATAAATTTATTTTTAATTCCTGAAAACTAGGATTTTTGTTATTAATGAAATTTTGGGCATAAGATTCTTTATTCTGATGCGTTAGATGAGGAATGGAGGAGTATTATTTATTTATTTATTTATTTTTGTGATTGAATTGATTAGAGGAATATAAGTGAGAGGTGGGTCTGCTGCAGTGTAGGCTGCTGCGCTCATAAGTCATATCGTACATATCATATTATTAATGAAATTGTTTTTTTTTTTTTTGATAAAAATCAATTACATTTACTTTTTGTATTCGTGTTGAGAAGAAAAGAAAATTAAGATTTTTTATTGATTTTGTGAATGTGCAACGTACTTGCTTAAACTGGAGAAAAAAGAAAGAAAAACAATTTGATTGCATTTGCATGTGATGTTTGTGGGCAGGGCAGGAGAAAAACAAAAAAATTAACGAAATTGTTGCCGGAAAAGGTGGCGTTGATTGATCACCGGTTGGTTAACTCGTAATCAAAGAGAAAAATTCAAATTTTATTTCACAAAAATTGGACTTTAATAAAACTTAAAAAAAGGAAATGAATCACTAATTTTGTGAGTTTCTTTCACAAACTTCAAAAAATTTGGGTGGTTATTAACAGTAGTCGAAGGGGAAGTACCCATTTCCTTGAGCACGGTAACTATTCCTCAATTTCTTTATAGGGTTTGGGGATTTCTTCGTTTGAGAAAAGTAGATCGCGGATTAGCTTCAGCCTTTGCCTTTTGGGTTGTTAATTAATTAATTGGTTTGTTATTGATATCTTGCTATATTAAATTAAATTAAATTAAATGTATGTTATGTAATGCATTCTGATGCGCTTCAAATGTTTGAAAGAACGACTGACTGCAAGAGCACACTGCCATTGGTTGCTCATTGTCGTTCCATCGGCATCATTCAAGGAAAAGGCTAAGGCGGAATTTTCAACAGTAACCACAATTCCGTAAATCTTGAAGACCGGGTGGGTGGTAATGGAAGATCGATATTCGGTGAATAGTCCGAGAAGAATTCTGAGTTTTTCAAAGAGAAGAAGAGCCACAGTATCGTTTTTAGATCAAGATAACAAGGCGGCTTACTCTGGGTTTGGTCCCAAAACTTCCGAAGTTTATGGATTTGTTGGATCCATTACCACCGTTGTTGCTACAGGTGGTTTTCTTCTTCAAATTCTTTTCTTTTCTTTTTTCTATCAAAAATGATAGAAATTAACTTTGACAGTTCTTTCTGGGCTCATACAGGGATATTTTTGGTGTGGGCATACGTTCCTGAACGTTGGTTACATGCCATCGGGATTTCTTACTATCCCAGCAGGTCAGTAATATTATTGATCTTGCATCAATCAATCAGATGGATTTTTTTTTTTTCAAAAAAATTAATAAGTGTATTGATTTTTCTTGGCAAAGGTATTGGGCGTTGGCAGTGCCAGCTTACGCTACGGTGACAGTGGTATTAGCACTAGCATTTTATATTGGTCTTAATTTCATGTCCACTCCTTCCTCAACTTCTTCAAGTACAATGTTTGGTAAGCTAGTCGATATCGTCGTCACTTTTTCAGTTATTTCCTTCTGCGACAACTAACTGTGTTTATAATTAATACAAATGGTTTTTGTTTTGCAGATGAATTCAGCAGAGAACCTTCAACTTCTCTTCCTCTAATGGACGAGGGTGATGACCGGCCAATCGAGCCAATATCTGATATTGGAATTCACAAAGTCAATGCTCTCATGTTTAACAACGATGTAAAATGATATTTTTCATTTTTCTTTAATTAATGCGTTATTAATTACATACATTTTCTTTGTCAAAAACTTCAAACGCCCACGACCACGATGGCTAAGAAAATAACTAATAGAATAAGCGAGTTTGGTGTTTGTTTGTGAAAATAACAAAGGCAGCAGGGAAGATTAAAGAGTTAGTTACTTATAATGCGCCGGATCAAAATCTTCCCGAGTCTGTCGTCCCAAGATGGTTCAGTTTTTGAGTAAATATGTACGACCAAATTAAATCATCAATTTCTACCCCCAACACCTGATTTTCTTGGTAGCATACAGTACAATGCTTTTTTAAGTAACAACTTCTGGATTATCTTCACTGCTCTGACTTGTAATCCTGTCCATCTGTGCAACCAGCAACTCATGCACTCTATCCTTCAGCTGCAGAGCACAAACCATTTAATTTAATTTGAAATGGGAAACATCCAAAGAAAAGACTACTGAAGCATAATATGCTTCCAGACAAAAGAAGAAAGATGACTTTGTCCCCGTGGTAGTCTCAACTTTTGCTTCAAAATTTGTAAGATTTCACTGCAGAACGCAATCTTCAAAATTAACTAGGTCAACTACAAAGAAAATTTTCTGTTATGCGCCTACACCTAACTGAGATTTTAAAAGGCATACAAATCCTCACTTGATTGGTTACCAACAACCTTATAAAAGTTATATCATTATCAGATGGGGCAGCTGAGCAACAAGTTTAATGGATTACTTGAATAATATCTATCACTAAGATTAATTTTGTCTCACAATCATGCCATACTAATAGTTCACCAGAATCACCACATGGCAGGCTTTAAAATTTATGCCACTAGAACACCAAGGGCCGAGCAGAAATTTCACTGCAAGGTTAAATCTAGGAGATGATGACTAAAGACAAGAAGACAGGTTAAGAGAGTCAAAACTATACTTACCTCACTGACCCCTTCTTCATTCTTCACTGATACACGGATTGCTCCATCAGGTCCCATTTCCCTGTACTTTGCCATTTCAAGATGCTTAGCATTGTCATCTTCTGTGACGAAAACCACAGGAGATGTATGCAACAAATCACATTTTGAGACGACATCAAGCCAAAGATGATCACTGAACCTCTCTTTTATCTCTTCGTATATCACGAACTACATAATGCAATATCAGCAACCAAAACTAATTAATAACGCGGTAAAGGAAATATGGATAAACTTGTTACTTTCTAAACAAAAAGATTGATCAGATCAATGAAATGTTCTTTCTTCTGGCAAATCTTTAATTGGTACACAAAATAGTTAGTTACCATAACAAAAGCCAATTTCCTTCAAAAATTCTATTATTAAGTCTGATTGAGATACCATTTACTGCAATGGAAAAGAAAATATTTGGCTTCACATGATAGTAAGGGCTATGCTTCTGTTCTCACATGAAAAAGCTTGAAGAAAATGTTATTTTGAAAAAATTCATCTCTAGATTGGCACTATATCACATGAAAATAAAACAAATTAACACTGCTGAAGCAACTGCAGCAGTCCTATTGCCTCTCAGCATATTAAATCAATAAACTAAAAACAATTGCCATTCATTCCTTTAGTGAAAATATGCACAACATTATATTTTCAATCTTAAGCTACATCATTAATACCTGATCAGAAGGTGAGGTTCCACATTCTCCAGATAGATCGTGGACAAATAAAATTGCTGTGGGCAAATGTGAAAGCACCGCAAGTGTTAACTTCTCCAAATTGTTCCGGTCCTCTGTAGATTCAAATAAAGAAATAACCATTAATGATTAGGACTATCTCCCTTAAAAAAACTTTGGAATGTAGAAGTCGATCAATTAGACAAAAACAAGTGTCTTTTACCATCACTTCTCCTCAACAGGCCAGGGGTGTCAGTGACCTGCAATCAATTTTGGGCATAAACAACTTCTGCAATGGAAAATGAAACTGTGAAAGCATTCCATCTTAAAGAAAATACTTAACCTGAAAATTCTGATAGCTTAGAGTAATATGACCCATCAAAATTCCTCTAGTGGTAAATGGGTAGTTGCAGACCTGAGGGGAAAGGTACAGTTAACAGCAGGGTAACAACAGTCTTTCATACAAATTCCAGTTCACCTGTTACATTTGCATCAGATATTTTAAGATTTACAACCCAAATTGTCGATCGAATAAAGTCTAAGAGTCCTATAATTTAAAGTTATCTTCTCGCTTATCCTTCCTTACTAAGATTCTACCTTATGAAGGATAAAATTCCATTCAAATTGTCAATGTTTGCAATATCCCATGGAACAATGATTGTGAAGCATTTGGAAGAAGGATTGTTATTGAAGAGCTCATTTCAGAACTCAGCCAGACCTCAGCACTTACAAATTCACAACAATATCTGACCCAAAGTGAGATTGGATCAACTAGGTTCATCAGTATCATTTTTTGCAGGAATTATATTAAATTAAGCAAAACAAAACAAGAATAATTGAGAGGAAATAACTATCATTTAGAAATCTGTGCAAACCTCAGGCTTCCCTGTGGAGAGTACACGAACCAAGGATGACTTTCCCACATTAGGAGCTCCAACAAGACAGAGAGTAGGCGTTTCGAGATCAACTACTGGCATGGCCCGCAAGATCTATACCATAGAGTAACCATAGGTTCTCAGATATGTTCCAGTTGTAACATGAGCAAATTATATATCAGTACTAACAGTGAGGTTACCTAAAAGCATAACAAGAAGCAATAACTTGGAAAACACTGAAAAGAAGATAAAAACTATCCAATCATAGTTCAGCATGCCATCATTTAAAGCAACAGTTACCTTAGCAACATTCAATAAATCATCAACAGCTTTTCCTTCACGATTAAATATTTCCTCAAGTCTCTCCATGCCCTGCAGATAAAATCATATCATTCGTAATATTTATTGATATTAAAAATTAAAAACAAAAAACAAAAAACAAAAATAATAACTGACCTCATTCAACCTTTGCTCTGCCTCTCTTTTAGACAAAGACTGCCGGAAATTAAATCAGATGGTATAACAAATTTCTTTCCACAAACATAGACATAATATAACATGTATTAAACATTTAGCCTTTCAGGCACATCTAACAAAAACAAGAGAGTAAGATAACGTGTTAATCAGTTAGCCTTCAATCACATCTAAGAAAAACAAGGCGATAACAGGGCAAAGCATCAGAAATAAACATGCACAAACGCATCCGAAGTAAAAAAATCTGAATGAGTACAAAGAAAAGTCATCAACACAGAATTTGACAGTAAAGACACATAATAAAGATCTTCAAATAGCTTTAACCAAGCTAAAGGATATGTTTGGGTAATACCAAACTTGATTTTAATCAAGCAACAACTGGAAGCATTCCCATAAGGGAATGGAGGGAATTCACTAAAAGCCAAGTGTCCAACCTTTGCACAGAGAGAAGCATGCTCTTTTCCAATTGATACCACCTTCTTTCTCAGAGCATCCACACTTTTCAAAACCTGAAAAAGCAAAAGTGTAATTACATTTTGTATGTCACAAAGAATCCAATGAAACCTTTCCACACAGACAATAACTTATGTATAGAAATACCACTGTAATGAACAAAATACATTTTCCAATAACAGCTTGTTTCTCAAGAGCAACATATGGCCTAGAATACATTTGCTGGCTTAAATGAAAGTCAAAGATCCCAGAACGTTAATAAAGACTTTACCTTTTCGTAGTTTCCATCTCCAAGTGTCAACTCAACAAGAGATCGTTCATAAGGGTGCAAATATTTTCTATTAGGAAAATTTTCCATGTAGCCTCTCAAAGGAACTGCCAATTCCTGAAGATGTCAGCTTTAAGCCACGTGTTCTGAATACGAGCATTGATATACACAAAAGATAAATGGGCACACAAGACATACTTTCATTAGTGCATCAAGTTGCTTTGCAGCTCTGTTTCTCTCTCGCTTAGCAATATTGGCAATACCTAATGAAACAAATGCAATAAGCGAACAAAGAAAATAAATAAATATCATAATTAAGCAATTAAAAGTGTGAAAACGTAGAGAAAAGAAATACCTTTAGTAGGGGAAACTCTCTTTGCCTTCCTCAAAGCCGAATACAAAATATCAACGGATGGCATCACCATAGGTAGCTTTTGAAATGCACCCACATCATTAATTTTGTGCTACAAATGAAAACAGAGGCCGCACATAAATGTATATTTGTGTATTAATGGAGGGGGCAAATTCAAAGAAAAGAAAAAAAAACCTTCGGCTTTTTCTCGGCAATTTCGAGGGCGGCAGTTTGAACTTGTCTACATAAGCATAAGCTCCGATATTCAGTGGTTGACGGAAACACATATAAGCCTGAAATGTAATTGAAGCAATGGTAAAGAAATAGAATATAAAGAAAGAGAAGTGGAAGCTAGGGTTGAAATAGAATTATAGCAACCTTTTGATTTTAAAGGAGAAGTTCGAAGCTGAAGCTGAAGCTGAATTTTAGTGCAGGGAATTTGCCATATCTGTAACTGATTTAAACCTCCTCTGATAGCCATTGCTCTCTTTTGGCCTTTGGCCTTGGGGTGGGAATTTTAGGGTTCCCTTGGAAGAATAAATGCCATCTATCTATCTCCACGGTTTCACTGAGAATTACTGAAATGGTTTTGAAATATTATTGCTTAGGATTTGTTTCTTTTTTCTTTTTTCTTTTTTTTTTCTTTTCATGCATGTAATTTGTGTATGTGGGTGGGTTGTGGCATATAATTATTATTTATGTTATATTTGAGGAGTATCTTGGACAAAAATTGAATTTTAAAAAAATATATGAAACATCATATTATAATATATTGTATTTCTGTTTTCAAAATAGTATATTATAATAATAATAATAATAATAATAATAATAATAATAATAATAATATTCACAATAGAATAGAAAACTATGCTGCATCACACAATAAGCAATGCATCCACTAAATGAAATTCTTTCTTTGTCCCCAAAAAGCACCAAGTAAGATTACTTTCTATTTTAAGAAAATAATACATAAAAATTATGATCAAACAGAACTTCTTACGCCAGAGTATTTTCGTCCTTTTGATTCTATAATAAAATATTGTGAGTATGTTTATAGGTAAGATATGGAATGCAGAATAGTATATGGTACCGATTGTAATTCTATTTTATAAATTCACCCAAAAAAGGCAACAAATAGTTATTAGTATGAGGCAAAAGTTTTCAGGCCAAAAAATACATCAATAAGATAACAACTAATATATATAAGACATTACAAGAATCTAGCATCCAATCCAATATACAATATGATGCTAAGCAATACCACACCATATAATAAATTTGAACTGTTCAACAGTCCTTTTTCCTAACCCACAAAAAAAAGAAACCACATTCGTAAGAACCAATATAATACAAAGGAAACAACCAAACATGAACTAATCTCATCGTGCCCATGAAACTGAATCAATCTCATCTCTCGCCGCCTTGTATAATTCAAGCCTCTTCGCACACTGCTGTCTCCTTTCCATCAATGCTGGATCTTCATCTAACATTTGTCCCAGTTGCTTACCCTGAAACACGTTCCAAACCAGAAATCAGTATTAGTATATATCAAAGAAAAACTAATAGGTTATCACATGCTCTTTAAATATTTTCCCTTACCTCTCTCTTCCCTATTTGTGTGTAGAAGTGATTTAATAATGACAGCTTCGCTTCCCTAACTTGACAATAAACAATTGCTTTTGGAATTGTGTTTCTAAGTGTTTCCGACACCATACCCACATACGATGACACATTTGATCCTATCCTCCTAAAGTGCCCCTCCGTATAACGATCTACCGTTGAGGTAGCAGGATTTCCAGCTTTTTCTACTTCCTGGGGAAGCCTTCGAAAGAACTCAACTGTCAAATACGAAGATTCCATATCCACCAGACGGACAACAGTCTTCTTGCTCTCATCACGGAACCTTTCCAATGCCTCGTTTGCAGCAGCCGCAATCTCAGCTTGCAGAGTTGGGAAGCGTCTCAATTCCTGCTTGTCACAAGAAAATTAAAGATATAAACCTTCTTCATCCTCTCAGGAAACTTTTAGTAAAACTAGACAACTCAGCTAAATTCTCTGAATTTCACCTGAGTTTCTCCTATTGACTTCCTCACGAGCTCTTTCAAGACAAAGTGGACCTACACCAGGATTTCAAAATCAGCATAAATCTTGTGATATTTTTCAATAGATTCTCACAAGTTCCAGACAAATTGAACATCCTTTTCAAGACGAAACCTAGCAATTCAGCAATTGCAGAAAGCAGGACAACTTACAGCATCCACCGAAGCTTCAGATGGGCCTCGAAAATAATTCAGCGACCCCTCAATGAGGCGGCGGTATCCTTGCTCAGGGGCTATCAAGTGGGGTTGATAACCATCTGCTTCTGACACCACTTTCCTAACATTCTGAAGAGACAAATGCCGATCAAATGGAAGCTTCCTCAAAGCAGCAGGAAGCTGGTTGTCAAACACTCCGTAAATACGATCACCTCCAGGTCGCCTGATATATCAAATTAAATAAAATCCAAAGAAATAAATTCCAGGCATGCAATCAGTTGAGGAGTCCAGGACGAGGAGCATTTTTTGTCTCAGAAAAAATTACTCAAGAATCCACTTCATATAACAAGTTTACTATTGGAGCACTTTCTCTATAAAGCAGATACATTCCTGGTCCAACTATGGACCAAACAGCTCAACTTGAAAACCATGATGCAGAGTTGGTGGGCAGGTTTACAAATGAATTTGACAGATAATAAGCACATATATAGAAAGAGAGAATTTAAGTAAAGCAGTTACCCTCCATCCAGATGCTCTTTGAATATCCGATCAAATGCTCGACATAGTTCCAAGATAGTGTATAGTTGTGCCTAAACAGAATATCAAAGTTATGTACAATGTAAACATATTATTCATTAACGATTGTAATGGATTAGGAGTCTTTAGCCACTCACCCCAGCATCAACAGCAATAGGCCGACCAAGA
Source organism: Melia azedarach (assembly GCA_028052125.1). Lineage (NCBI taxonomy): Eukaryota > Viridiplantae > Streptophyta > Magnoliopsida > Sapindales > Meliaceae > Melia > Melia azedarach. Next base: position 2,541,741 of record CM051394.1, on the reverse strand, counting down.
TGGTCCATCTCTGATTCAAGTTCTTCAATGCTTTTGTTTATCAAGGATGTGATACTTGGTATCCGAGCCCTGATTACGGACTCCAATTGCTGAAAACAAGGCACATAATCCAAATGATAATTCCTTTAAACCAAAAAACAATTTATTTTATGCAAGATGCTTGAAATCATACCTTTGAGAGAAGCTTTGCAAGATACTCTGAACCCATTTTGTTGGCTAAATGTCCATAGTCTGGACTGGTAGCAAAGTACTCACGCTCCTTCCGCCTTGCAACAATCATGTCAACATTTCTGTTTATATCAGCTTGTGAACGGTTCACAATTCCAACCCAAGGATGTTGCAGTCGATAAGATCTTCCTTCGAGCACCTAAGGAGAGAAAAACACACAAAAGCTTATCCAACAGTTTTGTAATAAATAAGTAGCTATCAGAAAAGACAAAATATGCACCGGAAAAACAATACAAGGACGCTGGTGATAATATAGTGTCTCCAGCAACTAACCCAATAACACTATCCACATACTAAAAATAGTTAATACTTCCCAGCCATTTCACTCAAGCTAACACAGCCGTTATCCCAATTAATGGGAACTTGATAACAGTTGAAGATTCTGAAAATAAAGAAAGTAAAAGAAAGAAATAGAGATAGAGAGTGAATTTACATCCAACGCATTAGTTCCCTTGTCCATCAAATCCAACTTGGTCAACACGCCAAATGTCCGTTCACCTGCGACAGCTCACAAAAATTAAGATCAAACCGCAAGACAATTTTCGGAAGAGAATGTGTAATTCAACCATTAAATAAAAAAACTAAATGGTACATACCAGTAGGATCAACTTCTCTAGCAAGTTTGATAGCATCAGACGTGGCAATATCTTGATTGGCCGGAGATATTGCCAAGATGATGCAATTAGGCTGCAAATATCAATCAAACATCATTAGGAAGTAAACAGGGTGCACATAAGAAATTCAATGTGAAAATAAAATGTACAAGAAAAAAGGTGATATACTCAGATAGAAAGAGAATTCAAACTAGCTCATTAGTCATGTTTAATAATAAATTTTTGTTCATGAAAGAGATGGTTTAAATGAGGGATATCAAGGAAACCAAAAAACAAACAGCGCAGAAATTAAAATAGTATAGCTACTGTCTTGTTACCTTCTCAACATAAGTTCGCACCATGGTTTCAATGTCTTGAACAATAGTATCAGGCTGTCCCTCTGAAATAGGTAGGTCCCATGTTGAGGATTATATATTATAGCCAAGAAATGCACAAAATTTACTTGAGAATATACAACTAAGAACATACCAACAGCTACTTTGGTCAGACCAGGTAAATCGATCAGGGTTAAGTTGACAACTGCAAGTAAAGGAAACCCAAAAAATGATCAGAGTAAGAAACAAAAAATGACAGTTACGCGTACAGATAAAAAAACATTAATGAATGGTAAAGAAAATGACAAACCATTTGGAGAATAGATACTAAGATGGATGGGAATAGGGGATATCTGTTTTGTCCTCCCTGTTACTCTATCAGTTTCATCTTGAATTTCCTTACGTACCATGGCTGCACTCCAAGAATTAGAAAGATTCAGCTCCCAGAGTTAATCAACAAATAAATAAACAAATAATCATTTTACATAAACAAATGAAAATTTGTACTCGACTCCATTCAGTACTAACATATTCTGACGTGGATTATGAAATTCACGAAATCAAAAACAGCATATTTAAACGACATTAGAGAAATTAATTCTAACGGACACAAGCTATAAAAACTTTGGCATACTAAAAGATACAAAAAAAAAAAATGAAAGTAACGAAATTAGACATACAGAAATCAGTGAATCTTCTTTTGGGCAAGTGAAGAAACTCAGCGTACTCCTGTGAACCATCTTCTGTCTTGTGAAGCTGCAATACCAACGGCCGTCTCGTCACAATTCCTACAATTATAATTTTTTTCGATTATTGAGCTTAGCGTAAATAATAAGTTTAACTACTCAAACGAATATTAACCAGAAAAAGAAAGAACTAACCCGATCCTCTCGGAAGAAAGTCTCGACCGACTATGCTTTCCAGAACAGAAGATTTTCCTGAACTCTGGCCACCAACAACAGCGACAGAAGGAAGAGCTTCCCAGAGAGAAGAGAAAGTGTTATCGCCATCTCCGTAATCTCCGAGCACAGTACAAGCTCGCTGAATCCGATTCACCAAACCAATCAAGCTCTCCATCGTAGTCATTTTCAAAATTTAACTACTGCTTTTGCTTTCCTGTCGCAATATTAAAAACCCAAGATCTGATGCAATTTTGGAACCCCTGTCCAATTTTCTCACCGGAAAAACCTAGAAGACAGAGAAACGGCTCGACTCACAACGGGGTAACGTAGGACTTATGATAGAAATACACAGAGAAAAATAAAAACTAAATATATTGCGCGTGTTTTTGGACAATGAAACACTATCGGTAAACATATAATGCGCTGACTGCGCACAGTCGCGAGTTGGTGTTTTTTTATTTTAATAATTAAAAAAAATTCAATAAAAGAAAGAAACTTCTACTTGTCACGCGTTCTGAATTTGAAATTTGAATCGACGAACAAGCGGTCCCTACTAAGAAATTTCTATAAAAACTCCAAAGAACTTTTGGAAAATAACCAATAATGTCCCTATTTGATAAGTCAAATTAAAAAATGCTACTGACACTAATTTTTAATTAAAATTATTCATTTATTTCTCAAATTAACAAAATAGTCCTCATGTCCCCCTTTTTTTTTTTGCTTAACTAAAAATTCATGCTTTACTCAGAACTATGAATTCAATTAACTCGAAACTTAAATTTTATCTTAATTCGAAAGTACAGTTCCAACCTGACTCGAAACTATTTTTCTACTATACTTGAAAGTGTATTTTGAACTTAAGTCAAAACTATAAGTTTTACTTTAACTAGAAAATACATTATTCGAAACTATAAGTATTACCTTTAACTCAAAAGTATATTTGAAACGTGACTAGATAATGTACTTTCGAGTCACCTTATAAATACACTTTCAAATATAACTTAATTTAAAAGTATTAAAGATTAATCGCAGAATAACATTTTTAAATAAAATTCGATAAAGGACATGAAAATAATTCTATCCAAATGAGTGAAAAAATGATATTTTTTATTAAAAATTTATTGATGGGATATTTTTAAAATTTTATTATAAAATAAGGATATTTTTTTGTTATTTTTCAGAACTTTTCGATAAAATTCTAATAGAACTTAAAAAGTCTACCTTTCCAAATGGGCGGCTAAGAGTAGCCCAAATAGAATCTGTTACAACGTCTCCAAATCAAACTTACTATTAAAACACTAATTCGGCCGATTAAGGAAATTTTTGTATATTTATATGAAATTTATATTGTAACATATTGCCCTGTGATACATTAAAATTTAATAAAATAGTGTCCACATAAGCAATTATTGTAGAGATGTGGTGCAATTGAACCAATGAGGTTGCAGCGTCACCGACAGAGCTATTTAATTGCACAAAATGTTATACTAATTAAATTATTGAATCAAACTTAATAGACAAATTTTACGGGTGAGTGATGATTGGGGAAGGAAGTGATAATTTTACATTACTAAAATTGATGCCAGCTACCACAGATGGCACATAATTAAAAGAATCGTGCCAACAAACTAACAAACTTTTGGCAGCAGAAACAATACATACAACAAAATGCTCTCTGTTGTTATCGGCCAATTCAAAGATTTATACAGATGCTTCTGATCCGTGGAGTCTTCAAAGAAAGTTGCTTGATAAATAAATTGGGTGCAAATCTGCTCTCGCACGTTAAAGACGTCGGTGAATTTGATAAATGGTTCATTCCTTCCTGTAAACTAAGGTCGGATAGTTGGGACCCCACATGTTTCTCTCCACAAAATCTAGTAGTTCTTCCTGCAAATCACAAATATTTATTTATCTTCGGTCAAATTTAAAATTCCAGCAAGCAATCAGGATATTTTATATGCCCATAAGTGCTCAAAACGACTTGGCACCTCAAGGAAAGGAGAACAAGATTAATTCACCATGTAGCCAAATGGTTGTAAGTAAAAAGGTTTAGTTCATTCGGTGTTTTTTTTCTTCCACTTCTCTTTTGTATGCCCGTGCATGGTGTGGACAGAAAAGAATCGCATCAGATCCAGTAAAATGAAAGGTGTGGGTTCAGGAATTCAGCTCCATAAAGTAATTAACTAGCACTTAATCATAAACTACTTTTAACACATCACACGAAATATTCCAATTAAACCAAAGTATTTAAATTATTGTTTATTGATTTCCTGATATGAATCAACACCTTAAACTAGTTATATGGAGGAATCAAAGTATCGTCTGAAAAAACTAACGATATTCTCTTATTGTCAACCATCGACTTTTGGTTGTGTTGGCAGCTAACTTCTTGATGGGACGATCATCACCTTTTTAAATCAGAATGAGGGTCCCAAAAAGCCTATGACCTAAGTCTTTCTCTTCAGTTAATATGTGTATATCTTATGTGGAAATATAGTGGAACTGGTATACAGGGACAAGTAGCACAATAACACAAGTAGAACTGGATTTATGAATCAAGAGCAATAATACCTTGTTCAGTCTCTGGAGCTCTCGAGCATCCATTTCACGGTAACCTTCTGCCAGATTCTCTTCTACAGCTTCCTTCACAACAGCAGCAGCTACCTCCTTTGTTATATCTCGTATGCTGTGTAAATTTAAAATTCAGCGAACTTGCCCATAGTCTTGAAACCTCATAAATAAAGGGAGAAACAAACTTTTTACCTAGATATAGAAGGGTATATTTTTCCGCTGAGAACCTCCTCTTCCGTCATGTATTCTGCTAGGCTGTATTTTTCAATTGAATTTCAGAAAAATCAACAAAAGAACCAGAAAAATCTAAAATAATCTTTAAAGAACTATTTACAAGAACATAGAAAAATATCAATGGGAACACTGGGCTAAGGGTCCAGATTTTATCAACTTATATTTGTGTTGATGGTAATAAATTCACAAATTCAGCATTTGTGGAAATGTCCATCTGATAGAAGTTGTCTTTTTAATAACAAATGACAGTACCACTCTGCTGCAGCCTGTAGCATGCCATCTGAGATGATCCTCGAACCGGATAGAAGAGTTCCAAGTCCAACACTGCATGAACAGATAGTTAAATCATAAAGAATGAATAAATGACTTAGATTGACGTGTAACAAAGTAGAATTGGATACCAACCCTGGAAAGAGGTACATATTGTTCCCCTGGTTGCAGTGCCCAATATGACCATTTCCTGCAGGACTCAGAAGTTGCAAATAACAAAAGCTCTTACAATCACAAAGGAAAATGGAAGGCAAATTTGCATTGGCTAAAAGAATACATTGTTCCCAAGGTTGCATTAAGTGTATATTCACTTTCTAAAACATATAATTGTAATTATGCTCATCAGATAGAATAGAAAGAGAAAAGCAAGAGCCTAATCTTAAGTTGCCATATCAAGAAACTATATAGTTCCTGAGCCCCACTTAGCAAAGAAAAAGCAACCTAATCCAGCGATAAAAACCTTTAATAGAGAAGTATGTTGCATGTGCTAAATTGGCAGTGAAGTATGCATGTCGTTGTTTCTGTTCGAAAATTCCAATGTGGCATAAATAAGCTAAACTAAAGTATAGTTCTGTCCAGCTCGAAAGGATTCGAATAGACTATAACATTGAGAAGATGGAAGAAAATATCCAATCCATTTGTCTTCATACATACCAAGATCGACATCTTTAAATGGGCTTCCACTTGCAAATATAATATTGTCACCAACAATGGAAAATGCTTCTTCTGAGGTGCATTCAGCTGCCAAAGAGCGACAAACAAGAATGAAAAGAAGGCCTAGTTTAAAGGTTACAAACTAATATAAACAGCCATGCTAATTTTACTTCAAAAGTCAAACAAGATGGGAGAAGATATACCATTTTTTGTGGGGTTTGACATTGCAAAGATGGCCGGTCTAGTCGAAGTTGAACCTTTCATAGCTTCCAAAACCTAAGATAGTATGTGCATATTAAGGACATTGCAGGACAAACAAGATAGAAAACAATGGAAGCTAAAGAAAGACTCTAAGCTATTCAAAATTCTTAAAAACGATATATTGTCCCTTTATTTGACTATTAAAATACATTTTTGTTGCCTCTTTTCTCATTTTTCTTTTTAGGCAGTTTTCCAAAGCTATCAAAAACTTTCTTCTAAGGCATTAACCATCGAGTATTTTACAGCCACAGCAAACTAAAAATAGAAAGTAATCGTAGTATGAAGCATAGATTTGCTATGTAGATTTCTTGATGTGTAAGGTGATATTTAAATCCCTCTGCAAGTTTCAACCTAAATTTCACTATCCTAATAATCAGCAACAAGGAGAAAAAATTCTATATGTATTTTCATTTATACTCATTATGTACCTCTTTTGAGAACAGTCCTCCAACTGCAGATAATCCAAGAAGCACATCAGGCTTAACTTGTTGCACCTGGTTATTATAATAAAAAAACGTCAAACATGAAAACCAGGCAATTTCACATAAACAGACATAGTTTACATCATATGTATAGTTCACATCTGAGAATTTCACAAACCACTTCCACAAGACTCGCGCCTTCCCGTAGTCCCTGACGACCAGCTTCTTTCACCTTCCATGCAAAAGGCCGGGCTTCTGGATCAATATTTTCACGATCCTCGGTAATAAGTCCCTGGATATACACAAAAGCCAACCAATTTTAATCATTTCTATTCAGTGGGAAAATAATTTCCTTCAACATTACAAGATATTGATGCAAAAGGTTACAAGATATTGATGCAAAAGGGAGTACAATTCTAACAAATCAGGATTTAGAGATGCACTTAACAAGAGTTAAGCAAAGGAATCACAACAAAAAATTAATTATGATACTCAAAAGCACGATGCAACAGAACCAGACTAGCAAGTGCAAGTACTCACATTGGCATCAACTACCCAGAATTGACTCCGTGCACTATCAAAAGCAGATTCATTATTTCCTAACATCCTTGCCATGGTCTTCCTTGCAGCATTAAGAACTCCTATTCCTGCACTGCAACAGTTCAAAGATCATGCGAAAAGAGCCCTGATATCTTTTGTTGGACATTCTTCTATTTGTGTCTATCAGATTCCACGTAGTTATTTATAAATTTCATTAAAATTTGAGAAGATCAAGCAGCATCAACAAAAGAAAGGAGAGTTTTGGATTTACCAAAAGGTGATAAGACCAACACTGTAGCATCTTAACAGAAGATGATAAGACCCATATGTTAATAGCTGTTTGATGGAATAAAATCATTGAAATAACCACAACATAGCACTAAGATTAATTAATGCTAATATTACAGCTAAGAACCCCCAGCTTTTATCAGCCAACTAACAAGACAATTCCCAATATCCAGGCAGCTAATTAGATTAATTTGCATATGCCCAACTAACTTTGAGGACACTGGCCCCAGAGATAATTAGAACGAAAGAGGTAGCATAGAACAATATGATATCAATTAATGCATAGAAAATCAGGTAGCTATATAAAGCGGCCTGGCTCCCTTGGGCAAATATCAGTTACTGAATAACACCACAATCATTTCATCATCTCAAAAAGACAAGAGTGCCAGCTTGGATTTTTCGAGGAAAGATATAAAGCTAACCTTCCAGCCCCGGCAACAACAATCTTTTGCTTTGGGAAGTCAATCATGGGCCTTCCTTGTGCCCTCACAGCTCCTAAAAGACCAGCAATTGCAACCCCTGCTGTACCCTGCATGGTAAATTATCGTAAATAGTGGACCACAAGATTAAAATTGCATCACTTTATAAATAAGAGAATCTATAACAAGGAAAAGAGAAACTCAATTACCTGGACATCATCATTGAACATTCTGTACTTATTTCTGTACCGCTGTAATAGCTTGAATGCCCACTTACTCTGGAAATCTTCAAACTGTAGAAACCCAAGTTTGTTACCAACTCTTTAGCAAATAGAGTTCTTAAATGCATAATCACCGTAACATAAGCAAATAGACATATGCAATAATCATTATTACCTGCACAATCACATGAGGCCAACGAGTGAACACTGCCTCCATAAATTCGTCAATGACTGCAACGTACTCGTCACCATCAAGACGGTGTTCTTGCAACCCCAAATCTAGTAATAATGAATAATCTGTTCATTACTATACTCTAATGAAAACATAAGCAAATGGTGCAACAACAAAATAGAACATCTTTTAATAAGGATAAAATAAAGCATGTGCATAACAGAAATTGAACTAATTAAGACTTACAGAGGGGGTCTTTCAGCAGCTTCTCATTATTGGTTCCAACATCAATCATGACAGGAAGTACCTATTGCCACAGGGACGGCAAGAGAAAAGCAGAAAACACTTTATTAGTTAGCTTAGCTTATAGACGAAGCTACATTTTGTAAACTCCACAGTAAATTGAAAAGAACTATCAATATATATTAAATACATGCACGATGAACTGCAAAAGATGGAAAAATAAAACAAGGAAAAAAAAAGAGGTAAGATACTAAGACAAACTAATGCACTGATCATCTCCAAACAATAATATCACGTACCACAAGACAATTATAGACTATGATGTTTGCATTCTTCTTTTTACTATTGCAGATTGTTAAATCTATTGCAGAAAAAATCAAAGATACCCATAACGCTCAATGCTTTCCTCTATATGTGTAAGAGATACTGATAGATTTGTTTAACACTCAAAATTTCTTCAATTGGTTATGTTGAATAGTGAATTCACTTATAATTAGAAAGTGAATCCATGTTTTTTTCCGAGGATTTGCTCAGTTCTGGAACAATGTTTATAACTACACTCACAAAGTAAACACATTTGTGTGCTTCAAAATGTATTCAACGTGTAAGAAATTGCCTTTGCAAGAGAACAAGAATATCTATATAAAACACAGTATCTGTTCAGCAAGAAATTACCCTTTGAGGATTTATCCCTGCAGCAGCAACATATAAATCCAGCTTCCCAATAGCAATTCCAATTCCCTGAACTCCAAGATCCCCAAGACCCAGTATTCTGCTTCCATCCGTAACAACAATCATATCAACCTGTACTTCTCAAAAATAAACAAATACAAAATACTATGTAAGTAAGCAACTATATTCACTTCACCAGGTCCCATATCAAAATGAAAATCTGAAATCTAAAGCACAAAAATACTGATATTCCATCAACTCTCTCAAGAAAGGAAAGATAAGTAGTACATTCTTTTTACTTGTACAACGATCCCTGTGCACAGAAAGAAGAATACAAACATAAAGAGATAAGAAATGGCACTCTAATGCAATATTTTCAAATGGATTGACCACACAAACTAAAGCTAAAACTAATTGGGATTTGGCACAAAAAAGTCCATGCAAAGCAGTAACTTGTCAAAACAGTTCCAAAAATAAAAACCTGACACTAAAATTCCCAAGAAAGCTTTTACATTTAAGGAAAGATAAGACCTGGTGCAGCAGTCAAATCTAACAGCAACTAATCCACAAGCAGAATAAAATCAATTAAAGAAAAAGGTTCTAAAATTTAGTGCATTATGAACAATGGTGAGTACCTGTTCAGCAGGCCAGTTATAAACCATTGACTTCATTTCTCCACGATCTTCAGCGCTAAAATACATCCCCCTAGGCCTTCTAAAGAGACCACTGTAGTTTTGACAAACAAGACCCACAGTTGGGGTGTAGACTACGGGTGCATATTCCTCGATATTAGCGATTAAAACCTGTCAAAATTAAAGTGAAGTTATGATTATATATTCCCATTTATAGGTTGCAGCGTGCACAATTGTCGAACACACCAAATATAAGTAGTGTTCATTTTTGACATTTCTGCAAATGCAAATTCGAAGATATTTGAGTTACCGCTTAACAAGGAAAGTTCCAACACTTGGGGGCTCATATAACAGAGTACACAAAGATGCACACACCTTGTAGTACATCGTTTCATTTCTATCATGCAATCGGTTAAGTATACGCCACTTGGCCAAAGCATTTGGATCAGATGGTCCATCTCTTGCTTTCACCTCAAGCCTCTTCAAGTCAACCACTGTTAATCAACAAATTCAAATGCTGATAAAACTAATATGGAAGTGTGCATTCAGTTGAAAAATAATGAAGCAACGGTACAATATTTGAAATCCATGGCATGAGCAAATGTTTCTTTTATATGGGACAAAACTATATGGGCACAAAGAGCAGGTATAAATTAACACATGTCACAGTGAAGAAGATGGAATATTTCATTGCATTGATAAAATGTCTTGCAAATTATATGACTTTTACACTAGAAAAGGAAAAGACAAAATTGTGACATTATGAACATTGAGAATATAGCAACAACTCACTGAAACGTTCAATTTGTTGTTCAGAGGTCATAACATTTGGAGGAAGCAGTCCACGAAGATCAAGACGATCGCGTTCCGTCATGGAAAATGCTGTTCCCTAATAATGGAAGTTAAAACAGTCAGACACACCCTCGCTGCAACTCAGAATTGACAAAAACCTAAAATCAATACCAAAAAATACAAAACTTTCAAATGATCTAAGCCGAATAATCAACAGCACTGAATTTCATTCAACAGACAAAAAATTCTGATTAATTCATTCATGAAAACAAGTTTTCCAGATAAATTTATAAAATCAAAGAGAAAATGGAGTAATTAACCTTGTTGAACCAAGGATCGTGAAGAATATCAATACTACGCTTGTGCACAATAACAGGACGGTGTCCTTCACATGGAGTAAACGATCTCGTCTGAATTAAAGCGGCTGGAATTGCCGTTCGTTGTTTAAGCCGTCTGATGAGAGACGACGAGGCTCTGATCTGATTAGAGAAGTTTGGCATTTTGCTCCGAGATTTGCCGAAGAAGATTGAACCCTTGTACTAGCAGTAGTACTACTAGTTGTAAGAACTGAAAGTTGACCCAGTGATTTTGCTAGCTATAGGTCAGTTTCTGTCCGTTTATTTATTTATTTATTTCTCCTCTTTTTGTTTACTTGGGTCGTTCCGGTGAAAAACAGTTGTAGCTTTTTTCCTATTCCTTTTCTACCAATCTGTTATTCGGAATCTTATCATCATCTGCAAACCGCGTCTTCGGCTTCCAAACTTTTAATTTAGCCGCGTAATATATGTATATATAAATTATATCTCTTGCTATTTGCAATAGTTTTTTTTTCTTTTAAGACACCACTTATTAATAATTATTTACTAAATGCAACCCGTCATAATAAAAAAAACGATATCTCTTTATTTAAGGTGATTTGTGGTATTTAAAAAATAAATTTTTTTTTTCTTTCATAATAAATAAAATAGTTTTAATTTATATCATTGTCCCCGAACCACAATGAATAAGGCAATCTAAGTTTTAGTTTAATGAATTTCAAATAATCTTAGTACTAGAAACCAACCACAATCAATCAATGTATAATATATAATCATTTTGAGTAAACAATAAATAAATAATAAATTCAATATTAAAATGTAATAAAATAAAATAATTCGTGATTGCAAATAATAATTTTTTTTAAAAATAGAATAATAATTGTTAATAAAGTAAAGATTTCTAAAACTGTGTAAACTTCGTGATTCTATGCTCTTAACTCTACATTATTTTAATTAATATTATTATTAAATAAGAATAAAGATATGTTTTAAAAAAAATAAGTACTTCAATTTTTTGGAATAATAAATACCTCACTTATGAAAAAATACTAAAATACTACCACGAGACATTATTCTATATATTATTTGAATTTAAATCGACTATTGTATCTTTTAATTATTAAAAAAATATATAAAATAATTCAATTATTCTTATTTTAAATTTGTAATAACCAAATTAATTTTATTAATATTTAAATTTAAATAATATAATAATATTTTAATTCTTAATTATTTTTAAATTTGTTATTAGTTTTTTTACAATATTGATTATACATATTATTTAAAATTATATTTTATTAAAATAGTATATTTAAAAAACTAAGTATAATTAATATTGTCAAAAATCTTTCTAATTGTCAATTTATTACAACATTAATTGTAAACAAAATTTAACAACATAAATTTGCTACAAGAAATTCTTTAGTTAGTTGTAAAAGATTAATTATAAAATTTTACAATAAACTTTTTATTTTTAATATTTTAAAAAAATGATAAGGAGTTTTGACAATATTAATTGTACATAATTTTTTAGAGATGTCATTTTAATAAAATGATGAATTTTAAAAATATGTATAATTAATATTATTAGAAAATAATAATAAACTTAAAGAAAAATAATTAAGAATAAAAATATTTTATAATTTTTAAATTTAAATATTATAATAAAATTATATTGGTTATTATAAAATAAAAATAAGAATAATTAAATTAATTTATATATTTTTTAAGAGTGAAGAAATATTTAATACTGATAAAAAATTTAGGAATATTTTCTTTTTTTCTTAAAAATAAAGGGACAAAACACATTATCTTAATAAAATAAAAATACCACCCAATACAAAGACCAACTTACCACTGGCTCATACTAAACGCAAAAACTTGACGACATCATTCATGGATCGGACGGCCCAATTAATTGAAATGGTGAGGTACGATAATGATTTAAAAAAAAAAAAAAGAGGAAGAGGAAAGAGTTATGGGACCCGATAATCATCAGAACAGTCCAATATATCAATAATTGGATGTAAATCATCATGATACCGTATAATATGGGGAGTCAAATTTTAGTGTTATGTCCTAAATCTTGATAAACTGGGCCGCACTGGATCTGGTAGACCGCATGTTACTTTACTCGCTCCTAGGACTGAGATGTTTATCCCGAAATGGGTTTCGCGCAATATTCTCAAAGCAAGAGAACCTACAAACGCAGCCGTTCCTTCCTGCGACTTTTTGTGTTCAAACACAAACGAAGATGGAAGAAGAAGAAGAAGAAGAAGAAATAATCTTTGTTGTTTCCGTAGTCAATTGTTGAACTTAATTATAATTTAAGAATAAAAAAGGAAGACCTTTACAATTTTTGCAAGTAATTTAGATATTTAAATGCAAAGTGTACGAGCATGTGATGATTAATTGACTAACTATTGCTTGTTTTGATGGGAATCGTGGTTCTTATTATTGTGGTTGAATATACCATTTGTAAGAAAGCAAAGTTTAATTACAAAATTAAAATAAGAATGAGACTATAGCCAAGTGCACTGCACGTGGTGATTTAATAATGCCCAAAATACATAAATATTGATAGTGCCCAGGATAAATAAAAAATAGACTTTTGTAAGTATTAATCGCTAGCTATCTCTCTTTTTTGTTCTCGTTCGTGTTTTGTTTCGAGTTACATTTTAATTCATGGATGCGTTGTGTTATTTCCATTATTCTTGTTCCATAACATAAGAGCTGAGCTGAGTTCGGAGTCATGAGTTTACCCCACAAAAAGATTTTAAATTTATTGTATATATTAGCTTTTGTAACTTGACTTTGCGTTTTGTCATCTTGATATGATATGATCCTCGTACAAGTACAAAATTCTATTTTTTTGGATCCACTCCTAGCTAAAATCCAGTCACGTCCGTATAACAATGACAGCAAAACCGCCCCAGCTAACAAAACGATATTCGAGCGTGTATTTATAAAAAATGATACCGTAAAAATCAATCACTGCAACACACAGTTGATACTCATTCAAGATAATTGATCTGCTGGTGTTGAGTGAAGTAATTGAACAAGTTTATCTCGTCCCAATTACAGGGCAAATTAACTGGAAGAGCAACCATACGCATACATCACGCACATGTAAAAAATAAAAGCAAAGGAAAAAGGGCTTTGGATGTGAAGGACTCGGGAGAAATAATTCACTGCATAAACTTTCTTTCGCAGTGGAGGTAGCATTAACTATTAATTATTAATTATTATTAGCAAACGTGAATGATGGCTGGAAAGTGGAGAATTCCCCATCCCATGGTGTACGTTATGTAAAAGCTATTATGCTTTTTTATTCTTACAGATGTAATCCAAAACATGCACAATCACTTGGTGCTTCGCGGACAGTGAATACACGTTACATTACTACTCAATTAAACATGCGTATGCACACTTTACAGGAAAGCAATGACATCATTTTGCCTCTTGCATTCTTAAACCCACAACCATAACCAAAATCAAAATTAGCACACGAGGACGAGGTGTTTGTTATATTGATATCGATATATATATATATATATATAGTACAAATTAGATTAATATATATACATATAGATAATATATTATTGATAATTATTAATTCATTTTAAGATTACAGGACAGCTATATTTATTTAATTATTTATTCAGTTATTGACTTGGTTATTACCCTAGTATAAATTAAATTAGGCATCGGAAATTAATTGATCTCATTAACATGTCACCGAAACTTACTCTCGTTTATTAATTAGTCAAGGAATACAAGTCAAGCGCTCATTGCCGACCCTCTAACTCCGTTCTTTGACTATCAAACCACATTAAATATATTAAGTTAGAACCTCCACACAAGGATTTCCCCTCCCTGTTCTTTTTTAAAATTACATTTTTGTTCACAAATTTAACATTGTGCTGTAAAATTTTTATAACGTCTCTGTTTGTCACGCATTTCTCCATATGACTAAAAAATTATGCTTCGTATTAACAAGGGAATTAGGGCACTGCCAATGTAACAATATCATGAGATATATCAAATTATAATTGCTAGTACTGAATTTTATTTTATCATTAATTTAAGTAATGTTAGAGAATTAGAAATGGGATGAAATTCAACTCAAAAAAATATTTATTTTTATTTAATTGAATGGATTTTTGATAAAGAGAGACTAACAAAAATTTTAATGGAAAGAATTCAAATACTATAGTATTGAACAAAAACGAAAACAATAGAAATTAGATGGAGAAACGTGTAAAAGGTTAATAGGTCACTACGTTACGTTACGTTAACGTTAGGGATGTTTATAAATAACAGTATCGAATTACTGACTCAATAATAATCTTGTAAAATATTAGGGATTAAAATGAAATTCTGCCAGAATTGGGTGGGTAGTGAAAAAGGATTGGTTGCCACAATTACCACCACTGTAAAAGCCACGCTGCGCACCTTTTATTTATTTATTAATGTTGTTGTTGTTGTTGTTGTTGTTTTTAACAGCGCGTGAATGTCTTTTCATAAACGGACAAACAGCCGTGTGATATATAAGCTGGATGAGAGACACCTAACCTTAACTTTGGTCGCCATTGATCCGATTTAACTTCATCACGCGCCGCCAAAACAGGCGTGGAATTAACCCCCTCTATTAGCTTCTAAGCACGTTAGAACAATTCTTAATTTTCCACCAAAACAAAATCTAATCCAATGATTATTATAAAATAAAACAAAGTAAGTAAACCAGAAAACAAATATATATACCCACACACATATAATTTTGAAGAAAAGGTAACCAATCTTGAAAGAAAACATTTAGGATGAGGTAATCATTATATTCCACCTAATAGGATAAGAAAGTCAACACCAACATCGTTTATTTATTTTTAAATATTATTGTTATTATTTAATTAGTAGTTGCATTTATAGGAATTAATTAAAACTAAATAGGTACAATTTATAAATAATTATCTGTCCTAATAAATTTGGAAACAAAATTTGCGATGCTTCCATAATTCACCAACAGCACAGACCCAGATCCAGAGTAGAGAGAGAGAGAGAGAGAGCAAAAATAAATGACTCTGTAGATCTTGGATTTATGTGGACAGCATGTCATGTCATCATACCATTACATATATATATATATATAATGTAAATGTTAACTCGCTCCTTTCCTTTCTCTTTCCTTCAAATTTAATAGACAAGAGGATGCCAATTACGGAATTAACATATGCAAGAATTTCATTATTAGTCTCTTAATCTTTACCGATTAAATATATTTATTAAATTATAAGAAATTGTCTTATTACACGCACTTCACTTCATTGTCTTCCCTGTCCGTGGATTGCAGTGCAATAAAGTAAAGGTAAAAACTTAGGACTTTTATGATAGGATGTCATTTTTTAAGAGATGAAGGACTAATGTGAAATTCTTGGCCTAAGAAAACTCACAATCTCTTAAACGAAAAGCTCATATATTTTATATTTGTATATATAAAATCACGAACGCCTTGTCCGTCTTCTCTCTCTCTCCCTGTCGTTGGAACTGGAGAGAAGAAGACAAAGCTTTTCCTTTGATTTCCTCATCAGATCTCTTCATTTTACAGCCAAACACACGCAGCAGCTCACACCCTTCAATTTCAAATGACGCTAACCAACAAATCTTCCACCTCATAATCATACGCACGCATGCACTCATAAAATCCTTAATACATTCATATAAATACACTCTCCCAAATATTAGTACATAGATTTCGATACACTACTGTAAATGAGGTGTAAAAAACATTTATCCGACCTCAGTAGTAGCGTCGGCGTCTGCGCTTCTTGCCTCCGCGAACGCCTCTTCGCTCTCATAGTCGCACAGACACAAGCTCAACAACAAGCTCAGGCTCAAGCTCAACACCACCACCACTTGCGTCAAGCTACCACCGTAGAAGATCGCTGCAAACAAGACCCTCCTCCGCTTATATTCCCTCGCTCTGTTTCTCCCTACGTCACCCGACGAAAATCTGACGACACAACAACCGCTGCGTGGTCTTACCACCACCGCTTTTATAGCACTCCTCAGGTGGGGCCTACTTACAACGGTACGTCCACGTTCTCGACGACGGGTAATTTCGCCCCTAAAAAGAGGAACGGAAAGTTCTCTCTTTTTTTGAATCTGTTCAGGTCCAGATCCGATAAGTACAATTCGGATCCTAGAGATTCGTGCGAGTCTTCCTCTTCATCCCCGTCTTCCTGGCTCTTCTCCACGATATTTCCTTCGAGGCGGAAAAAGAAATCCACGGTGTGTTATATAGAAGATTCTATAGCACATGGTAGGAGAGATTGCCGGATTTCAAATCGGGGAATGTCGCCCGCGAGAGAAATGGATTCCGACGAAGATTGCGATCGATCGCCTTGGGGGAGCGGGGACTCGACGGACGAGTGGCGGAGGACGCCGATGGCTGCACCGCCGTCGATTAGACGGACGAGGACAGCACACAGCAAGAACGTGTCTGGATTAGCGTTTTGTTTGAGTCCGTTGGTGAGGGCGAGTCCGAATCGGCAGTGGAACCAGAAAGGCGGATTGCCGCCGGATTTGTCGTATACCGGGGAGCTTAGGGCTCCGGTGAAGCCGCACCTATCGACTGCGGCGTCGTTTTGTGCGAACCGTTCCAGGAAGCTTGCCGACTTCGGAAGAGTCAATCACAACCGTTGAGAGTGATGTGCGTTGACATTCATCGCGGTAGTGATTGGGTTTTCTTAAAATGACGGTTTTGCCCTCATGTTTTGTGGTCTAATTTTTATTTTTATTTTTATTTTTTTCTCTTCTCTTT
This sequence comes from Melia azedarach, assembly GCA_028052125.1. NCBI lineage: Eukaryota > Viridiplantae > Streptophyta > Magnoliopsida > Sapindales > Meliaceae > Melia > Melia azedarach. Next base: position 2,524,155 of record CM051394.1, on the reverse strand, counting down.
AATTTTTAAAAATTCATTTTTATTTTGGTTGACTATGATTTGTAGCAGTAAATTAATGATATTGAGGAGGGAAGGCCAAAGAAAAAGAAAAGACAAAAAAAAAAGAAAAACGAAATTGTTTGTTCTTCTGTAAAAATATTATATATATATATATATATAGAGAGAGAGAGAGAGAGAGAGAGAGAGAGAGAGAGAGAGAGAGAGAGAGTTTATTGTACGAATTGGGAATTTAAACATTTCCGGTTGAGTGAGCTACTTATAGTAATGAAAAATGAGCCTTGTTTGTTCACAGATTGCTTCGAGCAGTATTAGTATTAGATACAAATTAATAGTATTGTTAAATGCTTTTAATTATTTATTGAGGTAAAAGAATATTTAATGAGAAAGGGCGGTTCAAGTATTGTGGAAGTGGACTTCTCCTTATTTGTAAGATTATTATTAATTAATTAATATAGAATAGAATAGAGTAGAATAGAATGTATTGTCTGGGCACTGAAAGATTGAAATGCATATAAATAAGTGGGTGAAATATTATTATGTATGGATTGGAGGATCTGATAATGGGATGGTGAAAGGTAGGAACAGAGAATGTGTAAACAAAGATGATGAAGGCGGCCAATACCATTTTGTGTAGAAAGGAGGGGAAGATGAGATGAGATGGTGGGGTAGTTGATCAAGTGGTAGTGGGTGGGGACACGTGTACAAAAGTGGGGAATGATGTGGCATAATGTTGATCAACAGTAGTGAGGGTTGGGACCCAGGGAGGGGTAGTAATTAATAGTAATAGTGGTAGGCTGGCTAGTAAGTAGGAGTACTTGTGCAATAAAAAGGAGGGAGAGAAAGTGTTGGGTTGCGTTGTGGTTGTGATTTTAACTTTTAAGCGAACCGGTTGTAGTTGGTTGCTGCTGGCCATTAACGAATTAATTATGACTTTTTGATTCTGCAGGGCACAGTCGTTCTTTCTCGCTCGCTCGCATTTGCATTTCTTTCAAGTCTTTTAATTTTAATATTTGTTTTTATTATTATTTTTATTTTTTTCTTCACTTTGCTTGCTTTGAAGGGAAGGGAAGGGAAGGGAAGACAAGAAGTTTGATTAGGTAGGCCCCATCTTGATTGATGACCAAATCTTAAATAAAACTCATAGTTAACGGTCGCAGCAAACAAAACTAGTGCAATTTTCATTCCATAAAATTCCAACACTACTACGCAATCTCCCGACTTTCAGTCGAGCCCTTCCTACCGACTCAGGAGTAAAATCAATTACTGTGCTCTTTACGTATTACCAATTTTTTTTTTTAATTTTTGAATAAGAAATTCCTGAAGTCACGTATTGTTGATTAAGGTGAATGTATGACTAGTTACACACAACATGTGTAACAACATAAAGAAGAAATTTCGAATGCTATTCTCAATTTTCTTTTTCATTTCCTTGGATTCTGTTCAAATTTGTTTGATTTAAAGGATGCTTCCTTATCTTTTCCTTGGGGGAGGGGGGGCTTTGGGTTCAAATTTATTTGATTTAAAGAATGTTTTCTGAACTTCTTTTACTTTTGAATATATTCTGAAAAACAAAAATTTGAAGAAGAAGCATGAGGAGGAGGAAGAGGCAAAACAATTCAAAGGAGTTAATGAAAGAAAGACGTTGTTGAGTTTGAATCAAAGGTTGTTTTCGGAAATTTCAAAAAAGAAAAAAAGGCAGGGTAAGAGAATAAATGGGGTACTTGGTACTTAATTATTATTTGTCTGACCAGTCCATGTGCCGTTGAAGATAACATAAATGGAGTCGGAGTCGGAGCTGGAGCTGACCTTTTGTTTTTTTTTTTATTAACGAGTTTTGTGTTTGCTTTTGGTATTGAAATTTCTACAAACCGTATGAAATTAGATAGATTATACATACCGTTGAGTCCAATTACGGCAATTAAGGGCTGGCTGGCTGAGACCATTCATTATTACGTTACGGTTGGCAAGATTGTGATTTGTGACCCCATTATTTAATTTACTATTCCACCACCCCCCAAGATAAAAAAAAAAAAAAAAAAAGAATAGGAGAGAACATGTATTAATTGCAAAATCATAAATATTACATGCTTAAATTCTGATATGTCTGACTTCGAATTTCACCCTCGTACATTGTTGTTAATTAAATTTTTAATTTTTTTAATATTTTAAATATTATATAAATCGAAAATTAAATTTTTTAAATTTTAACTTTAAAGTAATTAAAGGTATTATAGTCATTTAAGTAAAAATTGATGGTCAACTAATAATTCAGGGAGGTAAGTATGTCTTTCTTCAAACCTTTCATCTAAGTGTTAAAGTTTGAAACCTCAGGAGAAGGTATGTGTTAAAACTCCCTTCTTTTAATTACCAATATCCCTTACGTATTAAATTAAAAAAAAAAAAGCAAATTTTGTTTTTAACTTTATTTAACCCAGGAAAGAAAGAAAATAACAACAGTGAATAACGTCTTTCAATATTGATCAAGTCTGTCTCTGTCTGTGTGTCTTATCTTCTCTAATGCCTAATACTGATATATGGTTCCAATATCCAACCAACCTCATGACGTTGATTAAGTATGTGCGTGTATATATTTTTCATTTGGTTTTCGTCCATGGATGCTTTTCTAAGTCTTGCAAGAAAGACCTCACATCTTCTGACTGCATGTGATGTGATAGTTTTGTCTAGAACATCTTTTATAAGTCTTTAGCTAGCTTCCTGGAATATCATCAAGGCCGCAATTAATAATAACATGTTCATTCTGTAGAAACAAATTTCTTCCGTATCAAACTCGAGACACACATGAATCAAGGAAAATTCTACAAAAGGGGCCGCAAAAAGTCTAAAAAAAGATGCAAACAGAAGCCAGTCAAGAGGGAAAATGCATTCTACAAGTACAAGATCGAGAAATTCCATCCTTTTCAATCAAATATATCAAAACCCACAGCCCCAAATATACCTTTCATGAACTAGAAGTTACATAATTATATGCTTAAAAATGGCATCAATTACTTAGGAAAAAAAATGTAAAAATACGAGTGAGTTTCTGCTCTCTGTATTACTCCCATATATTAATGGGCAGAGTATCAAGTGCATAAAGAATCATTATGTGTCTCAGTAACATCACATCGTGATTTCCTTGCCTTGGAATCATCAACATAATTCTGATAAATGTAAGAAGCAAAACCCCAAATAGCCAGAAGCATGGCAATTACTTTCACGCCATTCATCTTGTCATGGAAAACTATGACCGAAGCAATTGGAGTAATAGCTAAAGACACTGTACTAATTACATTGGAGAACAGAGAAGAAACCACATATATCAAACCCACCACACCAACCGAACAAACCTGCCAAGACACAGCTGTCCAAACAATTACCATCACATACGAAACTTTTCCCTGGTGGAAGGAATGCATTTCGCCCCTCAAAGTTTTCCATTCTCCGCTGGCAAAAAGACCTATAATTGCAATACAAGTAGCAACAAGCGAGGTATAAATTTGCAAATCCAAAACCACAACAAAACTTTCCCTTTTCAGGACCTTCTGGAAGGCAAGCTGCATGAGAGAAAGCAGAAGAGAGTAAATTGCAGAAGCTCCAAGAGTGCAAACGAAGCCAATCATATATTTCCACCTTGAGACTTTTGATGGTCCATCAGAATCATCATTAACTGCGATGAGAGCTGCAGATAATGAGAGGACAACCACAGAGTTAAGGATGAAAGGAGTGAATTTCTGAGAATTAATGAAGTAAGAGAAAACTGCATTGAAAGCTAATTGGCTTGCACAAATGAGGGAATAGGTCGAGGCAGAAAGGTACAAGAGCCCAACAGAATACAACATGTTGTCTCCGGCCAATATGGCGCCAAGAAAGAAGTATACTGAGGCAATAATTACAAAGGAAGGATTTCGTGAAGTAGACGGAGGCTCTCTAGCAGAGGGGAAGAACAAGAGGGGAATGTAAAGGATTGGAAAGCCGGCAGTTTGCACAAGCGTGGCCAACCATTTACTATTTCCACCCTGATCATAATAAAATCTTCCTAACAGAACAGCTATAGACTGGCCTGCGAGGAGGAAGAAAATGTTGACCACCACCAAAACCCACCATTGCCAGCGCTTAAGTTTAAGAATCAATGGTGATTGGGTGGTTAACTCTTCATCTTTGATCATTGGTTCTCCATTATCTGCAATTGCACCATTAGTGTCATTGCAAAAGTGAATTTTATTGGATCATTGCAATTCAGAATAAGGTGATGCTGATGCACAATACACAAAGACTCATGAAAAGTACATCAAACATTGTAAGTTCGTAAAATCAACTGAAACAATATTTGCTCCATGAATTGAAGTTTAAGACACAGAGAACACAAAGAAATTGATTTTCATTTAATAGGCCTCCAGCATAGTTTATATTTCCTAAAAGGAATAAGAAGGAAATACAAGATCACATATATAAGTGATTCCATAGGAAAAGCATACGTAATAAATTATTGTGAGAATGAAACTAGATATCATTAAAAGGTTAAAAAAAAAAAAAAAACTTAACTTCATGCTCCCTGTCCACACAACCTAAATCTCGATTTCAGCGTAAAAAGTGACTTGGGACGTCTAAAAATCAGAACAAGATTTAAGAGTATTAAAACTAAATATATTTCAACGAAATCCAATCCGAACACTGAAACTTCATAACCATTTCGACTAGTAAAGAAAATAAGCCAGAAAAAGAAAAGGAAAAAACATTCTGGGTCACTACTGAATTCAAGTGAATAGCAACTGAACTAGAATCAGTTGAGCAGAATTAGTTTTGGTTTGCTTCGCTGCTGAAAATATATTATACGAATCGTCTACTTCTACCAACCACTCAACCACTAATAAAAGCATTAATTGTGATATTGAGTAAAACCCAATTCATGTATCGACTAAAACAATCGAAACCCAGATCAAATTTCACAAAGAGCGAGAGAAGATAAAAAAAAAACCTGCCATGTTGTTCAAACGAGTATAGCCGCAAGAACCGAATGAAGCTAGAGGCCTAGAAATAAAAAAATCCCACGTTAGAAGAAATATTTAAATTGAATAAACGTAGAAGAAAGAGGTTGTATAACTCTGATAGCGTAGATAGATACAAAGCTTACATGAATCAGGATTCTTTTGTTTTTGTGTTTCAGATGATGACTGGTGGTAGTTGAGTATTGGCGGTTTGAGAGGATCGAACCGAGATAGATTTGCAATGGGTTATTATGAAATTCTTTCCCTCAGGTTTAGAATTATATGACTTTGATAGAATTATATCAAAAAAAATTTCTTTACAGTTAATCAATTAATTTCAAATAATATATTTATTAAAATATTTTTAATTTTTAATTTTATATTAACTAATTATAAATTTTATTTTTAGTCTAAAAAATTTAGTGTAATAGTTTTATAATTCTTAATATTTTTAAAAATATTTCTATAAGTCTCAATTTATTATAAAATAACAATTATATTATATATAATGATCATTATTATTTAAAAATAACTAACTAATTCTCTAAAATTAGATAAAATATAATATATTTATGTAAAATAACAATATTAAAAATTATTTGAAAGAAAATAAATAAAAATAAACTACACATTCGTAATTATTAGAAATTAAATAATATTTTAGATTTATAAATTTTATTTTATTTAACAACATATGTAATAAATATTTATAATTATATTATAATTTAGATAAAATATATGTATACATATTTTAAATGTAAATAAAATAATAAAAATAAATATTAATGAAAATGTATAATAAATTATATAAGAGTAAAATATAATATATTTATATAAGATACGTTAATTAAATAAATAATAGTATTCTTTTAATAATATATTAATAAAATAATTGTATAAGAAAAATACTTAATAAATTTTTGAAATAATATTGTTAGTTATTTTTATTAAATAATAATTATTATAGAGGAGTATAATTATTATTTTATAATAAATTGAGATTTTTAAAGGTATTTTTAAAATTATTATGACTTATAAAAATATTATATCAAATTTTTAGAATTAAATAGTATTATAATTAATTAAATAATATAAAATTTAAAAATTGAGGATATTTTAATAAATGTATTATTTGAGGTTAGTTGACTAATTTTTAAAGGAAAGTTTTTGATATATTTTTTAAATTTCTATCTACTTAATATAATTCTAAATTTAGGGGATGAATTTGATAATAACCCGATTTACGATAGAACAGAACCGAACAGAACCCAACCCATCTGTAAATCTGCACGTGTTGTGCAGTAAGCTGGTCAGTTGGATGCGAAACCAAAAATACACGACAAAATTGATCCACCATTCGGTGTTACTGTTAATTTTGAAGCACACACTTCGCAGAAAATGGGTCATTTTAAATCAAGGTATTACAATTTCATATACCACAAAAATGTATTAAATATTTTCCTTATTTTTTGTTCGAGAAAAATCTTCCATCTAATTAACGATTTATTTAATATCATAATATTCTAGGTTTTAAACTACAATCCAAAATTCAGGTGTGAAAATAAATAGTCCTACTAATACTTAAATCAGTGTAGTTTAAATCTCGTTTAAAATGAATATTACGAGAGAAATTTCATTTTTTTTCCCCTCTTATTATAATCGACTCCGGGATAGGTCAATTTGACTTTCATAAATACATGTATACGAAAACGGAATTAAATTAAATTGGTCAAAAGTTGTTCTCATTCTAGAAGAACAAGTACAAACAACCTATGCTCTTCATTTGAAGGCGTAGAACCTAGACTCAATTATGGGTAGATTTTTCTAGCAATCAACGTAAAAGTCTCACATATTATGACTATAAAAAGTAGATATTTGAAATGTGTTATAAATATTTAATTAGATGAACTTTTAGTAAAACCCTAAATCATAATATTAGGAATTTTAAAAAAAAAAAAAAAAGGCAACAAGTTTGCTATTAAATTATGCTCGCAAAATTTTGAGGAATCGTGAAGCCCGCTAATTGATTAGATTAGGTTTGGGCCAACTTGAACAAAGAATAAAAAACAGTGAACAATGAAGATGGGAAATGATAATACAAATCATCCACTTTATTCAATAGAAAACACCGACATTTTGAAAATAAAACTAAATACTTTCCTAAAGAGAAAATTTGGCACAAATCTCTCCGAGTCCACAAGAAGAATACATGTATGTATGATATGAGACAGGTTAGGACTGCCTAACTACCACAATAAGATCCTCTTCCAGATTAAAACTTTTATAATAAAATCAAACAAACCCAAAAAAACCAAATGCTACAAAAAGGGGAGGACTGAACTTTACAGACACTTGAAAGGATCACAGAAGCATATTGGGAAATTTTGCAAGAGAAGTGCTTAAGGAGCTCATGAATTATCAGCATGCACATCCTCCAGACTGCGGTTGCGACTGGGATGCGTTTGTGTTGGAAGACTTCAGATTTACATCAACCATATCTTCTTGCTTTGTTGAAGAAAGTGTTTCCATTCCTGGTAACGCTGCGGCAATTTTCCGGAAGAGTGCCTAACAATGTTTAACCAAAAAGCTCAATAACTCATTTGGACAGCAGAAATAACCATGTGAATACTCAATAACTTACAACATCCACCAATTGGGGGGGACAGTTTCCAGGTACTAAACACATGAATATGTTACTTTTGGCAATTATGCAACTCAAATAAACCAAACAAAGAAGCTTTTTCAACACTTTCAAACATCAAATGACCATCATACATAAAACCAACTTTTCACCAGAAACCATCATAATACTGGATTCAGGCACAGTGATTTTTGTTAGTGCTTGATAGCACACAAAATTCATTACTATGCATAAAATCCAGTCAACTGTTTCTACTAAATAACTTCTTTAAAATAAATAATTGAGAGTTTACCTTTATATTGAAGCCAGCCTTGGCACTAGTTTCAATGAACATAACATTGAGTTCACGAGCTTTGGCCTCTCCTTCCTCTATTGAGACTTGCCTGTCAAACAAGCCAAAAGAAGCGGAAAAAATAAACAAACAGTTTGGCCACAAGTATTAACATTCAAGAATCTAGCAAACAGTTATTCACTGGAAACTTTAGCTTGATGTGACGCTTGATTTTCTCTCACTTGCTTTCATGTGCAGGAAAATAAAGTGCATGATTTCAGAGCCACCAACCATATGCCAGGCGTTTGTTTCGTTCTATGTCTAAAATTCTTGGGACTCCGGTTTAAATCAAGCAACTGGAACCAAAATATTCTCCAAATATGGAGTTGTGGTGAATATAAGTAGAGGTAACCGTTAGCGCAAGGGCATCATCTCAATAACTTGTTGAATTTCTATCACTATCACTAAGTCACATTACTGCCTCAAAATCAACATAATCAGAAACATGATTTCCATGGAATTAATCATTGCTTATTAATATGGAAGCAATTCACACAAAGTAAACCTAACGCCCAAAAAGATTTACAGTCAATCCAGACACGACTATGGATCTAAGTTTTGACAACCATAAATCTGAAGTAGATGTTTGAGTAATCGAAGTGACTGCTAATGAAATAGTAAAGAAATAAGACAACGTTATTCATCTGTTATCCTGACCAGGATGGTAAACCATTACCTTTTGTCCACGAGGTCTGTTTTGTTCCCAACAAGAACAATAATAACATCACTGCCTCGCTCCGTGCGAACCTCCTCGATCCACTTGGAAGTATTTAGAAAAGACTGCCTGCCTAAAACATATAAAACCACCAAATAAGACGGAAAATCTCATTAAGAATTTAGCATACCCTTTAGTAGATCAATTAGAAGAAAAAAGACAATTGTTAGACATGTTTTTGTCTATGAAGATTGACACATGTAAACTGACTTGATAATATCACTACCCATGAGAGAAAACATGAATGATCACTGGATTTTAAGAAATGATAGTCCCTATCACAAAAAGAAATCAGAGATAGAACCTACTTGCAACATCATATACAATGACTGCAACAGAGGAATCCCTGATATAGCTAGGAATGAGACTCCTGAACCTTTCTTGTCCTGCCGTATCCCTGCCACAAATTCAAAGAATTTATGTTTCCAACAGCCAATCAATTCAATTGTAGAAACATACACACATAAGGACACCAACTTCTCTAGCATTACAAAGGAATGAAACTGCTCTCATCAAATAAAAAGTGATAGCCATAATGTCATGTGAACAGGACAAAAGCATCAGGATGAAAACTCACCAGAGCTGCAAACGAACAGTCCGGTCTTCAAGGTACATTGTCTTCGAAAGAAAATCGATACCAATCGTAGCCTGATCATCAATTTCAATACATTTTTCTTATAAAGGGAAAAATTAATGAAAGCAAAGAATAAAGCTGAATTGAGCTAATTAAAAGTGCAAGGTCAAAATGAGAAAAACCAATCAACATTTTTCACAAATCTTATTGCGAGTAACCATTAACCAAATCCAACCACACAAAGCATTCTTTTAAATAGCTCAGACGTGCAGTATTCACCACTATTCAATATTAAATACAATATTTGTTAGAAAATATTCAACAATAATGTAGATACATAAATGGTTAGACAGTCTTAAAGGCAGCGGCAGTTTGAATACAGAAGAAAGATCCTGGAATACAACAATAAAAAGTTCATTCGCGAATTGCCCAAAAATAATAATAATAATAATAAAATTATAAACGAAAAGCAACAGCTCACATGGATCCGAAATTAAATCAAGACCGAAACAACAGGATCGAATGAAACTCAAAGCAGATCCATACAAGTAAATAACCAATTTCTTAATACTATGCAATATCAGATTGATTTTGTTTCGGTAAATAAAAATATGAAGAAATACCTGATAGGTATTATCGAATTTATCGTACATGAAGCGAGTAATGATACTGGTTTTGCCAACAGACTGATCCCCTAAAAACACCAACTTGTACTTGGCTAGAGCTGAAACCGGAGCCATACTTCAGATCTAGAAAATGAAAGCGGGTATATCGGATTCAAAGACGAGATCTCGGCCGGGAATATTTGGGCGATTCAGCCGGAGAGATCGAGATCTCGGGGGCCTAATGATTTTTTAGAGAATTCGCCTGTATTTATTTATTTTTTAATTTTTATATTTCCACTTCTTTAGACAGACGGGGGAGGGCGAGTATTCTTATATGATGTCTAACTACGGGGAACGTCGTGGGCTTGGCCTGGCTTGGCTAAGCTCGGGGCTTGTTCTTTTTCCGCGTGAAATTGTTTGAAAGAGGTTTCCACGAAACCAATTTCTTGTTTTTGTTTTTGTTTCTTCTATTTTCTAACCAAATTTTTTATTAGTTAAGGTTGGATTTTCACATGTTCGATAATCGACAATTTGGAAGCGGTCTCTCGGGCAAAGGAGACTTAGGGCGAGTTTGGAAAAATCTGTTTTATGCTGTAACGTAGAAATAATTTATTTTAAACAAAATGGGTTTAGATTTAATAAATTTTATTTATTAAAATATTTTATTGTTAAAATTATTATAGTAATAAAATGATTAAAATGTACTTAATAAATAGTAATGAATAAAAATTACTATACTTATAATCTTAATGAAGCAATAACAGTGGATTATATATAATATAATATAATATCGTATAATATATACTTAAAATAAATTGTAGAAAAATTATATAAATTAAAAGTAAAAGTTAAAGTAATGAAAAGAAAAAACTTTATTTTTAATAATTTATTTTCTCAATTAAAGTTGAAATTTAAAAATAATTTTTGGGTTAATTTGAGTTTTTGTAATTTTAAACGAATACATTTGATATTATGCTTACAGAAAAAAAAATTTCAAAATTAAATTTTAAAAAACAACTCTTATTTTACTTCTTATAATTTTACTAATATGATGATATAATTTTACTAAAAGTGATTTTGAAAATAATTTATTAAACACCTAAATGACTTTTAACTATTTAAAATCACTTTTATTTTTTTTCACAACAATTCTAAATAGAAGGGGCGAAGCCATAATCTAAGATCGAGAGGGGTCCAATAATAATTTAATTTTTTAAATTTAAAAAATTAATAAGTAAATATTAAGAATAATATTATTATAATAAATTTATCATAAGATTATCATAATTATACTTTATAGTTATATCTTTAAAAGTTCGTATATAATAAATTTAGATAATGTATAAATTTAAAATATTTATATATTTTTAAAAAAAATTTCTCCTTATCTTGAGTGAAAGAAGAACAAAATTAAAAAAATAATCGAAAATACCACATTTTTGTCCTAAAACATAAAAAATATACTATAATATATCCCCTTAGTTTTTATGAAAAGAGCAAATATCGCCATAAATTTTTAGAGAGTATTAGATACCCCTTTGACTTTTCAGAAAATAGAAAGGTACCCTTTTGCGTTTTGAAAAAATATGAAGATACCCCATAAACTTAAGCTTCCATTAGTTTAATCGGTTAGAATATTATTATTTTAATTCATAAACTTCACTAAATTAATAAAATTGAATATACTTTATTTATTATTGACAATTCAATTCTTATTTCTAATATATTTGGGATTAAAATATTAAACTTAAACAAATTTATTTTATTTCATTATTTTTAAAAATATTAGAAATAAAAATATTATTTATTCAAATTAAAATATTAACAATTAATTTAGATAAAATTATATACTATAACGCTACTAACCTTCTTTTTTTCTAACTTTTTTAGTATTTATTACAAATTAAGATATGAATTTTTTAACATTTACACAACACTAAATTTAATTCATATATTATAATTTATTAGTTTTATTTAATTCATATACACTATAAATACATTTAACCCAATTTTTTTCTTATCAAATAATTATTTACATTTTTTCTACTCATTTTTAGTATTTTAACTCGAATAAAGAATTTAATATTTTTTAAAAGTCGGGAGAATATGTGTATAGTAATATCTAAATAAATTAAGGTAAATCTACATAAATATTTTATGATAAAGGAGAATAATAAATCTACATAAATATTTTATGATAAAGGAGAATAATAAATTATTATAAGTGAATTAAATTTATTATTGTGTCAATAAACGTAATATAAATTTTGAATAAATAATATCATTATTTCTAGATTTTTAAAAATAATTAAATAAAATATTTTTTTATGTTTAACATTTTAGCCTCAAGTGTATTATAAATAAAGATTGAATGGTTAATAATGAGTAAAATATATTTAATTTTGTTAATTTAGTAAAATTTAGGTATTAAAATGATAATATTTTAATAGGTCAAATTAATGAAAATCTAGGTCTTGAGGGTATCTTCTTATTTCCTTAAAACACACGAAATATCTTCTTATTTTCTTAAAAGTTAAGAGGTATCTAACACTCTCTAAAAACTTAGAGAAGTATTTACTCTTTCCCGAAAGTTATGGGATATATTAGAATATCCCATAGAAAAACACCTATTTTTTCTTGTTTTTGACAAAAATACTATCATACTCAAAATTAATAAAATACTTTTGAATTACTTTCGAATTATTACAGTAGTGTGTTATAGTATTTTTAGGTGTTATATGACAATAAATTGAAAAGTTACTTTCAAATTGCTTTTTTTGTTACTACAGTAATTTAAAATTGAGTTTAATAATTTTGGATATTAGGAATATTTTTGTTTAAAAAATTTAAAATTTGACATTTTTCAAAAATATTTTGTAGGGTGGATATTTTTTTAATTATGGGATAAAAATTAGGCATATTTAATTAAATCTAAAAAATTAATAAGATAAAATACTTTTAATTGTTTTATAGAGGTCCATGATACATATATAGATTAGTAATAAAAATTCTTTTTCTTTAAGGTAAAGATTTTTAAGTATATAATTTTTTAATAAGGAAAAGAGTTTTAAAATTATATAGTTTTTTTACACGAATTTTTTTTCCATTGTAAAGAGGACAAAATCAAATTAAATAATTTTTTAAATAAAAATTACTTTATATGAAAAGAATTAATAAATTGGTGGGGATCACTGTTTCAAAATTTAAAAAATATATAAGTTTAACTAATTTAACTAATTTCTGATTATATAATTTAAAAATAAAAAATAAAAAATAGAAATACATAGTTTTAATTTAAAATGAAGGGTTAAATTGATATTGTATATATTTTAATTAAAATTATAAAAAAAATTGGTGGGACGGGGGGCCATGACCCCTCAGCCCCTTAAGAGCTGCCACTGCCAAATGGGCTCTTATAACTTAAGGAAACGTTACATGTAATTAAAATTATTGTAGTTTTCTAAATTCAGTAACTTATTGATAATTGCTACTTTATCAGTATATTAGTAATTCATATTTATTAACAAGTAATACAATACAAATAAACTACATTTACAAAATTATTTATCTAAATTGCCACGATATAATGGCAAAACCCATACACATTTATTCTACTTTCTTACTTTTAAGTTTTTTTTTTCTTATCATCGTAATTATATTACATTCTAATGACATATAACTTAAAATTTTACTATAAATAATTTAATATTATTATCAAATAAAAAGATATAAATTTTTTAATGGATTAATTTTAATTTAATCCTAAAATATTTTGTCAATATTTAATTCTTATTCGACATTTTAAAATATATTTAACGCAATCCTATATTGACACTATTAGTCAATAATGTTAAATTTAACTATTAAAATGATTAATTAATCATTTTATATTTTATTTAATGGTTAAAATTATAACTTTAAAAAATACCTCTTTAGATATTAAGAACACTCCTTTAAATTAACAACTAAATCAATTCATCTTTTTTAATGTTAAAATAAAATTTTTGTATTAATAAATAAATAAAATAATTTATAAATCGTAATTTTTTTCATCACTTCTTGTGTTCTTCTTCTCCGTTTCTTTTTCTCCAGTTCTCTTCTACATAAAATCACAATCAATTAAAAACAAAGAAGAAAACTTTAGATCTAAAACATGGTGGTGGTTATAGCAATGGCGGCAACATTTGGTGGTTGTGCGTGCGACAACAAGCAGCTGTTGTTGGTGGTCGCACCACTATATCCAATAACCTGTGTTGGTTGCGTGGCTACTATATCAAGGGACACTGACGGCGACAACAAGGTTTTTTTGTGGCCGTACCACGCACCTCGCCAGAGACCCATTTGATGGTCGTTTTTATTGGCTACGTCTTGTGTAGATCTAGTATTGAAAACACACAGTTTATTTTAATTTTAATAAGATAATAAAATAATGAATAATATTTAATTAATTACTTTAAAATTAAATAATATTTATTTATAAATATTTTATTTTTTAAAAATTTATAAAGTATGGATAAAATAATACTTTACTTGTTCAATAATAATTAGTTATTGAAACTCAAAAAAAGTTACTAGCAGTACGGAATTTCGATGACAAATATTTTAAGGTAAATTAAAATTAACCAAAATTTTAATATAACCTGTACCATATCTTACACTTGATAAATGACGTGTCAATGAAAATAATAGTTTTAATATATGTAATACTATTGTTATGTTATATTACATCAATTTGCATAAATAATTTATATGTATAATTTTATTTATATATATATATATATATTATGTAAGTTGCATATAAATTTTGAAACGCTAGATGTTATAATTTATGATAACTCACCATCTATTTCTGAAACATTACATTATTTCAAATTTATTAAAGGTAACATTACTTACAAATTTTATATATTAAGATTACATATAGAATGTTACAATATTTTAATGATTTTAACCTTACTATATTATCGATTGATAGTTAATGTTACTGGCACACACCAGGGTTCACTACTGTATAGGTATTAGCTATATGATCACATTATCATGATTTCGTAAATACACATATTTAAAATTGCTTTGAGTGATTCTAATAAAGTATTAGTTATTATCATATAAAAAGAAAATAATTAATCTATACCAATTTTTTTACAAAGAGGCATTGCAACAAATAGTATCGGAAAGACGAAAAGAGACCTTAAAAGAATATATAAACAAAGATTTTCGTTTATTTTTTAAAAAACCATTACGTTAAATTGTTAAACGGAAATTACTAGAACACGTGCAAAGCGCGTGATAGTTTACCTGCCTTTTCCTAAATTTTTGATTGGACGCTGTCATAGTCTCACCGTGGTGAGAGAGAGGGGGAGAGAAAATGGCATTGCGAACAGCCGTACTTCGCCATATTCGAGTACCAGCACAAACCCTAACCCTAACCGGATCCAAACAGCAGCAATGGAGTCTATCCGGTTCTTTCCGGTTCATGTCATCGCACGACGATCATCTCACTAGAGAAGATGTCATTGAGAGAGTCCTGTCTGTTGTCAAGAGCTTCCCCAAAGTGGATCCTGCTCAGGTCAGTCAAATTACTCCCTTTTCCTGATTTCATTAAATCGATTGTTTCGTACCCGAGAAAATCTAGTTTAGGTTTATGTTGTAGCTCGAACTTAGTAATTTTGACCGAAAGATTTAATCGGTGTATGAGCAGATGATTTATTTTGTTCGACAGACGGCAATTGATTAAATATGGGAAACGAGATGGAACAATAATTCCACCACTTGTAGTCATATAATTTTGTTTAATCCTCTAGCAAATGTTTCCCAGCTAAAAGCAAGGTTTAATACGCTTATTTGAAGCTGCTACTAATACATTTATCTCTCTAGAAGAATACTCTGTTTGAGGCCTTTAACTAGAATGTATGGCTAAGAGTGCAGTTTTTGCTAAAAATCAGGCAGTTTAGCCTGCTTTCCCTGTGAAACTTAAATGATCTTTGGATATCTTTTAGTTATTACTAGTACTACTGTTACCTTAGTGCATTGCTTCATCTGAAGCATGCCCCATTTACGGTAGCATAATTCTATAACCCATTTACCGTGGTCTTGGTTGAGTTAGTTTTTTCTTTCTGCTCGGTTTATTGTCTAAGTCTCAATTTATTATTTTTCTTCTGTTTCCAATATCTCATTTCAGAAATAAATTCAATTATAGCACAGATCTAACTTTCAAAAAACAGATGGATCTTATATGTTCCTTGACCTTTTTGAGCCTATGCTACTTTTTCCATTATTACCTCTATAATATATTGTTGAATTTAACCTCACACCTTGTGACAGCTGCAAGTTTTGATTTTGTATCTAATGCATGGTTTTGTTTATAGAGGATATGAACATAATAAAGCTTTCTTTTGCATGTTATGGAAGAAATTTACCATAGTCAGTATTGTCATGTGATTGTTCCTACCATTGACAAAATTTGCTTGTTGAATTCTCATACTGACATGCTCCATAATAATTGCAATTTGATAATTTATTAACTGATTCCATGTGTAGGTGACTCCTGAGGTGCATTTTCAAAAGGATTTGGGCTTGGATAGCTTGGACAATGTGGAGATTGTAATGGCTCTAGAAGAGGAGTTCAAGCTTGAAATCCCGGACAAGGAAGCTGATAAGATTGATACTTGTAATCTTGCTATTGAGTACATCTATAATCATCCAATGGCTAGTTAATTTGAATAAGGAGGTTTCTCTCCAATTCATTTTAAAAAAGAAAAAATCATCATTTTCAACCCTGTTTTTGGTTGGCTTGGGTATTTTTATGGACGTGATGATCCCTGTGGGGAGATGGAAAATAATCCAAATCTGTCTGATAAGGAATAGAACTTGCAGAACCAATATTTCATGACTTTGTTGTTTTCCTTCTGTAATTCAATGGTGAATTTGGTTGTTTCCTCTGATAACATGTTATAATTGCCCAGATTTGAGATGCTTATTTTCATCTTATCTCTGTTTGAAGTGTAGATTTTGCCTGCTGAGTTACAGGTACATGTCTTGGAGAGAAATGCTTGACGTTAGTACACTAAACTTTGCTAAAATAGTAATGGGTATAAACAGGTTTTGTCCCTTGTGTGAAATGAGAGTTGGAATTTTTGGATCTAATTCAAGTTAGTCTTCAAGACATTTATAAATGGATAGTGACCCAATAGCGAAAGATTTACTGTAAAAGGCGCCATTTTTGGTTCCCATTTTACTTGACACTTGATGTTGCTCATGTTGATTGAGAATTTCATTTTGCTGCTGCGTGTGTTGGTCATTGAGGGAAACGTGGTAGGAGTAGTAGTGCGGTAAATTCTTCTATGGTGGAGGTTGAACTATTTTTTTGAATAACATGTGAGGCTTCCATATTGTGCGCGGTACTTCATTTTCATGTAAATTTGTGTGCATGCTTGGTGTGGAGATGCGCAATTATGGTGGGTTTCCTCATTCAACTAACATGGTCACATTTCTGTCCTTCGCATGGTTCTTTGCAGGAACAAATGAAAGCATGTTTATGCATTTCATATCTCGATTCTTTGGAAAACTTCGAGAAAATCGGAGAATACCTGTTCCGTTCTTACCGAGTACCAACTCTTTGCAACTTTCTATCATGATTTGCACCATATATTGTTTACTCTGCTCTAGCTCGACGTGATTAATTCACTTTCTTTTGAGTTTGGTCACATTTCGAGACTACAAGCAAAGCCCCAAGATCAAAAGTAACAACAGAACATTGAGAATCTTCCCCAAAAATACCAAAATGAAATAACAAAGAAAAATCCAAAATTAAACTCCAAGACGAGATTAATTAGAAGTTACTCTTTCTTGAAGTTTAGCTACAAATTAAAAAACAACCATCTGAATTCAGAACCTTCCTTGCAAACTTTTATTTTTGTTAAATGTATAAGACTTCCGCATTACATGAACGATTGTACAAATTGAAGAAGCCCCAACAAACAATCACATAACTGGAATAAAATAATTAATATAAAAACGAATCAATCAAAACCATGACCCAATATCCAATCGGCGAAGAAATCAATGAAGGTTAAGCATATTTATGATTGAAAGAGCTATAGCAGAGAGCTGAAATGTATCGTTATTCCTTTTGGACAATGGCGAAACTGCATCTTGTTTTTCCTTAAACCCATCTTCACAAGTGGTGCATGCATCAAGAACTGAACTCACTCCAATATTAGCATCTTCATAATGCTTGGATTTGTAGTCTTTCAAGGTCTGTTTGAGCGTAGGAATTGCATCAGAATAAAGCTCAAAACAATCATTCAAGCACCCCTTCGTAAACGGATCCAACTTCTTGTTCTTCAACAACTCCTTGATGAATGATTTAGTGTTCGTCAGGTTCTGTCGAGTTAACTTCATTGAGATGATGCCGAGCTCGCGAAGATTTGCGCAGTGGCTGCTTTGAACTGCTTGAAGAGAAGTTAAGCAGAAGTTGTAGCTAAGGTTTGGATCACTTTGTGCACATTTTTTGCAAGTTTCACGGACGATATTGTGAGCAGTTATTGCATGAAATGTGAAGAAGAGCAGGAGAAGGCAGGAAAACGAACAAAAGTTAGGCTTCATGTTTTCTACTTGTACCGAGCTTGCTAGCTAGCGATACTATTTATTTATTTATTGTTGACCCTGTCCTGTCGAGTAATGGGTTGTTGAATGCAGATAATTTTTTCCAAAAAAATAAGAAAAAATGTTCGTTACTTAAAAAGGTAGGCAGATTTCAACCAGTTCTTTTTAAAAAATCAGAATTGGATGATATATGCAGTTAGCGTAGAGATTATGCAAATAACGACAAAATGGGGAAATGAGGAAGACTGAAGACAGGATTACCTTACAAATAATATAAAATAATAAAATCGTTTTGCGCATCTTATGTCTAATTTTGTCAAATGCTTCTGTATTTTGTTTTGCTACTTAGAACAATATAATTAACACATTTGTACACAGTTTTTTTATGCTTGAAGGAAAGTTAATAATAACTAATCCCATCTTAGCTTGGAAGTAAATTAACTTGAAAAACTTTAACGTCAATACTAATTCGTAATGGTATCTCTGCCCCGAAATGACAAGGCGGTGCCGTCCTGTGTTCCTACCCCCAAATAATAATTCATCTAAATTGCGGCATAATTTTATAAAGATCAGCCCAGCCCAGCCCAGCCCACCCCATGTCAAAATCTGGTTGGGCCTCGACTATGTAAATGTAAGTAATCCCCCAACACCTCAAATGGGTTCGCATAGGACACGGCAGCATCTCTCTCACTCTCCCCGTAGCGCAACCAACTCAAAAACTCCAAACAACAAGTATATACTTCATTTTAGCCCCTAGTTATTGGCATAAAACCTATACATGTAAAATAAATAAATAAATAAATAATGTCGTTTACATCTCTTTAAAGTTTAAAAGTTTAAAATAGATAAAACTATACAAGCATAATCAAAATATGCATTTTTTTTAAAATATTGCATATTATAAATTTACTAGTATTTAATTAGATATTTACAAATATTTATAATAAAAAATTTATTGAAACTTTGCTTAGAAGATAGTTTGCAGTTGTAGTACACCCATTATTCAGAGATGCTGTGCTTAAGAGCGAAGAAACTACTACTCAAAAACCCTTAAAAAGAAGTTACACAATTTGTGTGAAAAATTTTGTGGATATTTTCATAGGATTCGAACTCATTCCTTTTATATGACTTTATATACAATTTAAAACAAGATTTTATGAATACTAGTGAATTTTATACAAATTATTTTATTATCCTATAATCCATAGCTTAAATAAAAAAAAATTGATGATAAAAAATTGAAGTAAAATAAAGATAAAATGTTTGTAATGTTACAATCATCACCATCATCATCATAATTCATAACTAATAACTTAGTCAAAGTCAAGTGAGGTGAAGTTTTGCAAAACATTAGGGGTTAAAGTGAGATTTTCTCTCGAGGAAAAGCCCACCCCACCTCCTCGTCACCTGACCTAGAAATCATAAAGTAGAGCCTAAACAAAAACAAAAGCTCATTTCGATTTTGAAAACGCGGAAACAACGGAGATAAGGAAACAAGAACTCAAAACTAAAACACACAACACTCTGTTGTTGGCTTGTTGCTACTCGACACAGCAAAATGCCCAACTTGCGGACGGCAATGGATTCCGCATTCTGGGACCAACCTCTGTCGTCGCCGCTAACCCTCGACGGCTCTGCTAACTCGGTTCCCGGCGACCCCTTCCCGTTAGACGCCGCTCGAGCTAGCCGAGTCCTTAGAATTCAGCAGCTCTCGCTTTTGGGTTTAGGGGTTCCTTTCGGTATCATTCCTTCTTACTCTCCACCTTCTCAGAAAGATTTAGGCTCTTTCTGTCTTCAGTCTCTCTTGTTCAAACCGTCTACCTCTAACTGGTAACGCAAATTTCATCATTTTTAATTTCAGCTTGTCAATTAGCAGGAATTTACGTGGTATTAATTTTTTTTTTCCTGCAGGTGGCTTGGATTGATTGGGCAGTTGCGTCCAAAGAAACTGATTTCTGATATTAAAAGAGAGTTTTCTAGTTCTAGTGGGTTGGAACTCTCTGTAATTAGAGATGCGGCGAAGCATATTGTGGATAAGTCTCATTACGCAATTGGTTTATGTTCACAGCTTTCCCTTGGTCCTTCGTCATCCTTATTGTGGAGCACAGAGCGGCATGGAGATAAGAAAAGAATTCGCAACAAGCTTATGTTCTATCATAAGGCATGGACTTTTAGTTCATTCAATATTTATGTTACTTCGTTTATGTCACATTAAAAAAACTATTACGAAAATATGAATTCAATTGCATAAGGCTAATGTAGCTAATGAGAATAAAATCTACAGGAAATACTTGGATGTGGTGCGGCCTGTAAACAAGTTTAAGTGCATTCTGTTATAGAATTCATGTCCTGAAGTCTGATTGTGGTGCTTTTGCTTCTGTTATATGGTTGCATTAATGGTGAACTAGATTGTCTTAACAATGCTCATCAGCATTTTATGTGTATCTGCAGCTTCCTGATCATGATATCACAGTAGATGCTGCATGGCCGCAGTTGTTCCTTGACCATAAAGGGCAATATTGGGATGTTCCCGAGTCAATATCCTTGAATATCTTATCCCTAGTTTCAGATTCTGGGTTGCGATACCGCTTCGGTATACAAAAAAACAGCAGTCATCCTGAAAGTGTTAATGCTGAAAATGGTGAGACACCTGCTGCTCTAATGCCTGGATTATGTGCAAAAGCTGCCTTTTCATATGAGCGAAGCAAGGACATCTGGAGACGAACGGTGACCACAAACGATCTCCTTGTTAAGACAGACAAGGGTCAATTTATGCGTCCGGCATATGATGTGCACCTTGCAGAACCTCATATATCCATCTCTGCAATTATTGGTAACTTGCTTATCTTACAGTTTCAGCTCTGTCCTAATAGTCAATTTTGAAATTTTGCTAATAGCTAATTTTACTGTCTCTATCCCCTCTCCATGTGTTCTAAATCATAACAACAAATTAAGGGTTGACAGTTGAATGACATATTGTATGTGGGATTGTTTAATGCCAGACTTAGTTACATGCAAATAACAACATAATTCTATACAATGCATTAGCCGTCGGGATCAAATTTCCACTTATTTTTCCTTTTTCCTTTGTTTTGATTGATTGTTACTTATTTGGGTTGTTACTGCGGCTTTTCACCTTCTTACACATCCTGTCAGGGGGCACCTGTGAGGCCTGGTTTGGCAGCAAGGAGGCCAATGCATCACAAGATGGACACGTTTCCACAACTACTAAGAAAAGAAGTCCATTGAGTGTGGATTTATTTGGCTCAATATGCTCTACTTTGCAACATGGTAAGTTCAGGAAACCATATGGTGACCTAACCCGACTAGATGCTCGTCTGGATATAAGTTCATTTTCATGTCTTGCCCAAAGGGCTATGAATACTTTCAGCAGTAATTCAGTCAGCAATGCAGACAATTCACTATCTTCTCCAAGGCTAAATTTAATCTTTCAACAGCAGGTATTTCCTTCTCCACGTTCTACCTTACTATAGCTGCTGTCTGATGATATTGATTAGAATCCTTGGCAGGGAACAGGATTAACTTAGTTGTTGGTAATGAACATTAAACCAAGGAATTGAACAGACTCTTTGAATTGATGAAACCTAAAACTGACTGGAAGAACTGGAAAATCAAATCATTTCAGAAACTGCTAATTATTTAGTTCCCCTGCCGGAGATTTTGATATGTGATATATGTGCAGTTCTCAGCATGTATCAGTTCACAATGTAAGGAAAATGGCAATAATTATGGTCGTACCTCACTCTGTTCCAGGTTTTAGGGCCCGTTGTCTTTGGCATTGATTCAAAATTTTTGTTTGATTCTTCATTGGGGAAGCATGAGTCGTCAATGGAGGATGTTATATACAGCTTGAGTTACTGCTTGAGGCTTCTTCACATGGGGAAAGTTGTTGCCTGGTATTCACCAAAGAGAAAGGAAGGGATGGTCGAGTTCCGGCTTTTCGAGTTTTGACGTTTTCGTTATCTTTTCAGTTAGTTATTATTTGTATGGAACACTTTTGAGAATTTTTCTTTGGGGAAAATTCAATGCCAAAATCCAAGAAGCCATTTTTAATCTCCTTTGGTGCTAAAATGATCAAGCCTTTTTTTTTTGCTTAATGGTCAATATTACTCGCTGCTAATGATGCAGAAATTATATCGTTTCATAAATGACTCAAATGATCGAACCGTAGTTGTAATTCTTTGGAAGAGAAAATCATAAAAGCTTCAGGAAAAGGCATATGAGACATAATGGCTTGCCAAATGAATTTTTCATTTTCCTTATTCTATTCTGGAGTTCTAGTAGATTAATACAAAGGCCAAAAGATACATAATCAGAATTGATACAAACGCAGACAAGATGCCACAATTCTAGGAAAAGTAGTCTCGGTAAAATAGGAGTGAACATCACTCAACCACAGCGAGCAAATCATTCTCTTTAACAAAGCAATGCTTCTCATCTGTTCCCAAATCAACCTGAAACAAAGATATGAATGCATTTAGATTGCACCGAATTATATTTGCAGTAAAAAAAAAAAATCAACAATGAAAATGGAAATAACTAGCACATCCTCAAGAATTAAAGAAGCTAGTTATGTCTCGATACACCATATGTGTTAATTTTTAGGGTGGGGATACAGTCCCATCTATACCAATCAGTCTATGGTGTTACCACTTTGGGAGAAGCTGCTTACCTCATATGCATTTATGTCAGAGAAAAGAACCTGCAAGAAGATACAAGTTTTAAATTGGTGTAGAAACACAAGGACATGCCAATATGATATCACATGATATCGTCTTAGCAGGAAAATATTACTGGGAGAGTTAAACTTCCAAGGGGTGGCAATACCTTCTTTCCAGCATCCACTTGCTCAACATCAGAGCCAACAGTGAGAATCTGAGACAAAAAATTGAAACATTCATAAAGCGTTCCAAAGAATCATCTATCATTCCCTCCCAAAATACAAGCAAGGTTCAGAATTTTACCACCCCCATAAGATATCTTTCAAATTTAACTGCTGCTTTTGGCAACAACACTCCACCAGCTGATTTCTGTTGTATTAAAAGAGATCATAATTGGCACGAGAAAGAATGAAATTCAAAGGTAATAATCAAGATCCAACATGAAACATTCTTGACCATCCATTCTGAAAAATTCTTGACCATCCATTCTGAAAAATTCTCTTGTTGGGGCGATGTAATATGATTCACAAAATCACCGGCTTCAATTCAATAACTGGTTTCAACTCAACACTATGGTCGCAACCATTATATGATTAAATACTATTTAGCTTTCCATTCTAAAGGAAGAACAGTAGCTCAGATTTATACTAGATTTTGCCAGAGCTGAAGAGCAGACATCACATTGACATAGGTAGATTACAAGTAAAATGCAAATTTTTTCCGGCCATTGCAATAAAAACATCACGAAGATGTGAAATTAACGTTCCTTATTTCTAAATAAATAAAATACATATATATATATATATACTAAGCAGAGAAAAGATAAGGCCAAACCTCAGGTAACTGCTCAAGACGAACAAGGACTCTATCAGCCTGAGGAACAACCTAAAACTCAAAAATTGCGCCAATTAATATTTAAATATATATATATATATATATATATATGTACAAAAATTAAAACGTCACAGAATTTACAAAAGCTAAATTCAAATAAGTTTAAACGGGAGAAAAAATAATTGAAACCTTTACCTTAGTTGGCTCCCATTTTTTCGCAATTGCATTCACTCTTAGAGCAGGTTTACGCGACCCTGCTAAAAAACCAGCATTTTAATTGAGGAAAATGGAAATAAAATGACAAAAAAAAATTATATATAGAAAAAAAAACAAACCCAAGAGCACCCGATTAGAACGAGAAGAAATGTTGGTTTTGTTGAAAGAGAGTAAAGGGTTTGATAGTGTAACGAAAGTAGACGCCATGGATAAGGGAATTTGGAAACAGAGCGGAAGCAACGAGACCGAAAGTTTAAACAGTGTTTGGGACGAAACATTTAGAAACCCTTATTTGTGTATATACACGTGTCACTCGCTTAGTTCCAGAACTTTCCGAATTTTGCTGCGCGGTGAGTAATTCACGAAATTAAAATTTGAAGTGATTGTTTGTTTGTGTATATACGCTGTTAAAATTTATTTTCAATTTTTTTTTAAGAAACTGGAAGTAAAAACAATGGTCGTTTTTAGCTTTTATAATTATATTTTTTTAAATTTAATGAATTCTTCAATTAAAATAACTACTTTACTCAAAATTAAAAATATTATTAAGATTTTTCCTTAAAAAATTATTAAATATCTTTTTTTTTAAAATAGTATTAAAAATCTCTTTTATTCTTAAAGTATTATCTTTTTAAAAATACTTTGTTTTAAATTGCTCTACTAACTTTTATCTTACAAAATAAATAATTTAAAATTTAGTTTATTTTATAAAAAAAATCATAAGCTTAGGTAATATTGATGTTTATTTTTTTATTTAAAATTTAGATGTTATTAAAATTTGAATACTAATAATATGTTTGTTTTTTATTTTATATATTTAAATATAAATATTTAATTATTTAATTTAATAAAAAAATTTAAAATTAATAAATTAATATATATATTCTAAAAAATTTAGAATATATGTTGTTGATACGTACGAAAATTAAATAATAATAGGCTGTTAGTCTTATTTTTCATAAATGTGGCATAAAAAAGAATTTTTTTCAATCTAATAATTAGTTTTATAAAATTATATTATAACCTCAAAGTCAGTCTATGCAATCTATTTCTCCTTAAAAAAAGTCGTGACATCATTGTCTTTAAGACAATTTTTTCTATTTATTTCCGAATAAAAACCAAAATGGCATTTAAATTTTGAATAAGAAAATTCAGGCATCCAAAGAAAGTGGGCATGACAAATTTTAAATATGATCTCCTAATTTCCTGTCAAATGGTGGGTCCGCTTCAAGTCTTTAGTATTTGAAATTCTGCTCGCTGCCTCGAAATTAACAAATCCAAATATAATAATAATAAGGGAAATTAACAGATATCTCCCCTGTGGTTTTAAAAATCCATATATAAGTTAAAAGTTTAAAAAAATAATATATACATATTCTATAAACCGTCACTTGACTAATATTGACAGTTATACCATTAATTTTATGAATAATTTGATAAAATACAATTCTTTTCTCTCATGTTAATTTTTATATATTTTTTCTTTCTTAATTTTAACATCAAAATAAAATCTTGAAATTTCTTACAAAAATTATGTCTATCAAAATATTGACAAAAATATTTTTTAACCCTATAAGTATTAGAAGTCTTCCAACCAACTATTTTATTCATGTGTAGATTAAAATTTTTTCATCCATCAATTTTAATTACAAAGAACCTTCTCAACTTATTGATTGAACTCTTCTCTTAGAACAAATGCATTATTAAGTTATTATTATTCATCTTTATTGCTGGCGAACTCATTAATTTTAACTAAACCTTTAGTATCAAAAGTTAATAATTAAATTTTCTTCCTAAATTTAGATTTATTGCTATATTTTAGTATATGTTAGAGGATTAGAAATTTGAAGAGGAGAGAAAAAGAGAGTGGGGAGGTTGTAGTGGTGCTGACAACAAATTAAGATTTATAAAGGAAAGAAAAAGAAATTTACAAGAAGGAGAGAGAGAAAAAGAAGAGTAACAATAAATTTATAAGAGTTATGAAAAAAAAAATGTCAAATTAGAGAAGGAGAGAGTGAGATGCACCGCGTTTGATATATTTAAAAATTAAATATTCATAAATATTAAATAAATTTAGATTAAAATTTTTAAACATTTTAAATATTAGAAAATTTAAATTAAGTTGTGGTAGTAAGGTTATTTCAATAAATAAGGTTAGTAGAGTTACGGTTAGCGGAGATATGTATATATTTTCTAAATATTTCATTTATCTGTGTGTTTTAGAAACCTCAAGGGAGGTATCTGTTAATTTCTCATAATTAGAAAAAAATTGAACCATTTACGATACATTATGCGGCCGCTTGGGACCACCAGCGACCTCCAATAATTTGTCGTGTCCTTCCATTTCTCTGCAACGCTTTTATCTCTTACCTTTTCTTTCTCTTTTTTTTTTTTTTTTTCCCGCAAAATATTTTCACCCTTTCCTTTCCTTTCCTTTCCTTTCCTTTCACACCAAACAGACACTTAAATTTGCTGAACAAAGTGTATACCCTTTTCTAAGACTAGGGTTTTCTTCTTCTCACATTTTCTTTTTGGCAAAGACGAAATGGCACACAGGCTTTGCTTCTTTGAGTGGCTTCTTCTCTGTCATCTACTGCTTTCGCCAGTAGTTGTTTGCTCCAACAAACATGGTAATACTACAGCTCTTCATTTTCTGAAACAGCAAAACTATTATGACATTTGTATTATTTTCCCTTTGATCTTTGCTTATTGGATTCTGGAACTGGGTGTATGTTTTTTCTGACTGGCTTTTCTGAAACTGAGGCTTTTATCTGTTATGTCTGCGGGGTTGCGATTGGGCTTTTCTGATGCTCAGTTTGGTTTCCATGAAAATGGAGGAAGAAGAGATTACATGTTAATGTTGATGCCCTTTGAAATCCTTGCTGTCAAACCAATAGTGTAAATTTGAAAGTTGAAACTGTAGAGTAGAAACTCTAATTCTCTAATTACTTATCAACTTTCCATGAAAGTTTCTCTTCCTTTTTGTTTCACTGAATTTTAAGTTTACATTTGAGGAAAGACCTCTCGCATTTGGCAATTGGCAATTGGCATACTGAACGCGTATATATTTGTGACTGTCTGGAAAAGAACATTATATTATGATTGAACACAGTTTAGAAAGCTTAAAGGTGATATTTTGCTCTGCTAATAGAATACCCTGGTTGTTGGTTTTTATGGTGCTGTCGAGAACAGTACTAATTGAGTTGCTGTTATAGTTAGGCTTCAGTTTAATGCTGTACTTACTAGTCATTATTATAACACGTAGTTGCTCTTGCTCATATACGGAGACCCTATATATCTGTTTTATCATCACATTACAAGAGAGAAATTGAGTGCTCAAGGCAGATTTTGTGGTGATTGGATGTCTTTGTTCCGCAAATTCTCCACTTTATTTAGACATATTGAAATGAAAGTGAAATGTAATTCGGATTCATTTCAAAAGATAAAAGCACATATATGACTAGTCTATCTAGTGTAGATTGATGCTTGCAGAGAAAACAGGATCATATGTTATGGAATTATACTTCATGGCAAACTTTAAATTACTTAAATGCATTCTCTAAGACTAATTATGTAGTTGATTTGACCTACAGGGAACCCTGCAAATGAACTTGTCGACATCATAAACAACAATAGATCATCTCAAAAGCTCCCGAAACTAAATGACAGTCCTGGTCTTGGCTGCATGGCCTTGCAATATGTTGAACTATGCAAGGGCAACTGCACAAGCGGCAATGCTGTGAATTGTAAGCCACCTGAAGATGAGTTCACAGAAGTTTTCGCACCCAACTGTGGTGTAGAGCTGCCCACTTTCGGCACCATAACCGGCCACATTGTGGGTTGTCAATCCAAGTATCTTGAACCATCGGAAGCATTTTCTCGAGTTCTCGTCAAAGACAAGAACACGTTGTCTCTTCTGAGAAATAAATCTCACAACGAGGTAGGAGTTGGGTTGGTTGGGTTCCATAAAAGCTTTTTCTGGTGTGTTTTGTTTAGTGATGGTACCATAAATTCCACATTTGTTCTTGAAGATCGTGGTGAAGGGATCAAGCAGAAGAAAGGTTGCTTCAGTGGAAGCGCATATCCTTGCAGCGATGGAGAGAAAATTGCTGCGTCTTATGACACCATTTTGATATTGGGTTTTCTATTTGTTTATTTATACAACATTTGCACCACAATCTACTGAGGGGACAGTTGTTGAGGATTTTGTTCTTTAATTTGTGGATGAGTATTATGAATCTTAGAGATGATCCACAGAATTCCCCACAACCAAATTATCTGAAATCTGCCTGCCTGAGAAAACTCTGTCCTTTTTTTTTTCCTTTTAAATTTAGTCGATTAGTGACCTGGAGTACGATCCCATGAAATAAAAAATATATAAATCAGGATCTGATGGGCTCAAGCAGTGAGCTTCGGCCCATGTAAAAGTAAAACTATATCTAAAGAAATATTGTTAGGTTTCAGGAGATAGTAAGACTATATATATATTATTTATAAGAATGAGCAATTTCAAATTCAACGTCCAATCTAAATTAGTAAATAGCTCTGAATGTTGGATTTAGTTGTTAGCCCAAAAAAGATAGAAAAAAGAAAGAAAGAAGAAGAATGTGTGTTTGACATACATGTTTTTTGGCTTGATCTAAAGTATTGCAGCTTGCATTCAAGGGTAGGTTGATGGAGTGGCTCTGTTCTGCAAGTTTTGTTTTAACTAACTTCTTGTTACGATATTTTCTTCTTATCCTCAAGTGTATGTTCTAACAAAAGGACATGAAACATAAAGACGAATCGCTCCAAACCTCTACCAAAAACTTGGCTACCCCAACATAATACAAAACTTAAACCGCCAATCTATTGCTGTCCAAATCCCTTCTTGCTCTAGGCTAGGAGCAGCTCGTCAAGTGCTCTGCTCCGTGACCAGGTTTCTTAAATTCTTATCTTCTTTCACTGTCTTATTCGTTCAGTGAGAATTAGCTTATATAACTTGAAATTAGTAAAAGCCAAAATATAAATGTGACCCCTAAACAACCAAAAAATATATATATATTAACAAAAATATTATTGAGATAAATATCAAACTTCAAAATTCGAGATCTAGCACCACTGATTTCTCTCTAGCAACAAACTAAATGTCGCTGAATTCCATTTCAATGTTAGAATATTCAAATGCTCTTCAAGAATCAAAACCAAGTCCCACAACTCCAAAGTTCAAACTCAAGCAGCATCAGCAATCTTTCAAGACAATCTATATATAACTCTTTAACACTTGTTTTCTACGCCCAAGTATTAAAGTTTATCTAAACACACCATGAAAGTCAACCAACTTCAAGGCTCAACAAAGAAAAACACCAACAAACTTGCAAACTCAAGCCTAAAACAAGTAAACAACACTGATCTTTCCAACAATATATTCAAGCCCGAAACTTCTGAAAATTCCAACAAGAACTAAACCCTGTTCAAGAGAAACTGGCACAAAAAAAAAGAAACATACGCATTCCTTCCCCGCATGAGTTATGTGCATTTACTTTTATCGCCTACCAGCAGGATCGACAATAATTTAACGAGCTCAAACAATTAATTCGATTCGTGAATACTGAAGAACTAAAGAAATTAGAACAATAAATTCAAGAAACATATCCAACTAACACCATTCATAATATTAATGAAATTTCCGTATATCAAATAGACAACGTACTACAATATACTAACTCTTTCATTAAATGATCTGCGATTTCGGGTAAACCAAAACATCACCCACTGAACGCTATGTATTTGTATGTCATCAATGTCATCCTCATCACCACAAAATTTGCAATAATCACACATGATACAATTCATATGATGTATGCTATATCATAGCATTAATTCCAAAAATTTCCAACCTACAAATCTCAACCGTCCGATTTTTCAAACGCAGATTTTCTATAATTCTCTCAAGACTAATTATCTGCCTCTATCTCTAAAGCCATCCACGTAAAATTCACTACTTTATCTATACAGGATATAGAACCGATGACATAAAAGGTAGCGGTTTCTACGATGTTTCCGCTCCAAATTTTGCTACATCCACTCCATTCATTTCCTTGGTGTTACTAGTAGCTTAAGCTCTTTTTTTAAGAAAAAAACCAAATAACGGAGTGGATAAAGCCCAAATAAAAAAAAGAAAAAAGAAAATACTGAAAATGCCCCAAAATAGAAAGCGTATTTACCGAATCATACCCACGAAAACCATTGAAAGAATTCGCTGATTTCTTCGCCCACACGATTTGCCTCCAAGTCATAATCTCCGACACCAGCGCCATCGCTCCGGCGGCTGCTGCCAGTGAAGAATCTGCCGGAGCTCCTGAAGGACATCGCACGTGACGAAAGAGAAAACGAGAGCCTATCGACGTAGTCCTTGAGCCAGCTCCTTCCCGCTGCCACCTCGGAGGCTAGGTTCGGCTCCGAAGCCGACTGACCTAAATCAACTGCAATTTCCTCCTTATCGGAAACGCTTCTCCGAAACGTTTGGGTCATTGTAACATCAGACTCCTCCTCAACGACGTAGTCGAACGAGCCTAGAGAGTACGATCTTCTACGCTGATGGTCACCCGATGATTCATTACCGGCTTGGCGGCGGCTAACTGAGCCGATCTCGAGACGGAAACTGTCACTGGCGCCAACAACTCCTGCAGAAGAAGTTTGTATTGCTTTCATGACATCAGATTCCGTAGCACTTATCGGAGACCGGCACAGAGGACACGTGAGGTTGGATTCCAGCCACGTGTCAATACAATGAGCGTGAAACGCATGGCAACAAAGAGGAAGAAGACGTAACTGATCGTGCGGCTCAAACTTAAACAAACAAATAGCACAATCTCCACCACTGGAAGACCGGCGAGTAACCGACGAAAAAGTAAAAAGAGGGAGGGAGTCAATAACATGAAACGCCGGATTAGCCGGCGCCGAAGAATCCGGCACCAGATTCTCCGGGGAGACGCGGCGACTGGAAACACGACGCGAATCTGCGGAGGAGACGGTGGTGGTGGTGGCGGTGGAGAGATGATGGAGACAACGACGATTGAGATGGCGGAGGAGGAGGCAGAGGGAGACGGAGAGAAAAACGGTTATGGCGAGTATCAAAACGATAATGATAATGCTTGGTTTGAGATTTTCCATGGATGAAAATGACAATGTTTAGGTTTTCTTTGTATTGATCTTAATTAAAAAGACGGAAGCTGTGAACGGGAAAGTTGAAGATTACATTCGAAAATGGCGAGAAAGAGAGAGAAGTTGGCGCCGGTGAGGGTTTTGTGTATATACATATATATATTAAAAAAAAAACTAGGGAGAGAAGTGGTGGTGAGTTTGTGGGGGTTGGGGGAGGATGGAAGTCACGTGAGAGAAAGGTGACATTAAATTCGTTTCATTGAAGAAGAAAACTGTTAAACTGCCAAAAATGAAGAAATGAAGCGCGAGAGTAAATGCGTTCCTGACTTTTCGACGGAGACGCAGCTTTGAGTGGAAGTGTCAAAATCTTCTCTTCCCTTCTTCCGCCAGACAAAGAATTTTATAAGTTTGAGAATTTTACTTTAGTCCTTAATGTTTTATAAAACTCCATTTTCGTCAATAAATTTGACACTATATTATTATAAATTGAAGCTATTAATTTGACACTATCATGTCGTTTTATATCTTTTGTTTTCTAATGTAATCAATGTCAAATAAAGTGTACTACTAATATCAACACTCAATGAAAATTTAAATAGGGTCCATTAGGGGTATTTGTGATATAATGTTAAAATTACTAAAATATAGGGTTAGAAATAGAAGCGATTGGGGACTAAAGCGAAATTCTTCCAAAGACGGGAATGAAAGTGTAGGGAGACCACGCGGCAGTATCTGAATGGTAATACAGTGATTTGGTGGTCCCGTCGAATTGGTAGTTTCTAACTAAATTTACTAATACTAGGAAAAGAAAATCAGAAGCGTAAAAAGGGAAATGGGAGCACTGTAGTTTGGATATGGTAAAAAAAAGATCGGTGCATGGGATGGAAATTATACAACCAAATTGGTACGGAAGAGTGAACCGTTATATTAGTTGTGACCTAAATGAGATTATTATTAGTTTAATTGGTTGACTTTAATGTAAGAGTAGAGTTGAGACATATATATATATATATATATATATATATATATCAAGCTCGAGTGTTGTTATTAATTTAAATGTACCAGAATATTAATGGAGTGATGTGCAGTTGCTAGCAAAGGACAATGAGGTTGTAATTAATACGGGGAATGAATGAAAGCGAGAAGCGCGGCGATCCATAATTGTAGTATGTATACTAATAATATAAAATATAGGCATGAGTTTACCATAGCTCCTTGTATATAATTAAATATTCTTTTTTATATTGTGTTAACACTTTATTAATCTTTATCTTTTAACTTCTCCAATAAAATAATAGAATAGGATAATATAGTCGCATGAATGAATATATGATCACATCTGATGCGTGCGTGCGTGCGTGCGTGCGCGCGCGAGCGAGTGGCTTATCTATTGCTACTACATTTGCTTGCTTGCTTCACACTCTTGGCATGGCATGTCCTGTCCTCAAAGAAATCAAAGCAGCTGAGATTTGAGGAATCTCAGGTACCATAGCATCATTTTCTTTCTTTCTTTCTTTTTTATATCATAATTAACAACAATGTTTATTAAATTAATTAATATTGTCATTGATCTTTTATGCCTGAAAATAAAAACAAAAAAGACTCTCTATAACAATAATAATCAACTGAGAATCAAACCCTAATATATAATTAATTACCACGAGAAGGTGAATTTGCATCCACGCTGCAGGTGGCAGCCCAAGTTTGATGCAGTAAACATAATACACGCGAAGTTAGTACTCCAATTGCTTCAAATCACATGTGGGTCAGAGGATCACGTAAGCAGCTGGCTGGGGATGGTTAAAATTGATAAAGAGTAAGAGTAAGAGTAAGAAGAGAAGCAAGAAGAATAAAGATAAGAGGGATGTGATACACGTAGACATAAAACTTTTGGGGTGGGGCGGAAAAGAGAAGACGAAGACAATG
The DNA here is from genome assembly GCA_028052125.1 of Melia azedarach. Classification (NCBI taxonomy): domain Eukaryota; kingdom Viridiplantae; phylum Streptophyta; class Magnoliopsida; order Sapindales; family Meliaceae; genus Melia; species Melia azedarach. The sequence goes on along the minus strand of CM051394.1, from coordinate 2,490,893 downwards.
ATTCTTATTACAGATCAAATTGACCAACAACAACAACCAAGAATGTCGTGGTTGGATTTGTCAAAGTTGTAGGAATCAGCAGTACTCCCCACCTAATACTCTTTCCCTTTTCAAAAGTCAAAATAAAGATACAATTAATTATCTGAGGATTAGCTCGCCTATATTATATGACTATGATGATGATATGTTGTCACTTGCTTCTACTTATACATTCTTTATATGTAAGAAAGAAGATTAGATCAGTATCAAAAGAGCTGCTTTCGGGTTCCAGACCTACAAAATTATATATATATATATATATATATGCATGGTGTTTGTGCTTTCGGTCGAATTTTCATAAGAGCATAAAAAGTCAGTCAGGTAAATGAACTCAATCCAAGACCCATCCTACTACTGGGTTACGCCACCTTAACAAAACACCATTCAAATTGCTTCATCTGAGTACCTTCTTAAATTTTCCGTTAACGAGAAACACAAACTAGTATTGTATTGGATTTAAATGGTTATAGTACAAACTTCCAAGTGACGCAAACCCATTAGACAAACAAAGAAGAACATCAAATTATTATTATTTTTTAAATAAAAAAAAAAAAGACAATATTTGGCACGGACACTGGTGCAGAAAATGCATTTGTAATTGATATCTATCCAACAAATCATTAAACTATCGTATTAAATTCAGCAACCTAACTCATTAAATGGAGCAGAAATGCAACAAAAAATAGTCATTACACATTTTCTTTTTCCTTTTTTTTTTTTCCAATAGCAATAAAGGTAAAGTTGAACACAGTATATATGTTGTAACAAAACAATGCAGCACCACTTACTTTTTTAAGTCTCTCCCTTACTTTGCTTATTCTGCACTCTTGGCATGTCCCTAAAATACCCAGACATTAATCCCCTTATTCTGAATGAACAGCATTCTCTGCTGATTTTTTTTTCCCTTTTACTAATGCAGTAGGCAACTAAAGACATTGTATGCCAAACAAAGGATCACCAGATACTGAAAAGTATCTACACTAACTAACCAGCACTACATTTTTGCAAGTCGTTTGAACACATCCATAGGAGAGAGGGAAAATGCTATGATGGAGTGTGAATTAAAGTGATCACCTGAAAAAAGACCCAATTAAGCTCAGGAACGAACTTAGAAAATCTATTTTGCCACTGCATTGTTGATCTAAAGCTCACACGTACATTTGACTTCAGAACAAGAGGGAATTAAAACAGGGGAAAGTAAAAGAGGGTAAAGAATAGAATCATGTATACTTTTGCTTCTTTAACAGCTGCCGCATACTCCTTAATTTATGATTGGACTTGAAAAAAAAAATCTAAGAGAAAACACTCAAGTTCCAAGGTGTAATTTATCCTAAGAGCAGAAAAAGGAAAAAGTGACAAATCCATCAAGAACCATTTTACTTTCCTCCCTGAAAAAGAAAGTGAATTTTAGATCCCATTCCCAACATTGTCAAATACTAAATGCAACAATGTGGGCGTAATATCCTTTTAACATCACATAACCATGCACTAACCGTTATCATTCATTTTAAACAAAAAGGGGCAGAAGGAATGATATATCAAGGACATTGAATTATGATTATTCTCAAGATTGCAATTTCAAAATTAAGCACCCAACATTTCAAAATATACTCTTGTTCTCATTCCGTCGACAAAAACTCGTCGATGGCTGTATTTGGATTTGGAATATTAATCTTAAAATACTGCTAAAACTATTGCCAGAACGATCCCACTTTAGGGAACCTTTTGATATTGGGACATTATAAGGAAACATGTAAAATTGATAAAGTTGAAATTTTATTCCTCACCAAAAATAAAAAGGAAAATAATTTAATAAACCCACTCAAATAAAGGAACCATGACAAAATACAGCAATAATTATCTCCAAAATTTTGACAGCATAAGATTTCCGATGCTACATACTTGCACCCCAATATTAGCAGCATCAATAACTAAACGATGATCTAGGATTTTCTAAAAATGTAAAGAATAACAAATCATATAAGATCTGAGTAAATATCAAGATCACCTCACACGACTATATGACATGTTGTGCGAACACCAGTTAGTAAGCTAAACATTTTACATCCCAGTCAAAGCCTTCTTCCCACCGTCAGATGATCCTGCTGGAATGACTTTCAATACATTGAACCTCACTTGCTTAGAGAATGGCCTGAGGAAAAAATAAATGAATATAGTAATAAAAAAATTTCCAGCCATTATTTCTTGCACCCACTTGCAAATAATAAAAAGAAGAATAAATGACTCGGGGAACTGGCAAGTTGTCGGAAATTGAAGGAGAAATAATGTACCTGCGCTGGCCAATAATAACACGATCTCCTTCTTTTACACAAAAGCATGGCAAAATGTGTGCTGGGATGTTTGAGTACCTTTTCTCATACCTAAATATGGTTAGCAGAAAGATTAGAAATGATACAGTGAACCAGGCTAGCATATATATATTATAACAACACTAATATACTACTGTGTTAGAACAAAATCACAAGGAAGAAAAATTGACATAGTAAAAATAAGCTCCTGCCTTTGGTATTTCTTGATAAAATGAAGATAGTTCTGCCTAACAACAATGGTCCTCAACATCTTTGCACTACTACTAACAATACAAGAATGAAATGCAATTTGGTGCAAAGCAAGCTAGAATATGAAATTAAATGTATATGCGCGAAAATACTAATAAATAAAAAGCAAATCTATGAGTGTCTCAAACTTGAGAGTAGCTAAGGACATAATAAACATTGTGAAAAGAACATTATTCCTATTATAACTACTACTAACAATCCAACAAACAAAAGAAATAAATGAATTCAAACCTTCAATAGCTTCTCTCGGTGTCTTAAAAACCCAATCCGATGTTCTTCCAGAATTCGTTTCCACCTTTTCCGGGCCTCTTCCCCTTTCCAGATTTTTTCGAGCTAAATATATTTAAGAATTTTTCTTTAAAAAAATAAAGAAAAATCAGTATGTTCCGCTAATTTCAGAAATTAAAAAACAATAACAAAATGTACATTTGTTTACCACAAAAAGACCTTAGGCTGCTTCAGAAATGCCTTCTCCGTCCATAACAATTAAAACAAAAGTACACACCAATTGCAACTAATCATTAAATTAACACTAAGAAGTAATCTCGTAAGTCTCGCATTGGAATTCGTCGACTTTGGGAAAACATGGGCAGCGCTTCTCAACTAAGCCCGAATTTTCTCAGCAAGCAAACAAATGCAAGAAAGAGAAAGAGGAAGAGAGAGAAATCAGCAACCTGCTCCCCCATGCTTGCCAAAGAGCGAGTATACGAAGAAGAAGGTACTACTAGCAGAAACCGAGTTTGAATTCTTCACTGTCAAAATACCGGGTTAGAACTTAGAAGTAGTGATAGGGTTTAACAATGAACACAATTCGGGGTATAATCAGTATTTCAAATTCAATGTCCTGTTAGAATCACTGGATAATATATTATTAGATCATCGTAGTGGGCTTTCTAAAAGGAATTTTCAATTTTCAATTTGGGCTTGTAGAAGTTACAACAGCCCAATAATAGACCGTCAATAGAAGAAGAAATGCAGCAGAAACAAATCAAGAACTCAATTGGACAGAGATCGATTCTCTCCGACCTAGCGGGAGCCGAGCGAGCCTATATTTGAGGAAAATGTTCAGACGAGCCGCCGTCAACCTCCTGGCCAGAGGAATTAGGTCTAGAACATTGTCGACCGATCTTCCCCCGGCTCAAACCGCGGACTCGAGTTTCGTGGAGGCATGGAAGAAAGTGATCCCAAATATCGACCCGCCAAAAACTCCTCTTTCTTTCATGCAACCTCGACCTGCTACACCTTCTTCTATTCCTTCCAAGCTTACCCTCAACTTCGTGCTTCCCTATGCTTCTCAGTTAACCAACAAAGAGGTCAATTTTTCAGCTTTCGTTTTTCATATTCGTTCCAGTACTCGTTGTGGCTCTATTTAACTCATTACTCGCTGCTGTTATTTACTAATGTAGGAAATTAGATTCCGTCTTGAGTACATTTTTTGTTCTAACTAATAGGATTTAGCTTTCTTTCATGATTGTCTGCTGCATTTTGGATTTCAATAAATGTTACTGCATTTAGTCACAGAGAGCCATATCTGTATGTGGGAAACACTTAATTCATGTTGTTTATAAACATTGGGACTGACTGATTGTATGTTGCTTCCCTTGGACTTGTTTACATGTAGTGAAGTAAATTATCTACCTGCATTACTATATTGTCTGAGTACTCCATTGTTTACAAGACTTTGAAAAAAGAAGCAGTAGATAAATTGGAAAATTATGTTTATCTGTTTCAGTTGCATGAAAATATCAAGTTTTTTTTATTGTAATCCGGTCAATATCTTGACTTAGTTTTGCAAATTTTCATTATCTTTCTTTCTTTTTTCTTTTTTTTTAATATATATTTTTTGCATTTATTCTTTCCATGCTTGCCAATGCAATGGGTAAGTCTATGCTGGATGTGCAGCCTTGACCTTGCTCTGGAAGAAGAATATCCCTTAAACTTTACCACTAACCGCAGCCGCATTAATATATAGAGAGGTAGAGAGAGGTGTCATTGAGTATTAGATGTTTTGTTAAAACTTTGAACTATTCCCTGCCCTAACCAAATACACCGCAGAAATTTAAAGTTTTCTGCTGTCTTGAGTTAGGAATGAATATCTTTCTCTTGGACGTGGGATCAAGTTTTTAAAGAAATAATTCTGTCAATGCATGCCTTGCATTGCTAAAAGCCAAACCTTAGGTTGTAACTTTGCTTTTTTGCTTCGTTTCCCTGGTAGAACTGATCAGATCACCATTTTCCTCTTTTCTTCTCCAGCATAAGAAGAAAAAGTGAGCTTTCTGTTGGTTTGTTTGTTGCATTTGAGGTGTGACTCTCTATCAGAATGTACTGATCATATTATTTATATATGAATTAATTGGTCTTCTAAACTTGTTCTTGGGAGTGGTGTTATAAATACCAATTGATTTCATATGCTGTGGAACACAAACTGGCCTGTTCTACTTTTCTTATCACGTGTTAGGCAAAGTTAGAGAATTCAGAACTTTATCGTGTCTCTTATTTCTTCTTATTGTGTGTTATAGGTTGACATGGTTATAATACCAGCGGCAACAGGGCACATGGGTGTTCTTCCTGGACATGTGGCTACAATTACAGAATTGAAACCTGGTGTCTTATCAGTGCACGAAGGAAATGAAGTAACAAAATATTTTGTTAGTAGTGGCTTTGCCTTTATCCATGCAAACTCTTACGCTGATATAATTGCTGTGGAGGCTGTCCCACTTGATCAAATTGATCCAAGCCTAGTCCAGAAGGGGCTCACCGACTTTGCTCAAAAACTGAGCTCAGCCTCAACTGACTTGGAGAAAGCTGAAGCCCAAATTGGAGTTGATGTGCATAGTGCACTAAACTCTGCTCTCACAGGGTAGTATTGGCAGTCTCTCTGCTCGTTGATTCTGTCATTTTCCATCATTTTTTTTTCTTTAAATTCGCCAAATTGTTTAACTTGTGTTGTGGAGCCAAATGATCGTGTGAATGTTTGTGTTTTTGTTGAATGCGAAACTAATCTAAATAATTTTAGAATGAACTTATCCTGGTTTGCAGAAAGTTCAAAAAAATCTTTAAACAGAAAATTATTTCACCTTTTGTTTTCTGTTCTTCCCCCCCAGTACTCGTGTTTTGCTACTCATTATCGTCATGGTCTTGGATCAAACAACCTACTCTTTTCGTGCGATTTGCAGACTGTAAACTATCTGTATCTGATTCCACGACTCTTGCAATTACAGTTAACGTATATTTGCCTATAAACTTTTAAATGTTAAAACCTCGGTGGACAAAAATACTCTTATGTGCAAATATGTTTGTATTCGTATATTTGCCCGGTTAAACGGCTGTTTGTTGATTTTTAACTAAAGTTTAAGGGTTGGCGATTTAAAAACTGTTTTCGAAAATTTGGATAAAATTTAAAAATATGAATTGTATTTTTAGTATTTAGAAATATGTTTGATATAATATTTAAAAATTATTTTTTAATTTAAAAAATTGTAAAAATATGTTTGATATAATTTTTGAAAAAAATAAAAATAAGGATATGTGTTTGATTGAAATTAGTTTTAATAAATTTTTTTATTAAAATTTTATCGATAATAAAGTACATCTTTTATCGATGTTGATTATTTCAAAATTATATTTAAAATATATGAATACAAATAATATAAGTTAGTTATTTATTTAAAAGATAACTTTAAAAAATAGTCAATGATTGAAAAATACTTAAAGTCTCTTTAACTTAAACATAACAATACATAAACATCATTTAATTAAATTTAAAAATATTTTAAATATTTTATATAAATTCGAGTCACTTTAAGACAAATCTCAATAATCAACATTTTAATTTATATGCAAAATTATAATTTTTAAAGTTTTCACTAAATTAAGTGAATCTTAGTTCATCATATATACAACTATAATTATAACTTTTAAAATTTTTTATTAAATCGTGAACTCTTTCCTAACTTTTTTGAATATATCCTGTACAACAAAAATAATAATTTAACTTATATAATTAATTGATGCATGGTAATTAATTATAAAATTATATCTAAAATATTTTAAGTAATGTACTTCAATTAAATAAAAAAAATAGTGTATAGTCGTTAGAATTAAGTCTAGAAAGGTATATTATAAACGTAATAAATTTTCAATTTGTAATTTTGAAAATAAGTTTAAAATAATAAAATATAATTTTTGAATTGTGCTAGAATACGACAAAGATAAATAAAAGAGTGCAAGATATAGTTATTTTTCTAGATGTGATATAAAAAATTTATAAATAAAATACTTAATTTTTAAAATTTAGATCCTTAAAAAAAATAAGTAAAAGAGTTTTAAATGTAAAAAATATAATTAAGATAAAAAACATGACTGTACTTGAATTTGATTTGAATATAGTAAAATAAAATAAAAAAAATAATTTTTTATTGTTTTTTAATTTGACACTAAGTTTTAGAATACTATCAAAAAATAATTAGATTCAACTAACTTTAACCAAATGCGTATTTTAAAAATTCAATGTATTTTTTTATTTTCAAAAACACATAATCCTATTTAATACTATATCAAACATAATTTAGCCTCTATTCTAATATTTTTTACAATATATTATTTTAACTATAATAATTAAGTCCATATTTTAATATTTTTTACAATATATTAAAGATTAAATAATTTTTTAATTTATTATTTTAATAAAAATTAAAAAATTATTATTATTAAAAAAATTATAACAATGAGTTAGATCGAACTCATACGTTAAAATAATTTTCATTTTTTCTTTTATTTTCTCATTAATAAATTTAACAATTAATTATTAAAAAAATTTAAACAAAATATTTTTTTAACATTTTATTTTTATACATAATATATCTATTTAAAAAATAATGTTAAATTTTCTTTAAAATTTTATGAAAATATAAATAAAAAAATAAAAATACATGTCATATATATACATATACACATATATTTTCTTTTCCTTTTTGTATTTTAATTAAAATTAAATATATTATTTAATAATAATATAAAATACATTTAATTGCTGGTTCTATTAATAAATTATATGAAATTCTATTCTTCTTTTACATTTTCATAGTAAATATAATAAATATAATGTATGTGAAAATAAAATGTTAAATAATATTGCAAAAAATTTTGACAATTAAATATTAAATTTTTATTAAGAAAGTAAAAGAAGATGGTTAAATGATATTAAAATATATATTTTTATTTAAAATTACTTAAAAGTTTAGAAATACAAATGATATTAATCTAACTTATCAACTACTAATATAAAATTCAAAGGGTATATGTTTACTTGTCCAAACTCATACGTTAGGGGACATAGCTCTATTTCTCCAAACATTAGAGGGTATATGTCAATTTCTCAATATTTTATTTGTGAATCAAGATGCTTAATTTATTATTTAACATTTATATTTATCAACAATTTAACATATCATTATCAAATTTTTTTAGATCGTATATGTTATAAATAATTTAATATTTATATTCAAATATTGAAGGTAAAAAAAATATAAATATATCAATTATATTTAAATTTTAGCTATATTCGAATTTAGCTAAAAAGAATAATCAGTACTTATATTTGAGTTTGTTTGGAAGAGTACTAATAGATATAATTCTCTTTTCATATATGATTTTGTTTGTTTTAGAAACACTTATTAAGTTTAATTAACAGTTAAGTATTTTTTTTTAGATTACATGTTAAGTAAAACAATAATTACCGAGTGTTATGAGCATATTAGATATTTTAATCGTTTTTTAAAAAAATGAATGTAGAAATACTAGAAAATGCAATTTTTTTCTAATACTTTTGTATAGACATTACGCTTGAGTTATCAAAATTTTATTATATTTCATTTAAAAAAATGATGATTTTGATCAAATATGTATATATATGGAAACTTACATGTAAGAACTTTTGCATCCATCCATGTAATAATTTTATCATCGTAACTCAAAATTTTTGCATTTAGAGAGAATGAAAATGCACTCCCATTAATTTATAGGGTGGCTAATATGCAATTTCTAATGCAACAAATTAAAGAAGTCGAAAAATTAGAAAATAAAACAAAATACTTTTGTGAAAGGCTAAATATTTTTTTTTATGAACTGCCAAAAATCGGCAACAGTAGCTGTTGGACGTGTTCGATATATTATAAAATTAAAACTGAATAACAATCTTATTGAGTTCAATAATTTGATGATTACGCGAGTTGTCTTGTAAGCACACGTGTAATTTAACTATATTCTCTTTTATTACGTGTACATTGAAGATTATTTAAGCCACAAAGAGAACTGAATGACAATCTCGAATATGGTTATGCTGATTGTTTAACAAAAATAAATTAACAAATTGCCATTATTTCACGTGTTCCTAAGCACCATCGACGACAGTTTCACAACACAGCGCTCATGCCTCAACGTGGGGAAGATAGGCTATCGATTCCCTTTAATAATTGAAGTCGCATCTTGGATATCACCGTGGCGATATCATTCGCCGTTGATTTCACTGACCTCGTGGATCGTGATCGTTTCATTTACGTAGAGCAAGAAACGCTCTTTTTATTCTTTAATCAATTGACACGTAGCACGTGTTAATGATTATGAGGTGCTGTGCTGTTGATCTGCGGAGGATTGCACGTGTATGGGGCAGCCCGGTGTACGCGGGCAGTTGGGTTGTGGGCCAGAGGGGACAAGGACCTGGGGAAAAGAGCCACCAAGATTATGCGTCAGGTGGGCCCAACAATCAATTGTGTGTGTTCGCTTTTTCGGGGTCTGGTGGGTCCTACGCCTACTCAGCTCCAGCCTCCAAGTTTTGGTGCTTTAACTTTTTATTGTTTTCAGGGAATTGCGGGGCCCATCACATACTCAACTCCTAGTTGGAGAAAGTAACGACAAGTGTGGTCCTTGCACTCCAGAGAGATCATGAAGTGTCAGCTTGTAATTATTTATTTTGTGGTCTACCCATCGTTTCGCATTAGTCCCCGAGGTTTTCACATATTTTATTCTCTCAAAACGTTTCACATTTTTGTTAAAGCCCCTATAATTTCTCAATTCTTTTATTCCTTCTTTTAGTTTTCACATATTTTCAGTTGATGCATGGTATTTTAAACAATCAAACCTCTTCTTTTAAAATATTTATTTTCTATAAATTTTTAAATATTTCAGAATGTTAATTATACAACAACTTTACATGCACATATTTTGTATTTTTAAAGTTCTAAAATTTTGCTTAGTAAAATATTTTCATGCACAATAAATTTTGCACAAAAGAAATACAAAAATTGTAACTAAAATCACAGCAAATCATTCAGAATAATACAAAATTAATTTATTATTGATTAAATTTAATATATAATAATATAATTTTAATAGTGAATTTAATCTATTAACTATTCATTCGTGTCTTTAAATAATTTTATGGGCGTCCTCAATAGAAAACATATCATAAATGTCTCTCCTAATAAAAATCTCACATGTTTGTAAAATCTAAAACTCATTTAGTGCTATTAATTTTATATAAATATTGGTGGAAAAGAGCTGAATAGTGTTCGACAAAGAAGTGTCCAGGTGAAGAGAATAGAATCTAAAAAGTACATAAACAATAAAAAGAATACAAAACCCAAGGGGCCAAATGCCAAATATGTAAAATACTCTTTTATTTATTTTGTGAAAGGGATGCATCATCATTGCATTGCATGTATTGCGCCAATAGATTCAACCGCACGGATTTATGATACTCGCCGTTGGTTTTAAACAAGCCGTTGCTTTATCAAGTCACCGAATCACATTCATCCACCTGGCAGAAAAACCTGATTGTTAGGAAACCAACCAATAACCTGATTGGTTGATACTAGCCTTTTTACGGTGGTGTCGAGTGCGCTCGATTCTCTCAAGTGAACTTTCTCTTTCTCGGCCACATCGCTATAAATACATCTGCTTCCCCATTTCTCTTCTCCCGTCACCTGTTCACTCTTCTGTAATTAATTTGCTCTCCCTTTTGCATTTTAGCCACCGGAATCAGCTGCCGCTTTGACCATATTATAACATCGGCGATGTCTTATTATTACGCTGGCTGTGTAGATTACCAAGAACCCCACTTTCTTGACGCCTGTCATCTTTGCCGGAAACCGCTGGGTTTTAACTCGGATATCTTCATGTACAGGTTAGAACTTGAGTTTCAGCTTTTAATTTTTGAAACGATTCATTGGGAACTTGAAGAAAAACATTTAAATCTGTGAAATGACCACTCTTTTTCTTAGATTACGCGATTTACTCTGATGGGAATTTGCAGAAAGTCATATGAATCTATGAAAGAAAAACAGTTTTTTCGATCATATAGCTAGATTTGAAATTTTTTATTTTTGATTGAATTATTGGAGCTTGCTTACTAAATTGTTGATGAAATTTTGCAGAGGAAACACGCCGTTTTGCAGCAAAGAGTGCAGGCAAGAACAGATAGAAATAGATGAAGCCAAAGAGAGAAGCTGGAAAAAGTCGTCTTCTTCTTCATCGGCAAGAAAATCAGAATCCAAGAACACTGCAACCAACAAAACTGTACGGACGGGTACAGTTGCAGTGGCCTGACGGCTGGTGGGAATCGAGGAAGAATATTTACTCTTCTTTTTTTTTTTTTGGATTTTTAGTAGAAAAAGTGTGGGGAAATCCCAGAAAATATGATCAAATGAATAAGTTGATCTGTAAATTTGCACGAATGGTGGGTAAAATTCGGCGAGAGAGAGAGAGAGAGGGGAATTCAATATCAATCAGAGATTTTGCTTTTAATTTTAGTTTTCGAGCTTTTGTTTATCAGAATTAAAGAGGAAACCGGCGTCCTTTTAATGTATGGGATGATCTGAGTTACTTTTGTAACCCATGAATGATCTTTTTCCGTTCTGAAGAATTTTGAAGCAATCCAGTTTCCATAAAAGAGACTTGTTTTCATTTTCTGAAGAAACAACAACAGCCTGTACAGTTCTAGGATAATAAAATCAATCAAAGCGACATGTTGAGCGGCAAGCTCTCATCATCTCCTCTTTTTAATTTGGCCTATATGCAGGAAATCTTCAAACCCAAAAGCCAAATAGTAATAACGCATGTTATTATTTTGGTTTAAGTGGTGCCATGCCATAGAAGTGTGTTTGATAATAATATAAGTGGCTGTATGCACTATAATTGAAAACAATAAAAAAAAAGAAGAAGAAAATGATTTCTTTTAAGCTTTCAAATTAAAATTGTATGTGAAAATCCATCCCATACCAAAAGCCTCATTAAAATACTCGGTTTTAATCACATTTGGATTGAATTTTCAGAGGGCACCAACCCAATAAGATTACTGAGTCCAAACCACTCTTTTATATAATTTTCGTTTTCCTATGGTTTTATTACATTACAAACAACAACAACAACAATTTTATATTTAAATTAAATAACAACGAGGAATTATTTACGTGTTGGGTGGGTGTGGTGTGGTCTATATTTACTATTGTAATTATCATAATTCGTCTCGTCTGATCGTTGAATTTGAGGTTTGCAATTTGCAGGCCCGGCCCAATAAAATCGTGTCTTGTCCACTTCTCACTCCTCAGGTCTTTACAGCCCAATTTAATATTTTTTCCTTCCAAAATGAAATCAACACGGGGCTGACGGACATTTCCACAACTCCGCTGATGTACTGTCCCACCGCCGCATTTAAAACCTTCTAAAGCCCCATTCGCCGGAGAATCTCATCCACGACGTTTCTCCGGTAATTTCGGATGTGCGCTAACGTGCGCCGAGTGTGCAGCACTCTAAAGGTACACCACCGTTCATCTTCTTCTCTTCTCTCTTCATTGCAACCGCGCACTTTCCACTCTTCCTCTAAAACCCTAAATCTCTCCACTTTCCCGCATTTCACCGAAACTATAAACCCTTCCTCTTCTTCTAATTGCAACGGTTTTGATTACTTATATCCGTTTCTACCGTTCTGTAATTACGATTGCAATTCTTTGACGATGGTAAATTCAAATGAACGGCGCAAAATCGTCGTGGGTCTATCGAAGATTGTCAAAGAGGGCAAATGCTATGTGTTAAAAGGCTTTTCACACAATTTCTGCCCGTATTTCTTAGTGAAGATAATGAAACTGTTAGAAACTCGAGAAACGGCGTTTGCGTTCTTCAAGCTTGCATTTTGCGATGATTCTGAGTCTACTATTAGGTCTTGTTGCATTGCTGCGCATATTTTAGCGGCAGAAGATCTCCGATTCCTAGCTCAAGATGTGATTTCGTGGGTTATGAGCAGAATCGGAGTGAGTCGGAGTAAACAGTTGGTGGAGTTTATGTGGGAAGGTCATCAACAATATGAGTCAGATTTTCAGGTTCTTGATACTCTTATGCGTGCTTTTTTGCGGGCGGAAATGATTACAGAGGCAGTAGAGACTTTGTGTAGAATGAGGGAGGTGGGCGTTACCCCAAGTTTGTCGGCTATTACTATTCTTTTCAAGTTCTTACTTAGAATTGGTGATTACGGTAGTGTGTGGAAGTTGTTCCGGGATATGATCCATTTAGGGCCTAGACCTTCTAATTATACTTTTAATGCAATGATTCTTGGGTTTTGTAGGAAAGGCTGTCTTAGAACTGGTGAGAGTTTGTTACATGTAATGCATAGGTATATGTGTGAAGCAGACGTTATTGCATACAACATTTTGATCAATGCTTATTGCATTAGAGGGCAGACCTCAGTTGGACTATATTGGATACATTTGATGATTGAAAGTGGCTGCAAACCAAGCACCGTGACTTTTAATACAGTTATTGATGCCTTGTGCAAAGAGGGAAATGTGGTGGAAGCCAGGAAACTTTTTGATGGGATTCAAGATGCAGGTCTTTCTCCGAATTTGGTAATATATAACACGCTGATGAATGGATATGTTAAAGCAAGGGACATTAGTCAGGCCAACATGCTATATGCCGAAATGAGGAGCAGAGATATAGCTCCTGATGTTGTAACTCTTAATATTTTAGTTTCGGGGCATTACAGGTTCGGTAGGGAAGAAGATGGGGATAGGTTGTTGAGGGATTTGTCAGTGTCGGCTTTGCTTCCAGATTGTTCATTGTATGACATTACAGTTGCAGGATTATGTTGGGCAGGTCGTTTGCATGAGGCTCTGCAATTTTTTGAGGATATGTTTGAGAAAGGAATATCTCCCAGTATTTTTTCTTTTAACTCTATTATTGCAGCTTATAGCAAAGTAGGGTTAGAAGAAAATGCTTATGAAGTGTATAATATTATTAATAAATTTGGTCTGACTCCTTCGTCCTCCACTTGTAGTTCTCTGCTTGAGAGTTTATGCAAGAAGGGCAGGCTACAAGAAGCCTGGGAGCTTTCTTGTAAGATGATACAGTCGGGTTTTCCCATCAATAAAGTGGCTTTTACCATGCTTTTGGATGGGTACTTCAGGATTGGGGATCTGGTGGGGGCTCAATGTCTGTGGAATGAAATGGATAGGAGGAAAATATTTCCAGATGTTGTTGCCTTCTCAGCCTATATTAATGGACTTTCTAAGGCAGGCCTGGTGGAGGAGGCCTATGATGTGTTTTCAGAAATGTTGAGGATAGGGTTTCGTGCCAAATAATTTCACATACAACTCTTTAATTGCTGGGTTTTGTAACTGTGGGAAGCTGCATGAAGCACTGAAAGTGGAGAGAGAGATGAAGCAAAAGGGTCTCCTTCCAGATATAAATACCTATAATATTATAATTAACAGTTATTGTAAACAAGGCAGAATGAAGGCGGCGATTGAGGCATTTATGGACATGTATCGGACTGGGTTAGTCCCCGACATAGTCACATACAACACTTTGATTGGTGGGTATTGTAAAGTATTTGACATGGTTAGAGCAGATGAGTTTGTGAATAAAATGTACGCTAGCGGGTGGGACCCAGATATCACAACCTATAACATACGGATGCATGGTTTCTGCAATATTCGGAAAATGAATCGAGCTGTGATGATGCTGGATGAACTTGTTTCAGCGGGTATTGTTCCAAACACAGTAACATACAACACTATGATGAATGGTGTTTGTAATGACATACTGGATCGTGCAATGATAATAGCTGCAAGATTGCTTAAAATGGCCTTTGTTCCAAATGTCACTACTACTAATGTATTATTGTCTCACTTCTGCAGGCAGGGGATGCCTGAGAAGACTTTACTGTGGGCTCAGAAGCTGAGTGAGATTTCCTTTGATTTCGATGAGATTTCCTATAAGATAATGAACAGAGCCTACCATAACACACAAGAAAGGGCTGAGTTCTCTCCGGGAACATCAGAAAAGAGCCTCTTTTTGGATTTCCTCATGTACATTACATACGATTATTTCCATAGAAACAGACCCCACATGAAAACCGGTCAAGGCTCTCAAATTAGTTGAAATTGGTTCCAGTGGTTCCGAAAGTTTTGTTCTTGGAACTTCGTTCATCTCCTCTCGCTGAATCATATTTTTTTCATGAGCCGGCATATGAAAGTCTCAAGATAATCAGGGATTTGTATTTTCCATTATTCGGCGAAATGAGTTAGAAACAGCATTAACTGAAAGAAAAAAAAAAGGTGAAAATTTTTGGTTGAGATATTGTACTGGAGATTGGTCCTTTACTGGAACTGAAAAGGCATATGAAAGTCTCAAGATAATCAGGGATTTGTATCTGTCCATTATTTGGTGAAATGAGATATTGCACTGGAGATTGGTTCCTTTACTTGAACTGAAAAGGCTAAAATTGAACTTACTAGAGGGGGAAGGAAAGATTTTAGCTGAGCACTCTTTTATAGCATGTATGTCTCCTTCATTAAAAATGCGAAGTTGACATTATTAGTTGTGGCTCAACTTACCTCTCTGGCAGATCAGTTTATGGGTTGTTATTTGCAAGTAAGGCATCTCTATGTTCTGTAATTTGTTATAAGAAATTATATTTGTAGTAGATAGATGTAAATCCTAACTGCAATACATTTCTAACAGGTGATGTAAATCAAGTTTTATGGAGAGCTGCTGCATAGCATAACCTTATGCCTTTAAGAGAAATCTCTTTGTTATTATGTTTAATTTACAGCGTCTGGTGGCTTTGATGATTTAACAATGACAGCAGATTTTAGACAGGTTAATAATGCATAATCTCCTCTCTGTGTTGTTCTTAATTTTGTTTTCCTGGGACCTTTTTTTCCCAGATCTTCAAAAGATATGCTTGAATTAAAAGTAGCAATTAACTATGAGATACATTTGCTATTCGTTGTTGCAGGCTGCAGTGTGGTGTTTGCAAGTGAACAAGGTTGATTGGCCACACTGATAGGCGAATTTTTTTTTCTAATTTTGTTTTGAAAAATGAGTCCATGGCACCCATTGCATATATGCAGCTTTTTTGGTGGTCATGGGTTGATGCCCGTTGCAGCGATGAGAATTCCAAACAGCATAACAGCTGGTGTTCATTTTTGACATGCCATATATTTTATATGTTACAAGGATGAATTAGGGAAATGCAACTGATTCACGCAATTTTGGGGATTTGCCTGGAAAAATATGTAACGGTTGAAATTGAAATTCACAGTGTAAATTTGTCTCCTGGTTTTCTTTGTTTTATGGTTTCTTAAAAAATGCTTCAAAGATAGAAATGAAGAAAATATCAGCACAAACCATTTTGCAAAGCTACCCATTAACTTCTGCTACATATGGACAAACCATCAAACAAAAAGGAAAATTAAGCAAAAAAGAAAGGAGAAAACAAAAAAAAAATGTCAAAGAACTTTCGCCCTCTGCATGATTATCAATCTTCTCCTACTTGCTCCGTCTACATGTTCACCGAGTTTTTCAAGATGTGCCATTCTTCTCTTCCATGATTCAGAAGGTTCAGTGTTTTTTTCTGTTGTCTCAACTGGTTCTGGTTCAGAAATGTCTTCCAAGTTTTTATCGCAGGAGTCTTCTTCTTCTGTAACTTGCCTTATCTGCTTCAATCTCTCCACTACTTGACTCATCTTTGGCCGTTCCTTGGCACTCTTGGACAAACACACGTCTGCTAACCTGGCAATTTTTCGAGCTTCATTGATAGAATACTCGTTTTCAAGTCGAGGATCTATTATCAAACCGAATTTCTTGCTGTCAGCAGGATATTGTTTAACCCAGTCTAAAAGCTTCTGTTCTGTTTTTGGGCGGTTTTTTTCCAACGACCGCCTGCCTGTCAAAATCTCATACAAAACAACACCAAAACTCCAAACATCACTCTTAGCTGTGAGGTGACCTGTTTCTATGTAATCCGGAGCTGCATATCCATACGTTCCTACCACCTGATCACAGAAAGGTGAGTTCTGTTCCGAGAAAGGCAAATCTACAATATGTTACCAACATTATTGGGCCAAAAAACTAGTTCAGTTACTTACTGCTGTTGATACATGTGTATGGCCAGCCAACGGCCCCTCCCTTGCAAGACCGAAGTCTGAAAGCCTCGGTTTAAAATTCTCATCCAGTAGTACATTGGAAGATTTGAAATCGCGATATATCACCTTCAACGTAGCATTATAAAAACATAAATGGTTTATGAATTCTCTACAAATGCAGTAGAAGATATATATCTGTAATCTGAACTAACCTGAACTTCCAAGCCTTCGTGCAGATAAGCCAATCCTTCGGCTGCCCCCAGTATTATCTGCAGTCTTGTTTTCCAAGGAAGAGTTGGGAATGCTCTATTGAAAAGGTGATCTTCTAAGCTCCTATTCGGCATAAATTCGTATACAAGTAGGCGTTGAATCCCTCTTTCTCCGTCAACAGCACAGTATCCTATCAGTTTAACAAGATTTGGGTGTTCCAAAACCCCAAGAAATTGTACTTCTGCTACCCATTGTTTATGACCCTGAATGAGTTACAGCACCATTACGTATCAACACAATCAGCAAACGTAAAGGACAAGCAGAAAAGGAAATATTAAATTTCAGATTCAAACGAGTAATTAAAGCTGAGGCTTAGCAATCAGAAACAAAGAAGTGCCGCACTGATTTAAATTACAGAATAGAACCATAGTATGTCATTGTCACTTTAGCAACAATAATATAACACTTTCTTGCCAAAACGTTCAGCGACCAAAAAAAAAAAATTACTCGAAAATTGAGATATTTTGTATAATTCGCACCTGTAAGCCATCCCTGTTAAGCTTTTTGATGGCAACTACTGTAGGTTCCCCTTTTCCATCAGCAGGTTTAATTGAACCTTTATACACACTTCCAAATCCACCTTCACCAATTTTAAGCAACCTGTTGAAATCATTGGTTGCTTGCCTCAGCTCCGAGAATGAAAATACTCGGAGATTATGAGCTTTCTCTTCGAACAACTCTGGTATACCACGCGGAGAAGTTGCAGAGCATGAAGATTTAATTACACGATCGTCACCACCCGAATAATCATCAGACTTTCTTGTTTCTTTCAATTCCGGGGCTGATCTTTCTTCCCTGATCCTGAATTTCTTTTCCTTGAAATAGTGAAAACACTTCATCTTACAAAATTCAACGAAACAAAGCCGAAAAAAGAAAACACTAGAAAGATACGACTTCTGTTGCTTGCATTAGATGATTGGCTTCCGAATCAACACAACCTAACACCCACAAAAAAAATATGGTATATGTATCCCAAATGAGCAAATAAAAGAACAGAAATAAATACAAACAGAGGCAAGCAAGAAATTTGCTGGCTGCTATACGAGAAAGGTAACTTGAAAGCAAAACAAGAAAATCTAAAAGACTTCCAAGTTATTTAAAAAGAAAAGACATGCACAGGGTATTAAGATGAAAGGGTATATAGTTTAGTACCTGAATTTCAGAGGTTATATATGTGTGTGTGTGTGTGCGCGCTTGCTTTTGCAACGGTTGGTGCTTCGATTTTCCTGAATGGTTTTATGCCTCTTCTTCTCTGTGATATGATCTGATTGCAATGAGGAAGAAGTTGGTGTGGCGAGCTTTCTATGAATTTGGTAGCATCGGGTAAAATGAGATCGGCACGTTGAATTCAACGAATGGAAAATTGAGTCGAGTCATCTGTCTTAGCTGACAAAAGGACAAACCAAATAAAATAAAATTATGTTTCTTATAATGACTTCTCTTCACATTTGGGCCCATTCACCTTTCAGTTTCCAGAATCCAGATTTTGATAAATTAATAAACAACGACTTCCTTGCAAAAACGACAAAACTATATATGTACCTTCCTTCTTCTCCTTAAAATTGTAGTGGATCTACCCAAAATTATTATTATTATTATTATTCAGTTGATAACTCTCGCATGATGCAAAATTGAAGTCGATTTTCATTAACTGATCATCAGATGACAGATTTATTTTTTAATTAAAATTAATAAGAAATGGTACTCTTTAAGAAAATATAATTTTGACTTAAATTCTTCTTTTAATAACAATAATAAAAATAGCGTTAATACAGCTCATCATAAACAGGGGAATCTTCTTTATAAAAAACAGATTTTAGAAATATATATATATATTTGTTTGTTTATTTTTCAGAGACATTAATTCACTGAATTTAAAAAAAAAAAATTGGAAACCATTGAAGTCCACGTGGATTGAAACCATATTAGTAACGAAGTAAGCAGGTTGGAGACACTAGACAGATGGTGTGGGACCCACTTGGGATTTGCTTGTCAAACATAAAATAAGCAAATAAATTTAACTTAAAACGACGTTGAGTATAGCCGTCGAGTCAAAGACGGCGTCGTTGTCTTTTTTTTCTGAGAAAAGAAAAAAAGAAATTGTTTGCGAGTCACGGATCAGCCCTCAGATTTCAAAGGATTCTCTATTTATCAAGGAAATCAACGTCAAATAGTTGGTCTAATTAAGAGTTTTATCTTTTTTCTTTGTTTTTTTAAGACGAACTTTCGGTGCTCTTCCAAAAAGAAAAAAGGTTTGGTACAAAATTTAGCTTCAATGAGATGTAGAGGGAATTATTATTTAGCATTGTAAGATTTTGTAATGATTTAGATTTACAAAATATAATTTTTATGATCTATTTTATATATATATTATTGGTATTTATTTATTTAAAGTAAAGTAACAACTTGTGTAGTTATCTTACTTAATAACGTTGTATGATGTTATTGTCGATCTCAATTTGCTTGTAGAAGTGGGATGTGGAAATTAAATTGTGTTTGAGAATTGATTGTAAGAAATAGTCAACGTTTAAGAGGTTTTAAAATCTCTGAAGAAAAGAAAAATAATGTAGTTTGTCAAAACTGTGCCGTGCGTGGAAAATGATTCCAAGCCCAAGGTAAAGTTATTCCTTAAAATTGGAACAAGTCAACCTCGGTTTAATTACATAATAATATCCGGAAGTCAAGTTTATGTTTTAAATCTTTCCTTATGTATTGGATCCAAATACACTGTCATCATGATCATATTATATATATATATATATATATAATATGATTAAGTGTCAATTGTATTTATAACTAAGTCTACTGTTTATTCGTTAAAAATAAACAGTTCTAGAAGAAGTTCGTGCAACCTTTCTTTTCGGGAGGACATGGGGTATTTTTTAAAGTGTTAATGGTAGCTGGCGCAGCAAGCAATCCGAAACGAAAGGTTGTAACTTCAACCCATTGCAATTTCCAATAAGTCTGAGGCAGAGTTTTCGTTAATTTCAAGCGGTAGCCAAATCCTGTCTTGGTGGCGTTGCATTTATAGAATATAACGATTTGTTGTTGTTGAAGAGCCAACTGAATAAATGAAAACAATTAAGTGTGTTCTCAGTGAATGCGAATGCCTCTTTCTTTGATTCCCGATGCAAATAAAAATAATTATTTACATATTTGTTATTTGAGCATGCCTTTTTCGAAATTTTAAATATTATCACATCAATATCTACATCGTATCATTCAAAATAATAACAAATAAGTTATAATGCGAATATCCTAATATTTATATTTATATTTTATAAAAAAAATTATATTCATATCTTATTTTGATTCTCCGTAAATATTTTATTTAATATTTATATCCTCCTAAATAAATATTTATTAATTAAGGGATATTCGCATATACTCTACACTCTAAAAAAATTAAATTTATAATTTTTTAAATAAATTATTTCTAAGAAAATTTATAATTTAATTTTCAATGATTTACAAATTAATATACCATGTTAATAAATCAAATTAAAATAAAAATAATTTTATTATTCAATATATACTCATAGTTCTTTTATTATTGTTATAACAAAATATATGCTAAAATAACTTATTAAAAAACAACAATGCTCTGATGACTTCAAATAATGCATCAATTTATTTATGAGTGTGCATTTTTTTATGAAATTACAATCAAACAACAATATTAGGAAACAATAAAAATATCTATTTTCTTCTCTTTATTTACTCGAACAATAAGAAAATAAAAATTGATTCCTCTATGTATAATTTGGAGATTCTCAAAACTCTGATTAACAAATGAATAATTAAATAATCAGAGTAAAGACTAGAGATTTAAATTAAATTTAAATGATATGATCTGATAAAATCATCAACTTTTACAACTAAGTTTAAAATTTTCACAAAAGATATCCATCTAATTAAGTTACAAATTTACAGATTATTTAAATAAAATAACTTATTTCACAATTAACAGATCATATATATTGTTTAATATATAATCTTCAAATAAAAGTTTAGAGAAATTTAATTAAAAAATATATAATATACTCATATGATTACATATCCGAAAAAAGTATATAGTAGATCATAAATTAATTAAATATATTAATAAATTATTTAAATTAATCATAATTTTCTAGGACATTAAAATATATATTAATATTATAAAAGAGTATAATAATATATTGTTCATTCCATAAGACACTACATGTATCCTATTATAATTTTTTTTGATAACTTAATTAAAAAAAAAGATAAATTGATATAGCATACGAATATCCACGAGATATTTTAGAATATTTATATCTTATTCATATATATTACATTATTATTTTATCTTATTTTATAATATCCATATCCTATTATAATAGATATGATATGTATAAATATCTAGGCTTGACAAAAACTCAGACTGGACCAATACTTATTTTTTACAAATTTGACTTGGTACAGGTCTAATAAAATTAAGTTGCGTCAAAAAATTGAGCTTCAACAATCTAGAAAAGTAAAAAAAAAAATTTATTAATTTTTTATTTACGGATTGAGTTTTGATTTGGATCGGTCTGACCTGACTTCAATTTACTTGAAATTCGAATTATCCAAACCTGAATCGGGTTATAATGTAAAAAATCACAGCCTAACTTAGTATATATTTAAGATCAAGTTCGAAATTTTTTGTTATATTTATGAATATCTTAAAAAGGGTATCCATTATCATCCTTTCATATTATATCATAACTAACCAAATCTCCTGCACCTATTCATAAACCAACCAACTTTTTTTTTTTATATATATAATCGAAATTAACCCTTTCTTATTCTAATTTAATTTTATGCATTGCAATGTTCATACTGTCCGCCCATTTTTATGCACAACCCTGAAACTTGAAGCCACCACCAGCATCATCCATGCCTTTCTATAATTCAAAATTTATATTTGATTGCAACTCACAAATAATCTAAATACATGTATTCATTCATTTATAATCTAATTTCTAACTTTTTCGTGGCCGTTATTTGTTTTGGGCTTTCTTTGGGATTAATCTTGCTTTATGTCCCCCATGCTTTGTAACCTTTTTTCTTTTCTTAGTTTATTCACTTGGCTTCAATGTTTCACTAAAAATTAAAATTAAATTTAAATTTAAAAAAAAGGGTATTTTTTCAACTTCTTTTTAAGTTAACAAAGCTATTTTAACTTCAGTATAACTATTTCTTCCAGAACATGCCATGTATTACAATTATTTCCAACGACTAAATCCTCTATGCCTTTTGTTTTGTTCCGTCAGCGGTTAATGGATTGGGCTTTACAATTATTTCCAACGACCCAAACAACTCAATCCTAATCGAAATCAATTAGTTAAGGCCCAATCCGATAATGTTTTATTTGATTGGTCAACGACTTATTCTTACTTGAAGAGGGCAGGCGGCATATATTGTTGTTTCTTCGCGTGCTCATATCAATTATCCAAAAGCAACGCAATGTATTTCACCACTGCCTTTTGCTTTGCCCGTATAGAAAAGTTATACCTTAACACCGACCTTTGCCCAATTTGTTTATTATATCTTCAAATTTCACTTTTTATTTATCGCTCTTTAATTAAACAGCTGCCAGCTACACATGATAATATACAAATTTTATTTATTTTTATAACAAAGTATTAGTACTACATCAAATGTTCTTTGAAATCAAAATTCATATATTTTATAACCAAATCAAACGAAAAGGTGTTTCATTTAAAACGATGCATAATCCACATTCAAATTATTGTTATTATTATTATTATTAATTTTCTTACGATATAATCAAATACAAAACAACCATTTATTAGAAATAGGAAGATTCAATGAAATAATTGATTCGGCCTTTCCCTTCGTACTTATAACCACACAAAAATCCTCCAAAGACGTTTTTCGCTTTCCCAAAAGTAAGCCTTTTCTCTAAAACCGCTTTCCGCTTGCAAATCAAATCAAATCCAAACAAACAAACAAACAAATAAACAATAATAACATTAAATCATAATATTATTAATACAAAAAAATAAATAAATTTCAATAACCATCGTGTCACCGCGGCGGCACGTGAAGCAGCGCGTGTACAACATTCCTAAAATCGAAAACGAAGTCGGAGAAACTGTAACAGGAAAAAAAACAATAGTTAAAATGTGAGAAACAAAAAATACAAATGATATTAATAATACATTTATGTATATAAATACGCATATAAATTGATCTAAATTTTATATCATTATATATCCATATTAACTAATATGATAGATAGGAAAAAGTCCACACACCTTTCCTGAGATTCGTAAAAATTTCAGTTTGATAGAAAAATTTGTGGAAACAGATACAAATTTTTTTTGTAAATAATAAACTTACAAAAATATCTTAAATCTATGTTTTTTTTTTAAATTACAAAATAAAATTACTAAATTTTAGTGAAAAAGAATAATACTTTAACAATTTGTAGCAAACACATTTTAAATATATATTTTTAAATCTTTAATAAATAATTCTTTTGAGAATGCATATTTAATAATTTTTATAATAATTAAAATTATTTTATTATTATAAAACTTATAATTAAAAAATATATATAATAACTTGAGTTTAAAATTATTATCAAATAATAATAAAATTATTCTTAAATAATTATTAAAAAAATAAATTTAAATGGTTATAAAATAAAATTATTCTAAATCAATAATTTAAAAAAATTATTTCTTAAGTAATTGTTAGATAAAATAAATTATTTTATTTAAAAAATTTAAATAATAATAAAAATTTATAATTTAATGATACTAATAAATTTAAATTCAAGTTATAATATAAAATTTTAATGATTGTAAAATTATTTTTAAATTATAAATTGTGTATAATAGTAAAATAATTGTAATTATTATAGATTTTATTATATATGTATTTTGAAAAGAGTTACATATTATAAATTAAAAAATATATTATTAAAAGTTGTTTTAGTATAGTGGTTAATTAAAGTGATTTTATTTTATAATTTTAAAATAAATTTGTGATATTTTAGTAAATTTATTATTTATATGAGAGATTTGTATTTCTTTTTACAAATTTTTTATCAAATTGAGATTTTCACACAAACTCATAACAGACATATAGACTTTTTCCATGATAAATATGATGATATATTTTTATTTTTATAAAAATTAAATATGTATAAATATATTTTAATATCAATTATTAGTCGGTTAATTTAATCATTCCCAATAGTTGATATTAAATTTAATATATATAATTAAATTATATGTTAAATGAAATTTTAATTGTTGAAAATAATTAAGTATAAATAATATAAAATATGTGTAAAAATATAAGATTGTTAAATATAAACATAAATATTAGGAAAATAACAGTATAACATGGTTACAGCTACGTATAAAAGTTTGTATTAGTGATAAAAAGTGAAAAAATCAGGAAACGCCATGATGGCGGCGCGTTAAAGGAAGCGCGTGTGACAGTAGCACTAGCAGTAGTAGTAAAGAGTAAAAGGAGAGAGTAGTAAAAGAGGTAAAAGAGAGAAACTCGCAACGCGCGACCCATTCGATTTCGATCTCCTAAAAAACCTAGCTTGCTTTTGACCGACCATCATCTTGGTCAGTTTGTTAAATTAATTTTTACCCCCCCTCTCTCTCTCTGCCCCCCTCTATTTTACCAACAAAACCAAAATTTCTTTCTCTCTCTCTTTAATTTTTTTTTTCATTTTCCTCTTTCTCTTCTCTCTCTCTCTCTCTCTATGTATCTCAGTTCCGTCATGTCCACCCATTAAAACCCTAATTTTCTCTCTCTTCACTGTTTCTTCTCTCTCAGGTTTCGCTCTCTACGCTCCCTCACTGTTTCAATATCAAACCCTAATATATTATCTCGCATTTAATAATAATATGAACCAAATTTCCTTTTTTTTTTTTATTTGTGGATCTTGTTTTTTGTTTGCTTGCAGAAACAACGGAAAGTTAAAAACACTAGGAGGAGTTATTTTACGTGGGATATATGTCCTTCAATCAATCAAGGTCCGACAGAAGCGAGACACAGTATCGAAAATCAGGACGATCCGCGGGCTCAAATCAGCAGCGGACCTCCTCAGGCTCTTACGGTAAGGGCGCTGGCGGTGGGCCCGCCCCTTCACCGTCCGTTAACTCATCTTCGTCTCTTAACGCCAATCGCAGGTGCATATAAATTTCGTTTTTTGAATTTTTTGATTTTGATCGTTGAAAGTTAGGGTTTTGATTGTTTGTGTTTGCTGGAATCTCAAATTTAGGGTTTGATCTAACCTTTGTGTTTATTTGCTTTTTTTGGGGTTCTTGATGATAGTTTTAAGAAGCCTCACAATGCACAAGGAGGCCAATCTAGGGTAAACATACCCGTTGTCAATTCTTCAGATTCTACTAGTAATGCCTCTGCTCCGCGGAATGTACAGAACGGTGCACATTTACAGCCACAGTTACATGGTATGCATCAATGAATAAAGAATGATCGTTTATTATATTATTGACATTCTCTTATTGATTTGTTATTTGCACTTGAAAACGGATGTGGTTGGAAAATATATGTTATTGGGATTTTGATTTTGCATTGTTATGTAGGAGCATCTGATGCGCCTGTTGGTAGTGGTGCTGCCAAGCAAGTTGAATCATCCGCCAGTCAGAGGAGCACCCGAGCTGTTCCGAAGGCTCCAACTTCTCAATCTGCCTCCGTGAGTTCTGATGGGACTGCACCTGGTTCACAAGGAAAAGGTTTTTCTCTTCAATATTTTATGTGTGTGTGTATATATATAATATATATACATCAAGTGATTAATAATTATTAAAATGCTGGTGCTGTATTTATGTTTTGATATAATGTGGCACCTGATCAGCATCAGCACTTAATTATGCTTTTCTAGTATTAGATTGATGTAATTAACTATATGCTTGTAACTTTCCTCTGGCTTAGCTCCAGGAGATGGGTCTAAGGCATTCCATTTTCAGTTTGGTTCAATTGGGATGCAGGTAATAGAGCTTTGCACCTTATGCACTCTGAGAATTTGTTATTGTTTACCGATGTTCAATATATAAAAGGAATCTAGTTTTTAAAGGCTTTTTTTTTCCGGTATTTTTGTAGATTCCTGCTCGAACTAGTTCTGCACCCCCGAATTTGGATGAGCAGAAACGTGATCAGGTCTGATTATTTATCTTTCTCATTGGGTCATACTTCTCACCAATAAACTAGAAATGGTTGGATGAGTTTGGGTTAATTCGACCGTCCTTTCGGGGCCAAGAATGTAGAAACTGTACTCCTGTCCCTTCTGTTCCTCTCTAAATATTATGAGTTGTAGGTTCTTTTTTTTTTTTCTTGCATTGGTATGGGCTATGCGCAAATACATGTTAACACATTCGCATGGTTTGGTTTCTTCAGTTATCAGGAGTATGCTGAGATGGGTTAAGACTTTTTAGTGTTTGATGTTCAATTTATGAAGCTGTTTCATTACTTGCAGGCACGCCATGAGACTTACAGGCCAGTGCCAAATCTACCGACACCTTCTGTTCCCAAGCAGCCGCCTAGGAAGGATGGAGGTGCCGACCACCAATCTAATACTGGGGAGGTTCATCAAGTGCCAAAGATCAAAAAGGATCCACAAGTCTCGCCTGCACCCAATGCAAGCCAAACACAGAAGCCTTCTGTTCTTCCTATACCTATGACTTCTATGCAAATGCCATTTCACCAGCCACAAGTTTCTGTACAGTTTGGTGGGCATAACCCACAGATGCAATCTCAGAATGTAACAGCCAGCTCACTCCAAATGCCAATGCCCATCCCATTACCCATGGGGAGTGCTCCACAAGTACAGCAGCATATGTTTGTTCCTGGTCTCCAGCCCCATCCAATGCAGCCTCAGGGAATCATGCATCAGGGACAGGGCTTGAGTTTCACAGCGCAAATGGGTCCTCCCCAGCTGCCTCCCCAGCTAAGCAATTTGGGAATTGGCATGGCCCCACAGTACCCCCAACAGCAGGGAGGAAAATTTGGCGGTGGTCCTCGTAAAAGTGTTGTAAAGATTACTCACCCAGATACCCATAAGGAGGTCAAGCTTGGTGAACGAGCAGATACATATTCAGATGGTGGGGTCTCAGGCCCTAGGTCTCATCCTAATGTTCCTCAGTCCCAACCAATACCATCATTTGCTCCTTCTCGTCCAATGAATTATTACCCTAATTCTTATAATGCCAGTTCCATGTATTATCCAGCTCCAGGTTCTCTACCATTAACAAGTAGCCAGATAACACCCAATTCTCAAGCGACAAGATTTAACTATCCAGTTGGCCAGGGTCCCCAAAATGTATCATTTGTGAATCCAACGGCTGTTAATTCTCTACCAGTTAGTAAAACTGGAACCACAATGCCTGGTGTAAACGAACCACCAAACTTGGAACAGGCACGTGATGCACATACTTTAGGTTCATCTGCTCCTTCAGGAAATGTACAGGTGACAGTTAAACCAGCCACAGGATCTGTTGGAGAAAAGGCTGTAGACTCCTCTTTGTCCAATACCTCACCTGCTGTTGGAAAAGTTGGATCACCTAAACCTTCCAGGCCCCCTGGGGAAGCAAGCGCATCTTACCCTCAAACAGACTCTGAGACTGTCCCAGAAAAATCTTCTCAGCAGGTAAAACCTAGCGGCGAATCATCAGTTTCCAAGTCATTGCCGGGAGAAACTAAACAATCTGCAGCTGTTTCTGCTACTGTCTCTACCGAGAGCCTGGCATCTAATTCTCCGTCTACTGCTTCATCTGAGGAGTCTGCATCAGTTACAAATTTGGAAGGCAGAAGAAAGGAATCTCTCAGTAGGTCAAACTCTATCAAAGATCATCAGAAGAAGCCAGGCAAGAAAGGACAAATCCAAACTCAGCAGGTAATGCCACACTTTTCAGATAACCTCTCTTTTAAGTTATACTTGCATGTAAGATTAGTTTCATCGTTTCTTGCACGGATTTATACCTATATCAGGCTGGTGGACAGTCTACCTCAACATTGAGCTCAGCTTGTCGAACTGCAGAAACTGGTATATCCTCCAACAGTGGAGTTTTGGAAACTATAGTAGCTAAAAATAATGATTCAACTATTGATGCTTCAACTTCTGAGACAAAGGCTGACAGCACTAAACAAGGTGTTACTACTGTTTCATCCGAATCTGGCATTGAAAATGGTGCTGGGAAGTCTGATACTGTTTGTGATGCTAAGGTTAAGGCAGATGTACCTTCTTCGAAGGAATCTTTGGTAATAGAAGTAATGGGAGAAGGAACATTTGCTGAAAGGGTCAAGCAAGATGGTAACACTTCTGAGATTTCTGCTGAATCTGTTTCTGCAAAATCTTCAGAACTTGTCAACCAAATTGAACAGGAATCTGTATTGAAGGCAACGGCTGTCAGCAATGAGGTTCCAATCTTAGGAACTTCCGAGGGAGGACTGGCTGAATCTGCAAGTTATTGTACAGACTGCTGATAGGGAGTCTGTTAAGATGGATGTGTCTACCTCTGGAGTTGTAGATACAACAGATGTTGAAAGTTCACGTGGTGATAACACTTTGACTGTGGATGCCTCATCAAGCAGAAGTGATGTAATAGAGCAGCAGTCTGCTCCTGTTTCAACCTCTGAACTTCTGGAAACAACCTCAAAAATTGAAGGGGAGGTTCCAAAGAATATTGGTGCTGATTCCAAGGATAAGCCTGTAGTAGAATTAAATAGATCGAAGAGCTCTAATGCTAGAGTAAAGAAGAGGAGGAAAGAATTTCTTCAGAAAGCTGATGCTGCTGGGACAACTTCTGATCTTTACATGGCATATAAGGGTCCTGAGGAAAAGAAGGACACTGTTATTTCTTCAGAAATTGCACAAAACACTTCTACTATTGGGAATTCAAAGCATGAACCTGCCGATACCCTGCATGTGGATGCTGTAGCCAGTGAAAAAAGTGTGCAGAGTAAAGCGGAGCCTGATGATTGGGAAGATGCTGCTGACATCTCCACACCAAAATTAGAACCTTCAGATAGCAGGGAACAGGTTCCAGGAGTGCATCATAATGAAGATGGAAAAGCAAATGTGGACAAGAAGTATTCCAGAGATTTTCTCTTGAAATTTTCTGAACAATATACTGATCTTCCTCAGGGATTTGAGATTGATGCTGATATAAAGGTTTTGATGAATGGTAATATCCATGTCTCTCATCTTGTTGACCGTGATTCTGACCCTAGTCCTGGGAGAGCAATGGATAGGCAGTCAGGGGGACCTCGTATTGATCGTCGTGGAAGTGTAATGGTTGATAATGACAGATGGGTTAGACTCCCCGGTCCACCTAGTTTGGGGAGGGATTTGCATCTGGATGTTGGCTATGGTGCTAATGCAGGCTTCCGACCTGGCCAAGGAGGTAGCTTTGGTGTTCTGAGGAATCCTCGAGGACAAATACCGGTGCAATATGCTGGAGGTATCCTGTCTGGGCCAATGCAGTCTGTGGGTCCTCAGGGAGGGATACCAAGAAATAGTCCTGATGCTGACAGGTGGCAACGTGCTGCTAATTTTCAGCAGAAAGGTTTAATTCCTTCTCCTCAGACTCCTTTGCAGATGATGCACAAAGCTGAAAGGAAATATGAGGTTGGTAAGGTGCAAGATGAGGAAGAGGCCAAGCAGAGGCAGTTGAAAGGTATTCTGAACAAGCTAACTCCGCAAAACTTTGAAAAACTCTTTGAGCAAGTAAAGGCTGTCAACATTGATAATGCTGTCACACTCACTGGTGTAATCTCTCAAATATTTGACAAAGCTTTAATGGAGCCTACTTTTTGTGAGATGTATGCAAACTTCTGTTACTACCTTGCTGGAGACTTACCCGATTTTAATGAAGACAATGAAAAGATAACTTTCAAGAGAGTGCTCCTGAACAAATGTCAAGAGGAATTTGAGAGAGGAGAGAGAGAGCAAGAAGAAGCTAACAAAGATGATAAAGAGGGTGAGGAAAAGCAAACTGCAGAAGAAAGGGAAGAAAAAAGAATCAAGGCTCGAAGACGGATGCTGGGTAACATTAGACTAATTGGTGAGTTGTACAAGAAGAAAATGTTGACTGAGAGAATAATGCATGAATGCATCAAGAAGTTGCTGGGCCAGTATGAGAATCCGGATGAGGAAGATGTTGAAGCTTTGTGTAAATTAATGAGCACAATAGGTGAGATGATTGACCACCCTAGGGCTAAAGATTATATGGATGCATATTTTGACAGAATGGAGAAGTTGTCAAACAACATGAAACTATCTTCTAGGGTTAGGTTCATGTTGAAGGATGCAATTGAGTTGAGAAAGAACAAATGGCAGCAGAGGAGGAAAGTTGAAGGGCCAAAAAAGATTGAGGAAGTGCATAGAGATGCTGCCCAAGAACGGCAAGCACAAGCCAGTAGGCTTGCCAGAGGTTCAAGCATGAATTCTTCTGCAAGGAGGTCGCCTATGGATTTTGGTCCTAGAGGGTCTGCTATGTTAGCTTCCCCTACTACCCAGATGGGTAATTTTCGTGGATTGCCTTCTCAGAACCGTGGTTATGGCGGCCAGGATGTACGAGTAGAGGACAGGCAATCTTTTGAGGCTCGGACCTTGTCGGTTCCCTTGCCTCAAAGACCCATGGGTGATGATTCAATAACTTTGGGTCCCCAAGGCGGTCTTGCCAGAGGAATGTCCATTAGAGGACCACCAGCAATGTCGAGCACGCCCATGCCAGATATTTCTCCTGGTCCTGGAGAACCTAGAAGAATGACAGCTGGTTTGAATGGTTTTAGTACTTTATCGGAGCGGCCCGTGTATGGTTCAAGGGAGGATCTAATTCCGAGATATCCGCCGGACAGATTTGCAGCCCCACCTGCTTTTGACCATTCAACTGCTCAAGAGCGTAGTACAAATTATGGAAACAGGGACGTAAGGACTCCTGAGCATGTTCTTGACCGTCCTCTTGCAACTTCACCACCCTCACGGGGCCAGGGACCAGCTTTGGCCCAGAATGTACCCTCAGAAAAGGTGTGGTCTGATGAACGCCGGCGAGATATGTCCATTGAAGCAATTAAAGAATTTTATAGGTATCTCCTTCTCTCTGCATGCTTCCTGTATAGTCCTGTACATTTTCCAGATCTCAACAGTATATAGCATGAGCATTTCAAGTTCATTGTGTGAACAGGGTAATTATGCATATATTTACGCCTGCATGTCTGTGTATATGCATTTATATTCATTTTGCAGATAGTTTGCCTGTTGTTTTGTCATAGGAGACGTTGGAATGTGACTTGTTTGAAAAAATAATCCTCACGATATGTTTAGTGAATAACCTTCGTTTTTCAATTTTAGTGCGGGAAGTAATGATTGTTTACTATAAACTTATGCAATATGGTTTTGTCTTCTTAAACAGAGAAAAGTGTGTATGCATGTGTTCTAATGCATTACTTTAGTTCGCAATTTTACTTTAATGATTGTTCTTTTGTTGGCAAATGTCTTGCGCATATATTATCAGAGGTATGATTGAGTCTTATGGTTGATTATTTAGTTATATTATTAACAATAACATTTTTTTGTTAAAAATTTTCCAGTGCCAGGGATGAGAAAGAAGTGTCTATGTGCATCAAAGATTTGAAGTCTCCAAGCTTTCATCCTTCAATGATCTCTCTCTGGGTCACCGACTCTTTTGAGAGAAAGGACATGGAAAGGGATCTTTTGGCTAAGCTGCTTGTAAATCTTGCAAAATCTCGGGAGGGCGTCTTAACTCAAGGCCAACTCATCGAAGGGTATAGAAGATGTCACATTTTATTTGACATTGATAAAATGTATCTGCTTGCAGGTTGTATATCCTATATTTATATGTCTTATAATTCTTTGACTAGGTTTGAAGCTGTTCTCATAACTTTGGAGGATGCGGTAAATGATGCCCCGAGAGCAGCAGAATTCCTTGGCCGTATATTTGCGATAGCGGTGGTAGAGAATGTGATCCCCTTGAGGGAGATAGGGCGGTTGTTGTATGAAGGTGGGGAGGAGCGAGGGCGTCTTCTGGAAATTGGGCTCGCAGGTGATGTTCTTGGAAGCACATTAGAGATGATTAAATCGGATAAAGGAGAAACTGTGTTGCATGATATTCGTACAAGCTCAAATTTGCGATTGGAGGATTTTCGGCCCTCAGATCCTAACAAATCAAGGATATTAGAAAAATTTATTTAGAGGATAGGGTGAAGCTCATTGTAATCTTGTTAGAAGAAATTTGATGATCCCTACCTAGGGTACTTAATATTATTTTGCTAAAATATTTTTCCTTGATGGGTGGAATGGAATGGGATGGATGGGTCGAGGCATCTTTTCTACATGGGAGGGCGGGCAGTATTGAGGTTTTTCCTTCTCCGTGTCCTTAAAATTATTTGCTCACTGGCAATCACGGAAAAAGACTTCAATTGAGCATAAAAAAATTGTTTAGGTCTTCCTCTGTCTGTTCTGTCAATGTGTCTGTTCTGTCAATGTGGCCCTGGTAGAGGAATAAGCTATGCTATGGGACCTAATGTGTTACGGGAGAGTGTTAAATGTTAATGGTGATTTTTGATACTGAAATAAGAAGGATATCTAAATGCTTGTTATACGAATTTAAGTAGAGTTTACAGAAGGAATTGAAATCCCAAAAAAAAAAAAAAAAAAATTCTCAAAATTTGGGAAACTAACTCGTTTTAGATTGTGGAAGGCGGGAGGGAGCAATTTATATACACAGAGTAGGGACCCATGCGCTTCATGGCTTTCATCTGTCACCAGCCTTCTACCTACAGGCTTGTAGTTTGTTTTCAAATTGCAGATGCAGACTTAGAATTGGTTGAATGTCAGAAATTGCAGTATCATTTCACAAAAATTTTCATGTGTGTTTAAATTTTCATATAAATTAATATATTATATTATATTAATAAATTAAAATAAAAAAATTAATATTATATTAACATCCGCACTCTATCCCTTCCTATAAGAATATTACACTATACTCTTATGTTAATCAGGTAAGACAATGAAGTGGGGATATTATCACATTGTTGAGGTTTTAGTTTATATTATTTAAAGAAAAAAAATAAAAATTGTTAATCACTCAAATATTTTTAAAACAGTAAATTTTTTTAGATAAAATAATAAATATTAAATAATAATATTTTATATATTTATTTTTATATTTAACAATTAAATTTAATTATAATTTATAAGGAAGATGAATGATATATTTTTTATAATTTTTATTTAAATAATATAATTTTAAATTTTAGAAGGGGATGTGATAGTATTTGGATAAAGTGAGGTGATTGATTTAGATTTTTACAGAACAAAAAGGCAAATTTTAAGTCACGCTTTTCTTCCTGAATTCGTTTTGGTTCGTTTGTTAGTTTAGTTATTGAAGTGGATATATACATATATATATATATATATGTATATATTGGTGCAGATGATATGGCAAGTAAGTCTGTATGACTGTCTGAGATTTGATCGGGTTGACAATAATAATCTGATTCCGGTAAGTTTGATTTCATAATTGCTTACATTTCATTTACATGAATAAATTAGCAGTCAAAGCCGCTGGCTGCTGCCGCTTTTCCCAAACCCCCCAAGCCCCAGTTGCGAACATACTACCACGTCATATCAATTGTTATTCATCGAATTAATTAATGAATTCTGAAAAGCAGATTTTTTATTTTTTATTTTAAAGAATTCATTGCATTCCCCTTAGATATTATAAATTAATTATATATATATATATAAGGAAAGAACATAAAAGAAAAAGGACACCAATTCAAAGGGAAAAAGGTTTTGCATACACATCAAATGGCTGGCAGGAAGTTAATTGAGGCACCTGCAAACAAAGAAAACACAGGAAAATAATAATAAAGGGAGAAAAGAAAAAAAGGCTCGTAAGAGAATTAGTATAATGGATAGAAAATGAAAATAAGGAAATAATGAAAAAGTAGAGGTAGAGGTAGAGGTAGAGGCACCTGTTTGAGGCCGAGGCCGAGGTTGCCACCTGACATAACCATTTTGACAAGAGAGGAAGCTTTGTTGCTTGAGGTAAGCACGTTCACAAGAGATGAAGCTGCAGATATAGCTTTATTATTGTTGTCTTTGCCTACTTTTCGGATGGCATTCCGCATTGAATTCAGTATGTCTCCGTATGTAGCGCTTTGCCCATTTTCAATTGCTTGGATGAAGCAGTATGTCATTGCACCCGTTGACGTTATCTTCGACAGCGCCTGCATTCATTCATTCATTCATTTTATTTACATTATTATAATTAATTATTAATGGGTGTGTATGGTAATTTCTACCTAATCCTATTAACAACTACTACTTACTGATGTATCGGCAGACGTTTGATTATCATCACAACCACTGAATGATATTGCTTCTCCTCCACTTGTTCCTTTCCATACTCCTGAACGCGGCCTATGATCCTCCCATACATACTGTCCATCCCTGATTCATTTCAAAGAATTAATTAATTACTTTATCAGATCAGCACTCGGCAATCAGGGCTACTACAACCACCACCTCCATCTTCGCCTTCATCTTCATTCATCTTAATTAAGCATCACTCGTTACCCAAAAAAACAAAAACAAAAAACAACCTGTTCATTCTGCAAAGGAAGGGCAAATCCAAAACGGTGCCGCTGTGACAAGCATCAATAATCGAATGCAACTTAACTCCATGGGGTAAAGGTCTGACGATCATTGCGTTCACCTCGTCGTCAACAATCATACCCTGAGTTTCAAAATCCAATGGACATAAGGTTTCATCATATCCATCAGCTTCTTCGCCAGAGTAGTTTCTTTGCTGTGCACCATGTCCCGAATAGTGAAACAGTAACGAGTCTCCAGCTTGACAACCTTGTACAAGCCAGTATAACGCCATTTTTATGTTGTGCTTCGTTGGTATCCTGTACGGATCCGTTTCTTCTTCTGCATTGCATTTTTCATTTAGCGATTAATCAGAATTGATTATCAGATCAAATTAAAAAAAAAAAAAGCTTTAGAAAATTGAAATATCGCTTACCCGTAAGCATGAGAATGGAATCTTCCGGAAACCCAAATTTGTTAACGAGCAGGTAACGCATGCATTTGGCGTCGTTAATGCATCCTTTAAGCTCGTGTCTCGAGTTCTTATACGATATTCCGCATATAACCGCTCTCTTTCTCCCGTGTGCGTTCGGCGGCGGAGCAGCAGAAGCCACTGCCCGATTGTTCGACACGTAAGTTACAGCCCGGCAAATGGCGCAGAGTATGGAAGTAGCGCCAGGTGGCACTTGCAATGCCGTTTGGCAGTTGCTGCAATTTATCAGCCCAATGGTATTCATCGTTTCAAAGATGTAGAATTGGATCAAATTTCGAATTTCGATCCAATTCCACGAACGCGCACGATAGAACAAAAGCGATAAAAAAATTATTTACTTTTTTTTTAGAAAAATAAATAAATAAAAAAGAACAATTACATTTTCCTACGAGTATTTATAATGATTAATTGGACCGGATAATTAGTTAAATATGAGTGAGGACGCGTCTGGTTCGTTTTTCTAAAAATGAGTTTTCTAAAATATAATACTTCCTAAAATTTGTGAATTGGATTACGTGTATTTTTAGTGATTTTTGTTTTGTTTCTAAAAATATGTTTGATTTATAATTTCAAAACTATTACAAAATTAGAAAACTGCTAAAATAATTATATTATTTTTCTTTTATATATATTTGATAGAATCGCAAGACAATCAACTCAACTCGCTTCAAATTAAAAGCCTTTCCTCCATCTTCACGTTAAATTTCAGAGAGACTCTTAATGAGAATGAATTAATCGTATATAAGATCTTTTCTAAATTGAATTCTTAAAAAAAAAAAGAAAATTGGCCAAATTTTTAGGTATTAAAAAAACGTTTTTTAAGCTTAAAAATGTATCGAAAACCAAAATCAGGGTGGACTGAAATGGGTGCGTGAATTGGGCCGAGTCCATACTAGAGGTCCAATTCGAAGGAGGGTTCAAAGAACTTGACCGGGCAAAAAGTGCGGGTCGAGTGCTAGGGCAAAATCTTGAATAGTTGGCGGACTATAAATATCACAATAACGAGAAAGGGTATTTACGTTGGCCATTCTGTTCTAGGGTTTCTGCTCTGCTTCTTGAACCCATCCAAAATGGTATGCTTCTCTCTCTCTCTCTCTCTTTCTTTCATTCTTAATCCCATTGTAGTAATGAATTATTATGTTTATATTTATGAAGCGTTGATTTTATTTGTTTCCTTCGTATCAATTTATGAGCTTGATTAGGGTTTTGGTAGTTGTTAATATGTTTTCTTTTTTTATTTGTTGTATAATGATGAAAAATACTACGATTTAGAAATTCGTGATCTTTTGTTCTGGTACTTAATAGGTTTCAGTTTTTCTTTCTTTAACGCTGCCAAGGTTTTTCTTTTCTACATTAGATGATTTAATGTTGTAGGCCGTGCTCTGAATTTGTTTTGTTGATTTTTTTTTTAAACACAAACCATTCTGATTCGGTTTATTGTATTCATGGATTATGTTTTTATACTGTCCTCTTTGTGCAGACAAAGAGGACCAAGAAGGCAGGAATCGTTGGAAAGTATGGTATGTATTGAGTCTATTTTTCTTTGTTTTAATGTTTTTATCTCTAGTAATAAATCAAGGACAAATGTTTTATTATAATTTAGTGTTCAGAGCTTTTATTCCACCTAGTAGAATTACCAAATTTTAAGGTTTCAGAATTATCTCAGTCTCATTTTTTAGTTGATTAGGAAGAAAGTTCTTAATTTAAGCAGTGACCATGCTGTTTCACATCTCTTTGTGGTGGATCTCTCTAGCTGCTAGATCTGTCTTAATTATTTTAGTTTAAGCAGTGACCATGTGTATTGTATTTATTATTCCATTTTAGGTACCCGTTATGGTGCCAGTCTGCGTAAGCAGATTAAGAAGATGGAGGTCAGTCAACACAGCAAGTACTTCTGTGAGTTTTGCGGAAAGGTAACGAGCCTTCTGTCACTTGCTCTGCTTCCTTCTCATTTCAATTCCAGTTCATGATTCTTTGGTTGTATGAATGCGTCAAATATGACGAACTCTTTGCTCTTGCAGTATGCTGTGAAGAGGAAGGCCGTGGGAATCTGGGGTTGCAAGGACTGCGGCAAGGTGAAAGCTGGAGGTGCTTACACTTTGAAGTAAGGCTATCTTTCTCTAATAGTTAATTATTTTCTTTTTCACCAATTGAAATTTTTTCTAATTTATATCCTTTGTGTATTTGCAGCACTGCCAGTGCTGTGACTGTCAGGAGTACCATCCGTAGGCTGAGGGAGCAGACTGAGAGTTAAATTTTGTCGTGCACTTGTTTTTGATACTTGGGAATGTAATTCTTAATGCTTTCTATGCGTGGATATTTGCTTTAGACCTTCCGATTTGAATCTAATTATGCAAATTTTGGTGGTCTTTTGAGTAGTTCACATCGATTACTTTTTATGTTGATTTTGTGTGCTGCTGCTTTTGCATGGTTTTATCAATTAACTTGTGATTCTCTTCTATGGGAGTTTGCATTCAGTTTTAAACTGTTCAATGGGGAACCTCAAAGAATATCGTGAATTAAATATATGTTTTGATGGTCATGATGTCCGTTTAGTACTATCGAATGTTGAAATCAATGCTACTTGGGCATTGGATTGAAGGGCGTAACTATTGAAGAACAAGGAGGATCTTTAGCATTGTCGTACGAGTTTTATTCAACGTCCAATGAGAGTTTTCAATGAGTACTGTAGTCGACAAATTTTGCGAAAGTGGAGAAAAAGGCTAATAGATATGTTTTTCAACTTAGTGGCAATATTTTTTGTCAATGAATGCTAAACCTTTCGTCTTGGAACTAGATCAACAACATTGGGCTTATTATAACGAAAATTTGTATGGGCTATCAGGGAAAGATTATATATAGTTTTAAATGAAAAAGCAAAATATACAGCCGACAGTGTATTAAATATCATTTGAAGAAAAACCAGTGTTCATATATAACAAAAGCATGGTTAGGCTCTAGGACACCAGCACTTGCGTAACATCTACATTTACAAAAATCTACCATGGATTTAATAAAAGAAAAAACCAAATGTTAACTAAGCATATATTGCTATCGCCTTCACATTGCTCCCTCCCTCTCTCTCTCTCTCTCTCTCTCTCTCTCTCTCTCTCTCTACCCCGTTTTCAGCTGGGAATTTTCACCTCAGAAACGGATGTTTTCAAGAGGAATCACCTAATATACTGCTCTTCTTCCTCCACAACAAACATCAGTTATGTACTAAACTCAAGTTTGGACAAATTTAAGATAAAAGAAAGACGAAGAGAAGATGAACACATTAGTTATCACCCTCCTCATACATGTTTGTTTGTATTAACATACGAGTCGATGCTGATGGGTATCATACAATGGGAATTGGGATGTTATCTTTGCTACTGTTATGATGCATCTGTTTTTGGACAGCCTTAACCGCGGCCACTCTAGCCGCATTTGCTGCCCTATTAGCAGCTGTTACAGCTCTGTTAACTCTCTCATCCACCTTGGCCACGTCATAAGCTTTTTCTGCTGCTCGTCGTGCTTCCTGATTATAATACAACAGCAATTATAGAACCCATTAGGTATAAACTATCATGGTATTAGCAATTTTACATGCAACTTAAAAAAAATTTCTCATAGACAACCAAGCAAATATTTGAAAAAAGAATTTCCATCATGGATATTAATATTTCTAATAACTTGTGCCAATCACAAAACAGAGGGAACATGAGACCATCCAAAGTAATTATACTAATCACAGGCATGGAAAGTGAAGCTAAAATTTTATGCACCAATACTTGCAGAATGGTAATGAATAGAAGTCCAGCTAAAATGGTTGAAATACCTGAACAGCATTGAGCACTTTGGAATGGTAAACAGCAACAGGAGATACAGGATGAGTAGTGTTCTGTGTGCTTGGAATGTCGAGAATTCCGTTTTGCCAGTGACCAGATTGGGTTTCCCCATTTCTGAAGGTGTACATTCCAAGCCCTTGTCTTCTACCCTCATGCCAAGCTCCCTCATACCGATGCCCATTGGCAAACCTATAGACGCCAAACCCATGCATCTTGTCTGCAAAATATTCTCCAGAGTAGGTGTCCCCATTTCTGAAGTAAAAAGACTTAGATGTAAATACAGAATAAAAAAGAATCATATGCCTATGCATCAAAATACCAGATTTATCAGAACAATCCATTGCTACAACAATGTTATAATGTTTAATATTAACAGAACTAGGTATTTGATAGCCTAACTACCAGAAAAACAAAATGAAAATGGAGTGTCCATATCAACAGCAATCTCTAAGATTCATCTTAGACTTTGTCCTGACAATTTATCAATCATGAACAAATCTAAGCTCACATATGATCATCCTACAGTTTCCAAAAGAATCCAGAGTCATAAAGTATTAAAATTTATGTAATCACAATAATTCCAAGACCACAGTACACAATATGTTGACAGTTGTACTTGTTAACAGTATCACTAAGAAAGACATAATGAAGAAATGAAAAGGTATAAAGAGCAGATCTCAATACCAAATGCACAGAACTCCAACTATGATCCTTATTTAGCTCATACGATTGAAATTAACTTAGATATAAACTGAAGAGATAGTATACCATATTCTAACAAGTGAGCTGCCTATCAAACAACCCAAAAAAAGTCATCACCTAAAACCTGTACTTGCAAACATTTCAATAATTTGATTCAATACATTATCAAAGACGTCAAATATAAGGAATCCAGCAACGCAAATCAATAACAGCAAGACATCACATATTAACAACTTGAGAGGAGATGCATACAAGAAATATATTAGAACTAAATCCAAGGAAATGTAGAAATACCTGAAATGGTAATGGCCAAGGCCATGCTTGACGCCCCACTTGAATTCCCCAACATAACGACTGCCATCCTCACAAGTATGAACTCCACAGCCGTGACTCTGCCCATTAGACCATTCTCCAGCATAAACATCGCCAGTATAGAATCTATAAACTCCAAATCCATGCCTAA
Source organism: Melia azedarach (assembly GCA_028052125.1). Taxonomy (NCBI): domain Eukaryota; kingdom Viridiplantae; phylum Streptophyta; class Magnoliopsida; order Sapindales; family Meliaceae; genus Melia; species Melia azedarach. The sequence goes on along the minus strand of CM051394.1, from coordinate 2,450,453 downwards.
GTCCCTGCCTATATTGCCCTCGATACCGGCTTCCTCTTGCCCACGTTTCTACTCCATACCCATCATATTTCCCATCAACCCAATCACCTTCATATCTTCCACTCAGGTAATAATAATACACTCCGCTGCCTGAACATTTTCCTTTATGATATTCACCCTCGTAAACATCGCCGTTGCTAAAAACTTGCACCCAGCAACCGGAATTACACCTCTTTTCTAGTTTCGGACGCGACCCAATTGACCAAAATACGGGCAAAGGCGGTCTAGATATCTTAGAAGGAGGCGCGAGCTTAATTGGGAAAGAACGGGCGAAGAACAAACGAATTGAAGGCAATCGCGGGAGAGCAAGATTGAGAGAGAACAATAAAGCGGCGGAAAAAGCGAAAGCGGATAAGAAATCGAGAAAAAACGAATGACTGGGATGCGAAACTAGGAAATAAAAGAACGGAAGAGACAACAACAGAATTAATCGCAAATGAACCCGTAAACGACGGAGATGTTTAATTCGACGAAGCAATCGAAAGACAGCGGATTTGGCGGCAATCGAGACTGAAAACAGCGATTGATTTTGTTGCTGAGATGCGAATTGCGGGTTTAAATGGTATAAAGTTGGGGATTTTGACAAGGAGGAGCGCTTGTAAGGAGAAGGAGAAGGGGCAATTGGGTCATTTTGAATCAAAATTTGAGGAACAACCTCTTCTCCTTTATTTCCCGTTTTGTTCTTCGCCGTCGAAACGGTCGTCGTTTCGAATTGTTGCTGTTGATGTTTTTGATGAATATTTGACGGAAAAGCGAAAAGCGGTGGTGTTGGATTGAAATCGGAAGAGATGCCGCTGCTTTCTTTTCCGATCTGTACTTCTGATTTCTTCTGATGCATTACATAACAAATCAATCAAATCTAATGTAATCTCTGAATTTCTCTTTAAATTTCTTTTCCTCTGCAAATTTTCTCGGTAAATAAGAAAAAGATAGACGCGAAAATTGGATATAAATAGACGGATTTAAGAGCGGTCTCTGCGTCGAGTTTATGGTAATTAGCAATTCACTAATTTAAAACCACGGAGTCAAGGCAACTCCTCTCTTAACACTAAACTAGGGATTTTTCTTCCTAAAATGCCCCTCTTATCTCGTTTAATTATTTTCATTGCCAGTTTTTAATTTTCTGAACCACCCAGAATATGAGTGTGTACGTATACATAGATACACACAAACACACGCTGACGTGTGATAAATTATTATTTATTATTTTAATGAAATATCCGTCTCGTATTTGAATATAAGGAAAACGTCCACATCCCTCCCTCATATTTGTGAAAATTTCAATTTAATAGAAACTTTATGAAACAAAACACAAACCTCCCCTATAAATAATAAATTTACTAAAATACTTTAAATTTATTTTAAAAGTATAAAATAAAATTACTTTGGTTAAGATAAATTTTAATAATATATTTTTTAATTCATAATATATAACTCTTTTAAAAGTACATGTAATAAAATTTATAATAATTATAATTTTTTTTCTACTATAAAAAATTTATAATTAAAAATAATTTTACAATCATTAAAATTTTATATTATAATTTGAATTTAAATTTATTATTATCATTAAATTATAAAATTTTAAAACAATTATCATTATTTAGATTTTTTTAAATAAAATTATTTATTTTATTTAACCATTACTTAAGAAATAGTTTTTTAAATTATTAATTTTAGAATAATTTTATTTTATAACCATTTAAATTTATTTTTTTAATAATTATTTAAGAATAATTTTATTGTTATTTGATAATAATTTTAAACTCAAGTTATTATATAAATTTTTTTAATTATAAGTTTTATAATAACAAAATAATTTTAATTATTATAAAAATTATTAACTATACATTCTCAAAACAATTATTTATTAAAGATTGAAAAATATATATTTAAAATGTGTTTGGTACAGTGATTAAAGTATTACTTTTTTTATTAAGGTTTAGTAATTTTATTTTACAATTTAAAAAAATAAATTTAAAATGTTTTGATAAATTTACTGTTTTTACGAGAGCTTTGTGTCTTTTTTCATAAATTTTTTATTAAATTGAGGTTTTTATAAATTTTAAGGGAGGTATGTGGACTTTTTCCTTAAATATAATAAGAAAAAACACGTAATGGGCAAAAGAAAATAAATATTATTGATTTCAAAGCTAACAACATGACAGTTTTCCAAAATCATATAAATAAATAAATTTTCAAAAGTCTTCTAGAGTGTGGTTATATTATGTTATAAATTAAGTATATATTAACCAAAAAGAAAATTCCAAAACTACCTATATTCACGTAGTAATAATAATAATAATAATAATAATAATAATAATAATAATAAATTTTAGGGATTTTGTGCTTTTATCTCTTAGTATCTTTGGGAAAACAACACTTACCCCCTAAGTTTATAATCAATTTAAGAAAATTCTCTAACTTTTCAAGAAAAAGAAAAATATCCACTAAGAATTCATTAAATTGAAGGTTGTATTGGCAATGTATAATAAAATATAAAAAAAGAAAAAGACAAGATTCCATCGTTTACGTTTTTTTTAGACCATCACAACTATTCAAACTAAAATCATTTTTTTGATAAAGCCCTCCCTAAATATTGAATAAATATTTTCATAAGTTTAAATATTTTTAAAAATCTTAATTGTATATAAAATATTTATTAGGTCCCTATACATAATATTTGTTAAAAATAACTAATAAATTTCTAAATTTTGATAAAATACAATATATTTATGTAAAATATTACTATATTATTTATTGATATTTTAAATAGATATGTTCTTTAAATTATAACATAATCATAAATATTTATCATAGTAAAATTTAGAGAGTTACAAATCTATATTTTATTAATAAATTAATATTTTTTATATTTTATTTATATTTAATTTTTAGTAATTACAAATATGTAATTTGTTACAATTAATTATGATAAAAATATTATTAAAATAATATTACTATTTATTTATTAATATATTTTACATAAATATATTATATTTTATCGAATTTCAGAGATTTAGTAGTTATTTTTAAAAAATATTATGTATAGAAGTATAATAGATCTTTTATATAAAATTAATACTTTTAAAAATATTTTTAAAACTACTAGAGTATTTAACTAAAACTTTCTTTTTTTTTTAAATAATAATAATGGTAGAATGGCTTTAATTGAATTTTAATTTGAATAATATTATTGGTCTAAAAAAATATAAATAAATGATAAATTTTGTCATTTTTTTAATTATATTTTCTTATAAATTATTAATATAACTTTCAATTTAACAGAATGAATAACAATAAAAGAGCATCTTTACTTTTCTTGAAAAGTTAAAAGAATTTTAATTGACTGTAAACTCAAAAGATAAGTGTTATTTTTCACATATTAAAGGGTAAATCACAATATCCTTAAATTTTAAACTGAAATGAATGTGCTGCGCTTGTCCCTGATCGATTTTTATTAAAGGGAAGGTCGGTAGAGAAAGGTACTAATGTAATAAATAATAGAAGAAAAGAAAGAGTAAATTAGATGATATCTTTGAAAATATCGCTGATTATTGTTGTTGTTGTAAATAAAATAGAATAGAAAATAGGCCATAGGGGCAGCAGAGCAGGAGCTGCATTGGCTGAGCGACTTAGGCTTGGGAAGAAGGACAAAAGACTCCTCCAGAAAAGACACAGCCTGACAGCCGAGACGATAATACTATAGCTAATTTGCTATTGTGGCATCGACAAATCCAGTATCCCTTCAATTTAAGGAAAAGATCGTAACATCTGTTTTCATTTTCACAAGCAAATTAACTAAAACAAAAAACACACCGTTTATAATCTAGTATTTGGTGGTGTCGATTATATCAAGCTGCTACTATAAAATGATTATCTTTCTACAGTACAGTACAGTACAGCTAGTCAGTCATATACAATGAACGCATTATTGACAGGACCATTAAATTCCATAGAATTATACAATTACCATACTTTACACAGTCGTCCATATCACAGATACCGGAAGATTCTAATTCTAAAAGAAGTTATGTGATGTATTAAGGAAATCCGCCTGCAACTTTGAGCTAGATTTCGTTGTCATTGAAGAATGAAGAGAGCCTAAATCAAGTGTTTGAATATTTACATAGAAAGATAAGATTGTCCAATTATTTAAATAAATCCATGATTATGACTACTGACAATATATACTCAAATTATTTAAAACACCATTTCGTGGTAGAACAACAATGAGATAAGTAATCATCCTTTTAGCAGCAACAACTTGCTTCTGGGTTCAGCAATAAAATTTACATTCAACAAACAGAGCATGTGGTAAAAGAAATGAAATGACAAATATTGCAAAATCGATAAAGAGTTTAGATCATATAATTCAATGCCATTCTAGAGTTACACTTGTATAGTACCATCAAATCAAACAGATTATATAATAATCAGAAAAACAGGGAAAATTTTGTGCAGTGAAACAAATGGAAAAATGTTCTCTTCTTCTCCATCCTTTCCCTTCTTGTACTCTGTCTCAAGGTGTAAGGTAAAGCAGCACAGCCATTTCTCGGTTCATATTATATTCATGATAGAATTTTATAAAGGGGAAGTTGCCAGCGGCAATGGTAATCATGCATATCCAATCACCAAGATGAAATGCACATCAAGAACTAGAAAGTAAAGCACTTCAAACAATCTTCAAACCAGAAAAGAAAAATAAGGCTTACAAACGCTCTGTTAAATTCGCGAATAAAATTTAAAATATAGGTTTTCTCAACTAGTAGACCATCTAGCATTTTTTTTCCTGAACATATTCATTTTGCAAATCAATTGTAATATTTTTGGAACTACCCCACTTTACCTCACTTGTTTTTGAGCCATCCATACTTCAGTCGTGGCACAGGACAAAAGTGAAAAGCACCGCCGCTGGACAGATTGGAATTCTCAAAGCAGTCACCACAGAACTTGCTACTCCAGTGTCAGGGCTTGTGGAGCTTGAAGCCAAAAACTCTTGGGATGTAGCTCTGTGTAGCCTTTTGTGGCTTTAAGTGTCCATATGTCATTAGGAAAAGGTGAGGAAATGTAGTCCCAAAATAAGCACCATCAATATCTTGATATGTCAGGGAAATTTCAAAATTGAAACGAAATAAAAAAAAGAAAAGAATATGACCACATAAATTTGTCAATCAATCGGTAGGAAATTAAATCACCAACTGAATATTATTAACCATAATGCAGATAAGACACAAACTGCATCAGCTAAGACAAATATAGAAGATATAAATGCAGACCTGCAACACAGTGCTAATGGTTACTGCTAACATATTGGTCCAAACTAGGAATGCAACCGTAAATCATACGGAACTATAAACAATATATTGAATCTCAACATGCAATTGGTGAAAAAATAAAATGTTAGCAACAGAAAATGAAACTAAACAGGTGCTAAGGATACTGCCTTGGTACTTGGAACGGGGGTAGTATATATCTTCACATTTTGGACAGTATATCTTAACAGTACTTGAACGAGGAATGTCTGATTGACCAACGGGAAGGCAGGGTTGTCCACAGCAGTAAACTCTTGGGCATCTACCAAAATCATAGTTTTTGTACTTCTCTAACTGCATAAGTTCCCAACACAAAACATCTTAGCCAAAACAAGGAAAAATAAGGGAGCAACAATAGAGACAATTTAACTCTGAATTTTACCATTGCAGACATTCCCTTGCTAGTAAGTATGTATCGGACATGAATGAGACCATATAGCATCTCTGCTGCTGATTCCACTAGTTCATTCTGTTCTTCAGTGAACATATCACCTAAAAATTTCCACATCCAAAAATGGGTTTTAGAAATTATAAGAACCAAAAGAAATGGGCCGGAGAAAAAAAATTCTTACCATGAGAAGATTCAACATCCAATATTAGATCAAGAGCATAATCATAGTATGGAACTTGACTGCTCAATCCACAAAGATTAAAATCATCTTGGATGTATTCATCATCAACTTCGCAGAAAAATTCATTTCCTCGTAAATTGCAAAACCATGAGATCCAAGATGTGTCATCTCCATCAGAACCACTAACGTCAGATTCTTCACTGTCTGTTTCAGATTCCTCTGCAATTAATTCAAACAAGAGGCTTTAATCAGCAAATAAGAGAACCTCCTCACCTTTCCAATGGAGTCCATTACAAATAAAAGAATTGTGTATTAAACAAGTCCCACATGAAACAACCGTCGGTATCAAAACATGCCACACATCCCAGCTTCAGATGTAACAGCCTGAGCAAAGTGTCAATTGTCACAGACTGAACAGACCCTCTTATAATGATACATATATATCCTAGAAAAATTTGGAAAGATGAGGATTTGGGACAAGAAAGAATGTTAGTTTGTGCGAACCACTCTCTAGATAACAAAACACAAATTTTAATATGGAAAATCCTTTTGTATTTTTCCTCCTTTCATTGAATACAATTAAATGACTGTAAAACTAAAACTACTCTGGACATGGGTCACTTCTTAAAATAATTGGATCCACTAACACAACTACTAAACCACTACTAACATAATTCCTAATCTAATGCAATTAAGTAATACAATAAAATTAAATTAATCAAGAGAAATTACACACGTATCACATATCTTGTGGACAAATTCATAAGAAGAAAGGAAAATATGCTGAATTAGATTAACAGCTACAAGCCAACACCTGATTATTGACAGTACAAGTTGCAGCTTGGTAGAAGCATGTTGGCAAGAGTGAAATGAAATGTTGTAGCAATGCCTGATACCACACAATATCATGGTAATCCAGGGGCATTGAAGATTTTCCTTTAATGAGGTGGCTCCAGCCACAGTAAAACCTGTTTTCAGGTATCAATATGGATACTACTAGAAGAAGTCAACAGCCCATATAACAGTAGCAGAGACTCATTATCCAGTGGCAGCTAACAGCTGAAAGCAATCATTGTATCCTAAACTTCACAAATAAAAACATTTACAACAATGCAATTTCAAGTCACCTCCTTCATCAATGAAAAGGCTTAAGGAGGCTTGCTGTATACCATCTTGTTAAATTGCATCCATTTTACCTACTTATATCTTTTATATGCATATTTAGGTAATTCGATGCAACCTGTATCCATGAAGACATTTTTCACTTCTTCGAATTATAAACAGTTTAACCCTGTTTCAATCATTATTTCACAAGGCAAGGGATCTTTTTAATCTAACCTGTTTTTGAAAAATGATAAGTTTAACATTCTCTGCCATGTAAAATGTCTTGAAAGTCAGGATACTCAACTTCAGGATCTATAAAAAATTTAAGACTTCCTTTCTTTAAATGAACAAAAACATCATAATTTGCTGGAAAACCCTTAATTTACCACACCATGTTTTACCTATGGAAACAATATAATTGTGATCTTTATCTATCAAGAATCGATAGTGCCAAATATAACCTTGGCTGCACAAGGATCAAGATATATACTCCCATAGTACATGGATCACAGTTACAATATTGAAAATACTTTTAACAAAACATTAGCTGTAAACACAGCAAAATCTCTGAAAACTAAACTCATTCACTGAATCTCCTTAACAAATAACGTGAATAAACCCTATAACAAAACCATTCCATCCCAACAACATACTAATAAATTCAAATATGAAACACCTTCTCACGCGTAAAAAAAAAATAAAAAAGTTGAAAATAGCAGTGTTCAATAAAAGGAATCCTAGATGAAAATCTTCTTTTTGACAAAGAAAACAGAAGGCAAAAAATAAAAAACTGAATATAATTATTCACACGTACCAAGATTTCATTACTCTAAAAGAAAGGTGAGACAAAGTTCAGTAAATCAAGAACCCATAAAACATTAATTTCACTTCCATAAAAATGCACTCCAATCAAAAGCAAGATTCTTCAGCCACAGCTAATAACTACCTTAACCTAACACTAACAGAAACATTCATCGGGAAAATCAGCTGAAAACTTCACATACTACATAATCCAAGATCCCACATACGATATTTACCCGCCGAATAAAAACACCTAAAATAAAAAATTACAGACAACATAACACATATTAAATTCAAAAATTACTCAAAATTGCTTACTTCAGCTGAGTAAAGTAAAACTAACCATCAGAGCATTTGTTCTTGGATAACGAAGCCGAGCGAGTATCGCGGTGATCGAGCTGCGATTTACCCGTCGAAGTGGACGGTACGGATAATCTTTCCTTGTCTTTAGAGCTCAAAGCCCTAGAAGTAGAAGGGGAAGATTTCTCTAAGTGCTTATCCAGCGCATCGTTTATACGCTTTCGATCCAACGGTCCACCGACAATCTCCGATTTAGACGACCCTCCTCCTCCTCCTCCTCCTCGATCTCTATACATAACTCCCCCAATTCTTTCGGTTCCAAATTTGAAAACCCTAAGCTCCCAAGATTCAAATGTTAATACTTAACATATGAAAACCCTAGATTTGGAGACAGAAATTAGGGGCTTTTAGTCATCTGAAAGGTAAAACGGTGACGTTTGAGGACATGGGGGAAAACCCTAGATTTGATAAGAGTCCAAAGACGGAGAAAACTAAGGTTTGTAAGAGAGATGGGGGAGAACGATACACAAGCTTTGCTTAGGTCTCTCTGTCTCCCCTTGTTTTGTTGTACTTACTGTTTTCATTTTCTTTTTTTTGCAAATTATAATTTTATATAATTGCTGTTTTATTTTATTTTTCCTGTTGATTTTATTCCCTCCAGAATTCCAGTGGCCCAATCTATCGTAATAGGTCGGGAACGGTAGCAGGCCCGATTTCTTTCCTTTTATTTTCGGGGCCACCAATATTAGCAAAAATATCTATCATCTTCATTCTTATCTTGTTTATTTATTATAGCGATATAATTCAAATGGAATAATGCCATGTATACAAGGTTTCTATACAAAAAATTGTGTATAGGTATTTATTAATTTTTCATATCATGATTAACGCAATAATTATAATATTTATTTAACATAAAATCTAATAATATTAAAATTATAAGTTCTTTATGTGAATGTGGGTATATTACTCACACTAATATAATTGTATTAGAGTGTGGGTAATATGTTCATTTGTGTCAAATACGTATTTAAGTCAAATACGTTCATTTGTGTTTTTTAATTGTATCGAGATTTGTCTACGTCAAATTTACCTAAAATAAATATTAATTGTCCGTGACTTCTAATAGCTCGAGAAAATTGTAATTAATGAATGTAAAATTGTAATTAGCAGAGAAGAAAATCAATCATAAGAAACAATAAAAGATTGACCGACCACAAGTTGGTGTCAGTACGAAATTATTATATAATTGACGTTCCTACTGCTCCTTATCGTTGTTATCGGTTGCTAACAATATAAAAGCATGAGGAAGAAAACAGAGACAGAAAAACGATGGAAGCAGACCAAATCACGATCGGTAGCATCAGTTTATCACTTTTATTCGCCCTGTTCTTCCATCTCTACAATGTTCTGGTCGTGAAGCCGCAATAGCAAAGATCAAATCTTCAAATTCAAGGGATTCGAGGCCCATCGCCTTCAATTTTGGTCGGAAATATTCCTGAAATGAAGAATATCATGCAAGATCGAGCTCAGGCTACTCGGAATCAGGACGACGGCGTTTCTGCAATTGCTTACGACTGGCCTTCCGCCGTCTTCCCCTATCTTGACAAGTGGAGAAATGAATACGGTACTCTTGTTTTCTTGCTATATTGCGGTCATATTTAGTTCTTTACTTTCTCCTCCTTTAACTAAAGTTTCTCAATCTTTCATTTTTATGTGTTTTAAACGGTTGGATTAAAGTCCTCGCTGAGGAAACAACAAGAACAGGGAATTGGTGGGAAATTTTTTATATTAGTCCTTTCACTTTCGTGAAATTTCACTTAACTGAACTGGTTAACACTTGTGTTGCAAATGTCCCTTTAACTAATTCCATCTACTGATGGCAATGCCAATCCCAATGAAATATTTATTTATTTATTTCATTGTTATTCTCTGTAAACTTTGAAATTCATTTCAGTTCGTATAGTGGTATTGGAGTAACAATGACTATAATATTAGAGACTAAAGTGAAAACGAATGTTGAAATATAGAAATCTTTATGATATATGTGTTAAAGCAGTCGGCAAAATTGGATTTTGTAAAAAATGAAGGACTGAATTGAAATTTTCTCCAAATCGGTCGATGTTTAATCTGATCTGCCTGAGCTCATAGATCATCGACCGTTTCAAATTTTCTTACTTGGATTTTGTAATTTGTACTCTTCATCTTTCTCGTCTGCGAATTTTTCTTTTTTAGTTTTAACAAAAATCAATTTTGGCGTCAGGTCCAGGTGTTTATATCTTCAACTGGAAGCATACAGCTATTGAGCGTAACAGATATAGAAATGGTAAAGGAGATTAGTCTTTGCACTTACTTAACCTTAAGGAAGCCAAGTTATTTGTCCAAAGACCGTGGGCTTCTTTTAGGCCGAGGTATTCTATCTTCAAGTGGCCCAATTGCGGCCCACCAGCGAAAGATTATTAGTCCAGAATTTTGCCTTGATCAAGTAAAGGTAAATTTCTTCTTCCAGTCCTGCTCTAGTGCTCTCTTGCGAACATGACATTTTTAAATTGTTAAATTTGATGTAGAATCAATGATGATTTGGTGATATTCATTTTTCTATATCAAGCAATCAATGTTGACACACCCTGAAATTCCAACTAAAGAAAAAGAGAATGATTACATGGAATTCTGTCTTCAAGGGCATGATGAAACTGATGCTGGATCAACTTTGAGATCTTGGGAGAGTAGAATTGAAAATGAAAGAGGCAATGCAGATATAAGAATTGATGGCGATTTGAAAAGTTTATCTGCAGACATAATATCGAGAGCTTGTTTTGGAAGCAGTTATTCAAAAGGGGAAGAAATATTCTCCTAACTTAGCAGCTCTCCAAAAGCTTATGTCTAAAAGAAACGTTGGCATTCCAGGTTTCAGGTATGCTAATTATCTCTTGCGAGCATTTGCATCTTTGAAACGCTGGATCTGAAGCAATTCTATTATGATTTAGTGTAATTAACTACTGTGAAGTTAATGTTATGAAAATTTGTAAGGTTTTTGCCAATCAAGAACAACACTGAGAGATATGGAAATTAGAGAAGGAGATTGATTCGTTAATATTAGAGGTGGTAAATCAACGCATTGATGAGGGTACAGAGGAGAGGGATCTTTTACAAATGATACTTGAAGGCGCTGAAAGTTATGATGAATTTAATAAACTATCATCTAATGTGATCTCTGGAGACAAGATTCATTGTGGATAATTGCAAGAACATCTACTTCGCTGGCCACGAAACCACTGCCATTACCGCATCCTGGAGTTTGATGCTATTAGCTGCATATCCTGAATGGCAAGATCGCGCTCAGGGCCGAGGTGTTTGAAATTTGTAAAGGCAACATTCCAGATGCTGATATGCTCCGAAACATGAAAACGGTGAGTTTGAAATTGGAGTATTGCTACGTTTACAAATTTGTGTTCTATCGTTTGTCTGAAACATGGTCATGCATTGCAGCTTACGATGATCATTCAAGAAACATTGCGCCTGTATCCACCAGCAGTATTTCATTTGTCATAAGAGAAGCGTTGCACGACATTAAATTAAAAAATATTGTGATTCCTAAAGGCATGGACATTCAGATTTTGATCCCAGCATTACAACAAAACACTGATTTCTCGGGGCGGGATGCCCGCAAGTTCAATCCGGAAAGATTTGCGGATGGAATTCTTAGGGCCTGTAAGTTTCCGCAGGCTTATTTGCCATTTAGAGTCGGAGCTCGAACGTTTGTGCCATGATAGAACTGAAAGTGATTCCGTGTCTTGTTCCGTCCAAGACTCCCATTTCGCTATCAGCAGTTTACAATCACTTGCCTGCTTTTCGATTGGTTTTTAAAACGTTTTAACGAGTTTGAAAGATGTACTTTTAATTTCATGTATAGAATGAAATCAGAAAATTTGTTCTCAGAAGGCAATCCCAGCAAACACAACAGCATTATTCAATTTAGTGTAATTAACTAATTAATGTACAGGATTGAGGATCGCATCCAATCCAGTTTTTATTTTCTCTTTTTATTTTATTAAATCATGTCCAAGCCTGAAGATTAGGGAGCTAATAAATAAATAGAAGATGGATATTGAGTCCATTTAATTATTATTAAAATATTTGATCGTGCCAATTCACAACACAACACGTGATGAGGATTAAACTCTCTGTAAACTCTCTGTAATATTAAAATAGAGTTGCTTGCTCCGGTGCAAGCAACTCTATTGTACATTTTTCTAATTTTTCAATTGCATTTTCAACTTTTTCTTTTTAAAATTAAATTAGTACTATGACTCTCTAATTATATATAAAAAAAATCTATTACTGTTTTAAGTTTTTCCGATATAACTTATAAAATGAGAATAAAAACAAAGAAAATAGAGATTATAATAATAAAAAAAAGTTGTAAGGTACAACAGCATACATAGTAGCCCTAGCCGCGTCACATTCGTTTGCGAACTTGGGACACTTTTCAGAGAAACAAGCGGAAGAAGAAGATATGGCTACTGCAGAGGCGAGCTTGATGGCTAAGATTGTATTATCAGTGGTTTTGGGTGGGGTTATTTATTTATTTTTCTATATGTATAATGTTTTGGTATTGAAACCAAAAATTCTGAGATCGAAAGTTGAAAAGCAAGGAATTAGAGGACCTTCTCCTTCTATTCTCTTAGGTAACATTCCAGACATAAAGAAAATCCAACAACAAATTTCTCTAGAAGACCAAACTTAAAGTTGGCCTTGATCATGATTGGTCTTCAACTGTCTTCCCATTTGTTGAGAAGTGGAAAAATGAATATGGTATCCCCTTTTTCTTCTCAAAACTTTCTCCATCTTTTCTACACATTTTAGCTGAATTTAGCTATAATATGTGCTCTGATTTTATTCAAGATTCTTGATTTCAGGACCAATTTTTGTCTATTCAACTGGGAACATACAGATGGTATGTGTAACAGATACTGAAATGGTGAAGGAATTGAGCATATGCACATCTCTGAGCTTAGGTAAACCTGTTTACCATTCCAAAGAACGCGGCCCCATTCTGGGTAATGGCATTTTATCTTCAAGTGGCCTAATTTGGGCTCATCAGCGCAAAATTATTGCTCCAGAGTTCTACCTTGACAAAGTCAAGGTAATCCTAGTTTTTTTTTCTATTTCTAGCAATCCTAGTTTCCTTTCAATTTTCTGTTAGTTTTTGCTAATCAAGTACTTGTAACTAAGTGAGAATATTACTAGTTCTCTTTCAATCTGCTATTAAAGTATTTGTTAATTGAGTATCTGTATTCAAGTCAATCTGCTATTAGTTTTTGTTAATTAAGTACTTGTAATTAAGTGAGAGTGTTGAATATGTAGGCTGTAGTGGTTTTACTCGTGGATAATCTCTTATGCTATTGTTTCTTTTTGTAAGGGTATGATGAATTTGATGGTGGAATCTACAACATCATTGGTTGGATCTTGGGAGAGTAGAGTTGAAAGTGAGGGCGGAACTGCAGAAATTAGAGTTGATATGGATTTGAGAAGATTGGCTGCAGATATAATTTCTAGAGCTTGTTTTGGTAGTAGTTATCTCAAAGGGCAAGAAATTTTCTCAAGGATTAGATCTTTGCAGAAAATCATGTCCAAGGGTATGGTTGGTGTTCCTGGCATGAGGTAATTACTCAAAAGTTCTGCCAAATTCATTAACTCTTTAGATACATTCAAATGAAACAAGTATTGTTTCAAATTTTTGAAGGTACTTACCGACCAGAAACAATAGAGAGATATGGAAACTAGAGAAAGAGATCAACTCAATGATACTGAAACTGGTAAAACAACGAAGTGAGGCTTCGTATGAGAAGGATCTCTTACAAATGATGCTAGAGAGTGCCAAAAGTAATGGTGAACAAAATGGGCTACCACCTGGAATTTTCTCGAGATAAATTTATAGTGGATAATTGCAAGTCTATCTACTTTGCTGGTCACGAGACCTCTGCCATTACAGCATCATGGGCTTTGCTTTTGTTGGCTGAACATCCTGAATGGCAAGAACGTGTTCGTGCTGAGGTGACAGAAACTTGTAGAAATGGCCTTCCAGATGTTGATATGCTCCCAAGCTTGAAAATTGTGAGCAACCATTGATTCACTTATGAACTTTTTGATTTGGCCCTACTTTTGGTAGATTAAGAACTATGATATGAAAAGGATATACCAGTATTTCCAATGAAGTAGCCTACTTCAAAGGAGTAAAGTCACTCCTGTAGTCTTAGTTTATTTGTAATTTAAAAAGAAAATTGATAATTTCCACTTCCAAAAAGTAGTGCTGCTTTCTATTCTAGAAGTTCACTTGTTCAAAACAATACATGATTGCAAGGAAATACGAATTGTTACTTGGTTTGTTCTTAACATCATCAAGTACTGCATTTTTTTCTAACTTCCATTCTAAAATGTGATTGAATTCTGATGTTCATATCTCTTGGGCCTTGGCAGTTGACAATGGTAATTCAAGAGACATTGCGGCTATATCCGCCTATAGGGCTTTTGCCAAGGGAGGTCTTCCAAGATATTAAGTTCAAAGACATTGTAGTACCAAAAGGTATGGGTATCCGGATACCAATTGCAATTGTTACAACAGCATCCTGACTTATGGGGTCCTGATTCACACCAGTTCAATCCCGAAAGATTTGCAAATGGAATTTCTGGAGCTTGCAAGATTCCGCAAACTTATATGCCATTTGGAATGGGCCCTCGAGTTTGTGCAGGACAACAATTTGCTATGACAGAATTGAAGGTGATTCTATCACTCATTCTGACGAAATTTAGTTTCTCTGTCTCTCCAGATTATCAGTCATTGCCCTGTGTATAGATTGGTTGCGGAACCTGCACATGGTATCAATCTTTATGTTACCAAAGTCTGACTGTTTTTGAACTTTTGAAAAGATTCAGGGCAATGTTTAGGATTGAGGTTCTACAACTATTATGGAATAGAATAGCTGGATTTCGAATATAGATAAAATAAATGAACAAAAACTTTAAGTGCTAGTGATTTCAACGTTTAACTAAGAGCACGTGTGTAACAAAAGCAAACATGCTTTAGAGGAAAATAAGTGACTTCTTTTATATTGCTTGTGTTACTTTGATTTCTATGATGATAATAAAGAAGATTGTGTTGGGACATCATGGTATTTGATTCCTTCAATGGTGATTCAAAATCAAAAGGCTGAAAATGGAGAAGTGATTAAGTGCTTACTACACAAAGTCTTCGTTTCATTTGATTCTTTGAAAGAATTTTCCATGGTTCAATTCAATTCAATGCTTCAAATGAATAATGCATATTCAAAGCAAAGCACCATAAACAGAGAGCGCACTTCTCCATTCTGGGCAAAAAGTTTGCTGAATAAACACCAAAAACAGATAAACTGCAAATATCCTCAGTCTAAAATTTAGATTTTCCATTTCATATTGCATAAAATAAAATTGTTTAGTATTGTCAATAGCTGCTGTCAAATTTAAATTTCTCATTTTCATCATTGTGCTTAAAATAGGAATTAAATCATTTCAACTGGTGTAAAAAGAATATATCAGTTCATAAAGTTTACACATTTAATCAATAATTCTCTCCCATTTCACTATAAACATTTGACCACTATGTTGGACCACCATTCCACTTATTTAATTACCCTTTCATCGTTTTCATCATAGATTAAAATAGTATAATCTTAAACTGATTTGATTATAGTATTATTTAATTTCTAGATGAAATCAAAGTAACAACAAATAAATAAATAAATAAAGAAGTCACCATTTGATTCTTTAACCGGTCCATTATCAAAATGAATGGGTTGGTAGCTGGTTGTGGTCAACATAATACCCTAATAAATTATACAGTTTAGCGTAGATTTTTGGTTCCTTTGGACCATTTTTTTTATTTAATATTTATTACTAAAAATGGGTATTATGGATGAATTTGTAAATTTTGTTTTGGTTCATATACCAGAAATTTACCAGTTTTTTGGGATCAAATAGTTATAAAAGAGAAAATTCTAACTATAGTAATAATATATTTTGATTACGGCACCATCGCCTACCAACTTTGACGAACAAATGTTTGGTTAAATTAAAGGGAGGAGTTTGCTGGTTTTTCAAACCACAGGGGAGCACTATAAAAGTAGAAGTAGGAAGTGGAAGCAAGTGACCGAAAAATCTGATAATGGAGGCCGAAATTTTCTTATTAGCTACATTGGGAGTTATTGTGCTGGTGTTTCTGCAAATCTACAATGCTTTGATCCTGAAACCAAAAAAGCTGAGGTCTAAGCTTCAAAAGCAAGGCATCAATGGTCCTCCTCCTTCATTTTTACTGGGAAACATCTTGGAAATGAAAAGAATCCAACAAGATGCAAACACCCAGAAAAAAGTTGGTATTTTTCACAATTGGCCGTCAGCTGCTTTTGCGTATCTTGAAAAATTCATAAGAGATTACGGTAATAAGATTACTTTTTCTAATCCCAATTCGAATTATATATCTTCTTTTTCCTTCTTTGCTCGTATTTAAAACATTCATTATTTTGCTGTATACCAGAATCATATTTATATTACTGAAAAAAAAAGAAAACTTGATTAACATATTTATTTTGCTGTATGGCAGGACCAATACATATGTACTCGGCGGGAACCATACAGATTATATGTATAACAGATATGGATTTGGTCAAGGAAATAAGTCATGTGCACTTCTTTAACTTTGGGGAAACCAACTTACTTGTCCAAAGATCGCGGGCCTCTTTTGGGCCAGGGAATTCTAGCATCGAGTGGCCCACTTTGGGCCCATCAGAGAAAAGTTATTGCTCCCCAGTTGTACCCAGAAAGGGTTAAAGTAAGCTCATCCGGACCGGACGTTTACTTTTTGAATGAAACCAACCTCCTTTTGATACAAAATAATGTTATTGTAGTACAAAATCAATATTCTATAACTCTAAAAACAAAATTGTTTTACATCAAATAGGTATTTTGTTAGTTGCGAATTGAAAACAGGGTGAAATTTTTTATACAGTTTATCACGGTTTGAATTATTTTGCTAAGCTCGAAAATGATTTATGCAACTCTTTTGAAAGGGGATGCTGAAGCTAATGGTGGATTCTACAACATCAATGGTAAAATCTTGGGAGAGTATAATTGAAAGTGAGGGTGGAATCGCTGAAATTAGAGTTGACAAGTACATGCAAAGCTTGGCAGCAGATGTAATTTCAAGAGCTTGTTTCGGAAGCAATTATTCCAGAGGTCAAGAAATATTTTTAAAGTTCGAATCTCTTGTACAACTCATGTCTAAAGGACTCGTTGGAGTTCCTGGATCCAGGTAAAAGCAACAACAAAAAAAAGAAGAAAAAGTCGCACAATATTACAAACAAAAAGAGTCCCCTAATTTTTTCTGCTACTTCATACACAAGGGCGACTGATTTTAACATCTTGATCTTTGAAGGTATTTGCCCACCAAAAACAACAGGGAAATATGGAAATTAGATAAAGAAATCAGCTCAATGATACTACAAGTAGTCCAAGAACGAAGTCAATCATCTTCCCATCACAAAGACCTTCTACAAATGGTACTAGAAGGAGCTAAAACTTGTGGTGGATACAATGGAGTTGGGTTGAATATTTCTGGAGACAAGTACATTGTAGACAACTGCAAGAACATATACTTTGCTGGGCATGAAACCTCTGCAGTTACATCCTCATGGGCATTAATGTTATTGGCTGTGCATACAGAGTGGCAGGATCGCGTTCGTGCTGAAATCCTCAGAGTTTGTAAAGATGGCTGCCCAGATTCTGATATGCTCCGAAGCATGAAAACTGTAAGTTCATATTCAAAAAAGGTTTTTTTTATCCCTTATTTTTCCAATCTGATTTTTCGTTTTGTTTCTCAGCTGACAATGGTGATCCAGGAGACTTTGCGATTGTACCCACCTGCAGGATTTGTATTCAGGGAAGCTCTGGATGATATCAAGTTCAGAGACATTGTAATTCCGAAAGGTATGGGAATTCAGGTTCCGATACCAATATTGCAACAGAATCCTGAAGTTTGGGGTCCTGATGCTCACGAATTTAACCCGGAAAGATTTGCTAATGGTATTTTGGCTGCCTGCAAGTTTCCACACGCATATATGCCATTCGGGGCAGGGCCTCGCGCCTGTGCGGGCCAACACTTTGCAATGACAGAACTCAAGGTCATGCTGTCTCTTGTTCTGTCAAAGTTCAGCTTTTCCCTCTCCCAGAAGTACCAGCACTGCCCCGTTCTCAGGGTAAATCTAATACCTGAGAAAGGAATTATTCTCCATGTCAAGAGGATTTGATCTTTCTGATAATCGGGAATACTTATTTAGAAAATAATGGGATGGACCTTTTGTAGCTCTCTTTTCTTATATACTTTCTAATTCATATATTGAATAAACTTGAATGATTTATGTAAAGGGGTTCATAAATACTTTTATTACATTCATGGTGAATAAAATTTCTCTTAGTCCTGCTAAGTAACTAGCAGTAGCATAGTCTTTCAATACCTAGTTTTATGACTACAGAACTTTGAGAACAGAGTTCAATCCTTTCTTTTTTAAATTTTGGTCCCTGCAATTGCATTTGAATTAAAACGATTTGGCAAGTTTGGGAGGGAAGCCATGTTGCTGCTAAACCCCATTAATTGCAAAATCATTTGACAAATATGAATAACTTTTTCTCTCTGGTAAAGAAGACAGCAATTTGTAAAGTCTTCATATAGAATGGTAGATAATTCTGGCCGTTTAGCACAAATCTGATTTGAAATTTACTTTTGAATTCAATGAAAAATCAGCCCATTAACTAGCTAGTTCTCTCAGCTTTTTGAATATATCACGTAACTTCTACTTCCACTTCCACTTCCACAACAATATTTGAACCTTCAAACTCGTTTTAGAAAGACTTTTTATTTTTAATACTACATAATTCAATTCAGTTCAATCTCAATGAAGAGAAGGAATCTAGACACACTGGACCATGTGATCAACAATAGCAGAGTAATAGTTCGTTTTTCCCACCGTATTTATTTTTGAAAGTACAATATTTACTTCTCGACTCAATGGAGGGAAGACATTAAAATTTTCTGAAATTCATAACATTGTGTTTTTCAGTTTTACAGTATGAGCCGGAACTCAATGGAACTCTATGTGTCATGCAGCATAAGGAAGGATCACCACACCCTATGAGCTCAAACTTAAGCTTGTTACCAACTAGGATATGTTGGAGAAGATCTCTAAGGAGTTCACGAGAAGAACGACCTGCTCTTGTTGCGTTCCAACCGAGCTTCCCTCTGTTTACACCCACACAAAAAAATAGTAAAATAAAATTGTATGATTATAAGCATAAACAAAGAATATGGAGCATCTGAAAAGTCAGAAAAAAAAATACAATACCTCCTTTTTCTTGCATTCTTTATAAACATCAAAATGTTCTTGACATTTACTCTTGTCTGAACTAAATTCTTCCAGACCTGGAAAGTTTGCCTTCATGATTAAACTTTGGCCAGATGTGGTTAAAAGAAAAATTCAAGATGTTGAAAGACAGCAATACAATATGGAATGTTTCAAAAGTAATGTCTTGTGTAACTTTGTCAGCCAATATAAACCAGATTGCCTACTTAATAATACAACCTTAAAAACATGAATTATCGAGCAGATGTACTTCAAAATCACACTCAACTATTTAGCGTAACCTAAATGATGTATTATAAGTGGATTTACACAAGAAAAACTAGCTGGTGAGGATCACCCATGTTCGTGATGAAAAATAGGAAGCTGTATGAAGTACGTTATAGCTAGAGCTCTATTTTCCTTAGCCATCGGTCTTTAGCAGTCTTAAACACACTAGGTCATTGATGTAATCTCGTGGATAAAATATGTATTACCAGACTTTCGTAGAGAGAGACAAAGAGGGAAGAGATGAAGGGCAACAAACACTAAATAGTTACGTTGATTATATCAATTCCATTCACCCTTTGTTTTTGAATTTCAACTTTCCAACTTTAAAAGAGTACTTCCAGACAATAGTAGTCAAATAAGTTGATAGACCATGTAAGAATGCGCTTTGTAACTGCAATGCTTATGTTCAGGCAATCCAGACATGAGTGAGCACCTGGTTAGCACGATCCTGTCTCTATCACATCTGCAAGCAGGGAAATCTGTGCTTCAAGTCTAAAAAAGGAATCTTTATTACCAGGGATACATTATTGGCAATATAAGGGTTCTATAATTATTCATATCATGATTTACCATTTTTTTAACGAATATTATGATTTATCAACTTGAGGATGAATGAATATCATACACACGGACGGATATTGAACATATAAAACGCCACACGCCACACGCCACACGCCACTACTTTACGAACCAATTGATCAGAGTCTACGAGTGTAAAACATACAACATTGTAATAATCTTCTAATAAACTAAATTACACATGAATCATCATATAATATTGGAATGAAACAAGATCATAAGAAATTGCAATGATGACACTGAACATATGTAAAATTAATTTGTTCATTTCAAACGCAAATCCAAGCCCCATTTCTCCAACTTCTTAATATTTCTAATATCACCATTTAAAATTTATTCCCGAACATTGCAAAGCCATGCACAAGATATTCTAGGGAGGATCAGAACCAACAGATTAACACAAAACGGATAAAATTTAGAAAAAAGAAAAGGTTTTTAACTAAAACAGAGTGAAGTAAGTTGACTAATGGGAAAAAAAAATCCGAAACAGGAACTTACATTTGAGAGAGGCAGTGTATTGAGGGAAACATGGAGAATCTGAAATTCTCGCAGCACTTGGGTATGGCGGTGTATCTGTTGCAGCTCTCGACGCCATGCTTCTGTTCTCTTTCTCTCTGCGTTTCGTTTTTTTCTCTTTTTCTTCTTTTCTTCGGGTTATTAGGTTTTGGAATATAAAATACTGGGCCGGGTCCGGGTATCGTCTGACGTGTCACAATAGAGTGCTTACAGCTCTATCACACTAGGCCACGCCTAATATTTAGAAATAGACTTTTCTTAGAACGATAGATATTCACCTATTAGTAATATATCATTTAGAAGTATAAAATAAATTAATTATTTACAAATGATAATATTTTTTATTTTATAAATATTCCCACAAAAAAATGTTATTTTTTATTCATAATTATTATAAAAAAATTATTAAAAATAACTATAATTTTAATGATTTTAAATATAAAAAAAATAAATCACAAATATTTATTACCACTCATAACATAGTGATGTAAAATAAAAAAAAATAGTAGAATAAAAAACATTGTTCATATAATTTACTTAACACCATATTAATTAAATATAAGAAAATCACATTTTTTTAAATTGTTCATTCATCTCTCTTGCATAAAATAAATTATCTTATTCAACAATCCTTTGTTACCCGCTCGTTTCCTCATCAAGTATAGAAAGTAACGTTTCATTATTATCATAAAGTTTGAATTTTATATCTTGTGTCAAACAGACATTAACAAAGTTATGAAGAGCTATTGAAACAATAACAATATGAACTTATTTTTTAAAAGGAAAACTATATATTTAATGTTATATTATCCACATATTCTTCTAAATTCTAAATTTTCTCTTAATTGTGCATCTCAAAGATGGATGCTTATTATGAACATTATATCATTCACTTTTATAAAGGCTAAATATCTTTGATGGTTAGCATTAATTAAATATTATTTACTTGTAAAAAAAATTATGAATTAATAATTTAAATAATATTTAATTGTTTAAAAATAGAGAGATAATAAAAATAAAATGTTATATAAAATTTAAAATTAGAGTATTAGAAAATAAGAGAATAAATTATTAATTTATTTAAATTTAAATTTTTTTTATATTTTTTTAAAAATAAATTAAAAAATAAATATTTTTAAATATTTAAATAATTTTATTTAGATTTTAGTCGAAGAAACAGACAGATTTTATAAGAATGTAATAATATTATATTTTTAACTATAATTTTTTTCTTCAAATTTTTATCATAGTAATAAAAATATAGGAAGAGTTTTAAATTCTTTTTGCATCGCCTGAAGGCGCGTGACTTTCGTGATTCTTCTTCGAAAAGGATTTTTAAGCGAGACCTACCGGGACCAAGTGAATCATTCCGCTGGATTTGGGGCTTTATGCGCGCCACTCACACGCGCCTTTTCATTCCGTGTTGAACCCGCGCTCTTAACGGTACGCTTGCACAGCACAGCACAGCCAGATCATAACTGCAAACATAAATTGAAGACTTTCTTTTAATTTTTTTTTAAGAAAAAAATCTAATGTAATAATAATACTTGCATCCCGGGATATGATGATTTCTAATGATATTTTTCTTTTTCTTTTTTATTTTTATCATATTTTCTCGAATCATTTTCTAAGTGCATATTTTATGAAACAACCATTTCAATTGAACCATATTTTTTTATTTTCTATTGAAATTGGAAAAGTTTTTAAAAGTTTTACTATTTCAAATTATAGTAATAACATCCAGGTTTATGAGTTTTCATGCTTTCACAGATAAAGAAATAATTTATTTATTTATAACAAATAGGTCCTTAACTCTTACTTAAAATAAACAAAAGCCAAAATAAGACGAATTACACTCTTAAAAAATAATCCAAATAATGTTTAAAAAATCCGATAAATGATAAGTAATATTAATCCTCACGAACAAGATGTTGTGAAGTTGAAAAAATTATGAGAAAATTTTAGCAAAAGATGAGTACAATGGAAATGGGACAAATTGACTACTTACCAGTGTATGCCTCCTAACATTCTGATGGTTAAAATTCAACTATCATGCAAGTGAGTTTTTTATTTTATTGGTAATAATATAAGGGACCTATTTGTTATATATGGAAAAATTATACATTTCTTTATAAAAACCTAAAACTTAGGAACTCCTATATATTATCTCGATTAAAATTACGTTGAGAATTTCTCAAAAAAAAATTACGTTTGAGGATTAGAAGTTACACGCCGTGTAAGCGCGTGAAGAGCTAATTAATTTCTCGTGCTAAATTTGCTGTGGACGAACATAGATATAGAATGGAGTAGAAGTGTAATCTAGTGCAAATGGGGATTGGGTTCTGCCTTTTATTTTTTATTTTGCCTCTCTGACAGCTCAAATTAAAGTGATCTCCATATCTTTTTTACCTTCCGCTAAAAAGGCTGAGTAGGACAAATTTGCTCCCTTTCTTGACTCCTCCCTCTATATAACCAAAATCAGAGCTTCTTTGGTTTCTATGGGATAAACGTTTTGTTTCAGTGAAGAATTGGTTACAGGGATGTAAAATGAGTGGTACAACAGCAGCAGTAGCATCATCATCATCAGCAACAACGTCTGCAACAACAGCAACAAAGTTTATCAAATGTGTGACAGTCGGAGATGGGGCTGTTGGAAAGACATGTTTGCTTATTTCTTATACCAGCAACACTTTCCCAACCGTATTAACTTCTTAATAATGTTGCTCATTTTGTTTTGTTTTTGTTTTAAAATGAATTTGATGTCTAAAGAGTATTAGGTTTCTGGGTTCTGTAACAGGATTATGTCCCTACCGTGTTTGATAACTTCAGTGCTAATGTCTTGGTTGATGGTCAGACTGTGAATTTGGGTCTCTGGGATACTGCTGGTACTTTCCGTCTCTGTTAATTTACATTTGTAGTCAATATCTTGAACTTTTAGTTTGTGGTTTGGTTTTACGCGTTAATTGATAGAAGTTATCTGATAACCCTATCACTTTGTTCGTTTACTAGGCTGAAATGGGATTTTCTGGACTTGCGAATTCCCGTTACTCTGTGAAAGAGTTGCTTTTTGATTGCTAGGGCCTTATATCTGATGCATTTCACTTAAACAGTAATGTGGAAAATTGCAAAACTTATAGCTCAGATTGTTTGAAAGATTCAAACTTTCATTTGATTCTGTAGAAGAATGAGCTTGTCTACAAATTAGAATTGAATAATTCATGTAATCTATGAAATGGGAAAATCTAGAGGGATTGGAATCTAAAACAGGTGATTCAACTTCAAGCTTTTCATCTGCTTTTGAAAAGCACCCCTAATTCATGGAAGAAATAGTAATTTTTTCTAGTTAATGTTCAGCAAATGGCATGATTTTGCAAAAGTGGACTATTAAAGTGAAAGGATTATTTAAATGTATTGCTTAGTTTTTAAATAATTATGCAGGTCAAGAAGACTATAATAGGCTGAGACCTTTAAGTTACAGAGGAGCTGATGTTTTCATTCTTGCTTTTTCTCTCATAAGTAGGCCTAGCTATGAGAACATCTCAAAAAAAGTAAGCTTCTTTTTCAATTTTGAATTAATTCGCCATAAAGTTTAACTTTCAATTATGCAAAGTTCAATTGTATTTAAATACTTCTTTGATTCTTCTCTATGTCTTCTTTCTTTTTTCTTGCGACCCCTCTGTTATGTTGGCAAAGTGGGTTCCAGAGCTGAGACATTATGCCCCATCAGTGCCGATTGTTCTTGTGGGGACAAAATTAGGTGATAAATTCTTTCCTCCATTGATTTGTGGCTTCTGTGAATCGGTATTATTTCCATAACTATGTCATTGCTTATCAATCAAGTTTCTCAATGCTTTGAATAATTGTGGGTTTGGTAAAACTAAAGTTCCTTTATCCCTTTTCTCCTTTTCTTCTATTTAGTGCTTTTATATTGAGGATCTGTTTTAGATGAGCATGTCTGCACAATCCATACAGTGCAAACTTTTTCATTTGCACATATTTGTCTAGTATGTATATGAACATTTTGGTTTTTCAAAAATCTTGTCTCGTATCATCTATATGTGTATTCGTGCACACATGTCTTTCTCTCCTTGAATGCATCCGTACTTCTTCCTGTTAAATAGAAATTCTGTGGTATAGCAGATCTTAGAGAAGACAGACAATTCCACTTGGATTATCCCGGGGCATGCACTATTTCCACGGAACAGGTATGCATATGTATATGTATATATGTTTTGTTGTGCTGTTGCTGTTGTTTATATCATTATGTCTGTTGTATGGAACTTCAAATTTTTATGGCTCCTGTTTTTCTCCCAAAAAAAGCAATCACCAGTGGATGTTACATAAAAAAGTGAACCGAAGATAACTGAAGCATACAACTTGTTCTATCAACTTGCATGTAAACAAAGATAGCTGAAGCATGAAAGATGCACGATGATGTAGGATATTTGATCACTTCATATGCTTAATGAAAGCAAGAGAAGTACTTGCGCCCACTTTGTTTGCCCTTTTATACCTGTTGTATGTGATTTTGCTGACTTTAAAAGTACTGCATAGACTCGAAATGCTGCCACTTTCAGGTTTCTTGTTTCCAAATTCTGCATATTTATATCCTTTTCAATTAGCAGGGTCAAGAACTCAAGAAGCAAATAGGAGCATTAGCATATGTTGAGTGCAGCTCAAAGACGCAGCAGGTTTGTGCAACATCTTTAGTACCCGTGACGATTAAGGGTTAATTTTTCTAATGCATTTTCCTAAATGGCTAAAATATACCAGCTGTCCAAAATGCAGAATGTGAAAGCTGTATTTGATGCTGCTATCAAGGTTGTTCTCCAGCCTCCAAAGAAGAAGAAGCAAAAGAGAAAACTGAGTGTCTGCAGTGTTCTTTAATCAATTTGCCGTAGCTGCTCATGTCAAATTAATGCCGATGGTGTCTGTGTCCATTCTGATTCTTATTCTTCTTCTTTTGGATGCATGCTCTGGCTCTTAAACCTGTTGATTTTATTTATTTTTTGCATGTAGATTAATCCTTTTCTTATCTTATTTTACGTATTTATTAAAATTTGGAGAAAAAATCGATTGTGTGAACAATTTTAAGAATCTTGATTCTTCAAATTTGCTCTCAAGAAGGATTCATAGTTTTATAATTTCATTACATGTGTGATACTTAGATTCTGTGTTAAATGTTTGGTGGTTGTTTGTTTATTTCTGTATATTCTTAAATATTGAAATTATCAATTATATTATATAGATGATAAATACATATACAATTCGATATCATTAAATAATTAATATTCTAATGACTATATTTAGGATTTTCCATAGTTCGATGTATAATTGGACTTTCTCAAAGTCTAGGAATGACTCCTGGATTTTTCAATGAATTTGAATTTTCTTAGAAAGAATATTACAAAGGAGAAGAGAAAAAAGAAAACATTGATATAGAATTTTATGCAAACTAATGTAATAATATCATGTTTGATTAATTGTTGTTATATCTTGAAGTAGAAGATTTAGTCCAGTACATATATATGTACATATAAATTTGTATTAATACTATTAGTCCAAAGAAGTCAAAACGCAAGAGGAAATGCAGACATAATTAAATACATTGACATCTATGACGCATTAAAACGGGATAAGTACACATAATTATATCTCATAATATTAAAGGTTAAAGCTCTCTTTATTAAATTATTCCAAAAAATAAATGCATATAATAACATTACATACGTAAATTACTGCACTAAGCCTTTGATTAAGCTGATAATCCTTTCCCCAAAAAGAACCAAACTTCCAAATTCGTTGTATGTCATTCAACTTTCCTAGCAACCCCAAATGCAAATTTTCTTTCATTCTTTGGTTGCTTGTCGTGATTAAATACATAACAAAATAGAAACAAGGTATAATAATCCGAATTAAATTTTGACTAAATTTTTAATTTAATAAAATAAGATTGTTTTGAGACTTTTAGTTTTTTTTTACTAATAAATAAATAAATTACTTATTGATTCAATAACTAATTATGTGGCATACCATCAGACGCTTGATTGGACTAACTCTTGGTATAAGTTTGATATCAGATTAGTCTTTACAAAAATAACCATCCCTATTAATTTTATGATATTAATTACAAGATTTTTTTTATCAATTTATATTAAACGATGCGAATTTAATGGCACCTCCGATCTCTCACGCACTCTCGTGTACATTGCATGATCGTTCTACTCTTCATCCATCGAAACAGATCTCAGAAAATCAGAAAATCTAAATGCCGCTTTCTGCTATGGAGTACACCAAAAATTCTATCGGAAATTTCATCATTATATTTTTACTCTTCGCCGGCGTTATTTACATATGTACTTGGTCTCCGTTAAAATCAAATCCTCTGTTACCATATCAAAAACCTCGTCGTTTCTGCTCAAATTCACCTCTCGTAAGTATACATGCATACATGCATA
This sequence comes from Melia azedarach, assembly GCA_028052125.1. Classification (NCBI taxonomy): domain Eukaryota; kingdom Viridiplantae; phylum Streptophyta; class Magnoliopsida; order Sapindales; family Meliaceae; genus Melia; species Melia azedarach. Next base: position 2,423,055 of record CM051394.1, on the reverse strand, counting down.
TAACATTATTTTATTTTTTATTTTTTATTTTTATATAATCAAACAACTACTACTTGATTGTTTGTTCCGTTTCTTTGTTCGCGGCAGAGAACTATTAAACTTCCGATAGATGAACTAGAATTGGCGTTAGAGAGAGCGGCGATGCCGAACAAAACATTGATACTGGCCGTCGTGAACAGCGCTTACGTGCAGCAAAGCGTGAAGGCCGATACGACAATGCTGGATCTTTTCCTGGAGAGTTTCTGGTTAGGGGAGGAGACTAGGCAATTACTGGACAATCTGCTCATAGTCGCCGTCGATCAAACGGCCTACGATCGGTGCATGTTTAAACGACTAAACTGTTACAGATTAGTAACGGAAGGCGTCGATTTCGCCGCTGAGAAAGTTTACATGTCCAAAGATTTTATCAAGATGATGTGGAGAAGAACTCTTCTTTTGCTAGATGTTCTCAAACGTGGTTACAGCTTCATTTTCACGGTACGTCTCTTTTCTTTTTCTTTTTTTTTTTAAAAAAAAAAATTATTTTTTTGCATGCCGTTAGAAATTTAGAACTCCGTTTGATTACAACTGGAAATCCAGGACGCAAGTTAATAGGATGTAGGTGAGGAGTAGGACACCAAATTTGCTGGTGGTTATTAGGTTATAATTAGGATTTGACTGTGTCTTCGAAACTGGTGAGGTGTATGAAACCTTTGCAATTCTCCGCTAAATAAGAGTTTTATTTAAGGAAGATTTTGAGGAGTGACAAGTGGTTATATGGGATTGAATTACACTGCGGTGACTTGGAGGACACGTGGTGGAAGTTTAATGGCCAACTTCATACAGTGCCCTGAGTACTAGGAATCCATACGAAGTTATGGTTACCCGGCGGGCGGTTCATTCACATGAATGTATGAATGAATGTTACTGGCCTCTAATTTTACCCTGCTACACGCCATTTCTTTTAAGAGTTAATTACACAATTTTATATATATATATATTTTTAGTAATAGTTAATGCCAATAATTTGTCTGACCCATGGTGGACGCGTGGACTATGCGAAAGGCTCGTGTATTCTTCAAAGAACGAAGAGAAAAGCTTTCAAATTAATCCTGACCATACGTTTTAGGATATTTGGAATTCTATTGCCGACACCCTTTCACGGGTTATATAATTCTTCAGTTTGGGAGTTTGGTCAATGGATCATACCAGCAGTTTATGAAAATTTGAACATCAATTTTTTCATAGTTGACAGTTGAAGAGTTCCATTCAAAGTTTTAGAATCTAGAAGCTAGCTAGTTATGAAATGAGACAATTTATGGACTTATCAACAAATGACAATTTGGATTTTTGAACATTGTCCATAATCTCCTCCGTCTTGTACTTTTGAATAACTGAATTTTTTTAACTTCACTCTGCTTATATGTTGCGCAATTTGACATTGACATTGACAATGACAATTAAAAATTACACGTGTGACTCGTTTTACGCTGTGCTACATCAGGTAATATATATCGGAATTTTATCTTTTTTTATTTCTTTCTTTGTTGTATTATAGGACACTGATGTGATGTGGCTAAGGAATCCGTTTGTAAGGCTAAACAAGAACGAAACCGAAGACCTTCAAATCAGCGTAGATGAATTCAACGGGGACCCCCGATCAGAAAAGAATCTGATCAACACCGGCTTCTATTTCATCCGATCAAATAACAAGACCATCGAATTATTCAGCACATGGTACGAGATGAAAGACGATAAAAATTCCACGGGCAAAAAAGAGCAAGACGTTCTATTGGACTTAATGAGAGACGGTTACTTCCAGCAATTGCAACTCCAAGTGAGATTTTTGGATACTAAATATTTTGCCGGATTTTGTCAAGACAGCAGAGACATTTGGTCTGTAACGACAGTTCATTCAAACTGTTGCCGGCACATAGGTGCCAAAGTGAGTGATCTCAAAGTTGTGCTTCGTGACTGGAAACGTTACAAGACATTCAAATCTAAGTATCCAGGTCTTGGCCCGAATAAGAATATGACGAAGAAGTATCGGTGGTCGGCGCACGTTGCATGTCGGAATTCATGGAAAACGGAATATAATAGTAGTTCTGAGTTAGACTAGTTTATTTTCTTTTCTCTTCTTTTTCTAATCCCTTCAGCTAAAATTTAAATTGATGTAGAATTTCATGCGTTTTATGGGGCTGGGCTATAGTCATTTTTTATCACTGTAATTTGTATGGTATTCTTTCAGGCTTTTGTCTTTAAGCAAAACAACTGACCTACGGTCCCCTTCTTGATCCATTCAAAACATCGCTTATAGGACGCTTCGATTTACTAAAAGAAAAGCCCAATGCAAAGTTTTACCCTCACCAATCAATTTCGTCACTAAATTAAATATTTACTTTTTTTTTATTACTGAACATTTTAGTTTTTACCCAAAGAAAAAAAAACAGAAATAGAAGTAAAGTGGAACTTTACTAAGTTAAGTCTATTGTAGCTTGGTCTAGACATCTAATCTAACCATTTGAAATCCTAAGATTTTGAGTCCATTGTAGTACAATAAGATTGTCTTGACTATTTCTATTCTCAAAATTAAGAGTAAATTTGCTGCCATTCACAGTCTGATTTCTAAACAATTTCTGCTAAAACTGGAATCTTTTTTACACCTGCTCATTATTGTAGAACTCACACTTGTATACAAGGAAGGACTCGAGCCCGTACACAGGGAATAGCATTCATGGATATGGAGACGCTAACCTTATCAAATTAATGTAAAATATTAAAAATTGATTAGTCTAATGAAGCACAAATTTAAGGTGAGTTGTTAGGATTTTGGCTAATGCATGCATGCATGTATATACATGTATATATTAATATAACACAAGATTTTAATTCTAGTATTATGTTAATTAATAATTTTATTTAAGAATTTGAATGATAAGTAAAGGATTAACATTGGTACTAAACATACAAGTTGTAATATTTTTATTACTGTCAAATGATTCATAATTAATGGTGTTGGGAATAAGAGAAATATAGTGACCCGTATGGAGTCAAGACACATACTTTCTTCTTGTGAATTATTCAACCAACAGTTAGTAAAGTAAAATCAATATTCGACCATCAATTAAATAAAATAGATTAAACTAATATAAAAATCAACTTAAGAATTAGAATATTCGTAGAACAGTGATGGTAAATCTCACAAATACTTGTGTAGACTAGATAATTATCGCCATTGAATGAATGTCTGAACGAAACTCCCTAATTTTGACATAATAATAACAATAATTATATTTTTATAATTTACATTGAAATTTCAACTAAATTAATTTATTATATTCTTAAATATCACACACACACACATATATAATCATTCTTTTTTATCATAATTAAAAAAAACTTTCTATCACGTATATATATATATTTTTTAAAAATTATTTAAAAATATTATCACATTTTTTTTAAGATTTAAAATTTTATTAATGAGATAAAAAAATTCAAGAATATATTCAAAACTTTTTTTTTTAAACTATTAGTTAATTAACTTATAAACGTGCAATTATTAAAATACCCCTAAATAAATTATACTATAAAATACAACATCCTTCAATCTTATCTCATCAAAAAATGCTTCAATCTTATTTCTTATTTTTTTTCTCTAAGATGATAATCACATAAATACGAAACAAAAATTAGTATAACAAAAACTAAGAACTTAGATAAAAAAAACAGCTAACGAATAAAAGTACTAGTAGCCCTGCATATTATGTTCTATGATTTTCCTCTGCCCTTAGAACCACTACTATAACCATCTCTACCACTACGACCGCATCCACCACCCTTTACCACCACTTTTGCCACCGAAAGAAAATCATAATTATAATACAAAAGCACACATAAAAGCTACATGTAGGCTCAACCAAACCATTGCTCAAGCATTTTTAAAGCAAATGCACTGAATTTACCAACAAAAATCTCATGATGTTCAATTATTCAAAACGAGAAAAACACTTCAAAAAAGTTTAGTTCGGTATAACCCATCATTTTTATCTATTTACCAACTTCAAAAGATCACATACACCGAAAACAAGCGGAAAAATGTAATTTTTTCTTCAGTTTTCCCAGCAACCAAATGGAAAAATACAACCAAATAAGAAAATAAATATAAATCAACAACTTCGATAGGAGTCCTTCGTCATAGAACCCACACTACGATCGCCTCCACCAAAACTGCCACCGTCGCCTCTCTGATCGCAGTCACCACCATCAGCAATCTGCTACTGCAAAGTCTTTCCAGTCTTTGCTGTGGATCTAAAAACTCACGAGGACACACATGCCCAAAATCCTTGGTCATTTATTTGAGCTTCATATTGTTAGAAATCAAAGATTTGGGAAGAAATCTTTAAAATTGGGAATTTAAAGATTTGAGAAAGTTAGTCTTTGAAAATTTGGGAAAGTAATATTTTCATTTTTAGGCAAAAGGAAATTAAATAATGTTCTTTTATGCATTCGCTCTTATATTTAACAGTTAACTCACCGTTTTTACTAATGATAAAGAAATTTTTTTGATATATTCTTTTTTTAATTAATAAAATCCGAAACTTTAAAAAAAAAACGTGAAAATATTTTTTTTTATTTATTAAATTACACGTCTCGCAATAGCAGCGACTGGATGGACGAAAGTCCAAGATCCTATACTTCAGGTTATCAGCATCAAACCACAGATTCATTAGTTCCCAAGTCACGTTGTCGAGGTTTTGTCCTCTGCTTTCCGCACTACATAAACTCACTACGTTCTCTCTAACTCCACCAATCTCACACCGACAACAATACAGTCAAACGTGTCACATAAACACTGACAGTCGTTCTCGCTTTCCGTCCATAATACGGAATTAAAAACCTGGACTTTTCATTACAAAATGGCATTATCCAATTCTGTTTATTCTTTGGGTTTTTCGTTTCGTAAATACACACCTCTTTGCAAACTGTTGAAATTTCGGAAACCCTTTTGAGTTTTCACCGATCGAATTCTAGGGTTTCTATTTTATTTTTATCGTCTGGTTGGGGATTTCTTTGATTAATTGAAGGCAAGAATGCCACCGCGAACGGTGAAAAGAGGAGGAGCGTCGGGGCCGAGGAGGAATGCGAGAGCCGCGAGAGGGACGGCAAAGCAGCAGCAGCCGGATGTCACGGAGGAGGCTGTGAAAGTTGAGGAGGTTTCGGTGAAAAATGAGGAAAAGCCGGTTCTTGAGGATGATAAGAAGCCGATTGTTGTGGAAGATGAGCCAAAATCCGATGTCAATGGCTTGGTTCCTGCCATGCTAAGTAAGTTCTGTCGATTTTCCATTTGTTTGATTTTGATTCAGATCTAATGGCATAAATTAGGGTTTTTCAGTCTTTTTTTAAAGTTCTCAATAATTTGCTTTTCTTGCTTATTTCTTTGTTATGAATCTTGGTTTGTTCAGACAAATTTTTATAGTGTTTTGATCGTGTGTTGTTCTTTTGTTATTGAAAAATCGTGTTTCCCTCGATTAGGTTGGTAGTGTTTAAATGATTTAGTTTCAGTTATTTATCAAGTTGCTCAAAAGCTGTTACTTGCCGAGTTGATGTTTGTGAAGTTTATAGTTAAAAGATTGTTTTGATTGTAATTAAGACTGGAAATGATTTTATTGGGGTAATAATCCATGTTTACTAGCACTTGGACTGCTGAGAGATGATGCTTGTTGTTGTAAGTTATTTTCAAGGATAAGCAACAATTTGAGTTTTCTTGACTGGTCTAGTTGGTCTACCTTTGTTTTTCATGGCAGAAGAGGACGAGGTAAAGGAGACTGTAGATGAGTATGAAAAGGATGAGCGGTTAGATTTGGATGATAATGAACCTGAATACGAGCCTGAAGAATATGGTGGGGCAGATTATGATGAAAAAGAAATAGACCAAGAGGATGTTCAGGAGGTTGGGAATGAAGAGGATGAACATGATGAGGAGAATGTTGGTGAAGAAGAAGAGGGTGATCTGGCAGAAGGGGAAATGGAAGATGCTCCTGAAGAACATGATGAAGGCGAGGAGGAAGTAGAGCATGCAGGTGAGGAAGTAGGGCATCCAGAGATGGTTGATGCGGATGAGGAAGAGCACCACGAAATGTTTCAGGAGAGGCGCAAACGTAAGGAGTTTGAAGTATTTGTTGGTGGTTTAGACAAGGATGTTGTAGAGGATGATCTTAGGAAAATGTTTAGTCAGGTTGGTGAGGTCACTGAAGTCAGGCTTATGATGAATCCACAGACAAAGAAGAACAAGGGTTTTGCGTTCCTGCGGTTTGCGACTGTGGAACAAGCAAAACGAGCCGTTATAGAGCTGAAAAATCCCGTGGTAATTTTTGATCATGCCATTTCATCAATGGAAAGCTAAAGTTGTCTTCTAATCTGATGAATTATATTATTTTGATTACTTCAATTCCAGATCAATGGGAAACAATGTGGTGTTACTCCAAGTCAAGACAGTGACACCCTTTTTCTGGGTAACATTTGTAAGATGTGGACAAAAGAAGCCGTAAGTATTCTGGTGACCTGGTGTAACACTGAGATGTGGAGTTATATTGTAAAGATAATTGGCTATTAGAAGATGTTATACCCTGACTGTTTTATTGTTGACTATTATTTCAGTTGAAAGAGAAGCTGAAACATTATGGAGTTGACAATGTTGAGGATTTGACTTTGGTAGAAGATAGTAACAACGAGGGAATGAATCGGGGTTTTGCATTTTTAGAATTTTCATCTCGTTCAGATGCCATGGATGCTTTTAAGCGTCTTCAGAAGAGAGATATCTTGTTTGGTGTTGATAGACCTGCAAAGGTTTCTTTTGCTGATTCCTTCATTGACCCAGGCGATGAAATCATGGCACAGGTAAATTTTTTGGGTAATTTTTCTGCTTCACTTGCTGGCCAACCTCTATACCATTGACCGTCTGCCATGTGGGTAGGTAGGGAATGCTAGTAGCTCTGTTGATGTGAAGTATGGTTATTGAATAATTAATTCGAGAGTTGGTTCTTCTGATATATGCAGTAAATCCTCCTGGCTGCCAAAATCTTATTGCTTTTAGTGTCTTAAGAGCATCTGAAACCATTCTTTATTGCTATAGACTATTGTATGTGAATTGGCAAATTTGGCAAATTGCACAAGCATTTGAGTGGTTTTATCTGTGCACAAGATCCTGCAAGGGAGCTTGACCGACTTTGTATTTGAATTTCAGGTTAAAACTGTATTTGTTGATGGTCTGTCTGCTTCATGGGATGAAGATCGTGTCCGTGAGCTTCTAAAGAAATATGGCGAGATCACAAAGATTGAGCTTGCTCGAAATATGCCATCTGCCAAGAGGAAGGATTTTGGCTTTGTAACATTTGATAGTCATGATGCTGCTGTCACATGTGCTAAAAGTATCAACAATGCTGAGTTGGGTGAAGGAGACAACAAGGTTACATCTTGGTTCTTTCTTGCGTATGGCTCTTTTTCTTGTAACGCCTTATTGTTTGTATCAGTTGATAATTTTTGTGGTGTTGTCCTGATTCAGGCCAAAGTTAGGGCGAGGTTGTCAAGGCCACTTCAGAGAGGTAAAGGCAAACATTCTAGTCGTGGTGATTTCCGGTCAGGACGTGGGACTGGCCGGGCAACCAGGGGGGGTTCATGGGGTCGTCCAGCACCACGCGGCTTACCAGGACGTGGTGTGAGAGGGATTGGAAGCCGTCTCCCACCAGCCAGTGTGAAGAGGCCTGTTCCATTGAGAGATAGACGTCCTATTATGTCTATGCCAGCAAGAGCTAGGCCCATGCCACCACCTCCACCTAGGTCCTATGACAGAAGAGCACCTGGTATGCATCATTTCTGTTTTGTGTCCTATTGGCAAACCTATGAGCAGGTATATTTACAATGCTATTCCCACTGTTGACAGTTCCTTCTTACCCAAAGAGTGGTGGCTTGAAGAGAGAATATGGTCGCCGAGATGAGGTTCCTCCTCCAAGAAGCAGAGCTCCTGTAGATTATGGTCCCAGGGTTGTCCCTGAGAGACGTCAATCGTATAGAGATGAATATCAGCCCCGTGGCTCTGGATATTCTGATTTGCCTAGAAGTAGTACATCTCGCCCTGCAGCAAGGAGACCTTATGTGGATGATGGCTATGGTCAAAGGTTTGAAAGGCCTCCTCCAAGTTATCGTGAACCGCGTGCCCGTGATTATGACTCTGTTTCTGGTTCCAAACGTCCTTATTCTGCTGTGGTTAGTTTCACTGTCTGTCAAGTCTTGTATATATTTCACCCACTTGTGAATTTTATTCAGCTATTTATAACACATGCTTGTACAAACTTGATCTTAGGATGATGTTCCTGCTCGTTATGCTGATGCTGGCGTCCGCCATTCAAGGGCTCGTTTAGACTATGAACTTGGTGGAGGTGCTTCTCAGTATGGGGATGCATACGGTGATAGGTGTGTTATGCTTTCTAAGCTGTAATATAGTTATTAGTGATTGGGCATGTTACTGCAATAACTCATCGTCTTCTGTTATTGTTGGTAGGATGGGGAGATCCAACCTAGGATATGGTGGCAGCAGAAGCTCTATGTCCAGTCAGGATTCCCACGGACTTTATAGCAGTCGTCAAGGCATGGGCTATGGAGGAGGTATGTTTTCTACTGCTGATAACTTGATGCGGACCATATGCTAGGATTGAAATATGTCTAGTTTGTAATCGGTGCTCATGTATGTTATATTCCCTAGAGTCTTTGACTGTTCCTGGTTAAATATATTGTTATTCAATATTGCTTGGTTTTCAGGTTCTTATGGTGGCAGTGATGTTGGTGGAATGTACTCATCAAGTTATGGTGGTGATTATATGCCTCGTGGATCTGATGTATGCCTCTGACCTTCTTTGATTTGGGAAAATTCTGACCATGCTATTTCATATAACCTTGTTTTGTTTCACACATCAGGTAGGTGGTAGTTCTTATTCATCAATGTATTCTGGTCGTGGTGTGGGAGGCAGCGGATACATGGGTGGTGGTAGTTCGGGGTCATACTATTGAGATGGTAAAAACTGAAGCTCAAGTTTTTTTTGTACTCAAATAAATTATCTTGTTTCTGCTTAGTGTGTCATAAACTGAGAGATAAAAGTTCACTGAAGACTCTCTAGTCCCCCAAGTGGTATGGTTCATGACAAAGGAGCCCTATGGTTACAAGTGAATTTTCTCTGGAACAGATTTGAGATGACAGAGAGGCTGCTGTAGGATGTGGACTGTGTGAAGCTTTCACATTAGGATGCGTACAATTTTGGAGTGGAGCATGTTCCTGAGCCTAGCAGCCTCTATATGTTATGGGAGAAGTTTCCTAACTTAAAAAAGTTTTGTAGTAAGAGAAGGCCTGCACTGGTTTAGGCCATTCCTGGTTCTACTACAGACTGGATACTTTGTCAAGTCTTTAAGTTTATATGCTGTAAGGAGACTTCACTCATTTAGAGATGAAAAGAAGAAGTGCTCAGTATGTGATATGTATGAATTGCTTCTTTATTTTTCTCTATATAAGAACTCCATTTGATGGACAAATATGGAGGTATCTGCATAATCTGTTTTAATGGAAGCTTTTGATGAGAGATTGAGGCTTTTCTATATTTGGTAAAGCATTTTTGGATAGTTTGCTATGCTGAATTCATTGGATAAGTTTGATTAAGATATATAAGGTAATGTACTCATCTTGGACCACGTATTGCTCTCAGTGCTCCAAGCCTGAAAGAAAATATGAAAGCAAGTAAACAAGCAACTAACTGCTGGGTATAAGAAGAAATCTATGAGCATATTTTGCGTAGCCATAACAACTATCCTTAATTTTAACCTATGGTGCATGGAACCACGTATGGTAGCTGGTAGGAATTATTGTCTATACTTAGCCTACAGATTTGGGTTGTGAAGCATTTAGATACTGCTTGCACCTCAGTATAGCTTTGCTTTTGCTATGGAATTGAAATCTAAGTACCTATGGAAGGAGATTTGAATTTTAAGGGAGAAGAATGAAAATTGTTCACACATAGCTGTTTGTTTTCCAGTGTTTGTTGCATTTTCAATTCCTGGTTAATATCTTCTCAAGGAATATGCTAAAGTTTGTGTTGCCTTGCATTTAATTTTTGATCTTCTGAGTTTGACTTGAGCCTTGGGAGTATATCTGGTGAAAGATTGAAATTGCTATATTCATGTCATCAAAAGCAAGTTATGGTCCCATTGAGACTGAAGGACTGTTACCATATGTTTGCCATTTCATTTTAACGTATCATTTCAGCTCTTGGCTTTTAGGATTCCTTTGGTGGATTCTGTCATCTTGTAATGCTCATTCTTTTACCATCAAAACAGTATTGCTTCATCAGATGCTTGGTGTGTTTTGGAGATTAGTAGTGATGAAAGCTCTCGTTATCCCTTATCTAGATAAGGGATGATACAGGGTGGGGTATGATTTTTCACAGCGGGCTCCAGTTCATTAGATAGAGAAAATCAGCAAGGTTTTGTGTTCCACTGCTGAACTTGTTGCAATATCTTTGTTCACTGCATCTTGGGACAAGGTCTTTGAATGTTGGAGTTGGATTTTCTGTGGTTGGTTTGTGTTGCCTACACCTTTGAGTTGGACAACAATCTTAAAACGGGATAGTTGTTGAATATGGCTAAAATATGTTTAGTTGGTTTATGTTAACTGGGTTTAGTAGTGTGTTTTAGGAGAAATACGGAAGAATGCCTCTGTTTCAACTGATATAAAGTTCATGATAGAGTTACTGCCACATTTTCTGTTCCCTAACTACTTTTGAGGCCTTAATTTGACAGTCTAATGTTAACATTGTCTTGTAAGGATTAGTTTGGGATTGTCATGCTTCTACTGCTCACAGCAGTTAAAAGTGTTTGGGAAGCCAACTTTTGGTGGGGACTACTGGTTTTTCTACTTATTTTGTCATTTAGTGATTTCATTCCACAACTGCGTTTTTCAAAATTAGAACTCCCCAATCCTTGAAGAAGCCTAAATAAATGTGCAGCTCCTACATGATAAATTTTCCTTGGTTATTGTTTGTTTCTTATGACCTTGATGTTTTCTGCGGTGATTAAAAGAGTTCCATTATGATCTTGATGCTTCAGTTTCTTACTGAAATAAAAACTTAGGATCTAGTCTGCGAGAACACTTCTTTGTGGTAGCTGCTCTACTCACGTTCACTGTGTTGGCTTTTACCATAATATATATTTTTATAAATCAGGTTCAGAAGGTTGAGTAATCTTTTCCGTCATCATTGTTCTCTGTTTTACTGATTCTTTTATATTTGCCATTTTTGCTATGGTTGGTAGAATGTCACTCATATTGGCTTCTTGCAACGAATAGTTCATCTTGTCAATGGTTGTTGAATGCCATTGCTTCTTTAGAAATGTGATAAAACTTTGGGATAAGTGCAGCGGGGATATTTTGCTTTTGCCCACTCGGGAAAAGCTATGAAGTAGAGAAACGCTACTAAGGCTTACTACTATTACTAATGTTATTATTTGTAGGTGTTCCATATGATAAATTAGTTTTCTGTACTGTCTTTTTTACCTCACAGGGTATATAGCTAGCTCCCCAATAGTTTTTGCTTCGGCAGCGCATGCCCTTTTCTTTTCCATTTTTCTCCTCAGTATTTTCCTTTTTCCTTCCCGCTTTAGTAACTCCTTTTTACTGCTGCTCTGTATTCAACACTACACTGTAATTCAACTCTGTAAACAACTATTGTGAGGCGACTGAATTTATGTTAATTGAGATATTTTGTTTATCCTCTGATGTTGAGTAAGCTGCATTCTGATGTTGACTGTAATTGCTCCTGATTATTTATTTAATTATTTATTTATTTTTCTTTTAACCATCGTTGTGTTAGACAAATGAAAGTTGATCTTGTCAAAATATATAGCACTGCTGCAATTTTTGTTCGGTTTCTGTACGGCCAAACCAAGTTCCGGTAGCTGCAAGCATTCTCCTGAATTTGTCAAATTGTTGGTAGTTAGCAACTTTTTCTTCATATGAATTATTTTTTGAGGCTGTAGGCAGCCCGTTGTCATTCATGATAATGATAAAAGGAAGTTGGTGACAAAACAAAACAATAAATTTGTTAAATGGTTCATGAATATTGAAAAATAGGCAAACGAAAACAATGCATCGAAGCATTGGATATGAGACGAAACGTGATAACGGTGTTGAAACGACGTTCTTCTGTTTTTCATGCAACCCAAAACTCCACGAACTTCTGCACGTTTTTTAAGGCAATTTTTTAGTAAAGTGGAAGAAAGCAACGACGATAATTGCTGTTTAAAGAAGAAAACAAACATATGACTGTGTGAGGAAGTATTATTTGGTCTGTGATAATTACATGCCACAAGAATAAATCGATTAAATAAAATAAAAATGAAAAAACTATTTAGAAAAAAAATGGTAGAAAACTTGTAGCAGGAATCTAATTTATAATAATAGGCCAGGCTTAAGGAAAGTAACGACGTGTCTAATTATATACAGGTTATGCTGATCTCCCCATGCCAGCTCTGCACACTTCCATGCACTCGAACTCCGGGAAAAACAGAGTCCCTTCTTTTGTACTTCTTCCAATCTTAATGAATAAATACAAGTAAGCAAAGCGATTTCTTGGTTTGTCAAATCAAATGGGTCGCAGGCAAACCGACTCAGAATTCAGAAGAATTCCTGTTCCGATCCTCTCATTCTTGGGCTGCGTCTCTATTTTCATGGTCTATCTCTGTTTTTCTGTAACCTATAAACCCAGCAGCACCAGGAAAGTTTCTTTCGGTCCAATTTCATATAAAAGTAGCGGAGAAAAGGGAGGTGAAGAAGAGAAATGTTGTAGAGGAATTGAGCATTTGGAGCTCTGGGGTCATTCCGCGAATTGGGGTTCTAATTTCAGGTTGAATTCTTCGAAAGACTGTTGCATGGCTTGTAAACGCATGTGTGAGGCGGAAAATCGGCCTTGTTTGTGTAATTCTTGGGTTTTCTGTGGGAATAAAAAAGCGTGTGGCTCCCGATTTGGTGAGGTAAGATTTTGATTTGAATTCTGTTTTATTTCATTTCTTTTCTTTATTATACTCAACGGAAGTAGTTTAGACAAGCTGATTTTGATGACAAAACTTACGTAGTTTGATGTTATTGCAGATAACTTTTAAGAGTAGAATTTATAACAGGATTAGGAGAGAAAGAGTTAATTGCATGTGAATCTATAATTTGAATGAGTGGTTATGTGAATTTATTGGGTATTTAGCGTAATTTTGACTAATTGTGGGTGCTAGTTGGTTTATCATGCTTGATGGTGACATAAAATATTGTTGACGTCTTTTGAGGCTTGCTTAAGGTTGGTAGTGGTGTATGAGTAACACAGCAAATTTTGCATTATGGAATTGTTGCCTTGCTCTGTGCTTCAGTGTTGGCTGAAGAAGCAGAGAGACATATTGAGCCCCGATAGAAAAGAAGCAGGTGATCAAGTTATGTGGACTTCAGGACTAATCTTTGGGATAGAAGAGGTACACTCTCAACTGAGCATCACGTCATTAAACTTGTGAGTATGAACGCACATCACATACTAAATATTTTGGTTTCACGAATTTGCTTCCTGCCTTGTAGATTTTTCAACAGTGTACATGCATCCTTACAGATTCCACTCAACTATTAATTACCTCTGTAGAAGGTTGTAGGTCCTCTGTAGAAGTGTCTCTCTCCATATTTTTTTTTGGTTGTCCTTCTGACGTAAAGTTATTCTATGACAATGTTAATTAGAACTTTTCAAATCTATATATTATCAATTTAGGCTCATAAAGCTGGGATTTGGAATATATATACATTGCAGTACTACCATCCTGTGAAGTATGCTGAATGAAGTGGTTTGTTATGTTGTGTGAATCTCGATATCAGCATGTGCATTAACACAGTTAATGGTTATTCTTAGTTCATTTTGTAACCTTTTTATTTTTCATGCCTTTTTTTTTTCCGCTTTTCTTGTAGGGTGTTGTTGGATTGGACACTGAAGAATATGGGATTCTTCGTGTAAAAGTAAGTTTTCTTGCGAGATACTTCCCAGCATCATTATCTTAATGTTGCAGTCAATTCTGTGATGGCGTGTGCTTGTTTTTGCATTTCACACTCTAGATATGAAGATAAGTCCAATCATTGTTGGTTTTTTCTGTTCTCATTCACCCTAAGCCGTTATGCTTGCTACTAAATCTTTTAACCAAGGCCAGATCGTGGCTAAAGAACAAGTTGGTTTGTGATATCAGTAACCCGTTTGGAATTAAATTACTGTTAAAGGTGTCAGTCCTCTGCTTGCTTTTAATTCTTATTCCTTTGGTCAACAGTAAAGAATGATTATTGCCTCCTAACTTCATAGCTTGTGATCTTTGATTTTTGCAGCTTTTACCTGATTGTGCCCCATTATCTGTTGATTATATCCTTGAGCTGTTGGCATCGCGACATTGTGCAGGCTGTCAATTTCATCGTGCAGAAAGCCGAGGGACCCATTGGGATATTGAAGGAAATCACATTGAAAATGTAAGTCATTTCCAATGAGGTTTGTTGCTTTGATTTAGTAATCTTTTCTAAAGGCAAATTGTTTTTTGGAAAGTTAACATTCTCAGTTGTATATATTTGTGTGTTTTACTCTACGATCTTTGAATTTTGTGTCAAAATTGCCATTCCCTTGATAGGCTCTGTACGGCCCTCCATTTGCTTTAATTCAAGGAACACTTGAAGCACATAATAAAAGGTTCAAGAAAATTCCAGTAGAGTTCTGTTCCATCATAAAAAGAGGAACAGTCGCGTGGGTTGGTTCTGGTCCAGAGTTCTTTATCAGCTTGGCTAATCACAATGAATGGAAAAAAGCATACACTGTTTTTGGTTTTGTTCATCCACAAGATATGGAAATTGCGGAGAAAATTGCACAACTTCCAACCAAACACGAAGTTTGGGGCAATATTAAAGTCTCTGTGTTGGAAAAACCTGTTTCCTTGAGACTTCGGAGAACAACCAATACAAGTCGTACAAGTCTAGAACTCAATTCCAACATGAATACAGATACGAAACCGTCTTAATAAGAAGTGCTTTTCGTCATACATTTCTGTTGTTTGTAGTTAAATCTTCAGGCTTAGATTTCTTGGGTGATTTGAAATTCAAGTTTTGGTTCCTCTTTTTGTATACGGCACTACGCATATATTTTTTTTGTTATTTGGGGTTTGGTTCTAACGGTGACGCTATGGAATTTGTATTCGGTAAACTGGAATTGAAATATGAAGCTATTGGATTAACAAATTTTTGACACTCAAAAAGCACACTACTGAAATAATAAACGATTTATATTATTGGAATAGCAAATGATTCGTAATGTTTGTAACTGCCAAGAAAACTGGTTTCAAGATCCAAATTATGCAATGATGCAGGTACCAATGGTTATACATCACCTTTTCCTCTCTTCCTCCGTATGCAAAACTTTCAATCCGCCCTGTATCCAACGAGGAAATAAAATAATAATAATAATAATAATAACACAACAGTTTTCAAGAAAATCCAGAAAACTTGCACAGTTGCTTTCCGGATGTTATTATGTCAACCAATAGAGATTTGAAGTCCAGCTCCACAAATCAGGGAGAAGTATAGGAAGGAGCAGGGAGGAAGGGGAATGGTGCAACGGAGGCGTATGCTACAGGTGGGCGTGCTCGTCTGCCAACTGAGGAATTGCTTGACTTGTTTTTCCTATTAATACTTTCGCTTTCTTTGGCTACAGTTTCTGAAGAAGAAGAATGCTCAACAATCTTCTCCGAATGTTCTTCTGCCAGGGACTGCTGGTTCTCAGTGAGACGGTGGAATAGGAGCCCAGACATAAATACAGGAAGATACAGGAGGCTAGCATGAAACATCTTTCTGGCTTTTTGAGTAGTTCGGTCTCTGTAGAATGAGCACGCTGATGCAGTTATTGCTAGAGTAATGAGTGATGATTCAAGACAAAACCACCCAGAAGTCAGCCCCCCTGCAAGCAAAACATATTAATTTAAATGGTGAAATGAGATAAATTCTCACAGCAGAAACTAACATATGTTCAAACACAACTATGCAATTAGATTAAGAAACTGCTTACTAGACAAATCAGGAGAAAAACAGTTTTTCAACCATAAGATTCATTTGTAAAGTTCATTAAAGAAGGACTAGGAAGTGCGCAGGTGAAGAAAAATATGTTCCAGGAAAGGCACATTAAGCATCCTTGTATTATAATATTTGACATCTTATTAAATTCGACATGTAAAATCTCTGCTTAAAAAATTGAGAAAATTGATCTTTGGTACAATATAACTCACAATCATAGGCCAAGTATCCCAAAGGGATCAGATACAGGCAGTTCCTGAGGGCTACCGAAGCGGTTCTCTGACCAGAAGCATCAGCTAGTGAGAGCATCCGATACCTGGAACAGAAATACATGTCAAAAATGAGGAGAAGGTAGCTGAGAGGACTCTACTCGAGAATTTACTGACTCATTATTCACGTGTTTACTGATCTCATTTGCCGCACATATCATGTCATCAACTCAATCATATGTTCTGAAGCCCCAACTGAACATACTTTTTCCAAAAGATCAATACCAGAAACTATTGTCAACAGAAGCAAACAACATTTTAGATCATGTCACTTGTTCATATCTTAATAAGCCCCCAGCTTAGAGCACATATACAATAGATAGTTTGTACTCTGAGCAGGTTAAGATGCAATATCATGTTAGACAAAAGCCAGAGAGGTATCCTTCCATGCTGGAAACCTATTCCCACACAACCATTGAGCCATTGCTAAATATTTCATGCATGACTACTTCAATCCACGACAAATATGCATACCCTCCAGCAGCATAATCATTGCGGCACAAGTACGCAAGAGCCATAAAATGAGGTATTTGCCAAAAGTAAAGAGCTGCGGGAAGAAGCATTCCA
Source organism: Melia azedarach (assembly GCA_028052125.1). Taxonomy (NCBI): domain Eukaryota; kingdom Viridiplantae; phylum Streptophyta; class Magnoliopsida; order Sapindales; family Meliaceae; genus Melia; species Melia azedarach. The sequence goes on along the minus strand of CM051394.1, from coordinate 2,406,084 downwards.
TTGAGGGAAACCTGGCCAGCAGCTGCAGTCCACCTGAAAATCTGAACATACATAAGTACAAGCCTTCATACATGACTAGTAAGTTATGACTTAATGTCAAGGGATCAAGTAAGGTTAACTTATGATCATAGAAATATCAATATAATACTCCAATCAGGATGATATTTAACCTGACATGCTTATTTTCATTCTTAATTATCACCAGAGGAAAATTCTAAACATTTTAGATTAGCCCTAAATGTCAAACAGTGTGTTTCTCATGAGTAATAAAATGGCATGTCACAATTATCAAGGCCACTTAAAAATTAAAGAATAAATTACCCAAGAAGAGGTGGAATAGCACCAACAATGGCCCCAACCCATGTATTGACTGGGTGAATCTGCTTCAATGGTGTGTATACAAATGCATACAGAATAAGATTTGAGGCTGCAAGCCCAGCAGTCAACATATTAGCCTGCAAAAACCTTGTCATCAAAACTGTAATATTAGTCTTTCATCTAGTGGCAAATCACACTTTTGGAGAAGACAGAATGTTACACGTTCACTGGCAAAGAATACTTGGAAGAAAAGTACAGAGAGTAATGGTATGAATTCATTCGCCCACCTTCCATGCCAATAAAGCAGTGCCAACTAGACCAACAGAAGACGCCCAAGTAACTGCATGTGGTAAAGAAATTCGACCAGAAGGTAGCGGTCTTAGCCTCGTTCGCTTCATTTTGGCATCATTACTTATCTCAAACACCTAAAATAATAAGGAGAAACAAGCAAGCGAAAAAATATCAACAAAGAGAAGCAAGGTGCAATCCTTTTGATAAATACAGGACGATTAAACAAATTTTGAAATCAGTTTTCTACATACTTGTTATGTTGACAACATTGGCCAAATCCTTGATAATTTGCATACAAAGCATAACAAACGATGCAAAAGAAAATTACAACTAATATTGAGAAACAGTTATCAAAACCTGATTTAACGAATTGGCAGAAGCGGCGACCATCATAGTTCCAGTACACGTCCAGCAAAGTCCTGCTATATCAACGGCGCTTCCACTTCCTAATACAAATCCAGTTCCTGATGTTGCAACAACTAACATGCTACATATACAACGACATGAATAATTAATTTTGAAAAAGATAAATACCAGAAGAATTATAAAATGGGAAAAAAGGTTGAAAACAAAAAACAAAAAACCTGAGGCGAGCTTTGGAGAGTTCCCAATAGCAGCGGCCGTAGTGGCGAATCAGTGAAGAGAGATCAACAGATGCGGAGGCGGCGGCCGAAGAAGAAGATCGAATGGCATGGGATTTGCTGTCGATGAGAAACCCTAATTTTGTCGATGCGTGTTGAGTATGATTGGACTGAGAGTGAGAGTGAGGTAGAAGTCGTCGAACGAAAACGTTTCTCCACATGATGGGTAACTTCTTTGAACTCCAGAAAGTAATTCAGTTTGCTTGGGTTCAAGGAACTTGATGAATTGAGAACATCTTAGCACAAGAACTCTGATGCGCGCGAGCGCGACAGGGTAATTAATTAATTAATTTGGTATTCAAAGGAAATAAAAACCGGTCCACATTGACCGAACCGGTCGGTTGATCGGGAAGGAATTACAGACTTTATGAAAGTACTGCATGCTTCGTGTCCATCGTTGTAAAATTTATTTATTTAATAAAAACATTACATCTAATAGTGTTTAAAATTAAAATTATCAACATGTGTACAATGTGTGTTGTATTGTTAACGTAGATCTACTAAAAGCTTTTTTGGAACACATAAAAAATGCACTATTGTTGCTCTCAATCTATCTTCATAGTAATTGCGGTGAATTTGTTTTGTATAATATTACCAGACCAGACCAGACCAGACCAGACCAGTCCAATCCAAACATGGCTTTATTTTCACATGATAAACGTGTCGGTACGGAAAGATTTTGTGAAACAAAATGCTGATAGTACAAATAAGGAGTCTTGCTTTGCTTCACCAGCACACGGCAGCATACGATGGTAAAGGCTAACATCTTAAACCAGGCTTACGGATCCCGTCAACACGATTCGTGAACAATCACCCCAGGACGGCAAGCAGAATCAATCATAATCCGTGATAAATGATCCGTCCTTGGTCTGATGACCAGATACTACATTATGTGATTGATTATCATAGTCATGAACTGTGGTATCTAACACTACCATTTACAAGGCTATATCATCCGTAGAGAACAAAGAGGTCCCGGAAATCATTTTCTAAACTACCATAATAAAGACCATACAAAGAAGTGAGAGAGAGAGAAGTGACAAACTAGTGCTAGCAAATAGTAAATCAATGTGGGAATTCCGAAAGAAGATATTGTTATTATTATTCTTATTATTATTATTATTGTGCTTTAAAACTAAAATTAATGTTTGCATGGTGAGAGATGCAATAGCAACTTGCTACGACCAAAATAAAACAGGTGAATAATGAATGCTTAGACATGAGAAGTTTCCCCAACGGATCAGATATTTCATGCAAGGAACCCTGCCCTGCTTATGTCTCAAATTAGAATTCACAGAAGAGCACGCTACCAAATTTATGCAAAGAGAATCTTATTCCAGGCATGAATAAGTAAATCCCATGGACACAACCCAGAGACAGGCACACAGATAGACTCATTCCAGGATGAATATTCTTTTCTTCCAATTGATCAAGGAACAGTTTACAAAGAAACATTTCAAATACCTTGCAAAGAATTAGGAATTATACTTCACTTACCGCATCTGTTCTTATTATCGAGTTATGAATCAAACAAAGTTAATTTACATTACACTGTCGAATCAGACATATAACAATTTCTTCAAATTGAATTGCCATAGATTTGAAAACATTTTAACCAGGTCCACGCCATAAATATAAACAACACTGGCAATAATATCATTAGTAACAACACAACTCTATTGCTACTCGTTGATCAGAATACACAGCTCTACGTGCAATATTACAATTAAATTAAATTTAAAAAAAAAAAAAGAAAAAAGAAGAAGAAGAAGAAGAAGAAGCGAATTTATAATGATAGAAAACAACAGCTAATCAATTTCAACAGTGTCCTAGCAAAATCAAACACAAGAATGAACTAAATCTAAAATCCAACTACCAACTTGTGTGTTCATAATCTACTTTAAAGAAACCAAATATAAATAGAAAGCAAACTAGCAATCTTACAAAGTCACATGAGCAAAGCCATAGCCAAGTTGTCTCATCTCCTAAGATTCAGGCTCAGGCATTCTTTTTGCCTTCTTACTCTTCTCCGAAACAGCCTTAGCAAAGGCCTCCACGATCCGCTGCTGCGACTCCAAAATCATTTCTGTACGCTTCATCTCCATTTCCATCCGCATAGTTTCAATCTCTCTTGCCATCTCCATCTTCATCTGCTCCATTCTAACAAACCCATCTCCCAACATCTTTATCGCCGCCACCATCTCCGCCACCACCGGCTCCCTCTCTCTCTTCCCCGTCGCCGTATCTTCACATCCTCTCAAAACCCTTGTCCCATAATTCAACCCTGATCCCGAAGCCGATGCCGGTGACCCAAAATTTGGTTTCTGGTTGAAATTAGAATTTAGGTTAGCGTTAGGGTTAGGATTTGTTCCCATCTTCGCATAAATCTTTGGCGCCGGTTGAGCTATACTAACTCCGGTGGGAATTCTAATTCTAAACCCACTACTTCCACCACTACCAGGTCCAGTATTAATTCCGTTGCGATACAAATTATGAACGCTCCTTGTATTAACGACTCCGTTTTTAAAATTCGATCGCTCTTGGTACATATCTTGATTCAAATCTTCGTCATCTTCTTCATCGTTATCATCTTCATCTTGGCTATCCGAATTATAATCCGGTTTCACCGACGGACCTTTCTCCATCGCGTCCATCCTCTTGAAGTGCACCCAAGACGACGAAAATCTCGAGAGCGGCATCGATTTAGCGCGCTGGATCTCGGTACGGTATCGTTTTCGAAGCTTCTCCATCTTGTGACGGCACTGAACGGCAGTCTTCGGCGGGGATGCGGCGGGACATCGTCGACCAACAGCGTCGGCGACTTCTTGCCAATGCGTCGCCTTGAGATTACCACGGCGGAGCGCGTACCACTTATCACGGTAGGCGTCGATCAAGGCGACTGTTTCATCGTGAGACCAACACGGCGGCGGGAGACGACGAGGATTGACCGACGGCGGCTGTAACGGTGGCGCAGGGAGAGGTAAAGGAGTTGGGGTGTCTTGAGAGGTCGGATCTTGAGGAGTGGGAGATGACATGTCGTATAGGGTGTAGGATAAGGAAAGAAGGTGGTGCGCAAGTTAGGAATGGAAAAGGAGGAGAGGAAAAGAGAGAGGAAGAGAATAAAAGGTGGTGGTGGTTGTGGTTGTGGTTGTGGTTGTGATGGACATATTGAATGTGTAAAGGAGGGTTGTGCGGCTGATTTTGAGATCTACGCGAGTAGGAGGAAGTTGGATGAGACCACCGCTTAGGTGTGATTGGGGGGGTTGGTGGCTAAAGTGCGCCGTGGGTGATGGGTTGCGCACCCAGACCCAGGTCCACTTTCTGACTTTGGCCGCTTTGTTGTTGTTGCTGTTGTCCATTATTATTATTATTGTTATTATTATTTACAAAAAAAAAAAAGATTTAATCGGGGATTGAGAAATACTAGCGTAACCCACCCCAACCTGTGCGGTGGGTTGTGGAATTAGGTGGTGATTGGGTTGTCATATTTACATTTTGGGTGGTAGTGCCGTGCGGTTTGGTTTGGTTTGACCGTTGGATTAGATGAGAAAAGATTTTGGGGGCGGGAGAGAGAGAGAGAGAGAGAGAGAGAGAGAGAGAAAGAGAGGGAGCGGGAGCGGGAGAGAGGGGCGGCTTCTCTCTCTCTTTTTATTTTTCTCAGAAAAAAAAAAGTTGCGGTATTTGTTGGGGAGGGGGTTTCAATTTATTACAAAGGGAAAGAGGAAGGATTGTGTGCGTTGCATGTGGAGTGGACTAGTGGTAGTGGTAGTGCTGCCAGTGCCACTAGCCAGGGAGAAGAGTTAAGAGGAACAACTTTCGTTGGGTTCGTTCGGATGTCGCCAGCTGTTAATTGAAGAAAGTGGCTGTGAATCCAATCCCAATTTGGGATCGGAATTTGGTTGGTATTTAACTTCTGACACATGGGGTCAAGGTTTGTTCCAGAGCCTAACTAAAAGCCCATTAATTGTATACACATAATTCTCTTCATTCATTAGGCCCAAGTCCGTGATGTGCCGAGATTGGGCTCAGCAGACAAATGGTTTTAAGAAGTCCGATTTCTGTTGCTTTTGCCAAAAATATACAAATAAGGGACGTGATTATAATTTTATGAAAACTAACTGGTCATAGTTTTTGGAATATAATGTTGATGCATTCAAATCGAAAACCATTTGGGATTTCACCCATTTTGGTATTCTAATTAGCTGCAACTCTGTTATTATAACGCCAGTATTGATTGATCACAAGTTCCGGAAATCATACTTGTCGGAAGAAATACTGTGTTTTGGTTTTCTGTGAGCAACATCAATTTCCCTCTCAGTCAGCTGAGTGGCGACATTTTTTATCTACTGATAATCAGTTTGTTCCAAGGTTGGACATAATGGACCAGAGTTTGTTTGAGGATGCTTGGACGGGAAATGTGGATTACTTGCTCAAACTGGTGAAAGCCAATCCCACAAATGTCGACGTTGGCGTGGTTTTCGGAGGAGACACTCCATTACACATTGCTTGCATCGGCGGATTTAGCCCGTTACACTTAGCCTCAGCTATGGAGCACATTGAGATTGTAAAGCAACTGTTAAAAGTAGGCAACGATATTCGCCTTCTCAAAGGCAGAGAGAAAAGAATCCCTCTTCATTATGCAGCGATCAAAGGTAGAGTTCAAATCATTTCTGAATTACTTTCTGCTTGTGCCGAATCTGTTGATCATGTTACAGCTCGAGGAGAAACAGCACTTCATCTCGCTGTCAAGAACTTCCAGTTTGATGCGTTTACAGTCTTGGTAGAACATTTTAAACAGTTTAACAAGTTAGATGTCTTGAACAAGAATGACAGTTATGGCAATACAATCTTGCGTCCTGCTGTGTATAGAAAACATTACGAGGCATGTTAATTTATTTAAATTATTTATTTTCCTAATTATCACTTTTTTTCCTTTAATTAATTCCTGCTAATCTTATGTTAAAAGTGTGATGAATAGGTGATTGATTTTGTGCTTAACGAAGTGTTTCAGAAGGTATGGTGGAAGTAAACTCTTTGAATTTGAAAGGTTTCACAGTATATGATATGGAGCTGGAGATTGGAAAATTGAGTATATTCTTCGGCAAGCTGGAGCAATGAGAGCATCGGAAATTCAAACTTCCATACCACCGCCAAACAATTATACACAACCAAAAGATCAACCATCAGCAGCAACAGAATCTCCTGATGAGCATGCAAAACCGTCGGCGTTGGCAAGATTACTTCGGGAACAAGAAAGACAGATCTCCAAATGATGTGCGCAACATACTGCCGGTGATAGTAACACTTATTCTAACCACAAGCACAGCCCGCCGCCAACCAGGCGGTGTGTGGAAGGAAGATAGTTCTGCACAATCACACCGGAATCGCTAATAACCAATATTTGTAGGGACGACAATCATGGGATCGAAGAGCTGGGTAACCTACACTTCCTTCTTATTTTTCAAACTCTATTGGTTTCTTCAGCATCTATAAAAATCATGATAATCTTTCTCACAAATGGATTTCCTCTCCAGTGGGAGTTGCAAACTTCATTGGACGCACTTGCACTCACATATGATTTCTCAATGTCTGCTATATATTACCAAAATTTGGCTCGACGATGTTTTTAATTATAATAATTTTTCTATCGTTTTTCCTCTGATCATAGCTAGGACTTCCAACGTGGTGAGAAAATATCTCAATAGATGAAGTACAGTAAAATTACTTTGTACTGCATTTGGCTCAATAATGACATCCTAATGTATCGGACCAATCTATGAAACTTCATTTTGCTCCATTTTAATCATCAATATTGAATTTGGAAACCTGAAAAATGGCCAACTCTGGTGATCCAATCTGCCTCGGTGGTCGACCGCAAGAATGTACGGTATCCTCTTGTCTTCTGTCATTTCTTTTTACCCATGCTAAAAATTGATTACTTAACAATTAAGACTCTACGTTTGAATAATTCTTGTAATCGTATATTATTTGTCAACAGATAAGCCTCAGAATTAAGAGATTGAAATTATAGTGGATTCCCGGGCAAAGACAAAAAAAATAAAAAATAATTCCGCGATCTTAATGCAATGAATTTGTTGACCAATTTAAAGGGTGCCCTATCTGATCTTCATTGCACGAGAACATTTTCTATTTATCATATTTATATTCAATTTGGTACGTTAATGACTTCGCTACATAAAATTAAGTACACTGCTGAAAATTGAGTCTTGTTTACATTATATACACGTGGCCATTTTGAAGTCAAAAGTTGATAAATATTCAATTTTCGATACATTTATTTATTTCTCAAAAAAAGAAAAATAATGAGAACACCCTTTAAAGGATAAAAAAATAAATTTCTTCGTAGTTCATACTATGTAATTGTTCACTTTCATTATTCTAGAACTAGAAGCATGTTGCAAGATTTATCATACATTGTATAGTATGTATCCAAGTGCTTTAGTTTTTGTATTTTTAACAAATATGAATGTTATTTATCTATTTATAACAAATAAATATCGTTACCTAAATGTATTTTTTAATATTAAGTTCCGAATATTCATATATAAACTCATTCATATAACTTCGTGGAGTTGGCGTTATATGATTGTTACATATGTGACTTGACAAAAAAGTAAAAGCAAATAAATGATATGACATATGTAATAATAACATATATTTTATATTAACTTGCGTAAATTAAATTTATACTTCTAATACTATGAAATGTTGATGTTGTCAAAATTTAAATATAAATAAAAGAAATTTGGTATTTGAGCAAAGGTGGAATCCAGAATTCACGAAGAATGGCTAATACCCCCCTTAGATTTGTTCTAATTAATCAATATCCCTTACTATTTAAAAATACTCTCTTATATCCTATTATTATTTGATTAAAGGAAAAAAATAACTTTTTAAGATTTTTTTACATAAATGCCCTTAGATAGCTATCTAATAGAACAAATAAGTCCAATACAACTGAAAGTGGGCCCCAAGATAGTAGTATGTAAGACTTACCAACAACTCTTTAAAATTTGATGAATAATATGATATATATATATATATATATATATAAAATAAAGTTACGAAATTGACCTCGTAAATAAAGAAATAAATTTACTAAATTATTCAAGAAGCAAGCCGCCATTGTCGTCCACTATTTGCTACCAATGACCGATTTCAAATAATTTTTTTTTGACATTATTAGATTTCAAATTTTTCCATCTACATGATGACATAATTATTTTAAAAATAAAGATATATAATAGAGTAAAAAATAACCAAAATAGTAACGGTCACTGTGTGGTTCTACACACCAATAACAAGTGTTGACATATCGTCACTTTCAATAAAATTAACAGAAACCGTTTTATCATGCGCTATTGGCCCCAACCACTTCATCATCTCCTCCAAGGCCTCCCTCCATCCCTTCACCAATGAATACTCATTACTTCCCGCCTCCCCTCTTAAACACCAATGACCCTATAACTTCTCTCTAACCATCGTATTCAAGTTCTTTGGTAATAATTCATGAAAATAGGCATGTGCTAGTGATGTTAAAGTAAATGTGTCAGAGATTTATTGAATTTTAATTGTTTGTCATTCAATGACTATTTTGCTCTTAAAAATTATTTTTTTCGTTAATTCAAGTATTGGTAGGACATAATGAAGTATTTTCAAAATAATAAAGAGATATCAAGTAATAAACCCAAACTTGAGGGGGATAAAAAGACATTTTTGTCCATAGAATTTTTAATCAAGTTGTCTTTATTACTCAATGATATAAATGAAAGAACTATATCTTTTATTTATAAAAAAATAGAAAAAAAAAACTCAAATATTATGAACACATTCCAAATCCAGGCTAAACTTTTTATTTAAATTGGAAGTCTACAGTAACTTTTACACGATAAACCCTACTTAAAGTAGACAAATCCATGGATAGATGAAAAATAATTTTTTGACACTTAAAATAGGTACTAAGGATCCAAACCAATACTTTTTAATAAGAGGTGTTAGCTCCTGATCACTTAAGCTAGTTCAAGTGATTATTATTTTATATTATTATACATGTAATTGTATTAGATTTGATAGACATCTATTAATATATCTATATGTTTATATATATACAAGCTTAGTTTATAGTTTTCTTATAAACACCTTGCAACAAGAATTAATATTCACTTTTTAATTAAATAAATTTGAAAATGCATGGAAATTTTCTCAGCTTTGGCCTATCTTGTTCTTTTAGCAGGTTAATTAATGTTACATGGAAAAGTATAAATTTCTAATTCTAATGCAGCTGTAATCAACTTTCTTATCTGTTGTTTAATAAATGATGTCAACTTATTTCTTAGAAATTTTACCGGGGAATTTTTATTTTTATTTTGTTTAATAGCTAAACTAAGACCAGATGTGGACTGGTATGCTGCTCAGTGTCAGCCCATTGGACCTCGAATGACTTTGGGCCGCGCTTTAGGCGTAGGTAGTGTTACACCTACGCAAAACGTAGTTGCCTTTGTGTTTTTTGTCATAAATCCATTTTAAAATTTAAATAGAAAATGAATTGTTTGTGGTTGCTTCAAGTATAATAGCGGATAAGATTAATCATGCATGCGGCTGTGTATAGCTATGGAAAAACGTGGTTGACCTAAAGACAGTAAGAATTGGCGAGTTAAACCTATTTTCTCATAAGGCTAATGTAATAAGAGTGTTCTATAATTGAGGGAGGGAGCATGTCATAATGTCACATAAAATTATATATATAAAAGAGCTGGTCTTAAAGGCTAAATATAAATGCGTGATATGTATCTAAGTAAGTAAATTTTTTGAATTCATCGCAACCTTGGACTCTGGTTTCATTTGACATTGTGTTGTATGCACAATGCATGCAAGCTTAGCTTTGTCAAACAAAAGAAAATTTGGGTTGTTTTGTTGATCATCCACGACCACGACCACGACCACGCCTACCGAATTGCCTTATTGCAAATCGAATAAAGTGCTGATCTGTCCCTTTCCGTACGTCTTTCCAAAGTCCAAAACACCTCATCTGCGATGGCACATGTTCTATCCTATGTCCCCCTTTGAAGAATCATTACAACTGTCAAAAAGGAACATATTGTTGAAATAACCCCCAACAAAAATTTGTACTCCCTGGACATTATTATTCTTACCTCACCTTGACCTACCCACCACTCATTTTCTTTCCCAATTTGCAACTCTCTGAAACTTTTCCATCACACCCCAAAAAAGTTAAATGGGAATCCACAACATGGATAAGCACAAAGTATCAAGCAAAAGTTTTTTTTTTTTTTATATATTAAGAAGTCAATTAATTACATAGGAGATTAATTTTGATACCTAGCCAGACTGTAAAGAAGAAACTCCCATTTGTACATATACCAAATGCTTTGAAATCCAAAACCCAGAAAGCAAAACACATACAAGACGTAAAGACGTACAAAAACGAAAAAAAAAAGAAAACAGAGTTTGGAGCACAAAATTATGACTTCAATATGTAAACCAGAATCACTATCTCTATTATCTATCTACACTAATAAATAACTTGCTGCATTAAAAAGTTTAAACTGCTAGTTGTTGCTGTTGCTGCTGTTGTTGTGGTTGCTGATGCTTTTGATGCGGTGCGTTTTCATCTTCATTGAAACACAAGTGGATTTTCTTTGATCTTCCGACCCTTAAGGATGATTCTGAAATGTTTATAGAAGGTTGCAGCAACATTTCTCTTTGGAGATATGTACAGTAAGTGTGGAATGCGTTGGGAGTGATATTTAAGTGGAAGCCCAAGCCAAATAGGAAGTCTAATTCAAGAAAGTTCATTTCTGTTGTGCTGATTCCTCCAACTTTTGCATAGTACGCATTGTTGTAATACCTGAAAATTATTTAAAAAACAGAGAGAAAGAAGATTAGTGGGGTTAAAGTCAAAGTGTAAAATTACTATTCTATATTATCCATAATTTGAATTATGAGAACACCAAAAGAAAAAAAAAATGAACCTACAATCTGCACATGTAGTGACAAAAGAAATTGATTTTGAACTTTTTGCACATTTTCTGAAACGTCTTCTTCATACATCATGTGAATTTTGGCCCTTTGTATGGAAGACAACCAAGTTTTCACATGACTGGATTTAGCTAGATTTTGGAAACAGAATATTCCTTGAAAATTCAAAATACTTGCCAAATTTCTAAAAATTTACCAAATTTCTAAAGATAGCGACCCAAGAAACCAAACCCAGATCAGAAAACAGGAGGATTTTCACAGTCATGGAAAGAAAATTAATCCTGAAAAGGAATTATCAAGAGCTCCAAATTTTACAAGCAATTACAGCTATGATGACAAAACAATTACAAGAATCTTACATGCAGAACAGAAAGAAACGGAGATTTAGATATCAGAATGAAGAATTCATAAGAAACAAAAAAAAAATATATATATATATATATATACGAACTTACCTATCGTCCATGAACTTTGCAGCAACCATAACACTGGTGATAAGCAAGCGATGAACATTGAAAGAATTGATTGGCAACGCGGGTTGCCTTTGAGAAAACCGATCGAGATAAACATAAGCAACAATGAAACAAGAGGGACTACAATTTGCATACTTGAGAATTCTGTGTAAGTAGCTTTGAATTGAGATGGAGGGACGACTTAGGCCATGAAATACAGAGATTTTCTGAGGCTGAAACCGACAGTTAATATCGTTGGATTCGGAGACCCTTTGAAGCATAGAAGAGAGAAAATTTATGAGCTTGGTCATCACGTTTGGGTTCTCTAATTCTGCCATTGATAAACAAATTTTTTTCTGCTCTGAGTCTTAAGGTTTTACAATGGGTGTATTGTATGTATATAATAAAACAGGGAAGGTGGTCGTTAAAAGGGTACATTTTTTGTTGACGAAATTGCCCTCGGAAAATTTGAAGTTGGGTCATGATTATTAAATTTCGAAGTTTAATCTGTGAAAGAGGGAATAAAAAGGATGGTTTTTCCTCGAAAAGAAAAACAGAGATGAAATGAAATTTTGCGGCAATAGAAAATGAATGGCATGCCATACCCATCATGTGATTACATGTGGGAAATTTATTTTTTGTGATTTTAGTTTGTGGGTTCCACTTCACATTTGCGAATTGGCGAGAGTATGTGTTATGAATAATCCACATATGCCGATTTGATTTGTTATGTTATGTTATGTTGGTCCCTCGCATAAAAAGTATATGCTGCTTTCTGTCTAAATATATAACAGATGGATTATACATTTTTAGTTGGATTCAAAGCATCATGCTCCCATATGAAAAATCCTCCGTAGATTTGCGTAATCTGTCTGCAAATCCAACAGCAACCTTCATGTTTCAATGGAAAACAATCAAGGTTTTCTTTTGCCATTAAATTTGGTAAAACTGCCTGCGACTTAATCTTACAATTGAAGGAACGCCAACTCAGGCAGAAAATAAAATTATATTTAAAAAAAAATAAAAAATAAAAATAAAGACCTGGCATTACAGTAATACGTCATTTTCTTTTTGAAGTCTTTTTAACTTCCAACTTCTAACATGCTGGCAACAACAGAGTTATCTCCTTTCAGCTTTGTCTTTTGCAGCACTTCTGAATTTATTTTTGAATTGACCAAAATACCCCACATCTACGGTTTCACTATAAAGAAGTAATCCTAGCTGAGACATGCATATCAAATTATGATCACATCCATCAGATGAATTTTTTTTTTATATATACTCACTTTGAAATTAATCAATCATGATTTTGATAATAAAAATAATAATTCATGACGTTTCAAATTTTTTTTTATCACAAATAATATGATATTTATCAAGGTCCCACGTCACAATCTCCCTAACTAAAGACGCTTACACACACACATATATACTATTGTAGCCAATGAGACTTGACCCACAATAATAACAGCTGGACTTAGATACATATATTAAGAAAGCAGAAGAAGTGAGTATGAAGGGCATGCTTGGTAAGAAGAGTAGAGAAAGAAGTTGACAAGCTGGAAGCATGTTATTCTTAGAGTAAAACAAGAGTAAAGCATGCCTTGCCAGAAGCACAATAAGCAATTGTTTTGTTGTGTGAATTTGTATTCCATCGGGGATAAAAGAATAGGTATCTGTTGCATCATGTACGTATCTGTATCCCCAAACCATGTGCTGTCCCATGTGACTCTCTTCCTTGCTAATTGCGACCCATATAATTTCACTTCCTACCACACAATAAATAAAAATAGAAAAATAAACTTTATTATGAAAATAAATAAATATTAAGAATTTAATAAGAGCAGCGCACTTGTTGGTAGGACCTCCGAACATAAGCCCGAGATTCGGGAGATCTGACAATAAGATTGTGCCACATCGACATCAACATCGAATGTAATTTGGCTTACTTGTCTCGTGCAGCACGTGCTATGGAGCTTTTTTGCCCCTTTTTTTTTGGGTATCTTTTTATGTCACCGACGGCTTATTTTGTCAAGTAGTTTTTTTCCTAGTAATTGGACCTTTTATTAAGTTAAAAAGGAAGCCAGTTTGGCAAGAAAACAGGATTTACAGAACCCGGTGGAAAATCAGTCATCGTTAAATAAGGAATTGACTTAAGCGGCTTAAATTTGACCGCGTGAGCAAGTGGGATGGACGAAGGATATCATAGTATGATCGTGTCGATCAGCTTATCTTAGGCCCATATAATTGGACTCCCATGTGCAATCCGCTTTGAGGTATTGAGAGAGTGGCCCGGATTTACCCATATCCAACAGATCGGAAATGGAAGCCTAACGCGAAATTCTATAATCCAAACATCATTACAGGAGAAAAAAAGAAAGATGACTTTAGTCCCACGGAAGTAAATGACTCTTTCTATGGAGCTTTAACTTCACAGTTCTTCACCATTGGAGATTTTCGAGATCCATATTCCTGGCTACCGTGAGCACAAGTATTTTCAGCACTTCATCACCGCAACGGAAAGATGAGAGCACATTAAAACCTGATAAAAAACCATTGCGCTAAAGGATCCGATTCACTGACTATTTGTCGTTCCAGCTTCAGATCAAGTATTTTTTGAAGATATAAAGCAGATGAATTACAAGCTAGTCTGAAGTTGGCTAAGAAGCATGTCAGAATCTTCATTGCTCTCGTTGTTATTGTCAGTGCTATTACTGTCACCACTTGCAGTAGTTTTATCAGATAACCCAATGAGTAACATGTAATCTCCCTCTCTACGGTAACCTGGTTGTTGCAACAATTCCACCAAAGAGTCCTTACTTTCTGTATCAGATTCTTCTTCGCAAAGTTTAAAAAAGGCCAACACATTTACAGGCTTCGGCCTCCAACTCTTGGATCCCTCCGCTACAAAAGCTTCCTTAAAGAAAGACAAAGCCTCCCGGATCCTCTTCTCTCTGGTATTCCCTTCAGCGAGAATCTCCCACGTAGATGAATTTGGCTTTCCTCCCTCCTCAATCATGTGCTTAAAGAACACCTCAGCTTTATCCAAATTTCCTTCTTTAACATACCAACCCATTAGAAGATTTGCTATCCTAGGGTCATAAGACGATTTAACTGACAACCACTCTTCATATATCTTTTCCATCCCTTCAATATCGCCAAGCCTAACCAAAGAAGAGATCATTGCATGGTACCCCAAATTCGTAATGCTAGGAAAAACTGATTTGTAAATCTTCCATACCCGATACACCTCATCTTTATTAGCAACACCACCATATAAACTTAAGAGATAATGATAAGGAATCCTATCCCGACCAGTTATTCTACTCTCAACCCTCCTTAAGCATTCTTCAGCTTTTTCAATCTCTCCCATCTTAATATACATTGTTGCCATTGTGCTAAATGTAGTCCAGTTTGGATTAACGCCTTTATCCATTTTCATCTGTTCAAAAACCTGTTCCATCTTTTCCGCAGATCCTTGGGATCCACAAGATGATAACCAAATATTATAAGAATATACATCCAGTCGTATGCCCCTCTCCTTCATTTCTGAAACCACTGAGTCAACTTTATCATATTCCTTGAGGTTCATATACAAAGTCATCATCACATTGAATGGAAGTGAGTGCATAGCATAACCTTTATCTCTCATTTTGTCAATCAATAGTTCAGCATTTCCTCTCATTTTAGCCCGTACATAGGCATTCAGAAGAGATCCATACACTCTCCTATCCTTCAAAGTGTCAGGAAGATTTAGGAAAAAATCTTCCGCACTAGCAACTCCATGTACTTTCGCAATTAGGTCTAATTGAATTGCAGCATCACTTGCAGATAACCTGAATCTCTCTCCTCTATTATTCATCCAGTCATATAGCTGTAGGATGTTTGAAATATCAGTAAACATAATAAGTTTATCAAGCAAAAAATTGATAAAAGAGATAAAAGACCAGAAGTGTATAGTGACGGTAAATTGCATTATCTATGTATGCAAAACTAACTAGAGTTGAAATGATGTTGAGCACCCAATCAGTAGTATAGGTACATGGCATCAATACAATTGCCAAGTTAATATCTTTTGTAGCAAACACACTGCGTCACCAGGAGATATTTTCTGTACAAGGTTTTAGCTGACAAGCACAATCAGGTTACTGAAAGGAAGAGGAAATGTAAACATCATAGGCATATAAAGCTACAAACAAGTTGAAGATTCACCATAAACTCAAAGAAACGTTAGGTGGGCTAGATCAAGCAGAACCAAATTAATTTCAGACGGCAAATAACAATTACCCATTAACCATGACCAGAAAAAAATATCTGATAAAGACCAAAGAGCTTCCTATGTAGCTATAATCTTTCTTCCACCACCAATTGCCTGGAAACATCAATTTCATTTACAGAAAACAAATAAACGGAACACACCAAAAAGAAAGCACAATTATTTTATACCTCAAGAGCTTGCTTGTACCGCCTGAACTTCCTCAACTCCTTGACCACCCTACAAAGCTCCCATTTTGTAAGCTTTCTGCCACCCTTTTCCCACTCATTCAACACAGAAGCAGAACCAAGTTCAGGTTTCTCCATGAGAGATATTTTCCTGAATATAGCATTCCATTTGATCATGGGTCTTCTCTCATAATCCACAGTTCCATAGCTGTGAACTTGTGATAAAGAGCATCTGATAGTGGGGAGTGTCTGGTAATTTACAGTTTGCTGGTGAAGGGTGTAAGTGGGAATTTTGCATGGCAGAGGCTGAGAGTAAGAGAGTGTTGAAGAAAGGAAAACCTTGTAGTGGTTGTGCAGACAAGGTTGGACAAACATTTCCTTTTCCTTGTTAGGGTTCTTCGGGATTATTGAAGGCGGGTGTTGTGAAGAGGGTCGGGATTATTGAAGGTAGGCGTTTGCTCAGATTGTTCTGTTTTGTTTGTGCTTTTGAAGATAAGTAGGTAAAATTACCTTCATGTCTTCCTCTAAGCATTTATACCGCTTCACTCCACGTAGTTATTTTCTTATTTAAATTTGAATTGCAACGACGTCGGATCTGCATCCATACAGTTCAGCTGAAATCACAAGAAAATTAAATACAAGTGAAGAGGTTAGAAAATCTTCACTAAAAATAAACATTGATCTAATACTTTTTAAACGCATCTTTAGTTGGGTTCCAACTTCCAAGAGGTCAAATGGCCATGCAACCCTTTGGTTCTATGCATGATTATTAGCGGAAAACAGAAACACCAACGATTTGTTAAATCACACATTGAAAAACTAAAGAGCGTTTTTTATTTTAATATTTTCCTTCGATTTTATTGGTCAATGAGTAAAATACAAATTCAATTCTTCAAGTTTTAAACAGAGTTTCAATTTAATTCTTCCATTTTAGTTCTTTGGTTTCTCAAATAGTACATTGGCTATACTTTGTAACTGCAATTTGAAACTTCTCATTCGAAAGCCAAAGAGTTCTGTGGGAAGGTATCCCATAAAGAGCAGAAATTAAAGAAGCTATAAATCCCTCCTCTTCTTCGATTTTTGAGTTTCATTCCAAAATCATATCGAAGGCAAACTGATGTCTTCTATTATCCCAAACCTAACGTAGAACTGATTGGAGCTATTCGATGAGCTTCACATGAAATGATTTCTCATCATCTAGCACTTCAAAGGAATGAGCAAACTTCGAACAGCAAGCTCTCATACTCGTTACCTGCCATAAAAAACTACTATGAAGTTGAGACAATGCAGACATATTCCATATTGGATATCAATAACTTATTGCAAAATTTAACTCACAATTATCACCTATCAAAACCTGAGGAGCATCCTGGCCACTTTTTATTCATTAGATCCTTGTTTTTGATATTTCCATGAACATATACTTTGGGCTCTTTAATCTGCAGAATCATCAATAATTGAACTTTCAGATCTGATAATATCGTTCTCCCTGCCTAACTGAAGTGTTTTAGATTACCTACCAATAAGATAGGCGGAAAACTCATTTGGGGACTAACCCTTGAGAAACCATCCACAATAAATAAGCATTTGTATCCATCAACAAAGGAATGCTCACTGTTAAGGAAAGGAAAAAGATAACTGATACAAGGCCATTAGCAAAATCATTAAACCTTACAGCACTAACACTCTTGGGAACACATCTAATTAGCTGTCTATATGTATATCCTCTAAGGACTGGGAGAAAAATCACAAAATCCTGGACTTTGAGAAGTTTTTTGGCCAAAATCACGTGTCAAAAGAAAGCATGAATATAATAGGAATACTCACTTTATAAGATAGGTGAAGTTTCTCTTGTGAAATTCTTTGAGAGGAATACTTTCTTCTTTGGAGTATCTGTATTACTGAATAGCATTGTTATGAACTGATACATAAACCTTGCAAACAGTTGAAACGACTACTGGACACCGTATTGAACAAGAATGCTTCATCAGAGACATGCAATTCAATTACTTGACTCTGCCGTACAATCCATTTCCTCACAACAAATCTTAGCATCCTCAATATATATGAACTGGCCTCAAAAACCTGTGCGTGAATGCTTATTTTGCTTTGAGGTTCCATGCTGGATCCCATGTGACTGTCAAACCCAAGATTCTCTATCTATCTTGTACAACATTAATAATAAATGTTTTTTCCAATATCTTGTCAGTGATTCCACATATGTTTATGTCTAAGCATCAAACATACCCATACAATAAAGTCTATCTTGCCAAATTTGCGAAAACATTTTGAATACTCTGGTAGAACAGGCCAGTTTAAGGTTAAGCCAAGAATTTGGACCCAACAAAATTCAACATAATGTAGACAGTTATAACAGTAGAACTGAAGCAACATATTTTAGTAACAATCTTTTCACAGATAAAAATAAACTTTATGTACAGGCAAAAAAAGAAGTATACCTCCATGGGAAATCATTTTCACAAAAGCGGGATATGCCATTCATGGCTGAAAACGAATCAATGTGAACCCACTGTTCTTCAGTAATATTAGTACGATCACCTGTCATAAAGACGAAAAATATAGAAAATGCCAAATAAAGAGAAGAATTTTAGAAAATCCACATTTATGGTGTTCAATCATAAAGAAAAATATTTGACCACTACATTAAGAAGAAAAGAAAACAATTTCTGTAGTTCATGAGTATATTGACAAACTCCATTTTGTTAAAACATTCATGGTTCATTTGTCTTTCTCATTTAATATTGAGGGAAGCAAAAAAAATCCAAAATTTTTAGCTTAACAATCCAACCAAAGCAACACCATTCTATTTGGATCTCAACAACAAATATAATCTGCAAACTTAGAAGCACAAGAGATCCAAAAACGTTATTCCGTATCTATCAATCTTCTACTAAGGTTGAGGTCACACACTTTTACTCAAGCACAATATCTCTAGTATTGTGTCACAATTTAATTGATTTTGCTTTGAAAGAGAGAGAGATCTCACCAATTTGATGCAAATATTTTATAGCGTAACCACTGGGATAATTCTCAAAGGACGCCATGAAACTTATGGCTGTGCACCCTAGACTACAGAATCCAAAATAAGTAAACGTCAAGGAAATAATATACTATCATAAAGTAAATTGGGTAATGATCGAACCTGATAAAAAGAAATCCTAGCAAAATGATACTGAGCAATTTCCAGAAAGCTTTCTTCCGATTTATGTAGCTGTGTATTAGAAATTATAGTTCTATTAGCATTTACAAACATTAAACAAATATAAAACTACAAAGATTAGCAAAAATGGAGTTGAAGAAGGTGCTAAAGCATGAGGATTATCGAAGTGAACACCGGGAAAAGGCATGACAGATTGATGTAACTGAGGACATATCAAAAGATGGAGCAAGGAAACTTATTACAATGAATAATAACAAAAGCAACCTACATTCTGCTAGCTGCAACTGCTGCAGATAAGTTGAAAATTGGAACAGAACTAATAATAAAACGAAGCTCCTGTATCATTAAAAGAAAATCATTACACTATGGGTTCTTAAACAATGTATAAATCAGATGAGCCACTAAGTTCTCTGCATGCAGTACCTTGTGAGGAAGCTTAGAGTACAGTAAAACAAAAGAGAAAACTGGGATAATGAAGGGCAGAACCCTCCTGTCAAGAAAGAGCCCAAGCTGCAAAAGAGGAAAAATGTCATTAGGAACCAAACTGAGGGAAACTGTCAAAAGAAATTCAGACCTGTAATTGAAGTAAGAAAGATCTAAAAGGCCCCAAAACTTGATTTATCAAGTCTTCTTTTTATTAGTATTTTTAAAATTTCACTTTTCTACAACTGAAGCATTGGCATTTCATTCAGTTAAGAGGATTAAAGAAAAAGGTTAAGTTGAAATATAGAAAGACTTAACTTGTCCAAGGATCGACCTCACACATGAGCAGAACATTGATATACAACACAAATTCTCAAATGCAGATGTATCACCTTTCCAATTAATTATGATGCAAAAATAAACATAGCTAAAAGTAAACCTGATTTCAAAGTCAAGGCAGGATACAGTATCAGAATTGATAATCATCTACTGGAAGCCAGTGGACCCTAAAATAACTTGGTACTCATGGTACAACTTCAATGTTGGCTAAAATACACCATAACAAGGGAAGAAGATTATGCATTACAAATATGAATACAATAGATAAAAGGATTGATGAAAAAGGAAAATACAAATTCAATCTCCACGTAGGTAATGTATACAATATGCAAATCCAACGATGATATTAAACAAGTGGCATACCAACTTCACAAATGTAACATGCATCAGCAATCAATAGATAGCACTATAGAATTAAGGATAAGTGCCATAAGCCATCATTTCACTCTAAGCAACAAATATAAAATGCATAGAGCAACTAAGACATGAACTAAAACAGAACAAAGGAAAAATGTTGCATTGTAATATTCCAATACTCACAATACAAAGAGGATATGCAGCCAGCAATGAGCGTGGCAGTGCTGAAGTGAAGTACCAGTGGAAGGAATGTGTCTAATAAAAAACAGTGAAGGAACACTGATAAAGCAAACTAGCAAGGAGAAACATAAAAAAAACTTTATAACCAAAATAAACGATATTAAATACAGTCAAAGGCCTGCCAGAAGACCCAGGAAGGTGCAAGCTAAAGTCTTTTGCATGTATACTCTGTGAAGCCTTACCGTCACTGAGGAATCTACAAAATTTAAGACAAAAAGTCAATTACTGGCAAGGTCCAAGGGTGACTATCACATCTACCTCAGGGCTTCTTAAAGAGTCACCACATTTTGTAGTTGAGAGATCTGACAGGCCCTGACAAGAGGAGGAAAATAACAGTAGGGTTTCCAAGGAGATACTTGGGCCCCATTTTCTTGACAATGTTAGCATGTCTGGAACCATCTTTCTCATTTTAGTTAACAACCCTTCTAGAATCACTTTTTGTCGCCAAAACGAGTAAGTTTACCGTCCCAAACAGCCTCCACCAAACAAAAAGTAAAGATAATTCTCCTGTGTTCTGAACAGGCGTCCACTAGAACTGAGACATCCTATCAAAATTTGGGGAAGCATGTACTGTTATGAGATCATCTCACAATAAATTGTAATGAATACAGATTCATTACTGAGAGGAAAACAAAACTTCATTAAAAGACAAGAAGAAGAACCTACAAGTAGAAATTTACATTTTAAGTCAACTTAAATATACTTTCTGCTCTGACAGCCCAAAGAGTAATTGCTCAGGTTCTCAGATTTCTTACTTGGAAAGCTAGGAACATTTTTGCCTTACTCTTTAAAATTCTTTGACCAATAAAAACGTGCAACAGAAAATTCATTCAAGAAGGATACTCCCCACTCGGAACTCCGATTCAAAACAGAATTGAACCACAAAACTTCGAACTCAGGCCACACTAATTTCTTCCACATAACAGAATCAACCAATATGGTAAGACCTGCATAAGGTTAGATTCTAATTCATGAACCATTATCATGAAGCATTTGAAATTTAAAATAAGATAAAGAACACAATTTAAGCACCTATAGACAGTACTGCAATCCCAAGGCAGCATTTCAATGCCTTCCATAATGAAATTGATTTGGTCTGTAATTAAACACTGAGGTTCTTATAATGAGGCAAAAATGTTAATCAAACTTTCTGTTACCTCAGTAAAATGTGGTAATAGATACAATACTATGAGAGGAAAATTTTCAAGATGCATTCCACAAAATGGGCAGCAATTGCAAAGAGCAACCTACCAACAAAAGCTCCAGGCCTAGAGGAAAAAGAAGTAACACCATATCGCATCTGAATATCACTGTAGCAAAAATCTGATCAAATGACAGAACAAAAAGCTATCAGAACATTTCAAATGGACACATGGCACCAGGTGCCATTTGCTGATTGGATGGGAGCACCGCGTTAGAGGGGCAACCAAGATTCTCTCTTGGATATGACCATAGCATAAGCATGTTCTGAAATTTAAGCAATAGCAGCTGACATACCAGACAATTTAATGCTGCATAAAAGTTCCCCTTGAGCCAGAACCCATATGCCAGATTGACTGCACAAATTGAGGCAGAAAATTAGGAACAATTATTGCAACATATATTGATCCTTTTTTTCCTTTCTTTCTTTTGATGTCCAGAAATGCTTCTGCTTTGAGTACATGTCAACAGGGTTCAAAACTAGAGACCACTGCCTTGCTCAAAACCTTTATTATAGCCAACAGAGATAATAAAGTAGTAAGGTGGCCCAAGAGAGTTTGAACTTGTTCTTTAAGATAATAAATGTTGTATTTGTTTAAAAGGAAAAAAACGTTTGTGTTCTGGACATGGTTTGGTAGTTAATTATTGCAGTTTACCCTCTGACAGCCACAGAAATGAAACAGTATATCACACAAGTCAATTAATATACATGAAATATTCAATAGTCAGCCATTACAGTTTGACTGGCAATTGAGATCCACCATCACATTATTTGGTCAACAGGCTGGAGCAGCATCAAAAGAATGTACCAGGTAAATGGATGCACACTTTCTAATTCCTAAATTCTAAAAAAACAAAGAGACATTCTAAGAACTTTAAGTGGCATCCTTTCTCATTGGACAACTAAAAACCAATTCACAAGTGTGCAGTTTTGCAGTCCATTGCACAATGACTTTGTAAAAAAATTTGACATACCCTAGCAGATACAATAACACAATTGTATTAAAGAATGGAAAATTTGAGGTAGTTGCTTCAAGACAGGAAACTTGTTTATGATTAAAATGAATAGACAATTACAAAAAGCAACCTATTAAAATAATCCAGATAATGCTGACTCCTATATAATGTCTATATAACCTCTCATGTAAAGCAGATATACGAAAGTTCAGTAGCTTTGGTAGGAAGACATAAAGGAGCATAAACAGAGTTAAAAGCAATGAGTACTTACCTATACCCAATGCTAGTATATTAGGAAGAGGGCGTGTGCAATAGAACAGCAAGTGAAACTGAAGTGCAGTTAGTATCACAAAGAAGGCTTCAACTTGAAGCCCAAACTTGTTTCTAACCTGCTAGAAGAAGTTTCGACTTAGCAAATCAACCATATCAGATTTTTTTTTTTTAATAGGAATTGAACATCTAAAACTTTAAAATTTGCTGAGGAAAAGTCAGCCTTAAAATTTTTTGGTTTCTACCCCATCACAAAAGCTTTTATTTAAGAGAAATAATAAGTTAAAAGACATGTATAAAATGCACAATTGATATCAAACCCTCCAACTACATACACCATGCTAAAAGAAAAGCCATGGAAAGCACATGCCTAGAAAGGGATCAACTGCAACACAGCCCATAAACAAAGGTTTCACATCCAGTTAACTTTGACGGTTCTTGGCTCTCACAGTTTGGAACACAGTACGTCACTTATAAACAAGATAACAATAATAGTTTTCTGAAGCAGGTTCTGACAGTATAACGGCTACTAGTTCAACCCAGATTCAAGCATCATCTTTTGTACAGCTCAACATGTCATTTCCAGCTATTTTTTTATGTGATCTTCCAGCTAAGAGGATTCTCAATTCTGGCCATGCAGGTACGGCATACCAACATGAACTTTAATTACCCCTTAAGGATACTCGTACATAAACACAGTTCAAAAAAAAAAAAAAAATTAACAAACACCTGAATACGAAAAAACCGCAGCGTATATAGTATGATGCAACCCAATGCCAAACGTACTACAAAACAGAAATTAAATAAGTCAGTCAATTTAAAAGATGTTTGAATTATGAAACATAATGACAAGTCAGATTACAACTGAACTCTAAAAAGAAAAACAGACACACACATATATGTAGGCATTTACAAGATCTTATATAAACAAGGGACCACAAGAGCTTAAGAGTTGTTACTAACAGGAATCACCAAGGATTTACAAGAACTCAAAGCCTTTTTGTGCTTTATTTTCAGATTGTTGCAGTGTGTAAGAAAACTGTGAAGTGAATAAAATGACATTTAGTGTCACATGACCCAAAACTGAGGTGACCTGCACTGATGATGTTCTCTACTTCAAGCCGATAAATACTACAATAAAAAATCAACTAAAAAAGCTTAAAAACAGTAAGTGAAATGCCAATTTATGTTTTAGATATTCACACAGTCAGCACTTCAACAGAGCCCATGTCACAGCACCAGAGATGAATGTCAATAGTGTACCCAAGTAAAACCAACCTGCAATAAGACCATAGATCTTTGGAAAGTGCAACATGCTCATTACTAAAATAATTGGAGATGCAAAAATTGATACGAGAAAGGCACCTGCAAAAGAACTATTAGTTAGTGGTTGATGAACTTAACCTTCCCAGGATTATTCACATAATTAGTGAATGACGGATGGGTTCACAAAACTCAAGGGAGAACATTCATGCACATGCTTTCTAACTATGGATGGGTTCCATAATTAGTGAATCAGTCCTAATGCGTTACATGAACTAAGCAAAAAATGGTTGAACTTTGCTAGTTGTTTGAGGAATAGAATCACAAATAAGAACACAGGTCACAGGTTAAAAAAATGCTATATATGGGGTTCTAATACTGTACTTTTCTTTGAATAAAATAATGCTATATTATGTGTTTCTATTACCGGGGATTTCCCATCAAGTTAAAGCGTAATGTAAAAGGTAAAGAAATCCAAACTGATAGAGAAGACTGTAAAAGACTCAAATTATTTCATTTTCATACTTCTTTAGAGTATAAGAAGCTTACCAATAAAAGTGCGAGGAACAACTCCAGGAAAATCCAAATGATCATACTGATAGAAGAAGTAAATACTTAAAACTTCTATACATTGCAACCCATAACAGCTTCAAAAATTAGAAGAAAAATAATAACAATAAAAGTTTAAGCCATAACTAAGTAACTTACATTATCTAGATGGTGCCAATGATAAAGGATGTCGTGCATTGCCTTGCAAAAGATAACCAAACATAATGTGTAAAAAGATTTAGCGAGATAATACATGGAAAATTGTATTAATATCGAAACATGAATACCAAATGGCCAAATCAATCACTGCACCTCAAACGTTTGCTCTTTCCTTTTTAAGCTTCTAATGTCCCACACAATAACAATGCCTAAAGTTTAAAATTCAAGTGATTTTTAACCTCATACATTC
Organism: Melia azedarach; assembly: GCA_028052125.1. Classification (NCBI taxonomy): domain Eukaryota; kingdom Viridiplantae; phylum Streptophyta; class Magnoliopsida; order Sapindales; family Meliaceae; genus Melia; species Melia azedarach. The sequence goes on along the minus strand of CM051394.1, from coordinate 2,380,731 downwards.
AAACTTCCCATTACTCTTTGTTAAGTTCTACCATGTATGTTGGCACAATCAAGAAAACCCTAGAATTAAACTTGAAATATTTTTCTATCTCACGCATTTTCTTGTCGAAAACAAGCAGCCACTATCCTTTCAGTCAATAGATAAAACCATTATTTTCCGAATAGGAAGCATAATTGAATACCTGAACATTGAAACTCTCTTCAACTTTAGTGCAAGGCACCGTAATTACGTAAAATGCAGCTATTGTTCCCAAAAGGAAATCATAACCTGCAATATTCACTAAAAAACTTCATGATACCAAACTGAAATGAAACATACAATGAAGAAGACGACGACGACGTAAACGATTACCGTAAATCTTGAAAAATCTTGAACAAGAGCAATCCATTGCAAATTTCTGCGCGCGCAAGTTCGTGTGATCTGGTGGAGGGAGGGATGTGTCTAGGAAAGCAGAAAAACGTTTCTACGCCAAAATTGGACCCCCATCGGCCCTGATTCTTGGGCTGGGCTGAAAAAGAAAAATAGTAACCGACATTTAAAGAACTTGGGCCCATAACTATCCATAATTGGTTAAAGCCCATGAGACCCATAACTATCCATAATTTGTTAAAGCCCATGAGAAAAATTCGTGATTCTCGGAAAGAATAATTAGCTTGTGGATGCTCTGACATATATAGTTTTAACCGACATTTAAAGACGTTGGGCCCATAAAAGAATCCCCGTGCATAATTTGTTAGACAATTTCGCCCCATGAGAACAATCCCCATGCAAAATTTTAAAAATTAGTATTGCCCCCATGCAGGATCGAACTACAGACCTTCAGTTTACAAGACTGACGCTCTACCACTGAGCTATAGGGGCAATTGATAATATAAAGGAAAGAATATGTAATTTACTGTAAATTACATCTTTATGACAGAGCTTCTACCTCCATTCTACGCTTACTATCTCAATTTTTCTACGACAAAAATAAACATAAAAAATCATAAAAAAATTTACAAACCCAACAATCTAGGCTTGTCTTTAGGTAAATACAGATCAAGCCTTTATTGCGATAAAATTTTAACAAATTATGTTAAATAGAAAAATAACATTTTAAGCTTTTAAGTCAATTAAATACTTAATATAATATTAGACTTGTTCTAATTAAAATAGATTTACTAACAGTTTAACTTTTTAAGTTATATTGATGTAGAATTAAGAATTAAGTGTTAGATTATTTTATTTTAAGAATTTTAATGATATTCCTCTTATTTCTATTTGAGTTGGATTAAAATTTGATTATAATTTAACTAAAATTGACATAATCTATTATTTTTTCATAAATCCAAGTAAAGAGCATAAGCATAAAGTTGCTTTATCTCTGACTTATCTATTAAAAGTATATTAGTTTTATCTTTAAGTAAATGGGAGCTGATGCTTTGTTCTCAAAAAAAGATAAATAAATATATTTTATTGTGATTGTGACAAAACTCAGCATATTATGTTTATTTCATGTTTGTTAATTTCATTTTATTGTGTTTTTATTCCATGTTTGATGTTTGGTGTATTATTGAGAATGAGCAACTTATTGAATGTTTGTTGTAGTGTTGCAAGACTGATTTTACTTAGAATGAGGTTTGTCGAATTTGAAAGCAGATTGGTCCTTTGAACTTGTTTGTTGGTACTTGGCTGAGATGGATTGAGAACATGTTGTGTTGGGGGTATGGACGAGCATATTACTGTGATAAAAAGAAGTATAATATAGAGTTGATTTTGTTATTATGTATAAAGCCATAACATATACTTGTCTACATGTAGCTTATATACTTATAGTTATGAAAATTTAGTCATTGGTAGAGGTGATAAATGGGCTGTACCGGACAAAAATGAGTCTATGCAATTTTCAGGCTAAGTCAGTACAGCACACACAATAAAATGCGTAAGACCAACCCAACTTAAGGCGTAATTTATTATGCGTGTCGTACCGACTTAATTTGTCAAAGAACAATCCATATAAGCTATACAGTGATACTGTACACATTAAATAATAGTTCACAAGTTTTTTTTCTTGATTCATCGCAACACGGATACTATTCATGACATGGTACGGCACGACCCATAGACTTTTTTTTTCGGTCCACCCATTTTGCCACCTCTAGCCATTAGATTTCATCGGTCACCTAAAATCAACTATTTCACAATTGTTAAATCAAACATGTTTGTTTGGTAGTAGAGAATACCAGCACAATATATTGACAAGACATATAATCTATAATTTTGTAGCATCAAAAATTGTGTTAAAATAACTTTTGAAATAAAAATAATAGGGCTAAGGGCAATTTTGTAATTACATAGATAAATGTTATAAAACTAATATTTTCTATTTATGTAATAGTTTTTTATACCTAAGTCGAGAGATATGTGATAATAACCCTTAACTTTTATTATACACACATCTTTGGTGATGAATTCATAGATATAATAACTAAAGTTTTGAGAACAATACTTGGTAAAATATCAGGGATCATCATAATTAATGAAAAAATTCTCTAAATTTCTTTTTTATTAATATGCAAGTTAGTTTATTAATATAAAAAATTATTTTGGTCTTTATGTTAAATTATTCATCATTTTTTATTTCTTAATGTAACAATTAAAAGAAGGTATGTGATACAAAATCAATATGTAATAATAACTCTTAATTTTTATTATACAAATATAGTGGATGATGATATACTTTGACAAAACTTACAGGAGGGGCTTAGCGCTGGAGGAAGCCATGGCGGATTTTTGGGTGTTTTCTGCGAGCATGAGTTTTGGATGTGAAGGAAAGGAGAATAATAACTATCTTGTAGCTACAGATTTCCTCGTTCCTCCTGACTTGCTAATGGTTGTATTAATCGATTGAAATCCCAGTTAAATATTTATATCAAAACCTAAGATAAACTCTGAAATCTAATTCATTTCAATGGTAGATGATCTTAAAAATCCCAAAATTCTAAGTTGAAGTGCGATGGTCATGACCGTGGGGAAGATGGGGATAGACTCAACAATCTTCGGAACCCGTTATTCATTACATTTTCTTGTTCCTTGAGTCAAATGATGTCGTTTAAAAGCAGTTTCCAGCAAATGAAGGTGCTTGTGGGTTTCAATTCCCGACTTGGACTTCAATATCGACGCATGCAATTTGGTCAAACCCACTAAAAGTTGATCTATTCAAACAATTAATGAAAAGTTCAAAGATTTTGTGAATTGGGTTTTATTGTCTCAAAATGGATCCATGGATATCCAAAGATTTCGTCCTTTGTGCTTCAATTTTGTTGATGATTATACACTTTATAGATGGATCAGAGCTATGGCATTACGAGACATTCAAGTATTTGATCCGGAAATAACGTCAGGCTCACCAATATGTTACCCTATTGCCTTGTAGCTTGTGAATCATTGGTGTCATTGTAGTTGGATCTTAATCTGTATGTTCTAAAGGAGTCGGCTCAAGTCTATTGAACTCCTGAATGTTGAGTTATCATATCCTCTTTTGTTTCGAAGCTTCATATCTAGTTGTTCCTTCCTGAAGACTTTGAATATGACTTAAATGTATTTTTCATAATTTTGAGGTTCTTGACATTTCTTCCTCTAGTTTGTAGAAATATGGCACTATATAGAAGGTCAAGCTCTGATGATCTAGTCAACTTTGTGGTTAAGATAGCTCACCCAAATTTGATAATTCTTTGAGAGTTTAAACTGTTTGCAGAATGAATTGTATTCATTTCCATAGGAGAAGTTGTTAGTATTCAAGGGTTAAAGAAAGTTGTCATCTTCAGCCTAAAATCATCAACGCACTTTCCAATATTAAAAGTTTCTGAAACTATCAATTGCCATTTTGAAGGCATCAAAGTATGATACGATTAAATTAAAATTCATCTATGGATCTCTTTATTTTCCGTAATGAACCTTAAATAAATTGAATATGCTTATGTTGCTTAGTTTAATAAATTAAGCATGATGTGCTTAACTTGCTGGTGTCAAAAACTGGATCAACTGACTAGTGACTTAAGTTCATGCGTATCATCAATGATTAGATATTGCACAGTTTGTACTGCCCTTGACCTATATATGGTTTCTCTTTCACTTGCTGTTGTTCCACCAGTTTCTGTACCTTGTACTTGGAGAACCGCCTTTCTTTTCCGCATCATTCAATAACTTGAACTCTTTAATACTTTCTGTGAACATGGCTGAATGGATCGTGTCATCAATAATCAGGTTGCTTAACTTCTCTCCATATCTAGAAGCTCTTACTTCCAAAAGATTTTGATTGGGTAATCTCAACACTTAAAAAAATTGCCATTTTCAGTTGCTTTTATGCAATTTTTTTTTTCTAAAAATTATTATTTAAGCCACTATATAGTAAAATTTAATCTTGCTAAAGTGCCATTAGTCTGGCTTTTAATTTATATAATAGAAAAAGTCAATCTTTATGGTCTTTTTTAGTAGTTTCCATGCGATTGCTAGCAAATTTTGATGATACTTTTGGTTAGTTGGTGGAAATGATGTACCTTTCCCTAATTGCTCCTACTTAACCTTTTCTTTGCTCAACCATTAATCTCCTTTGGATTAACCCCTTGAATTGCTTATTGGTACTCTTATATGTTTTCTCTTGACATGAAGAATTTGATTATTGGAAACTATATATGGAACAAAGTTTATTTTGATATTATAGTCCAAAAAGCATTACCCACAAGCAGGCGAGGCCCAATTGTTATTGAAATCGAGTCGTTTCAAATTAATAACAGAACCAAGAAACTCATCTAACATTTTATTGAAAATAATATCTGATCGTAATTGAAGAATAATGGAAATTACTAGGAAAAAAAAAACGGGTAGATTTATCACTGCCCAATTAATCATTATGCGAAGAGAGGAATTTTCATGAACTTGGAATAAACGAAAGTGAAATGAGTAGGGCCTGGTAGAGTAGTAGTCCTATACAAGGCTCGCAAACTCTGAGATTGGAGTGCGGTGGTAGGGATAATGGCGAAGATAGTAATAGACTTGGCAATCTTCCAGAGTCCATTATTCATTACATGCTCTCGTTCCTGGAGACCATCGACGTTGTTAGAACAAGATCGGTTTCGCGAAAATGGAGGTACTTGTGGCTTTCAATTCCTTATTTGAACTTCAATATCAACACAATTTGGCGAGACCCAGAAAGATGGTCTCTTCAGACAATGACTGAAAAGTTCAAAGGTTTTGTGAATTGGGTTATTATTGTCTCAAAATGGATCCATTGATATTCAAAGATTTTGTCTTTGGTGCTTCAATTATGCTAATGATTATACACTTTACAGATGGATCACTTCTATAGCACGACGAAACGTGCAAGTACTTGATCTGAATATAGTTTCAGAGTCACCTTTAGAATTTCCTCAGTGCCTTGTGAATCATTGGTGACATTGAGGTTAGATTTTGGCTACAATGCCACCACTGTGTATTAAAACTGCCTATTTCTGTAGGCAGGTTGAGTTATTGGACGATAAATTTATTTTAAGTTGCCCTCTCCTTGAGAATTTGAGAATGGTAACATGCATGTTCCGCAATTTTAAGATTCTCGACATTTCTACGAGCAGTTTAAAGCATCTGACCATAGGTGATGTTGGCGGTTCAGATGTTGCCGTCAAGGAACCTAAAGGCTTGAGGAACTGTAAAGTTAAGGTTGCTTGTCCAAATCTTCTTTCTCTATAATTCTTTAGGCTTGTCAGTACGGGACTTCCCCCTTGAGGGATTAAACTCTCTACAGAAAGCACTGTTTTACTTAGAAGTTATTGACGGTGCAAAGAGTGAAGATATTTCTAATGTTAATAATGATATTGTTTAATCATTTTATTACGTTTTAAATTTAAACCAACACAATTGGTATAAAGAAATTATACTTTGTTTTTAACAATGACGGTGTTTTAGCCATTGGTTGAATGGGAAAGTGAAATTAATAGGTCGATACGAGTCACAGGATAAATGAGAAGTCAATAGGTCTTGATTTACCAAAATAGCTCTTGAATTTTTATATGTTGAAGGGTTTTAATCTTGTAAAAATACCTTGTATCTTGTCATTTTGGTGATAATAGAAATCCTTCTGTTTTGGCCGTGATTTTTTTTTTCCTCCTACTCACGTTGAGGGGGAGTTTTTTCCACGTAAAACTTGTGTCTCCTTTCATTGCTTTCTGTTTGATTTGTTGTCGGTGTATGTTCTGTTTTATTGATCCATTTTGCTTTCATTTCTATAACAAGAAAGCAAGGTTCAGTTAGTTCATTCACACTCCTCCCCTAACAAGAATTGATTGAAAGGTGGTTTTGAAACTTTACTAATTCCAAATCAACCAAAACATAGAAAAAAGAAAAAAAGAAAAAAATACCGAAAAATCAATGTCGACCACTCTTCCGAACTCTAAAAGTCCGAGAATATCAGAAGTAGATGACGGCGTTGATAGACTCAGCGATCTGCCAATTTCCATCCTTAATCACATATTCTCATTCCTGGATGTTGTCGATGTCATCAGAGCAAGCGCCGTTTCAAGAAAATGGAGGTACATGTGGGTTTCAATGCCGTCATTAAACTTCAGTGTGTTCCACAAAATTTGGTTTGACAAAAGAAGAACGTGGTCAATTCATACTGTCAATAACGAATTCAAAGATTTTATCAACTGGGTATTAATTTCTCTGGATAAGTCAATTAACATTAAGAGTTTTCATCTTATGGGTTACTACAATGATACTGATGATCATACGCTTTACAGATGGTTTAATGTTGTGGTACGAAGAAATGTGCAGGAACTTGCGCTGCTTTTATTTTCGGAGACGCCGATTGAATTACCGCATTTTCTCGTTACTTGCAAATCATTGACGACATTGATATTACGTTTTGGCAGTTCTGTTGTTCTAAAGATTCCTACTTTTGCTGGTTTTAGTAATCTCAAGTCTCTTGCTTTGAATAGTGCTGTGTTATTAGATTGTGTTTCACTTCGAAATTTTATCTCGAGTTGTCCTGTCCTTGAGGATTTGACTTTGCGAGAATGCCTTTATCGTGATTTCAAGATTCTTGACATTTCTTCGACTAGTTTGAAGAATCTGGTTCTAGAAAATGGTTGTCCTGATCCGATTAATGATGGTTTAAAGAACTGGGAGCTAAAACTTGCTTGTCCAAGTCTCATATCCTTGTATTTCAATGGTCCTTTAGCAAAAGATTTCTCCTTTCAGGATCTGAACTCTTTGCTGGAGGTGTTTTTTAGCGTAGAATCTCTTACCGAGCATGTAACTATTGAAGAAAGTCATAACGTCCTGTATAAGATCTTCCAAGGACTCCACAACATTACAGATTTGAAATTTCTTGCTGTCTTTGAGAAGGTATGGATCCATTTTTCTGCATTGAAGACGTGGTTACATTAAAATTTTGATTGCCTATTTCTTTGGCGAGTAGTTGAAATATTATCTGTCATTATGTGTTACCTTGATGGTAATTGTTTTACTTCCTTTAAAATGAGGATGATGTCTCAAAGGGGACTTGTAAAAGTCGTTTACTTGTTTTTATGACTCTATATACAGCACCTCGTGCCAATGTAAAAAGGCTTAAACTATTCTCTCATTGGATAATTAATACATTTGTTATTTTTGCTATCATGAATTTCTGCTTATTGGTTTGCAGCAACATTAAAAACTCCTTTTCTTAATAAACCTCTAATATGGCTATTAAGCACATTGTTTAATCATTTTCTTACATGTAAAAAATCCAGTGTTTGTGAAGAAATTCTAGTTCTTTTTTTTAATACGAGTGGTTTTAAGCCCTCAGTTGAATGAGGAAGTACGTTAGATCACCGCTAATTCACTATCAGTTATAGGATGAACAAATTTTTCTGAAGAAAGTTTGGAAAGTAGTCAATAAGATTCTTGTCTACTTGATTTATTTGTCCTATATAACTCTTGTTTTGTGTGTATAGTTTTGATGTGGCATCATACCAACTGCAATTTCAGAACCTGCCTTTGTAAACATGCATGCTTTCTTTTCTTCTTTTTCTTTCTTTCATTTTTAATTTTCATGTTGAAGATTTATATCCTTGAAGTAGTAAAAGATTGGTTGACTTTCTACAAAATCGGGGGGTGATCTAGGTTCTGATCAATTTCCTTTAGAGACTTGAACTTGAATCGTTACTGTTCATCTATGTCAAGAGTAGCTAAAAATCCAACAATTTTAACTATTGCACTTCCTTCCATAATGGTTTTTTTCATTTTTTTTTCTTTTTCCTTGTAGTTGTGCCTCCAGTTTCTTTACGGCACACTATCTCATCCAGAGTGCTTCCAGATTTCATTGTGTCATTTGAAGTTTCTAAAACTAATTGTGCAAACGGATGATTGGAGCATGAAGCTAATATTCAGCCTGCTCAACTGCTTCCGCAATCTAGTAGTTCTTAAAATATGCTTTGTATGGGTAAATTTCAACTCCTTCAGTTATTGCTTTTCTTTCAGATTTGGCATGAAGTGCAGTAAAATGTTAGTCTTGTCAAAGTCAACTATCTTGTGTCTTATCTCGCTCCCTATTGTTGAAATAGGTGTTCTGTATGACTAGTGTTGCTTAGTATGTACCAGGTAAAAGTTAATACAGATACTGTAGCTTATATGCAGTAAAAGGGAATTTTTAACACGTAATTTCCAGAATTTTGCATGAAATTTTGAGCACTGGTTTTATGTCTCTATGATGACGTATTGCACCTCAATAACTGAATGTTGTGCCATTGCTATTACAATTTCACCTTATGACTGAAGGTTATGCTTTTTCCCATCCTTCTGTGAGCATTAGGTGCTAGAACTTGAAAGGAAATTTGCATATATAATTTGGGAATTACACACCTGGAGAGACATAGGGGATAGGTATGTAGATTAAGTGCCTTCATGAACTTGCCATAGAAACGGCATATGCTGTTAGTCATGGAAAAAAGTCACGTAGAAAAAGCCGTATGAATACCAACGGAGAATTAGTTTTTTATTGAATTGAATGTTTTCGGTAAACAGTTACTTTTAGCCATATTGGAATGGCTGACAGCAGTTTATAACTAGATGAGTCATCTTGGTCACGCCACATTTAGAGCGTCTTTTAGAATAAATGAGCAAACCTGTATAGTTGCAAGGATGTCATTTTGTTGATTGCTTTTCAACTCTTCAGTCCAAAATCTATAATGTTTTGTATTTCACGCCTCATTTTTAGTTTCGTACTTGTACTTCAATCTTGTTTTGCTTGACAGTGTGAATCCAATGAATGGAACATGCCGGATACAGATATTTCATGTTTGACAAATGATCTCAAGATAGTTGAGCTTTATGAAGTTACCGGTAAAAAGAATGAACTTGAGTTGATGAAATTTCTGCTAAAGAATGGACGTGCATTGGACAACATGGGTGTCAATTGGGTAGCAAATGTTAAAAATTCCGGCAAGATGATACCGTGAAGGTAATTTTTTTCTTTTTAATTTCATTTCCTTCAACATAATTTTAAACAATTTGCTTATTTTGACATAAAAATAAGCAACTTATAACTTAGTACCAACTAATTACGGCCCGGTTTATGTATCATTGGGCCTACGGCCCAAAACACAGACTACAAATTATCCGAAGTTGATGCGCACAATTAAAATTAAATAATATCCCGGACATCACATCTTTAACTGGTTGGATTCGGAGTGTTAGATTTTTCGTTTCCGTAAATCCCATATCAAATGCTAGACCACGCCCGTCTAAACCCTAAAGTTCCAAAATTAACGACTTCCGGTGGCAAGGACGGCACCGAAAATGGCGACAGATTCAGCAGCCTGCCGGATCCCATCATTCATCACATATTTTCATACCTCGAAACCATTGACATAATCAGAGCCAGCGCCGTTTCGCGAAAATGGAGGTACTTTTGGCTTTCAATGCCTTACTTGAACTTGGATATTAACACCGTTTGGTCAGACCCATTAAATAAGTGGTCTTTCCGTACAATTGTTGACAAATTTAGAGAATATGTCAACTGGGTATTAATGTCTCGCGATGGTTCAATTGATATTACAAAGTTTCGTCTTTTTTGCTACAATTACGCTGACGATAACACGGTTTACCGATGGATTAATATCGTGGCACGGCGAAATGTGCAGGAACTTGATTTGAATATAATTTCATACTCGGCATTTGAGTTGCCTACTTATTTAATAAGTTGTGATTCGTTGATGACATTCAAGTTATGTTTTGATAGCTCGTGTGTCCTGAAACTGCCTAATTCTGGTGGGTTTAGCCGGCTGAAGTCTCTTGATTTTCTTAGGGCTGAGTTTTTGGATTATAAGTTGCTTCAAAACTTTATTTTAAGTAGTCCCCACCTCGAGGATTTGGTTATGGAAGCTTGCATTTTTCGAGATTTTGATATGCTTGACATTTCGTCTTCTAGTTTGAAGAATTTGACTATACATAATGGTGGAGTACTGGAGGATAGCCACGATGAGCATAGTGGTGATGGTTTACACAATTGTGAGCTTATGGTTGCTTGCCCAAATCTTGTGTCTTTCAATTTCATTGGTCCGTCAGCACTGGACTACTTTTTTGAGGACCTAAGCTCTTTACACAATGTTTATATTCACTTGGAAAGCAGATCTGAAATTCCTGATTATGAAGAATGTACTTATGAACTCTGTAAAATATTCGATGGAATTTACAATACTGAAGTTTTGAAGCTATCAGTTGGCTCTTTGGAGGTATGTCTTCATGTTGTATTATGGATTCAGCATTGACTTGATAAAGTCCTAACATAGGATTTATGTACCTCTCATTGTAAATCTGCACTTTATTGATCTTGACATTTCAAAATCAATAAATTTTGAGACTGAAAACTTGAATAAGTATTGTGAATGTATGCCACGGGTGGTTGTATTTTGTTTGTTATGGTTGTACTTCCTTTGCATAATGTTTTTTTTTTTCCTCTTTTTGTGCTGCCTTCAGTTTCTTGATTGCTTTGTCCATCCAGAGTGCTTCTCCATTTCATTTGCTAATTTGAAGTCTTTGACATTGTCGGTGGGAATGGATGACCGGCACTTGCAGTCACTGATCGCCTTGCTCAACTTCTCTCCCAATCTGGAAGCTCTCAAAATATATTTTGAATGGGTAATTTGAATGCTAATATTATTGCTCTTATTAGACATAATATATCTTGTGCAGTTTTAAATGAATTTGGCATCTGTGAAGTGAAAATTCAAACTTGTGAAAAGTGCAATTCATGGTTGGTGGTAACTAGTATGACAAACAGTCAAAGTTGGTGTTGTATATGACTGTCCTGATTAGTGCTTGATGGATAAAAATCGATGTTGATGACTATTTGTGTAGCTGCTATGCAATGAGAGGGACTCATTTGTTAGAGATGCGAAAATTTTTCTGCCTGTGCCCTTGTTTACAATTGAACGATACACCTGAGAGACTTAACCTGCAAATAAACTAATCAAATATACTATGGTTGATGGAGAAGAGTATATGGTTATTAACAGAGAATCAATTCCTCATGGGATTGATGCACTTATGGATTATCACTTTTGGACTTCTCGTAGAACCGGGAGAAGTTTGTAGCCAAATGTGTTCTTTTGGTATGTTCTCCATTTGGATTGTCTACTAGCATAACCTATTTCAACCTCACTGACCACTTCGACTTATTTCTTTTTTGTAAAATTTATTGTCTTAAAATTCTCTATTCTTGTTACTCACTAGTACTCTAATATGTTTTGACTTGATAGTGTGACCATGATGACTGGGAAATACTCGACAAGGATATCCCATGCTTGACATATAATCTCAAGATTGTCGAGCTGTTTGAGTTTGAAGGTAATGAGAATGAACTTGAGCTAGGGAGATTTCTACTAAAGAATGGACAAATCTTGCAGAAAATGAGTATTAACTGGGTGAGAGGTCACAATGATCCTGAGGGAGTCATGCCAAAGCTAACGAAGTTTCCTAGATCATCCACAACTGTTGAACTCACATTCTTTGAGCCTGAGTCGGATGTTCACTTTTATCAGTTATAATTATATATGTAAAATAACAAAAGTTGAGAGGAAAAATGATACGACTGTTGTTGGAGTTATGTTATTTATGCATCTTCTTTCTTCTTCAGTCTTCTTGCTTAGTGTAAGGCTCCTTTGAAAAATTTTGTGAATACTGTTAATTTCTATCGGCGGTTCTATGCTCCTTTTGAAATTCTAAGCGATAGTATGGTTTGGGTCCTTTGGGATGTGGGAATCCATCTGGCGAGTTTCTTGCTCGATTAAGAAATTCAAAGGTTTAATGAAGACTCTTTATGATTATTAGTAATAGGAATTACTGTGCATATAGTTGTATCATACAATTTACCAACCTTTTCAATGTCACCTCCTATTCCTTATATTGTTGCGAATTGTAATATGACAATTGTTGTAATCTCTAATACGAGATACGTGTTGGGGGTGTATTCAGATATTGTTTAGGCGATTGTGGGCCTACCTTTAAACAGATCCATCTGGGTCTCGGTCTGAGTCGGGTCCTGACGAATCGTTGAAAACACTGTCGATTGGATTCCTATTTCACCATAATTCAGTTCACAAAATTAAAAAAAATGGCGCTCGCTCCGAAAACCCCTAAACCTAAAATTTCGCGGTTAACTGGCGGAGGTGATTGTGAAGATATCGAAGATGGTGATAGATTTAGCAATCTGCCAGATCCCATAATTCACCACATATTTTCATTCCTCGAAACCATTGATATCACCAGATTAAGCGCGGTTTCAAGAAAATGGAGGTATTTGTGGATTTCAATGCCTCACTTGAACTTAGATATTAACACTGTTTGGTCGCGCCCTCTTACAAGATGGCCTTTGAATACAATAATTGACAAATTCAAAGATTTTGTCAACTGGGTATTTGTATCTCAAGATGGGTCAATAAATCTTAAAAAATGTCGCCTTTTTAGCTATCATCATGCTAATGATAATTCGGTTTATCGATGGATAAATGTAGTTGCTCGTCGAAACGTGCAGGAACTTGATATGAGTTTAGTTTCTTATACCCCATTCGATTTGCCCCATTGCCTTGTAACTTGTAAATCACTGATGTCTTTGAAGTTGTGTTTTAGTACTCCCTGTGTTTTGAAGCTGCCCGCTTCTGGTGGGTTTAGTAGGCTTAAGTCTCTTGATTTGTTGAGAGTAGAGTTATCGGATTATAATTTGCTTCGAGACTTCGTTGCAAATAGTCCATTTCTTGAGAATTTGTTTATGGACGCATGTGTGTTTCGCGAATTTGAGATGCTTGAGATTGTTTCGGCTAATTTGAAGAATCTGACTTTACATAATAGTAATTCTGCTTTATATACTGGGTGAGGTGTTGAGCATGATGGTTTAAATAACTGTGAGCTTAAGATAGTTTGCACGAATCCTGTATCTTTCAATTTCATGGGTCCATCAGCACCAGATTACTTTCTTGAGAAACTAAACTCTTTGCAGAATGTGTACATTCACTTGGAAAGAAAGCTTGTGGATTTCAATTTTCAACTCTTTGATTATGAAGCCCCCTCTAAACTTCTCAAAGGAATTTGCAATACTGAGGTTTTGAAACTGTCATTTGACTCTATAGAGGCATGTGTTCTCTTTTCCACTTTTTTCCCCTCATTTATCATCCTCTTTTTTCTTTTCTGTTCATTTTGATATTTCCATTGAATGTTCTCTGGGGTTTTGATTCATTACAATTGATGTTTTTCATTATTTATAAATTCTTTTGTAGTTCTGGCACTTTCATTGTGTAATGTTTCTGTTTTCCTTGTTGCTATGCCTTCAGTTTATTGATGCACTTATGCTGTTCTCCATTTCATTTCACAATTTGAAGTCTTTGACGCTGTTTGTGGGCATAGACGGGCGGCACATAATCAGCATGCTAGAATGCTCTCCCAATCTAGAAGCTCTTAAAGTATATTTCGACTGAGTAAGTTTAACTTTATGATTCTTGTTCTGGTTCGTTATAATACAATATTTCTTGTCCCTATTAACTGGATATGGCCTCAGTGTAGTCAATATTTGAGATGGTCAATTTATGGTTCATTTTAATTAGTAGGGCACGATCAAAGTTGATTTAGTATATGACCCGTTTAGTTTAGTGCTTGATAGGTAAATTCGTTATATGTCAAGCAAGAAAAGTGATTGTGTCAATCCCTTTCAAAACAGAGACATTGCACCATTGCCTATTCATAGAGGAACTCTGGCTCTGCATCTAAAATGGAACATGATATACCTGAGGTGGGATAATATTGGAAAATCTTCAAAGATACATATGTAAAATGCCATCTCAGGTTTGTCACAAAAACGTTTCTTACTGATAGCCATTGGGTGGAATTCACACTGGGACGAATGAATGATTTTCAACAGTGAATTAGGTTATGTTTGAGATTGTCAAATATGGGTGCAAAGAAGTAAGTGGATCTCATTAAAAATTAGTGTTGAAAAGTACTTTAGCTATTGTTGTGCTTTCCAAACACTGCCGAAACACAACGGTAGCAAATGAGGCTTTTTAGTTCTTTATGGAATTTGATGTCTTAATGCATAGTTACTTCTGCATATATTGTTGGAGCTACTAGAAGTTAATTACTGACTACTTGTTTTTACAAATTGCTTGTACTCCTTTGCTTATAGATTTTACTTTCTGAGTTTCTATATTTTTTTGTTATGTGGTAGTAAAATATCTATTGACTTGACAGGTTGATGATGAGAGCTGGGAAATATATGATGACTTATTTGTATTGAATGAGGAGATTTCGTGTTTGACCTATCATCTCAAGACGGTTGAGCTGGTTGACGTTGAAGGTTTGGAGAATGACCTGATGCTAGTGTGTTTTCTGCTAAAGAAGGGAATCTTCTTGCAGACAATGATTATAAGCTGGGGAATGCGTATTAAGAATCCCGCGGAAACTATCTCGAAGATGATGGGGTTTTCTAGATCGTCTTCAACTGTCGAACTGATATTCTTAGACCCTTAGTCAGATGATAATTATCAGTTATAAAATCATAGATTTGAAATAGAGGAAAAATTAAAAGGACAAAACATTGTATGTAGTCTTTTGAAGTCCCAAGTCATGCTGTTGCTTCGAACACCTCTATGTTCATTCATAGACCAATTCTGAAGAGATTTCTTATTGTTAAATTCCATTCCATACTTTCTTTTAACAAATTATTTTAAACCTATTTACATTTAAATATTTATTCTCAGCACCCTTATTTTAAAATAAAAAATTACTACAAAAAATACCTATAGTCTAATTGATTATAAAGGATAATAATTTAACTAAACTAACTAAGAAGCGTTATTCTTTGCACCTATTTTTTTTTAAAACAAGTTGTAACATATAAAATTTATTAAATTCATAATTTTAAATTTCAAAATTTGTAAAATCATAATTTATTAAAAATTGTATATTATAAATTAAAAATATTTTTTAATAATTTTAAAATATATATATATATGATGTTAAATTTTGGAAGAACCCCTTTATTGAATATTGCTACTTTTAAATTTTTAAATTTTCAGTTTGAAAGTAGATGTTAAAACTTTGGTTTATATGTATGTAAAAGGTATCAAAATACAAAAATTATATTTAAAATAAATTTAAAAATTAAAAATGTCCACATCATCAACAAAAAATAATTGTATAATAATAAAAGTTTAGCGCTATTTTAATAATTAAAAATAATGTAGCCACCTAATTTTTGGCTGGGTGTCTCATTCTTATGGATCTGTACGGTTCCCATTAATATGTGGATAATTTCTTTTTAAATATGAGAATAAAAATAGCCTCTTGTATAAGTAAATATCTGTGATGAACTACCTAAATATTAAAATCCAAACTCTTAATAAATTTATTACGTAACATTAAAAAAAAATTACAAATAATTTTAAATTTTACGCGTTATTTTAAATTGCTGCCCTAAACGACGTCGGTCAGGTATATTTCGTACTCGTGGGTCTGTTTCCCATATGAATTGAGGCCCAGCAGTTTTGTATGTTTTATCACTTCAAATTATAAATGTTGCTCTTTCATCGCAAACCTAAACCTTCATGATTTCCCCAATCAATCGAAAATGGCGGTTGATCTCCAAAACCCTAATAATAATAATCATAATAATAATAAAATTCCAAGAATTACTGACGCTGACAGTGCCTTCGATGATGACGATATGTTTAGTGATCTGCCAGAACCCATTATCCATTACATATTCTCATTGCTTGAAACTATTGACGTCGTCAGATTAAGCGCGGTATCAAAAAAATGGGAGGTATCTGTGGATTTCAATGCCTTAATTGCGCTTCAGTATTCACACAGCTTGGCCAAACTCACCTGAAGCTTGGCCTTTTGATACATTTAACAACAAATTCAAGGATTTTGTCAACTGGGTTTTAGTTTCTCAAGACAGTTCAATTGCTCTGCAATCATTCCGTCTTTTTTCCTTTCATCAGATGGATCAATATATTTGTGCGCCGAAATGTAAAGGATTTCCTTCTGCATTCAGTTTCTTATACACCGTTTGAGTTTCCCCGTTTCCTTTTTAACTTGTGAATCTTTGGCGTCAATGACATTATGTTTTGAAAAAGCTTATGTTTTGAAGCTGCCGGCTCAAGTTTCTGCATCTGGAGAGTGTTAAATTTTCGGATAGTAATCTGCTCAGAGACTTTGTTTCTAATAGTACTTTTCTGGAAGAATTGGATATGGAATGCTGTGTGTACTCAAAATTTGTTCGACTCATTTGAAGAAATTGACTACAGATAATGATAATGCAGATTTGGCTGAGGATAGAGGTGACGAACTTGATGGTTTACATAACTGTGAGCTTTCAATAGCTTGCCCAAATCTTGTTTCCTTAAAATTGTTAGGTCCTTCAGCATCAGATTACTATCTTGAGGAAGTATTTACAAGATGTGTACATTTATAATAAATAAGCAAATCTGAGGAACCAGATTCTGAAGAATGTAGTTACGTAGCCCGGAAAATTCTTGAAGGCTCCGAAACTATCATTTGGCTCCTTGGAGGTATAAGAATAATTTATTATTGAAGGTTAAATTGTGTTTATAGTTGTTGTACTTCCATTGCATTATGCCTTATTTTCATTATTTTTCTTTTGTTTTGTTTGATTTGCCTTCAGTTTCTCCATACATTTTTCATTCCGGACTCCTTCTCTGTTCCATTCCATCATTTGAAGTCCTTATCACTGTTGGTAGAAATTCATGAGCATCCGCTAATCGCCTTTTTGTCCTGCGCTCCTAATCTAGAGGATCTGAAAATATACTTTGGATGGGTAATAATTTCAACTCAAAGATTATTGCTTTAGTTATATATGCATCATCTTTCTTTTTTTCTTATATAGTACTAATAGAAAATGGCATTGGTGTATTGTCGATTGAAAATTCTGAGTTGTCACCTGTTATTTTCAATTTTTTGGGTTTTTTACTTACTACATCGTCAATATATTTTCCATCGACAGTCTGCAGATGATGTCTGGGAATTACCGGAAGATGATATTCCAGGTTTGACATATCATCTCAAGGCAGTCAGCTGAGCTGTTTCAGGTTGTTGGTACTGACAATGAACTTCAATTGGTGAGATTTCTGCTAAAGAATGCAAATGTCTTGAATAAGATGAGATTTATCTGGGCGAGACGAATTAAGAACCCGGGGAGGTGATGGAGTTTCCTCGTTCATCTTCAACCGTCGTACTGACATTTCAAGAACCTAAGTCTGATCTTTGCTTCTATCAGATCTAATCATATATAATGAAGAAAGGATCAGTAAAACTTCAAAATAGAAGACGATAATGGTATATTACGTATCTTTTAGGTTTTTCTGTTTAGTGGTTTGCTTAATGTAAAGATGATTTCTCTTTTTTCTTCCCCCCTATTTCCTGGAGAATAATTAGTGTGGTTGCCTTTCATTTTCTGATTTGATTTTTGTTGATATTAATATATACTAGGGTAATGTTTATTGTAACTCAAGACTCGAGGTTTATTACTGTATGCAATCAAAGCAATTAACCATTATAATATAAGTACCTATGTTATATGTTTCAAAAAAATTTTAAAATAATAGCGCATTGCGTAATTAGATATCGATCATGTTGAAAAGTCGGAATAAAAGTTATAGAAGACAGCGTTAAAGGGTCAAGAAGACGGTACGCTAATATAGTTGAATTTATAGACGCGCTCCCTTGATTTCTAAGTACACTCGTATTTAGAAGAGCCCAAGGCAGGAAATAGAGTTAAGAAAGGCCCCCACTCTATAGTGTCCATTAACCAGCGAGACAGGCCCAACTCTATACTGTCCGTGAAAACCTGCTCGAGGAAGCTCGCCACTGTTTGTCGAAATTTCACCAATTGGTGTTCTCTCCTTTTTCTCTATATATTTAATCAACTCTGGATAACCATCTCCGTCTTTCATTGTCTTTTGAGCCATGAAACAACAGATTCAAAGACCTCAAGTTTCAGGAACAATAATTGCCGACAATGAGAGAATCGCTAGTTTGCCGTCACATATCGTACACTTCAATATTGAAGTATATTTTCATTTCCTGAAACCAGTGATTTGATGAGAGTAAAGCATCAGCTTAATTACAAATTGAAAGCAGTACTGTACTGGTTCAAACCCAAAAAGTGCTTGAATCATTATGGGGTATTATCGATCAATGAAGATAAACCGATCATTTGTTAATTACGTAATGTTCAAAACGTACGGTTCCTTCTTTCCTCTTTGTTTACTGAAGGTATGTGAAATTGGAAGGTGACTAAGAACAGAATGTCATCCTGTCAATCTTAATTTCAACTTTCTTCTTCTTCTTCTTTTCAGCCTGATCTTATACAAAATCTGACTATCTAGATCATGATATTTATATATAATATATGACAGCTGAGACGCTTCATATTTGAGTTAGCAACCTGCTTGTCAAAGAGTCCAGTCATTCATTTCCATACGAACCTATACATGAAAACCCTAATATATGAATGGACTTGCAGATATTCTTTGGATCAGTGATCTAATTGAAATTAGAAAATTGTATTTTAATTTAGAAGATAACGGGCTTTCTAATTTCTATATATCATAGAAACTAAAACATCCAACAATTAGTTAGGTTTTATTCCAGCATATATATCATATGGTTCATTACTTCATATCTGCATATACATATACATATAGTACACAAACTCTCTTGACACTAATTAAATAATTTGGAGGAGGGGTACGTTGATCTTTTGTATTTAAGATAAGAGAATCATGACACAAATTAAGTCCCCGAAATACTTTGACACAAATTAAAGACAGTAAAAAGTTAATAGTACATCAATGAAATAATTATATAATCAGTACAACAATAATAAGGATAATTAAGTTGATCTCTAATTAAGCTAGCTACCAGCTGCAAGCTAAATTAGAATGAGGTAAAGCATTCATGTTCGGATGAATTTGAGTCATCACAAGGAGAATGGTTGTGTCTACCTTCGTAAGTTGTTATTACCATTCGACAATCTTCTGATAATCGTTCAACCCTCTTCTTCACTCGACAATTATTGTGTGTACATCGATAATAACTTCTGCATTTCATTAGGTCCAAAGAAGCTAAGTAACTAATTAAAAGATAGATCAGTGTAGAAATTTTTCAGAAGAATAATATGCATTTTTCTAATTAATTATGACATTACCAAACTTGGTAGAAATTTCTTTAACTTCTTCGCAATTTACAATTATATATATGTATATAGTTTCTCTGAACTACAATGAAGGTCCTGAAATATGCTAATCTCAGAATAGAATATCGCTATATATGTTAATTTGCTATATATCATATGCAAGTGAATTCACCATACATGCAAAACGTTAAAACTATTGAATTATATTTCCGGTCAACTATAATACTCTGAAGCCATCGCATGTTTATAATAAATTATAATGTCTTCATTTGAAAAATTGGGTATATAGGAAAACATATTCAAAACCTTCTCCTTGTTTTCTAGATAGACATTAATTGATTTCTCCCGAATTTGGGTGGTGAGATTTGATGTGTTTATGAATTCATATTCTCCTATAATAGAAGCTGACTGTAATTAAAAATAGAGCAAAAATAATATTAATCATGGCATGTGTGAAAGATCCATGCCCTTGTTGGATTAAATCGCCATTAATCTTCTACATGGGAAAACAATTAACAGATTTATTCAGCTAATCCAAATTAAAATGATGCCAGATAATTAACGCATCCGAAACCTAGCTAGGTGGAAATTATTAAGACCGAAAGCTATATATATATAATGACAACAATTTCAAGAGTACTTAATCTATTTCTCGAAGGGATTACTTAAAATTGAAGAAGGATGGCTAACCAATTTATCTGATCATGTACCCACCAACTATAAAATGAAATTTGGCTGCCTGGAATAAAAACTGTACTCGCATCATCGTTTCTTTAATTTCTTTGTTTCAATCATTAAAATTAAGAAACCTAAATGGTTGAGACAGTGTACCATAAATATTCTCTTCTAGTTGTGATAATAATTCTCTCAAAGAAATATTTATCGTAAATCATGTCTTCATTGTATTTGTTAGATTGTTATAACCTCCATTAATTAAAATTAATGGTAATTATCAAAAAAATAATTAAAAAAAGAAGCAAGTAAATTTATCAACGGATGATAAGTACTTAATCGTTATTTGATTATTCACGTATCTTATTTTTTTCCCTAGAGAGCAAGTATGTTTCGATTAGAAGCACCCATATTAAGTCAAAAAAATTAGTATGATTAATTTATGAAAATCAACAAATATATAATTAATCTTAGTAATTAAGATTGAAATCAAATAAATTAATTACCTTGGATGAAGGCTGTTTTTGACAATTTTCTGGCCATATTTTCTCCATTTGTAACCATCATCAAGCACATCTACATCACTTCTTGTTTGGAAACAAAACCTTGGTTCTCTGAGCTTTCTTCTTGCTTTGACCTTTGTCTTCTCCGACGATGAGCTCCTCCACCTGCAAAAATTCTCAAGTGGTCAGACGGTTTTTGCTTCGTGGAATCATTTTCTGAAAACATAAAGTTAGATCTACTGGTGGACATGTGGATTCGGACATCAATGTCTATCAAGACTTTCATATATCAAAGTACTTGCTTCTTCAGACCCACTACAAAAAGATGATAGACGAAAATTATTGTGCTTTGCACATATGACTGCAGCGAAGAAATCTCCACCATCCATGCCTAGCCTAGCCTAGATCCTTGAAAAGAAGAATAAAATAATCAGAAAACAATATATACCATGAATTATTGCCATCGTTAGCATTATTTGCAGTGCAGTTCTCGTTGTTAACGGCCTTGGGATTCAATGTTCCGACCTAAAAATTTTCCATTACAAATCGAAAATGATTAATAATCATGAAATAAATCCAAAAAATAAAATCACAAATGGAATTATTACGAGAACCTGCTCGTTATGACCAAACCCTAAAGCAGTATTTGCGGTGGGCTGAGAAATCTGAGAAGACTGTGAATTAGGAGGAGCCAAGAAACTCAAAACCTGGTTTTCCTCGAACTGAACAAATCCCATTTCGTGGATTGCTTGTGGAGTAGTAAATGAAACCTGTAGCTCGTAGTTTGGTACACCTGATTTTTCTCCTTCCATTATTTATTGATTTTTTCCTTGATTATACCCTAACAAGAGCTAAGCTAGCCAAGACAAAGTTGCTGTATTAAAACTATTGTTGTTGTCCGATCCTCTGGTTACAGTAGCTATGTGTTGCATGCGTCGATCGTACAATAATATTCTGAGTTTGGATGGAGAACTCTCTGTAATTCTCTGTAGGTGTAGAGAAATTCAAGAGATATAAGCAGCTGCTTTCTTTTCAAAAGTTGTGTTTCACACAGGTGGTGTAATCTGGTCAACAAGCATACGCTGAATGGAATGGAATGCAATTATTATTATTATTATTATTTATTTCGTTTTTCCTGGAAAATATTATTCCTTTTTCAGCTTCTGAAGGCTTCTTTGCATATAGACAGTGTAGTCTACAGATAACGCGTCTGCGAATTGTACAGGGGCTGCAAATTATTAAGGGAATGAATGAGTGGTTGTGCAGTAATCGGAGGCAATACTTCCAATATGTAGCCATTTTTTCAAAATATAAATATATACATAATCGAAGGAAATACGCACATACGCTTCTTTCTCTCTCTCTCTCTTTTTTTTCTTTTACTCGTAAACTGATGATACACGGTAAATTAATAAATACAATTCAGATTTTAATGGACGATAACATTTTTATAATTTCAGAAGAAAACAACATGTTTGACATGAATTTTGTTTTTCTTTTAATTTTTTCTAAAATTGTTTGCCATTATTATCTATATATATAGGGACGAAATTAATTAATTAATTCTTCTACAATGTCAAATGAAATTATTTACACGCACTTCGCGGCATCATTAATGATGAGTGATGAATGAGTCAATAAAATTAATTTCACACATTTGATTACTGCACCAAATGATTTTGACATGTAACTATATATAACATTATTTACAAATTATTCGTTTGATTTAGTGTACACCAACTTGTTAAACCAGATGATCATGAAAAAGAATACTTCATAAACAAAATGTTAATTACATGTACACAACAATTGTACTGCTGTATAGCTCATCAAGTTTCAGGTTTTAGTTTTATTTATTAAGTTTCATCAACACGTAAATTAAAATATCATGTGAAAATTCTGAGATAAAATAGACTTTCTTTTTTTTTTAAAAAAAAAAAGCGATCAATAAATTAATAAATGTGTATAAATTATTTGGAATTAGAGTTGAATGTGCTGCAGTGATAAGAGATCCTTGATCTATCATCGTTGATTGATGCTTCCACGTAAGAAAGAGAGGGTGGGAAAATTAGAAAGAAAATAATATTTCTGACAACGACAGTACGGATTTATTCAAATATTAATCGGATAATCGACATTAATTTATCGTCATTATATTATTATTTAATTATATATACGATATTGTTTTATATATAAATATCACTTTTTTATTTTGTTTTGATCTTAAATAAATGTTGTATATATGACCGCATATTAAAACTTTAAAAGGACAAATTTCTGATTACCCCTAAAGGTTTTTGCAAATATTTCATTACTCTCCAAGGTTTAAAAATTTATTTGTTAGGTCCATCCATCAGTTTAATCAACAGTAAAATTTACTTTTTGAGGATAAAATTATATTTAAAATAATAAAATAAAAATTAAGAAATAATAACTGCACAATAAAATATAATATTTTTAAAATATAAATACATAATATTTTAAAATTAAATATTAAAAAATAAATAAAATTCTAATGCATAATAAAAAATAAATTTTCTGTCATATGCATATCAGCACAAATTCTTCTCTTTGCTTCAATTTCAATAATTCCAAAATCTTCTTCCCAGTTTAATTCCAGCATGATTCCATCCATTTCAAGCTTAATATTCCAAGGACCAATACTCATAAAGCTTTCGAGTAGTTTACATTTTGATAATCATTCCAATAATATATATCAATAGAATCGAAAACTGGGAAGCTAGAAGTTTCAGCACCAGCAATGGTAGCACTGCCAGTATTGAATTGCAAAGCAAAATGTAGACTCAAATTATTCAGCGACACAAGAAGAAGAAAAAATCAAACCCACATATATACCAATAACTACCACATCCCTTTCTTCTTTAACATCTGTGTCATTAGCAAACTCTACACCGTCTCTGACTAAGGCCTGGCCCGCATGTACAAGCTCTGAGGCACCAGCTACAACCATTACGAGCAACGGCCTCTAAAGGTTGACATCGGCGACACAAGAAGAAGAAGAAGAAGAAGGGGTGATATCAGCGACAGAGACATATTTCGCGCACAACAATAATGCTAAGTAGCTGCGGAGGAGGAATGAGAATGTGAGATTCGGTTGTTATACGGAGAAGGAAAAAAAATTATAAAGACGGATGGTGGAGGCCAACCTGAGGGTAGAGACAGTGGATATTACGATAATGAGGGTGGGATTCAAAATTAGAGTTAGAAAAAATATTTTTAAGATTAATATATTAAATGCAATTTACTTAAACTATTATTGCATTAAATGTAATAAATGCAATATATTTAAATATCATTAGATATAAAAAAAAATCTTTACTGATGGGATCTAATATTATTAATATACCGTGGACAAAAATATTAAAATTTAAATTAATTGTTTTGAGATATTCTGATCGAAACACCTGAGAAGCGGATATTTTTGGTTATTTCAGCTGATGAATGAACTTAATAGGTGAAGTTTTAAACTTAAAGGGGGCAATAAGACATTTAGGAAAACCTTGGGGTTATTGGGAATTTGTCCACTTAAAACGTCCACATGTTTGCAGTTTGCACCTGCTTTTTTGTGTTATATATATCATGATAATTTGGATAATTCTGAATTTAATAATAAATCTAAGCAATTAATATTATATAATTTAATAATGTATGTTTTCTTGTTTTGGGTTGGGACCAGTAATAGATAAGGTGTTGTGTGCATGTATATATATATAGTTTTGCTATTCATTGGGGTATAACCCAACGATCGTGCGGCCAACAGTACCCGTAAAATTGGGGAAATTCAACATTTACCAGACATGTACAATTAAAATATATATATATATATATATATATATATATATATATATCGTGATCAGTAGATCCTTTTCATAGTGGGGTTTCTTGTTTTATGTAAGCAAAGAGGTGTGGATGTTAATTTCACTTGCTTGTTGTACACTCCTAAACAAGTTTGCTTATATGTATGTTGTAAATCTATTTAATTAATTGCCCAAAATGTGGCATATTCAAACTTCATTATTGGTTTCATTAGCTTTAAGCAAGCATCGTTTAACAATAATTAAATGAATTCAATTTCTTAAGACTATGTGGCTACGAGAAATTAATTAATATATATATTTGTAATATTAATTTATGGTAACCTACATCTTAAGAATAAGATCCCATTTTCAATAGCAAATTCAATGATGTATGAGATTACAATAACTAGTATTTAGCTACAATTCAACTAAATTTAAAAAATTTCTCGTCTTTCTTTAGCCTAAAAAAGACTGAATAATTTGGGTATTGCTTGATCATTTGTTAATCTAGAACAATTTGTAAATATCTTTTCTTTTAATTTTAATATAAAAAAATAATATTTGATCTAAATTATTTTAGAGTAAAAAATAAATTGTCCAATCTAAACATAAATATCTAAACAAGGATTACGGAAGTAATTTTATAAACTTTCAATAAAATTAATTTTATATATATATGTCGTAGTAATTATAGAATTATTACCTAATGTATCATATTTTTAGGTACTTTTTACTAAAGTTAATGAAATTTTAGGAATTTATAGACGAAATATGTGTTAATAATATAACTTACATTTCACGTTAATTCATATAAAAAGAACTTCTACTACTCATATACATACATACATATATATATATATAGCATTATTGTAAAAAGAATACTATATATTATTATAATTAATTATTATTAGAGAGAGAGAGTTAAGTCTTGGGTGCAATGAGTAGTAGGAAACAGCAGAACTTCCATCGTTGTCAAGATGTCTAAGGCAGTCGAAAGAAAGATATAAAAGAGCCTCTGAAATCCTGCCAAATCAAATTCCAATATAGCACATCCATGAATGATATTATGTCCACTTTGATCAACTTTTTTTCTCATTAATTAAAAAAAAAAAAAAAAAAAACTATCATAACGCCCTATCCCCACATTTCATTTTTCTCTCCGCAATCCGTTCGGCCTTCCACTTACTCTCTTCTGTTACTTCGTCCACAGACTTTTTTTCTCCATGAAAAGACCTTCCCAACTCACCCCACAGCAACAACTACTTAGACAACTAGAAAAAAGTTCCTTTCCCACACGTCACTAGTCCTGCAATTTCCAGACATCCCACGACGACAGCTCGCTAGCAAGCTAGCTAGCGTTTCTTCCTCTCTTTCTCCTTCAACTTGTGTGTGTGTGATCAGAATTGTGTTTTGTGATGAAACTAGCTCTTAACAATTAAGCAGATAGACTTATATTTTGATTGATTATAGTATATATATGTATACGCATGTTCTAGCTAACTCTTTTTGTTTCAAGGAAAATGTGTTAGTTTGCATAATCCTTCGGTATGAAAAGGGTTGGCTTACTTTTTTTCTTTTTGTTTCTCTGCATATAATCTGAAGTTGCTTACTCCAAGCAAGCTGCTAATTAATTAGTACTGGATTAATTTGATCTGATCATGGGCTAGGCTTTTTGAATATGAATTGCTGATAATTAAGGCTTGCGGGAATGTTTAATTAATAAATTGTTATCGTGTATAGTTTGGTCGGCCGAATCTTTTATTTTCTTGTCTCTCTTTTTAATCACTTGGAAAGAGAATGCGGCTGCGGCTCAGGCTCATTGACAAAATAGCTAGGTTGCTGCAATTAAAGTTAGAAAATTTAATAAAGCAAAAAGGATATAAAATAAAGATTTGTTTCCAAATTTTAATTTTCTGATTACGACATTAATATAAATGTGCGTGGATTAAAGAAGATGAAATTAATAATCTTGCTGAAAATTAAAATATTCCAAGACTAACGGCCGCCAAACAAAAATCCAAACTGGGGATTATATTTAATGTAGAGGGCGTTAGTTGGACTGGCTGTGGGCATGCAGTTCATAAGTAAAAATCTGAAAGAATATTCTTGTTGGCCCCTCACATCTCAACACATTCGTGCGCCCGGCCTTGCCCTGCCCTGTGCTATACTACATACATGTATAATATACATACACACGCGCAAATAAATTTGTAAACATTTCAACACTTTTACTGTCTGTATATAATTTATGATTAATACATAGTGTTCTGATGAGAGCAAGGGCAAATATTGGTTATTCCTCGTTAGAGCCCATGTGAAACAGCAGTGCAAGTACGATATGTATATACATATAGAGAGAGAGAGAAAGGGAGAGTTCATGGAGAAAACCTGTAGACAAATGGGCACCATCCATTTCTGATCTAGTGACGCCTACTGTACATAAGAATCTATATGATTACAGTATTTGCAATTGCAGACATATCAGTCAGCTCAATACACAGCTAGCTAGCTAGATATGATATCATCAGCTGTTTCTAACGTCTTTTCTGATTAAGATCGCCTGAAATCTTATCTTAAAAATATATAATTGAAGTTCCAAAATTTTCTATGCATAAAACACTTTTTAGATAAAAATTAATTATTATTATTATTTTATTATTTGGCAAAATTCATACGTGCGCATTAATTAGTTAATTAATTAATTAATTAATTAACTAACTATGTCGTGCGTGTGCACGCGGAGGAAAGAGCTCTCGACTCCACGTGGAGGTCCCAGTTCTGAATGGGAAGCCTAATACTACTTTTTATTTTCTCTGATTCCGAAAATATATATTTAAGCAATGAGGGGGGTGGGTTTATTCCTTTCCGACAAGTCCATGATATCCAAAAACCAAAGGTTCAAAAGTGTAATTAATAAATCTCCCAAAAAGATACCAAATTGAAGCAATAGCCAAAGGCAGTATATGCAGAATTCCATGCAACAATCATAGCAGTTTTAATCAATTTTCCTCAATTCTAATGATGATAGAGTGATGCATCAGATATTTGATTGGTCCCACCATGTCTCTATTTTTGTCCATTTTCCCTTCTCCCATTCTTTTCTTAGTTTTTTTAATTAAACTTGGCTTGCTTTCCACTTTCTAAGGGATATGTTACTTAAGGTAAGGTAAAACTTAACCATCCTTACCGACTTTTAAAAAACATAAATTCTAAAAATTACAAACACCCACATCGTTAATAAATATATAATCTCCTCACCAAACTTTATCACATACTCTTTAACCACATTATTGCTTGCACTCTTGTCTCCGATAATATTATCTGGAAGTTAATTTTTTGCTTTTAGAAAGTTTGTATATAATATTTTCAAAACATTGTTAGTTTTATAAAATATTATTTAAAATAAATAAATTTAAATGAAATAAATTAATAAGATAATATCCCACTACATTATTATCGGTCGAATTATAATATAATTAATTGTAACTACTAAATTACTTATTTATCCATGTAATAAACATAATATTCAACTTTTACAAAAAATTATACACAAAATTAATGTCTATAAAAGAAACAAAAGTTGACGCATAATCTCATGATATAAGATAACGCACACAACTCTTCTTTATCTCTCTCGAAAATAATTTTCTTTAAAAAAAATACCTTAACTTATAAATAAAATTATACTCCTGCAACATTCATTTTATCAAATATCTGGTGTAAGCAACTGAAAGAAGCAGAAAACTACTAATTAATTCCAGGAATTTTATCGAACAGATTGTCTTCGAAAAAAG
Source organism: Melia azedarach (assembly GCA_028052125.1). Taxonomy (NCBI): domain Eukaryota; kingdom Viridiplantae; phylum Streptophyta; class Magnoliopsida; order Sapindales; family Meliaceae; genus Melia; species Melia azedarach. Next base: position 2,352,221 of record CM051394.1, on the reverse strand, counting down.
CAATGGCAGAAATCATTTGATCCAAGATTCTAGAACGTCAAATTCGGCCATGACCTCCTCCGAAAGCTTACTATACTCCCTTCGTTTCGGTAAGCCCAACAAGAAAACTATCTAGGCCAGAGCCCACCCTCAAGGCTTAAATGAATTTGAGCTCACTTGGGCCAGACTGTTTAAAAATCAAAACTCGCTCAAGACTTTTCCGAAATTTTTAGAATAATTGAATCACGGGGAATCTGATTTCAAAGCCTAATTGCAAGGCATAAAGTAACAAAATGAAAAGGATGCAAGGCACGTGTTTCTAATTCAACGGTTTGTGCAGAAATATCGACGGCTCAAAAGCGAATATTCGTTTGTGATTAGGGTTAGGTTTTAAGAGTTTCATTCACGCCCCATCTATATATATTCATAATTCATACATAAAACACTGTAAAGCAGTTCAGTTCTTCTTCTGATATCTCATCTCGTGGGTGTTTGAATCTCGGAGAAAAGAAAGAAATGGAGCAAACTTTCATCATGATCAAGCCCGATGGGGTCCAGAGAGGCCTTGTACGTTTTCCAACTATACACTTTTTAATCTGAATTAGTTTCTGTGTTCGTAATTTACAAGAGTTTTTTTCTTTTTTAAAATTTTGTTTTCTTCTTGTTGGTCCTTGTTTGGATCATGTTTGGTTGAAAAGAAAGTAGAGGAAGAGGAAAAAAAATTATTTTGTGTTCTTGCGTCATTAGTGTTTTCGGTGAAAGAATTTTTTGGATCCAAATTGAATTTAATTTAAGATGGTTTTCATGTTGTAGAAACCAAGAATATTAGTGTGAGGACTAAGATTTTTGTAAAAGAACATTTTTCCCCTCATTTATTCTAGGTATTATAGTGTTAAATTTTCTCAACGATTTATGTGTTTCAGGTTGGTGAAATCATTAGCAGATTTGAGAAGAAAGGATTTTCCTTGAAGGGTAAGTTTTTTTCTCCCCGAATTGCTGCATCCTAGATATCATATTTGTTGGGATAATCTTTATGGCTCGCATCTAAGGTTTGAGATACTTCCCACCTCAACTTTTTGCCAAATTTTATAGAGAGTCTCACTTTTAGTTTGAATTGGTAATACAGTTAGATTGCTTTGCAATGTTGGATCTGAAAAAGTAGCAAGCAGAAACACGACTATATTGATCTTCCAATCCTTGCTAAATATACCACAATCATGTCTTTTTTTAATGAGAATTTGATTGGGTATGTTTTGCTTATTGTGCAATTTTTCTGTATTTATTTGAGTGAAGGTTTGAAGCTATTGACTGTGGAGCGCTCATTTGCTGAGAAGCACTATGAAGACTTGTCTGCAAAGCCCTTCTTTCCCGGGCTTGTGGAGTATATTATCTCTGGCCCCGTTGTTGCTATGGTTTGGGAGGGTAAGAATGTTGTTGCAACTGGTCGCACTATTATTGGAGCCACCAACCCTTCTGCTTCTGCACCCGGAACCATCCGTGGTGATTTTGCCATTGATGTTGGCAGGTAATTTGCGTTTTGTTATTCTCTAGACTTGGTTGAACAAGTTAATTTTATTAGGATTCTTGAGCTACGGGCTATGTGAACTGTGAACATTGTTCAGTTGACAGCAGTTTCATTCGAAGTTTCTTTCAAAATGAAGTTTTAACAATCATACTGTATTCTGCAGGAATGTCATCCACGGAAGTGACTCTGTTGCAAGTGCCACAAAGGAAATTGCACTATGGTTCCCTGAAGGCATTGTTAGCTGGCAGAGCAGCCTTCATTCCTGGATCTACGAGTAAACTCCAATTTGGTTCAAGCTGAATTATTGCTCGCAGCCAACTTATGTTTCTGAGTACTCTTTATTGGTGAACCCTGTTATCAAGTTTTGATTTAAGTGGAATCGTGGTTTTGTGGGCTGCTGTTGATTCTGTGGTGCTCTGATGATTGATAGATGAAATATTCGTTCCAGTATGGTAATTGTCGCGGTAGTAATGATATGACTAAATTATGATTTGGGTTTTAATTTGAGTGTTCATGTTGAATTCTCTCTGAAATGCTTTGAGAACGCGGTGGAATATGGATTTCAACGAGTTACAATTGACTTTGTTGGAAAAACCTGTATGCGTATGAATCAATGTACGCCATTATTTCGTACGATTAACACTCACACACAACCTGAGAAAACGGTTTGCTCGTCGCGACTTATGGCTCTTACGCATTGGTGACTCAATCAGTCCCAAGTTCCATTCATTTGTTAGTTCACGAATTTTTTTGGTTTATTCATCCCTACCTTCGCGAATAGCATGTATTCAGTAATATGCATGCATATCGAATGATCTAAACCTCAATGCACTCGCATTCGCACGTTTTTCATGAATCAAATTCAATTGATTGGCGTGGTTTTAGTGCCATCAATATCCAAAATATAACTGCCACCATCGTGCGTTAGGATTGAAATCATCTCGGATGTTGAAAGTGTTCCAGAGTTTGATCGAAAAATAGGTTGTACATGGTAAGATACTGTCTAGAGTCTACCTGAAAGAACAGTGGCACAAGTTTTAGCTCGCGGAGCCAAGTGATGAAATCTAAACCGAAAAGAAAAATCAGTTCACGTTGGTTGCTAAACTGGTACCAAATATACCACACTCCGCCTACATAACATTTTTTGGGTATCGTAAATTTTGAGGTAATGGCCTGCAAGATGCAAGATATCAAACGTAGTTGGCACATGAAAGCAACAAAACACTTGAGTAACTAGTCTCAACCTTACAAACTCAATAACCCCATTTTTCCCTGGCACAGAAACACTTAGCGAATTCAAGACACTTTCTTAAAAAATCGAGTGGAAATGCGCAAACATGGCTTTTAAGAAGAGATATAAAAGGGAGCGACATATCATGTACAAAGCACCATTTAGTTAAGAGAACAAGGCAAAACCAAATATGGAGGATAATGTGACCAAATGATGGCATGCTTCTTGCTGTTACAAGCCAATTTGTTAACTTTTGGAACTGCTATTCTATCTAGTGAGAAGGCTGTACGAGGGCAATTCTTCTAGTCGAGTTATTTCATCAAGCAGAAGCTCCCTTTCCAATTGCCGGCGTGTGGCTTTCATTACCGTCTGCAAAGTATCAGAAAACATGCATATATTCAAACAGATTGCTGAAATGGTTTTATCCACTGAGATACCCAAAGATGGTCCAAGAATCAATTTGCAATATACAAAGTTAATATTGTAAGTACTCTTGACTACCTCCTTTTAATATATTATTTGTATATGAAGCTTCACAGAGCACAGCGACTATATTGTTGGATTGCTCCAACCACAAACCTCTGATACATCCAACTATGATAATACTGTGACACACAGCTAATAACATGAAGCAAAATGGTGACCTAACAGAATTTATGAAACTACCACTAGAAGTTGGGTAGACAGGTAAAACAGAACACAAGGATAGAAATAAGACCAATATATAGATACACAAATCATTTTCCATTCATTATTTAGCAAGTTGAAGAAATACATACATTAAAATCCATGTATGAAGCACGCATCGAAAGCCATTGGTGATCCATTAGCTTGAATGTGATGCAATAGAGAAGGTCAAATGCTGATTCATTTTCTGCAACGAAAAGAGAAAAAATGGTTGCAAGTCAATCAGTATTCATCAGAAAATAAATTTCAAGGAGCTCAATGTTTTGCAAGAAAGAAAAATATGCAACAGCTCGGAAGTATTTTGATATTACCTGAAAGAAACTTCAAAAAAGTTGCTCCCACAATGTTTCGTGGTTTGACTGTAAAGTTGAGCATTTTAACTTACATAGTCATTATTTTATCAAAAAGAATTTAAAGAAAGCATAAAATACTATACTATTAATTAGAAAACTGAGTGAAATTATTTGAACCATTCAAGCTGATAACTGTAGCACACGCAGATACTTAGTTATTGAAACAAGGGATAGGATCTTTTAGCAGAAGCATGCCATGTTCAGTTACAAATGATGTAAACTAAACAAATGGAACTTTGAAGCATTATATCTTTATAACGAAAGGAGAAACAATAGGCACCTGCTTCAAGATCAAGCATCTGAATGAGCATGAATGTAATGTTAACACCAGCTACAGCAAATGGGTATTCCCACACTGACCTATCACCTTCCTGCTTCCGAAGAAGATCCTGGAAGGACTTCTGAAAAATAACCAATAAAAAAGAACAGATTAATAATGTAACAAAACTTCAGAAAGAAAAAGTACAGGACTAGAACTTTTACAAAACTGAAAGTGAATTAGTTACACACACACCTCTGCATTACACCAATGCATCCTACTTCTTCATGCAGCTAAGACAAAGGTACAGAACATTCAAACAGGTACCAGCTTCATGCCTCAAGCATGCAAACTGGATGCCCCAAGGGGTAAACGATGCAAATTCCTGCTCACTTCAATTTGCCATTTTGAATAGCTAACTATTTCATTATTTTCCTAAAATTTTCCATTTTTCCCAATAACTTAAAATATTTGAAAATTATATGTTTTAACCAAAGCATCATCCTAATAGAAGAAGTTATCAGCTATACTACTTTTACAAAACTTTATCAGTTCCCAAACATCAAATTTATTATGACACACATATCACAAACGTTTATTTGGGGAAAAAACCTATATGGAGTAAGAGACAGCAACAAGTACCGGGAAATTTCTAGCAAAGAACAACAAATTCTCCAATGATATGAAGCCACCACCCCTGCCAGACATCCAAATACAATAAAAATTATGAAAAAGAATTTAATGGGAAAAAAGAACTAGAACAGGCAATAAATAAGAACAGAAGACTACCAATCTACCTGAAATCTGTTGATGGATCCTTTCCTTGCCAACCCATTTCCTTCCACTGCTCAGATATTAAATCCCGGAGTTCTTCTTCTGGAAAAGCAGCATTCCACAAAGCCCTCAAAGCTTCCTACAACAAAGTAACAGTAACATATAATAATGAGAATAGAGGCTTTGTACTCCAATAATTGATCAACCTACAGTTAAGAGAACTTTTTTCTAAAATGAACACAAAGAACATGGGTCCACGAGGATGACAAACCTAGAATCATGTAATTAAACAGTTTACTATAAGTATTTCTAATTAAATCCACACGGTTCACGGAATTTTCAAGAGTAACTTACCTGGTGCTCAGGAATTGAACTATCATATCCAACATCTATACGATTCTGCAGCCTCTGCAAGCATTCCTCCTGACAGAACCAAAGCCAAAAACTAAACTATTTACATCTGCAACATTAACTACAAACCAAAACTGAGACAAATCGAACCTAAAAAAAATTGAAAATACAAGTCTGCTTGCTTTATTAGCACTGATTGGACATTGGTTGCAGAGATATTACAGGCACTTGTTAAGACGAGATAGAAGGACACGCAAGGATCACTCTCTCTCTCTCTTCTGTGCGCAAACAACTGCCAACTAATCAGATCCAGAAAAGAAATGTTACCTGTGTGGGGGTTAAATCAAATGAAGGACGAGGATCACTCTCTCTCCTCTGTGCACAAACACAAGAAAGACCTCGACCCAACCATGCAGCTGATCCTGCCACAACCTCAGCTGTAACAAATAAAACCATCTACTCATGAAAATGGAACTCCTAACCTTTCAACTGCAAAGTTTAAGCTATCATCTCCATCAACTTCATATGTTTAATTCACCACTATATTTATCTAAGTATAACTATGCCATGCAGTAGAAAGAAAACATTAAATTTTCACACATAGGCGTCTTACAATTTCCAAACAACTCAGATGCCTACATGACAGTAATTACATCAAAACTTTTACAATGCAAATAGTAGTATTCAGAATTTATAACAAAGAAGCAAGGCAACGAACATAGGAACTAAGATCCAAAAACCTTGCACATTATTTAAATCTTCAAGCATAACTAAGCACCATGGAACTGGTAAGTAATTCGCATCAATCTTATTATTGAATATTAATAAGGAATTCACAGTTTGTATATTTCACTTCATCCAAATTTAAATATTAAGCTAAGATAAAACTAATACGGAAAATAACCTCTCCAAAACACAAAACAAGAATATTCAGAAATAGAAAATAGTATTTACAACAAGCTCACCCACCACAACAAATTTGAATCTCCGTAAACATGAAGAAGCTAGCGAGAATTTTTTGGAAGCTAAGGATACAACACTGAGTTAACCTCCAGATCCAAATTTCAATAAAATACAAACAACAAAGAAAACCAATAAATTCAGTAGAATTACAGTGAGTATGTATTAGATAAGAGTAAACAGAGAGAAGAAAGAAAAATACCAGAAGTTGAATGACAAGTATTTCCTCTGTCAAGACCTTGAGAAATCCTCCTCACAGCAACAAACGAACCTCCTCCTCTCTCATCCATCACTCTTATCTTCTCCCTATATCATCGTCTCCAATTCACAAACCCTAACGAACTGAAAACGCACACAAAAGGACACTCAGATTCTAATTTGTTCAAACATTTGCTAAACTGAGAGCAAACAATAGAATACAGTCAAAAACGAATCCAAACAGTCGCTGGAAGCACACACAACATAAATAATCAGATTCTAGTTTGTTAGAATTCTGAACTGAAGCAAACCGTAGAATACACCGAATCAAAATAGTACCTGAGGCAACGGAAACTTACGAACCGGAACCGGAACAGGAACCGAAAATGTAGGAAGAATCAGTACCGATGCGGATCCGAAACAGTAGTAACTGAGTCCAAAACACCGAAGATTCCACAAAATTCGAAGAAAATAGAATCAAAAAATTTCAACCTCTACTATTAAGCAAAGAAATCAGTTTAATTAAAACTTTTCAAGTGCCGCAAAAAGAACACTGAGGTTCGTAAAAGAAGCTTGAAAGAGGAAAAAAAAAATGTAAAGAATCTTTAAGCGCGAGAAAAGCTAGGGTTTCGAGATCTACAACACGAGAAGGAAGTTACAAAGACATCTCTTTCTTCCTTTTCTCTCTCTCTCTCTCTCTCTTTCTTTCCGTTCTGTGAGAGTTTTGGCACGATGGGGGTGTTGTTGGGTTATGTTTAGAGGATGGATAGGTGGGGCCGGTTAAGTGAGAGAGGATCGGGGATTACGAAAAAGGTTTTAATTAGGCAACGCTTGTGTTCTCTTGAATCTTTGGTATTAATAATTGTTTTTCCTTTTAGTTGTACTTAATTATTTTTATTAAGAGGTTTTAGGATTTTTCTAAGTAACGTATTTGGCAAAATGAATCGGAGATGATGGAGATGCGTGTGTTTTAAAGGGCAAAAGGCGCAAAGCGGGAAAAGGCAGTGATTGGTAGGCGGTCGCTCGCTTAGTGTAGTTAACTGTTAGGTTTCTCTTTCGATTTTCTTGTTAGCTATTTTGATTATTTTAGGTAAAAGAGGGTAAATTGGAGAATAAATATCTGTCATATAGGTCTGTGGGATTTTATTTCTTTACAAATGAAGATGTAGTTGGCTATTTTATCAAATAAGTCCAAAAAAGTCTTAGTCAAATAACCAAATTGTCCCTTTTTAATTTTTTATTTTCACATTATATATGTAACTTAAGACTTAAGGATACTTTATGCTTTTTACAAGATAATACTTACTTAACACAAATAGACAAGTTATTTTTTTTATTTATAAAAATATAAAATCTCAAAGATTTATTTTTTAAACGCGTGTGTTTATCAATGCTCACTTTAGCACTAATTTTGACTAAAATTTAGTTTCAATATTTACTTTCGAAAGTGGTTTTCTCTGTCATCTCAATTCGATATTTAAAAAAATAATAACAATGTGTAAAATTATATATAAGGTGGGATGGGGAATTCCGAAATGGAGCGATGAAAAGAAAGAAAAAAGAAAAGGTCACATGGGATGCTACCAAACACGGACCAGACCATGATGGGATGGAGTTCATTTATACGAGACCCCACAGTAACATCATTTGTACTTTGCTCACTCATGATAAATACCTCCAAATTAGAGTTATGGTCCACGCGCATGGCATTCTCCTCCAATTGATATCAAAACTCAAAAGTTGTGGTCGCTTTATTCAATCTTTTCCATGTAAATTAAATACTTCATCCTTTTTAGTATTATGCTTTTCGTCAACTTTTCATGGCTTTAAATTTATTTTATGTTAAGAGAGAAAAGAAAAAAAAAATGACATGTACCCCTTAAATTTGGAGAAGGAATAAATACTCCCTAAAGTTTGTGAGTTGAAGGATACATAATGCACCTGACTTTTGACAGATTTGTTAAATTATTATTATTTTATTTTTAAATTTTTAGTAAATAATAAAATAAGATATAATTTTTTTAATAATATTAAATTCAATCCTTACTCAGGCTACACTAAAAACTAAAATAATAAAAATAATTTTTTTAACTTATTATTTTAATAAAAAATTTAAAAAACACCATTATCAAAAAAAAAATTACAATAAAATTGATCAAATTATGATGTTAAAATATTTCTAACTTTCTCTTTTACTTTTCTTAGTGATAATTTGATATTTTATTATCAAAAAATTTAAATGAAATACTTTTAGCATCTTATTATATATGATATGTCTATTAAAAAAATTATATTCATCGTATTTTCTAAAAAAATTATGAAATCATAATTAATATAAATAAAATATACAAATATATAAATATCTTTTTTAAATAAAGATTTTCGATGGAAAATATCACTCGTGATTTAGAAACGTCTAGTGTATCTTAAATCACTTGAGTCATGTCTAAAAGGCTAAAAAATATATATACATGTCATACTTATTACAAAATAAAATAATTAAAATTCTACTCTTTTATATTTTAAAAAATTAAATTAAATTTTCAATAAAAATATAAAATAAATCTAATTAATAATTTTATTAACAAGTGATACTAAATTTAACTCACATATTATAATTTATTACTCTTCTATTAATAAAAAGTTTTTAATATGATTTAATTTAATTTTAATTAAAAATATAAAAAAAGAATAGAATATTAATTATTTTTATTTGTAATAAATATAACATATGTATTTATATTAGTTATGAATTTTATGATAATAAAAAAGAGAGAGAAAATGTTACGGGATAAATCGTCAATTTTACTAAAAAAATAAGGCGGTTCCATTACTAGCTGTTTGGTTTGGCATTTTATGACTCGTGGCGCTGAACCCGTTACCAAACAAGTGAAAAACATTGTATCTAATTTAGTTTTTTATTTTTTAATTATTTATGCCGGGAAATTTGAAAATTGTTAGGGAAAGTCGTGCCGGCGGACAATATTTTCTTTCCAACGAAGCTTGCCCAATGTCACCAAAGTTGGTAGCCTTGATAGAAAGCTTGTGGACAAAACTATCATAGTCACTTTTATAATTTCTTTTTCTTTTTTGTTTTAAACAAAACAAACGGGAAAATGCCTTAGACCCCCCTAAGGTTTCATAGACTTACTTATCACTTGTCTAAGGTTTAAAATATCTTCCATTACGTCCAACTGTCAAATGAGATAACAATAGGACACCCTTTTTTGGTATAAAAGACCATTGTAACCTTGTAAAATATAAATAAGAGAAGAAAAAATGTCCTAGACCCCCTTCAGATTTTAGTGAATTACCCATCACTTCCCTAAAGTTTCAAATATGAGACATGCATATTAGAAGCTAATTTTGTATAAATGTTAGTTTATGGACTTCAAACAATGCTATTTTTTTCTATTGGTTTGAAATTTAAATAATAATTTATTTAATTTGACATGAAGATACATAACAATTAAAATATAATCTTTTATTGAATAATTAATTACTTGATTAAGTAGTCAATATGTCAACTAGTAAATAGTTAATTTATTTGGTATGGGCTAGATTGCATAATAAATGAATTGATTTCAGCGAAAAAATGATTAATAATTTTAAAATTAAATAATGCCTTGTTGAAAAATAAATTTTTAATTAAGAAAGTACATGATAATTATTTTAATATATGAATTAGTTGATTTCTTTTAAATGAATTTATTATATAATAAATTAAAAAAATCAACGAAAAAAATGATTAATAATTTTGAAATTAAATAATATATTTGATGGCAAATAAAATTTTTAATTAAGAAACTAAATGATACATTTCATATCAAATTAAACAAATTATTATTTAAATTTCAAATTAACAGAAAAAAATAACATTGTTTGGAGTCTATAAACTGACATTTGTACAAATCTAGTTTTTGATATACGAACTCTGTATTTGAAACTTGAGGGGGTTTAGAGTATTTTTTCTTCTTCTATTTATATCTTGTAGGATTATAACGGTCTTTTATCTTAAAAAAGGGTGTCCCACCATTATCTTATTTGACGGTATGACGTAATAAGAGACTTCTGAAACTTTAGGGGAATGATGGGCAATTTATTAAACCCAGAGGGGGTTTAGGGCATTTGTCCATAAAAAACGATACAAAGTCTCGAAAACTCACGGAAACTATACTACTACTAAATAAAACTCACTTTTATAATTTATTTTGATGATAAATTTTTATTAATTTACCTTATTATTTTACTATAAAAATGAAAATATAAACTTTATTTACATAATTTATATTATTATCACAAATTTGATATAATATTTATTAAATCAATTGGTATATGTAATAATGTTATTTAGAAAATAGAAAGGAAATGGTTAGAGCTTTCTAAGATATAATAAGCAATTTTTTTTTTTTTAATTCGTTATCATGAAAGTTGCGTCACTTAGAATAAATAAATAAAGCAAGAAATTCGAAGTACATAATTTCAAGGGATGTGTTGCCCGGCAGTCGACGTCATTCGATATCTTGTGGCGTTCAAAAAATCCCACACATTAACTTAATATAAAATAAAAATAAATAAAAAGATAAGAATGTGAATGCACGACGCACGTAAATAGTATGACCTAAAACATGTTTGACATATTCCCATACCTTGAAATTACAAAATTACAAAATTAAAAAACATTTTTTTTTCCCATTGCATATGGATTGAGTCTGTAGATTGGTATATGATTTTTAAAAGGAACATATAATACTTTAGTTATTCCAGATTAACTAACCTAATACCAATATTTTAAAGAGATCGGATCTCGCAAGAGGATTAAATTAAGTTGATATCAGGTGGTTATACAAGATTTCACGAAGAAAAGTTTTGTTAATCTGTACAGGTATCGGAAGTTGGAATATTTTATTTTTATTTATTTATGTATTTATTTATTTATTGGGTACAGCTACCGAACAAAGAGAAGCATTTATCAAAGAAAGCTCTAGATAGTCAAATACATAATCGATGTGCCTGCCGATGATGTGTGTATATATATATATATATATATATTATTGAGAATGGAATCGAACGTGGAAATTACTCTATGTCATCAAGACCTTTATCGGGCAAGTCTTCGTGTGTTACCAATTTGATTCGATTTTTTTATGCTATCGTTATACTTTACTAAATATTCAAAAAGTTCTATAAAAAGAGTCCTGTATTTTTGCTGGTACATTTTGTCGTGTGATCTAATATCTCGGAGGATAAAATAAGACATACTTGATATGATTGAATTTGATACTATGATAATTATTCATCGTTAGTTTACTCTAAATCAAGATTGAACTGGACCAGATAAGTATTAATTTGTATAAATAATTTTTATAATTTAACAATGTACACGTTTATAAATTATAGATACGTGTGAACCAACAAACGTTAGTGGAGAGTTTGAAAAAGGAAACGACAAAAGCAATAAAAAAATTGTTTCGCATTTTTCTGCTGGCATTCGTATCCAATTAAAACGAATCCGATTCGTAGTTGCACCTAAATGCTGCTTTTCATTTTTATTCACTAATTCATGTTGGGTGGGCTATAGTTCAGTTCGTTACTAAACGTTACTCTAACTCTAAAACTACTTTAGGCCACGTTAACAAATCTTATTTGGTCTCACTTTATATATATATTATTATATCAATGTTAGCGTAAAACCAAAAAGAATTGAAACGTCATAGTCTAGTCCTCTTCAATACCAAATTGGAAAATTAAAGCAACAACCAGACCTAAAAAGTTGGCAATTGTTTTGGGTACAAGTGGGGCCTTATTGTTTTCCAATGGGCCCAAGTTGGAAGAGTTTTGGGCTTACATTATTAAGGCGGCCCGTATTTTATAGTCTAATTATTAAACCATTATCCATTAGAGAGCCTGCTATATGATGTATGGACAATGCGGTCTAGTCCGCGAAACCCAAAGAATTGACAGCTAATTTTTATTTATTTTTGGAAAGCTTTGTATTTTTAAAATTTAATAAATATCCAATCACATTAAAAAAAAAAAATGCATATCAAATTAAATTTAGAAATAATTTAAGCTATTTTTTTATTACCTATTTACGATATATTATTATGATCTGAACCGGAAGAAGAGACAGATTGACAGACAAACTGGATAAATGGATCTGGTATCTAGCTACAATATTACCCCTAAGAGTTAGTTGTTTAATAAAAAACCGACAGGGTTATTTCTGGAATAGAAGAAAGCTTCAGTACCAACAATTGAGCCTAGCGCATTTCAGAATTCTATCAGGGAAAGAAATGGCGAATATGCAATATTCAGGATGTTTCCATTGGAACAGCACAGCTAAATTAGGGTTTCATCACACTCTCAATCTTTCGTCGTCATCCACAATTCCGTATTTGAACTCTAAATCATCAAAGGTCGATTCTCGAAAGCTGTTGATAACGCAGAGCTACAAGAATCACCAGCAGCAGCAAAGGAGAAAAAATAAAGATAGAGTGGAAGTGAGGGGCAAGAAAGAAAATGTGTGGAGTATTGACAATGAAATGGCAAAAGCCAAAGAGACAGAATTGGCTAAGAAATCCCAGCAGAGGAGGCGAAGAGGGAGGAGAGGGGCTAGAGGAAGAAGAAATAAGAGTGGTCAAGTTATGGTCTCTGCTGCCATGTTAGTGGAAGTTGAAACTGTTCTTCAAACTCAGGTATTTGTTTTGTTAATTCGTTGTTAAATTGAAAGAGTGATGAGAAATGCTTGAATTTATGTTAGTAGTTATGAATAAAATTGTTTCAATTGTGTATTTCAATATTTTATTGATTAGGTTTGAGACATCAGAGACATAATATGTTAGGTTATGTTTTGGGATTGAGATGTTCTGGTTTTAAAGGTATAGCTGCTGTGAGATAGAATCATTTGATGTCAAATAAGTGTAAAATGAGTGGTTTCTGCTAAAAGTTGTGTTTTGGGAAACGCACTAGCTTTATGTAGTCAAGTATTAGTGTAGAAATGGGTATTTTCTGTTTAACACTTTAGCTGCTGCCCTTTGAAGTAGTCCTAAACTAAGCCTTAATATGTTATCAAAGACATACCTTAATCAGACTAAGGATTTTGCATTTCGTATTGAGCATTTGCACATTTATGTGTCTGAAAGAAAAATAAGCTGAATTCTGATGTTTCTTGGTTTGTTACATAATCTTTTGTTTTTGTACGATTATGGTACTTTATGTGGATATGCACATGCGAGGACTACTGAAGAGAGTGGTAACATTTTTTTTTTCAGGAACCTGTAATAAAACCGGCATGGAATACATTTACGAGCAGTGTGAGTGGGATATGGAAGGGAGTTGGAGCAGTGTTTTCTCCCATTACTGCTGAAATGGAGCCAATTGAAATAGGAAGCAAGCATGAAAACCTATACGACTGTTATACTCTTGCTCGTGTTGAGGCAGTGCCATCCATTTCTGGAGGACAGGGATCTCAAATTCAGAGAAAGATAAATTGGGTGACTTTGAACCCTTATGGTGAAATCTTGCAGCATCTTGGAGGCAGCAGTAAAAGTAAAGAAGAGGTCAAGGATAGGAATGCGTTTTCACCCCCAAAGGAAACGGTTGATGCAAGTGTATCGAATCATGTTTTGCCTAATTTTCACTCTTTTAACTTTGAATCAAGTGATGTGATGGAAGAAGATGTCATGGACAATGAACCTGGCCTTGTTTTCTTTGAGGTATGATGTAATCCAGCCCAAATGGTGATTAGTTATGTATTGCATATATGACTGCAAATTGAAGAAAAAAAGTTACTATTTGCATGAAAACATTGTGAAGAATTGTTTATGTTATTAACCTAAGAAATGAACAACATATACTATAAACAAGTTATAATACAAATATACAAAACAATAACCTTTCGTTTTGGAGCATGTTAGCCACTGTTATCACAGTGATTTAAGAAGTGCTTCCTATTTCTTCGCAAAACATTGTTATTATAATGTATGTAGATGGGATTAAGGTATCTTACATGACTTGCTTGTTGAGGATGTGTTAGATCATTCAACTGTCACTGATGTGCATATCTTATTGATGAAACAAAACAGGATTTCCTCTGTATCTTCTTTTCTAATCATTGAGGCCAATAATTTAGTGATTTAAATGGTTGATTGGCAGGATGGATCTTATTCTAGGGGTCCAGTTGATATGCCTGTTGGTGAAGTTGATGATTCAAAATATTACCTTTCTCCTACTTTCAAGTTTGAGCAAGTAAGTTTAGCATTTCCTGTTAGTGCCAGTTAATGAATTAAATAATATATATTTTTAGTAATTGTTGCGGTGATTGAGAATTTTTAGTAGAGCAAAAGTTAAATGAACGGACTGTACCTTTTTAGTATGCATATTTTACTAGCTTAGCAATAGCCGATTGAGTTATATTCTTTTGTTATACGCTTAATTTACTGTTTCAATAATTCATTTCTTTGTCTACGTTTAATACACTCCTCGACAATAGCTGGATGGTGCTTAGTGTACTGATTTAATCAATTCTTTCTTTGACTATCTTAATATGTATAAATTTGCTAGAAGAAATTTGAAGTAGACGTTCAATATCTTTAAAGATGAACTAATTACTCGGTGCTAAATGTTTTCCTTCTTAGTGTTTGGTTAAAGGATGCCACAAAAGACTCCGTATTGTTCATACCATAGAATTCGGTAACGGGGGTTCAGACATACAGATAATGAGAGTTGCTGTTTATGAAGAACAATGGGTCAGTCCTGCAAATATTCGTGACGAAAGGTATTCTTATCTTCAGACCCATCTGTTACAGGTGTTGCTCTAGATTTGATTACGTGTTAACTCTATGATGCTGTAAACAGTGATCTGGAGTTTGATTTAAAGCCATTCTCACAGCAGAAACGGACTCATCCATCAGAGCTGACTGGATCTTGGAAGGTATTTGAGGTCAGTGCTACTCCAGTGTTTGGCGATGAGCTAATTACACAAGAAAGCGATGGCACACCTTATGTATACCTTTGCACAGAAACCTTGAAAAAAAGGAGCTTGCCGGAGAGTTCAGCCTACTTCAGAGAGGAAGAGATGCAAGATATGCAAGACGTTACTGTTCTTTGGTTGCCGGGAGGTGTGACGGGTTATGTGGATATTACCAAGGACGGCGTGCTTTGTATTGGAGTTGGGTGGTATTCTGATGAGGCAATCAATCTTGTTATGGAAAGGGACTACGGGGTAGATGGGAGGCTGAAAGAAGTCCGATGGAAAACGGAGGTAAAGAGAAGATGGTCTGATCCAATGACACTGTAAATTTTCGCTCGATTACACCTTTTATTTCCTTTAATTTTGTTCACTTTGTATATTATGTAGACCAAGCTGGCTATGACAATAGTTATTATGACAGAAAATTTTTAGTCCCTGTACAACTTTGCATGGAAAAATGATTTACCCTTATTCTTTCCAATAGTATAAACTGTTCTTTATCCAAAAGTGCACATGAAGAAAAAAGAGGCAAATATGTTGTTTGTGTTCATAAAACCTGACGCCTTTCATAACACAAAGTAACTTTCCACTCACCCAGCATATCCAAATCCACATATCCTCACATAAACCACGCACAAACCCAGATAATAACAAAGGCAAAAGAATGTCAAATGGAAAATCCTACATGCTAATGAAGCAGCTGTTACAAAAACCAATACGAGACCACGAAATAGACATTGTATGGCAGGAACCATGATGCAGTTTATATGGGCTTGATCTTGAAGTGAAGCGAGATGAGAGAGAACACAAAGCATTTCAAGTCCTGCAATCACAAAAACTGCCAATAAGAAAACAGTGGAGGGATGCATAATCCAAGAGAAACAAAAAGTTCATAGGTTGCAGCACGACAAGAGGTCTACCATAAAATTGCTGAGAAATAAAATAAACTAATTCAAAATATTCATGTAAAGAGATTATTAGACAAGTGAGATAACATTTCTGAAGTTTAAAGGTGGGTGTTAAACATTGGATTATCGCATAGTTTCCCCGTCCCAAAAGTCTCTACAAATCTGTTCAGTTAGCATATCCTTCAATAACCAGTAATAGCAAGCCAATAATGTGTAAATTTTGAACTTTTAATAAGCCAAATAACTTCACAACACTTTTTTTCCAGGTAATAAGACTGAAAATTAATTTCTCCACATCTCAGCATATCCTACACACTTGAGAAGACAGAGCATACAAGAGAAACCCTAAAGCATAGAACCTTCAACATTCCTTGGCAAGTGGCAACTTTAGGAATAAGAGGTTATGGAATTTCTACATCTTATGATAAAATCAGGAATGACAGATCTCATCGGGGGAATCCTCGTACAACCTCATATCTAAGTTTGAATAAAACCTTGAAAAGGGTGAACAGATCTCAAACTGAAGAAGCTTCATTCCTAATATAATAGCAGACTCACAGGAACAATGAAAACAAAGCACACAAATAGTTACTAGGAAAACATAATTATAGAATTGTAACTGCTACTACTCTCATAGCCATTGCTGAGTGGTATACATGAACCCCCATCAATACAAAGCTCAAAGTGAAATCTGATAAATTTTGCCTTAAAAAACTAAATGTGAGAAAAAATAATGAACACGTAGATCAGCTCACCTGAACAAGATAATAAAATATGCGAAGGCCTTCAGGATCCTTACTACTCTGGACATCAACAAGAGACCCAATTTTTGAAGTAGTAAAGGAAATATGTTCATTTCCCATTACAATCTCTAGCTCCTGCCGTCCAACACGATCAGGTTCCGGCCAGTTGTTATCATCTTCCTTCATGATCTAAACAAAACCACCAATCCTTTTTAACATATCCGAAGAAGCAGCCCAAACAAATAATTAAAAGCTATATGACCTAAAAACGCATGAACAAAAGATAGGTCAATGTGAGAAGGAAAAAAAAAGCAGGTTATAATCAGGCCTCCGAATCAGAGTGCTCAAGAAAGAAGGCATCTCTAAGAGCAGACATGCAGACCCAATAGAAATTTCAATTTCTGTGCACATAACCATCCTACCTTCATATCTGTTAATTCCAGAGCATACACAGATTATCAAGATATAAACTTAACTTCACAAAATATAAGAGGAAGAGATAAAATTTTCTGTAGCCAATAATCCCATAAAACAGTGTGAAAGGTGTAAGTCATAACTAGTACTTCGAATCAAAACCACTACCACAATAGAGAGCATCATTAAGGGCAGAAAGTCCAGACACAATCTCAGATTTTAATTTCTGTGCACACTACCATGCCATCTTCATCATTCATAAATTCCAGAGCATCAGCTTATTGTGAACAGATCATTAACAAAATCATTTGGATGCAAAAACATGACTATTAAAAAACTTGATGTAAAAGATAACTACAAAAATAATCCAAAATTCAATCTGTCAGACAACGTAGTCCTAATAAGATAACTACAACTAAAAAATCCTAAAACCCAATAATAAACGCGTTCAAAGGCTAAAAAAAAAAAAAGAAAAAGACGCTACTTGTAACCCTGCAAGCGAAAAACAAAAACCCTAAAAATCGAGACACCAAAAATTCGTTCCAAAAACCTTCAATTAACTCGATTAAACTCAAAAACAGAAGTATAATGAAAACCCTAGATTAAATAAATTCATAATAAACGGCGAAAATAAAGCAATTAAACAGAAATAATAATAGATAGAACAAAAAGAAACCTCGCTCTCGGCGATGATGCGGCGGCATTCACGGAGGACGGCGGGGGTGAGGAAAACTTCTTTGCGAATCATGGTATCGTTTTTGTAGTTGGAATTGTTGGCATAGCGGAGCTTTCCATCTGGCCTGAACTCGAACTCCAAAAACTCGTGACCGAATTTCCCCTTGTGTCCCACGTAATAACGCAGATAAAACTCGCCGTCTTCTTCCCCAGCCATTTGTTTCCTCTGTTGCTCTCTGTGTTTCAACGCGAGGGAAATAAAAAAAAATGGAATGGTCTCGTAAGCCTAACGGGTTTGGGTAAAATATCTACCGGAACTCAATAGGGTCAGTCGGTTTCCCACTCCGTCTTAAGTTCATATCTACTAAATACAGCCCAACCTTGTCTTGTAGTAGTCGGTTTACGCGTGGGTGTCCTTTAAAAGCATTTAGGGTATGTTTAGTATCATACCGTCTTTGTTCTTTCGCAACTACTTTGTTTATTTCTTCTTTTTTCTTTTTTAAATTTGGAGTGAAAGGATTTTGTTTGAGAAAAGTAATAAAAAAATTTAAAAAGTTTTTTTCATGCATTACTATTGTTGAGATTGATCAAAATTTTGATTAATTATAAATAAATATGCGCGTAATAAGCTATTTTCTAATGAAAAAAAGTAGTTATTTTTTATTATATAACTTTTTTTAAAATTATTTTAAAAGACGTGTTAACATATAAATATTTTAAAAAAAATTGGTAAACAGTAAATAATTATTTAAAGTCATTAAAACTCTTTTTTTTTACCCTTTAAAATGTCTTAATACATTGAAAGTTAGTTCATATAGAAAAAATTTCAACGAAGTTATTATAAAGGCAATCAACACATTAAAATGAATATATATAGACAATGAAAACTGAAAATATCAGCAAGAAGTTGACTTGAAACACATCTAAAGTGTTTGTCTACACTTTGGTTTTAACTTCTTGTTTCCGAATTTAAATTTACTGCTGCAGGTTAGGTGGTGGAACCGAAGGCCATTTGTGAGCTGGAAGAGGTTGAGGTTGAGGCCACCACCACGGATGAGCCGGCGGAAGTAGAACCATGAAATTAAAGTCCATGCGTGCCCACATTCTGGCTTTGTCGATGCACCTAATTCACAAGTATAAGCTAGGCCTTTGAAGTACTAGACCGACTAACAACTATGAACGTAGCAACAATTGCAATTTTTTTTTTTTGGTTTGTTTTATACTTGATCTTGATGAGAGGTTTTAGATAATTAATTTCAACATGCAATAGTAGCACGAAACCATTTTATACTCAGCATATATTGGGAAAGTAATTAAATTTTATTTATTTACTTTTAGCCTTTTACCCAAAAAAATTTATGATAATTAGTCGTAATTAATAAATAGAAAATAATTTTAAACTTTACTTTTGAGCAGTATATGAATGGTTTTGTATTACATAGATAGTTTTAACGTTACGAATTCTGCATAAAATTACTGCTAGCAGTATATATAGCTTTAATATATAATTAAATCCCATGTACCATCATTGACATAGTCTAAGCATTTTTTTTTTCGTTTTTTTATTTTGTGTATAATAAAAGACAACAAGCTACCTAATCTCTCAAGCAAGTTAGTGTTTTAACGCATGGATTCATTGCAAAAGTTATAATGTATTAATTAATTATATATATACATATAACAATATAGTGTGTAATTTACACTAATATATGGTTAATTTATTCAATCATATAAATAGAAATTTACGCCTCTTATACAAATAAAATCACACAAATTTCTCAAACACAACAAATAATCCAACAATATTACCAATAGCACTGCCTCTCCCCTAGCCCATAATAGCAAGTACAACTAGAGAAATAAATACAACCATCATACTGTAAACAACGTTACAGGAAATACTAGCAGCTGAACTCGGAGGTGGTGGTGAAGTAGTGGCCGGAGGAGTCCCGGCAGAAGGAGTTTCGGAACCGGAAGGTGCCGGGCTGCTGCCTGGGGTGGTGCTTGGCGCTGCTGTAACAGTGACTGCTAGTTTCATGCCACCAACACAGTGACCTGCTGTTGGGCATAAGAAGTAATTGGTTCCAGGCGCGGTCAAGTTTATTTTTGTGTTTCCATCGTTATGGGTTTTGAGAGCATTAGCAGAGGCGCAATTGTCATAATCACTTTTGCTTACCTCGTCCACCTTGTGATTTCCACCATAGTTGAAAACTGTTTTCAAAAAGAAAAGTTTCGCCCATATATATATATACATATCAGTTTTTGTACAACTAATAAAATTGAAATTTATATATATATTAAAATATTATTAACATTGCTCTAATCAATTAATGGTTTCACAATAATTAAATTGCAGAATTTTTTGTAGAAAATGATTTGAAAACTTGTTTATAATAATTTTTTTATTAAATTTATTATTTCTGAGAAGCTGAAAATAAAAGTGCTTACCAAGAACATCACCAACCGTGAATGTTTTACCAGAAAGCCAATTTGTATAATCATAACCCGAAGTCCAGCCGGTGCTGTCACCAACGGTGTACTCCACGGCATAGACGGCCGGAGCAGCCAGGAAGAGAAGGAGGAGAGCAGCTGCCATGTTAGCCATGTTAATCAAAAGCTGTTTCTATGCCTGGAAAATAAGAAGAATAGGGGAGAGAGAGAGAGAGAGAGAGAGAGAGAGAGAACTGATCAGTTACAAAGCGCTTTTGGGGATGTTATGTTATATAGAGAAATAGTGAAATACTTGGTCTATGACTTGAGATGAAAGTCTTCATCTCTCTAACTCGTTCATATTTGTTTAATGCATGTTTTCTTTCCCTTCATATATACAATAATACAACTGACACCAGAACGATACACTTGTTTAATTTGGTTCATCTCTTTTCCCTACCTAATGCATTTAGAAATTTGGCTTCTCTATAAGCTGACTTAGAATGCTCTTGTTGCATTCTGACTCCTTCAATATTAATGGAGTTGCTGACATAATTTTATGTATTTATTGTAAAACTCCTGGAAACTTCTTCCTTTTCAGACACTCTCAGAGTACTGTACTGTATCACTTCAATTCAGTAATACATACCATACATCAGAAAGTCTTCCAATTTGAGATTATAAATCACCCATCAGGCAAAACAAATTAATTAATTTCCATTAGATCAAGATATGTATTATCGTTAATTAATTACGTACAGCTTAAAATATAAATTTTCAGATAAAATTCATATTAACCATCATGATGTTGACTAAATTACATGTTCGACCCAGCGAGCTAACTTCTAAGCTAACCCAAGCCGCTTCATTACAAAACATAACCTTAGCCGAAACGAATGTCCGAGTTTTCAAAGATATAGAAAATATTATCATATCCAATTAATAATTTATATTATATGTTAACAAAAACATGGGATTAGGTTAGCATCTTCACATCCCACTTATTCAAAATTGTAGTAGTTATCAAAAGAAAATGTCTCTCATATTATATTACTTATTTGACTATCAAAATGTTGAAGGAGTTGGTAATTTAGTTGTTAAAGCATGCGTAATAATTTTATTTAATAAAAAATTGAAATTAAATTGCAAACCAGTTTGAGTGATTATTAATCTTATTGCTTACCTAACTTAATCTATTATAAAATAAAAGAGTGGTCAAAGCTTAACCCGTACATTTGCATAATCTGCCTCTTTTTTAATTTTTTATTTCTATAGATTAACTGTATTGAGAGATATACTGAAGATTCCTTCCTTGAAAGAAAACAGATGATTTTGGCCGCCACTGTAGCATCACTGTTCGTATTGTACCTAATTTGATAGATTAGGTCTAATTAATCTTTCTTTGCCATTACATCTGCTTTATAAATGATAGAGACCAAGCAATCGAAATTCAACAATGATTGCTGTCAATGAAGGAAAACCAAAACGACAAGTTTCACGGTCGAAAGACGTGACATATTTTATATTGCAAATACTAGTTCGAATTCAGCACCAAATTTTCTTCTTCTTCTTTTTTTTTTTTTCTTGAAAAAGATCGATTTAAATTTGATTTGATCACATCTGTTGCAACATACATATATACAAAATTATATGTATATATTAAGAGTGTTTGTATATCTATGTTATAAATATAAATTGGTATCCTAAATTCTCAAATTAAAAAGGAAATGCGGGGCGGCGGAGGAATTTCCTAACGGGGAAGGATGGAAAAACCAAGATTCTGGATAAGCTCAAAAATACAATGTGCTCCATACCATTCTCTAAATCTGCGGGAAAGAAAAGGAAAAAGAAAAACTTATGCTATTTTTGTTTCCTTCAAACATGGCCGCCTCCTAAGAGCGTTTAGGGTGTATTTGACATAATGCATTATTGGAGTGTATTGAATTGTAATAAAATAAAATTTTTATCTCATAATATTTTAAAATTACAACATTTTAATTTTAAACAATTCTTAAATGTTAAATATTTAACTTAACATAAATGTCTCAATTACTTCACTAGATTTAGGAACATTTCTTTTTTGTTCAAGTGGACATACTCCATCCGTAAATACGTAAACCAACAGGAACCCAACATTATTTACCACACTTTCAAATCTCCTAGCTTATCCGCACAACCCATGAGTTGAAAAATAAAAATGGATGCACGTAGACTTGGGAGTATCACTTTTACTTAATTTTCCTTTAGTTATTACTAATAATAACATGAGTTTTAAGGCTGGCCGGTCTTCAAAAGCTGCTTAGTGTTTTTTTTTAGTATTACAAAAATATAATATATTAATATTCACATAATCTATACATATATATACAAACACTAAGAGTTAAAGATATTCACACACATTTACTTTCGTCAATTTCAATAATTTATTCATCTAAAAAAATATATAACAAATAATATATCCCTAAATATTTCATATAATCATCTAAATTAAAGTCTATTAATTTAAAAAATTAAATATTTAAAAAATATAATTTTTAAATTTGTTTAGAGATATTTTGAGAAAAATAAAATTTTTATTAACTATACAAGTGTTATCTTTTTATGCACTTGAAGTGATAATTTGGAAAAATACTAAATTTTTGCTAACCAAATTAATAATCACTTCAAGTGTTAAATTTTTTTTAATAAGCACTTTTATATAAATTTGTCATACACATGGTTTAACAATTTACAAGTGCTAATAAGTATAGCCTAAAGGTGGCAAAATGGGCGTGCTGGCCCGAACACACGGCACAACCCAGTCCATGAATAGTGTCAGCATAGCTCGACACTATTTACTGGTTGGGCCGAGAAAAAAAACTTATGAACCTTGTTGTACAGTGTCGTAAATAGTAATTATGTTAGGATGGACAAAAACAAAGTATATAGATTATTATTCAACCTGTGAACAGTGAATATTAATCACTATTTATTATATACAATATTACTATTCAATATATACAATGTATTGTACAGTTCAAACGGGTTTTTTTCTGATGGACCAAGTTGGCATGGCATGAACAGTAAATTGTGCTGTCGACTAGACTGAATTTACATATTTTATTATACATATTGTGCTAACCTAACCTGAATATTCAGGTGGGCTCATTTTTCATGAGTCGTGCCGACCTAGCCAACCTATTTGCCACTTCTACTACTGCCAAACTCACCCTAAGAGTGTGAGAGTCCTACTATAGATAATACTCAAACACACTTTATTTTTAGTATTTAGCCAAAGAATAACTTGTATGGTTAGTTTTTAAAGTTATAAAATCTCTACAAAATGTTTCCTATACAAATTTGACGGTAAATACAAAATTAAATTTCTATTTATGGTAATGGTAATAGTGTATGATGAAAAAGTTAATCCCGCAGTTAAAATTTAGATACTAACATAGAAATTGGAGATTAAATAGATGGATACAGTGGATTTTATGTATGATGTGGCTAGCTAGTACATGTACAGTCATAGAAAATATCGTGTTCTGTCAGTCATTTTTTAAGGTTTTTTGATATGAACCCAGAAGCAAGAACAATCAATTTGCAGAGCTGGTTTTCTGATCCATTCAAATATGGCGGTTTGTTCAATTTGCAGTTTCTCTGCCTGATTTTCAGGGTTTGTTAAATTTTGGCGACACTCTACAGTTTATTAGCTTCCTATTTGCTTCACAATTGCTACTGCGTTCTCAATATCAAGGAAAAAAAACGAAAATAATAAAGATATTTGTTCAATCATCTTTGATCATTGCAAGTCTACGAGGTTTTTGTCTAACTTCAAACCAGGTTTGCCGGAATTACCAAAACCACTAGTAGCAGTCTTCATTCAATACAAACTTTCCGTGTAATTTCTTAAGTCACAAACGTTATCACAATCAAAGCAGTAACAATATTATATTCTCACTGCGACCAAAATTAAGATTTATAATACGTTATTATTAAATATATAAGAATATAAAATAAATTTTAATTTTAATTAATCTCTAAGTATAGCTATAATGGTTTGGGATATGCTTGATGTTTCTAAGTCATCTCCAATTCAGATAATAATAAGTGCCAAGAGCTTATTGTTTCTTAACTCTTATCCAATGAATTTAATTTTTGTAGTTTTAGTAATTTTTTAATTTGAAATTAATTTTTATTAAATAATTTTATTTTTAATGTTTATTTGAATTTTTTAGAATTGATATTTATTTTATTTTATTTTTTAAAAATTAGGTAGCATTATTATTATCGATATAGGGACAATAAGGTCATTTTCACTCAAAAATTGAATTTTTAAGATTAGTATTTTATCGATAGGAATTAAAAGTGTAATTTTAAAATAGTTGAGATATAAGTGGTAATGTCAAAATATATTAGAGATGAAATTGATATTTTTTTAAAAAGCAAATATATTTAGATAGCAAAGAATTTTAGAGGTTCACGATAGGTTAAATAAAAAAATATCATAAACATGACTATTATGAAAAATCAAGTAAATAAACAAATAGAAACTAACACAATCACAAGCAACATTGAAAATTTTAGAAGAAAAATTATGGGAGTGATAAGCGCATTTTCACTAAAATGAAGATGAAAAATAGAACAACCATTTTCCCTAAACTACAGATATATATTCTAAATTTAGGTTGAATTCAAAACTAAATTCTATTGAGTCAGACCTATACAATAAAAAAAAATTATACAATATATATACGTATATGTAATATATATATATGACAGTTAAAATGGTTTTAAAACAAACCTATACGATATAAATATATACATATATACATATATACATATATGCATAAGTTTATTATTTATTTTATCGTTCCTTAATATATTATACCGATTATTAAATATGAACCGCAAATTTTATAATGACAATTAAGATGTTTTAAAAAATGAAAAAGTAAATAATGATAATAATAGCCAGTAAGTCTTTTTCCGGACTCTTCTCTTCGCCTTCTTCCCTCCTCTGCGTACTTGTCAAAATGTTTTTTTCTCTTCTCACCGGAGATTTTCCATCTCTGATGGGATTTTCTTCTTTTTTCTTTGTGTTTTATTTTATTTTCAATAATAATAATAGATCTTCACCTGTATTTAGATCTATGGTGACATATTTTCATCTAGTGGATTATATCCACTTACTGATGGTTTATTTCCATCAAAATCTAGACCTGTGGTATTTTTTAGTTTTTTGTTTGTGTATATAGATGTAGTAGTATTCTCCTTTAGACCTGCAAGATTAAAGAACTTTATAGATAAATTTGATGAGTTTATGTTTCAAATTTGAAAGTTTTTCTACTATAACAAATATATTGCAGGAGATTTGTTGCAGTACCAACTAGAAAGATCAACTCAGAGAAAGAAGAGTAGCAAAATGGAGTTATGGAAAATCCTTCAGGAAAGCTCCAGCTTAAACTATGTTGTATGTGTTCTACAATTTGTCCTCTTATTTTTGTTATCAAAAAAAATCAAATGGAAATGTGTTATTTTGCACTCTCTTTGTTCCTTAGAAGATCTTAAGTTAGTCTGGTTGATTGTTGTAATTAATCTCTCTAGCATGTTTATTGCTATGGGTAAACCTAGCATGTTTGTTGCTATGGGTAAAAATTTACATCTTGTAATATCTCTTTCTATGTAATGAAAGTTTATGTTTTGTTTGTTTAAAAAAAAAATGTTTTAAAAAATGGGTAAATAAACATTCTAATTTGTAACTTAAAGTCAATATTATTATTATAAATTTTTTTAAGTAATGATGAAAATTCTCAAAATATATTATGAATGAAGTGATATTTATTGTGTTGATAACTGAAATGTAATAAATAATGTTCGAAAGATAAAAATTTATGATTGCCTCTCTTACCAAGTAATTATGTATTTATTGTCACATCATTTCATATTATCAAATAATTAGTACTCCAAATCAGCTAAAATTAATACTTGAGATAATATAAAGTGACATTATAGGTTGGAAATATTAGGTTACATAGAATAGAAGTATTGATATACAAGTTGAAAAGTGCGGTTGGGATAAGTTTTGAAAATCTAGCCTTGCATTATTTGAATGGATGAACCTTAGCCCCGTTATTTGGGCCCAACACGGGAGGTTTGGACTTTTCCGGCTCAATTAGGATGCTGGGCTAATCTGTACAAGAATTGGGATTGGCAGGCCATTAAGGTTACCTGAAAATTTAAAAAGAAAAAGAATAAATAAATAAAACGAAATTAAGTACTTATTTTTTAATATGACATCTGTATATAATTTCGTTTAACTCACTCAGATATTTTGAGGCATTTGCTTTTTACCTTATCGTTGAAAATTTAATAATTTTGTTTTAATAAAATAAATTAAAATTTTAAATTAACACTAAAATCTAAAATATAAATAAGTTAAAATTTATTTATTTTCTTACATATAATATTTAGATATTTATTCAAATGTAATAAATAAAAAATATATTATTTAAAATTATTCAGATTTATTTATATATATCATATCAATTTAGATTTCAGATTAAAAAATAAAAACAAATAGGTCTTGAGTGAATATATTCTTAATTTTTTTTTTCATTTTAATTCTATTTTTATCCCAAAATTTATATTTTAGCCACCTTCGTAATTATTTCATTTTTAATTAAACAATAATGATTTAGATAAAAATATCCCCATAATCAAGTTTTACAAATAATCTTGAAACACTTTTGAATGTAATTCGAAATCATAATTATATCTGCACTTGAAACTTTAATTTAGTATACGCTTAAAAGTAGACTTTCTAGCATGTTAAAAATTTAATTTTGGAGTATGGTTTAATTTATGATTTCGAGTTAAGTGGTGTTCGAAACTAGTATTTTTAGCTACTGAAAAATAAGATTTTGATTGTGCTAGAAACTAAGGTTTTTAGCATGTTCGAAACTAGGGTTTCAAGTTAAACTATACTCAAAATTAAGGTTTATAGTTAAGTCAATGTTGATAATAAAATTTACAACTCCAATACGTAACACCAAAATATTAATTTTTTCTTTACAAATTGAAAGATTTTTTTTCTTCGAAGCTGAATTAACCTACAAAACAAAGTAATAATAAAGAGGATGCTGACTTTTTCGACGGAAACCCTCTAATGTTAAGTCAAATTTTTTGAGTTTTTGTTTAAATAAATTTTTAGAGTATTTTTGGCAAAGTTTCAATATCTTTATAAAAATATTATATTGATCTTATAACTTAAATCTTTTAATTTCAACCTCATAATTGTATAATTATGGGCAATTATTAAATTGATTCTCCTGCAGTTAAGATTAACATTTACGTCTAATATGACCTGATTATAACACTGACCATAATGCTGATTTTATCTTGATCTTAGGTCAACCAAAAACTAAGGTTTTTAATTAGTATTAGGATTTATGGCATGATGAAATGTAAAGTCTGAAGTGTAACATAAATGATAATTTTGAGTTAAGTCGTATTACAAAGCCTTGATGTGAAAAATATGTTAAAGGTGGTTATTAAGGATATTTTTGTCCAAATATTTTAGTATTAGGCTAAAGATGATGTTTTAATTTTTTTTCTTTTTAACGTGGCTGCTTATAGAAATTAGTTTAAATAGTGGTTAAAAAAAGAAATTTCCTTGCATCCTTCAATAAGTGATCTGTCAGCCTCTTTATCATCTCCTTTAGTTGACATTCATATGTCCCGGCGAAAATTCGATAAATAGCAAGATCTCGCCGGCGAAATCATCTGATTTCGTTACCGTTAGCTTCCTTCTCTCTGCCTACTGAACAACGATGAATCCTGAGTAGTAAGTTTATCTAATAATTTTAGGAATATAGATACATTTTTTTTTCATACGTATTTTTGTTTTGATATTTTATGACCCGTTAGGGTTTGATTTTGATCTGAGATTCATGTGGTTTTATGTTTCCCGTGTAATTCCTCTGTCATGATTATAATTTTAGAATGAATTTAGATCCGTTGATCGTATTAAGATGACGATTTTGTTGAATCGATAATCGCAATTTTGGCCAATCATTTACTCTGAAGAATTTTATTATTAGATCTTTTGGCAAGTCTCTTGAGCTTATTTTGAAATTTCGATGTCGTTTTTCATTTTGATCGTTTGCCTCCTGTGTGAATATAATTATTCTGTTGATTAATTGAAATTTCCTTCCTTACTGATTTTCTACAAGTTATGGAGGGAATGTCCAATTTCTATGTATTTGCCTTCTATGGATGCTTTTGGTTCCATAGCTTTCCATTTTTGCTTACATGTTTGTGACTATATGCTTACATCTATTACAGATCTATTGCCCACCATATATTCCATAAATCCTCTACATAGTTTATGTGATCACGCTGTCACGTTCAATCATAGTGTTTATCCTACACGCAATGTGCTTTAACTAAATGAATTTGAGAATTATTGGCTTATAATTGTGTGCTTGATGGCTACAATTGGTGACAGCCTTCTACCTGAAGTTCATTGTGGCAATTACTAAAAGTTCTCAAGCAGTAACATTTTCTTGAATAGGATATAAACAATAATTTTTTTGCGATGATAAAATCATAGGGTGTTTTGGTGACACCACTTATTCTATTTTTTCGTCTATCATTCTTTCTGTTTACGTGTTTCAAAGGTTTGGAAGTGTTGTGTGAATATTATAGGTTTTTGAAGTATATTCTAATATTTGCAACCTAAGCCTAACAGGAAATTTATTCGCTCGTGCTCTTGCAGTGACTATCTGTTTAAGCTTCTGCTTATTGGAGATTCTGGTGTTGGGAAGTCCTGTCTGCTCTTGAGATTTGCTGTAAGCTTCAAGAGTGTTGTTTGGTTTCAATTATGAATATGAATGCATGACTGTGCTTCTTCTCACCTTTATGACTCTTAGTTTGCTATTCTTTTATGAGAAAATGTGGTCGGGATTGACTCTATGAGATTTGATTATTTTTTAATTCCTTTTTGTCTTCTGATCAGGATGATTCATATATTGAGAGTTACATCAGCACCATTGGAGTTGATTTTGTAAGTCAAAACTATTTATGTTTAATTTGGCTTTGTTTTGACAAAAAATTTCTAACCACCAGTACTAATGCTCTGTTCATTTTTGGGTAGAAAATACGCACTGTGGAGCAGGATGGGAAGACCATTAAACTTCAAATTGTATGGCTTTTGTTTTGCTATGTGGATTTTTTTATTTTGTGTTTATCTATTACAATAATTTGTCGCTCCCAAGACCTAATCTCTGCATAGTCTTTGTCCTTAGTTTGTTTAAGGTATTAGTTTTGGCTAGGGCTATAGTTTCACAATTACTTAAAAGTAGTTGGTTTGCCCTTTATTTGACATACAGTGGGACACTGCTGGGCAAGAACGATTTAGGACAATCACCAGCAGCTACTATCGTGGGGCACATGGGATCATAGTAGGTGACCTCATTCTATTTTACAACAATATTTTAGTTCATTTTGACCCCTTCCTGGTTTTTCTTTAATGGCTTCCTAATTGGTGGTTCCTCTGATAGATTGTTTATGATGTGACGGACCAAGAGAGTTTCAATAATGTCAAGCAGTGGTTAAATGAAATTGATCGCTATGCTAGTGACAATGTTAACAAACTTTTGGTTGGAAACAAGTGTGATCTGACTGCAAATAAAGTTGTGTCATATGAAACAGCCAAGGTATAGCTACTTCTCTACATGGAGTTGTACTTTTTTTTGTTACAAAGTTCCAGGCATTTGTGATCAATGTGTTCTGTTGTTTTCTATCCCCTTTCCCTTGGCTAGGCATTTGCAGATGAAATTGGAATACCTTTTATGGAAACCAGTGCAAAAGATTCTACCAATGTGGAACAGGCTTTCATGGCCATGGCTGCTGCAATCAAGGATAGGTACTTATGCAAATTTGTTTTCCATAGTAGATGTTAAGTAGAAAAAGTAAATATGGTCAAGGAGATTTTCTAGAAATAAATTTGGTATGATGACTCTTTATCTCTTCAACTGTGCCATTATTAGGCAACTGGCTTGTAAATGTTGAAGTGATTAATAGCAGTGCCATATCTTGCAAGCTTCTGAAAAGGTTTCAGATAACCATACACATAAGTTACTTGCTTGAATGACAAGCTACAACTAAAGTACAAAAACCCACAATGAAAGCTTCTTGTTTTTCCATAGTTATGTTAGAATATCTAGCTGTTATAGTAAATGTTGGTAACTTTGGTTTCAATATTTTCCCAGTGGTCAACCCAGAATTAAGCTGTTAATTGTATCATGTTATAACACTGAATGTCAAATACATATCTGCGCGCACATGTGTGTATACACCTAGTTCCAGTTGAAAGGCTTTCAAATTTACTCATGCCTCAAATTTATCACTGAATGCAGAATGGCAAGTCAACCAGCCATGAACAATGCAAGGCCTCCAACCGTACAGCTCCGAGGGCAGCCTGTTGAGCAGAAGGCTGGCTGCTGCTCTAACTAAGTGATAATGTATGTGTAAGGTCTGTTTCTTCTAGTCTGCTGGTCCCAACAGTGTGTAAGATTAATTTTCTTTAGTCTT
Source organism: Melia azedarach (assembly GCA_028052125.1). Taxonomy (NCBI): domain Eukaryota; kingdom Viridiplantae; phylum Streptophyta; class Magnoliopsida; order Sapindales; family Meliaceae; genus Melia; species Melia azedarach. The sequence goes on along the minus strand of CM051394.1, from coordinate 2,321,185 downwards.
TTTCAGTTGAAAAACCTGTCTTGTGGACCAACTTCATCAAAGTCAGGACCAAACCTCAAAATGACAACGACCACCCCACCACCCAACAATTATTTTTCACAACTCCTGTTTGTGAGAAGGTCTGTACAAAGTAGAAATGCTAATTAATGTTAGTATTCTTCTCTGTCCTATTCTTTAATGTGAACGTTGGCTTTTAGTGCATGTTGTTTTAAACACTGCTGATGATTATATGTTTGTTGGTTAGTTGGACTGTGAACTAATAAATGTTTAGTTCTATTTTACATTTTCTGAAGTGCTTAATTATGAAAAGTCACAGTTACTCATTGACTAGTAAATTGATTGGATCACTCGATGACAAAAGAACAAAAATTTGTGGGGGAAACTTATGCTTTATGATTTTAGTTAGCTTCGCGTTCTGCCGTGCTGGACCGGATTAAAGAAATTAATAATATTCTAATGTTAGCCGTCTACTTAATATGTTGGTATAATTATATTTTTTAATAAACAAAGACTAATAAATATTTTAACATTAGAACGAGATTGTACAATAAATCAAAGAATTTTGAAGCCTTGATTTTTCAATTGATTATTTGTTATGTTAAAAGAGCGTAGCAATCTTGCACTGTTAAATCAGATTTAAGATTGAATTTGTGTTGTTAAAGTTCGGCAAACTGATTGCCTTACGGGTCAAGGAGTTCGGGGTGGGATCAAATTTTAATGACAAAAATTATTCACAAAATCAAACACCCAATCAAGAAAAGCAGATATGATAGGCAAAATATGGAATAAGCCAGCAACTGAGTTTCGTCATTTTTGGCTCTCCTAGCTCGAGAATCAAGATGTAAGGTAATTTTTTAACGAAAGTGAGAGCAAGCTATGGCTGGCATAACCATTCACGCCAAGAGATTGCAATATTTTCCAGGATAATTTTATATAACCTCTAACACGTTATTGAGAATATTTAAGCCATATCCAATGTCTGTAAAATATTTGTCCACAGTAAAACAGAACTAAGGGTAAATGGTTTTACTGTCTTTCAAATTGTCATATCCAATGTAAAATATTTATGACAATTTATTTGGGGCATATGGTTTTACTGTCTTAGTAAGGGTAAATCGATCTTTCTTCGTTTTATTAAATAAATAAAAATACTCTTACTGGAGAGTGGAGACACCTCTTTAATTTCTAACCCCATTTGAAATAAAAATATTCTGTTCTCTTTTTCGCCCTTTCTCCCATTTTCTCTCCCAAAATCAGAGAATCAAAATAGCCATCAGCCAAAGCATGGCCGACGATGGCTGCTGGAGGCCCAGGTGAATATAGTGCTTGGCCCCTCATACCCTGTGCATGGCCGATTTTATGTTGCTTCAATCTAAAAAATTTATATTATTTTTTTTTTGAACAATTATAAATTTACTAGTATTTTAAACTAGATTCCTACTGATATTTACAACCAGGGATCTACTGAAATTTAACTGAGAAGATATTAGACAGTTGTAAAACACCCAGCATCCAAAAGTCGACCCAGATATCCCTGGAAAAAATCCCACAAATTGTGGGACAACCTTGCCTCTTGGCAAGGATCGAAGGCTTGCCCTCCCACTGGGAGGGGAGGGCAAGCCTTCTTGCCACTGAGGCAAAACCTCAATGGTTAAAAAATTTATATTATTAATACCGTAAATTTTGATAATTTATAGCAGATTATTTATATTATTTATTTCATGAAAATCATTCGCGGAAGAATTAGAAAAATAAAAGATTGATCTTACCTTATTTTTTATTGATTATTTTACATAATAAATTTATTGAAAGATATAATTTCTTTTCAAATAAATTTAAGATCTATCGGTGGTTTGGTGGTGGGACGAATAATATTTCATACCTTGAATGCGAATTAAATCTTATCAAAACATCTTTGAGCGTTGAATAAAATTATCCCAGCAAAATTCGACCAAATTTCCTATGGCATGTATCTTGTTTCACCATAACCAACAGTAATCCATGAACTGCTGCCAACTAGGTGGTATCCCCTTGTATCTTCCAGAAGAGGTTAAAAAAAAAAAAGATAAAAGCTTGGGAGTCCTGAAAGTATATTAGGCAGGAAATTTCCCAAAATAACCCTATTTATAGAATAGCAGATCTTATAAAGTAAGGCCCCCCATTAGCTTGAGATCATCTACAATAGTCCTACAACCAGTCTGCTATGCAAACAATTCTCAAATAACATGAACTAACAATGACGTGACAGACCAACAGCATGGGCAAAACACATACGTTATCATCAACACTTCACAGGCTCCTTCAAAACTGTACAATTCTTAACAAAGATCAACAGAGGCAGAATCTCAGTTTCTCAGTTAAGTGTGTACATCATCACATGAAGGCAGAAGTTGAAAGAATCCGCATCAAAATAGTTATTTCAAATCAAAACTCATGGGTATTATAAAGGCAATTTCTAGTCAAATATATTGTCAAAACTGAGCAAAAGATAATTTCTAGTCATAAATAAATTGTCTCATATGCCCCAAATTCTCAACACAGTAAAACCATAGCATACCAAGACTACATGGGAACACATGAAAAAGCACCTAAAATATACACTTTAAAGCATAAATCTTTCTAAATCAGGAAACCACATTATTCTAGTCAATTTCCTGCCCAAGATTGAAACAGAAGAACCCAAAATTTGAAAAACCACAGAGACTGTAAATGGGTTTCCAGAGAATCTCACTTAGCCCCCAAGGTAGGGAACTGCCCAGGGTCTTCAATGGAAGGGGCTGGCACATTACTCATTCCACTGCCTCCGCCATATCCTCCTCTTGAACCACGCCCACGCCCGCGCCCGCGCCCGCCTGGATTGTAATACCTTTCTCCTTCAGCAGGCTTCAAGAACTCATTAATGCTGACAGCCTAGAAACACAGAACCAAGTTAGAAGACAGTTGGATACAAACAGGAAAAAAGAAAGGAAACCAAAAGTGTGAAGCATAAAAAAAAGAACATCAGTAGTACTTGTTATATGCAGGCTAAGGATCAAAATTCAAGGTTAGATCTAATTGCAACTTTGAAGATAGGATTTAACGAGAAGGGGTCAAACTAAAAGTTCCACCTCTTTTTTTAAGACACTTATCAGTATCATTCTGTCTTGTTCAAACAAATGAAAGCTGCAGACAAAAAGGTAGTTCTTCCAAGAGGGGATGGCTCGTAAGCTAGAATTATAGCCAACCAAGAATGAAGGTCAGGAATACAGAACATATCAGCAGAGCAGTAAGCAAGAGGAAAAACAAAGGTTGTAGAACTCATTATTCCATAATCATATTTGATACTTAGCAACTGCAAACACAATCAAGATTACATACAGAATATTTGAACAAAAAATTAAAATTTACAAAGATCCAGGTTCCAACAGTTAAAAATTATGCATATTTTTGGTGTGCTAAACACAACATTGATCATGTTCCCATTATAAGATGAGTATTGTTGAATAGCTCAACCAAAAAATCAATTTGATAGGCACCGCAAAGCAGAAATGGCTTACAAATCATGTGGGAACTACAGAAAGTAAGATTCAGGTAATTTACCTTCTTGGCTTTCTCATCCTTCTCAGCAGCCTCTCTCCGCTTATCCTTATCAGAGCCCTTAAAAAACAAACACCACATATGGTTAGCAGCGTTTTTGAGCTTCATAAATGAATGACCAGCAAATAATTTCCACAAAAGCCTCACCAATTTAATGAAGACATCATCATTTCCCTTCTTGCTGCTGAGCTGATGCATGGTCTCAAACTCCTTGGCATCGACCTTTCTTTCCTCAGAGGTCTTAAGAGCCTGCAGGGCTTTCCTCTTCTCCTCCAGCACCTTCTGGTACTCTTCCAGAGTCATCTCCTATTAAGGAAGTGAAAATTATTACAGGCTAAAATATTCAGAGTAAATCTACTAGTAATGAACACACGATACTAAAAACCTTAGTCTCGTCCCTGTCAGAACAGTTAAGGCCTTATAAACACTAAATGAATATCACACCTTTTCCTCAGGTTCCTTCTCTTGTGATTCACTAACGGGGTTCTCCTTGTTGCCTTCTGCAGCATCTTCCTCTCCTGTAGGCTTCTCATCACCCAAATTCTTCTCACTTTCATTGACAACTTCTTCGTTGACCCTAAGTACAGAAAAGACAAAGGAGATATAATGTAATAACAGCAAAAAAAAAGATTTTTTAAACACAGAAGGCAACTACTAAGCATGAATGTTGAGTGGTATATGTCAGAAGAGTTGAACAGTAAAGGATATACTTACTGTGAAATTTCATCAGACTGGGTTCCCCAGTTTCCACGACCAGCACCCTCACGCTTGAATTCATTTCTGCACATAAAACAAAGCCAGATTGAAAGTGCAAATAGGAAAAACATTTCAGAGATACTAAGTGCAGGAGGTATAAAAACAATATATCAAAAAGTATATTTACCCGCGCCCAGTCCCACTACGGCGTTCAAAAAGCCTACGAGGGCGTTCACCTTCACCAGCTTCACCATTACTGAAACCACCACGACGAGTACCACGGAAAGGACCACGAGGTGCACCATAGCCACGTCTCTCAGAGGCCTTGTCTCCATCTTCAGCAGCACCCTGAGCAGCGGGGGCTCCACTGTTGCTGAATGAGTTCTCATCATTGATAAAGTCGCGCCTATATCCACCCCCAGTGCCACCACGGCCACGTCCATAACTGCGTCCACCTCCACGGCCTCCTCCACGGCCACCTTCAGTTTTGGCCTCCCTCACTACAACCCAAAAGAGCATTATCTAACTTAAGTAGACTTTACAACAAATAAGAGGTTACAACAAGTATTATCAAAATGAACTTCAAAAAAGTTCAATGCATCAATTTATTTCTGTTATAACAAATGCAACATAGCTGCAATGCCAGATACAGCAATACAATGCAAATAAACATGCATATGCTAAACAGGAGTATATTAAGAAACTCAGTCCCTTAGATGTTCATAAAGAGTTGCGATCATATTCGCAAATCATTACAGGTCTGTAGGCTCATCCCTGTTATTCAATAAACTCCTGTGAGCAGAACTCTCAAAACTATTAAAAAATGAATTCACTTTCTTACACACATATATGTATGTATCAAGAAAAAGTGTAGTTGCTCCAGTGTTCTCCAAAATCGACAAGCGGAAGATTTAATGGAGAGATTTAAAAAAAAGCAACACACTCATCTTTCTTCAAGGGAACGAGTCGGAACTTATGAAGTCCACAGCGACCAGATAATGAAGCATTTATTTACATTTCTTGAAAAATAACGTACAGATTTATAAAAGACTAAGATTACAAGATTGATACAAATTTTTTTTCTTAACTTCAATCCAAAAACAAGCTCAGTATCAACAAATAAACTATAAAAAATAAAACAACATAAATATATGCGCTGAGAGGAAACAGCAAATATTTTATTAAAACAAAAGAAAAGAAAGAAGGGCTTACCAGCCTGAGAAGGGGGGAGAGGTTTGGTAGGCAGCTTAGCGGGCTTAGATTGGGCGGCGGGCTGCTGCTTGGATTGAGCCTGCGGCTGAGCCGCACCCTTCTTCGGAGCCGCAACTTGCTGAGCGGCAATCAGCTGAGACAAGTCCTCGGTATCGTCATCACCCAACAAATCAAAAGGGTTCATGGTCGCCATTTGTTGATATCACTGAATCAAAACCGCACAAGAAAAGCCCCGGACTTTGAATAAAATTTCCCACGGGAAAAAGGGACCACGAAAACCCTAGCTTAATAGGACTACCTCCATCGATGAGTTTTAAGTACTAGATCTGTAAGAAAAGGAACTACAAAGAGTTAAAAAGAGAATGAATAAAAGAAAGAGAAAAGAGAGAAACCCTAGCCGCAACAAGAGTAAGAGAGAGTGAGACCTAATCCCATACGCTCAATTTATTGCCGTTGTTTGCTGCTCCAAGTAGCTCGTGTGTTGGGTTGGGTTGGGTTGTGTAAAATGCTGATTATTATATTAATTTTATTTTTTTATTTATTTATTTATTTTTTTATTTTGTAATGTGATTTTGATACGGTTAAGCGAGGTGAGGGGTTTTTTTAATTTTTATTTTGGTGCTGGCTTTTGCATTATTTACGGATATACCATTGGAGATTAGCAGGGTTTCGGGCTTATCTTCAAAACAAGTCATGTTCTGTTCTGCCCTGTCTTCTTCGAATTTATATATATGTAATTGAAGGATAGATTCGTACACCACGTGGCTCTGTTGAAACCGTTGATTTCGGGATTTCGCACTTCATTTCAAGTTAAGTGTATGTAGGATCGTGGCGCCTCCGTTGTAAATAATACAGAGTTGTCCACTTGCAGACCACGATGCGAATTGCGACACATTACACATTCTTTATTACACGTGCTTCAAGATTTTTGGCTTCTTTGGTAAATTAAGAACTTTTTTTTTTTAATTTTCTTAAGAAATTGCGCTTTTGAGACATTAGAAATGTGCAATTTTGTTAATGCAAATTAAATTGTGCGATTTAAGCAATTAAATTTCACGTCTTAATCAATGTTAATATTAAATGTCAGGGCAGTTAAAACTGCTCAATATTCTGTACGTTTAATAATAAAATGACATAGACTAGCGTCTCATTGTCACGTCTTTAACTCTATGCCAGAGAGTTGGGTTTATTAACTTTTATCGCTGTAACCTAACAAATTTAACACAGAAGAAACCTAGTTAAATATCGCTCCATATGATACATGTCTCATCAAACAACATTAAGTAACAAAGCAGCAATTAAGTAACAACTGACTGTCAAACCAGTTCATTGAAAAAGATTTGCCATTGAAAGGCGTGAAAAAATGAGATGGTTGAGCTTTGCGTTGGACTGGGATAAAGAAGTCAGTTGTTTGGCCCAAAAGAAAAGTAAAAACAAATAAACAAAAATGAAAGGGTATCACCGCGGCCCAAATAGTCCGCCGTTGTACTAACTGTAAATTTCTCAAAAAGTTTTCCAATAAATATTTTCAGAATTATTTGCTTCGACTACTTAAAATATAACAAAACGCGCACTATCTATCACGTAAAAGCATTTTCTACACAATCTGAAAAGTTATAATAATAAAAAATAAAAAAAATCAATTTCTGCATTTTCGCTATTTGTTATTGCACATTACTCACATTATAAAAAAATTTTGATCATTCAAATAAGCGGTTGGCTTGACCTAAAATCCAGGCAAAAGTGATAGGTCTGCTATGCCTTTTGGAAGGTCTGCGATTTTCTTCAGCAGCGCAAGCCTGTTCTTTCTGATTCTTTCTTCTTCCTGCATAGACATAGAAATTGTGTTGTAATATCAGAACTGGCATTAAAAAAGAAAGAGAGGTTCAATTTCATATACAAAACTCATGAAACTAATTAATGTCTCGAGCTCCAGAAGTACCCGAGTAAAGCAAAACCATATTGGTTGTTATTGCACCATTTGTTAAAATAATTTTCAACTAACAGGAAACTCTTCTGACATATCGGTAGGCACCAGATGTAAAACTTACATATGCAGGATAATTATTTTAATGGACTACAAATACATACCACCATTACAAAAACGTGATTAAAGAAATCCTCAAGTGGCTGTAGTAGCTGTGAAGATATTTCAATAAAATCATCAACCCCTGTACCTGTAGGAGGAACGAGAAGTGAAACAAGTTACTTGCAAGGCTCTTTAAAATTGAAATCATAAGGCAACATCTCCTGTAAAAAGTATGATTAGGCACCAGGATGAATTTTGTTTTTGATTGACAAAAAAGCACTCCATAAGGCTCTCTCTTCACTTGTCTGAAATGCCGCCTCATCCACCTAAAAAGAACACAATGGAATTAGAAAATATACCCTCTCATGTACTAAGTATAAATAAACTCAGCACACAACTAAACATAAAAACCAAATATATGAAAATGGACCTTCCAGAGCAATAAAAAAGTTTAACAAAACCAACAAGTGAAAGAACATGAGCATCACACGCATGAAATGCACCCCATATTCTGCTCATATTACGGGGAAGAAAAACACAGCAGACAATCCCAATAATGATGAGGCGTGTGTGAAGCACTTGAGGTCAACCAATGATGAAGTTACTGCTCTTATACAAAGCCAAGTTTTGAGTTTATGAGAATTATTTGATAGCAATTTGAACTTGGGTTTTAATATATGGAAGATTTGAGGCATAAAATCACCGAGCGTTTCAATGGACCAAAACAAAGTTGTTAATGCTGTATTCATCAAAAGTGGCAAAATCTAAAATCAATTGGAAATCATTATTGGTCATCACCTATGCATTTGTTCCTTGTAGTTTTAAGTAATTAACAAATAATGATGAAGTTGAATGGGGCAACAAATATTCTCTACCCAGAACATGAAGTAAGATAAATTCCCAGCTCAATTAACTTCTTAGATATCTGAAAATTTGATAGAAATAACTGGAACACCAGATCCCTGCCAACTGGAAAAGTCAGTATCACTAAAAGATAAGAATTGGCCAGCTGACAATTAATTCTCATTTAATGCAGCTGAAGGACACCGCATTTACAGCAAGGGAAGGGCAGTAATACACTTGACAATGAATGAGAAAATTTTAATTCTAGTTCAATGTTTTCTACTCCATTGTATGTTGTCCAATAAGAAAGAACTAATATGAGTGATATAATATAGTCTATGATATTGAACATTCATGAATTTCAGGTACAGCAATTGAAAATGTAAGGAAAGAAAATTACCTCCAGAGCAGTGTCCACATCCTTTCCACGGACAATTCTTGTTGGACGAGAATATGCTTCAACAACCTTTGGGAAAAGCTCGCCTTTAGACAAAGCCTCCATCTACACAAAATAAATTTTACACAAAACAAAAAAGAATCTGATGCCATCCAAATCTTAGAAAATGACGGGCAAAAGAGATCTTTTCTTTTTTCCGATCTCACATTGATTAAAAAGAAGAAAAGCATGGCATATTTTCAATAAATATTTTTTCTTATCAATCAGTTCTCTGAAATAAAACAAAAGAAAGAAAAAGAAGTGCACTAAAATCATTACAAAGACAAAATTCAACAATGCCAATCAGCCATCTGATAATAAAAGAGGCCATCAAGGATTTCCTTTTCAATTAATTTCCCACTATACTCTAGCAGAACTTCCATGAGAAGGTTGCTATATTGGCAGGTAATTTCCAATTGGGCATAAGCATCTAAATACCTATTCAAAGAGTAACAAATACACAACTTACTTTATATGCTGTCTTTGTAGCCAAACAAGGTAAATTTCCACGCTCTGCTAGGACAGACCGAACAACTTCTGGACTTATTCCCTTGTCAACCTGTAGCCAAATGCAGCCAATAAGTGCAAAGATGTGTCATATCCAGTCAGAGAATATCACATCTCACCCTCTAAAAGAAAGACAAACAATTTTGGCCATGATCTTTAGGCTGCAGCAAAACAATTCACTAACAAAAGAAACAGATCAATCTTTTGACATACACATAACAACCAGTCAAGTAGGAAATTAGATACCAGCATTGTTCTTAAACTTGAGATAATTTTTTAAATAGCGATTAGACTGAGGTTAGGGATGGATATAGTTTTTCAAACGGAAGATAACTTATATCTTCTGCCCTCAATCATAAATTTTGGATTAGTTTTTTTTTTTTTTAACCCACCAAGCCCTTTTATATAAGCGGAACCAAACTTCAATGTTTACAGTCACTCAAACAAACATTGTCTGAATTTCTATTGAAGAAGAATTGCAATAAAACAAACTACGAACATGCCCAAGCACATCATACAAAATTTTATAAATAATTAAGTCCACTGACATCATTCCTGTCTATACCTAATTGATATAAAACTTCTACATACCAGAAATTGCTCTAGTCTTCGAGTCACAAATTGATGTACCTGAAAAATAGAGAAAAAAAATCATCATAATTCGATGCCATATGACTATGAAAATATAAAAGAGCAATGAGAAACATATAACAACACAGACTGCATATATAAAGAGCAATGGTATATAAATAAAGGAAGCACCTGCAGTGGCTCTATAGCCAACTAGATGGTTATAAAACACTAGTCAAAAGCATCAAAACAGTCTACTGAAATGGCATTATTACCATGGAGAAGCTGGTGATTTTATTTGAGTGTAAGAACTTATGGGTGAAAAACAAGGAAGAGAGATCATCTCAACAATATTTAAAGGGTTACATGGTCAGATAGCATTAGTAACCATGCTTTCTCATCCTTACATCATTGACAGTGCTAGCATCCACTGTAATAGGCTGAATATCAGCTGCACGTCTTAAGGCATGTTCCAGATCAAGATTTTTATCCTTTTCAACCAATATTTGCACCTATACAACAAAGGCAGCATTGCTTTAATGTAAATGGAATTAAGTAGAGACTCAAAGAGTTTGAATCAATCATCTACTTACTAGACCATATGAGATTCTTCGTAGGCCAAATGGATCATTTGCAGAACTAGGCTGACAACCAGCAGCAAACAAACCAACAAGGCTATCCAATCTGCAATATGACACAGATGACACTAAAAATCACTGTAAAGGGCTCATATTCTCATTCATGAGAAAGGTTATGCAGGGCATATGAAATCATGTCTAAGAAGTAAACTGTGGATAAAAAGAGGTCAAGAAAGACCTCCATACAAATCCAAGATTCTGTCGCAGTAAAATGACAGAAATTAGAGCTATGGTAAGGGACTTCGTGAATTATCTTAAGTGCACTAGCATGTTAAAAACCATTACTGCACTAGAAGCAAGACAATGCAGGACTTACACTTCTTTTGCAAAACCCAGCACATTATCAGGGACTTGTGAAAGCAAGGAATTCAATAACAACATGTGAGGACACTTGACTCGAGAGGTGGCCTAGAGATAGGGTTACCATTTCTTCTGTCCTAAATTTAGAATTCTCATAAGCTCAAATTTCATAATTTCCAATTTCCTTTTTGTTGATTTACACGAGATAGATTACTCTGGCAAAATGGTCACAACTATGGTTATGGCTTAAACTTCACCTGTCAGCAATTGCCAAAACTGTCCCCACATCAGTGTTAGGAAGCACATCTCCTGAAAATCTAGGAAGGTTGATCTCCAATAGAGCCTCCGCAATCTGCATATAAAGCATAAATCACAAAATGGAATGATATTAGGCAGACTATATGGGAATACTACATGAATAACAAAGGAAAAGAGATAATACATAAATCAAACATGAAAAGGAAAACAAATAATTAGAAGTTAAACAACCTGCTCAGAATAGCCATCCCTAAGTGCATAATGACGGGCCATTATTCCCGCGAGAGAAGTGAACTCTGTCACAACAGAAGTTGCAAGATCTGACATTGCAAGTGTCGCAGCATCCATAACAATCTGAAGCATATCTTCATTAATTCCCAGATCCAAACTTAGTGTGGTAACCATGTTTTGTAGACGCATAGTCTTGTCGAGCATTGTTCCTAGCTTCTCCTGTCATCTCATATTTATCAAAACACAGAAGCTATTTGATGCCTAACAGTATCCATCAATCAGGAACAACATCAACCTTCAACACTTCAAAATAAATTTTTATTCTGTGATCTTGCCTCATTTTAAAATCATTATTCAGCAATAGATATACAATCTTGTAAGAAATTGATCCATTATTTAATAAATGCATACTCCAAAGTGAAACAACTTACATGAAAAAGAATGCCATTTAGTTGACCCCGGAAATCAGCAAATTTTTTACGTGTATCCATCTCATAGAAAAACTTGGCATCTTCATAGCGAGCTCTGCAAATATAAAGAAAATACTTCTAATTGTTAATGTCCTACAAAAGCCTGTGAAAGAAAAATGTTTTAGAATAAAGAAACAGGCCTCCATAAGCGAATACAATTCTGACCACTTTTCAAATTAATAAAACTTTAAAAAAAAAAAGAAAACATATAAACAGAATTCAACCTGAGTACAGCTTCATTTCCTTTCCTTACTACCATCTCATTGATTGCTCCATTTGCAACCTAGAAGGAAAGACCCACATCAATTGATGGACTTGTGTAAATTCAACTTACCCCCTTTTAAGGGCAAGAACCAAGTTTCATAGAATAAACATAAATTAAGCAAGACTTACAGCAATAATGTTGCCAAGTTTCATAGTAGAAACAAAAATTAAGCAAGACTTACAGCAATAAAGTATGGCAACAGCCTCCCTTTATCATCAGTCACAGCAAAGTACTTCTGGTGCTTCTGCATAACCTGCATGATACGTGCAGAGCAGTTAACATCGGAAAGGAATAATTATGCATGTTTGCAGAATGCTTTACCAGATTTATAACCTAATAAAGATAATCAGTTTATGCAATTTCCCAGGGAACTCATGCTCAATGACATCAGGGCAAGGTAATAGGAAGGACAGTCACATCATTGAAAGTCTATAGAAACTTCAGCCTGATCAAGATCTAGTTAAAAAAATGGCTAATTGAGGAAATATCCAAATGTAAAATTCGATTTAGTTGAAAAATCTCAATATCTAAAGAACAATCCACATAACTTCTATAATATCAGTTGAATGGCGCAATCAGAGTTCAATTCTCTGAAATTATCAACTCTCAAGAGAAAATTCATTCAATAACATATCACATTCATTTAACAAAAAATAAATAATACAACTCTCAGGTGCAAAGAAAATGCAATCAATTTAGTCAACAGCCTACCATAGTTAAAAGATCTTCTGGAAGCTCCAAGAAGGAATCCTTAAATTTTCCAAGTAGTGGCACAGGTGCCTCAACAAGATTTACAACCTAGTACATATTGAAGACAAATATGTCAAGAAGGTGTCATTTTATTCATCATTAAAAGTATCAATCCTGTTACCTCATTAAGTAAGCTTTCCCGAACAACAATCTGTCCATTAACACTTTTTGCTAATGCCTTGGAGTGCTCCAAAATTGTTTTCCTTCGATCCTGCAAACAGAAGACATTTGTCCAGTCCACTTTACAGTCAAGAAATCTATTTCTGAAAGCTAAAGATAGTACTGAAACAGAAAAGCTTTAGACACAAATGAGAGTGAAATTACTTCATGATACCTCAATTTCAATCTGAATTCCAGCATTCCTCATCACACCTGCATAGGATTCTGCATTTTGTACCTGTGACAAGTATAAAAATCATAGTATACAAAAATCCACTCGAAAAGTGAACGAATTAGAAAATTAAATAAGTACTAACTCACTACGAATAGCCAATTAAGGAAATGTCTTTCATTTTTTATTGCTAAGTAACAGTTAGGTGTTAGGGGCTTGGCGAAGAAGATAGTTTCACACCTATGGCTCTCCTTATGTACCGAGACTTTTACCATCAACCTAGAAGGCATTTTCCACTGTCAGTATCATATATACTAAAAGAAAGGGACATATCAAGTTCACTGCCAACCATTTGCAAATCTAACAATGACTCAAATAAACTTACAAGAATCCTAGTGCAAATTCATGACAGAGCTAAAATGTCAGGAAACAATTAGCCAAATATTTACAAGGTTCCACTACTTGCCTCTTCTTCCTGAGTTCTGTTTTAACTCAAGAGTCACCTTGTATTGCATAATATCTAGTTGATTCCATTGCTATTTATCAACATTTAACCATTTGCATCATCCAAATCATAAACCTAAAAGCATCTTCGCATGTCTAGACATTGTCCGATAAAACAAAATCATTCTCCTCTATATGATTGTGTGATGAAGAAAGAAACACCAAAAAAAATCTTAAAATGCTTAAGAAACCATCCCCTACCCACCCAAAAAAACAGGGGCATAAAAGGCTTCCAAACTTGGCAACCGAGGGATGCAAGAGAGGGTGAGACAGGATGAGAATATGAAGCCTTCCATCACGTGCTTGTATGGCTGCCAAAAAGTTCCTCGCTTGACATAGAGCAAAATTCCAACTATTCTTAAAAATTTGTTTCATTTATAGCAACACCAATTGATCAACCTTTTCCTTTTGATCAAGTAAGAGAGGGATCATCCAATCAGTTCTCTTTTGCTCTTACGGACAATTATTATCCATCACGTAAAAAAGTAGTAGCAGGTAAGTGAAACAATGAGCAATCACCATACCATAACCATAGCTGAAGGAGTATTACGAAGACCATACGAAAGCTTTCCACTGCATTATAAAATGGAAACTAGTGAGCAGAAAGTACATCCTGTTGTGTGGTCGTGCAATCGAAAAAAAGAGCTACCTACGTTTAACAAGAAACACATCAACATACTGTCAGACACTAGTTAGAGCGACTCAATTTTACAACCCTATGGATTTCAACATACATTATAGTAACACAAATGTTTTCTTGATAAAGGAGTATAATTTGAAATTAAAAGCCAATAAAAGTACACATGCTTTTCTTGAGATGGGACAGAAATCAAATAAGAAACAATATTTCAAATTTTGAAAGGATTTTTCTGCTGGAGAGATGACAAACCAAATCATCACCCTGAAAGGGAGAGAGAGAGAGGGAGGGAGGGAGAGATGAAAAACATTTAACAAGATGTACCTCAAGATTCCAGCAAACATGAATGGAACAACTGCATCACCATGGATGGCCATAATCCAACGAATAGGTCTGCTGAACATTACCTACATTACAATGGCAAGAAACACTTGACACTTATAGTTTATCAAAAGTCCAAAGCATATCAAAACCAGACGACAATCAAATTGCACATACCTGGGAGTTCCAGCGCATTGATTTTGGGAATGAGATTTTAGCAATGATACCAGGCACATCTTCACGTAGAACCTACCATTCCATATCAGAATTGACATTAGAATATAATAGTAAATGGGTACTTGAAACTAAACAATATTAGAAAGAATTAACCTATAAATGACCACAGCAAGCAGCTCTAGACAAGAAAATGCTTCATGCATACACACATAATCCATTTTCCCTTATTGGTTCATGTATTGATGTTGCATCAATAGTCATAGTAAATTAATACACAAGAACCTAGCAACTGTTATATGATACTAAATTAGGTAGACAGCCTACTAATGCAATGGGAAGAACCAAACCAGGGTAGAGAGGAGGAAATGTCAGCCAAGTTTAAGGATGGTTAGGCCACCGGCAACAGTTAATCAGTTACAGTTGACCACCTACTGAAATGATATGAAATTACGTTTAGATGCAAGTGATGCAACAACTTCTGATGATGCTTTAGAACATATTCAGTTTCTGAATATAACAGTAGTGACAATTACACTCATTAATAATTTTCAATAGCATTCATTTCTTGTAATCCCACTATTTAGTAAATTACATTTCAAGCACCTTAAAACGCATCACAAATTTCCCATTTATCAGGTATAGATAACTATTCAATCTACACATGTCATGGTTCTTAATATAATACAATATTTCTGTCCATCTCTTGATGACAAAGCTCTTATTTCTGATCTGCTTTAAATTGCAAAGTGCGAAACATATGTGGAGGACAGAAAATCTAATTGTGGCATTCTGAATTTGATCATTATCCTATTAGGAGTTATTTATGAGCTTAATAAAAGAAAATTATATCAGGATAAGTTCATCCTTAAATGTTAATATAATATATTCTAAATTCCAAATGTGGCTTTCTAAAAGTGACCAACCAAGGATCCAAATATAACTACTAATGATCAGATGCAATACCTCCAAAGCAAGTCGAGCAGATTCTTTCACACGAACATAAACATACTCCGTTTTCCCTGCAAGAGACGTCATGAATAGCAGCAAATCATTTGCCAGTAGCTTATGCATGATATTATAACTAAATCTTGATCATCGACAACTGATGTGGCACCAATTCCAGTTCAACCGTGATAAATACAGAACATGAAAAGTGAGAGAGGAAGTTGTATAATCAAGTAAATGCATGTGCAAAGATTATCATTCAAACCAGTTGGAGAGTTCTTTTCCAATTTAGTTAAAGCCATAATGACATAAAACTTTAACTCTAGTGAAAAGTAGAAGACAAATAGGAGATATTTTGAACTTTCCAGTCAATAACCAAGGGCACTAATTGGTCCTTACGTAACATGGTATTAGTTAAACCAAGTCTACAAACTATTAAGTCACTGTTTCTATGAATTATTAAAGACTGAAATTGTCAAGATATCATATAATCTTATGAACAGAACAAACCATTCAGAAAATAGACTTCTTGTATGCATTGACTGACTTACCATCACTCTTCGTAAACAATGAATCAATCGGAACACCATATCTTCGACAGAAGCCCTCAGCAGCCTGGCAGGAAAAAGTGACATACATAAGCATTATAATTATACCAGTGCCAGCACCAGGTTGCAACAAAGGAGAAGCAAGAACATTAGAACTAGATGCAGAAGCAGTCAATATAAATATCTATGCAAAGCAGCAGGGGAGAGTTTAGCTATATATTTTTCAAGGTCACAGCACAAAGCTGGACACTAGAAAATAAACAGGAGAAAAAACAAAGAAAGAAAGGAAGAAAGTTTGTTTCATCTGAGGAGGAACAAAATTATATAAATTGCAAAACCACTGCTGCTGCAATTCTGCCATCTTCAAGTACTAATGTTGTATAATCCCACTAGCTAGATCACTTGACAGAAGATCAGTTTCCTCAACTTTCCTTAAGCACAAAAACATTCAACTGAAAAATAGTTGCAAGACAAATGAAACCTTCGTAGAATTTCCTTGAGGATCAAAGGCTTTTGAAGCAGGAGGTCCCCGAACCTCAACCTCATTTTCAGCTTGCTTCTTGCAAAGACTCTCAACAAGAACCTGAAAGTTAGATAATAAATGAGGCTAAGCTCACAGTGCTGGTAGTACGAGTGTGATTCTTAATATTGAATATGGTTCAAGAATATAAGCATGACAAAGTTAGGTATATTAATAGATGTACCACTAGTCTACGAGGTGTACCAAAAGCTTGCACTTCCCCATGGCTCAATCTCTGTTTATTCAATAACTGCAACATTGAATCTTTAAGCTGCATAGAAAATCATGCATAGGATTAAATTGAAGTAATCCAAGAAAAGAACAGTAAAGGCAATGCCCAAAGAAGAAAAAGGAGAAGATGGGGGCAGCATAAACTGATGCATAAAAATTATACTTGCTGGCTTGCATTAACTACATCTTGTGGTGGCATCTCTTCAGTTCCAATTTCAAGAACGAATAACCTCGGATCATCGCACACCTGTGAAATGATTTATAAAACCCAAAAAAAAATGAGGGTACAAAGCATATTGCTAACAGTGACTTATTGGGGTTGAAGAACAATTGTTTTTGGTGATACATTTCATATGAGATTAAAGAAATATGGAAATAAATGTCAAATTCAATTTATTTACCCACAGAAAAATATATATTGAACTTCACTATGAGTTATAAACATGAAATGCAATATTATGCAAGATGCAAAAATTTATGAGAACATTAAATGAAACTGAATGGGAAACACTTCAATATAGAGAAGATCAACTAAGGAACTAGAAAAGAATGCAAAAACAGGAATACTCCAGAACATATTGTCCTATATAAACTACAGCCACTTTGGACCTGAAAATAATGCCCGATATAAAAATAAATAAATTAAAAGATAAAAAAAAAACTCACGAGCAAACTCTAATTTAGAGTTGAACAGCTACTGTAAGAAATTGACATCCATTCATGTGGACTAACCTTCTTAATTGCTGCCTCCATAGATTCTTTAGGATATTCAAGATGAATAGGTTCAGCAACAATACCCAGTGGATGCCCAAGGGACTCCCTGGTCTTCAACCAAAGTTGAGCACACTGGCGAGCTAAACTGATAAATCAACAAAAATAAACACATGACATATAATTATGCAGGAAGATTGGAGAACTTTTATTCTTTATGTTAAGCAATCTATTATCATTCAAGCAGAGTTCTGCAAGTTAAATCTTATTCAATTGTGAATTCTCAGGTTGAGGCACTTTTTTTTGTCTCTCTCTCTCTCCAATGATGGTGATTTTACAGCCTAGTCAGTTCTGCAATTAGTCCTCTTTTTGTGATTGTTAGGATGTGTCTGAGACCATCTAAAATAATATGACAGGAAAAAAGTCAAAATGACATAAACACGCTCCAATAGTGGTTCTTCCTTGCATCATCATTTTTTCTTCTTCATCCATGTTCACAACTATGATTATAGATCAAGAAATGGAGAAAACTGTGCACTCTAGACCCAAAGAAAAAAGACACAGAGAGAGAGAGAGAGAGCATTAAATATAATCAATTTCTATTTTAAGAGGAGTTTCTTAAAACAAACCACAAGTTGCTTTTGTTTGTTTATGTGTTGTGAAGGATCTATGAGGCTTTTGTTTATTTATGTTTTGTAAGGGACCTATGAGTTTGTTCCTTTTATGTTGTGATGAACCATATTTTTCCAGTTTATTTCAAGTATATAAAGGAGTCATTACATGTTATATGCCCTAAATGAAGGTATGACAGATTTCACATACGTGATACAGCAGCATCTAATAATAAAGCAACAGAGTCAAGACGAAAAAACTCTTTCCTTGACCTCAACCTCAATAATGTTAGGAGTAGTACTTACAGTTCCCTATATACAGACCCTAGTCGGACACAATCAACAAGTTCCCAACATCAATTTCATCAGTTTATAAAACGTTCTGATCATATCAGATAATTTCTTTCCAGACATAAGCCAAGAGATGGTAACCTCACCTCCGCATTCTACCAAAATAACGGGCACGCTCAGTTACCCCAACAAAGCCTCTGGAGTCAAGGATATTAAAAGCATGAGATGTCTTCAAAAGCTGATCATACCTAGCATGTTTTGAGGCAATGTTAGCTTTTTGGGGGGGAGGTAGATTCAAGATATTATATAGTGAACAAGGGGAAAATACAGCAAAGGTTTCTAGACATACGCAGGGATCGCAAGTCCCAAAGCAAGTAAGGAGCGTGCTTCTTCCTCAAAAAAGTCGAAGTGTTTTTGAAGATGATCAACATTGGCATGCTCTAAATAATATGAACTCATTTCCTTCCTAAAATAGAATACAAACAGGGTTACCTTTATATTAAATTATCAGAACAAAGATATCATATTCAAGTTTACATCCATTGACATCACAGTTCACAAAAGACAAGGATGAATGATCAAGATTAGAAAAAAGATTCTGGAAAAGGATATCTCTATAAGAATACATGAAGCAGTGACATATTGAACAGCCAAAATATATAAAGGCATCCATAAAGACACTGTTAAAGAAAGTAAAGTATAAAAATATATCATACTGAGTCTCACTTAAAATGTTAAACTGAGTACATGGAAGTGCCTTTATATAAGCTAAAATAACAAAACAACATAAACTAAGAATTATCATAAACCTAGGAATCCTAAACAAACTTGGAAAAGACTTACAATATTTAAACAAAAAATATACTTAATAACACTAATCTAGTGAAACTAAATAAATCTAATTCCAATTCTAACACTCCCTCAAACTCAAGAGGGTGGAACAAACTTGAGTTTGGAAGGTAATGCATTTGAGAAGAAAATCAGATAATCCAATAGGAGTATAAAACCAACTAGTGTCTTCAATAGGCAAGAAGCAGTAGTGCCTTTTATAAGCAAGGAGTGCCTTCTACAGGTAAAGAGTGCCTTTCATAGGCAAAGAGTAGTAGTAATGGCTTCCATAGGCAAAAAGTAGTAGTAGTGCCTTCCATAGGCTAGAAGTAGACGAAGGAGCAGCCACATGAAGAATGTGTGAACAGTAGTAATATGCTACAGTATTCCTAAATAGTACCCCGTGTTACAGTATCTGTATACAATACCATTGCTTGGATTAAGGTTTCTAGAATTATTTTTCCTAGGATTTCCAGAATTCTTTTTCTTCTTTTCTTTTGGGGGGGGGGGGGGGGGGGGGGGTGGGGGAACTAAATCATGCTCAATAACCACTTCATAGGGTCGCACATCATTGCTATCAAAAAATTTCTAATACTACCCTCACAGCTCTCAAACCTAAGATTGAACCTAATATCATATTAAAAAAATATAAAAGAAAAATATATTATGTTGAGTCTTTACTTGGAATATTAAACTAAGTACATGGAAGTATCTTTAGAAAGGTTAAAAAAATAAAGTTACATAAACTAAAATTCTTATAAAGCTAGGAATCCTAAACATATTATGAAACACTAATAATACTTTATAAGATTAACCTTAGTGAAACTAAATAATGTCTAATTTCAATTCTAACAGACAAATACAAAGATTGATGCTCACACAAAAATTACGAAAAGGGAACTAATTGCATATTTATAGAAATACTACATTTCAAGTTGCTAAAAGAGGGCGTGTCCCTAATAAAATTTCCACGAAGTAGCTCTTTGCAAGGTGATGAATTCAATTTTCACAAGAAAATTATACAAAACAATACCAAAAAGGGACAATATGTAGAGCATGGAAGTTGGATTGATGTAAAGATAGAGAGTAGTAATCAACAATTATGATCCACAACCAGTAATGAAAGTAGTTTACTTCCAAGAAGTAGCTCCCTCCAAGGTGATTAATTTGATTTTTACAAGAAAAATATATAAAGCACTACCCAAGAGTGACAATATGCATAGTACAGAAGTTGGATTAACTTAAAGATAAAGAGTAACAAGAAATCAACACTTATGATCCATAATCAGTAGTGTAGCTAGTTTATTTACTCATTTTCCAAGAATAGTTCCCCATATGTAATTCCATCAGCATACTGAATTTTCTTAAAATGATCAACTCCCTGCAAAATTTTTCCAGAGAAACTTCAGGCAAACCTTATGAAGCTGGCAAAAGAGAAGGTAAAGAATTCAAGTAACCTCAACTGACCTGAAGCAACATGAGTATACGCTCAAGACCATAAGTAATTTCAACAGAAATCGGTGACAGTTGAAGACTTCCAGCCTAGAGAGAATAGAAAACACAAAACTCCTCAACCAAAGAAAATAATCCTACGAAAATAAACTACTTCCAACATAACAGAAAAGACCTGCTGGAAGTAGGTGAATTGGGTGATCTCCATCCCATCCATCCAGATTTCCCAGCCCAATCCCCATGCACCAAGTACCTGTACACATTTCAAAACATACAAACATTAATCAACAATAAGCTCTACAAATCTTTAAAGAACATGATAGATTCAATATGCTCATAACTAAAAGCAAGCAAGAAAACCCAACCACAAACTTTGCACATCCAGCAACAGAGATAATATATTACCGGGCTCTCCCAGTTGTCCTCCACAAATCGTATATCATGTTCAGTAACATCAATACCTGTCAACAATATAGGCATCAAATGATCAACAGAAATATAGAGTAGGTATGCACATCATGTAACTGGAATAAAATGTTCCCAAACAGCATGGGCACAGCTTGCCAATTTTTTTTATTCAAAGAACGACAATATAACCAACAAAATCTTATTTCACCATCCACAAATTTTGGTGATCTTGAAATATGAAGTACTCATTATAAACTAACATTAAAAGTTATCCAAATTCCTGACCACTTCGGGTCCTACACATACAGCTTACAGCAAATAAATCCTCAAAGAAGATTGATAATTCGTTCAATCAGAATATCATGAATAGATTTCAAGTTTAAAAATAAATAAAAAAGTACCTAAAGCTGCTAAGCTACGAATGAAAAGGTCCTGTGAGTTTCCAGGATCAGGCTTCAATATAACCTGAAATGAAACAATGGAAAAGAAAAATATAATACAAGTAGTTTTTGGAAAACAAAATAAAGAGACACGTGCATAAGAACAAAAATGAATCCACAAATTAATACATTTAATCAAACTGAACCTGAAACTGAGTGTGGCGTTGGAGCCTGTTCGGGTTTTCTCCGTAACGACTATCATCTGGACGAATACTAGGCTCCACATACCTTTCATCCGAAATTCCATATTAGCCTTTCTTTCACATTGAAAAAAGTACTAGAGCTACTAGCACAAGCATAAAAACGTGAAATTATACAAACTTACATTCCAAAGCATACTTACGCAACATTCCATGGCTCTGGACCAAGAACCCTTAAAAATGTCAGGGGATTCATTGTCCCTGCTCCAACCTGGTCACAACACAGCCGAATTCTCACGAACACCAACAAGATAGAAACAAATTCCAAATGACAATATCAAAAATAAATAAATTTATTACTACACTTATAAACAGAAATATTTTCTTTATCACGTAAAATGCTAACGGTTCCTAAAGTGACAATCACTGAATAGAACTACTAATAGTAAAAATTACCTCAGTATTGCTGCATTGCATCACAGCACATCCAACTGACGCCCAATATTCCTAACATTTACCAAAATGATCCATAAAAATCAGGGAAAAATTCGATAGAAGTAAAAAAGACACAGAAAAAGAAAGAATCAAATACAAACAAAAAAAGGTACAAATTCTAAATTGACCTGCAGTCTCTGAATAGCTTGCTGAAAAGTAGGAACCGAAGCTTTTTGCGCTTCATTGTTCTGTTCTGTTGACGCATGCTCTTGAATTGCGGAGGTGCTAATTGCTCGGACTGATGTTCCGGCAATGCGACGGCTACTCTGCGGCGGCGACTTGCAGAACCGGCTAGGGCTTTGAATTCTGGAACAAAGGAAAGAGAGATGTGAAGCGCGGGGTTTAAGAATGGAAATTACCAAAGGAAGCGCTAGAATTGCCATCCCTGGCTGGCGCTCAGTTTGAGAGGCTTTTTCAAATGAGCCTTAGCTTTAGCCAGTCGGCCTGTGCGGTGAGAGATTTAGAGTAAAGATTCCAGAGGATTTTATTTTATTTTATTTTTATAGGCGGTAACTCAGTGTAAGTATCTGCAATTTTTACATGGCGTAAATAATTGTACGATTTTTACGTACAGGCGGTAAATTAGCCTCAGTTCTAAACATTTCTAATATTTCGGGAAAAAAAAGGGTTCCACAGTGTCTCCTGTAGTCCAATTGGTTAAATAAATTTAATCATTACCAACAAAAATTACCGAAGTGAATTACCTTAATTAAAATAGATTCAATCTGTTGAAATTCTGGTTTGCTTTTCGACTGAACTCTAGAAAATCTGATTGAAAGAAGCGAGAAAAACAAAGCGCGTAGCAAAATTTTATCTCGAAATTGCCTCCGAGAAATCTGATTGAAATAAGTGATGAACATAAATTCAATTTTTGTTTATAGCCGTTGTAACGTGCGAAGGCGGTGGCGGGTAGAACCCATGAGCGAGCTAGGACATTCAAATTTTAATTTATAACCGTTTTAAAACTGAAGTAAAATTTTTAATGAAAGAGAAAAAATAAGACAGAATGGTTCTGAATCCGATTAATGAAAATTCAAATGTTGTAGTATTGGAGAAGGCGGTGCAAGCCACCACCCTCGGCTGCGTAAAGCAGAAAGCTCGAAACATAAGCCTTTTTGGCCGGTTGAAGTTGAGGACTGTGGAAAAAGATATTGAAAATTGGATTAGTGGAAATTTATTTTGTATAGAGACCGCCTCTTCCTCAATCCTTCGAAACTTAACGTGCAATTCTTTTTAACATCGGCTTCTCAACTCTGCCTTACCTTGTAGCCTAACTCACTCTCATTGAGATTATATGTGTGTGTATATATATATATATATTGAGATCTTTTTAAGTTAATTACAATATTATCTAAAAATAGTTTCGAATCTTATAAATTAGTTGGACTTACATAAATGTGGTCTTTAACTTAGATATTTACTAAATGATAGTGGTCAATTATAAATAATATCAAAATGTAAATAACACATGGAGTAAATGGAGACATAAATAATACATGACCCTCCAATAAATGGTCTAACAAGAATCCTCAACAACCAAAGAATTGGAATCCACAGAGTTGATCTGTGATTTTTTTTTATTTTTTCTTTTTCCAAATCATCCAAACCTATGACTCTTTTCATTATTTTTTCTTTTTAATTGGCACGTAAAATGAGTTTCATTAGTATCCCACGTGATCTAGTTTGTTTTTTATTTTCAATAGAAGTTTATATGGTAAAAGTACTACTTTTTCTATGATTATGGCAATTTTATCACTACTAATTTTCTATGACTTTTAACCCCTATCGAATCCGCCATTAACTACTAATTTCCTACCATTAAGACTAGGCCGTTAACTCTTCCGTTAGGACTTGACTATTAACCACCATTAAACCACTCTTTATTAACAGGACTTGGCCATTAACCACTAATTCCCTACCATCAGCATTTGATCATTGACTGTTAATACTTTTTATACTTAATTGTTAATTCTTTACTATCAGAATTTGGCTGTTAATTATTAGTATTTTTTGTTATTATACTACTTTTGAACTTGACTGTCAATCTTTTACCATTAAAACTTAACTATTAACTATTAGTATTTTTTGTCATTCTACTATTTTTGTATCTTCGCCGTTTATTGTCAAAACTTAACCGTTAATTATTAGTATTTTTTATTATTGTATTATTTTTAAATTTAACCGCGAACTATTAGTATTTTTTATTATTATATTATTTTTAAACTTAACCATTAACTCTTGTTGTTAGAATTTAACTATTAACTATTTTTTTTATAACCCCATATTGTTAGAATTTGATTGATAATTTTTAATAAATTTGTCATTGTACTAATTTTTTAACTTAGCTGTTAATCCCTTAATATCAAAACTTAGACCGTTAATTATTAATATATTTTTTTTATCATTGTATTAAGCTTAAACCATAGACTAACTCATTCTCATTGAGATTATATGTGTGTGTGTATATATATATTGAGATCTTTTTAAGTTAATTACAATATTATCTAATAATAGTTTCGAATCTTATAAATTAGTTGGACTTACATAAATGTGTTCTTTAACTTAGATATTTACTAAACGATAGTGGTCAATTATAAATAATACTTTTTATAACCCCATAATGTTACTAACCCTCTTCCTAGGACTTGACTATTAATCACCATTAAACCTATCAACAAGACTTGACCATTAACCACTAATTCCCTACCATCAGGATTTGATCATTGACTATTAATACTTTTTAAATTTAGTTGTTAATCCCTTACCATCAAAACTTGGCTGTTAATTATTAGTATTTTTTGTCATTATACTACTTTTGAACTTGATTGTTAACCTTTCATCATTAGAATTTAACCATTAATTAGTAGTCTTTTTTTTCATTCTACTATTTTTTTATCTTTGCCATTTATTGTCAAGACTTAATTGTTAATTATTAGTATTTTTTTATCATTATATTATTTTTAAACTTAACTGTTAACTCTTATTATCAAAATTTAACTATTAACTATTTTTTTATAACCCCATAATGTTAGAATTTGACTGTTAATTTTTAGTAAATTTGTCATCGTACTAATTTTTTAACCTAACTGTTAATCCCTTAATATCAAAACTTAGACCGTTAATTATTAATATATTTTTTTATCATTGTACATGTTTACCCCTAACAAATTTAATAACATGATTTTTTGGTTGTTAACCATTATCTTGTATTAGGCTTAAACCATAGTCCAACCTAACCTGATCTTTTTGGCCGTTAGTCATTAGCCCCTTGTTGTCAGAACTTGTATGTATGGGTTAGAGTATCATTAATATGTGCTTATAAAATTATTTTTGTTATTAAACACTTTTCTAACAATCAACACACGATTAATTAGATAAAGGAGGTTCGTATAAATTTTCATAAATTTTCTCTCTATTTGTGATTTTCACAAACCTCAGGTAAAATAACTCACACAAATATTCTGTTTCTTTAAGAAAAGTCGTGCAGGTTATATGATTTAGGCCTAATTCATTAAGTTTGTTAAGGATAAATCAAGTCGGGCCAGATTACGGTTTAGGCCCAATCCAAAATCAAATTTATTGGGGGATAAATATATAAAATAATAAAAATACTAATAATTTATTACCAAATTTTAATGGGAAGAGGTTAGTAACAGTTTTAGAATAGAGTTAAGTAATAATATCTTCGTACATCAAGAAGAAAGATTTTCCATAATTTATGCCACAAAGTTACATACATACATATATATATCCCATTAAATTAAATATGACATACATGAAAGAAGATAACAATAATCTTAAATTTTAAATTATATATTATATATCTATTTCATCGATAATTATTTTAGTAGATCTTTTTTAGAAATATTTTTGCAATTTAATTTTTGAAAAATATTATAGTGTTATATTTTTAAAATTAGTCGATTCTTAATTCTAATAAAAATATTTATGCAACCCGACTCAAAATATTAAGCGTGTCAATTTGAAGTTTCGTATAAATATAAGTAAAATTTTTAATAAAAATGAACAAAGATAATTCAATTTAAATATAAAAATTTGATTATATTATGAACTAAAATAACTTAAAATTTTGAGATCAATACTTCGAACCAATAATTCAATTTGCATATAGAAAATTTGGTGTCGCTACAACTAAAATCATATAATGCTTATGCTAGTTCTAATACATGCATTTCCATCAAATATAAGTGTTCTAAAAATAAATGTAACTCATGTTTGGGTTGCGATGATAATGAATGAAACCTAGGTGATACATTACAATATGTCAAAACATCATGGGTTAAAACACCATTAACCATTTATATTATAATACTAAAAACATTTATTAAACTAGGAAAAGAAGCACCACACACACATATATATATATAATTATATATATATATATATATATATATATATATATATATATATAAAGTAAGGAATGAAAAAATTTCTGTGCACCAAAATAAATAACCGACGGTCTCTCCGCAAGGACAAAATCACGCCACAGTAACGAACTCTTAAGTAAATCGAACTGCCTACACGGAAATTGCAATTCGCAAATCCGAAAGCCGCTTCCAGTTGTCTTTTACTCTCTAACCCACACAAACAGAAATACAAATGGCGGGTGAAGAGGAGGTGTTGATGGAGTTGGAAGCCGTACAAGCAGTATACGGCGACGACTGCCTTGTTCTCGATTCATATCCCCCCCATCTTCATCTCCGCATCAAACCTCGAACTGCCGATGTCTCCTCCCAGCAGGTCCTTCTCTCTTTATCTGATGATTTTTTTGCTAATAAAATCGATGGAAAGTTTGATTTCGATAATTTGTTTTAATCTTGAAGTAAATTAATTCATTTCAAATGAGGATTTATTCGTTTCTACCACTGATTAAACTGCTAGGCGTAATTAGTTAGCTTTTATTCTATGTAGACACCTTAGAATTTTTGTTTTAGGTTTACTGTGGGTTAGTAAGTAGTGCTATTGATTTTTCACTCTATTTTTCTGTCTCTTTCGATAAATGTTGCTTCTGATTTTGTTTTATACTATTATATTGTTGTTTCCTGTAGTTTGTGGAAGCAGTTATCAGCATACGAGCTGGCCCAAAGGTACTTTTATCAATGAGTATCTTCTATGTTACTAAATTCCACAGCTAAGGCTTCGTTAGGAAATTGTTGTGATTTAAAAGCATAGCAGTTAAATTATTTGGTAAAAAAATATGGACAATCCACTTGTCCACTAATATTTGATGTCCAGTGATTTCATGAAGTCATAACACTTAAATTCTAAACAAAGCATGATATTGGTGTAGTTTTTGAAATGTGAAAGCTTATTTATATTGTGATTAGTTTACATGCTGACTTTTTTGTATTTGCTGTCATAGTATCCTGACAATCCACCTCAGATCAATATTATAGAGTCCAAGGGTCTTGACGATCAAAGGCAAAAATATTTGATAAGTACCATACAAGACAAAGCACATGACCTCTCATCTTGTTTAATGCTTGTAGCGCTGTGTGAGGTAATTGCTGCTCCAATTTGGGTTGTGAACATTATGATTTTGTTTACCTTACAGTAAGCATCTGAACACAGTATGTTGTTTGATACTTTTTATTGATTTAGTTTTGGTAATGCTATTTGTTTTTTTCTCATACGAAATATATGAATTGTTTTGGGAGTTGTTTGTTTGCATTTAGTATACCTTATGACATAATTGTAAAGGTAAGTGTAAAGAAATGTTGGCATGTCATTTTTCATGTATACATATGATCAAGAGGGGTATTACTCTTTTATTGCTCATAAGCCAAATTTTTTATATTATATCATTGCTTCTAAATCTGCCTTCTTTGACTCAAGTCATGATTTCCATCATGTTTTAGCATTCATTTCACATCAAAGTGGGAGACTACAATTGATGAATTACTTGGATAGTTTTTGTTGACAAATGGAATCCAAATTACTAAGCAATAGTGTGAGTATGTTTATCATAAACATGAAGCGTAGTTGGTGTTCTGTGCATTAGTCCAAGATGATCTTTTATGTATTTGCAGACACTGATTATGATAAATGTCTAGGAATCGGTAGAAAAGATTTCTGCTATGAATCACCCTGATGGAGATTGTCCATTATGTTTGATGCCATTGTTCCCAAAAGACGAGCTCAATGTCTTGCCATTTATGAAGTTGATGTCTTGCTTCCATTGTTTTCATAGGTAGAATCTCAACTCCTAATATTCTACTTGATATAAGGCACTGGTTTTGGTTTCTAAATTTCATTTGTTTCAGCAGTGAGTGCATTATTAGGTGGTGGAATTGGCTCCAAAATGAGAAAAAAACCAATGCTTCATCTGCAGCTGTGCATCCTAATAGAGACATGGGAAATCAAAAAGGTATCTTTGATTGGAAGGGGAATTAGCTTCTTTGTACTACTAAAAGTTTGTAGGACAATTTGGAAGTGTAAAAATTCTCTTAAGGTGTCTTTGGTGTCATAAAAAAAAATTGTTTGGCTGTGTGAGTTATAGTTTTAGTCGACTATAGCACTTATATTTGTATCTTTTGCATTTGAATACTTGGTAGGTCGAATTTAAAGCTTGAGACTAAAATATTTTACCAGTTCTTCGTTCATTTCTTGTGAATAATAATTTTCTGCTTCATTGAAAATATATTTATATATATATTAAGGTCTTGTTTCTACATGCAGCGGGCACTGTCGCCCTTTTTATCTACATTTCTTCACAAGTAAAACATTGTTTCATTTGGTATTTATTATATTTAAATGCTATTGTTAGATACGCATGGAGGGATGGATGGAAACATGGGAAACTGTCCAGTTTGTCGAAAGGTTTTCCATGCCAAAGATCTTGAACACGTGCTTGACTTGGTTGGTAGTCAATCCTGTCAATTGGTATGTCCTCTTATCTCATAAAATATGATAAAATTCTTTTCACATTTTAATTTGTGTTTTGCATTGGGCATCCAAGATAAAGCTGAGGAGTAAATGCTGGTTGAACTAACACAGGATCATGTTGATAACTGAAAGATATTAGATTGTGTTTACTCATGGGCATACTTTTGGATGGGCTTTCTGAGAATGATTTGTTGAATTGTATGATGAATTATTGCTAGGTGAAGCATATTATTATAGGTTTGCATTTAGTCCAGGTGGATCAGCATATTTGATATGTTGATGTTTCAAGTTCTAGAGCTAGGTATTATGCTCATGTTTGTGCATCCACTTTGTCCTCTCTGTTCTTGCCTTGTGAACATTAATAATTTGGCAATTCTGTTTTGTATGGTCTTGTTGCTTAGCTCTAGCAATGGTTCAATATTTCATAGATTTCTGTTATTATTAGTTTCATAGGAAGTTAGTGAAATTAATCATTTGTGTCCATTGAATTTCAGAGTTCTGATGGAACTGAAGTTGATGATGATGAAGACAAGCTCCTGCACTCTGATTCAGAAAACATGAGAAGACAGAAATTTGAGGCCATACTGAAATTACAGCAGGAAAAGGGCGGTCTAATTGAACCCAAACGGGATCTAGTTGTTTTGCCAGGTATGTTTCTTCCACAACCAGCCACTTCGCCTACGTCACCGGTCGAAACAACTGAACAAGAACAAAGAGAGCAGCCATTGCAAGCAGAAACAAATCCCAGCGGTTCCTCAAATATGCCTAGTAGTAGTAAACACAGGAATTCTGGTTCCAGGAAACTAAGAGCAAGAAATAATCCCAGAAAACAAGTCAGACAGTGGATCAGAAAAGATAGTAGTACTGGAGATTGATTACTCAACGTGATGATTTTGAGTTTTTGAAAATTAATTCATTAAAGTTACAGTATGAACAAACATTTACAAAATTGAAAGCAATAGTGAAAGGAAAACCAAAAGAAATTTGTGGATAATGTATTATCGACCTCGGCGTGAAATTTGAATTTGTAGAATCCAAAATTTTTATCATGAGATGGTGAATCAATAGCAAGTAAACGTACATAGATTGCCACAATGTGGTATGGGCGATCTATGAATTTTATCTGCAAGTTATGCTCTGAGTTGATTGTGTTTTCTTCTTTCTTCTCTCGTGCTGCGTGATTCGAGCTGCAAGTAAGTTGATGATTCTCATCGCCTTATGGGTCCGCAATGCTTTAATTTACATTCTTTTAAGGGACCTGGTTAAATTATACCAATGCAACGCAAAACATTAAATTTTAAATTGTAAATGTTTAGTAGTAGATTTCTCTTATCTAGAATTTTTGGTGTTCTCCCTAGAATTCTCTCTACTCATTCATCTAAACACTGAACCTGTCTCTTATTAGAGAGGAAGTTTTACTCCTTTTTCGATGAGATTTCTTTAATTTCTTCTTATTTTTTACTTTTATATATGGTGATAAATTTCTACCTTATGGTAGTTTGTATTTACTTGGATCTTGATTTGTGGTGATTTTATTATTTTTTGTTTATATATAATATTATAACTCCATTCCTTTTTAGATGTGAAGTTTGCAAAATTATATGATCAGATTTACTACTGTTAAATCTCTGATTTGGAAGATTCTATATTATAACAAGGTAATCACAAAAGATTTAATATATATTCAATCCAAAGGATTAACTCATGCGTTGAAAAGAAAAATGCAAAAGTTTTGAAAGAAATTCCTATGAAGTTTTATTATAAAACATATTCCTATGTGGTGATTACTCTCTTTTTGTGTCTTAGTAGGTATAAAAAGTTTTTTAAATATTTTTGTGATAATTTTAGTGGCACAAATCTGCTATTCTATTATACTATTTCGTATAGAATTATTGAAATAAAGGTTTTATGTTTAAAAAAAAAATGTTTAGTAGTAAACTTTTTTTTTTAGTACAGTACATGACCGCTTGAAGACAATCAAATTTTGAAGGTAAAAAATGAACTTCGCATGAGTTTTTAAAGTAAGCATTATGATAATTTAGAACTAGGGATGACAAAAAAATCCGGGCCCGGCTCGGCTCGGGTGAGCCTGATTTTTTAGGGTCAGGTTTGACCCGGTTCTAAATATAAATCGAACCGAGTTCGGGTTCTTTTCATTATAACCCAGATCAAACCGGGTTAATTCCAGATTTTTTTCAAGTTTTAAATAAATTATTACCGAGTTAGACCAGGCCTGGTTAAAACCCGACTCGTAAACAAAAATATAAGAAAAAATTTTAAATTTTCGAATATTTTACAACCTGGTTTTTGACTCGGCCCGGTTTGGATTTTGATCTGGTTTGGTTCGAATTTTGGTTCGGTCCGGGTCGAGTTAAATATATGAAAAATAAACTCAGGTCCAGGCCGAGTTTTTAAAAATTCGGCCCAAACCCGGGTTTTTGCCAAGCCTATCTAGAACTACGCATTGGCTTGTTTTGCCATTGAAACGACGTTAGTTGTAAGATTAGTGTATACTTTTTTTACTTGCGCTTTAAAATTAAACATAAAATTGATGATTACCAGATAAGCCTTAAGTGTTCATTGTCGACTCTCCACAAAGATGTTATGATTTCCATCTTTAGCAACCCCGTACATGTATAAATGGATGATTATTATTTTGACTCTTGACTCTAAGCTAGTAAACAAGTTCTCTTAAGTTCATACTCGAACATTATCTGAAAGAAGAATGAGTGACAACGGTGATAACTAAATTCTAACTTTCTATTTATTGATATATTTTCTAATAATTTTGTTTGCTGATTAATTTTAAATTATAATTTCTTTTTTCATATCTCATTGATGTGAATTAGTAAGTATTTTTTTTTAAAAAAAAATGAACATACAAAAAGTAACAGCATAGAAAGTTCGAAACAGTTTTGAAAACAGTGAAAAAAATACAACTACAGTAGAAAACAAACCTAATAATCCCATTAATGGTTTTTTTTTGGAACGTTTGTTCGACCTAAAAAAAAGTTTTTACACTGCAGTACCCTTTCCAACTAACAAAAGCTGATGTTGAAAATAAGCAGCGGTAAACGTTAATTTCTCTATCAAATTATGGGTTATTATCAAATTCCTCCCCTGAAATTTGGAATTATATTAGCTAGATAGAAAGTTTCGAAAATGTATTAAAAATTTCTCCTTAGCTATTAGCCAACTAACTTCAAATAATATATTTATTGAAATACCCATAATTTTTAAATTTCATGTTACTTAATTAATTATAAAGTTATTTTAGTTCCAAAGATTTGGTCTAATATTCTTATAAATCATAAGTCATAAAAATCTCAATTTATTATAAAATAATAATTATACCTCCTATAATAATAATTATTTAATAAAAATAATTAATAATACTATTTCAAAAATTTATTAGGTATTTTTTTTACACAATTATTTTATCAATATATTACTAAAATAATAATATTATTTATTTAATTAACATATCTTATATAAATATATTATATTTTACTCTTATATAATTTATTATACATTTTCATTGATTTTTATTTTTATTATTTTATTTGCATTTGAAATATGTATACATATATTTTATCTAAATTACAATATAATTCTAAATATTTATTACATATATTGTAAAATAAAATAAAATTTATAAATCTAAAATATTATTTATTTATATTATTTATTTAATTTCTAATGATTAATTTTTATCTAATTTCTTTCAAATGATTACAATACAATTATTTTATTAAAAAATTATTAAAATGATATTATTATTTTACATAAATATATTATATTTTATCTAATTTTAGAGATTTATTATTTATTTTTAAATAATATTAATTATTATATAAGGTATAATTGTTGTTTTATAATAAATTGAGACCTATAGAAATATTTTTAAAATATTATTAAACATGTAATATACAAGAGTGTGTGCGTGCAAATTAATAACGCACGCTTACGTGTGCAAGAATGACTACTTTTTTCTTAACTAATGGCACGATCAATCACATGCGAAAAGCGGTCGACAAAATCGGCTCTTCGAGAAGGTTATAAATTCGTCGACTCGTATGTATGCTTAAATCTTAACTCTTAATAAAATGTAAAGGAGAAGAACTAGTTTTTACCGGTAAATCTGAACTCGAAAGGAGACAAGTAGCAGCTCAAAGGGAATGTTTATTTAGAAATATATATATATTTGTCGTTTTGGCCCATCAAGTAATTAATAAAGTGGCGGCCTTGTTTGAATAATATACCGACGTCCCAAATTCAAAGATTAAAAAATTTGTCTCATTTGTCAATCGTATGATATGAACAGGTAATATTGGTCCATCGTTGTTAAGACAAAAGTAACTATCTTGTCCGAAATTTAAATGAAATAATTATTGAAGCTGAGAACACTCGCTTCTCACATTTTGGTAGTTTCCATTTCACTTCGTACAGACAGCAAGAAAATGAAGAAAATGTTTATATACAAAACTGTTATGCACTTCGGGAAACATTTCAGTCGTTCATGTTTTGTAAAGTTAAAAATTTTAAAATATTTCTATAAATTTTATTTATTTCATATTATATAAACATATCTGATCATCTATTCATATTAAGATTGTCAAATAAACATATTATTTATGTTATTCAAATTTGGATAACTTCAAATTAAAAAAAAAAACAGTTAGTGTGTGGATAAATGGATTGGCAGGTGGGGGGTCGCGTGCAAAGCCAAAAGGCGAATGAAGGAATGCTTTCTATCTCATGCATTTTTTTGAATTTGACAAAAACTTCTGCTTCAAAACGCGGGATTCATATTTTACATAATAATTATGAATAGAAAATGAAGTTGATTAGGGAAACCAAATTCTATTTGAAGGACAAATATCATATATAATATGGTAGCTTTAAACATGTGGGGGCCAAGAGACTTTGGTTTAGTCGACAACATCTAGTTAAAGTGTTAAACAAAAGTTTTTTGTCAGATAATTACGTTGTTAAGACAAAAACCAAAAACCAAAAAAAAAAAAGGATAATGATCAAAATTTTTGCCGTGTTTTTGAAATTTCGATTTGCCAAAGGAACAGTAATCCATTGTCATTTGTAAACGAACAAAACGAGGAATTGGTTACAAGTTCCAGCCACTAATTTGGGCCGTTTTCATGAATGGATTCATACTATACTACAACTATTGTATCATATAATAAGTTATTTACAATAACAATAATAATAATAATAATATTCATTTTTTAACTTTTTATAAATAAGAGTTTAAATATTTTCATGTGTACGGTGGAGGTAATTTTTTTTAATTATTCGAGAGTAGAAATAGATTATACTTGGTTCAAATTTTGCTTTATTTTAATATATTTTAAGTTTTTTTTAAAATTAATTAAGAATTTATTATAATTAGTACAATCTTAATCTCACCTTTTTATTTCATTCGTATAAAATTTTGAACCACAGTTTTGTGAGATTGAGAATTGATGTTGAGGTTGCTTCCCCCAATATAAAGGGAAGTAGTGGATGCAATAACTCTTAATACATGCATTTCCATCAAAATATAAGTGTTCAAAAAATAAATGTAACTCATGTTTGGGTTGCGATGATAATGAATGAAACCTAGGGAATACATTAAAATATGTCAAAACATCATGGGATAATTAATTTCCCTTCACATAAATTTTGCATTTTAATTATTTAGTTGGTTTGATAAGACAAATGAAACGAAATTAATTATATATTTTGACTAAAAAATTGATCATGATACGTACACATGACAATCTAGGTATACTCGGTGCAGTTTCACGACCAAATTCGTAAATTGGAGGAAGACCATATACCATGCTGTGATGACGAAATTGATTAATTGTCCATACTGATACTGATAATTGAGCATGGAATGGAATAAATCATTTTCAAATTTGGTCGGAGCAGAGAATAATCAAATGTGTGGTTCACATACATACATACATATAGGGTCAAATTTAATCAAGAAACGTTTTCATTCATTTATGATTTGATTTTCTTCATTTGGTCGGCCCCATGGTCTTTTTTCCTTTTACTTAATGATTAAAAACACATTTCTCCTTCTCCATTGATGGACCATCTCGAAAGTTTTCAATAGTGACCCTCATTTATTTGTTATTTAATTCAAACCAATAGGACTATTTTTTAATATCGCATCTAGGAAAAAATCAATCAATCAATCATGAAACTTGATATATCATATATATATATATATACGCATTAATATTCACACTTTAATTTAAAATGTAGAAGATTAACTTTGTTCTTCAAAATATTAACAAAATACAATTAATCATATAAAATATTATTGAGAACTAATATAAGAGTATGCATTTGAGATAAGAGTTTAGGAAGATTATATTTGAATTTAATCAAATGCAATTTACATCAGTCTCAATATTTAAGCCTTCTTCTCTGATTCACATTGAGGGGGTTGAATTTTGTCTCATATGCAAGAGTTTTAAACCTTATTAATTTTTCAGTATTGTTGTTTATAAAATGAATAGATTCTTTAATTTCTTTTCTCTTTTTATATTTCTTATTTGAAAGCAAAGTGGATATATTAGAAATACGTAAGCTGAAGTGCAAGAGTTATTTGATATCATCCTTGAAAATTTTCGAACATAATTAGAAACCTCAAAGACTATGTAATATGCACTACATAAGAAATATATTTTCATATCTATTACTGTAAATAATTCTTAAGAAATTATGAATTTGCAACTCCCAATTAGACGAAGTTAACATATATATGCTTATCACTCCAGCATATAAATCCCATAACTAATAGATAATTGATTTGATTAAGGTACTTGCTACGCCCACGTTATTGACTTTGATTTTGATCTTTAATATATATTGTAACCTAACATACCCATAAAATGAATATTAAAGCGAAAGTCAGTCCATATTGTCCCTACACACACACACATAAATATATCAATTATAAGTGATAGCTAGCAACTTCCAAATTCTCGAAAGAAATTTGTTTCCATATTAGAAACTAGCATTATTTTTCATTTGAGAAAAATCTCTTCCTTCTACCATTTAGACTAATAATCTACACACACACACATATATATGCAGCAGCCAGCACATTCCATGTCTTTCACTATACTATCAACTTAATTAATTTCTAACACAGGTATCTCAAATTTTATTCATGCATGCAATGATAATATATGTATATGTGTGTATATATATATATATATCATATACTTTAATAAGGATTTTAAAAAATATATATAATATAACAATATCAACCAAAATTTTCTAAAAAAAATTGGGCGTATAAATAATCAACGAATCGTGTTTTTTATGCCACGTGATACATTTCCTAATAATGGTCGTCCAAAAGTAAAATTTTAGGCGTTTTATGTCATGTATGTATGGTCTATCAATTAAACAGTGAGTTATTTTTTCTCGAGATATATTTCTACGTGGCCTTTTTAAGAGGAATCTTTTTTACTAAAATCAAAATGAAACATGTGAATTAATTAAAGCACAGTTGGCCAACAGATTCAATCAAGTCAGTCCCATCAAGCAGCAGAATTTTAAGGCGATGATCTGATCATTGGTTTTTTAAAATCATTTACGGAAATTATTTGGGCTCCTTTTTATTCATGTTACAGCCAATAACACCCGAATAAGGTAATCTAGTTTTGATGTTAAAACGTGATGAAAAGGGACTAAATTGTAGGGCACAAAAAGCAGAAGCAAGGATATATATCCAATCAAATTGCTGGAAATGGAATTCGCATGCTTTTGGCAATATTTGTATTTTCATTTTTAATTTCACATGTTATCCGGCTACATGTTAGTTTCTCGACGGGACCGGGAAATCTAGCTAGCTATGCTACCTCTTCTCTCAGATCTAGACGACAATACGATGTGGCCGTCCATTTTCCTTACGTTGTTCGTCTTTTAAATCAGAAAGTATACGCATAATTAATGTATCTTCTACCATTTCCCATAACATATTCAAGATCGATCAGTTAGCTAGCTAGGTTACCTTTTAAAAAATGATCTCAACTTTTCAAATGTGAGTGGAATAAGAAAGATATAAAAGTTTGTTCTTATCTCTCTCTCTCTCTCTCTCTCTCTATATATATATATATATATAAACACCCATCATGTTCTATGAAATAAAATTTTTTTAAATAAAGGTTTGTTTTGTTGATGTCACATTTGAATTTTTAAGAACGAGTGATATATAATATATATTCATGGCCATGAAATCATTGCTTAATACAAACAAAATATTAGTTATAGGTAGCAACTTAAAATTGGTCCACTTGCGTGTCCATCTTGTAATTTATTAAACTCACCTGTCCCTGCAACTAAACCGTCCCCTCTCCAATAGTGTACTTGCCATTATTGGGGAACATATATATTTATATATATATGAATCAATGGGAATTTGGATCTGCTCTTGAGAATGGAAACAATTTATTTATACTACCATGACCTACATGTTAATTTGTCTATATATAGTCGCACTTCAATTATTTCAAGCCTTTACGTACGGTTTTCTCATCCTAGCTAGCTAGTTCCCGTTGAAATAATATATATAGATATATATTGACCAACCATATTTATACATACATGGATTTTCATGCTTGTATCAGTATACTTCAATTCATTTGTCACAATTAATCTCATTATAAACTTATATAATTGCTTCGTTTTTAATGGAAAATTTTGGAATTTTCAGGTTAATTTATTAGTACAGTCAGGCAACAATATTTCCCAATTTAATTCAATATATACATTCATTTTCTAATAGCTAGGCTTGGAAAGGAGTTGAACCACCAGATTAAAAAGAGCACTATAATTAATTACGTATGTACGTATAATATACCGTCATATCAATTAATTACGTATGTACGTATAATTAATTCATTGACTCTTTAGCGTAAGTTATTTAATTGGTATGAAATTCAGGCCACAATAACATTGTTTTCTGGTTTTGGTGATTTGATTGGCGCATATATATACATATATATAAGACATGATCAATGACTTTTTTTTTTTTTTATACAAAATCTTATATCAAATATAAGTCGTTAGATTTAAATACATTCAACGATTAAGATTGCATCTGACCATATAGTTAATGTATAATTAATACATTCATAATTAATGTACATATTAAATGTAATCTCAACCGTTAGATGTGTCCAGATCTAACGATTTATATTTAATGTAAGATTTTGCGTAAAAAAAAAGTTATTAATTTTATCTCATGATATATATATCATATACTGTAAAGTTGTAATAAATACTTTGTCTCTCGATAGATTGCTTGGAATATTCGATCTAGCTAGCTACTGCGGTTAGTAATTTACTTTAAAAAATACCTAAGTATATATAGTTTCATCCCTTGATATTAAAAAGTCTGAATTCCTTTAAATGAAGAATTAATTTAATTAAATTTATAGTAGAAAAATCTTGCATCGGCTAACTTTGGCAAAACCCCTTACTGAAACTTATTAAGGAATAATTAATTCTACAACTTGAAAAGAAACAAGGATACTAAGTCATTTTCTTTCATACGTAATAAATCTCTTTCAATTCATCAAATTGGGTTGCTAATGAAAAATCCAAGTACTTTCGTGGATATTATATACGAACGACGGATCGATATATATATATATATATATATATATATATATATATATATATGAATTAGATCTGCTTTTTCTTATTTGCCTGTAAAGACTTTGAACAGACAAGTTAAAAGATTTGGTTAAGGTAATTTTAAACTAAACAAATAAATTAAGATTCGGGAAGAGAAAAATGGAAAGTATTGAGATCCTGTCAGCTTAAGCATAAGCAGAGCAATATCCAAAATATACGGTCTTAATACACACACACACACAATATATACACATATGTGTGTGTGTTAAATTATCTTCTAAACTACACCATGCGTATTAGCTTATGCGTCAACTTCTTTAATTTGCAAGCAAGCGAGAAATCTTCTTAATAAGGAAATTTCACTTGCTTCTGAATTTGCTTGTGCTTAAATCCCAGTTGAGTGCATATTTTATTGATGTATACTGATCTTGAATTGACTGAAAAATCAATTAAAATATACGTATAAGATACGATACGAAATACGATCAAATAAATTAATTAGATCTCGTACATTAGCTAGAAAGGCATGAAAACACCAGGCAGTAGTGGAAACTCTCTTAAAAGAAAATTCAAACGTGATGAAATTATATATCAATTGGAAGCATGAGACTAACATGTAAAACTGTAACTGGGATTAACAGTTTCGATCGATTTCATCACGAAAATTAACAAACAAGATCATGAAACAGAACGTGTATTATTGTTGGATACCTCGTTTGTCCAAACAAGACATGTGAATACAACAAGGGTGAAACAAACCACTTAACCGCAAACACAACCTAATCTCTCTTACTTCTTCAAGTCTAAAAGATCGCATTAATTAAAACATAGAAAAGAAAACATTTTTATCAAACACTGATGATCTAATTTCTCTTAATTCCTGCCAGCTAACCCAAGCTGAGTCTAGCTAGCTAGCTGGAAATATATATTTCTAGGTTTCAAATTAATTAGTTGATTAAAATATTATACTTTCGGAAAGTGTGATTTGTCATAAAATTTTAGAAAAATTTCGGCAAGAGTCAAAGTATCCAGCTGCTTGATTGAATGT
Organism: Melia azedarach; assembly: GCA_028052125.1. Taxonomy (NCBI): domain Eukaryota; kingdom Viridiplantae; phylum Streptophyta; class Magnoliopsida; order Sapindales; family Meliaceae; genus Melia; species Melia azedarach. The sequence goes on along the minus strand of CM051394.1, from coordinate 2,281,197 downwards.
GGACCATTAGATGTGACTTACCCCACAAATTCCATATCTTCTCTTTCATGATCATCATCTCATTGTTCATCAGTAATTTTGTGGACCCAGATATGCAGTTTTTCCAGTTATAACTCTTTCTTCCCACCAACCGTATGTACCTAACTTTTCTCTTCATCACTGTCTCTCTCTACATACGCTTTTTTGTACAGTATCTTTTTCATATACGTTCCTTTCCCCCAAGATTATATAAATTTGCCTCGCAACAGAGTATTATAATATTTTTCATTTGCTCTTTTCATCAATCAACTCTTCTCTTCTACACTTCCCTTCTCTATCTTGCTTTTCCATTCATTACATTACATTCCACTTTCTCTACTTATAAATATCCTCTGTCCATTTCCCTCTATATCACAACTCACTTCTCTCACTAGCATCAAGAAACTTCTTTTGTTTTTACTAATCACATTCTTTCCTCGGACATAAAATACAGAAAATGAAGCTCTCCATGAAACCTGCAGTGAGGCCATGTACGCTCCCATCTGCTCCTACATCTTCAAAACAGGCAACATTTCGTTGCTGCATAATAACCCAACCCTCAACACAGACCAAGAAATCTATAAATTACCAACCTGTGAAAAACTGGGAGCGTTTGCTCGACCCGTTTGACCGTGACTCGAACAGTTACCGGTTCACCTGTAGACCGGTTAAACTCGGCGAGAGATGGATGGAATACCAGGGCATTCGAAACTGGGAAGGTCTTCTCGATCCATTAGACGAAAATTTGCGCGGCGAGATTCTACGGTATGGAGAATTCGTAGAAGCTGCGTATAAATCATTCGACTTTGACGCTGCGTCCCCTACATATGCAACATGCCGCTTCCCCAAAAACACATTGCTTGACCGGTCCGGTCTTCCGCAAACAGGATATCGCCTGACCAAGAATCTACGTGCTACGTCAGGCATCAATCTGCCACGTTGGATTGAGAAGGCTCCAAGTTGGATGGCGACGCAGACCAGCTGGATTGGGTACGTGGCAGTATGTCAAGATCAAGAAGTAATTTCGCGGCTGGGAAGACGAGACGTGATTATTGCCTTCAGAGGAACAGCCACTCCTCTCGAATGGCTTGAAAATCTCCGCGCCACACTGACTCCACTTCCCGGTTCGGAGCCCAGTTCTGACGGGTGTGGACCCATGGTCGAAAGTGGATTCCTGAGCTTGTACACTTCTGGGACTTCCGTGTCTCCAAGTTTACAGGAGATGGTTCGAGAAGAGATAAAACGGTTACTCCAAACTTACGGCGACGAGCCTCTTAGTTTGACGATCACTGGTCACAGTCTTGGGGCGGCCCTCGCCACACTCGCGGCTTACGATATTAAAACCCACTTCAATCGTGTGCCGATGGTTTCCGTTATCTCCTTTGGCGGTCCACGTGTGGGAAACAAGAGGTTCCGTCAACAAATAGAAAAACGAGGAACAAAAATATTGCGTATTGTGAACTCAGACGATCTAATAACAAAAGTACCTGGTTTTGTCGTTGACCACGATAATGACGTGTCAAGCAAACGAGATATGCACCTGGCAGCGGGCTTGCCTAGTTGGATAGAGAAGCGCGTGAAAGACACCCAATGGTCTTATGCCGAAGTCGGGAGAGAGCTCAGACTCAGCTCAAAGGACTCCCCCTACTTAAATAGTATCAATGTTGCCACGTGTCACGAGCTGAAAACATATCTCCACTTGGTCGGAGGATTTGTGAGCTCCAGGTGTCCGTTTAGAGCTTACGCTAAAAGGGGCCTCGGAAACCATGGCAGAGAGAAAGCTTAGACATAAGATTTCCACGACAAAGACGACAAACTAAAAACAAAATAAGAGCCGGAAAAAAAAAATAAAAAAGAGGACAAGAAACTGTCAATTGGTAATTAAATTGGTTAAGTAAATAAAATTAAATTTTTGTACATAAAAATATGTTGTGCGGCCACATTCTGGTTTTGCAGAGTATCACTTTTTGTAATGAAACACACAAGAGACGCCCATTGACTTTCTCCATTCAGTACTACCATTTTTGTGTTTAGGATTGACCGTTAACTGTACATACCAAGCCGTCTGTCCATGCTCTGTGGTTACTAGCGACGTACATAATAATAATAATAATAATAATTCGTTTGAAAAAGGCCAATGTTGTTTTCTATATATATATATATATATATATATATCCAGGTGTGGTGTATGCATCATAACACGTGGCTGGGATTAAATATATATATATATATATATCCAGGTGTGGTGTATGCATCATAACACGTGGCTGGGATTAAAATACGAAAATGCCCTCAATTTCCGCCGCAAATTACGATTATGCCACCGCGCGCGTTGTGCATTGTCACCGACCTTGGAAACTACCTGCGTACCATCGCCCGAATGCCGCAACTTTTAAAATAATAATAACAATGTTTTTTTATTTTCCAAATTTTCTAACCAACAAAGCGCCGTCCATACCAAACACAGACAATCTGCTGCTGAAAATATCACAATAATGTCCATTAATTGCAATTAATTTTCATATTCTTTGTGTATAACTAAGGCACATCAGTAATAGGTGGGGCTATGATATTTCTGCCTATAACAGCTCAAATTTGAAATTTGAGCTCGGCTGAAAGTTATGACGAAGATGAGATGGTGAACCCTTCGTCGGGTTGCTTGATGACAAATGAAGTGTTAGGCAAAAGTATCTCCCAATAATATCTTATCCAAATGCTATACAGTAACTGAGTGTTTTCTGACCACAATTTTAAGAAACTGGTCAACCTTAATTTAAGCATATATTTTTGTGTCTATATCTTTATGGTTGGTTGCTAACAACTTAAGTGAGTATATATTGTAATTAAATGAAGTTGCCCATCTATGTTTTAAAACAAATGCAGAGCATATTTATATATGTGTGTTGAGAATTAATTTTTAGTAAGTACATTGGACCTATATATTCTTTTATGGTCGATATTCTTAACTATAACTATTACGTACATTCAAAGAAAACTACAACCAATATTATTAACATCTGTGCCTCTCGATAACAAAACCAAAACTACTACTATATATATATATGGATTAATACAATTTGATCTATGACAAGGAAACATATACAGAACACCAGTTTAATGTTATCACATCAAATTTATATAAATAAGTAACAATCGATAAGAAAAGAAATGAAGAAAAAACATAAATTATGTCACAACATTTTCGGCACGCACTCTTATCTACAGATTAGAAGTTAATTGTATGATATGAAAGATTATTAAACACATAATATAATTAAATGGATAAACTTTCTCCCCGGGCAAGATGAAATCAAGAAAGCACGCATGTGGATCACAAGACGTAGACCTATAGTATAATATCTATCAAATAATTAAATAACAAAGCTAATTAATGCAGGATTATTTCTTTGTCACCTTGAAAATTAGTACTCCTCGACCAATAAAAATTTGGAGGAAAAATTAAATGAACCAAGGATGACTCTGTTGAGACTGGTAAAACAACCTAAATTTTTTATGAGATCACATGTAAAGACCGATCGATTCCTAGATAAAGAAATAACGATGTGGAATGAAAGAGACAAAAAAAAGATTTGAGGTTCAAATCCGTATTCCTCAGCATGTGTATCGAATCTTGTCAGTGCATGCGTGTTTTAAGGATATACACGTGACTCTCGAACTAATGTTTTTTTTCAACAAGTCAGAATCAAAACTACCAGTTGAGAACTAATATACACATATGTTGCGTGAGCATGAAACTATAAAATTGTAATAATTACCATAATTTTTTTTTCTTTTTGGAGTTCCATGAAATTATAAGTATTTGAGGTTAAAATGTTATAATTTCAAATATTTATTATGAAATAAAATCATTAACACAATCATAGGTGTACAAATAGATGATTCTCGATAAAAAATAATGACTATCAAATCTTTTAATTATGAAGCATATTTAAAATTGTTGTGTTTTAATTTAATTCTAAAAGTATTTAAAATGTTTAAAAAACAAATTTACATTTAAGGTCATGAGTTAATCTCATAAAATTTAATATTTACTAAACACTTATTCTATTTCTACGTACCTTTAAAAAATTACATCAAAATTAATAATACAAAATGTATAGCCCTAAAAGTTAAGTAATTTCATTTCAAAAATCACAACACTTCATATATATATGATCATCGCTATGTATTTTGATCGATGCAGAAAAAATACAGATAAATTAATCGTCCACCACCCGCCGAGATATTTTCCAAGTGATTTGTTTTTGTTTTGTTTTGTTTTAAGGTGTATATGCAAGGACAAATGGCTTCCATGCGAGACACCACTAAGAAACGTGGATGAAAACGAGCAATCAAAGAAGTGTAGCCTTTGAAATACACAAACTCGTCACTGAGGGTGATATCCCAAGCAGTGCTGACCCTTAGCATTACCCACCAAGAGTAAACGTCACCAATCAATAGCCATCCATCCGTAAGACAACGACATGGTGGCACATCCTAGGCCACGCTTCCGGAGGATTCTATGGCTGTAAGGGTGACGGTAAGTGTTCATCCGCTAAAACGTGGTCAACATATTTGTATAACGTGGTCCCAAGTCGGTGGAAAAACTTTGGTCAATTAATTTTATAATACAACAAAAGGTCAATAGGTTTAGACTGAGTAATATAGCGAGTTGGATTGACGGTGTGATAAAGAGAGAAAATATACGTATATGTATATTTAACATATTATGTATACATTGCCGAAATTAATTCATTTTTTTTGGGGATCAGATGTTCGAAATCAGGAGTAGAAAACATTGGTATTTTAAGAATTAGAAAACATTGTGGAATCAATCACTCTAACTTTGTGAAACACACTATTGTGTGAAAACTTCAAACGGCAGAATGGAAAATTCCAATGATGAGAAAAAGCTTACCTGGGAAAATATTGTGAGCGTTATACGGCTGACGGTTGATATATGTATGCAGCCAAATCTGCTTCCTGGAAGAAAACACTGCAAAATGCGGCTTAAAAGATGTTACGTAATTTTCAAAATCTCCATAATCATTACCAAACTTGGACCAAATGTAATATAGTAGTTAACACAAAGAAAGAGGGAGAAAAAAGATAGTGATGGCACAATATCTAGAAATAGACATTTAGAATAACAGGCGTTCATACGGTCGATCGCAGTTTCCTCTTCTGAATGTGTAATATTCCAATTAATTTTTGCAAAACTATTCACGTGAAGTCAAATGATATCTGATTTATTAGGCAAATAGAGGCATCAAAAATCTTCTTTTATAAAGAAAAATAAAAAAAAAACATTAATGAATGGTTAGCTTAGCTTAGCTAAATCTTCCTAGACACTTGGGTAACGAAAAGCATCTTCTTTTCAATTTCCACACCAACGCTTTAACGTGGGGAAGACATTAATTAAGTTCAAAAATGAATGTTGGAATTATTTTTCGTTGTGGTGAAATAATTCATGAAAAACAATGATGAAATTAGAACGATATCTAAAATACAATAATATATACATACATCCGCAAAATGGTCAATTTTAAGTATCAACTATATATGAAAGAAAACAGGGACTTGGCTGCACTAAGTTAAAAACGTAAAATTTAAAATACTATGTAATTAAAATTAAAAGCTCTTGTATAAATTTTGAAATACTGAACATAAAAATGAAAACACAAAATTTTATATGTATATAATAAAAAAAATTAAAATATAACAATACATACAATGTATTTTATTCAATTCCTGAAAAGCAATTTAGATATAGAATATTGTAATATTTTGAACTGAATGAATGGGTCTTTAATTTATTTCATTATTATCCAGCTATATATACTGTTTGACCCACATGCAACAAAATGGCAAAAAGGAGAAGAGAATTGAAAGAATGGTACGAGAAAACGCATCGGACTTAAATAACTTATATGTAGATGGATGGATGGATGGATAGGTGGAGAAAGTCCCCATGTGTTTTCTGATTTTGCAAAGCCTATCAGCTAGCAGGCTGCATGTAGAATTTTGCCGAGGATAAGCAGTTTTACTGTTCATATGGGGTCGCCTGTTTCTTGTAACTGTACGGATGTGTTTACTTTTTTCTCCAATGCGTGCATTTCAACCTCATCTTTTAGTCAAGGGGCTACTCTAGCTTGGATTGTCTCACAATTAATAATCATTTAATACATAGTATATAGTAGTAGAGGATGAATTATATATATATATATATATATATATATATATAATACTTAATAATCTAGCTAGGTTCATGTAATACTTAATATTCCTGAGCTAATTAATTAAGTTTCTTCAATTTTAAATGTAGTCCCGTGGTATATATATATATATACAGGCATATGTTAATCATTATTAAGAGAAGTGAGTGCCTAAAGCGAAATAGGCACAAGGAAAAAGCAATAGACCGGACCAACCTACAAAAACGAAACGGTCCCTCCGTAACCAGTCATCCATAATATCAAATAAATCATTTTCATCTTTGGTAAATTTACCAAGGGCTATAGTCATAACGGTCCTCCTATTCAACTACTTCAACCATTTCCGAACACCTTATGTTATGGCACTTTCGGGGCGCTCGAGGATTCGATCATTTAGGTATGATTTGATTTCTCGTACCGTACACAGCCCCTTCTAATTGGTTTCGAAGATAAAAATCCTTTATTGGTCCATAGTTTTATTTAGGTAAATCCATGAACTCAATTCGTTTATTCCTTCCTATTGTTTATTGTTACTAAACATCTGAAACGGAACCATGAATTGTCTTATGACTCATCAATCAGATCGATGAATTTTTTTGAAAGAACTCTTCACTTCAATTCAAGGATTGGAAATTAAACTTAATTAAACTAAATTGAGTTTGTAAGATTTGGGCCTAAGAATAATGCAATCTAATTTTTAAAAATTTGTAAGAAAATATCTAGATATTTATAGTATTTAATAATAAAAATCTAGATAAATGTAATATATATATAGATATTTGTAATAAATATTTAAATATTATTATGAATATTTTTAGAAGAAGTTTTATAGTCATTAAATTAAATATGTGTTGGCATAATCTTAATTGTTGATTAAGGAGGTGCTATACTATAAATAGAGGTGAGTTCTTCCATTGTATGTCTAAGACAAAAAATTAGAAATAAATAAGATTGCAAGTTTCTTCATCCTTTCTTGTCCATAATTAATCCTAGAAAATTTTTCCTTCATTTGTGATTTAAGCCCTCCAACTTCTAATAAAGTGATATTAGAGTTAAGGTGTGAGTAACCATGACAAGCAATGAAATTATTCTCTTCCAAGTTCCAATGCTCACCAAGAGCAACTACAACAATTAGAGCATCAAGATGAAGGCTTTGGTAGGAGCTCAAGATACGTGGGAAGTTATAGAAAAAGGGTTTGATGTGCCAAAAGATGAGGTCATCCTTACTCAAGCTTAAAAAGATCTTTTGAAGGATTTTAGAAAGAAAGACAAAAAAACTCTTTATCTCATCTATTAAGTGTTGGATAAATATGGCTTTGAGAAGGTTTCAAATACAACTATTGCCAAAGAAGCTTGGGAGATGCTTCAAACTTCATACAAAGGTATCGAAAGAGTGATGAAGGTACGTTTTCAAACTCTAAGAGGTGAGTTTGAATATTTACATATGAAAGAACATGAATAAATTTCTAAGCACTTTTCGAGAGTTTTTGCTGTTGCTAATCAATTAAAAAGAAATGAAAAAAGCTTAATTAATGTGCAAATTATGGAGAAAATTCTTCGTTCCATAGATTCAAAATTTGAACATATTGTTGTACCAATTAAATAAACAAAAGATTTAGAGTTCATGACCACTGAAGAACTCATGAGCTCATTACAAGCATATGAAGAAAGATAAAAGAGAAAACACGAAGTCCACAAGCAATCACATGTGTGGAAGTAAGGATATGTTCGTGAAGCTTGATGAATCGGTGAGTGGCAATGTCTCATTTAGAGATGAGTTCAAAATACCTGTAAAAGGCAAATGTAACATTTTTATTCGCTTTAAAGATGGAAGACATCGATTTATTTCAAATATTTATTATGTGCCCAATATGAAAAATAATATTCTAAGTTTGGGACAACTCTTAGAAAAAGGTTATGATATTCGTATGAAAGATTATAACCTTTATATAAGAGATATCAAAAATAATTTAATTGCAAAGGTGGCAATGTCAAAAAATAGAATATTCTTGTTAAATATTCAAAACGATGTAACAAAATGTCTCAAGGCTTGCTACATAGATACACCATGATTATGACATCTTTGATTTGGACATTTCAACTTAGAAGACTAGAGCTGCTATTCAAGAAGAAAATGGTAAGAGGACTGCCTTGCATCAATCATTTTGATCAGTTGTGCAAATAATGTCTACTTAGAAAGTAATTTAGAATGAACTTTCCAAAGGAGTCTACGATTAGAGCCAAGAAGCCACTCAAAATCATACACAACGACATATGTGGTCCTATTAAGTCAAGCTCCTTAAGTAAGAGTAATTACTTTATTCTCTTTATTGATGACTATTCAAGAAAAACGTGGGTATATTTTTTGAAAGAAAAATCCGAAGTTTTTGGCGTATTAAAAAAATTTAAAGCATTTGTGAAAAATGAAAGTGAATGCAAAATCAAAGCCATGAGATTAGATCGAAGAGAAGAGTTTACTTCCAAAGAGTTTCGAGAGTTTTGTGAAGTGAATGGAATTCGTTGTCTCTTAACTGTTCCAAAATCTCCCCAACAAAATAGTGTTGTTGAAAGAAAAAATAGAATCATTCTCGACATGGCACGAAGTATGTTTCAAAGCAAGAAATTACTAAAAGGATTTTAGGCTGAAACTATGGCATGTGCGATGTATTTATCCAATTAATCTCCTACTCGAATTGATGGACTAATTTGTTTTATCATTCAACTTAAAAGAAAGACAACAAGTATAACATAATAATTATGTGTTCCCAAAAGTTTCTGATCATTCTACGTATCCTGAGAAGACTACAGAAGGAAAAAATAATTATTAAGTGATCTAGTATGCGAGCTGGAGATAGATGCCTAGTCAACTGTTTGAGCTCAATATTCTGCACTCGTCTTGGCTTTGCCCTAACCTCGAAGAGGCTCTCAAGCTAAATTTTCACACTTCTCTAATCCTCAGGCCAAGCTATCACAAATCTTTATGACCTCACTATCATTGCTGACCATAAACCTGAACTTGGTGAAACTGCCTAGAACAAAGAACACGGTTAAAGGCGGGCGCCGAAGGTTTTTCAGCGAGCACATTTCGACGCTCAAGTCAGTACCTTGAGGGAGTGATTTTATGTCTTTGATAGTTCAAAATGACTAATATCTGGAGAATTTATGTAACACTGAGCAAGTCAACCAAGTGGGACATAAAACACATAGAGAAAAATTGAATAAATGTAGCCTTTTTGGAAGCTAAAATAGAAGAAAAGCTTCAAAAAACAACTTTCAATGAGTGTTTAAGGTTGTCTCTTAAAGACTAACGAACAAGACAAAACTTTGTTCTTGTTTCTAGAGGGAGAAAATGTGAAGTGACTTGTGCTTATTGTGTGAGAGAGTAAAAATGAAAAACTAAAAAAAAGCCTCATTTACCTTAAGATAAGTGTTCTTAAATATTTTACCTTTGTAAACATATGATTGGTTGAAAGATGTTGCCCTAAGTTCCTTTTACTTTCTCTTCCCACATTTTTGTTATTTGAAACTTTAGTTTGGAGTCAAACCTAAGGACACATGGTAAACTGAGATTAGTCTTCATGACCTTATCCAAGATTACGTGCCACGTAGCACGATTTAATTTGAGTGGGAGATTACATTATCCCTTATGTACACGTGGCAAATGCTCATTTGCCTCTATCGGTGGTCCTTCAAAAGCTGACTGCGTCAGGTGGGGTCCTTTTCTCAACTACCAAGGAGCTGCACTATCTCCTTAGTTAAATTGTCATTTTTGGGCCATGTCAGGTGTCCTCCCAAGTAACTTAGAGACATAGGACACTTTTTTTTCATATTTTTTGGAAGACCAAATTCTTTTGCTTTTAGAATTGTTTCAGAGTGGAATCTATTCTTTTATTTTCTTTATGTGAACTATTAGTTATAGGCCACATGATACTCTTTATATGGATATCATTTACATTACTTGAGGTTGAATCCTGTCTTAGTTGAGATTCGAAGTGAGGTAAGTTTTAATATGAACGGATCATCTCATAAGTATTGACTGAAACTTTATAAACTTTTGTACTGTTACGTGTCTAACTTATTTTTATCTCATAACAATTAATGATATCAAAAAAATATGGAGCTAGCGCATATTGCATATATTCTAATTAAGTTCAATATTAAATTAACTAATGTACGCATTTATTTGTTCTGATAACATGCAAAGGGTTCCAGCCGAAATATTGTTTCCCACGCGGTGTTCAAAGAAAAAAAAAAGAAATTGTTTCTCATGGTGTCACCCAAATCATGGGAAGCAAGATCCGAGGGCCTACAACAAAGAAAAAAAAACTAGTCAAAGTTGGAATTTTGGACTGAGCAGACAAAATCCTTAGGACTAATTAAGTAATTGACCACTAATTAATAAAGAGAGAAACTCATAGCTCATCAATCACGAGACAATTATTGCCCCACAACAGAGTGGGTTCTGTGCCCAAAATCTTAGGGCGATTGTTACACTTGCCTAATTATATGGACATATGTGATAGAAGTAAAAAAATTATCGGCCTAGATACGTTACATCACGTACAATAATACATTTACAACTGGAATCTTCGAATTAAAATTTTATTCTAAAATTTTCGGAGTCTTGTATAACCTACCCTAATTGCGGTGCAGATGTGAAACGTACAAAATTGCTACGTGTTAGTCATTCAAACACACATATATAGACGGTGAATCAGCAATGGCGGTGCAGCCACGACTTTTTCTCCGACAAAAAAAATGAAGAATTACGCAGCGAGAGAGTGAAAACATAAAGATTACTACTTACTGTTATGGGATTAAAGCCAGCTAGCGTACGATCAGGTACAAAGAGACGGCATAGCCGTCGGGCAAAAGAAAATTTAAAACTATTGGGCCACCTCAATCCCTAGAGCCTGAGCAACTGAAACTCACATAATTTCCATTCTATATTTTTCAGAAATTCTTTGCATGGATTGCTGCACATGACACTGCTACACTACAACTCAAATTCAAAACCAAACGTAGCATATATATGTGTGTGTGTTTTTAACATATAGTATGAGATCTAAGCATACAGAAGCTGGTAACAGTCAGATCTGCTCATATTGATTGCCAAACCCACCAAAATAATATTAAGTTTAGGGCTTTAGAACATAAAATTTTCACATCACGGGCGTAATGATATGACTAGAATGATAGAGCTAGTAAATTAACCGATTTGTTTCGAATTTATTTGCCATCTGATTTTCCGTCCATCGTATCAACTTAACTTACGCGTCTCTGATTTATGCCAGATATTACTTGCATTGTTACTCTATGCGCTCACCCATCGACCACGTTTGCAAAGTATAATTTTTCTTAACTATTTAATATATCTACACAATAACATGTTCTCTCATTCTTCACTTGTTTTTCAGCTTTCAAATACTTGGTTCTTTTTCTCTCCATTATTTGTTTCCTCTTTATCTTTTATTATCTTCTACACTAGTACTGCATCAATTCTGTGCCACGCACGCGTGTAAGACAGTGATGGTGTCTTTAATTCAGAATATTATTGGATCAAGTTCCTGTGTTCTTTTCTCTTACACGAACCTCTGAATTCCTTTCTTTATGCATGATCAAAAGATTTAGACGCAGTATATTTGTGTAAATTATAAATTTTCCGAAGGAAAGAGAACTCATTTTCCCTTCAACATTGCGACTCTCTGTTGTTATAACGCCTAAGTGGGTACAGTTAGGGACTCGAGCTAAAAAGCATGGACTTTGGAAGAATTTTTTTAACTTGGGCTGTCTTCTAGTATCCAACCTAAATTCAAGGCAGCATTAGCGACCCCTATAGATAATACTAGGATGTATCCCTGAATTAAAAACACCGGGAATTGACAATTGATCTGCAGTCAAATCTGCTTCCTCGAAGGAAAAAACTAGCAATAGCGGCTTAGAAGATGTTACCTGATTTTCAAAATCTTGATAATCATTAACAAACCTGGACCTTAGAAGTTAACAGTCTATTTATTTCAAGTCAAAATCAGATTAGTGCAGCAGATAACAGAAGAAGAAGAAGTGATGGCACAATATTTAGAAACAGACGTTCATACGTGCACACAGTTAATTTTTGCATGTATCAGAAGATTTTGTATTGCAATCAAAAGCACAGATGATATATATCTGATTTATTAGGCAGCTAAAGGCATGACATTTCATTGATCAGACCACGACAAATAAAAAATAAAAATGCAGCATATTAAATGGCAAAGGAACAGTTTATAGCTTGCTAGCTAATGTATATTTTAGTTCAAAACTCGATGTTAGAATGATTTTTCATTGTGTGCTGCGATAATTTATGACGAAAGTGATGCAGAAAAAGGTTTATGTATTGAGCATGAGCATAAACTATTAAAACAATCCAGACATAAAATTTTGAACACAAAATACATTCTGCAGAGGACAAGTCTTCAATGATAGTTTCTATTTATTAACATATTATGGAGCTATGTATATTGTTTGACCTACCTGTAACAAAGGGCAATAAGTATGCAAGATGATACGAGAAACAGAAAACATATTGTATACATTAGATGGAGAAAGGCCCGTGTGTTCTCAGATTTTGCAACAACCAGCAGCTAGCAGTCTGAGTAGAATTTGTTAGGGGGCATTTATATATGTTGTTCAATGGGCCATTTGTTCGTAGTATCGATCTGTACGGATGTTTATACTTTTTCCCCTTTTCCAACAAGGCCTATTAATAGCAATTTAACCTAGGGTAATCTACATGCTTTAGCGATTAATACATAGGAGAAGAGGGTAAATTATCCGAGTAACATCTAGGTTAACAGTGGCTATACATGTGTGGAAGGAGTACAGTCAGTGAAAAGAACAACATTTAAAATCAAAGAAACTTTAGCTATATGTATGAACCTGCGGAAACAAACTATATAAAATTAAAGAATAAGAGAGGACAGTCTAGTTACACCATGCAATGCATAGAACGAAAGACTGATTCCATACATTCATGCAGTAAGCAAGTGGATTTGATTCCCACGTGTTCCTATTTGATACATTAAACTAGAGCGGTGGCACAGCCAGAACGGTGGCCCTCATTTTGAGAAACTAAAATATTAAAAGAGGAAAAATGAAAATCTAAAAGGCATGTTTCAGGATGAAGATATAACTCTATATCAAATCCACCAACTACGAAACAGATTGTATGTAAATTGGAAATCCAGTCTTTACTAAGACCATTATTGCATCGATCAGATTATGACAGCACATTTGTCAGTGAAAGAGTCTTACAATTTATTTCTTCCTGACAATAAAATGGCTCAACTGGGATGATATTATCTATCAGTATTGTTATATTTAATATTTAATTTAGTTTTCTTTTAACGAAGAAAAACGACTCCCCAAAGTTATATGTGAAAAGATTTCAGCTTTTAAATTTGGAAAATCTCTGCAAATATTTAAACGCTGCCCTTTTTCACAATTTGCACTATCTACATATACGCTTCTGTGTTATTTAATTATACATTTGTTCTGATTAATAACTAAGTGTCTCTAAACAAAGGTTTGGAGTCTGAATTTCTCCTCTCTCTCTCTAAATATGAAGGTAAAATATAAATAAATTTTTTAGATAAAAATTATCCTCAAATCTATCTTAATTAACTGATAAAATTATTTTAGTCTTAACAGTCTTTTAGCACGCAAGTTCTAGATAGAATTATATTATATCTTTGTGATAGAAATTATTTTTATTACAAAATTTTTAAAGATCACCGTAATATTAGAATTATTATTATATAAAATCCTAAGAAGATCCTAATTGTACTACGTCAAAAATTAGTTACGAACCTACCTGCTAGGTGTGAAGAGCTTCAAACACATTTCGAGTCGGTGCCAATGGGATTAATTACTGATTTGGTCAGATTAGCTAGCTAGCTTGCGTACACGGAACATAAATTCATCAATCCAAAGAGACTGATTAACTGAAACATAATTTCCATTCTATATAAATATTTTTCAAAAGAATTCTTTGCCGCACATGACACTGCTAGTCCAACCCAAATTCCGAAACAAAACAAAGCACATAGTAGTAGTAGTAGCAATAATAATAACAATAATATATGCAGTATGAGATCTCAACATACAACAGCTAGTCATATCTGCTTATAATTCATAGCCCAAAACCATAAAAGAAAGTGCCAACGATAACCCGCAGCTATACTAAACATACAATTTGATATCACGATCATAATAATATGGATAGAATCATAGAGCTACTATCTAATTTGAAGCCGAAGAAAGAAATTTTGGGGTTTGAAGCACATACCTCGCGAGATCAAAATATGTATCCTTAGGGTTTCCACAAACAGCCACAAAGAAAATGATTGATGAACGATAAGCAAGTTATTAAAATGACCTCTTCACATTTCTTACTACTGTTGATTTTGTTACAGCCATTTTCATTTAACTTTTATGCATTAATTTCATCCATTTAACTTACACGTGTCTCCTTATTTAATGAGACTTCTTCCATTTTATATATAAATATCATATATTTTATTACAATTGTTGACATTAATGAATGGTTTGGTTTCTGTAAATAAGGATAAGGTCAAGTTAAAATTTGGAGGCAGAAAAGATCTTTTCTATATTCAGCAAAAACGGCTACAGCCCAGAAAATACAATGCTAGCTTTTATACAAGTAAGAGAAGGATTTTTGTTAAAACCTACAGCACACAGAACTGATCAATCTGCACTAATTCAATACAAGCATGTTATGGTCACCATCACTGCAGGATTGCTTCTCTGTACGCTGTGAGCATGGTCCCTGCAGTGTGTGTTCTTTATTGTACCAGCACGCATGCCTTTTGTCTTCTTTTATCTGTTGACATCCATGCTGCTGTGTTGGTTGGGTAATGCTGTCACATGATTGAGGTTCAACTTCTTCAACATCCTCCCTCAAGCTCAAGGTTTTCTCTGTGACCTTGAGCTTGTTTCTGAAATGAGAGAATTTCCCAAAGCTTAGGGGTTTGGTCAGAATGTCTGCTGTTTGCTCTTGACTGGATATGTACTGGATTTCAATTTCTCCTGCTGAGACTTTATCTCTTATGAAGTGCAAGTCTATTTCTATGTGTTTTGTTCTGCCATGAAGGACAGGATTAGAAGCAATAGCTGCTGCACTGATGCTATCACTCCAAATCACTGGTGCTGATGGAATAGCCATATTTAGTTCACTAAGCAGTGAGCTTATCCAAGTAATTTCGGCACATGTCAATGCAATGGCCCTGTATTCTGACTCAGCACTTGATCTTGCCACCACATGCTGTTTTTTTGAACTCCATGACACCAGATTACCACCTAAGAAAATGCAGTAGCCACTAATGGACTTTCGATCATCAACATCACAGCCCCAATCTGCATCACAAAATCCTACCAGATCATTGTTGTTGGAGGTGGTGAATTCCAAACCATAGTCCTTTGTGTCCTTTAGGTACCTTAGTACTCTTTTACAGGCAGTCCAATGTGGAACTAGGGGCTTTGCCATGAACTGGCTTAGCTTGTTCACTCCATATGCCAGTTCAGGTCTAGTCAAGGTAGCATATTGAAGTGCCCCAATCACGCTTCTATACAAGGTTTCATCTTGGAATCCAAACCCTTCAGTTTTAGAGAGTCTTTCCCCAAGAGCAAGTGGAGTATTTGTTCCTTTACAACCACTCATATTGACTCTATTCAGTAATTCCGAAATGTATCTGCTTTGTGAGAGTACGAGTTTTGATTTTGTTCTGTTAACTTCAATTCCGAGGAAGTAATGCAGTTGTCCCAAATCCTTCAGTGCAAAGATTTTATTCATTTGGCAAATGATTCTTTCTATTTCTCCATTGTTACTGCCTGTGACCACAATATCATCAACATATACCAAGATGATTACCAAATCTCGTCCAATCCTTTTGAAGAAAAGAGATGTATCGCACTTTGAGTTTTCAAATCCTTATTGCTTCAGTGCATTCTTCAGCTTCTCGAACCAAGCTCTTGGAGCTTGTTTCAATCCATATAGAGCCTTTTTTAATTTGCACACATGGTTAGGTTTAGTGAGGTCAATGAATCCTTCTGGTTGTGTCATGTAGACTGTTTCTGTCAATTCACCATTCAAGAATGCATTATTCACATCTACTTGTCTCAAAGCCCAGTTGTTGATCACTGCAAGGCTCACAACAATTCTGATTGTAGAAGCCTTAACCACTGGACTAAAGGTTTCATTATAATCTACACCTGCCGTTTGAAGATACCCTTTGGCGACTAGTCTTGCCTTGAACCTGGAAATTGTTCCATCTGGATTCATTTTTACTTTATAAACCCATTTGTTACCAACTAATCTCATATCTGAAGTATATGGCACAAGTGTCCAAGTTTGGTTTTCTTTCAAGGCAGTAAATTCATCTGTCATTGCTTGGCTCCATTCTGGACTTGACAGGGCTGTTTGAACATCTTTGGGAACCTCAGTTTCAGGGTGTTTTCTGACAATGCTTGAGTAGATCTTTGGTTTGAAGATTCCTGCTTTAGCTCTAGTTATCATAGGATGTGTTGGCAGTAGGCTTTGTGTTTGCTGTGGTGTAGGTGTTTCAGGTGATTCAAAGTTTGAAGAGGTAGTGTTTGGTTGATATTGATGATGTAGGCTACGTGTACTTTGAGTTTCTTCATCAAGGTTTTGAAGGTTTTCCACTTCTGCCTCTTGTGTGCCAAGATTGGTGATATCAACTGCTGTGTCGACATTTACGGTTGAGTTTACTGACTTAGGCTTGACTACATGGAACTGACTAGGCTGATTGGGTGACTCAGGGTTAACTAGACACTGATTTTTTCTGAAATTAGGATCATTTTCAAAAGGGAAAGAGTTTTCATTGAAGACTACATGCCTAGCAATGTATATCCTCCCTGAGTGATGCAAACATAAATATCCTTTATGGAAAACACTCAATCCCAGCAAAACACATTTGGAGGTATGAAAGTTCAATTTATGTTTATTGTAGGGCCTTAAAAATGGGTAGCATTCACACCCAAACGTTTTAATCATTGAAAAATCTGGTTTCGTGTGAAAAAGGGCTTCAAAGGGTGAGATATTTCTTAAAACAGGAGTTGAGATTCTATTTATAAGAAAGGTAGCTGTGTTGAAGGCTTCCCACCAGAATTTCAATGGCATGCTTGCTTGAGCTAACAACGTGAGGCCAGTTTCTACAATATGTCTGTGTTTTCTCTCGGCTTTTCCATTTTGGTGATGGGTATATGGACATGAATATCTTAATGTTATTCCTGTTTGTTTCAGGTAAGGCTCAAATGTTTTGAATTCACCTCCCATATCACATTGGAATGCTTTAATTTTCTTATCTAGCATAGTTTCAACTTGTGTTTTGAATTGTTTGAAGATGTTCAGTGCTTCCCCTTTGGTTTTCATGGGATATATCCAAGTAAAGTTGGTTTTATCATCAATGAAGGCTATATAATATCTATAGCCTTGATTTGACAGGATTGGTGCTGGCCCCCAGAGATCAGAATGTATAATCTCTAGAGGTATTGATGATCTAGTTTCTGTGCTTTTGAAGGTCAGTTTATGCAATTTCCCAAATTGACAAGCTTTGCAGAAACTCAAGACTGATTTTCTATTGATATTGTAGTGAGTACAATTTGATAGACTCTTTTCCAAAGAAAGAAAATGTGGATGTCCTAGTCTCCTATGCCATACATTCCAGTCTTCATCTACATCTAGTTTTCCAGTGTACTCTGAGTTGTACGAACAAAATGAAAACATAGACTTAGGATTCTTGAGTGGTGATCTATCCTTTTGTGTTGAGAAAAATGAGAGTGAGGATGTGGTAAGACTGGAAGGACAACACACCAGCTGATATAATCCATCCTTAGCCACTCCTTGCAGTAGTGTTTTCCCTTGCAACTTGTCCTTGATTAAACACAAGTGTTTGTCAAAGATGATATTGATGTTGTTATCAGAAATTAATTTAGATACACTAATCAAATTTTTGGTTATTGCAGGCACATGTAAAATATCCTTTAGGTGAAGGTGCTTGATGTCTTGTGTGTGTGCTGTGGGTAGAGATGCATAGCCTATGTGAGTGATATTGAGTAAGCATCCATTACCTACTACCAGTTGTTCTTCACCCTTGAACTCAGATCCAATGGAGAGATTTGCAAGGTTGTTGGTGACATGATTTGAAGCTCCACTGTCCAAATACCAAGCTGGGTCAATTGTGGTTTCAGGATTTGCTACGTAGGCCTGCTTCAGGTTGTTTCTGCTGCCAGTCCTTGGAACGAACTTCTTGATAGAATCATAGAGCTACTATCTAATTTGAAGCCGAAGAAAGAAATTTTGGGGTTTGAAGCACATACCTCGCGAGATCAAAATATGTATCCTTAGGGTTTCCACAAACAGCCACAAAGAAAATGATTGATGAACGATAAGCAAGTTATTAAAATGACCTCTTCACATTTCTTACTACTGTTGATTTTGTTACAGCCATTTTCATTTAACTTTTATGCATTAATTTCATCCATTTAACTTACACGTGTCTCCTTATTTAATGAGACTTCTTCCATTTTATATATAAATATCATATATTTTATTACAATTGTTGACATTAATGAATGGTTTGGTTTCTGTAAATAAGGATAAGGTCAAGGCGCCGCTAGTGTCCCTCTCGCAAGAACCGCCCAACGAAATTACAATTAACTGTTTCACTAATTCATATACCCCGCTGTGTATTATGTATATTATCAGTCTTCAGTTTGAAAAACTCTCCTCTTTCTTCAATAGATTACCAACTACGTCACACACACACACGCACATATATGAGTGTGTGTGTGTGTGTGAATTTTTGTTCGGGTTCTTTACTGTTTTTTTTTTTTTAATTTTATCATCAAACTAACTACTACTGCATCAATTCTGTAGGATGCATGCAATTTAAGACAGTGATATAAAACTTCAAATTAGGTTACTGGACGGAATCATTATTGTATCTCGTTAGCTTGGCCAGGCTGTACATGCATGCGTGATCAAAAGAAGATAGTATGATATACTACACTTGTATTATAATGAAAATAATCACGGCTGCTCTATTTTTTTAATTTTTATGCCAACAGTCTTTTTAACTCTTTGTGGCTATCACCCACAGTTGGGTGCCCTTTCAATTTGGGTATTGGTGCTCTTGGAAGATTTTTAATTTGGGCTGGGTTCTAAATTTTGGATCTGATCCAACTTAAGTTAACCTTTATTCAACGTTATTAAAACAGTTTTTCCCAGTAATTTTCAACTTTCTTGCAATAATTTATTGCTTTTAGAATGCGCCTCTCTCTCTCTCACAGAAAAACTCTTACTAAAAGATTGCAAGAAACTATGTCTTCAGAGACAAAGAGTTCTGCCCTCAAAATGAATATAGCAAATAATAAGGGCAAAGTCCACATGCCTCCCCTGGAAAACGACACAAACCTCTCTTATGTTCCTAATAAATAAATAATATACTTACAAAATTACTTTCAAATCGAA
Source organism: Melia azedarach (assembly GCA_028052125.1). Classification (NCBI taxonomy): domain Eukaryota; kingdom Viridiplantae; phylum Streptophyta; class Magnoliopsida; order Sapindales; family Meliaceae; genus Melia; species Melia azedarach. Next base: position 2,261,415 of record CM051394.1, on the reverse strand, counting down.
TAATATGGCTTTTAGTAAAAATTGAACCCATAAATTTAAATCAAGAGACCAATATCTGAACTAATACATTAAACACATGTAATATAATATATTTAAATTTTTAATAAATAACTTTTTTAAAAAATACATATATAATAATTTTTATAACAATTAAAATTATTTTTTAATATAATTTCAAATTTTTAAAAATTATTAGTGCTAATAATAATTTTAGAATAATTTTATTTTATAATAATTTAAATTTATTTTTTAAAATAAAATAATTTATTTTATAATAATTTAAATTTATTTTTAATAATTATTTAAGAATCATTTATTATTACTATTAGATAACAATTTTAAATTCAAATTATTATATAAAATTTTAATGATTACAAAATTATTTTTAATATAATTTTTTATTATAATAAAATAATTTTAATTATTATAGAAATTATTATATATGTAAGTTGAAAAAAAGGTATTTATTAAAAATACAAACACATTACATTATATGTATTTAATGTAGTGGTTAAGGTATTGATCTCTTATTTTAAGTTAATGAGTTTGATTCTCGTTAAAGATAATATTATTTTATATTTTAAAAAAATATGTTTGGGGTATTTTTGTAAGTATATTATTTATCTGTTAGAGACAAAATGTTGCACGGGAGATTTAGGTACTTTTTAATAAAGATTTTATGGGAAAATGCTTATTACCCCCTAAGATTTAAGCTAACTACTCAAATCCCCATAACATTTGAGAAATGCCCTTCACCCCCTACTTTCATTTTTCTTTCAATTTTACCCTTACATAAACTAATTTGACTCACCAAATCAAACAAAATCTAAACCATCAAATCGAACTATACTTAAACCACCAAACTTAACCATTCTCTTAAATTATAAATTATCATAAATATGTATATATGATAATTTATAATTTTTTTGTTAAAATAATTTAGATTTAATAACTAAAATTAAGTATGTATAATTTATATTATTAACTAATTGTTAAATAATAACAATTTCATGTAGAAGTTAAATATATTTTTTGAAATTTAAATTTTTTTAAAAGATAAGTATATTTACAATTAAATTGATATTATAAGAATTTAAAAATAAAATAATAATTATTATATGTAAAAATGATATACATTTTTTTAACTTTAAAAATAAATTGTTTATAGTTAAATTTATTTATCAGAAATAATTTAAATTTAATAATTATAATTATTCTATATAATTAAATTAATAACCTATTTTAAATATGATTTATTTATTAATTTAGGAATAATTTTAATTTTGAAATACTTTTTAATTATAATTTTTAATAATTATTTTTAATTATAATTTTAGAAACTATAAAAAAATTATTTCTAAATTAAAATTATAATTAAGAAAGTTAAATATTAAAATTACCATTTAATTATAATAATTTAGAAAATTGTAATTATCAAAAAATTGTTAAAAATTTATAATTAAAAAAATAAATTGAAAGTTTAAAAAAATGTATTTAATTTTTACGTGTAATTATTATTTAATTTTTAAATTTTTATAATATAATATAATTATTTTTTAAAAAGTTTTTAAAAATTTTAAAAAATATATTTTATTTTTACATGCAATTGTTATTATTTAATAATTAGTTAATAATATAAATTATACATACATAATTTTAGTTATTAAATCTACATTATTTTAAACAAAAAAATATAATTTATCATATATATTTAAAATTTAAGAGAATGGTTCAATTTGGTGGTTTAAGTCTGGTTCGATTTGATAGTTCAGATTCGGTTTGGTTTAGTGAGTCAAATTGGTTTATGCAAGAGTAAAATTAGAAGAAAAATGAAAATAGGGATGTAAGAGGTATTTCTCAAACGTTAGAGGAAATTTGAGTAATTAAATTAAGCCTTAGGGGGGTAATAAGTATTTTTTCAAGATTTTATCACAATGAGATTTTTTCAAATCTCCAAGAAAGCATGTGAACTTTTTTAAAAAAAATAATAATAGAAGATAAAGCAAAAGATTAAAAAAAATACTTGATTATTTTATGCGTCTATTATTGGAGTTTTTTCACGTACCTCCACTAAGATTTGGACCTTTTGAAAAAGAACAAATACTATAACCACCATATCAAGCACACTTTTATGATGTGTTTATAAATTTTTACAAAATAACCATATGAAACTATATATAATAATTTCATTACTAGCTTAATTTTATTTTGTTATTATAATTTAAAAATAATTTTATAACAATTAAATTCTATATAATAACTTTAAAATCAAATTATTATCAAATAATGATATTAAAATTATTCTTAAATAATTATTAAAAAATAAATTTAAATTATTATAAATAAAATTATTCTAAAATTATTATTAGCATTAATAATTTTAAAAAATTATTCTTAAATAGTTATGAAGTAAAATAAATTATTTTATTTGAAGAAACAAATATAAATAATGATAATAATTTTAAAAATTTAATGATAATAATAATTTTATTTTAAAGTTATTATATAAAATTTTAATAATTATAAAATTATTTTTAAATTATTAATTTTTATGATAACAAAATAATTTGATTACTAAAGAAATTGTTATATAAGTATTTTTAAATGGCTTATTGATTAATAAAATAAATTTAGTTATTAAAAAAATGGTTTTCTTTTTTAAGGTTTTGAGTTTGAATCTCAGTAAAATTAATATTATTTTACAATAATTTGAAGGTATTTTGGTTAATTTGATGTTCTTTAACAGAAGTGAACCAATGTAGGGAAAGTTCGTGACCCTTTCTTTAAAAATTTTTGAAAATTAAGATTTTCATAAATTTTAAGAGATATGGGAAAAAATTTCATAATTTTATTTTAAAATGAGAAAAAAAAAAGAGAAAAGGTACCTAGACCAAGCGTAAGAAAATGTTACCCTCACAGTCAAAACCTTTTAGACCAGTAATCATTACCCTCATGCATACTTATCCAAGCAACGCGGCTTTGGTCCACGTCAAATCCAGGATACTGCCATCTATAATCAAAAGAATTTATTTGGTGATCGCATTTGCATCATGTGCGGTTTGGTTTGAGTTTTTAATTATTTAAAAAAATTATTTTTAATGTTAAAGGTGGTTTTTTAATTTTTGGAGGTGATTTATCCTTGCATTAGAAAATAATTTTAAAATTTAAAAAAATCATTGTTTATTAGTAAAAAATTAAATCTTAAACTTTTAATAATAAAATATTTTTTTAATTTTTTTAAATTAAAAATTATCTAAAATATTCTTATTTTGTTTTAAAAATTTTACTTTATATTTTTATAATGAAATAATAAAAATTTAGTTATTAAAGTAATTATTTAGTTTTTATTTGTGATAATTAAATAATTAATAAATTTGTATTATAATTTTATTTATAAAAACTCTACTATTCAAATATCTCTTCTTGAAATTCATATTCGAAAAATTATATAAAACGAAGCCTTTAATTACTCACATAAATCAGTTTCAAGTAGACTCGTAAATTTGGCCTGAATCTAAATTTTATTTTTTATAAAATGAACCCAATCTGAATCTGTATTTAATATTTCGAAATTAAGTCAAGAATTTGGATGTTAAAAATTTGAAATTACATAATAATTTTTTTTATTTATTTTTAGGCCGAATTTCACCGTCTGATCTAACCTAACTTCAAAATATTTGAAGTCCGGTTGATCCAAGCTCAATCTAAGTTTTAGTAAAAAAAACTCGGGTTGAGTTTAAATTTTTCTGCCAAGCTTAGTTTCAAGTAAAAACTGTTGGCATATGTATTTCATTTAATATAATAAAATATTTTTTCTTCTTAAATATTTACAGAATAAAGAACGACTGTGATAAAAATAATTTTTTTGAATTTTTGTTTGTAAGTATAGTTTCACTCTCACATAATTATAAATATATGAAAATGTGTTGGTCGTGTTGATTAAAATTATAGATGGTAAGGCCCGTAATAAAAGATTTGCACATTAGTTAGCTATAGCTACCCACAAATTTCACATCATTTTTTGTGCGGAACTCAAAATACTTGCATGTTTTTCTTCCTCTTTGATTGCTACTACTTATTTGGATCACAGCAATTGATTGCTCTTTTGACTGCAACCCTATGATTCATGTCCTTATGGGTCCAGCTCCAAACTTCTTCGCATCTTATATGTATATGTATATATATATATATATATATATATATATATATATATATATATAGCTGATAGATATCTCTTGCAAACTCATCACAAGCTAAAATTATTGATCACTTTTTCCTGATCCTCTCTGTTTTAATCATTAACCCACAAAAACAACAGTAACTATATATGCTTTTCTTTTTGAATTTTGAGTCAATTTCCATTTATATATGTATAGGACCCAATCATTTTGGGGCCCCATTACAGGTTTTATAGAGGAAAACTTTTTCTGGTCATATTGCAAATGTCACATCACAACCCACATCCAACCCAAAAATACATACATGTATGGCTGCTATGTGGCAGTAGAGAATAGAAATTAATTTAGTGTGTATACTCTCAGTTACGAGTGTACATTATATTGCTATTTTAAAAGAAAAATCCTTTTTAGAAGGTGTTATGTATGTTCATGTTTTGAGGTACATCCCTAATTCGTCTGTAAGCTGTGACAAAATTGATGGATTTTAGTTTTTACTACCCCATTCATTGATTTTTCAGAATACCAAATTGGTATTCGTGTCTTTTTTCTGCAGAAAGTTGGGATTGAAAGGGTGCAAAGAACTTGGACATTGAATTTTTTCATAAGAATTTTGACATTATACAATTAATAGAAATGCACTTGCGTACGATGCTTTATAGTGCGATGAATTTTTATACATATGCGTTATTTCACTATCACTTTTCACTAAATAATAATAACAATGATTTAATATAATCAGAATTTTAACAAGATTCATTTGAGTGAAATCGATCTCAGTATTGACATATAAAGCGAGCACAACGAAACATGGTGTATGGGAATTATTGCCCTGTTTTTCAAAGACCCAAAAATTTCAGCTTACATTTGTTGGATTCTTAGTAGCGAGTAATTAAAGCAAAAAAGCAAAGAAGCCCATAATATTCTATCCCCACAAGTTATCCGATGTATATATATATAAGATATATATCTCTGTTGAGAGATTTAATTTGTGAGAGATAAAGTAGTCAACTCTTGGTTTGTGGCTGCGAAATTTGCCCAGTGAATTTGGTAAGAAAGGATCTTTATCAGAGCTTTTCAAAGAGAGAAAGTATTAATTATAAGAATCTTTATCCGATTGATTAGATAGGACGATTTTTAATCAAAGCTAAGGGTCCATCGACTTCGTGCTTAGTCATATCTATCTGACTTGGATCAAGTCTTTACTTTCAAATATTGGGATTTATTTAAGTTGCCTTCTTGTTCAACTTGCTTCTCCTCTGAGAAGATTTGAAAGTCTTTCACTAATCACCAATCCTCGGAAAATAATCAAAATATTAGTAATATCAGACATTTTATTTTATTTTAATTAATTATTAATTATCTATTAAATAGAATCGTAGTTATCTTAATGATGCACAGGCGTCAATTAAAAGAATTGATGCTAATTCCTTTTTAAATCAAGAGATACGTCTTAATTCCTCCCTCGTCAAATTTTCTTTTAAATTAATTAATTTTCATATATTCTTTTCCACTTTTGATGTAATGGTTGCATCCGCTATTATCATCAGAGATATAGCGCTAATCTTATAATTATATGCTTTATTACCGTTAATCATTAACTTAATGATGATACAAGAAGCACTTTAATTTCTGTCTTCCGAATATGTATTGCTTCTCAGTTTTTGCTATTATTATTATTATTATTATTATTATTATTATTATTATTATTATTATTTTTTCCCTTTTTGCCTTTTACTCTTCTTTTTCTGACACAGAAAAAGAAATTCTCTCTCCTTTGAAAAAAATTACAGTCTAGCGGTTGGACTCTGCGCACGTAAGTAAGCTTTTCCTCTCACTTGACTGATTTAAGACATTGTTGGAAGATTAATTAGAATTCTTATGTCGTGACCTCTTAAAACAAGATAAAAAATTATTAACCAATTCTAATTATTAATCCAAAGGCGAATTATCACATACCTCCCTTCAAATTTAAAAAATATATACTTAATGACAAAGTTAAAAAAATTCACACATATTTTTTCTGAATTGTTAAAATAATCATCTAGTTTCTACGAAAAGACCAAATATCCTTGTATTTTAATATTGAAAACCTGAAATCAAGTGATTTGCTCTTTAATATATCCCAAGTCCATTGCCTTCTTTGTAAGTAACAAATAGATAATAAGCTTCATTATGAAAAAGTGTCATTAACCTTAAAGGGGAAGAAAAAGTAAAAACAACATAACCCAAAAGGAACGATTCATTAATGAAAATCAACAAATACAACCCTTTTTCTGTTAAGGGCTCTTAAATTTTCACTGTCACTCAACAAATTTTTGTCAAATTATTATATTTTCTATTGACCAACCCAACCGCATTCATTGAATATAACTGTACAATTATTGACATTAGCCTAGTTTCTGCAACAATTTAAACTCTGAAGAGGATTGCTTCAGCTTCTGCATATTTTGCTTTTCCAAAATAGGTTATAGTTTTTATTGCTGCAGCCTATGATTTCTCCCTTCGAAGTTTTTATAGCTATTTAAACCAACAAATATATTTTCCTACATTAAGACGCACAAATACAATTTTTCAATTTATCAGTTCACGTTATGTCATATATACGACTAATTTCGCAACAAAGGGGGATTAAAAAATTTAAGCTCAGCTGGGATTAATTAATCAATAAACACAACACACTTATAAAGACCAATGTTCTCCAGAAAAAGGACCAAACTTTTACAAGAAATGGAACATTACTGTAACACCCTTTTATCAATTCAACCCATAAAATTTGATTAAGATAATTAATTTCAGGTGTAAGAGAGTGTCATAATACATTAAAAATAAAAAATAATTTTTAAAAATAAGATACGAATCATAAGTTTAGAACACACAATTAAATATAATCTACAGTTATCTGAATTAATTCTAAGATTAAATCTAGACACTACATTTGAAATTTTCGGCATTTTTATTTTTTAATAAAAAAAAATAGTATTCCATAACCCTAGACCCATATTTCATATGTTATTTTTCTAATAAACAATCTAAAATCATAGAGCAAAACAATATTATAATCGATTTTTGCAACCTTAAACACACAAAATGTCATTAAAAAATTTCAGTTTATATCACACTGGCCTATTAAACTCAAAATCAAATTGTGAATGAAGTCAAAAATTGTAGCAAAATTGTCAACAAGAATAGAGTTCAAGCATGCATGAAATTCCAAACAGTACCTAATTTGGATATCAAGACCCTTGTTTTGGCGTTGTTCTTGAATTCAATTTTTGTACTCATTTGACTCAATGTTAAAAAGCGAATTCAATAATAGCATTAGTGTATCTTTCTATAACTAAATAGATACCAACATCAATAAATAATAACGTGAAAGTTGTTTTTTATAAATTTGTATAAGCAATTATAGTTATAAAAAAAGAATTTATTTTTTCTAGTCACGTTTTATCTACGAAAAAAGAAAGTTTATGTTATTTTATTAAAATATTTATGAATTTAACAGTCAGTTCATATTCAATAAAAGTCAATTAATGATGCAGGTGAGGTATGTGTAAGTTTCTTGAATTTATCATCTAAAATGTAAATTTTCTAAATTTTAGGGGAGATGTGTGCTAATCCCTCCTAATAACAAATAAGTAGTTATGATAAAAATAATAATTAGTGCATTTAAGAATCAAATATATGGGGTGATATTTTCAAATCACAACAGTCTAATTTAAGCTATTAAGTCTATCTAACACACAAAAGTACTACGTGTCCCGGTGAAATTCACGTGCCAAAGGACAGAACGCGTCGTTACTTGGTCGGAAAGAGAATTGTCATTTTCCAAAATGTTGATGGACCAGATTCAAAAATTTACTCAACCTAGTTTTCCTTTGGATTTGAAATCCTTTTAATTTTTATTTTTCGTTTTCCAATGATTATCATAATCGTAACTGTAGGCCCAAAAGCCGTTCATTTTTTTTTTTCCCCCAATGACTATCTTTTACACTTATCAATCAATCATCAATTAAATTTTTTTCCCCAACCTCCCCACTAAAAATGAGTACTTCCTTAATTAATTTCCACTATTACTCTTTCTGCATGCCTCGCCGTCCACTCTCTCTATAAATTTCTGCCAAACTCCTATTTCTTTCTCGTCTCAAGAACACATCAGCAAGTCAAGTACTGAAAAACCATAGCTAACTACACATCTCTATCTATCTCTCTCTATATATATAAATATAAAATAGCGAAACTGATATATATATATATATACATATAGCTCTCCGATATGAAGCTTGGTGCTGTTGGAGTAGCTGCTGCTAGGTCTTGCGTGTTATCTCCTAGGCCTGATGATCATTTTAATCAGCGAAATGTAATCACTCAAATATACTGTTCCGCTACCGAAGCTACTTCTGTCAAGCTCAATCTCAGCGCCAAAAACCCAAAGTTTTCGTGGAACGCTGTCGAATACAACTCTTCTATTAATCAGTCCATGAAATTAGGTCCCAATTGGATGGAAATTCAAGGAAGTAACAACTGGGAAGGTTTACTTGATCCGCTTGATCCTAATTTACGAAGTGAGCTTCTGCGTTACGGACAGTTCGTCGAAGCAGCATACCGTTCTTTCGATTTTGATCCCTCTTCTCCCACTTATGCCACGTGTAAGTACCCCAGGAACTCCCTCCTGACGCAGTCGGGTATCGGAGACACTGGTTATCGGATGACCAAGAACTTACGTGCTACTAGCGGAGTACATTTGCCACGCTGGATAGACAGAGCGCCCAGTTGGGTTTCGAGGCAGTCCAGCTGGATTGGTTACGTGGCAGTTTGTCAGGACAAGAAGGAGATTGCCAGATTGGGAAGACGTGACGTGGTGATTTCCTACAGGGGGACCGCTACTTGCTTAGAGTGGCTGGAAAATTTACGTGCTACCTTAACGAATTTGCCTCACGACATGGCTAAAACTTCTGGGGCCATGGTGGAGAGCGGGTTCTTGAGCCTCTACACCTCCAAACTGTCGTCGTGCCCGAGTTTGCAAGATATGGTGAGGAACGAGATTTCCAGAGTTTTGGAAATGTACGGTGATGAGCCGCTTAGCATTACGATCACGGGGCACAGTCTCGGCGCTGCGCTCGCCACACTGACTGCATACGATATAAACTCGACCTTCAGCAATGCGCCAATGGTAACTGTTATTTCGTTCGGTGGGCCACGTGTAGGCAACAGAAGCTTCAGATGCCAGCTGGAGAAATGTGGGACCAAGATCCTACGTATAGTGAACTCGGATGATCTCATTACAAAAGTACCGGGCTTCGTGATTGACGATAATGACGTGGCGAACAATCGGGCAGTTAACGTGGCAGGAATTCCAAGCTGGCTTCAAAAGCGCGTGGAAAACACGCAGTGGGTGTATGCTGACATCGGAAAAGAGTTGAGGCTTAGCAGCAAGGATTCGCCTTTCCTCAACAACCTGAATGTGTCCACGTGTCATGATCTCAGCACGTACCTCCACTTGGTTAACGGCTTTGAGAGTTCCACGTGTCCGTTTAGAGCCGCAGCAAAGCTGTGCTCTAGATGATTTTCTTTTTCTACTTTTTAGGATAAAAAGAAAGGCTGTGGGAGAGTAGAGATATATATATATATATAGAGAGAGAGGCTTGAGTTTCTTACAAATTGTACATAAACAATGAGGAGTTTTAACATATAACTTTTTTGAAGTTTGAAATTTGAATATTTAAATAGAAAGTTCGATAAAATGTACATTTACTTTTCCTGAATCTTTAATTGATTATTTATTTTTATTTAAATGATTATAATACCCTTATTTTGTATAAAATAAATTTTATAAAATTTAATTTTAATTTATTTAATATTTAAAAAATTAAAATAATTAAAATTTTAATTAACGTTTAATTAATGATAATTTAATTTGACAATTTTAGTTTATATTTATTTAATATTTATTAAAATTAAAAATTTAATTAACGATAATTTAAGCTAATAATTTTAATTTATATTTATTTAATATTTATTCAAATTAAAATTTTAATTAATAATAATTTAATTAATTTTTATTAATGTGTTATATTTATCAAAATCTCAAATTTTAATATGTAAAACGGCCGTCTTTCTTTTTTTTTTTTTCGCAAATCCTCCAGTATTAACTATATTTCTTTTAATTTTTTACCAAACAACTCCATATCCTTCTCAACTTGACTATTCTTACAAAAAAAAATTAATATAAAATTTATATCATATATATTCACACTAAATTCACGCTTTAACATCAATCCTGTAACTCGTAAAATAAATTTAGATTTTTAGGTTTGCACAAAAATTTCAATAAAACTAATTAACGATATAAATTTGAAAAAAATATCGATTTGAATAAATTATTAATTTTAAATAAATTTAAATCTAAATTATCGTTAATTAAAATTTTAATCATTTTAATTTTTTAAATATTAGATAAATTAAAATTAAATTTTTTAAATTTTATTTTAAAGCAAATAAGAGTATTATAATCATTTAAATAAAAATAGATTGTCAACTAATGATGTATGAGAGGTAAGTGTATCTTTCCTTAAATCTTCCATCTAAATGTTAAAGTCTCAAACTTTATGAGAGGTATACGTTAAAATCCCTAAAAAAAAGTGCGGTGTATATTTTAGTCGGACAATCTCCCGTTAATTTGTGGGCAAAACAAAAGGACATTGTTATTTTGAATTTTGCCATTTCGTATAAAATTGTAGGTATGTATGTGTTTTTCAAGAAATGATAAAAATAACAAATTAAAACTTAACCTAAAACTTAAAGCAACATTATATATAGAGAATGGTAATTCAATTTCTAGGAATTGTGCTGTAAAATCAGACAGAAGTTTCTCGCTGATCCGACCGTCAGGCCAACAAAGTAGCTATAGCCTACAATAGAACACGAGAAGAAGTATATATGCTATGGTCTCTTTCTATTCTGCCTTTTGTTTGCTAGCACTCTCGTTTTATTTATTATTATTTTCTTAATGGTACCTATCTAATTAAACTTAATTCATGAGTGGAATGATAAGCTACTTATTTTCTCATATGTGCATATATTTTCTTCTAGTTTTGTGAGTAGAAATGATTTTATGAGTTTTTTTTTTAAATATAATATATTACAAGTCTAATATTTAAACTAGATATCTACCGATATTTACAACTAAAAATTTATCGAAATTTAATTAATAATATATCATACAGTTGTAGGGTATCTAACATCCAAGAAATAACCCAAATATTTTTAGAAAAAGACTCCACAAATTGTGGGGAAACCTTAGCTAAGACAAAGTTGGAATACCTGCCCTCCCAATTAAGAGGAAAGTCTTTTAGAGCCTCAGTGATTGACTTTATGAATTTATATATCTAAATTATACTGCTATATATCTAATTTCGAGAGTAGAACAAGTACTTTAGAAGTTTAAATATTAAAGTTGTACTAAAAATAAATATAATTTAACAAAATTTATGTAAAATAAATGATTCTTTATAAATTTAATTTTATAATGGACAAATCTAAGAAGATCTTAATAAATTACTTATATATATATATATAAAATGTCCTAACTAAAATGGTCTCTTTCTTGTTTTTGTTTTGGAGGTCTTATTTTAAAAATATTTGAGGGTGCAATGCAAGGAAGCCCTATCAACCACAGATAAAAGATAATTGCCGTACATGGAAATCGCAACCTTTGTTTTTTGTTTTTTTGTGTCAAATAAATAAATAAAGAACACGTGTTAAGCACGGGACGAGCTCCCTCGACTGTCGGTAGTTGGGCCATGTGCTGGATGTGCCCTTTCAAGTTTCAACTTGAAAATGAAACATGATTTTTCGGTGCATTCAATTGAATACGACGCTTTAAGGAAACCTTTCAGTAAAAATTTTACTACGGATCTAATTCCCTTGTTACGTGGACGGAGACACCCACCATAATGATAACAAATTCGGACAAAATTCTTTTTTAATCAATTTCTCATTCAAGCAAATATTATTTAATTATATATAGTATAGTTTAGTAAAAGAATTAAGATAGTCAAACTCCGATTAGCGTTGAAGCTAGCTATTTGGTTTTCAAATTCCTCCCCAGCTAATTTAATTTATATAGGAATGAAAATATAAGTTATGAATTATTAGAAATCGGCAATATTCAACATATAATTCCAGATTATTTCATAAAATATTGTGTGGGAGTAAAGTCCCACCCATGTTAGGTATAGAATGCTGCACTATTTTATAATAGTGTTTGTGTGAATTCTCGATATATTCTTTTTGCAAGGGCCAGTTCACAATCTGGAGTGACTCTGCTCCTCCTGCCTTGCCTTGCAAAAGAAATATTTAAAGAATAATAATTAAAATTTCGATCTATTTTAAATATGTTTCTTTTTTATGATTTAATCCTTGCAAATTTTGAATTTATACATTTTGGCCTCCTATAATTAGAATTATGGTTTTAATTTATCTTTATATAATATAGTAAATAAAAATTATTTTAGTCTAAAAAAAATATCGTAAAACATCGCCATATGTTAGTTACAAACTATCGCCATATGTTAGTTACAAACTCACTCTTTTTTTTTTTTAAATGAAAAAAGCGGTGACTATGATGTACAAACAATTGAACATACATAAGTTGATGATGACAATGCGTGATATAATACTAAAATAAATGTCATTAACTTACAAATTGAGATGTTTGTGAATATTTTTTAAATTATTAAAATTAATTTAATTATTAAAATGATTTTATAGACTTAAAAGTAGCTGGCTAGTATTAGTAAGTCAGCAAATTCGGAAGAATGAATGATGAACATGATACGGACGTGGACGGTTGGAGCGCGTAGCCCGCGTCAGTATTTTTTTCTGAGGTTCATTAACCAGAGCCTTCTTCTTTATTGAATCGCAGCAGCCCACTACCACCACAAGTACGATACGGAATATATTTCTGTGAAAAATTAAAACAATGTGGAACATGCCACAAGAATAATAACAAGAACATGTTCATATTATTATTTGAAGAAAATTTATTCATTTTACTCTCCGTTCCGTCCCACTATCATTTCTTCTCTTCAATCATTTTCAGCATATTTTCTAAGTACCACGATATCCAATAAACGAGCAGTCAAGCAAGCGGGCGCCCCCTCCCAACCAAGAAAAGCTAAAAAAGAAAAAGAAAAACTGAATCAAAATTGTAGCAGCATGCACTGTACTATAACCAATTTCCTTTTGCGTGCAAGGAATGGAATTACAGGTTCCGAAAGTCGGTGGTCCAGTCTACTCAAAACTTGGACACAACTGATTAAGGGTTTTCATGGCCGTATGATTGACACCGACGACTCTATACATAAAATGGAGATGGCCAACACAACACTTCGTTGTTTCAGAGACACGGACATCGTGCCGTAGGAAGCAGAGGGCAGGGAAGTTTCTAATTACTGTTTTTTTTTTGGGGGCATTAATTAACCGGGATCAGCAAGAAACTTATGCTCGAAAAAATTGGTGAGACGGTACATGAATGCAACGCAATGTAATATATCTTTCAATAAAAAGACACTCCTTTTGATGAAGAGCTTTTCTCAAGTTTTAATTATTAAAATTAATATTTATGCCTTCTATTTTCCTTTCCTTTCTTATTTTTAATGATTATTCTCTTCAATTTATTAATTACATGTCATTCAATCAAACCAAAAAAAAAAAGGAGGGGGAACAAAATAAGAACACTGAGGGATATACATTTACATATACAATCAGTCGTAACCTATGTATGAAAAAAGTGTAGGAAATGGGGGAAAAGAGAAAAGAAAACCAGTTATTGATGCTTATGAAGTTGCTCTAGGTCTTTGAGCTTAGCTTTGAGCACTGCATGCTCATGCCACATCCTCTCCAGCCGAGCCTCAACCATAAGCATCTCGTCTTTAAGGTAATGCATCCGCTTCTCCAACCAAGCCATGGATTCAGCAGACCTTTCCCCTACCCGACCAACCATGTAATCCGGTGGAGGAACCACGTGAATGTGTTGGGGTCTATTCAATAGCACAACTATGCTCACCTGAAAAAATAAATAATTTACCAACAAAATATAATGTAATTCATGCCTCAAACACAATGAAGAAGCTGACGGAACAATCAATTATAGGAATGAAACACAATGTATCCAGAGGGTAAAGGAAAACCAGATAAATTATATGAGAGCTAGAATCCCAGTACCAACTCCATCATTGTTATCATTCATCTCAACAAAACCATGTGCTTTTCCATAATTTTATTATTTTTTATGGAATTTCCTTATTTAAAACTGCATACCTGCATCAGGAAGATCACAGCAAATGCAATGACTAGGATTAATGAAACACGGCTTTGGGCTTTCACAAAAGAACAGAATTTTGTCATAGATTCTGTTAGTAATGATGCAATGGTTGCAGTGCTGGCTAAACTTCCTTCCAAGAGATTGTCAACTCTTTGGTTAGCAGCCAAGGTAGCGTCCAAAGAATCTGCCATTGGTAATCTCCTAATTATGTTATCTGAAGGTTCTGCATGGTTAACTTCGCTTTCAAAATGAACATCACCATTCTGAATTGTACTGGCAGCAGGACCTTCCTCTGCTTCAAGCCATTGGAAAAAATGATTAATTAAAGTCTGTAGTTCTGTTATGTAACAATACTCAAAGCAGCAATATCATGAGTAAAAGAATTCTGTCTAAAGAAATACCACTATCTACCACAACCCAACCTTCCGGCTTTTCAAGGTTCTTCTGCTTCAGCACATCATGTGCCTGAAAGAAAGGGTAATTTACAAGTTGTTTAACTATGACCAAACAAGAACTGCAAATTCAACATAAATTGTCAAAACAAGAAGATAATAATACCATGCTTGTCCATGTTGCATAAGCATCTCGACATTCTTCCAAAGTAGACTGCACTATTTTTCCTGCAGCCACCAGTTCATGCATTCTCATTTCAGAGAACAATATATTTTGACTTGCAGCAAACTAAAAACTGCACATTAAAACCCAGCAGCCACACAGCCACAGCCACAGCCACAGCCACCCAAAAATATTTGAGGCCCCAGACTAAGAAATTGTTAATAATTTGCTCAATTTGAAATTCCATTCTTCCTTCAAGTCTGAATTCTTTAAAGCTGCACATATAATCTTTCCAATTTTTTATTTTCTTGAGAATGGATAAATTGAAATATGCACTAAACAACAAATTTTGAACATATAAGGTTGTTACAGACAGACTGTTTCAACATGAATTGGATGATTCCACTACAAAACATAACTCAGAAAAACAAGATAAGTCCACCATATTAACAAGGTCATCTAATGTATCCCCTATAAAACAAGAGAAAAGAGATCAATAAGCAGAGGCAAACCTTTCCAAACCGTTTTCTTAGAAAAAGCCACACTCACATACACCCCCAGGATGCAGCCTTCTTTAGATTCATTGTCATCTCTTACTACATCCCAAAGCACCTATACACAGAGAAGAACGCCGCATTCAGTGAAAAAGTCCAGTGGCATCCAGAAATCTTATACGTAAGGAAGAAAACTTAAAGAATAAAAGGAAAACAAGAAGAATCAGAAAGACACTTTTAAGGTGGTACTCGAAAAGCATAATATCATTTATAACAGCATAAATTAAATAGCATTTCTCAGATACCTTTACAGTTTTTATTTACATAATTATATATCAATTGAATTCCTCAGACGACTCCTCATTTTGATATATAGCTATAACGAATAGTGTCCAAGTAAGAAAATGTATGGATATTTAACATCATGAATAATCTCAGTTGCTTTTGATTTCTTTAAAAATTGAATCTATAATCTAGCTATATATCAAAATTAAATTCTATGCAAGCTGCAAATTCTTAAAGTTTCATATAAATGTCAAGATGACAGAATTATGGCCTTACCTCTATGCGAAAATAATCTCCATAAGGCACGTCGTTGATTTCTTGTGATGTCTCAATCACCAAATGACTGGGGAGAAAAGGAACGAATGTCAATAATAACAAACAAATTGGTAACAAACCAACATTGTATACTGCAAAAACATCTACAATAATTTATGCTCGAGAATTAAAAAGAAAAAACAGAGGATCCGAGAGACACAAAGAACAATAACAAACAGATACACAAACAGAACAATGAGACAAAATTAAATTAGTGCATATATAGTCCCAATTAAAGCACGTGCAAAAATGTGCACAGCAATGTCGTGTCACACTAATTGGCAGGGCAGAAACTTTAGCTTTAAGATTCACAATGGCTTCAAAGGGTTTGAAGAACCATCTATCACAAATTTCTTTAATCCTTCAGTCATGTTTAACTTAAAAAATTGCCAGAAGATGTAAACCTGTTTTTGTAAACTCGAAATTTCTGAACCTCCTTGCAGCTACCAAATTTAGCACCTTATTGAACAAAAAAGGAATTAGTACTGAACAATCTAGGAACAGTAAAATCTTTAGACCACTTAAACCAATTTTCATCTATAACAAAAATATAAAAAAATAAACTTATATCAAAATATCATACCAAAATATATTTTGATTGGGTGCTGAAATGACACATCACGAGTATGCCCAAATTCATAATGTGGGCACCAAGTCGTGCACATAAATTCTGAAAAGTAAGAGGCAAGAGAAAGGTAAAAGTATTAAATACTGCTTTAAATCATATAATAAAATCACAGAAGACTGAAACATGCACTCAGGGAATAACTATTCCATGAGGATAGACCAGACTACCTTTATCTCCGCATTTTCTATGAAATGATTCCATAAAACTAACAGCATCATCTGAAAAAAACAAACTAAAGAACTCTTCTACCCTCATCTGCAGTCCATATAAAGGAAAATTTTAAAAAAATATATTAATTCTCCAACCTGCCAAAATAAATTACAAAATTCAGTGATATGTTAGAACATATGTGACAATAGGAAATGTGACATAACCTGAAATTTAGTTTCTGCAACCTTCGTATAACATTCTGCTACTGCATGTCAAGCACAGTTTGGATTAACAAATAAGCAAAAATGCCTTCCACTTAAAATAATTTCTGCAGAATGAAAAATGCAATGTACATCATACAACAAAATGTAATATGTCTGAAGTTTACAGATAGCACTCCACAGTGTGCCAACATGTTCTATACCATGTGAATTACATGATATGGTGACGTACATAACCATTCCCAAACCCACAACAAAACCTACTTCGCAACTCATTCTAAACTTGTAAAGAGACTTGTTTTGTTTAAGGGTTCAAAAAGTGCTCCAGAAGAAAGCAGAGTAGCAGACTTTTCTCAGGATCAAATCTCTCTTTCTTGCATAATTCAATACCCAAAGATACTCACATTTCAGTGTCACTTATAACCACCAATCAATATTTTCAACTGATTAATTTCTGTCCACATATTTCCGCAATTTATTTCTTAACTATTCAACTTCTAGGCCTTCAACCTTCGTCTATTGGATGCTGATCAGTTCACAAAAACTCTTCAATCATCTTAAACCTTAAACCATAATTTCTCCTAATTCTAACCTATTGCAGAGCAATGGTAACGAGGCCTATGCCAAAGCGGGTACTAGAAAGCAATGGAAATCTTCACATTACCCATCAACTAACCAAGATCCTATATTAGCTAGACAACCATAATGATTAAGAATGTCATTAGAAAACAGGAAAGGTCAATCAAAAGATCATCTCAAAAGCTCAATAACAAACCCATAACCACAATTACCAAACAACAATGAAAATAGATTCCTATCCACATGATCCTTGTAAAATCTCCAAAGTTCAGTGTACATCCTACCCATTTTCCTAGGTCATCTGAGATAACTCTTAAACCCCAAACAGACTTAATATCAATGCCCCATGTATCACTCGATCTTGAGTAGGCCTAGGGCATACCGGACCACAAATTCAAACGATAAAGTGCAGAAATGGTCAGGATCCAAGATTTAAAAGTGTTAGTTGACTAACTCTTAGGCGCATCAGAATTCTCTATCTTCCATGACCAAGTCTTTGCTGAATAAGATTCAGTATCTAGAACCAGTTCACCATCCTGCTCCACATTATCATTTTGTACTTTCATGTGTGCTGGAGATGCATCGTTTTCAGCATTAAGTGGAAGCTTAGAATTGCTTAAGACATCCTCATCCCTGTATCAGATACATGATTAAGGACACATAGCAGAATCATCAGAACGTAAATAATGTGAGTTCAGCATAAAAAATTACCTTTTAATAGAATTGGATTCGCTAATGAGATCTTTGCAGCTATTGAACTTTTCAATTACAACAGGTCCATTCTGTGGGCTGCTAGTCTCAGATGATGAATCCTGAGGTAAGAAGACCAAGCGGAAAGGAAAAACACACAACCCTGTAAGTCCTATTACTTTTACAGTGCATGACAATAACATAAAAATGCTACGCAATACATATGCGGTACTAGGAGTATTACAAAACTAAAACACAGAATTTGCAAAAGCTCAATGATACATTTGTACTGTTACAATTTGTGCAGTAAGATGCACTCAAACAAAACGTCATTTACGTATGACATATGCTATATGGTATGCATCATCAAATTCTGTATCATAAGGTATTTTGCAAACTATGGCCGATGACAAAAGAAAATGATATGATATGCTTAAAGGGTGGGGAAGAGAAATTGTGAACATAAAGAACTCCAATATTTTGCAAAACAGTATATTGATGTCAATTACCTGCTGCTCTGCAGTTGCTTGGGAATCATTACCATGCTGTAACCAACCATCATTAATGATCTTGAACGCTTCATCCCGGGAAAGAAATGATGCAAAGAAGTACTGTCAAATTAATAAGTGAGTTTAGACTTTGCAGCTGGTACTGAAATTTGGAAGTAAACAAACAAATAAGACACCCTCAAAAGAAAAACACTCACACACACACACACACACACACACACATATATATATAGAGAGAGAGAGAGAACAAAAGTAGTAGTCAGGACATAGTACTACCTTCCTTCCTCCAGCAAAAATTTCTATTGCATTAGGGAAGATCCCAGCTGTCTTTGCTCTTCTAACAGTTGTAATTTCATCGAATGGGATAATTTTCTGAAGCATGAACTCATTAAAAGTTCGGAGACACGGTTGATATTGAAAATACTGAATTGCAATTAGCAAAATCAAAATGAACCTTTCAAATTACCTTTGTCTCAAATCCAAATATGTTGGAATAAAAGCAAACATAATGGACAAACAGGTACATGTGCCCCTACAAGAGGTTCAATAATTTGTAAAGATCAGGAAAGGCAGACAATATGACATCATAACATCCAAGCTACAAGAATGTATCAAACCAAAAATCGCGAGATAGAATGAAACAATGTCATCTCTTTGCAAAAGGATACAAGATCAAAGTTACCTGAAGAAGAATACTCTCCTGGAATGCACAATTGAAATCTTGAACAAGCACCTAATATTAAGAAAAGATGGATAAAGTTAAAAACATAAACATGCCTTGACACTATAGATCTCCAAAAGCATCCAAAGAACTAACAATGAAACAGAAAGGGGAATGGGATGATATTTTTTAATTAGAGGCATACAGAGAGTGGACAACAAAAACTATTCAATCAATATTGAGGATAACATATATGAATCAAAGAATTCTACAAGTAACATTTGGTTTTCATTTTATGTATGCTATAAAAAACAAATAAATAAACATTTGAGCTCTCAATGTTTCATTGTTTTATTATCAGTTTGCTGCAAGGAGAGAAACAGATAGAGACGGTCTTCTATGCTTCAACTAAAACACTCCTGTAAGAGAGGAGTCTACCATCAAATAGGTATTAAATTTCTTTCACCCTGAATGATGACATTTTTAATCCCGACGATAGATTGTCACTTCTAAAATCATATTTACCAGTCCCATAGTTCAAACATCAAAATCATTTAAGAATGAAAAATAAGAGACATAGAATGTACAATTAATGTTCAATTACAAGTGTTAAAACAACTCCTAGACAAAAATGAAGCATACTTATCAACTAACTTTCTGCCTATAATAACAGAAGTTAATCAATATTAATCCAATCATAGATAACTTGAAAGGACTAGCTTCAAAGACCGGTGATCAAAAACCTAAACTCGCTTACTTCATCTGGTGGAAGACGAAACAGTTGCCGATACTCTTCACTTCTCAATGATGCTGCATCCTGTAATATAAAGGTATATGAGATATGCATGACTCCATAATACTAACCTAGCATCCAAATAAACAAAATAACACTATGAGGCATTCTTAATAATTCAAGCAAAAAATGAAAAATCAAGGACTCATCGGTCCTTTGAGAAAAGACATCGCAAACGGCTCTTTCCTATTATGAGCTCTTAATGCTCACTAAGTCCACTTGAGGTCTAATGCACAAGCCCCAGGGTACCAATGTATCCCACTCACAAATTTTGAAATTAGATTCAGTTTTCCAGATCACAAGCACTGGCCCGTACCATTTAAAGGAGAATTGAGCTCAATGAGACAGGTCATTAAATTCTTATAAAACCAAGACAATAATCTTGGTTCTTCCTTCTTGCTCCTATTAAACTTAAGACAGCTTCAATTACTCAAAACATAATCAACCATGCAAAACCTGAATGCACTAACAAAATCTCGATAAAACTATCAACAGTACCAAACATGTGTTCAGTTTAAAAGGAATGGAAATCATGAGCTATTAATTTCGTTTCATTTAAGATTTTACATGTAAACGAAGCTCACTAGAGCAAATAAACATAGACAATAACGGCAAAGACATCTAAAACAGTTATGTTCAAGTAATGATTTCATCTTTCTTCAATTATCCAATTCTAACATCAAGTACGCTCTGATATTCAAGTCATATTGAATTACAATATATAATTCAATCTCCAAGTGCCGATCAAACGCAGCCAAACCAAATTTTGGACATCACAAAGAGAGCAAGAAAATAAAGATCTAACCATCTAGTATTATTTTTGATATTTTCACATTCTTGAATATCAGTAGAAACTAGAAAGAATAGAAAATGAAAATGAAAAACACAAATTCAAAAAATATTTGGACTGAATAGCAAGAAACCACACAGAGAATCAAACTTTGCTTCTCCTTCTTTTTCAGCATTTTCTCATCAACCAAACAGTTAACACTGCATAACAAACAAAATTGAACCTGAATTTCAACGTCTCTATTAGGGTTTGGCGAAGAATTAAACTGATAGCTGCGATCGGGAGACTCCGCGGCGCAGGAAACATTAGTTGAGGACGCCGCTTCCGACGCCACGTCAGAGTCCAATCGCGACGGAGACGGGTCCATACGTCCAGACAAGTCGATCCTCTCCGCGCCCGCAGATACCACCGCCATGGCTCGTATATATACGTAATAGCGGTACAAAAATTAAAAAATTAAAAAACTAAAACAAGAAGGATCTGAGGATTTTGAGTACGGAACAGGAAAGACTTGTTTGCTTAAAAAAATGAAAGAACGAAAGCAACACGTCAATAATAACAATGGCGGTGGTTGGTTTGGTTTTGGCAACGGACAAAAAGTGGAACCGGCGGTTTTGAGTCGAGTTTAGTCAACTTCAGTTGCAAAACGGAGATGTTGACTTACACCAACACGTGGCATTATACGGAGGGGATGAAACTATCTACGGGTCCCTTTACGTATTTATAGCGCCTGTGTATACTGCGTGGGACCCGAGGACCCTAGACTAGTAGTTAAGACTTGACAGTAAAGCAAAGTCAAGTCTCCCTAAACGGACGGCCCAGATCTTGCCAGTCCATGTGATTGGACCAAGCTTCCTCAAGTAAATTGGGTTGGGCTTAGGGGAATTAGTTTTAATTGGGCCACCCCTAGTAGAAATCCCATTTGCTGAAAATGAATTCGATCGTTAATTTTAGGCTCCGTTTGAAACGGTGAAATACGAGTTTACATTTTTTAAAATAAAAAAATACAATAAATTTTTAAAATATGTGTTCTATTAAAATTAGTTAAATTTAATTTTAAAATAATTTATTTATTAAATTTCAAAATTTATTGTAAAATTAAAAATGATAAAAACCTTTTTTATTTTTATTTTTATTTTTATTTTATGTAACCAAATTCAAATGCAATTTTTATTTTTTTAATTATATTTTTTACTTTTAAAACTCTTTTAACTTATAATTTTTAAAAAAATTAAAATTTTATCTATTTTCATGTAGAAAAATAACTCTATCCATATTTTCTCAATTTTTTTAATTTTTATTCTATATAAATTTTTTATATTGATATATCTTAATTGATATTATGCTATATATATAAATTTTTGGATTAAAAAAAATGTGTTTTATGTTTATAAATTTTTAAAGTAATAATGAAGACTTGTTTGAGGTAAAGGGTAATGATTGTGTCATATGTGGCATAATAATATTATCTAATATTTAAGAATTTTGAATTTATTATTTATAAATAAATAATAAATTACCGACATAAAAGAAAGAGATGCGTGTTCGTTATATATTAAATTTTTTACAATTTCATCATAATAAAATTAAGAAGTGAGCTTTTACTGAATTTTTAATATATTATTTTATAATATTAAAAATAATAGTTTACGGTAACTAATTACTAAAATTTTAATATACATTTATTTCTAAAAAGAATTTAATCAAACAATTATTCTTATTTTTTATTATTTTGTCATATTATATCAAACATATTTTCAAATTTTTTAAAAATTAAAAGTTGTTTTCAAATTTTATATTAAACACATTTTCAAATATTAAAAATGTTTTAAATATAACTCAAATTTTTTAGTCATATCCAATTTTCTTAAAATAGTACAACTCAAATTTTTTAGTCGTATCCAAATTTTTTAAAATAGTTTTTGAATTATCAAGCGGACCCTTTTACTTATTTTCTTAATTTTTTGAGCAGTTCGTAAATGTTAATTGAAACAAAAATGGTTGTATTTTTTCTCTAAATTAATAAGTCTTTTATTAAACATAGATTACCATTAAGTGTTGTCAATTAGATATTTTAAAGTTATTTTTTAAAATTATATTTAAAATTTACCTATTGCATACATTATTCTATTGAATTTAATGATACGTACACGATGCTTGAGAATTTTTTTCTAATCTCGTGCAAGTTTTATCGCATCGATGACATATTCAAATGCTTAAATAGTATATTTACTTCGAACAAAATATAACTATCTTGATAAGACATTTTTTTTCATTCTTTCTCTTTGTTGTCTATGAAATGTTATTGTTATAAAGTTAAGAGAAATTAAAGATTTAAGTCCTTTGGTTATATTGAAGTGTTGAATTATGCATAACCATTGATCCTATTACTTAAGCCTATGAACTACCATAGTTTCAAGCATGCGTCTATTTTAAACCATGTTACCACCAGTTCATCTTTGTGGCCAAATGGAAAGTGGAAGGATTGAATATTCATATCTGGAAGTGTGATAACGGACTGGCAATCTAGGCACGCATTTCATTTGTTTACAATCCATTTGACAAGATCCCAAGATAAAACAAACCTCATTCATGATATGTAATCCATAAACATGTTCGTGCTAGTATATGGAATTATAAAATCATAGTATAAATCTACTATTGATAATTTCTCAAGCGATAAAAACAATGATATTATTAGAATGAAAACGTTATCATTAACTTTCATTTGTAGCCATATTGTCGTAGGAGGATTTTTGGCAAGAAAGAAGTAGATGTAAGTCTTGTCATTGTTCATATTTTCGATGCAATTAAGGATAATGATACTTTGAAAAGTAGAATTTCTAAAGCAATGAGAAGTCTTTGCTTAGTTTTGGTGAGTTTTGCAGATGACAAATTTAATATCTATGTCAAAAATAAAGACAATTGGAAGCCATAGTTAAAAGGGAGGGTATGGTCATTGTTGTAAATGTTTGCTCGAATTAAGAGATTAATTTTGTATGATTACAAAGTACCTGATTAAAGTTTGCAACGACTCTTGATGAATTGACTACTAACGAGGATCTTACTTGTATATTAAAGAAAATATAGAAGAGAAAAAAAGAAAGAAAAATAAGGACATAATGTATTAACCGTTTATACTTCATAATATTTGTATGGAAATTTTGTTTTTGTGAATTATTAGGCTTAAATCTGGATAATAAATATAATTTGGAGATGGTAAATATTATTGAAAGTTACCAATTTAGAGCTATACTTCCATTTTTACTTAATGTTTGTTACTGACAAGTTTGGGCAATCATGTTTTCTCCTTGCGCAAAAGTGATTTAAGAATGATAGGCGTGACAAAAGCAAAATGGATTTCACTTTAGTCTCCAATCCTTCTCAAAATTTACCTTACTCGACTAGTTTGTTATTGTGTCATAAACATCTTTCATGTTTCATTCTTTTACTTTACCTTAGTCCCTATAACAAGATTCCTTCAATTTCATCCAAATGGAGATTGGTAATAACTAATGAGTTGATTTTTTAAGATTTACTAAATATTATATTTTGCATAAAATATTTATTTATTAAAATAATATTAGTTGAAAAAAAAATGAAGCATTGATAATATTTGACTAGGCAAAACAATGTTAAACTGGTTGAGTGACGTCTCAAATAATAAGTTGAGTTGAGTGTCAAAATTAGTTAACTAAAATGAAATTTTATGAAAAAATAGACACTAAACTGAAATTTGTGGTGCAAGAAAATAGAAATTGTGGAGCAGAGCAGCAGTCTTCGGGCCAACCCATTTTGGCCATACTATAAGTATGCTAGTATAGGGCGGAACTTATGGCTGCCAATGGCGACTGACCCGAGACAGCCTGGCCCAAACAGTTCATTGAATCCCCTGTTGGTAAGGGCTAAGAACAGCGATACTATTTTATTCAAATTGCACTTTTTACTGTTTCTAAAATCTTGAAACAATTTGACACTTCAAAAATTTTGGATCCCAACTACTATGATTAATTCTAGGCAGAGGGAGAGCCGAGGGGGAATCTAAATTACCAAGGCCGAAAACATCGAGACTTCTGGAGAGTTGTATTAAGATACGAGATTATTAAAAAATTACCGCTAATTTCTTTTTTGGCTGTCTCTTACACCAAGAAGAACAGAAAAAGTAAGACCTATACTGCTCGTTTGGTGCAAGATTTACAGGTAATAGCCAAGAATAGGCACTGAAAAAGCTTATAGTGGACCAAACCTAAGTGAGAAAGGAATCATGAAAGAACCCACCTCTGAATTGTTTCGCTTTTCCTAATTCCAATACTCAAAGCCCACACTTTCAAACCTCTAATTTTCCTCTTTTCAAAAAGCAAGGGAACCAACTACAACTACAAGGCCCACAAAAAGATTACAAAACATTTCTTTTTCTGAATTGTGGGTATGAGTTTTTTGCAATTGAGTAGTAAAATATTGAGCTAATCATTTTAATCACTAAGTATACCTTTCATGGGATTTGAGTCTCACATGACAACTTCACCAACTCATCGTGACCATCAACACTCTTTAAAGTTTTTCAATCATGTTCCACATCATCCTCCATTATCTTGCCACATCACCATTCTTTTCTTTAAAAAAATATAATGTTTTAAATGTTATTATTCTCCGAATTTTAATCTATAAAATATCATACAAAAAATCCAAAATTGAGATGTGTGCAAATTCTACACCAAAACTATTACTAACTTGAATCATTATATATTACATTTACATTACCAGTGAGTGTTTTTGATTCGGTATAGTTTCATTATCGAGCTACTGTTCGTAATAAGGGAGGTAATTGCCTACTCATTACTCGAAGCCTTCAGGAACAACCATCGAGTCCTTTCACCTTGAGGAACATAGCGATGGAGTAGAAATTGTCTTAAGCGACTACACTGGAACAAATAACAGTGAAAAATCTGACTTCACCCTGACTTGGCGTATTTGCTTGCTCAAATCTTTTTTAATTGGTTATAATCCCAACCCATTTTCCCAACATTTTTCTTTTTGTCCATTATTGACTGTCATGCAAGCAAAGACATTGATTGACCATGCACGCGTATATGTCCTTTTCTTGAATGTCCAAATTGACCCGTTTTCCTTCGGGCATTTTCCTGCAATATCTCCCAAAGTGCTCGAGTATTGTCAACACCACGTCGTTTTAATCCTTCCGGCAGTGAACTGGACATTCTTCATCACTTGGAATCTTTATTTCTACACTGGCTCTTGTTCAGGTTCAGAAAATGTGCCCATCATTAAATATTATTAGCAGAAAATACCAATTTCTTCAGTTGAAAGGTTTAATAATAATATAAAAATGATAACAAGTAATAAAATTCATTGCTTTGAGTTGATAAAAGGAGTCATTCTCATATATAGCTTTATCTGGTCAAAGTTTTCTCCCGAACCTGTTTTGGTTTTCTTTTTTCCTCCTTTATCATGTTCTATATTTTGGATAATAACACTCAGATCCCTGACCTCTTAGATTTTCTTCAGTAATATCATAATATTTCCATCTATATTAAATAGATATATGATATTAATTTCTATCAAAATAATATGATTATAATATCGAATTTTGATTATAATAATGAAAAAGTATCACCTTACATTTAAAGGTATTTAGATAATTTAATTGATAATCGGGTATCTATTTGATATAAATATATAAATTATGGACTTATATATTATTATTTTTTTTTGGTCAAAATACGAAAACTAATACGATGTTGGTGCTGTAGAGAGGTGAAGGGAAAATGATAGGTAACAAAAAATGAGGAGAATTAATATATATCTTTTATGAGGTTTGAAAAATTTATATTTAAATGTTAAGTTTAGAAAAATTATATATACTTTTCTTAAATTGTTAATTGATTATTCAAATTTTATGAAAAGACCAAAATATTCTAAATATTCTTTTAATTATTTGACCAAAATATAAGTTTTTTATTATCTCATATACTTATATATGTGTAATATAAGTTTTATATTATTTGAAATTAATTTATATAATGTATTATTTATCCATTATATGAGAAAATAACATACTAATTTTTTAAAAAAATTATTATCTAATTGATAATATAACATCACTTTATGAGATATAAAAATTAAAAAAATTTAATATTAAATTTTTTTAATTTTTAAAATTTAAAATAAAAATATAATTACTAGTTTTAAAAGTATAAAAAATAAAAAATAATTGGTAACTTTTTTATGAATAAATTATATTAACAATACTAAAAAATATATGTTAATCTAATTTATGAAAATTATTTTTAAGATTTTAAATTAAATATCGTTAAAAAATATGGATAAATTGATAATATTAAATATTATTATTTTATTTTAAAATTTAATTATTAATTTATATAAATTTAATTATAAAGTTAATAAAATGTTAAAAAAAATTTTTTGATACTAACCATCTTTTTATTTGTCAATTGACGGTTTAAAGGAAAGTATGTGTAAATATTTTAAAATTAAATATTTAAATGTGAGTTTTTTAAATTTTAGGGGAGGTATGTGTTAATTCTCTTAAAAAATAATAATAATAGTATTATATTGAATGGGCTGGGCCCATTTTGGCCGACGTGGTTGACCCTGTGTTTTACCAATTTTATGGAAACATCAACATCAACATCTACCAGCCATGATCTGCTAATATGGCACTGTTAATTCTGGTAATTAGGGAGCACTTGTCTCTTCGTTCTTACAATGCAGACGCTCCTATTCTGGAGCGTGTCAACGCACCTTCTTTCGTTACGAGCTCATATGAATTTTCTCTTGAATCAGCACGCAAATGTGATTTCCCAGTTGTCTGATTTTATAAGAGTGATCTAGAAATCATATATCAAAGGAATAAGTTAAAGTTAATTATATCAATGTAAGATAAAATTTAATTAATCAAATATATTTTCTTTTTTGTTTGTGGTAAAAATTTTGCTAATATTTATATTTGATCAAACACAATTATGGTGAATATTGTTTGAAGTATCATAGTCTTATAAACCCATAATTTACAGTATGACTTTAATAATCAAATATGTTATACAAATAATAAAGTGAATAGACACGTCACACCAGTGATGAGAGTTCTATTTCATATGAAAAAAATCACATCAACATCTTATTTATTTATAAATAAATATATTAAGAACATATTTTTATAATTTTATTTTTTTAGAAACCGAACGCACTATGATCCAAATAAAAAATATTGTAACTGAATTCCAAAGAATTTCTTAGATATCTCAATGTTTAGATCACCAACCATATTAAAAAGCTATTCATTAATAAAATAATATCATAAAAATCAGTAATATTAATAATAATTACAATAATATTTTTAGAACCGTAATATATTTAAATTATGTCATAGATTTGTCCCTCTCATTGCTTCTCTAAACTTATAGGACAGAGCCAAAATTAGGACAATTTAGCCCACAAATGAATTTATGACCATGGCAAAAAGCAGTTGAGAAAACGAATTTGACGTTAGATTAAGGATTCAATAATACCTAGTCCAAGTGACAGAAAGCAAGTAGTCCGGCCCTAAAATTAAACGCGCCGTTAACGCGGCTGTTAATTGCAATGCAAATCCGTCATCGAATTGAAAATCCAAACCCGATATAGTGAGAAATGAGGAGCGCTCCCGTCCCCACTTTTGAAAATAAATGTAGCTTAAAGAAGAAACAGATATGGGTCCAGCCGTCCAGCTAGGCCCCGCTTTCGAGTGGTCCCCACCAACGTCTCCAACAAATACACACATCACTCGCAACTAAAGTGCTCACTGCCCATACAAAAAAAAAAAAAAAAAAAAAACTCTAAAAAGAAAAGTTTACATTACAGTAACCATCAGCAAAAGCTTTAGTTGCAGCAGTTGCAGTGAAGTCTGTTCAGAGTCTAGAGAGAGAAAAGAGAAAGAAGGAGCTCGAGCTGGAAACGCTCGGGCTCTACAAATCTATAATTTTTTCACTTTACGATTTTTATTTTTCGAAGTTTGGAAGTGAGAGGAAAGGAAAGTTTAGAAGGAGAGAGAAAAAAACAGTAAGGTTTCAGCTCAAGAGAAGACGAAACCCTAATTGAAATCAAATGAAATGCTTGCTTATTTGATTCTCGAGTAAACTTGCAAGTTGCAAGTTCTTTGTCCGTACAGATTATTTGTTATTGATTTAACCGGTGCGTTTTTTTACTTTTTTTGTTTGTTTCAATTTTCAGTCTCTCTGCGCTGAGTGAAATGAATATTCTGTTGTTTATTTATTTAGACTTTTTATTTTGCTTTTTTGTGATTTCAAGATCACGCTCTGTACCATTAGCGACTTTGAATGCTTTCTTCAGTTGTAGTGAAGTCTGTTGGTTATTGATTCTTCTTGTTTTCTTCTTTGTTTCTCCTTTTTTGGTTGAAGGTTTTGCGTAGAATTGAAGTGTGTATGTTCGGGATGTGCTGCAATGAGAATAGACAAAAATTTAGGGAATTTCGCATTCTTCGCTTTTTTGAACTTCTGCTCTTTTTGCTGCTTTTTTTAATCAATTATTTTCTTAAGGGGGGTTTTGATTTAATAACCCGTTTTTGTTTATTGCTTGATTGTTAGTGAAGTTAAGGATTTGACAAGTCATCTGCTTGATCTGGTGAGCTTTCCGAGCATTTATGCACATTAGGGTTTTCTACTCACTAATGGTTTTCTGGCTCTCTTACTAAAGGGTTAGTAAGGATTTTGGTTTTGTATTTGCAAGCTTATTGCTACTCAAAAAATTGATCGTTCTTTTGAATGAACTGCCCTTTTTTCTGCTAGATTTTCCTAAGTTGTTAATATTCCAGTTCTTGCAAGAAAATGTGGTTGGTGGAATCGCGAAACTTCTTTTGGGTCTGATTCAGAGTATAAATATGGAGTATCTCTTGTCAATTGAGACTAATGCCACTTTATATGCCAGTTAAAAAAGATTTATTGCAATCTAGGAGACCAACCCAAGAGAAAATAACATATTGTGGGTGCCTCAGTTTTGATGTTTTTCTTGATTTATCATCTATATAATTTGAGTATGTTTGCTTTTGTGTGATTGGATTGGTATTTCTACTTTTAGTAGCGGCTGCTTGAATAGACTTGTTTTTAGGAAATTCATATGCTGATTCTGTAACATTCATTGAGAAGAATTATTTTTATATGGATTAATTACTTAGAATGAGGAATGAAGTATCAGCTTATTATTTTAAATACCATTAAGATCAAACCAGTGAAATTAAAATAGTCATTAAACAAAATCTTATCTCCATTTGCAGGGTTCTTTTGCTGACAAATTAGTCCATGTAAATTATACAATCATCACAGATGGAAAAAGTTCCAGAATCAAAGGCGCTCCCTGTAAAACTGCCTATTGTGGTCCAGGTATCAAATTCATGCATAGCCTCAGGGATAGAAGTAGGTCAGGTATCAAATTTGCGTAGAGATATGGTGAGAGAAGAAGTGATTCGATCACATAATATGAGAGACTTCAAGGTTTCGGACTCGTTTGCACCTGTAAGGACATGGAAGGGAAAAGATTCTTTGCCTGAAAGAGAAGAACTTATGCCTGATACTTTGATATTCAAGGGAAGTGATGAACTTTTTGAGGAGGCTGGCCCTAGTTCTTTTTCTGGAGTTAGTCATCCTGCAGAACCTATTGATACAGATCGAATGAAAACAGTGTATGTACCAATCAGTCAAAACAAATCTGATGCCGCATGCCTGATGAAGAGCATGTCAATGAAGGGACCTTTCCTAGAAGATCTTTCAATCAGGGTTCCTCTAAAGAAGACAAGCTCAGCTGTTCTTTCACCAGCAGAAAGTTTGGTTGAAGAACCTTGTGAATTAGGTGCATTGTCTTCTCCATTTTCAATTCCTCGTGCCTCACAAAATACAGAGAACTCACTCCTTCCACCAGATCCTGAGGAAAAAGAATGTGTGTGGGATGCTTCTTTGCCTCCAAGTGGCAATGTAAGTCCCCATAGTAGCATTGACAGTACTGGTGTTGTCACGGCTATGAGCATTGTCAATAGTTGTGCTAGTACATACCGAAGTGATGCAATTACGAGTGATGGCATGCTTAGTGTGGAGAGGAACTGTGAGAGTACAAAAGGGAGTGTCAGAGGGGATTCACTTGAGAGTGCGAAGACTAGTATTAGCCGAGCAAGTGATAGTAGTGGTCTTAGTGATGATAGTAACTGGAGTAACATTACTGGAAGTGCTAATAAACCTCACAAGGGAAATGATCCTAGGTGGAAGGCTATTCTTGCCATCAGATCACGTGATGGAATCTTAGGCATGAGTCATTTTAGATTACTCAAACGACTTGGCTGTGGTGACATTGGCAGCGTCTATCTTTCAGAGCTGAGCAGTACTCGTTGTTATTTCGCAATGAAAGTAATGGACAAGGCATCCCTTGCAAGTAGGAAGAAGTTGACTAGGGCTCAGACAGAAAGGGAGATTTTGCAGCTCTTGGACCATCCATTTCTTCCAACTCTGTACACACACTTTGAGACTGATCGATTCTCTT
This sequence comes from Melia azedarach, assembly GCA_028052125.1. NCBI lineage: Eukaryota > Viridiplantae > Streptophyta > Magnoliopsida > Sapindales > Meliaceae > Melia > Melia azedarach. Next base: position 2,229,683 of record CM051394.1, on the reverse strand, counting down.
GCTTGGTCATGGAATATTGTCCAGGCGGTGATTTGCACACTTTAAGGCAAAGGCAACCTGGGAAACATTTCTCAGAGTATGCTGCACGGTATGATTTATTTCCCAACGATAATTGTGTTAGATTTTGTACCCCTGTTTATCTGCATGTTCAGATATGTGTCTACAGCTAGGGCTTTGTCTTTGTTCTGTTTCTTGTTCTCTTGCTATTTTGATAGTCATTGATAAATTAGTTGAACAATATTTGGGTTGGTGTCTTTGGTTGTGATTCACGTCTGTATGCAGTAGTTACAGGTTTTTCATCTCCTTGGGGAGTTGCACTTGAACTAAGCATATATTAAGGAAACAACATGATAGAAGCTATAGGAATCTGGCATGTTATACGTCATGTTTTTTGGGTTTAGCTTTGCAATGGAAGCAGTATATAGTAATTAGAAAAATTCTGAGGTGAAAACAGAGACAACCTTGCAATATTAATCCTATTACATCTTGGTGACATTAACCCTGCACATATGGTAAACAAGGAACACGTGTCTTTAGGGCTAGCTGTTATTTCCTTTTCTATTACATCTTGGTGACATTAACCCTGCACATATGGTAAACAAGGAACATGTGTCTTTAGGGCTAGCTGTTATTTCCTTTTCTATTACATCTTGGTGACATTAACCCTGCACATATGTTTGAGTATGATTTAGTGGGCTTGCTAAAGTAAAATCCTTTTCCTTCCCTGATTTTGTTGTTTCTCAGTTTTTGGCCCCATAGAGATCTTATATTACATGTTTCCACTTTATAGGATGACAATGCTTCTGGAATTCCTTTTTACCTTCAAGCCCAAGGTACTTTCATCTCAGATAGTGTTGATGCTCTCAGTATGCCTAAGAAGTGTTTCTAAGAACTAATATTCTTTGTCACCTTTTCAAGTCATCTTTACCATTAGGTGGTGCTAGTTCGTCAGGATACATTTTCTGAATGCTCACCAAACTTAAGTTGTTCTGTGCACTGTTAAACTCAATTTCATACAATTTCTAGATTAGGCGTCCCTTGTGTTTTTTGTAGTCATATTTGATTAAGAAACCCATAGATTTAATCAGTAAAGGTTGAATGGTGTTTGTCATACTTGAGATGGCCTTTTTGTCTGCATTGCCTAATTGCAGGCTTTGATGCTGTTGTGTTATCATCTCAATGCCTTAAAAATAAGTTTTCATTGAATTTGGTGCAATTTTTATCCTATAGATAATAAATTATTGTCTTTCCTTCTATATTCAGATTTTATGCTGCAGAGGTATTGTTGGCGCTCGAGTATCTCCACATGCTTGGTGTTGTCTACAGGGACTTGAAACCTGAAAATGTTCTGGTCCGTGATGATGGCCACATAATGCTCTCTGACTTTGACCTTTCTTTAAGATGCGCAGTTTCCCCCACCCTGATAAAAACCTCATCAATGGATTCAGATCCTTCAAAACGAGCAGCTGCCGGTGCATTTTGTGTTCAGCCTGCCTGTATTGAGCCCTCATCTGTATGCATACAGCCTGCCTGCTTTATTCCTCGAATATTCCCTCAGAAAAACAAGAAGAAAAACCGTAAACCTCGGTCTGAGCTTGGGCTGCCATCTAGTATGCTTCCAGAACTTGTTGCAGAGCCTACTGCAGCCCGGTCCATGTCCTTTGTTGGAACCCACGAATATCTTGCCCCTGAAATTATCAAGGGAGAGGGCCATGGTAGTGCAGTTGATTGGTGGACATTCGGCATTTTCTTGCATGAATTACTGTATGGTAAAACCCCATTCAAAGGTTCAGGAAACCGTGCTACATTGTTCAACGTGGTAGGACAACAACTCAGATTCCCAGACTCACCGGCAACCAGTTATGCAAGTCGGGATTTGATACGTGGCTTGCTGGTGAAGGAACCACAACACCGGTTAGGGGTGAAGAGGGGTGCAACTGAAATCAAGCAGCATCCCTTTTTTGAAGGTGTGAATTGGGCTTTAATAAGGTGCAGCACACCACCAGAAGTGCCGAGACCAATGGAAGCTGAACTTCCGGGAAAAGTTGGGGGAGTTGATCCAGTTGGGGTAAGCAGCAGCAGTAAAAGAATGGTAGGAACAGACATGAAATCCGGAGGTAAATATCTGGACTTCGAGTTCTTTTAGTTGGGAGTTGAAAACAAAAAGGAAAAAAAAATAGGATTGTTGTGATCAGTTGTACGATGTATCAATAGTTAATCCTGCGAAAGAGTTTACCGTGGTTAGCCTGTGCTGGTAAAATTCTCCTGACCCCTCGCATTCGCAGTCACTTGATACAAACAAATTATTCATTGCGAATGGAAAAATTAATTAATTAGCTTTAAGTTTACAAAGCACGTTACGTTGCCTGATTGATCAGCCATCATAATAGACATTTATGACCTCGAACCTAATTTTCACGTATACAAACTTGTCATTTCAAATGTGGACATAGAGCTAATATTATCGGCCTAATTTATTAAAATCATTATTTTTATTTTTAGATTATTTTCGGCCTCTCTCCTTTTTATTTATTAACATATATTAAATATATGTTTAATTTATTAAAAATCATCCCTCTATTTTAAAATTTAAATAATAATTATTTTATTTTTATTTTAATTAAAAATAAAAAATCATAACAAATTAAAGTATATTTTGATAAATTTTTTAATGTTTTACTCCTTATTGTTATATTTGTTATCAATTGTTAATTTTTTTTTTTATTATTTGTCACCTTTCTTTCCATCTCTAAATCTACCACTTCTATTATCACCTTTTTTTTCCTCCTATATGCAAATATGCTATTATCGTCAGCATCCTCATTTTCAACTTTTTTTTTTTCTTTCTTGTCACTTTATGTTATGATCACTGTTATCGTTTTTTTTCTTAAACATAAAATTTTGTTAAATCATATCTAAAAGCTTGTCGATGAAAGTCACTATAAGCAATCAAGCAATTTTTTACAATCTTTGTTCGTTTTAAAAAATCGTGAATAAAAATTGTAATAGTTTAGTTTGTGTTCTTGATGATTTATCTTTTGTGTGACTTTTGTTTGTGATTATGAGAAAGAATGACAATTGAGATAGTAAGAATTAACAGCAAAAGGGAAGAAGTCTTTGAAGTCGAAAAAAAGGATTTGGTCGATAGCAACAAAATGATAAAAGAAGTTGATGTATTTTTTTCGACGAAAATAGTAGGAGAAGTTAATACATTTTTTTCTATAAGAAATAATAAAAGTGTACTTAAAAAATTTTTATTAACTGTAGTGAAATTATAGTTTTTTTTTTTAACTGTTGGAAAAAAAACTAATTATACTATTAAAAATTTTAATGAATGATGATAAATATAACGATAGAAATTAAAATATTAAAATTGATTAATATATATTTAGACTTTTTATTTTATCAGAATAAGGAATTAAAACATTATTATTTTTTATTTTTAATTAAAATAAAATTAATGTAATTATTTTATTATTATTTATGATAGAGAGATGATTTTTAAAAAATGTATATTAATAAATAAAAAAACAAGATAAAAAATAAACTCTTTTTTTTTTCTTTTAGTTTGAACTGGTTGTCTAGCATCTTGCGGATAGATTGTGAATAGGCATAAATCATGTGTAATGAATGGGACTCTAATTTTGTGTAATAAACATCAGAGATACAAACTCATTCATTCATGGGATAAACATTGATATACGGCAGTATTATATTATGATTACCACCTATGTAAAAGAAAATTTATGACAACAATATAGTATTGTTACGTTAATGTAAATAACAATTGTATCATTAATATTATTTAAAATATCGTGATATTAAAATTTGTATTAGAAAATACCGACTGAAACAAAATAATATTAAATTTTGGGTTGTGTCAGTGGTACGTGGGCATTTGAAGTAGAAGTATGTTTTGGGCCGACCGACCGGCCTTGTATGATTTGGGCCAAGGGAAGTTTAATCGTCATTAACGAAGTTACCCGAATCCGACGAGGTTGCATTGAGATTATTCTATTTTGGAGAAATGAACTTGTCATAGTGATATAGACTCTAAATGAATGATACATTAATTAATTACAGGGACAGCACAAATCTAAGCTGATAAATAATTTTGATCACATCAAAAATCTCAGTTCCCGAAATCACATCACATCGTTTGTCTACTGTGTCTGCAATTTCAGTCAGTCTTTTATCTTCTTTATATCCTATGACTGAGTGATGATTATATTACATGTGCTTTAAAATGCGTTAAGACCAAAGAGATGATAGCGTTAACGGTGCAAGCAGCCCCACGAGAACGAGATGAGGCGTCCATCGAAATGAGAAATTTATCACATCACATCATTTAAAGATAAGTGGAGAAGTGAGATCGAGGCCCACGATACCGATAACGATAACGATATACGTAGCCAGCCTTTGCCCTTTCCCTACTACCACTCTTTTCTTTTCTTTACCTTTTGCTTTTAGACTTTAGTTTTGAATCCATTCAATGAAAATTGGTCCCCTCGACTCTTCAATGGAAAAAAAAACAGTCTACGACTACATCTTTATCATATCCTCTTCATTGCCTTGTCATCACGAAGTCCTTTGTTTTGGTTTCCTCTTCCACTTGGTAATTTACAACAAAATATTGGTTTCCGAAAAATAATCGAAAATTGGCTTAGGGCTGACAATTTGACAAACTATCAGCCAATTTAGGATGGTTGTAAATTTAAAAAAAAAAATTATTTTTTATTATATTGTATAAATAATTAACTTTTAAAAAAATTAGTTTAATATTTAATAATTTTGATTTTTTAAAAATACTATAAATTTAAAAATTAAATTTATGCGTTTAATAAATTTATTATTAAAAATATTATAACAATGACTAAAATATACTCAGTGAAGAATAATAAATAAAAATGACTTTAAATATTTAATATAATATATTATAATATATATTTACTTAAAATAATTTATAAAAAAATATATATTATAATTAAAAATAAAACTAAAAAATTAATAAAAAATTATTTTAATAATTCTATTTTTCAATTAAAGTTAAAATTTAAAAATTATTTATAAAATTAATTTCAAATTTTTATAATTTTAAATATATTTATTTAGTATTATACTTAAAAATAAAATTACTTTTCAAAATTATATTTTTAAAAACAATTATTTTTCTATTTTTCAAAATCTACTATAAGATGATATGATTTTACTAAAAGTGATTTTAAAATTTTTTTACTAAATATTTAAAATGATTTTTAGCGATTTAAAATGACTTTGACCTCTTCCAATAGCAATCATAAACAGACTCTACATATAAATAAATAAAAATAAAAATCACACATGAACTTGAGAACATAATAGAATTCACAAACGTATGCTTTGAAAATGAATATAATTTTGCCATCCAATTTTTTGGTTGAAGGGCTTTGAGAAAATATTGAATTTATAGTTTTTAAAAGTGTCAATGTCAATTTAGATATATCGAATAGAATCAAAAAGCCTTTTTTTTATACAAAATCTTACATTAAATTTAAGTTATTGAATCTAAATACACTCAACGGTTGAAATTACATCTAATATGTGTATTAATTATGAATCATTAATTATATAGATAGATGTAATCTCAACCTTTAAATATGCTTAAATTCAATAGTCTATATTTGATGTAAAATTTTGTATAAAAAAAAAACTATTAATCCTGTCAAACTTTTTAGATGGCCAAAAATCCTAAAAGTCATATCAAAAATCACTGGTCGGTTGAATTTGAGTTTAAGAGGTGGTTAATTCTGTTTATCAATGGCCATTTAGAGAGGGGGTTAATTCTGTATTCATAATTGATTTAAAAATAATCACTGGTTCGTTGAATTTTTTCTTTTGAATTGAGTAACAGACTCTTAAACTCAATTAACCACTGTTCTTTTGATCAACAATTTTGAAATATTCTATCATTTACAAGCTGGTGTTTCACTTGAATCTCATTTGCTACCTCAATTACTCACACTATATATATATATATATATATATATATAATGAAAGAAAAAAAATTAAACTACTAAAGGGAAACCAGGACATTACTGTTCATATTTCAAGAGCATTTTAGTAAAAGCAGATTCCAACCCTAGGCAACGTATCCTCGGTGAAGAAGAGGGAATGGAAAACTTTTTATTTTCTACCTTAATTTAAAATACAATTCTCTCTCCCATCCTCCTTTTTTATTATCTTTTTTCCTCCACTTTTTAACTTCCTAAAGAACAAATTTTAAAATTTATTAATTACATTAGAGAATATACATCTTGGATTGGAAGGGCCCAAAAGAAAAGATAGAAAAAGCAAGTTGTATACTTGCTTATTCATATGCTGCTGAACTTGAAAACCTATCCAAGCAATTTCCTGTACAAAACACATTCTCCTTCCATTTGCCAAAAAGAGGATGACAAAACCACAAAAGGAAAAAAAAAAATCCACATATTTACATATCAACTTCCCCTTTTCCAACGTAAGCAAACAAGAAAAAAAAAAAAAGAAAAAAGAAAAAAGAAAGTCAATAATTTATCGGAGCCTACAGGCAAAAAATTCCAGCTCTTATGAATTTCAGCTTACCTAAAAAATTTGCGTGGTTAATTTTATGGTAGTTTTCTATTTTATACTGTATGAGCGGGTGCATACCGATTCGAGTGCTTCAGTGAACAAGGCAGAGAAACTTGTCAATGCTTGAAAAACTCCAGGCAATCCTGTCTGAAGATTGTTCAAAGTCATGGCCCTTGTCACCTCTACCGCCTTGGAGTGCCTCAGCATCTCATCTTCCACCCGCCTTTGGCAGGCAGCGAGCTCAGATTTTTTCTCAGCAAGTGGGTCTCGAGCATCTAACACGTGTCCAGTATCTGGTCCAGCATCAGGAAGTCCGATACCAACCATAGAGTATGAATGGTAGAACTTCCTTTCTATGTGTCGAAGAGCTGAAGCCTTCTTTTCCAGCTCCTTTGATGCAGTTTCTGTTCGCTTTTTAATCTTCAGCTCTTCAGTTTGTTTTATGGAAATCACATGAATAACGTTTATGAAGCTCTTGATAGCTTCAGAAGCAACTGTGTCAGGAACACGGTCAAGAGCAAGCTTCCACTCATCACAGAAAGCATATGCCTCAGAGGTTTCGCTGTTGCCATTAATGTTGTTATTTGTGACTGGTAGAAGGGTGAGCTTGAACCAGCTATGTAGGGAGCAGATGAAATCACGTTGGAATTTTATCAGGCAACAGAAACTGGAGTGCCAGGCAGAAACAATTGACTCGAGGTTGCGAGTTGCCTGGCGATGCATTTCGGAAGTTGAGTCACCCTTGGCTGATTGGTTCACAAGTCCACGGACTTGCTGCACAATGTTATTTTGAACTTCATGGAATTGATGCATTGACCTCCACAAGTACATGAACCTGCATTCAATATGTCACAAATTAAAATACATTGATTAAGTTCAAATCAGTTTGAACTTCCCAATAAACTTCCTATATCAGTAACAACACAACACAATCAGGTATTATGATTGGAAGATCCAAGTTTTATTGCTTTCGACAACAATTATCTTCTATACAATAGTTACTTTCCGGGGGCAGTATAAGCATTTTAGTTTGATTTCCTAAAACCAATCATTGTACACAAGGCCATGACAACCAGCAAGCAAAGTAATAACACAATCAAGCTACAATTTTAAGAACTCGTCATTCTGTCAGTGTAACATGATGAATAACATAATTTATGGTGGTGTGGCTTATCAGGCAAACTATTTAGTCATTTATGGTTGAATGATCAGAACCCAATGAGCATAACTTTGTTTAGAAGAATGACACAATAATAAGAATCTTGACTTAAATTTCCACATTCAGCCGTTCATTAACAATGTTTCCTTTGAGAGCTTGAAGGGTAGGGAGTTGGAGTAGGGACAGTATGTATTAATTTATCAGAAATAGACAAAGGTGGTGGACCACATCAGTTTAATCTGATGTACCTAACTTTCCACTCATGAATTGCATTTGGCCACAAAAAGGTCTGGAATCCGTGAAAATGAACTGTAGGCATTATGCAGTCTTGGGGCCACTATCTGCTATTTAGAGGTGGCTAGTAATTTGCCAGTTGATAATATAACAATTGTGCTCATATGGAGTACGAAGCAAGAAGTCAAAGAGCAGTGTCTCATAATGATTTACCCAACCAATGAAGCAACACGTAGAAGATCGAAACTTTCATGTTTCACCCAGAGAAACAAATTGTAAGAAACCCAGATCATTCTATTATGTTAGTTCAATATCAGTAATAATTTGCCAAAATGATCAATAAAAAGCTCAGGCACTCCAAATTTGGATACTAAGTGGCAATACAAATAACTTTAGATTGAAAAGGAAAAGGGACTTACCCATGGCAAAGGTCAACAAGCTGCGGAACAAGATCACTGTCTCTAAGACCGATGATTGCAGCTGAGGTGGTATTGACACCTTGAGATGAGACAGCAATGAGTGATTGCAGCCGTTTTATTGAAGCCTTTGTTTTGTCTAGCTTGGTATCATCCTCTCCCTTGTATTCTTGACTTTGCAAAGCTGACAGCTTTTTGTCATGCTCAATCTTGGCGCCTTCTCTAGCCTGAAATTCAAAACAATTTTGTTGCCTGCATTAGCACTCACTGGGCATAATAAATCAAAATTCAAATCGCGAATTCATCCTACAATAAATTCCATTAAATCACTTGTTCATTTAACTGCATCCTTGAAAACGTTTTCCTCTGTATCCAATTTACTTAATGGCTTTTTCAAGTAGTAGACCCACAAGCACGTTCGTTGAAATTATGAAAGGAAAAAAGAGATAATTACATCAAAAAGTTAATAAAACGACAACCGTCCAAATCACGATAATGGCCCAAGAATGATACAATCCCACATAAAGGTGGACCATGTGGGGTTACATTTCCCACCATTGTCAGGAGCATTTTGGTAAATTTACTGATAACTTAGAAGGGCAAATTTGTAAATTACCAATATCTGTCCACAGTCAAATGCTGCGGAAAATGTACGCTATTTGAATTTCTCCGAACTAACTTTTTGTCAAAAAAATTAACCTAAAGATAGGTTTAAAAAAACCCTAAAAAATTCCCTCCCAAAATAATAATAATAATTAATAAAAAAAATTGTACCTTGACTTCCTCGTAGAGCTTCTTCTCCCAAGCCAAGAGCCGGTCTAGAGTGGAGAAAAGGCTCTTTGGACCGCCCGGTTCATTGAGTGAATTAATGTCGAGCCGGTACTTAACCGCCAACGGCGGTTTTGAGGTCCAGCTCGAGCTCAGGCTGCTGAACAAACTACTCGAATGATACACAGTTTCTGCAACCAACCAACCAACCAAAAAGAATATACATATCAAAAGAAAATGTTAATATAATAGAAGAGATAATTAACAAATAAAATTTGTAAAATAATAATTTTTATAAAACTTACTCTTTAACTGTTTAAAGCTGCGATCAAGCTGAGCTCGGCTGATTTCTAAGATTTCAGAAAGTTGGTCTCCAGCTGCAGCCGCTTTCTCGAAATTCTCTTTAAGCGCTTCAACAATTTCTTTCAAATCCTTGTGTCTCACTACTAATTTCATGTCGGAGATCTCCCGGGTCCTGTAACTGGCAGAAGACGACACCCCATCCTCCGATTTTTTGCTATAAATCGGTTGCTGCTGCACCGACGACCCGAAATCGGACCGGGCACCCATCTCCGATCTCGATTCTTTATCTCCTTCTTCTTCGTCCGACGACGTCGTAGTACTGTAATGATCCCCCCACTCACTGCACTGAACCTCTTCTCTCTCCGTTTCCTCGTCCACAACACTACTATTCATATGATTATTGTATTCATCCGAAAAGGGGTTTTCCTTTTCTTTTAGATTGTACCGATTGTTTGCTTGCGGTTGAAAAAAATCGTACTCCGATCTTTCGGTTTCCATTTCGGTTTCGGAACCGGACTCCCGGTCGGCGTCAAGATGGTGATTTTGTTCGGTTTGAAATTGTTCTTGGGTTTTTCTGTTGAAAAATTCGGAGTCCGGAGGAGATGGAGGGCGAAAATTTTCCCAGTTCCAAACAGATGAAGTTTGCGAAGGCGTGCTCGAGTAAGTAGAATTTACTGGGTAAGCTGTTGGGAAAAAATGATTAGACATTTGACTTCTGGGAGTTGAAGCGAGACTTGATTCCGATAAAATGTGAGGAAGTTTCGGCGGTGGTTTACGGTGTCCTTTTGGAGGCGCAGAGATCATGTGAGGAGAAGGAGAAAATGGTGGAGGTGGAGGCTGGTGAAGACTTGGACTGGGACTGGGACTGGGAGATGTTTTGACAGGAGGAGGAGGTACGTGATTGGCTGTGGTTTTTGTTGACGAAGGCGGCGGCGGTGGCGGCGGTGATGGGTTCGGCGGGTGGATGAAAACGGCTGGGGTTTGGTCGGACACAGAGAGTTGTTCGCCGACAGCAAAGTCGCAGAGAGCGGAGCCGGTTAGACGGAGGGATCGGCAGTAATCGGCGTGAGCACTGGCCATATGATGACGAGCGTAGACGGCTTCCTTCATAAAACGACGGCGTTCCTTGCACCGCCTCACCGTGTCCTCGTTGTCCAGTTTGGATGCCGTACAACCCATGTTGTGAGCGGTGATGGTGGTGGTGCCTGATTTCACTTCTTTTGTGTCTTTAGAGAGTGAATCAGTAGTGAAGTGAGAGAGATGGACCTTTTTATATATCTCTCTTTCTTTTCTTTTTTTCTCTCTTCTTGTAGACTCTGTACTCTCTGGACTTTGCAGTAGTAGTAGTAGTAGTAGTAATAGTATCAGAAACAAAGCTCACAGATGCAGCGCACTTGTCGCTCACTCAGTGGGTGATTTTATAAGTGTTAATAATAATAAGTTGGTTGATTAATAATAATGATAATAGTAATTAAAAATTAAAATTAAAATTTGAGTGTTAAGTTAAGCAGAAAAGAATCAGAAGGGTGATTTCTGTTTGCTGGCAATGGCATGGCATGAAAATGAAATGGGAATATAATAATATCAATATGCATTATTATGGATCTTGAAACCAAATTTGTGTGTGGACCCAGATGTTGATTATTAAGTCTAAGGTCCTAAGGTGCGCCGTTGGATTTTGTTTTCTTGTCAGTTGTAGGACATTACGGATTTTTATAATATAATATTGTAAAATTGTCCCATTTTACTACCGATTTGTACACCCTCCCCTGCCCTCCCGCTTCGGCTGAAAAAGCAAAAGTTTGACGTTGGACAATTATGTGGGTTTATTCCACAGCTATGCTATTGTTATGTAATATGTAATGTAATTTATTATTAATCTCTACAACCTTCATTTATCATATGCTGTTAAAAATTCTCAGTAATTTCAATTTTTATAGGTTGTTAATATTATGAAGAAAGTTAGACAGTTCTTTTTTTTTTTTTTAAAGTAACCATGCGTTTGGGATTGGATTGCCCTTTCTTTTTCACTTTTGCTACACTTGATTTTCTTTCTTTTTATTGGTTCTAGGATAATTAGCAATGCAGCGTACATAGCCAGAGGAGCATAAATATTTGAACCTTTTAAGGGAAAAAAAGAAGAAGCAAATAATAATAATAATAAAAAAGAAAAGTGAGGTGGTGAAAGGCAAAATTGAAAACGGTGAAAGAAAGTTTTTCCCTGAATTTCCATTCCCTGGTCTCACTGGACTCCACCCAAGCGTCTATCTACACATGCAGTCTCTCTTTTCTCGTCTTTTCTAATTATCCTTGTTTTTCGTTTTCTTCTTTTTTTTTTTCTTTCCAATTTTCCTTTAAAAAGCTTTGGCTTTTAACTTTTGCCGTTAAAATTGACAGAAAACTTGACGATTGAAAGGCCCTTTCTTGCTTATCTCCCTCTTTATGCTCATTTGGTATCTGATTCTTCGCGAATTACGTAATACGTATATGTTCCTATCAAAATATTCTTTACCTTTGCCTTTATTTTATTTTCTTTTTGGTCTAGTTTCCTCAAACGAGAAATTGGGATCAAAGATTATGATAGAAGTTGAACATGATTCACCTTGTTTCTAAACCATACCCTTTTAAATTATACAGATCTAGACCGTCCAACCATAATTTAGATCATATTTATTTACTTTTTATGTAAAATAATATGATAAGATTATCAGTTTAAATGAACTAAAAAAACCCAGAGACTAGACTGAAGATTAAACAATGGGAAATAGTAGCAATTGCTCCAGAGTATGAGACCAAAGCGACAAGGATACGTTATATAACCAACTAGAAACGCAATGCAGAAATCTTTAAAAAGATTTGTTATGTAATATTAAAAACAGTTTAAAGCAGAAGCAGCGACCCAACTGTAAACAAAACAACGATTGCCAAAAGCTGCATAAGCAATTAATTATTTTCCCACCTTTCACTTTGGTTTGTTATAAGCAACAGCAGAATCATCGGGCAAACAGACCGCTTAAAGTAAAAGAGAAATAGGGCAGAAAACGATGGAACTGTTTTCTTCCAGAAAGCTAAACAAGGTGGGGTCCAAAGAAATTTAGTCCTAACCCAACAAGTACATATTTCTAGACCGGAGGATCATTGAAAAAAAATATATCCAATATTTATTTCTTTATTTTCCTAGGTAGCAGACAAAAATTTTCGTTTTTTGTGTGACGTTGGCCTAGAAGATAAGTGAATCAAGAACGATGGGGCAATTTAATTTAATTTAGCATTAAATTATAGCTTAGATCAACATATTCCTAAAGATTGTACCATCTAGCTTTCCAAGCCTATAAATAAAACAAAAAACTTAGCAGAAGGCCCTAAACATATAAAAGTACCACATAAGATGCAGAATTCTTCATCCAATATGAGAGGTGGACTCCCTACAAATTCAACTCTTCCCTCTTATTTGTGAAATTCCACCATGCATAACCTGAATTATCAATTTCCTTTCACACCGCTAGTATAATACATTCTATTCTAATCTCATCTCTTTTGCTTATAGCAGTCATTAGGCTCAACACTTTGGCCAAACCACCTAGAGAGAAGGAATATACTATATTCTTCTTTCCTTAGAATGGTGGTCACTGATTTTGCCATCCAGCAAGCACAAGGGCATTTTGGTCATCCCAAAAAGGAAAAATGAAAAGTAAAGCAAGGATGAGAGGAAAGAAAATTAAGGGGAATTCATTAAAAAGCAACCAACCTTGCATATATATATATATATGGATTTCCAATTCCCACATGACAGAGACCCCACAAAGCTAAGGCATGACTCAGACTCATCTTTGATGCCATAAGGGTCCCACCACCTTTTCCTTGCCAAATAGCTAGCATAGGGTAAAACATAAACGTAAAAATAAAACTTAAATCTGTTTTCCGGTTCTGGTGTCAAACAAACAGTAAACGGAGACGCATACTTTATAAGACTTTAGTAAGACCGTGTAGTACTTGGTTTGAGAGCCTTTATTATTTATTTATGTTTTTTTTTTTACCTGACAAAGGCCCCTCCCTGCCTTGTTAACAGGCACGTGTCAGTCACACGTGCTCCTCTACTATTAATTGTTTAACCAAACTTGGTAAGCGAGTTATGGAATGCAGTAGTAGCTTTCTTGCTTCCATGGCGATGCAGCTGAGTGGGTAAGGGAAGTTGAGCACGTGCTCTTATTCTTTGGGAAAGCCGAAATCCCCAAACAGCCCCTGAATCATGAAAAGAAAACAAGAATATGCCTATCATCGAACTGTCATTTTTTATAATTCTGGTGTGAAGTAACCTTTATATTTTTGTCAAACAACATAAAGTGATTCATATATCTCATTCCGTTATCATTGAATACGGATGGAGTGAACCAAACAAGCAAGCTCCAATTAAATTCAATTGGTGATTTTCAGGATATTTTGTTTGAATTGGGGTTCACATACAATGTTGTTAAATAGAATGGTCAAATCCAAAGCTAATGTTTTGGTTCCCCATACTACTGGCGTGCCCTAATAGTGATCCATGCCGCAGGAAAATTGTTTCAAGTTATTTAGCTGGTACTTTCTATATATGAAAAAAGAAATCAAGGAAAATCAACATTATACGGGGTATAGGACTCCATAGCAAACAAGCTAGAGCAATATTTAGGTTCATATATAGACATACCATGGCATCATTTATTGCATAAGCCACACAGTAGTGTTCCTGAAAATCAGCAATTTGAGACGAAATTAGTTATAATAACAATGATAATTATAAATTGATGAAGATGACAATAGCAATGACCATAGGCACTTGGCTGATAGTTATGCAACCATCACTAAACCATGTGAGCAGTCAGTCAGTCTCCCAATTACCAACAATGGGACATTTAGTTACTACAAGGCCAACACAATTGGACTGGAGTGGCCTTACACCTCTCAATCTCCCCTATATGTGTGTACATGTGTGAGATAATTCTATTTGGTGCAGGCGCACAGATGATGAACCGAGATCATTTTATTAACTAATAGCAATAATTTGTTGTCTACTAACAACAGAATGAAGGCTTTACTTGCCTGCATCATGTGCCATTCTTCAAATTCATCAAATAGTTCCAGCCGTTCAATCCTAAACACAGAATGTGACAAAAAAAGGGGTAAGCTTCCCAATGAAAAGTGAACATAAAAAGAACATAGAGATGGACAGAAAGAGGACTTTATATCCTATAGGTGATTCAAGTAGAATCATAAAAGGAAGCCTTCCTAAAGACAACCCAGGGATTCTCCTTTCTAGTAAAGGCAGCAGTGGCGCACACACATATGCAAAGCCAAAAAAGGCAAAAGGAAAGATACCAAAATTTTAATTTTGACATATATTTAAACTATCAGAAATAACATCCATTCACCTAAGCATAAAATTCTAGAGTGGTTCACAAATTATACGGTAGAAGCTACTCTGGTTTGTATAGTTACATTCATAACAGCCAGTAAATACCAATTGCTGTCTGTTTCTACAATATCAGACAATAGCTTCATTCTTCGCAAATATAATTTTCAGACTTAAAATTAAAGTTATTTAGTTTCGCTAGATTTAGTCCTATTAAGTATATTTCTAGTCTAAGTATCCTTTCCTTAGTTTATGGTATTTTATCATTTTAGCCCATGCAAGGGCTATGAAAGGCACTCCTTCTCACCTCTTAAAGGCATTACTTGGTTAGTCGCTTTTCGAAGGCATTACTATTAATTTTTTTTTCCATAGCTACATTAGAATCTTCTTTTTAATTGCATTGGCTTCCAAACTCAAGCTTGCTCCATCATCTTGAATTTGAAGGAAGTGTTAAAATTGAAATTAAACTTATTTAGTTTCACTAGGTTTAGTCTTATATCTAAATGTTATTAGTCTTTTCCTAGTTTCTTTAAAATTTCTAATTTATGTTGCTTTATTATTTTAGCCCCTATAAAGCACTTCTATGTACGTAGTTGAACATTCAAGTGAAATTCAATAAAATATATTTTATTATTTTATTTTAACAATAATCATTAAAATGGCGGTTTCAAAACTGATATAACCAGATTGAAACTACAATATTGATTTTACAGTTCGATGCACAAAAAGGCAACAAAATCCTATAGTGGGATTTTATTTAGGTAATCAACCCATTGACAATTCAAGATAATGCCATTCAAACAAGTCTTTCTATTTTTAATTTTCTGATGAATCCATCAAATAACTCAGAGAAAACAGATTAAAAAATCTAAATCACTTTTAAATATGTTTTTGTCCAGTTTCGATGAGACACTCAATAAAAGATAATCCCATGCAAACAAGTCTTTATTTTTTTTTTAATTTGATGGGAATGATTCCATCAAATAATTTAGTGAAAACAAATTAAAAAACCTAAATCATTTTTAAATCTGTTTTTGTGCCTTTTTCCATGAGATGCACAATATAAGAACTCCAGCACGTCAAGAACTAGATACCAAGCAAGCATGCCATCAGGAAAAAGGTTTATCAAATGCAAACACATGCAAAAATTTATTATTGAATGTGTTAGTATATATTTAGACTACACAAAGAAGAAAACACATTCCAGACATACAAATTCGCATTAAAAAAAGGATTTTTTCTTGGATCTCATATAGCAGTGCAAAATAATCAATGACTATTTCCTAATGCCCATCAAAGCATATCAACTTCTTGAATAAATTGGCTGAAACATTTTTCAAGATTAAATAGAACAGATACCTGCGTCTTTCTTGAGTATCAATAAAAGTACTATAAACTCTCAGCATGTCCCAGGCAACAGCTTGCTGGTACCTCAAATAGTAAATATCACAAAAATATTATTATTACATGAACATTAGACCTCAGAAACTAATGACAGACAACAGAAGGTTAAAAAGAAGAACTGCAACAGGAAAAAGAAGGAAAAACCAAACATCAGAAACTGCCATCTTTCATAATGGCTCATAGACATGAATTTGAAATCTAGCAGCGTAAACAAAGTGGATGATTAAATGCTTTCTTCTAAAGGTTCATCAAGGATCCTTATCAAACTATCTGCATAGTTGCCTACCTTGCAGTATCTATACAATTTTCATGATTTTCCTATTGACATAAATTCTAGCTTCAGAAATTTCAAGGCACCAATCAGATATGTGCCACATCAACAAAACTAACTGGTGCATCCAGTTTCTGTCTTCTCCTAACTAGACGACTCCTCAAATCTATAATTTTGGGTTATGCTCCATTACGAATGAATAAAGCATCATTCACCTACAGTTTATGCATTTATTTTACCGTAAAAAAAAAAAAAAAGAAAATAGTAGTTATCAAGAAATACCATTTATTGGTAAGACATATACCTGCCAAGCTTGATCAAGAAAAAAATTTTCCTTTGCAAGTAGTGTTGGTGTAGCGTAAATGCCCAAGAGTGCACAGCCACGACTCTGCAACATAAAAGGATAAGAGACATTAGATATGTAGCACGGGTTTCTGGAACAGAAATTGTTAAAGATTGGTGCAAAAACATCATAACATCATTGAAAGCAATAAAATATTAACATAAAATATGAGGATTATGTGCACCAACTAATTTGCCATGCAGTCTATAGAATCAGGAATGCCCAAAGCAATAGGGCCCACATTATGTAAGGTATGTCATGTCCTAAGGGAATGCTTAAGCAATTTGCACAGACTAATTTTAAGTTTTTTAAAACTATCTTCATAAAACTTAACACACATAACCAAACATATTTTCCAAGAGAAAGTTAAGTACAATATATTTTTAAAACCCTCCTCGTTAGTTCATGTAGGGCAGTTTTTTACTTCTCACCCTTACTACTTTCAACATATTTTCCACCTATCATCAACTACACAAAAAACGCACATTAAACAGAAAAGAAGAAAACAACATGTTTAGCACACATATAAATCCACCTCCTGAGATAAATGAGAAACAGAAAAGACTCGGGCAATTATTGCCACTTATAAATTTGTTTTTCTTATTTTGAGGAGAAAACAAACCTCCAAATTTCTGATCATTTGCTGCCCAAAAGCATCATCTGGATGGATCTGTTAAAGAACCACAATATATTTTAGCAACCATAGAAATTGCAACAGACAGAAAAATATTCAGGTCTGACAAGGCATAGTACCTAACCTGCTCATATAAGAAAAATACTGCTGTTGAAAATGTCTTTGAAGCCCAACCTACTATGGCATGGCTTGAATCTGGATCCAGGTATATTAAAACACATTCTGCAATTATAAATGTCGGCAGGCTGATAAAACATCAGAATGAAGCAGCTTAATCACTCCACTAGGATAAAGGCAAATATTTAGGACTGATGCAGAAAATGAAAAACAAATACATAAATCAATATATAATGACAACAAAATAAATAAAAAAAATTCCTTAGATGTGAAATTTTCTAGTCTCACAAATAAAATGTTTTCACCATGAATCATATATCATATAACTTCAAAACTACAATCAACTAGAATCGTCTTGACAAGTAGATATGCATGAAAGGAGTCACAATCAGCTGATACCATCCTAGTAGTTATCCTCAACAAGAAAAAAAAAGGTTTAATCAATATAATAAAATTTTAGTAAACAAATAATCCTAAAAGAGACATCTATAACCAAAGATGAGTAGAAAAATATCATGATGAAATATGCATAACCACAGAAAGAAAAGAGAATTCTATGCACCAACCTTGGGTCCATATTAGCGAGATTTATGACATCATTTAACTTTTGTATATCCCGCAAATCCACAGGGAGTAGCTTGTAATGATCACTAAGCACTTCTCCTTTCTCTGCTTAGTCACAGACAAGATATAGCGTAATAGAACAGTTAGATCTTTCAATCATAATTGTTCCATGTTCTTGACTTTTAAAATAAAGGATGAGCTGGAAGGGCATTGCTGAGGAAGTTTTCTACAAACTTATCAGTGAATGGCAGAAAATAACTTCCATGCAACCTTCATGTCAATATATGGCAAATCATAGTGAACACTTCAAAAACATTTGCAATCACTCAATATGGTAAGTGTACTCTGCTGGAGCCATGGCAACAGTTAATGGATGTGGTTACCTTGTGAGATTGATGCTGCTGCACCAACTTTCTCTTTCAACTGACTGTGGTTTTCAATAATTGCTGCCTTTTTACTAGTTACCTAATAAACGGTTTTTCATATTAGTTACATAATAAACAAATACCACATAACTTAAATCTGTTGCGTGTTATAAAATTAAGAAACCACAAATTGCGGCTAGACAGATAAGTGCTGCGTGAAAATTTCAGTTCCACATTATAACTTTTAAGACTTAACTCAGCAAACAACACATATCGACACCACAAAAATAAGCAAGTTTCCAAATGGGACAAAAAATAGAGCATCTAAAACTCACACCTCTAAAAAATCCAGTTCCACGTATAAATGCGGCGCTTTTCCATCATCCTGTCAAAATAAAACTTGTAGATAAGTAAATTTTACAAATCAGTAGATGGACTGAAGCAAATATCCGACAGAATCTTCAAGAACTGTTACAACAATTACTATATAAATATGGAAGGCAGGTCTAATGGTACACACGTCCACAACTTAATAGATCTCAATATACCAAATGTATCCAGCACTTGAGAAAAAAACAATACAACAGCAAACATATATGTTCAATGGCTAATTTTTTTTTCCTAAAAGAAAAAGGAGAGCAAGAGAGAAACACAGGCACCTGTAGTTGAAAGTACGTAGTATCAAAGCCAGCTCCAAGAGATAATATCTGCTTCTTTGTATGACATTCTTTACCACTTTCACAATCAAGAAACTGATAGAGAAGCTTTCTAAGAGCGGCCCAACGGGCAAAGTAACCTTAAACATGGGAAAGCAAAAGGAGACAAATCAAAATCTAAGAATAATTTAGAAAGCTAAATCGTTAACTCATAATACATTTTCAAGTACCTAAGTCATACCGCGGTTAATTATTGGAGATCTCCTCACAGGTTTTCTTACAAATAAGTGGATGTAGTCATCTTTCATGTATCCTTTCTTGACGCAGGACCTTCAAAACATAGAGTAAATCATTATTAATTTATATTCATAGCAGAAACTGAAGATGCAGTGCAGTCACAAGCAATGTGAAAAGATTTTCGTCAAGGAAATTGATGCTTTCACGTAATTGAGTATGGAAACAGTTAATTAGAGGATTTTATATCATAGGTTGAGTATAAAAACAAAATGAAGCAGAACATTTAACTAAATCATTTATTTATTTATTTATTTTCTTTTCTTTTCCTAAAAACCAAACAGTGGATATAGAAACTCAGCGACAAACTGGTTACGTAGGGCAAACAAACAAATTTAGCAAAATTTTACAAAATACGCACAGTTTACTGGCAGACGCGTCGTCGTTTGTGGCTTGAACGGCTGCTCTGTTACTATGCGAATCGGCTACGGAACTCGCCATCTTCAAACTTCCGTTTCTGAGAGGTGATTCGATGCGCTAAAGAGAGCAAATTCCTGTTCTTTTTTTTTCCCGATTAGCATCAAAAGAATGAGGGAAAGGCTACACTATACGTATGATGGGTTCCTATATTGTGTTTCCGCTGACTTGCTCGTGAGCAGAATAAACAGCAAATATTGGCCGCGTCAACAAATGATGTACTTTTTAATGACGTGGCGAAATTCTATTGGTTTAATTAATGTTTACGGTAGTTCGGATAGTGTGAATGAGAAGCACACTGATTCCTGTATGCTTGGGCCTTGGGCTCTGACGCTCGCTCGACTCCAGTTTCCTGCGGCAAACATAAACGATTCCCATAACACAGCATTTCTTCATTTCTCAAAAAATAAATTTTTTTGGTTATTAGCAAAACTAAGGGGCACGTTTAATTTACTTTTTTATTCTGAAATAGTAGATTTTCCTGTTTTTAAACACTTAAAAAATTTAAAAATATATATTTTTGTTTTGAAATATATAAAAATAATTTTTTAATCAAATTCTAATTTTTAGTCTAAAGGAAAAAACTAAAAAAAAATATTTTCTTAATATTTTTTAAGAAGCCTAAAGTTTTTTTCTTATGTTACAATTTTTACACTCTACTGATATTTAATCAAGTGTTGTTAAGAGTTTTGATATGACATTATGTAGGAAAATTAAAGATACATAAAGTTATCATTTTTTTTAATGATATTAGTATTTGTTTTGTATAACTTTTCAAATGAAAATAAATTTTTTATCAATAGAACTTTTATAAGAAGAATTTTTAATAAAAATTTATTATTTATTTAGTTATCACAGATAATTTTTTTAAAAAAATAGTAATTATCTTAATAAATAAGTTTTAATATTTTTAAATAATGTAAAATCTTTAAATAAAATAAAAATATTTTAGATAAATTTATTTATTAAAAAAAATATAATTTTCAATTTATCCTAACTAATTTTGAAAATTTTCATCACACCTCTAAATATTTTAAAAGTCATCACGTCACCTCCAAATATTAATTTACATTATTGTTTCAAATAGTTAGGTGTTTTAACATATATCTTTTCTAAGGTTTGAGACTTTAATAGATGGAAGGTTTAAGAAAATACACACTTACTTCTTCTGAACTATTAGTTGACCATTATTTTTTCACTTAAATGACTATAATACCCTTAATTGCTTTAAAATTAAATTTAAGAAATTCAATTTTTGATTTATATAATATTTAAAATATTAAAATAATTAAAATTTAATTGACAGCAATTTAAATTTAAATTTATTTAAAGTTAGAAATTTAATTTTGAATAGATATTAAATATAATACATGATTAAAAAATAAAATTATCAAGTTAGAAAGGCGACCGTTTTACATATTAATGTTTATAATTTGAATAAATTTGGTACATAAATAAAAATTAAATTATTATTAATTAAATTCCTAATTTAAATAAATATAAATGAAAATTGTCAAATTATATTATCATTAATTAAATTCTTAATTTTAACAAATAATAAATAAATATAAACTAAAATTGTTAAATTAAAATATTATTAATTTAAATTTAAATAAATATAAATTAAAATTATTAATTATTTTAATCTTTTAAATATTATATAAATCAAAAATTAAATTTTAACTTTAAAGCAATTAAAGGTATTATAGCCATTTAAGTAAAAAATTAATGGTCAACTAATGATTTATGGAAGGTAAGTATGTTTTTCTTGAAACTTCCATTTAAGTGTTAAAGTCTCAAATCTCAAAAGAGGTATATGTTAAAATCTCCAAATATTTAAAAGAATAAAATTATAATTTTATAAATTTAAATTAATAAAATAATTATTTATTTTTTTCTTTCTCTCTTATTTGTTTTGTTTTCTTTTTTTATTCATGGTTAGCAGCCATAGAGGCTATTTGCGGCAGCCATATAGTTGTAATAGCTAGAAGAGAGAATAAGAGGAGGAAGAAAAAGAAAAGATAAAAAAAAATAATTTTAAATTTATTAGAGGTGATATTGTCTTTTCACGTTGTCAATTAAAAAAAACATAACAGCTATAATTAAAATTTGGGAACACCCTAATGACTTTTAAAATTTAGGAGGACATGATAAAGATTGCTAAAATTAGTTAGGAATAAATCGAGGATTACCTTTTAAAAAAATTTAAAAAATTATTGCGTCAAGGCTTCTTCTATATCATCTATCAAACATCTAAAAATTTTAAAAAGATTTTTAACATTTTTTATTACCAAAAAAGTTAAACCAAATGAAATAAAGTAAAAAATAGTTTAACTATGCTTTTAAAAACAAATACCAAGTACATTAAAATTAAACATATATTATTAGCGATTATTTTTATTAAATTTTTTCATTACTATTAGAATATTATTGTCATTTAAAAAGTAAATATACAGAATAATATAAAATAGTTAAATAATAAACAAATTAATGATAAAAAATTTAATAAAAAAGATCTTACTAATAAATATTTTTAATTTTAGAGTGTATTTAACATTTATTTTATTTATAGCTGACGTTAGCTCTAAAATAAATTGAAGAAAAATTGACAAATACCCTCCAATGTTTAAGGTAATAAACATATATCTTCTAATGTTTAGAGAAAACAAATGTTCCTTAAATTACTATACAGTCATAAAAAATAATTATTTTATTTTTATAATAATAATACAATTATTTAAATATATTAATAATAATTTAGGAACTAATTATAAAAAATATTTGAATATATAATTATACAAAATAAATTATAAGTATATTGATTATTATGTATTAATAATTAGGTTTAAATAGTCAATTAATATATTTTTTAGGGATATTGTGTTTTACCCTCCTTACTTTTAAGGAAAAGTGATATACCCTCTGAGTATTTGAGAAAAGTATCGTACCCCTAAGTTTTGGAGAAAGTTTATGATATCCTTTACATCTTAATTTGACCATTTTACCCATTTACTATTAAAAATATCTAAAATAATTATATTATCTTTATTTTTTTATTTTATAATAATCAATATAATCTTATTATAATATTTAAATTTAAAAATTATAATAATATTTTAATCCCTAATTATTTATTTTCTTCAAAATTCATAATAAAATATTTATAATATATAATTTTTAAAATATATCATATTATATTTAAGAAATTATGTATAATTAATATACAAATTTTTTATATATAAAATTTATTGTCAAAACTTCTTTAATGTTTACATAATTATAATAATTTAGACAATATTAATTATACATAATTTTTAAAATAAATTATTTTAATAATACAATAATTTGTATAAAATATATAATTAAATATCATATAAATTTGATCATACATTTAAAAGAAAAAAATAATTAAAAGTTAAAATATTATTATAACTTTTAAATTTAAATATGAGAATAATGTTGTATTAGTTATTAAAAAATAACGATAATATAATTATTTAAATATTTTAATAGTAGATGAATAAAATAGTCAAATTAATATATAAATAATAACTCTATGGGGTATCTTAGACTTTCTCTAAAATTTAAAGGGAGGGTAAAATAACTATTTTTTGTGACTATATAGGCCAATTTAAGGTTACTGTGAATTTTTAAAAAAGCTGCTTATACTGTACTTTATAAATAGTCAGTTTTAAAGATAACTAGTTTAGTGTTTGATAAATTTTATTTTTAAAAGTACTGTAAATTTAAAAATTAATTTTGTGCGTTTAGTAAATTTATTGTTAAAAATAGTGTAGCAATAAAAATAACTAAAATGTACACAATAAAAGTGATAAATAAAAATTACGTTAAATGTTTAATATAATACAATATAATATAACTCAATATAATATATTATGATAATAATATAACCTAATATAATATAACGCTTACTTAAAATAATTTATAGAAAAATATAATATGATAACTAAAAATAAAAGTAAAAGAGTAATAAAAAGAAAAAACTTTGGTTTTAACAAATTTATTTTTCAATTAAAGTATAAATTTAAAAATTATTTATAAGGTTAATTTCAGATTTTTATAACTTTAAATAGATATATTTAATATTACACGTAGAAATAAAAATGCTTTTTAAAATTATATATTTGATATTATACTTAAAAATTAAAGTATTTTTCAAAATTATATATTTAAAAGTGCTTTTCAAAATTATATGTATGATAATATACTTAAAAATAAAAGTACTTTTCAAAATTATATATTTAAAAATACTTTTCAAAATTAAATTTTAAAAAACAATTTTTTTCATACTTCTCAAAATTTATTATAAGATAATGTGATGTTTTTAAAAATAATTTTAATTTTTTTTATTAAATACCTAAAATAACTTCTGCAAGTTTAAAATTACTTTTATCTCTTTCAATAATAATTTCAAATTTATAATAACCGTAGAAATATTTATTTATTTAACTAAATTTGACATATTTGTCTATATTTTTAAATTTTAGGTTGTTAATTTTTTTAAATAGAATTTTATCAAATACTGACAAATATTTATTAAAGTTTACAAACATTAGTACAGAAAAATTTATCTTGACCGTTTCAATTTTCAAAAGCCGTACCGAAGGTGTCCACATCACCAGCCTAGAACAATTATCATTATGGTGTGTGATCTTGCCACGTCAGTTATTACCGCGCTTGGGCCGTGGTAACACTGAGACCTGAGGGTACTGTAAAATTCTCTCCAAGAAAGAGTCGCCAGAAACAAACTTTTTCATAAGCATCCTCTTTCATTCTCTCTTTCTCTCACTCCGTCGAGGACATTACAAATTCGAAAGCCTTAGATCCCTTCGAATTCTTCATCGAAACTCAAAACCCTAATTTCCTTTCTTTTTATGACCTAAAACTGTTGGTCTCTTTAAATTTATTTATTTATTTTAATTTCTTGTAAGATGGACATCGAACAAAGACAAGCGGAGCTAATCGATCACTTCATGAAGCAAGCTTCGAATCAGAAGGGCGCGGCTCTCGGCTCCGTCGTCGTCGAAGCCACTTCGCAGCCGTCGCTCTTTGCTTTCTCTGAGATTCTCGCTGTTCCTAATGTTACCGAGGTCACTTTCTGTGGATGTGTTGTTTTTAAGGGTTTCTATTCGTAAATTTATTTATTTTGTTTCTGTTTCTTTATGGTTTTTTTTGTTGATTCTATTTGAGATTAATTTATGTGGTGTCGAAGAAGTTTACCTTCTGTTTGGTTGCGAGAAATTCGAGGAAAAGATTAGGAAAGGAAATTATGATCGTTGTTTACTTATGTTTCGTTATGGCAAAGTGATAATTCTTATGTGGCATTCTTTTCAAGTTTTTGCAAAATCGTCAACTTGCAGTTGCAAAAACTAAATTTTATTACGTGTTACTGGATGTTTTTCCTGATTTCTGTTTCATTGCAACAGATATGTTTCATTTTTGTTTCCGTACACTTTCTGGGTGTTATAAAAAATGCGATAATGTTACTATATATTGTTGATTGTAATGTTAGAGTATATCCTCTCTGTCTAGATCAATTTTTTGGCTGGAGAATGAGCTATTCAATACTTATTAAAATTTAAATTGAGTGTATTAATGGTTTTGACCAAAAAATTCATGTGCAGCTTGAAGGAACTGAAAACTCTGTATACCTTGACATTCTTCGGTTGTTTGCACATGGGACATGGAGTGATTACAAGAGTAAGCGTGCAAATTTTAGCTTGTTCGTTCTATGTTCTTCTTTGTTGCAGTTTGATTTTTTATGTGTTCATAATGCTTTATGTTAGAGTGTTTAATGAAGAGTTTTGGCTGTTGAGGGCTTCTTGGAGGTAATGTGGGATATGAATAGAGCCTGCTTAGCTGCTTCGCTTATATTGTTGTTGTTGGGAAACAAAGATGTTAATGATTAGATTTTGTTTGCAACTACCCTTCCTGCATTATAAAATTATTGTTGTAGTAGCTTCTTTGGTCTTCATTTTATGTTTTTCCTTTACGCTGCTGTACGGAATTTTATTGTGGAATTTTGACAATTGAACCTGTTTGATTTATAGATAATGCTGGTCGTCTTCCACCATTGGTTCCTGACCAAGTCCTCAAGCTGAAGCAGCTTACTGTCCTTACACTTGCTGAGACAAACAAGGTATCCCACAGTATTTTTATGCATGTATATATATGCAATTTACTGTCCTAAATTGATCGGTCAATAGTTTCCTGAAATTATGAGTCCTTTTCTATCCTTTTCTGTCAAAATGACAATCAATATGGTCATCCTTTAAGCCACCTAATGATTGTCAACTGGTTGGAGTTGAAATGAAACTCTGATGTAACTGAATTATTGTGTTGTATATTTGGCGACATACTGTAAATCTTTTGATAACATGGAGTTGAAAGTGGTTGGATATATGACAGTTTGAAATTTCTTACAACCCATTGAATCTGATACATTTTTGCATTAGCCAGCGACTTCTAAGTCCCTGTGGCATATTCTATTTCTTCACTAAGATCTGATGGTGAAAAATGCTATTAATTTTTTTTTATTTTTATGTATGTACATATGGCATATTGTACTTCATTCAAAGGCTGCATCATATCTGATTTAACCATTTTGTTGTTCTCTTACAAACATGAGGTTGATGTCTCTTTTAACATGTTTTACTTTTGAAATTCACATATTTTAGTTGATATGTTTTTTTCCAGGTATTACCCTATGATCAATTAATGCAGGAGTTAGATGTTACAAATGTTCGAGAACTTGAAGATTTTCTTATCAATGAGTGCATGTATGCGGTAGGTATACTTCTGTTTTGTTTTACCATGTCCCCTGATCCTGTTCACTTAACCGTATTCTAACATAATATTTCTGTTGTTTTTAACACTTTATCACCAAGGGGAGAGGAAAATGTTTTTTATCTCAGAGAATTTTCAGTATTTTACATGTGAAAGAATTGTCATATTTTTTTGTTATGTTTTACATATGATGTAAGTGGTGTCTCAAATTTCATGTATCACCTTCTGGTGGTAAATTTCTTTTCTTGAACCTTTTTTGATATTTTTATTTTGAATAATTTAATTAATTGTTTCGACCACAAATTGAGTTAATTTGGAATTGAAGTCTGTCTTTTCAGAGCTCTTTTGGCCCCAAAAATAGTATATTCTGCAAAGACACACACACACACACAATTATAATTTTGGGAAAGGAAGGAGAGTAGGGAGTAGGATGGAGTGTGGTTGGGTTTGGGTAAGTGGAAAGGAGGGTCAGGATACCGACTCTGAAAATGGAGGAATTTGCCGATTGTCTGACTGTTGTTCATTTTCCTTTCCATAGGGGATAGTTAGAGGAAAGCTGGATCAGTTGCGGAGATGCTTTGAGGTATGAGTTTACTATCCTCACTAGGTTTTGAATTCTATCTGGTATTTGAATGGACTAATCTGCTGCTTTTGTTGAAATGTAGGTGCAATTTGCTGCTGGAAGAGATCTGAGGCCTGAACAGCTTGGAAGTATGATACAAACACTCTCAAATTGGTAAAGTATCTAATTCAAGTAGTTTGTATGTAACTTCTGTGTTTTTCAGTTGTATGATTGTTCCTATATGGTGTTTCCATGTGTGCCATGATGAAAAATCTTGGTGCACCTCTGGCCTTGATATTCATGCATGTCAAGCGGATGCTATAATTGCATACAATTTATATATATATATATATTGAATGATGTTTCTTATGATTCTTTGCCAATGGGTTAGTAGTTGCTTAAAATGACTGACAAGTTGAAGTCAAGTGTGTTCCGTTTGGTTTTCAGACACGATTTTTTTTTTATTTAGATATCTTTTAAGAAAATGTCAAATCTGACTGGTGTATCATAAACGTCATCTATCTTTGTGACAATCTGACAGGACCTGTGTATCTAACATCTTTGTATAAATGAAAATTTAGGTTGACTACATCAGACAATCTTCTAGTATCAATTCAAGAGAAGATAAAGTGGGCAGATACTATGAATGAGTTAGACAAGAAACACCGGAAGGACCTCGAGGATAAGGTGGAAGATGTAAAGAAGTCCCTCTCTCTCAAGGTCTGTTGAATCCAGTTTATTGAACATATTAGTAGCATACGAATAAGTTGCACAAGTTGGCCAATAGACAGAGAAATGAAAATGCCTTATTTATTTATTTTTTAGTTTTGATCCTGCATGAGCTTTTACAATCAGAAATCCACATCATATGACTTCAATTCTTTGATGCAAGTTGGAGATATCCTGAAAGTAGATTCAACTCATTACCCAGAATGAGAGTTGGATGGAATGAGATGTGTTTTCCTTGTCATTTTCGGAGGTTGGGGTGGATTCGTTACTTATTTTTCTATCCTAAACCAATGACTTATAACACATGATGATGTCTCAGGCCTTTTTATATAGTCTGTAGGAGTGGGACAGGGATTTGTAATTCTTTGTTTCACTTTATCCTTTTATGAATGCTCTTCGGAAAGAGCCAGTGGGAGCTCACTGCATTTGGAATGATAATTTATTTTCCTCTCTTTTCATTTTTCTTTTTGAGTTGGGATGGGGTTTAGGCGCTCTTGCATGTGTTGATCGTGTAAGAGGAATAGAGAGAGAATCTATCTTGTCAAATTTGCACACAAGTTTGGTCTTAGAACTATTCAAATGCCGAGATATGTTGGTCGATGTGTCTTACTTACGTTGTGGCAGAAGTTACACACTGTAAGCAGGCCGACGTTGACTTCAGAGGGCACGAGGAGATCTACTCTGAACCTGGTGGAGTGATGGACTATGAGGAAGACCGTAGCCGGCCCAAGAGGTAATATTATGAGCTTTGACAACTTTGACTGACAGAATTATGTTTTATACCTTTATATTAAAATAACAGTTGGGATAATCAACTTTGACTGCAGGAGACGACATCCGTTATCTTGAAGCTAAAGATAGGAATGTGGGACTCATTGGATGTGTGTATTGGGTGACTTGCCACATTTTTGCTCATGGCAATTTAGCAGCGGGGATGATTTCTGCTCTTGGGACAAGGCTACGTCTTTGCTATTGAATTTTTTCATTGATGATTGAAGCTGGTATCTGGGAATCGTTGGCCCGTCTTGAACCCGTTTTTATTTCTGTTGATTTGGCAAGAGAAAGACTAGATACAGTGGTGCGGCTAAAAATTTTTAATAGTTAGATTCTCAACCTTGTATTTTCTTTTATTTATGGCTTTTGTTGTTGCATACAGTAATGCAATTTGTGCTGAAAACGGCTGCTAATACTTAAAATATATGCTAGTTACTTCCTACATTTACCTGTCTGGTTCCTATATGAATACACAGCGATTTTGAATTTAAATTGATTAGCAAACTAGCTTCTTTTTTTTTAATTATTATTATTATTTATGCTCGTCTGTTGAACTGGACTATGTAATATTGCTCCTTTTTTGTTTAGATGGACGTGTTTATCGGAATAGCAACTTGGGTTACACAACTCCAGAGTAAGCACATAGAAAGAATGGCACGAGTTACCAAACTTAATTCAGTTAATTGTACTGTTTTGTTATGTACATTTTTGCAATTTATTTAGGTTTTTTGCATTCAAATCGCTCTTCAATCTTCATAGAGAGTGAGTGAACTTGAAGTCTCCAATTAAGGTATTTCCTTGTGCCAGGGTAAGGTGTAACTGGGTAACGACTGTCTCACTGTAAAATATTAAGTTATTAACCCATTATTGTCTTTGACTGGATGGCCCCGGCATTTAAGTCTTAACATTTTGACGAGGATACGGTTTAGTTTTAACAGTCCTAGTCCTATATAATTCTATCCTTAAACGAAGTTGCTTCACACGTCGTAGAATGCTGCTTGCGTTCACTTGTTCTCCATGAATAGAAAGGACGGAATACAGCGCAGAGAGAAAGTGGCTAAACTTAAAAAACGTTTTGATCTAGGTTTAGGGTTTTCCCCATTTAGCATTCACAAAAGTCAAGGTTCCCTCTCTCGATTTGTATCTTTCTTGGACTGATACAGAAGCCGAGAAAGATAACATTACCGCAGTGCAGATCTTTTATTAGGTTTTCCAGATTTCTGTCAAGCACTCTTAGCGTACAGCCAGCCCTGCTGCACCCTCTTTTCCTATCACACTTCTTGTTTCCAGACAGTTTGTTGACTTTTTCCAAACTCCTTACAGTTCAGTTTCATTTTCTTTGTTATTTTTCTGAAATCGAAGACCCAGAAAAAATGCCATTCTGTCCAAAATACCATAACCTCAAGTTACTTACTTTTTTGACCTTGTAAATGTTTAGAAGCAATGACGTTAATCTCAAACTTGATTGGCTCAATCCTGATACTGACTTGCATTCTTTTAGTTTTGGCCTATATGACAATTCTTGTCACCCTTTGCTACAGTAACACTAATCTTTTGTCCCTAAACATCAAAATCGCACTCATTTCTGAGATCTTTTCTTGCCATGTGTCTACCAAAATCTCTACTTTATTAGCAGCTATTTGAATCTCAACAAATTATGTTTTATTCATCTTCTTCTTAATCCCAATGACCCTCAAGTTTTGGATGGCTTGGCTTTATTTGGTTTCAAGATCTGTATGGTGTTTAATACTAGCTGAAATTAAGAGCCGCTTGCATGACTGTCTGTGACTCTCAGCGTCACCATATGAAATTGATTGCCCGAATTCGTTTATATGTAAATTCAAGATTTAAAACTAAAATTAGCTCAAAGTCATTTAAAGATTCCTTTTTCTTCCTGGGTATATGAATCAATCCATTTAATTACCTCCTGCCCTTATAGAGCTATTATCATCTGATAAGTTGAATGAATCCAACCGCGCTTGGCGCTCACTCTTACCGGCTGATTGACGGCTATGAGATGTGGAAAATTAAGCTTAGCTTAAAGTAGCTCGCTCGATCGATCATAAGCCAATGGCCAGCGCTGCGTCCTCTGGCTTCTCGTACTTCCCAAGCCAAATCCTCACCCCATTCTTCTTCGGGTCCCTTATCTCTGCGGCGCCGCTTCAGTCACTCCGCGGCCGGGATCCAGTTGAAGTGGACTGATCAGCCCGATGTTGCATGACACTGATTGAAGATTCAGAAATTACAAGAAGAGGAAGAGGCGGCAAATCGGATTCTTGTAAGCTGCATCCTGCTTGCTTCACACATTAATTAATTCATTTTTGATTGCTGGGTATTAATTTGTTGTTTGTTGCTGGATTGATTTATGAGTTAGATTGTTTATAAAATATCCCTCGTGAACTTTTATTAATTAATTTGGACAAATGACAATATGACAATTTTAAACCAATGAATCTCTACGAAACTTCATTGCTAACTCTACGTGGCGTGCATGAAATTTATAAATTAAGTATATACTATTGTTATTATTATTATTCACGTGTTTGCTTTATTATTTGTTTTCATGTGTCGGGGCGCTCTCCCTTCGTACTGTTATTTCTTAATTATTTAATTTAGAAATTAAAGGAAAATACGTCATTATATTCCTTCCTCCATAGTGGCATCATAATCTCACTCATGGGCCTGGCTCGGGGGCCGTCCTTCTTCGCCTTCCCCGTAAGCTCCAATAACACCCATGGTATGGTTTGGTGCAATACCCCCAACATGCATCTCCTTTCCTTATATTTCAAAATCTCTTAAATTTTGAGATGATTTTACTAAAATAGCTTATTAATGAATTAAATAAGTTCCATATAAAAGTTAGTGACTCCTGCCAACAATTATTTCAAATTTATATATGATTAAATAATTATAATATTACGATATTGCTTATATTTTGTTGTTATTTACATTCATTTTTTTAGGGATATTTTTATGTATTTTTGTACCGTTACAATTATTGGTATGGCAAGTATAAGAAATTATAATCACAATTTGTAAACTAGTCATCCAAGAGTTAAGTCGACCCATATATATATATATATATATATATATATATATTTTGTTAGTCAACATCTCAAGAGAATCACGAAAAACATAAAAAAAATTTGTGAACTAAACATTGTACTTACCCATATTTTTCATTAATTAATTTAAATATTAATCCCAATTTTTTTTTAAAAAAACCCCTAATTTCTAACTTCAAACCCATGACAAAAAGAAATAGCAACACACATCGCCTTTACCAATCACCATTGTCAATTTGTTGTTGCTATTTCTATAATTTTGCGATATCTTGAGAATGGCGGGTTTCATGGTGAAGTTGCTATTTTTTATTATTACAATGTGTGGTTTCGGTTGATTCTTAGAACCGAGAGGCCTGTCTCTCAGCTTCCTAGAGGAGTTCTCCGAAGGAGTTGATTAGATCATGATCTGATGATGAAAGTGGTGACGGTGGTGATCAATGATGGAGGAGAGTTTGATATGTTTGAAGGATGTTCTGTGTTTGAAATAAGAGTTTAAATTCAAGTGTAGTTCCCCTTTGCCAATGGCTTAATTTAAGGTAATAAATATAGTATGTAATTATATTTCTTTTATTTATATTAATTTTATGCTTGATAATTTTTTTAAGATAATACACTAAAAAGAATGTAGTTTTTAAATAGATATATTATGTAAAAGGTTATACATGTTTTATTTAAACACTATTATGATTATTATATACTAAATTACATCCAAAAAAGTTATATCTAAATTTATTATTAATATTTTAATTTAAATAATTAGATCTTTGTTTCTAAATTTTTTCAAAATAATAAAATAAAATATTTTTTAACATTTTAGTATAGTGTATTATACGGTGTAAATAGGGGGATTAAGTTGTTAATTATGAAAAATATCATAATTATAAAATAAGAATATTTATGTCTTTATTATCGATTAACAGGAGTTGGGAAATGTGAATACACTGATTAACATAAATTAAATAAAAAAAAATGAAAGAAGTATTTTTAACCGCAGTACTTGTGGTAAAAAAAAAAGGGTTGGTTAACACATGGGAATTTAGTACTATTAATTTCATTGCGATTTCTTCCGATTTCCGTTAACGTGCTATGCTGTGTTTAATTATTTGTTTCGAGTTTGCTTCTAATTGTAAAAGCTGAAGTACACATGTTCTAAATGTTTGATATTCCTTTTATACGACTTGAGTGATATTTAAATGATTAATTAATTTAAAGTGATAAAATTAATATTAATTAGTCTAATTTTTTTCCCCACCGATTTACTTTGTTTTTTAAATTAAAAGAAAATAGGAAGTTCATAAACTCACTTTGTTTAATAATAATTAAGAATTTCAAGAAATTTAACTTACAACATAATTATTTTCGAGTTATATATGGCTGGAAAAGGGATTAATAGGTTGAGTTGAGTGTCCCGTAAATAGAAGATTGTTGCTTGATATATATGTTGAACAACTATTTATTTTAGTCATATTAATTGTAAATTTAGTTCAGCATCTTAAAATGGAATATTAGCAAGCATTTAATTTTTTTTTAATAGTAATACGGATTACCTCCTGGAGACATTTGATTAATTTAAAAACTGAAGAAGAATAGTCGACAGATTGATTTATTTTCATTCACTGGATCATACAAACAACCCCGGCCCGTACAAAAATTTAATTAGTTAGAACATAACATCTTTGTCCGCTTAAGCTTCGGAGATTCACTGCTCTGCAAGGAAGACGAGGAAGAACAAGAACATCCACGCTTATTCTTAACACGAACCGGCTCAATATTCGAGCCGATTAGGTGAGGAAAGTTAAGCTTGGCTTTTGAGCCGCGCATTTCAAAAGCAGCTCGATCATAAGCCAGCGCCGCGTCCTCCGGCTTCTCGTAGGTTCCAAGCCAAATCCGCGCACCATTATTCTTCTTTGGATCCCTTATCTCCGCCGCGTACTTTCCCCACGGCCTTCTCCTCACTCCTCTGTATTTCCAATCCTTCAGCGGCGCTCGAGACTCCTCTGCCGCCATAGGTTCCAGTTTAATTTGCGAATTGCAGAAATTCACTGCTGGAAAGCTGAATGCAGATTCGAAATCATCAGAAAGAAGATGCTCGCGAATGGAATCTAGAAGAGCCAAATCGGATTCAAATAAGGTATTTTCTTCGTACATTTTTAATTAATACAACAAAAATGATTAATTTCTCTTCTGCACTTATTTTCTTTCTCGATTTGTGTTTGTTTCCTGTGAAAATTTGTGACTTGTGGCGTTTGTTTATATAGGTTTAGAGAAGCAGCTTCGTCTCTACTTCAACTCATTGTAAAAATTAATATTTTAATTTGCTCTGACCTTTTTTTTCAAATAAATAAGAGTTTCTTTCGTTTCTATGAAACTTCAAACTTCATTGGCTCACACTTCGATAGTTCGATTATTGCATGAAATAAGCATGTCATTCACGTGTTTGTTTTTAGTATTTATTTTATTTTTTGAGCATAGTTGTATTACTTCTTTATTTGCCTCAGTCGTTGTACTGCTTTATTTGTTTATTTAATGTTTAAATGACGTGGACCATGTAGATGTGGCCCTCTCCAACTTAAAATAGTTAGAGACGACCATACCCTTTAAAAGATTAACAGTGATAAAAAAAATGTTAACAAATTTTTTTTACTTGAGGTATACTTAAATTTTTTATTAAAAAATGGAGTTTAACTATTATTAATCTCAAATTTAAATTATGACAATTATTTTTTTTATTTTTTTATAATTATTAAAAAATTAGACTACAGCCCATCACGCCACTTTAAATCTGAGAAATTTAAAATTTCTGTAAATTTTTAGAGATTTGAAAAGAGACTCTTTCGAATACCTAAAAAGTAGCAATTGGAAAGGCAGAATTACTATAGTGTGAGCAAAGAAAGGATGAAAAGAATTAACCAACAAGTTGGCGTGTACTATTTCGCATTTTTGCCCACGGTTGAATCTCTTTTCTCAAACAATATTGATCAAGTATCTTAACGAAGATAATGGAATTTGGTCTCTGAGAAAAAGTTTTTTTTTTTTTACTTTGCATTCGAATGAATAAAGATGGAGCATTTTTCCTTTTCTTTTTAATCACACTTTCTTTTCAAGTACTGTACTTTTCTCACTTTACCTTTACCATTGATTTTTATTATAAACTCTTTTGTGTGTCCTCTAGGTATTAAAGAAATATATCTACCACTCAAAGTTTCATATTTGAAGATAATATCTATTTAATTAAAAAGATATGATTCATTATGGTTGTGATATTCTAGACAAATTTCACGTTCGGTAAAATATTAGAGAAATACTGAATATATAAGTTAGTATACTCTAACTCTCAATATAAGCGTTTTGGATTAAAAAGCTTGAACACAAACTCGTGACAAATATTTTGGGTTAAAAAGCTTAAAAACAAATCCGTGACAAACTGTCTGCTCAAAGGTGACAAACTGTCTGTTCAAAGAGGACAATATCTGTAGTGAGTTGGACTGTTACAATTGATATTAGAAAAACTCCGTTAGTGAGTTGAACTGTTATAATTGATATTAAATTCATTCTGCATGTCCTCTTGAACGATAATAAGATAAACCTCAACGAAAATGCTGAGTCTCTAATCTTATATTGACAAAGTAAGGAGAGATGTTGAGTACATAAGTTAGTATGCTTCAATCCGACAAAGCACGGAAAAATATTAGGTATATAAGTTAGTATATTTTAATTCCCAATAAATGTATTTTAAGTTAAAAAGTTCGAAAATAAATTCATAACGGACTATGTATCCAAAATAGATAATATCTTTATGACTAGGCTGTTAAAATGGTGTTATAATATAATTATTTTTTCTTTTTACAATTAAGTGATATTCTCATTATATCACTATTGTATCTTCCTCAACACTTAACATCTGATAGACTAAGCTGTTACAATAGTGTTATAACAATCTACCCTTTCTCTTTATATTTAAGTCGTATCCTCGTTGTATTACTACAATATCTTCTGCAACTCTTGTGGAGTGTTTTTAATGCTCTTATAAAAACATTTTTCTAATTGCCAACAGCATTCTCTATTTGTGACGTGGAGTCCTCTTAATGACCCTTTTACTATCTTTCATTCATCTTTTACCATGTGTACCTTACTAGTACACGACACCTCTCTTATATTTCAAGATGCTTGGGTCATTTTTGTTACGCCCTTTTTCTTTTTGGACATCTCAAATTATCCTTCCTTTTTATGTTGGGCCTCCATCCTTTGGATTTAAAGAATTTTCCTCAAGAAAATTATTTATATAATCGTTATTAAATTAAATTTGGACATTCATATTTTTTTTAATTTATAAAATTTGCATATCACATTAAAAGTAATTGTATGTTGTCAAATTAAATTCACAACATAGTAGCAGAGCATTCAATTTTTTGAATGATCAAAACAAAAGACGTCATCGAATTTGTGTGTGTGTATATATATATATATATATATATATATATATATATATATATAAGAAGAATACTAATTATTGATGTGTTCCAATCCTATGTGATGTTGTTGATTATCATCAATAATGAAAATTGAGATTTGTAAAATAAAATTTATCTGCTTTGATATCTTATTTTTAGATATTTTGTTTTTTTATTCAATATTTATACATCTTTATCTTTTTCTGACATTTTTTTTCCTCTTGAATATGGGTTTGTTGGTCCACCTCATTCTTACTATATATAAGTTTATAATATTTATGTCTCTTCCATATATAACTGTTTAATATTATATACATCGTTACTAATCAATCTAAATATTTAAATTTCATAAAATAAAATTCATATATTATTTTTAATGATTCAGCATTAATTTAATTGTAATAATTTAATATTGAACTATATGATTATATAACATCCAAATTACATTGACATCTTATAAAATTTAATCTTGTAAATCTATATAAATATAATTATGAAATGCTTAACTAAAATAAAAATATGTTTGTAATGGTATTTCTTCGTTGACATATTTAGAAAATTAAAAAAAATAACTAATACAAATCAATAATATGTGATATACTAATCATCTTATATACGATTATCAACAACTGAAAATAGAGAGCAGTAGTAGGCACCTTTTTTTTTTTGTTGTTAATTTTTCTTCTCAAATTTATGAATGTGTGTATATTGTAAGAAAATAAATAACTTATTTTTATTAATCTTAAAATAATTAAACTCTTATCCCCATTAAGCTTAATCCGCTTATTGCCTCATTTATAAAATCATAAGATTAAGATTTCATTGGTTCTATGAAAAAAAAAAAAGATTTGGATTAATTTTATTAAATTAATATGGAAATAATTCAGAAATAAATTAACTGAAAAATTAAAAATTAAAAAAAAAACTATACAAACGATCCCTTTTTCTTTTTTGGAATTTGAAACATTAATTCGTCACTACTTTCTCCGTCTAAACAGGCATCATCTGACAAGGAGAACGAATCCGACGGCTGCGGTGAACGGCGGCGCTTAGGGCTGACCCTAACGGGCTGATAGCCATCAACACCGGATCCGATGAGGTGCGGAAAATTAAGCTTAGCTTTGGAGCCACGCATGTTAAAGGCAGCTCGATCGTAAGCCAGAGCAGCGTCCTCCGGAGTGGCGTATGTGCCGAGCCAAATTCTGGCTCCTTTTTTGTTGGGATCTCTAATCTCCGCCGCATATTTCCCCCACGGCCTTCTCCTGACGCCTTTGTAATGCGAGTCCTTGTGCGGCATCGTGGCCTTGGATTCATCAGTAATACTAATTGGCGTAATTAGGGGCGCCGCCGAAGTAGAAGTACTGAAGCTGCTGCTGGAACTCGGGCAATACGCAGACGTATTGGTATTGACAGAATTCATTGCCGAAAAGTTGTAGCCAGATTCAAAATCATCATCATCGCGATCAGAAAGAAGATATTGGCGAATGGAATCCAGAATAGCCATATCGGATTCAAACAAGTTTCCCTCTTCGTACATTTTTGCTGTGCTGCAGGTAAAAATCAATTTCCTCTCTGAAGTCTGAAACTGTTTTGTGTTCGAGGTTGTGATTTTTTTTATTGTTTATGTATATATATAATATAGGTTTAGAGAGGCAGCTTCGTCTCAGTTTCAATGCTATCATAGAAATTGACATATTCTTCACGTTTCCGTTTTATTATAATAGTTGTCAAGCTAACACTGCCATTTCTTAATTAATTTGTGCACTAGAGATACTGTTTTATTTAATTGTCATAATACTTTGATATTAACAATTATAAACTCAACTATAATTAGTTGAGTATATTTCTCATTTATTGATATAATGTGATGTAAAAAAAAAAAACTCTTAACTCTTTTCTTCCAAAATCTTTTTATTTTAAATTTAATAATTAGAAAACAGTAATTTATGTAATATGTGAATTTATATTCCACTTCAGTCGAGGAAGACAGGCTGTCTTTTTCTCTTTCTTTATTTATTTATTTGTGTAGGTTTCCAGAAGAGATATGATAAAAAAAACTAAAACTATTTTTTTTTTTGATGAATTTTTATCATTTCTATGCAATCTTCATTAATTTGCCCATACTTCCACTCAACTTGCAACTTGCTTAGCTGGCACGATAATTAGGATAACCAGCATATCATTCACGTGCTTTTTTGTTTTTTGTTTTTTACTATTTATTTATTTTTATGAATTATGAGGTGGAATTAAGTGGAACATGTAGTTGTTTCCTTTCCCCCCAGTTCACTTCAGCTTCATTTTTAAATAACGTATTCATAATATTATTGATTCAATATTATGTGTCTTATTTATATTCATGTGTTATATATGGTATCGAACATTAATGGGAACATACAATAATACAATGAGCAAAAAACAATACATAATTAAATTAAAAATACATATACGTAATCTTATTCCTTCCTATCATATTAATTAATTAATAATGATTAATAATAATGTATTATTATTATTATTATATGAAAAAAAGGAGATACCCCATTAACTTTTTTCCTAATCTTATATACTCCTGCCTTTTAAAGAAACTTGAAATACTCCCTCAAACACTATTTTAAGTATTATTTTAGATATAAATTAACTATTTTATTCTCCAATTATTAAAAACATATAAAATAATTTAATTGTCCTTATATTAAAATAGTCTATTTAAAAATTATATATAATTAATATTGTTAAAAATCTTTCTAATTGTCAACTTTTGTAATATTAATTGTAAGCAAATTTTAACAATATCATTTGTAAAAGTTTTACAACATAAAATATACTAAGAAATTATTAAAAAAATTTACAATATGAATTTTTTTAGTTGTAAAAAATTAATTATTTTTACTTTTACAATAAATTTTTTACAACTAAAAAATTGTAGAAAATTGACAATAAATTTTAACAATATTTATTATATATAATTTTTAAAATAGATTATTTTAATAAAATGATCAATGATAAAATTATTTATAATTAATATTGTCAAAATATTAACAAATTTAAAAGAAAATAATTAACAATCAAAATATCATTTTATTATAATAATATTTTATTCATTATTATATAATAAAAATAAAAAATTAAATTATTTTATATATTTTTAATAATTGGGGGTAAAATAATTAATTTATATCTATAATAGTACTTAGAATAGTGTCTTAGCGGGGTATCTCAAGTACTTTGAAAGTTAAGGGGTATTTCCCTTTTTCCAAAAAGTCAGAGGAATAAATCACATTATTCTTTATTATATATATTAAATTAAAAATATGTATACATATTCGTATTCCTTCTTATCATATTAATTAATTAATAATAATAATGTATTCAAATATATAAATATATACATATATAAAATAATTTGATTTAATAATTAAAATTAAGTATATATAATTATATTATTAACTAATTGTTAAATAATAACAATTATATGTAGAAGTTAAATATTTTTTTTAATTTTTAAAAATGATTATATTTACAATCAAATTTATATTATAAAAATTTAAAAATTAAATAATAATTATATGTAAAAATTATAATTTTTTAATATTTTTCTAATAATCATATATTTTTAATTATTATATTAAATAATAATTTTAATTTAAAAATAATTTTTATAATATTTTATATTACTAACTTAAGTATTAGAGATCACATGCCAAGGATATCGACTATTCTCTTATTGTTGGTGTATTGCAAGTGAGGAAGATCTTTCAGAAAACTCAAAAATGGCAAATTTTCGACCTCAACAAAAAATAATTATAAAAAATAAAAATTATTTTAAATTAAAACTATTCTTATATTAATGGATAAACCATGTTTAAAATAAGTTAATAAATTGAAATTATATAAGATAATTATAATTTGAATTACTTCTAATAAATAAATTTAATGATAAATAATTTATTTTTAGAAAAATTAGATTTAAAAGTTTAAAAAAATGTATTTAATTTTTGTATATAGTTACTATTATTTAATTTTTAAATTCTTATAATACAAATTTAATTATAAAATACTTATTTTTTATTTTTTTATTTTTTTAAATTTTAAAAAATTATATTTAACTTCTACATATAGTTATTATTATTTAATAATATAAATTATACATTGGCGTCGTGTAGAGCTTTATAAGCATCGGCTTCAACAGAATTGACGGAGTTAAAAGAGTTACTCAAATTTTCTGTAATGAAGATACCACTAGAGCCGGAAGTAGAGTGAGGAGAATATAGCGGCGTATTAATTGGTTCAAACTTGAAGGAAACGTAATGGGAATGTCGAGAAGTAACTGACGGGATTGACAGCTCTAACGGAGCAAACTATGATTTGGAGATATTCTTTCTTTCAAAATTGAAAGTAAAGATTTCAGAAGATTTTGCAATCAGGGAGTGTTTTGTTTTCGATAGATTTTGGCTGTGGAGAAGCAAAATTCTTGGACTGGATATTAGTCAATTGATTAATTACCAGAGAGGAGAGTACTACTTCCTAAACACAAAGTTAGGGCCTTGTGTTTGACTGACTGATGGTCTCACTCATTCGATAAGAGATCATATACAAACTTAATTAAGTGTGTGCATGCCAGAACAGAATTAGATGAAGGAGATAAATAAAAACTATCTCCCTAGCCCCCCTTCCTTAACTCTCTATAGTTTTAACTATTATTCTTCGTCAATGAACATTGGATGAATTAACTAATGTCTTTAATTATATTTACAATAGTAAAGAACATTCATTACATGAAAAGTCGAATAAAAAAAAAGAAAAAAAAGAAAATTGAGTTACACTCACTCAACCATTGACTAGATAGTCAACTTAATCTCTCAAAAAATCAAGAGCCCGAGTTCAAATCCTACTTTTTGTAGGACTTTCTCGAAGATATGGATTAAAACTCCTCTAGTGTGTGTGGGAGTAAAAATTTTACACTATTACCAATAAATTTTCAAAGTGAGTAAGCAGACTTATTATGTCAATCTTCAAGAAATTTTGGCAAATTTGATAGCAAATTTGGTGAACGGGTTCTGTTACACAAAAAGGTGACTTAACAAAATAAAATACAAAAGCAAGAAGTGATGCTAAATGCACCTCAATGATATCTGATTACACCCATTTTACATGAATATTGCATTGAGAAATAGGAGGGATGCGTTTAGATTCACTCCGAAACAAAGTAGGCCCAAGAAGATGTTAGAACAATCCAACTCGTAATTAATTTTAGTGCATTATTGATGGCATGACCTTATGTTAAAGAATGATAATTAGAAAAGTAATACCATTCATTCTAAAAGTTATTTCAAATTTTTTATCTTTAACAAGGTAACATAGA
This sequence comes from Melia azedarach, assembly GCA_028052125.1. Taxonomy (NCBI): domain Eukaryota; kingdom Viridiplantae; phylum Streptophyta; class Magnoliopsida; order Sapindales; family Meliaceae; genus Melia; species Melia azedarach. Next base: position 2,188,011 of record CM051394.1, on the reverse strand, counting down.
TTATCTTAAAAATTGTGAAAAATTTACCCTTATTTGAATGTTAAATTAAAAAGTGTCTCATTTGAAATAAAAATTTTGAAATAATTTTTGGTACAAGCTAACTCAACTCTTACAAAACATAAAGTAATAAATTTGGTAAATACACCATATTTTTTATAAACTTGGATTGGGTATCCAAATACGATGGCATATAATGTTTGTCATACTAAAAGAGCTATCATTCAAGTAAAGTAACATTTTGCAATAATTTTGATTATTAATATAACTGAAAATAAAAAAATTATTTGATAAACTTTTATATACACACACACACACATATATATATATATATATTCATTATTATATATAATCATTCTCATAATTAGTAAAATAAAATTTGACGAAGCAACAAACAGGTACATTTATTGCTAATTAGTGTTAAGTAGAAATTATAACATCTATTTGACATTAATCAACAGTCAACAGAATCCTGCTGTGGGAATATTAGTTCAACCTTTCTATCGGCTAAATTTCGAAACGCCGAGCTTATATTCCAATCTTTGTCCGTTTAGCTTCTGGAGATCCACCAAGCAACGCGAATGACGCAGAAAACGAAGAAGAAGGAGAAGAGGCCTCCGAAGATCGGCGCTTTTTTGTAGGTCTCACCGGCTCAACAACATTATTAGAACCAATGAGGAGAGGAAAATTAAGCTTGGCTTTTGAGCCGCGCATCTTGTAAGCGGCTCTGTCGTACGCCATGGCAGCACCCTCCGGCGTATCATACGTCCCTAGCCAAACTCGTGCGCCATTTTTCTTACGGTCTCTTATCTCCGCCGCAAACTTTCCCGAAGGCCTCCTCCTAATGCCCCTGTAATGCACTCGCGCATCAGTCTCACGCGCCGCCAGCTGATTTGTAGTAGGAGTATGAGTTTCCATTTTATGTTCAGTTTCATGATCAAGTTGATCAAACGAAATCCATCCCTCGTTTATGGCGTCGGCTAAATCTTTGTAACCATCGGTTTCAACATAATTAACGGAGTTAGAGTTACTCAAATTTTCTGTAACGAAGATACTTCCAGCCGAGCTCGAAGTAGAGTACTGAGGGGAATATAACGGGGCGCTAATTGTTTCAGAAGGAGATGTAATGGGAATGTCGAGATCATCGTCGAGAAGAAACTGGCGGATTGACTCCAAGAGAGCCAATTCTGACTCGGGTATAATACTCTCAGTAGCGTACATTTCTGTTTTTTGGAAAAAGCGAAAAAGCGAATATTTTAGAAGATCAAGAAGTGTGTTTGGTTTTCAGTAAGTTGCCGCGATGATAGAAGAGTTCCTCGGTATATGTATATATGCTCGGCCGGGCTTAAAGGCGAATTTCACTTTAGTCCCTAACCTTTTATTAGTTTTTAATTTACTCAAATAATTTTTTTGCTTTGGACATGTTTATTTTTTTGAAGTGCAGTATGAATAAAAGTATTTAAATGGTTATGAGGTATTTATTTTTTAACTTATATTTCAAAAGTTATAAATTTTTTTTAATATAATTAAATGAAAATTTTTGATTTAGATATGAATAACTAATTTGTTTTAATAAATTAAATATTTTATTTATCAAAAATATCTTTATTTTATTATTTAAAATTTATATATATTAATAATTTAATATATTAGTTTTAATTTTTTAATTTTTATAAAAATAAACAAGTTAACATTTATGTCCAATGTTTTAAGATAAAATATATATATATATATATATCAATAAAATTCAATTTCAGACTTCAAGTAGAAAAATAAATGTTACTTCCATATTTATTTTGCTTGAGTACCTAAAATTATTAAGTTCCCTTAATTTCATATAAACCTAAAGGACTGTGAATTAATTTCATAAGATACATACAATTTTTTTCTTAAAAAAAGGACATTGGAGTTTTTTTTCTACATGTAAAGTAAAATGAAATAGTAGAAATTAAATTGAAATAAAATATGTAGGAGCCATGCAATACCAAACTATATATATAATTTTTTTCTAATGAAAGTTGATGTTTTGTACGCCATTTTACGTATGCGCGGGCTAAATGATTATAATTTCAACCACGTGTTTGGAAATTTGTTATTAAATTAGTATTATCTTTGTTTGTTAATAAATTTCTTGACACGAACGTTTGAGCCTCAGTGAATAATAATTACGTTAATTGTATTTGGGATAGAGAGAGAGAGCCCATCCCACTCAATTATTTGCTCAGATGAATCACGAATGACGTACCCAAATTTTTAGTTGAATTGAATAAATCATTATATAATGTCTTCATTAATCAACAATGTATCTTTTGTTTTTTGTGCCTGTAAATAATAAATAGTACTGTATATAGATGCTTACTGACGGCCCTACAGAACAAAATATATAATTGATTACTTTATACGAATAAATAACAAATAAATAGAAAAATCGAACTTAAAACTAGAACGTTTTTTCCGTTGAAAATCGAAATATATATATATATATCTATGTGTGTGCTATACATGACTGACAACTCTATTATGTCACTGGAACATATAAATCAAAATTGGAGTAAACATAAAGTCACTGATACGATGAATATTTCTTATTTAGTCTTCGTTCAATATTGGCCTCCTCCTTTTTAAAATTGTGATTCCACTTTGTTGTTATTGTTGTTTTTATGATATGCAGAGTGCAAAAAGTAAGCGTGCGGTATTTCCTCGTTTCATATTTTTAAAATTAAATGATGTTGTCACGAATTTTTAATACTATATGCCTTATTTGGTTGCATGCTAGATTTCTTCTTTTGCTGGCCTCAATATATATATTTTAATTAGTTTATTATACCCTAAGTTCATGCATATCAATGGGACTCAGTACACACACTGCATGTGCCATAGAGTAAATATTAATTAATCATGTAGGAATAAAATAATATATTTTAATAATCTGAATCTCCACACAGTACCACTCAAGACAAGAGCATATACTATTACAATTTATTGACTAATTATGATACGGTAAATATTTTAAATAACGTAATTATAGTACTTCTCAACTGCCCTGTTGAAAGGATTTAGACTCAGGATTCGACATAGCCATAGAACTTCTCAACTGCCCCGTCGAAAAGACAATTGAATTTGCAAGGCCAAATTAATAATGTTGAAGTAGATTTTTTGCGCTATTTGACGCTGGTGGTGGTGGGGCCTCGTAATTTTATTAAAAAAAAAAAAGGGACCTTTCCTATGCAGGGAGTGAGCCGCTTCTTCTTATACTATATATTAGTCTCCACTCTAATTAATATGGGGTAAATCTCTCTTAGCAAATTATATATATATATATATATATATATATATATTTGCAAGTTTATACATGTGTTATTGCTTAGTATTTTTTTAAATTTACCAACTAAAAAATAATATGAGAACCAATAAAATCATATATATTTTGTTTTAAATTTAATTATTTAGTTATTTTTTTATTAAATATCTCTATTTCTTAAATATGTGATCCTCAACAAATAATATAACAACCTAGCTCATCAAAAATATTATTCGTTTTAAGTATACAGATAAATAATATAACAGTATGACTCATTAGACATATTATTCAGTTTTTTCAACTCAAAATACGTCTGTTAAAGGTTGGAACATGTTAATTTATATACTCAATATCTTTTTTATATTTTATTGATGTAAAATTCGCTTGGAGTGTCACATACACTCTTTTTAGAGATTTAACGTCGTTGTTGAAGGTTGTCTCACTATCATTTAAGAAGACATATAAAAATAGCTCTTATACCAATTATAATAATCTAATTTATTAAAAATATTATCCGTTTTGAACACAAAATTCGTCACTAATTTTTTTGACATTTTTCTAACTCAAAATATTTTTATAAAAAATTAGAACACGTTAATTTATATATGTAATATCTCTCTTATTATATTGATGTGAAATTCGTCTGGGTGTCACAAATAAAATAAAATAATCAAATAACAAATGCAGTTGAATGTGTTTAGAATGCCTTTCGTCAGTTCTTGAAGAATGCGCATGACATCTCCTGTAATCATTCAATGTACGCAAATACTGTTGAGTATTATCATGGTTTTAGATTACCTTTCCGCATTTGGTATATCAATAATTGAACAAACCTTTTCTGAGATTCAATAATTATTCTACACTGCTTAATCAAATTAATGTCTTTAACTTTATTTAAATGTCTTTGTAAGTATCATGGTTTTGATTTCTAAATAATTCTAAAAGGAGTACAATATATTCAACCAACTTTGGAAAATTATAAATAGACGTTTATTTTCACTTTAGGATGATAATATTTTTAAAAATTTAAATTTTATAGATAAAAATAAACAAATGTAAAATTGTATAATTCACCATTCATAAATTAACTAAGTAATAATTTAACAAATATAAGTTTTTATTTTTATTTTAATCGAATGACTGATTCTTAAGCGAATGAATGACGGCGATTGATTTCATTTTATTGTTACGATTCTAACTGACTAGTACTAGCTAGCTACTAGCACAAGTTTTATTTGTAAAAATTTAATCTTTTCAGCCTAAAATCTGGAATATATGTACATACATTTATATACATAATTGTCTCCTTCTTTAATTTTGTGTACTAATATTATATTAAAAAATTATTGAAAATTTTAATTGAGTATCTTCAGCCTTAATATTTTATTTTTATATTTAAAAAAAAAAACTATTCACAATTTAATACAATACAATAAGCTCTAAATAATATTTGTAAGCCAGAAGTAAAAAATTAATCTTCCAAGTTCGAAAGAGCGCACTATTGGAGTCCAGTCCTCTGTGTTGAAAATATTTACAATTCAACACTCTGAGCACTCGGGTGGAGCAGACATTAATTGTTACTTCATCACATTCCAGAGCCTACCAAACTAATTTTCTTTCTATAATTTAGCCGACATGAGCTGTCATTTTTCGCCTCCCCGTCTGACTCGTTTTTGTTTGTTCTCTTTTTTTAATTAATTAGTTGTCTTTATGAAGTTCGCTTCTTTAAATCTCAATAATCAGGTAACCACTTTGGATAATCCTAATTAAATTAATAATATCTAATTGAAAGTTTCTAAAAGTTTATCGTCTTTTTCAAAAGTTTCCATAAAAAGCCACCTCATCAGGTTATTAACTTGGACTGCTATCATGTTATTAACTTGGACTGCATTTATAATAATCACCTACGTATGTTATATAATCAAACATGTCAACTGGAACAAAATGAAAGGAATTTGACTGATTGTCACATTCATTTGGAATAAAAATTAAATAAAATACATATATGAAAAAAAAAACTTACCGAGCCGGTCTCTTATTGACCACTAATTAGGCTGCCCGATTACATGATACTCGTTTCTTTGTCATCCTCGTCCTCGTCTTCTTCGCCCTCGCCCAACCCGAATTGTATATTAAATTAAAAATTTTAAATATTAGAGAGATATTCTTGCATTAATAATACACTAAATAGGTGCACTGCAATTTCTTTTTGGTTAAGTTGGTGTCATTTGTGTGTTAATTTTAATATAAAACTTATTATTTATTAAGCTAGTGCTTGAAGATTTTAATTTAAGCTTGTTTATATATGTTTGCTTACTAACTATAACTTGTTATAGTACTCATACGCTCAAATAAAAGTTATTTAGAAAAAATCATAAAATACGAAGATAATTAAAAGACAAGTCATTAAAAATGGAGTAATATATAATTTTAATGATATTATATATATAAATCAATTTTTTCACTTCACATCTTATCTAAATATATAATAATATAATTAAGTTTTATTTTTATGGATATAGTATACATGTTAAATGCAAAAATAGTGAAACAATGTTAATTTCAAAGTAAAAATGTATTTGAATAATATTTAATAAAAACAATTTTTAAATAACAATTTTTATCTTATCAAATAATCTAGTATATTTTTAATATAATATTGTATGTAAATAATATGTTATATAGTACATTAATGAAATATACAATATAAATAATTGAAAGCAGGGAAATAACTGGTAGATGGGAAATCCATTTTCCTTGGATCCTCCATCCTCATCCCCTATAAATTTACGGGAAACATAAGATGGAGAATGAGATCAAAATAAAAAGGGACCATTCCTAACATTAATTATTAATGATATCATTATGTAAGCGTAATAAAATTAATGCTGACATTCACATTGTTAGGCAACAACTAACAAGTAACTAAGGAAGAAGTATCCATGCAATTAATTTGATAACAAGAGAAGACTAAACATCCTAATTGCTTTGATTTGGTCAAAAGATTTTGCTGTCTAATTAATTAATATCCAGTTTCGCCTACTGTCGGATCCATTTTCACACCCGGCTTAATTAATTTCCACTCTTTCTCCGCTTTGGCTTCCGAGATTCACTTTGAGAAGAAGATGAATTAGAAGACGAAGGAGAAGAAGAAGGCTCGGGGGATCCACGCTTATCCGCAGCCGCAGGCGTAACCATTACAACATTTGAGCCAATGAGGTGCGGAAAATTAAGCTTGGCTTTTGAGCCGCGCATTTGGAAAGCGGCTCTGTCGTAAGCCAACGCCGCACCCTCCGGCGTATCATACGTCCCCAGCCAAACTCGTGCGCCATTTTTCTTACGGTCTCTTATCTCCGCCGCAAACTTCCCCCACGGCCTCTTCCTAACACCCCTGTAATGCACCGGCACGTCAGTCTGACGCGCCGGCGCCGTCTTCTCAGTTGTAGTAGTATCCACGGTGATTTCGTTACTTACTGCGTCGGTTTCATCAAGTTGATCAAACGAAATCCATCCCACGTTAATGGCGTTGTGAAAAGCTTTGTAAGCATCGGTCTCCACGTAGTTAACCCCTGAGCTATAGTTACTCTCTTGTGATTGAGAGTCACCCAAGTTTTCTGTAAAGAAGAAACTACTGGAGCTCGAAGTAGGGGAATATAACGGCAGTAACGGCACGTCAAATGGTTCTGAAGGAAATGTCATGGGAATGTCGAGATCATCGTCGGGAATTGTTTCTGAAGGAAACGTGATCATGGGAATATCGAGATCATCTAATTCGGGAATTGTTTCTGAAGGAAATGTCGAGGGGATGTCGAGATCATCATCGAGAAGAAATTGACGGACTGACTCTAACAGAGCAAATTCTGATTCGGAGATATTTTGTGTGTACATTTTTCCAATACAAGTGAAGATATTGGATTCTTCCGGCCTTTTTGGTAGATGTGGGAGTGTATGGTGAATTAATTGATTTGATGATTTTAGAGTTGCTCGATGTGATATATATATATACACACGCACGCACTAACTATTAGGTTTATTATTTTATTATTTCTCTTAAAGTCTCCATGAAATTGCAATGCACTATGGGAGTGCCGTGCTAGTTCTGAGGCACGTGTTCAATTATTTATATGGTGTGCTAATGCCAGCATAGAACTAGAGGTTTCTTTTTGTTTGTTTATAAATTTAATTTTAAATTACATGGGTAATAATATTCTATATGTATATACACGCGCGCGCGCATCTATATGTACGATTGCTTCTGTTGTTTTCAATTTATTGTTAACTTCCGCCACTCGCTTTACTTTTCAGAAGAGTACTCGTTGATTTTTCTATTTGTTTAATTAATTAACAATTATACTTGTATTTCTTTCTTCCTTTTATAAATTTTTTATATATTTTGTAGATAATTTTTATTTTTTTCTAATTTATTGTCAATCATTCATTAGAATATTGGTAGTTGAATTTTCTTGAAAGTGAAGTAGAATTGTCTTTTATAGAGCTAAAAAATCTGTCTTCGTTTGTTTAACAATAGTAATTTATCTCACACACATATATATAACAAAAATAAAAATAAATAAAAAAAATTATTTTTAAAAAGACAAACTCTAAGTTAGGTTAATTACATAAAATGAATGAACTAAATTAAAAAATAGATTTTTATTTATCAAAAATTTAGAAGACCTCTGTCCTATCCATTAGATAATGGACGCCTTTCATTTCGAATTTTTACACTTTTATTTTCTATCTCTTATTTAGAAAATATAAAGTATAAAAATTATTATTAATTTTTGAACTAACCTTGTATTAATTAATTATTGTCACATATCTATAAGGAATGTTATGTAGTCATATTCTGAAATTAAGTTAGGTTAATTAGTTTGAGTCCCACATTGCGTGTACATGTCGGAAAAAATTGTGAATAAATTGAATAAAACTAAACATAAAATTCGAACTTTTTTTTTTTTGGTTGAGATTGAATAAATTACTATTCAGATATTAATTTCTCCAAATGCTAACATTTTGAAGTTAAATGTTTGTTGAAATTTAGAGCCCTAATAACTGGGAAGTAGAAGTAGGACTTGCCAAAGGTGGCTGCTGCCTTATCTGCTAGCTAGCTAGTATTCAGCATTCCCCATTTTCCACGTATATAAGTCACATATGATGTAAAATTTAATGTCGTGCTTAATCTTATAATAACTAGTCAACAAAGGTAACTGGATATTTTCCGTTTAAGTTTCGTCGGGATGAGGTCAGAAATCCATCCCAATATTGTATATATATATGGTAGAAAATAGAAATAAGAAAAGAAAACGGGAAATATCTGTCAACGGACATATATCCCGGTTTAATTTCCGCCCCACGCTCTCTCGCCACTGCCATCATAGACTACTAATTTCCGTTTCCCCCGTAATAAGTCAGCATGAAGTAAAATTTGGAGCAGTCAACGTAATTAGTCGACAAACACAATCAGATTCATCGTACATTCTGTTTGGTCTCCATTCAATTGATTCATTTGCTAACTTTTTTTGAATGTTTGGTGTTATTTAATCAAACCAATCCATCAATTATTATGGCCAATATTGTATAATATATGTCTAGAGAATAATAATAAATAAATAAATAAGTATCAACCACTGAAACTTTATCTCAATAGCCAGAAGATCTCCCTTCTAATTGGGAGAACAGGTCTTCAAACTTGACTTTAGACAAAATTTTCTCTACAAATTATGAGGTCTTTTTTAAGAATATTTGTATTATTTTTTAGATATGAGGTTATTTTTTAATTAAATTTCAGTAGATTTTTAGTTATAAAAATTAATAAGTATCTAGTTGTAAGTATTAATAGACTTATAATAATTAAAAAAATAAAAATAAAAAAGCATTAACCTGTTTAATTGCTTCTGTTGTTATATATATGATTACATTACATACGTGGAAGTAAAACCTCCCCGTGTGTTTTGACCAACATATATATATATATATGTTTCGTATTTCAGTTCCCAATTCCAGTATCAAATATAAACATTCTTTTTAATTAACTACGATTGTAATCATAATAGGTATGGCAACTATATTATTGATTAATTAAGTATATATAAATATCCGTAGCATGGAGGCGGCACGTCATCACGTGAACGATGTCCCACAAATTTTTATTTATTTTTCCCCCAATTGATCTTATTGGCTGCTTTCATCTATAAAATCACATGATCAGTACGTAAATTCATTGTTTCGTTGAGTCAGTCAGCAAGATTATTTTTTCCATCATGTGGATAACCCCCCTTCCAGTTAGAGGGTCAAATATTATCCCTTATCACTGAAAATATCCTGACAACGTCAGAATACAACTCAATTAAAATTCTGGATAAAAGTATTAATAATTTATATATATAATATTAAAAAAATAATTTAAAAATTTATTGGTTTTAGGCTGCAATTATGCATATACAGTGATTCCAAATGACGATGGGGCCAGCTTAACGCTTATGGTGTATCATTTACCAATAATTTGATTTGTCCTTTGTCGGTGCTATCTTCCATTTTGATGTCCTTCAATTAATATATATATATATTTTTTAAAAAAAAAAATGCGCATGACATCACAGATTATGTCTGAATAAGACAAAGGATAAGAAAAACAAATACGCTTTCTTATTTTTACCTTATTTATAGTAAAAATAAGGTATGCGTCTATTTATTCTGAACGCACCCTACGCAGCCTGCCTCTGAAGTCCTAAGAAGAAATAAAATGAAACTATAACTATAATTTTCATAGTTGACGGCTTGATAGCCGTCACTCAAAACTTTCAAAAAACAATCAAATTGAAAGTAACAACAAATGCAATTCTCATAATTGGCCGCTTGACGCCGAATAATTAGGAGAAATAATTCTAAAGATCGATGTTTTTAATTTTGTTCGTTTGTGTTGTAGTATTAAATTTAACAAATTAATAAATAAAGATTGACGTTCACTTTTTCTAGTTGGATATTTGACGGCAACGAATTACAATAATTTCAATGGACAGGACTAAAAGATATCGTGCGATTCTAGTTTTTTAATTTTTTATTTTTTTTTAAAACTAAAAAATTATTAAAAAATAATAAAGCTTGCATGTCAAGGAAGTAAAAGAACTGTTTTGTGGTTGCATACTTTTACCGACGGCATGTGAGGTGGATCTGGTCATGATTTAGCGAGGGAATAATATATAAATTAAAAGATTTTATTTATTTGTTTTTTTATCTTAAATCATGTACAGCTCGTTAATAATTGCTTAATTAATTTTAAAACTTTGCGAGGTCATGTGAAAAATATTTTATATTTTTGTTTTTTTCTCATTCTTGGAATATAAAATCTCTTAAAATATTAGGACTAGTGGACAAATCAAAATGATATCATAATAAATTTTAATTAATAATTTTTTTATAATTTTAAACATTATTTGCCACAATAGTTTATCATTCATTAAAAGATTAAAAATGTGAAAAAGTTTATTTTTTTAAAATATATTTCATCAAGCCTAACCCTACTACACATAATAAATACAAATTAAAATAATTTTCTATTTGAAATTGACGTGAGGTCTTACTCCCACGGACGTCAAGACATTAAATCGATCAACCATGTTATGCCACCATAGATTTTAAAAAAATGATTAAAATGTACAGTCTTGCTCATAATTATTTTATTAAAACACGTGGAATTAGGTGAATGTTTTTATTCTATAAACAGTTTATATCTAGCGCTAGACTGGTGTTCAGAAAAAGTTTATTTAATATATATATATATATATATATATATATATATATTTGCTAATATTTTAATAAAAAAGTTAATTATTTTAAATAAATAAACACAGCAGTAGGGTAGTTAGTACATGAAAATTGAATGCGGGTTTTTAGAACATTGAATTATTTGGTAATATTTAAACCCAATTATTAGTGATATTATTTTGAGCGAAACAAACACGTGAGAAATCAGGGAGGGTAGGGCAGGTGGCTTGAATTAGCTAGCTAGGGTTTCAAATTTATTATTATTATTGTTGTTGTTATTCCTTCAAATTTAAAATAATTATCTACCTGATGCAGCTTAAATTACTTGCTATATATACTGCATGAACATTGAATGTTTTTCTTTTTCTTCACGACAAACACACGAGCTTCTGTTTTCCCTCTTCTAACCTCCAAATAAAATAAAATTGTTAAAAATTGTTTGTAGATAAAGGATATATAAACATTCATATTAATTTTAAAGTTAGGATCAAATTATAAATAAGTAAATAAAAGAAAGAAAAGAAGTGAATTTTATAAGTTTAAATTATAAATTTTTGTTGATATCAAATTTTATTACTTGATATTAATTAATAAATTTATTTATAACTCTTTTTTTTCTCTTATTTTTTTTTCTTATATGTTTGTTAACTTTTTAAATTATTTGAAATAGTAATTCTAGTGGGATTTTCATCAGAGATGATCAAGGATTTGATCGAATTTTAATTACAAATCATTTAAAATTTTGACTTAAATAAAATTTCATAAAAAACTCTTTATTGAATCTGACTTTAATAAAAAAATGTTCATTAGGGTCTTATAAATTAGATTTTTATTATTTATTTTTTGAAAAAACGGGTCAATGATTTTAAAAATTTTATGGGACGTTTTCAAGGTTTATTGTAGCTCAACCCCTATTCAAGGTTGAAACTAAATAATTAAATATATGTGAAAACTATATAAGAAATTTAAGATGAATGTAAAGATTAATGAAGAGAGAGAGAGAGAAGAATGACTAAAACTAAGGTCAAAGTGCTCGTGAAAATTAATGTCCACCAAAAAAAAATTACAAACATGTCATCTTTGTTGTGATTAATTTACAGCTCGTTTTTAATAATTTTTTTATTTTATTTTGATTTGAATATATACATTTTAATGGTAATTTATTTGTTGATTGCGCCATTTATATAAGGAAGAGCACTAAAACGAGAACATAAGTATTACTGATCATTTATAAAAATATGAAAATAGATTATTATTTTTTTCAATTTAATTAGAGTCTTATTTATTGTAAATTTTAAGTTTTTATTTTTCAAAGGAAGTAATTTTTTATATATATTTTAATTAACTTACAAGACAAATATTGTACATATATATATAAGGAGATTATGGTAAATTTTATAATCAATAACAATACTCATATTTCATTTTGAAATTATTAGTCGTGGATTCAACAATTTTCTCATTAATTCAAATTCAAGATTAAATGTTTCTTCTTCATTAATATCATTGATCACCATATGATACAATCAAAGAAAAGGTTAAGTGATCAGGGATTTTGAATGTGTTACTTATATTTTTATAATAACTCGTCATATTGAGTTTCTCTTATTCATATGTATAATATAAAACTTAATTTCTCTTATGCGCAAGTCGTAGTACCGGGGGTTTTCAATTGTTTCATTAATTAAAACGATTCACTTGATGAGTTCTTACAATTGGCTCACACGGAAAATTAAGCTTGAAAACTTCATTATTACAAGTAGAAGTGACAGCTCTGATATTGTCGTTACTCAATTTCACTGTTATTTCGTCATCTTAAAGACAAGAATTTTGATTTTACCACCATTAATTTTAGGCTTGCATGTATATATATATGCTTTTTGGGAGCGAGATACTATTTCACTTCTCCAACTTTATATATTTAAATGCTTTCTTAATGCAAGTGACCATCTGTTGGCTAATGATTTGTCCTAGCTACGACACAATTTCAAAGCCTGGCTACCCAAGTTGTTCGTCTTTTATATATATATATATGCGTATGTGAGTGCAAATTGTTGAAAATTAATGTCATGAGAGAAAAGACAAAAGAAAAATATTAATAACAATAAAAAACGAACAACTTTTTTTGTTTCTTTAACGAATAATAATTAACAGAAGTTGAAGAATTAATTAAAGATGGAGTCATGAACATGTAGGGTAAACCTATTGTATTGAATCAAAATCAGAGATGGGATAATAATAAGTTCATTAATTAATTAAATCATCTCACTTGCGCTCTCTTCCTTTTCTTTTCTTTTCACCTAATACTATTAATATTAAATAGTCACCATTCATCACCGTGGGTAGCCACGACTTTTTTATTGACTAGCTGTCTCAATTTGCGTTGTAGACTCTCTCTTTTCTTCTTTTGTTAGATATAATTATTCTTTGATAAAAATTATTATTTAATATATATAATTATTTATGTCAGATTATTAAAAATAAATTAATATAAAAATGAAAGCGTATATGAATTCATAGACTGAAATTGCTCTCTAAAATTTCGCGGTTGACTTTCTAAATTAACACGTTCTACTTGAGAACTTTTTATTTCTTTCAGAGTATTTTCTGATGATGAGATATTAAGAAAATAACATTACGTGTAATTTAAGAATAATGACCACTATATATATAAGACAACTACTCTATTATCTTATTGATATTTCTATTTTAATTAACTTACAAGATAAATATTTTATATATATATATAATAATTTCAAAATAAAATATGAGTATTGTTATTGATTATAAAATGTACCATAATCTCCTTTATATATATATACATGCAAGCCTAAAATTAATGGCGGTAAAATCAAAATTCTTGTCTTTAAGACGACGAAATAACAGTGAAATTGAGTAACGACAATATCAGAGCTGTCACTTCTACTTGTAATAATGAAGTTTTCAAGCTTAATTTTCCGTGTGAGCCAATTGTAAGAACTCATCAAGTGAATCGTTTTAATTAATGAAACAATTGAAAACCCTCGGTACTACGACTTGCGCATAAGAGAAATTAAGTTATATATATATATATATATATATATATATATATATATATATATATATAAATAAAAGACGAACAACTTGGGTCGTCAGGCTTTGAAATTATGTCGTCGCGAGGACAAATCATTAGCCAACAGATGGTCACTTGCATTAAGAAAGCATTTAAAATATATAAAGTTGGAGAAGTGAAATAGTATCTCTCTCCTAAAAAGCATATATATATATATATATATAATAACAGATTAAATAAATTATTTTTTTAACATAAAATTTTATATTAAATATAAATCGTTAGATTTAGACATATTTAACAACTGAAATTTTATCTAATCATGTATTTAATATATAATTAATATATTATTAAATGTAATTTTAATTATTAAATATATTTAAATTCATCTATCTCATATGTACATATATATATATATAGTGCAAAATATTAAAAATTAATGTCTTGAGAGAAAAGACAAAAGAAGAATATTAATAATAATAAAATGAACAACTTTTTTTTGTTTCTTTAACGAATAATAATTACAGAAGTTGAAGAATTAATTAAAGATGTAGTATGAACATGTAGGGTAAGCCTGTTATATTGAATCAAATCATAAATCATTAATTAATTAAAGGGTAATGAACATGAAAAAACTTAAAATTTGAGTAATTAATCTTATAAATTATATTAATTTCAAAATTTATTTTAAAAATCTAATCTTTATAAAAAAATTATAATTTTATAATAATACTTTTATTAGTTATTATATTTAAAATTTTAAAAATAAAATATATTTATTTAAATTTTTAATAATTTAAAAATATCTTTAATTTTTAAAAAGAAGATAAAAATATTTTAATTAATTATTTATAATAACTCGTGATATTGAATTTCCCTTATTCATATATATAATATAAAACTTAATTTCTCTTATGTGCAATTCGTAGGATAATAATAAGTTCGTTCATTAATTAATTAAATCATCTCACCTGCGCTCTCTTCCTTTTCTTTTCTTTTCACCTAATACTATTAATATTAAACACTCACCATTCACCACCGTGGGTAGCCATGACTTTTCTGTTGACTAGCTGTCTCACTTTACGTTGTAGACTCTCTCTTTCCTTCTTCTGTTAGATATAATTATTTTTTGGTAAAAACTATCACTCAATATATAGAATCATTTATGTCAAATTATTAAGAATAAATCAATATAAAAATAAAAGCGTATATGAATTTATAGTCTGAAATTGCTCTCTAGAATCCCGCAGTTGGCATTCCAGATTAATATGTTCCACTTAAGAGCTTTTTATTTCTTTCAGAGTATTTTCTGATGATGAAATATCAAGAAAATAATATTACGTGTAATCTAGGGATCATGACCACTATATATATAAAACAACTACCCTGTTATCTTATTGATATTTCTATTTTAATCCATCATAAAAATAAAAATTACCCTTTAGTCTCTACACATTAAAGGCCCACATCCTATTAGATATATCAAAGTTCAATTACCCAAAACCTTAGTAGATCACTTTAATTAGGGCTCGACTTTATTTGACAGTCCACAAAAATATAACTATTCATATGTAAGCCTAATGTTGGATTAAGAGTCCAACAATCTCCCACTTGGCTATATGTGTAACCTTATAATTATGCTTTGCAAAAATAACCAAAACGAGCTCAACTTTGCTGTCATAACCAAAATGTATCTATAACCAATTCGATCTATCAATTATATCAACATAGGATCAAAGCAGTTTTCGTTACAGCTGTCGTAACTCAACCTATCAATGGTCATATATATCAATACAACTGAATGACATGGATTATAATGTTGAATTATATGCAATATGATCTTAACATGCCTATTTCTAACTGGTCCTACTTAAACCTTAATGAGATCAAACCATACTAGATTCAGAGTTTAAATAAACCAAAATTTTATTTCTACAAAAAATAACCTCAAAATATCCATAAACTATAATAACTGAAAATATGTTTATTATCATAAAAGCATATAAAATTATAAACTTCAACTAAAACTGAATATCATCAAATAACATAACATCCATACGAGCAGTGTGCTCATGAAACACTTTGGGCGGCAATCCTGTAGTGAACGGATCCACAACCATGAAGTTTATTCCGATGTGCTCTATAGACAACTCTTCGTTCTGAACTCTTTATTTAATAACTAGGAACTTCATGTCTATATGTTTTGACTTCGTCGAGCTCTTATTGTTGTTAGAATATAGAACTGCTAACTTATTGTCACAAAATAACTTGAGTGGTCTTTCAATACCATCTACTATGTGCAGTCCCGTGACAAAATTTCGTAGCCATACTCCGTGAGTGGATGTCTCAAAACATGCTATGAACTCTGCTGCTATAGTAGAAGAGGTTATAAGAGACTGTTTAACACTCTTCTAAGAGACAACACCTCCACTTAGTAGAAAGACATAGCCCGATGTAGATTTTATACTATCTTGGTATCCAGCAAAATCAGAGTCGGTATACCTAATAATCTCAAGCTTATCCAACTTCTGATATGTGAGCATGTAGTATTTTGTTCTCTGTAAGTACCGCAAGGCCCGTTTAGCTACTTTCTAATGGTCTATTCTTGGATTGCTTAAATATCTCCCTAACATTCCAATAACATACGCAATATTCGGGCGCATACAAATCTGAACATACATCAGACTCTCTACTGTTGAGGCATAGGGAATCTTTTTCATTTTTATTTTCTCAATGTCATTCTTAGGGCACTGTTTGAGACTAAACTTGTCTCCCTTAGCCATAAGAGTATCACCTGGTTTGTAATCCTGCATGCCATATTTCTTGAGAATCTTTTCGATATAACCCTTTTGTGACAATCTAACAATACCCTGAGAGCGGTCCTAATGTATCTGGATACGTAATACAAAAGAGGCGTCATTGAGATCTTTCATCTCAAAATTCTTAGCTAGAAATCTCTTGATTTTATGCAATAAGCCTATATTGTTGCTGGCAAGTAATATGTCATCGATATATAAAATCAGAAAAATATATTTGCTTCCACAGAACTTATGGTATATACAATCATCAACCAAATTTATCTCAAAATCGAACAAAATGATCACCTGATGAAACTTGAAATACCATTATCGAGATACTTATTTGAGTCAATAGATGGATTTTTTAAGTTTGCAAACCATATTTTTTAGGGAGAGTTTTTTGGCTGTACCATGTAAATCGTCTCATCAATGTCACCATTGAGAAACACCGTCTTCACATCCATCTGATATAACTCAAGATTGAAATGCACTACTAATGCCAATATGATCTTAAAATAGTCTTTTGAAGAAATCGGAGAAAAAGTCTATTTATAGTTTATGCCTTTTTTTGTGTAAAATCCTTTGCGATAAGACGTGCCTTGTACTTCTCCACATTACCTTTTAACCCTCTTGGTCTTAAATATCCATTTACAACTAATGGGTATCGTACCTTCTGGCAATAGAACAAGATCCCACACATCATTGTTCTTCATGGACTTAATCTCCTTATTCATGGCATCAATTCACTTTTGAGAGTTAGAACTGTCAATGACTTGATGAAAGTTGATAGGATGATCTTCTATCACTTTAATATCTACCTGATGTTCTTGGAGAAATATAATATAATCATCTGACAATGCACTTCTTCGCTCTTAGTGGATTTTCTTAATGACATAGGTTCTTGAGGTGTTAGAGCTTGTTCTTCTAGAACAATTTCTTAAGTGGGAGGTTTTTCGATATTGTCCTGATTTGTGTTTTGAATAAGGTCAGGAATTGAATCCTGATCAATGTCAATAACACCTGTGGGAATATCAACATTTTCCTTTTCAAAGTCAAAGTCCCTAACATTATCTTCCCCATTAAGCTCGACATCCTCAAAGAACAGGGCATTTCTCGACTCAAAAATCAACTTAGTTATGGGATTATAAAACTTGTACCCCCTGGATCTTTCAAAGTATCCAATGAAATAGCAACTCACCATCATTGAGTCCAGTTTTTTTTCATTGGACCTATAAGGCCTCGCCTCAGCTGAACAACCCCAAATATGCAAGTGTTTTAGACTAGGCTTCTTGCCTGTCTAAAGCTCATAATGAGTTTTGACAGTTGCTTTAGTTGAAACTTTGTTAAGGATATATGCTGCAGTCTTAAGTGTTTTGCCCCATAGAGATTCTGGTAAAGTAGAATAACTGATCATACTCCTCACCATGTCTTTAAGCGTCATATTTTATCTTTCAGCAACATTATTCATAGTGGGCAAACCTGACATGGTGTACTGTGGGACAATACCGCATTCCTCTAGGAACTTAGCAAACGGCCCTGAAAATCATAATCCATATCATAAATATAATCATCATAAAATATTTACACTTATATGTACAACTCAGAAATCGTTCTTACAGAAATACACATTAATTATCATTGGTCATCTATACTGTCAATCATATATAATTGTGAAAGATTATCATACATTAATCATCATACGATACTCATAAGAAATTAATCATTCTTGCACCCAACTAGTACCCAGAGTACCCAGAAGAAAATTATGCTTGGCGGAAAACATCATCGCTCAAGCAAGAGAAATACCATACTTAACCTGACAGTCTCGTATCCTCGTTCGGGGAGTCAATATCATATCATACATGTATTCACCCCGACGGTATTGTATTCTCACCCAGAGAGCTCATATCATATCTTGTACGTACATTTTCATGAGTCCCAATGGTCTATTATCACATCTGGAGGATGGGTATTTTGTAGGGTGCTTCAAACAATCACAAATCATAATTCCACATTTAATATTTATTTTCATTTAAACATTGAACTTTCACGCACAATATCACTTTTCACTTTTCACCTTTCACATCACAATTCAACATATCCATAAACAAATCAACCGTAAAATAAATAATAATCAATTCATATAATCCAAAAATAACACAGCATAAAATAAACATCACATTAAATCCACTCAATTTTCACACGTCAAAATATAATTTATTTATAATATAATTTATTTCCTATATAACATAATTAAATTCTTTCACAGATAAATTTCACAATAATATAATTTAATTCAATCATAGTAAAATTAATGTTTAATTTTATAAAAACGTATAATAATTTAAAAATAACATCCACTCACAGTCAATAATTTAATTTTTGTAAGTTTTAGGATCCCCTGAATTTCTTGCCGCAGTTCTTCTTCCTAAAACACAATAATTAACCGATTACCATAAAGATTTATTCAAAATCTAATCATTATTACTAAAATTAATTACATAAATGAATATACTATTCAAACAAACTAATTTTCTAACTAAATAAAATTCTAAAACTGAATTATATAATATAATTCTAAAATTAAACTTACACTACCCAAAATTTAATCGATGCCTTAGTTAATTTTTCTTCTTCCTCCATTTTTTTTCTTCTTCTTCCTCTTCCTCCCCATTCCCTTTTCTTCTCTTTCTTTCTTCAAATGCAAAAATGTAAACCCCTATTATTAAATATTATTATTATATTTTTATACCTACCTCAATCATTTATTTTTAATTATTATTATATTAATTTTTTATTATTTAATTTTTATAATAACACCTAACATACTAGGTGTCACATGGGAGTTGGGATCCTGCCAAGCATAATATCCCCCGAGTACTAGTTGGGTATTATATGAATTGTTTGTAAAGTTATGTATTTTTAGTGTGCAATCGATACTCTATTTATGTATTACTTTTGTATATCTTATAGTAGTTGTATAAAAATATATATTTTTTAAAATTATGTCAACTCATTGAGTTGTAAGCTTATTTGTTTCCCTATTTTTTCTCATGTCACGAGATATTTTGTGCAGGGCGCAATTTTGTAATGAGATTGAGACCACTCTATACATGTTATATGAAACGTTTTAAGCATGTTTTATATATATATATATATATATATATATATATATATATATATATATATATATATATATATATATATATATATATATATATATATAGGGCAGGATCAATAGTCCTTTTTTTTTACATAACATCTTATATCTAGAGGTGGCAAATGGGCCGTATCGGCACGGCACGACCCATAAAAAACAGGCCCATGCAGGCTTTCAGGCCGGGCCTGCACGACAAGCACAGTAAAATGTGTAAGCCTAGATCAACCCACGGCTCGATTACTGTTCGCGGCGTGCCTGCCCGGCCTGTCAGTATGCAACCCACTTAGGGCTGTACAGTACCACTGTTTATAGTGAATAGTGAATAAATTTTACTGTTTATGGGCTAAATAGTAACCTACATAATATTATTTTCTGCCCATCATGGCATAGCCCACGGGCTTTTTTTCTCGACCCAGCCCATAAATAGTGTCAGGCCATGTCGATCATGCTGTACTCGGGCCAGCACGTTTTGCCACCTCTACTTACATAAAATATAAGTTGTTGGATCTAGGCACATCTAACGGTTGAGATTGCATATGACAGGTGCATTAATTATGAATGCATTAAGTATGCATTAATTACATAGTTAGATGTAATATCAATCGTTGGATGTGCCTAGATCTAACGACCTATGTTTGGTGTAAAATTTTTTACAAAAAAAAAAAAAGGCCTGAGGCTTTTTATTTATTTATGAGTTTTATTACGTGATATTTATGAAAATAACAGGTGATTAATATAAATATTTAGTAGGATTTTGTTGCGTGTAAAATTAACGAACGCAAGTGCACGTGTCGCAAGCAAGTAATATAATGATAAAAGGATGTCGATCCCATGAGGAATGTTAATCTTCTAATTATTGAAGATGATTAATATACGAATTTATTTAAAGAAATCAAAATAATTTTGATTGAAAAAATTAAAATATACTAAAACTGCTACTATGCAAATTAATTACAAGATTCAAATAATGGAAAGTTCTAGGGCTAATGATTTATCGTATTTGGTCGCATCTAATTCTTCAATTGACGTTGTTCTAATTTAAAATACGTGTTACTAGTTAATTATTCTAATTTATTCGATTGTCTCTCTCGAAATCAATCGAGTCTACTTCATACCTAAAATTTCACTATATCTCTATGTGAAAATAATTAAATGAAAATGCATTACAATTGGTGATAATTTTTAATTAAACTACGCAGATCATATTAGTATATCTCTATCTAATATGTAATTTACGGTATTTATCACACGGTTTAGATATGATATTCATTTATCAATTTCTATCAATCCACAATTCATTCAAATATTGGCCAAATATTCAAAAGCATTAATTATCATGATAAATACTCAACATCCAATCTCAAATCAATTGAACAACACAATATTAGAAATAGATGCTTCAAATAAATTAAATCATTGCCCTAGAAAATAGGTTTAACAATACATAATATAATATTTAAATCCCACAATCAAGAATTCAACAATTGATAACATAATTTCAATTAATCACAATATTGTCAAATTCAAAATTAAATTAAAAGATGAGAGAAAGAAAAACTAGATGAGTATAGCTTGAATCTACAAGATTGATGAAAATCCCAATCTCTTGATGAAATCTCCCTCTCTTTTGTTGATTTTTCTCCTTTTCTCTCTAGCAATCCTCTCTCTGTCTCTAAAAATTAAACCTAAAACAAAACTCTCCTCAAAGTCCTATTTTCTTCCTCACTTAGGGCTTTAAAATCGTCCAAATTGGGGGGAAGGAGGCGTTGCACAAGCGCACTCTTTGGTCGTGCGGCCGCGCACCTGATTCTACCCTCAATTGAAAATTGATTGGCGAATATCAATTGAGTCCATATACTTGTGATTGACCAGACATTAAGCTAACGTTGTAGATATTATTGCATTTCAGTCTTGATTTTGTTTTACTTTGATCCACTTGGACAGAACGCGGTGCGCGGTCACGCAGCAAGGCGCGCGATCGCGCACTTGCTTATGCTAACAAAAATTCGTAAAATATCGATTGGATCCCTATATGTTTGTGTATTTTGACTTTATCCCCTTATTTTGATATCTCTATATTTTGGTCCATAAATCTCTTGCACTTTAATCCCCAAACATCTTTCTTTTCAAGTCAAATTCATCTTTTTCGAATTAAATTTATCTTAGATAGCCAAATATATCATTTTCTATACAAAATAATCAAAATACATCAAATCCAAATGAAACTTGAGGATTAAACAAACAATTCAAGTCTATGAATAAATGATTAGCGTGTGTTTTACGCACTTATCAGATTTATCCCGAACTCTTGAGAAGGGTCGCGGCAGATCCTGTCATTACCTTCTCTTTTACTCTAAAGATTTAGTATTAATTATTATAATATTGGTGGACTACTAGCCCTTGTTTATAAGATAACAACTTAATTATTTATTAGTTAATAATTAAAAAAAATGCTTGTTTCAGCTGCTTGACTGCTTGTAGAATTTACGGGAGATGATGTCAAGAATATCATTCATCGGTGATTATGTTAATTTCAAAATAAAAAATGTATGAATGATGTGATTTGCTTTTCTGGCTACTAAATAGATGTCAATCAACTTAGGCGATAATTAAGGATAGTATTATTATTCTAATTAACTTTTAAAAACGTATACAAGATATGGAGATATTTATGATTGTTTATTTTAAAATTATATACGAAGCATTTATATTAATTTTGCAATTTTCGCTTGTTTCAAATTTTTTTTTATGATAAATTAAAATTCAGTTTGTTTAATTTGACTTCGAAGTTAAATCAAATCAGATGCATTAATATTGTTTTTCCGATTAATCTTCAACAAGACGTATCCTATATATTGAATTAATTGATTTACAGTACTTGCCATAAATTAAAATCCCAAAAACTTTCATTTCAGCTGGAAAATTAGTAAAAATGATATTGGACTCTTCCTCCATTTTTAGTCAATAAATAGAATAAATTTGTGCTATATATACTTCATATGAGATAGGAAACAAGCAATTCGGCTTATATATGTTGTCCAATTTTATTCATTGCACAATAAACTTTAAAGAGCCACCAGCCCAATTTTTTTCCAAATTTGAGGGCAGGTATCCTTTTTAATTAGTACGAGGGTGAATATCTCAGAGTCTTGTGAGCAGATGTTTAGAGTGCATTATAGCAGTGTTATCTAATCTCTTAATAAATTTTTGACAATATGTTAGTTGTGGTAAATTTTCATAATTTCATATTTAATATTCATTTTCATTTATACATTAAACTTTCACGCACGATATCACTTTTTACTTTTCACCTTTCACATCACAATTCAACATATCCATAAACAAATTAACCGTAAAATAAATAATAATCAATTCATATAATCCAAAAATATCACAGCATAAAATAAACATCACGTCAAATATTGTATTATATTATTATATTTTTATACCTACCTCAATCAATTATTTTTAATTATTATATTAATTTTTTATTATTTAATTTTTATAATAACACCTAACATACTAGTGTCACATAGGTGTTGGGATCCCGCTAAGTATGATATCCCCCGGGTATTAGTTGGGTGTTATATGAACTGTTTGTAAAGTTATGCATTTTTAGTGTGCAAGCGATACTCTATTTATGTATTACTTTTGTATATCTTATAATAGTTGTATAAAAATATATTTTCTTTAAAATTATGTCCACTAATTGAGTTGTAAGCTCATTTGTTTCCTTATTTTTTCTCAGGTCACACAAGATTTCGTGCAGGGCTCAATTCTGTAATGAGATTGAGACCACTCTATACATGTTATATAAAATATTTTAAGCATTTATATATATATAGGGCAGGATCAATAGCATTTTTTTTTACGCAACATCTTATATCTAGAGGTGGCAAATGGGCCGTATCGGCCCGGTACGGCCCATAAAAAATAGGCCCATGCAGGCTTTCAGGCTGGGCCAGAACGACAAGCACAGTAAAATGTGTAAGCCTAGCCCAACCCACGGCACGATTACTGTTCGTGTTGTGCCTGTCTGGCTTGTCAGAATGCAGCCCACTTAGGGCTGTACAGTACCACTGTTTATAGTGAATAGTGAATAAATTTTACTGTTCACGGGCTAAATAGTAACCCACATATTTTTTTTCTGCCCATCATGGCACAGCTCACAGACTTTTTTTCTCGACCCAGCCCATAAATAGTGTCAGGCCATGTCGGTCATGCCGCACTCGGGCCAGCCTGCTGGTTTTGCCACCTCTACTTATATAAAATATAAGTTGTTGGATCTAGACACATATAACGGTTAAGATTGCATTTGATAGGTGTATTAATTATGAATGCATTAAGTATGCATTAATTATATGGTTAGATATAATCTCAACCGTTGAATGTGCCTATATCTAACGGCCTATGTTTGGTATAAAATTTTCTACAAAAAAAAAAAAAAGCCATTAATCCTGCCCTTATATGTGTGTGTGTGTGTGATTATGTATATATATGTGTTGAGACATGGAATTTCAATGTATAACAATAATGAAGGCCTGAGGCTATTTTTTTAATTTATGAGTTTTATTACATGATGTTTATGAAAATAATAGGTGATTAATATAAATATTTAGTAGGATTTATCCCGAACTCTTAAGAAGGGTCGCGGCAGATCCTATCATTACCTTCTCTTTTACTCTAAAGATTTAATATTAATTATTATAATATTGGTGGACTATTAGCCCTTGTTTATAAGATAACAAGCTTAATTATTTATTAGTTAATAATTAAAAAAAATGCTTGTTTCAGCTGCTTGACTGCTTGTAGAATTTACGGGAGATGATGTCAAGAATATCATTCATCGGTGATTATGTTAATTTCAAAATAAAAAAATGTATGAATGATGTGATTTGCTTCTCCTGGCTACTTAATAGATGTCAATCAACTTAGGCGATAATTAAGGATAGTATTATTATTCGAATTAACTTTTAAAAATGTATAGAAGATATGGAGATA
This sequence comes from Melia azedarach, assembly GCA_028052125.1. Classification (NCBI taxonomy): domain Eukaryota; kingdom Viridiplantae; phylum Streptophyta; class Magnoliopsida; order Sapindales; family Meliaceae; genus Melia; species Melia azedarach. Next base: position 2,162,935 of record CM051394.1, on the reverse strand, counting down.
TTTATAATTATTTATTTTAAAATTATATACGAAGGATTTATCTTAATTTTGCAAATTTGAGGGCAGGTATCCTTTTTAGTACGAGGGTGAATATCTCAAAGTCTTGTGAGCAGATGTTTAGAGTGCATTATAGCTGTGTTATCTAATCTCTTAATAAATTTTTGACAATATGTAAGTTGTGGTAAATTGTAATTGTAATTGTGATTGTAATTAAAAAAAACATCAATACAAAACTTGTAATTCTTAGACAAATACTCACCAGACTTCTATTTGAACTTCCGTTAAATTACTCGCACGTCGAAAGACTTGTTTGCTATTATTAAGAGCAGCAAAGTATTGACTAATGCCAGTTAATCACAAATTGATTGCAAATATCAGCTGAACTAATTTCATTTCTTCTCCTGTTAGTAGGGTTTGGCCCGCCAGTCACTATCTGATGCAGACAACGATAACGCAGACAAAGTCTCCGGGTAACGGCGTCTCTGACTCACTCTAACCGGCGTCCAGGTAGCCGACGAGCCCACCAAATGAGGGAAATTTAGCTTCGCTTTTGCCCCACGTAGCTTAAAAGCAGCTTGATCATAAGCCAACGCAGCGTCCTCCGCCGTCTGATAGGTCCCAAGCCAAATTCTAGCGCCATTTCTCTTAGGATCCCTCATCTCTGCCGCGTATTTGCCCCACGGCCTTCTCCTCACTCCCCTGTAACCTCTTCCCCTCGCCGGAGCGTGGGACTGACGCGCCTCCGCAATCTCATTTTGCGCATGTTCTTCAGGCTCCCGTTTGACATCCATAACATTTGAATCAAACGGAGTACTCGACATAACTTTCTCTGCATCAGCTGAATTCAGCACTTGTAAGAGATCACTCCAATTTTTTGTCAATAACAGGCTACCGAAGCTTGAACCAGTAGTACTGCATAGTGAAACATTATCAGAATTTATTCCGGGGAAAGTTTTAGGAATTTCGAAAAGCTCGTCCGTGAGAAGATACTTTTGAATGGATTCCAAAAGAGCACAGTCAGAATTTGCAGAGGTATTCATTCCGTGCATTTTTTTGTGTTTTAATTTACCAATGAAAATGCTGAGTCGATTCTGCGTGCGTGCGTGTGTATATATGCATGCATGGAATTTGGAGAGCACGGAAGGTCATATTAATTATGAATGAAATGATATTTTATTTTAATTGTAATTTCTTAATTTGTTTTTGGAAGAGGATTCACGTGTTTTTGTTTTTCAAATTTTAAAAGGGATGATTAATCTTTCTTTATTTGTATTATTATTTCTAATCTATATAATATATAAATTGAGGGGTCGATAGTCGTTGTTGGATTGGAGAATTAATATAAAATTAAACATCATCAGTGGACGCATAGATGCTGTAGGTAAGATGGGGTCAGCTTTGATAAACACAACGGAAATGAAATGAACGCGGTCTGAATATTTATTTTTAAACAAAAAGAAATCTATGTATTCTTTCGCCCAGCTTGTCAAAGTTATTCTTTTAATTTTTTGTTTCCAGCTGCCTTAAAACAACAGCAATGAATACTGAAAACTAACTCTTTTGAGAGAATTATTAGTTAAATTATTTTCATAGTTATATATAATAAACTGGTATTTGAAATAATAGACATTTGTAGGACTCGCAGTGCTTAATTAATTACCTAATATCCTGAGGCTCTATTAATTAAATTAAACAATTCGGGAAATAAATTAATTCATTACCGCATGTTTGTTCCAAGGCGGTATAATTCTTAATTTGAACACCTGTCCATGTATTAATATTAAATAATCAAATTATTTTTTGACACAGCGGTTGGCCTGTCCTTTTAACTTTGACAAGCTGGTTGAAAGCAAAACCAAAACAATAAATATTAAAATTTAAAAAACACAACACGACTTGCACGTGGCGTGGAAAACAACAATTTAATATCACATGATTCTCCATAATTCATAAATAAATAAATAATAAATAATTTTGGTTAAAATAAGTCCCCTCATATTGCGAAGACACGATATAGCATCTAGCTGGCCACACACACATATTCTAATATATATATATATATATATATATATATATATATATTAGAATACGCATCACGATCACATGATTCTTTGAAAAGTAACATAAAACTTTGACTTGCTGAGCTCCATCTCCCTTTCCCAGCTTGTCCCGGAAATAAATATATAAACAGAATCACCAGAACAAAATCTTTACTGGATCCTAATAGATACATATATCTTGCTATATAAGAGCATCATTCATTAATTCTAGTAGATTCTGATAAAATATCTATAATCTATATATACATTTGTTTGTATGTGTGCACGCACTCGTGTGTTTATATGTGTGTGTGTGCACGTACTCGTGTGTTTATATATATGTGTGTGCACGTGTTTGTGTGTTTAAGAGTACGAAATACTTTGATCCTAGTAAATCTTGATTGAAAACGGAAAACATAGAACATTTGAATCAATCACGCTCAAAGCTGACTAGCTAGGCTCTTAATTTTCAAAATATTAAGAAAAAAAAATCACATCTTGACTACAAATAAACACGACCATCATCAATCTTAACATCAACTGTACTTTTGTCCCTTTTTTTTTGTCCGAATATGCTGGTTTCTAATTCTGATTACTTCCAGATCAATCACGTTACACATTTTTAAAAAAAAAATTGAAAGATTAAACTAAGAAACAAAGACCAAATTATATATGTTACAAATAACAATACATATGTATGTATATAAACTTTTTTTTTCTGCATGTGTCAGTATTAGGCGGCCGAACGTCTTTTCGAATCTGCAGGATCACAGTCAAAGATACGAAACTGAAATTACGATAGTTAAATTAATTAATACGCGTAATCAAGATTAATTTATTTATTCTACAACAGCAATTAAAATTTAATCAGGGCTCGTACTTGAAATTGCATCAATTTCTTACCCATTTTCATCGCTCTTTGTACAAGCCGAAAAAGCACTACTAACACTCTATTAAAAGCATTTCTTTCGAGCGGACAGTTAATTAAGAGTCCACGAGTGCCACCCGGGCCATAACCTCCATATTAAGGGCCAGAGCTCAAATTCCACACTTTCTGAAAGTGTGAGACTTTCTCACTTTAAGTAAATTAATTTTCTTTTAAAATTTCTAAAAGTAAAAATCATACATTATATCTTTTCTTAGTTCATAAGAATAGAAATCTCATCGATTGTTTGTGCAAATAAATTTTTAAAATATATTATAACAATAGTTATTTAAACTTTTATCCCCAATAAAAATTATGTAATATACTATCACTAGATTGTACATGTAAAAAAAAAGTTCATAAATAATCATTTTCGATAATTCTTTGTTTTCAATAATAAATTATGACAGTCACATATATTTAATAATATATTTTTAATAAAAATTTAGGATGATTTTTCTTTAAAATTAGTTTACTCGAATTTAAGATAACTTATAAGGATAGAAGTCTCACTAATTGTGTGATTAAATTTTTCAGTGTGTTATAATAATAATTATTTAAATCTTACTTTTACTAAATATCTAATATATGTAACATACTATCAGTATATGTATTATGTACTATTAAATAAAAAAAAATGTCCATGAGTCATGATCTCTTTGATAATTCTTTGTTTCCAACAATAACTTGGGACAAATCGCTGATAATTTAATAATCTCTTTCTAATGAAAAGTTAGGGTGATTTGCCAATAAAATTAGTTGAGTCGGATGGTATAATACTTTGGATGGAATCCAACAAACAATGTAGAGGTGCGAGAAGAGGCGGAAAAGAGTAAGAAGGTGGCGAGTGAAAATCACGCGGCCACGTTATGGGGGCGGATATAAGAGATCCTAGAAAGAATGGCGCGAAGATTTGGCTGGGCTGGGGGTCCTAGGCGGCGTGGGCTTACAACCATGCTCGAAATCTAAAGCTTAATTTCCTCTTTCATCGGCTCCGTTTTTTACTGGTAGCCCAATGGCATCAAGGCCCATATGGGAAATCGTGTGGTTAAAATGTAAAAGAATTCGATAGGCTCAAACCTATTCAATCCATGAGCTTGACTTAATACCAATAGCTTTGGGCTTGGGTATCCCATGGGCTACCTCTCACATTAAATTAAAGATTATTGTAATATACCCTTAAACTTTTATAAAAAGAATAAATATCTCTTAAATTTTTAAAGAGTGTTAAATATCTCATTGACGTTTTAGAAAATAGTAAGATATTTCTATGAACTTAAATTTCTATTAGTTTGACCGGTTAAAATATTATAATTTTAATACATAAATTTCACTAAATTAATAAAATTAAATATAATTTGTTTATTATTGATAATTCAATTCTTAATTTTAATATATTTATGACTAAAATGTTAAACTTAAAAAATATTAAAAATAAAAATATTATTTATTCAAATTAAAATATTAAAATTAATTTAGATAAAATTTATTACTATAATGCTACTAACCTTATTTTTTTTTTACTTTTTTTAATATTTATCACAAATTAAGATATAAATTTTTTAGCATTTACACAACACTAAATTTAATTCATATATTATAATTTATTAGTTTTATTTTATTTAAAAAAATTTCTTAATATGCTATAAATATATTTAACCCAATTTTTTTTTGTCAAATATTATTTATATTTTTTCTACTTATTTTTAGTATTTTAACTTGAATAAAATTTAATATTTTTTAAAAGTCAAGATAATATGTGTATAGAAATATCTAAATAAATTAGGTAAGTCTACGTAAGTATTTTATGATAAAGGAGAATAATAAATTATAATAAGTTAATTAAATTTATTATTGTGTCAATAAAAGTAATATAAATTTTGAATAAATAATATTTTTATTTTTAAATTTTTTTAAAAATAATTAAATAAAATATTTTTTATGTTTAGCATTTTAACCTCAAAGATATTAGAAATAAAAATTAGATAGTTAATAATGAACAAAATATATTTAATTTTGTTAATTTAGTAAAATTTATATATTAAAATGATAATATTCTAATATGTCAAATTAATGGAAACTTAGGTTCAGGGGATATTTTTTTTTATTTTCTTAAAATACGTATCTTCCTATTTTCTTAAAAGTTTAGGGAATATTTAACACTCTCTAAAAACTTAGAGGGTATTTACTCTTTTTTCAAAAGTTAAAGGGGTATACTACAATATCCTTAAATTAAATTTTATAAAATGAAAATTTTCACTGTAATATTTATTTCTGAATTGAGTCCTAAATTTTTAAAATTGCTTTCTATGTGATTAAAACGTAGAATTAATTCAACCATTTCAGTCCACATCTAAAAGTAATTATAACGTGTTTATCTCAATTACGTTTTGGTTTATTAATTCACATCCATCCAATGAATAATAATAATAATAGGGAAGTTTTAGTTTGCTTCTTTCTTGATTTATAAATAAACTTAGAAACTAATCTATTTGGTTGTTGGTGAGAAAATAATTTAAAATTTTTAATTACATACATATTAGATACAATACTCAAATTTGTAGAATTGTGTTTAATTCTGTATTTAAAAAATCATTGTCTAATTATCTTTTTTTTTAAATAACTTTTATGATGCAAGACAAAAGTGGATTAAAAAGTCTTATTTGATTCAATTTTATTTTTTCTTATTTTAATAGGATTATTTTTTATCAGATTTTATAATCTTAAGTATTTTTTTAAAATTTGAATAAATATAATTGTCCTAATTTGAATGCCATAATTTTTTTAAATATTTAAATATAGCTGCTATTTTTTTTAAAAATAAAATATTTAAAATTTTTACATTTGTGATCTTATAAAATTTAAATGTTTAACCAACAGTAAACAATTTTGAAATATATATATATATATATAACAATCTGAAATTTATCATAGTTTATATTTAAGAAAAATAATTTCTTAAAAAATTTATAAAACAATCATTAATAAAACTTTAAATAGTGAAAATGATTGAAAGTTCATGAATATTAATGAATAAAGTCAGAATGAGAATGTATGAAAAAAAAAATTTATCTCTGAAGAGTAAAAAAGTGATAGGATTATATAGAGATAATTTTGAAAGAGAAATTCTCACATAATTCATACTTCTTCATTAAACAAAATATTTTAAAAAAATATAAATTTTTTTAGTCTAAAAATTTTTATAACACATTTTTAAGGTCATAAATTTAGTCAAAAAAATTATTAGGATTTGAATTCATTTTATATATATATATATATATATATTCCAAATACAGTTATAATATCACAAAATCTAGAAACTTTCAATAAAGTGTTATTTTATTCTTCGAATCAAATTATTTAACTTATCAACATCTATTAGAATAATACTTTATTTTATATCTCAAATTATATTATCTTGTCATTTTAATTTATTTATCGTGTCGATGTCTACCAGTATTATTTATCTTGTCAGTGTCGACTACAACGACTTCAAATTATTTATCTTGTCGATATCTATTAATATTATTTATATTGTCAATGTTAACCAATATGACACGAATCATGTTATCTTGTTAATGCTTACTAGTATTAGTTATCTTGTATTTAACATCTAAATTATACTAATCACATTATCTTGTTAAAACTTACTAGAATGACACTAAATATATAATTTCATCAATGTTTACTAGAAGGATACTAACTACGTCACTGTTATTGTAACAATATTGATTATGTTGTTTTATTCACGTCTATTAGAATGATGTTAGTCACAATTTCAATGAATTATGTGTATACATGTACCAATTATTGTGTCAAATAATTAAGCATATTAAAAATAAAAAAATAATTAAAATTAAATATATTAACTTTTAATGTACATTAGTTTTAACGTGAAGGTTTTTTTTTCCTACCTTTAGAGTTTGCTAAGTTTGAGAAAGATAAAAAAGAAGATGATAAAGGAATAAGACAAAAATAAAGGAGGAGAGATAAAAAGAGGTTTTTATAAAAAAGAAAAAAAGAAAGATGTAGATAACATTTTGGTAGAATTTTATTTATTACAACTAAACAAATAAAAAAATCAACGAAAGTGATATTTTATCGTTTTTTTAAATTTTGAAAAAAAGTTAATAAACGCATTTCTTAATATCATTTGTATTATATGTTTTTAAAAATTAAAAACAATTAAAGACTATATAAGGTTAATTGAGCTGTCTTCATTTTCATAAACAGTACTGTATAAAAAATATGTTGATACTAACTTGTGCTATTATATATTCTTAAATGAGAATTAAATACAATTTATCGTAAAAAAATAATAAATTTTTGTGTGAATGTTCTTATTTTATAAAATGTAATTTTGAAACAAATTAATATTAATTAAAACTAATCAATATTATTTTGAAGTAAATCAATACTTATTTAGTCAACATTTTAAATACGAATATTATATTAAAAAAGGACTAAACAATTTATACATTTTCATTTTGAATGTAAGAAAGTAATTTTTTACATTAAAAGTATGCATAACATATAATAAAATTATGATACACAAAAAGTTTTACATATATAATAACAAAAACTTAATTAAAATGATTCGTAATATATAAAATCATTTAATAAAAATATGTAATGTATTTTAAAAATTTTCTCACTCATTATTATTATTGTCGTGACTAATTAATTTAAAAATAAATAATTATAAAAAATAATTTATTATATAGACATGTGAGTGAGTCGATACATCAGTTTCATCTAAAACATTTTTGACACGGCACCGATTAAATTAGTCGGTATAAATATTAATATAAATAAAAGATTCTCTTAAAACCCAGTACAGAATAAGAATTGATGTATGGACGACGATAGGGAACATTTGGATTACTTCCCATGTCGATTGTCTGATCATATACAACAATTTTTGGCGCAAAATATTCAAAAAAGGTGGCTGATTGGACAACGCAAAAGAATGCCCGGAAATCTCATGTCAGATTATATGTATGCAGTAATGTACGCACCACAACATATTGAGATGCATGAGATGATAGTGACAATTTTGACGTGTATATATATATATCTACACATAAAATTCACGCAAGTGTTCCCTCCAGCACAACAATTTTTAATTTCTTTTTAATTTAGAGATATTAATTTCTTTAAAAAAAAACTCTTCTATATAATATAAGTGTGTACTTTGATGAAATTAACGCAATAAATTTATTATTTAACTAAAAATAGTAATATATATATATATATATATACACACACACACCCTAACTAGGAGGGAGGGAGCATAACAAATTAATAAAATTTCGGATTTCTTTTCAATGCTACCATGAGGATACTGATACCATTTGAAATAAGAAACTTTGCACAATCCTAATTTGGCTGGCTTATCAACAACTCAATCAATGCAATACAATAAAAAAAAATCACATAGATTTTATCGTGTTGAGCAGATATTCTTTAAACACATTATTGCAGCAATGGATTATGCCAAGTTTAAACACACACACACATATATATATATATAATCAATTACAACTTACTTAAAAAAAAAATTAATTGCAGCAAGTTGAGTCATATTCTATCCACATGATTTGCCAACTCAACTGTAGGGAAGAGTTTATCACGAAACAACGTGTTAGACTTTATTTGACATCGATGTGGTGTAACTTTCACACCACAACTATTATGATATGAAATAAAATTATTAGTTGTCAATTATATACGCGAATATAAATAATTATCAAATGAAAGTGAGTGTTCACCGAATACTTTATTAGCTGTTATATTTTGAAAGCAAAGCAAAGATACAATAATTCTAAACTAAACTTTACACGTAAATACGACTAGAATTTTGTGCTACATTGATTTAGAATATTTTATTTTAAAAAAATCATAACAATTTGTGTTAACTAAATTCGCCGATCGCAAATCAATTAATAAAATCTCTAAAGACTACCCTACAACAAGGAGGACCAAGATTATTTGTAATAAGATTATCAGCATTTATGAAGCTAATTAATAATGATGAAAATATATTTATGTAAATAAGTACAAATATGAATATAATATATATTTTTTTCCAAATTAAAGCAAGAGCTAGTCAGTTGGCAGGTAGCCAACTCCCTCGTTTTTTATGGAGTTGGCTGGAGTTCTCTCTCGAATAGGAGGTAGATTCTTTCTTTCAAGTGAAAGCAACTAAATTCTATTATTTTCAAATATAAAATTATGATTTTTGAACTTTTTTTTTTATAATAAAATAAAAACAAAATTGAGCTAAGTAGCGCTGCGGCCTGATCACTCTCCGCTAGAACCCACATAACAACATTATTTGCCGTCGGATTTCAGAGAACCATGCTATTCTTTCATATGTAAAATGAATTGGTATGTTTTTACTTAAATTTTAAAAACAAAGTAATATTTCCCTATCACTGTTTTTACACATATTTCATATGTAAATTTTTTTTGGAATGAATGTGTTATCATTTTGAAACCACAATTATTTAATTAAAAATTATAATATTTTAATTTCAAATATATAATAATAAGTCACCAATAATTACATGGAAAAAATATGTGATAATGATGCTGGCTTTTGAGTGTGCTGTCAAGTTAGCAAAAGGTTAAGAAGAGTTAACATTAAATTTTGGCTTTACTCTTTTTCTTTTTTCTTTTTTCCTTTGGTAGCAATGAGCAAGTACATTATAATTTTGTTTATGATTTTTAACTTAAAATGTAAGTAACCGGTGTATATATCATATTATAATATATACATACAATCTTATTGCTTCATCGAAATAATATATAATAATATATACAATAACATTACTTCATCCAAATATTCTCTATAAATAATGACAAGATTATATGATTAAATTAGACAATTAATGTTACTTCTCTCCAATTATCACTCCACTCAAGACAAGATTTTGTAACAAGAACAAATATCGAATCAACCATATAAAACACGAGATTAGGACCACATATATGTTGCAGTGAAATTAAAACCACATTGAAGGTAATGAAGTAATTAAATATATATATATATATATATATATATTAAATCTGTTATATATCATTTTATGTGGAAACCCACGCATTGATCTTGATCCCTAAATTTGAAAATGAAAATAAAAAAGAAGAATTAAATTCCCATTATATTTTTATTTTTGATAATTAAATTTTTTCCATCCAAATCTCCCTCACTTGGACCACGACATGGTCCACAGCACAAGTATTAAAATAATAAAATTACTATTATTTTAACGTAAACCTCACCAAAGTGCCAACCTGCATATAAATAAGAGAATCAACTCTCATTTGACTCCATAGCCAAACTAAACCTCATCAGTTCATTAGTATTGCAAACTCTCGTAAACAAAATTCTCTGCTAAGATTCTACAGCCCAAAATCAGAAAAAAAAAATGTTCGGAGAAAGTATTTCGGAGTCGGATTTGGCTCTTTTGGACTCAATCCGCCATCACCTTCTTGATGATGACTTTGAGTTTGAAGACTTTTCCTTTAAGTTTCCAATATTAGAAAATATCGTGGAGTCGGATTTTGATCTTCTTCAAAATCTTCTGGACGACGACGATCGCTTTGACGTTCCTGCTGTTTCATCCCCTATAGAAACAAACTCTAGCAATGCACTCGTGTATTCGCCATCTTCTAGTTTTAACAGTTTCTTTGTTGCAGAGAAGTTGGAGGATTTTCCGTTATTACCGGTGAGTAACAACACTAAAAACAATGACACTACTCCTCCTCCTCCTCCTACTACTCTTTCTCATAAAGACGGCAGTAACGTGGGATGGATTTCCTTTGATCAAGTTGAAGAAGCCAGTGAGACCACCCGCAAGACCGCGGCACGTGAGGCCTACGCGCAATCGAAGGCGGTGCATTACAGAGGCGTACGGACGAGGCCGTGGGGGAAATATGCGGCGGAGATAAGGGATCCCAAGAAAAATGGTGCAAGAGTTTGGCTGGGAACTTATGATACGCCTGAGGGTGCAGCTTTGGCTTATGATAAAGCCGCTTTCGAGATGCGCGGCTCAAAAGCCAAGCTGAATTTTCCTCACCTACTTGGAAAAGTTAATTTCAAGCCGGTTCGAGCCGGCAACAAGCGCGGGTCTCCCGAGCCGTCTTCTTCAAATTCTTCATCAACAACGTCGTGTTCATCATCCTCTTCAACGTCACAGGAAGATTCTTCGAAGCCTAAACGGAAAAAGAGTAACGGCCCAATCACGGAGGCTAGGCTTAATTAGAGAACTCATCACTCCTGCAGTAACAATAGGCAAAACCATTTAATTAGCATATCGTCCAGCTGAGCTGATTAATTATATACTACACGTACGGTTTTACGGTAATAATGTACGTACGCGTGTGATTAGCAGAACGAGATTAATTTTTGTAACGCGGACCTTGATCATCAATAAGTATAATTATATAATATAATCTTTCTATCTTACAGAATGTCATGATTTTTGTATTGTAATTTTTTACTTTATATATAGTATTAGTATTAATAGCTATACGTAACTATATATATATACACCCACACATATACATGAGCTTTCATCTTTCTCCATTATTAATCAAACAAGCTTAATTAGTTTTAAATAATAATAATAATAATACATGTAACCTTCCTGGTCAGAGAGTGTAAATATGCATTGATTCTCGGGATCTACATCAAAACAAATGAAATATATAAACACCCACTTCAGTGGTTGCATATATGTATTCGATCGAAACAGAACTTTACAAGTAATGGGAAAAAAAAAATAGTGGTACAGATATAACACGATTTTCACGTGCTACTGCAAACAAGAAAAATGAAGCAAATCAATGACAGTACATGTACATGTACATGGATTGCAATGTAAAATAACAAAAACAATAACAAAATTTTGAATTGTTTTGTTTTCTGCAGGAATCTTCCGATATATATACATACATACATGGCAACATTTGGTACAAATAAACATGCATGGATTACGCTAATCAAGTGATTCGAATCTGATTAAAAATTCAGTGATAATATTTTTTAAATCAATACCAAACGAGGAAGGTGGCAACTAATTAATTAATTAATTCGGATATCAATTTATTTTGCCAACTTAGTTCAAGCTTATATTTTCTTATAATGGATCGGATTAAAAAATTTAGTACTAAAAAATCGGACCACAAAGTGGGACCACTAAAACCATCATTAATGCAGAGAGAATTGGATTCATTAAATTAATTTAAGAGTACGTGTACTTGATCATACCCATTGGTTAAACAATCCAATTTTGTTTTAATTGAGAAGAGTAATTGGTGAATTAATTTATCATTAAATACTCTTCTCCCATCCACCTTATAATTGATTATTTATTTATAGAGAAACTATATATGTACTTCTTACTAATATTTTATACAGAATATTTCTCCCACCATAATGCTACAAAAATTATTTAAAACAGTTCAAGTTTACTATATATTAATCATTTTTTTCATTAATTCAAGTAGTTAATTAAAAGCAGTATTAAATGCAATTTTTTTAAATTATAATGCTTGTATCCTTATTTAAAATCTATATAAACATAACAGAATTTTTAATTCTAATCTTTCAAGATCTCTTTAATTAATTTAAGCTGTGTTTGTCATGTGAACGGATTATTGATGTGAACTTTTATTTATAATATATGTATGTAGATAGTGAAATATAAATCAGTTACGAAAATAATGAAACGTGGTGAACATAAATGTCTTCACAAAGACACAAAATTACGAAGAAAAAAAGAATTATTCTTACATGACAAGTAATATGACAATGGCATGTTTATCGAATAATAATAATAAAGTATAGAGATTGACAATAACACTTATCTAGAAGTGAAAACAATGGGATGTCTATTTCACTCTAGAGAAAATAAAAGTGACAAAAAGATTCCCCACCATCAAATAAAAGGAAAACATGTTTGTTTCCCTCTAGATAAAAATTAAAATTAAAAAGTAATAAAAAATTTTGTAACATCAAATTTTCAAAAAAAGTGGCCAACACAATGGTACCTACAGATATGCAGCTCACCCCTTTTAAATAATTCTTCGTATCCTTTACCGGAAAATTAATTTCGACCTTACAAGAAACATTTGGCCCAAGTTCTTACACGATCAAATCGTGATGCATCATATTTTCGAGGCAACAAAATCATTTATATATATGTGTGTGTGTTTATTTAATTATTTTGTGAATTAAATTATTATTTTAATAAAGGTATAGATGGTGACAGTACTGCTTAATTTAGGGTTTGTCAAAAAAAAAGTTAAAAAGTATATATTTTATAAAATAAATATTAATAAGTAAAAATAAAACTAAGGGTTATTATCAAATTCTTTCTCTGAGATTTTGAATAGTATCAGTTAAATGAAAATAATAGGAAATGTATCAAAAACTTTCCTTACACCGTTTGACAACTAACTCTAAACATTGTATTTACTTAATTATCCTCTATTACTTATTATAGGTTTATTATTGTTTGAATGCTATTCTTTTAACGCAGAATCACGTATTGGTGGTGTTGATAGTCCAACAAAGACGCCAACGTATCGAGTGTGGGCAAGCACCCACCACCCCATCCGAGTAACTAGCTATTGGGTCTCTAAGGCTCTTGCTTCAATATCAATGCCATGGGAACCTGCGCATTACCAAATCTTACTCCGGTCACCTGTTGCATCATCTATCAGAAATCAGCTAGATTTGCTGTTATAAATGTCATTTCGAAACACATAAATAGTAATAGTTTTCGATTAATAATAAAAGTAGTGATCAAATCAAAAGCGAGGCTGTCATAAATAGAATTATCACAAATTGAAAACAATTTCTAGAGGATTTTTGTTAAAATTTTGGCATCATGAGTGGATGCTTCAGGGAACCAAGAATCAGCGAAAGCAGAGCAAAACGCCCACGATAGAATACTAGGTAAGTTCTCAAAGATGTGAGTGCAATTTTTCAAAAGGAAAACGCTATTTTAGATGAATAATCAGAATCTAAAGTCAAAGTAGAAGACGACTTCAATTCATTTTTCGAAGGTGAGGTTTGAGAGTGAAATGGAGAAATGGGGATTATGAGTGAGTTTGTTAAACGCAATTTGGATTTTTAGGAATGAAGGTTCTTTTAGTACAATGATGATTTTCGGGTTGAACTATTGCATTAAGAGCTTGTAAGACTGAAAACAAGGGAAGAAATAGGATTGTATTGGAACATATTTGTTGATATTTGTGATTCTGCAACAACTGTTATTTTGACTTATTTTAGTGGACTTTTTGTTAATTAAGTAGAAAGTGTTCTGATTACAATGGGGACAATGGCTTATTGCAAATCAAGAGTGGTTGTTGCTTTATTGAGCTGTACAAGTTGATTTTGTGTATATCAATCAGCTATACGGTTACGAACATTAGATGAAGTATTAAGAAATGTTCTGATCATACTCGGTTAGAGCTTTAAAATTATTTTACTTCTTTATCCTTTAAGATAACAGTAACAAACGGTATAAGAGAGGTTTTTGATATATTTCCTATTCTTTTTATTTAATTGATACTATCTAAACCTTTAGGGGGGAAATTTGATAATAACCCATAAAATTAAAGTAAAGACTATTCTGTTTTTTCCTTTTTGGATATCCGTGATAGAAAATTTGATGATAACGAAACTTTGGGCAATAGCATTCGTTGTTTAATTTACTTTAAACATGTATAGCAGGTGGCAGCTAGCGCCGTGTACATGTATGTTAGCATTAAACAACGACATTAAAATATTCTCGACCAATCGAGAAAGACCAAATCTATATATGATTCTATTAAAAAGTTAAACATCATTACCAATCCCATCATCACTTGATTAATTAGATTCAGATTTATTTATAATATGTACATAAAAATATGAAAATAAACAAACAAAATCAGAAATAAAGGTTAAAAAATATTTACATAAGTCTCCAACCGTGCATAACACGTGAATGAGCAACTGTCCATGCAGATTGGAGCTATTTAAATTGAATAATTGTAAGAAAATTTTATCTAATCTTTTAGTATATCATATATGAATCATCTTCATTAAGTTATTATTTTATTTACTTCAAAATCAATCATAAAAGAAATTAAAATATATATAAACAAATATAATAAAAAGTATGCAATATTATTTAAAAAACACCCACCCGAAAATTTCGTAATAATTATGTCAAATTTTAATTAGTTACTTTTGGTGTTCACTATATTTTCTTTTCAGTGAATTCTTATCATGTATATTTCTCAATCAATTAAAAGAATTAAATAAAATACATGTCACATAAGTACAGTGAAGGTTGTAATATTTTAAAATTATTCAAAATTTTCTAAATAATTATAATGAATCTTTTTTTTTTAACCATTGAATTCTTATCATGTCTACCTCTCATTCTCAATCAATTATAGAAATTAAGTAAAATACACGTAATATAAATACAGTAAAAAGGAGTGTTTGCAATATTTTGAAAGTACTCAAAATTTTCTCAAAAGACTATGATTAACCTTAGCTACTTGCAGCACACTTAATTTTTTTCTTTTATTGAATTCTGGACTTGTGTGTACCTCTTAATTAATTTTTATAAGAATAAAATGAGGTAGAAGTAATAAACACGATAAAGATTAAAGAGATTGTAATATATAAGGAGTACCCAAATCTTTTTCAACAAAAAATAAATTTAATTTTAGTGTAAATATGAAGCTCGGGCGGATGAAACGGACACAAGTGATACTGCTGCAACTGCAGTAAATAGAGAAAGCTCAAATAGCGGTGGCGCGTTAGACTCACGTGAGTGGTCTGGGGAGGAGACGGTGGAGGAAGTTTCGGGCGGAGATGAATGGGGAATCGAGACAAGCTAGAACGGCGGCTAAAGCCGGGTCAGAAAACGGATCCGACATATATTTGTTCTAACTTCTAACAAGCCAAAAACAGCTGGTTTTATTAAGGGTATTATCAGTTTTCTCCCCTGAAGTATTATTTATTATCAATTAGATGGTCAAAAATAAAAATATAAGCAAACACCTCCCCTAAGTAGATGATAATGCTTCTAAATTTTTGTTAAATGACTAAACTACCCTCTTATCTATTACGCCAATTCACTGTTTATGTTAAAATTCATGAGAGATTGTGGACAGTTCGGTCATTTAACAAAAAATTAGAAGCACTATCATCTAATTAGGGGAAGTGTTTACTTATTTTTTTATTTTTGATCATCTAATTGATAATAAGTAATACTTCAGGAGAGAAAACTGATAATACCCCTTTTATTAATCAAGTCTGTTCCACAAGATTTTATCATGATTAATAAAAACTAAAAGTTTTACTAAAATCTATGGACTGAACATCATTTTGTAATCAAATTTCCTTAGTTGCTAAGATTCGGTATGGCCAACAATATCATGTCAATTTCAAATCATTATATGACATTATTTATCTTGTCCTTAATTATGTTATGCATCTTGTGTTTTTAATTAATTCAAGAATTCATTTTATTTTGAATTACTCAAGAGAATTGCATAAAAAGTTTAATTAAATTATTTGATTTAGATGATTATAATTCAAGCATGTTAATTTATTGTACATGAATAAAAATAATTAATATGAGTATTATCAATTTATTTTGAATTAATGTCCTTTATCACAATTAATAATTAATATATATATATAGACAATAAAATGATAAACTGTTATATGTATAGACAGAGGTGGAGCTAGAGTTTAAGATATGGAGGGGCCAAATGATAATTAAAATTTTTAAATTCAAAAAATTAATAAATAAATATTAAAAAATAAAATTATAATTTATCTTCAATAATACATATAAATAAAAAAATTATTAAAACATATTAACTTATTCAAAATTAAAATAGAATTTTATGTTTGTTAAAAAATAAGATATGTATATCATGTTATTTTATTATGACTAAAATAACATAATTACATAATAAATTAATAATAATAATTTATAGTTATATCTATACAAAATTATATATAATAAATATAAGTAATCTATTAATTTAAAATATTCATATAAAAATACTTTGAAAATATTAATTTTTTTCTTTTTCAGAACTTTTTATTCTTATCTTGAGTCGAAGAAGAGAGAAAATTAATAAAATTATCAATTTAAAGTATTTTTTATTATTTTAGTAGAAGTATATGATATATATATATATAGAACATATTTTAAGTACATATTTTTTCTGTAAGGAAAATATTTTCATGAATTATATAGTTTTCTTATAAGGAAAAAAAATTTCCTTTTAAATGGAGAAAAATTAAATAAATAATTATTTAAAAGAAATTATTTTATAAGTGAAATATTAATAAATAGATGGAATCATTATTTTAAAACTTCAAAAATAATATGTTTAATTAATTTATTATTATATAATTTTAAAATAGATAATTAAAAATATAAAAAATGAAAACACATTAATTTTACTAAAAGTGTCCAATTTTTAAAAAAAAAAATTATGGGGCCAATAGATATTTCATATATCTAATTAATACGATTAAAAAAATTAACATTTTATTACAAACTTTTGGTGGGGCCTGAGGGGATCATCTTAATAGCTCTGCCACTGTGTATAGGTCATTACAAGGTGAAGTAACTATTATTTTTCTCATATCATTATCAATGTGATAACTGTGTAATATTAATCAGTAAATGACACGTATATAAAAAATATTACACAAATTGATATAAAGTGTGTGTGTATATGTGTGTGTGTGTGTATAAAATACTATGAGAGAGTAGGTATAAGTATAGAAGAGACAAAGCAATAATTAGTGCTAATAATATATACTCGTGTGTGTTATAAATAAATTAAAGAGAACCAATGCATGCAGTGGCATTTAGAAAAATTGGCAGTTAATTACCACTTTAACTCTAGCAGCATAAAATTAAAAAGTGAAGTAACACGTATTTCATGTGATATGCTGTACTTTTTCTAGAAATCGAAAATTAAACAAAATATATTATTGATAGAAAGAAATGAAGCTTAGCCTTAGGGTTTAATTGATGTGTTTTCACAGTACGTCCACATAAGATGACTTTGGTTTGGATGCTTATACGGGGCATTTAATAATTTATTGTCGTTGCTCTGTCAAGCTTTTTCATGGAGAAAAAGTTAATTTATACATACATGGGCCAAGTTCATTTAAGTTTTTTATCAGTAGCATTAATTTATAGGGCATTCCGATCGCAGCGTTATTGTATTATACAAAATTAAATACAGATTTAATTTCTGTAAAACAAATTAAGCTGTACGTTTAGAGTTTATATATACAGTATTATTTTGTTGTAAAACTACATTATTTAATTCGTATGCAAAATATGCAATACGGTTTCACATTAAAATTAAAAATCCAAATTATATATATATATATATATATATATATATATATATACACACACATATATAGTACAGAAATTCCTCTATGGCTTGCCAAAATATATATATATATATATATATATATATATATATATAGTACAGAAATTGCAATTATAAGTAGTGAACAAAAATATGTACCAAATTAATTTGAGGCTGGCTAGACCATATATAGGCAATGGCAATGCGCATATATAGTTTCAACTACATTAATTAAAAAAATTCTAATAGAACATACATTTGGGATGAGAATATATATCTCTATAAAGCACACAAAATTAATTACTGTAAATCTACTTAATTATATATATGATTGATCCAGTATCTTGGATATAAGTTAAGTGATTTGGGACATACTTAATACTTTTAAGTTATCTTAAATTTGAGTAATAGTAAAAAATAAACTGTTGATATTTTGTGAGTGGGGTTTCTCTCTTTCATCTTTTTTTTTTAAATATGATGAATTCGAATGTATATATTATTCCTTTATAATGTACGTATATAGTTGGGAAGGCTGGAATTGATGATGACAATTTATTATATATGAAATTAATGCAGCCTGCCTAGATCGCCAAATGCATGATTAATCTACAGTTAAATCTCTATCATCCAACCAAAGATTAATATATAAATTAATATTGATGCTTAATGTAGTAGTAGTAGTAGTAATAATAATTATTATTGATTGATTTGTTCAGCTGGTTGAAGATAATTATATTGATTCTAATTAACCTAATAACATATATAATTTAAAAATTATCAATTCTTTTTCTTCCTCGATCGAGATAAATTACAAACATCAAACGCATACAAATGGGCGGCTGGCAGAGTTTAGTTTTCTATGAGAATATAATAGGACAAAAGGAAAAAGCAAATTAAACAAACAATTTTGTTCCTTTTTTATAAGGGGCACAAAATCATAGCTATAAATATATTGGCCTCATAAACACGTAAACAAAGACTTAATTATAACATATATATATAGTGAAAATGATATCTAAAAAAATACCACGTATGTTAGACTATTTCAATTAATTGCGTTAATTAATTTCAAATAATAAATTATGAGCAAAAAATTGTAAAAAACCTTCAGGTTGCCTAACTACTTTTAGAATCAACCAATAATAATATGTTTGTCGTTAACATATATAATACTTTTTTGGTTATAGTTTACTGGTCAACTAATCTTTGTAGAATTGCCAACTTAATGTTTCTATGGCTAATTAATTAATTAATTAAGAATGAACGATGAAAATAAGTGATCAGTTTTAGAAATGAATGAGTAATAAATTTGGATGTTCACAGCTAACTAGTAAATTAATATTAAAACGTAGTGTTAACTGGCTTATTAATAATTTATAATTGTACGTGTTTAAAATATTATTTTATCTATTATAGGATTATCATATTAGAGTATGTATAGAATTTTCTCTAAATGTGATGGTAAATTTCCTTCTTCAATGATGAGAGATATCACCTTAATTGAGTGCAAATGTTCGAATAGCATTAAACTCTTAAACTCTCGATTTTTTATAAATATCCAATATAACATTGATAATTTTATATGTAATATTACAAAAAATATTATTCATATTATTTTAAAACTAAAAGCAAATAATAAAATTAATAAAATGAGGCAAGTACTATTATCCCATCCTCATAATGAATTGATCCAAATTACTATATATATATACAGAAATCTACTTCCGGTGCTTATATTTTAATAAAAAATTTCTTACAAAAATACCCATAATCTAATTATTATTAAAAGTAAAATAATATAAATAAATAAATTAAACAGCATTACTAATAACATCCATTTAGAAGAAAACTTATTAATGTTCTACTAAATCTTAAAATTAAGTCTTTTTTTTATTAAAACTTTTAACAAAATTAAGACAATTGTTAAATAAGATACTATTATTAAAAAAGAAGAAGGTAAAGACGTTGCAAGTCAAATTTTATAGCAAACAAACATGAAAGAACAATCAAATTTTACTTAATTCTTTTATGCAAATAAATTGTGTAATTGATACAAATATCTTTTGTCAATGAAGTACAAACAAATTATAATAATGCAAAATAATTTTCAATTATTGAATTAGATTTCTGTTTTTTGTTATCATAGATTCTTTTACTTTTAAAATTTGAATCAATTTTTATTTTAAAAAAAAATAATATTAGATTTAATGAATATTTTTATAAGTGTATATAAAATATGTCCTAGAGAGATTAGATTTAATTTAGGACTATTTTGACATTTATTAGGACGTGTTATGTAAATACAAAATTTTTAATTTTATTAATGGATTTGCAAGTGAAAACTATTGCTCAAATTATATATTTTAGAGTGTAAATAGACCCATTCATTTTTAAATTGTTAGATTAATTAATTTACATTGAATATTAATATATATATATATGTTGATTCACTAGTTGAAAATTGTATAAAAATATAGCGATAAAAATATAATTATTAAATTTTGATCAGAGCAAATAATGCCAACTATAT
Organism: Melia azedarach; assembly: GCA_028052125.1. Taxonomy (NCBI): domain Eukaryota; kingdom Viridiplantae; phylum Streptophyta; class Magnoliopsida; order Sapindales; family Meliaceae; genus Melia; species Melia azedarach. The sequence goes on along the minus strand of CM051394.1, from coordinate 2,142,015 downwards.
GATTTATTCATTGAAAAACTTAAAGAATAATTGTTTTACGTACCACGAACGCTTACAAGCAATTATACGTTATAAATAATTAAAAAAAAACATGACAGTACCATTAATTTTTGTATAAATAAAAAAATTGAAAAGAATAGCATTTGCTTATTTTTCTTTTAACATATCACATACAATATTAAAAATAATTTTCTCGTGGCTCCGAATTTTCAAAAATGGTGGACAATTTTAAGCCGATAAAATATCTGTGTGTGTGCAAGGGAGAAGAGAAGAGATTATTATTATTATAGTTTCTCTAATACATTGCATGCACCAAACTTTTACTTCATTCTGAGTATTAATTATATATTAATTGTGCCTATTTTCATTTTTAACTTACAGATGAGATCAGAATATATACATATTGTCCATAGATAATGACACTAACTTAAAGAAATATCTGTTTTTACACCATCAAATTCATGTATATCAGTTTAATTTCAAAAACGTAATAAATCTATTATAAAAATTTTATTATGACCATTTGATTAGAAACTTTTCAGTGCGACCTAAAAAATATGAGGAGAATAAATGTCACACAACAATATCAAAGTCATTCCAAATCAAATTATGATACAAGATTAGCTAATTAAATATATGCATGGAACTTAATAAACAAAGGTTTAAGGGAAACAATAAAATAATAATTAAATCAATAGTCGGTGTATTGTATATAATATTACAAATAAATAACGTCGAGAAACTCTCCGATCTCCCCTCCGCAACAATTCATTCCATACAAATTACTCACAGATTTACTAAAATTTGAATTCGGAAAAAATTAATCATCCTCAATTAGTTACCAGAAAATATAATTTTATGTAATATATAAATTAAGAACCGTTGGGTGATACTGATTTGTTGTAATGTAATAATAATGCTGAAGGGACCAACAATAAAACAAGTAAAGCTGTACATATATTAATAAAGAAATTTTGGCAAACTGAAAATAGACAAATAAAATTTTATATGTATATACATATATATGCGTGAATCATGTGATCATCCCATCAAAAGTCGCAGTATGTATGATAATAAATAAATGATAATACTTTTAATTAAAAATAAAGAAATAAATAAATAACAATAACAAGTGAATGAGTAATTGCATGTGTATGTTAAAGAGAAGACATGTTATCGTTTCGCCAGCATATGATGATTAATTCCGAATTTAGCTACAATATTGTGAATAAATAATAGTATCAATTAATTACGAAATTTTGATCCGAGTGTAATATTACGTGTGTGGAAAATGTAATTGAGAAAAAGGGGAAAGGGCTGAGGCCCAAGAGCCCAGAGCCTGGGAGAGACTGGTAGTCCATACTCTTTGTCCGAATGACAGACACCAGACCATTGACATCTAAAAGTAATGAGGTAGAAGACAATACAAAATCTTCTTGGTAATGGGAGCAAACAAAATATATGTGCCATGAAATAATAAGTCAAGTTTTGAAGGAAGTACTAATAAGTAAAATAAATGAATAAAAGGAGGGTCCATTTGCGGAGACGAGAAAAAAAACAGGCAAATAATGAAATGGAAATTTTGCTGGTGTTTGGAATCATGGAAAATAACAAGGAAAAGTTGAGAGTGAGATGCCGTGGCAGTGCCACTGTTTAGTCCCAAGGGAGGTATTTCATATATTTTGTATGCATGCTTGGCTGAAGGTACGACAAATTAAGCATGCCGCCTATGCCTGCATGGAGTGGAATTTGTGAAGATCATTTCTGAAGCTAGCTATGATCACGTGGTTGGACAGAAAAAGAGAAAGATGAGATCGTTGTTACGTGGGTGACCGGTGGCTATATTACCAAAATGAACTAATTATGACTTCTATTATTTTGAAGTTCATTTTGTGCTTATTTATTGTCGTTACCTGATACATTAATTGAATTAGCCTTGGGTTTCTCGATTAATCATTTGTTTAGGCTGTATTACCTAGGTTATGCGCAGAATACGAATTAATGTAGAGAGGTGAGCCATGCAATTTGTCGTTGAGGAAAGCACCAAATACCCGTGTAATTAAACAGAACAGATACAGATAGGCTGTCTGAGAGTTTGCTTGTTATTTTTCCATGATGCCAAACAGCCCTAAAAGAATTGCCATTTTCATGTATATATATATATATAGAGAGAGAGAGAGAGAGAGACAATAATATATTGTCGATACATTCGTCATGGCGTCTTACAGTTATATCGTCTCGTCTGCCTTCAATCTTAATTAAAATGCGCAAAGGCATCCAACTATCCAACTGCCTCATTCCGTGTGACGTCTGGAGTAATTTGTAGCATCGGACTTAATAGTTTTTTAATTCCTTTGCCAAATTGTAATAATTGTTTTCTATCAGTTATCTACAATTAATATATATATATCTTCGGCTTTTCATTTTATTTTTATTTAAAAAAAACCATCTAAACTTGACTTATTTTATGGAATTTTGTATTTGTCTGCAATGCATTGTTATTTAAAAATACACTGAATGTCTGATGCCTGTTTTGGTATGGGTACGGGTCTATTCGGACGAAAGAGATGGACTTGTCTTCTATTTGCTGTGCTTCTTGGGCCTCAGCCTTTTCATACATATTATTGCATCATCGAGCTAATTCGTTATTAATTCCTAGAGTTGTTGGGGCTAGAATTCTTTATTTAGGTAGCTTAGTCGGCATTAATTTTTATATAACTTATCAATTGATTAATGTCATCTCATTCATATATATATATATATATACACACACACATATATTATATTGTAATTTTTTTATATGTAGCATTTTTTTAAGTAATATGTTAATGTCATTATTGGGTTGACTTTATTGTTTTATAATTATCATATCAATTCATAAACTATTATTATCTCAATTTTAATATAAAAATTATTTTATTTTACAAAAATCAATTTGGTGACAATTCAACATAATTTCCAAGGCACGAATATGAGAATGTAAATTTGAGATATTGTTTGATGCTAAAGTCATAATTTTTCGATATCTTTTTAGCTATATATATATATATATATATATATATCATAATTTTTTAAAAATACAAACTGTTATTACAAATTATAATTAAAAAGATAGTACTTATTGATAAAAATATAAAAATTTTAGAAAATAAAATAATATATATAGATCACATAATAAATAGTATTACTGTATCACATCAATTTGTATATCATAACTAATAACTATATATATAAAGAATTTATTTCTCTACCCATACTTAAAAAAATGATTTTGTGACTCTAAAAGGTCAATAAAATAGTTGAATTAATGCTATCAATACGTTAACTAATAATTCTTTTAACAATTATTTATTATATGTATATGTGTGTGCATATTGAAACTTGTGTAGTTATTTTGTTTGGTTGTTTGTTTTTTTGCTTGTGTCTCACTTCTTGATTCCAATCGCATCATTAGAAGAGAAGAAACAACAACATGTTATCATGTCGTAGAAACTAGAAACTTTGTTTATACATTTACTTATAAAAAATTTCAGATTATGATAACTGAAAAAATTTTAAAATGGATGATAGATACATAACATTAATTAGGATTGTTATGGGTAGATATTCTCAATTATTATCTAGCTAGTAACTGGGGTGACATATTATTGATTAAGACTAGTGATTATTTTGCACAAATTAAGCAAGCAGGCTCGGTCAGTTATAATTTTGGCTGGATGAAAGAAATCAATAAATTAAGCTTTAAATAGCATATATGACAACGTATTACGCATGCACGCATTTGGCAAAAGGCTGCTGGCTGCATATCATTATCATCGATTGAGCACCAATGTCGTAACTGGCTAATTGACAACACTTGAAAAGAAAAAGAAAAAGAAAAAGAGAAAGAAAACCAAATGATTTTGCTACTTTATGAAATTAATTAAAGAAAGGAAAACCTATCCGCGCATATATGCTACATGGAGCTGTCTAATCATCGCTCTCAAATATTGTAGGATATATTATTGATTATTGATTATTGAGAGAGGTACGTAGCTAGCTGTCGCTTCCATCAATCAATAGTATGGAGGCGATGAACAATCAATGTCGATTTATATATAAGACAACAAACCGGTGCGCAAACAATAACAGTAAAATTAGAAAATAGTTCGAGAGAGGATCCAAAGCAAAATACAGTGATACTTGAAATCTTGCGTGTCCTCTAGTCGACCACGCCCGGGTGAGGCTTGAAAATGATGGGTTCGATTCCATCAGCCATTAAAATGAAAACACACACACAAACACTAACACTAATACTATAATTAATATATATATATATATGTATTAATTAGTTGAATTTCGTTTTAGCTAGGTAGAGATTAATTGAGTCCACCGTTAGATGTCAGATAATTAAGGAAAAATAAACAATTAATTAAAAGGAAGGGAATATGTATATATAATATAATAAATTAAATATAAAACAATTAAATGAAATAATTCGTAGTACGTTCACTGATAGAGTTTCTCCTCTACAATTATTAATGTTCGTTTGCGCGTGAAACATGCATGGCCTATATACTGCAAACATTGATTGAGAAAGCACATGTAGTGATGTTCACGTGAATGCCTTCTTGTATTAAATTATTATTTTTTTTTCACTCCTGTCATTGTCAAATATTCGCTCCTTTATTAATCAATCCTCCATCTATCCCACATCACTTTCTTTGGCTCTATTAATTTATGGTCCACGTCAGCGATATTTTTCTCTTTTATCATGAAACCGTTATCATGCTAATTAACGTTATTGTCGCTATGTGTAATATAATATAATATAATCTAGAGGTTCTTATCTTTTCTTTAAATAATGTCGATGGGAAACTCCAAACCTTTTCCCTCAATTTGTCTCTCCTCCTCCTCAACATTATTCATATATATATAGTACACGTACATATACGTAAGCCTTAAAGAAAAACAAATTCTTCAATTAATTAATTGATTAATTAAACCCTAAAACCTAAAGTCTAAAACTACTTCAATTATTAAAGACAATGCAACAAATGTCATAATATGCGTGATCGCAAAACAAATCTTACCAAATCAAAAGGCCAAAAAGAAATTGATTAAAAAAATTATTAATGCACAAGTAAAAATTTACATCTTCATATTGATTGATCATAAAGAAATAAAAAAAAATTATTGTCACTAGACAATGACATTTCATCATGTCACGTATAAGTGGAGATTTTCAGGACATATCTCTCTGTGGGTTCCACTTCCAACCTGGCTTTTAGCCGCCGCCCGACACTTGCTTGTCTCTCTTGCTCCCGTCCTCCGCCTGCCCTCAATTCGGAGATTCTTGACTCTATTATTTCCTCCTCCTTACCGGATATTTAATTTCGAGCCCGCACATGGCGTAGGGTCACTTTTACGAGAGAATGCCCAATTCTTTTTTATTATTTGATTTAATATTTTAATATTTTTTATTATTTTTATAATATTTCAAATTTTTTTATTAGTTAACAAAATTAAGAATAAAAATATATGAGTCCCTAATATTTTATCTATTAACTTATATAATTTTAATATTAATAAAAATATTTATAAAATTTTAATTTATTAAAAAATAACAATTATACTCTTATATAATAATAATTAAAAAAATTATTTTCAACTCTTAATTAATAATAACATATTTTATTTTATAACATATTAATAATTAATTTATAAAAATTTTTTTGAATATAAATTTATTTAAATTTTAAATCTTTTTTAACATGATATATATAAATAGAAAGATAAAATTTTATAAGTTTTAAAATAAATAAAATAAAAATAAAATTGATCGTTCAATTTTGTTTAATATTTAGATAATTCGTCATGTATAAAATAATTCAAAATTTAGATAAATTTTTATTTAAAAAATAATTTATAATAATTTATTTAATATTTAATATAAAAATATTATTTATATTGACTAACACATATGAAGAATAATATATTTTAAAAAAATTATATTAATTAATTACATAAATAAATCTATCTATATAAATTGACACGATAATATTATATTATATCACTATATATTCTACATTTTTATAAAATTATTTAGCTTAAAATATTGTTTTAGTTGTAAAATTCATTCTTTTAGTTTAAAATATTAATTTCTTTTTAGTTTTGATACTCATTATTATTTTAAATTATGACAAAAATTAATGACATACGAGCTCCTAAAATTTAACCCATTAACTAATTAATATTGAAAATTTTAATATATTATAAAATAAATAAATTTATATTTTAATTATAATATATTAATAAATATTAGTTATCAATGTGTTATAAAATAAAATATATTATTATTTTAATATTTATTTTCAATTAGTTGTTAAAAATATCTATAAAAGGCTCAATTTATTAAAAATAACGACTATGTCCTTATTTAATAGTAATTAGCTAAAACAATTAATAGTAGTTAGCTAAAAAATAAATAAAATATTAAATATATGATTTATTTTATTTATTTTCTAATACTAATGTAATATTGAATTGTTAATATATTATAAAATTTTATAATTATATTATAGTACAATAGTTATGATTATATATAATTATAAGTATTGTATTACAATATATTTTATTTATATATTAATATTTATTTATGAATTTTTAATATTATATTATAAAATATTATTATTTATTTATTTTAAAAATTATAAAATTAACCATTCATTTTATATTTAAAAGATAATTTATAAATTAATTATTAATGTATTATAAAATAAAATATAATATTATTTTAATATTTATTATCAGTTAGGAGTTAAAAATAATTTTTTTAATTATTAATAATTTTTTAGACTCATGTATTATTATTCTTAATTTTATCAACTAATAGAGGGAGATTCGAGATATTATAGAACAACAAAGAAATATCGGGGTATTAGATCAAACAACAACAAAAATCGGACATTCTTTCTCATTTTATTTCCCGTTTTTGTTTTGTTTAGTTTTTTTTTCTTTTTTCTCTGTGCCGCCGGGGACCGGCATCAATTCACCGACGGAACCCTAGAATTAAATGCACCCCCTCGCAAGACTCTCATGTAGGGATGGCAATTCGGATAAACGAATCGAATTTGTACCGATACGAATACGAATTCGTTTAATATTCGTTTGATACGAATACGATCCGTTTATTATTCGTATCCACTTTTTAAAATCCGTATACGATCCGTTTATTTAGATACGATTCGTTTAAGACACGATTATTTATTTAAGATCCTATTATTTGTTTAAAATACGATTCGTTTAAAAATAGTATATTTTATTAAATATAATATATATTTAATAATTAGATGCTTATATTAAGAGTTGTTTATAATAAATAAATTTATATTACATATTTTTCTAAAATTTATTAAAATATATTCGTTAAGTATACAATTTTTGTTTAGGACATGATTATTCGTTTAAGACACGATTATTCGTCTATTTCTGTAAGACAAAGTTATTCAATTATTCATTTAATTAATCGTGTCTTAAACGAATAAACGTGTTTTATATGTTAAACACGGATATGACACGAATAATAATCGTGTTAATACGAATACGACACGATTATTATTCGTATCAAGATTTTAAATACAAATCTGTTTAATGGCACCGAATTCATATCGAATAATCGTATTGTGTCCCAAAGTGCCACTCCTACTCTCATGTGTATGCAGCCTCCGCGGCCGCCTTTTCTAATTTTTGTATTTTCTACTGTAGTTGAGGTGTACTCCCGTCATTTTCAATTTTGTTTCAAATGAAACCAAATTCATTCGTCCGTCATTGACGGCGTTATTTCAACCTATGTTTGGAATTAAATTACCCCACTTCTCCGTCACCCAAAAACAGCTGAAGCATCGTAGACTGAAAACAATTGAATAATTCTATACTTACAATTTTTTACATAGATATATAATAATTGATTTACATGAATGTTATTTAGATTTACAGTACTGAAGGGAAAAAAAATTAAAACATTATTAATTAGGAATTTATATGTCTTAACTTCCATTCCATATACAAGATCAGTACTCATGCGTCATATCACGTCCATTTGCGTTATGCAGTGGAGTGGCCCTATTGATAAAGAGATTATTGGGCTCTGAATGAATACGGGACAAATAATCGCAGACATTTTATCTTTTTTTAAATTTATTTTAATTGTTCTTGTATTTTTCTCGCCTGTACTGCTGCATCATCTGCATGGGTCGTAGGCGTACCCCAACACGTGTTTTTAATTTGTTGCATCATGTACGAGTTAGTGCCGACGTTAACTTTTTAACTCAATTCATAAATATATGTGTATATATATATATATATATATATATATTAATTAATTGTTTGTTTCTCATGATCAATTAAAATATATATTAATTTAATATGTTTTTATGTTGTTTATCGTTACCCGTGTTTACAGCGCCCTTTTTTAATTAATTTATACTATTTTTAGCAAATAATTAAACGACTAACAATATTGAAAAATTTGCAACCAAAACAAAGAATTTTTGTCTTTTTTTTTTTAATTTGGATATTATAATATACCTGTAACTTTCGAAAAAAGAGTAAAGATCTCCTAAATAAATAAGATAAATTCTATATATAAGAAATAAAGTAATTTTATAATATTATCTTAGTTCAGTATAATTAGAATTTGTTAAGATTTAACACTTCAGTGTTAAGTTAAAAATTTTAAAGTCTTTTATTCAAACATAATTACTAAATTTTTAATATTAAGATAGTATTTATTTTTACTTTGTTTGCTTTTTGCTTTAAATTTTTTAATATAAATGTTATTTTTTTTAAAATAAAAAATTTAAAACTAATATATTAAATTGATAATATATATAAACATTACATAATAAATTAAATATATTATTGATAAATAAAATATTTAAATTATTAATATATATTTATTTAAATTTAAGTCAAAATTTTTAATTTAATTATATTAAAATATTTTAAATAAATATTTAAATATAAATTAAATAAATTAATCTTAAATATTTGAATGATTATATTTAGACTTTAGTAAAAAAAATAAACAGACACTTAGTTAAAAAAATAGAGTTTTTAAAACATCTCAATGATTGAAATTAAACTATAATTAGACTAAAAAATAAAGAGGTAATGGAGAGTAATTAGTTTCCTATCCGGATGTATTATAATTAATCATTTGAAAAAAAATAAAGATTTAAGAGAGATTATATTGATTTAGAAAATGAAAATTGCATAATAAATAATATTTAAAAGTACGACTCATCTGAGTCCCGATCTGAAATGAAGAGTACTAACTAGTTTGTCCCACGTGAAGATAGGTAGGTAGCTAGCTGGGGATTTAAGACTAAGCAAACAATGAAGTTGCAACTGTGTTCTCGTCTTTCAGACATAACGCATCACAAGTTCATCGTGCGAAAACTTTCTGACAAAATGTCTCTCTGGATGTCGAAAAATTGAGGCACAGCATGAATAACTTAATGCTTTGTGTTGGCCACTTTTTTTGAAAATTTTATGTTCCTAAATTTTAATTTTATTATTTTGGAAGAGTACTTCTTTTATAGTGACGTTAATTCATTTAACAAAAATTAATAGACAAAATTCTACTACGGCAGGTGATTGAGCGAGTAGTGGCGCCAATATTTGATAAAAACTTTAATTACTTTATTAATTAATTTAGACAATCGTTGTCTCCGTGGTCCCATATATACATGTACATATCTGTGGGGTCCCATTTGTGGTCCGTTCATGATTCACACGTGTCTCATAAATACTCCTTTTCCAATCTTCTTTAGATTTTTTATATATATATATATATATATATAATCCAGTAAATTAAATTAAAAACAAAAATATAAACTGGATCGTAAGTTGGGAAAGGTAAATTAATACGCGTATTATTTAATTGCCACCTTCCTTTCTTATGGGATAGAATCACGGGCTACTTTCACTAGTCTCTCTCTCTCTGTGTTCTCTGATGAGATTCGAATCACTAGGTCTTCTAGGTTACCGTATTGCCTGTTTCGTTGCGTGTGCAGGTCCCATCTGTTTCCATTGTTTCAGAAATTTAACAATTTGCCGGTTAATTTAATGTCACTGTTGTCGTTTTACCTTACTTAGTGGCAATTTTTCTTTCGTGTCCCATTTCTAGTGGCACGCTAAAATCGTGTTATTTGTTCATTTTTCTCTTTCTTTTTGGAGTTTTCTTTCGTATACGTACAATATGTATATTTCCATATTCGGAGTTTTCTTTTTCTTTTATGAATTTCAATTCATAAATATATAATATTAACAACAACATGTGAGAGGTATAACATTCTTACCTTAGAATGTTTGGAATTTAATTATTATGTTTTTATTTCATTAATTGTCGCCTCCAAAATTTCAGTTTTCATAGCTAAGCTATATTGCTTTCCTTCTTCACGCACTCATTTTTTCACGGCTAGCTTGAAAGAATTATATTATATTATATATATATATATATCCCAAATTAGTTATATATGTACGTACAAATTAAGGTCATCAATTTTAAAGATGACGAGTTAATAAATGGGCGCATAACTCCCAATATTAGGTACCCTAACAACCAAATCATTAAGTGTTCTAAATATCAAATAAGAGAACGTTGATTAACAATGGAGAAATAAAAAAGTGCGGAACCACGATAATGTAAATAATACAAGATTAAACTATATCTAATTGGAAGCCTGATCCGGTTACAGAAATAGGATACTAATTTTCCGACAGAAAGAACATATTAATATTAATTTTGTAACATTTATAGAAGCTTACTCTACTAATTATAGAAATAATAACTTGCATTAGATAATTAATCCGGCTGACATACTATCCTGAGAAGTTGCACATGGCTAGCTACGTACTGCTTTCCGACCAGGTTTTCTTAATTAATAAAGTACTACTGAGAGGTTGTCCCGGTAGTCTTTCTCCGCTTAGGCTTGGGAGTTTCTTCATGCGTCGTGGTCGACGACGACGAAGAAGAAGAAGAAGAAGAAGGCTCCGGAGAGCTACGCTTATTGGTAACACCAACAGGCTTAAAATGAACTTTGCCAAGAAGGTGAGGAAAATTAAGCTTAGCTTTTGAACCGCGAATGTCAAAAGCAGCTTTATCATAAGCCAAAGCTGCACCCTCAGGCGTATCATAAGTTCCAAGCCAAACTCGCGCCCCATTCTTCTTGGGATCTCTTATCTCCGCCGCATATTTCCCCCACGGCCTTGTCCTGACGCCCCTGTAATGAGCCACCTTCGGTTTCGCTGCGGCCGTATGGTTTGGCGTATCATGGGTGGTTTCGGTTGGTTTAATTGGATCAAACGAAATCCATCCCACGTTAACGGCGTCGTGTATATTAGGTTTGTGAGCCAGCTGATCATAGGAGTTGGTGTTACTCACGGGTGATGGAACAAAATCATCCAAGGATTTGTCTGTAACCAAAAAACTGCTGAAACTCGAAGTTGGTGAAGAACACAGGGTCAGGGGCCCAATATTACTACGGTTTGTTTGTAAAGGCAATGACGTGAGAATGTCAAAGTCATTGTCGAAGAGATTTTGAAGAACATCAAAATCCCATTCCGAGAAATTATTATTTTGTAATGGAAATTTTGTGGAAATATCACCCAACTCAAATTCATCATCAAGTAGGTGATGGCGGACTGACTCCAAAAGAGCCGAATCCGATTCTGAAATATTTTCTCGAAACATTTTCTCTAATGTTTCTTTTAGCCTTAATTATTTGCAGAGTGTGTATCGAAATGAGTTATTGGCTGTAGAATTCAATCAAAAGGAGAGAGTTAATTCACGTATTTATATACACGTTCGGGACTTAATTTATTGCCAAAGGTTTACGTTAAAATATTAGTAGTGTGTCTTTTTTATTATTTTTTTCTTGTGGTCCATAATCCATTGTGGTCCTAATGAGAGGCACACTTGGCTATAAAATATAAATATAAACTTTTATTTTTTAAAATAAATCAATAGATTTAGATATACCTCTTTGTCATTTATATAGATCTTATTGCTAAGAGGCTTAATTTACCTTCTTTATATAATTTATTTACTTTTTGTTACATGTATAATTATTAATTGCTTTAATTCTATGTGATTTTTCCCTGTTGCTGTGGGCTTAATCTCGTGTTTTGTGTGATTGGCATTCTCATTTTTCTTTTTTTCCTTTCCTTTGTTAATTATTTTTTCTATACATAATCTATATTTTAATCAATATGATAAATAACATAATATTAAATAATAAACTTTATTTAATTATTATTATATATCAATAATAAAATTCATTATTATTTCACACATTTTTAATTATTACTTCATGTATATATATATAATTATATTATAAACTATAAAAGTTATCGATTAATCACTATGTAATTAAATATAGTACTGTCATTAATTTACTATTTGATTGAGTGAAATAGGACGGCAAATGACATTTTTGTCATTATCTACATAGAATATTTGGATGATGTCATGTGATATTGAGCATAATATATATATATATAAGAGATATTATCCTATTCCTCTTCTGAGATTTGAAATTGTATCACTTAGATGAAAACTATGGAGAATGTATCACATATCTCCCCTATAAGGTTAGTCAACTAACTTCAAATGGTGAATTCACTATAATACCCTTAATTATTATTTTTTTAAAATATATTTTTTAATATTTATTTTTGACTTATTTTGTGTGCTAATTAATTCAAATGTATAAAATAAATAAAATAACAATATAATAAAATAGAAGATAAGAAAACTAAGAACTTGATTTGAAGTATAATTTTTTGAATAATTGTTTTCTAAATAAAGTACAGAGATACATATAATTAATAAAATTGATTAAAAAAATAAAAAAATAAAATTTTTCTAACTTCTTTTTCATTGAGTAAGAATTTAGGAAAATAAAATTTTCTTCTTTAGATAAAATAATAAATATTAAATAATAATTTTTTGCTTATTTATCCTCACACACAATGGTCAACTAACGATCAAATATAAGTATAGGGGAGATAAGTGATATATTTTTTATAATTTCTATCTAAATAATATAATCTCAAATCTTAGGGGAGGAATGTGATAATATCCTTTATATATACACTTCACATGGTTTGCTTATAATTAAGTAAAATGAACAACACTATAATGGACGTATTGCTCATGACATAAAAAGGTGAATAATAAGGCCAAAATTTAATTTTAACTCTTCCTTAATAAATTATTTTTAGACGCGCCATCAACCATACAATAACTTGACAGCACTAACTTTAAAACCCAGCATGTCATTATCACACATATTTTACCCGTGTAATTGTTGATTAGTCATTACTTAATATTTCTGTAATTAATAGCATCTTTGCTTAAAGATAATTTGTTTATGCTTACATAAAAAGATTTTTTATTCAGATAAGGTTAAAGGACATGGTCCCCTAATTAAAAGCTTTAATACAAAGCAATAATGGTACGGGTTCTTGTCAAGGATGCAATTGTATATCGATCGACTTATTTTGGATACATATAAAATATTTTAATTGGAATACTCGGGTGGGGTTAGATTTTAATTGAAATTAATCTCAAAATAGTCACAAGAGATGCTATATCTAAAGTAATGTGACAGTTTTTTTAAAAAAATTATTAGTAGTTGTCCTACTTAGTATTAGATTACTCTTACTAAATAAAATTTTGATCCATCATTGCAATCTTAAAAAAAAAAATATATATATATATATATATATATATATCATATTAGATTTAGTAGATTCATATCTTCAAAAGAAAATACGAGTTTTTTCTTTGAGAGTATATATACGGGCTAGACTTAGTTGAAGGGTCTGCACATTTTTTCAACCAAAAGTATGAATAAAATTATTCAAAGAAATAAATAGTATTTATTTTTTAATTTATGTTTAAAAATTTATTAAAAATATCTAAATTATTATAAATGAAATGGATTTAATCCCATTTTCATTAAAGAAGTTTACTTAAATTTTTTATGCATTAAATACATTAATTAATAAAGAAGCATTAACCCTTAAAGAGGTATAAGTCCCTAAAATGACAAGCTTCTAAAGAAGTATTACCCGTGAAGTGGTGCAAAAATCTTAAAATAAAAAAAGTTTACAAAATATGCATATATACATTCATTAATATATTAATTAATAAAGAAGCATTAACCCTTAAAGAGGTACAAGTCCCTAAAGTAACAAGCTTCTAAAGAAGTATTACCCCTGAAGTAGCACAAAAATCTTGAAATAAAAAAAGTCTAGAAGGGGATACATTAGTTACATTTATATATGAAAAATCGAGATTTGGTGTAAACTTGGTTTTGTGTCGATTGAATAAGAATAAAATATTCTCAAAATTCTCGATTGATATGATATGCTGATTTTTCCATTCATTCCTTTCAGGATCAGTCGTGGTCTTCCAAACTCTTTTGAAGATCTGGACGAATCCTTTGCTTCATATAAATGTGTAGAAGATGTTAGCCGTACTTAAAAGCCGAGTACTCTACCAAAATCTTGAAATAAAAAAAATCTACAAAATATGCATATATACATATGATGTGGGATCGTAATAAAATAGTTATCAACAACGTATTTTTATCTATAGTATCTACTAAAATTATGAGTGATGATTACAATTCACAAATTATGAATGAATATAGACTAAGACATGATTGGCCTCAATGGGAAGAAGCAATTCACGCAGAATTTGCTTTTCTTCCCAAACATAGAGTATTTGGACTTGTAGTCCAAACACCTGAAGATGTCAAACTTCGTTGAATATAAATAGGTATTTGTAAGGAAACATAATGAGCATAATAAGATCATTAGATATAATACACATTTCATCACTTAAAGTTTTTCTTTTAGAATTAATTTTGACGAAACTTGTTTTCATATAAGGATGTTATTACATTTTAGTTCTAATAAGTTTGACGGTTTCAAAGAGACTTGATATGCATTTTATGGATATAGTGACAACTTATTTATATAGGTCACTTGATGCTATTATTTATATGAAAATTCCTAAGGATTTAAAATAGCTGAAACATATAAATCAATAAATTATTATTTATATTCAATCAAATTACAGAAATCCTTGTATGGATTAAAGTAATCTAGGCACATGTGATTATAATCTCTTGAGCAAATACTTGATAGAAAAAAGGATATGTTAATAATTCTATATGCCCATATGTATTTATAAAGAAATTAGAATCTAGATTTGCTATTATAGCAATATTTATTGATGACATGAATTTAATTGAAACTTCTGAAGAGTTCTAAAAAACGTTTGAATACTTGAAAAAGGAATTTGAAATGAAAGATCTGAGAAAAGCCAAACATTGACCAGGCATACAAATTGAGCATAAGTTTAATGAAATATTTATCCATCAATCTACTTGTGTAGAAAAGATTTAGTATAAACAAAGATTAGCTATTAAGCACACCTACGGTTGTTCAGTCTCTTGATCTTAAAAAAAAATTATTTTTGACCTAAAGAAAAAATGGAAGTAATATTGGATCCAGAAATATCATATCTCAATATCATTGGTGCTTTATTATATTTGACACAATGGTACTAGAACAAACATAACATTCTTTATGAACTTATTAACCAAATTTAGTTCAGAACCTACTTAATGGCATTGTACTGGCATTAAACATATTTCTAGTACCTTCATAGAAAGGTAGATTTGAGATTATTTTATTCTAATAAACCAACTCAAAATGCAGATTTGTTGGTTTTACAAATGTTGATTATCTCTTTGATCCTCATAAAGCTCGTTAAAAAATCAGATATATTTTCACCTATAATAATACAACCATTTCATGATAATTTATAAAGCAAACTCTTATTCCCACTTCTTTTAGTCACTCTGAGATTCTAGTATGCATGAAGCAAGTTGTGAATGAACATGAAGCATTGTCTTCATATATTACAGTTGAAACATTTATTGTAGTAGATAGCTTGCATGTACTCTGAATGTGATGCATATACCCTAAAGCAACCAGTTGATGTTGAACGGATACGTTATACTGAAAATTTTGCTGATCTCTTTATCAAGTCATTGTCATCTTGAGGGAAAGAATATTTTTTTAAGGGGAATATAATCTTTGAAGAAATATGAGAAATATACTGACAAATGGTATGTTGTATTCTTTTTTCCTTCAACCAGGTTTTATCCTACTAGGTTTTATTGAAAAGGTTTAACGAAGCAACATTATGCACATTTAATATCTAGTGATGATATTTCCTCAAGTGCAGAATCTATTCCAATAAAAATGGTGTAATCTAAGGAGGAGTGTTATAAATGAAATGGATTTAACCTTATTTTCATTAACAAAGCTTACTTAAACTTTGAATGCATTAAATATATTAATTACATTAGGTAATTTGCACCCACAGTATACTATATATACGTGTATACTCTTGTATCAAATTGATATGAATTGAATCCTCCTTGAATTGAATAGAGTAATTGAATTGTCCAATTAATTTCAGCTGTTGAATTTAACAATATCGAAAGAAATCTGCGCATTTTAGGTTTATATTATAATTAAAATATTATTTGCATACTTATATTTATTTTATTTATAATTTGAGCTAATAGTTTACAATATAAATGTAATTAAGTTACAAATTTTAACTTAAATATAAATAGCTAACTGCGAATAAATTAGATATTTTATTTCTCAATTATACACTTAGGTAGCATTTGTAGAATTTAACTAAAATATTAATTTGAATGATATATATATATTTTTTAAAAACTTCAGAAAATAATTACTAAATTATTTGTTTTTAAAAAATATAAAGTCTCAAAATTGATATTTTGGCATATATACTCTTTTAAATAATATACTTATATTTTGTAATAATTTTAATTATATTAACACAATAATAAGTAAGAACATTATTTTCTTAATATTGTTTATAAAAGAATAATTAGTAGATTAAATAATATTTAGTAAATTATATAAAACTAGAAAGCAACATGATTCTCTTGATTAAATATTTAGCTAATCCCAAAGATTTAACTCTTAAGAGACCACATACACCATAATTTTGTTTTAATACATTATCTTTCCTAACAAAGAGACTGTTAAATGAAACTCTATGATTTTTATCAAATAAATAATAATCACAAGGTTAAATGAAGTACTTTTCACCAAAGGAATATAATTCTTCTTGACAAGAATTTATAGTTTCTTCTCACTTATATAACCAAGTCGCTTATGCCATAAATTTGGTGAAGGATTAATTGATGCTATATTGATATTGTTAACTCAAGCTTTCCCATAAGTTTTGTACAAGCTACAATAAATCTTTCCTTTTGCAATGATCATCAACCTTTTTTAAAGTTTTCATCTGCTATTGCCTAAGTAATTTTGATAGCCTTGAGTATTCAGAGCATTCATTAAGATCAAATTGAAACGTAATTCTGGAACATGTCTCACATCTTTTAATATCAATTGATAATCAGCATCAGTTTCAATGCAAATATCTCAAATTCCAAAGATTTTGTAGTAAAATGAATTTCTCATCTTCATCGAACCAAGTCTTCAGCTTTATAAGTGGTAAATATCCCTGCATTTGGAGCGATGTGGATAAAAACTCCTGAATCAACCACTCATTCAACCATAGTATCATTAACATGCAAACATTCATCAACAAGCAACTATACATCCTCGTTCTTTGTGACTGTTACAGCTTTGTTGTTATTGTCTTTTTTGTCTTCTTATCGTCATTTTATTACTCTTCTGGTTTTAATGCTCGATAATTCTTCTTTATGTGGCCTGGTTTTCTACAATGAAAACAGATAAAATTCTTACCTTTAGATTTTGATCTCCTTTTAAACTTGTCGTTATGATTTTTTTTCTCCTTGATTTCTGCTTCTCCTTCTATTATTAGTAACAAGTGTTAATGATTTTCTATCGCGTACTTTATTTTGTTGAAAAAATATCAATTTTATCCTTAATATATTTTGATATTACATTTATATCTCTATTATTTTAAAAATTATACATTTAGCCACTGTTATTATAACATTAACCTTAAAAATTTAATTTTTTAGTATAAATGACTTTATTATCCTTATAGTGATAATAATGATGTCATCTAATTTTTAAAAAATAAAATAAATATCAATTTTAAAAAACTCAAACAAATATTGAGAATAAAATTATTTTAATAAAATTAATTTCAAATTAAAAAATTATTAAAACTAAAAAACTAAATTCATAATATAAAAAATTTATTTTTTTATTTTTTATTTTTTTTCAGTAAAATCAAATATCAACTAAGATAATGAAATATAAATAAGTTTATTTATTTTCATTTTTAAATTTTTACAATAAGATCAAATAAAAATAAAAATAATAAATCTAAATAAGTTTATTTTTTTTGAAGTTTTTTTAATTTTACAATAATGTCAACTAAAAATAATATAATAATACCTAAATTTATTGTAAAAAATCGTTTACGAATAAGACGTTTTATAAAACCTAATTATAAATATTTTTTTGTAAATTTTTGTAATGCAAAAAAATATTATTCAATAATTATTTGTCAAAATAGAAATTAAAAATGAAAGCAATTAGAGTTTTAATAAAAAAAAGTTTATTTTATATATTTTTGTATTAGTTTAAACCCAATACAAATTTAATTTAATTAAGGATAAATGTATCAAATGATAAAATATACTAACATTTAACAGCCTGTTATAATGGTAGGGAATAAAAGTATAATTTTGAAATAGTAAGAATGTAAGTGGTAATATCAAAGTATATTAAGGATAAAATTAATATTTTTTGTATTTTATTTTTCAAATAAAATTAGAACTAGAGAGACAACTTCAAATTATAAAGCGTTTTTTTACATAAGTGAGAGTTGTAATGAGATGATCATAAGACAAAAGAAGTGCTGCCATCCAAAGTACAAATTTTTCTTCTTCAATGAAATTCACATTAGACTTTAATAGTGTATAGATCGTACCATTGAAGTTGCTCAAGAATTGTAGCATATCTATATTCTTAGGCTTTTGCATTTGATACAACTCTTTTCATAAGTAGAGTTTGTTGGAGAGATTCTTCGACATGTAAAGTATTTCTAAAGTATCCCAAGTTTTTTTAACTGTCTTGCACTCTTTAGAATTGATATTTTGCAAAATGTTATCTGACACATTTAGATGAATAATGTTCGCTACAGTCTCATCATATCTTTTCACTATTCATTAGTGCTTTATCAAACTTTTTTCTCTTTGCCTAATAAAGCTTTGTGGAACTTTTGTTAGATGATAAGATGTTTCACTCTCATTTACCAAAGGAAAAAATTGTTGTTGCTGGTGAACTTCTCAATCTCAACTTTTTGGCCAGCCATATTCAATTCTATAGTATCTACTACAGTACCGTATGTGTTATAGTATTCAATATGATCTTTTACAGTACATGTACTCCCTTTGTGTTAGTACATGTCTTGCACGATACCGACCCATAATACAATGACACCTTTCATAATAGTATTGTCCTACACAATAATGGTGACTTTAACAATAGTAGTTGTCCTTAGTGTCGGCGGCTACAGTAATCTCTTATGATGCTATAACTATAGTGTACAACAGTGATGTTTGCAGTATCGACAGTTACAGTACATACTAATAATTTTTTAACAGTGACGATATAGTGACTACAAATAATTTTTCTTCAACAATACTTTAATTCTAATTGTTAGAAAAAATTAAACACAACGAAAATAATAAAAATAAAAATAAAAGGGATAAGACCAAAATTTTTAATGTAAAAAATCTTTAAGAGAAAAATTATGAGATGATAATAAATAACTCAGACACAAAATTTTTACTATCTCAAAATGTGAGTATAATAAAATCTCTCAAATATTATGCACAAAAAATTTGAGAAATTATTTTGGTATACAATTCTCATAATTTCTACAAAAATTTTCTCCCTTGCATAAATTCTCTCTTCTCTATTACCTTCTCTCCTTCACTTTTACTGTCTTTGCGTTGCTTGCTTTCCTCACTTCCTCGCTTACCTTCGGAAGCATCAAGAACCTCTATTTTATAGAAAAAGGGGAGAGGAGTCATCAACGTCATGCATGATTAACCAATTTTTCAAATATGTTGGAAACATTGCACATGCGCCGAATTTTCTATGCCAATCTCAATAAAATCTCACTATATGCAATAAAAATTTGTGCATGTGTCTGCGTAAATTGAAATTTTTTTCCTACTTTCTCACAAAACACCGCATCAAAGTAAGCTTGGAGAAACATTATACGATAAGTAGTTCATGCAATTTCAGTTACAAATTTATTTTTGTATTTCCAATGACATTATTTTATCACATTTTTATTTCTTTGATTGTAAATTTTGGTAGCTAGATTCACAACATTGCGGCGCCTAATACTGCCAATACTGCAAGTCTTTTACCGTTAGAACATACATGATAATTTACATGAAATTCTCCTAATGTTCGTTAAAATAACAAAATAAGGTAGAAGTTTGTTTATTACATTGATTAAATCCCGCAATCAATTTAAAAAAAAATCGGCTCAAATCCTCGATTGACGTGGTAATATACTTTAACGGTGTAATGGGATTACAAATAATATCATTATTTAATGAGTAAATATTATAACCCCTTTACATTTAACACGAGTCACATCCTTTTCTTTCCTGATACCATAAATAACATTTTATAAATAAGACAATAAACTATATATATATATATATATATATATATATATATATATATATATATATATAAGATAAGACAATTAAACTCTAGCTTCGATTGCAAACGCTTCGTCCTATCTAGCCAACTTTATCATATGCTGTTAAAGAAGGCAAATTCAATAAGCATTCTCTATAGGGACATGTTTTAAATAAATAGATATTCTATAATATTTTCTATTTTAGAAAACATTAAAATTCAAAAACATTATCTATTTCTGCTGTCTTGTCTTCGTCCTATATTCAGTTTCGATCAATAATAATAATTAAGTATTATTATTATTATTATTATCATTATTATTATTATTATTATTATTATTTGTTTTTGGTGGTCCACTTCATGATCTAGATAGCTAGCATTTATGTCTTACAAAAACCGTTATGTTCTTTATGTATACGTTCAACATTACAGCTACAACGTACTTTCAGCTTAAGCATTGGAATCTGAAGTCTAGAGCTGACATTGCCTCCATTTCTCGATCGTTTCATTTTTATTTTTTATTTTTTAGTTTTTCAATCTTCCAAGATTCGAATCGTTCTATATATATATAAGTTCTCTTTTAATTTCTTATCTACAGCTTCTAGACGTTATCGTGTCCCAAGGTCCTCGAAATTCTATTTTCCTATATATATATATGTATATATATTCATTCCCCTTCAAGTACATATATACGTGTCAGTGAATGCCAGTATCATTATATTAATAGGGGAATTACCACTGCCCCATATTGAACTCAGTCATAACACATTTTCTGTAAAATTTAACAATTTTTTATTAGTTTTTAATTTTACCCTTAAATAATCGAAATGGACTAACCTCAATTTCAATTTACTATAAAAGAAAAACATGTAGTGGGTGGGGGTTCAAACCTCACTTGTAAATTAAAAAACTTAAAATTTTAAATAAAAATTATTTTAATTAATTAATTTATGTAAAAAATTCATAAAATTTTCAAAATTTATCATAATATATAGATATTTAAAAAAATTATTTAATTCATGAGTTTTTTAACTTATAAATTATGATTGTTTGAATAGAGAGAAGATGTAATAAAAAAAAATAAAAATAGGATAGGGATTAATAAATTAGTGGTAAGAAAGAAAAACAAAAAAATATATAAAAATATCTAATTAAATAAATTTTTAAGAATTTTTTATATTTGTTAGATATAATTTTGATTTTTGATAAACACTTAATTAAAGAGTAGTGATTTTAATGTAACATTTTGCATTAACAAGAGGGTCCATATACAATTCAGTGTGTATAAATATTAAAATTATGTTAATTTAAAAAAAAAAAAAAGTATCAGGTGAGTCATAGTTCAAATATATTTTTCTAGTTTTAATGTCTTACCTCTATCAAATTCGAACTTGGTTTGTTTACAAAGCACGGGGAAATATATATTTAACTGATTAGTGTGTATAAATAATTCTAAATATTAGATTTATGTTTTTTTTTTTAAAAAGTAAAGGGTGAGTCATAGTTCAAATATATTTTTAATGTCTTACCTCTATCAAATTCAAACTTGATTGATTTAAAAAGTAGAAAAAGTAGCTTACCAACTAAAAAAAAAATGTTGCAATTGCAAGTGTTTTAAAGGCAAGACTTCGAGAAAGAATGTTAAATTTTTTAAATATAATAAGTATTATAATTTTCTAGCCAACCCCAAAATGTTATAAAAATATATTTATTGTAGTTTTGAAAAATAAAAAGAGAAATTATTATTTGTTAGTTTTATAACATTAAACTAAATTTTGTAAAACAAATTGTATATTTAAACTAATAATTATTTATAACATTAAATTAGTAATTATTTTCTATAAAAAGTTAAAAATAATTTTTTGTTTGATTAAAATATAAATTGTAAATTCAAATTAATTCTATAATTATATATATAAAAAATTTATATAATTATAAATATACATATATTTGTAACGTTAAAGTAACAATGATTTGTAAAAGACAGAGTGGAATTGAAATAATATTGATAACAAAAATAGTGTTTGGTTTTGTGGTAGAACTGTTGTCCTTTCAATTAAAAGTTGAGAATTCAAAACTCATCTATCCCAGTTATTTTTTCTCCATATTCCTAGCTAATGCATGGATTTGATTTGGATGTGAATCCATCGGGCCAGGTTCATTGGATTTGTTTTAAAAAATCGAATTAAATTATTAGTAAAAATAAAATAGTAAAATAAAATTAAGAAGAATCTATCAAAAATAGCGGCGCCGTAGGGAGGTGTTTTGAGTATTTTTTTTTTTTTTAATTCCAATAGGAGTAAATATATAAAAGACATTCAAGAGATAGGAAAAGTGGCCGGGAAGACAGAAAAAACCTAAAAAATAACTTTTTGGACATGATATATAAATATATATATATATATATATATATATGTATGTATGTATCTATAGAGAAGCATTTCGAGTAAGTGAAAAGGGAACAATAAAGGCTAGCCTGTATGTTATTATTTAAACGTATCTTCTTGTTTTTTTTTTAATAAATTAACTTTTCTGCATCCAGATCTCTCTCTCTCTCTGGATTTAGATTCGTAAAAATAAAAACTGAGCAGGTTTAATTATTAGTCGAACCCACCTGAGGTGAAAGTGAGGTCCCAGCTAGCCAAACTTGTGCATCACATGCTCTTTTAATTAAGGTCTTTATGGCAGCCGCAAACTTCCTCCATGCTTTTCGTGCTCGCTTCCTGTTTTTGTAATGCAGACTCTCGTGAGTCTCGCGTGCGGCCGCCATTTTATTAGAATTGCTATTGTTATTTGAAATTATAATTTATAATTATTGTTGTTTATTACTTCATAATTATACTATTTATTAATATTGTTTTAATTAAATTCTTCTTTGAAATTCTAATCCAACAAATCATCACAGAAATCGAGACCTATAAAAAATATCTTCATACATTATAAAAATTTATGAATTAATATTGAAAATCTTTGGTTATAATTTTCAGGTTTGAAACATGCACACGTCCTTGTTATGATTTCCGACCTTTAGAGGTATAAAAGCTTTTGTCTGTAGTTTTTGTCATATGATCATGCTGTAAGATTCCCAACTATCATATCGGTGCAGCTTATTAATTATTATGTATCTTTTTCTTTTTCTTTTTTCTTTTCTTTTCTCTTTTTTTGAGGTTGCCTTTTATTCTTAGTTTATCCTAATATAATATATATATATATTTAAATATTTAAACATTAATTATTCCCTCTTTCTAATCAAGTGAAAGTGTATCTCTGTTTTTATTGATTATATATATATATATATATATAATTAAGGTTTGTCCTCGTTTTATATCTCCAAGTTCATTTGTACAATATAACAATTTATCACGGTTTTGATACTCCAAATTAATCGTCAGTTTAATTAATTAACAATTAATTTTTGAATTAATTAACAATGAATTTTTGAAGTGAAAATTAAAGGCGAGCTAGCTGGCATCAGTTATACAAAGTGAATTAATTAATCACGCCAAAAAGCTCAAAAATGTTGGAGCACAGGAGAAACCGCTTTGTAGGGCCCGCCTATTGCCCTTCTTTTACAAGCATAATAGGTCCCAGATGTTGCCGTCTTCAAGATTCCTTACGAGAATTCCCTTTCAATAATAGTTACAATAAAATATTTTATTAAAATAATATTGTTACTTATTTATTATTATTATATTTTATATAAATATATTGTATTTTATTAAATTTTAAAAATTTATTAATTATTTTTAATAATAATTATTGTTTAAAAATATAATTATTATTTTATTCTAAATTAAAATTTTTAAAATTATTATAATTTATAAGAATATTAAATCAAACTTAAAGCATTAAAAAAGATTTTACTCTTATTATACCCATCATCAATACAGCATGACTAGGGAAGCTGGTGTCTTTTTTCTATTTTGCCATTTGTAGGAACATGCCAAAATCACCATTCGTTTGGAGTTTTCTTTCCAAGACGTAGCAAAAGAATCAGAATCTTGCTTGGTTGATTTGTTCAGGGAGAATGCCTAATACTCCTATTTTTTTTGTCTAATATCTCATTATTCTTTTATATTTTTTTAAATACTTTATTATTTATTTATATTTCGATTTTATCTTTTAATAATTTAAATATTTTTAATTTTACTATTTATAATTCAACATAAACCAATTAAACTGAAGAGTAAAATTGAAAAAAAATAAGAGTGATAAGATATTAAAAAAATATAAAAAAGTGATTAGGTATTAGTTAAAAAATTAGAGGGTATTGATTATTCTCCCATTTATTTATAAGAAAACTTTTTGAAAAAATATAAAAGGTGAATCGCCCTAATATATTTTTAATCCCTTACCTTCCTAAGTTCAAACACATTTTGCTTACAAAATAGAGAGAATAGCTTACCAAATTAGTCAACTCATAAGGATTATTTATAAGAAAGTTTTATTTTCAATGAACTTGTAAATAATCTCTTGATACCAATACTTTTAATTTCAAACTTTGTACTTGTTTAGTTTAACTTTTTATTGGTCAAAAGAGTTTTTTTAAATTATAAAAACTCTTTTCAAATTTTTCAACATTATTTGGCAAGCATTGGAAAAAGACTTTAGGAAATTAAAAAAAATATTTTCTTTCTACTAGAAAAAATCTAAACTTTGAGTATTTGATAGTAGAGCTTCTCTAACGCTTTTTAATGGTGAAATTGTTTAAAATATGTTTACTTTATTTTAAAAATTTTATTTTAAAAAAAAATAGAATATTAAAAATTTGTCTATTAAAGTAATTATTTAAATTTTTTCATAAATTAGTTGTGACAATCAAAGAATTAATAGTTTTATTAAAAACTCTATCGACAAAAAGTCTACTATAAAAAATATTATTTGAAAAGTTGTATCAAACAAACCCTTAGTTTATAATTCTATTATATATATATATACACACATACACAGATATTATATATATATATATATATATATATATATATATATATATATTCAGTATCATGTGATTTCTTCTTACAATCAATTAGTACAACTTCAAAATTACAACATTTCAGTCTCAAAAACAACTTTATATGATAAAAAGTGAATATAATAACTTATCATCTCCGTCAAACAAAAGTTTGTTAATACTAAAGAAGAAAAAGGCATCTAATAAAAAATATAACGAGCTTTGAGATAACTAAGTAAATATTAAACAATGTAGTTAACACAATAAGAAGAAAATGTATTTCTAGAGAGAAATGTATTCTTATTTCTAAGTTATTCATTATAATTTATATTATAAATGTACTAATATCTACATTATCATTAAAGATTTTTTAAAAATATATATCAAACATAATAATGGAAAACTGTTTTTAATTTTTTATTTATTTAGATAAGTGTAAACTAAAGCTTTCTCAGTCTTTTAAGCATAGGTTGGGTAATTTAAGATATACTTGATACTTTAAGAATAGGTCCAGGTAACAATAGGAGACAAAATTTAGTGTTTATAATTGAGATATCTTATTCTCATCCAAACTTTTTTTTAGAAAAAGAACAAAAAAAAACAAAAAACAAAAACAAGAGCCTTCAAGATGTTTCATTTAGTGCTTCCACCCATGCAAGTGATGAGTTGATCTAAAATTTCCTGATTATAATAAAAATAAATGATTTTTCATTTATCCAAAAACTGATCTAATCCCTTCTCTCATCTTTTTTTTTTCCGAGAGTGATCTCCGGGAATAAAGGGAGTACGAAGAACAGCCCAAATGCAGTAACATCGAGTCACGTTAAATCAGTAAACTGTACCAGCAGCCTCTCGACCATACATTTTCAATACCAAAAAGATTAATCAATTAGTAGAAATATTCCCTAAAAACGCAACAAAGCCACCGCGGGTCTCTAAAGACACCACCACACCATAAGAGCTAACAGAACAAATTAATACATACAATATAATCGATCATGTCGGCTGCATGCAATATAGACTATATATATATACACACACGCGCGCGACATATATGCTTAGATATCTATATCTATAAAATAACAGATTTCATTAATGGCGAAGATGGAAACAGTACATGTACATCCAACTACAACACAAAGTCTTTGGCGTACAGAATTGGGATACGGACAGAGAATTAATTCATATATGCAACATAAAACGTTATAATAAAAAAGCTACTTGTTACAAAAAGTACTAGTTCTTACTTCTTACAGGAACACGCGTATGTTATTATTCATTATAGTGAGGACACTGCAAAAGATAACAAATCTGCCTGACATGCTATCAGTTGCACCTCTGCCGAATCCTTTTCCGATCAGACTTAATTAAGCTGCTGAATTTGTTCCGGCAGTCTTTCTCCGCTTAGCCTTCGGAGTTTCTTCATGCAACGTCGTTGACGACGAAGATGACGAACAAGAACAAGGGGAAGCAGGAGCTGGCTCAGGAGAGCGACGCTTATTGTTCACTCCAACAGACTTAAAATTAACTTTGCCTAGTAGATGAGGAAAATTAAGCTTAGCTTTTGAGCCGCGCATATCAAAAGCTGCTTTATCATAAGCCAAAGCTGCACCCTCAGGCGTATCATAAGTTCCAAGCCAAACTCGTGCGCCATTCTTCTTGGGGTCCCTTATCTCCGCCGCATATTTCCCCCAGGGCCTCGTCCTCACACCCCTGTAACGCACCACCTGCGGTTTCGTTTGCGTCTGTCTTGCCGCCGCCAGCTGGTTTGGCATATCATCATCATGTGTAGGTTCTTTTGGGCTTGCTTCAAGCTGATTATCATGAACTTGATCATCAAACGAAAGCAATCCCAGGCTAACGGCGTGGTCTAAAGCTTTGTGAGGTTCCATGATAATGGACTTAGTGTTAGAAACTTGTAACGGAAAATCACGAAGCCTCTCTGCAACAAACAAACCGTTGAAGCTCGAAGTTGGCGAATACACGGGTGCAAGTGCAATATTGCTAATGGTTGTTGCTAGAGACGAAGATGTGGGGGACGGGGACGAAGACCAAGAAATGGGAATGTCAAAATCGTCGGATAGAAAATTTTGAAGAAGGTCAAAATTCCATTCTGAGAAATTTTGTAAAGGAAAATTCATGGAAATATTATCATCCAACTCGAAGTTATCGTCAAAAAGGTGATGGCGAATTGACTCTAAAAGAGCCCAATCCGAGGGTGAAATACTCTCTGTTTCTGCAAACATTTTTCTATTTGTAGGTAGGTAGGAAGAAGGGAAGGAATCTAAGGAAATAGTCAGTTATATATTAATGGCTATGGAACTCGGTCGAAAGAGGAGAGTAGTAGGGTTTTGTTATATACAGGTTACTAAGGCGGTTTACATTAAAATAATGGGAATGCATTATTAGTAAAATTTTATATTATATTGTATTGTATTGTATTATCATTATTATTTTTTTATGTTCTGTTTTGGTGGTCCAGAGTGGTCCTTTCGCGGGAGAATTCTATGCAGGAGCGGAGACAGTGCTTTAGCTTAGAGCGGGGCCGAATTTCAGTG
This sequence comes from Melia azedarach, assembly GCA_028052125.1. Lineage (NCBI taxonomy): Eukaryota > Viridiplantae > Streptophyta > Magnoliopsida > Sapindales > Meliaceae > Melia > Melia azedarach. Next base: position 2,113,728 of record CM051394.1, on the reverse strand, counting down.
CGCAATTTTATTAGCTCGTGATTTTTGTCACGGGTGGGCCGACCGTAGTAACAGAACTGTTGGGTTTGTTTGGCTTGGGGGCAACTCAACGCAAACCAATACCATGCCTACTTATAATAATTCAATCCAATTCAATCCCATCTAATCCAAAATAAAAATATACAATTAATAAAAAAATCCTTTTTATTACAGAATTAATTTAATTTTTTTATTAGTTAAAAGATATTTTTTAATAATAAAAATTATTTTCAAACTTTTTGATATCATTTACTTGACATTCAATATTGAGCGGACTGAAATACATTGAAACGCAACGTGACATACCCGAAAGTTCTACAAAATGCGTAAAAAAAAATGTTGTTAACCCTGAAAAAAAATGATTCAAAAATAAATTTGACCTAAAGTTTTAGGGTATGTCCGACCAAAGATTTTACTCACCTAATAGTAAAATTAAAAATAATTTTTAAAAATTAAAAAAGTTGTTTTCATTTCTATAGAAAGAAGTTCAAAATTTTGACTTTCAATAACCGTAAAGTTTCTTCAATTTTTTTAAAAAATAAAATTGTTTAAAATATTTTTACTTTATTTTAAAATTTTCACGTTATTTCTTTAAAATATGATATTAATTTTTTTAATTAAACTAATTACTCAATTTTTTTTCAAAAGTTATTTATGACAATAAAAAGATTAATAAATTTTTGTTAAAAACTCTATGGGTAAAAAAGTATCTAAAAAATTATACCAAATGAACTCTTAATATTTCCATTAAAATAAAACTCCATTTTTATAATTATAATTATGTGATTCTAAAAAATTTCCGGAAAAACAATTACAAATTTATTTAAATTATGTATTTAATTGTTATTATAGTTTTTATACACCTATAGTATTTATTTAAATATCTTCTTTTCAATCTAATGTATGTATGATATATTTATTTGTCTTTCATAAATTTAAAATAATTTTAAAAGTAATCAAAAAGTAAATTACACAATGATAAAAAACTTTGTTATTGTGAAAACATTCAAAATTATATATGTTTATTTTTTTCACTATTATTTCTTTTAAAATTTCACCTCAAAGGCTATTTACATAGGCGAAGGTAAAAATTAATGATTTTTTTATGATAGAAAATTCAGAGTTGCAATGCAAATAAAACTCAAATTTTGCTACTTGGATTATAATACAATATATCAAATTTATTTTGGCAAGAAAGAAATTTTTTCACCTTTCTTCTATGTTCCTTGGAAAATATATATTTTGAGAAATAGAAAACAAGCGATGTTCATGAAAAGAAAAATAAAATTATATTATAAAAATAGCATATATATATATATATATATATGTATATTGTGAAAATATATATATTACTGAAATTGTTTTTGGCCTTGAGCCCAAACCGAATAGAATTTTATTGGTTTAATTTTATTAAAAGTGTTGTTACTGATACCACTTCAAATTTCTCATGTAATTCCGTTATTATATTTAATTACTTATAGCTTTTTACCTTTAAAGTAAAATTATATTTTCACAATATATATATATATGCAAAAATTTATAATAACATAAATATTTTGGAGCGAACATATTCATACAAATAATTTGTACGTGAGATGTTATACATCTTTAATAAATAATTTACTTAAACAAATCAATAATTACAGTTTGTATATTGAATAGTATGATCAGTATCCAAACTAAGTCATGCATGTTTATAATCTAATTAATCAGTTTAGAAAAACAAAGCCAAACCCACACAAACCGAGCCCTAATTAATCAATTATCAGAAAATATAACATGGAGAATAGTGATTTCAAATTACAAACAATTAATACAAATTAATAAAATAAGCTGCATATATGAATGTCATTATTTTTGTGTAATCTAAATAAAATAGAGAGTAAATCTACGTCGTCTCATTCATATTCATATGTGTATGTATATATATAAAAAAGTAAAGTAAATACTAGAGAATATGAAATTGAATTTCTGTGCTACATGTGATTCCTAGGTACATAACATATATCGTCTCGTGCTTCGTATGGCTGGCATTTTATTTATTAATTTAAATTTTTGTTTGTTTCGTAAATAATTATTGATACAAACAAGTTGCCTTTTTCAGTAATGGGAAAAATTGCATAATTTAGACTATGCAATTTTGTCATTATTATATAAAGAATATTGTCTGAGATCACATGATCAATTATATATTGTATTATCGATACGTACATACAGATTTTGCTCCACCCTACATCCATATACATCACACTTGGACGTTTTGTTTATATGTGAATAAACAAAGAACAAGCCTTTGCTGCTTATCTCCATTAGTATTATTATTGTTATTATACATGTGTATATAGCTACAAAACTGAAAAAGAATAATGACAATTTGCTATTTTAACTTCTCCGATCCTTACTAGCTATTATTTCCAATGCCACCCAACAACTTTTTACTGACTTCTATTCCAATCTTCATCACATGTTTTTCCATGTGCATGCAAAGGATTTAATTCATTATTTTGTATTAATGTTTGCTAATATAACAATAACCATAAAGTAAATTATCCTCTATATATCTATAAAAATATATGACCATAAAAATCTTCAAAAGTCAGACAGACACAGGCTCACCTCACCACTGCGGTACTTTCACTGCCGCTTATATATTATTATAAATTATAATACAAAATCAAAATGTAAATTGCATTTCGGTTTTGATTTTGCGGGCTGCCAATTAACCAAGCCCAACCCAACAAATTCGGAAAATTCAGCTTTGTTTTAAAGTTAAAAGCCTCTCCGCCTGTGCGGCTTCTTCAGAATCTCTTATATTATATATCTCCGCCCCGTACGTCACGCCCCTGTAAACCTGTAATGTGGCGCGTGATTTTCACCCACCACCATCTTCCCGATCGCAGTCGCATCAGCTCTGTTGGATTCCATGCATCCACAGTTAACGGCATCACTTAGCTACGGATGTTGCATATTAATTTTAACAATTAAAACTCAAATGTTTATGCATTTGCTTGTTGTATGATTAGCAGGATTTTAATCACATGCATGTTTAATTAATAGTAAGATAAATAAATTAATATTGATTACGTGTATTTATTAATTAAGTAATGTTAATTTTGATCACCGCGCATGATTGTGTAGATTCCGAATGAATGTAATTGATGAGGGCGATCGATCGAGCGCCTAATACTGCCATTACTGACCGGCACCGCCATTAATCATTAACACAGGCAATAAACTAAATCATTTGCGTCTTGTATTTGGTCTTAATTTTATTTAAAATATTTTTGTTTTGTTACTGATGACATGATCGAGATTTAATTATAAACCGGGGATTCAAACATAATTAAAGAAATAAAGAGAAACAGACAAAAGTGTAGTTGGTACGGTAGCAACGGGTATTCCGTCGATTATTCTTTTCTTTTCTCTTTTTAAACAAAATTGATTGATTAATTTTAATTTGGGTAGGAATGGAAGCATGAAACTGAATTGAATGGTAACTGAAAAAGCAGTCAGTCAGGTTAATAATAATTAATTTTCTCATTTCTGGAAAAATTAAAAAAAGAAGATCCCACATATGCGGATCCGAAAGTAAAGATTTTTTGTGATGGTGATATTTCCGAAGTTGGATGTGAAGATTTGATTTACGAGAATATCGAGATCCAGAAATTAAGTGAGAAATGAATTTACTTTTCAATCGAATCATGCGATGCTGTTTCTTGTTCATGTATGGGCAGCTGAATCCGATGCCGGATGCTACGTATGCTAATGCTACAACATTTGCTGCGACTTATTTTAACAAAAGATTCTATTTAATTAATTGTTGGATATTTTTAAAATAGATTAGATGATGTAAAGAATAACACAAGATAAATTGAAGTTAAGACATGCATAATGTATTGTTTTTATGAAAATTTTTGTCCTTTTAGAACAATGTCTTGGTACAAATAGATTTTTATAGCAATATTTCTTCCAAGATACAGTGGCTGTTGATTTTATAAGAGTATACTTCTAAATTTAGAACCCTTGAACAATACAAAGTTTGATAATATTATCTATTTTTTTTTTCCATCTTCTAAGGTAAAAATATGACATTTATTTATAAGTGTATATGTACCTTTCCATTAAGATATGTCTCTTCACACAGCTTTTCATTTATTAAATCTATAAGTATTTTGAAATATAATGTATATTTATAAAATATATAACAATCTCCTTTATTTCAAAATACATAAAAAAATATTAGAGAATATTTAGAATTCAATGTATATATATTGGTATTTATCAGTTTATGAACCAGTCATTGGACAACTAATCGTATCTTATAGGAATTTGGTAAAACATATAGTTTTTATAAACTAAAAGTCCTTTGGCTTAAGTCAAAGGACTAGTTATTCACATTAAACTCTCAAAATGAGTGTTGTTCTATGATTTGACACTTCTATGGCCTTGTGTCTACTTGGAATTCATGAATGTTTTAAAGATGTCTACCTAAGCTCTCATAGAAATCGGCCCAGTTTCACATTTATATAGGTGAACCCTCCATCAAGCATCTCCTATAGTTTAAATATGTCACCATGCAATATTTGAGCTATGAAGTTCATTAAGAGATTAAAAAGTCCATCCTTTATCACTATAGTTTTAAGTACTATCTTACCATAAAGAGTGACTTAAAACAATTAGATATAAGGTTGATAGTACAACAAGACAACAAATTACTTGTTATTACCCCTATGAACCTATTTCATGGGATCTCCAATTACATAGGTGGGCTTCCTATCACTTTTACCTTTTGTTCTAGGCATAATCCCATCCCCTTCAGTTTTTTAAAATCATAAATCTCTTTAATGGTTTTGTCAAACCATTGGTCAAAATTATACATCATGTATTTTTATAGACTTTTCGTTCGATCTAAATAATATAAAGATCGAGATAAACACACATTTTTACTTGAAAAGTTTTCAACACACTTAACTTATTCTCTATTATAGGTAATTTAACATCAATACATTACTTTTCACTATTGCCTTTAATAATAGAGGATCATCTTATTATACACTAATGGCGCCTTTTAAATATTTATTCAATAGTCTTTATAAGTAATCCTATAATGTCATTGAAGATTGTTGATATATTTATAATTTCTCAAAAATTTAACAATGATGCCTATAACCCATGAAATCATATTTCATATTTCTTACAACTTTTATTGAATATAAAGCCTACTACCATAACACGTATTTTATTTAGTAAAATAAGACTAATTTTTAATTTAATAAACATATATTATATAATAATTACTCCTCTCATAATTTAATGAGGACTAAAACTATAATCTCTTTTATTTCTTTCATACTAGAAACCAATTCAACATATTTATTTTAATTAATATAAAACTTTTGGAATTAACATACAAAACAGATTAAGGTCTTATAAATATAATTCAAAATCACACCAATATTGTAATGAATTTTATATATATATATATATATAAAATAAAACCTTCACATCAATACACAAATATTATGCCTAATGTGCTCAAAATAATAAATTATTTAATAAAGATTTTCTGGGCTTATTTATCAACAAACAAAAGTTATTAGGGTCATATTAATATTATTTAATAAATTATTAGGGTTAAATAATAACTTTTCAAAAAGGTTAAGTCAAATCCATAAATATTTAAAGATCATCTCAAATATCATAATTACTCAATAGATAAAGACTTCAACAGTAATTTATAAATAGACTCAAAAGATATTAACCATCATCTTCCTTTCACCATACCCGACGGTATAATCATTTCAACGTACCCCATTTTATAGTCATGTTTTTTCTATTTTAGGCATATGACTTCGCATCGTCACCAAGATGTTTCGTTACATATAAGAGAATTATATATGAAACTAAATTAAAATTTAATCAATATTTTATATTTGTTACTGTAGTCATGACCATAAACTCATTAACATAGTATGCTTTATGGTATTGATCACATTCAAGTTTAAGCATATTATAAATGCAATAACAAACACAAAAATCAAAAGTATACCTTATAATTCAACATAAATTTTCCTTGCTACAACGGTTTCCTCCCTTCCTCCCCGGTGTAAAAGTCACGGCTTTTCAAGTTTATTGGATTTTAGCTAGATTTCCCTGAACTATCAAATATGTTTCCATTTTAAACCACGCTTCAGTACATCATCATCAAAATAAATTTTCCTTAAGATTGTTGGATATCTTTAAAATAGATTGAATGATGTAAATAATAACACAAGATATATTAAAACCAAAGCATGCATAATGCATTGTCCTTAAGGAAATTTCTGTTCTTCTAGAACAATGTTCTAGTGCAAGTAAGTTTTTATAACAATATTCCCTCTAAAATACAGCGACTATTGATTCTATAAGGATGCACTTCTAAATATAGAACCTTTAAACAATACAAAGTTTAATAATATTCTCTATTTTTTTTTCTCATCTTCTAAGACTAAAATATAGTTTTTATTTATAGGGACATATGTATTTTTTCATTAAGATATGTCTCTTCACATACCTTTTCATTTATTAAATTTATAAATATTTTAAAATATAATGAATAGTTATAAAATATAAAAACATTAATTAATTAATCACGCCTTGTATTTGTCTATATCATCGTCGTCGTCATCATTATTAATATTATACCTGCAGAATCACGTGTAATTAATTTATTAATTGTTGCTTACGTTTACTCTTTTCCACGGCATGCGGTGGTTGTGTTGTATTTTTTAATCCTTTTATGTTTTCTCCTTTTTGTTGAATTTGATCCCTGTACTTGAAAAGTTTCGCACCGACGGCTGTGTGTTTAGACCATTTACAATAATTTCTGGTTCAAATCTTTTATTTTTTAATTTTATCAACAATATATATATTTTGAAAATCCGCTTTTATTACGATTATTATTATTATGTCTGTAGCAATAATATTAATAAAATTATAAAAAGGACAACAAATAAAATGTGCATGGGGATTTAAAAATTAATTAGTTAATTCAATCAACATGGACCGGCTGCTTTATCTCCTTCCACGATGTTTTTAAAATCTTATATATATATATATATATATAAAAAATCACAACAACAAATACACGTGGATCCAATTCCAAGTCTACGAAATTTCATAGAACGAAGAAGTTACAAGTAAATATTAAATCACTTCAATGATAACTATAAATATATACGCACAGAGCTAGCATTTGTATTACACAGCCATTGATCTTCTCTCACAAACAACAAAATTAACCGTATCGATTTGCTTTTGCGGAGCTAATTAATTTCGATCAAAAATATGTACGGAATGAGTACTTTTGAGAATTCTGACTTGGATCTTTTCGAGTCCATGCAAAAGTATCTCCTTGCCGACGATGTTCTTGAAGCAACCAAAATATTTCCATCAATAAATTCTGATAACTGGAGTGATTTCCCACAGGTCCAAAATTTTGGAAACGCAGCTGGATTTGGATCCAATCCCTTTGATTATGTTATTGATTCAAATGCAGTCGCCGTGAAACGAGAGCCTGAAGAAGATCAGGTGCAAAATAGAACTCCTGCTGCCAGGGGAACGGGATACAGGGGTGTGAGGAGAAGACCGTGGGGGAAGTATGCGGCTGAGATGAGAGACCCTAAGAAAAATGGAGCTAGGGTTTGGCTTGGAACTTATCACACGGCGGAGGACGCAGCCCTGGCTTATGATCGAGCTGCTTTTCAGCTGCGTGGCGCAAAAGCTAAGCTGAATTTTCCACACATGGTTGGCTCCGCTAACTTGGAGCCGGTTAGAGTGTCTCAGAGACGCCGTTGCCCGCAGTCTCCCTCTACCTCAGATAGTGTCTTACCGATGCCGATGCAGAATCCTAATAAGAGAAGAAGAAACGAGATTGACTCAGCTGACATAGGCAATAATCAATTTCGGATTAACATAACTGGCAGTAATTAATTAATATATACTTTTTTTTTTTTAAATTTTGTTGTCAATCAGTGATCTATTACAAATACCAGTATATAGTATTACTGGAGTTGGTATTTATCTTTCCTGAGAGTTAGTTTAGCTGAAATATATCCTGAAAGCAAGTATAGGTTTTGCTTACCTACGTTTACTCCTTGAATTTTAATTTGGAATTTCTTTTTCAAGTTTAATTATATATGCAATGAATGACACAGGAGATCCAGTACGGGTTTCTTCTCAGATCGATGAAATCAATATTCTAAATTTTATCACATATATATATTTGTCTAAAATTAATTAATAGGAAAAATAATCATGACAATAATTATAAGAGGAAAAAATTAACATATATATCATAACGACCGAATTAGAACTAAATAAGTGAAGGAACAAAAATGATTAAAAGATAGAATTAATCAGATAATATTTTAAAAATAATAAATAAATTAAAAGGTAAATTAAATATGATTCTTTCATGTATTGAATAGAGTTCCTATTAATTACTATTTTACTTACAAATTTCTCTCTCTCTCTCTCTCTCTCTCTCTCTCTCTCTCTCTCTATATATATATATATATATATATATTATATATATATAAATGATTCTTCCATTTTTTAAAATCAATTAATTATTTAATGACGTGTATGTTTTGTTTATTCAGGTTAATACCATCTTACCTATAATTAATTATTTCGAGTTGATGTCCAGGTCTAAATTCATCCGCTCGCGTGACACGATAACTAATAAAGCAAGATTTCCAGATGGGTCAGAGAAAGTACATTCCAGTCCATATTATTGCAAGATTTTCTGTTTTAATAAAACGTGATAATTTAGCAGTATTAGAATATAAACTTAGCAAAGTATAAAGTAACTGGCCATCAACTATGGTTGTTCATTTCACAATTTGAGATGGAACATTCCATATGGTCAACAAAACGTGTTTAAAATTTAAATCCCGAAATTAATTAATAATCTTTAATTTAACAGCAAAAATTCAAATTTCTTAGTAATTAAAGTGAACACAGCTTTATGCCACGAGATGCTTAATTTTGTTCAACTTTTACTTTACTACTTACGTCTAACATATATATATATATATATATATATATATAAGTCCAATATTCTTTCAAGCTTCATCACTTTAGGCATCCTTAATTGGCTCAAGCCTAGAGATGCTAGCTAGCCGTGTACAAATTAAATTTGCTTTGTAATTAAAGCTGCAAAGGAACTAACAGCAATTGCAGGGGAAATGTGATAAAGACAGAAAAACTAGCTTATCCTATTTAATTACTAATTAAGGAAACCAAGTAACGTTAGAATTAATACAAATTAAGAAGCCAAAATTGTCCAACTGTTGTTGTTATGCCTTGACCCACAATTCCATTATTTGGTTAATCACCGATTCACCAGATAGATACAGATAGATACCGTACTTCCATATATATATTTATGTACACAGATAGATACCTTACTTCAGCCTGCCAGTTCAACGCACATCATGATTAATATAGAAGCTCGAAGTTAATTAATTAATATGAAGAGCATTATTGTTATCTCAATTGGTTGTTGTAGCCATGGTTCACTATGTCAAGGTAGCCGCTGCTCGCTATCCGAATATCAAAGAAGATATGCAGCCTCATCTCATCTCCCGTCTCCAAACCTTTTCAGTTTTTCAACTTGAAATTAAGCACACTTTGATTTTTTTCTTTGTCAATTTTCCAGCAATATCAACTGAAATGGAGTCGATCGAGCGGGGAAAAGCAAACAAAGCTGCCGCGACCTATATATGGGGTTTTAGGTTCTGCTACTCTCCTTAATTTAATCATATTTAACTAAATTTGTGTCATTGTACATGTGTTGAAAAGAGAAGGTTTTTTGGGTTGGAAAATGATGCATGGTGCAACAGTGATTTTAGTGAAATTGGTTCTCAGTTTATGCCTCTTAATTAATATTTAAGTAGGTCAATTAAGTTAAATTGATCTGCAAGGATGAACAGACCACTAGCTCCAGAAGTCTGGCTAGTGAGAGAAAGAGAATAGTAGATCTCTCTTTTTGGCTTCTTTAATTTGCTATTAAAACATCCCAGAAATATTCATTGGCCAGCAATTATCTTTTCCTTCCTTTTTCACTACCTGCGGCTTCCATCTCTGTAGAAAAATTAATTTCATCCTTTTTGGTTTATTAGACTTTTCTTTCTCGATTTGCTGAAGGCTATCTGTAAGCAAAAACGTGCCGGAGTCTGCATGCATGCCAAGCCTCATAGATGCTAATTCATGCTATCTTAATTTAATTATGTCGTCACATATTTTATTTTAATTGTATTGATTCATTATATGTATATGTTCTTAATTATTCTACAATCATTACATAAATAATAAAATGATAGAGATATTAGAAAACTAGGCTTTCTTCATTTAATTACGATATTAATTTTATATATATATATATATATATATATATATATATATTGTATAAAGTCGAGTACCAAGGCTTGAAGCACGAGGAAAAATGGCTGGATTGGGCGTTCTATGTATCTATATATAAATATATAAGACTATTAGTTTGATTATATAAGACTATATGCTATCAAACTAATGAAATTATCTCATCAGTTACCAATATAATTGACTTTCTCTTTAGCTAATAAACCAAGCACACTGTATAAATAATGTTTTGCTTGAGATGGCTCAAACCAACTGGTTTTCACCCAAATTTCATGTTATCTTAAATATCATATTTAATCACACATTTTCTTTCTAGAACTTCTAAAACCAATTCTTCATTGTCAATTATTTCAAAGGAATCGATGGTTATGCTTCTATTTGACCAATGAGGGCAAAAACAAGATTTTTTTTTCCACTTACTTATGATCCTAATCAAGCTGTTTTGAACGAAGTTAAAATGCTTGCTCAAAAAAAAATATTTTGTGTATATTTAGTATTGCAGTTGAAGAAGAATATGTACAAAGAAAGCTATTTATAGTTAGGTCAAGAAATTCTAAAGAAGAATACAAATTATTGGCCTATATTAATATAGATGAATTGTGCAATCATCACCCTAAAAAATCCACTTGAAATTCATGCAATTGCTCGATATACACGATCATAGTAGTAGCTGATTCTATAGCTATAATGTATTGTTTTCTTGTCTTCTCTTGTGAGTTGGTACTTGTTGGGCTAGGTAAATGTTGGGCTCTTAGACTTTTCTTAATTTTTGCTTGACTCCAGTAACATAGACAACCTATTTCTTTCAACATACCCTTTCTCCTTATTTACCTTTCTAATCGATCGAGCGTCTACAAAACTTTATTTCAACCTATATTGTGGCGGTTTATCTTTCTTTTCATCACCCTGAAAGTATTTTTTTTCTTTTATGGAATAACTAAATATTAATGTAGAGATTTATAACTATTGTTGAGTACTTGTCATATATCTACAGTATCTAGAGCTGAAAGTTAAACCTAATAAGGAGACAAAACCTCTCATTATATAATTAGTATTAGGCATATGATGAAAGGTAAGATTATTTTCAAGAAAATAGTTGAGGTGATTTGATATCTTAATAATCTAAAGGTAGAATTTTCTTAATTTGCATTTAATGTGTGGGTTAGGATGCGTAAAATCTTTAAAAAACATAACATATGATCTTCTTAGCTAGCTAGGTGTATTTAATGTATTGGTCTAATTAGACCTGTGACTTAATATGATAATAATTATTTAATTTCATATATGTACTTGCCATGGCAGCATATCCGAGAACCAAGATCAAGAAAATTAAAAACTAGAAGAGATAAGGTTTGCTTTTGGCATATATATATGCCAGTATATACGAGAAACTCGTTTCTTAATTAATGAAAGAAGAACTAACAAATCTCGTGAGATAATTAAAAAAAAAACCTCTGGTTTGGGAATTGAACCCGACGTGAATCGAACACGCAACCTTCTGATCTGGAGTCAGACGCGCTACCATTGCGCCACGGATCCACTTGTGGAAAAGTACTTAAAATTATTATTAAAATAGCCTCTCAAATTACGAATGTTTTATTTGTGGCGCTAATAATGGAAAAGCAAGAAATTTTCGCCCACACAGCACTCGCAATCACGAGAAGAAGAAGAATAAATAATATAATATATGCACTTTCACACTCTGTAACTGCTGCTTAATTCCGATCTTTTCAAGAATACTACTAGATGGATTCATCACTTCATTACAACCTTTTCATTGGTTCATATTTTGTTAATTATATCTTTTAATGTCTAAGTATGTGTTTCTGTTTCATTGCCCCCCCTTTTTTTTTTAAATTTTTAGGATTTACACTCATGTATACTTTTTATTTTATATTTAATAACTTTATCCCCTCTCTACATAAAAAATTACCAGACAAATAGAAGAAAAAAAAAAGCTGACTCCTACAAGTACTGGCGAAGCATCAAGCCCCACAGTTTTTTTTTTTAAATTTTTATATCTTAGATCATTTTTTTAAATTGCACATATAATTTTGTCTTAATAATTTTATAAAATTATTCATTTACCTATTAATTTATCAATTATTTTAAAAATATTATCCAATTATTTTTATTTTTTAAACATTTTAATCCTCTAATTATTATTTTTTTACTCTATTCTACTTACGAGTTTTAAGTTTTTCAATTAATGATACGCTAAAAAATATGATTATATGAAAAATCAACAAAATTTAATTATTTTAATTATTTACTAAGCACTAATTGTGTTTCAATATTAATGTCATAACTTTTATCTTTTTTTTTCTCCGACCCAGATAAGGTAATTAGTACTGCAGTAATACAACTAAAAAGTTTATATATTATTAAGGGAATATGACCATTGCCCCCTTATAGTTTTAACTAATTAACCAAATTATCTCTTAATTTTAAAAAATTATCCATTACGTCCTGTCGTTTGGTTAACTGACAAAAAAATTAATGTTTTGAAGATAAATAAGTAATTTGACGATTTTGATTAATTTAAACAAAAATATATTTGAGGACTTGATTTTTTAATTTTCTGAGAGTTATTTATATCAATTTGTAATAAATATAATTTAATATTATTAAAATACTATTTTATTTAAAATTCATATTTTATTTTCGAATGGCTATTGGTGAGACCTACATTTTATAAATTGTGACTCACTTTGTTTATAAACTTAAAAGTTCAGGATATTTTAGTAAATTCAATAATTTTTCGTCAATCAACCAAACTACAGAACATAACAGATAATTTTTTAAAATTAAAAAGTAGTTTAATTAATTAACCAAAAATATAGAGGGACAATGGTCATATTTCCTATTTTTAAAGCTGTGTAATTGGAGTGGATCGACAAATTTTAATTTAATATTATATACAATAATAATCCAATTGACAAGTCATTAGGATGTTATTGTTATCTCATAAGATATATATATATATATATATATATATATATATATATATATATATATAACAAGTAAAATAGGAAACTGGTGCAATAACAACAAGAATTAAGGAAAGAAACCGTACAACGCAATTAAAAAGTTGAAGCAGCTTCCTCTATTAATTCTATGCATTTAAGAAATAACAAAGCTGATTAATTATTAGGATAATCTTTATTTTGTCTCATTTATATATTAATATTCTCTATTTTATCCTTAAATTTATTGTAAGTGTTCAGTCCACCACCAAATATGTTAAATTTCATGGTTAATTTTAACACTTTAAAGGGTAAAATTTTAATTTACAATTATAAATTCGTTAAAAAATATTTTTTTTTCTTAAAGACTAAAATTATAATTTAGAGTTCAAAATTAATAAAAAATATATTTTTTTTGTTGACCTATTCTTTTTTCTTCTTCTCTATTTTTTTTCTTATTTTTCTCTTCTCTCTATTTTTTTCTTCCCTCATCTATTTCTTTTTTTTTTTCGTTTTTAAGTTAATTATGTCATTTCACATATGTTAAATGTCATAAAAAATAATATAATTTTTTTATCTATCAACTTGAGTTAACGTTAAATTTAATAGTAAAATTTAACAGAATTAAAGATAGACTAACTACTTATAATAAACTTGAAGATAGAGCGAAGATTGTTTATATATAAAGGAGATAAATGGAAGAATACTCTACTACTATTACTAATAATAATAATAATAATAATTTGTTGTTAAATTTTCAGTAATAGCATTAACTAAGGCTGCAGTGAGTTGGACAAAAAAGTCCCTGCCCTCGACCCGAATAAAACCCGGGTTAAACCCGGGCCTATATATATTTTTGGTGGGCCTTGATTGTTTATTTTTAAAATTCGGGTACGAGTTGAGCTGGACTCAAAACAAAGCTCCAATATTCGAATAATATAATTTTAAAATTCTGAGCTGGGTCGAAATCCGACCCGAAGATAAAAAATTGGCCCCAATGATTAATTAAGTTAGACGGGATCGGCCCAGGTTCATAAAACCCGACCTAAACTTTAAAAAGTTTTTACCTCGATTCTAGACTTTAAAAAGTCGGAATTTAAAACCCGTCCTGCCCAGACAATCAGACATCATATAAACAGAATCCAGGCCCGAGTCAAGCCGGAATAAAAACTTTAAAGCTCGGGGCGGTGCTTTTATAAATCGGGCTACAACCTAGAAAATTGCCCACCCTAAATGAGGGTAAGTGACCGGGGCGAGAAATAAAGCGTTGGGCCAGTGGATCTGCCGATGAAGACAAATTGGCATAGAAATTGGATTTGAAAGGGAACAAAAATCATATTAATTGGACCTTATAACCTGTGTGCTTAGGCCCAAAAAAGCGGATCCAAAACGAAACCCACACTTTCGCTCGATAAGCTGACCCGAACCCAAATCTTTCTCTGTATCAAGAGTCAAGAACAAGAATTAGAATTATGAAAGCTAACAGCCAAAATTAACAGTTAATTCGTCGATGGATCGTTGGACTGGTATTCTGAAAGTTCCGCTGCATCAAAACACTGGTACTTTTTACAGAGTCGGCGCATCTATCTGCTTTTCTTCTTCTTCCAGAACACTAACAGTAAGTTTTCTTCACTTTCGAAACAGTGAAAAAACACGACACAATCATGAAAAATCATGACTTTCTTTTCTATGGGACAGGTTCCTTCTGCAAACGCCATATTTTTTAATGGCGATCATCTTGAAGGGACCGGGAATCTTGTGATTGAGAAGCTTTCTGATTTACAAAACATAGCTGAAATTCTGGTTTCCAAATTTGGTTCTTCTGTCAATGCTTGGGTTATTCAGGCTTCGGTTTTTAATGGACCGTTTGCCGTTTATAAAGATTTTATTCCTTCTTCGAATTCGTGGGGCGAGCCGAAATCGTACACCCCAATTGGGTTCCCAGCTTCTACTGCTACCGTTTCTCTCCTGTCAAATTGCCTTCAAGAGGTGAAAACACAAAAACAACAAAAATAATAATAATCTTTTTCTTTTTTTTGGATTTAATCTCGCGAATCCATTTGTAGATTGTTTCATTTTTCATTTGTACACTGGTTGCTGTTCTGCTGTTTATTCTCAACACTTCCATAATTCCTAATTATGGCATTATTATTTTGCTTACACCAGTTTGTGATAATATGGCAGGTGAAGAACATCATTTCTAGAAGACAGAAAGAATCATACACTGCCAGCGCATCATTTTTCAATCATCCGAAAACTTTCATCCTGGGATTTAGCAAGGGTGGTACGGTGCTTAACCAGCTAGTAACTGAGCTTGGGTTCTCAGAACCAAAATCCATGATGAGCCGGGAAGTTTCTATGACCCAAGAAGGGATTCAAATTGTACCAACAACTAAAGAAAGCCTTCTAAACAGCATTACTGAGCTTCATTACATAGATGTCGGCTTAAACACTGCCGGTGCATACATAACTGATGGCAATGTGATTGAAAAATTATCTAACCGCCTTATTGCACAGGACACAGGAATTCGTTTTTTCTTTCATGGAACTCCGAGGCAATGGTGTGATGAAAGACGAGTTTGGATTCGCAACGAGAAAGACAAACTAGTTCATCTGCTTGAATCTGAATCTCGAAAAAATGGTGCAAATTTACAGGTGTATGAGAGATTTTATTTTGCTGATAGACGTCCTGATATGCAGATGCATTTTGAGATCATTGAAAGTATGAACGTTAGCTGAGTTCTATAAATCGGCCTTGACCGTGGGATTTGTCACGGCGGAGATAAATTCATAAGTTATCAAATGTTTCTGCAGTTAATGGAAATGAGGTTGGAATTAGCGGTATGTCTGTCTTTTGCAGGCCGTCCTCTGGTCATCGAAGTGCTCGAAGTTTTAGCCTGTAGACAATCTGAAAATAAATTGCTGAATCCTCGCCTTCCAATTGTCATACTTGTACAGTTGATTTTGTATAAAAATACATGTCATGATTATTTTTGTTTTGTATAATCAAATTTAATTGCCGAATCCTCCCTTGACATTGTTGCGGCAACCCAGTCCAACTTGATGGATAACCACATTTAATTAAAATAGTAAGTTATTAGTTGGATATTGTAGAGAAAAATAATCATAAGCAAATAAATTCAAGCAAACAGGGAAAGCGAAGACGAACATTTCTCTGGCGGCAAATTAACGAACATTCAAACATCAGTAAATTGGTACGATTAACTAGAGCGGTTGCTGATTCTGGCCGGCTGATCACTACAAGTAGCAAAATCGTCTTCTTGCTTCTTGTCTCTTTTAAATGCTGCTTCACTTTCAAAACACGTATCCGCTTTATTTCTCGGTAGCATTATCTCCCTGTATTTTTTTATTTCTTTATTTTTGTCTAATTTGTATTGATGTTGATTGGTTTTTCAGCTGGCTTTATATACCCTCTATAACCATACTTTCTCTCTTGGACTGTTCAGAGTGTTCAGGATTGGAAGAAGTTTTAATATTAAAAGTTGCGGTCAATTATAGGTATCAAATTGCATTTTCATTTTTGGGGTTAATGTGTGTTAAATCTCTGAGTTTAGTTAATAAATGTAAAGTAGAATGCATAAAACTTGGAAGAATTGATTTATTTGTATTTGGCAGTGCACATTCTTTATCAAGTACAAACCACTTTGCCGAAAAGCTAAAGAAGATACAAAATGGTTGAGATGTCACTTGATTCTGTCATCAAAGAAGCTGTTGATCTGGTATGCTCTTGATAACAGTGTTTGCTTTCATGGCATGTTCAACTTAGATATCTCAATCATTTAGCGTTCTTTCTTTGTTGCACTGAATTGCAGTCGTTAGACAGGAATTTTTTATGGTTGTTTTATGCAGGAAAATATACCTCTTGAAGAGGTTTTTGAAAATCTGAAATGTACAAGAAAGGGATTGAGCTCTAATGATGTTAAAGAGCGGTTGGATTTGTTCGGATACAACAAACTTGAGGAAAAAAAGGTTAGAAAAAGATTGTTCACTGTGCTTCCTCGTTTTTAGTTTTTGTCCTATAATTCCTGTAATTAGGTTCAACCTTTTGTTTTCTTTCTTCCACAGGAAAGTAAAATGCTGAAGTTTTTGGGCTTTATGTGGAATCCTCTGTCATGGGTCATGGAAGCTGCAGCAGTTATGGCCATTGCTCTTGCACATGGAGGGGTATGTCTATTTTGACGCTCCATTTTCATTAGTCTTTTTTGGAACTGGTTAATCTTTTGTCTTTCGATGAAAAATTTAGTGATTCGTTTATTGAGCAGGGAAAAGATCCAGATTATCATGATTTCGTAGGAATTGTTATCTTGCTTATAATCAATTCTACCATCAGTTTTATAGAGGAAAACAATGCCGGAAATGCAGCTGCTGCGCTTATGGCTCGTTTGGCCCCAAAAGCCAAGGTCTCTTTCTTTCTTTTGTAGACTTATTTTGGAGAAACCACCCCATTACTTTTAGCTAAAAAGTTTTTATCAATTTCCATTACCAGGTCTTACGCGATGGAAGATGGAGTGAGGAAGATGCTGCAGAGTTGGTTCCTGGGGATATAATCAGTATCAAACTTGGAGACATTGTTCCAGCTGATGCACGCTTATTAGAAGGAGACCCTTTGAAAATTGATCAAGTAAAAACTCACACAGCTTGTAAAATTT
This sequence comes from Melia azedarach, assembly GCA_028052125.1. NCBI lineage: Eukaryota > Viridiplantae > Streptophyta > Magnoliopsida > Sapindales > Meliaceae > Melia > Melia azedarach. Next base: position 2,095,649 of record CM051394.1, on the reverse strand, counting down.
TCTGTAGTAGTTTATCCTTCTGGAGTTGATAAATTTAATTCTTACTTGCAGTCAGCTCTTACCGGAGAGTCTCTTCCGGTAACTAAGAATCCCAGTGATGGAGTTTACTCAGGTTCAACATGCAAACAAGGGGAAATTGAAGCAATTGTTATTGCCACTGGAGTACATACTTTCTTTGGAAAGGCAGCTCATCTTGTTGAAAGCACTACACATGTCGGTCATTTTCAGAAGGTTCTCATAAGATTTGCCATGATTATGCAGCCATTGACATATAAAAATACAATAAGGTCATTTGGTATTAATTATTATGTTTGTTTGATTGTTTCCAGGTTTTGACAGCAATTGGAAACTTCTGCATCTGCTCAATTGCAGTTGGAATGGTTATTGAAATCATTGTGATTTACGGGCTTCAACAGAGGGGATATCGTGTTGGTATAGATAACTTGCTTGTTCTACTAATTGGTGGGATTCCAATTGCTATGCCTACTGTTCTTTCTGTTACTATGGCCATCGGTTCACATCGCTTGTCTCAGCAGGTTTGCAAAAATACATCCACACTTAAAAAGGAGCCTTAAATTATGAACTTAAAATAGACATGAATTGAAGTTACATAGTTGTAAAATTTTGTCCACATAATGGGCATCTACTTCTGATGCAGGGAGCAATAACAAAAAGAATGACTGCCATTGAGGAAATGGCTGGAATGGATGTGCTGTGCAGCGATAAAACAGGCACATTGACACTAAACAAACTCACAGTTGACAAAAATATGATTGAGGTTGTGCTCTTGATTTCTCTATATTGCTTTAAAGGATGAAAGAATAAGGAACTATTAGAAGTTCCATCTGATCAATACATTTACAGCAATTGAAGATTCTGTTTTTGATTTTACATTGTTGCAGGTGGTTGCAAAAGATGTTGACAAGGATATGGTCGTACTTATGGCTGCAAGAGCATCGAGGTTAGAGAACCAAGATGCTATCGATGCTGCAATTGTTTCAATGTTGGCAGACCCTAAGGAGGTACTGAATTAATTATAAAAATTGCGTCTGAGTATTCTCCAAAGTTCAACTGCAAAATTTTTATGTATTTTGATGATTGTTTTGAAGGCACGAGCTGGAATTAAAGAAGTTCATTTCCTCCCATTCAATCCAACGGATAAAAGGACCGCACTTACATATGTAGATGGTGCTGGGAAAATGCACAGAGTTAGCAAAGGTGCACCAGAGCAGGTATAACATACGATTTTATTGTCATCAAAGTAACCCATAAGAGTGCTTTCCCAACTGCTGAGCTCTTTTCATAAATTATTTGCAGATTCTCCACCTGGTGCACAATAAATTGGAAATTGAAAGGAGGGTGCATGCAATAATTGACAAGTTTGCTGAACGCGGACTAAGATCACTTGCGGTTGCTCGCCAGGTGCTTAACCTTTTCTGAAGGCTAACATGTCATATACATGTTCCTGTGTTTCATTTTTGAAACAATGGAGTTTCTTTTCTCTCTAGGATGTGCCGGCTGGTACCAAGGACAGTCCTGGTGGCCCCTGGGAATATGTTGGTCTTCTCCCTCTCTTTGATCCTCCCCGCCACGACAGTGCTGAAACAATTAGAAGAGCTCTAGATCTTGGAGTCAGTGTTAAGATGATCACAGGTTCTACTTCAGCCATTTTCCCATATTTGTATATCTGTCTATTGATGAATATTCTGCTTTATTTCTCATGAGATGATGTTTGAATGTGAGGGAAAATCAAAATAAGAAAATTACATTCCAGATACTCTAATGCAACTTTTGAGCATCATTATCCTCATTCATCCACTGAAAACTTTTCAGGTGATCAACTCGCAATTGCTAAGGAAACAGGAAGAAGGCTTGGAATGGGCACAAACATGTACCCATCCTCATCTCTGCTCGGTGAGAGTAAGGATGAAGCAAATGCAGCACTTCTAATCGATGAACTTATTGAAAAATCTGATGGTTTTGCTGGTGTCTTTCCCGGTGGGTTTTACTGGTTTAAATCTGTAAATTCTGTTCTATAACTTTTAGCTTTTTATCCAATTTCTGATCCCATTTTTTACACTTGCAGAACATAAATATGAGATTGTGAGAAGATTACAAGCTAGAAAGCATATCTGTGGAATGACTGGTGATGGAGTAAATGATGCGCCTGCTTTAAAAAAGGCTGATATAGGAATTGCAGTGGCAGATTCAACAGATGCTGCCCAAAGTGCTTCTGATATAGTTCTCACAGAACCTGGCCTGAGTGTAATCATCAGTGCTGTCTTAACAAGCCGTGCAATCTTCCAAAGAATGAAGAACTACACAGTAAACATACAATCTTTACAATACCATTCAACTCCTGAATTATGTGACTGAAAATGTAAATCTCCTTTTTTTTTTTTATTCCACAGATTTATGCTGTGTCTATCACTATACGTATTGTGGTAAGCATTACTTTTAATCAGACTTTGTATACATTTATAGTACTAAAAAGGAAGGGAAAAAAGAAAAATTTGAAGTGCAACCTGCATATTACCCACATCTCATTTGCAATGGTTTTTGCATAACAGCTGGGATTTATGCTGCTGACGGTCTTCTGGAAGTTTGATTTTCCTCCTTTCATGGTCCTTGTTATTGCGATTCTTAATGATGGTTAGCTTTTCTAGTTTCCTTGCCTCTTACATTCACTGAATAGATTTCAAAAGGTCTATTTGATCTGTCTTGTTAACTCATATCTCGCACATACAGGTACTATTATGACTATATCCAAAGACAGAGTGAGGCCTTCTCCGCTTCCTGACAGTTGGAAGCTCAGTGAAATATTTACAACTGGAATTGTCCTTGGCGGTTACCTCGCTCTGATGACAGTTGTATTCTTCTGGTTAGCTTATGAAACTAACTTCTTTCCGGTAAATCCCCTTCTTTTGTTCAGTTAATATTGTCTCATTTTATGCACAGGAAATACTAGTTCTGCTCAACCTTTTTCCTTCTCTCTTTCTGGCAGAAACATTTCCACGTAAAGAACTTCAACCAGCATCATTTTAACATGAAAGACAACAAAATTTCTACTGAACTCAAAGAAAGGATGGCATCTGCCGTGTATCTTCAAGTCAGCACCATCAGCCAGGCCTTAATATTTGTGACTCGTTCCAGGGGCTGGTCATTTTCCGAGCGACCTGGAATGCTGCTTGCTGTTGCCTTCATCATAGCTCAGTTGGTACCGTGCATGCACGCACTGCCAAAGTTATGCAATTCTCTCCATTGTCAAATTGAGAGATCAATAACAAAAACTTAATTTTTTCAGATTGCAAGTGTGATATCTGCCACAGCAACCTGGAAATTTGCGGGGATCAGAAAAATTGGTTGGGGATGGACAGGTGTCATTTGGTTATTTAATATTGTAACTTACGTGCTGCTTGATCCTCTCAAATTCGCCGTCAGATATGCACTCAGCGGAAGAGCTTGGGGCCTGGTTGTCAACCAACGGGTGAGTACATTAAAGAATGATGGAAACATGGTTCTTTTATGAGTTATCTAACTCTAAAGAACTGTAAATTGTTTACACCAGACTGCATTCACGAACAAAAAGGACTTTGGAAAGGAAGCTCGTGAAGCTGCATGGGCAGCTGAGCAGCGAACCCTACATGGCCTGCAGTCCACTGAGACAAAACTGTTTGCTGAGAAAAGCACTTTTAGGGAAATCAATCTCATGGCAGAAGAAGCTAAAAGGCGTGCGGAGATTGCAAGGTCAGAATTCCTGCTGAAAAAGCACAAATCTTTTACAACAAAAATTAAAATTACGCGTAAACTTAAAATAGAAACCAGGATTTGATGATGTATTTTGGATGTTCAGGATGAGGGAGCTTCACACCCTGAAAGGAAAGGTTGAATCATTTGCCAAGCTAAGGGGTCTAGACATTGATGCCATGAACCAGCACTATACTGTCTAAGAGTCCGTTTTGGAAGAAGTACTTATTGAAATTCATAAGCACTTTTCAAGGTTGAGAGTGCCTAGTAGAAAGTCCTATAAAAGCATTTCTAAACTGACCCTCTCAAATGTTGTCTGATTTCTCTTCATTCTTTGTACTTTCATATATGAATTTTGTATAACCTTTATGAATTCATATCCTTTTTCGTTTTTGTTTTTAGTGCAAATCTATATCCATTTGATTATTCTCTACTTATGTGTTTAGAAATCAAAAGTCTCTTTTTTTATATAAATTCATGAAGTCTAACCATCACACCACTATCAAAATTAACAAATAAAAACAAAATTTGTTTACTTTATATTTTACTAAAATGACTAATATAATTTGAGTGTTAAAGTTGCATAGTATAACCTCAAAATTCAAATTAAAAAAATTTTGGTTATTTTAATTGAAGTCAAGGACTTATAAGTAGAGAAATTACATTATTATTTGTAAAAACGTAAACAATAGAGACCTAGATGTTATTTAACCTATATCAATAAATTAATATTACCGCCACAGCGGCGCGTGCGTGCACGTCCCCGTAGTAGCGTGAAGTTACCGTTCTAGACTCTAGATTCTACTAACTGATATAGATCGATCTTCCAGGTATAGAAACCATGAATGGCAGTTGGCGCGTTGTCACCTGACTGTCAAACCAATCTAATAACAGAACCTCTCTCTATCCTCTGTTCATGTTTTTCTTGCCTTTCTAGGAACCGAACCAAACCTAGGATCCAGACTTTCTAGTCTCCCCAAATCTCAGGAGCCAACCAGATTCTCAGATTCTCTTTTGCCAAGTACTAAATGCTATTGACAAACTAAAAAAATCTTTAATCAAACAGCAATGGCTCCTTTATTTTTGACTCTCTTCCTCACCTTCCTACTTTGTATAATCCCGGTCTCCCACTCTGTTCCTTTCATAGTTTTGCATGGTAATTTTCTCTAGTCTTTAATTTTTCGCATAATTTGGAATCTTTTCCATTGTTTATGTGACCATCTGACAGGGTTTTGGGGAAAAGCTTTAATGAGTGTTGTGTAATTATTGTGCTATTCTCAGTATTCATTCTTTTGATTGTTCAATTCTTCATTAATCGTGATTAATGAACTGTCTGTCTTGTAATTTTGTTATCAATATTTTTTGTTTCATATTCTCGTTCACATTTCGAAAGTCTGTTAAATTTGCTTGGACTTTGTAGGAGGAAATAACGAAATGAGATATGAATCTGGGTTTTTACCCCTTTTTTGATGTTGAAAAACATATTTCCTCCGCTTCAATTATTCTAATACTAATGATTGACGTGGTGATTTGAATGCTACATTTTTCATAATTCAACTCTGATTTACCACTATGCTCTGGGAGAATTTATTTCTTCTTTTCACTTGAGTATTATGGGTTCATTAAAAATGTTCAAATTAGACATCTTTTATTGCTCTTCTTTTGGAAAGGGAATGTTGGAGGTTAACATATACATTAACCATCGTTTTGTATGTTACCAAAGTTTTATATGCATTTTGTGGCAGGCATCAGTGATAAATGCAGTAACAGGGGAGTTGCACATTTCACAGAGCTTTTAAGCACCTGGTCTCATTCTCAAGGATACTGCGTGTATGCCCTTCTTTTTGCATTTACTTTTGTTTTTGGTTATTTTTGCAACCTTAAAGTCTTGTCTCATAGCGGCTAGATTTACATAAGACTTCCCGAGAGAGAGGCAATTGCATGTGTCTGGCCATATGGCAAATAGAAGTTGGCTCTATTTATATGTATATTCTTCAAATGATCACGAAGTTATTCCATACTGTATCTTCTAAAGTGAATTTTAGCACTTTTTGTTCTCAAATCGTGCTTGCTGTACAAGAGATTTGTTTGTTATATTAATTACTCTAATTAGGCTAGGTTGTGGGGGAAAACATAACAAAAATCTTCTTTGTTGTCCCCTCTTCATTGTAGAGAAATTGGAGATGGATCTTGGGACTCCTGGACTCTGCCTCTTTCAGAACAGGTAACTTGATTTGATATTATGAGTTTTTGTCATGTTCAATGTTTCATTTGTAATGAACAGGATTCTAATGTATATTTTTTATTGTTCTCGCAGACTGCAATAGCTTGTGAGAAGGTGATAAGGCTATTTGGTAACATTGTCTCACACCAAATTTCTGAATCTGGAAGTTTAACTTGCTTCTTATCAAATTTCCATTTTAATTTGCAGGTGAAGAATATGAGTGAACTTAGCGAGGGCTATAACATTGTTGGACTTTCTCAGGTAATTAACATAGTGAGGGTCATAACTTGTATGGAACTTTCGAATTTTCACTTGCATGTGCTGGTTTAAATGCTATTTTGTCGTTCACGACAAATATTATGAGGAAGTCATACTCAGCTCTAGATCTATAATTGATGTTGGCTTATTGGAAGAATTACATGACAGATTATCTGTCAAAGGATGATGTTGGCAAATAATTTCAGCATTTTACATTTCAACCTTTAGATCACTTTCAAAATACCTTAGAATTATGGCTTTGTGAATGCATTAAGGTGAGAACACATTCTAGTGTTGAGTTGTTGTTTACATGAAAAACTAATTGGAAATGAAGATTTCCATAACAGTTTCTGGAAACCATAATTTCTGTTAATATGTAAATGTCCTTGGATTCTTAGCAACGGTTATGGCTGCTTTATTCTTTTCTGTCAGATATGTTCTAATTTCTGTAGTATACAGTTATGTGTTTTTCTTCATGTTAAATTTGTAATTGATATTCCGCTTGTATCAGAAATTCATTCTAGTATCACTTCACATGTATTTAATTATGTGCCTTTATTATTTGGTTGCCACTGTACAGACATATTATTCTGTTGGATGGTTTTTAAGTTTTATTTTGGTTAAGAGTTCGCAGAATCTTCTTGCTTCACAGGGTAACATGGTTGGTCGAGGGGTTGTTGAATTTTGTGCAGGAGGACCTCCTGTAAGAATTAATTTTCATTAAGATTCTCATATTTTATCTTGCTTTATTCATCTTTAAACAGTCATTTTGATGCAGACATACCTCTGACTCATCTTCAATATGACCCCTCAATTTCCATTAGGTATTTATATATCTCTTAAGCTGTAAATGAATATTCTTCAATGCCTCTGAGAACATTCATCCTGTTAAATCCATGCAGTGGCGTGAAAAACTAAATGAAGAGTGTTTCTTTCACTCCTTATGGTTGTTGTGAGTTTGCATGCTCATTGCTAAATATATGGCATTATAGTCTCTTTTTGTCTATATGTGGAACAGGTAAAGAATTTTATATCACTGGCAGGTATTCATGCTGGTACTGCATCAATTCCATTTTGTCGAGTAAGTGCCGTTTCTGCCAGTTTGTGAATTAGTCCTTTTCATTCCCTAATTTTATGGTATTCGTTGTGGCTCAAAATAAAGATTTTGAAAATTTTTTCTGTAGTTTTGATTGCTGTCTATTATCATGATCCGATTTTATATGCTTGACTGTTGCAGTCTCTCTTGATATGCATACTTGTGGATGCCATAGTTAAGTTAGGGATTTACAGCAGCTATGTACAGGTATTCAATTCTACTTGAGCTTTCAAGTTTGCACTTTTTCTTCATAAGCATATCTGTTGGGATGAAAATGAAAATAACATATATCTTCTCTGTAGTATAATCACTTCCCTTTTGAGGCTTCTGTGAAATTTTATTGCATCTGATGGAACTTGTAATGCATGCCTTTTGATGAAATTGCAGGAACACTTGGCTCCCAGTGGTTATTATAAAATACCAACTGTAAGTACTATTCTTTATCTGAGTTAAAAGATATTTTCTTGTTCTGTTCTACTGCAAATGTCCTATAAAAAATTGTCTTGTAATAGCAATATCTTTCACTTGTGCTAGCTCCATCTGCACTCTATTTTATTTCAACTAATCTTCCAGGACCGGGAGCTTGACATTCTCTTCTTTCATTTTTTTTTTCCTCCAGGACATTTCCGGCTATCTAGAAGGATGTACGTTCCTCCCAAAACTTAACAATGAAATCGCTAATGAAAGAAATTCAACTTATAAGGAGCGTTTTGCCAGCTTGGAGAATTTGGTGCTTATTATGGTGAGCTGAGGAGGTCTCCGTTGTGTCTCTAACATTGTTTGGCCATTTAGATATAATGCAGTTTTACAGTTAATTCTCAAAAGTTAATGATCTTTTTTTGTCCTTTTTTTTTTTTTTTTGCATCCACAACTCAGTTTGAGCAAGACACAGTTTTGGTACCAAAGGAAACCTCCTGGTTTGGATATTATCCAGAAGGGTCCTTTGATACTGTTTTACCTGCACAAAAGGTAATTTAGCTTCTCCATATTTTGAAGTTACACCTTAAACAAGCAAAGTTATTTATCCAGACGAGCTGTTTCTTCTACGCAGACACAATTGTACATAGAAGATTGGATCGGTTTGAAAACCTTGGATGCAGCTGGGAAAGTTAAGTTCATAAATGTTTCTGGAAACCATCTCCATATCTCTCGGAATGATATGAAAAAATACATAGTTCCTTACTTGAAGAACCAAACATCTACAGAGCTGACGATAACGAAAGATTATAGATGGGTTTCATCCATGTGGAATTTCTTCATGAATCTGGGATGGTTCAACGTGGATCGACATTTGCTATCCGTTGTTTACTAAGCGTCCTGTTCTGCAGAAAGAAAGAAAAAAAGATGCTAGACTCTTAAGAGCTTAAAAGTTATTCTCGACACGTTCCACTATTATTTTGGATTGCTCATAGATTTTAATGTACCGTTTTGGGTCCGATGATTATTCATTGGTGTGCTTGTGTGGGATAACAGATGTCTAACGATGGAGATTTTTTTGGGCTATATTTCATGGCTTTTTGTTCAATATGGAATATATTAATTTGAAACTGGAAAAAAAAAAAGATGCCAAAATTATAGTGAAATTACAAAATTAGATAGATCAAAATTTAAAATAAGTCTCAGGACAACATATATGTAATAAAATAAGTTTCGCCCTGGATTCCACCAGAAGAAAAAGACATGTATGTCACTAACTTTCCTCGACAATCAAAACGAAAATAACAGGTGTCAAATTCAGACGAACTGGCTTACAACATTTATGATCTTATAGAAGATATTATCACAAAGAATACAGAGTGCGACAGTAAAAAAAAAATGAGGCACTGATCAGTTCTTAAGTCAATCTCCTATTGCGAGTACCTCGTAAAACATAACATGCAAAGATTTGTTACAGTAAAAAAGGAGGAAAATTCTCACTCCAGACCTAGTTTTAACGGCTTCTAACTACCCTAACAAATGGAAGATGGGAACGTGATTCCCGTTCATATACATTTTTATATAGTTACACGGGGAGCAGAAAATACTCTTTACAGTTTTATTACACCATTGCTGAGGAATAATCTCCATCGCTAAAAATAAATAGCCTTTTAACAGTAACCTTTTTCAGCGAACATGACATGATTTTTTATATTGAAGGTTCCATTTGGTGATGGTGTTCCAGGTTGCGAAGTACAATTCTGGCAAATATTTTGGCTTCAAGCGGAGCAGTTGCAGCTGCTGCTGCTGCACGCAAGACTCGTGCTGCTCCGGCACCCTGCATAAGGCTTGCATGATGCACCGCATGCCGGCCACCAGGAATTGTGAACTGCAATTGGGAAATTAAATAAACGAACTCCCAGAGGGTTTAGGAAAAAAAAAACCCAAAACATGATCAAAATTTTTGACAACTCAGAGAGACAGAAAAAGAGAACATGTTGTATTTACCTGCAGAAGGGCAAATGCAGCACATGCCTTGAGTACAGAAGATGGATTCCGTAGCATGGTGATGAATCTTCCAATTTCAGCTCCACTGAGGAACATAGAGCAATGCAAAGTCAAAAGGGAACTTTAAATTGTCCACATAACATAGGGTGGGATTAAATGATAGCAAAAATTACTATCGAAAATTAACATCGCGTAGAAAAATGCATTCTAGAGGAGTCATTTTTAATTCCACATATAAGGGTGGACTAGACTAATGCATAAGCAGCTACCTATAGGGCAATTGAATATCAGCATACTTAGTTCCTTTACTTTTTTAAACTCCATTAGGTGGTTAGACACTAGAGAAGACATATGTATATATATATATATATATATATATATATATATATATATATATATGAGAGAGAGAGACAGAGACAGAGACAGAGCAAACCTGCATCTCAAATGTCCAGCTTCTTGAATACGAGCTCTTTCTGTTACTTGAGTCAATGATGCTGGAGCAGATGATGCAGCGGCAGTAGCAAATGCTTGTGGATCAGAAAATGTAAGAATGAAGGATTCAATATGCTTCAAAGCCATCCTTCTAGCCCCATCTAAGCTCACACACTTTGAAATGCTTTCTGTTGAAGTTCCTATCAGAGCAAATTCATCCATTCTGTACAAACACCATGAAAATAAAAGTTATAAGCATGTGTGTGGAAAAGCTAAAGAAACCATTTTTTATATACTGCAATCACAACAAGGTGTCATTGAATTCATAAAATAATATAAATATATTTCAAACAATTTAACATTTTAAAATATCTCAAAAAGGGCTCTTGCAGCCTCTCCTGTTAAACATTGATAAAGAAGCTTCTTAGATTGTAACCAAACACCTAAAGAAAAAGAATGAAACAGCTCTTTCCATTAAAAAAAGATCTCCTGGTCATTTCAAAAGCCATATCAAACAGGCACAAAATATCAAATTCTCAAGGCAAACATGCAATTACAAAGGTTTTGTGAAACAACTTCGCAGAGAGAATTGCACAAAAAATAACCTTAAGTACTAAAAAGGTTGAAGTTACACTGGATACCTGCCATCAAACATATATGCCAATGCCAACGCCGCCATAAATCTTGCCATCTTTGAACCCGATGAAGAACACAGATGAACAAGGGCAGGAACTCCCCCTTCCTCCACTATACGGAGAGCATTACCAGGGTTAAAAGCAAGATTCCAAAGAGCTCCTGCAGCAGTTTCATGGACATCCTGAAATAAAAATACCAATATGATATCACCAAACCAGGGTCTACTTAAGATTTATGCGGAAAAAAAGATTGATAACAGAAAAAATAAATATATAAGTACTATCCAGAAGTTAAAATACACTTGTTGAAGTTTCCACACGAAAGATTAGATACATAGCCAAGGTATAAGTTGAAGTCACATGAACAAGATAGAACAATCAATCAGATGTAAAATTGATGCAGAAGTAATAACCATTTGAGGTCAAACCAGAAGACGAAATATTGGAAACCAGGTATGTGCAAAACTTCAAGTGCGAAGTTGTTTCCAATGTTAGTTTGGTAGTAGAAGTAGTTACTGATAATAATTATGAACGATGCACATTAGTAAAAGGAATGTCAAAAAACTAGTTTCACTCACTTGTCATGGAATGGAGAGGATGTTATCGAAAAATATGCATATCATTTATCATCAACAAGGAGTATAAAATACATGTCCAGAATTTTTTTTTAAGAACAAAATACTTACTTCAGCCTCAGAGCGTGCCAGCGCGATCAAAGGAGCAACACCTCCTTCACGTCCAATAGCAATGCTGATGAAGACAAATAAGAACATAAAATTGATATGTAAGCATAAAATGTAGGGTACATGTCCCACTTTACCAGAAAAACCTACATTATTAAGAATTATAGTGTACCATCATTGCAGCAAAGGAAAGTGCATACTCAGGAGGATGGGAATTCAAAAGAATGAAATAACTGATTACAGTTGACAAGGTTCAGAAATCATTTTATTATCCTCCCAGCATAGAGAGGGTGTCAATCTGGTAATGCTACCACGCTAAATTTTCTGACGTTATTATAACTTACATTGATTTTGACAATTATCATAGTGGAGTGACCGAAGATAGCAACAATGCCTATATTAAAGTTTTAATCATTGAGAACTTTCCTATCTGGTAAGGCCTCATTCTCTATTATCCGGTGATTCCACATGAAAAATTTTATTAACAGGGTAATCTTCCGGAAAAGCTTTGCCAAATCTTCCTTTTATTTCATTTAATTTCTTGTGAAAAGCGCCAAATCTGTTTTTATGATATCAAGAAACAAATCTATAATGCATTTAATAATATGGAGATATATATAATCCAAACAGTAAATCACATGTGGTAGATGGAAACAATTTCTGTGGATCCTCTTATAAATAGTACTTCACAAACAATGATCTATGGCATACGTTTAGCAGCATGGAAAGATTGTTCTATAATCAAATTGTGTATAACAAAAGATGACTCAGATAGTATAAGCACATAGATCGTAACATGTGCTAGTGTGTGTGTGCATGAGTAACTTATGGAAAATACCAGTTAGCTTCAGACACCGACAATCCCCAAAGAGCACCAGCAGCCCTCTCTTGAAGACCTGGAGAGGCATTTGAACAGGATTGTGCAAGGGCAACCTGCATAAACCACTGAACTTTAACATATGTTGAAGCTTTATAGCACAGAGTAACTAACTATAAATCTATAATTCATAGTGTTGATGACCTGAGTATCATTAGAACAAAAATTTTAAAGGCATAAAGAAAAGAATAACTTCCAACAATTAGATGTCAAAATGCACAGGAAAGCAACTTCTTAATGAGTTCCAAGAAGTTTTATAATGTGAGGATAGAATTTTGACATGCAGCCAATATTTCTCACAGAACTCATAAGAATCATGAACAGTTGTCATTTTCACATAATACACAACACTGCTATTTATGGTTATAATCCACGGTGGGTACTTTAACTAAAAATGTAAAATACAAAGATAATATTATAAAATCAAAGATAACATGCCCTGTCAGAAGATGCGACATGGAAAAGCAGTGATTTCACACCTCATGTCTTGCAAAATCAACCATTATACATATATTTTCTGTCATCTTATTACACATAAGCATACAAGAAATACAAATATTATTAAATCCACTATTTTGGTAAGTCATTAAATTGAAAGAGAGTACATTAAGCACTCAATATGTAGTTAGCTTTTCAGCTCTCTCATACAATGGGAGAAGCAACAGATTTCCTTGCATAAACGACAGAGAGAAAAAAAGATTTTTATTAAATTCGAAGAATGAAACATGACTCCATATTCAGTAGAAGCCATTACATACGCAGTTTTACCAATCCATGTGTATTTCAAAAGTGGCATTTTGTTAGTGGGTCCACGATCTATAGATGCCAGTTCATAAGATACCGATATTGCCCAGTGAAGAAATTAATGAGTTTCTGCAACAGTTTGTCTATGTGGTAACAAAGACACTACTTGGTTATTCAACAATTTTCTTTCCCCTACAAGCACATCTTATCATCTACTCCCCATGAATTACTTCTTAGTGTATTAGGTAGTGCCATAGACCAGTTTAGAAAAACAAAGGATGCTTAACAGCTCAGAAAGATAAACACCATACCAATGCCTCAACACCACCAGCTGCTGCAATTGCTTCTCGATTCCTGTCATCAAATGATAGATTCCACAATGCACCAGCTGCTTCTTGCCTGTGTTGATTAGTAGCGGATAAAGCCCATTGAAAACAACATAACCTTTCTTGCAAGGACAAAAGTTTCAGGCCCATAAAATTATAAATTAGGATAAAAGAAAATGAAATAGCTGTTATAAGCATCTTGCAAATCAATATCTTACTTAACTGGATCGTACAGAATTTGCAAATTCAAATGTCCCAATATCGATTATTTAAACAAAGGTGCAAAGAATAATGGAAGAGAAATTACATAAAATATGCAACCATGCGAACAAGAACAACTTGCATGATGACTTCTAAAATGGAAATAAACTACCTGACACCTTCATGGGGAGAGCGGGTAAGTTGGACAAGGGCTTCAAGAGCACCTGCCTCTTGTCCAACGGCAGAATTGTTACTATTGCTATCTCCATGAGCAGCCAAATTAGCCAAGGCGCGAGCAGCCTGGAGTATTTTAAAAAAAAAAAGAAAAAGAAAAAAGCAAAACTACCACTCTCAGAGGGAAAAGAGGACACCCTCGCTTGGCAGCAGAAGCTGGTATTTCAAAAAAATAAATAACAAAACTGCACCGAAAACTTGCACCACCTGCTCTTGCACTCCCTCAAACTTGCAACTGCGAGCAAGCATCACCAGAGCATGTACACCACCGGCTTGTGCAACTTCCATACTACACTTATCATCAGCTGCCAAATTTGCTAAAGCACCTGCTGCCCGCTCCTAAAAGAACAAAATGGGAATCAATACACAGCATAAGTTATCATATAACAACAACAATGCGTGATTAATGAAGCATTTTACAAGAACAGACAGTAGTTCCTGTTAAGAGTATACCAGAACACCGTCACCGCCAGAAGACCATTTAAATATAAGATCAACTAAAGCTTTTACACCTCCAGCATCAGCAATGGCACCCTAATCAAAGTTCTCAAATTATTACAGCTAAACATTTTAAGCAATATCAAATGATAATAAACTAATTAAAAGGTAACAATATAACGAACCTTATGTTCTTCTCCAACAGACAGATTCCATAGACCTCCCGCCGCCTCTTCAGCTACTAGCCTGTTCATGGACCTTGCCAAAATAGCAAGGATATCAATTCCTCCTTCCTCTGCAACAGCTTTTGCAACTTTGGCATTCACAGATAAGTTTGCTATAGCCTACATGGTTTAAGCAAATGAAAACGATAATAATAATATTAAACTGATTATGGAAAACAATTGAATGAAATTAGTTGACACGTCGGACCACAGAGTAGATGGGCTAATAGTGTCATAATATTACCATAAGAGAATTTACCTTCGCAGCCTCTGACTGAAGCCCTTCCCGCCAAGACTTTGCAAGTTCCAGAAGAAGACGTATGCCACCATCCTTCATAACTGCTTCAGCCCTTCCACCATCTATGCTAGCATTTTCATCGTTAATGACGACAAAGTTTGCAAGTCCTGTAGCTGCCCTTTCTTGAACATCCTCTTGCATGCTCTGCATTAAACTGAGCAAGAGTGCTGCACCTTGCTTGAGCCAGAAATCATCCAAACCCTGGGGATTGCTCTCAGCAGCACGCAGAAGTGTATGAGACAGTATCCATTCAAGCCAACTCATAATCTCATCTAAGTTTCTATCCTTCTTCTTTGAATTCCTCCAATCCAAAAACACATTCTTCTCATTTTTTGTAGTTTCGGCAAATAGAGTAGCTAGACCTTTAAAAATATCAGTAAAAAGGGCAAGTAATAACTTGCCTTTGCTCTTAACAGCACTAATGCCGTTTTCCTCCTCAAGAACTGGGCAATTCAAGGCACACAAAATCTTCAAGCTCTTGGATGAGGTTAACAACCTGGAGATGGTCATCGCACCAACATCAGTTCTCGAAACATCCAATGCAACCAATTTAGGCAGCTTATGCCAAATTTGAGATAACACACCCCACTTCATATTTGAAGTTCCTGCAACTGAGAGAAAACAAACTGATACTACATTTCCCAATGCCGCCTCATCAACATTAAGGCAGTCCAGAAACCCAATGTCTGTTAAATTCGGACAAAGCTTAGCCAAAGCATTAATGGCATCACCAGAAATATCCCTAATCCCAGACAATCGAAGTTTCTTCAATTTGGGACAGCAAAAAGCTATTGCTTTTATGGCATCACTAGTGATCCTTTCACAAAAGTCAGGCCCAAGCTGGAGGCTTTCTAGCACCTCATGACGAGCTACAATCACAGACAGAGTAGCATCTGTTATTTTCCTACAGTAATCACCACTTATTTCTCGCAAATTCCTAGCTTGAAGGTGTATTATTGCATCTGCAGACTCTGCACCTCGAAATCTAAGCTTCTGAAGATTTACACATCTAGAAGCAAGTGAAGCTGCCATTGCAGTATCACATTTATGTGCACGAAGATCCAACAAACTCCATAAACATGAAGAAGCACCTAAAGCTCTCCATGTCCTACATGTTGATGACAAGCTTGCCCGGTCTCTATAATTCAGGCATGAAAATAACTGAATCATTGTGTCATCAGGCAGACTAGTCCAATCAACAAACCCATTTCCCTCAGAATCTAAAACATCATCCTCAACCTCAGGATAACAGGGCAAAACACCTATCTCCTTCCCTTTCCTAGCCACTTTACGCCTCACTCTACGACTCATATCTCAATCAAACAACAAATATTAAATACAAATAATCTTTCACCTCAATTAACTAAATTCTATAATCAATTATAGAAAATACAAACACCCATAAACTAATATCCCATTAAACTCCAACACATTTCGAACCTAAATAACAACTGAAATAACAAAGCAATACTCTTTGACCTCAAAAACCCTAATCCTCAAACAACCAACAGAATTGAATACACATCACACAAAAAGAATTAAAAATTGATCATTTACAAAATTCTAAACGCCCACTTATATGAAAATCCCAGCAAATTTTAGCATTGCAGATAGCGTTATCATCAAACTTCAACGGTTTTCTCAAACCCGAGAGCTCAATCTTGGTTTGTTTTGTAGGTTTGAAGATAAACCCTTAAATCTTAAATCTTGTGACAAAAATTGTTTGCGTTTTGATGGATTGCATTGAAGAAACTGCAATCGTATTTAAGAAACACGTAGATAGAAAAGAAGAAGACAGAAAAAGACAGAGTTTAGAACAGGTCGGAGAGAATTCAGGTGTACAAATGATAGATAGAACAAAAGGCAAACCCTTCAGATATATGAAGTTTTGTCCCTGGCCTTTTCTTTCCTATTGAGCAAAATTGTAAGACAGACAGAGAGATTGTGTTGTGCTTGTACTTATGTTGTGCCTGCCTGTGTAGGGCTAGGAAAAAGAAGAATTAGAAAGGAAATACACATATATATAGATAGAGGAGAATAGAATTACAGCATACAAGCGACAAAGGTTAGAGATGATTTGTCTGAAACAACATTCATCTCGTACATATTATAGACAACTATACGCATATTTTTATCCAATTACTCATCTTATTTCAATTCAGTGCAATTTTCTTTCTCTTTGGTGCATAATGTTAAATTTTGGTCATGAAATTACAAGTAATGTTATTTATATAAATTAATAGCATAAATTTTATATTTTAATTGATATGATAAATAATAATTAAAAAAGAAAGTGTACATAATAAAATTAAGAATTATTATTATCAGGTGTTAAAAAAAAATTAATTTGGACTACCTAATATAATATTGGGCAATAAATGGGAAATCAGTAAAATAAAGTGGTGTATTTAGCTTTTGTTGAATTTATTTGCATATATTTTTTCAACCCGTTGTTATTTGTTAATGCAATTGCCTTTTTAAGGGTTAGGACTGCCACGTGGACCGTTCTGGTAAATCGGTTCATTCAAGTCAAACAAATTATGTAAAATTCGACTGATAATGACTTACAAGTTTTTGCGTTGTCCTTGCATTGAAGTTAGTAAAGATACTTTGATGTTTAAAAAAAATACATTTATTATTTATATTTTTAAAAAAATTGTTATTATTACTCGACCCAATATTATCACACTACTAAAAACTTTAGATGAATATAATATATATTGGTATCAGTATAATTATGTCCTTATGAATTGAGTGCATGTTTGATAAGGATTCAGACAGTAATATTTTATTATTCGAAATAAAAGAATTTTATACACTATTTAATAAATAAATTAAACTATATAAAAATTAAAAATAACAATTTATAATTAAATAATAAAAATAAATTTTATATAATTAATATATTATAATATAATTACATATTAAATATAATTTTGTATCTAATATAATTTATTTAATTCACTCTATTACAATTTAATATAATTTAATAATCAAACGCATTCTAAAGGAATAAATCGATACGCAGACGCTATTACTAATAGTTGTCAGATGCAAAATTTTATTAATTATATTATAATTGAAATTGCCATAATTTTTTCGAGTATATAATATTAATATTGTTATATTTAAGAAAAAAGAAATACTAATCGTCATTGACATTGCAATAAAACAAAAAAAAAAAATTAAAGGCGATAAAGAAAAGACGTAGGCCGGCCCGGCCCATGGCACGGGGAACTTTAGATTTAGAGCACGTGATGCAATTATAACCCAACGAACTGTACTTTGGGACCGTAGCAAACAGAATTCGGACATATATAGGAGTGAATGCAAAGCAAATTATGACACGTTTATTTGACCGGATAAAAGTATCATGGCAGGCGAAGTTCCGATCGAAAAAGGCGGCGGCAATTCATCGTCGATGTCATCATCGTCCACGTGTCTCTCAAATTTCTGGTCTTCAGCTCTCAGGGCCAAAACCCTAAACACTCCCTCCGTCCGTACAAATTATGGCGACGGACTTTTGCGGCGGCTGGGCCTCTTCGATCTCGTACTGATCGGCGTCGGCGCGTCAGTCGGCGCTGGAATATTTGTTGTCACTGGAACCGTGGCTCACGACGCTGGTCCAGGTCTGTATTTGGTCAATGTTTTGACTTTCACGAACTAAGCCGGTTCATTGATGAATTGAATTCCATTCGAGGAATATTAGACGTAGAAATTTTGTAAAAATTCGAACTTTAATACTTTGCTGGGAAAATTTAGGCAATACATAAGTAAGAAGTTACCTTCTATACTAGCTGAGGTTATGTGTGTAACTGTGTATGATTTATTTTTTGAAGAGAAATTAAGTGGCTGATTTCGGATTTTGTCTTATTGTTAAATAAATGTCGTTATTGCTCAGAATTTAATTCAGTTGTTGCGCTCATTGTTCCTCGTTGTTGATTATTTTCTTTGTACTGCAGGAGTTACAATTAGTTTCTTACTTGCCGGAGCAGCTTCCGTGCTAAATGCACTTTGTTATGCTGAGTTGGCGACTCGTATCCCCGCTGTCGTTGGGGGAGCGTACTTGTATGCTTATACGGCTTTCAATGAACTTACTGCCTTTCTTGTGTTTGCACAACTTATGGTGGACTATCATATTGGAGCAGCTAGCATAGCACGGAGTTTGGCAAGCTATGTAGTTACAATTCTGGAGCTTTTTCCTTTTCTCAAAGAAAATATTCCGAGCTGGATTGGACATGGTGGTGAAGAGTTCTTGGGAGGAACTCTATCTATCAATGTATTAGCTCCAATTCTCCTGGCCCTTCTGACTGTAGTTTTATGCTGGGGTATTGGTGAATCTTCTGCTTTGAACTCATTCATGACTGTAGTAAAGGTGCTTCTTTTCTGTCACCCTTTTCCAATCTGACTTTTTGTCAAGTCTATTGGCTTTCATTTCTTGATGATATATTGCAACCCTGGCTAAAAAGGGATGAAAAAGTGAAGAAAGCTCTAAATGGTATTTCCTAATTGAGAATGAAAATTATGAGGTTTAAGGGATAATAAAAGCGCCAATATCCAAGAGTTGTTAACTTTGGGGCTGAAGTTTTCCACTATACATTCATTTATTACTCCTGGTAGCTTGCATTACATGTCGCTTCTTGGAGGTGTCAGTGATATGCATGCTGATAACAGTTTAAAATTTGTTGCCTTGCTTCACAAGTTTGCTGCTATATAGTCTTGGTAGAACAAGTTATGGATATCATTTTGGTTGCCTGCAAATGCACAAAGCATATTTGGTCTTATTCTCATGTTTTGAATTTGTAAGTGTTTTGCCTTAAATTTAAAAAATGCATTTTGAAAAGAAAAGAAACTAAGCAGCGTGGTAGGTACTATTCTTTTTTGTTTAATTCACATGTGTCTTCATTGTAGTCTAAGGCTGGATTGTGCTGGAAAAGTATTTCTCTTGATACATTTGATACATCCCTTGAATTACATGTGGTTACTTTGTTTAGTGATTTTTGTATATAAAAATTAACAAAAGAAGACACAAATCCTGAGCATGGTTGATCCAGGAGAACATTTATATTTGAACTTATATTTGAACTGTGCTGCAGGTTATCATTGTCATTATTGTCGTCTTTGCTGGTGCTTTTGAGGTTGATGTTTCCAATTGGTCTCCTTTTGCGCCAAATGGTTTCAAAGAAATATTGACTGGAGCTACAGTAGTATTCTTTGCATATGTAGGATTTGATGCTGTTGCTAATTCAGCAGAAGAATCTAAGAGACCTCAGGTATGTTATATTATGTCTTCTGATACTATGTATTTAGTTCTGAATATCTTTTATTATATTATTGATTACAGCATTGCATTCTATAATTTCTGTTTCTTCCTTTTCCCCCTCAATTTTCACATTTCAGCGGGATTTGCCAATAGGCATCTTGGGAAGTCTTTTTATATGTGCTGCATTGTACATTGGTGTCTGCTTAGTTCTCACTGGGATGGTGCCATACAAGTTCCTTGGTGAAGATGCTCCTCTGGCTGATGCTTTTATATCCAAGGGTTTGAAATTTGTTTCTGTTTTAATCAGTATAGGTGCTGTGGCTGGACTCACAACTACCCTTCTAGTTGGTCTTTATGTTCAGGTGATTTGAATTCAGGGTATCATTACTGAGATGTTCTTTCCATGTAAACTGTGCAAATGTAAATGACTAGGATGTTTCTGTGGGCAGTCTCGATTATATCTTGGGCTTGGAAGGGACGGCTTGCTGCCTTCTATATTTGCTAAAGTGCACCCAACACGCCACACTCCTGTTCATTCGCAGGTTTGGGTTGGTATTGTTGCTGGTATTTTGGCGGGGCTATTTAACATTCGTGTGCTCTCACACATTCTTTCCGTTGGCACGTTGGTATGCATCATCAACTTTTTCCTTTGATTTATTTAGATTGTAAATCAATATGTTTTCTGATGGTGATAAAAAATAGCGTGTATTTTCATAAATTATTGCCTACTTTATGCAATTATGCTCCCAATCTCTAGCTCTTAGTTTCATTCATAAACAAGACTTGAATTATAATGACACTAGAGCATGATGAGTGTTGTAGGATTTCCAAGAAAACTAATATTGGTTATTTAGAATCTAGCTCACATTGTCCATTGGCTGGTTTCAGACAGGCTATTCAGTTGTTTCAGCATGTGTTATAGCTCTTCGTTGGAAGGATAAGGCACCAAATCATGCTTCATCAAGATGGATTTCGGCCTGGCGCGAGGGTGTCATTTCTCTTGTCATAATTGCTCTTTGTGGTTTCAGTGCTGGATTGTTTTACCGTTTTGATGCTTCATATATTCTTCTGGTGGTAGCAGTTA
Source organism: Melia azedarach (assembly GCA_028052125.1). Classification (NCBI taxonomy): domain Eukaryota; kingdom Viridiplantae; phylum Streptophyta; class Magnoliopsida; order Sapindales; family Meliaceae; genus Melia; species Melia azedarach. Next base: position 2,074,461 of record CM051394.1, on the reverse strand, counting down.
TTATTGCAGTAGTTGCTTCTGCTGTCCTCTGCTTCCGACATGTGAGTATTTATCTATGCTCTTGTATATAGGTGATTTGTCTTGTAATTAGAAGCGTAATATATTTACATGGAATATTAATTTTTGGATCGCGCTCCAATCACCATATGCAACCTTCTCATTCTCTTGAAAGCCTTTCTGCAATTCATGTGATGCTTTCTCCATTTGAATTTTGACCCTCTTCAATATATTCTTGTTTCAGGGTTATGCCGATCCTCCAGGGTTTTCTTGTCCTGGGGTTCCCCTTGTGCCGGCTTTTTCCATCTTTTTCAACATATTTCTTTTTGCTCAGGTATGCTCATGAACTACCTCACTTTTGCATCCTGGACTACAATCACAGTTACTAACAAACTGATGGAGAAAGATAAAATAGCTTAGATATGTGATCACTATGTTTCCTTTTGCACAGTTGCACTACGAGGCGTGGTGGAGATTTGTGATCCTCGGCTTCATTACAATTGGTGTATATGCAATTTATGGGCAGTATCATGCAGATCCAAATTCAGATTCAATTATTTATCACAGGGCACCAACAGAAGAGGCTCGGTAATTTTATGTTGGGAATGTTCCCAACTTGCTTCTTGATATGGCCTGCACCCTGTTGTAATATTGAGTTTGTTCGTACATACAAATGTAGCAGACTACTTGTATCATAAGACATCTATTGGGCCAAACATTGTTTAATCCAATCATTGTTGTATATGCAAGGACGATGTTAGGACACACAAAATTTGGAAATTCTTCTCTAGAATAAGGCTGCAACGCATTTGTTTTCTCGTGACGTTATCAACGTGAATGATCATTCAGGATTTGAAACCTCCAAGGAGCAAAAAAATCTATGCTATCAAGAAACCACGTTAATCTGTCCTATTATTCTGTGTGGAAAAAATACAATAGTACGAAAGACACGAGAAGAGAATGCTCCTTGCCAGAATCTATTGATTGATTAGCAAGCATTAAATTTTGTGGAATTTCTGTTTATTTCCGAAAATGAGCGACAGAACCAGAATGGGCAGAATTTGCCTATCAATTGCACACAACATCGGAGTAAAAGCCTATTGTCCTCCTTTGACAATCCCGAATGCCCAGCAGTTCTACATCAAACACTTCAAATTGTTTTGCGCTGAAAAATGTAGAAGGCCCCACCTGCGGAAACAAGGTAGTTTCTCATTAATGAAGTTCGTGTCACTAAATTTAAATTTTAGCAGTATGCGTATTTCAAAAGTTTGACAGAAATGTTGATTTTGGCACAAATAGAAAAGGATGGACAAAACGTTGAAAGAATGATGCTACAGCCATAAAAATGGAAGATAAACAGTTTTTGAGTTACTGACTGGTGGTCCAAGTTCTGGAGGAATGATTATCCTTCTTCTTCCCCCAGGTCTCATGTCTCGAATTCCTTCCTCAAACCCTGCATAAGTTTTGCAATTCAGCAATTTCAACATATGTATGATCTCTATTTACAGAGAAAATGGTTAATTCTCAACGAGTTTGTATTTCAACCTGGAACCAATGCATTAGTGCCCATGCGGATTTTGGCAGGAGAACCCTGTAAGTAGGTGCTGTCAATCCGCCGACCTGATTCATTATAGCCAATATAGTGGAAAGTTACCTGCAAAGATTCACAAGTAAGCAGTGCAGTTCATGATTGACGTATGAAAATCTTACGAAAATGTCTTCCAAGGTCAACTGCTTAAATTTATTCATTCAGTTCTTTTTTCCCATTTTTCCTTAATGACTAAAATCATTATGTAGCCATTTTAAAGCAGTTACTTCTCACACAGTTTTGTGATTATCTTTTAAACTTATAACTCTCAATTGATAAAGTAAATCATCCCCTGTAAACCCTCTAGAGGTGATTATTAGGCTGAAAAATAATACCATGCTAAAATCAAATCCCACATGGCAAGAATCTAAAAGTTCCATTTCTGATTAACTAGAAAGTCAAACGTGGCTTGGGAATCGTACTCATTTATCAAAAATTTCATGAACAACTGCTTCTACTTTTATATCATGATGCATGACAAATTAAGAAAAAAAAAAGGGAAGCTGCAGCTTCCAAAGACTATGAAAGAAAAACCTGCTGACCATCCTTTGGGCAATCACCTTTACCAACTTCAAAATCCCGGAATATAAGCCCCGAATCCCGCTTTATGTAATTCTCTGATGCTACTACCTTAACCTCAAAACCTGATACACACTCACAAAATCAATGCTGATTCCATGGAGTTATATGTACAATTTCCAACTACTTGTTACAAAGCTCTGCAAGAAACAGACACAGAGGACTATTATCACAATATGAGGACTTTATAAGCCAAGACTATTCATAGAAAATAAGTGAATTTCTAAGGATGTTAAACTCTATTTTCCAGAAGAATGTAACTTTGCTAAAATTGCTCGACACTGACCTTCTCTAACAAAATTTGGGAAATCTTCAGGAGCATTATTTTCTTTCTGTCTCCGTCTATTTTGTTCTAGCAAACGTTTTTCATCATATGGGTTCTTACTCTTTGTCTTTCCAGAAGCAGATAAACTTGGGAACAACCCTGATGAAAATAAAAAGAGAAGGACGAACCTTCGGTTCAACTTCCCCTCCCAATCAAATGTACACCCATTTCGTTTTCTGGCGAAACAATTATATAATAACTGTAAGAACCCAGAAAAAAATACATAAAACGAAGAACTGAAACCAAATTCTCACCCATCATCTTTCAACTTGTGATTTGAGCAGCAATGCACTGTATGCTTCTTTTGGGGAAAGACATTTCTTTCGGTGGAACATGTTGAAAAAGTTTTACCTGCTAGAAAATAGGAAGAGGCAAGACAACAATCACACAGAAACCCAAAATTTACATGCTAAGTCACTAAAAAATCATACACATGAAGATCTTCTTCATTACTCGGAAAATATTGAGAATTAAGACGTGGTGATTGAAAAATATAAGATACCCATTTCGTTGAGTCGAAATTTTCCAAACTATGAAAACACCCATTTCCTAAAAATGAGTTTAAACCTCCCATATTCTAATTTCTTTATAAGACTGGAAATTTTGAGTGATACAGACAAAAATTACGAGCAGAAATTTCGGTATACATGCAATTTAATGCATATGGACAGAAATAGAGAGCAACTTACATGGAAACGAAAACTTAGGTAGAGGAGATATTGTTGAGGAAATCATCAGCATAACTTCTACGAAGCAAAACTACTCGTTTTCTGCTCCTCGTTATGTTATCTTCATTCTTTAGCTCGGTGGTCAAAGCCAAATATCATATGGACCTCTGTTGTTTATGAATATATCTTTTGAGTTAACTTTTCTTCTTTAACAATCTCTTTAATATACCGTCATGTTATCTTCATTCTTCGGCTCGGTGGTTAAAAGTCAAATATCATATGATCCTACTTATTTTTTATTTTTTAATAATCTCTTTAATATAGTTCTACGCAAAATCGTTTTGCATCAAATTGGTTTTTTATGAGTCTGCATTTGATTAAAATTAAAATGCGCTGTTTAAGGATGAATGTCTGAAATTTAATACCAATCTTATACCCATTTAAAATAATTAAAATTTCTTGTTAATAAGGAGTATGAATGTCCTAATATAAGGAAAGAAAAAGGCAGCAAACTTGAAATATTTTATAGATGAGCATATTCAAACCATACACAATATTTTCAGTTTTGCTTTGAAAATAATTGGAAAGCTCATTTTTAAGGAATAATGGCCTCTGGAATGGCAGATTCTCACGCCTTTCCTTATAGTATGGGAAGACAGCCTTCACCTTGCAGAACCGTCTTACCAACTCTAATCTCAGCCAGAACAAAGCAGCAAAAATAAAACAAAACCAAAGCGCTTTCATCAATATCTACTTTTAATTCAGCATTGCCAATAGATATTGACATCTCAATAAACCCGGATGTCAACACCAAGACTTCCCAACTGATCCGCTCCCATTGAGTTTCCCAGCTTCTTAATAGACGATTTTGGGTCAGCATGGCATCTGACCCACAGACATGAAAGTCTGGCAATAGCTGCCTGACTAGCAAACTGAACCCTGCAAGCCAGGCTCGACTCTGGTTGTCTCTCATTTCTTGCTATATCTGAATCGCATCTAGCATCGTATCCGTCAAGGTCCAATTCTGTTACAACCACTATGGTGCCATCATCATCAAAGGCTGCTGTGTCCTCTTCTGCAGAGAGAGCTAGAGATTTTTTGACTGAAAGGCAGTCAAAGCTTCCAGTTTTCTTCACCTTGAGAAGATAGTAATCTTGAACCGCCTGCATTAGGAGATTACAAATAAGCAAAGAAAACAGGAGTGATTCTGATCATTCCCACTTTTCTCATTTTCCAGCTTATCAAAAGTCTGCTGGTCTCCCATCCACAACTAATGGTACTTCTCACATTTCACTGTATTCTATTGTTTGATTTTAGGAGCAATAGACATCTTATTCAAAATATCAGAAAGAAGTCCTCAATTCGATAGAATCATACATCATAACTTCAGCCATATTAAGTTGGGTTCTTTGGGTTTCCAGAACTGCTAAAGGCTACAAAATTTGTACCTGCCATTGAGAAGAGGCCAAAAGTACCCTCGGCCTGATAGATCTCACATACTCATATGCAGTTTCAGGAGACATTTGTCTGTGCTCCATCTGTTAAGAAAAGTGACAAAGTGACTCATTTTTTTTAGGAAAAAAAAAAATTATGAAGTAACTTCATAATTAGGTTGAATTTATTATCAGCACCAGGTAGCAGAGAACAACTGTTGTGCTCCGCCCACGACCTGCCTTGCAGTGAACATATGTTGTCTTCCCAAGAAATGCATTTTCTTCACAGGGCACAGGCAAAAGTAAATACAAATTAGTATCACAGTGAAGAAATACAAAGTTAAAGCAATACTATTGCAGAAGAGCAATAAGATAATATTAAGTTCTGCCAGCAAAACATAGCAAAGACCAATCATTACACCACTCTGAAATCATATTGTCATTTACTTCAAAGTTTGGCCCTTAAATATGAAAGATCTTATATTATATAAAAGCTCTTCCAATTGCAGCTTGGCTCTTAAATAATTGGTTTGCATTCCCCAAAACAACACTCAATGACTGCCTGCTCATGTTCTGCCAGTAGCTGGTCATACTACATCATAGTGTGGGTATATACCTTACAAATTTGGCAAAAGATAGGAGGAAAAAAGCAGGGATTTAGTTTGGTGGATTTTCGATATTAAGGCAATGTTGTAATTAAGGTCTTATGTTCCCCCCTAAAAGTTAGTGCACAATACACATTAGCTGTTAGTGTTTTCAAAACACAGCAGTCCCAAACAACACCTAAATTGGCAGAGGGTATTGTACCTCTACCAATTTAAGTAAAGAATTCAATGATAATGTGCAATGAGAGACAAACTATAACTCTAAAGTATTTTGAGTGGAGAATTCAGCAAAATGCAAATCCTGACACAATAATTAATTCAGGTTGCAGAAGTTAAAACTCGTTCACTGGATCTGAAGCTTAAGCAGTTCAGCAGCAATGAATTACACATGCCTTGTGAAGCAGACAACTAATTTTAAGAGAAATATTACCATGTATAAAATCTACAGCTTTGCATATATCAGCAAATGATGGGGCAAAAAGATAGTCTCTTGTGGGAATCACCAGATGATCAATGTTGTGAGCCTAAAGAAACAGTTAAGAAACAATTTATGAGCATTGAGGCTTACATATAAGGTAAAAAAAGATGGCTTTTCTGATTAATACTGATCTGGAATAGGTCTAAAACCAGATTAACTAAAAATGTCCAGTAGAAAACATAATTAAACCATCTGCCATCTCTGCAATATATATTGCATAAAATATAACAAAAGATTGTTTACGTTTACAGCAAATAAGATGCTGGAAAAATGAAAGACTCTCTCTTGGTAAAGACAGGGACAGACTAAGAAGATGCATCTCACAGGAACATGCTTTCAAGTAGAAGCAAACTGCGATATGCATATGTAGAGATAGCTGGCCAGGTCATAGAAATACTCCTTCTAAATCACCCATTCAAAAATGGGTTGGCAGGGTTGTCTTATGTCTCTATGGACCAGCATGTCAACATAAGTGAAAAGACCATGAATAAAGAGAAAGTCTGGGCCAAGCAAAGGAATTGAGTTGATCAGGTATTCATGTTTGACAAACAGGAAAAGCAATGAAAATCAAGAACTGGCAAACAGTTTGGTTATTGACTAAAAGTTAGCTATGTCCTAGACTGAACTAGCCAAAATTAATGACAACTACTGCATGCAAATTGTATACTCACATGATATAGCGATGAAGGGACCAAAGTTTCATATGATTCATTCAAAGTCACCACTCCAGAAACTCCAAGATCCCTCAAGCGCGGAACATCAGCAGGAAAGGGAACAGCACCTAACAAAATAAACTGAGAACATAACAGATTAACATAATAATTCAGTAAACATAATTACGGCAATAAACAATCTAAGAAGACAGTTGACAATAGAATTGCAAATTGTCCATAATAATTCATCATCATCAACAACCCTAGAAGAATTCCAAATCGCAATTGCAAGAGTACGGTCAGAAAACATAATAGAAATTCATATAAATAAATCATATTGAAAGTGAACCATACCTCGTCGATTTTATCCCACCATCGAAATTCAGACTGAATTTTGTTCCTGACAACATTGTACAACAGGGTCGGATAAAAAAGAGCGCGAGCTCCGGCTCCAACCAAAACCCGTTTGGCATCCGATACGACGACACTTTCACTGTTTAACTGATCGTGATCTTCCCAGATTTCCACCTCCTCTTTCTTCACTTCCTCAATTAACATTCCGCAATTGAGAAAATCAAACAACTAAATATAATCTTTTATTTAAAACCTTTAAAAAAAAACTCCGAATCAAGAACAAATAACACAATTCAAGATTAACTTTGAAATCCTACAACAAGAACAATGATTCTGAAGCCAAATAGGCCTATATATAACAAAAAAATTCATTGATTCATATTCAAGAATGTGCATGTTCTTGATTTGAGTTGAGAAAAGAAAATAATTAAAAGGAAACGGAAAAAAAATTGATACGAATTCTATAAACTTGATGAGCAATAAAAAGGAAATGGAAAGAGGAAAGATCGCGAAGCAATGCTAAATTTGTGGTTCTGATTGTCCAAATCAACAAGAATTTAAGAAAAATTGTTTCCTTATTTATTTGATTTTATATTTATTATTTGCTAAGCTTCTAGTTAGCTTTTCTTTTCTCTCAACAAACCCTAGAAAACGAAATTAACGCTCGACGTTAATTAAAATTGGATGCCTTAGTATTAATTAATCGGGAGAATGCTCAATGTCCTAATTTTTTAATTAATACTTTATCATTTTTTTATATTTTTTTAATATTTTATCATTCATTAATTTTTATTTTTTTTAATTTTATCTTTTAATTCAATTAATTTACGTTGAGTTATAAATAATAAAATTAAAAATTTTTAAATTATTAAAAAATAATAAAATATTTAAAAAATATAAAAAATAATAAAATATTAAAAAAAAAAAACAGGGTTATTGAACATTCTCCCTGATTAATCTGTTAGTTTTAGTCTCCGTTCCGAAACGGCGGGATTAGACGCCTTGTTTTTATAAACACTGTATTCGCGGTTTAGCGGTTTAGCGGTTATAACGCAACCCTCTTTACAACATTCGTGTAAACTAAACGGGGTTCATCTCTCTCCGTTTCGAAACGGATGTGCATTTGGCGATGTAGCATTGCGTCAGAGAAACGCAACCCTTTCAGAATCTTCGGGCATTTTAATTCATGGGTCCAATTAATTAATCGGTGCGTTATTTCCTATGTTAACAAAACTTTTGTCGGTTATGTTTCATACTGAGAATATTGGCAATTAAGACATTTAATACACTTTAGGAAGATTACTTAAAACTAATTTTAATTTATTTATTTGATTTTATAACGTTTACTAAATAAATTAAAATTATTAGTTAGTATCAATTAAATAAGTAAGATAAATATAAATTTAAAAAGTAATTTAAAAATCTCGGAAGCAAATCTTGGCGCCAGAGATTTATATTACTTAAATAAGCAAGTAAAATAACTTCTTACCAGCCGCAATATTCAGGATCAGATTCAGTTATAACATTCGGAGCAATTTCTGTCGGATTCAGACATTTTCTTCCGGCGGCAACCCTCCGGTCGTCATAGTCCTAAATTTTCGATTTTAAAAGCATTTAAATTAGAAAAATTGGTTTATTTTCCAGGTTTTGAAATTGAGAGGACAGAACATGGAGTGACTGCTTCTTGAGACTGCACGTCGGAAGGTAAAATTACTTCTTATGATTCAATTTAATCTTCTGTCTTTGTTAAAAGGCTTTTAGAGTTTAAATTTCCTCTATTTACTTTGTCTTAATTCTTAGGAGTAGCGGAATATCAACTTTCTAGCTTTTGATAATTATTCTTCATCTGATATAGAAAGAATAAAAAATGGGAAAACATTTTCATCCGGAGTCCCACCTTCCATCTCTCATCCATTTCGTTGTTCAGTTCTCTGGCCCTTTGCACATTGTTTTGCCATGCGCGATACTTGATTTCGTATTTGTTGGTACACAATTGAAAAAAGTTCGATAAACGTACCCCCTTAATGCTGCGAGATGAAATTTCAACCCTCCTACTCCACCAGCAGCTTTTGGAACAAACTGAATCTTTTAGTGCTTTTACCTAGTGTAGAATAGCTTCTCTCAGAGACAAATTGGTTGACAAATGGCGGAGAAGGGGACAAATAACAGGTTACTGAAGTCTGAAGGTTCGTAGGTTTGGCCCAGCAACTGAACTGATATCCGTCCATAAAAGAGGCACAACAAGACTCATTTGATACTCCTTGTCCAATCTCAAAATCCTAGTTGCTGTTTATCTGAGGATCAAAAGTCAAAACATACTCACATGTGTTAGATGAAATATGCTTGACGAGCTAATTTCTTTTTTCATTTTTTCGCCTTTACTGATTACCTGGCTCGTTGGCTCATAGGTTACTGAAGGCGCAAAATACCAAAGAAGAGGAGGTGCTATTTCTTAGGCTGCAAATGAGTAATGTGAATATCTTTCGCGCATTTTCTTTTTCCTTAGAGGATAACCAAAACTGTCTGTTTCCCATAAACAGAAAAGCTTCAAACACTTAAAGTGGCTGGTTAGAGTGATATGCTTACCTAATTGATGCAAAATATACACAGTATATAAACACAGTCCACTAGCTGTAATTTGGTTGCATCACCAAAATCGCTAATTCATTTAACTAGACAACTCACTTGATAAAGAATGGGAAGGCTATGGCAATCTGCAGATAATTAATTAACTGTTCGAGTTCTTTCAGGGGCCTCAGCAAGCGTGCTCGGCAAATGAGAACTGACACCTACATCTTTGTGTTAGCCAATGAATTTATATTCCAAAATCGCTGATTCTCCAGGCAGTCTACGAATGTCAATAGGAGTGAACAGGGATGTGGACTATACAGAATTTCTCATTGACTCTCGATAAGGAGAGAACAGTACAAATGCATAATTTGGTAATTGAAGCTTCCATGGACTAAAGAAAGTGAAATAAATGAGAAAGGAATGACAAACTCATTCACTGGAAACTAGGAATGGCAGGCAGTTGTGATTCTACTCTGAAGTTGGTGGATACAGAGGCCACAAACTTCTACCTTTATCACTATATAATTTAAATACACAAAAAGGCATAAAAGATTTTAAAAATTCATGAGGGAAAAATTCATAAGATTCATAAAATCATATCCAGCTGGTTAGAAATCTATAGAGCAGCTATGAGCTTCTCGTACTCATCGAAAATGGTGAAACTCTCTTGATGATTTGTCTATTGATGCCATTTTCTGAAGTCTAATCTGCTCTCTGAATTTGGCTATAAACTCGCCAGCCTTCTTATCAACTTCATTAGCATCACTTTCGGCATCATTTACACTGTCAGTCACGGATTGTTCATCTGATTTCACTTGAAAATTTTCTGCCGCATGCCGGGATTTTTCTTCGGGCTCTACAGCAACATTCTCAGAAGGTTCTTTGTTTTTTCTCTTCTGAAGCTCAGAATGTGTTGGCTTTGACATAGAAACCTGATTATCAAGACCCTGTTTTCTGGGATTTTCTGACACAATATCAGAAAACCCTCCACTTTTCATTTCATAGTCCGTTGGATTTGGCATAGAACTATGCTTATCAAGATCCTGTTTTCTGATATTTGCTGACAGATTATCAAAAAAACCTCCACTTTTCATTTTACTTTTTCCCTTGTATGCTGCCTCGATTCCATCACCTGGCTTCCCAGATCTCTCTCCACTCTTCATTGACTCAGATGCAAATCCACGAGATCTGATAGTCCTGACAGATTTCCCCCTAGATGAAGCTTTGGCAAGTTTTGCTGGAGGTCGATCCATATTCAAAGAACTTGATCTCCACTCTCTACTACTACCCAATTGATCCTCTATTTTGTTCCCTCCCCTATCCTTCGAGTCGTTTTCAAAGCTTTTTCTCACATTCTTCTCAAATAAAGAACCATTAGTATATCGCCTAATGTGGAATGCATTCAGTGAAGTCTTACCATTCTCTGGTTTAGAAACAGGAGGAGAAGAATTGAGAAAAGTCTTCTCTTTCCCCAATTCTTCCATTTTGAAGTTCTCCAACTCTGAAGAACCAGTATGAGACGGAGAAAACTTGCTTGGTGATTCGGAAACTGAACTATTTTGAGAAGAAAAGGTTTCCGAGGACCAGAAAGACTGTGATTTCAATGATTCAAATTGAGTTTCATCAACAGAGAGAGGCCTAAAATGTGGAGGACGAAAAGCAATATCCATATTCTCTCTCATTTCCATTCTCTCAGACATCGAACGCCATGGAATTGGCAAAGATAATGCGTCAGCAGCAGCACTTTCATTGAAAGTATGTTCCAAATTCATGGGATCCAAATCACCAAATGTTTTATTGATACCCTCAGGAGGACTATTTGATGACTCTGTTGCAATTGAACCGGACTCATTTCCGTCACTAATTTCAGAACTATCTAGATTTCTTACCCTTGATCTTAGACTCCTAACTGGTAAACCCAATGACTTACGACAATATTCATTGACAGCACAGTTTTCTTGATTTACAATGACCGTGGATTCCCCCTGAAAATACTGAGAATTCCATGCTTGACTCACATTATTCTCACCATACCCGTATAAATTTTCAGACCCAATTTCACAGTTTAAAGATCTGGGTTTGCTCCGATCACCTTTATAGTTCTCAGAATATAAATTCTCATACACATTTTTCTCAGCATACCCATATGAATTATCAAACCCATCTTCAAAAATGGAAGAAACTTGAAAAACCCTAGACATATATGACTGTGAATCATCAGTATTAGGCTGAGTTTCAATCTCCACATCAACATTTCTCTGGCAAAGCAAGCCATAAGACACAACAATTCCAATGAACAGAAGATGAACAAGTTCCCAGAACTTGGTAAGCACAGTTTGGTTAATGAAATCAGGAGCTTGTGCAGGAAACAGTGGAATAGCAATCAGAAACAGTGCAAAGAGGAGAAACTTACGGAAAAAGTGAGTAAAGGACAAAACTTTGCCAGCCGATTTCGTTCCTTTTAGTTCAACTGATGGGTTTAGCTCTCTTGGAAAACGGGTTTTGCTGTACGAGTGTTCCGAGTCTGCCATTGCTGAAGACATGAGTTTGCTTCTGGGATTAGGTTAGGTTAGGTTTTATTTTTGTGTCTGAAAATGGATGAGATGATGAAGATGTTGATTAAGAAAGGAAGACTTTGAGGCGAAGGCAAGCTAAGTGCAAGTCAGGAGGAAAAAGTGTGAGGAGGGAGAGACATTTCAAAAGTGACATAATTATTATGTGACCGTTGGTCTCAATGACGAAATTACCCTTTTTCTTGGTGTTGGCCTCTTGTCTTTTCTCTGTTTCCTCACGAGGGCAGACAAATCTGTGTTTGTCTTTTCTTTTCGTTGGGCCCCTGGAGTCATTTTCATATCATCTCACCCAATGCCGTTATTTTTTTAATGAAAAAAGTTATTTAATATTTCAGTCCTAATTAGTTATAAAAGATTATTATTATCTGATTATTGCGTGATTTTTTCCAATATTATTCATTGGTTTAGGCTTGTAAGAATTGCCTGTGCATGTCTATAATGACCCAACAAAAAAATAGTTTTATGTTGCTGATTATTCAATGTCGCCTGTTGGTCCCAATGCTATAAGCCCGTAACTAATAACTATGGACTCATGAAATCTTGGGCTGGGCAACACCACAGAATTAAGTTCAAGAAATCTCAACTCCGAAATACTCTAGCATACTGGAAAAACGAGAATGAAATATGATTTTAGAAGCCCATCTAAATAAGAAATTCAAGTTCCAACAAAACACCAATAGTAAAATTTGTAGGTTTTATTTTAACTAAACTATTCTAAGATGACATCACTGTAAATGAGTTCTATAAAAGGCAAAGTTTAAGACTTGTAAAGAAGTTTCTTCCTACAAAATTACAAAATTTATTGATTAATATCGAGTATCAATGTATGGCCAGATCTAATTTGGTGTTATTTTTATTTCTGAATATCATTGGGGTCTAATATAAAATATCATTTGTGTCTAGTTATAAATATCATTGAAGTTTAAAATTAAATTTCAGTTAAGTTTACTATAAAATAGTATTCGATTCTACTTGCAAGTATCATTAGGGTTCAGAGCTAAATATCATTTCGCTACAATTCTAAATTCTAATTTCAAATATCATTAAGGTGTAATCTTAAATTAAATTTTCAGTTAAGATTTTATCTACTAATTATTTTCAAATATTTATAGTATAGCCTAAAAATTTTATATTTTTTATTTTTCAATCCCCGTACACTTGTGTGTTAAATTGAGGATACTACAATTTTTAATTCATTAATATGATTTTGAATTATCTCCATGGCACTTTTTTGTTCTTAGTTTATGACTGTATAATTATTTTGCATGCTAGTATATTAGTGCTAAAGAAAAAACATTAGTTTAAAATTTTTATTGGTTATTAGCATGAATAAAATGAAAAAGATCATGATTTATTATTTTTAGTTAAATTATAAGAATAAATATTATTTAAAAGAATTGTGTGTTGTAAATTAAAGTTGGTCTCATTTTATTAAAGAAAATCTATATTTTGAATAAATAAAAAAATATATAATATTATATTATTAAAATTAGGTTCAATTATAGTTTGATAAATATTCTTTTATAACCTTTTTTAATATATCATTAAGTGATATATTTAATTTCTATATATAATGTAATCTCAAGTAAACCTGTCATACTTATTTGTATGTGTTTAAAAAACTTATGGTATTATTGTATAAGCTTTCATCTACTTACCATTCCCAAGAGAACAAGATTAGAAAAACTAACATATTATATATAGTTCTAAGTAGTAATTGTTTCTTACACAACAAAGGCGGATTGTAACTATGTGACACTGACAAATACGTACACAACAAAATGAATTATACTTATGGCTTATTGACTATTGCATACGGGGCAAACTAAATGTACCAACTAAGTATCAACAAATGCCTATGCATTAAATAAAATTGTACTTTTGAGATATCAATTACTACCTACAAAATAAAATGTATCCACCATGCACTGATTACTGCCTATAGAACAAAATAAAATTGTACTAATAAAGTACCGACTATTGTCTACGGGACAAAATAAATTGTACCTATCAAAACTAACTACTGTTTATGAGACAATAAAATTATACCTACGAGGTGCCAACTACAGCTTACAAGGCAAAATAAATATTAACTACGTGGTATCAACAAATGTCTATGTGACAAAATAAAATTATACTTACGAGGTATCGACTACAGCCTACAGAATAAAATGAATTGTATTTATATAGTAAACCAACAAATACTTATGCGACAAAACAAAATTGTATGTACGAGATATTGACTACTGTCTATGGCACAAAATAAAATGTATCAACCGGGTATCGACAACTATCTATGGGACAAAATAAAAATATACTAACAAAGTACTACTTATAGAGAAAAATAAAATTGTACCTATAAGGTATCGACAAAGTCTATATGACACTAAAATAGATTCACAAGATACCAATAAAAGTTTATGCAACACTAAAGTAGTACCTATAAGGTACCGATAAGGCTTATACGATTTTAAAGAAATATCTATGAGGTATCGACAAAACCTACGTAGTACTTTTAAAATACTCACAAGGTACCAACAAAATTTACATGGTAATAAAAAGGTATTCCATGAGATATTGACAAAGCCTATACGGTCAAAATAACAACTACAAGTACTAAGAACTTTACAAATTGCCTATGAACACTATCTGGCCATGGGTATCAACAAATCTACAAACTAACTATAGATATCATATACTTACGAGGTACCAACAACATTTCAAGATTGTTCGTAAGGTCAACAATATCCAATGCCTTCTTCAAAGCAATCCCAACAATGCCATATCGACAATACACAATCAGTCACGAGAACTAAACAATGTACCTTTTTACTGTACAGCAATAACACACTACATCACATTAGTATTAGAAATTAGGGGACTCTATGTTGGTTCCAATATTCCCATATCCAAAAGCATAAGCTCCTAACAATTGACCCATAATCTTAGGCCTGGTAACATCAGACGATAAGTCTAAGAAATCCAGAATTCAAAAAACTCTTACATAGAAAGCACCTATAAAGTCAGCATCATTTAAGGTTGATTTGTTTTTCTGATTAAAATCTGAATATAATTATTTAAAAGTCTAAAAAAAAAGAAAATATGATTTTAAAATTTCATCTAAAAAAGGAATCTAAGTTCCAACAAAACATAAATAAGAAAGCCAAATTTCAACAAAATACAAATAATAGTAAAGCTCATAAATTTTATTTCAATTAAACCATCCTAAGAAACGAACTTCCAGTGAGAAAGAATTCTATAAAAGACAAAGTTTAAGACTTATTGAGGGGTTTCTTCCCACAAATTACATAATTTATAAATTGATAGCGGGTGAGAAAAATTTGACATCAACCCCGCCTAATGATAAAAACATTGGGAATAAATTAAATTACACGATTTATTCATCTACTAATTCTTTATTAAGTAATTACACATTAACTTATCACTGGTTTTATGTTTAAATTTTGTTCTTAAAATATAAGCAATATCCCTTTCATACTGGGAGTGCTGTTGCAAAAATCCCAAATATTATACTAGATCATAACTTAATGGGTAAATAGGAGATCGATCTATAATGCTTTCTATATTGAAATGAAGAATCCCAACTTACCGAATCCAAATGCAGTGAACTAAGGAATCAGAAGCGATCCAACATCATTTATAACCTCTCTGGATATGCAAAGCCACAAACATATATATACACACACACACAAAGAAAAGAAAATCATTTTGTTTGATCGATTTCGTGTTCATTCCTTGCATCAGAATCACAGTCAACATATGTTGTCCCTCCATTCCCACTAAATCCCACTTTGTCCACATCAAATCTCAACAACATTACCAAAACGAAGATTCATATTCCCTTCTTACATCTAAACACAAAATTTTAGCACCACCATTTACACCACCAGTTAATCATAATACTACACAAAAATCAAATCCTAACCAACAAAGAACTACGACCTATGGTGGATTGGCAATGCAGCCCAAGGGCTCATCGGAACTGGTCGCCGGGTCGAGCCGTTTGGGGCTAGCCCAGAGGCCACAGCAGAGGAAGACGACGAAGACGAGACAGCCACACGCTCACATGAAGGACACATAGTGAGAGTTGTGGGAGGATTCATATGCATGTAAAGTTGTGGAGAAAGTTTCAATGCTCTAAGCTCTTGCACTTCTTTCTGTAATCTCCTGTTTTCCTCAGTTAAATTCTCGCAGCATCTCTTTAAGTACTCACAATCCACTTCTGTTTGCTTCAACTTTGTCCTGAATAAATTCAACCAAAAATTCAGAACCAACTCTATTTAATTTGATTACAACAATATCAATACAAACTCTTATTTGTTCTGTACAAAATGTCTGTAGCAGTGTTATAATGTTATCATAAGATCTGTAGCGTAAGACATATAGCAATTATATATCTATCACTCCAACATCGATTTGAATTTGTATGAATGAGTTTACACACCCACCTATTAATACTCATTTGATTATACAACTTGGCATAATACAGCCAATAATGGACACCAAACATTGCCCAACACTAACACTAATGAATTGTAAAATTGCAATAGTGCCCATAGAGAAGTGGAATCAATCACTAACCTTGCCCTTCTGTTCTGAAACCAAACTTCTACTTGTCTTGGCCTCAGATTCAACTGCTTTGCCAGAGCCAACTTTTGCTTCTGAGAAGAGGCAGAAAACAAAATGTTAGTCCCCGTTTCCAAAACACCACTCATTTCATCCAAAATTACAAAACAATGCCACTCACAGGATTCAGAGTGCTATGCTCTTTGAAAGTTTCTTCGAGCAACAAAGATTGCTCCTTTGACAATCTTAGCTTCTTTCTCGACCCGTCCCCGGCACCACCGTCTTCGTCGTCGCTGCCGCGAGAACACGAAGCTCTTTCCGCCTCAGTCTCATCCCCGATGAGTTCTCTCTCACTCCTCTTCCCGCTTATGCTGGAAATGGTGCTATTCGGCGACGAAACCCCGTTGTCTTCCTCGCAATCCGCCGTTGACGGTGCTCGATTCACGTCTATTCCTCGGAGGAATGATCTTGTATCGGAGTTTAGATCTGTATTTCGATTCGTTGTGGATTAGAATAGCTTTCAACATTTTAATGCAAAGGTGATAAAACGGCTTGTTAAATAGTCACAGAGAACAATTTTGAAGAACTTTTTAGAAAATGAAACTGAAAATAGAATATGTTATACGTTTAAAGTCGCAGATCTGCCTGCAAATTCTTGATCTCGTTTTGAACTTGTGATAAGGAAGAAATGAACAACTTACCAGACGATTGGAACAGCTCATTCCAAGAGTTTTTCTGATGAAGATTTTGCATGGAATGAGAAGAAGAAAACGGCACAAGCTTCAACTTCAAAGCTGCAGGTTCATTTCTTGCACATCCCAAACTTAAACTCAAACCCAACCCATCGTCTTTCTCACCCATTTTCTCTCACTTTCCCGAGAAAAGAAGAAAAAAAGAAGAAAAAATCACAACCAAAGTACTCCCCTTGCTCCCTCTTTTTATGCCCCAAATACTCAACCTAGCGTTTGGATTCTGAGAAAGCTGAATGGCAGAGGTGGAAAAGTGGGCTAGAAATTTGCTCTGTTTTTGCAGCCAGAGATGTTACAGGCCTTTTGCTTTATGCAGTACAGTGGAAGGATGGGACTATATATAAAGTTTCAGAGAAATACAAAAAAAAATTAAAAAATAAAATACAAATTATTTATGCTTTTGTGTCAGTGCTGCTGCCAGTGGACCTATTGGCTCAATGATGATATGATCTCTGGGTTTTCCTTATCTCGCCATGAGTTAACCCTAGTTTATTGGATAATTCCACTTTAGTCCTTAAATTTTTAAACAACTTTCTTTCATCAACTAGTTTTTTATTATCTATCATTTCAAATTTCTCGCCATAATAACCTTTTATTTCTCCATTTCACCAATTACCTGCAAAGTCTAAGCGTTGTTCTGAAGTGTAAAACTTTTTATTGAAGCTAATTTGATGATTATAAAACTTTTATTTTCAGTTACTTCTCATAAATATAATATGCAATGTTATTATTTTCTTAAAAGATATATTACAAGTGAAAAGTATTTTTATTCTATTAAATAGATTTTATGAGATTAGATTAGGGATGGTAAAAAAATTCAGACTCAGTCCAATTTAGGTGAACCTGATTTTTTAGGGTTAGATTAAATCTGGTTATAAATATAAATCGGACTAAACTCGAATTTTTTCATTATAATCTAGACTTAATTGAGTTAACTCAAAATTTTTTCGAATTTTAAATAAATTGAAGACGGGTCAAATTAAGTCGAATTTTAACCCGTTTTATATACAAAATGTATATAAAAAAATTATTTTTTCGAATTTTTAAAGCTCAATTTTTTAATCCGACCAGGTCCCGATCGGATTAAATATATAAAAAATAAACTCGAATTTAGATCAAAATTTTGAAAAAATAGTTTGAACTCGGATTTTTGTCAAGCTTAGGTGAGATCAACGAAATTTCAATAAAATAAATTATATTGAAATTAGAACATAGTGCTAAAGTAAAACAAAAAAAAAATGGAATATTTTTAATTTTTGTGAGTGGACTAAATCAAAGTTCTATGAAAGATTGGAGACAACTGAGATTTTCCCTCTCAGATTTTATTAACCATCATGGTTAGTTTTGTTAACCATAGTTAAAACACAATGTAACCGAGTTGTTTTAATGTAAAGTTAAAAGTAGCTTTGTAAGTTGTAACCACGGTTAAGTCTTGTCTAGGTTTTTATTAACTTCCCTTAAAAAGCGGCTTTCTTGCTAGTTGACTATTGACCAAAAAAATAAAGCTGCTGTACCCACACGCACGAGGCCACGCGCCATAAAATCATCAGATCATGATGATAAATCATGTGCCAAACCAATTTCACGTGGGACCCAAACGAAAAATTATGGAGGTTCCCTTAACAATGGGTCCCATGAATTTGCTTTCTACCGGCAAGAGCAAGCCAACATCAATCAAATCGCGAGTCGGGAGTGTGAGTGGGTCCCAGTATGAAGCGCGTTGGAGCGCGTATCTTTGGCTCTGGGCTCAATGAATTATGATGACGACGATGGATTTATGTTTTTGGGGGAATATGAAGCTGTTCTTCGCTCTCAAGGCAAACTTTTAATGCACATTTAATTGCTTTCTTTGTTTTTGCTTTGTTTTCATGAGTTACTTACTGCTCAAAAATTCAAAATTAATGTTTGTTTGTATGATAATGGCTTGTATACGATAAATATTTATACTCTCCTCATTAAAATGTTATTAATTTAGTTCATTAATTTGTTATAAACCCATTGGTTATAATCAAATTCTTTATTGATAATAATAGAATAAAGTTAGAATTGTTTAATTATAATTAAACATTCGTCATTAATTATAATAATATGCTAAAAACTCTATGGGTAAATAGCACGTTAAATAGTAAAAAATATACATGTAGTGTTATTATTTAACAATAGTACATTAGAAAAGATAATAGAAAATACAAAAACAATAAATGCAACGTAGACAAACAACATAAATTTTTAAAATTTGAACTTGCTTCAACGCTTCTGTTATTGGTGGGTGAAATTGTCGCCGCCGACTGCTATAATTCGAAGAATTGCTGGCCGTCGGTTCTAAACCACCGCAATATTTTTAAAAATTTATGGGAATAATATTACATGATTTCGTAGCTCGCTTTAATGAACTAGACCTAAATGATTAAAACGCAGCGTCAAACTCAATTGTTATTGCCCACCAAATCTTTAATAAATCTTTTCCGAGTGCGACTGTCACGTGGTTTGCCTTCCCTTCCAAATTTTAGAGACAAGAGCGTCCAACAAATTTAATCAATCATGTTGTATTTTAATGATTTTACAAAGACGTTTTCTTTTTCCTAGACATACGAATAAATGACTCGGACCGGAGCTAGGGTAGAGGGAGTGGAAAAATATATTGGTGGGACAAAAGAAAAGAGTGGAAGTCACGTGGAGAAGCTGCATGAATTCACGTGCTGGCAGCATGTGATGCATGAACATGTTGTAACACGTGGTCCCACGATCACACTCGTGCGTGTCCTTATGTCTCTTCTCAACCAGACACCAACTTCTCTACAATCATTGGATCCTCTCTCTCTTTCTCACCATTATTCCATGCTTCCTGTGAACTTTAACCTTCACGCGCTATTTCAGTTGCCTCCTCCCACGCGCGAAACGCAACTATATTTGTTGAAAATGTTTTTAAAAGAAATTTATTCTATTATGGATTTACAATATTTGATTTTTGTACATATTAATTATAATGATTTTAAAAGTATTTATTAATATTTTAATTTACTAAAAAAATAATAAGTATATTCTTATTTAATAATCGTTGAATAAGAAAATTATTTGACTACTAAATAAAAATAAATAAATAATAATAAATATTATTGTAATAATTACAATAATATTAATTTAAAATATATTAACAATACAATATTAAACATATTTTGTAGAATTTTAAAAAATTTAATAGTTTATAGGTAATGGATAAGAGAATGTAATGTTTTGATATTGATATCAAATTGGATTAATATTTTATTTAAAGAAAAGTTTAATGAAAATAGTGATTGAATTATGAAGTTGAATATGATAACTTTTGAAAGTGCATCTTAAAAAGGCAACAACTTACATAATCTTTTACAACTGAAATTAAAAATTATGTTCTAAAGTGGGGACGTAACTCAGCAAAATGATACGAGAATGAGGGAAATTGTCAGTTGCATGATTAAGTGCCCCCACGTGTGCGTCCATATGGTAGCCATCATTTTTGTTCTTCTCAAATTTCATACAATTCAATTCCCGCATCCCCGTCCTCCCCGCCCTCCTTCCACTCTTTATATGTATATATATTGCCATTTGATTTAATTTGGACGACAGCGAGTGCACATCACGTGAGGAGATGCGTTTTAAAACATACAAAGCACATAAAAAAATGTCAGAGTTCACGCATACGGGCATGTGCTTGCTGCCACGTGTGCTGTTTTATAAGAATACGACACGTGGTCCATCCCTGCGGAGCAGCGAGTGCTATCTTGTCCCTTATTAGACACCATTCTTTTCCAATCATTGGATACCCCTGCGAAATTACCTTACCTATAAAATGATGCAAAATTTATCGGAGAATTTTACATCCTCAATAAACCAATCTAAAAATTGAAGTTAAAATATATATATTTTTAATTTTAATACCACCTATTAGCTCAATATGAATTTTATTTAACATTACACGACTACTATAAATGCGCACGATCCAATGACCATCACCTAAAGTTAATGATCGAGTTGGATGTCGAGAAAGAAAAAAAAATCAATTATGTATTGCGCTTGGTTTAGTCGCAAACATTAGGACGAGGGGCAACTTTGACGGGGGTAAGATAACGACACTTGCTCACCACACTTTTAGTTCTTACAGTGCCAAGTCCAGATGAATGAGAGAATTGAGAAGTGGGCAGTGGCCATGAGCCATCCCATAGTGTGCAGCTACATGTCGCATGTGTGTATGTATGAATGATTATTATTTCTTTTATCCAACTATATTACTGAATCCCCACATTTGTCCGACATTTCCATCATCCACCAGCTATCCGACCGTACAACAGGATCTAGTTGCCCTGTCTTCCCACGTGATCCGCACATGAACTCGGTCCCCTTTGACTTTCTCCACTTTTCGTGTAAAAAATATTAAATTGAAAAAAACGATACGCGGAGTGAATTTTACTTTGACAAACTGTTTTCAAAATTATACTTGGGTATTAATTTATCCAACATAAATATCTGTAAATCTCGGAAAATTAGAATAACGCATCTTTTGCTGTACACCGCGTGTATGGTAGCTTATCATGCATACTTAGAAAAGTAAAATTTTAAGATTTACAACAAACATACAGCAAGGCACACGTGTGCTAACATGCGGTCAAACTTCTGCATCTGGTCAACGGTCAGACTTCAATGATTTGATTTGAAGCTTCGTGATCATTATACATATAATGATATATCTTCTCTAAAACGCGAGAAACTCATTTTTAAATATTAAATTTAAATGTTACATTTAAATTTACACGTATTATTAAAAAATTGTTAATATAAAAAATAATTTATAATATTTTATTAATTTAATAATTTAATTTTATAAAAAATTAATTAAAATTTAAAATAAAATAATAATACTTAATATTATCAATTTATCTATATTTTTTAATAATATTTAATTTAAAATTTTAAAAATAATTTTCATAAATTAAACTAACATATTTTTTTCAGTATTGTAAACATAATTTATTTATAAAAAATTGACTAATTATTATATTTTTTAATTTTTATATTTTAAAACTAGTAATTATATTTTTATTATAAATTTTAAAAATTAAAAAATTATAATATTAAATTTTTTTAATTTTTGTATCTTATATAAAGTGATATTATATTATTAATTGAATAATAATTTTTTTAAAAAAATTATTATATTATTTTATTATATAATTAATAAATAAAAAATCATATTTTTATTAAAAAATTAATAAAATATTTCAAATATTTTAATTTTTTTATAAAAATTTGATGAACAACTAATAATTTAAGAAAGATAGATATGAATTTTTTCAAATTTAATATTTAAATAAACCCTTTTTAAACTTAAAAAGGGTATATGATAATACCCCTGCAAATAATATATTCTTCTCACCAACAAAACAGCTAAAATTATGTACAATGCAATCTTAACCGCAGGATGAATTTCGTAACGCAACATCAGCCGTTGACGAGGGAGAATTTGCCGACTTCGAAAATAGGCCGGTGATTGCACGTGCGGGTGATTACTATTCTGGTGGGGACCACACGATTGGGTATATGATTCCTCGTGGAGGGGGTGTTTGTGTTCGTGTGCATTGTCTGTTTCGGTATATTATATAATGATTATCACATGGTTGGCTGTTTTGGCTCTGTAATCAAAACATTATTGAGATTAAGGAATTGGTGCTGGGTATCTAATCAAATATTAGCTGGATTGGATACGCTTCAATTTCATTAATTAAATTCATAATAATCAATATCTCATCGACGTATTATTAATTAGATATTTTGGTATAATTATATGGACGAGTTTTTAAAGGTAACAATTTTTTTCTGTATTTTTTAGTATTTAGAATTAGACATAAGAGAGGTTTATTTAGATGTATTCCAAACAATTTTAATTAGATAATAGCCCATCACAATGTTTGGGCTCCAATATAGGCCCAAGTAGTAATCGCCGCCGAGCCCACTTGATTTCAAGGGCTTATGGATGCAGAGAGAGAGAGAGAGAAATAGAATTCAGGGTTTTGTTGTAAACCCTAAATTACGAGCGAGAAGGGATTCAGGGAAGCAACTGTAGAGAAACTCAAATTACGTTTACTTTCCTCGAAGTAAGATTGAAATTCTGTTCGGTCAGTCTCTACGGTTTATTTGAGTTTTTTTTTTGTTTTTTTTAAGCGCTTTACTGATTAATGACAAACTGAAGATAAGGTTTACTTAATCTGCGAACTACGTTGTAATTTTGATCAATTTATGGTTATTCGAAATCTAGGACTCAAATGGGGTCATCTTCAAAGCGAGCAAAGACAACAAAGAAAGCAAGGGGAAGTGAACTAGGTTCGGAAGACTTCAGCGATTTTGAAAATGACGAAATGAGAGTTAGTAAAAGTTCCGATTGTTTGTTGTTTTCCAGTTCTGATTAATGTAACGTAATCGTGTTGTCCATGTTTTTAGTTGACTGGTGTTTTGTGATTTAGGTGGAATTGGAGAAAGATGAGGAAGAATATGATGATGAGGAAGAAGAAGAAGAAGAAGAAGAAGAAGAAGAAGAAGAAGAAGAGGAGGAGGAGGAGGAGGAGGAGGAGGAGGAGGTGGAGAGTTCGGAGGAGGAAGAACTGGGAGAAGAGAAGACAGGCAATGACAGTGATGAGCAGGATTATAACAATAAAGATGATGAGATGGAAGAGCTGGAGAAAGAATATATGGACCTTCGGAATCAAGAACAGTAAGCTTGTTCTTCAGGTTTTTTTTGTACAGTTGTTTGCAGTATGTCGATATGATAATGTTGATATGTCCTTATTTTTATCTCCAATTCAGGGATATATTGAAGAACCTGAAACGTCACAAGGATGAAGATATTCTTAAAGGTCAAGCAGTAAAGAACCAAAAGGTATGCATTCTATATGTAAAATAGCCAATATTTAGTGAATACTAACTGTACCATGATATTTTCATGTGCTGTTGTTAAACCCTTTTTTTAACTTTGTTTTGCTTTTGGTAAAGGCTCTCTGGGACAAGACTCTTGAGTTTAGATTCTTACTTCAGAAAGCATTCTCAAGCTCAAATAGGTTACCACAGGTACATTACGAGGCCTTGGTAATTCTACTCTGGCTCTATATCATATTTGTGACATTGTCTTTGACACTAGAGATTCATCTGCAGGAGCCGGTTAGGTCTTCATTCTGTGCTTCTGATGAAGGAGTCAGTGCAGCATATGCGGACCTAATTACATCTTCCAACAAGACTTTAGATTCTCTGTTAGAACTGCAAGAGGTATGTCTGTTAAAAAATCAGTTGCCTGCCTCATTTAGTTTGATGTGTACTTAGTTTGTAGAATTTGACAAGCATGCATTGTGTGGTTACAATAATATGAATCTGACACTCTCCATTTTCTCTATTTATGTTAATTTTCTTTTTTTTTTCAGGCTTTGCTTCAGAAGAATCCATCCATTGCTCAATCCCTGGATGGTACGGCACAGACGAGTGCATATATTATCTGCAATTTGTGTAGCCAGTAGTGTTTAAATTCAAGTGATTCTGACACTATAGTGGAGAATTGTGGTTGGATGATCCTTCTAAATCAGCATTTATTATTGAGTTGCCCAAGGAATAAATCCATCATTTGCCATTTTCTTTTCATTGGCATTGGTCTTATTTGATCTTACTTTGTTTTGTTTCATCATTTTAATAGATAATTATATTTTTATGCAAAATTACATATTTATTATGGATATTGATTTATTTTTGTCCAAATCTGTTTTCACTTTCAAAGATAATTCTGGAAAGTCGTCTAAAAAGCGTGCAGAAGGTTATAAGAACTCAAGTTTGGAAGGTGATGAAGAATGGCTGCGGCTTTCTGAAATGCACAGGAGGTATTTCAAAGATCTTATGAATGCTATTATATTTTCTCCCCTTTGCTCCTATTTTTTTCCCTAGTCGCCCCTTCTTTTGTCCATATTGTTCAATTCTGTGGTTCTTTGCACAGTTTTTGCTGTGTGGTATACATTATTTTGTCCATGTCCATAATGGTGTATTAAGGAATTTCAACCCTACCACTGCACTACTAGCTTAATGAAGGCTCAAACTACTTTCATGCATTGACAGTGTTGTTATTTCTTCTTGGTGGCCTAATTTCCTTTTGCAAACAGCCAATCACGTTTTCTTGATCAGAGGAATTTGAGCAAATGGAAACTTTTAATGTTTCTATCTTGCAGATTATCTTCTTTCAGAGATAAATCAATTGACAAATGGCAGAGAAAGACACAGGTGACCACTGGTGCTGCAGCTATTAAAGGGAAGCTGCATGCTTTTAATCAGGTTTGTCCTCACGAGTCTAGAATGACATCCATCCATGTAAGAGTCACAATAAGACTCATTTGATTTCCCTTTTCCAATCACAGAATATTAGTGAACAAGTTGCTGCTTATATGAGGGATCCAAGTAGAATGATCAAGCAAATGCAACAAAGAAGGTTAACTGTTGGTGTATTTGAGGCTGTAAGTTGATTGTATCCACCCCTTGACCCCAAAGATGCTGACATGGTTCCATGAGATGTGCTTAATGAGCTAAGTTCGTTATTTTTTTAGTTATTACTGATTACGTGGCTCTTTGATTAACAGGTTCCTGAAGGGGTGGACAATACTGAGGGAGAGGTAATCATGGTGGTTATTATATGTACTGGATAATGCTGCTATTGAAATATTAATTCTTGTCAACTTGACAAAATATTGATTGCTTGCTTCTACTCTGATTAGGGGACACATCCTGATGGTGACCCTGAACTTTTGGATGACTCTGAATTCTATCAACAGTTATTGAAGGAATTCTTTGAGACAATTGACTCTACCTCCTCTGGTAAAAATTATCTGTGATCTTGTAAATTCTCTTTGTTTATGCATAATGCATGCACTTGCACCATACTACTATGAGTCCTTTGATTTACAGAAATTGGTTCAGTATCAGATTTTGCTTATCCAGATAAATGCCATTTTTGACATTTAAAATTAACATATTTTAAGAATAGTGACTGGTTATAAAGTAGCTGCACGATCATGCACAAGCTCATTATTTTGAATCTGTTACCCTTGATTAACTGCAGAATCAGCTTTCTATGCTATAAAGAAACTGCAAAATAAGAAAAGAAAGATTGTTGATCGGCGTGCCTCAAAGAGTCGCAAGATTAGGTAAGTTGTTGTATATCCTTTTCTTCCAGTATAAAGTGCTGTCATGAATTTTCTGGTCATCCTTTTTAAGATTTAAGTTGTTTTGTGATTATTATTTAGGTACAATGTTCATGAAAAGATCGTGAATTTCATGGCCGCTCAGCCCATGAACCTTCCTCCTATGGCTCCCAAATTATTTGAAAATTTGTTTGGACTGAAAACCCAGAAACCTGCTTCTGTAGCCTAATATATTTATCCCGCCCTAGTTATGAGGGCATAGATTTTGCGATACTCGAGTTTTGTTGCAACTCCAATTCGATTTCTTGATGTTAGAATCCCAATGTGTTACAATATTTTTTATGATTATCATATTTTTTATTTATGTAAATGTTGAATATGTAATACAAAAGAAAAGGACTATAAAATAACGAGAATACTCAGTTCATTAAATTTTGATTTAACTACCGTGACCAAATCAGTTAGTTCTTATGAACCATCTGAACTAACAGATGAAAAAGTGAACACAGAAAAACTAAAAGTAGGGCAATCGACACAACACGGCTGACTCTACAAGCGAACATTGGCAAGAGTCTGATACTTCAGTACGCATTTGTCACAGCAAAAAAACTATTAGCCATCCAACTCTATAGTTTCTCACTAAAAAATACAAGGAAGAATCATCCTTGAGAGGCGGGATTGGCCATGGATTGATATGGTGACAACCGTGAGGGCAATGGCTTGATACCAGTTTCATCTTCTGTACAAACTGAGAAGAATGCATCTTCATTAGCTTCACATGAGTCATGAAACAAGATAATGTGCATAAAATTACGAACTGGCTAGGGAGGGTGACTGTTGCGCCCCAGCTTGTTGTATCAACTGAGAATAGATGTATTCATCAACCCTCTGCTTTGCCAATGCTACCTATAAGTTTTCAAATATTCAATCGAACATGAGGATTATAGAAATTTCATTTCAAAGCTCAGCACTCAGAAGACTGTTAAGTTTAAGACTAACAGCAATAACCAGCACAAGGATTTTTAAAGTAACCAGCTTGGAGCTCCAGAATACCAAGTTTAGCAAACTTATCTAATGTGAAACAGAAAAAATTTTGAACAGATTATTTTTTGAATTTGCAGTCTAACTATTAATACTTCTAAATAAAATGTTCTCAAAGTGTAGAAAAAACAGATAATCATAAGATGAATAATTAGTATCTAGAAAAAGACATGACCTAAAGAAAGGAAAAAGGGTTCAACCTGGTTCTCCAGTATTGGAACAACCTCTTCAAAAGCACTAAACTATTGCATAGGTTTGGACACATGAATATTATCTAGTCTAAAGAGTCTTTCTTCCCCTTGGGGAAAAGGTTGAAAAATTTTCTTGCATGAAATTAAAGAAAATGCATATACCTGTTGAGCACTACCACCAAACTGAATATGCCTGTGTTTTTGTTCACCTTTCCCACCATAAACCTGTAGAAACAGAAATTCAAAGAAGCCGACAAGAAATGCAAGGTAAACTTATTTATAGGAAGAAGCAAGAAGTACGAGCATGATCCAAGAAAAAAAAAACATAAAGGAGATTAAAAGTTAAAGATCTGCCCACCTTAATCATTGCTCCAGACTCATTTCTGATCCTTGATATGTTGGAGCCACACCTGCCAATTAGCCCTCCAACCATCGTTTCCGAAATCATCATCTCAAAGGTTACGTATTCAGCTGCAAGATTGGTTGTCCTAAAGATGATGTGGTTATAAGAAAAAAAAAATATTAAAACGTGATAAGCTGCAACATGTAGCAGTTAAAAAGTAAAAGTTTTTCGATATGAGAAGCATGGAATAACCTGAAGTTGGGTCCACAAATGGTTGTGCTGGTCTTACTGCACTATAATTGTAGGTTGGACTGATGGATATCACTTGCCGTGGTGGGTTTTCCCTGAACGACAGAAATTATAGAACGATTACACACATAAATCTCCCCAATAGGCAAGCTAAATAACAGTAAGAGTTTCAATATAACACCTGAGCTGACAACCAATCTCCACCAAAGCCTTTAATACTGCAGGAACATCGCCTGATATCTGAGTTCAACAAATGTGTTATTCATTATTCACACAAAGCAAAGAACTTGCTAACCAGTTTTTTGCAACAATTTTAGTAATTGAGGTTTTAAGTTCTAACATGTGAACATGAAATGATCTAATAGCCAGCTGAATGGACTCCAAATAATAAATAGCAAGTGCTAACCTGTACAACTCGATCAGATTCATGAGCAGATGCACATAAAGGCAACTGATTTGGAGCAAGAATCACAATTGTAGCACCAGAGGAATTCCTTAACTTCTCAATGTTTTGACCAGAAATTCCAATCAGACGACCCGCTTGGGATCCAGCAATCAATAGTCTTATTGTGTTCGCAGCCACATGCCCAGCTGCAACTTTGGATGTCTCTGAATTACTATCATCTTCCTGTTAGATGACAAAGACACTTATATTCATCACATTTATCCAAGGGTAGATAACTATTACATCTGGCAAGTCACCAACTCTATTTTTCTATGTAAAATGATATCTATTTCCCAAAAAGGTAAAACGTTAACTAAAATTTATGTAATCTCAGCAGTTTTACAAATTACTTGCATGCTCAATTAATACTGCTTCACACTCAAAAAAGTGTTATGAATTACTTTCATAATCAAGTAATAACTGCTTCCCAAAACGCATTTAAGAGAAGCAAAGTAAACACCTCTAGAATCAATGTGGTTATTTGTTGAAGCGCATTTTCAGCATCAGTAACCTTGTTGTCATTATCTTTAGAACTTATAATAATAACGCGCTCTTCATGTCGCTGCCAAAACAAAGTTATCAAACACACATTATTCAACAATTAACATAATAAAATAACCCTAAATAACCATAATTTGAAAAACTTCCAAACAATTACCCAAGAACAGAAAAGGAACTTACAGCGATAGCATCAGCGATTTTAATGGTGGCCTTGGTATGTTCTCGAATCTTCTGTATTCTATGTCCTTCTTTGCCTATGACTTTTCCGATCTGTCTCGAAGGCACCACTATCCTGAACAAGACGTCCTGTGCTTTCGCTCTACGTTTCTGACTCGATGGTTCGCATTCTCCGTCTTCGCGGCGTCGCTTTCCGGAGACATCAGGCAGAGATTGAGTTTCGGCGGCTGCGGGCTGAGTGGGATCTACTAGAATTTCGCCTGGTTCGGCCATCAATGGTAGAACCTGATTCAAGTGAGGGCAAGAAATTCCGAAAATAAAGTGAGAAAGCGAAGCAAAAGTAAATTGAAAATCTTATGTTAACTTGGTTGCTGCAATTACCTCTTTCGCCTTCTCAAATGAACACATTACTACATGTTTTTTCTTAAAAAAACAATTTACAGAATAAAAAAATTCTACTTATTTTATATAATTATTACGTAATATTTAAATTTCATTTTTAAAATAATTTCCAAAAAAATTTTAAAACAATTCTACCAATTTTTTTTTATAATTTTATGTTTATAGAAAGTGTTACCTAAACAGAATCTCGAATTTTAAAAAATCAAATATATATATATATATATATATATATATATATATACACACACACGCACATACACAGACATTACAGAGATACACCAGGTAGTTGATATTACATGCATACCCTTATTAATTTCTTTTAGAAAAAGATAATACGAAATATTTTTCACTCAAAAATCAAAACGGGACGGAGAAAAAAACGACGCTAATGAAAACCCACAAATGAAGTCACAGCCAAAAACCCTAAACCGAGGAAGTTGAGATGCAAGCCCCTAAATCTGTAAGCAGAATCTTTTCCCGCCACTTCAGTTCACCGATAATGTTCGCAAAAATCCCATCAAAGTACCGGCCACGAGCGATTGAAGAAGCGCAACAAGCAATCACAGAATATCTACATTACACCAGATCCGTACCCTTCACTTACGCCGAGCACATTAGCAAGAACTCTTCAAATACTCTCTCTGAACTCATTTCCCATGCCGGCTTTCCTTTTTCGGCTACGAATTTTTCTCATTCCTTCCATAGATTTCTCAGGTACCACCCCATTAACGAATTTGCGTTTTTCTTTGAAAGTATTGGCATAGATTATGCTGAAGTTAGTCGATTTTTGCCTGCTAATAAGTTTTTCTTTTCGGAGCATCTTTGCGTATTGGAAGCTGCTTGTGCGCTTTCAGGTTTTGGGTTTCCTTGGAACAAGTTGGGAAAGCTATGTGAAGAGGAAGTTTCGATTTTTAGTAAGTGTCCGAAAGATTTAAAAGCTAGACTTTGTGGGTTTAAAAATGACTATGGGTTTGATAATGTTACTGTTGTCAGCGTGTGTTTGGCTTTTCCTTATGTGTTGGCTTGGGATGGTGAATATAATAGAGAGATTGCTGGGTTGTTTGATGATTTGAAAACATTTTTTGTGGATTTTGATTTGGTGAGTTGTGTTGAAGGGAATGTGGATGCCTGGTATAACATTTGCAGGAAAATTCGTGTGTTTTATGATTTGGGTTGTCAAAAGGGAAAGTTGGGAGAATTAATGGGGAGGAACAAAAGTCTTTTTCTTGATTACTCCGAAGAGGCTCTGGTTCAAAAGGTGGAGTATTTTTGTAGATTTGGTGTTAGTAAGGAGGATGTTGGTTTGTTTCTTCTTAAGAGCCCTGGGATTTTGAGTTTTGATTTGGAGACAAGGGTGATTTCTGTGGAGCGACTATTGAAACATTTTGGATTGGGTGCAGAAAAGTTGAAATCTGTTGCTGAAAAGTACCCTTACGTATTGGGAAGAAATAAAATGGCTAATTTGCCCCATGTGATGAGAGCGGCAAATCTAGAATATTGGTTCTTTAATGAGATTACTAATGGAAATTATCAAAAATTAGAGAATTATGCCTTAAGCAATCCTGATGAAGATTTGGATAAAGAATTTGGAGATGGCTTGGAGAGGATCCAATCTTCGAGAACTCCAAACCATACAATGAATAAATTGATGTTCTTGCATGAAATTGGTCATGGAGAAAATGCTTTGACTATTAAGGTACTAGCTCACTTGCACGGCACTAAAAGTGAGTTAGGGGAACGATTTGATTGCCTTCTTCATAATGGCATTGAATTCTCAGATCTGTGTAGGATGGTAAGATTGACGCCAAAGATCCTGAACCAGAATCCAGATACAATAGAACAGAAGTTGAACTTCCTCCGCCAGGAAATGGGTGCTACTGTGGACTACCTTAACTCTTTCCCTACATTTTTATGTTTTGACTTGGAGTACAGAATTAAGCCCAGGTACAAATTCCACACGTGGCTTATAGAGAAAGGGTTGTCCGCCAAAAATTACTCCATCGCAAGCATGGTTGCAACTAGTGAAAAGAGTTTCATAGCTCGTATTTATGGAATTCATCCAGCTGCTCCAAAACAGTGGTTCGAGCATTTCTTCTGCAAAAGACCCAATAATAGTTGCTAGGAGACATTATTTTTTTCTTAATTATATTTTTTGTAGCTTATTAGCAATGATGACCTATAGTAAATATGATTTTTATTTCTACGGTTTAGTAGGGAATTTCACTTGTACTGTAAGATATTATCTGGAAAATGATCGCATTGTTAATTTTCCTGGATTTATCTTTCAGGAACTTGTAAATTGGTATCTGTCCTCCATGTGATCATAGCAACAGATTCTAGTTCCGGAGAACTATGTTTATTAGCTGGCCTTAGTGAGCTGCAAAATGAAGTTCATAAACATCAAACAGCTTTTGGTGAGGGTATGATATCACTAGAAGTCAACTTTCCCAATTCTCAGGCGTTTGTTCTCTGTACCTGCAACCCCAACAATTGTTTGCAGAACGAGCAATTGTTGATTATGTCACTTTTACCGGTGATGAATTTCTTACCCGTTTATATATTGTCTCTGTTTGGTGGATGTTCCGGGGAAAAAATCTTAAGAGTGGTCTGTGGCCTCCGGCAGAAATCCAATACCTTTCCCTTTCTATCTCCTTCCAGATATCTGTTTTGGCCGAAATTGTTGTGGAATTATTATGTTGTCATGCACGCCTATCAAGAAATTATGCATAGAAGAAAGAAGAAACTATATGCAGAGTTGTTATTCCTAATTGTCTTGTTGTTTTCTTGCAAATTCTGAATCAAATACGGGTAAGTACATCCTTTGAACACGCTTGAACAAGTGTTTTATGTTTTTCTTTTCTTGTATTTTATATTCTACTGATATTACTGGAAAACTTTCTGTAATTGTAGTTAATTTCAAATTCAGAATGTATTGAGCGTAAATGTTGGTTTGTTTGTTTTTCATCACTTCATCCTAGTAGTGATAGATTAATTTTTGTTTCTTGGAGTGGATGGAATAAAACTCAAATAGGTGAAATTCTGGTAGGAAGGTCCAAATTTATGTTCAATTTTTCCAAAATTATAGATTACAAAGAAGACAACCCACATTTAGTTAGTAACGATTTCTCTAAAAAATCCAAGTCATGTGGACCAACTCAATTGACCGAGATAAATAGATAGATAGACAGGTAAGATTATGAACAAATTTAGATGAATAACAGAGAGTTGGGTATCTTTGCCATATTTAGTGACTGCATTTATAACAATTAATATAATGTTGCATTACCCATAATAATACATGTTTTTATGTTTTTACCATTTATGGTGACTTGCTTTTGTAAAAGCATTTATATTATTCAAAAATACGATTATTGATTAATTTTTATGGGTACGAGATAATATCATATAAATAAAATAAAATATAATATAATAGTTGGACCACCTCATATGCAAAATTTGGCTGAGAGTCAGCGGGCATATATTGTGAATATAAACCACATAAATTTCCTGGGGTGTGTAATGGAATCTGCTTAAATATACAATGCTTGATGCTACGTGTCCCAATTAAAAATCTATGGGCTTAAATCGCTTTTTATTTTCCTATTTAGATAAAACAAAAAAAAAACAATGAGCTGCTCTTTTACTTGTTTGTTTAGCATTTGAAACAAACGGCTCTCAAATTTGCAGTTTTCCTTTTTCTTTTTTTTTTCCCAAATACGAATAAAATATTTTTGAAGTAAGTAATTGCTTTATACTAAATGATACAATCTATTCAAAGATTTACATACGACAATCGATAAATAAAATGACGGGTGAGTATTTAGGTCGATTTATTAAACAGTAAAGTATAATTACATATTTAATGTTAACATACAATGACTTATATCTCAGCTAATCCTAATAACTTTAAGTGATAAACTCACACTTTGGTTAGAAATTAGGTTTAAAAATAGTGTTATTGTGAACTTATAATTTTGAATCTGTGCAATTTTAAGTTTCATTGTTCATTTGAGGATTATAAGTTTGCATATCAATTAACATAGTTGACGACTTGTGACAGCATTTAATAATGCAATACATCAACATCAAAATATTTTATATTAAAAAAAATATATTACGCTAAGTAATAAAATCATGATTATATAAATTTAGTGTTTCGTTATTCATTACATTAGTAAATTTCATATATACAACAGGAGTATTTAGCATAAACACTCAGAAAAAAAAAAAAGAAGCAGTTGTACCAAGTAAATTTACGCTATAAACCCTGACAAATTAACATAAAACATAATTCATTAAAATAGAAAATTTTAGGGAAAAACAAAAAAGAGTTGTATTCTCATGTTTACATTTGACATATGGCATTACTATTTTATTTATTTGCAAAGGAAAAGATTTTGTGTTTGCACCTCCAACCAAACACACCCTAAAAAAAGGAACCGTAGACTAACAACAGTATGCAAGCAAGCGAGCCCCCATCCCCAATACCGTCAACCGCAAAATGAAAATGCACAAAACTTCCAAGGGTATTATCGGAAAACCAAACAAAAATTGAATCCATTGTTTGCAATGCATTCCAGTTCCGGGAGTATCATTCATAAGCATAACTGCCTTCTTTTCCTCCCATGTACAAACACAAGTTTTCTCTCCTTTTTCTTCCTCTTTCTGTCTCATTTTCTTTTTCAGTTTCGATTCTCTTCGGTCATCAATTCCTATTTTTTCTTTTTCTTTCTCCATTTTAGTCCTCATTTGAACACAAACAAACAAAAGTTGAGTAGGAGTTTCTCTATTTAACAGTCCTATTTGTTTCTGAATTGAGGAAGAAGAAGACGACGACGAAGAGGAAGAAGGAGAGGAGACAGAGAGAGGAGTCTCTATTTGGTCTCTGTTTGAACTCCGTTAATTCTCCTTTCAATGGTGTTTCATTCACTGGTGAAAAAGAACGAAACGTCACCGTCGTCACGATCACTGCCGCTACAGAATAATATGGCTTCTTCAACGACCGTCAAATCTCAGCCTCTTCACAATTTCTCTTTACCTGACTTGAAATGGGCTATGAACCATACAAACACTAATCGTTTCCGAAAACTCTCCGACTCCTCTCACAAATCACCTCAAAACAACGCCGATTGTGATTCCGAGTCACAGAGGCAGAATCCCATGCTGGAAGGTGTGACAACCGGAGACGGAATTGAGAAGTCGGCGAAGAAGAAATCTACGGCAGTAGTGTCAGATGATGTGGTTGAGAATTCGGAGAAAAAACCGACGGCTTCATCCGAGGGTAGTAGATCCAGGATTTTTATTCGAATCAAGACGAAGAACAGTAAAATTGCTGAGGAGGTTGCGGATGCAGGGGATCAAAACTGCGTTGCTGAAGATGCTGAAGAATTAGTGCCGAAGACGTGGAATTTACGGCCGAGGAAACTGGTGACTAAGGTTAATAATAATAATAATAATAATAATAATAATAACAATAATGTAAATGGAGGTGCAGCTGTGCAGGATGTAAAAACTCCGGCACCGAGTCCGGCGAAAATTGCGGAGAAGAAAGAGAAAGAGAAGGAGAAGAAACGGAAATTCTCGATCCCGCTTTCAAAGGAAGAGATTGAAGATGACTTTCTTACTATGACTGGGAACAAACCTTCCAGGAGGCCGAAGAAGAGAGCCAGAAATGTGCAGAAGCAACTTGATGTAAGACAATTGATTTTAACAGTTGCTTTCATGTGCTTTTTGTTCTCTAATTTGCTTTTAATACAATTGATTTGAGTTTTAAATGTCCCGACTCTGTGTTTTGTGGTGGTTTTTGCAGTATGTTTTTCCAGGTTTGTGGTTGGCTTCGATTACGCCGGACTCATACAGGGTTAACGATGGTGCTACAAAGGTTTGAAATTTTGACCTTATTTGTTCCTGTTCTGTTTGGTACCCAGTAAATAGAGGAAAATTTGCTTCTGATTCTTAATAATTTACTGCAGTCGCAAAAATGTAATTGATGGATAACATGATTTGTGATTTTATCATGTTTTCACTCTAATCTTTATTATATGTTGTTTACAGGGCTAGACGGACAGCTGCTAATGTGATCCTTCAGAGACTGGAGAAGTTTTGTGACCCGAGCTGAAGGTATAACAAATCATGAGTCTGTAAATGTAAAGATGAGAGGTTAACAAATGTCTGTTCTTGTGCCTTTTGTCCAGTAAATTTGTGAGGAGCTCAGTGGTATGGCAGAAGACTTATATCAGAGTCTGTCTTATAAGTAGTTGCAGTTGTACATATGAATTATCAGTTTAATGAAAGTTCTTACATTTTCCAGATCCCGTGAAATGAAAGCTTCTTTTATGTGCTAGTTCTTGGGAATTTGTTAGTTTTTAGTTTGATGGGTTGGAATAGCAAAGAAAATACATATTGTGTACCCCAAATACCCGGAATACATTCTTGTTATTTACGTACATTCAAAAAATGTTTGGAGATGAATGATTATGACTAGTTTTTAACGGCTTCTGACCATTTAAAATGATGTATCATTCTTAAAGAGTCAAGTAGATTTCTCTGTTTGTCGTTGCTAACTGACAAGTGCATGAGCAACAATGCGTGGGTTATTGTCCGTTAATGGCAAGAAGCGTCGTTGGCAGTCTTAAATTTTAGAACGTGTCAGGCAACCCCAATTGTTGGAACACGCACTTGTGGCCAATCTTTATGTTATACCTTTTCAAAGAAATGAGCCTGTAGAAGCAAAAGTTTTGTTTACAAAAAACTTGGGATACACACGTCTTGCGATTCTTTAGTTTTGAATTAAGTAGATTTGGCGTGTTTGGCTCCCCTATTTAAAGCGATTTCGAGCTAGGCATAAATTATGTCCAGTAATAGCAAGATGTGGGTGTTCGAACAGCCTTCCAAGTGTCCTTTTTCCCTAAAGTTTTCATTAGAGAACAAATGATTAGTATCTAGCTCTTGCTCATTTTAAAGAATGTGTCATCCTTAAATGATGGAGTTCTTATGGCCAGTTTGTATTCCTCCGTTAATTGGAAGATTGTTTTTTGACTGAACAGCCTTCTATTTATCAGAGTAGATTTCATGCTAGGGGGTTAAATCACTCAGGTATTTGACTTATATGCATAGTTAATTACTCGGGATATTGACTTATATGTATAGTTTGCTTTGTATGTTTGTGTTTTTTCTTCTTTCGAAAATGTTTTTGCTAGAGAGTGTGGCTGATAAGAAACATGTTGTGTTTTAATGATTCTGATTTTGTCTGTTTTTTCTTTCCGATATGAAGAACACGTGAGGTTGAGGCACGTGATGATCACTGAATAGCAAGATGTGTGATCAAGCAGTCTTTGCCAATCAGGGCAGTGTGTTGTAGATTTGTTGCAATTGGGTGTAGACTTGCATGTTTAGGTTCTGAGAATGCACTTGTTTTGTTAGAGCAAGAATGGTTAGTCCCATCTCTTGATCAGTTTGAGGAACCTGTCACTCTTTAAGCTGTAACTGGTTTTGTCTTTGTTCATCTTTCTTTCCTATTTGAAGAGTGTGTGAGCTATACCAGTTTCACCATCTGTTATTGTTAATATGTCTATGGTCTTGCAATGGGAATATCTTTTAAATTTCTTTAAGCTCGGGAGATTTTGAGGGAGGGGGCCAAGGACTTACAATTGGAGGCACATTTAACAAGTAGTTTTAGGGATGATGCGTGGTGAGTATGAGAGTTGCTAGATGTGGTATGCTCTACTTAAAATCATCTTGTCATTACAGTTGTTAACAATATTAACAATCATGATTTAATATTTTCTTCAATGTCTTACGGTCTCCTGTTCAGATGTTATGTGCATTAATGGTTCACAGATTTTTCAGGAACTGGGCAAGATTTTCTTGGTAAATACTGGTTCCACTTATGAGAAGTCAAATACAGTCAATTTCAGGAGCTCTGTATGTATGGTATAACTACATTCTTAACTACATTCGGGAGCTTTGATTATTCAATTCTATTGTGATAATAATTGATGCTTAATTAATGAATCAAATGTTATCTAGAGTTGGTTGTTTGGCTTGATTGATTAGGTTGCATTCTTTATCAACTTTTTCAGCTATCTTCTTTTTGGTGCTGGCTGGTACTCACACTTTAGTATGAATCCTCTTTATAATTCGGTGGAATATGGATAAGCACTTTAGGATTTACAAAATTTAAAAGAAAAGAAAAGAACTGAGATGTTATCTGATATTTCTACCAGTTGGGTGAGACAAGTCTACGTAAGTAGCCGAGCATACTTGTTACAACTTGATGTGTATCCTGCTTGCCAAATTTCTAGGAAGCAAAGTGCTACTTGGGTCATTTGCTTGTGAAACTCATGTTATTGAAATTTGAATATCAATGTAATGTTGCTGATTTGGAAGGTTCTGAAGTTTATATCTGTTTTGTTATGTACAGAACAGCCTGCCATATATATATATATGCTGCAAATGGTATTGATATTCCGAAACGTTCACTTTGCTGAATTAGGCGTGGAATCATGCCAGGCCACTATTCCAAAATGCGGTACATGTTCTTAGTGCAATTTGTGCTGAGCATCTGTTTCTGTTAACCGGCTTTGCTTACTGCTGTCTTCTGCAAATGTGCGGCAGTGAGGAAACTGGATGCTCGAATTCCAAAATACATTTTACAGGTGTGCATACGTATCCATGTGCGGCTCTTTGTTGTTTTCTGAAACAGAGAAGACCAAGAACCAAGATGATGTGAGAAACTCGTCCGCGTAT
This sequence comes from Melia azedarach, assembly GCA_028052125.1. NCBI lineage: Eukaryota > Viridiplantae > Streptophyta > Magnoliopsida > Sapindales > Meliaceae > Melia > Melia azedarach. The sequence continues at coordinate 2,036,007 of CM051394.1, read as the reverse complement.
ATGATAAGCTGAAACAGTCTTCGTGCAATTTAATACTTAAAATTGCTATTAATTATTGGGTGGAGGACGAAGCTTCCACGGAAAAAAGAACTTTGCTAGCAAGAAATAATCCCGGTCACGCCGTGTCCGCGTAGAACTTGACTGGAAATTTCAACCCTGGACTAGAGAAATCTTTTGGTTGGGTAAATTTTACGATCGATCAAATAAAAATTAAAAACCGGAGCTCTATTTCGTTTATGTGCGGGAGAGAATATTTTTGTTTGGCAAGCAGGATTATTCTTTGATACAAATTGACGGGTAAAAGGCCATACGGAATCTGGAATCTATTTGGTGTGCAAATACACCAGATTTGCACGTGAGCGTGACTTTGTCTGAGGTCTAACTGTACGAACTTTATCTCTGAAAAGTCAAAGTCAAGTTTAAGTTCATTATAAAATTCATAATACTCGAGCAAATCGGAAGAACTAATTCTCATAAGCTGACCCGCACACGATTATATAAAAAATGGTTAATTAGAATAGATTTTGCAAATTGCGAGATGGGATCAACTGTTTCTTTCGGCAACATCTCGTTGCCGCAGTTGGGATGGACCGCCGCCAACCCCTGTCACCGCAAGCTCTCAGATGACATGACTCCCAATACGTTCCAAGACGACAGTTCCGACTCCATGGGGTCTCGTTTTAATCTCGCAGTTGAAACTTCAGAACATAAATCAAAAGCATCCGACGATGGAGGTAAAACCATGTGGAAATTCAGTACGATTGCAATGGATCAAAATCAAACCCTAGTCTCAACGGAATTTGAAGAACCGGGAAAAGTTGAGACTTCAAAGAACAGGAATAAAGTTTCAGACGTGGCGAATCAAACCCTAGTTTCAAAAAATTGTAATGCGGGTGAACCGGTTCAGCCCGAGTCAACTCAGCTGGGGATTGTTCCGGAAATAAAAGAAAGTGCGGAGAAAAAAAAGCGAAGCTTCTCGACGTTCTCTGTTTCGCTTGCAAGAGAGAAAATCGAAGCTGATTTATTAGCAATGGGAGGATCAAAGCGAAGCAGAAGGGTTAAGAGAAGACCGAAGAATGTGCAGAGACAACTGGATGATCTGTTTCCGGGTTTGCGATTGAAGTACATAACACCTGATGATTACAGAGTTCGTATGGCATAATTTTGATTTTTGTTATATTTAGGGTTAATTAGGTGAGTTTGATATTAAGCTGTCAATTCCAAAGTGTACGTATTAATAATCATCACATTAATTTCAATTTTCTGCAAAAGTTTGTTCTCAAGTAGGTGATAATTGTTGATTGTATGTATTGATGAATGATTTGAGAAATATATTCAGTCCAGAAAATTTATGTTATTGTGATAGTCATTGAAGCGCTGGTTGGTTTTCCGATGAGAATTCTCGTCTGGATGGACTCAAGTTGTCAATTGGTAAATGGTAATAACATACGGATCCCTAATTTTTTAAATTTCATAAATAAGAATATAAGTTTTTATCTATAACAAATAAGTCCCTAATAAAATACGCAACAACCCCTACTCCTTTCAATAAAATATATTTTTGTTTATATATATATAGCAACAGCAAATGATTCAGCATTTTTTTCCTTTTTCTTTTTTAAGTTAAGGAGGTCATTCAACATTTCATTTTGTATTTGGGATTTTTTTCTTAAACTTATCTCTATGACCTTTTTTTTCCCTTCTTTTTACTTAAAAAATAGACTATTTATAAAATACAATGAATCTTTTTTTGCATGCGCAAACGGTATTGCGCTTGTAATATAATTTGTTCTTCTCTATAACGTGGGCTTGCGCATCATATATATATATATATAAGTTTATTTGTGATGCGTCCAAACAAGTACTATATACAGACGCGCACACACCACAGTCGACACCCCAGTATTATTTCGTCTGTTAGGTCAAACTCAAGTCTCATTCTACTTACTGTACGTAATAACTTACACCAATCGAAAGGAAAGTAGGGAACAATCTCGAAGGTATTTTTGTCAATAAGTATAAATCACTCTATCTTGAGGGTATTTCTGTCAATCCCAATCGTGCGGTCCAGAATTCATCGTTTGGACGCTCGCGATTAACACATGATTTCCTGAAAAGCAGAATAACACTCTAGGGTTTCCTTTCCTATGTGTTAAAAGCTACTTGAATATGATAAAAATTCATCGTATGGTGATCTATTTATTGGAGTTTGCGGTACCTTAGAGATTTTATAACGGTGTCAAGCTCTTCCTTGCCGTAGTTGAAATGGAGTGCCACCGCCACCGACGAATCCAGCACCCACTTTTCCCACTAACTAGGTCTCGATCTACTTCTGAAAACAATCAAGCTTCAACAGTTATGACTTTGCAGAAGATATCAGCGACATCGGCGGCGTTAATTATCCCAAGATCGTACGTGTTGGAGTCAAGTTTGCAAACCAAGAGCAAGACTGACGATCACGTAGTCCCAACAAATGGTGAAGAATCAGTAGAATATGAAACAGAAAAGTCTGAGAAAACCAGAGGGAGCGAACATTCTCGAAATTCCTGGTTTCGCTTGGAAGGGAGAAGATCGGAGCTGACTTGTTAGCAACGAGTAGTACTTCAAAGCGACAACAATCAATTTTCACAATAATTTAATTCAAGACGACTTGTCGTCCTTCTCCACTGAAAACAGTTCCGATTTATTAACAGGGTCTCGTTATAATGATCTTACGGTTAAAACTTCGGAGAATGAATCAACTTCATCGGAGGGCAAACGTAAATCCTATTGCAATTCAGCACTACAACGAGCAAACAAAAAGAACGGTGATATGGTACTTACGAGTAATGTCCGCGGAATTCGAAGGACAAGAAAAGGTTAAGACCTGGAAGAACAAGAGGAAAAGTCTCGGACGCGGTGAATCAAACCCTAGTTGCTGCCGAACCATTTCTGCAACCTGAGTCGACTCAGTTAGGGATTATTCCGTTAACGAAGCAAAGTGGGGTGAAAAAGAAGCGGGCATTCTCGACATTCTCCGTTATAGAGACGACTCGATGATTTATTTCCGGGATTGCAATTCAAGTACACGACACATGATGATTACAGAGTTTCGTGAATAAGCAGAACTCTCTGGAACTTTTGCATGCCATTGCCACTGGGATGTTGAAGCTTGGTGTATTTATGGGTGGGAATTTCGACGAGATCTTTTGTTTTATCTAGTCTGTAATTTCGATTATTTTCCCATTAATACATGATCATCTTTTTCATGATTGGAAAACTTTCATTTAGTTAATTGAAATAATCGTAAAATTTGTTCTGCATTACTACTGGTATATTTTGTTCGCGCTGTATATCTGTATTAACATACATTGGTACTGGCTCATCGGATATTCATTTGAGTAATGAAGTAAAACAACTCCATAAGAAAGAGATCATTTATACAAAAATTTTATGGAGGAAAATATTAACTCAAATTCGAAGGTATTCATTTCGAAGAATGTATAAGACGCTGCACTCTTCAATCACAGATCGAAAATTAAAGACAACAGCACCACCATATATAAATAACACATAATATTATTAATTGACAATTTAAAGTTCGTTAATCTATATATATATCATTCACGTCGACCCTTTTTTTGGTATAAGCAGCTGAATTAAAAAATCAAACGTTGCTTATACAGCTATATATATCACAAAGAAGAAAGTTTAAATTGAAATTTTCTTACAAGCAATAGCTGCAGCAATACGAGAAAAAATTAAAGACAATAAAATGAACAAAATCGGAATTATCAAATGAGTTATAATCATATACATTGATATTAGCTAGGCAAAGAACCAATTTTATGGGAAGGAACAATGGCAGTAAGAGAAGCTAACCTAGAGGTGGCAAAACGGGCTGGGTCGAGAAAAAAAGTCTGTGGGTCGGGGCAATTCGAGTCGTGAACAGTATTAGTGTAGTCATGGGCTAAAAAAATATATGGGTTACTATTTAGTTCATAAATAGTAAATTTTAATCGTTATTCATGATAAACAGTACGCACTGACACTGTACAGTTTAGTGAGCTATATTTTGACGGACCGGTTTGACACGATATAAACAGTAACCATACCGTGGATCGAATTGAACTTATATATTTTACTGTGCATATCGTATCAGCCCATCTCAAAAGCTCGTATGAGCTCATTTTTTATAGGCCCTGCCGGCCCGGCCCATTTGCCACCTCTAAGCCAATCACAATTATTGGCGAATATCTTATATTTAGATATCCATTAGTCGCTAATAGTATAAATTTAAAATTTTTACAACTAACTAAAAAAAGTTTCTTATAGCAAATTTTATGTTGTAAAGTTTTTTATAATTAATGTTGTTAAAATTTGTTTACTTTGTAAGAAATTGACAACTAGGAAGGTTTTTTACAATATTAATTATACATAATCTTTTAAAATAGATCATTTTAATAAAATATAATTTTAAAAATATGTATAATTAATATTGTTAAAAAATTAATAACAAAATTTAAAAAATAATTAAAATTTTAAATATTATTATAATTTTAAATTTAAATATTATAAAAAAATTAAATTACATATTTTAAAATAAAAATAAAAATAATTTAATTATTTTATATATTTTTAATAATTGAAGGGTAAAATAATTAATTTAAATTTAAATAGTATCTACAATAGTGTCTCGAAGGGATATTTTAATATTTTTTCAAAAATAAGAAGAGCATCTAGGATTGGCCAAATACTTAAAGGATATCTCCTTTTTCTTTAAAAGTGAGGAATATAAACTCATTGTCCCTATATTTATAAAAAATACATTATTAATTAATATTTAATATATTATAAAACTTTAGAAATAATATATTTTATTTTTATTATAATATGTATTTAATATTAAATGTATAATATATTTTAGCTATACATAAATATAAATTATAATATATTCATAAATATTATATTATGGGATATTTTATTTATATATTAGTATTTAATTATGATTTATTTTATTTATTTTTCTAATACTTAATTTATATTGAATTTTTAGCATATTATAAAATAAATACATTTATATTTTAGTTATAATATATTGATAAGTGTTATTTTTATTATTTATAAAATATGTGAATTTATAATATATATGAACATATCATATTAATGAACTTATATTTATTTTATTAATGTATTTTAGATAAATATATTTTATTTTATTAAAATTTAAAATTTTAATAATAATTTTTATTAAATAAATATTATTAATAAAAATATAATCATTATTTTAAAATAAATTGAAATTTTTATAAATATTTTTAAAATTATTAATACTATTCAATATATTAAACTAAATGTTAAAAAGAGGTGCATGTACCTTTTCTTACTAAGGGTTGCTGTTGCACTGATAGAGAAAATTTAAACTCCAAGGCCTATGGTAACTGAAAAGCCCAGAAAAAGTAAATTTAAAGCCCAACGGCAAGAAATGGGCTCAAGTGTGATAGCCCAAGACAATCATGCAGTTATAAGAAGTAGCCGAAATAGGAAAAAGAAAGGGGAGCTGAACTCACGCAGAATCTGGAAATGGAAGCGGAGGAGAGTGGCGGTGGGGGTGGGACCCACTGGTGGTGGGCTCTGGCAAGCGCGGCCCAATTAGGATGCGGTATATGGTCATTTCGTAAAGGCTACGCTGGTGATTCTTGTTTGATGCCGATTAAAGCATTCGGTGTTGCATCCTTGTTTGTTGGCTCCGCCGCCTCCGCCTCCGCCGCTTTCCTTCAAGCTTCTGGCATCCATAAGGTCTCATATCTCTTTTTTTTTTCACATACGTTCTATTTTCCTTCAATTTATTCTGATTTTGTATTCATTCATATAATATAAAATACAGGTGGAAGATTTAATAGACGTGGGTGCAAATATAAGGACGCGACTTGGTATTCGCCCAAGAATTTCTGAACGGTAAGTTCATGAGATTTAGTATTTTTCCCGATTAAAGAAATAATTATTTCACTTAATTAATTAACTGGGACTTATCGTTTGTTTCTTTGGCAGAAAAATAGATGATTTATGACAACTGGAGACCCCTTGGCTTCGAGTTTAATTTTTCTTTCTTCTGTATGATAATTTTTTTTCACGATTATGCAATTCTTTTTCCCGGTTTTTTTGTTGTGATTTTCTTTATTTCGAGGGCTGTGTATACAATTACTTGGTGGAATTTTGATGACTTATAAGGTGATCTAAATGCAAGCCTTTATTTTATTTTCTATATTTTTCTTAAAATAAGGTGTATTCTCATTTCAAAATTATGGATAAAAAAATGCTTTGATGAATCACAAATGCAAACAGAATATTTGTCAAGACGAAAAAGAAAGAGGCAGCCAATGGATATTACATGATAAAATCATCCAAAATGTCACAAGCAGCCACAAAATGTAAAACAATGTTAAATTTCAGGGCTGTGGCAAAACTCTTTGAGGGCTCAGAAATCAAAATTGATACTCAAATTATGGTCTTCCAATGTACTTTGAAATTTTGGAAATCTATCAATTTAAATCAATCATGAGATACAACCCACACTAACTTGGTACAAAATGAAACCTAATCATCTCAAATGAGCTACTACAACTACTGTACATCATCATCCTCTAAGCTGGCGCTGATGCTGGTGCTGGCATGTAAGACTCCAGCATCAACTGTGCCTTGGACGGTGAACTGATCTCAACTATCAAGTAAGTAAACTTCCATTGCTTGTCATCTTTGTCTTTGAACATCTCAGTGTAAACTTTTCCAGCTCCATGCGGCCCTCGAATGTAGAAATTAACCTGCACTCGGAAATTGATTTGCAAGTACACAAATATCATATCGTATCACACGGTTGATGATAACAGTTGCATCTTACAATCTTTTTTTATCATAGTATGAGAGAGTTACCTCAACGTGCTCTATGCCAAATTCATCGGTGTATATCCTATTGGGAATACGCTGACGAGCAGCACGATTTCTACTTTCCTGACCGTATCCAGTAATTGGGGATCCAATCCTCACTCTGACCTGATACCAGGCAAATACAATCCAAGTGTAAATGCAGGCAGATAAGTCATGAATAACGTGATTTCTTAATGATTTAGTCCATGTATTAACAAATGATCATGTATGCATTTTGCTTCATTTTTGCAAGCATTAGCATGAAATAAATGTCTTTTGCTATCTATATTAATTTTCATATTATCGTTAAAAATTATGCTCTGAGAATTGTGCTTAATACGGCAAAATTTTGCCTGCCCAACATGTCTCCTCTGCATACTAAATTATCTCTCTCCTAAATGTTTTCTCCTTACATCCAATAAAGCAATTAGTAAATCCAAATTTTTACCCATTTTGATACGCATGGAGCAGAACAAAAAATATAAAAAATTTGACAAACCTGACTATCATCTTGGATCCTTTTTAGAGCCTTGTTAAAAATTTTATACCTGAGCACATAAAGGTTTGAAATCAGCATGGTATTGGGAAAGAAACACGATATTAAATTTCAAATTTCCACCGCCATACACAATCCAACAAGATATTTCTTACTCTTTTGGTTCAAATATGAGCTCCTTGAAAACAGCATATGCTGCAGCAGCGGCAACACCCAGCCCTGCAAGAATTATAACACTGTAGGAAGCCCCCTCTGCAAATGTTACTGGCTTCTCTGGGATATTGTATGTTGGAGCATCAAAAGGATCCTCCACAGTAGATATGTCTTTTTTCTGCTAGGGCAGTTTTGGCTAAGTCAGAAAAAAACATACATAGAGAAACCCAATTATACCATAAAAATCAAGACGCGAAAATAAGATGATATGGTTTGGCTAGAGAGCACTGCAAAATCTTATGCACGGGACCTTTTATAACTTGTTTCATATTAAAAAAAATTTCTGACTCTTGGTAGCTAAAAAAGATTTTGTGCAACTACAAAATCCAATTAAACAACCATTTCTAGTTCATTCTTCAGCACCATTTCACAAAACAAATAAAATGAAATGGGATGAGTTGCTCTATAATCAATTTAGGTTGATAAAGGTGGTTAGAATTGTGAATGTTGACCAGGTTCCTCTTGCACAGTGATGAGTTCACTAGCAAAAGTTTAAAGTCAACTTTCTTCCAGTTCATTCATGAATAAATCAAATTTCTAGACCAAGCTCATCTTTCAACTGACAATAGAATTGCAAACAAACAGCAACACCAAAAATTATCTTAACAAATAGAACTTAAACGCTTTAAGTCCAAAAACTTCAATTGAGATCCAAACCTCAGATGATGTTTCTGTTGTTTGCTTTGAAGCTTTTGATGCAAATGATCTAGCAGAAAAATAAGTTATGGAGTTTGCTGCATTAGTCTCCATATGTTGAAATGGTAACCGAAAGTTAGCTTCGTATCCTCTGGTACGTCCTCTAAAAGGAATGCAGATTCCTGCCAAAAATATTGCCAGTCAAATAAAGTCCACAAAAGAAAACAAAGAATAATAATTAACACATTTTCACATATTCTCTTCCTTGCCTCCTAAGTCCTAACATTGGTTTTTCATGCCTGTAAATGAATCTCAATATTACATTTGGTAGCAATCATTCACCTAAACTCAATGTGTAGTATACATCTGAATATCAACTGTAAGTTGTAGGCTGCTAGCCATCACATAGCTATAGAATGTGAGTACTAGCAATCTTCTATCAAAAAAAGTGCTGATACAAATTCACAGTAGCCAATACTACATGTGCGCCGTAATGAATGAAACAGTCAAGTAGCAGCTAGCATCCAATGTAATCATGTGTCCACTAGAATGATGAAGAGATGGAGCCCAAGTATTATAGAAAAAATAGCTGAAGGGAAACACAAAACCCACCAGCACCTGGGCGAGGAGATAGGGGTAGAATGATATGAATCTTGGAAGAACCATAAATTCAGTGCACTGCTTGTGCTAACCTACTAGAGATGACTACAACCTTCTGAGCAATTTTAAAAAAAACCAATTAATGAATAATTAAGAGTAATAGGCACTAACCATTAGCTCCAAATACATCCTGCAGAATAAAACAAACAAAACAATCAGTACGAAGCAGCTATAAACAGAAGAAAAATGAAAGTGAACGTGGAAGTGATTACCTCACCTTAGTCTTAAGATTGGAATCAGCAGAAGCTAGTCTTGCAAAATCTGACTTCAGCGCAGTGGACAACTGCATGATCATCAGGAGATAACTTAAAAAGCCAGCAGAAATACGTCAAATTGTTTACACTACGTTTAATCTGCAAGTTCTTAGGCTAAAAAAAAAAAAAAACTAGTCTTTCGATTCCTACCATTTTCCTAACAAGAGTAATAAAATTCTAACATGGATATTATGAAGTAATCAGGCAGCTAATGGCAGATTAATTCTACTGCTAATTGGCAAGTCTGTATTAAAATTATTTGTAAACATCAGAAAACTAAGACGGAGAAAGCGGAGTACGCAAAAAAACAAAAACCAGAGAAACGGAAGGAAAAAAGGAAAAATAAATGCTACCCTTTTGGCAAAATGTTCGACTGCGATTTTTCTTGTAGCTGATGACGGAAAACCCTTCTGCTCCAAAATAGAATGCAATCCATTTTCGGATTTTAGAATACCAGTCCATTTGCGTCTAACAGAGGATATTGCCGATCTCCTAAAATGGTTCATCTTCAAATAACTGAAATTGCCTCCTTACAACACTATAATTTTAATTTTTACTGCACCGGTTTTGCATAAAGAAATCTACAGAGTGAATAAATTATCGCCGGGGAATTAAAAAAACCTAATAGGTTTTACAGCGAATGAGAGAGAGGAGGGGATTGCAACGGGGACGCAGAGAAACCCAAATACCGCTTTGGGGTTTATTGCAGACACGTGCAATTGAAACCACACGTGCGACAGGGTTAGCAGAACCGGTTCAACCCGGTAATGGAGATATAACCAAATTTCAAGCCCACACGTACAGCTAGTAATAAGTACCGGTCCAACACTAAATCCGAATCTCCCCGTCCCGCAAAAATTGGGCTGTTGGGCTAGTATCTTTTTTAGGATTGAATCTGAATTCCAAGCAAATTTTGTAGGACTTGCTTAGTTGACTTATTTTTTAAAAAAAAAATTAAGGACTAGAATTTAAATCTTTACTTGTGAAATGAAACACACCTGAATCCTGCAAGAGACATATGTTATGTCTGCCTAAAAGGCATGGGCATGAAACCTTGGCGGAGAAAGTGAAAATAAACCAACTCTAATGGAGTTGGTCTTTGAGTAGTTTCTATTATATCTTACCAAATTTTAACAAATTAAATTCATCAATATTAATTCATAATAACCTTACCTACTATAATTTCTCCTTAGATCATTTAGTTGACATAATGGTCAATCTATTTTTATTAATTAAGAAATTATATTTAAATTTTAAATAAATAATTGACATCACATAATATCTATAATTTATGTAACAATAGTCTTTTTTACTTTTTAATTTAATCATACGCTTAGGTGGTAATTGTCGTTTTAGGTGGCACATCTTTAATAGTTGTGATATATTAACCTGATTTCGATTTGATATGATTTTCCTTGTTGAGTAGTGGGGGTGTAATTGTAAATTCTGCTGTGTACATTGCAGAATCCAGATGGCTCCTCGGGATGGGATTTTGTCCCTTCCTGTACAGAATCCTCCAACCTTAAAAGAGTTTTCGGCCGTTGATATTGTTTGGTCTAAGGTGGAAGGTTGGTGTGACAAATTAGATAAGAGTTGCTTTAAATTTAATCCCAGTTGCTAGAGGATGATTGATTTTGTTACGGGTGAAACTTCAAGAAAAGACTACCCCACAAGATTTCACGCTGAAGCAAGGTGGCGCCATTCTGCAAGTACATCTTACAAGCCAACGATTGATGGTATTCTTGAATATATTCTGTAACTTTCACAATTGTTCTTATGGCATTGGCTATTCTGTTTTCTTGCGTCTTTTTGACCTTCAGTGGTCTCGTTGAATATGTAGGTATTGGTGGTGTTCATATGGTCCTGATGACCATAGGAAAGGTGGCATTGTATGACCCATAGTAGGAATACGTAGGTCCCAAAGAAGAGAACTGCAGGCCGCCCTAATACTAAAAGAGGGTGCACATGCCATTTTATTGTGAAATGATTTGAGTGTTGAATCGTCAGTAGCGTTTATCATCTATAGTGATGATAAGCATGTGGATAAGAACGGCTCGCCATGCCAAGTAGCACCGCAGGGCAAGAAGGCCGCTGGAACACATGCTATGTTTGCCCCATACTTTGTGTGCTTCTTTAGTATATGCTGGGGTCTCTGTGGAGTTAATAACGCAGAGACACAATGAATCATTAGAGAGCTAATGTGGTCCATGTAACATAGATGACCTTTTAACCATATCTTCTAAGACAGGAGAGGAGCATTCGATATCTTACTTATGAACTGGACTTAGGATGATGCAGTCAGCGTGTCATGTTTTCTTCATTGAGGATTTTTCTGATTACGACCCTTCCACTTTGAGTATTCAAACAGAGTGCAGTTGCAGCAGATTATACGACCTGGCAGCAGCAGCCTCGTGGCTTCTGTTCGGAACAAAAAAATTAAAGGTTTGTCCTTTTTGGCGTAGATGATGATTTAAGTATTGTTGGTTGTTGTTGTCAGTTTCATGAGAGCCGTCACATGCGATGGAAGCTAATTAAATTTTTCTCTGCAATCGTAATATGTGTATCCTTTGCGCAGTTTTAGTGTTCAACTCAGAGAACAAAGCCTTCCAGTAGCATGCATAATGACCCCGAGATTTGTTAGTGCAGACTCGCATGGACTAATGAGGGGTCTTTACAAACGTGGAAGTTGGCTGGGTTTATAGTTGATGGTCCATCAGCTGATGTCCTTACAATCAGGTTAGTCTTTAATCTGAACTCAATTTAAGACATCATATGCTTTTCATATATTTCTGGTTTTTTGGTGGAAAATCTTGCCAAGGAACATGCCCGTACATAATTACTTGATTAACTTGTTTACGACTAATAAGGTTTAAAACCCCTGGTCTGTGCATTTAGAACTGTCATGGCTCAAAGCCTGTTAATCAAATTTTCTGGCTGAGGTCGGTTCTAAATTTGCTTTAACCTTGTGATTTAGGAACCTTGTAAAGAATTCATTTTGTAGGATTTCTTATTTCCAATCATAAAGGTCGAATCTAAAGGCACAGGCTGCTGATATGTATTTGGTTCTTATCTTGAGAAAATGCGGCCTTGGAGAATTTACTACAGTGAGGAACCTTTATCGAAGCATAAGGGAAAATGTCCTCTTCTCTGTTTCTTTAATAAAAACATGGCTTTCTTGAAGTAAGTTTTTACTATTTTCACTGTGTTCAGGGATGTGTTTCCGTGCCCTGTATTCATATGTTTCTGGCGTGCTCACGATGGCATAAGAACTTGGTGAAGAGATGTTCCGAATATAGATGCGTGCTGATTTTTGGACAGTTTGGACTGGCAGTAGATGACATCTGCAAAGGACATGGAAATGTGGTTTTGTTTGACGATTGCATGTCACATTTCATGGATTACTTCAAGGGTCTTTGGTGCCCTAGGATAGGTGTGTCACGTTTTTATTTGTAGCAGTAAAACCAAGTGGTAAATTGTTTTTCTTTCTCAATTTCAGGGTGCTGAGGAACTGGTTTGGAGGTGAGACCATTGAAGTGGTGAACCATATCTTTATTTAACTGTAGGTCCAAAATACAGTGACGAGCTTTTAGTTTTAATCTGAAGATTATTTCAGTATAATCACACCCTGATTGACATGATTCTTTAATTCGCGATCGTATTGTGTCTTTAGCAGTCTCTGTACAGAAGCACTTAAATGCATTAATGGATTTTGAAAATGGCCAGACTCATGTGGATCCTGTTGAGAAACAACTGTGGATACAAATGAGCAACAAACTGTGGGACGATCTCTGCTGATCAAGGTAGAGAATTAGTAAGTGAGAACCATAGTATGACTGCTGATGTATCATCTTGCAATGGTATGGATGAACAAGATGCTCATGGTGGAACTGCTAATGATTTGGAGGGTAGGCTGATTAATCAGTCAGTCAATAGGAAAGGTATTTGTGGTGAGAATACTGAAGAAGAAAATTTCTTATGGAAAGATGGATGCTGATCAGTCACCTATATATGTTTTCATCCCCGGATTAGTTTCTGTTGATGAGATCTTGTCTGTCGATGGCTTCTCCAAGAATGAAGAAAGTTTTAATTTCAGATGCTGATACTAGTGGTAACGCAATTCCACATTCCAAAGATTCTCCTGTAGCTTAATACGTCCTGTGCGAGGCAAGAAATCAGTAGTTCATAAGCCTTCAGTTCTTGCTCTTCCACTGGTTACCGGCTTATGACCTGCGGGTAGCACTCCACAGATTTTCTCTTAAGACTGATAGCTTTCGAGGCCCAGACTAAGAAGGGAGTACGACTAGTAACCCTGGCTGAATAAAAAACTGGTGGCGGAAGCCTCTCCCTCCTCTAAGTGAATATTCTAACTCTGCCTCCGCAGACCGATTGGCTTCCACCAACTACTGGAGCTTGTGGTTCAAAGACCAATTGTCAGACTCAAAGCACTAGGCACATATAAATAATTTCGCATCCCATTTGAATGCGAGAAAAAATTGGGAATGTGGGAGTATTTTGTGTAGCGTTGTGGGGTAACCGTCTCAACCGTCACGTCTGATTCAGAGAAAAGAAAACGAAACGAAGTTGAAGACAAAAAAAAAACCAACGAAACCCAGTGAACAAGTGATCAGAGAAACGAAGTAAATGTTTCTGTATTGTCAAAGGGATTACTGGGTTTTGCTACGGTGAGAAGAAACAATGGATGGAAAGAGGGAGGAAATAAGAAAAGGGCCATGGAAGGCAGAGGAAGATGAAGTTTTGATAAACCATGTGAAGCAGTACGGACCCAGAGACTGGAGCTCCATTCGATCCAAAGGATTATTGCAGCGAACAGGCAAGTCTGGTCGTCTCCGTTGGGTCAACAAGCTTAGGCCCAACTTGAAGAAGTAAGTAATACGCATGTATTTTTGTATACTATTCGCTGTAACAGAGATTTTGGTGATTGTTTCTTTTTCTTTTTTTTTTAAAGAAAAAAAATTGGAAAGTAGTCAAGAATTGAGACGGGTTTATATGTGTCTGTTTTTTGTTTTGGGTTTCTTGTTTGTTTAGTGGCTGCAAATTTTCACTGGAGGAAGAGAGGATAGTGATAGAGTTGCAGGCACAGTTCGGGAACAAATGGGCAAGGATTGCGACCTATTTGCCCGGCAGAACTGACAATGATGTGAAGAATTTCTGGAGTAGTAGGCAAAAGAGGCTGGCCAGAATTTTGCAGAATTCGGCGACACCTTCTCCCTCCAACTCTAAATCACACAAAGTAGTAAAGGAAATTTTTGAGACTTCAGAGGTAACCGTATTGCACCAATGTGATCCGCTGTGTTTCAAGTGATTTTATGGATTTTTTATTGTGTGGGTAAGATATGTTCCTTCCATTCATAGGATCAAAAGTTCAAAGCTATAATGGAGGAAGAGTCATCGTCCAAGGCACAACTGCCAGATATGGTTAATCCTAAGTTGCTTCATTTTGGTGCAAACTATTCTGATCTTCAGCTCACTGAGGATAATCCATACACTGAATCCCAATTACAAATTCATTTTCCCCAGATTCCTTACCCTCAACAAGACCTGACATTTTCACCGGAAAGCCAAGAACTCTTGGCTACGCTTGAGGATCCTTACTTTTTAGATGTGTTCGGACCAGTTGATGCTCCTGAACTTAGTAATGAAGCACAACTTCCTGTTGAACAGCCATTTTTTAAGCCAGAGACAAGTTGTATGAATGGTGGGAAGGAAAGAAGTGACAAGTCTGTGAACTCAGAAGCCTTGTTTGAGGACTTTCCAACTGATATGTTTTGATCATATCGAGCCTCTTCCAAGTCCATCAACTTGGTAAATATTTGACTGATTTCTGTCAACTGCAACATTTTACCACAATTCCTATGCAATGGTAATTCTTGCATTGTTATTCTTTGTACCAAGACTCTGTGATCTAATACAATGTGGTTTTAACAAGACTCCGACAATTAGCAACATTATGCAATGTGCATCAAAATATTAACCGTGTATACAAAGACATATTGATCAACAAGCAATCAAACAAAAAATGGATCACTTCCATAAAAATATAGCCAAATGTCTAATTCAGATGTATCCATCAATGAGGCTGACAGTAGAACTGATAAACTTAAACACTGCCACACCAAAGGAAGGGGGCAGAAGGACGTGCTTTCTATAATGTTTGACATAAAAAAGGATCATGCATGATGATCATCCAGGGTACCATCATTCGAAGTGCTTGAGGGTAGAAATTGGATACCAGTTTGGGCTGGATTTATAAGCACCTCAAAGTCTCCAGCAGAAAATGACTCATTTTTTATGGAGATTGGTCTCCTTAGTTCTGCATACGCACAATAATCTACTTCATAAACAGTTACATCCTTCAAGAATGCAGACACTGCAACACCAACTGCTTCCCCTGCATTTTCATGATGGATTATAGCTCAACAACTTTGATAATCACATTGTAGCAAAAACAAATAAAGCAAAGTCCAGGCCATTTTTGTTTGATTTGTAGATCTCCTGTCAGGTTTGGAAGGACAGACATAAAATTATTTTTAAATTGCAACTAGAGCTCAAACAAATTGATATCATCATCAGAAAAGACTTTTTACCATGAGTCACTAGCAGCAAGTTCTCAGAAGGGTATTTATTTGCGAGTGCTTTAATCATTTGTTCATATCTTTCCCTTGCACCACCCAACGGTTCTTCCCATTGTGGCAACTACAGTTTCCTCAAGCAAAAAACCTATGTAAGGAGCAATTGTTGTGCATTTGTACATGCCCTAATACAAAGTACTAGGAAATACCTAATGGAATAATATAACATGTATACCTGCTCATACACTGGTTTCACAGAATTATCAACTGTCCCAGCAGGCAGCAGAGCTTCAAGCTCTGAGGTATTGAAACCAAAGTTCCCATCTTTAGGTGCCACATTGTTTCTGATGGCCTCCTTGTTCAACACCTCGCATAATCCATATTCAATGGAAACCTACAAAATAAACTCAACGCTTAATTTTCATTCCCCTCATTGGTTATCAAGCAATGGCCAAATATCATCTTGCCCGTCACATGTTCATCAAGCCAGCAGAGAATCTAACGCAGGTAATACATTCCGACAACATAATGACGAAACCAGTTAAAACTACCATTTTCAAAAAAAAAAAAATTACACATTTTAGCTACAGAATATACATATAATCCGTGAAGCAATAAAATATTACTTCTTATATTGCTTGAAATGTCAATTATAGTATGAAGCAGAGAATCTAACTCAGGTAATACATTCCGACAACATAATGACGAAACCAGTTAAAACTACCATTTTCAAAAAAAAAAAAATTACACATTTTAGCTACAAAAATATACATATAATCCGTGACGCAATAAAATATTACTTCTTATATTGATTGAAATGTCAATTATAGTATGAATTTCTTATGTTTACTTCTTGGTTGTTAACTTTTTTTTAATTTCTGATCTGTTTTCTTTTAATTGATAATATATATATATATATATATGTGTGTGTGTGTGTGTGTGTGTATAACTGATCTGACCTTAATTTTGGAGGGATCCAAAGAAGCAACGTCCTTGGAGGACATGGCCTTGGAATCGTCCTTGACGGCGCAGAGAGCGGAGATGACCTCGAAGGCTGTCTGAATGCAGCGAAGAAATGGAGAAACGAAAACACGGTGGATTGGAAATCCAAGGTTTGCCCGGAGCCTCCGACCCGTACAGAACGCCCTGACCCGACCCTCCTCTATAAGGTGAGGGTCCCACGGTCTGGCAGCCGTTAATGCCCACAACGGCTCGAAGTTATCGGCGCGGTCGCCGTGTCGAATTACAATCACGCTTTGGAAACTTTTGTTGTTCGGAGTTTTCGCGGGGTCCGTTGAATCCATTTCGCGTTCTGTTTTAGATCGAATCGAAACGCTGTCTATCGTGCGTGTCGTAGCCAGAGAGTTCCGACAACAGAATACAAAGTGGAGTTATGTATGTATATTCATGCAGCTCTGTGGGATATGACAAATGAAAGACATCTCAGTTTTTAAGTGGTTTCGGTAATTTGGTCTCGCATAAGCAATTTTAGCTACAACTTCCAAGAAGCCGCTTTTACCCTAAAGCAAAGCAACTATTTTGTAGGTGCTTATGGGAATTGTATTGTTGGTATAACTAAAATAATTTTAAATAGTTATAAAATGTTTATTTATTTTTATTTTTTTTTGGGTCAAGCATCATACTTTGACCAAAAAAAATTATGCTGTATGAGAAGTGTTTTATAAATTAGTATTTTTTAATTAGAAAGTCACCCGGAAAAAGCACTTATAAGTGGTTTGCCTCCCTTAAAGTTTGAGACTTTTAACACTTAGATGGAAGGTTTGAGTAAAGACACACTTACCTCTTCTGGACTTTTAGTTGACCATCCATTTATATTTAAATGACTAAAATACCCTTCATTACTTTTAAATTAAAATTTAAAAAATTTAATTTTAATTTATATAATGTTTGACGATTAAAATTTAATTAACAATAATTTAAATTTTTATTTATTTAATATTTATTTAAAGTTAAAAATTTAATTTTGTATAAATATTAAATATAATACATAATTAAAAACTAAAATTATCAAATTAGAAAAGTGGCCATTTTGTACAATAAAGTTTAAAATTTGAATAAATATGGTATATGAATAAAAATTAAATTATCATTAACTAAATTCTTAATTTAAATAAATATAAATTAAAATTTTCAAATTATATTATCATTAATTAAATTCTTAATTTTAACAAATAATAAATAAATATAAAGTAAAATGGTCAAATTAAAATATTATTAATTAAAATTTAAATAAATAAAAATTTAAATTATTGTTAAATATATTTTAATCTTTAAATATTATATAAATTAAATTTAAATTTCTTAAATTTTAATTTAAAAGTAATGAAGAGTATTTTAGTCATTTAAATATAAATGGATGGTCAACTAAAAGTTCAAGGGAGGTAAGTGTGCATTTTTTCAAACTTTTCATTTAAGTGTTAAAGTTTCAAAACTCAGGGGAGGTATGTGTTAAAACCCCTCATTAGAATTTAGGATGGAAGAGACAAAAGCACAATTGGCAAGGCATGGCCCAAAAAAGCATAACTGGGCTGGCTACTATTTGACAAAGTAGCGGAGCCAACTGCATTTTATAGGCCCAATTAAGAGATTGCGAAGGAGAAAGTTCGTCGAGAATAACAATAAAATACGACGAAACCAAATATTCCGCTGAGATATATTATTCTTTACGGATTAAACGAAGAAAATTTTAAAAAAGGTTATTACATAAATTGTTAGCACTGATACAACTGAACTGAATTCGTACTCCAATGGGTTTGCTTCTTCTTTCCCTCGAACTTCTTGCACCAAAGAGTTCTGCCGTCGACCATGAACTTGGTTTGATTTCCTCCTCTCAAGATTACCGCCGGAATGTAGGAGACACTGAATATCACCTTCCCAAACAACGGTGGCGTTTCCATATTCCTCGGCAGCCTGTGCACGTACACTTTTTCAACGCAAGGACCAAATTTACTGCTTAAAAGACACATTAAATTGCACCAAAAATCAATCACGTGTATGCCAAATTGCATGGTGTATATAACCATAAATAAAAGGAGAAGTTTTACTTGGTGAAAAAGCTGACGATTTGGCTTTCAGCGAGAGGATATCCATTGGAAAAAGTCAGGAACAAACATCTATCTTCCTCTGGTGCCCGTTCGCTGCAAGGACTCCACTCGTTAGCGGAAGGGTTCAGTGAGGATCGAGCCGGCCGTGTTGCAGTCTGTTGGGCCCGATGATATTCTTCACCACCTGATGATGGCCTTCCGGAAGAAATCATTCGCAATTTTCGGTCCCGTTCACCCTGAAACTGTCGCGAAACACCCTCACAAGACACCGGCTTCTGCCTGTCGCTTCCTTCTCCGGAGCGTCTGAACCATTTTTTGGCCGCTACAGCATTACAGTTCCTCTCTCCGCAGTTTGAATCAACAGTTACAGTTACAGGAGAATCATTAGATTTGTCCATATTAGTTACGAACGAACGAGAGGGGATGAGAAATATGCTAAGGACTGTGCTTCTGTTCTGTGTAAGAGAGATACTGGGGGCTAATTAATGTGAGAGAGATACTGTGGGGGCTAATTAATGTGAGAGGGATACTGTGAGTTTCATTCTGTTGCAAATATATTATAATGGAGGAGATTTGAAGCATTGCGACGATTCAGAAATGGCTTTATAATGGGAAAACAAAAAAAAAAGGTAAGGATGCTGGTGGACTTTTACTCGGGTGCGACGATTGCAATTTGGAAAGAGGAATAATAAATTAGGATATCTGTCTTTTTCAGTTTTTGTAAATAAACAAAACGTTTATCTATTCACTACAAATAAATCCTTGATCCCTTCTGAAATAACTACGTACAAATACATTACCCTTTCTTATTACGTTACGTACTTTTAATATTAAGTTGGTTAATATGCAATATTTTGGAATATTATTATCTTTTAATAAAATAAATAATATCATATAATTTGATATTTTAAAATTTAGATTATCTATACATTGTCATATTGGGCTATGTCTAAAAATTCACTTTCTTAATAAAATTCACAGGTTCTATAAATAAGTACCTAATACTCGTTAGAATAAGGCAAATCATAGTGTCAGAAAGTAAATGTTATTAATCTCACAACGTACAATACATATAACCTCTTATATAGATAAGGAAAAATCCACATGTCTTTCCTTAAATTTGTGAAAATTTTAATTTTAATTTTTTTTGTGAAAATAAATACAAATTTTTCTTATAAATAGTAAATTTACCAAAATATTTTAAATTTATTTTTTTTAAAATTAAAAAATAAAATTACTAAATTTTAATAAAAAAGAGTAATACTTTAATCATTACACCAAATATATTTTAAATATATATTTTTCAATCTTTAATAAACAATTTTTTTGAGAATACATATTTAATAATTTCTATAATAATTAAAATTATTTTGTTATTATAAAACTTATAATTCAAAAAATATCTATATAATAACTTGAATTTAAAATTATTATCAAATAATAATAAAATTATTCTTAAATAATTATTAAAAAAATAAATTTAAATAGTTGTAAAATAAAATTATTCTAAAATTATTATTAGTACTAATAATTTTAAAAAATTATTTCTTAAGTAATTGTTAAATAAAATAAATTATTTTATTTAAAAATCCAACTAATGATAATTTATTTGAAATTTTATAATTTAATGATAATAATAATTTTAAATTCAAGTTAATATATAAAATTTTAATGATTATAAAATTATATTTGAATTATAAATTTTTTTATAGTAACAAAATAATTTTAATTTTTGTAAAAAATTATTATATATTTATTTTTAAGAGGGTTATATATTATGAATTAAAAATATATTATTAAAATTTATTTTAGTATAGTGGTTAGGGTATTGACATTTTTTATTAAAGTTATAGGTTTAAATTTAAATAAAATAATTTTATTTTATAATTTTAAAATAAAGTTAGAGTATTTTAATAAATTTATTATTTATAGGAGAGGTTTGTGCTTTTTTTTTATAAATGTTTTTTTAAATTAGAAGTTTCACAAAGCTCTGTGAGTTACGTGGACTTTTCCCTAATACATAATAAACAACATGCATTGGGTTTCCATTTCTATCAATTTGCACCTTCCCCTTCTAATTGAATTCGTAAAATTTAAATATACTAACTTTGATTGATGCAACTTCTTGATTTTTACGTCACTTGTACGATCGGGTTATTCCCTCAGACGCCATGAAAGCAGCTCACGAAGCTCTTCCTTGGACTAGAAACCATATATATCTTTCTTTCTTTCTTTCTTTCTTCCTCCTTTTAGCTTTGCTGAGGAATTCGAAACCTTAGTTTTTATTGCTGCTGTTGCATATATATATATATATATATATAACTCGTTCACTTTCCTTAATTCTCTAAAAGAAGAGTGTTGAAGTTTTTACTTGCAACTACTCGTACAGCTGTATTTCTCGTTGATTTATTTGGAACAGATTGATGCTTTTGCTATTGCGCTGATGAGGAATTTAATCTATCAAATGCATAGCACCTTTTCTTAATTCCCATGCATCAAATGTAATATCTTTGTTGTTTTACTTTTATATGTGCCGATCAGGTAGATTGCATGAGATGGTTTCATGTGAATATATGTGTATAGAAACCTGCTGCCTGCTGTGAATCCAGACCAGAGCCGCTGACTAACACTACAAAACGATTAGTTCTGGCTAGAGGTGTTATTCTGTGGGTAAGTTCATCAACGTGGAAGCTAGCAAGAGCTTTAATTAAAACTTCAGCTAGAAGTAAATTAAAACTATCCATTTATCTTATTAATTGGACCGCTCCGCTCGTACGCGCGGGTTCAAATGATATGGATAACGAGTTCGGGTCATGGTTGGTCAATCAGCCGCGTGGCTCCGTTCTATTCTATTCATATCGTTTGGATGCCGATGGGATGGGACCCTATTCCTAGCTATTTCATGTGCAAGCACAACTAAATGAACTTGCCTTCGGATTCAAAGCCAACAAAACCCTTTTAATTTTGATTTCTTACCGGAAGGAACAAGGTTTAGTTGCCTGCTCTTGGACGCCACAGGCTCGATAAAAAATTTATCTGAGACTATCGTAAGTCACTAAAGAACCTTAAAGGCATTGGCGAAGATGTAAACAAACATATTTTGTGTATACGATTTCTCCAAAATGTGATAAAATGTGGCCCATTCGGCCCAGTTCGAGAGACCAACCAACCTCTAAATCTCGCGCCAAAGCCTTAACATAAAGAAAGCAGCCGTGGAAGGGTCCCGAAAACGACGTCGTTTGGCCTTTCTCGCCGTCGGATATGACCATTGACCCAACAAACCGTGTCCTAGAGGCGCTCAGGCTCAGCAGCCTGTTACAAATTTGTATCAACCGTCAGTTTCTTCATCGGACGGATACAATCTTGCAGTGTGACATCGGCCCTTGTTCTTCAAAAATGTCTTTCTTTTTATTTTACCTCCTCGATACACGTGCTCAAGTATCGTCACCTACGGGTGCTTTAATTATATCCCATCTATTCCTTCCTGCTGAAGGAATTACTATATCCAGATGCTAAATAGATTGTGTCACGAATATGTTAATAAGTTGGTCACGCCACGTGCCAACTATGTTCGAGTGGAAATATGAAAAAGTTGTCTGGCAAAAATAACCCTTTTGCTTATAGTGTAGATCGTGAAAGGAGGATTAATTTTTCTTGCGCTTTGTGAGGAGAGAGAGCTGAGGGACGATTGAAACTCTCCCTCTGACGCTTTGATCTCTAGTTGCTCTTTCGTCTCTCTCATCTTTCTCTCGGTTTTGTAATCGTGAGTGTTTCCCTCTGTTTGTTTTATCTCCGCTCGAATCTCGTGTTTTTCCTTTTTATATGTTTTATTTAATTTGTAAAGCTCAGATCCTTCTTTCTTTATTTGAAAGTTAAGACTGATTAGACCTATAGTTGTTAGATTCACGAGAAATTTTGGATTTTGAATATATTTTATGTGTCGTTTCAATCTAGGGTTTTCCTATAAAGATATGATGCAATGGTTGTTTTACTGTATGAATTTGTTCCGAATTTGGGAGTTCAAAAAGTGATTTGATGTTGGGGTTAGTGGGGATCTGTTAATTTCGGATTTCTTTGATTAATTTTGTACTGTTGAATATCTGATGCACGAAGAAGCTTTAGAGTGTAGCAGTAAGGCTAGAGCTTCTGAGTTCATATTAGCGCGGTTGTTTATTTATGCGTTTTAGGAGGTTTGATTGTACTTGTCCTTCTATCAGATATTGAGAATTAAGAAAACTAACCAAGTATCTAATTTATTCACTGTTAACTTGGCTTTCTTTTGCAATAATTTGCCAAAAGAAAAAACGCAGGAGAACCATAGTTTTTTTTTATAATTTACTGTTGCAGTTTGTAGGAATGTTTATATGAACTGATATCTGACTTTATATAAGCCTTTCTTTATGATAATTGCAGTTCAATTTGCATACTTAGACTTGTGTCACGTATTGAAGTGATTCAATCATGTTTGGCCGTGCTCCAAGAAGAAGTGATAACACCAAGTATTATGAAGTTCTTGGTGTTTCAAAAAGTGCAAGTCAAGATGAATTGAAAAAAGCATATAGAAAGGCTGCAATAAAGAATCATCCTGACAAAGGTGGAGATCCTGAAAAGGTGATTTTGTGGAGTGCTTGTATTTTTCCTTGCAAGTTAAGTTTTATAGGCTATGTATGACCTTATTACCTATGTTGGGATTTAGCTATTGTGGCCATCACAGTCTTATAGAGGGTATGGTCAAGAGTGTTTGCATAGGAGTACTTTTTGGAAATTATTGCCCAAAGGTTTCCAATCGTCTTCAAAATTTTGCTTAACATATTGGTTTTTTTTGTATGAAATTCAATGTGAATCGAATAAAAATAAGTAAATGGACTTAGATTGCTAACAAGAGTTCTGCCTGTGATAGGGCTTAGCATGCTTCCCTTTTAACTCTTATTATTGGTTTCTTCTTCAGTTCAAGGAATTGGCTCAAGCTTATGAGGTTCTGAGTGATCCAGAGAAAAGAGAAATTTATGATCAATACGGTGAAGATGCTCTCAAAGAGGGAATGGGAGGGGCTGGGGCCTCTCATAATCCATTTGATATATTTGAATCATTTTTTGGTGGAGGAGCATTTGGTGGTTAGTCAGCTGGCTGAAACATGTTCTTTTTGTGTGTTTTATGTTTTCTCTTGAAACAATTTTCTTAGACAAATGTGCTAATACTGTAGGTGGTGGTAGCTCTAGAGGAAGAAGGCAGAAACAAGGTGAGGATGTCGTACACTCACTGAAGGTCTCCTTGGAAGACTTGTACAATGGGACTACTAAGAAACTCTCTCTTTCAAGGAATATTCTGTGTCCTAAATGCAAAGGGTTTGTCTTTCATTTCTGCTGAATTTTCTCTTTGCTTGAATAATTGTTAGTGAGTGCTTATTTTATTGTCATTTTGTATATATCTTATTTATTAAAAAATAATTTTGTTAAATTTTTCGTAGCATTTTTATCTTACAGACCATCAGCATGATTAATCATTTGCTTTTATTTTGATTTCTTTGTGCTTCCATATGAGAAGAAGATGTACATGTGTTTTTATGTCTGTAGCATTTAACTCATCTCTCACTGGTTATAAGCTTTCTTTTTTGCTTTATAACTTTTTTGAATAATGACAGTAGCTTTTCCTATAATCTATGTTATTTAATATTACGTTGTATGGTTAGATAGTGCTTTGCATTGGTATATGTGTTTATAAGTTGACTGTAGAGTTACTACATAATCTGCGAGACCTACTACGTTCTTGTTTAAGTCTCTGCTACTTAAATCCTGAATGATTTTGGGTAATAAAATTTCATTGGATTAGACTTCAAGCGTGTTCAGAATTCTCTCTTCTTTACCCTTTACTTTCGATGTTTCTGCTTCTGTTAATTGCTACTTCAAAATTTTTTTTTTATCAAACTGCTGTAGTTGACTGGATTGGTTCCTGAATATTTCAGGAAAGGTTCTAAAAGTGGGACCTCTGGAAAATGTTATGGTTGCCAAGGTACTGGAATGAAAATTACAACACGGCAGATTGGATTGGGCATGATACAACAGATGCAACATGTCTGCCCTGAATGCAGAGGCTCAGGTACTTGATTAAGCATATGTTTTACACTCTTATCTTAAATCTGTGCTGTGGCTAAATAATTTTCATGCTGGAGACGTTTTTTCTTTAATGTAGGTGAGGTCATCAGTGAGAGAGACAAATGTCCACCTTGCAAAGGAAATAAGGTTACTCAGGAAAAGAAGGTGGTGGAGGTGCATGTTGAGAAGGGAATGCAACATGGACAAAAAATTGTGTTTGAGGGACAAGCTGATGAAGCTGTAAGTTAAAATGGTTTACATAAAAATTTACACACTTGTAGTTGGGCACACACATCCACAACCTTCTGAGATCTAGTCTGGAGTGATATTAGCCAGATTGTGATAGCAATAACTAACATTACCATTCGACCCAATAGCAATAACTAACATTACCATTCGACCCAATAGCAATAACTAACATTACCATTCAACCTATCTTCGTAAGGCTGAATTAACTTTTTAACAAAATCATAAAATGAGTCTTTGACTAAAATCTTGGTTGTTTCCTGTGCATTATGGTTATATGTCTTATTGCTAGTCCTTTCTAAAGATTCCACCATAGTTTTGTCGCATTATGTGACAGTCAGAGTTGAAGCAAAGATATTTGTTGTATACTTCTATAGTTTAATTATTTTCAGACAAGAACACACTAATTTTTTTATTGTTCAATTATCAATCTCCAAAACTCTCCTAAGCAATGACTTCCGGCTGAAATATTCTTTTATGTTTTTAATCACCCTGTTTGCAGCCCGATACAATCACAGGAGACATAGTCTTTGTATTGCAACAGAAGGATCATCCCAAGTTTAAGCGGAAGTTTGATGATCTCTACATTGATCACACCCTTAGTCTAACTGAGGCTCTCTGTGGGTTTCAGTTTGCCTTAACCCATCTTGATGGCAGGCAGCTTCTTGTCAAATCAAATCCTGGGGAGATCATTAAGCCTGGTATTATTTTTTGGGATTTTACTTTTGAAATTTGTTTGTTCATGAGTTCTTGTTCTTCATTTGTTGATGTAATATTATTATTATAAATCCAGGTCAATACAAAGCAATCAATGATGAGGGAATGCCACATCACCAAAGGCCCTTCATAAAGGGTAGGCTTTACATTCAATTCAATGTGGAATTTCCAGAGTCTGGAATTCTCTCTCCAGATCAGTGTCGAAAGATAGAGACTATACTGCCTGCAAGACCAAGCAAGCACCTGTCGGAGATGGAGCTGGATGATTGCGAGGAGACCACCTTGCATGATGTCAACATGGATGAGGAGATAAGGCGGAAACAGTTTCAACGGCAGCAAGAAGCATATGATGAAGACGATGAGCCATCATTGCCAGGAGTTCAGTGTGCGCAGCAGTAAAGGCAAATTCAGTGTCTTTTTTTTCTGGTCACCGATTTATCAGAGGCTATTTTCGCATTATGAAGTTGGCATTTAGTTTTATTTTACTGCCGCATGTTTTGTTTTGTTCTTTTTTCTTTTGTAGTGCTAATTATAAGCGGTTGTTTACAAGTTAGAAGCTAGATGGTAATTTTTACATATAGAATTATGCAGATGATTTGTTGCCTATTATATTTTGTGGCGTTACTCTATATACAAGTAAAGATAATCTTGTGATAGATGAATTGAAATGCTTTGTTGCTTTGCAGTAGTGTAACTAGTCATCTCTTCCATCTCACAAAAATCTTTTCTGTTTGCTTAATGGGCTGGTAGTTCCATGGGCAACCGCTCAGTACTGGTAGTCCGTGGGTAATGCAATTTTTGTGTTATGGTTTTCCCTATTTAGTTACATGGTTGGAAAGGAATCTCAGGGACCGTATAGCTATGTCCGGTCATGATATTTGCTCGTCAGCTGAATGTTTGGTGCTCCCATTGTGCAGCAGTTAAAGCTCATGTGGATGCATATCTTCATTTATCATCAGTTATTGTTAACAACGGGACGGGCTTTTTTTAAAATTAAATCTTGAATTGCTCCTAGTATGTTGGTATCGGCGTGAATAACAAGGGATGCCGACTTGGTGTGAGGCAACGTAAGACAAATAAGTCAGGCAACGTAAGAGGGATTATATGAAGACAAATGGGAATTATGCGATTTGACTCTTTTAAATAAAAAGTATAAAGTATGGAAATGTGTAGCATCATTCTGTATTTGTTTTAATTGCAGACAATATTTTATATCAAGCTGTTTACATTCGCATTAAAGTCGGATAAGCTTGCAATAAATTATAGTGCTATGCTATCATCGTGAAATTTAAGCCACTATACAGAAGAAAATTCTGAGCAGCAGAGGATTTTCGATATAATATTAATATTTATAAGCAGTACAGTGCACAAGTTTTTTATTATCCTATTACTTCCAATTTATATAGGCGGACCCTGATTATTACATTAATTAATTGTGTATTAGTTGATGACATTTGATAGAACAGACAGGAAATCACCCGAGACCATTAAACATATTATATGGGATGTCACTGCAGAAAACCTGTAACCAGTAGGAAACAGAAAATAAAATAAAATAAAAAGAAAAAGAGAATTCTTCAAGAATCATTCTAACTAGAACTCCAGAAACTCTGCATCTGCTGATAACGACCAGTCAACTAGGGTCATAATAGGATTAAACGCAACTATTTATCTGGTTTTGGCCGGCTGCTTTGCAAAGCACATATTATTTGCATGTCATCATAAGATATCGCAATTACAGTTGGCAGCGAGTTGCTTTCAGCAATTTCAATAGATTTTATCATCATAGAATAGAAAGAGACAATTCTTGTTATCCTTTTCCAGATTAGGATAGTTCATACTTGCTTTTATACTCCTTCAATTTTGATTAGACCACCTTATGATTGAAGATAATTATATCCCAAAATAGGGTAGTTTAGACAAGACTATGTAGGGCATATCCTATTTAATTATTATGACTTGAAATTGGCCTTTCTATTATCTATTAGCTCACTGTTTAACTAAAATCTGCCCCAAAAATAATTGAACGCATTTAAGTTAAATTGATATATTACCAACTCTAGACGTCCTCTAACTTGAGTGCTTCTCACTTTCCTTTCTGACCACCAACACGGCATTAACTCAAGGACCCATTATTTAATACCCAAAAGTGAAGATATTGTATCAAAACACACAGAATATTAAAGTATCATCCCGAATTCGTTCGGGATATTAAACACAGAATATTAAAAAAAAAGAAAAGAAAAAAGGCGCAAGATCAATCAAATTGGTTCAGGATTAGAGTCGACTGAAATTTAATTTGAAAAATCATATATTCTTTATCTAAAGTGCTGGTTGAGAAGCATACAAAAATAAAAGAGTTGGATATGGGATGGATGGAGCAAAGTTGTTAAATTTATGAATACTGTACAGCGGTATTTCAGTGTACGTAATATCCAAGAAGGACCTGTGTAGAGTTGAGAAAGTGAGAGGTCAGAGTAAGAGTATTTGGGTTGGGTGAAAGAAACAAATAAGCAATGACTCTTCAACAGAAATGGGAATCTGAAGCTTATTTATCATTGATGATCATATAGTCCAAAAAAGCTGGTTAATTTACACGCATGCAAAAGGTTTTATGTAACTGATTCGTGCTGTCACAAAATTAACCCTGTAAAATTTGGTGAATTGGAAATTAATGCGTTCATTCAAAACAAAATAATTAATATTTCAGCTCTTATAGTTATCAAAAATCAACTCTTTTTAACTCCTGCTGCCTGATCAATTCAGAGAAAACCTTCCATCAGCTAGCATAGCATGCATGCATGCATGAGCAATGAATTTTAGGGTAGGCTTCGTTCATTATTGTTGTCAAAGCACAACAAACATCTGAAATACTGTTTCGGCAAAGCAAACGCTAGCTTCTGTTAATATATATATAGATGTATCCATTAAAGCAAACCAAATTCAGGACGTGGGAAAGAGTTTATATTATCATGTTGGCGTAAGAGGTATGAATTAATCAATTCAAATCTCACCCACGCATGCATGTTGGAAAGAGGTTAATTAGGTTCATCTCCTTTAATAACTAATTCTTAGAATCAAAGGTTTTAGCAAGACAAAATCAATCGACCTATAATATTGGCAAGGGTACACCTAAATTCTACTGTCAAAAACAGTAAATGAGAACAACATGAGAGACAGAACAAAAGTGATCAAACTGTCTGTCAAAAAGACAAGACAAGCGATATACGAGTAGCTTAATTATATTATTATATAATCTTTCTTAATTAATTATCAATAATTAATCCAGGTTGTAAAATCAATTAATAAATGTTCAAAGGGAAATTTTAGAGGAAAAACAATACAAATTGCTTAATGCAGTTGACTCATATATATTCTGGCTTACAAACAATGGACCTACTGTGTCATGTGCCCCATGTGTATGTCCGATTGTGATGTATATTATTATTAAACTAAAAACCATCTAGCATATATAAAATTTAAACATATATAGTTAATTTTCTAATTCTCGAATCATCTATCTTTATTAATTAAACTCCTTACAACTTTCATCTAAACGGTGATTAGTAGTTTTCATTGCTACAGATTATTATTGACATATATTGAAATATATTATATTATATACATATACATTTATAATTACGATAAACAGATATATAAATGAAATTAATCAATTAATTAATCAATTTGTTTGTTTGTGGCATCAATTGTCTTTTTCTCTAGTAAATTAACAGAACCCACATGGTTCATTTTCTTTGGCTGCTTGACAATATTTGGACACTACATTGTGATTATAATTATCTTTTCTGATAGCATTAGTCAGACTTTAATTGGACAATTTGCATTATAAAATATCTCTACGTAAAATTAAACCTTAATGTATAACGTGAGGTGGTTCAATGAACTCGTCAACAGATCGAACTCACCGCACAAAAATATTATATATATATATATATATATATATATATATATATATATATATATACAAGTGTAGACGAATCAATCCCAATTAAGCAGAGGCCAGATCAGTTTGATTCATATATATATATATATATATATATATATATATATATATATAATTTTGTTCAAACTGAAGATGACATATCAACAAGCTAATTAATAAAGATTTTATTGCTTTGATTTTCTGGGTATTATCAATAATGCTTTTCTAAAAATAATCGATAAAAAAACACACAATAGAAAATATACAAAACGAAAAAGAAAAGTATATTCATAAACAAATGAAAAATATTCAGCTAGGGCCTACCATTATTTCAAACAAAGAGATCTTTTTTTCTTTCAAAAAAAAAACAAAGAGGATGATGATGAGCAAAAATTATATACATGTATAAATGTGCTGCAAAAGAAACATATACATATATTTACAAGGACATTAAAAACAGAAATGGTATTCACAATAATCACAAAGCAAATCATTTATTTATTTAACTTTAATTTCCACATGGGTAACAAATTGGCTGAACTCTGTACTCTCTTTGTGTCATATGATATGGACCCCCAAGTTTCTTTCTTTACAAATCTTTTTCTTTTCCTTTATTTACTTTTTATAAATTCAGAATCGCAAAAGCATATAGAGCTCTAATTTTGTTGTGCGGCACATTCTTCTTCAGCTACAAGTATAGCTAAGCTAAGCCAAACTAAGCTAAACTTGTTAACATGGAAAAACGTATCAACATAGAAAATGATGCTCGTCAAGTCATTTTCTTTAGCTCATCTTCCGCCGCTGCAACCACCGCAAGTTCTTCTTCTTCCTCCTCCTCCACTTCTTGGTCTTCTATAAATACAAAAGAATCAAACTGTATAGCTCAAAAAGGATCGAGAAAAGCAGAAGAAGATGAACACAGCAACGACGGAAGGAAAAAGAATAAGAAAGATGACAATGGAAAACATCCTACGTATAGAGGAGTACGTATGCGTAGTTGGGGCAAATGGGTTTCAGAGATCCGTGAACCCAGAAAGAAATCAAGAATATGGCTAGGAACTTACCCTAATGCTGAAATGGCGGCTCGAGCCCATGATGTAGCCGCTTTAGCCATCAAAGGTCGCTCTGCTTACCTCAATTTCCCTGAGTTAGCCAATGAACTTCCTCGTCCCGTCAGCACTTCTCCTAAGGACATCCAAGCCGCCGCAGCCAAGGCGGCATCCGGCGCATTTCAGGAGGCAAGCCAGTGTCAAGCTGAAGCTGATCAGAGAGGACAAACCGAGCTTCTTCTTGTATCTTGTTCATCAAATAATTTATCCTTGGATAACAACACCACCACAACACAAGAATTGACCAGTTCTCCGTCCATAGATGAGGACGACAACAATTTGTTTGACCTGCCTGATCTTTTGATCAACGGCTCTGATCGAAGTGATGGGTTTCACAATTACTTATCATCATGGCAGTTGTGTGCAGCAGATACAGGATTTCAGCTTGAAGAACCATTCTTGTGGGAATACCGGTAGAAGAAAAGGGTTTCAGACAAAAGTAGTGTTATAATTCCTGCAAGGTTTTCTAACTTTCACTGTTTCCAATTTGGTCACAACAGTGTCTGCATCTCTAACACAAAGAAACCCAGTTTGGAAAAGTCACATTTGGCTTGTTTTTAGCTACATCGGGGTTCAATTTGAAATTGTAGAAGTCGAAAAAGGCACAGAACTGGTAATTAACTAATAATTACACTATATATATATATATATATATATATATATATATATATATATATCTTGCTTGCCTATATTTGTTCAGCTTCAAAAGGGTTTCATCTTTACTCCTCTCCACTGTAACATTATATATATGATGAGCAGAATTATACATAAATGAAATAAAATCACAATTAGTTCCCATTTCCTCTCTGAGTGTATGCTACCATTCATCCTTTAGAACATTTTCAATTAAGTTCCAAATAATTCTTAGTTCTTTTTATTATTATTATTTTTATTATTTTTTGTGGGGTTCTGTGCAATTTTGACTTTAGTTAACCTCATTGCAAGGTAGATGAAACTTTAATATGATTGACCATCTCAAGTCTAAGCTAAAGCTTCCCGATCCCTTCCAACCCCCAAACAACACACACACAAGAACACACAAACATATATATAAAATATATTTGTGTGTTTGATTTTTGGTGTAAAGAGACCCAGAGGATGAAACGCATCATATGGTGATAATGCCTGTTGAATAAGCTCTTTCACTTTATTGTCTACCAAAATGAAAAGAATATATATATATATATACACACACACACATATAGAGAGAGAGAGAGAGAGAGAGGGTAGATGGTAGTGGAATATTTTTTTGCCAACATCACTTTCTCTACCATGATTATGCAAAAGAAAACTAATTTGGATTCCCAGCGACACAAGCTGTGTGGACAGCAAAAGAAGGTGACAGTATAATCAAAGTAAAGTTATTTTCAAAATGTTTGAAATATTTAATGTATTTTATGAATGTTCTATTTATAAATAACAAAAGTAAAGGGCCCTATATATATATATATTATTCTTCATTCAACACAATTAGAATTATTCAAAAACCACTATGCATTAGTGGTAAGTGATCTATCTCATCATCATAATCTCGCTCCTTTCAGTTTTATATTCCTTTCTTTCATCATTTTAGTCACACTTTCATTTAATTATTGGCCTAAAAATTATGAAAACAGACAAAACATAATCCTTGCCCACTGTAAAGATCTTCCTTAATAAGAGTAACAAGCATTAGTTAGTTAGAGACCCGCAAATAACTAATAAAATATTTGGATTACCTCACTTCTTCGATTAATTATTGAAGTAATTGGATTTATTACATCAATTATACAACTTGATAATATTGCATGTGATGATATAAACTTGGACAACTTGTGTGTACTAAAAAATTATGAATGATTGCTCCATAATCTTTCCCGATTTCTTCGTTATTCATTTTCAAATTTTAAGAAAATCTGTTTGATTCGCTTTAAGTGACAAGTCGGCCTCTGGGTATTTTCTTGTATATATATATGATAAAAATGAAGCATTTTTTAACACGAGGACGATCGAATGACTGCTCCCAGTAGACACGAAGAATCTAATTTAATTAAGAAGAAATTAAAGAGGGAGAGAATCCAAAACCTTTGTTTTTCTTTTTCTTTTAAGTTGGAAAGAGGGAATGCATCAAATGCTTTTGTACGCTTTTGTTCAAATTAAAATTATGAGATATACGTATGTTTCTTGTATCGTGGAAAGAAAGAAAAAGAAAAGAGTGAGTGAGAGAGAGAGAGAGAGAGAGAGAGAGAGGCTAATTAATTAATTTGTTAATTTAGTACTTATAATTAATGAATACTGATTAACATGTGGATCTATTAAAACACAAATCTGAAATTTACCAAATTAGGATCAATCGCTAATCCTGCATGCTAATGCTAGCGAATCTATGTGACTGATTTTAATTTGAAGATATCAGCGAGCATCAAGCGAATTGATTGATTCTGAAATTAACACAATTTAAAGTAGCGTGCGTCATTTGGCCTCTGACATCCATCGTTAGGAGCAAAACTATTCATTAAATTTCTTTTTCAAGATCTTAACAACCAATTTATCAGAAGTCAAATGATCGATCTCAGCAATCAGTCTAAAAAATTAGGAAACAAAGATGAGAAAGAGAGGGAATGTGCTAAAACTGACAGTACGTACAAACAGACAGTAACAAGAATCCTTTCACCAAAAATGAAAAACAAACAAACAAACAAACACCTACATAACAGCAATACACGATAGATAACGCTCCAAACAATACGTGCTTCGTTTTTATCAAAGCTGAGATTGCAAATTCACACACGCAAAAAAAAAGGAATACTTCAGCTGACAGTGAAGTTTTTTTAATTTAATTCCATGCAATTGGGTCCCCAAATATTCCATTAGCAAGCTGTATTTGCCTGTTTCGTTTCCCCTTCAGAGACAGTGATTTGTAGGCACTAAAATACATCCATCTCGCTCACGACTGAATTTCGTCGAATACTTGGTGAACAATAAAGACGCGAGTGACGTAAGGGACAGTGTCACTGTAAAGGATAAAAATATAACGTGATATGAAATTGATATTATTTATCATTATTATAGCAGTAGACAGTAGGTGGGTTTGCAATTGAATTTACAATTGGCCGGACAGAAATTGACACAACACTGCAACAGAATTCGAGTACAGCAAGGCAAGGCAAGGCAAGCAACAGTCGTTTACTTTCATTTACTAGCGCCCG
The DNA here is from genome assembly GCA_028052125.1 of Melia azedarach. Taxonomy (NCBI): domain Eukaryota; kingdom Viridiplantae; phylum Streptophyta; class Magnoliopsida; order Sapindales; family Meliaceae; genus Melia; species Melia azedarach. The sequence continues at coordinate 2,001,895 of CM051394.1, read as the reverse complement.
GCCAACTTTATTATTATTATTAAAAATTTTCCAAAATTTACATAAATTTTTATTTAAAAGAATAATTTGCAATATTTTTTTAATATTTAAAATAAAAAAATATTATTTATATTGACTAACAATATATTTAAAAAAATATATCATATTATTATTAATACATATACAAATCTATTTATATAAATTGATATAATAATATTATCTCATATTCTATATTTTTATAAAAAAAATTAGCTTGAAGTATTTTTTTTAAGTTGTGAAATCCATTCTTTTAATTTAAAATATCATTTTTTTTAGTTATAAAACTTATTATTGTTTCAAATTTTTAAAAAAAAATTAATGACGCATGAGTTCTTATATTTTGATTCATTAACCTAATTAGTACTAACTAATAGTTTCAAAAATACCCATAAAATTATTAAAAAATAACCATGATATCTTTATTTAATAGTAGTTAGCTAAATAAATAAAAAATATTAAATGTGTGATTTATTTTCTAATACCTATATAATATTAAATTGTTAATATATTGTAAATTTTATAATTATATTATAATACAATAATATTGTATTATAATAATATATTTTATTTATAGAATAATATTTATTTATGATTTATTTTGTTTATTTTATAATACCTAATTAATATTGAATTGTTAATATATGTTAAAATAAGTAAACTTATATTTTAATAAATATTTATATTCAATGTGTTTTAAAATAATATATTATTATTTTAATATTTATTTTTAATTAAGAGTTAAAAATGATTTTTTTAACTAATTATTATTATATAAGAGTATAATTATTATTTTTTAATAAATTAAAATTTTTATGAGTATCTTTAAAACTATTAGAATTATTTAATTTAATAGATTAAATTTTAAAGATTCACATGTCATTATATTTAATACTGTCAACTAATGGGAGGGAAATTTGAGTTATTATGAAAAACAATAAGAAGGTATTAAAGAAAGAGTGGAATCGGACATTGTTCCTTGTTATTAAAGACAAGCAACAGTAATTGTTTTTAAAGATAGTGTAGCTGCATGAGCATGAGCACGAGTAAGCGTACGTTTAAAATGTCGGTGATTCAGTCATGATCAATATGTCGTTTTTTCATTTTGTGATGCATGTCTGTCTACGAATAATTCGGCTGAAAGGAAAACGTGCAAATTAAGTAAGTATACTTGGTAAGGTCATTTTTTCAAAAGGTACATTGTCTATACGTAGATGTTGATGTATCATGTATAGACAGACAACAGACTAAGATCAGGCAACTTGATTTGATTTGATTCATTCCGAGTGCTGCCAATGCCAAGCAAAATCGGAAAATTATACTGCATCCTATTTTGTAGTCAATTAATAACGGACAGAGAGAGCCTCTTTTTAACTAACTCTAAGCAGGTGAAAGGAGGTGAGGCAAGCAAAGGAGCCTACTTACGGACTGCTTTACGAACGTACGTACGTACTATTATTGATTTAATTTTCTTTCTCTTCAAATTAAAACGTCTAAAAAAAATGTTCAAACGATTGATTGACCATTTAACATGATTTGATATAAATTAAATCATCTCAGAAGCCATACTGTAGGAGGTACATTTAATTAATAACTGCGAGATGATGCTACCGCATGTTCACCACCTACCTAGCATAACCCACAATGTCCTATCCATCATATCTGCATCTGTTGCGATAACATACTTTCTCATAGCTACCAATCACAATCACAGGAACAAGCATGGCATCTGATGTCACATTGACCATCGTGCGGCTATTTTTTCCTCTTGTGTTTGTCAGAATCCATAATAAGTTTCAGTATTTACCTCAATCAAGGTGATGCCCAGTTGCATCTCAGCTTAGATCGGTTTTGATGGGCTGGTTGGCTTTCCAACGCACGGGTACAAACAGATACGAACATTAACATTACACCTGTTAAAATCTGCAGCACTCCTACATTTGCTCTCTCCACGATTCAAACAACCAAATGTCGAAGAAAAATATTATGAAAAATATTAAATCATAAATGAGTTTCAAACCAACTATTATCAGTATCACTCATTTTTTCTACAAATTTTACATCTCCCAACCTACCAACCAATTCAGAGTACATCTGGACACCAACAGTTGAATATATACACCACTGCTCAATGAAACAACAAATTAACTACTGACCTCACCCCAGCAGCCAAAAATGCCGTTAATGCACCAGATGTTATCACTGTGAGATGACTCATTACTAAAGTACGCCGAGCCAGGATGCTTTTTCTTTTTCCTTTTTTTTTCTTTTTCTTTGAACTTGAATCGTAGCATCATAAATTTTATTCATTATATTGTCACGCAACCTCCTTGGCCTTTGAAACTAGAGCATTGGATCGATTCTGAAATCTGCAAATAATTAATCGAAAGATTCCAGTGCACCTCCAAACAGTTAAATGCAGGGACGCGGGGGTGAGGGTGTAAAAACATCATTACAGTCAACTAAAATGATCCGAGTCACATTAACAACCTACGACCAACTGGCAAATAAAAGATAATTTGCACTTGCTGGTAAGGGGACAGGAAGAGCCACAGGTTCTGTTTGATAAAATTGTCCCCCTCCGTAATCTCAAATATTTTGTTGCATGTGAACCTGTGGCCATCTATATTTCAAATCTTGAGTCATATGCGACAGCACACTTGTGCCTGAAGATTGACAGCAGTCTCTTGATGAGCAGTAGAAGACAAAGGTTCCCAGTTTCCATTCAGATGTAAACAGGTTTGACGTCATTAGGTCCAAAACTTGCACCGCACGCTGGGCACTTGCGATGACGACTTTCCATGACTCTTTGTACACACGGGTTGCAGAACAAATGGTAGCACTTCGTAATAACAACCTGAAGTAATAGAAAATATCTTAGCATAACAGAGGATAGAAGGAAACAGGTCAAAAGAAAATAATACTTTACGTGCAATAGGTAAAATTCAATCTTGAGATCCAACCCACAAACAGTCCAGTAACTTGAGCTAACTGACTCTAATATTCTGTCTCTGAAGACTACTTATAAGTCGTCCAGCTGAGAGTAAAAATCAACTAATTTAAAGGATAAAATCGATTTTCAGAGTTATTCTGAATGACTATCAGGATACAAGTTGCTATTAGTCAACTGATCGTCAAAATCAACACCTAAACGATGTGCCCACCTATCCCACAGCACAGCTCATATGACATTAAAATTGAATTCACTACTGGAGCAACTGATGCCTCAAGCCATATTATTCTGTAGGATCAATCAACAAGGAAGCCACCACATTGGCACTGGGTACAACAAATAATTGATCCCCAAGAATCACAGTGAACAGAGTACTATATCCTAAATTGGTGCTGTTAGAGCTAAATACTATTTGCTGTGCCTATAACTTTTGGGTGGAGGAGTAACTTAACATGACAATAAAGCTAGTTTTACCAGGTGAACTTCTATTTGAATTCCCCTCATATTAATTCTTTGTTGTTATGATTGTGGCTGTGAGTTTATTTAATCCACATGCTTTGCACCTGAAGGGACATGTTAAAGCTTAAATATTATTGGTGAGCTCTTATGTATATGCTTCAGGCCCAACAAAAGCATTTGAGATCTAACAAGTGTGAAGGGAAGCAGACACATGACAATCCCAAGCCAGATATTGTTCACAATAAAAAATTCATGTTGTCATCCCATGTAATTTTTCCAAATGAAATTCAGATGTAATCTACTATTTTTCTCCTGAACCTTTATGTATTCCCACAACAGTAGCTATAATTCAATCACCATTACTTCCTACAAGCTAAACTTTACATAAGACCCCATAAAATACCATAATAGCATGGTTCATTTACCTCTTTTGGCCTTTCAAGGCAGATACTGCACTTGAGTATTTCCCTATACTCCCTAAGTTCCTGCTGGAGTTCTTCTACAATTGATGAACCCTCTGTCTGGGCTTGAATACGTGAAACCTTTCTCCTTGCAACTTCCAATTCCTCCTCTACTCTTTTCTTCTCAAATCTTATTTAAAGAAAAAAGGATGAATTTGTTACCTGCACTTTGCATAAATATGAATGGAACATACGACCATTTAACCATTACCTCTCTTTGTCTATTTCTATCTGCAGCTCCATAAGAGCTAGTCGACTTTTATCCACTTTAGATTGTGACCCTTCCAGGGACTCCCTAACTTGAACAGATGATCTTCTCACATCTAACAACTTCTTTTGTGTATTCTCTAAAGTAACTGCATTTTGAGATCTATCTTCTGCAAGTTTCTGAACCTGATCTAAGCAAAATTTCAACTGCAAAGAAAGCATCCACAACTTGAAACTTAAATTTTCTTTTCCACGAGTCTAGACTATATTTGAAAGCAACACAGACATACCTGCTCTTCAATTCTTGCAGCTTTAATGTCATAGAAATTACAAGATGCATTTGCTCGCTGGATCTCCCTCTCCATGCTATGCTTTTCCATGAGTAGAGCATCCTGCAGCTGTCTTGCCCTCACACCCTCTAAAACAAGCTGAAAAAGAAGAGTGATAGTGACAATTTCTGAGGAAGGAAGTACCTAACTGCCACTCAGATAAATTACAACCCCTTCATCAATTTAATGCCCTAATATAAGCTAAACCCAAGGCCAGGAGATATTGTCATGTTAATGTCCAAAGAGTAGTAATAACTGAAGATCTATGGATAAGTTTCTTTAGACAAGCAAGGATAGATTATAAGAAATGGAATTAAAATTGTATTATAGATCAGGAAGTAGCAAAATGATAAATACAATTGTGTTGACCAAATCCTGAAAAATATGGTTCGCAACTCAAAACTGTTATTATAACTTAAGACCAGTCATTGATAAGATCAAAACATAAGAAACTGGTAATGAAGCAACCCCATCAGACATTAGCGAACATACCATCAATTAATGCATCAAACAAATAAATTGTGAATAAGAACAAGCTAACAAACATCAGCATTAAACAAAAAGAATATAAATTCATAAATTTCTGGACAGAAGCAGTATGTCAAGAGTAATTACCTTAATGTTATAGTCATCTCTCTCTGTAATTTGCTGCAAGAGTTGTTGGTTTTGTGTTTGCATGTCATCATATGCCTGTCCAATTGTCTGAAGGAAAATGAAACTATCTTAATCCAACTCTGTGGTTAAACAAGAGAACACAGCTACTTTAGGTAACCTTTAGATAACTAGAAGCCAACCTCTATTTCTGATAGGTAGGCTTCAATTTCTTCATTTTTGGATTTCAAGGCATCAGAAAGGCCAACCATATCACTGAAACATCACAAAAGGAAATATTAGTATTCTAAACAAAAATAGAGTCCAATGGAATTATAAGGAATTCTCCATGAACAAACAATGTCAAACTAAAGTTTAACCTTTTAAAAGCTTCCAACTTCTGCCTCATGTCAGCAATCTCAGCTTCAGCAGCAGCTAGCCTTTGCTGGGATATGGCCTCAGCTTCATTGGCCGTCTTTACTCGTAATTCCAAGCTTTGCTCATCAAGAGAAGATTTCAAACTTTGAACATGAGCCCATGCCTTGTATTCCAAATCCCTAGCTTCCAAGACATCCCTGCAATTGCAAATTAAAGTCACCCAACGCAATATTATTTGAAACCATATATTAAACACAGTATCTCACATCATCTGACACCCCATGACAAGAAAATACAATGAACCAGCTAAACCACTGGACAATTGCAAGATCCACTGCTATACTACAACAAAAATAAAGCCCAAGAAAGAAATACATAGCAGATACAACGGAAATAAATGAATATGAATTTTAAGTGAATGATATTCATGCAAGTTTCCTAACCCTGAATCAGTGGATTCACGTTTGTACATATCCAAAATCAACTTCAACTCCAAATTACTATCTTCCAAATCATGAACCTGTACCAAAGAATTAATACAAGTATTAAACAAAAAGCAGCGATTAAAGCAGTACTTAAAAATTAAGTTAAGCTGAAATATCAATGATATGGCATGCAGATTCAAAAAGAAAATGTAGTGTGTCACTTGCCTCTAAAAGGCAAACAAACATTGTCAAAGATGTTAGAGTATCATTAGGTAGATTTAAGTTAATAATTTGCAATTATAGTTTATTTCCATCCAAAGGTTTTAATCTGTTAAAAAAATTTATATTGCTATTCATATTGCACCTTGAAAATAGCAGAAAAAAAAAAGAACAATGTTTCTGGATTCCTACAATTAGTTCAAGGAACAAAGTCCATGTTTTGAATAGGTCATCCTAGATCACAATTTACTAGGTATAGAGAGAGAACTCCTCCATTATTAAGTTTGACTGAGTGGAGAGAAACAGACACTGGGTAAAACACTCACAGAAATTAGTAGAGAACAAAAAACTTTTGGTAAACCAATTCAGCGAAATTATCAATTGCAATATTATTGCAACTTAAGCAATGATCAATCTGCTGACCAAAAACATGAAGCAGATATCCTATGTATAACTTCCATTAATTTTACCAACACCTGCTAAATTATGCTCTCTCTCGTTTAGCATGCATGTATCCGTTGGTTTCATGTACAAGGCATGGCTGTCTCACTTATAATGCCAATAGGAAGGGAAACTCATGGACAGGTTATAACTCCACCATGGAGATAAATAAAGTTCCCGCAAGGCTTCCATATATGAATATTGCAATAAAAGACATGGTTATTTATGCAAGGAATGGGGTAAATGAGATTTGCCCAAATTGTAGAACCAGCCAGCTAGCAAGGAATTAAAACATTACGTTGAGTCCAATTGTGTTTGATTTCCCAACTTCTGTCTATCCCACGACGTTAATCCACATTAATATTCAAAAGTCATATTTACCACATTTAACCAAATAATCTTTGCACTATAGCTGGAATTTTTTTGTATCCAAATTAATATTAGACAATGGAAGGTTAATAATGGAACATACAAGAATTGCTAAGATGCATTATTAGCACGTCTCCCATATTTGTGTACCTTTCTCTTTTTTCCTTTTTTCGAACTAAACAAACAGTATGAGAATGGAGCAATAACATACACCATCAATAAGTTAAACAAGCAAATGTGGGTACTCATTTGAAATGATAAAATAAACATGAACAGAGCAAACAGTTAAAAGCATGAAGGTTGGCCTGAATCTTAGAACAAATTAGTCAATGAGAGAAGATCTACCTGTTAGAACAGTCTAATTGTCACAGTAATGAGTAATGCCAATTCAAATTTGACCTCTTCTGCCTACCCCTACTTCTTAGCTAATCCAATACAGTGACACTCTCTTTAAGCATGTCAATATTTTTTATCGCCGTGCCTTATGAACAGAACAAAATGTCATATATAGATTTGTTCAACACCAACACAGGTGCACGATGCATAAGGATACAACTATTTATGCTTTGGTTTTTTTGAGTCAGTTCAATAATAACAGTCGTGCCGCCAGGAAGGCAGAATGCATATATATTATACATTCTTGTTTGAAGAATATCTCAAACATATTGAAATGGCATGCTTAGAAGGTACACCAAGTTAAACATCATAAACATCTTGAAACATGTGAACTGTTAAGGTTATAAATTTCTTAACAAATTTTTTAACATAAATTCTTAGCAATGTATTCTACAGTTTTCAACAACTATATTTCATATTTCTTCCTCATGGATATAATGAAACCAACAAACTTAATGTAAAAGAAGTAGATATACCATAGCTTGCAACTTATATATGTCAGCAACTTGATTGGCTGATCTTGCAGATAAAATTTCACACTCTTTTACCTGTTCCAAGCAGTAAAACAAAATAGAGCTTTAAACCAACCAGACAAATCCAAGAATAAGATTAAGTACAACATACCCACCTTAGAACCAAGAACATTTGTAAGAGATTCCACATCAGCCCGTAAAGAGTGAATATCCACAGCAGCTTCTTTGTACTTACTTAATTGACTTTGCATAGTGCTCATTTCCTCGGGAAATGATGAAACCAAGGCTTTAAATTCTGCAATGATTTCTTTCCTTCCTAAAACACAGAGTATTTGAAACAGGATTTGAGCATTGAAATACAGATAATAGCAATGAAGAAAATGGAGCAAAGAGAAGCATTGCATGTTTTCTTACCCGGTTCTCTTGATGCCTCTTCCAGCCTCATTTCAATCCTTTTTTTTTCTTCAATTTGTTTCTGAATCTCTATCCCCAAATCAGCGATCTTAGAATCTGCAACCGCGGAAGATCTTCGAAAAGCATCAACCAAATCAATTTTCATATTCAATTCCATTTCCCTCCAGGCAAGGCTATCCTTTTCAACCTATGATTCCCGTGGAAAAAAGTACAGTCAGCATCAGAATCAGATCCTTGCAAAGAAGGACAGAACAAAGGCATAAATTAAAGTACCGACCAGTTACAACCTGTAGTTTCTCGAAGAGTGCCTGGTACTTGGAAACTTCTGATTTTAACTTTTCTAGTTGGTCTTTCACAGAGAGAAAGGCTTGGGAAGAGGAAAGAGACTTCACGCTCTTCAATGTGTTCTGTCAATCATATAAATCCATTCGATTTCTATTAAAAATGTAGTATATACTCAAGTAATTGTCCAAAGGACAACCAAGGAGATACATTCACACAAAAACAAAGACATTAACAATCTTAGAATCTAACCTGCAAATTAAATAACTGATGCAGTATTTGTATTCTCTCATCATGAAGACCTTTCAGTTCCAACAACCTATGTGAAGCTTGATCCTGTGGAGCTTTAAGTTGATTATTATGCCTGACTCAAACTAAATGATTTACTCAAGTAAACTGAAGCGAAACAGAAGTCATAACTTACCATTAGCTCTCTGTGAACAGACTCCATATCTCGCAAATCTCTTTGTTCATCTCTGACCTTATCACCAGCAACAGGCTTACTCGCTAGGTTTAAGATTGGGAAAAATGCCCCTTTTGTTGCATCTCTTTCAGCTTTAAGAGTTGCCAGATTACAATTGCTTTCCTCTAATTCTTTAACTGCACTCTCCAATTCCCCTTTAGACAAACCAAGCAAAGATCATTCATCAACCTTTCATATCATGAAAGACATTCAGAACATAATTTAGACAGCTCAGAAGAGAATGAATCGAAAGAAGAAAGAAAACTTAATAATTGCTGGAACTTGCTCGGTCCAATATCTGTTTTCATAAGCTATCATCCTTTTTATAACTATAACAATTATAATAAGCTTCAGAGTAAACAGTAGTTACAGACTGCATTCAACAATTAAAAAGTGGGATAAAAAAAATGCACCTTTTCTTTAACCAGTGGGTAGAATTAGATTTACTCTTCCCATAAATTTAGTACATCATTCATCAGAGAATAAAAGGGAGAAAAGAACGCAGCTTAATAACTTCAAAGGGGAAAAGAGAGAGAGAGAGGTGGTAAACGAGGTTCTTGAAGGATGATACGATCTGCTGAGGTACTACATACTCATATAGCACAAGATTAGGCAATACCTTAAATGTTTGTAATTTCCATAAAACAGCCAAACTTGCATAAATCATTAAGAGTTCACATTCACAACCGAGTATTATACACGAGCTGCCATATATAGTGTATAAATAAGCAAGTGCGCATATCTTAAATGTTTAGTTCATACAAAAGCCAAGTTTGCATAAACCATTAAAAGTCACATTTAAAACCAGGCATTCCGCGTGAATTGCCATATATAGTGTACATAAAAATAAATAAGGGTGTAATCATACATGCACAAAACAAGTAAGATAAAAGTTCATAGCTAAAATATCTAAACACGTGTTGCATTTCAGCATAAGGTATAGGTGCAAATGTCAAATTTCACTAGCTACAAACCCACATCAATAGTTACCTTTTAAATGTTTAAGCTCAGCTTTATTTTTTGCCTCGATATCTTGATGGCTCTGCAATTTCATTGTTATTGATTTGTGCTTCAAATGCAGATCACTTAATGCTAATCTCAAATTTTTAACTTCTGACTCTATGTCATTACATGACTTTTGCCTGGATGAGCCTAGCAAAAGGAAGAGTTTACATGGGAAACTTAGAAATAAATCTTGAGAAGAAAAGTTCAGAATTGATATCGCACCATATGTATTTTCCACTTACACTTACCATCATGTGGAAGTTCTTTCAAAGCTGCAGCATACAGTCCATTCTTCAGATGCCAAAGGTTGTCAACTGCAGTTACTACATTGCGTAAGATGTTCTTAGTCTTTTCAGAGGCACTTTCTCTATCTTCCTCCATCTGATTAGGGCAATTATTGGTGGAGGAACTTTCAGTAGCGCCTGTTTCCATAAGCCGACTAAGAAAATCATCATGGGACGGGTAAGGAGTCCCATCTGACAAGAAATTCAAAGTACATAGAATTAAATGAAGCAGGTCATTACAAAATAATAAATGAAGAAAGGAAAAAAAAAGATGATATGGATGATAGATAGTCCTCACCCTTTCTGATTGATGTACATCTAGAATCTTGTCCATTGCTCGACTCCCTTACCCACATGGAGCACGATTCCAAATCATTGATTAGCTAAGAGCATAAGGTCAATTTCCCATCAGCAAAAACAAAATACTACATGCATAAAGCTAAATGGTATAATGCATATAATAACATTGTCTCTACTTTTCCTTCTTTTTTTCCTTTTTTTTAATCTGTTTATCTATTGTTTCTTTATCAAAAGTATAAAAAGGAGTAAATGACAATCAAAGGTATTACCTCCTCCCAAGACCTATTCACCACATTCAATGTGGAATCATATGGCTGTTGTCTCTCCTTCAGCTGAGTGAACTTATTCTCAAGTGCAGAATGCTCGACCTTCTGGGCCTCTAATTTCTGTACAAGCTTCTGATTTTGAAATTGAAGAACAGCTGTATCAATCTGCATTATCAAATTGAACATAAAAATACAAACATGTTGTCTAATCATAAAAATACTCAGCAGATATAGGTTGCCTCTATATTCACTCAATAAATTGTTCTAACAAGCCAAGCGAAAAACCATCTTTCAAAGGGCTCCTCTTCTGAGTACACAAACCAAAAATCTGAAGATCAAAATATTCAACCATATCAAACGACAGTATAACAGTCAAAATGAAACATCTGGAAACAAGCACATACACATAAGAATGTAGACCAAGGGCACTATCTCTGCTCAGGTCATTTTGGTAGAATAATTTGTGCAATTCAAACTAATAGGCTCCCTTATCAGCCTAATTAGGTTTTACACCAGACCACAAGATCAGCTCAAATGCAGAGCCAGAAACAATGGGTGTTGACCAGAATAAACAGAAAAATATTTAATATTTGTTATTTAAAGAAGTAATCAGGACGGAGCCAAGGCTAAAAGTTTCAGAGGTCAACAGTCTCCTAATTGAGCATCAGATGGCTGGTCAAGATATTAAAAATAATATTTTACTTCCAAATAAGTAAGCAAAGTGCTGACAAGAACTTATGGTTTCCAAATTTTCCAAAAACAACAATCTTATCCATGAAAAACACAGACGAGGACAATCTGCAATGTTTAACACGTGTTACCATTCTTAAAATAAAAAGCAATCAAATCACAAAAAAGGGATAGACAGAATGCAATTAACAATTTCTCATAAAAGAGATTCTCTACCAGAGAAAGCTTACATTTTCCAGCACAGAACTTCTAATCAATTACAGTCGCAGATAGCAGCGGATATACCAATGCAGTCAAAATTGCTATTCAAATAAATACGACTTTGCTTGGATCAACAATACAAATATAATCAAAACCACAACGAATTTGCTAATGTCTTGACAACCCCAGACCAGCAGACTAATAATCTACTCAACAAACACCAAAATTGTGAAATTTCAAACAGAAACAAACAAAATTAACTAGATTACGAGCAAACCACACAAAATAACACTATCACTAGGAAAAGTGAAGGATAACCATGCCTTTTTTTCCTCAGACGGGGGAAAGAACGGATGCTTCTTCGCAGTAGCAGCCGTTGGTGATAAGGAGCTAAAGTGGCGCCGTTTTCGGTCTGGCTCACCAGTGCTCCCCATTGGAACCACTCACAAACCAAACTCTAGAACCACCCTCTATTACAGCTCCACTCTCATTAGGACCGACTAAAAACTCCGTAATAAACCCGCAGTTCAGAGGAAGGCAGTGAATTACGAATAAAAAATTATTGAACAAAAACCCTAACTATTTTGTCACAAACGCTTATCGAAACCCTAATTCAAAGCCCAGCAAGAAAGTATCTTTTGGACTCCAAAACCCTAATCTAAATCAGTTTCGCTATCACCACTCGGTAGATTCTTGCTGGAAAAACGCAGCAATTCGATCCCTCTTTCTTTCTGCGTTTCTGTAGAACTCGAAGAAAGAGAAAGAAAGCAGATTTCGTAAATGTAAAATTGTAACCAGAGAGGGGCCTGGGATTATGTGAATGTTACAAGGGTATTTTGGGTAAGGAAATAATACACTTGTTCGAAGAATCTAAGCTGGTGATTGCGTCACAGGAAGAATAGGGAAGTCAGTGACAGGCGGAATCTTATTGGAAGAAACTGTTAAAAGACAATTAACGACGGAGTTTGACTTTGACCTTCTCCGGAAACTTAAGATTTCATTGGCTGTTCTATTGTTAAATAGGGCTTTGGTTCGCATAAAACTCCCTCCCACTTGAATAGTGTTTTGTTTTTTCAATTTTTGGCGCAAACCGGTGCCACGGGTAGTCGGTTTGAGCAAATCCACACGCATGACATGATCCGGGATATCACTCACATTAATTGTGTCGAAAATTACAGTAAACCTTATTATTTAGCCAAATCCAAATATACAATGTAATTTGGAGTTGGATGGAAGAGATAAAAGTAATTTTAAAATTTAAAAAAAAAAATTGATTGAAATTAGTGTTAGGAAGAGATAAAAGTAATTTTAAAATTTAAAAAAAAAAATTATAAATTTTTTTAAAACCACTTTTGATCAAATCTCATCATTCAACAAGAAGTTTTGAGGAGTTAAGGAAGAATTTGAAAAATAGTATTTTCTTTTTTAATATAATACTAAATATATCTTATTTTAAAACATTAAACATAAATTTTTTTTAATATAATACTAAATATATCTTATACTAAAGCATAAAACTTTTATTTTTTTATAAAAAAAAACATACATAAACACATATGATTAATTTTCATTTATTACTATTAACACTTTGATTGCTACAACATTTTAGTAATAAATTTATCATATGTAAGAAATATTTTTGATACTCGCAGCAAATACCTTGGTTACCAAATAACAAAGCAGCAATAAAAAATCAGAAGAATATGAAAGGGTTCCATCCACTAATTACTACTGTATGTCGGTTCCAAGTATACCTCTTTTTGACTCTACAATCTAAGCTTTAGTTTTCTGCAATTCAGAAAATAAAGAAGAAAAAAGAACCATTTATGTACAGGATGGGACACCGAACTTCAATTAAAATTGAATGATCACAATTAAAAAAGAGATTAAACAAAAACAACAACCGCCTGATAACATGAATTAGCAAGTCTGAAGAATGGGCATGTCATTCATCTTTCATTGCAAGTTCATGCCTTTTCTTCTGCCCAACTTCTACAAGCAAAGTCAAAAGCGCTTCACACACTTGGGAAGCATCTGCTTCAGTAGGATCGTCATTCAATGAAGAATAAACCATCCAAGCATGGTCTAATTTGCGTTTTGGTCGCACTACAATGGATCCAGGTACTTCAGCATCACGGCAGGTAACGAGACCATCACTCTTCTCACCATATCTGACTTGAAGCAGCTGAGCACACGCTGCCATCACAGCACCAAGAGGCATTACCACTGGGAGTTTTGAAGGTTCCCCTGCAGACAGGGAGGGTAGCTCTGCATGAGCGACATGAGATAATGTGGCAAGAACTGCAGGAGTAATGCCAGCTTCTGTGTGGAGTGAGACAACGGGAAGTTCTTTGGGCAGTTGGTGTTTTCTCAAAAAATCCTTCCTCCTCTCGTAAGTCAAGTCTTCTAAAGCTTGCATGTCACCCTTCACAGTTGGAGATAATGAGTAATATAATGGCAAAGAAATTTAAAACTAAACTGTGTTTTTGTTCGTTTAGCATTCTGCAGTGATCACATAAATCCAATTAACTATATAACTCGATTCATATCTAGAACCCAACCCCAACCCAACCCCAACAAAGAGAAAGGAAGAACAAGAAAATCATTATGACAATTAAACTGATATTCTATGTCATTGTAAATATAAGCACTGGCAAACATCTTCCAAAAAACTAGTATGCACTAATGAGAAGTTAGAACAATTGGCTTCTTTCTCTTGTATGTGTTTTACTTAATACCATTTTCAATCATTCCACTCTCTATTCTACATAAAATACACAAAATAACCCAAAAATACAATAATATGATTAATTCCTACAGTGCCATCACAAAGGGCAACAAATCATAAGTAAATGTTTACTCACAATAATTTCTGGACACCATAAAGACCACAGAGATTTGATACAAGAAATAGCATTAGACAAGCAACAAAAGCATAGAAAGCACTCAAAGCCACAATAATCAAACAGAAAAGAAAAGGCAGAACTGCTTGGGCACCTTTATAACTTTACAGATCAGAATCTCCATAAGTTTCCGTAAGTTAACATAATCACCAAGTTGTCCTTCTCGCAAAATATCCGAAGCTATAGGGCTTCCACCATATGGACTTTGTGCTAATGCCAATCCAGCAACCTTATCTTTCAAGTCAGGCCAATACAATGACAAAGCAGCAGCTGCATCGACACCCCCCCTTGCTATGTCCAAGAAGCAAAACTCGCTTTCTAGAACCCCAGTAGATTTCCTCAATGTACTCTTTTATCTCTCTAGCATTTTTCTCAACTGAAGCCTAATTAACAAGCAATTGATGCTCAGTATAGAATATGGAGACCAAGAAAATACACTTCAGAACAAACCAAATGTACCTCACTGTGAATCTTGGCAATGTGACAGGCCAGACCCATCTTTGAGAACCTCATTTTTGTACTAACAAAATAAAGTGGACCATGGTTGCTAAAAAGACCTGCCAAATAAAGAAATTGGAAAAAAAAATGCCCATAGCTGTAAAGAGTTGCATAACTCTCATCTCTGTGCTGAAAGTAGAAAGAAAAAAAACCAGGGCATGGATTGCAATCGATACCTGGAACCAACAAGTAGACCATTGAGTTTGGTAATTTATGCAAACCATGCCTGACACATGATGAACAATGGAATCAACAATTAAGTCCATAGATTCATAGGCCTATAAAAGATGCAAAGAAGCTACCCACACCTGATATTGTCAAGAATTTCCAAAAACTTTTCAGTTCCATCTTCAACTGGAGGCATAGCTGGATCACGTAGTAGCCATCCTATATCATCTGCAGACCCACGAACTGTCCTCCGTGCTCGTTCTATAAGCCTGAAAGCAACCATCACATGATTTTCAGTCCCAAAAGAAAAACATGTTATTTTACCCTAAGTTTGGGGCACTAACTAAGTCAGCCTATGCATATACTAAGCTAAGAATATGAAAATTAACTTGCTAAATAACATCTCTTACACTTCTGCAACTTATGATGAAATGCATTTATAAATACCATAGAAAATACCATACCCTTTAAAAAGAGAAACCCCATTTGAACTGTTATGATTTGATTCTACAAGTGCACGAGTACTTTGAGATGGATCTTCAACACAACCACATCTTACTCCATCATGAGTAGCCGGAGCAGAAGTTGTAGATGTAGATGATTCACATAATGATAAATGGCTATTACTGGAAAACTCCAGATGTTCCCCAGTCTGTCCGGAAGAAAACGTCTCCAATTCCTGAGCATGCACAGTTGAATCCTCAAAATCTCTAGAAGCAGAATCCACTGCAAAATTTAGGAAAAAAACTTATTCATTAATTCTATTATGGCCCTGAGGATATAAACAACAGTGGTGACTGTTTGGAGGTATTGAAGTCTTGAAGAACTTAAAAACATATGATTTATATTTTTGAGAAAAAATTGAGAACTAAAATTTGTTGAGGCACAAGTCAACATTTAGAAGAAGAGAGAAAAATGTCCCACCTCATATGAGGAGATTGAAAGCCCATGTCAGGACACAAAAAGTTTCATTCACACGATATTTGGGCCTTATAAGACTTTGGGGATCATGAAATTCTTTTGACCAGTTAAATTGTTAAACGAAAACTTGAAATTGCTCAATCTGCATGAATTCTTCAACAATATATCCTATAGAAATTGTAAATATAAGTGCATAGATGAAAATGTAGTGTCTTCCTATTTAAAGATAGACGACAAGGGAATAACTACGAGAACTTAGATAAACAAAAACAAAAATTACATTGAATACTATAGGGGTAAAAAAGGTATTAGCATTAATTCTCTTCAGAATGAATCTCCTAGGACAGCTCAAAGTCCGTTTGCAAAGATTTTATACCAGCAAAAGTCATTTGACAATTGATGGCAACTATAATACATATAGTATATTCTGGTTGTTTCACTGCCATATGGCGTGCACATAGCATTGACAAAACAGAGAAAATCATCTAAACTATACACAAAAATCTAGAACTTACCAGAATAATCAGTGAAACAACCAGTCAACAGTGATGTTGTTTGAGCAAGATAAGAAGCAGCATCGTTGAGAACTGGCACAGAAGTAAATATTTGAGGAATGAATCCATCATTTCTGATACCTTCATTCTGCTCCTGACAAAAGGGAAAAGCTTACACAAAATTTTATAGCTAAGAAACCCTAACCGTTCTATCAGTATTAAATTATTGAAAACAAACAAAATTTACCACCAATGGCCCGCTAGATTCTCCTCTCACAGGGCTTCCAGCTTGCCTCATTGATATCAGTTTTCTGACAAACGAAAGCTATAACGGTAAGCAACAAGAAAACAATTATCAAACTCTGAACTTCTAGTAAGCCAACTATTAGAAGTCAATCCTTCACAAAAGTAAATTTGAATATCCCAGCATTCAATGATCGGGAACCTTTCACCATGCAAAACTATTGGCAGTTAAAACTAATAATATTCACAAAATCAATGGAATTTAATAAAAATTTGCACAAACTAAGAAGATCAATGAACGTGACCAACAAGAAGAAACCCTAAATTAAAAATTTTGACCAATAATGAAAACTTTTCTGGAACTCTTACCTGAAGGTTTCTCGAATAAGTCTTACTGTTTGTTGAAATTGGTTATTTAAGGGAAGGGTCGCAGAGATTCTGAATTTGTATTCCGACGCGAACCTCGTAACCGAAATGGAAATGCGACGATGTCGTTTTGTTCAATTACTTCCTTCCCGCTTACAGTTATAAACTGTAACTTCCCTTAACAACTATGTCGTTTTTTCCGGTACGCGTATCCGCGGGTCTCTTTTTTTTCTTTTCTTTTCTTGTTTTTATAATATTTTATTATATAGTTACGTGTCACTCTCTGTCAAAGAGGAAAACTGCATGGTCAGCCTATTTTGATTGTATTTTTAATTAATTTTGTCTGAAAAATCAATGCTAAAGAATAATATTAAAATAATCAGTGTTTATATTTTTTAATATTTTTTATAATTTTAAAAAAATATTTAAGCATTTAATTAATAATTTTTAAAAATATTTATTGATATTAAATTAAATATTTGAAAGTGTAATTAAAAAAGTACTTTTTTATTAATAAATTATTAAAATAAATATATATTAAACTAAGTAATATATCTATATAACAATATTTTACTAAAAATAAATATTATGTATATAACATTTGTAAAGAATTGAATAAAAAAATTTGCTATGAAAACTTCACTAATTAAAAAAATAAAATAATAATATTTTTTTGTTATAAAAATAATTATAAATTTAAAAATATTTTACAAGTGATAATTAATACTTATAAAATGCTTATTGGCACTAACAAACTCACCCTAAATTACATTGATTTTGAGACAATTTCATTTCCGTGTGCGCATCCAAATATCGAGGATGATACAATCACAATAAATAAAAAATTGAATTACATTGGACCGAACTTAATAACTATGTACGGATAATAATTTTTTAGAAAAGCGAAGATTGGTATATTTGTGACGATTATGAAAATTTAATAATTCTACTATAAAAAAATTTTAAAGTCCCAATACAGATTGTGTAATAAAATAATGGATCATAATGATTGGTGATCATATAAATTATAGATTATAATTAGTAGAGAAATTTAGACTATTCGTATTTTTACATTATTTAATAGAGGAATTTTTAATAAGATGTTTAACTTTTTCTAACAAGAGAAATAAATTTTAACATTAAATTTTAATCAAAAACAAATTAAATTCTTTTTTAGTATTATCATAATTTCTTTCCACTCCCCCCTTATTTAGGAAAACTAGCTGAAACTTAAAAGCTTGATGATAATAATAAAGTATCTGCTGGATGTCTTCTTTCTCAAAGGCTGCGGAGAAGAATGCCTTCAAAAGTAATTCCAGGGCCGAAAGCCAAAGCCAGTCCCCATTCTTCCGCTCCCTTCTTCGTCTTCAATTCCTCTCTCATATAATCCATAACATAAAATATAGTATTGCTGCTCACATTTCCATAATCCATCAATGCTTTCCTGCTGCATTCCAGCTTCTGATTATCCAATTTCAGATTGCTTTCCAGGCGGTTCAGAATTGCTGGTCCACCAGGATGAACTGCCCAGAACAAATCATTGAACTCCTCCAAACCGGCTTTTCCCATCAGCTTCCTGCAGAACTCATCGATATTGTCTTCAATCTTCTGGGGAAGATCTCTGCCGAGTTTGAAGTTTATACCCTCTTCAGAAAGGCGTCCATCGATGACGTTTTGTGTCCCTGGCAAGAATTGTTGGACTGCGTAGTTTAGTTCCATAAAAGGAGACTCTTTGTCCGTAAATGGGTATGCTCCAATGATTACAGCGGCGGCTCCATCACCGAATAGAGCTGCTCCGACGAGGTCGTAAGGGCGTGACTTGTTCGGGGGACGGAAGCCAAGTATGGTAGTTTCAGCAGTAGTTAGCAAAACGCGGCTTCCAGGATTGTTTTCAGCTATGTCTTTAGCAACACGGAGGCCAGTGACACCGCCATAACACCCTAGAAAATAAAGCATTACTCGGCCAACATCGCTCCTAAGGCCAAGCTTGCTAGCAAGGTAAAGATCGCCTCCGGGAAGGCGAATCTCGCTCGACGAAACATAGACAATGTGAGTGATGTCTTCTACTGGCCTTCCCCATTCCTTGATGCAAGCAAGACTTGCTTCCGAAGCCATCTCTACAACGGCTGGATTTGCAATTTCAAGTCTTTGTTTGATTGTAGGTGAGCCCTCTGTTGCTAGCTCAGGATATTTTTCCAGGATTTCCCTCGACATGACAGTGTACCTTGTCTTCACAGTAGTGGTTTTACCTAGCAAAAGAGAGAAAAGAAATGCATGGTACGCAAGTCAGAAACTGGAAAATGAACCGGTAAATCTTTCAAAAGATACGAAAGTGTAATCTCCTAACAACACAGAAAGCGAAAATTTAGATAGTTTCAAACTTTTCGTGGGATTAAAATTGCGACTTGAAGTTATAGTTGCTGTGGAGAAAAAGTTGGTACCAACATATAATTCGTGTTTTGAAATCACAATAGTTCCAATAACTAAATATTAGGAAAAATGAGCATGGACAACATTATCAATAGAAGTATTTTCGCTTACACAGGCGTTCGAGTTTCTCCTTGATGGAGACATCTTCACATTTTGTGTCGCGGATATAGCCTTCTACCAAGCATTCCTGAGGAATAAGTTGACTGGGGAAGGCTTTGCCAATCGCAAGAACAGTTGCTTTCCCAGGAGTAGGAATCCGCCTAGCTGCTGTGAAATGGTGTTCAGCAGAGCCATTACTGTTAATTTTCGACATCTTAAGGTGGGGTAGCAAGAAGACAGTTGAAGTATGATGGAAAACTAATGTAGAAGTTTTCGCAAGGCAGGCAAATATAAATGGGAGATCAGTTTGGTTCTGGAGCGAGGTTGGTTTCAAGGAAGTGTAGCATGAAAATTAGAAAAATATTTGTTTATCAAAGTTGGTGAGATTTGGGATTGTGATGGATTCGTGAGGTTAACAATCTTTTGTTTCTTTCTTGGCCAAGTACTTTGACCCAATTTCAACTTAACTTCCTAAAGAGTATGAGCAATTAAAAATTTGAAAACCTCCCGCCTCCAAAAATGTATGACAAATTTTTATCTCCTCCAATGAAAGCTCAACCTACTTAACTAGCGACAATTCAGATCATACCGTGACAAGAAAAGTTAGTTACAAGTCGAGAATGAATACAGGAAACCTTAAGCCTTCGTCAACAATCAGATTTCTGGGAAAACCCTCTTATTCGCGTTTTCCTCCAACATACTCTGGGTTATATATTAGAAAATTAGTAAAAGACCATTAAACGTAACAGAAGGCAAAAACCCAAGAAATCTTTATAGATTCTTGAAAACAACCGCGCTTTACCATATCTCCGGATCAAAGACCTTGTCCTTCAATTTACCAGAACCATTAATTCGGTTTTTGTAGAGAGAAGGGAAAGGGATCAGTTACCAGCAATTATGAAGATTACGGTCCAACCAAAGGCTAAGGGATCGAGTATTAAAAGAAAAACTGATTGCGAGGAAACCCATCTGTTTGACAAGAACTCGAGAACTTTTTATGGGAATTTAAGCTTCTGTATTTGGGATTACTTTTGTACTAATATTTAACATCAAATAATTTCACCTTGCAAATGTTGTAACTTCAAAATAATTGCACCTCAATACCAAATAAAATTTCAATTAGACAACCGTGGGTCGGAGAGATTATTCAAGGTTCAAGGTCACCTGACAGGGATCATGGTTTTCACTAGTGGCGCCAGGGATTTTGTCGTTGATTTTGAGCACTCTGATCCAGCTATTCGTTATTTTAAATATCATTATAATTCCTCATTGTTTTCAAAGAAGTAAATACGTGGGTCTGTCTCTGTCACATTTAAGTTTGTGTTTGGTTAGGAGAAAAACTAAGAAGAGAGAATTTGCAAGAGGGAGCAACTACGAGAAAGGAAGCCCAGGTGGATGGCGGGAATTGGACTTGAAGAGTTGCTTAACCAAGACAATCGCGCCTATAAATTCTTTAAATGCGATATGGTGGGAGTCGAACATACCATAAAACGAGTCCGTTTGAATTTTGAAAAAAGACCTGCTGCCATTTGTTTCATCCAATTACAACTTTGCTCGCGTTCAAACATACCATAAACGATTATTAGCCCAGGAGTTTGAGATAATGTTATACAACATTCTTGAAGGTAATATTAACCAGCTCACCCTGCACTACGTGAAAAAAACCAAAAACAAGAAAACAGAAATTAGGCCGTACATAAAGAAATGTTTGCCATACACTCAAGTCATATATAGATTACCAATATTCTCCTTGTTGAAGAAGGTAGAAGTACGACATTTTATATCCTCTTCAAACAACCAGTAAGCATTGCAAATACTGTCACACCTCCAGCATCAAGATGACCGTCGATAATAATGCCTGTGAAGTGTGGAATCCAAAGGAATTAAATTGCTTAGCTTAAATTAAATGTGGGCACTCATACAAAGTTTAGAGGGAATGAAGAGAGGACAGCATACACAAAAATCTTTATGCCATAAATGGAAGCATATTTTCGTAGCAGACGTTCCACGATGTACCACTGGGAACGATCTGATCCATCTCGATAACCAATTCTTGGCATGTGGATTGAAGCTTTTAGACAATGAATAAAAAACAAGATAGCTTCAGACATATGACAAATAATGCACTCTTTTTAAGTTTTTTTTTCCGAGCTAATAGCCAATGACAATTTTGCAAC
This sequence comes from Melia azedarach, assembly GCA_028052125.1. Taxonomy (NCBI): domain Eukaryota; kingdom Viridiplantae; phylum Streptophyta; class Magnoliopsida; order Sapindales; family Meliaceae; genus Melia; species Melia azedarach. The sequence continues at coordinate 1,979,975 of CM051394.1, read as the reverse complement.
ATGCTTTGTCATTATAAAAGGCAGTCAAATGACTAGCAAAATAGGCAGAAAATACTATCTTGAATTCATATCACATCAAGAACAAGGCATTTACATATGATGGCATTCTATATGTCTGTGAGGATTGATCATTGAACATAATATAAGCAGAAAAGTGTAGTCTACTTTCTAGACATGTTGCTTTATCTTTTGCCCAGCCATAGTGGATGATCCCATCATTCAAAATTAACATAGAATACCAAAAGAAAGAGCAAAAGTTAACATCATAGAAGAAACGATCAAATTTCAGAAGGGATATTTCATTGAGATAAAGCAGGCTACAATTAAGTCAAGATCAGACTAAGCCAGGTATGCATAAACTTGCCAGAATTTTTAGTTGCTGAAAATGACGCCTTTGACAGACAACATTCCAGGTCAGGAATAGAGATATCACTGCGAGGGACTTTCCGCCTAGGATTATATGATTGTACAACAGCCAAAGCCACCCATTGGGGAGTGGTATTATCCTTACTCTCATTATCCTCTGCACAGCAACAGAAGAATTAAAAAAGTAGGTGTGGAGTGGTTGAAAGTTATTTCAGAGAAAACTATAACCATCTATTACTGAATGCAAAAGAAGAGGATGTGGCACATACAGTTGTACAACAGACCACAAATGTCGCATATGACACAAGTACATGAACTTCATATTATTCATCCAACAAGTTAGAGCAAATGCCTCAAGGAAATGAGCTGAAATATGCGTCAACATTAAGCAATATCCCGTGATCAATCATTAACACAGAGAATCATAACTTTAAACTTTCTAAACAAAATCAAGTGTTATAACAGCCCAAGAGAGTGTCTTAACTCCAGGTTGTCATGAACTCTAAATTCCAGCATCAAGTACTAATTCCAGTAACCGGTCTACGCGGCAAACCATGAAACCATGTGATAGTGATTAAAATCTGGTAAATTTGTCTTGGCGGGGTAATTAGTGAACCTGCAATTCCTTTATGTGAAATCTTGACATTATGACCAAGATATATTGGATAATATTAAACTAACTATAAAATTTCCATCCAGCCACAATTCATCCCTTTAATACATATAAATCACCTCCTGGACAACAAGAATTACTAAAAGTAATATAGGATATTATCACAAGCCTCCCCTAAGATTTGAGAAAGTACCATTTAGATGGAAAGTTTGAGAAATATATCACTCACACCTCTTGTACCGTTAGTTGACTAACCTTTAAGCATGTAATTATTGAAATGCCCTAATACTTCACTTTTTATAAATACGATATGTAGAAATCTAGTAGCAAACAACATCAGCAAAAAAAATTAATTACAATACAAGTAAACTTGTATAAATTTTTTTTTCCATATTTTTATCAATTATTAATTAATTGTTAATTAATAATTTATCATTTCAAAAATAATTAATTTATCAATTAAAACAGCAAGTTTGACCCAACTACTTCTACCACCTTTAAATAACAATACATTACAAAATCATAATGGCACACAAAGAACACATTTTTTTATTAAATATTATTTCAAAAAAAAAACTGTACAAAATTAGCCTATAAGCCAAATGAAAATGCACAAGAACATGGAAAATAAAACCTCCATCATAAACGCTAATATGCAGGACAACAAAATACTGTAGCAGCTGAAAACAATATCAACAAAATTATGCAAGCTGCTACCAGCAGCAACCAGTAAGCTGTTAGCACTAGCGTTGGCGAAAATCCTGGTTCAGCCAGGTTTATAAAAGCTTGACCGAGACCAGGATAAATTTATTAAAACCTGGGCTTGGCCCAAACCTAGATTCTATGTTGTTTGAGACAGGTCTTAACCTAACCCGGGCCGAGCCAGAACCAGGGTTAATGAAAATTTGGGTTTGGATCAGATTTATAAAAATTCCGGTCTAAACTTAGATAAATTTATTAAAACTCAGGCCTAGTTTGAACCGGATTTTATATTCTTTGGGCCAGGCTTTACATCCAAACTTCTAATTTGAAGGCCGGGCCAACCTAGATTCCAAATGAAAGCTTGGCATGTACCGAGCTTTAAAAATGAATGCTCGGGGCCCAACTCGAGATGTATTTAGGGTTGGGTTTAACCGGTCATAAATTTCAGGCAGCAACAATAAGCACCATTAGATACAAGAAACACCAGCAGCAGCAGCCAACACCTATTACAATTAAAAGCTGCTAGCAAAAACCAAAACAACAAGAAGCATCAGTAGACAACAATTTACCTTCAGCAACCAACTCCAACAAACAAATATAACAAACACCAACAAGAGAATCACCCAGCAGTAACAAAAATAACGGCAAGCACCAGCAGATAGCATTTTGCCATCAGCAACCAGCTCCAGCATAACAGAACCAATGAATGCCAACAAGAGAAGCAACCAGCAGTAACCAAAACAGGACAAGTGATACAAACAACATCAACCAACATATATAATCACACCATGAAACCCATTATTGCAGCATAGCATAACAAAGACACCAAAAATCTTCTGCCACAACAAAAAATGCTTTTTCCATAAATCATATCAAACACAACTAAAACCATAAGCCAATCACAAATCTTTCGCAATTCCTTCATTCAGATATGATAAACTTATCTAAGAAAAATTGAAATTTTCAAAATAAAAACCACATAAAAAAAATATAGTTTTATTCATCACAAATCTAGAGCAACCCACATAAAAACATCTCAAAACAAAACCCACAAAACTCAAACTTCATAATTAACACACAAGGAACGTCTTCTTTTTTAACCCAAGAATACAATTTTATTCATCATAAAATATAAAACTCATCAATTGCATTTATAAATTCAAACCATAAAACCCTAAAATGTAAAAAATTTTACAACAACAGAGCAGGACCATAATACAGGGCAGAAACTAGAATTAGGCTTGATAACTTGGTTGCAAAAACGACACAGCAAAGCATCAGAAACTATAGATGGCAGCAAAGATTTATTATGAGTCTCAGAAAATGTTGAAGGAAAAAAGATATTGTAATTATGACAACACATAGTGGGATCTTTACTTGGCCATTTACAAATGGGAATGACAAACAAATTTAATACATTCTTGTGCAACAATAAAACAGAATGGTGCGGAAATTTTCCTCCTATAATCAATCCCAGCATCCATTTTCAAGAATTAGCTGGTAGGACACTATATTTTGAAGAAAATTATATGGATTTTTTCTCAAAATTGTCTATTTCCAACTTCTCTCAGCTCTGATTTTGCATACTGGTGAGAATATGACGTCTTCTTCTTCAACCAAAAAGTAAAGTTGCTTTTACACAAATACCTTTACACCTAACAGTTAATTAATGGGTTTTACTAACGATAGATGAGGTAAGTGATATATTCTCTAGACTTTCTATGAAAGTGACATTTATACAAATCTCAGGGGAGGTATGTGATAATAACCTGAAGCAGAGGGTGTATAGGGGTCCCCAGGCCCCAAAATTTTTTTAAACTTTTTATTATAATATTTATTTCTTAGACCCATTTCTTAGATTTATATACAGCTTGGGCCTTATACTTTGAAAAGTTGGCAATTTACCCCTTAATTTATTTATTATTTTAAAAATATTACCAAACTAATTTTACCTTTTAACCATTTTAAACCCCCAAAATTTTAGCCCTCCAATTATTTAGTTATGGCTCTGCCCCTTCCCTGAAGTAATATGTTAAAATAAGGGGCAGACTGGCTTAAAACAAAGATAGGATACAATTAACAAAACAACCTCAAGACAAACACAATGGTCAGGGTGCTTGTCATGATGAAATTTGTTAATGGTGAACAAAAAAATAAATACTAATTTGTAAGTACATATCTGCATGGTTTAAATGGAAATTCTTTCCCTTATAAGAAAAAATGGTGAACAAGTTCCTGTGTCACCAAATATTAACAATTTACAAAAAAGTGTGCATTTTTGTGTATTAAGCAGCACTTAGGATATTAAACAATCCAATATACAGGAAGAAAGAAAATGAAAGCAAACCTTTGATCCTTATAAGATGAAGATCACCAAGATGAAGGTCCCCAAATTCAGAAGCTCGTTGATATGTGTCAAGAATACTTGAAGAAAGTCTTGAAAGCGCATCAAACATCCCTCCATGGCCCCACTGTCCAGAGTTATCAACACAACTGCGACCAATATACAAATTTTCATCTCAATGCATCATTTTCTTTTTTGACAACAGATATATTGTTTAACCATGAAGCTTCAAATGGAATAAAAACTTCAATCAAGAATCAAATATTCTCAACTGGGCAATAAATATATTCTGTGTGGTGAAACTGCAACCAGAAAATATATGTAATTCAAATGCAACATGAACTTCCAAGTAACTTAAGGTAACAACTATCATAAAGTTAAGGAAAGTTAATGCAGCACACATATTATCCAAATGATCAAGAACTGACATGCAATTACATAATTTCTGTGGGGCTGTTACAATCTCATACCTTAGATCATTGCTCTGTGCTGCATCCAGTAACAAGAATTATAATGCTGTGACTTATTCTGCTTACACAATTTTTATGGTCAGGCAACAAACAATATTCTAAATTAGATGTTCTTATCAATAATATCTTACAGTATTTTCATAAAAATTTTGAATATTGCATGTTGGATTGCTTTATGATTATATTCGAGAGGAAAATAGAGTGAAGCATCAAGGAATGATAAGCAAAAACAAGTGTAAAACAAAACACATATTAACCCTCTAACAGAAAAAGGACAAGGGGAAACATTACCCCCCAGAATGACTCAAGAAGAATGACAACGAAAAAAATCCAGCAAAAGGATAACCTGAATATAACAGCAGGCTCTGATGGACAAACTCTGAAAGGTTGGGTACAATCTCCATAAACAAATTGGACGGAACCTGAGTCTGTCATCATATCAAGACCTGCTGAGCAGATAGGACTTTTAACCGACAATGAGCGGTATCCATGGGCCTCCCATTTAGCCAACTTCTTCTCCTCTGCCTTCTTTCTTGCAGCCTCAAGTTTTTGATGCTTATCCTCAGGTAAGTTCCTTCCGCTTCCCAACTCGGCAATAGTGCTACCACTTGATTCTGATGCCTCCTGGAACTCCTTAACCCATGCTAGATATGAAGCCTCGTTTAGACCAGGATCAAAAACTGAGGCCGCAGATCTCTCTCCATCCAAAGGATCCACTGGATTGACTTCAAACTTCTGACCAGCCTTGCCCAACATCTGTTCACGGCGCATTGTGATTACCTTCTCTGCCATAGCATTTATTTCTGACAACTTAAAACTATCTGATTCTTCATTGCCAATCACTCTAGGACCAAACAAATGTAACCCAAGTATGATAGATCTCAAATCATCAGTTTCAACTCCAGTTGATTCTTTCACATCCCTGTCCCTAACATCATCCCCAACAATATTATGGCTAAGCTGCAACTTCCTCTCTGCTCTTCTCATAATAACCTGAAATGACGGGAAATTCAGTAGCAAATACAGTAAGTCAAAAGAATAATATAAAAAGTCTCACCTCAAAAGAATAATATAAAATGTCTCACCTCCTCCACAGTGTGACCTGTTACTAAATTTATACACAACACATGGTTCATTTGACCGATTCTGTGTGCTCGCTGCAGAGCTTGCTTGTCCATTTGAGGATTCCAATCTTGCTCGTAGAATATAACCTGATTGTGGATGGAAATTACTAGAATGTATTCAAATTTTTAAAACAAGAATGTATAGAGTATCTTAAATAAATTTTGAAAAGACCGATTCACTTTAGTGATGCACAGTGAAGCTTCCATATTAACTCAAAAAGAGTAAGAAATTGGCTTAGTGTTTCTTAGAGCTCACGGTATCAGCAGCCACAAGATTCAAGCCTACTCCCCCAGCTCTTGTTGAGATCAAAAAAACAAAAGCATCATTTGCACCTGAAGCTGATGGCAAGCTAAAGTTTCTTATTGCGGCAAACCGCTCCTCAGCTCGAATTGATCCATCAAGACGCTCATAGGAATATCTTCGCAATTCCAGGAAATCCTACGTAGCATTTGAGAAGCACCGATTAAGATTGACAAAGTCCACACAGTATTATGCAACCAAAGGGAAGCAATATTAAATGCTTTCATCATGGGAACAACGATACCTGTAAGATGTCAAGTGTCTGGGTCATTTGAGCAAAGAGAAGGATACGATGCCTAGATTCATATAACTTTTTAAGCAGTTGATCCAAAACAACAAGTTTACCACTTGCCTGATCAGGAAATCACAAAGGCACCATTTTCATTGGAAGGAAAAAATACAAATGTGTAGACTCAGAAACAGAAAGAGGCGGTGCAGTTTTCCTAACTAAGGCACAAAAAATAAAAGAAAATAATTTTCTACCCACTATCTTTATTCTCCATACTCCTTCAGATAATTGACACCACATAGATTAATTTGAAGTATCTATTACCCTTTGTTGCAACTAACCAACTTAAAATGACAGGGCTACCTGAACCAGGTGTTCACCTTCTGCGTATGGCTCAGGCTCAATGCCAGGAAAGAGATAAGGATGGCTACATGCCTTTCGCAGCTGTATTACCTGAACATAGACCACAAATAATGATCATCAAGATCATTCAATCCCAATAAGTAGAGAAATATAAACAAAGCAAAAATAGTGAAAGTTGCAAAAAAATGTCAATCGCTTAACTGAATTTTTAAGATATACATATAACTTTCCATTGACCAGCTCCTTTAAATGGAAAGTCTCCAGTAGATATCCCTTGAAGTACAAAGATAATCTCCATATGGTTCTTTTCAAATTTCATGGGCGAGAAATCCATATATATATATATAATCGGTGTTATAGAAATAGAGGCAACACAGTCAATTGGCATAAATGTCACGGTATAATATAGATCTTCAGGTTCAAACAACTCCAAAATCAATAACTCCAAAGTCCAACCATGCAAATTTTTACAATCCCAATAAGAAAGTAATCCACCGCATAAGCATACTCAGAAATGCACCCTGGTATTAGGCCAGGGGTCACTAGGAACATAAATCACTTCCAGGATAGGCAAACAAATTATTCTGTTAAACCATGTATAGGTCAACCTAAGATCTTTTTAGAAATCAGATAAGAGTTCTAAATGTGAGTCCTAAGAGAGAGAGCAGTTTGCTCTATGGCAACATAAGGAACTAGGAATCAGGTGAAAAGTTCAGAAGCTAACGTACGATATTCTGCAAAGACTGATGATTAGAAGCTCCAGATGACAAAGCTAGAAGTTTAGGAAGCTCCTTCCTCAATATTGAAGTATACACCTTCTTTTGCAAGCTGACCAGTGGAGCCATCCTATCATGTTAAAGTGTCTAAACCTCTTATGATATGAACAGGCCTCATAAGTTCATGTAAAAAAAATGTTACAATAAGAAACATGGAGAAAAGTTCTATCTTAACCAAATATAAAATTTCAAACTGGACAGCAGACCTACACTACTATTTCAGTAAGAGGTGGTAGCATCAGATGTCCACATCGAACAAGCTTAGATTTTGTTCGTCGAAGCATGAAAGCATCCAATATATTTTCAAACATGTAAATTGATCCTTGATCTTGGCTGGTCTCAGAACTGTTCATTTATAACAGATGCAACATTACCAAAAAGAAATGCAGTTCATAAAATCTTGACATGGATAAAAAGGAGTATTACGCATTACTTTTATAACAAAATCATGATAGAGAAACAAAGTAACAATCCCAAAATTCTAATAGGATATCCACAATCCATAGTGAACAAATTGTTAAACTTTCAAGGCCTTCAGCAACTCAAGAAGCACCATAAATCTATTTGTAGCCTTTCATTGACCAACTCAGAAATAAAAAGGTTATTGCTTTCATAAGAACAATTCCCTGTCAATAAGTTCATTTTTCAATTCAAAAAAATTGTATCTGTATCATGGATTATTAAATTGGATAACTATGATTGAAAAGATGTTCAATTTTCTTCAACCTACTCATGGAACAAGAAGAAAACCTGATGAAGGATCTCCAACATCCTTGAAAGTAGAAAGGAATTGCTCCAGCGTCCCAAACACTGAAGGCATACAAAAATGCATCAAAGCCCAAAGTTCAGAAAGATTATTCTGGATGGGTGTTCCAGTCATCAACAATCGTCTTGGCATAAGAAAACGCTCTATGAGGACATTATACAGAACCTGTTGAAGAATAAACCATTAAAGTGTTTCCATTGAGGAATTATTAGGGAAAATTTAAGAAGTTTCCAACACAGTCAGTTCTAATCTTATTTCACGCAACTAGCAGCAAACTCACACAATTATCCACCAAGTCAAGAAAGGCAGGAGACAAAATGAGAGGGAAGGAACTGTCAATATGCAGCAGTCTCCCCAACATAATTTATTGTTAGTTTGTTAAAAGCTATAATATGAACTAAAACAAACAAAATACCAAGCATCCATAATATGACCGGTCAATGTGATTAGAGCAACTACTCCACTGTTTGCTTGGCTACAGAATAAAACTAATTCTATGAGCCAACAATTGCCAACACAGAAATACAGATTCATGAATGCATAAATCTCAAACGTACGCTAGACGGATTTTTAAGCCTCTGAGCTTCATCAATTACTGCATAGCGCCATGGTACTTGAGAAAGAAAATCTTGATCAATCAATGCTATGTCATATGTCGTCAACAGCACATCGAAAGGCAGTGATGAGACCTGCAAAAGAATATAACTTGCAAAAACCATCAACACAAAGATGAGAGGAAAATATCCATATTTCAAATGAAACATAAACCATGACAAGTTGCTTAGGAGCAAAAATCATGAGAATTTTGTATAATTCCAGCTGATTAACCATTAACTACATCAATATCCAAAAGTTTCATCTATAATCCAACATGCTAAGATGAAAAACTCACATTAGATAATGAGGACTGCTCTATTACATGTTTATACATTGTCTTGCGTAGATTCAGCCGGTGTTCTTTCCCGCCAAAGTAACTAAGAACTTTAAGTTCTGGGGTGAACTTTCCCATCTCTGATAACCAACCATCTGTCACGCTTAGAGGACATAATACCACTGCAAAACAATAAAACAAGACCACAAACAAGGAATAGCACTAACTCGAACCATTTCAAGTGATAAATAGATCAAAGATATTCAAACTTAAATAAAAGGCCTTTTTAACTCACAAAATGGCCCAGGTGACATCTGATAAATCTTCAAATAGCTCAAGAAAGAGATGGCTTGCAGAGTCTTTCCCAATCCCATCTGTAAATAATTAATTAGATTTGTAAAGACCGTAAATGATGCTGTTATCTCCCTTCCATACTGTATTCAATTAGGTAAGCTTAATGATTAATGAAGGTCAAAACTGGGCTAACTGCAACAGATTAGTGCACTAGTTGCTCAGAAAAGAAGTTCAAATCAGACAGATAATGAATATACATAATACGGCGTTAAAACTACAACAGATTAGATGCAAAAAATTCCAGAATCAAGCTGAAGGCAGCCGGACTCTTCTCCGCGATTATTGAATTAGGGTTTCCGTATACAAACCCAACTTAACTAGCATGTTACACCGATAAAGTTGAAATTTATGAAATGTCAAATCATATCAAGAATTCAAAAAAGAATCATAAAATTCTTTGAACGCCAGATACATGTTTGACAAAGTGGTAAGGAGTCAAAACCAGAGAGAACAGCAAGTTGCATACCTCATCTCCTGCAAATAAACAATCGAAACAGTAGTAAGATTCAAAGTTCCAATTCACTCGCTTCTTTTCCAATAACATGGATTCAAACGAGAAACCCTAAAAGTCTATCAAATGAAAAAAAAAACAACCAAGAAGAACATTGACGCCAAGAATATATCTTCGAATGAGCCAAGACACCCCGGCAACTTGATGAGGTTTTAATGCGGCCATGACTCCAAATTCTTCAGCGTTCAGCAGCATGTGTCCATCGCGCGCGTCGTTCTCCAGTATGATTTTCGCGGCTGCTTGCAGCCTCTGTTCGTACTTCATTCTCAATTTTCCAGCCACAGGAAATTTACAAAAAAAATAGCCGTTTTATGTGTTAACTAGCTTGCAGGGAAAGGAAACTTGAGATATGAATAAGGAGGCCAACGACAAAAATGACGCTCGAATGACTTCAAATTAAAATTTGTCAAGCGGCAACGTTTTGCTTCCAATTTCAAGGCCAACGTGGCGCGCATATTGTTGCCTTGATGCTGCCGACGTCGCACGTGTTAAAATGTAACAGCTTTTGGATCATAAATTATTAAGTTTTAGGCTTGGCTCTATTATATACTCTATTTTGTTTTAAAAATAATATTTGGTATTATTTAAAAAAATTATAATATATTCGTACTTTTTTAATTAATATTTCACACCTAATTTTTTATACGATAATAAATATGATTTTAAAATTATCACACTTTAATATCCAACAAAATTTTTAGGATTAAGAAGTTGTTTATTTTTTTACTTTTAATAAATTTATCTATTTTAAATAATTTTTTGTAATTTAATTACAATGTTAAAATACTCTTTTTAGTAAATGAAAAATAAAATTTTTATTTTTTAGTTGTATCTAAAAGAGTTTACTATATTATATATTTATAACACGTGGTTGGCTCCAAAGATTGATGGTCATGCACTTAAGAGACTAATAAGAAGACGATTATTGAGCAGATCGAATGAAGACAAAAGGTATCTAATAAAAAAAGTGGTTTTATATTTATATTAAAACATTTAAATTTGTTTAGAATTTAGTGAAAAAAATAAAATTCAAAATATCCATACTAAAACAGAAAAGTTTATTTAGAATTTATATTAATTCATAATTTAGAAAAAAAATAAGCATCACCTAAATCATAAAAAGTAATTTCTATCATTTTTTAATTTTTTTTTTATACAGAACCGATCGAATAATATAATTTTGTAAAATAATGATAAATATCTATAAAATATTAAATTCACATAAAACCATAAATACATTATACGCTTAGAAAAATACCGATAATTCGTCGACAAATTTGAATTGCAAAAAACCACGCATCCATGTACTATAATGCAATCGACGTCATTCTTGTTTTGTTTTTGTAATTAAAAAATTCGAAATCATTCCACGTAAGGCCGAGTTGAGATTTGAGAGTGAGTTCGTCAGAGTCCTCAATCGACGGCCGAATTATAAACTGTCAATACTTGTGGCCCCACATATTTTTTGTCATTTTTCCGGCAGAATCATACCGACTTTCCTCTTTGGCATCAAAAACTCCATCATTATTTTATAGTGGAATTCATTTATTTAATATTCGCAACGCACTATACAAATGCCTTTCGGTTATTCGTAAATCACCAAATTGCCACTCGAATCAGTAATTACTCCTTGGCCCTTGCTTTAACATCCCAGTGTTTCACATAATTTTTCTCTTTTCCTTAATTTCAACGTATTTCTACATAATTGTAAATTTATTTTATTTTATTATGCCAGTTAATTCGGCAGAGAAATATTGCCCGCCTCGAATCATGCAGTGGTAGCTAACCGAAGTTATATTAGATACATCGATCACAGGCTCGCAGCCAAAATTGCAAAGAGAAAAAGACAAGCAAAAAAATAGTAGACATCTGCCGCCATTTAGAGTTTTTAATATGTAGGTACATACTCTTGCCATAAAAGTTAAAAGCAAAGCAATATAAAATATAACTCTTGTCTGCCACCATAATCGGCTCAACCTATACCCCACCATGCACATTGGATGAACGAAAGATTCCCAATTTCCCAGACGGGCATAATTAACGCAAAAATCCAAGGTGATAATCTGAATTATAATTCTTGTATTATATATTGATTTATATTAAAATAAAATTTTGTTTCAAATTTTTAATCCCTAATATATACAAAATTACACTTTGTGGATAAGTTTTACATCATAACGCAAAAGTCCCCAATATTTTATAATTTTTCTTATTTTAATACCCATTATTCTAGTCGATTTTATTTTAATCATTTAACATAATTTTTATTATTCTCCTTCCATTAAATCTATTAAATTATGCAAAAAAATATTTTTTTCTTTAATAAATAGAATACAATTATTATATGACACATATTATTAAAAGAACGTATTATGTGAAGGATATATAATTAAATGTCTTTTTATTTTAATATTCATTATTTTGATCAATTTTATTTTAACCATTTAACATAAATTTCATTAGTCTCCTTCCATTAAATCTCTTAAATCACATAATTTTATTTTTTTTGTCTCCAATAAATGGAACACCTCGTAATATATAAATATTCGGTGATGCACGTCATTAAAAGAATGAGCATGTGAAGTGTATATCAGATAAAAATTCGTCTCGTGAGTCTTACAAAATTGTTTCATTTTCTTTTTTCGGTTATATGGAATAATAAAATTTGAACTTAGGGACTAAAATGAGATAAAAATGAAATACTAAAATCTTTTATGATATGGCGTCAAATTTACAGGTTAAAAGTGTAATTCTACAAAAATTAGGTACTATGAATTCTCTCATCTATTTATGTCATCTTCTATGTTGCACCAACTCAATACTCCCATCAGTGCCCAAAAAATATTCACATACTTGCCAGAAAATGCAGGCAATCTCCTGCTGCCACAGTATTATTCCAACGAAATTTCTTTCACCGTTAAGACTCACTTCGTTATCTCAACTCTCATCGCCGTCGGCCAAGACTCCGAGAGCCGTAACCATTTCCACGCCCGGTAAGAGCAATTTTTTTAAACCTTCAACCTCGGAATTTGACGATTCTACGACTGCGTATTGGGACTATCAGTTTTTATTCGTCTCGCAGCGATCGGAAACAACAGAACCGATCAGTTTACGCGTGGTAGACGGCGGAATACCGACCGATTTTCCTTCTGGTACGTACTATTTAACAGGGCCGGGTTTGTTTACCGACGATCACGGCTCGACAGTGCACCCTTTGGACGGACATGGATATCTGAGGGCGTTTGAAATTGACGGCGTCACTGGGGAGGTTAAGTTCATGGCTAAGTACGTAAAAACTGAAGCGCAGGTGGAAGAGCATGATCCCCACACTGACACGTGGCGGTTTACACATCGGGGTCCATTTTCAGTGTTGAAAGGAGGGAAGAAATTTGGTAATACAAAGGTAATGAAAAATGTTGCTAATACTAGCGTTTTGAGGTGGGGTGGAAAGTTACTGTGCTTGTGGGAAGGCGGGGAACCATATGAGATTGAATCGCAGACGTTAGATACGATCGGGAGGTTTGAAGCTATTCACGGTAATCATTCCTTACCGGACAGCGGGAAGAAGAATCGAGGCATGTGGGATGTAGCGGCGGAGATGTTGAAGCCCGTTCTATATGGTAGGTAAATACAGCTTGGACTGTTTTGCCGGTTAAAAGTTAAAATTAAGATTTGAGAAATAAGTGCTCAATTTTGCATTTTTATAAAATTCGAATTTTGTAAAATTTAACACTAAATTGATCAATTCAATGTTGAACCTATATTTTAAATATATTTGGTATTGGTAATCATTTAGTAAAGATAATAGATTAATTCAATGGTTATTATAATATAAATCATAATTCTTTAATCCGACAATAAATTGTGACGGATTAAAATATCTTAAAAATCCATCCGGCTGGTTGGGAAGTGTGAGCTCTTCCTTTTAAAGACGACTCTTATTTCTAATCAAAATGATTTTGTCAACTACGGTGTAACTAAGACATATCCCAAATCTATTTAGCATTTGTACTGAATAGTCTTACACAGTGTATGTAATGTCCTAACGTTACATATGTAGTACGTAATTAAGCCATATATGTAAAAATATCACTCGTTGAGTAAATCAACTCAATTTGATTGCTTTGATAAACCACCAAAACTTGCTGCGTCAAATAGAGTGGCGATGACTTCCAAATTATGAAATTATTATTTCAATAATTTAAATAAGATAGAATAAATGTTGGCTTTGAGTTTCGCAGGCGTATTTAATATGCCTCCCAAACGGTTGTTGTCTCACTACAAGCTTGATGCTCGAAGGAACAGACTTCTTACAGTGTCATGCAACGCAGAGGATATGCTCTTGCCACGCAGTAATTTTACCTTTCATGGTGAGAAATATTTATCTGCACATTTGTTTTATAAAATAACAAGAAATGGTAAAATTTTCTTACGGCTGACTTTGTTTATTCCGGACAGAATTCGACTCAAATTTCAAGTTACTTCAGAAGCAAGAATTTAACGTCTCAGATCACTTGATGATCCATGATTGGGCTTTCACTGACTCTCATTACATATTATTCGCCAACCGCATCAAGCTCGATATCCTGGGTAATGAGACAAAAATATTATAATTAATAAATATTCAAAAGCAATACGGTTTGATTTTATGAATGAAATTGTATTTTCCCTTCAGGATCAATGACAGCAGTCTGTGGATTATCTCCGATGATATCAGCACTCTCAGTGAACCCCAGCAATCCCACCTCGCCAATTTACTTGCTTCCACGATTTCCTGACGAATCTGTCAGCGTTCGAGATTGGAGAGTTCCCGTGGAAGCTCCTTCGCAGCTGTGGCTACTGCATGTTGGCAATGCTTTTGAGTGTAAAGATGTTTACGGGAATTCAGAGATTCAAATTCATGCTTCCTCTTGTTCCTACCATTGGTTTAATTTCCAAAACCTATTCGGTAATTGACATGCGATTAACATTAAACTTTAAAAGCTACAATTCCATTTATTTAACACAAAATTCTTGAAACTCTCTTTCTGTTATCAGGATACAACTGGCAAAGTGGTAGACTAGATCCTTCAAGCATGAATGTAAAAGAGAGTGAATACGAATTGTTGCCCCATCTCGTTCAAGTACTCCTAAAATCTGTTGCTAATTAATTTCTTAATTCTGTTATATATTGCAAGGTGTTTGAAAAATATCCGCGGGGTGCAGGTTTCTATCAGCCTAGATTCTAAGGGGAACTGTCAAAAATGTTATGCGGAACCTTTGAATCAATGGAACAAGCCATCAGATTTTCCTATAATCAACCTAACTCTTTCCGGCAACAAAAATACTTTCGTTTATGCTGCAACATCTTCGGGATCACGCAGAACATTGCCACATTTCCCATTTGATACAGTAGTGAAGCTAGATGTATTAACCAAATCTGTTCATACATGGTCTGCTGGCGCTCGAAGATTTATTGGCGAGCCTATTTTTGTACCCAAAGGAGTTGAAGAAGACGATGGTTACCTTCTTGTAATTGAGGTGAGAAGTAGACTTAATTATTGACTTATGATCACTTCATTTAGGAGCATTTTTTATTTGTTTCAAATGTTAAATATTTCATTGTTTTGCAGTATGCAGTTTCAATACAGAGATGCTCTCTTGTTATTTTGAACCCCAAAAGAATTGGAGAAGCTGATGCACCCGTAGCCAGAGTTGAAGTCCCAAAACATTTCAATTTCCCGCTTGGCTTTCATGGTTTTTGGGCCAAAAGTAACTAATTTTTGAAAGTGTCGGTTCCTTGTACAATGAAATTTTGACGACGAGAACATTTACAGCTTGTACTATTTTCGGATGATTTTTATGCTTTTCAATTGCTGAGGATCTGATACATTTGTCGCAGTCATGACATATCTATGAAGCATATTTATATTTATTTTCTCGTCAATTTTGTGTTAGCTCAGTATTTTTTCTTAATTAGTTATATTCTTTGTGTATATTGCATTTCATCTGGAATTCTTCTTACCCTGTCGTTTTTATTTTTCACTCGTATAAATTTTGAAAATAAAACAATTGAGAATTGCTCGGTGGAATCATTCGCCCGAAGTTCATAAGCAAAGGCTAGGTTCGACGGCGCCTTCATTCTGGTTATTGGGCGGGCAGTCCAATTATCAGATACAAACAGGCCTAACATACCAGCACAGTCCAATTTAATATTAAAGTAAACCGACCGAAACTCGGCCAATTCCGGTCCATGACGAATCTCTGTTGCTGGTAGTAATTTTTTGGGCGGGCAGTTCAATTATTAGATACAAACGGGCCTAACATACAAGCCCGGTCCAATTTAATATTAAAGTAAACCGACCGACAACTCGGCCAGTTCCGGTCCGTGACGAATCCCTGTTGCTGGTAGTAAACTAATAATAATCCAAACCTCCCAAAACCCTCCAAATCAAAACCCCAACGACGGAGATACATACTAGGGCGGAAGAGGGAAGAGGGAAAGTGAAGAGAAACTCACCGCAATGTCAGGTTTCTCGTTTTCCTCTCAATCCTCCACGTCATCGCCCTTCTCATTCGGATCCGCCGACTTTGCTTCCTCCGGATTCTCATTAGGATCCTCCTCCTCTACCACAACTTCGCCGTTCTCTTATAACAGATCCTCTTCATTTTCTTCAAACCCTAACTCTTCTTCCTCTACAACAACTTCCTCTTCTTTCTCATTCGCTTTCAACACCTCTTCTTCCTCTTCGTCTTCGTTGTCTCCTTTTTCTTCGGCCGCAAACCCTAGCTCTGCCCCTTCCTCTTCATTCGGGTTCAGATCATCCGGAACTTCTACTGCTACTTCCTCTTTTGGATTCGGTTCATCTGGTGCAACAACTACTCCTCTGTTTGTTGCAAATTCATCCGCATTTGGATCGTCTTCGTCCGCCGGCAATTCCGCATCGAGTGGCGGTACATCTCCATTTGGCGCTACTTTGTCCGCCACCACTTCAGTTTCCTCACTCTTTGGTGCACCTTCCACGGCGGCGGCTAATTCTGCCTCGAGTACTAGTGCGTCATCTCTGTTTGGATCATCCATTTCTGCCTCCAGTTCGGCCTCACCTTTTTGTGGAGGATCTTCATCCGCGGCCAGTTCAGCATCTCCCTCTTTTGGAGTAGCTTTGTCCGCGGCGAGTACAGCTTCTCCTTCTTTTGGAGCATCTTCATCTGGGGAGAGCACAGCAACTCCCTCTTTTGGAGCATCTTCATCTGGAGCAAGTACAACCTCATCTGTGCTTGGAGCATTTTCATCTGCGGCGAGTACAGCTTCATCCCTGTTTGGAGCAGCAAGTTCTGCGCCGTCCCTATTTGGTGCTGTTGGTGCTTCCTCTGGATTTTCTGCAGCAACTAACCTAATTGGCTCAGCATCCACTGCTGCGCCTAGCTCGTCCGGCTCATCTTCAAGCTCTAGCTCAGCTTCACCTTTCTCAGCTTCTTCTGGGTTTTCATTCCCTGCTAGTTCACCATTTTCAAAAGCAACTCATACTTCAACATCTACAACTCTATCTACTACATCTCCTTCACTAACAGCCTCATCTTCCGCGAGCTCTTCTAGTTTTTCATTTGGAACCCCATCATCTGCCACTTCTCAACCTTCTTTTAGCTTCAGCAATGCTGCTTCTTCGGCTGCCACAAATCCCACTTCACTATCTTTCAGTACATCAACCGCTCCCTTATTTTCTACTGTCACAACTACTAGTGTTTCCACTCCCGCTGCTAGTACTACAACTGCTTCTGCAGCTTCAACCACGGCACTACCTAGCTTTAGTTTGAGCAGTTCTTCAGCTACAACAACTACGACTTCAGCGCCAGCACCTACTAGCTCTGCTTCCGCTGCTAGTTCTTTTACTGGTTTTGGTGTGGCCAGTACAGCCACTCCCTCTGGAACTGGCGGTTCTTTTACAGGTTTCTCATTGGGTGGTAAAACAACGATGTCTGCTTCTTCATCACAAGCACAATCAACCACTGCTGCACCTGTGTTTAGTGAGTTTGTTGTTTATCTATTTTTCTTTAAAATATTTTTAAATGTTTTTGTTTTTGTATTGGAGAATGGTTGATATATGTATTTGAAGTGCTTTTTATGTGTAAGTTGACTGTCTGCACAAACTATATCCTTTTTGTAATACCATGTTAGAAATTATGTATAATATGTAGTTGGTAAAGCAACATGCTATCAGAGGTGTCGTATTAAAGCACAATTGATGTTAATCCAATAATGATTAACCTCGACCCTGAGAATAAGGAAAATAAAAACTGGATCGAATATCAATCTTTTCACTTGGTAAGAGACAAATGAAGAATTCATCATCTATGTATAATCTGTGTTGAGTACCTTTCTTTCTATGCCTCTGATCTGTACTCAAGGTGAGTACCGAAATCATAACATCATAGTCAATTTTGTTCTCTTTCAGTTACCATTTATTTCTTCCTGAAATTTTTGTATGCCTTGGCCTATTTGCAATTTTCTGAATTAAATTCTGATGCAAATTCATGTTGCAGGTGCCCCTACTTCAACTTCTACTACAGCAATAACTTCAAGTGTCAGTACTCCTGCGGCTCAGACATCTTCTTCTCTTGTTGTAGCTTCCAGTAGCGGGTCTGTCTGTACATTGTTTCTTGTATCTGGAGTTATCTTTTTTAATTTTTTTTTCTTCTGTTTAAGATAACCTTTTAGTATTAGGAAAAAAAATTAAAACTGTATTAGTTATTGTTACTTATCAATCAATAACATCTCTCCCTTTCTCCACAGATGTTTAAAATTAACTTTTTTAGAAGCAGTGATGTTATAGCAACACAAAATTTGTTTTCTCCAACCTCTAGAAACTATTTACTATTGGTATATACCTGATAGCACATGGATGAGGTTTGTACCTCAGTATTAAGCAAAATTATGGTTTGCTGACTACTCATCCTTCTTTTTTCCTATAGGACAAGTTCAAACGTCAGCACTGCAGTAACTACAGCACCAAAATTACCATCTGAGATCACAGGGAGGACTGTTGAGGAGGTACTTTATATGTTGGTTCTTCTTATTTGCATTCTACGCTTCTACTTTCTGCTTTCAGTTCTAAAACTTTTATTTGAATGATTTTATACTATTCATTTTTGCGGTTAAATAATATCCAATCATCGTTCTCCTATGAATATAGCTGCATTCTTTTTGTATTGAGAAGAGATTTTGGTGGGAATTTTGTTTGCTAAAGGAACATAAACTGGTTGTTAATGTATAATTTATTTATTTTTCTTATAAAAAAATTATATGATTTATTTTTGATATGTCCTTTCTTTTTTTTTTTTTGCAATGATTGGGTTTACTAGAACTATCAGATATAAGCAATTTCACAATTGATGGTAGATATGCCTCCATTATGAGGCCAAAACTCCACCTCATTGTATCTTCTTGAAGTCTATTTATATTGGACTTGGAAGGAAAAGAAAGGCAAGAAAATCTTCCTCAGTGGAAAATTTACATCGAGGAGCTGGCACTCTATTTTAAGTCTACCTCTGCCTATCTGGCCACTGAGAGAGAGAATACATCTTTAGCACTCTCTTTTTCTTAATCTTGTAGTGGTCTTATTGCTTATTTCTTTTTTTGATTTATTATGTTTGTGATAGGAAAGAGAGTGGTTTATGTATATATCCTGCCTTCTGGATATTTAAAAAATATTAATTTTACATTTTCTTTGAAGATCATCAAGGAGTGGAATGCGGAGCTACAAGAGCGCACTGGGAAGTTTAGAAAGCAGGCTACTGCCGTGGCTGAGTGGGACAAGAGGATCTTGCAGAATCGTGATGTTCTTCTTAGACTTGAGGTGATGCATGGTTCACTTGGTATCGTGATGGTACTTTGCCAGGATAATATTCAAGAATGAATTTTAATGCCCTCTTAATTGAACTGATGACAAGAATGTAGTTGATGACGTATTTTTCTCTTAGGCAATCACTTTCCTTCCCCTCACCACCACCAGAGAAAAAAAAAGTTTGTGCCCTCTAAATTCAATGATACATAAAGGTTTTAGTTGAATGTTTTTGGTTCAGCTGAAGTTTTAATATTCAGATCATTATTGGTTGTTTATCCTAACGTACAAATTGTTAGCAGATTGAAGTGGCAAAAGTGGTTGAGACCCAAGCAAACTTGGAGCGGCAGCTGGAATTAATTGAGACTCATCAACAAGAAGTATTCTAATAATGCCTTCTGTCTAGACCTTTTTGGTTGCTACTTTTTTTGCATTAACATTTTTTATTGTCAGGTGATAGTGCGATTGTTATCACTGTGCATTTATCTATTGAATATCAGTCATCTCTCGTTCTCAGAATGACTGGTAGTGAGATCATTATTTGATCGGTTAACAATCTGGGTCATTTTCTTATTGTATGGAGCTATTCCCAAATATGCTCACCCTTTAATTTTTATATCTTATCTCTCATGAGTGAACAGTTTGATCATTTTCTTATCATATGCCATGCTCATCTAAATACTCTTATCTTGTATTTATGAAACCATCCAGTACATGCTTTTGTGTTAACATCTAGTTACTTTTGATGTTTCAGAAAAATTTGCTTTCATTTCCCGTATTGAACTTAAAATGTCATGTCCTTGTCAACTGCCCTTTGTTATCATTGTTTATTGTGAATACTGAGCAGTTTGTGAATATTTCCTTTTGTTGTACATTATGCATTGGTCTCGGTGTAAAATGAAGATACTTTTTTCTGTCACTTCAAATAGGTAAATGTGCATTTACTAAAAAACAGCTCAAATCATAATAATTATAGTTCTTTCTTCTTCTTCATAAATACTGTTAGGTTGATAAGGCATTACAAAGTATGGAAGAAGAAGCTGAGCGTATTTACAAGGATGAGCGTGGATTGCTTCTTGACGATGAAGCTGCATCAACTAGAGATGCAATGTGAGTATTGGGTTCTTTGGTCATCATTCTTTATCATTCTTTATATGAGTTAGGGTATCTTAGTTTTCTTCTTTTTTGTTACTTCAGTTACTTATAATATTTTGGCTTTTATCTAATACGTCAAATTTAGAGCGAGCCCAACTTAGTGGAATGCCACTAGCCTGGTTTACTCGATATTAGGTTACAGAAACTAACTGAATGAGTATTAATGTTGCCAAGATGATAATTATATGGACGATATTTGGTGATAGCGCATTGATTTTTTTGGGACTGTCCCAAGTGTAACCTGTTACACAACTTGGAATTTATGGTTATAGGTACCTGTTTGCAGACCTATTTTTGATCAGGAAATTGTCACATTCAAGCCAAAATGCATTCTAATCTTTCTCCCTAGGATTTGTGAGACATTCTTTTGGTTTCTGTTACAGGTATGAGCAAGCTGAATGTATAGAGAGGGAACTGGAGCAGATGACTGAGCAGATTAAATCAATCATCCAGACATTAAATGCCGGCCAGGTAAGGAGCTTACATCCACTGATTTTAGTCTCTTTCTTAAGCGCTTTTAACAAATATGTACATTTAATTTGTTTAGGGAGGAGGACTTGATGCAGTCGATGGAATGACTCCATTAGATGTGGTGGTCCGGATATTAAACAATCAGCTAAGTTCCTTAATGTGGATTGACGAAAAGGTTTGTATTCATTGTATTTATCATCAATTACGTTATTCAATACATGATGCAGAGTATTTATTAGCATTAAGTAGTTAGATCATACAGAAGATTAGGAAGCCTGCATGACTTTATAACTGAGATCAACATTGAATCTCTTTTGGTCTGTTGTAAACTTGTTCTAGTCCTGTTTCCTGTACCCTGCGAATGATTTACATTTTTTTTAATTTTTATGATCATTCACAAAATTATCATATGAATATTTTACGATGACCACCCTCACGCTGAGTGTCCAGGGAACAAATGAGAAAAGAAGAAAATATGGACTTGTAGAATTAAGCCTTTTTTATGATTTCTGGTCTTGTACAAGTTTCCCCTCATTTCTGACTGCAAGATCACTAACCTGCTGATATTTTATCAGGCTGAAGAGTTCTCATCCCGTATCCAAAAGCTTGCCACCCAAGGTTCTGCTGCAGATCGTGAATTGATGGGTCCAAAATTTTGGATGTCTTGATCGCTGGATTTCTTCGAAGGCACTTTCTACCTTATAGAGTAAATGCTCTTTTGGTAATAGACGTGCATCTGTGGTGCCTGCAGAACTTTTCACTCTTACCTGAACAGTTTTTTTATTGGATCTTTAGCATTGAAATTTTATATTTGTTGGTCACTAATTGGAGCAATATGTAGAGTTTTAGCTTTGTTTGGAACAAAGCCTTGGCGGTTGGATTGCCATTGGCTTGCTGGATAACACTCTGCTCTGTTCTCGGTCTAATGTGTCAAATGGTATTTCTTCTAATTACAATTCAATGTACACAAGTGCTTCGCCATTCTGTATTCTGTTTTGCTTTTTTGAATAATCGCCTTTCGATTTGAGTATTGCTTGAAAAAATAACGCATTAACACCTAAAACATACGGAACTTGTCTCGTATAAAAATTTTCTCCCTGTTCGGCCCCAAAGGAGGTTTTTTCCGCGATTGATCAAATTTCACATTTCTGAGTATGCCAACGCAAAGAAATCGGCGGTCAAAGTAGGTGAATTGGTCAGAGCCACTACACCCGAGGAACGGTAAACACAAATGTAGACTGAAATTTTCCTAAATAAATTCTAATTACTAAGAAGGAAGTAGCCATTGCAGTTGCCTGGTTGAGATATATACAGTCAGGAAGCTAGTATATGTCATTGAGATGCATACACAATTTGTTCTAATAATCAACGATTAAGCCGCCCTATGAGCCCGAGCCACAACCACAATCAAGAGAATCATAACGGAGAGGACAAGGGACGATCTAACTTTTTCTTCCAGATCACCTCCATTTTCTTCTTCTGGGTTTGGGTTTTCCTTTTCGAGAGGTTTGAAAACTTCGTCCACAAGCGCTTGGAATTTCTCGATAAGTTCAGTAAGTTTTGCTTTTGTAATGTCTGAAATCCACCTGAAGACTTCTGCAGCCAAGTTTGTTACTTCAGCAGAACTCCGACGCCTTCTGTTTTCAGCTGCAAAATCAATATGAAATCAGCATCACTTAGAAAGATGCTCGCATGCAGCCATTAAAATGCTTCGGGAAGGATGCAAAACAAATGTATACCTGCTGGATAGGGGGATTCTCGGAGCTTCCTTACCAACTCATTGTTCATGACCGCATCCCAAACAGCTTTATCGGATGACAGTGAAACCACCAATCTCTAAAAACCATGTTCAATGCACACAAGTTAGGTACAAGTTTTAGTACCAATTGCTGCTGAATTAAAATCAAACAGGGATAGTTTTACAAATGCAGATTTTAAATGTTGAAAAAAAAAAGGCACCTTCACAGATGGGTCTGTCTGCAACATACGGATAGTATCATAAACTCTTCCTCCATATCCTTGAGCTAGTAATATTCTTGGATCACGACCCCCCAACACCGGTTGTAGCCATTTAAATTCTGGTCCAGCAGAAATCCCACGCACAAAGCTGGTTAAACTGGCAATTTTATCAGAACTATAAAATCATTTGATGGAATTTAAACTAAAATGGAAAATGGGCTAACCGTCTGTAGACCATGTACTGTACTTATTAATCATCACAAAGTTTAAGACCTTTCAAAAAAATTTCATCATCTCCGACACAAATAGAAACAAAATCACTCACCTCTGAAGAGCAGCTACAGCACTTTCCACTTCAGAATTCGATGGAACAGACCCAAAAACAGAATTATCTAACGACCCACTAGCTCTTTTACCTTCTGTTTTATCTACGCAGTCTAGTTTCTTACATGAATCACTGTGGCACGAGCAAGAAGAAGCAGTACAAGACTGTTTGAGAGTTGCAGTGTGATTTGCTAAAACTGGGAAATTGAGATTAGAAGTTGACGGAGAGGAAGATGTTGAGGAGGAAGTACAGAACTGAATCATTGGAAGATCTATGTTCATCGCTCCCCCTCCCATGTCTGATTTTAATCTTGACTCTCTCTCTGCTTTCCGTTCAAGAGATAAGAGACGGAGAATTGGCGATGAACCCGTAATTGTATTTAAACTTCGGAGCTCTATCTTTTATTACGGCCAATGATATTCGTGCATGTCAACACTCTCTTTTGAGATGAGATAATCACGAAAATTTGATAAGCGTTATTTGATTAATTCTCCCCGGTTTTGTTTGGTTTGTTTAAATAATCTTGAGAAAAATGAAAATTTTCTTTCACAGCAAGAGAGTTTCTTCAATTTCATAAAAAGTTAAAAGTTTGATTTAATTTTCCCATATAAGCATTTTCAGGCGTGTATATTTTTTTAAATGTGAATTTACTGCATATAAATGCAGATTAAAAGTGAATGCAAAATTTTATATCAAATTAGTGTTATTTTAATATAAGTTAGCATTTATTAATACTAATTTAAAAAATGCGGTGGTTATTGTGAGATAGGGGGACTGAACAAGTAATCTGAGATATTTTCACAAAATAATACCCAACGAAAAATATCGACGTAAATATTTTCAAATGCGCCCTCAGTTATTAAAACGACGACGTCACGATAAAATTAATTGGTCAATGTAAAATGCATTTTAGTTATAAGGCGCTGCATTATACAGAGAGCGGGCTTCAAATGCGTTAAACGTTAACAGTTGCTCCAAATTCTACGGGGAGAAAGTTGATCTTCTCATAATACATTCTTCTGATTTGAAGCGAGTGCTTTTCCCATACATTCGATATTCATTCTTACATTTCTAAAAATTCGGTGTTTTAGATCAGATGGCCGAAGGACAAAGGCGGTACGTGAGATTGACAAGAGATCAAGCGCCAGTTGATGAGGATATCACCCCTGGAGAACTCAATCAACCCATTGAAGTTCCTCAGGTTCTTCTCGGTTTCTTGTTATTTGTTTAAGAATCATCCTTGTTTTTCTACCGGGTTTTCTTATTCCTGTTTGGTTGCAGAGACCACGTGAGCGAAAATTATAAAGAGTTATAACTCTTAAGTAAATCTTTGGATAGGTTTGCCTGTGACGTGGTGTCTTTTATTTCGTAGTACGTGATGGATGATATTTTAAAGTGTTTGTTTCTCTAGTTATCATTTCTTTTGAATGTTACATGTATTTGTGTGTGTCTTTTTGTTTATTGTGTGGATTTAAGTTCGAAAAGGTTGTTTCTTTTTCCAATTAGAATTTGAAGATAGTAGCTGTAAATTGTAATGTATATGAAATGAGAGATAAGTAGGAATGGAGATGGAGGAAAGAGATTTAATCCCTTTAATTATTTGTTTAATTCCTGAACATGAAGATACTGTAATTAATTAGAGAGTAGCAAAAAAAGGTTCTGCATACGAAAAAGTTTTCTTATTAGAATTTAAGAAGATCATCCGCAGTTTTAGTTTCAAAGCCGAATTTTAAATTTCCTGGCTCGGAGTATTTTGGTTTGTCAGGTCCATTTTTCTGGCGGCTTAAAGTCTCGTTGCTGATTTTGGTTACCACTGTGCAGTTAATTGTTCATAGGTGCTGTGAGTGTGGGCAACGGCTACCTGATAGCTATGAGCCTCCTGCTGATGAAGATTGGACGACTGGCATTTGTGGATGTTTTCAAGATACGGAGAGTTGTAAGAATTTCATATGCTGAATGTGATTGATTGAATTTGCTATTGGAGTTATAATGCTATATTAGAATAATCTGGTTTACTGTGAATAGTGATTTCATGTGAATTGCAAACAATTTTCTACTCTTAACTGCCCCTACTAGGGTGCATGTGACCTTTTCTATGGCAGTTGATCATATTGAATTCCTTCAGGCTGGACAGGACTCGTTTGCCCATGTGTGTTGTTTGGCCGGAATATTGAAACGTTGAGAGACGATATTACTTGGACAAATGCATGTGTTTGTCATGGCATGTGTATTGAAGGTGGAATAGCACTTGCAGCAGCCACTGCACTGTTCCATGGAATTGACCCCAAGACTTCATTTCTCATATGTGAGGGCCTATTTTTTGCTTGGTGGATGTGTGGCATCTACACTGGCCTGTTTCGACAATCATTGCAGAAGAAATATCATCTCAAGGTGCTTTTATCTTTCATGTTTCTTGATACTTAGTGGTTTAATACTAAAATAACAGTAATTTCCAAATAGGAACAAAAGTGCTTAAATATGCATATATATTGTCTTTTCAAACTTTTTGTGCTGTGAACTTTTTAGTATCACAAATTTTTTGTTGTATTAGCATATTTAATGTTTATGGCATATCGTTAAAAAGCTGGGTTGTTGGTTAAATTGCATTTGAACACAGCCCTGGATACTACGTTTAGATATTTATCATCTATTGTCCTTTCTCTGCCATTCTTTTTTTCATTTTTTATTTTATCATTCTCCCTTGTTGATATTCTTTTCTCTTTCTTCAGTTAATTTCTTCTGAACTTAAAAGGTCAATTTTGTTTATTGATCGGTCTCATGACGGACCATGACAATCTGAGAATTGGGTCTTTCTAGTTTATATTCTCATACTTGCTGGTTGCCAGAACATTCTGGGCATGTATGATCAATAGATAACCTATCACAAGCAGTAAAAGACATAGGCCAGAAAATTGCAAGAATTATTAGATGTTTTGCATCCATATTTCTGTGTACTGTTTGCCGACTTCTTGTGCTGCTTCTTTGCAGAACGCACCATGTGATCCATGTCTGGTGCATTGTTGCTTGCATTGGTGTGCTTTGTGTCAAGAGCACAGGGAGATGAAGAACCATCTAACTGACAATGCCTCAACGGCAATGACCGTCGTCAACCCTCCACCGGTTCAAGCAATGAATTCCAGCGAGAACAAAGAGTCTGCTCCATCTGAATCTTCTGCTGGAAGCAATGAAAACATCAATAAGGAGATTCAGCCTGTGTAGACTTTTATGATGCCTATATACAAAATTCATAACGAGAAGTTATTCTTTTATTCATCACTTTTGCGGTATCCTAATTGAACCAACTTATGCAGAAACTTTGGATAGCTGGTAATGAAAGAACTTTTATATTGGTCAAAACTTTGCTTGTTATGCCATCAGCAAGATTATGTTCCTCATATTTGCATCTTCAACCAATTTAAGCCGCAGCTTACACAACCCAACACAGTTTTTTATTTCTTACTTTCTGCTTTAATTGCAATCTCTTCAATATTACTGGAACTACGAGGACTTTTCGATATGGCTTTCAGAGTATTGCCTAGCTAACCTATGCTAGAATGGTTTCTTCCCCCGCATCATGCTAAAAAAGAGTTGGGTTGTCAATTTAATCACTTGTAAAGCTAATTTATTACTATACATTTAAATAGTAACACAGCTAGTTGGTTACCGCGCTTATAATCTTTAAGAAGCAGTATTTCTTAAAGGGAAAAATATCGGGTCATTAACGATTAAATCAACAGCCGACCCGTTTTAATATGGGTCGAGCTTTTGGTCCCTGAACAAACCGCCTAAAGTATCAACCGTCATTGCTCAGTGATTCCTAACCTACTCTCCTTTCTTGGCAAACATCCCCCAACCCAAAACCCTCACAACTTTGGGTTTAGGGTTTTACGCACACAAATCCCAAATCCTGACCAGCATGGCTCGATTCCCGCGATCACCAGCGCCACGCCTCCTCTACACTCTCTTCTCCTCTTCCAAAACTACACCGTCCTCGTCACCATCTCCAACCACCGCCCTCCTTCGGGGAAACTTCCATTTGCGGCAATTTTCGGCGGGAGGAAACCTCGCACGTGCGAAGGAAGAGAAGGAGCCATGGTGGAAGGAATCAATGGAGCGGCTCCGGAATATCGGAATCTCAGCTCACATCGATTCCGGAAAGACCACACTGACGGAGCGAATTCTGTTTTATACCGGCCGGATTCACGAGATTCACGAGGTTCGAGGCCGAGATGGCGTTGGGGCCAAGATGGATTCCATGGATTTGGAGCGAGAGAAAGGTATCACCATTCAGTCGGCCGCTACTTACTGTACTTGGAATGGTTATCAGGTATAATTCATTTACTTCTTATGAAGTATTGAACTTTAAAAATTTCCCATTTTTTCAAAAAATGATTAGTTATACAAATAAAAATGAAATAAAAGAAGAAGGCGTTGACTTCCCATAATTTTATGGATGTTATATTGCAGATTAATATAATTGACACGCCTGGACACGTTGATTTCACCATTGAAGTTGAGAGGGCTTTGCGAGTGCTCGATGGTGCCATTCTTGTCCTTTGCAGTGTTGGCGGTGTGCAAAGTCAGTCGATTACTGTTGATCGGCAAATGAAGAGATATGAGGTCCCAAGACTTGCTTTTATTAATAAACTTGATAGAATGGGAGCAGATCCGTGGAAAGTTCTGGGCCAGGTACATTTGAAAATTGCTATTTCTTTTAAAGCATTTAAAATTGATGAAAGTTTTGAAATGCATTAAAGCAAGCAGATAAGAGAATTATCAACTAGACAAAAGTGGTTGTGCGGTTTTCAAATTATCTTAATATGAGTTGGGAGACAAGCCTATCTATGATCTGAGTTGAACTTTTATTAATGTTACTTGCCATATAGACCCAAGGTCAATATTAGCTGATTTGATGAGCTCTCTTGTAGGCAAGGTCTAAGCTCCGACACCACTGTGCTGCTGTGCAAGTTCCAATAGGATTGGAAGATGATTTTGAGGGCCTTGTTGACCTCGTGCAGTCAAAAGCTTATTATTTCCATGGTTCCAGTGGGTCTGTTTCAAGCTGTGTGATTTGCTTACTTTTTTCTGAGTTTAGATTATCTGGCATATATATCCTTGTACACTTATTATTATTTGCCTATTGCAGTGAAAATGTTGTCGCTGCAGAAATACCAGCTGATATGGAAGCCTTAGCTGCAGAAAAGAGGCGTGAACTAATTGAAACGGTTTCTGAAGTCGATGATAAACTTGCTGATGCATTTCTGAGTGACGAGCCTATATCTTCTGGTGATCTTGAGGTGTGTTGGAAATATCATGCTTTCCAAAAAGATTTACTGTGAATCTTTGCATTTGGCCTCAATACGAGACTCAGTGTCCTCTCTCAGGCTATTAGTTTTCTAAGTTAGACCCATTATTTCCAGTTTCTATATAAGTTTTCTATTTGGGAGTATAATGCAATGAAATATCCTCCCAAAAATTTCAATATCATTCTATGCATGTTTGTTTTCCAATTTCAGATGGAGCTACTTTCTAATTTTTCTTTCTTCTCAAAATAAATTTTGTTTATGCTCACGTTATATTTTTCTACTGGAATTTAGATAATTGCTTTTCCTTTTGGGTAGGAAGCAATTCGCAGAGCCACTGTAGCAAGGAAATTTATACCTGTATTTATGGGTAGTGCATTCAAAAACAAGGTATGTTGAATTTTATTTTTTTTGGCTTTTCTACCATGTAGTTTTTTTTAATAAATTAGATAAATGAGGTTATACTCTTTTTCATGCAAAAACTAGACAATGTAAAATTGCTTTTGTTGAATATGTGAATGTTGATTCTTGTTCTTATTCTTCGTTTTTCTTATGACAGGGAGTGCAACCACTTCTAAATGGCGTACTTAGTTATTTACCTTGTCCGACTGAAGTTAGTAACTATGCTCTAGACCAAACAAAAAGTGAAGAGAAGGTAAATTATTTGACTGAAAATTTTATCCTATTTTTTTTTTCAATTTTTGAGTAAATGAATTGATCAGGGAAATAAGTTTTCTTATTCTCTTGTAGGTCATGTTAGCCGGAAATCCAGATGGACCGCTTGTTGCATTGGCTTTCAAATTGGAGGAAGGACGCTTTGGTCAGTTGACATATCTAAGGTATGGCTATGAATTAAGAAGTCATTTGTTTTTAATACCCGTGTTGGTAGTATTAATTTTGCATCAATTATCTACTTAAAAAAAAAAAGAGAAAGAAAAATTGGATCGATTATCTGTCTCAATAGCATTCCACTTTCAAGAGGAGGCTTATGCTAACAGCAATTTTTTGTTGATGGATGAAGAATATATGAGGGCGTGATTCGGAAGGGTGATTTCATAATTAACATAAACACAGGCAAGAAGATTAAGGTGAGTTTAAGACTTTATTTAACACATGATTGCATTGCATTGAACTTGTTATTTTTTTATTTCTGTATCCTATGTGGCCAGATATTGTGCTATCAAATTATTCTTGCTCTTGTTTTGCCAGTTTAAAGGAAGCAAATGTGGGCAAGGGTTAATGCTGAAATCACACACAACTATTGTTAATTTGTTGCCTCGTAAAAATTTCAGCTAATGTCTGTTTATGATCCAATGTTTGAAACCATTTATGGTAAAAAGGAATATGTCATATTTTATTGCAGAATCTATTGTCCACATTTACTATAATAGTTTGACTGCGCCATTCAAGGTCATTTAGCCCTGTGAACTTCATATTCAGTAGCATCAGAAATTATATTAAGAAAATTGGTTGGTTGATTATGAGGTGCATGAATTTTTGGTCCATTTCTGTTGGAACATTTGCCATTTGTATACGAGAGTAGCGCTCTAATATTGTTCTAGCATAGGTTCCTCGTTTGGTGCGGATGCATTCTGATGAGATGGAGGTTAGTTTTACTTGGCATTCATCTTAGTATTGAGTTAATTGGTTTCTAAACTTTATATAAATCTGAAAAAATTGCTTTAACGTTGCTTCTTCTTTGTTTATGGTTTCTGTTTACAGGACATACAGGAGGCCCATGCTGGTCAAATAGTTGCTGTCTTTGGTGTAGATTGTGCATCAGGTCCTAATCTTCTCTTTTGCATAAACAAGCTGAATCATAAAATTTCACCTTATCTATGTTGATTACCTTATATAGTGCAAGGCCATGAGGGGAGCAAGCTGTTTCTAAAATTGAACTTTGATAAGATCTGTTAAGTAGGGTTTAAAATTCATTACTCGGGATAAGACCAGTGTTTGAAATACCAGAACTTGGGATGAGGGTTTCTAATACGTCTTTTCTGTGTTTTGCACATCCTGAACATATGTTTCTCTTGTTTTCAGGAGATACATTTACTGATGGGTCTGTTAAATACACCATGACTTCTATGAATGTTCCTGAACCTGTAATGTCACTAGCTGTTCAACCAGTTTCAAAAGATTCTGGAGGACAAGTAAGTAGCCTCTGTTTATATTATTTCTTTGTCTTCAGTATCAAATGAATATCAATCATCATGTTTTTAATATTTAATAGTTCTCGAAAGCATTGAATCGTTTTCAAAAGGAGGATCCTACCTTTCGTGTTGGCTTGGATGCTGAAAGTGGACAGGTCTGATTTGTAAAATTCGTTTCTCATTTCTCTAAAATTTATTGTTCGTTACATGACAATTAATGCTTTTATGGGCAGACCATTATTTCTGGTATGGGAGAGCTGCACTTGGACATATATGTTGAACGCATCCGGCGAGAGTACAAGGTTCTATACCCATTTTTATTTGTTTAGATATAAATACTAGGGTTCCTGATGCCATAGCTGGTTGAAAATGTTCAACTTACTGAAGTTTAATTCTCCTTCAAACAGGTCGAGGCAACTGTTGGGAAGCCTCGTGTAAACTTCAGAGAAACTGTTACCCAACGTGCTGAATTTGATTATTTGCATAAGAAACAATCCGGGGGACAAGGTCAATATGGGAGAGTTTGTGGGTAAGAATAGAATATGCACCATAATTTTATCTGGAAATTGGAGACCTCATACTTTTCCTGGGTGTCTCACCATAGTTTTGGTTAGCTATGGTTCTTAAACAGCTCTTTTATATCACATCCTCCACCTTCACATTATTTTCTTAGATGTTGTCTTTGACATTCTATGCTACTGCTTTGGTAATGATAGGCATTTGATGTAATCGTATAGTGTTCAATTTGAGATTATTCTGTCAAACTCAAGTGCCTTGATGAAGTTGGATTGATGCCCTAATTTGGCTTGATATTGATATTTGAGGATTTTATGAATGCACTCGATTGACTAAATGGTGTAATGCCCACAAAAGATGACCCGTTTTTTCTCATGATGAAATAGGAACAGCATTTATTAACAACTAATTTCATTTATCATGCAATACCTATGTTATTTGATTTGTATGCATATCATCTTCACCAAGAGTTGAACCTGAAAATTTGGTCGTCTATTATCTAGATTGGTTGCTTATGATGGGTGGCAGCTTCAATGTGCTTGTACTTTTTATCTCAGTGTTTTCTTCTGTTGGTAGGTATATTGAGCCACTTCCAGCGGGATCACCAACTAAGTTTGAATTTGAAAACTTGCTTGTGGGACAAGCTATACCATCAAATTTTATCCCAGCGATTGAGAAGGGATTTAGAGAAGCTGCCAATTCGTGAGTTTTCTTTTCTTTCTTTTTCTTTTGATTTTTTTGAGCTTCCATTAGTTGGTGATTGAATATGGACTCACATTGTATTGGGATTTACTATTGTGGGTTATATTAGTCTATGGGGTTCTGATCTTGGTGTTGGATTCTTCTTTCAAGTACTTACGATATTTCCCTGATATGCTCTGTTTGCATTTATGTGTACAGGGGTTCCTTAATTGGACATCCAGTAGAAAATCTCCGTGTTGTCTTAACTGATGGTGCATCTCATGCTGTCGATTCTAGTGAACTTGCATTTAAGTTAGCCGCAATATATGCTTTTAGACAGGTTCTTCTAGTCACCCTGTTTTTGCTGAAATTTATTGTAGAGTTGATGGTAGCTCATGTCTTTCTGTCTTGGAACTTTAGTTTCCTTTCTCATGATACTTTTGTCTTCCCATCTAACTACTAGCTATTTCATTTTTCTTATAAATGAAACAGTGTTATGCAGCTGCGAGACCTGTGATTTTGGAACCTGTTATGCTGGTTGAATTGAAGGTACCTACAGAATTTCAGGGCAGTGTTGCTGGTGATATAAACAAGTGAGTTTTCTTACCTACATTTTTTATTGAATATTATCAGAGGGTCTTTATCAAACTTTGTATCTGAATTATGTGCACATTATCACATTTTGTAGGAGGAAAGGTGTGATTGTTGGAAATGACCAAGAGGGAGATGACTCTGTAATCACTGCCCACGTAAGCTCCTTTCTATTTTCTTTCTTTTTGGGTTTGTATGGAGTAAAGCTAATTGGTACAGCATAACTCTACTGTACTAATTTCATATCATTTTCTGCAATTGGCTGCTATGTTCTGATTCGTATCCATAATTTTATGGATCTTGTGATCCAGAACTTTTGAATGTTTGATTTCAGTGTTGCCACTTGGTAACATAACAAGGTTTTAAGGTTATTATCCTTTGTGGACTTCGGTTGAGATTATATTCTTGGTCTTTTCAGGTCCCTTTGAACAATATGTTCGGATATTCAACATCACTCCGTTCAATGACACAAGTATGTGGAAAATATTTGTGCAAATGTTTTGTTACTCGAGTCTTAGTTTATAATGCATGATTTGTATATTCTTGAATCTTTTGCGTGCAGGGGAAAGGGGAATTCACAATGGAATACAAAGAACATTTATCGGTGTCGCAGGACGTGCAGATGCAATTGGTTAACACTTACAAGGCCAGCAAGGGAGTTGAATAGAGTTTGGGCCTGCAACTCACTGCCCCTGTATTATTTGTGTGATTCATTACCGCCGATTATTAATTTTTTTTTAGGCCATAAGTTTGATCCTTAAAAGTGGTAAAAGCAATTTTGAAAAATATGATGAACACTATTTAGTGGGAATCAAGTACGGACGAGCATGTTGTGTAGTTACATTTTCTACTTTTTAACAATCAAGTCCGATAGCAAAACCACAGTAACGCAATTTGTATTTAAGAATAGGATTTTGTACACAACGCAGACTCGGAGCAAGATTAGTAGTCAGTTTTGATCGACTGATTGTTCTAAGAGTTTAAACAGATCAATTATCAGAAGTGGTTCAATCCGCATTCTCATGACATCGATTCGTCAATGACACTAATTCATTACGACTATGTGCATGCAAGAACAAATAGAAAGCAGCAAAAAGCCACAGGATTTGTCTGACTGAAATATATAAGTATAATAATAAAGTAGCAGCACTGTTGAGTAAATCCGACAATGTTATATAAGTATAATAATAAAGTAGCAGCACTGTTGAGTAAATCCGACAATGTTAACGAATTGTGGCTCGTGATACTACGGCAATTTATCTTCTCCGTAAAAGAAAAAAGAAACCGAAGGCATGAATCTTCCAGCTTATCTTAGAATTTATTGAAGTTTCTCCAATCACATGAATGGTTAAGAATGAAGTTTTTAACAATAAGACAACAATTGATCTTGCAGATTGTTGGCCGTCCAGACAAACCATCTTTCCTCAACGAAGCTTACAATTCAACATCAGCACCAATCCACTCTTCAGCCTTTAGAAGCATTTACGAGGCATGAAGAAATTTTCAACTAGTTAAATGCTTCTCGCACTTTCGTGGGCAGTTCTAGATCAGTCTCTGATTCACTAAGTGGGGCAAAATATCGATCCACCATGTCATCTGACACTTGTTCCAAACTTGGTGGATTCCACTGCATATTAGATTACCATCACAACTACATTAAACACTATCAATGCTGCAGCTATCAAATATTCTAGTAATCATGTCACACTTGCTTCAAATTTAATTTTATTTAGATTATCAAATACCAGCTTTTCCAGTATCAAAACCCATCTCTAGTGAGCAGGAAATACTAAATGGTACCTTTGGGGCAAGGTCCTTCTCCACCACTCGTGCACGAACCCCCTGCCAAGGAATCACATAAACAAATATTAGTCCAAAATGATTCTAAATGCTTTTTCAAAATTTGAAAATAAGAAACTTTGATACCTCACAAAAATCACTGGATATTTGCCCAGATATTCCTTGTAGTGACATTCGGTACTCACGAACCAAGCACTGATCAAAAGTCTGATATCTACCTTCTCGTATCTAGAACAGTCGATAACAATTTGTCAGGTCAGCGCAAGGTGGTTGTAAAGTCATTCAACAAAAAAAATATACATTATTAAGGACGGGTAGGAATAGCCAAGTGGAAAAGAGTGAGGGACTCACTGATTTCAATGAAACCTTCAAGCTTAATGGTGAGGCTTCCTTAAGCAGTCTTACAGTCGAAGTGCACCATGGATCATTTGTTCTAGATGCCTCGCCTTCCTGAGAAATATTATTATGTTACATAATGGAGTGTAACTTCATGCAATATCATTTTTATATTTGGGGAAAATAGGTCGCACCATAATCAACAACTCTCTTTTTCAAATTTTATTTTCCTTTTCATGTTAGAGCATCTGCATTGTCTCAGTAGAGAGGGCAATGCATAAATTACCAAACGAATTAACATGGGTTTTCATCCTATCCTAGCACCTATGAATAGTCAAAATCTTTCCATTTGCCAGTGGGATGTTGCTTTATGCATATGCTTTCTTACAAGCAATGTTTACAAAAATATCCTGATAATTAATGTAGTTGTAAGGGCAGGTTCAATGGCCTTTTTTTTTTTACACA
This sequence comes from Melia azedarach, assembly GCA_028052125.1. Classification (NCBI taxonomy): domain Eukaryota; kingdom Viridiplantae; phylum Streptophyta; class Magnoliopsida; order Sapindales; family Meliaceae; genus Melia; species Melia azedarach. The sequence continues at coordinate 1,944,612 of CM051394.1, read as the reverse complement.
AAATCTTATATCAAATACAAGTCATTAGATCTAGACGCATCCAATGGCTGAGATTACATCTGACTATGTATTTAATGCATAATTAATGCACTGTCAGATACAATCTTAGCCGTTGGATGTACCTAAATCCAACAGCCTATATTTTGATGTAAGATTTTGTGTAAAAAAAAAAAGCCATTGATCCTGCCCCATTAATGTAAGCTAATATTCTGTTTTGTGAATCAAATAAACATCATAATCTCCTCATATTCCGAAGCAAGTGTATCCAATCTACTAAAATACATAACTGGGTATATGGCTCTAACCTAAAAAAAGATAGACAAAGATAAAGAAATGCTTACCAAGGAATCGATAATTTCTTCGACTGTGTCAAGACTAAAACATTTGTCAACTATTTCAATTCTGACCAAATGAGACAACAAAGACCAGAATTAGACACATGATAAAAATTAGATCCTCCAATGTGTTTGCATAAAGGATATTAGAGCAAAAACAAATTGCTTCTGTCCTAAACAGTTAGAAAATTTGAAACTTTCAAAAAGAGGTTCCATGTGAACAGAAACCTGTGAATTACACTCGTTTTCACGGGACAGACAATGTCAGAATACTTTTCTAAACAAGCTTCAACAACAGAAGGATCATCAGTGACCAATTTCCCAAGCTCGTCTGCAATTAATGGAAGTCTCTGTTGAAAAACAATATATATGTCAGTTATTACCAGGGAGTAAAATTGAAGAAAAGTAAGGATCCAACAGAAACTCACTTCGCTGAGTGAATAGTGGGTAGCTAGCCCACAAGCTATCATTTCTTCCCCATTGAGTTTTCCTCCTGTTAGCCCCAAGTACTCACCTGCAAGCAAGAATACATCTCAGAGAAAAGAATTAAAGGAAGAGAGAAAGAAGGAAGAAAAAGATGGCGGTTAGGTACTTAACATAAGGAATCATGGATGTGTAATAACATATTGCCCTTATCCTAGATTTCTAGATTAACAAGGACCAAAATGGCATATATAACAAACTTTAGTAATATCTTATAATGAAACCAACCAAAAACAACTTTTTCCCACTTATTAATTTCTGTCACAAGAAACAGTACAAAAATGCATAACACGGAATCCATATGCATCAACCACACCTAAGTGACCAGGAAGATGTGAGAGGTAGAAGGATGCACCAGCATCAGGATGGAAACCAATTTGAGTTTCTGGGGTGGCAAAAACCTGCATGTGAAGATAAATTGTCACCTGACATTGCCAAGCATGAGATCGAATTCAAATAGCCACCAGAAAGAATAATAGAGTTATTATATCCAATTACATACAGTTCTACCAGTGGCCACCCGAAATGTTCCGGGTATGGAAACTCCAGCCCCACCACCCATAGTAATTCCATTCAAAAGAGCCACCTACAAGGAGGTTATTGATTATCCCATCCTCAAACATAAGTGATAAATATAAGAGATGGCAGATTAACTTCCGAGGACACTGAACTACCAATAAGGAAGAATTTTAAAAGTAGACCATAGCTTACATGAGTAGAAATATAATAAACATAAAGTATATGTATGAGCTTTCAAGTGAAATTTATGTAAAAGAAAATTAAGACCTCAGTACTAAGAAATCTCTTGACCTGATATAACTGAAACCATATTTTATAAATTCAACAATTTGTAATCAATAAGATTGAGCTGAAGGGTCCTTATTTCCTAAGTATTGCAACTGTTGACCTTTTCCCAAGCTTGGGGCAAGATGCACAAAAGATGAGTGCTCTCACAACACAACTTTGTTATATAACAATGACTATATTAACAATATTATAACAAAGTATCCACATTCAAGGATCTTAAGGTAAAATTTGTACACTGACTGTATAAAAGCCATTGCAAAGTAAAGAAACCAACTCAACACCTGGAAACAAATTAACTGTTAATACTTCAAAAATAATAAATACTCACATGCGGCTTCAAATATGTGCCAAGTAGGTATATGAAACTATAAATTGTCCTAAAGAAGTCCTTGCAGTCTTCAAGCTTCCCTGCATAGAGAGAATCAAAAGTTGAAGATTGTCCAAAATCATGCATCAACTCAAGAAACTACACTAAAGATATACAGGTATATCATAATCAAAAAAACATTTTTGTACAACGAAGACAAATAATAATATTGGACTGCTGACTGGAATCATCATGCAATAAAATGAACTCAGAAAAATGACTCTGCTATAAAATAATTATTGACTATTTCACACACAGGCCCAGACTAGCAAAAGCTGGCACTTACCTTGGTTTATCAAATGATAGAGCGTAACAATATCTCCACCAGCACAAAATGCCCTACCACTGCCCTTCAAAAATTCAAAATAATTTTTAGGTCATTTGTTCGCAATTAATCAACAAAAAACACCATTAACGCTCAACAATACACATGAAAAGGTTGTATCTAATCATCAAGCAAATTAAAGAACAATTACCTTCATACTCACGAAACCAATATCAGGATCATTTTCCCAAGATTTATATAGTTTATTCAGTCTACCCGCCTGAATTTACCAAGAAAAAAAAAAGATACTCAACGTGAAATTGAACGTCGGACACATCGAAGACAACAGAGACAGGGATAATAAAATTCAAAGCATAAATTCTATAAAATTAGACATCAAATTTATGAAGAAAACGCCGTTACGGAGCAGTGTATATATAACAAAATCAAAGAATAAAAAGGGCGGGAGAGAAAGAACATACAATATTAGTGTTGACAGCATTAAGAACAGACGGTCTGTTGAGAATGGCCATACGAGAACTAGCTTTACCTTCAACTAAAACCTGTGCAAAAAAAGAAAAAACAAAAATCTAATCAATTGAATTATAAAATTAGATTAAAGAAACAACAGTTATAAAGTTCACTTACCTGATTCTCAGGATCATCGTTAATGACATTTTCTGGAAGAGAAGAGAGATTCCGGTATCGACTAAGAGCTCGTAATCTGTTACCACATCGCCTTATAGCTGAAATCTTGAAGCTCTGCATTCTCTTCTCTTCGTGCTCTAGAGTCTCAGGTAAGCTGTTTTGCAAGCGTCGCGTTGTTATTATCACAGCTTCTTAAACCGGGTTTGTCCTGATGGTTCTGCCGGTTTAAATGGGTGGGTGGAAAATACCGAGTTTTTAATTTCGAAATTTATATTAAAAAATTTATGTATTGTATTAAAAAAAAAGTAATTCCAAAAAAGATAATAATTTATAAAAAGGTCATTTCAAAAAAAATAATAATTTATAATAAAAAAATCTGCCTAATACTCTATCACCCTTCTTACTCTTAAATATTTTCAATTTTATCTTTAAATAATTTAAATATAAATTATTCAATCAGCATCAATTGAATTGATTTTTAAAATTATAAAAATAAATTTATTTGTGAAGATTCAAACCTTAGAATAAGAGAAAATATTTCAACAACACCTTTCCACTACATCAAATAATTTATTTTGATAAATTTTTAATTTTAATATATATCTCTGTTCAAAATACATAATAAATTCTATTAAAAATAAAAATTATTTTATTAACGTAATAAAAATTATTTTATTACGTAATAAAAATAGTTTATATTTATAAAATTAATCTTAAATATTACTAATTTATTATATAAAGTATATCTAATTTATAATGAAAAAATAAATTATTTTAAAATTATAAAATTTTTCTAAAATCATCACTAATGATAAAATCTTATCAATTTATAATATTTTTAAAATTATTAAAATAAATAAATTTAATTTATTATAAAATTAAAGTTATTTTGAAATCATTATTAATTTTAAATTCAAAATATTTTAAAATTTTAATATTTATAAACTATTTTTAAATTATAAATCTTTTATATTAAAAAAATTATTATTAATAATAAAATTTATTTTATATCTGTTTTAAATAGTTATTGATTAAATAATTGATCATAAATATTTATTTGGTGTAATGGTAACGACATTAATATATTTTTATAAATTCATAAAAAATATTTAAATTATTAAAAATAAAATTAAAATTAAAAAAATGATAAAAAATTATAAAAAATATAAAAAAATAATAGAGTATTAGCTAAAAAAAAGTAGATGGAATCGGGCATTCTCTCGTTTATAGAAAATTATCGGAATGACCACCAACTTGCGGAGCAAATAGTTGGTACCGTGGAATTCATAATAATATATTATTTTCAATTAATGCTATTAAGTTTTTGTCACCCGACTCAAGATTCAAGAAAGCCCTACAATACAATATACACTGGAACAAAATGTTTGGTAACGAACTTTTATTAATATCCGAATTCTATTACAAGTGGGTCAGGCTGTACAATGGGCCTGTAGGCCTATCAAATAATTGAGTCAAGAACGAGTTTGATAAAATTAACGCGGGGAATAGCACAACTCGTGGGGAAATTAAACGTAAGCCTATTTTTTTCTCTCTCGAAAAGGAAATTTTTTCAAAATAACAGGAATTAGTTTTTCAATTTACGTAAACAATCATTTTTTAAAATATTTTATTAACATAGTCCAAAATACATTTTTCGAACAAAATTATCCTCAATACCCTACTTTAATCTTTTTAACAAAAGTTAATTTTTGCTTTTTCTTTTTCTTATCCACTCTTTTGACCAAATAAAAATCTTAATATTTCTCTTCTTTCCTTTCAAGGATCGGTAGATCTATTTATATTTTTCTTCTTAAATATAAAATCAAGGAAAATGTGATTTGTGATGTTTTTAATATAATGACAATGTTTAAAATATATTTTTATGATGTATTTTGTGATGAAATTATTGAATGAATACTTTTAATTTATTTTGAAAAAAATTCATGAATTTGGGGTGAAATGAATATGTTTTAGATAATTTTTTTCTTTTCAGTATTAACAATATAAATGTATTTGGATAAAATATTGTTGATCTGTAAAAATTTTGTCAAAAAATGGCCAGATCTGGAAGCTAATATTGAGGGAGAGCAAGTAGTTTTCTAGAATCAATTTTCGGAGGTTCTGGGCAATTTTTGGGATAGATTAATTTTTGAGATGGGATGCTGGACAATTTTCGGGATGAGGGTGCTGAGTTGATTTTTGGGTGTCATGTTCACTACATGAAAATTGGGTTTATTTAAAATTAATTAATAATATTTATAAGTTATTATTATTGTTAATATTATTCATTCAAAATCAAATATTTATAAGTTAATATTATATTCTAATTAATCTATAGTTATTGTTAATTTGTATAATCATAAAAAGTTAGTAAACCGTTGGTTTATTATCATTATTAATAATTATTATTTAATTGCATGTTTCAATTCTCTAATTTTACTATGATTTAAAAATAAAAATGACTTACTAAAAAATTTGGTTTTACTTAAAACATAGATTTCAGGTAATACAAAATTTTGTCTTAAAAAAATTTCACTTTTTAAGTAAAAAATTTATGCCCCAAAATTATGTAACATGTTCTTCAACTTTCATATAACTCTTCACATCCTCAAATTATCTACATTTTTACATTCATACAATAATCAATTAACATAATTTAAATTTAAATTCATATTTTTTACTACTTAATCAAAATTAAATTATAAATTTACATGTACATAAATTATTATTTTTTAATTATTATAATTATTATTCACACGTAAACACACATATTTATAAATAAAATAAATTATTTAATATCGATTAGTAAGGTTTTATTGTCAAAACTATACCGCCGTCGTTGTTAATAAGAGAGGTAATTTTTAGGAGATAAAAAGTTTTGAGAGAGTAGATTTTTAGTTTAAGAGAGTTTGAATTTGTGAAAGTTTAGAGTAATAAGGAAAAATAAAAAATTGACTTTTTGTAAAAAAAATGAAGCAGACTATTGAGACTAATTTTATCTTAAAAATATGTTTTGGATCAAGTCGGTAAAACTTTTTAAAAGTGGCTGTTTATATAAAATGAAAGCTAATTATAGTTATTTTGGAAAATTTCTCAAAATTATTTTTCAAAATTTAAATCGTAAAATATTGGAGAAGAGCCAAACAGTCCATAAGGAAGAGCGATCATGGAGATCATATGGAAACAAACAAAACGAACTTGCTCCCATTTCATGGCTGATACTTTCTTTCAACCGTAAAAGTTGCAGTCTCATCATCGTCAACATCATAATCCTTATCTATATCCTCGATTATCTCCATTCTTGGATCCCGTTTCCTTATCTCTCAAACTCATCTCATTTCCGTATATATCACAAAGCCAGCCTTTTGTTTTCTTCAGTCCGTCCCTCCTCTCAAAAAGTCCCACTTCTCTTAAATCATTCTTAATTTGCAGCAATGGCAAAAAACCCGGTTAGAGTTCTCGTCACTGGCGCTGCTGGTACTCTTATATTACCAATTCTCCCTCTATACGTTATTTCAAACATGCACTATATATACTGTTGATATTTTAACGAAATCAAATGAAAATGTATTAATGTATTCGATTAAATCATAACACGAAATGAAAATGGACGTAGAATAGTTTTCTTGGCAGACATTTGTAGTAAAAGGATAGGTGCTTTTCTTTGGAGTGAGGAGATGTTTATATTTTCCAATATCGTGTCGACTTCATTTTGGAATCAGATTGGCTTCCTGTGGAGGTGTTTGTATGGATTCTTAGATCAGTTGATATTATATAACTTTATGCATATCTGGACAATCGGATTGTACAGGAATTGTTTGTCGTAAATCTATTTGTTTCGAGAAAAATGGAGTACTTCTACATCGAAATTTGTCAGAAAATTCTGGTTGTCTTGTTTTGTTTTACGTTGTTTTGGAAGATCATTAGGCACATGTGCAGTTTCCTAGATGTACCAAAGGAGCCTTGTAGAGTGTTGGTTACTGGAGCTGCAGGCAAGCTCTGTTCATTCTTTATAAAGCATTGAATTTGGATTTTGTAGAACTTATTTTTTTGTTGGAAGTGCTTGATACTAGTTATCATTGTAGATTTCAGATACTAATTATGGACATGGGTTTTGAGATCAAATTGAATGATTTCTTCAGTTATTTGGATAAATCTCTGAGCTATTTGTCAGAATTTTCAGCTAATTTGAGGAAACAATTTGTTCAACAGGGCAAATAGGTTATGCTATTGTTCCGATGATTGCTAGAGGGGTCATGCTTGGCCCTCATCAACCTGTAATCCTACACATGCTAGATATTGAACCTGCAGCCGAGGCCTTGAACGGGGTCAGAATGGAACTGATAGATGCGGCCTTTCCTCTTCTGAAAGGTTAGCCTCTAAATTTGATCACTGTGTTGGTCTAAAAACTTCTCTCTTGAGTTTCCTGAATCTATGATGCGCGTGGGTCAATAGGTGTTGTTGCTACTACGGATGTCGAGGAAGCTTGTAAAGATGTCAATATAGCTGTCATGGTTGGTGGATTCCCCAGGAAGGAAGGTATGGAGAGGAAGGATGTTATGTCTAAAAATGTATCAATTTACAAGGCTCAAGCTTCGGCCTTGGAAAAGCATGCAGCTCCAAATTGCAAGGTGAAATGAAATCTTTAAATCTTTATTCCTATTAGATTCTTTGGAGCATATTTTGAGTTTGAGAAATATACTGCCAATATTCACACAGTAAATGCGAATTATCTTATCTTAAATAAAACTTGTTGATTTGAGAAGAGAAAGGCACTGGAAAATGAGAAAATAAATGGCAAGTCTGCTGTTCATGGTTATGACAAGACTTCCTAGTGCTACCAAAGCTTGTAATTTAATTTTATTCCAACATACATCGAGAAACGTGTTTATTGTGTGTACGATTACCACGATTACATTTAAGATTTAGACTAATATTTCTCATCTTAAGAAGTTGTATATACATTTCTTACATTACATAGGTGTTAGTGGTGGCCAACCCAGCAAACACCAATGCACTCATTTTGAAAGAATTTTCACCTTCAATCCCAGAGAAGAACATCACATGTCTTACACGACTTGATCATAACAGGGCATTGGGCCAAATCTCTGGGAGGCTTAATGTTCATGTTAGTGATGTGAAGAATGTTATCATATGGGGCAATCACTCTTCCACTCAGTATCCGGATGTCAATCATGCAACTGTCACCACCAGCAGCGGAGAGAAGCCTGTCAGAGAAGTTGTAGCTGATGATCAATGGTAGCTAACGATTTCCAGCCTCTTTAATAGCCTCATTATTCAAATTGATTTGAGATGTTTTCCTTTTGTTGCCGATTTAAATTTTGTAAAACTTGTTCAAATTTGGCAACAATTGTAATGGGTGAATCATGAAATGAGAAACAAACTAGGTAGTTTACATTCAAGAAAGTCAAATTAGCAATTTTCATAGATTTTAATCTCTTCTACTAATTGTCTTAGGTTGAATAGCGAGTTCATCACCACCGTGCAGCAGCGAGGTGCAGCCATCATCAAGGCTAGGAAGCTATCAAGTGCATTATCTGCTGCCAGTGCCGCTTGTGATCACATTCGCGATTGGGTTCTTGGGACTCCCAAGGTAGAGTATCACAAAAATTTATATATTCCTCTTTGGTACTGTTATTTTTGCTGAATTTTTGTTTGGTTTGCATCTTTCTTTCAGGGGTCTTGGGTGTCCATGGGAGTGTATTCTGACGGATCTTATGGTATTCCAGAAGGCCTTATCTACTCTTTTCCAGTGACATGTGAGAAAGGAGAGTGGTCAATTGTGAAGGGTAAATTTTCCTCTCCTTTTCTTCTTTTTCAAATTATCAAATCACACACAGGGATGTTTGTCCATATTAAAACATAAGCTCTGAACAGAGGTTTCCTGCATAGCAGAGATTATACAAGAAACCATAGTTCAAATTAATCATATGATACAACATTCACTCTTTATTTGCATGAGATTATACTTGCGTGGAGTGTAATCATTTAGGAACTTGTTTACTGAATTTGCAGGATTAAAGATAGACGAGTTCTCAAGGGCAAAAATGGATGCAACAGCCAAAGAGCTCATTGAGGAGAAATCATTGGCCAAATCATGCCTCAACTAACAGTGGAGTGAACTTCTTCGTATTGCAATTGATTCTGAAGCTGCTGTCCGTGGAGAAATATTATAGACACCTAATAAATTTAATCAAAATAAAAAGTGCCCACTTTTTTGTTGTTGCAATTTGTGTAGTTAATGTGATAATAAGTTGCAAGCATAGCTCCCTGTTACAGTTATTGCTTGTATAAGGAATGTCTTTCTTTTATGTGAATGCCAATATGATTATTATTGCTTTGGCTAAATATCATTTCCAATAAATATCGCACAAAGTTGTAGCTGACCCCTCAACTTCTTTATTTAGTTGGGTTTAATGAATAAGTGAATTATGGCCGGAGGCAGTAGGAACAAAGAAAGAAGCAGAGAAGGACGAGACCTGTTTGGGTCAAGGCAGGGATTACTTGTCCGGTTGTACTCCCTTCAGAAAAAACGTTTCTCTCCCGGTTTAAAACGCATTAACTGATCCCATTCCTATCCAAAACTGCTGCCACCAAATCGCCGCCCCTTTTACTCATTGGAATCACCTCCGCACGACGCAAGCACGCAGCCTGCGCACATCTCGGCCTTCTTCCTTAATTCCGATAAGTGTGTGGATAAGAAATTAAGTCTCACTCGCTATGCGCTAAACCAACCCGTTTGACTTGGTCACCTCTCACATATCCTTCCATCATTTGCACTCATTTTCGCCAAACCGTGATCTTCAATATTGATCCCTCACTGATGTGGTGGATGGTAGATAATATATTTGATGAAATGTTTTAAGAGGGGTCATGTTGATATAGTTTCTTTCTTTTTTCTTTTTTTTTTTGGGCCAGATAAAAAAAAAAAAAGGAAAATCAGACCTGCAGGTTTGTTTAAGGCGGGCGGGAGCATTTCTCGCCATTCCCTAAAAATATAAGCTCACCTCCAATCCGGCCCATAACAGTCAAAATAAACCCATGTAACAGCATTGAGTTTAAACTTTGTCCAAGCCCAAATTTGTTTCAATAAATTCGGTGCAGTCGGCTAAGCGGAAAAGCGCGAAAGAGGCAATGAGCACTCGGCACCACCGTGGGGATTTCACCAGTGTCGACTCTGGAGACTTTGCCACTTCAAACCTTAAAAATTCACCTTTTCGAAGCAATTCAATTGTTTTTTCTGGTGAAAATTTACCTTCACTTCCCTTTGGAGAAAAGGTAACCTACGTTCTACTTTCTTTTTCGATGTATAATGGATTAGGAATCCTCACGCATCCGTTTATGTATTATCTCAAAATTTAGTTCGGTTAATCGTTATTTTATTTGGGTCTGTTAGATTTGATTTTTTTTTCTTTTCTTTTCAATTTTATATTATATATATATATATATATATATATATATATCTTTTGCCGTGCTTCTAAGCTTTTAGTGCAATTATTGCGGTAAATTATTAACTATTATATTATAATTTAGATTTAAGTTTAATCAGCCACCACAAGTTACTACCACTTCTTCTGAAAGTAAACGTTTATTTTATTTTTGGTTTAGAAGATGAGGAAAGTACTTTCAAAAGCTAATAATGTTGCACTAGAGTTTCCGTTGCAAGTTTTTTCCATAGGGACTATGTTTTGAATGGATATTTTCAGGTGAGAGGTTATATTGAGGATTGAAAAATGGGAGACAATGCAGCAGTATCAGCAAAGCTTGATTGAGCTTGAACATGAAGCTGAGCAACTTCTTTTAGTTCAAATATCAGGTAGTTCAATGCAAACAATTTCTGTTTTCTTAACATCATTTTCACATTTTTGTTTGAACTCCTATCTCTGTTTGGTTGCTAAAGAATATACCGCATTCTAAATAGTTCTTTTTGATAACTGAAGTTTATGCCTTTGGTTTCTTCGGAAAGCAATGAGAATAAGCTAAAAATGGAAGCCACTAGCAATTAAAGAGTTTTAAAGTAGGAAACAAAATACCAACAACACTTCCTTACATCTTGATGCGAGGGCATAAAGAAACAGTCATATATGTATGTCTGAGTATGATATTTGCATTTGGTCATGCCTAATTTTTATTTTGTTAGAAATTGTACCAGTGTGTAGCATAAGATACAATATATCTTCTCATTTCTTTGGTTCCCTTAGGCCACTGATGGATATTACGAATTCTTGGTGATGGAAACACAGTTGAAAATGATAAAGTCAGGAAGGGAAACAGGGAAGCACTCTCTGCACTAAGGCAAAGGGCTCGGACAACAAAAACAGGCATTCCATCGCCTTTTGAGTCAATAATGAAGGATATGATAGCCCCTGGAACTATGTCTTTGTGAAGGAGGTGTGTGCAAGCTGTGGCAACCATGACTCGGATGAGCACACATCGATGATGTTTCCAGGAGCTGATGTCTTTGCTAGGATTCCATTTCATGCTCATACCATTCTACAGACAGGTCCCTTCTACAACCATTTTGATTTGATGGAACTGTGCCTAAATTGGTTTACAGAAAATATTAATAAGAATCCCTTGAATGCCAGTTGATGATTAAATAAGAACTGTTGAATGTGGGGGTTTTTTTTTCCGGTTACTTATGAAATACTAAAGAGCTACGTAACAGTCTGCACAAGCTAGCTTTACATAGGAGTTCTTTAAAGCATTTAATTTTGAATGAGATTTGGTTTGCTAGTACATGATAATTGTCTGCAATAATTTCAACAACATAAAATTTGTTGATGCTTGGAAATGCTTGTTCATATAGACGAAGATCTAACTATGTAGGATGGGCTTGATTAATGATTTGTTAAGCATTTTGATTTTGAAAAGGGCTTGCACACTTGTCATGACATGGAAGACTGTTGGAATTTGAGAAGTTATTTGTATGATTAGTAACTGTCTAAACACTATTTGGAAGCAAATGAGTGTGGAGTTGATTAATCTAAGTATTAAGGTCCATCATGTTTGGAGATTTATTAGGGAACAATATGGAACCTTAATTTCCTTATGCAATCTTCATAGTCATCGGCATGATCCTTCTGTCCCAAAAGAAACAGTGAATAATCGTTTTTTATGAAATAAACATGCAAGGGAAGACATTGATCCCAACTCAAATATTTCTCTTCAGGGAACTCTAAAGGGATTTCTTTCTTTGATAACTGCTGTATATCATGTTGGCAATATAGGTCAAACCCTGTGTAGAGTCCTATTATTTTGTAGTTGAATGTTATTGCTATGTTTAGTATGCTAAACTGCACATTCTCTCATATAGTTATTTTATTTTTCTTCAACTTAGTTTGACAGTGAGTTCACTGAATTTTAATTTTGTTTAATGGCAGATCAAGCACAGGCTGACTTTGAAGCCAAAAAATTGCAAAGCTATATAAAGGAAAAGTCCTTTGTTATATCAGAAACTGGTGCCCTTGCTGACAAGATCAGTCCTGGTGTGCTCAGATCACTCGTAACCTTGACTGATAAATCAAAGTAAGGATGTCTGTGGAAGCAATAGTAATTAATCATTTTTCTCTACAATATGTGTTAGTTCTGAGGTTTAATTATAGGTTTAGCTCCACTTTCAACCTAGGAGAAAGGATTTAACTTAATCTCTTCATTTGAGTAACAGTTGCTAAATCTATGCTTACCATTTAGGTATTTTATGATTTCCGGAACTTTCCCGCTATATATGCAACCTGTAGGGCTCCCGTCGCAGAAATTTTCTTGGTTTAGGGATCGAGTGGTGATGGATGTGTTAGATATTGCTAAGTGTATATTTCTACATTTTAATGATAAAGCTGCTCCTTGCTTCGGCATTTTGTTCCCGTGGTCTTTGATTTACATTTGGACATTGAAGCAGCAGTCATTTGTTCCTCTATACTTGCATGTACATCATAAGCATACTTGAATGTATAGTTTCATAGGATACAACTCTGTTTTATGTTAAAGATTCATATGGATTTGGTTTCGTATGTCCAAAATATCCATGTAAATGTTTTTGTTGGATCCGAGATTAAAAATAATAGGTTTTAGCTTTTTCCTTTTTCCTTTTTCCTTTTTCCTCACCTTCACAACATTTTCTTCCTCCCACTTAATGAAGTGTCATAAAAGCTTGTTCTCTGGTTCAGGGACCATTTAATTGTGTATACTTTTAACTGAAAGTGTGGAAGTTTCGTGGTGACTGATCAAGCAATTGAAGATACCATGTAACATCATTGTCTCCTTGTTTTCATGTGGTCCAATTTTGGTAAATGATATGGACATGATCTTGAATAGCCCCTACAAAATTGTTCTTTGTTTGTTTTGGATGATCCATTCACACCCCTATCCAAGAAAACAAGGCAGAAAATTACTTAAAAAAAAAACTTCTCCCTCCCTTCCAAAACTAAGAATTGCTTAAGGATGTTTGATATAGAAAATTAAGTTATTAAACCAATAGTTAAGGTCAACCCAAAAAAAAAATCAGTGTTGGTTTTACAGGTCTCTTAACTCTTAATAAAGCATGGTGAGCTTTTTAAAATGTCACTGCATGTTTATGTACAGGGACCATGTGATGTTAAATATTCTTTTTTAACTTTGAGTTGCTTGCTTATAGGATGAATTGGGGTTTTCAGGAAACAATGATACTATCTTGAATACATCCATTGTTTTTTAAGTTCTGAGGTGGTAACTGACTTACGTACTATCAATCATCCAAAACTAGGAGATTAATGTTGTTTGCCTTTTTGTTTCACATAGAGGAATCTGCTTAACTTTCCTTACACAGTTTCACTAGTATGTGGCTGAGCAGGCGTCATTTTGAATATGACAAGATTACAAGGGATTGCAGCTTCCTCAATTTCTATGTTAAGAGAATTAATCGTGTTTTTCATGGTGAAAAAAACAGTAAAAGAGAGGTGAGTAAGTCCATAATACTTGAGCCGTCCAGAAACTGCATATGTTAATTCTTTCTGGAATGTGTCATAGCACACTGATTCCGTAGTAATAATTGGGACCGAAACTAGAGTGCCTAAAATTTACAATCTGATTCATCTTTTTCTTGAAAAAAATTACAACAGAAGATTGTGTAGTGATAAATAGTAGGCAGTTGTATTTATGCTTAGCTTCAAAATGATTTTAAAAAATAATTAGGGTTGGGGATGTTGGGTTAGGTTGAATCTCGCATGCTGTTAAAATAAATACAGGTATTGATGTACTCTGTTTCATTTCTCTCGGTATCGTTTAGTAGGTAATTTATGCGATGTTGACAATGCGGGCTGGTAAGGTAACGAGTCCAAATAATGAATGCAGTGTTGTTCTTCCTATACATACAACAAACTCTCTATTGGCAAAAAAATATTCATTCATTCAACAGCATCTGTTACCCATTGTACGGAGAAAAAATTTTAGTTCAAAATTCACAATACATATACGTTAATATATTTATTTCTATTTACTTACCTCAAAAAAAAAATGCCAAATTATACGACGAAACTGAGGTGGTTAGTCGTTAGTTACCTACCATTTTAAAAATCAAGAATTCGACTTCCCTACTTCTACTATTAAAATATTAATTCTTATAAATAAATAAAATTTAAAAAAAAGTGTCTGACTAAGTAGTAGACATTCCGTACAGGGAGTCAACGTCGTGTCAGCCTTTCACCAAATGCCACCAGACTTCCACTGTACTCATCTTTCACACTGTTTGGTTTTGGACTTATTGACCAGATCTCTGCGAAGTTCCTTCCCCCACGCGCTCTGCTCTACATACTCATAACTCGCTCTGCTTTTTACTTAAAATACGTAGGGGTATTTTCGTGACCAAGGGGAAGCCAACGTGGACTGGACAGTGTGGCTCTGTAGTCTGTACAAAGACATCAAAATTGTGGCTCCATCCTCCTTCCTCCACGTAAACACACCACTTGCATTAGCGGAATAATACATCGTACGCTGGTCGAGGATTTGATATCTGTTCTCCTCCTGTCTTCTAGTCCCTCCTTTTGATTTTATTTACAGTTACTGCCCCTTCCTTCCCATGTTTTCTGTGCTTTTGTTTTGTACCATTGCCCATGGCCCAAATAATTCATGACTTCATATTCGAGTCTTATGATACATTATCTAAGTTTTACATTTTTCCATTCGAATTTGAAAGTGCAGTATTTGCTAATCCAAGCATCGTTTGCAGATGTCTCAAATTGCATATATAAAAATGTAAAATCTTTTACTTTCAATGGAAGTGAATCAGCTTGAACGTACATGTAAATTCTCGGTTCTTCTAATTATAAATACATAAATTAAATGGTCGTAGAATTGCGTACTCGTACTTATAATGTAGATGTTGGGTGTGTAGCATTCATGTTCAAGATTAGATGTAATGATGGAGAACAACTGATGAGCGTAACAAATTAAGGTGACAAACTAACAAGGAGCATTTATTCTTGCACCAGCTAACAATATAATACTCTTGAAGAAAACATGTGACTAGAATAATGGAATGTCGTCGAGGCCTTCGCTAATAAAATTATCAACTGCTTTGACTTTATGATAATACCTGAGAAGATTTTGCTTAAATTCTCAAAAAGATCGACGCTGTAGAAATATAGCCTTTAAAATATAAAAAAAAATGCACGTATGTTATTTTAATAAATAATGAAGTGATTTATTAAAGTCGGGTCCTTTTCAAGGTATGGATAACTTTTGAATTTTGGGTTTAGCTTTTTTCTTAATTTTATAATAAAGACAGGATGTTAGAGAGAAAAAAATAAAAATAAAAATAAGGCAGTGAAGAAATTCATGTGTCCATGCATGATGAGCCGTCTGAGCAACTGATCAAAAAATTTAGGTAGTGGGCCCTTTAGTTTTTAAATAAGAATAACGCGTGGCATTATAGACCGATAGAGAAAAATCAAAACCACACGCTTTGTTGAAAAAGCAAATCAAGCATTCTTCCGTTGCTATTCCTAACTAGTTGGACGACGAAGAAGAATATAAATAAATGTGTAAACATCATGTGGGTAAAAGAGTAATTTCGGTTTCTACCCAGGGCCAATCACGTCTGCACAAGCCGCCTCCTTATGCTCACTCGCAGTGACAGCTCGCTTGGAAAAAGAGAGGTGGGGGGGGGGGGGGAGGCTGGGGCTATAGGTTTTTAAAGGGCTTTAAAGAGAGAAATGGGCTAAAGAGAAGACAGAGAAAAGATTAATGTACACGGCAAAACAGTGGAGAAAGGAACAGTTAAAACTCTGCAAATGGTAAGAAGTTAGGGTTTCGAAATTCGCATCCATTCCCTTCTTCACTGAGTTCCATACTGCCATCGGTGAGTTTAACTGCCTATCCAAAAACTCCCCAAACAACCAACATGTTTCCAAAAGCCATTCAAGCTTCTCAAAAAGCAAAAACTACCCGGAAAAATACCTTATTTTGAAATATCCAAGAAAAAGTCTCAGCTTTTCTTTCCTTAATAATAATAATAATAATAATCTCTTTTGAAAGCTCAAATTCCTCCGCAATTTCTTTTTCTTTCTGTCTCTTCTACATATTTTTTTCTAACTCTTATTATATATTATTCTTACTTGCTGTTTTGACAGATCAAAAGCACCCATCTTACCAGCAGCTAAACGACGTAGTTTTCTCGCCGGGAAAGTATGGTGGATTACGAATGGGGAAATCCGTCAACAATAATGCTTACTGGAGATGAACCAAATCAGGAATCAAACCAAACCCGCCAGATTTTCGACCATTACACCAACCCAAATTCCTTCAACGACGACAACAGCAACACTAACAACTACTTTTCTCAACCGGCCGGCCCCAATACTACCCTCTTCCATCACCACCAACAGCAGCATAATGTTCACTCTCTCTTTGACCCACGCGCATATAATAGTGCATCTGCCTACGCGCCGGCCGCCCATCATCACTCCATGCTGTCCATCGACGCCGTTTCGGCAGCTGCGGCAGCAGGCGGAGGAGGGTATTTTGTAATCCCTAAAACTGAGGAAGTTTCTAGACCCACTGACTTTGCTTCGAGGATTGGGTTGAATTTGGGTGGAAGGACTTATTTCTCTTCTGCTGACGATGATTTCGTCACCCGTCTCTACCGTCGGCCCAGACCGGGCGAACCCGGTTCGTCTAACATTCCCAGATGCCAAGCCGAAGGTTGCAATGCCGATCTGACACACGCCAAGCATTACCATCGTCGCCACAAGGTCTGTGAGTTTCACTCCAAGGCGTCCACAGTCATCGCCGCCGGGTTAACTCAGCGATTTTGCCAGCAGTGCAGCAGGTTTTTAATTTGACAAAAATACCCTCCCCATGCATTCACATTTTCCGTATTAGTTCTCGCAAAATAAAAGGGATCATCGCAGTGTCTGTCTTAAGCTGATAAATGATGATGATTTTATCGCAGTGATCCCGAGGGCATTTGAGTCCGTAAAAGTTCCCAGTGTTTTCCGTTTACGTACTGTTTCTTCTGCTTCCCACTATTATTGAACAGATTTAACTAAATTATTAGAAAGAATATACCGAAAACACCCCCTACATGCATTCATATTTTTACAGGCACCAAAATTTGCAAACAGTCGATTTCTTCACTATTCCTTTCTGGTGAAGACGGTTGTGATATTTTGGAATATGACGGGAACGCCCCTGGAATTATTTCGTGGAGCTAATCATTAGTTTTCCGTACATGGGGAAATCCCGAGGGCAGTCTCGTCTGTGAAATTAACATGATCTTGTCGCCATAATACTTTCCATTTACGTACTGTTTGTTTGGCTTCTTATAATAGTGTTTGATAATTTCTGAATTATTTAACTTAAACGCGAAATCAAAACAGATTCCATCTTCTTTCGGAATTCGATAACGGAAAACGCAGTTGCAGAAAGCGATTGGCTGATCACAATCGTCGCAGGCGAAAATCTCAGCAGCAGCAGCAGCCCGCTCAAGATAATCAGAAGTCTCATCAGCTTGAAAGCGCTCGCAATTCCCCGTCTGAAAATCTCGCAAGTAAGTCTTGTCTAATTTCCAAAATAGCTAGCTATAGTTGCTGTTAATTATACTTGATCAATAACCTATTGTTGGTTTTTAATTTTTATTATATTTCTTTTTTGGGGGGGGATTTTCCAGAGTCACCACCGGATTCAGGAACTCACTCGTCGTCGTCGGTCACGGTAGCTGTGTCACCGCCGCGAATGTCATTGGATTGCTTCAGGCAAAAACCATATCAAGCAACTGCTTCGTCTTCAGCATCATCAAGCTCACTTTTTTTCTCTAGTGGGTAACTAATATCAACGAAATTAGCTAGCTTAGTTTCAATTAAATAACATAGCGAACTGCTGTTTACTTTTCTTTTTCCCTGAATTTGAATGTTAATGTTAATTCACTCGTAAATTGGTGCTGTAATTACATGATAATTTAAGTACTAATCGGCATCATGCATGCATAACATCGTTGAGTGTTTGTAATTTTTTCACTGGACTTAAATTTGAAATGTGAATCAAACACGGGATCGAGTTGGATTTTTCCCATACAAGAGTCTGTTTGGGTTCAGGGATAGTGTTGAAAGGCACGTGTGTGCAGGTTTCTATTTCATTTCGGGCATAGCATTATTAAACTTTTGTCTGGTCCTGGAATTTTCCGAGAAAATGCGGTAAAAATTAAAAGGATAGCAGTGAAAAAGATGAAAATGACTACGTACCTAGTACGAGTTTACAGGGAAAATTGAAGGAAGAGAAGATACAGCAGTGATGCTGTCTCCTATATGGAGGCTGTACTAAGCTAAGTCATAATTGAAAAAAAGAATCAATCAGATCAAATAATGTTTTTCGATCTGTAACTCATTGTGCTATCCTCGTGGCCGTTTTTCGTACGTCACTTTGAGACTTCGAAGGAGTTAAAAAGTCTTAATAGATAATGGTTAACGGAAGCCATAGGTTAAGCTTGGGTTTAGGTTTTGGGTTTAGGTTTCGGCTTAGGGTTAGGCTTAGGCTAGCTCCACCTAAAACATTGCTAGGTGGGTTGGGTTATATACATGCTTTGCGAAATGACTATTTGATTCTTTGGGTTTAATTAATTACTAGGCAGTAGTCTATTACAATCCTCCCACCCCCTTTCTTAATTAGCAGTGTAACGAAGATGTCGAGAAACAAACTATACATTAGCTTGCTTGTTCAATTATAACCATTTAAAATAATATATTACGCAACATAACTGTTGTATGTAAGATTGAGTGGGATTTCTTGTTTTCCGAAAAAAAGAAATTTTTTTTGCATAAAATACATCTTATTTTTTTAATATTAGATCGAAGAAGTAAATAATTTTTTATTTAATTTGTACAAAGAAAATTTCAATTTCATTTTTTTTATTAATTTAAGAGAATGGTAATCACTTCTTGTCGATAAAAAAATAATAAAATAAAATAAAATAATCATCGTATTTATCTCATCCTTTCTTTTTAAGTTTTAAACACTAGAATAAGTAAAATTACTTGGATTCTTATCTTTACAAAAAAGAAAGAAAATCAGAATGAAAACGAGATAAAAAGAGAAATGGCAACAAGAATACCGTGCACTAAGAACTTGTTCTTGTTGTTGTAATTAAGTGTCAATTGATAGGGTACTAGTGGGTTAGTCATGATGTCATCAAGACCAAAAATAAAGTTTCAACCTTTTTTCCCAGCTAATGATGATCGATAATTATAGAGGATAGCGATGCTGAAATCTTATGTTGGTTTGTTTTAAAATCTTCTTAGATACTCCATCCATTTTATTTTGATTTTTAAATTTATTCTTCCTTTTTTTTTTTTTTTTCATTTCGAAAATTATACACTCACCGATCATATTCAGATAGATAGATAGATAGATAGATAGATGGATAGATAGAGATACGCATGCTTTTTGTTAACTTGGAAGCCTCCTTGAACCTTCGAGGAAATTAAGTAGTGGGGTCAGCTTGTTTTTTAGTTCTCCTGTCTACTTTTAACTAATATTTTATTATTCTTAATGTGTGCTAGCTATCCACATCTTACAATGTTGACTAAAACATAGGTATTTGCTAGTGGTTGCTTGCAACTTCATTTAAAATATTTTATTCTTGGATGTGGCCTACGTGTAAATTGATTTTTAGCCGTGGTTAAAATATTTATAATATCACCAGACACCAATGTTATATCACTGTTACTGTTTTCCATGATCGCGATGATGAGAGTATATATATATATAAAGAGGTAATTACATAGAATACACGCTTAAGTACATCAATTTTATATTTATATACTTTTAATATTTTCAGAAACATGTATAACTGTAAAAATATTTAAGAAATACACGATTTCGTTTAAAAATAATTGTGAATTTAAAATTACCTTTTTATCCATCTCAAATATATATGGAGTCGACTCGATGACTTAACCCTTGTTTCAACCACAATTTGTTGTTGTGCATCAACCGAACAATATGTGGATACTTTACATGGATTGGTCTGAACTCTGAACGAATATTGTATACATATATAAAATTTTGGTTATCATAAGAATTTGTCAATATTTCAATCAATTATGGGTGTTTCCATTAGACCCATTAATCTTGCAGACAAATACGCGCGCGCGCGCGTGTGTGTATACATATAACACGGCGAATTGTAAATTGAATTTTCAAAATTAACGATGAACATGATCGGAGAGATGTGAAAATTAGGTTGGAATTGTGCATGCATACGACTCACCTAACTTCCGCTGCAAAATTAATAATGTTAATACATGAAATATATAATAATGATAACACATATAATAGTAATCACGTTGATTTACAGAATTGCTGCTGCAGTATTAATTAATGCAACCCCGCCCATTCCATTGTTTGGAAAGGCCACGTGTCTCCTCTTTTTTACATCTTTCGACTAGTAAATTTTTGTCGGAAGAGCAGCCTACCCTCCACCACACACGGTAATTATCCATCAGCTAGCTAGCTAGCTAGCTAGCTAGCATTAGGAGATAACTAATCTTAATTGTTGAGATTCTAATCATCCCTGCAAATTCCTCTTCGGTCGGAATCCAACCCGCCGGTCCAGGAACGAATTCGCTGAGTTGTTGGAAACCGAACAGAACAGAACATAACTGATCTGAGCAGCGGTCCGTTGGATTCAAACTAATCAAATCATAGAACCCCCATAAATTATATACTTGTTTTGGGGTGTAATTTCCTTTCACAAAATAATTTTCAATTTTCAAATATAGCTAAAGATTATGGCAAAAACATACGTTAAAGAATTATAACTGAAAAGCTTGATATTAGAAGAAAAAAGAAAAAGAAGAAGAATTAAAATCCAAAATTGCTGCCTTCTTTTCCTTCAATCTTGTTCTCAGAAAAAGGTCTATATGAAAGGTACAGATGCCTCATTGACCACATGCAGCAATTTACCCAGTTCCCCATAATCCCAATTTCTTTAAGTACCATTTTATTATTATCAACAAAACATGTTTATTTGTTGTGGGTCCCAAAGGATGGCGGACATCATTTTCCATCTCATTACTACGAAGGCCTAACTCTCTGCTCAGATCATCATCACACTTTGCGAAGGGCCAGAAGACAAATAATAACAGTTTTTTTTTTTTTTTAAAGACAAAAATAAAAATGAAAAAAGGGTTGGGGCCCAGAAACATTAAATGCAACTACTAACTCGACTGCAACAGTTGATAGAGAAATACTTTACAAAGGGGTTTGCACGTGGAGAGTTTTTTCATTAGGTTCAACAGACAACCAAAGTGGGGTCCGCATTTCGATATGAAGTTGATTTGGTTTTGGAGTTGCAGAGCAGGTTCACGGGCAAAGCGATGAACGTGGCCATATTGTCCTTTCCTTTCCGTTGTGTCTGTGGGGACTTGCCTTCCCCCTCCCCTCCCCTCCCCTCCCCTACAATTTTTGTACACAATTGAGTTCTTAGCCTTAGATATTTTCTGTTCTTTTACATTAAATTAAAATAATGGGAAATTTTTATGATCTTTTAATTAAAATATAAATAAAATAGTTATATTATACCCAATGTAAGATCCTATTATATAATCTTCTTACATCAGTTTGCACTGAAAAAATTTATGTACCTACAAATTCTACTTTACAAATTAAGCTTATATGGATGTTGTTCTTTTAAGGTTTTATTAAAGAGTAAAGTTCATTATCACCCCCTTCAATTGTAATTAATTGTTTTTTCTCACTTCTATAATCAATTGGCCTTGTTTATCAGGGCTTGTTAAAAAAAATAACAGAAAATTATATGTAGTATAAGCTTTATTTAATGCAGAAATAAACTAAATGACAGTAAGATATTACGTACTCAGTAAGCCAATTATGTTAACGAAAAAACATACTTATTATTTTATTTTTTTATCATTTTTAATATTAACTAATGTATTTTATCGTAAAGAAAATTTTTCACATAATTCTTTTAAGGATTGTCGAAATTACAAAAATCAATATATGACATAATTTACAAATATCTCTCCTACAATTTAATAAATACTAACTTTCAATTTTATTGGAAGGTAATAAAGATATTTTAATATGAACAAAGCTACTACTATACTCAACCTTGTCTGTATTTACCTTTTTATAGACAATTAACTCTCTCTCGCTAGAAATATACACACACAAATTGTAAAGGATTGATTTTTTTTTTTTTATAAAATGCATTTCGTTAGAGAAAATTTGGAGACTATATAAAAAATAAAAAAACAAATGCAACAACATATTTCTTTCTATTCGTTTTTCTTCTAAATAAATATATAAACTTTGATTCAGGTAATTCAGTTGGACCAGACTTGCAAAGGCAAGCTTAGAGAGAGAAGAAGAGGGTTAAATGAAAAAAAAAAAAAAAAAAAAGCACATCCAAAATAGATCTCATTTTCATCACTATTTCAAAACTCTCCCTCCCTCCCTTTCAAAAGAGAGAAAATATTTTTTTCATAAAAAATTATACGGACTCTTTGGATTTTCATTCTTTCTTTGACTTAATCAAAGTTTCACAGAGAAAATAAGAAAGCAATGAACCTTCCTATCTCCTTCCCTATTTAATCTTTTCCTATCCGTTTTCTTTTCTTTGTTTTTATCTCACCCTAGCTAATTCTTATTTATCATCAACCTATTTTTTTTTTCTCTCCTCCCTTCCAAATCTCTCTCCTTTTGGATAGCTTTTCCCTTTTGGGTTTTTGGATTTGATCAAATATGTTTTTATTTTTTGTTGATTTAGACTTTGTTGGATTCTATTCATGACTTTTTGGGTTTTCTTAATTTGATGTGTTATACTTTATTTTTTGATAGTTAGAATTAAAAAAATTGTAACTTTGGATCTTATGTTGTTAAAAAAAAAATAGTAAGATCGAATAAAAAATGAGTTTAAAAGTTAATTTTGGTAAGAAAAGATTAATGATTCATTTAATACAATTTTTCAAATAGAATTTTTTAGAGTAGAACTTTTATCCGTAGAGATTTCAATAAAAATTTGTTAATTATTTGGTTATCACAAATAAAATTTTAAAAAATTTGAGTAATTATTTTATTAAATAAATTTTTAATACTTTATTTTTAAAAAATAACTTATAATTTTTAAAATAAAGTAAGGATATTTTAAATATTTTGACTTTTGAAAAAGTTAGGGAAGTTTTACTGTAAAAAATTCAAATTTTTGACTTCTTTCAATAAAACAAAAACAGTTTTTTTTTAATTCTCCAAAACGTTTCTTCAATATCAACTAAAAGACATCAAAATATTTAAAAATACTTTTTACCATTAAAAAAATCTTTTTGATCAATAAAAAAGTTAAACCAAACAAGCATTAATTCTAAAATGATTTTGTAATATTAAAAAAGCTTAATTAAATTAGAATTAACCCTAGTAGGTATGTTGTCTGCTATTAAATTGGTTTTGATTAAGCATTTAAAATATTTTTAATTAACTTCTTAATAATGAATGAAACCTTTGAAATTTTATTAATTGAGCATCAAAATAAACAAGAAAATTGATTTTAGGGGCAAAATTGATATTTTATCTAAAAATATAAGTTAACAAACAAACAAAAAATGAGTTTTTATTTTTTCTGTGAATTACATCATGTTTTTTTCTCTACACGTGTTTTTGACAAACCTCAAAGAAGGTGCATGAAAATAAAGAATGAAAACGCATTTCGATCATTTATAAGTAATTAGTTTCTACCTGATGGTTCAAGCCTGACGGGGACTTATTGTTTATAAGTGATGGAAGTATATACTTATTTGTTATTTGTTTGAAATGTAGGGACCTATCGGATATACGCCAAAGAAAATTAGATAAGAGTTGAGGTGCAGACTTTGTGCAACAGAATTTGAACCTGCTCAGTGCTCGCATATCAGAACATAAATAATTGAAGATGGTCATAGGTTAACAAGCACATTAAATTATTAGGAGAGTAGTAGCGAGACAACATCAAAAGACGTTTTAACTTTTTTTTTCTTTATTTTGAAGGATATCTTGAATTAGAGTGGCAAAATGTTGAGTTCATAAATGATAATATTTGCTACGAGACCCGAACGACAAGTGAGCGATCTTGAAACTCGCGAGTTTTGGGTCCAAGCAGGAATTTTCTGCAAATGAAGAAGACAGCTTAATCTTTGATATAAAATTGCAGACAATTGCATGCGCATTCATACGTCGATCGACATTAATTAATATTGATTTCAATCAATCACATCCCTTAATTTTCCTTCGAAATTTTATTTTTCAAACGATTGTTGACCAAATTACACAAGGTTATCATAAAATTGCATGAATTTCTGATATGCTGCTACTTACCAATTAATGCTTGTGAAAGTGACAGAAGAGAGAGTCGGTGAACATGACATTCATTATGAATTTTGTAATTATAATTGTTTCAGTGCAATGAAGAATGGCACCCCTCAATTATTTGTTGGTTTCATTTTCCACGCATATGACTGCCAAATTTTATTTGCTTGCTAAACTATTCAGCCTTTAAAGTTTTGAAACACGAAAATAAATAATCAAACAAAAAGAATCCCATACTATTTTCAGTTTTAATTTCGTCCTATCATCCTTTTGCCTTTTGAATTCTGTGGCTGTGCCTTAATTTCTACACGCTAGCTGGTATGGGCCTATATATATATATATATATATATAAATAAACGTCCTTGCAAGTAAATGTCAATGTAAAATCTTTTTCCCTTTCACAATTTTAATTCTGTGCATGCACTTCAAGGATCAAACAAACAGATATAGTTCCGTGAATAAGTCGGGATGTTTATTTTCTCGTGGGTGGGCTTCTCTATTTCCTTGTAATATTAGAGATGTGTGTACGATTTTACGCTTATTTTATTACAGAAGACTTGGCATATTTTTCGGACTGCAACAGGGAGAGAAACTGGACATGTAAGTAAAGTATTTACTCACATAGGGATAAAGGGCTAAGATTATATCTATATAATAATTAATGATAAATTCTTCCTGAGTTCAAAGATTAAATTATTTTTTCTTTTACATACAACTTATATTTGATGGTTGAATGAAACAATAAGTGTTCTCATCAGTTAAATGATGAACCAAGCTTACAGTTTGATTAATAATACATAATCACGTGACAAATATAAGGAGAGCGAGTAGCTAATTAATTAAATTATCCTCATCAAACTAAATTAATTTAAATGATCATAATTACATTACAATCCACAAAGTTTTCTCTTTTATTTCTTCAAGCTACATTCTCTCCCTCCAACGAGCTCCAAAGTTCAGAACATTCTTCTTCTTCTTCCTTGTGAGCTTTCCCTCTCATTGACAGATATCCAAATTCCCCGCTCGGCGCTTGCATTAAGTCCAGAGTTACATGTGTGCTTGTTTCTTGATATCCGACCCAGCTTCGCTGCTGATTGTTTGTCAAAGAATTGGGGCCAGCAGTTTGATGAGGATCCTCAGCTACATGGTGCAAATGCAAATCACGGTCAAGTATAAGATGCCTCGCAAGTATGGCGGCACGGTTTTCGGCAATGAGCTCGTGCAGTGCAGCACTGCATCTTGAAGATAGATCCGGAGAAGAAACCCAAGAGTCGGCGGCAGCTTTCGATGACAGAAGAGAGAGAGCACGTCCTGCTTCCGATCGAAAACTCCCACTCATCAACTTGTTACCTGCTGAAAATCGTCAAAACAAACTTGCTATTTACACGTTCTTTCAGCTTTCTGAGTTCACAATAAATATATTCTAAATCAATTAAGTGGCTTAATTGCTACATCATAATTCACATAATAAAAATATATATGTCAAAGTTGATATTACCATTGATATATAGCAAAACCAAGACGGTCATATGAACTATCAGAACACAAATCTCATCCACAATTCAACCCAATTCATTTGTCATCGGATTCAAAGCTAAAAAAAATTCATACATGATTTTTCAATTTGGCGTTGCGGGTGATTAAGAATTAATATTTATCATATGTACGTACGTAGTCAGGATCAATGAGCTGCTTTATTGCAAATAATACAACCACGGTACTCTTTAAGATTTCAATTTTATATCTGAAAGGGAAAACCAATTACATAATTAATCCTCGTATGGCACACGTACAGATCAATTAGAAACAACCATGGAAAATATATATATGTGCAAAGAAAGATATCAGGGTTTATTTTTACACAAGTAAATTATTTGAATGGATGATGGAAACCCACCGTATATCGATCAAGCGCTTATGTTATTCAGTACATAAGTGAATGAATTTAAAGCTAAAAAAATGAGAGATCATTGAAGCTAAATCTAACTTATGAATCTCAAACGAATGTGTAGAGCAAGTAATGATCAGTTTCTGCATTCAGTAACCAACTAAAGAAACTTGAAAGCGCCTCATTGAACGTAAATATGAAACCTTATGAAACATTAATACTGTCTGTGTATTCTTGAAGGCAAATTGAACTGCAGGTTGGCTTATTCTTGTTCATTGATCGAATGCATGCGTGGTTGTAAGTCCTGTTTGGTCCGTAAAATAGAGTTATATTAGGACTTAATTAATTTGTCAAATTAACCTATATATTCATATATATAATGAGAATACTATGTTTGATTCTTTTGTCTTACAGAGAATAAATTGCAACATTGATCAAAACTCAATCGGCAGACTTTACAACACTTCTCCTTAAGTCTTTAAATGATACTACCTAGCTAGCAATTCTGATAGCGGTGCACTATGAATCAATCCATCACGGAATGGATACAGATTTATGCAGCTTATCTGTTTAATTTCCCAAATAAATAAAATTTGGGACATGGCCAGGAATTTTAATTTAGACTCTAACCGAATGTATTTCTGAGAGTAAGTAGGTGGGCAACCAAAAGCCAGATGAGCATCTAATAAGAATCTTTCAGTAGTACTGTAAGAGATCAGAAAATCTGAAAGGAACTTTGAATGCTGAAAGTAGTCCCTTTTAATTTTCAAGTGCACCATGGGACAATTAATATAGCTACGTACCAAAATAAAATAAATAAATAAAAAAAAAAACACTATCTCACTTCCCTACTTATAATGAACTTAAAACGATCGAACCTTGCGTTACGTGTAGAATATTAGTGGTGGGACATTTCACTGACCATCAAAACTGATGCTAGGCTTTAGATAGCATTTCGCAGAACTTACTACACTACTCTTAAGAGAGATGTCCATTCTTTGACAACTCTAAGTGCAAAACTGGAATTAAATCAGTAACTACATTTCTGATGCTTCATTCATTTTCTATTATATAAATTTTTATCCCACTGTGATTTTAAAAACAGCATACTTCAATACTAAACTAAGTCTACAAGGAGCTAGCACTCGGTTAATACCGATTGTGGCTGTGGTGTTTTTTCATATTCACACTTTAGCTAATGGTTTTCAAATTTTGTTTGTTTGAAACATACAAAACTTAACCTATTCGAGTTGTTTTAAAGGCAAAAATCCTAGGAAAAAGCAGGAGAGAATTAATAACTAAAAGGAAAGAAAATGAAACTTGAAACTTGCGATTCAATTGTCAAAAATTGAAATGCATGATAAACCGTGCAGGTTATATATATATTTCTAGGAGACAGACACTCTTTTGAAAATCTAATTTGAACGTATAATTAATTAAGTATTTAACTTGAACAGATTCTCCGAAGAAAACAGGATATATATCCCAAGAAATAAAGCCATGCCCATCTTGGAAAAGTACAATTATCATCTCTAGGTACAATTTTAATAATAATAATCATAATGTCACATGCAATTTATGCTACGAAAATATGAATAAAAAAATTCATATAAATCTCTTAATTAAACAAAGATAAAATAAAAAACCAAATTAATTACCTTGAGAAGAGTTCCTGGAAAGAGAATCGTGAGAGCTCTTTCTTCTGCGCTCATTGTGACCTGCCAATCTCCTTCTGCAACTTCTCTTCGAGTCGTCAAATTCTGACATCACATGAAACCTACATCCATATACCCATTTCCCACCCATCAACGAATTAGCTTTCCTTTTTTTTTTCTTTTTGAATTATTATCTGTTATTTCTAATGTAATAATATGCAAGAAAATCAAGAATTCGAATCTCTCAATTTGTAATTTTTCTTCTATTTATATATTAAAGCGGGGAACAAATCATTAGAAGAAATATTTGCACTGTAATTGAAGGATACCAAGCAATACAGCAGAGAGATGATAAAGTTACCCTTACCTACTACACTGTTGACAGAACCGTTGTTCTAATCCTAGAACCACTGCCTTGGGAGCTTTTGAGTGCATCTCGCAGACTTTATGCCTTCTGTGATATTCCTTAGCGTTGATCAACGCCATGTGGCACCCCTCAACTTGACACCTAGGCACCGCCGCCGTGGAACTCACCAAAACAGGAGATGACGAGGGACCCACACCGGCTCCAAAGCTGTAGTAGGGTTTACCTTTCTTAACCATAGAAAAACAGGCCACTTGTCGGTCAGCTAGTGCGGTAGCATCCTCGAAATAGTGTCTCTTGCCGAGCTTCAAACACATGAGATGCGGATCAGGGTGCAAGTTTGACCCGTCGCCGGCGTAGAGAGACTGGCTGTGGTGTTGATGATGATGATGTAAACTGTGAGGACACAAGAGTGCGGGTGATGTATTTGCGTCTGAATGCGTGATGTGAGTAGTTTCTCCCTCCGCAGTCGTGGCGGTGTACATATTGCTACTGTTACCGAAATCAAATCGTGAATGATTAAGCGCCCACATGTTTTCCCACGCATGATTGTTATTGTTGGTGCTCGACTGCCCTCTATCGTCGTTGCTGAGAATGCTAATGAACATGTTCCCGCCATTTTCCATCTCTCGCTAATAAATTTTGCAGCAAGTTTCTTTTCCGATTGCTCGATACCAACTACTTTTGATGGATTTTTCAACAGTGCATATAAGTAGAGATTTTGCTGCTTGCAAATTCTTGGTTTTAACTAATGATAACGTGAACAGAAGAGAGAAAGAGGAGCAAAGAGTGAGGGCTTTTAGAGGCCAGGAGAAGCTGAAAAACTGCAGTATGGCTTACAGTGGGAGAGAATAGAGAAGAAGGATGTGGCACGTGAGAGGTAGAGAAGATAGGCACGTGCGAAGATTGCAATATTGCATGGACTGAAGCTGAACTGTGTTGATTAGAAGAATCAGCTTTGAGGCTGTGGAGTACTGCAATAAGTAAGAGGGAAAAAAAAAAGAGTGATAAGACTCGAGAAAATCAGAGAGATCACCAGAGGAAGCTAAGCTTTTTCTTTTATTTATGCAATTATGCTAAAGGTGTCGTCTATTACAAAGAGGCCAGGATGAATAAGACGTAGTAGTACACACGCAGCTAACTGGTCGTGTGCTACACTGTCCCATCACAGCTAATTTGCATGCATTTTCCACGTAAAATTTCATTTGAATCTTATAGTTCTAACTGTTACGTACTGCTAATCTTGCATGAATCAGGGCGTGTTGCCCACTCACCTATACGGCTCGTGAGTGTAATATTCTTATTCCACCTCCAAATCTATGTAGAATCGCTTGCCCAGACAAGGAATTTCTTCCTAATATTCCTCTTTCCTCTAGTTCATATTTTATCCACATTTTCATCCCTATTTTAAATGCCATTTCAAGCTGGGATTCGGGGCCCAGTTATCGAGCACGATCAATTTACAGCCACCCGATTTTGAGAGCATTGATCCTGATCCATGTGTGGATATGCTTAAAAAGGAAGGACTCTCATTCTTCTGTTAATTGTTCCGTGGGTTTTATAATTGTTGTATGGTGAAGAAAAATTTAAGAAATCAAATTTAAACAGGAAAATCTATCATAATAATACGTTATAGTTTCATATTAAGTTTTCAAAAAATGGAGTCAATGAATTAGAATCTCTCGAGTCTATTTTGAGAGGCTTACAGTTAACCCCCAAAACCGACACACAAATAGGTAAAGACGAAATTTTATCAGTGTAAAAGAAGAAGATATTTCTTTTTTGCTTTTTCTTGTCAATAAATAAAGTGGTGTTTTAGTATTAATAATTTTTATTTATTTATTTTATGCTTGTGACAATGCGTCCATTATTCAACATTTAATGCAACACAGACTGTAAAGTATAGGAAACAGTGTTAAATAAAGGGGAAGCCATACACGTGTCTCGAAATGGGCACCACATAATTAAAGATCTCCCCAAAGATTGACCAGATTAGGTTGATTGTGACCACTCCTTCTCCTTGCCATGCTCTTTGATTGGTAAGAAAAATAGGAAACAGGTAGATGCATTATTTTTCTGGAAATAAATGGTAAAAACCAACACCTGCGTCCAATTAGTAAATGCATTACTACTCCTTCCCTCTCGGTAAAATATCGCGCTCTCTGGCACACGACCTACAACAGCCTGCGTCCAATTAGTAGAAAGTCCTGCCACCATCTCAATCACTAGCCCCTTTGCTTGTAGTAAAATGGTAAAAACAATTTCATATCAAACAAAAGAAGAAAAAGAAAAAGTTTACCATTAACTCACGCGCCCATGTAATTAACAGCGGTTTCTGCAATTATTTTTAGTGATTCTGCAGAGCTATTAATTAAGGCGCATTTATATATACTTTGGTATAATATTAATTACTTGCTCAAGAAATGAACAACGACGACGAGGTCTTCTGAGCGGTTTTCTCTGTTGTTGTTTTCATAACGGGCTCTCCTCAGTCGTCAATACGATCGGCGACCTTTTAAATACCGCAAAAGAGAAAAGGAAACACTTTTTATGATAGGGAAGGTACGTAGAGTGAAGAATCTATATATGTTACAGTTTTTTAATAATTTTTACTTTAAATTATGGTAATATGATCATTTACATTATTTAGTTATTTAATAATGTTTAGGGTCTTATGTGGTTACAAAGTTCACATAAAGCCTGCATTTCTTTGCTATTGCCGACTTTCTCTGGTAAGTATCATAAAGACGTATCATTAAAAGTGACTGAGGTCCGATCTATCGTGCTTCGTCATTGAGTATCCGAAGAACGTGGGACCCACAATGATAAATAAAATGCCTGCCACGTGTACGGCTATTATGAACCAACTTGATGTAGTAGAGCATCTTTGGTTATTAATTAGTCGGAACCAGAAAGCTTTAATTATTTTCGTGGAATAAAAGAAGATAGTGATTATAATAATAATAATAATAATAATAATAATAATAATAATAATAATAATGCTCTACAGAACAGTCTTTTAACATAAAACAACGGAGTTCCTAAAAGGCAGGGAGAAAGATAAAAGGAAAAGGAAAATATTTAATAAATAAATAAACTCTCACTCTGTACTTCGTCTATTAGGTGTTTGACACGTGCACGTCAGCGAACTCGGGTTCCCAAAATCCCATCCCGTACTAAACAGACTTCGCTCGTAGAGCAAACTGAAGAGACATAGCAACTCTGAAACTACATTGTTTCTTTTAATGAAACACGCTATAAGATTACAAAAGAAAAGAAAAGAAAAGGAAGAATAGAGGGGACCATTTATAATATGCTTCAGTCTTTGTAAATTTGGCCTTAAACCTAGGGAAGATACGTCATCATAATTAGCTTATCAATCTTTAGATCCCTAGGAATATACATGATACATCACTCAAACGGTTTGCCCCACTATTTTAAAAAAAATAATATGAAATTTGTACAATTAAATGGAACGGATACTTAAAATTATAATTAAAGAGTTAAAAAGGTTATATATATGTGCGGGCGGTAAATTTTAAAGAAAAAAAATGAGTCTGAGGAAAGATGGTATCGATTCAAGAAGTCCAATCAAGCTGAGTCAGGATGGGACCAATCTCAGCGGAAGTGTGATTCATTCATTCATAAAAGTTGAAATGAACAACTGGATTTCGACCATTTATTTATGGGGCCTCGTCTTCACTGTCAACTTCCATGAAATTAAATAAAACAAATTCTCGAATAATTCATTTCCATTCAACATTTCTTACTTGAGCCTGACACTGCAAATTTGTCATGAACAATCATCTCGACCCTCCGTCGGGGCCCTCTAACAATGCAAGTTTTTCGAAGCTCGACCCTCTTCACCAGAACTTGTTTGGGACGGGCCATTATTATGTTTCGAGCGAGCCTGTAGCTCTCGAGTTTGGGCTTCCATGGCCCAAAATCTCTCCGCAGTGAGTGGGCACAACCCGAATATGCTTTATTTTTCTACTTTTCATTTAGCTTGATTGACGATGGATGAGTTCACGCATGATTCCACGAAATTATGTAATAGGAGAACCCATTTACACGCTCTACCCAAAAGACATTTTGTTCTATATTCTATCTACTTTAACCGTGCAACATGACATCACCAATTCCCATTCCCAACACTCTGATGGGCATATGATAATTTTCGTTCATTGAGATTTACTCTTGATTATCTTTTCCGAGTATATCGCATGCTTCCCTCGCCTTCTTTTAGTGGAAGCTATGAATTGTCAAAATTGTCGGCCCGCCCTCGCGTTTATTGCCGTTAGAATTCAGTTAATTGAATTAAATATGCTAATTAATTAATCAATAATTCAAAAAGTTGTAATAAGGGGATCATGCTATAGTTTATTATCTCCATTCTCCATACATAAAGGTGGGCAAAAAGATTTTCACCGTATTATTTAATAATGTTGTATCACGTGTATATCTATTTATATAAATTAACTGCTAAACTATGAGTTATTAATGGATGACATTGTAGAATGGAAGTCGTCAATCCCAAATTTTAAGTAATGGGATATGTTTTCTTTTAGCCTTTTTAGTTATTGGGCAATACTATCGAGTGATCGTGGTTAATTTTCTCCGACTTCATTTTCGCTTTTTGGATTAATATCAAATTCCTCTTTTCAGTTTTTGAGTTATATCAATTACATAAAGAGTTTAAAAAATATATCAAAAACTTCTCTTTAACTGTTAGTTAACTAACCTCAAATAATATATTTATTAAAACGTCATTCATTTTTAAATTTTATGTTAATTAATTGTAAAGTTATTTTAATCTCAAAGATTTGGTATAATACTCTTATAAGTGTTAATAATTTTAAAATCACTTTTAAAAGTCTTAATTTATCGTAACATAAAATGATCTTTAAACTCCTATATAATGATAACTATTTAAAAAAGAACTAATAAAACTATAAAATTTGATCAAATATAAATATTTATGTAAAATAACAATATTATTTTTAATAACATATTAATAAAATAACTATATTACAGTTATTTATAAGAAATTAGATAAAAATAAATTACACATTCGCAATTATTATAAATTAAATAAAAATAATTAATATTTTAGATTTATAAATTTTATTTATTTTACGACATATATAATAAATATTTATGATTATAATGTAATTTAAATAAAATATGTGTATACATATTTAAAATGTAAATAAAAAAATAAAAATAAATATCAATGAAAATGGATAATAATCATATAAGGATAAAATATAATATATTTATGCAAAATATGTTAATTAAATAAATATTATTATTATTTTAATCATATATTAATAAAATAATTATTTAAAAAATCTAATTATTTAAGAAAATAACTAATACATTTTTAAAATAGTATTGTTAGCTATTTTTCTTAAATAATAATTATTAAATAGGGGTATAATTATTAAATTATGATAAATTGAGACTTTAAAAGTATTTTAAAAATTATTAACATTTATAAGGATATTAGACAAAAAATTTAGGATTAAAATAATTTTACAATTAATTAAATAACATAAAATTTAAAAATGAAAGGTATTTTAATAAATATATTATTTAAAATTAGTTTATTAATGATTAAGAAGAAATTTTTAATATATTTTTAAAATTTTTTATCTAATTAATACAATATCAAAATTTAAGAGAAGAATTTGATAATAAGCCTGCGCTTTGCTTAAAAGGGCTGGTCGATATCTAATCTGTTTAGGTCGGAAATAGCTATCACCTTTTTTCTGTTTGGATAACAGGAAACTGTTAGAAAATTGGAGTCGTGGGCTTGGTTTGAGTAATCTACAATCAATGAAAATATTATAGCTAGGAAGCGATATAGAACTATGTTGTTGCCTGAGATATAGCAGCTACAATCGAGGCTTTTCTTGGAGACTTGGAAACATTGAGTCTTTTACACTCCAATGAATGCAAAAGGTGTGTTGAATTTCTCCACGACTTAGGCAGAGTTGACACATTGAGTCATCCACACGCCTAAAATTTGATACGAAAGAGAGAAAAAAGACCGGCAACAACAGCAACAATGATAAATTCCAACTACCAACTTGCTTCGCACAGTTTAGCCTTTCCTCTTCTTCAAGTTAAAAAATAAATTAAAACCTAGAGTTTGTTAGACCTAAAATTCCCTCCTCACTCCTCACTTGTTGTCGAATGTTTATCCACGCACTGTTCTCTTCTTTCAATTATTGTACAATCTTAGAAATTTTTTATCTTTTTCATTTTAAAATTTTGACACATTATGTTGGGACGTATATATACTGAGATTACTTCTCGAGATTAGACTCGATTAAAATTGAGCCCACCACCTTGACCCCAAATTAATTTATGTAAAACTTTTAAATTAAACAATAATGATATTTGAATAATGCACTAATAATAAAAGGTAGCTCATCATACCGCTAAACCTTTCTTTTCACATTTATGAATGAAAGAATAGACAAAACAAATATTGATTACATGTTCATTTGGAACCTTACAAACTCTGTAACCACCATTAATTAGAAAGCGTTGTTTTATCGATAACAATTACGGCTTGAGATTCTTCCAAATATTCATCATTTCAGATCATCAAAGTCTTACCCTAATTATTTTTCATATTCTATATATTCTTTCTAATTTCCTCTTAATTTACGATTTTGGCCCTTCCTTTATAATAAAGCTTTTCCCTCCATACGTGCAATCCAAATTCCTCGCATAAGTAACTATCATGCTTCAGTTTTTTACCAATCATCTCCTTCTTCTCATCATCTTCATCCTGCTGCATGAATCGCCGCCGTGCACTGCGGTCCGATCAACGCCACAATTAACTTTATTATATACTGATATTGCCGCGGAAATGCAGAATGCTGGTATCTTCTGCAATTCTCGGAGAAACAGCCACGTCATTTGCATATCTCAGTTGAAGCAATACTTTCGTCGTTTTGGCTATCTCCCAGCACAAAATTACAATAAATCACTGGAATCAACCATAATTCGTTATCAGTCAAAGCTTGGTCTTGCCGTCACTGGTAAGCTCGATTTCGAAACACTCTCCCAAATTTTGGCACCAAGATGCGGCGTCCCTGATTCGGACACGGCGGCAGCTCCTCGTACGTTGCATGCAACGAAAGATTACGTTCTTTTTCCCGGTAAGCCGCGATGGATACGTCACATTCCCATGAAACTCACGTACGCTTTCTCCAACGACAACATGATCAACTACTTGAACATTTCAGATATCAAACTCGTGTTTAAACGCGCTTTTGCCAAATGGGCATCCGTTATTCCTGTTAGTTTTGTCGTAACGGATGATTACGATTTTGCTGATATCAGAATAGGGTTTTATAGCGGTGATCACGGTGACGGAGAGCCGTTTGATGGGGTGTTGGGGGTTCTGGCGCATTCGTTTTCCCCAGAGAGTGGCAAGTTTCATCTGGACGCAGCGGAGAAGTGGGCCGTTGATTTTGAGACGGAGAAATCACCGGTGGCCGTTGATTTGGAATCAGTAGCTGTACATGAAATCGGACATTTGTTAGGGTTGGCCCACAGTCCCGTTAAAGACGCCGTTATGTATCCTACGTTAAAGCCTAGAGATAAAAAAGTTGATTTGGCTCTCGATGATATTCGAGGAGTGCAAGCTTTATATGGATCAAACCCTAATTTCAAGATTGGTTCTTTGTTAGAGTCTGATATTTCAACCAATCAGGCCGTTCATTTGAGAATCGGAACGTACGCGTGGACCTGGTTGATGGTGAATTTGGTAATTTGTTTTAATTTACATCTGATTTTTGCATGAATATAAATATAAATAATATGGGATTGTTTGCTCAACCGATGGTTAGGAGCATGTATGATATATATATATATATATATATATATATATATAGGAAGATTATAATAGGATATATAGCAGCACACATGGCGGCCCAAAATCATCGGAGCCGAAGTAGTTTTAGAGTTTTATAGGGGATGATCAAACGGTGAGGCCTTTCTGAGAATATAATTGCAATATTCTTTTTTAATATTTTTTCACGATTATTTTCGGAGATTCTTTAAGGATTTGTAATTTGTAAAAGTTCATTAATAATTAATAAAGGTTTGGCTTGTCTGTTTTTGTCATAATTAGTTGTATTTTCATTATTATACTGCTTGTTTTATGCTTAAATTAAATGGTTGGTGTGGATCCAACATTATTTCTTTAAGTTCAAGCCTTTTATCGTTTGTTAAAAAACAATAAAGAAACCGTATCTATATATATATATATATATCATCAATAAAATTACGTAATAAAACTCATGTCATCGTTTATTTATTTTTTTTAAAAAAGTGTTTATAAATAATAATTTTTTTCGATAGATGTATAGGCAGGTAATGTATTCAAGTTTGGTTTCATTAAAAATTTTCGTAAAAACTTATCTTCGATACACCAATATAACATTAATTACAATTCCAAGCTAAATCCATCATTAATTTTGACTTTATTTACATTAATTATAAAAGAGGAATATATATATATATATATATATATATATTAATTTTTGGACCGCTTGTATGTTGGATGATAAAACCTATCTGAACCCGTATTTAAAAAAAGTTCAAAAATTATAAAATTTTAACTAATATTTTTTATTAATGTTAAATTTAATAAAATTTTTTGAAAAAAGTCTTATTTTATTTATATAAGAAGTAAATTAAAACGCTAAATTATCTCAATAAATTTTAAATTATTTTTTATTAAAATTTTATATTTAAAATAATTTAAAAATTGATAAATATACAAAATAAAAGAGAAAGAAAAAAATATATTTTTTCTATATTCAAATAAGTTTACCATTTTGATACCAAGTGATAATATTTGATGCAATGGATGGATCAATGAAAATAATTAACTCGTAAAATATCCACTTCCTTTATAAAGCGAAACGCAGGCTGCCGGTCCCATCAGGTGGTTGGAAAAAATGATAAATATTGGCGTACCAATTGCGTTTGTAGTTGCGTAGTAGTAGTAGTAGTAGTAGTAGTAGTAGTAGTAGTAGTAGTAGTGTACGGTATATCTCACACTGTAGATTCCTTTTTCCCTTCGGATTGTATATGGATAATGTACTAATTAACACGGCTATCTGAATTTATATGGATTGAATTTTTACGAAAGCCTGTATTATATAATATTAAATATTATTATTATTGATTGGACACCAACTATTATTAAAGATGAAAAAAAAAAATAGAGAAGGCATGGAACGAATACAACGCCATGTGTGAAAGGCTTTGTACGAGACCCAAGATTCAGAATTTAATCAGCCTCAGTTGTTGGGGACCGTGAAAGACAGAAAGAAAAGGGGACCACTTTCTGCGTATGTCATTGTGTCTCTTGTCTCTCCCCTCTGGTCTCTCTCAGAAAACAGAGAAAATAATAATAAGAATGAAATATGAGAAATCCACATTTATATATTTTTTTAAATTTTTAATTAATTGTTAAAAATTTATTAATATTAAAAATATTTTTATATATTTTATTAATAATTAAAATTTAAAATAAAATAATTATATTTTTTATAAATTAAATTAATATATATTTTTTAGTATTATAAATATAATTTATTTATAAAAAAATCACTTATTTTATTTTTTAATTTTTTATATTTTAAAAATTAGTAATTATATTCTCATTATAAATTTTAAATATTAAAAAATTATAATATTAATTTTTATATCTCATATAAAGCGATATGTTATATTATTAATTGGATAATAAATTTTTTATGAATTTTTTTTACAAAATTATGATGTTATTTTATTATACAATAGATAGACAGTATACTATATAAATTAATAAAATTCAAATAATATATAACTCATATTATACATATATAAGTATGTGAGATGATACAAATTTTATGTTTTGATAAAAAAATATTTAAAATATTTAAAATATTTTAATGTTTTTATAAAAATAAAAAAAAATATATAAATTTTTTTAAATTTAATATTTAATTATAGTGAGAGATATATGTTAATTCTTCGCAATAATAATAATAACAATAATAGTGGTAGTAAACAAGACATAGTAAAAACACCTTGAATATCGTTACATTAATTTTTATATACTTCCCTCTTTTGAAAAAACAAATATTGTAGGCATCGGGTCGATGATCATAGTGTCTACACAATATAATAATAACCATGCAATCAAAGTAAAAATTGACCAACATTTATAAATATTAAACAATAGATACGGTCGTCATCTTGAATAAATAAATAAATAATAGAAATGACCATCGTGTTTAACTTATTAATTACCGATAATGGTCTTTCTTTTCCTAATATTAATCGTCTTTGTCATCATTGAGTAGACACTACAAATTTACATTTTGCTAAGAGTTGACATTTTTTAAGTTAATGGTATCCACGTGAGATTCGCCACGTGTCCTTTCGTCTGCGATTTTTTATTTAATCCAGGATTGAACGAGACCACAAAATCGAGCAGGAACAGAATTGCCGAGTGAATACACACCACATACTTTGCATTCGCAGATTGAACATCCAACAAAAACAACATGCACGAGCCAAAGGTGTGCTAGTGCTATGGTACAATTTAGTTAATTTTTTTACAATCTATAATTTCCGGTTAAAAATTATATCAAAAACTAGAAAATTGAACGAGACATAACCCCACATACCCTATAGTTAATTAATTAATTAATTAATTGTCTGTTTGGGATTACAGCATAAAACTCGACCAACTATATGTGTTTTAGCAACTTCGTGTAATGATGATGATATACACGTAACTTATATTGATGGCTAATTGAAGGAATTTTTAATTAATGAATAATTTAAACCGTATACTCAAAGACAGATGACAGATGACAGATGATCAGTTGATCGATGTAAGTCATGAAAAACGTCCAAATCAACGTTGGAATGGCAGAATTAATTTATTAAGACCTATCGATAATCTAGAATCTTCTTACAAGTCCGGCTAATTCTGTCCAGGAGGATGTGATATATAATTATACTATATTTTATTATTTTAACTGATCTCCAAAATCCCAGCTCCATTAGCTAATTACGTATCATTTATTACTCTAAACGACCATGTATTGCTGTCTCAGAATACTGTGGAAGTCTCTAGAAGTACGCATATCATATTATGTTTATATTAAGCCTCGAGCTAGAAACTAGTAACAATAAAAAAAAAAATAAAAATTATACAGTACGTGAAGCAAAGCTGAATCCACAGATATTCACCCCATGTCATCATCATCGTTTCTCAATGAATAATAAGATTTAATATTTGAAAAAAGAATCTTCTGCAAATATGATATGTGTATTAGGGTTTAGAGATTAATTAATAAATATAGAACCCTATAAAAAGTCATCAGCCACCAAGGCAGAAACCATCGATCGCATAAAATAATCTTCTGCAGAGAAGTTCAACTAGTTAGACTTCAGTGTTTTACTTCATTATATACGATATTGTTACAAATGAATCCACGGAGTTCTGAAAAGAAAATAGAACGTGAGTGGTAGAATCATTGCATGTTAATCAGTGTCAGATCCCACATACATATTAACAAAGTTGCTTGTAAAATGGTTAAGGGAAAAGTACCGAAGAGTGTGTGTGTGTGTGAAGGAAAGGAGCAAACCATGTGACCCTTTGATGATAGTTTGGAAAGAAAGGAAACTGTGGGCAGAAGAAAATGGGAATTGGGTCATATATAATTCGTTATATATTTTATATATGGCTGAGTTTCCTTGGTATTCAAATTAGTTTCACATGGTGGTCAGACAAGAAGAAAGAAATGAAGGTAAAAGAGAGAAAATATAGAAGAGCAGAGACGATCCGTAGAGAGCAATCAAATTAGAGAGAAAGCTGAAAAGCAAACGAAATGGGTAAAAGATTTGGGTTGATAGAGTTGATGGATTCATTGTCACTTCCAGAACCCCAACAAGAAGGGATTTTGTTGGTTTCTCATAAATGGCCAAAACATATACAGTGCACACAAACTTATCCGTTTCGGTATTCTCTCGAGATATTTCACAATTCACACAACGACGGGTCAACAAAGTACCAGCATGATATAAATATCATCTAGTCTAGCTATGACTCAACACGACACATTCTAAGTGGCTACCCTTGAAACCACAAGCTCTCTCTCTATATATTCTCTCTTCTGCTAATCCAACTCAAAATTTACGATTACTGTACGTATATATTTTCTTAGTATTTTGAAAAAAAAAAATTCGCTTTGTATTGAGAACAATAATAGAGGGCCTAGCTAGCTATTTAAGGCCTTTCAATGAATCTGTAAAAGTTAGCAGCTTTAGGTACCATGAATTCTTCGGCCTAAAGCCAGGCATTCAATTCTCCTTATGAGTCTAAACAAAAGAAAATTGGTGCAACTTCTTCCAAGAAAACTTCTGTTTCGACTGAGACAAACCCTACTCGGGAAAACGTCTGTATATCAAATCAACTAGCTACATCCTATTCTCCAATACTATTTCTAATTATGGACAAAGAAATTTTTTTCAAAACTTATCAAACAGCTTTCTTTTTCTTTCTAGTGACTAAATAATTCTGTTAATCGTTTGCGTTCTGCCTAACTGATGAATTAATCTGAGTTTAATTATTGAAACCATTTTCATGCAGGAAACCTAAGACCTGAGACTTACTACCGATCAAAGAAGAGAAAAGCTTCAAAACGTTGTGCCAGCAATCAGATTGGACAAAAGTTACATTATTTTTATTGACAACTTACTGGAAACCACAGCACAAATAAGGCAAAACACAGAAACAGCTTATATTAAACACTTACAACTATCAAGACAACGTTTTTGATAAGAAACCTTTTCCACTCTTAACACATAACGTCCTTGAGAAGCTTGTACCTGCGCGTAGTAGGGCGGGGAGAAGGGGCGCCGCTCGGATTCTTTCCCTTCTCGGTGGTCTCTTCACGATCTTGTTGCTTGATTTTGTCGCCCGAGTACTCGGATCGGTTTGTGATTCCGGTTTCGTATACGGGGAAAGATTTCTTGGAAGAGTTCCCATGTCTTGAGCTT
Source organism: Melia azedarach (assembly GCA_028052125.1). Classification (NCBI taxonomy): domain Eukaryota; kingdom Viridiplantae; phylum Streptophyta; class Magnoliopsida; order Sapindales; family Meliaceae; genus Melia; species Melia azedarach. The sequence continues at coordinate 1,902,865 of CM051394.1, read as the reverse complement.
CTTTCTTCACTTTGACACCAATCGCACATTTCAATTGGCTCAGCAAATTCCCTGTAGTAGTTACTGCAATACCTATTAGAATCAAAAAAATTTAACCACAATTAAATCATGATACGCAACAAGACTTAGGCAAACAAAAAGAAAAGGTACTATAGTTTAAATGAAATATTAGAACTGAACATGCTTATAGCTTAAGAAAGCAGAAGAAGATGATGTTGCAGACAGTCTAAAAGCGCTTGGCGGAGATGGAAAAATTGAGCTACGGGCAGCCATAAATGATGATATATATGCGCACATACATGATCATATTTATGCGTATGTATATGATCGATAATATGATGATTTATGCTGATGATGGTGATGGTGAAAAACATACGAATGCTGAATGCGGTTGCGGCATTTGTTGCAGCGAAAGAGCTTGTCAGGGAAACCAACGTCGCCGCACATGCAACATACTGTTTGAAGATCCACCATTGTAGAAGAGCTTGAAATTTGCCAAAAACAGGAGACAATATGAAAAATGAAGAGAAACCCAAGAAGAGAGATAACTACAACAGATATATATATACATATATATATGTCTCTGTGTGTATATATATAAAGAAAGAGAGTAATGGTTTTTGAGTCGGTGTATAAATTCCATCTATAAAAATATATATTAAAGGGAAATATATGCACAGGTAGACCACAGGTTGCTTGCAGTCGTTTTCAGTTAGGGGAGAGAGATGTGAACCTTAAAATTTAGATGAGAAAATGACAGTTATGTCCTGAGCTGTGCTTAGCTTGATTTCATTTCTTACCTATTTTTTAGTTTTTTATTCTTTTTATCTTCTTTGTCCTTTCTGGTTCTTCTCTTTGCCATGTATAATTGGCATGCAACTAATGACATCCCCACTCTATACATTGAAGCGTGGGTTACACTTTCCAATTTTATAAAAGAAAAAACTAACATCATCACTAACTACCACCGGACTATGTTTGAGTGTAAATATAATCTTTTAAAAGAATTAATATTTAATCAATGTTATGTTACTACAGTTTTAAATTTTAAATTTGATATTTTCACAATTTATTATAGAAGTTTTCAAAATTATAGAGTTTAGAATCGTGCCTCAATTTAATACTTCTTAACAAATTATGCAATACACGTATTCAAATTTTTTATTAGATTAGCTAAAAAAATTAATTTCGAATTAAAAGGTGGGAGTTCGGCCAAATTTAGAATTATTGAGTAAAAATAAAGTATATAATAGAATTGGGAAAAGGATTTTGTTTTGGTTTTCATTTTCTTGGCCGCCGGTTGAGCTAACGGAAGTCCATGAAAGCGACATGTGACGTCACGCGCATAGTTAGAGAGTGGGTTGGTGGGCAGATTTAAAGCTTAAAAGTTAAAAAGTGGAAAAAAAATTAAAAAGAAAAATAAAATAGTGGGGGCGTTCGCGTGTCACACGCGCACTTGCGGAGGATTGAGGCGGGGATTTCCTCGGGATTTGTGAAGTGGTAAAACAAAAATAGTGCAAGGTATTAATAAAAGAAAATTTTAGTAGACTTGGTAGCTTTTGCTGTCGTTAAGCTGGTGGGACGTACATGTCATTGAACAAATTCTTGTGGAGAAATAAGGAATAGTGGCAATTCAAAGTACAGTACTGTTTAGTTACCTTTAAACAAAGTCTATAACACCATAATTAAAAGTAGAAAGCGGCCCTGAATAAATCGCACGGTGATCCGCAGCTGTACTAATTGCCAGTGACCGTTCGATGATTCCCAAAACAAGACCTTAATACAATAGCTTTTTCTAGTTTAGACAATTAATACTGTGATCATGAAGGATTGTATGATTGATTATCTCCAAAATCGTAAGATCGCGGAATTACCAGAACGGTTGAGATTGGAGAAGAGATAAACTCGTTTGGTGCGGCCGAGCTTACAGTAGAAAAGAGCGCTGGTAAAGATCACGTGGGCCAGGCCTCTTTTCATCTGCTTTTGGTTTAACAATTCGCGCAAGTATCCGTTGGGCCTTTCATTTCCTCATAGCAACGCTTTCCCATTTTCTTTTTCTATAATTAGTTTTTAGTGGAACCCATAATTTTTTTATTTAATTAATGAAAGTTTAATTAATTACAATAAGTGGAGGATTAAAATATAAGATTTCTCCATAAAATATGATAGTCAACTCCATTCATTGAATAATTAATTAACTTTTCCAAACAGAAGAAACAAAATAAATAAACAAAATTGATGCCAAGTCCGAGGCATCTACGTGAAAATCAACCTGATCAGATTTAACAGTTGTGTACACGTCCAGGACACCAGACGTCGTGGGATGCCTTTAGCTGAGGTCGGGAGACAACACACTTAAATGAGTAGAGATAAAAGGATAAGGAATGAAGATAAATAGTTACCAAGGAGAATAGCTACTCATTATCCCTAAATCGTCCTGAGGGGTAACTCACCTGCCTCAAGTACCGCAACCACAATCTTTGAAGCCAATTATAAAAGAATAATGTAAAGGAGATAAGTACATATCGTATTATTTCATGGTTACAATGTCAAAATACTGTCTCGCTAATTTATTAAAAAAATAAAATAAAATAAAATCAGGCACCCTTAATTTTCCTCTCCTTTGTAGATCACTAACGCCACGATAAAGGAGAGGAAGATTTGCTTGTTGGACACCGAAGCTGATTTTAAAATTGGCATCAACGTATATAAAGTAGGCTATAATCCTTTTCACATATTTGAAATTTTACGCGTGAGCACAAAGTTCTGTTTGTTTCTGCAACTGAATTCTCCGTTTCAGAACTCAAAGCATGAAGCACGTGGTTTATATTTTTATAGGAGGGCATTTTCTAACATTTGAATTGAAGCTAGCTTGAGATTGAATTGCATAATTAATCTGTCACTTCATCGTTAATCAAGTCTTTGCATAATGGGCGGTAATTAATTAATTAACGTGAATTTAATTTCTTGAAGAATTTTCCGAGAAATTAATGAGTGAATGTATAAATGACACATTTTTGAAATGATCTATATATCTTCTAGCACCCACATGTAACATGCATGTGGTGTCATGTCAATTATTTGCAAAGAAAAATAAATCTATAGAAATATAACAATGAAGTAGGTAGCTAGGTTCAGTTTATCTATCAACTTAGCAATTAATTTTGGTTAACTTCTGAAAATAAATAAGGATGTAACATGCATGAATTGGAGCGGCGGGTGGGGCTGCGTGCTGATGATGGTGACGGTGTCGATTGCGACGGCGTGATGGGTCAGATGGGAGGCCCAGGCAGGCCAAAGCTATTACCGTTTGCGGATGAGGCCATGATTAGTCATGACTAAAAATCTGAACTATTGCCATTATTTTGAAAACTAACGACACATCATCGTTAACTAACTAGATTCATTTTTCATTTATACATACATGCATCTATGTATAAATCAACTTCATGATTTTGCAACTCAGTCGTTCATCATTGCATTCTACACATGTCAACGAAATCAACCACAAAGAAGGACTGAATTCCAGAGGAAAGATTTGAAGGATCATGAATCAAACCACGTGTTTCGTAAAACCCTAAATTCGTCGATTAATTTCGGAAAATTATTTGCCCGCTATAGCGGCGGAAAACAATATTGTAACTACAATTTTTGTATGCTAACATGGATCTTTTATTTGTGGAAGTTGAAACGTGACCCCGTTACGAATCCAGAGCTGAATCAATCTTTAATGTAATAAACACCCACTGACCCACAAATAGAGTAGAAACTCCCTCTTTTCCAACTGTTATTAATAACATGGAAATGTACACCCACGATTACAAATAGAGAAACAACAAAAGATAAGGACACGTGTGTTTTACTTTTTGATCAAATAAGTAACTAACTAGAGGTGAAACGATCACTTTAGTCCTAGTCCACACATTTAATTAGTTTCATTCATGAGTTTGGCAATGAAACAGTAAAGGAGATATAAGGAAAAGCAAAATAATTAAGACTTTCAATATACCTACCTACCAGAAATAATGAGCATCGTCGGATTAAAAAGAAGGCATTTAGCTGCAAAATTTAGGGGCCCATTCCAAACTTTAGTTCTTTTCAATCCCTCAAGGAACATAATTTATTGCTTAATTAATTAGCTAATGGATGGCAAGATTTAACCAAGAGATCAGCTCGACTATTAAATTCTTCTTTGACATAACCAAACCTTATAAGAAGACACTCGCCCAACAATCCACGTACGATTACTTCTCTCTAATTAAATGATTTAATACAGAGCACGTGGTACTTACGAAATTCTATCCGTAAATTAAATGTGTTGTAAGTTTCACCACTTATGTGCATGAGATGACACCTTATTTGTAGTTAGGAGTTTATCTTCTTGACGGAGTCTACTGTTAACTCGCTACTACAATATTATACACGTGTACTATACAATTTTAATATTCGAAACCTTGCACTGTATAATTTTAAGCGAGACAAGAATGTTCGGACCTTTATACACCATTAATAGTGCATGGATTCTAACTAAAAGACTAATTTGGACAATACTACTCTATGCAAATATTATATTTTAATAAATATTATATATTTGCAGTCAATTTTCTTTTATAATTTAAAAAAAAATAATAGAGAAATTAATGTTTATTAATTTTGTATTAACCTAATATATATATATTTATAAAAAATTGAATAAAAATAAAACCAATAATTAAAAATAATTTTTTATTAAAAACTAAATAGGTCATTTACAAAACTTATCTTCTTTTAAAAAAAATTAAAACAGTTTAAAAATTATTTTTTATTTTTAGAATTAAAATTATTTTTAATAAAATTATCATCTAAATATTTAAAAAAAAGTAGTTCAAAAAATTATCTTATATTTTTAAAAAATAAAAATAATTTCATAAAATTATCTTAAATTTAATGTACTGTTTTAATTAATTTGTAATAATAACTAAAACTCAAGTAACAGCCAGTATGTATGCACGTGATTACAGATTCCAAAACCAGCCGATAGGTCCAGCTTCGCTGCGAAGAAATTAATATTATGGGTTTCAGACACCTACTTCTTTTTTGTTTTTATAAATACAATTAATTTATAATTATAATAGAGTAAAATGAGGTAAGGACTCTTAACCCTAAATCTAATTACCAACACAGAAAACCATGCAAGTTGTGATGTTGTACGAAAATGAGAGGACAGGGAAACTTTTGTGTAGCGAAATCACAGGCAGGTGTCTCCCAAATAAAATTACAATTCTCTTTAGTACCTTTTCAATATTGTCTTTTTTCACTGAACCCCCTAGTCCACACTCCCTAGGCAATGGATCACTGGGACCATCAAAGATTTGCAACAGACTTCCGTAAATGGGTTTGTCTTCGGTCTAATCCACTCAGACATCTTTCAGTGTTTTAAAGAGTCCTTTACCCTCCACGTACCAGGAAGATACACAACCGCGTTTTGTGTCACTAGTACGCGTCAACACATATATATATTTTTTTCCCGCACGCTCTAAAGCCCCGCGCCGTTCATACACAAACAGGAATTAAAAAACTATCCTCTCAAAATTAATGCACAGAAAATCAATTTTTAAACTTCATATTTTTATTGTAAAAAACGAAAACAATAAAGATATCCATAAAAATTAATGTTTAATTAGTGCGTTTTGACATTAACCAAACGTACAAAACAGTTTTATATAAAAACTTGCAAAAATTACAGGTGAAAATTGTGCGGTTAAGACCGATGAAAAGAATTTAAAAAAAAAGGGGAACACTGATTGAACTGGTAGCGGCCAGCGCACCTGCGCGGTCATACATTCATTGACAAAATTTCTCGGATGTCACAGACGTCATTGCATGCGTACGTCTTCCCCACCGGAGCAAAGAGAAATCTCAAATCTTCATTATTCCATTTCCAGGGATTTCATCCAAGTATTTCAATTATTAATTATAAAACAAATTAAAAAAAATTACATATTTAAGAAATAATAGTTAACTAAATTCTTGCATAATAATAGGATCCGATTCTGATGTCTTTCATTTACAACTCTCCATGCCTGTCAATATATAATAAGTTAAGCCGGGGTACAAAACTTGCATGTTCATGCTTAAAGCAAAAATAAAAGAGGTACGTACAAATCTCAACCCTATAAAAAATAATGTCTAATTCTAGCTATTCTATATGTACATGTATATATATATATATATATATATATATATATATATATATATATATATAAAGTACATGTAATAGCGACTAATTAAGCAAGCGTGCTGCTTCATTCAACTTAATTTGAATATTTGATTTGCTCTTCGTTTTCAATCAAATCTTTTACTTTACCATTAAATAAGATAATTTATTAGTACTGAGAAGATCGACTCGCATGCATAGATTTGTACTATCGGATTCGATTCATCAAATGCTTTTCATTTTTTTTATTACGTTACGTCTTCTTTATAAACAATTATATATCTTCCATTTTGAGGGTCAATTATGTTATTTTCTTTTTGCCAACCTAAGTTCTATTTATTATTGTTATTATTATACAAAGTAAGTGAGGTTTAACATTTCTAGCTAGGCTTCCTCTATCCAACAATTTTTTTTCTATAACTAAAATATATAAAAGTAACTTGTTACGCGTGAGATTGTTAAAATTCATAACTCTGCTCTGTCTCGAAATATATTATAGTACTGTCCGATCAACTTGACAAGTGAATAATTATTTAATTATTTAAATTTTATAAATGGTAATTTCACTTGATTATTGATATATATATATATATATGTATAGTAGGATATTGGTTTAAAAAGTTAGATATGTATTTTATAGAGGGCATCGAAAAAGATTAACCAAAAATTTAATAATTTATTTGATTATACTAAAGAGAATAAAGAAAACTTAAAGGCGTTTGAAAATTGAAACCTTAATTCTTACTATCGATCAAACGATACGTGTGAATTAACGGAGGCTTGTTGGAGACTTGGAATGGAATCAAAATCAAGCTGGATGCCAGAATTCTGATACACTGGAAGTTGTCGACGTTACGTAAGTTGACAGCAAATTCTGATTCTGACAGTTGTCGTCGTCTTCCGTCCAACAATGTAAGGCTGTGGCTCAATAAAGCCCCACACAAAATCCCTCGACACATTTTCAGGTCAGGTCCATTCAGGGTCCCACTTTCACCCACCAGTTTTTTTTTTTTTATAACTCAACACTCGGTTTTCTAATAAATTATGCAAATTATTATAATACCCTTTGTTTTTATTTTATAAAAAGATTATGTTATTCGATCAAAATTAAGGGAATTAACACATGCCTCCCATAAAGTTTAAAAATTTTACACTAAAATAACAGGTTTAGAAAAATTCACACTTACCTCTCCTGAACTATTAATTGACCATTAAAAAATTATTAAATTAAAGATATTTTAGATATTTTATTAATTTAATTATTTTTTAACTTGTTATATAATTAATTCCTACAAAATATTGTATTATTATTCATTAATCATTCAATATTTTAAGTTATAAAGGTAAAATTTTAAAATAAATTATATAAAAAATCATATAAGATATATGTAAACAAAATAATACTATTACATTAATTTATAAGTAGAATTTACATATTTAATATTATTATTTATTACAATCATAAATTTTTTTAAGTTAATAAGAATTTTAAAATTATACTTATTTCATGCGTATGTGCACCCAATTAATAAAAAATAAAATATAATTTAATTAAATAAGTATATAGATATAACAAATTTGTTTTAAAAATATTCTAAATATCAATTATAAATTTAGAATTTTTTTAAAATTATAGAAAATAAGATTAATTCATGTTATGTAAATGATATTGTCATGTGAACAATAATGTAATATTTTATGAGAATTAATTATGTAATAAGTTAAAAATGATAATATCAAAAAATATTCTTGATCCTAACGATCAATTAATGGTGTAGGGAAAATAAGTGTATATTTTCTTCAAATTTTCTATTTAAATGTAGATTTTTTAAACTTCAAGGGAGATATGTGTTAATTTCCCTTTAACATTATAGGATATAATACCGCAGCTATCTATACGCGTGAGTTTGTATAAGCAATTGTTGTTTATACAGGTCTAATTTTTCTTTTCCCCCTCATTTTTGGTCTTATTGCAGTTTCGAGGATTTAATTCCGTACTTCAATTCCTTCGGTACAGCCCACACCATTGCTTGCAGAACCAGAAAATGTACAAAATGGGTAAAAAAAGTTTAATTGTTGATGGGGCCCGTCATGTAAATTGACCCAAATGAAAGCTTGTATACAATTGGGCCCATGACCCGTCATTGCACGTGAATTATAAAAAATGGTGGGCCTCACTGGATTTGGGCTGGAGAGAGCTGGGGTCCTGCCTAGATTCTTCGTACAATTTGGGACGGCAAAGATTTACCAGCAATCCGGGAAGGTTGTACGTATGCCGCAATCAACATAGTAATGGAATAATATACCAAATGAGGTGGGGATGAAAAAAACATTAAAAAAAAAAACCGAATCTAACTAATCAATTCAATCTCAACCTGATCTTTTTAATTATTCGATTCAAATAGTATATTCTGTTTAAGTCGGTTAGTGAATCGTTCAATTCTGGAACGAATCAAATTAGATTTTACTTACCCCGGTACAAAATATGTATATATAACAAGACAGTTTACGAATATTACTTTTAAAATTATAAGGTTAGTAACTTTACGAACGTGGGAAAAGCGAAGAAAGTTGATCACAAATTCATGTAAAAGCATCAACAAAAGCTGCCAATCTGAGTGGACAACAATTCTCCAAGAGGAATTGTTACTATTGCTGAACATTTTTTTCCAGTAGCCATGTGATCCATGACCAATAGATGAGAATAGGCACGTGAGAATAATAAACCACAGAGGGTTAAGTCAAAGACAAGAACGAACCATTAAGAAGGACGAGGATGACAACTCTCGGAGCCAGAAGAAGCAAAGCGCGTACACAATTAGATAATTAGTGCGTTTACAGACCGCGCGTGAATGTTCATAGCGAGTGTGCGTAAATGTAATATTAGCATTAGCAAGACATATACTTACACTTTGTTACCTAATCTTCCCACTGATATTCCTACTTCTATCTTTATCCTAGTAGTTGCCATCCTCACTCTTCACCTAAAATACATGGATTCGACTTCTCTCAACTATATGTAATAGTAGAGACCGATTTGATTTCATCCGAATTAAAATTATAATCACAACTCCTATGTATATATATTTTTATTGTAATTTGAAAAAATTTTCCAAGCAGACAATTAGAATAACAGGCCACAAAGGTTAAAAAATATATATGCAGTTTAAAAAACATAGTAACTTTCGCTGGAAGCATAGCTTGGTGGTAGTGAATGGGTTGAAACCCAAAAATTTCCGAGGTTATGGGCCCAAAGACAGACATTTGTTAAGGCCGATGGTGGAGTAACAATTTTCCTCAAATTTACCAATGGAGAAGTAGTCCCCTAGTCATGCAAAATCAAGAGAAAATTTTACGTTACTTATAATTCTACTTGAGAACACAAGAATTAGGGATTATAAGCAAATGGGATAAGGAAATGAGATAATGATTATCTTGTTGTCAGATGCATCATCTCTGAAATCTGAAAAGGATTTAGGGAGCATGATTAACAGTGATGAGATAGATAGTGACCTGATGACCGAGTAATAGAAACGACTGTACAATGATGAAAGCAAATATGTTTACTGTGTAATATTTCAAGGAGTTCCCAGAGTTGACTCCAGTACTACATGCACTTACTAAAAGAAAGCAAACAACATAATTGAAGTGGGCTTGATTTGATATACAAAATAAAAGCTGGAAGGCAAGAATACATCACTGTACAACGAAGAAAGCAGTTATGGTTATAGACTTATAGTAGTGAAATACTTCAAACTCCGGGAACTACATGCACCTACTAAAAGAAAACCTGAAAACACAGGGCAAAGGAAAACATATTCAGAGAAAAATCAATATTGGACGCAGGATGAATGACTAAGACACACCCGGGCCAGTATAAGCGTGGCATGATAACTTTTACCACATGCAGAGGAAGATGATAAAACAAACATCTGCAATAGAAGATGGTAAAATACCAGTCCTCAACCTCACTCTTTCCAGTCATAAGGAGCACGATTGACAACTAAATAATCTCCACGAATATCCTTTGCAATTCGAATGTCATCATCTAGGTAGACAGATTCAAACCTGAGAGATCAGACATTTTTCAATTATTTTAAAATTCAGGCCAGGGACTAATATTTAACACTTACAGAAGAAAAAGGCATCAAGAAGTAGAGAAACAAGGAATATCAAATTTGAAGTTAGCAAACCCCCTTAGACAAAGCTCCGCCATGAAATTTAAAGAGATTGAGTGCTAACTCGTTACAAACATGCAGAAGTACATCAATTTAGCAGAAGAACAAACACGGTATTCATCAGCTCAGGACTTTAGACTCAGAAAAATGAAATTTGCATCCTAAAATGGCAGCTAGAGTTTAATTTATGAAGTGGTAAACAAAGAATCTAGTATGACATAATAATACACCTTAAGAAACAACTCGATTGTGTCAAATTCAATGAAAAGAGATGATTGAGAGAAAGAAGAGCAGAAAATTAGACAGTTGCTTTATATCGCATAACACAAGGTTCAAAAGTTAAAGAAAGGTCCTAAATAAGATCTCAGACAAGACATTAGTAGCATTGAGCTGAAAATATATCCTTGTATAAACATAGGGACATGTGAATAGAAAGTAAGTGGTTATAAGTTGAATCACTTTAAAACTATATAAAGGATGGCACATTAAAAAGAATTTAACCAAATCAAGATGATGCAATGGAATTTGGAAGGAATAATATGCTAATGAAAAGGTGAACTCACATTCACCTATAGCAAAAGTTTTGGTCTTCACTCTGTCCAACTGTAAGGAGCCTGGTCCACGACCAAATAGTCTCCCCTGATATCTTTCACAACTCGAATCTCATCGTCGAGGTAAACCGACTCAAACCTATGGAAACACATTATCCTTTTTATGCTACAGAAATTATATAAGAAAATTGGGGGAAAAAATTATTATGCTACATGGTTCCGCTAGTTCAAACTTCTAATGCAATGTCAAGCGAGTGGACCAGCACAATGAAGTGACATTGCTCATGAAGTGTTAAACATCTCTAGAGTAGCCACTAGCAACAAACAATGGATGGAACGATTTTACACCAGGCTCACAAAATAAAGCACTCACCAGCCTTGCCCGAAAGGTGGCAACGGAATTTCCCAGCTTTTACCACGTAGAACCGCACTTGTAAATCTAACAGAAACCACATAACACCAAGAACAAATAGATCACCCGTCAATAGATATGAACTTAAAATAATTTAAAGACTCAACCAAAAATCTATCAATAAAAAATTATTTTTTACTCCATTAATATACTCTTAAACTAAAAATTAGCAACACAATGGTAGTTCAGAAATTTACCTGAAATTCACTCTTTGGGGCGAAGCAATCTCGATATTAGACCTCACAAAGAAAACCCCATCTGGTGGAAAAGTAATTACATTATTAAGAACCCTTTTTTCAACATCAATCACCTGCAAAACGTCACCAGCTTGTGTACCAAACAAGTAGGCCTTATCGATAATGAATAGTTGTTCTTTCTCAGTGGTCCAGAGCAAGCGCCAAGTGGCAGAGAGCGAATCACCGGTGGTGGCTATATCTTTGCCTAGAACAGCCATTACATCTATGGCTTTGATGATTGAAGCTCGCTTACTGGGATCTTTCTGGGTTTTGAGTCCTCGGTCTTGGTCTGAGATGAGGTTCAGCAGCTCTTGCTTGGCTAATTGTGTTTGGGCTGTGACAGACGAGCATGTGATCTTAGAGTTAAGAGCTCGTTGGTATTTGGAAAATTTAGGGCTAGGGTTTGGTTGCTTCAAGAAAATGGGAAGTAGAAAACATCTGCTTGTAGCCATCTCTTAGCAGATAATAGAAACCAGAAATTAGAAACTGCGACTGAAAATTGGCGGTTGTGGTAGGAGAGCGGGAGCCTAGAGCCACGTGAAATTCACGTGCCGTATTTCTTTTATTTCCTTTCCTTTTTCCAAAAAAATTTAATTTAATTTTCCTTGATTACTATTATACCCTTAAAAAATAGGGCGCCGTCTTACGAAACAAAACCCTTCCCCCTCTGCGCTCGAAGCCCGTTTTGCTTTGAACATTCGAGAGAAATTCTCTAATTTCTACTTCACTCTACTCAAAACCACAGATCCGATCTAGGGTTTTTCTCCGTCGCGAATTGGAAATGGCTATTTCATCCCAAACGCCTGATATTCTAGGCGAACGCCAGTCCGGCCAGGATGTTCGCACCCAAAATGGTACCCTCTTTCACTTCTTTGTTGTAGACTGAACAAATTTTTCGTTCGTTTTCGGAAACATCGAGCGCATCTTCTTAATGTTGCTTGAAGTTTGACTGTTTTTTATTTTTATTTTTGTGTTACTTGTTCATTTGTAGTGGTGGCGTGCCAAGCCGTTGCCAACATTGTTAAATCATCGCTTGGTCCGGTTGGACTCGACAAGGTATGATGATTTCTGTCTATTCCTTTCTTTCACTTGTGTTTTATATATTGTGTCGAAGATGATGTTTGTTAGTTGTCTTTTCTACTTCTTGTTTAGCTTTGGAAATGATTAAGTTATCAGTAGCATTGTTCAGCTTAATAAATTCGACTAACTTTATGAACAATGTATTTTCTTTTTTGTTGAAATTATATTGGCTCTAATATGACCATCATGAAATGGGTTTTATGGTGGCGTGGACTATCCAAGTTATAGTAAAAGTTCAATTTGCAAAACTTTTGCTTCTCAAAATTTAGAAAAAGGGAAAGGGAAATGAAACTGGAAGTCCAATGCAAATTGTTTACTTTCAGACCTGTTATATTTTTTACAATATATTTTGATTTATTATTTTTTTAATGATAGGTTTATGCGTGCCATGCTCTTTGCTTGTTGATGGCAGAATTTATAGTTCTATTTCTCACCTAATAATTCTGTTGTTTGTCGATTAATTTTGTAGATGCTTGTTGATGATATTGGTGATGTAACAATTACGAACGATGGTGCTACAATTCTCAAGATGTTAGAAGTTGAGCATCCAGCTGCCAAGGTGGATATAATCCGATTTTCTCTTATTATCTCTTTATCGTTGTGTGTGCATGTTTGATATGAGTTCACTCTCTCACACTCTCCTTTGTGTTTGATTTTCCTTTCTGAGGTGACAGGTACTTGTGGAGTTGGCTGAGCTTCAAGACCGAGAAGTTGGAGATGGAACAACGTCGGTGGTTATTGTGGCTGCAGAGTTGCTCAAGGTACTATTTTCAAGCATTTGATACATGTCTAGATTCTCTGGTTTAAACTCTTATGGGTTAGTGTGAGTGTATGCAGACTTGGTAATCTATAATTGATCATACTTTGTGCAGAGGGCAAATGATCTGGTGAGGAATAAGATTCACCCTACATCTATTATCAGTGGATACAGAGTGAGCATCTCTTCTTCTGTGATCAATGATCCTGTTCATGTATTCCATTAGAGATCCTCTAAACTGCCTCATTTTTTTCTCGTGGACAGCTTGCAATGAGGGAAGCATGCAAATATGTTGAAGAAAAATTGGCAGTGAAAGTAAGTCCGTGGTAGTCAATTTATCTCTGATACGTGGTCAAAAGCTGATGTGTTCTTTTGATAATCCTGCATGTAGTCTCAGCTTCATTTTTTACGGCATTTTTCTTGATTTCTTTTTACAGGTTGAAAAGCTTGGAAAAGATTCTTTAATAAATTGTGCCAAGACAAGTATGTCATCGAAGTTGATTGGTGGTGACAGTGACTTCTTTGCCAATTTGGTATGCTTTTCTCCAAAAATTCTGGAGTTTCTTTGGAATTTATTTATGTTCTTACCAAATTAATTTTGCTCTTCAGTATGCTGTATTTGGATGCTCCATTAAAACACTGGATTTTATTACTGCAACATTAATCTTTATCTTATGTTCCAAAAATATTCTCTAGGTTGTAGATGCAGTGCAATCAGTAAAGATGACTACTGTACGAGGGGAAGTCAAGTACCCAATCAAGGTTTGTATTTGCAAATTGTTCAATATGTTATACATTAAATAATCTTGCATGCGATCCAATTATGGGAATGAAAGATGTCATTTTTCACTTCTGTTTTTGAAGCATCTTTTCCCATATTTAAACTACTGATATCATAATATTAATTTGCTGTCCTGGTTTCTAGGAAAAATTTATAATACCATAGTTGCTTTCTGCACATTCCAGGGAATCAATATTTTGAAAGCTCATGGGAAAAGTGCCAGAGATAGCTACTTGCTGAATGGGTATGCTCTAAACACTGGTCGTGCTGCCCAAGGGATGCCTCTGAGGGTTGCCCCTGCAAAGATTGCTTGTCTTGACTTCAATCTTCAGAAGACAAAAATGCAATTGGGTGTCCAAGTCTTAGTTACCGATCCCAGGGAGCTTGAGAAAATTCGGGAAAGGTAATGCGATGATGGATCTTAATTCACAACACGGTTTTAATTTGCTGCTTGCATACAACACCTGTTTACAGCAAGTTCACATGGTTAGGTGCATTTACTTATTGGAAGCATACACAGTGAAGAAAAGATGTATATATTTAACTTTGTGTTAGGTATATTGTGAGTAGGAACTGGTGAAAATGACACTTACACTTAATTTTGTTAGATTGGGTTATTAGGTCAAAAAAGAAACACCTATCTATTTTCCTATAAGTGGAATATGACGGTTGGAATATAATTTGAGAAGCTCAGCATGTCTTTCAACTGAAAATAGGTTGGATGACTTGGTTAGAGTTGCATTATAGTCACCGTTGATTTGGGCCCATTTTACCTCTCATTAATGGGAACTTAAATTTCTCATTAACACTTGTGCTTGTGAGGGTATAGTATCACTGGCATTTTTTATACATGTTGAAAGGAATTTATCATCATGTTTGCAAGTTATTATATGATCTGCTTCTGATGATAGCAATTGTTGCACAGAGAATCTGACATGACAAGGGAACGTATCCAAAAACTTCTGAAAGCTGGAGCAAATGTTGTTCTGACAACAAAAGGAATTGATGACATGGCACTGAAGGCAAGCTTTTCCTTTACTGATTTCTTCAACTTTGTTTTGCTATGTTATGATGGACACTACTATCTTGCTTAATCGTATGATATTTTGTGTTGCACTAAGTATTTGCACATATCATGCTTGTATCATGCTTTTAGCCTTGTGGTGTTATGTCTTGTGTGCCGGTCTTGGTTTATGCATTCAAGATTATTTAGAATTTTTATACTGTGGCTAATGTTTATCTAGCGACAAATAAATTAAGTTTGTTGACATCATTTTCCCATGAACTGCTTGGGTTGCTTGATAATATTTTGGGAAATGAAATGCCTATGTTAAATTGGCAACCTTGCTTCATTGTGTTCAGGATGATGATCTGCTGATGTGATATACTTGTGTGCTTTACTTTATAATATTTTCCCAGCGAGAAGCAAGCTTGGTTTTATTCTTTGTATAATATATTTTTTTTCCTTCAGTACTTTGTGGAGGCTGGGGCTATTGCTGTAAGACGTGTTCGGAAAGAGGATATGCGGCACATTGCCAAGGCAACTGGCGCAACCTTGGTATATTGCTACTCTACTTCAGTCATCATTAGAACTACCCTAATGAAATTTACTAATTCTTGTGCTTTTTGGAGGTTGAGGATAAAAGATTTTGCTGTGACATAATTCTTATGTTTTTATTTCTGTATGGCTTTCTCTGAGCCCTCAGATAATAATAAATTTCTCAACAGGCTTTAATAAATGTATGAGAGTCAAACTTGGAACTTATCTTCATGTCATTCATGTGATTATTCTGTGGAAATTATCTTTGTTAATCTTGTTGTCAATTTGTCAGGTTTCAACATTTGCTGACATGGAAGGGGAGGAAACCTTTGATTCATCACTGCTTGGATCTGCTGATGAAGTGGTAGAGGAGCGTGTCGCTGATGACGATGTGATTATGATAAAGGGGACAAAAACTACAAGTGCAGTATGTGGCTTATCTTAATTGGCATTTATAATAACTTCAAAAGCTTAATTGCACTTCTTTGTGGAACTGTCTTTTGGACATGACATCAGTGTTGGTGAAGATCCTAGTATTCTTTTTATATTATAATTCTTTTTGAGTGAGATTTGAGCCCAAGGGTTCAACTCTACCTCACTGCTTTACTAGTAGAGGTAAAGCCCAGGGTAGTCACTTCCAAGTGTTTTCTACCTTATTGCAAAATAAGAAGTAAAGTTTATGGAATTTGAATTTGTGTACAGTATTAACTACTGCTAAGCCATTAGTATTTTGGTACATGACATTCACCGATTCTTCTTGTCTTATTGCTCTTTAGGTTTCCTTGATACTTAGAGGAGCAAATGACTATATGCTTGACGAGATGGAGAGAGCTCTGCATGATGCATTGTCTATTGTCAAGAGGACCCTTGAATCAAACACCGTAAACTTCAGCACTTTCTAACTACTTTCTTGCAGTTTATTTTTGCGAGCTTTAAGTTGATAAATTTAAATTTTAAAATGTTGTCTTCATCCGGTCGGTTCTCAGAAGTTCAGATAATAATATGTGAATATTTGTCGGAATAATCTTGAAGATGACATGGAAACCTATAATAGTATATGACTTTTTGCCATTTGAAGAGTCAGTAAGACATGAAATGAGCTGTCTAAAACTTAAAAAATTTGAATTTGTGTGGCTTCCTGAAATTGGCCTTGGATCTGAGAGTCTGCAAGCTGTTGAGATGAAAAAGGAAAGGCTGGAAAAGTTCCTTTGTTTCCATTTCTTTGTAACTGAAATTGAGAGGGGTTCACTGCTCAGATTGGTATTTATCCTTGTTCTCGTATTACTCTTGTTTGTTCATTCTTGTGTTGGTAATACAGGTGGTAGCAGGTGGTGGTGCAGTCGAGTCTGCCCTGTCTGTCTATTTGGAGTACCTTGCTACAACCCTAGGATCCCGAGAGCAACTGGCAATCGCTGAATTTGCTGAATCTTTATTAATTATACCAAAGGTCTGCCATAAGTTGGACACTTAATGCATAAAACTTAAATCCATTCTTTCCCCTTGTTTTAGAGAGATTATGTTGTCAACATTCTTAATGCTTCAACACTGCAGGTGCTTGCTGTAAATGCTGCCAAGGATGCAACTGAGTTAGTTGCAAAACTACGGGCTTACCACCATACTGCACAAACCAAGGCCGATAAAAAACATTTATCAAGGTATTCTGATTTATGGATTCTTTTTTATTACAAATCAATAGTATATAGGCTATAAAGCATCGGTAGAAAATTAAGGAGCTTCTGTCCATGATTTTGTTTCTCTTCTCTATTTTGAACTTTTTGTTTTGCTTTCCCCAATTGGTGCAGTATGGGCCTGGACCTTGCAAAGGGAACCATTCGTAACAACTTGGAAGCAGGAGTTATCGAGCCTGCAATGAGCAAAGTGAAAATTATTCAGGTACAAATTGTGAAACATTAAACTCAAATATCAGTTCATGAACAAGATGAGCATCCCTAATTTTGTTTCTTAAAAACTCTTGTTTGACAGTTTGCAACTGAAGCAGCAATCACAATTCTTCGTATTGATGATATGATCAAGCTTGTCAAAGATGAAAGTCAGAATGATGAAGAGTAGGATCAGTTTCTTTTAATTATAATTGCAGTAATTTTGGGTTTATGGGAGAAGGGTTGAGCTGTTTTTTGGATGGCGTAGTAAAGGGCTTGATTGTATCATGTTTCTGTCGTAGTACACTATTTGTGTTCACTGATTGAAGCCCTTGTATTTTTCCTGTGTAATTGCAATATTCTGTCACATTAGATTGCCAAATTTTTCCCGTAAGAAAGCTCTCACGAGATAGTTTGATATAGGCCGTGCCCTTTCACAAATCCAAGACACTTACCTCCTAAAATATTTTTCGTTTAGTTGTGAAATTGATCGGGTTGTAAACCGTCCGATTTTGATAAAGATAACAAGTCTTTGATATTACAACTGAAATTAATGATATATATATATATATGAGATGCAAAACTCGGTGATTTATATATACTGCATTTTCTTTTTTTTTTTTTTTTTGGTAATTTTTCTCTTTTTTGTGTTTCCTTTATTTTCTTGAGGGAAACTAGGAAGCTACCGAAATGATAAGTGTGCCATGGATAGTTTGCATGCAAAGTCCGATCAACCAATCAAACGACGGCGTTCATCTTGTTATCCGTCAAATCAAATTGGAAGAATTTATCTCATTAAAACGGTTGCGGCTCATAAATTACAACCGTAGACGCTTAATGAATCGTTATCCCTCTAGTCGCGAGGCTTCAAATCTTCAGCGTAGAGTCGATTGATCGAAGAATGCTCTATCGAGAAAAGTCTCCTAACACTAGCCTTCAGAAGTCAGCTCCACCGTTTCCCTTTTCTCCAGGCTCATCCCTTTATCGAGTAAGAAATATTTCCTTGTTACGTTTCTCTCTGTTGCAACTAAAATGCCAAAAAAAGAAAAAACGTCCCAAATATTTTTTTCATTTTTCTTTTGTTAAATTTTATTATTTAAATCAATGTTGATCTTACAAATCAAACGTTTTATTTAATGTTCTATAAAGAACCACCACTTAGTCCGTTGTAGTCTAGTTGGTTAGGATATTCGGCTCTCACCCGAAAGACCCGGGTTCGATTCCCGGCAACGGAAGATTGTCATTTTTTGCCCCTTTAATATTTTCATCTGAAGAGGTTTGTAAAACGGTGTTTGTGTTTTTACGTCTATGTAAAAGTTTTCTATCATAAACATGAACAGCTTTAAACATTAACTTTCATCATATATTTTTTTAGCAAACAATTTCAAAATTACAAAAAAGAAAAATAAATAAATAATCAAAACTTATTTCAGATCAATTTAAGAGTAATGTAATACCCATCTAAAATTTCATTTATTTCAAATAAACAAAAGACAATTACTAAATAAAACAGTTATTAATATTTATTTGGTGGGTAGTGTGATGTTAATAAGTTTTAAAATTATTTATCATATTATTCTCCTAACGAAGTCGTTTAACCTACAAAATTTAGGATAAATAAAAATATTTTGTAAATGTATACTTGACTAGTTTCATTGAACAAGTAATGTGTAGGTGATTGCGATAAGTGTCACAAATCATGTCACATTATCTCATCAATCTTAAAAAATTTAAGATACACAGCATTTTGCTTTAAAATAAAGATGTTTTATAAATTTTACAATATATAAAATGGGGATCGATCGTATTCTGGAAATCATTGGGTGATAAAAATATGAATGTCAAACGACGATGAAATATCAACTGTTGGTGGTATTGGAATTTGGAAATATTATATAGCAAACATGTAAAGCTCGTCTGCATGCGCGAGCACGATATTTTTATGATAGAATTGTCTCCAATACTCGACGCTATCCATGTGCCAGACCCATAGTAGAGATTTCAACCCTTTATTTTATGCTCACGCAACTTGGGCCCCACGACCCATGTCCACCGACAATGGCCCATTTAATGCCTTTCGTGTGGCTGAGTTGACTTCGTAACGATTATTTAACGAATGCATTACTAAAGGGGTTTCCAAACAGAGAGACGTTGCGCTAGAATTAATTAGTATGTTTATTCATTGATTTTGTTTTTTAATAATCCATCATAATTAATAAGCACATGACTAATCACGTGCTTTGGGATCACCATGCATAATGCTGCCATGTCACGTGATACGAGATCTCTTCCGCCAATACTAAAAGTACCTCCCCCCACCCAAAACTAAACCTAGATTTTCTTAATTACTTTCTTTCATTAATTTTTTAATCCTGCGCCTATTTTCAGATTTTGTAATTAGTCAATATAGTATTTGTTTATGCTTCCAGGCTGTCAAATCAAACTCCAAAAGAAAGCGATCGATCGATCGATCAAAATCAATCAGAAGGTTTACGTAACCGTACATCTAAAAAGGAGGCGTACCGTACGCTTGGTACTTTGTTTCACTGAATTATCTCTTTCACTGTCAATAGAACTCACCGACCTCTGATTCGAACACGTGCCTTCTCTTATTATTTTTGGTTCGGATTAATTAATCTTCCTTCTTCCGCTGGCTTCTAGTCCTAGTTTTTATAGCTCCGTTGCTCTTGCCCTATACACTGAGAAAAAACAAGAGAAATTACCAGCCAGAGACCAGCTGTCGGTGGCAAGTTAATAATTTTCTCTTCTCTCTCTTGTTCAATGAATATATAACGTGGTGGGGAAAGAGGTTGGCGTCAGGGGTAATAAAAACGCTGAGCCTGAACGTAACGGAACACAGAAACGGCCCGTTTTGCTTTTTCTCTAAAGCATTTGCCGTTACCACCGCTTTCTTTTTCTTTTAGGTGACGTGTAATAGGTGGGGTCCACCCGAGTTTCTTTCAGGCTCCACGTGTAACCTTTTTCACTTTTTTTTTTTGGGGTTTGGACTAGTAAAGAGTGTAACTGGCAAATTAGGAAGTATCTTGACCCCCCGGTTCCCTTTTTCTTTTTCTTTTAAATAAATTGCAAACAATCTCTTTTTGTACTGGCCAATATCCACATATTTGCACTACATTATCTAAGGATATGTTATAATGTATCTGCTCAAAAATACCAGTCTCTTTTGCTCATCCTTGATCTGTTTACTCCGTCTGATAGCTGATAGGAGAATAATGAGCTGTGCAGTTACAATTTTGTTATAGTTACATTGATGAAGCCATAAAGTTTCATATGTAATTTATTTATTATGGGT
Organism: Melia azedarach; assembly: GCA_028052125.1. Classification (NCBI taxonomy): domain Eukaryota; kingdom Viridiplantae; phylum Streptophyta; class Magnoliopsida; order Sapindales; family Meliaceae; genus Melia; species Melia azedarach. The sequence goes on along the minus strand of CM051394.1, from coordinate 1,881,941 downwards.
TCGCGTAAAATGAAAAGACAGAGAACTTTGTGGCAAGTGAGAAAATGAAATTGAACGTAGTAATTTTTCACCGCCGTCAACGACGAGAATAAATTTTTGTATACATAGATGATAAACATTGAATTCAGTGATAATATGAGGGTGAGTGCAAATAATGCAATGCATTGAGAGGAGACAAAAGAGAGTATGTCTCGTGAAATGGTGATAACTTTTCCCAATTGTGAACTCAGATTTCATCGATACATATCACCTTAGAATTTATTGCTCTTGGCCATGAAGTCAAACTGATAACTTATTGCATACTTTGTACAACAATTTTGTTATATTCTCCCAAACCCATTAATTTGCAATAATTACCCCTTTTTTTTGTTTATGTATTTTCGATAAATTAAACTCGATATAAACATAAATAAAAAAAATATACCGTGGGGTTATGACTTACGATTTATGAGTGATGCATGTGGAGCCATATGTCCATGATAGCATGAAACTATCCATGCACTTGGCCATTCTAAATTGATTATTTAAAAATTTTGTTCATACTGTTATGTATGTATTATGTATATATCCAAATATATATATATATTTATTTATTTTTTAAGTTGAGTTGAGTGAGTGAGTGAGAAAAGAAGAGTGTCTCTCTCTCTCTCTCTACTGCACGGTCACTCCCAGCACGTTCCTCTGCCCCCCCTGCCTTCAATATATCTCTCTCTCACTCTCTTCCTTAATCATTTACACCCCCAAACTTCGTTCTCCTCTCTCTCTCACTCTCTGCCAAACAACGGCTGGCTTGGAGAGCTGAGCCCTGAGAACCAATCGCTAATTGCAAAAAGCAAAAAGCAAAAAAAAAAATTAAATTAAATTAAACTTATGGATATGTACGGTCTCTCTACTACTGCTGCTCAAGACTTGTTTCGCATTGACGACCTTCTTGATTTCTCTAACGACGAAATTTTCTCATCCTCTTCTTGTGCCGGTACCACCGCCAACAACAACACAGCCGCCGTCACCAACGACATCAACCAACTCCCTCCCCCGCAAAACCCTTCTATTGACTCCTTTAATAATCACTCCTCTCTATCTACCGACTTCACCGACGACCTTTGTGTCCCTGTATGTTCATATCTTCTTATACTCTTAAAACCTTTTTTGAAAAAATTATTCTCTCTTTTTTTTTAAAGAAAAAAATTGGTGTATATTTTGATATAAATGCTTTAATTTGTAGAGTGATGACGTGGCTGAGTTGGAGTGGTTATCGCAATTCGTCGACGATTCATTCACCGACTTTCCGACGAATTCGATCACTGGAACACTGGCCGTCCGATCAGACACGTCAGGCAGAGGACGCAGCAAGCGCTCAAAAGCGACGAATTCAACAGCAAATCCGACTACGTGGAATTGGACGTCAATGGAGACTGGAAATGCGAAACAGAAGAGAGAAACTCACCGGCAATCGTCGCCGACTCTTGATGGAGGAGTGAGGAGGTGCACACACTGCGCGTCGGAGAAGACGCCACAGTGGCGGACAGGTCCACTAGGTCCCAAGACGCTTTGCAACGCGTGTGGAGTACGCTACAAGTCGGGCCGGCTCGTGCCCGAGTACCGTCCAGCTGCGAGCCCGACATTTGTGCTGACTCAGCATTCGAATTCGCATCGCAAGGTCTTGGAACTCCGGAGGCAGAAGGAACTGCTGAGGCAGCAACCACAGCAGCAACAGCAGCAAGGACAGGGACAAATCTATCGTCACCAACGTGACTTTGAAGTGTGCTGACGTGGAATAATCTGAATGTTTCCCGAATGACTGTGTCAATGAGAAATAGTTACTCTCCCAGTTATGTTATCAAAATCTCGTAAATTTTAATTTTTCTTTCATTTTATTTAGTAATTTAAAAAAAAATTGTCTCTATCGATAAAAAGCTTCAGTTCAAAAACTTTTAAAAAGTTTCAACCACCCAAATGCGTAGTATTTTACCGCTTTGGTTAGAGAGAGTAATGATGTTAGTGTGATGAGGGGAGTGACCTTGCACGTGACTATGCTGACCGAATATTCTTCATCTCTTCTTGCTCACATGGAAACCGAGGGGAGTTAGGCAGTAGTGTGAAGTAAATTAAAGATACATTAATGGAGGAGGAATTAGAGTTACAGTAGGATTTAATATCTCTGCAAGAGTGTAAGTGAAATGGTAGGAATCAGATCAGACCAGACGGTGGTGGGGACCTGTAAACTGGATAGTAGATACTGGTAAGGAGCTTTTTATCTTCTGATTCTGATATGGGAGCAGTATCAGTACTGTCGCTACTGCTGCTCAATCGCCTGGGTCTGTGTGGCCGAGGGGCTCAATGCTAATCGTCCAATGAGTGCAATTGATGATCACGTGATGATTGACGAGAGAGTATAGGTAAATATATTTCATGGACGAAGCATGTGAGTTAGATTGATTCCTGACGACGAACCAGCAATCTGAAATCAAAAGATATGTATCATTATTATGTATGCTGCGATAACAATGTCGACTTTAGATCCATCCGGGATGGACGAAACAGCAATCTAATCCGTCCGATTTGACACAGATAACAAAGTTAAAACATTCGGACTTCATAATTTGCAATTTCTTTCTTTTCAATGTTTAATTTTCCAAAAAATTATAACGTTTAACAATCAAGCAAATTCTGACTGCTTTGATAATTACTGAGTTCGTTGCTCTGTTACTTGGTTATTACGAATTATTGAGTTGAAGCTATCAAGACATGGATGAAACGAGCAATAAAATATGTAAGTAGAGGCCCCAGAGAAGAGCAGCCGAGCTCCTGCTTTGCTGGCATGTTTAGATTCATGCAGATTTGGCTGGCTAGAAAACAGCCCTACACAGCAAATATACGTGGAAATAGATGTCGTCGATAGTATGGATTCAAAATAAGCCCTTGCAAAGAACAAATTGAAATACATGTATTATTCTGGACCCATAGGATGTTTGGCAGGCGAATTTAGACTGTACTATTTAACTGTTTGAGAAAAAAAAATTACAGAGTATTTGGTATATGGATTATACATAAAAATTAAAAATAATATAATATAAATTCTTCAAATTTGACTCGCCCCTTCTTGAAGTCAAACTCGTATTTTACTATTTTTGTTTATTTTTAATTTTTTTTTAAATAACAACCTTTTAAGAATTAAAAATAATAATTTATAATTATATAATAATATTTTTTTTGTATAATTAATATATTATAATGCAATCACGTATCAAATATAGTACTGTATTGAATTTTATCCAGTCTAATCTATTATAATCTGATTCAATCCACTCCATTACAATCCAATGCATTATGTCAAACACACCCACAAGGATTAGATTATCTGTCAGAAGATAAAATGGTTCTTGTACACCAATATTCCCCACTGCATCGAATTCTCAATGTATAGCTAAATCTCTTCCAAAACAAAAATAGCATCAATGCCAGTGTCCTTAATTGCAACTAAATTTAAAAAGGAAGCATCACTTGTACAACTGCAAGTGTGGAGATGAGCGAATTCTCACACCGAGATTCCATAGTTACTGATTTTTGAAACCTCCTTGGTTAAAGCATTCCTTTCTCGCTTTGCCTCAGAAGCAATGTTGGAGACCTGCCAAGCAAACAATCTCAAATAGGTAAATATTTTGCCCAGAAGAAGAAAACTATGAACACAACCACATCATCATGTTTATAGTTATATGCATGCTAAGCATATAATAGCAATTCTTCATAAAACAATGCGTGCGTGTTTGCAGTTATTTGTAGCAAGTAGTTACACAATTTTACGTGGTGCAATCAATGCGTAACTATTTACATCGACGACAATATCATAAAATATGATTAATAATGGCATAACTATCTACATCTTTATGATGATCTCCAATCTTTTACATCAAAATAAATAACAGCACGTTCTTGGCATGAACACTCTCAAGATTAAACACCAAACACTGAACACAATATTTGCAGGTAAAGCATCAGAAATTTCCTAATCTTTCTTAATTGAAATACAAAAACCGGACTTATAACTATCTCAAAAGAATGACAGCAGTAAAACTTGAAGAACATTAACTCCATGATAATATCAAAAAACTTACTTGTGACCGGAATCGAGATGCTTCTCTTCGAGGAAGTTCTCCAAGAATATCTTTCAAGCCTGATGCAACAAAGAACAACTGTAAGGCCACCTGAGTGTGATTTCTTAGTCCTATTTGTTTCGAAAGTATTTACATACCTACGGCTTGTCTTTCAATTTTATAAGCTGAGTGAATGACTCCTTGGATCTGCTTGCCGGCTTGCCTAAACAAGGTAGAACATGATTGAATAAAAAAATCAGCGGAGGGAAGAAATAAACATAACACTGCCCTTCATCTAAAATCACTAACCTGAGTTTCGTCCTTCCTCGAATCAATTCATCTTCTGCTACTGATGCCACCCTCTGAAGCCATTAACAGAACATTACGAAATGCTTAGTTGGGGACCAGCTATTGATGTAAAAGCATATACTAAGTTGATGTACTAAGATACATATGAGAAAATGCTAATCTAAAAAAAAAAAAAGAATGTTGTTTCCAGGGAATAAAAGTTCCCAGTAATCCATATTGCATCTTCAATCATTTTGCTTCCAGTAAATATATTTTCTTTTTCAATAGGATACCATAGAGGAAAATCAGTGCATGTCTCTGACACTTATTCAAAGGAAGTGGCAGAGAAAAATCAAAATGTACATGCAGAGAAATCGAATGCCAGAGAAAGTGCATCCCTTTTTCCATTTTTTATCCAGTTAGTCATGGCATTTAACTTTCATGGTTTTCCTTCGACCTTATTATAGTCTCTTGAGCAATAGCCCATCAAGGGACCAATGGAAAAAAGAATAGCTCACATCACATTCCATCGTGTCTTTTCATTTATTTCACAGCCGCTAGCTTAGGAAAAAGTTGGTGGATAAACAACACAACCATTCAACTTGACAAAGGAAAGTTTACCTCCAACTTCTCACTTTCAGCTTTCAGGCAGTCAATTGATTGTCGCAATTCCTTTACTTTAGTATCAGCTCTGGAGATCAAGGACTGCAACCAGACAAATCTTGAAATAAATTTTAACATAATATATAGAAAAAATGCTTAGGAGGCTAAGAATTGAAAAATAATGATAATAGTAATCTTTCCTTAAGGCAATCAAATAGCATTGAGAAAAGATTATAATTTGCATTTCTTCAATGCAGTCTTCTACCACAAAGTAACAAAAGTGGTCTTTCTACAATGCTTAATTGGTCATTTGAGCGTGATTTCCAAGTCGACCAACAGTAAAATACAAATCAAAGTATGAAAGTATACAGGAGTACTCTGTACAAGAGGTAAAGATACTAGAACTGGTGATTCAGGCTATTAATAACCTCCTGTTACAAACTTCAACGTGAAAGCTATTTCTTTACAACATTTAAGAGTTGAGAGTGGTTCCAAAGTTGTGATCCAGGCTGCTTATGATGAAATTAGTTGCTCAAATAGCTCAATGGCTATTGTGAAAAACATTTGCATTCAGGAACAACAATTTTGATTGAGCTTTTTCACTTAATATCTTTTCCAAGACAATGAAGCTGCCCATAAGAGCAATGGTTTAGACCATTACTATATTCAGGCTAAATGCATTTCCCAAAATACAGTCAACCCATTTAAGCTCTTGCATGAAAATTGTTGTCATCACTACTGAAAAACGTAAAACAATGCCAAATTACCTGTCTATAGAAGACATATCTCTAGGTTGTCCTGAATATTACAGGATAACCTAGGAAGAAGTACATAAAACATAAATTGGAAACAACCTTAGCATGCAGCTAGGAATCCTAGTTTCATGTCCCTTTCCTGCAACTTCCGAAAACTAAGCACTAATCAAGAATAACATGAACCACCATAAACCATCATTCAGTTCACTTGCAAGCAGTCCTTAAGTCTGATCCACTTTTATTTTGGATGCCCATAGCTCAAATTGAACGTGTGATTTAAAATTGACTGGTAGCTAACCATAGTGCATGCTAATATACTTGGAATCATCACCCCTAGGAGAAGAAAAAACAAATCCTATCAGCCAATTGACATATTCTCTCCCCATAAGAATGGAGTGGACAATGAGGTCAGGGATCGATTTCGTCCGGGAGCATGTGTATTACTTGTCAAGCATTAAGAAAAAAGACACATTATTTCCTCACCTCTTCACTTACAAAGAGCCGCAAAGTGTTGTAGTACAAAAAATGTCTTGGTCCTGCATTTTATTTTGAATTAGTTCAAAAGCAACTGTTATAATTGTATAAATGCAAAAACAAGAGCAGCAAAATATAATGTCAAGAAAAGTGACCATAAGTTCCTCTCTTAAACATATGCAAATGTTCGCCCTACATCTAAAAATCGCAAATGTCCAAGCTATATGAATTTGAATGAACCAAGCTAGCAAAACCAAGAACCATGCAGAAGACTAGGTATCAACATTGTCAATAAGAAAGTTCCAAAAGAATCAGTGGAAATATAAACCAACTTAATTGTTACCCTACTTTTCAATAGGAGAGACCCTAAGCCAATGGCAACTCCGCCTGTAATAAATGGATGTGAAGCTGCAATATCAATACCCTCTGCAACAAAAAATTCATGAGTGATATATTATTATATGTTTTCTTAGAAGTGCAAAGTGAAACTAAAAGACAAACATCTCAGCAACAGTGCAAACCTTTAACCTTTCCGAACACTATATCCTCGTAAACAGCATACTTGGATTTAACATCTTGCAAAGAGTCCTACCATAAAATATTAAATTCATTTTAATACAGTATTATTGGTACGACAATTTAAAGATTCATTCAGTCATGCAGAACATTTTATATAAAGAAACTTCCGTATTTTGAAGCTTATAGTTTAACTCAACTCACATTGAAAATGGCAAAAGCCTCTACCAAAAGAAGATATGGGAGAGTATAAACAGAAAATTCAAATTCCTAATGTTCCTAAATTTCTTGGCAATCAAGCAAAGTGTAATCCTTAGTTTGATAGCTGAAAGACTAAAGCTAGATATATGACACTTTTCTTTGACATCTAGGCAGAAAAACGTGAATAGTAATCCATTGCAGCTGCAAAAGCTTGACATCAAACGTTCAATTCTATTCTCCGTTATTACGCTAAATAAAAAACAACGTCCAACCAGGCTATTGCTATTCACGAAAGCATGAAATTCACGTCTCCGTTTAACTTCTTACATGAAAATATAAATTCTCAAATTACTCGCCGATTGAAATTAGAAAATCCAAATGAAAAAAAAAACAATAGAGGTTCTAGAAATTTACCATGGTTTGCTCAAAATGAGCAGAACCAGTGCGGCGAATTTGAGAGAGACGAGATCTAGAAGCTTGAACTGCGGAGTCGATTGACTCTTCGGCAATCTTCTGGTAAATCGTAGCTTGTTGCACGGCGTACTCAATCCACGGAGTGGCCTGTTCTAGGGATTTCGATTTCAAAACGCTATTGCTCGAAGCAGACACATTTGGCTTCTCTTCTTCTGATGATTCTGCGGTCGTTGCCATCGGAACCGAGACTCTTTAGTGGACGGTTTCTCGCTAAGTTTCTCGACGAGACTCTTCTCCGCTGTAACTCTGTACTACGCTCCACGCGTGAGCATCTGTTTCTGCTTTGGTGACCCGACCCGGTTGTTTGGGGCCGCTATGGGGCAATCATGTGGATGGTTTAGTTTCGCGCGATGACCCTATTCAGGAGCTTCGACTTTAATTTTAAACAAATCTCTTCTCTTTTTTTAAACAAACGTTATCATTGTATTTTAATCAATTTTTATTTCAGAATAAAAAAAACCAGGTAAAACAAGTCCATCTACCGCTTTATTGTTGTACTAATCAATATTGTTTCCGTCCTATTCGTGGCTTCCTTTCGTCGTGACATTCAGTCATGTATATAATATGAAGAAAGAACGCAAATGCTTTGCTTTTTCTTATTTATTATTTTAAATACAAACGTAAAAATTAAATCGTGAGAGGTTATTATTTTAGAATGACAGAGAAAATGTTTACTCAAATTATTTTGTTACCAAAATTTTAAATTTGAATAGAAATTTTAAACACAATAACTTTGTAATTTCATGACTTTTTTTTCTTAATCCTTGTAATAATACGGATGTTATATATATTATGACGTGGTAAGACATATTATTTCTTTCGAGTCATAACAAACAAGGGACGAAAATAGTGTCATGTGGAAGTACATAAAATAAATAATGAATATTAATTTTCAGTTAAAAAATGATAGTTATCAAAAACTTTAATGATTGACATGTAAAAAACACAAATCAAATTCTACGAGTAAAGTGAAAAGGTTCAAAATTAAAATGATAAATCTAAATAATACGTTCCCAAACTATTTGTCCTTTTTTTTTTAAATTACTTCGTTCTCAAGGTCAACGGGGTAATTAGAACTCGGGATACTAAAAACAATGTTACCATTCGCATTAAATACTTGTTTTGCATGTGCTCCAAGTTTGGTCCATTATTTTTTTTTAATAAAAAAAAACTGATCATTTTTTTAATGCATTCAGGTAATTGTGAGCTCACATAATTTGCATACAAATAAATTTTGAATATGTTATCAAATTGCATATTCATAAGATTATGCATGATCCTAATTAGACAAATAATTAAATCATTTGCAGGTAAAATTTGAAGATTTTTATGTAAAAAAATAATAACTTAAAATATTTAATATAAATCCGTGCAATAATACATCAAATATAATAAATTTAGTTTATTCAGTTAATATATAAAGAAAATATAGATTTTTGGTCGACTGTCTTGATTGGAAGTTTGACCAAAGAATTCTTATCATCATCATTATTATTAATAATAAGATGAATTTGAAGTTATTTTTTAAGCAAAACAATTATCAGAGATAAATAAGGTAAAAAAAAAAAAGTAAATTACCGCGCGCGGTGAAGCTTTAACTTGGCTGGATACCTACCTCTCTATATAAGTGACCACCCTGTCACTCTAGCACATTTTACCTATTCCCAAAAGAACAGTCGCACCACTTCAGATAAATCGCATTTCAGAAGCAAACTCTGAACTCTCTCGACGATTCTCAGTTTTCTCAATCTCCGATATCCGCACCCGTTACCAAATCGCTTTACACAGTCACTGCTCGTAGAAACCCTAGCGTTGAATCTCTCTCAGTGACCATGCTCAGGCTTTCGTCGACGATTCCTGGTCAGATTCGGTTCTTGCTCCAGAGCTTGAACGAAGCTAACGCCGATTCCGTTTTGAGAGAGCTCTGTCAGGTTTTCCCCTCAATTTCTTAGTAACATTTTTGCTACATTGATCATTAATTAGTTATTCTCTCTACATCGCTCTAAACCCTAATTTCAATTGAGATGTAATATTTTCTGAAACAGGTGTTATAGTAATTTTCTTGGCTTTGTTTTTCCCTTGCGTTACATTTTTTTAAGAAGGATAAGAATTTTTTTTGCAAGATTTCTAGAAACTCCTAAGACTGAGCCTCTTTATTTGAAGAAAGAAAAAAAAATTTCTCCCAACATTTTGAAGATACCCTAAGAATGTGCCTCTTCTTTCCAACCATGAAAATTATATTGGTCTTAAATGGTGTAACGGACAAGTTTTCTTTAGCCGCCTTTTGCACTTTTGTGCGTCCCCCAAGAATGAAGAAAATTCTCACTAGATTTTCAAGAAAGCCCAAGCAAAGTGCATTGAGTGCTGATACAACCATTGATGATTAATAAATTTGCTCAATTTATTTATCGCGAGCAAATTATTGTCCTTCATTCCAGCTCATGGAAGATCGTTTCGGTTGTCGGGGGAGATAATCATTAATCATTTGAAACGGATTGTTATTTCTTTACGTTGATTGGGTTGGTGCTTTATTTTATTGATTTCATATTTCTATTGGATTAATGGTGTTTTTTCTTCTTCTTCTCGGCAGTTCACTGAACATGGAATTGAGGAAAGCATTATGATGCTTCAAACTTGCTTGGATCACTTGAATCTTCATGGGACAGACTCGAAGAATCCACAGCTTGAATCAGTTGTAGCATCTGTTTGTAAATACCTAATGGATAAACCAAATTTCAGTACCGTGTTTAGCCAGTCACTGGGATTTACCGAGATCAATGAACAGCTCCTAGAGAATTTATCAAACGTTTTAAACTTATCTTTGTCTGAAAGAATTGGCATTGGTCTTGCTTTGTCTGACTCAGAAAATCTTGAGGCTACTATGTGCGGTAAGCTGTAGTTTTTAAGTGGCATGATTGTTGAATGGGTGTCCTCATACTCGATTTACTTTCCTCTACTGTTGGTTTTCCATGCATTTACAGGTCTTTTAGTATTATAGAAATGTTTTTGCTGCTTTGTAGGTAAGAACTTCTGTATGGCTCATATTGAGAAGCTGTGCGGCACTCCTGTTCCTATGAATTCTGCTGAGCAAATTCAGAATATTGTTATGTTTCTCCAGAGGTCAAATGACCTTTCCAAGCATGTAGACTCCCTTATGCAGATATTATCTTTAGTACAATCAAAAGATCTTTCCAAGCTCACGTTGACTCCAGTTCTTCCAGATGAATTGAGCGAAGCTATTTGTCCAAGGTTCCAATTCTTTTAGCTGTCTTTTAATTTCTAATGGTTCTGGAATTAATAATTCCACGATGCAGATTATTGATCATATTGAAAGATATAGTGCTTTTGTTTTTTGCTGCAGGGATGCGGATTTGTTCCATGAATGTGGAAACAATGATTTTGATGATATTTTAGCAGAAATGGAGAAGGAAATGAGCATGGGAGATGTTATGAAGGAACTAGGTTACGGGTGCACAGTTGATACCTCACAGTGCAAAGAGATTCTCTCTCTTTTCCTACCACTGACTGAGATTACCCTCTCTAGGATACTTGGCACAATTGCTCGCACCCATTCTGGACTTGAGGACAGCCAGAACACATTTTCAACCTTTAATTTGGCCCTTGGTTGCAGCACGCTATCTGATCTGCCACCACTGAGCTCATGGAATGTTGATGTCCTTGTGAAAACAATCAAGCAACTTGTGAGTTCTTCGTTTTTTTTGCTTTGAATGTGTTGGTTGCTTTTTCCAAGTTTCATTTTTTTCTAAAGTGTTTATGCTGAATGCAGGCTCCTAACACAAATTGGATAAGAGTTGTTGAAAACTTGGATTATGAGGGATTCTACTGTCCTAGTGAGGAGGCTTTTTCTTTTTTCATGTCTGTATATAAATACGCATGCCAGGTATATTTTTGTAACATGTACATGGATGCATTTAAGTCAATATGTTTGAAATAATTACATGGGAAATGACGGAGTAGAATGCAGGATCCATTTCCTCTCCATGCCATTTGTGGGTCTGTTTGGAAGAATACCGAGGGTCAGCTATCTTTTCTTAGATATGCTGTAGCAGCACCACCTGAAGTATTTACCTTTGCTAACTCTACAAGGCAGCTGGTACGATGCTATTTGTAAATCCATATTGCTATCTTCATGTATCCTGTTTCCGATTTTTATGGACAATAAACAATTCTTGCAGGCATATGTTGATGCAGTGCATGGACATAAGCTTCAACACGGACACGCTAATCATGCATGGATTGTGTCTTGATCTTCTAGACGTTCTCTGTCAACTGGCCGAGAGGGGCCATGGTAGCTTTGTCCTATCAATGCTTGAGTACCCTCTTAAACACTGTCCCGAAGTCTTGCTTCTTGGGATGGCACATATTAATGTATGTTTATCCTATTTCATTTGTGTGGTAGTTTTTAAGATTTTCTTCTTGCATCTGCTCTTGGTTGCTAAATTTTCTGTCTATCATTGCAGACTGCTTATAATCTCATCCAGTACGAAGTCTCTTTCTCTGTTTTCCCAACGATAATCAGAAGTGCCATAGGTTATGGTGTGATTCTTCACATCTGGCATGTGAATCCCAATCTTTTGTTGCGGGGATTTGTTGATGCTCACAACAGGGAGCCTGACAGCTTGATTAGAATATTAGACATTTGTCAGGAGTTGAAGGTAAAGTTAGGGTGAACTTTCAGAACTGGACATGAATATCTGATCTGGTTGTATGGTGTGGTCTGGTTTAATGTGTGCCTGTTGCATCAGACATGCCATTATTTTTTTTCAATTATGCAGAACTTTTAATGATGTCCAATTATTCATTGGCCAGATGAAATGGCGTGGTTTTCCTTTTTTATCTATTCTATTGTTTCTGCATTGAGGCTATTGTTAATATTTCCCATTAACATAATCACACATCTTATATATTTTGCAGATCCTATCATCAGTCCTAGAAATGATTCCTTCTCCTTCTGCTATCAGATTGGCGGTTCTTGCTTCACAGAAAGAACTTGTAGATCTTGATAAATGGTTGAGTATTAATTTAAATACATACAAGGATTTTTTCTTTGAGGTAATTTCAACTGTCCTAGCTGTCAATGTCATCTGTTGGTGTCACACTATTTTTATTGATTCAGATCATGAAAAAGAAAAGAAAAACATTCTGATATGCATAGTGCAATCTTTCAGGAGTGTCTTAAATTTGTAAAGGAGATTCAGTTTGGTAGATCACAGGAATTCTCTGCCAAACCTTTCAATCATTCTGGTGCTCTATTGAACCTTTATATGGAGAAGATTTCTACTATTCTGAAGGTCTATTTATATAATCTTCTTTTTTTTACTACACTCATGGTATAATGTTTTCAGTGATAGCTTACATTATCTGTATAATCATCATGCAGGTGCTAAAAGCTCATGCCAATTTGATTACCTCAACCAAGCTTTCGGAGGAAATAGAAAAGTTGCAGGCAGCAGTTATCGATTCTAGTCCAAAGCTTCAGAATGGTGAGGCCGCAAATTCATCAGCTTCTGAAGGATATTCAGATGACATTGAGGCAGAAGCAAACTCTTACTTCCATCAAATGTTTTCGGGTCAGTTGACCATTGAAGCAATGGTTCAAATGCTTGCACGATTCAAGGAATCTTCCGTGAAAAGGTATAGCATTGAGAATTTTTGTTTGATTCATGTAGTTCTATGTTTTGTATTGTTGTTGCTTTGTTGTAAAATCTATTTAAATCACAGAAAACGTGACTCTGGATAGGGCAAAAATGTGTAAGAGGATTCATATGGCTGATTGCAAAAAAAATTCAGCTTTCAAAGACTTAACCTTTGTAGTCCGTCTATTCTGACCTATGGGATAAAGCATAATATGCATATCATAATATTATTGGTACTTGACACATGGGGATGTTTATGTACATCTAACTGTTGACTTGGTTAAGTAGTACATTTTTTTTCCCGTCTCTGTAGTCCTCTAATTATGCATGCATTTTTGTAGTATATCTACAAACTCAACCTTTAAATTGAATGTTTTAGAAAATTCCATGCTTAAAGAAAATTAAAAAGAAGAATTTCTAGAGTTCTAATTTGGAGTTTGTTGGTGTTAACTACTCAATAAATGAAAATTAATAATTGGATCTCTGTTGAAGTTTCCTGATCATGTATATGAGTTCTTTAGCATTTTGCCTGCTGTAGGAATAATGATATTCACTCACTGTAATATTGACTGACAGGGAACACTCAATTTTTGAGTGCATGATTGGGAATCTATTTGAGGAGTACAGGTTCTTCCCAAAGTATCCTGAAAGGCAGCTGAGAATTGCTGCTGTTCTCTTTGGTGAGTTTCAGTAGTCAGTATGCTGTTGCTGCCCTGACTCATGTTTCTTGGTCCTTATCTGTATCCTCTTGTTATATACCTGGTGTTGAATTTTTTAACTTTAGCTTAAGAGGTTTTTCTATGCAACTTTTACAATTTCAAGCTCTGGTTTTGATCTCCTTTGCTCGGGATATTTTGTTTTCTATATCTTCTCTCAAGCTCACCAGCTTTGTTGCACATCTTTCCATGATTGAGAGTGACCTTGTTGAAATCAAGAAATTGAAGGGATCCTTGATTTTGAACTTGCCTGCTTTGGTACTCTCGTAACTGAAGAGGGATGGTTAAAAAACACAAATATTATACCATGAATATAATTGTTGACCTAGAGGGGAGGCTTGCACTGTTTGCTGTTTACTTGTTTAGAATTATGTGTTTTGATTTGTGCCTGGTTATCCAAATTTTTTGATGATGCTCTATAGCATAAATGGTTGACTAAGAAATATTTCCTTTGCTTCCTTATAACTTTACATCAATGTAGACTAAGAAATATTTTCTTTGTACCCTTATAACTTTACATCAATGTGGCTGCTTAAAAATACTGTTGCTACCTCTATTGATATTTTTACGGCCATTATCCATCTTTAAGTTGAGATTTAACTTTGTCCTGTCTTCTTAAGTCTTGGCTTTGAACCTTTTACAGGTTCCATTATCAAGCACCAGCTTGTAACTCATCTGACACTTGGCATTGCCCTCCGTGGTGTTTTAGATGCATTGCGTAAACCTGCTGATTCTAAAGTTTGTACTTTCTTCCCCTGAAATTTCTTTCATTGATTTTTCTTGTATACTTTGGCTGATGGCCTCTCTGCATGCAGATGTTTGTGTTTGGTACCAAGGCGTTGGAGCAATTTGTAGACCGTCTGATTGAGTGGCCACAGTACTGCAACCATATCTTACAAATTTCTCATCTACGTAGTACTCATGGTGAGCTTGTTGCTTTCATTGAAAGGGCTCTTGCCAGAATTTCATCAGGCCATTTGGAATCGGATGGAGCAAGTAATCCTTCTGCTGTACATCAGCATGGTTCCTCTCAGGCTACCTCAGGAAATGGGGAGGTAAATGGTCATACTTATATTGTTAATAAGAAAATGAAAATAATTGTTTCCATTTTGCTGACCTCGTTGAAGAGTAACTTCCACCTGTAATTTTATTAGATTTCTTAAGATCTGTCTGTGTGAATGTCCTGTTGTGTTGCTCTTGGATCTTAACTTCTTTGTCTGTCCATAAGATGCTAATTATTATGTAGTTTGCTACCACCTGTTGTCTAAACAATCAATCATATGTTCAGATACCTTTACCATTGTAATGGTTATACCACTAAAATGTTGTATTATTATTTTGGTTGATACTGTACAAAGCTTGTGGATTCACCATTAAGGTTGTTCAGATGCTATTATGAGTTGCAAATTTCATTAGTGGAACTATATTTTGGTGTGCTTCTTTAATACTAGGTTGATGATATGGACCACTTGGTTTTAATTACAATGCAGATAAGACCATGGTTTTTGAAGTCATGACATAAGTATTATTGTGGGCTATCTGGTAGCTAAACCAGTTGAGATTTTCGTAATCTGAACAGTTTCTGTTGTTCTTAAACATGGTTCATTGTTACAGTTTAACAGCTCTAGCATCACACAATCAGGGCAACTACTTTCACAGATACAGCTTCAACAGAGAAATGATAGTGCACTTGACGATCGTCATAAAGTCTCTGTGGCTCCATCTAATGAAATGAAACCACTTCTATCTTCTATTGGACAACCGCCATCAGTTGCTCCCATAGGTGATACTTCCAGTGTTCAGAAGGTATGCTTGGTGGTCAGCACTCTTCTTCCTCATTGGAAAATGACAACTGAAATTAATATAATCTCTACATCTGCAGTTGCAGAATGTGGTCAGTGCTCCAGCAATGCTGTCGGCATCTTCTGGTTTCAACCGCCCTTCTCGAGGTGTTACATCTACCAGTAAGTTTCTGTAACATACTCTTCAAACTGCTAGTGTTTCCATTTTATATATTCAATGTATAATTTCTGTATGGATGCTTGAACATTGTTTTCTATTGCAGAATTTGGATCTGCTTTGAACATTGAAACACTAGTTGCTGCTGCGGAGAGAAGAGAAACACCGATAGAGGTATCTTATATTTCCTCCATTTATTGGAAACGGCATTTGATCAAGCATATACTTGTAATTTTTTTTTATAAAAATTAATTTTTAATGTTGAAGCACTTCTGGTAGTACAGTGGCACATTGACTTGGGTAATAGTTTTGCAACACCTTTGTTATAGGATATGTTGCATTATACCTTTATGGAGCTGGCCCTGCATCTGAAGGAAGCTTGGTTGCAGTAGGTGCACAGTTAGCTTGATATTGGTCACACATCCCAAGAATATTAATTTTAGTTTGTTTGTGTTGAGTCTCTTTGCATTCTTTGTTCCATGTTCTTTGGTATTCAAATTTTAAGTTCCATGTTAAGATCAAGAAATGGGATTGTAGCTTCTTTCACCTGAATCTGCCTTTCTTTTTTGCCATTTAAAAAATAAATAAGAGAGGAAGAAGAAGAAACAGTATTATCTTTATCTGTGCTTTCGTTAATTAACACTCTCCTGGTCTCCTTATGTTATCTATATTCTTTGTTCCATATTCTTTGGTATTCAAATTTTAACCATTTTAATGTTCTAATGCTAGTTTCTTATTAAATGAATTGTGTTTGTCAAATCTTTTTAATTCCAGTAACAGACATGTAGTCCCATCTTTTCTTGCATTTGAAAAATAGAAAACTGGTTGAAAAATAATGCCCTATATACTCTCATTTTTCTGCCATTTTCATGTGATATGGTGTTATATGTCGTAATAAAATTCTCTTATGTACCTACTTTACAGGCTCCAGCATCAGAGATTCAGGACAAGATATCATTCATAATCAATAATATTTCAGCTCTGAATGTTGAAGCCAAAGCTAAGGAATTCACTGAAATATTGAAAGACCAATACTATCCCTGGTTTGCTCAGTATATGGTTATGAAAAGGTCAGAAACTCTGAATTTCCATTGATGATTATCCTTTGTGTCTACGAGTATGCGTATGCTTGTATCATGTATATATATGTTGTTCTGTTAAGTACTATGTTGATGTTGGTTGTAGCAGCTGGCCTTATATTATCATCTCATTGGCAAGTCTCATGTGATGTACTCCTTACTTCTGACAGAGCAAGCATTGAGCCGAATTTTCACGATCTGTACTTAAAGTTTCTGGACAAAGTTAATTCAAAGGCTCTGAATAAAGAGATTGTACAGGCCACATATGAGAACTGCAAGGTTTTTGTCTATATTGATCTTAATATTGAATTCAAATTTATTTACCAAAATACAGAAATAATGTTTGGTGTCTGGATGTTATTTTAGGTTTTATTGGGATCAGAACTCATAAAGTCAAGTTCAGAAGAGCGCTCGTTACTTAAAAATTTGGGTAGCTGGCTTGGGAAGTTAACAATAGGAAGAAATCAAGTTTTAAGGGCTCGTGAAATAGATCCCAAATCATTGATTATAGAGGTATCTGTGTCTACTGTTTCATATTTTGTAACTCTCATTATCCCTCTTTGATCCTTTCCTTTTGGGCAGTTCCATAGTTCATCTTGAAAGATATATTATATGTTTTGTGGCTGATCACTTGATATATGTTTTCTTTCATTGGCAGGCATATGAGAAGGGCTTGATGATTGCTGTCATTCCATTTACTTCCAAGGTTATTTCCCACATATGCTTGTTTTGCCAGGTCAAGCCTTTGTGATTCTATACTGTATTACTTGCTGCAGATCCTGGAGCCATGCCAAAGCAGTCTAGCATATCAACCTCCCAATCCATGGACAATGGCCATTCTTGGATTACTTGCTGAGATATATTCAATGCCGAACCTAAAAATGAACCTTAAGTTTGACATAGAGGTATGTGGATATCTTTTTCTAACACACAGAATTACATGCATTATTTATATGTTTGTAGGGTTTATGTTGTATTAAGTTATGCATGTACATGTTCTTGTGGTGTTTCAGGTTCTATTTAAGAATCTTGGTGTGGATATGAAGGACATAACACCCACTTCTCTTCTCAAGGATCGGAAAAGAGAAATTGAAGGGAATCCTGATTTTTCTAATAAAGATGTTGGAGCATCCCAACCTCAGCTAGTTCCTGAAGTTAAATCAGGAATAATTTCTCCACTAAGTCATGTTGAACTGCCACTTGAGGTTGCCAGCCCACCTAATTCTGGTGGCCCTACACATTTGTTGTCTCAGGTTTATACCGTTTGGTTTGTTTTCGTTTGATGTTAGCAGTACATGAACTGCGTCTTTAAGTTTTATTTTACTTTTTGCTGGTTATTTAGTATGCGGCTCCTCTTCGTCTTTCTTCCGGTACATTGATGGAGGATGAAAAACTAGCGGCTCTTGGCTTGTCTGATCAGCTTCCTTCTGCACAAGGCCTGTTTCAAGCAACTCAATCCCAGTCACCTTTCTCTGTTAGTCAGGTATGTTATCTTTTTTTGTCTTCCTGTGGTGTAGTAAGAATTGGTTGACTTATATATTTATTGTTTGGATGGCAGCTTTCTACACCAATACCAAATATTGGAACGCATGTTATTATCAATCAGAAGCTTACTGCCTTGGGCTTGCACTTGCACTTTCAGAGGTTTGAAACTGTTGCTATCTTAATACTTCTTGTTTACCGAGTGGCTGGTATATCAACAATAAACTCCCCTCCGATTCATGTGTTGCAGAGTGGTCCCAATTGCAATGGACAGAGCTATCAAAGAGATTGTGTCTGGCATTGTCCAGCGCAGTGTTTCGATCGCAACTCAAACGACAAAAGAACTTGTTTTAAAGGTTTGTTAACTCAGTAAAGCTGTATACCCCAATTACTTGGGGTTATTACAGGAATTGATTTGCTTCTTTACACAAATATTCCACTTATCCATTGCAGTTGCATTCATTTTGGGCTTCAACACATTTGTATCTTTCAGACATCTCTTATTATCTTGTTTGCCAGATGGCTTATACCTGCTACGGTGTACTTCATTTTACTTGAAGAGGAATGTAGTTCAGGAAGCCAAAAGCTTTGTTTCAATTTGTCATAATCTCCCTACTTAAATAATGAAAAGAGAAATCTCTAAACCTTGATACAATTGATGACCTTGACAAGCACTCTTCACAGTGATTGCTAATTAATACTCGTATTGTCTTTAACTTACTTTATCCCATTGCAATTTAGGATTATGCTATGGAATCAGATGAGACACGTATATACAATGCAGCACACTTGATGGTTGCAAGTTTGGCGGGAAGTCTAGCACATGTGACATGCAAGGTTAATATCTCTCATCAGAACTTGTCAGAGCCTCTTTTCTTCTCTGATTCTTGGTTTCAAAATGATGCCCTCTTGATTTTCATTTCTTTCTTTAAAGTTTCATTGCTTTTCATCCATCTTCTAATTATGCTTTTGGTTGCTAGGAACCCTTGCGCGGTTCTATATCAAGTCAACTGAGGAATTCTCTTCAAGGTTTAAATATTGCGAGTGAACTCCTAGAACAAGCCGTGATACTTGTGACCAATGACAACCTTGATCTAGGCTGTGCGGTCATTGAACAGGCTGCTACAGATAAGGTTAATCTTTTGCTAAATATATGCTTACAAATCTTGTTTTCAGTAATTGAACATACAGCCATTGATTTGGTTAGCTTTGTCTGGCTCTGTGCGCTCTGGTCCATTAATTCTTGTATGCTTCCTTAAAAGATTATCTTTGATTTAGGATAATTTATAAGTG
The DNA here is from genome assembly GCA_028052125.1 of Melia azedarach. Lineage (NCBI taxonomy): Eukaryota > Viridiplantae > Streptophyta > Magnoliopsida > Sapindales > Meliaceae > Melia > Melia azedarach. The sequence goes on along the minus strand of CM051394.1, from coordinate 1,862,350 downwards.
ATATTTTGAACTGCCTGTGACCCAGAAGCTAGGAAATCCCTTTCAATAGTAAGTTCCAAACAAGTATGATTGCTTGTCAATATGGTTTACGTTGTTTTGAGTTCATGATTAATTTGCTATTTCATTTCTGGGGTATCTTTTTGTGACCCGTATATGTTCTTGATGATCCATGTTAGGACTCCATTTCAGGTCTGCAAACTGGCCTCTTCCATTGATAGTGATCAAGATATTATCTACTTTTACATTGACATATGTCAATAATGTTTTCCCCTCGTATTGGAATTAGGGTTGCCAACTGTGTCCTCAAGTTTTTGAATTTCACTTGAGGGTTTTTCATGGCATTTTTCTTGGTGTAGGCAATTCAAACCATTGATGGAGAAATAGCACAACAACTTTCTTTAAGAAGAAAGCATAGAGAGGGTGTGGGTCCCTCCTTTTTTGATCCAAACATGTATGCGCAAGGATCTATGGGTGTTGTACCTGAGGCCCTGCGCCCTAAACCTGGTCACTTGTCTGTTTCTCAACAGCGAGTTTATGAGGTAAGCACCCATTGAAATTTGTATGACGTATTTTTGATATTTAGGAGAAAGGCACCGAATTTTATCTTGATCAAATTCCTCCTTTTCAGGACTTTGTTAGACTTCCTTGGCAGAACCAATCTAGCCAGAACCAGCCTGCTGGTTCTCTGACTTCATCTGCTGATGCTGTTCAGACTGGTGCATATGGATTGGCAGCTGGACAGGTTAACCAAGGCTATTCATCAAGTGCAGGAAACCCAGGATTTGAAGCAGTGTCTCGTCCAATGGATGCTGCTTCTGGGGCAATTGAATCCAGTTCAGCTGGGCTTCTGAGGTTTTCTTTCCCCTTTATACTTTGTTTTTTCAAGTTTCTGTAATTTCCTCTCATATTTATTTAGAATTAATTGTATTTTTCAGTTCATCATTGGTTCATATTGGCGCATCAGATGGTGGTATTCAGCATAATTCGGAAAATGATTCTGTCAACACTGTATTTACTTCAACTACTGCAGCCCCTGAATTACATTCAGTGGATTCAACTGAACCTGTAAAAGTGCGAGCTTTCATAGACATTACTTTACATGTTGCTGGGACTTGATATTTTTTATTGCTAACATTTGCTTATACTTTTTTGTCAGGAGCCAGGGGCTTCTGTTCAGTCATTGCCATCACCTGCTGCCCCTGAGCGCATTGGAAGCAACATCTTAGAACCTTCACTGAACACAAGGGATGCATTGGATAAATACCATATTGTTGCCCAAAAGGTTGCTAATAATCTTTTTATTTGGGCCCTTTTCATCATTGTTTCGCGAACACTTAATTGGAATGGATGATCAACCTTCTCAACAGTTGTAAAATGATTTGGTGCATTAAAGTTCTATTCTTGAGTTGTTGTTTGAATCTCGGTTGAGAAATGTGGTACTGGGTTTTTGTGGTTCTGGCAGTAGGCAATGGGTATTGGATTCACCTAGTGGCTAAGTTTTCTCGAGTTCTTATTACTTTGTTTTGAGTTGAACTATTATTTGTTAAATCTCATGCATTGTTTTGCTGACCTCTCCTATTGTGTTGTTCCAGCTAGAAGCTTTGGTAGCCAGTGATGCTAGGGAAGCTGAAGTTCAGGTATTGTTCCTTTCCTCTCCTGGTCTTGGTATGTAATGCCTCAGATTTTTCTTTCTTGGACACCGCTTTGCCATGAATATACCTTGACCTTGTTATCTGATTCTGCTTACATGTTAAGCAAGAAATGTACTTATCATGATGTATTTCTTGCTCAGGGAGTAATATCTGAGGTGCCTGAGATAATACTCAGATGCATCAGTCGAGATGAGGCTGCCTTGGCTGTGGCTCAAAAGGTTCACTCTTCTTTTTAGGAAAATTTTGATTGTTCCTCTACCCCCCTCCCTCTTTCTCCTCTCTTTTTACAAGATCTATGGATGAGATCCATCTCTTGCTTCTGCTACTTTCATTGTTGATGTCCTTTTATTTGGATAGTTGCAGCATGAATCAACAACTTTTGTACTGAGTGAGTTCTAAATTTTCCTGTAGGTCTTCAAAGGATTGTATGAGAATGCATCAAACAGCCTTCATGTCAGTGCTCATCTAGCAATTTTGGCTGCCATTCGTGATGTTTGCAAACTCGTTGTTAAGGAGCTAACTAGTTGGGTATGCTCTAATGAACTTTTTTCGTGTTTGGGTCCAAACTATGTATTGCCTCTTTACCTAGTTTTGTCTGTTGAAGTTCAGTTATGAAGTAGAATTCAGATTCTCTAAGGGTGTGTTTGGCTGGCAGGTCTGGTCTGTATTAATGGCCCATCATCTTGTACTTTGTTTGGCAAATTTTCTTGCATGTACTGGACTGGATGAAAAATGAAAATAGTACAGAATAAGAAGCCCAGACTTGACCCGCACCCCCCATGGGTCACCATTGGTATCATTAGAAACATTGTTGAATGCTTTTCGTATAATAAGCCAACCCTTAGGGTGCGTTTAGCAACACGTACTGAACTGTATTAGATTGTAATGAATTGAACTGGATTATATTGCATTGCATTGGATAAAATTTAATACAGTACTATGTTTGATATCTTATTGTATTGTAAAATATATTATTATTTAATCATGTATTATTATTTTTATTAATAATTAAATAATCTAAAATTACTTGTATCAATCACCAAAAATTGTCGTCATCCGTTGCCGCCGCCGTCAACTATCATCCATTTAGGTCATAATGAATACCATTGAAATGCATTTTGTTTCAATTATTATGGGTAGGTAAGGTGGGCATTTAATGCATTTTCAAAAGATAAATCATCCAACTCTGTTGGTAGAATGAAAACAATAGGAGGTTTACATTTCGCTTCATTTTGAGAATGGACTTTTCATCTCTTTCTTTCTTTCTTTGTGACATTCTGCATTTTGATTTTCCTTGCATATATTTACATACATCTCTTCAGGTAACCATGCCATAATAATTCTTAATTTTAATTTTGTCATATGGTATATTGTTGTTTTGTACATAAAACATTTTTATTCATTTTTATTGATTCTCGTAAGTGATTATGAGTTTTAATTGTTCTCTGATATTATATGAGGCTTTTGCTGCCAAAAAATAAAATTAAATTACCATCTCGTGGTTGCTAGGATTGGCTTCATCTTGGTGGGTAAGATGGTATATATGTGAGCGGAGCTTGCTTATAAATGAGGCTATTGCTGTTGGTCAATTTATTTTCTAAACATTCTTTATGTTCCATTTCTTCATTATCATAACTTAAAGTCTGTTTGTTATAGGTGATTTACTCGGATGAGGAGAGAAAGTTCAACAAAGATATTACTCTTGGCCTTATTCATAGTGAATTGCTAAACCTTGCTGAGTACAATGTTCACATGGCAAAGCTTATAGACGGGGGACGAAACAGTACGTGTAGAAAAATGTTTGTTTTATTTATTTCTTCTACCCAGGTTTAGTCAAATGACCTCTTTTGGATAAATTTTGCAGAGGCTGCAACAGAATTTGCTGTTTCTCTTCTTCAAACTTTGGTCACCGATGAATCTAGAGTCATTTCAGAACTCCACAATCTTGTAGATGCGTTAGCCAAGGTTTGTATTCATTCTTTTGTTTGACAGTGTGCATTACCTAGCTGGTTTTTTGAGCATTTTCTTACTTTCATGGACTTTCCAGCTTGCTGCAAAGCCTGGATCTCCCGAGTCATTACAACAGCTGATTGAGATTGTTAGAAATCCTTCTAATGTAAATGCATCATCTGGGGCTACCACTGGAAAGGAGGATAAGGCTAGGCAATCCAAGGACAAAAAGGTTAGTAGGGAGGTTATCATCTAATGGTTATCCTGTGGTCAACTGATTATTTTTTATGGTCCTAAAACTTTGTTGAAACAGGCTCCTGGTCACCCCATGGCAAACAGGGAGGATTATAATGTCACAGAGTCTATGGATCCAGATCCTGCTGGTTTCCATGACCAGGTATTGACTTTAACTTGATAGTAATCTTGTTGGATAAAAATCATGCAAAGAAAGAATAATCATAAACAGTCAGTCCCCTGTGCATATGAAAGATCTGCCAGATGATGCTCCCAATAGAATGTGTCCTATAATCAAAACCAAGAAGCTCTTTGTCAAATTGTCCACCTCAATCAATCCCTGAACACGCTGGCAGTAGAATTTCTTTCTGGTTTCTCTTTGAAACTACACCCATTGACGAAACAGATTTGGCAAGACTGCCAGAACCTGACTCTTTTTTCTTTGGTGCAGCACATACGCATGCACTGATATGTTCACTCCATCTCTTTTCATCTTTGTTTATATACATGGTTTTACAAATGTTGGTATATGAATACTTTTGTAGGTATCAATGCTGTTTGCAGAATGGTACCAGATATGTGAACTACCTGGCACAAATGATGCAGCTTGTACTCGTTATGTGGTACAATTGCATCAAAATGGATTGCTGAAAGGGGATGATATGACAGATCGCTTTTTCCGTCGCCTCACGGTGATTTTTTGTTCTTGATTGACTTGTATTGGAAGGCTGCGGATATGTACATATATTTCTTAGGAACTCTCTTGCACTTTAAGAATGGTATTCAATTGTCAAAAACCTCTAATTCTTTTGTTTTCCATTTCCTAGGAAGTTTCTGTTGCACACTGCCTATCTTCTGAGGTGATTAATCCCAGTGCATTGCAATCTCCTCAACAAGTGCAGAGTCTATCCTTTCTTGCCATTGACATCTATTCAAAACTTGTGTCATCAATCCTGAAGGTATGTGTATACTTCTGAATTATGCTAACATTGGTCATATCTGCATCCTGTTTTGCAATGCTGTAACTTCTTAAAATTTTGTAGTGTTGTCCGTTGGAGCAAGGATCAAGTAAAGTCTTTCTTTTGTCGAAGGTGAATCTCAGCCATAATTTATTCCTGACTTTTCCATTTTGTAAATCATGATTTGTATGCTAATTTTATTGCATTCCACAGCTTTTGAGTGTGACCGTAAAATTTATTCAAAAAGATGCGGAAGAGAAAAAAGCATCTTTTAATCCGAGACCGTATTTCAGATTGTTTATTAACTGGTTGTTGGACCTTGGTTCACTGGACTCTGCTGCTGATGGTTCAAACTTTCAGGTAAGTTGTTTTGTATTTATTTCGTCCTAAATAGTCTCAATTGATCAGCTGATCTTGATCATGTATTTTGCAGATATTGACAGCCTTTGCAAATGCATTCCATGCTTTGCAACCCCTTAAAGTACCTTCCTTCAGGTTAGCATCGTGAATCTGAATACTTGGCATCAAGTGTTATAATTATAGGATTCCTTGTCTAGAAGTGTGTAATTGAGTTGTCTTAATATATAAACCAGTGGTGCGTTAATGGATGCCCCCCTTATTAGAAATAGGTGATTGATGGCTATTATTGTTTCAGCGCACACATTCTATATCTTTGAGATTTTATATGTAAAGAAGATTTGTCATTGCTTTTCTTCATGCCTTGTGCATTGCTAACTTGGTTTAAATGTTTGTCCAGCTTTGCATGGCTTGAGTTGGTTAGTCATAGGAGTTTCATGCCTAAATTGCTCATAGGAAATGCTCAGAAGGGTTGGCCTTATATCCAACGGTTGCTGGTGGATTTGCTCCAATTCCTTGAACCATTTTTGAGGAATGCTGAACTCGGAGTGCCGGTTAGTCTCTTATAGTTGATGGGTTGTTTTGACGGCAGTCTGTTATAAATTATAAATAAGTACAATGGGGTCTTACTCTTTTTGGTTATTCTTGTAGGTTCGCTTTCTGTATAAAGGCACTCTGAGAGTGCTGCTGGTGCTTCTTCATGATTTCCCAGAGTTCCTATGTGATTATCATTTCACCTTCTGTGATGTGATTCCTCCAAGCTGCATACAGATGCGCAATATTATCCTCAGCGCTTTTCCACGCAATATGAGGCTACCAGATCCATCTACTCCCAACTTGAAGGTGTCTGTCTATTAATCATTGTTACAAATTTGGAGTTTTTATTTAACACAAAAATTAATCTCTTATCTTGCTTTCAAGATTGATTTGCTTCCAGAAATCAGAGATCCGCCTCGGATTCTCTCTGAGGTTGATGCAGCTCTTAGAGCAAAGCAGATGAAGGCTGATGTGGATGAGTATCTCAAGGTACTTGATATTGCTTCTTATCCATCTGATGAATTAACTTATCTCATTAATTTACCATTTAATCTGGGCATTTGTTTCCTTTCTCTCCAGTCCTATTAGCCATGCCTATGATTCTTCTGTGCTTTATTTGCAGACGGGGCAACCAGGTTCCTCATTTCTGACTGAACTGAAGCAGAAATTGCTTCTTCCACCTGGTGAGGCTGCTTCTGCTGGTACCCGTTACAATGTACCATTGATCAACTCTCTTGTCCTCTATGTAGGAATGCAGGTAACCTCTGGTTTTTACACTACTTTTATTCCTATCAAGCTGTTCTTCTAGTCATCTCAAAAGTTCACCTTTTGTGTGATGGTGTAAAGGCTAGACCTTGTGTGCAAGTATCTGGGTAAACGAGAACGAGATGAATTTAAGAATTATAATAAAAACTTGAATTTAAAGAAGTATGGTTAATTTTTTTTTTTTTCTGTATAATTTTCCTCCAGGCCATCCATCAATTGCAGACGAGAACCTCTCATGCTCAGTCAACAGGAAATAATAGTTCACTTACTGTGTTCTTGGTGAGTGCTGCATTGGATATTTTCCAGACTTTGATTCAAGATCTGGATACTGAGGGGCGCTATCTATTCCTAAATGCGGCTGCTAATCAACTGCGCTATCCAAACAACCATACACATTACTTTTCCTTTGTCTTACTTTATCTGTATGCTGAAGCAAACCAGGTAAGAACTTCTAATCTGTAGTATATTTGGAACATATTGTCTGGTTCATTGCTGTGATGTTAACATCTGATCAAATGGTTACCTTAATAGATCAAATCATAAGAGGTCCTTGAAATTAAGTGTTTCAAGATTTGACAAATGTCGCTGTGATTTAGCATTTGAGCAGATGGTTATGGTATTTTTGACTGTTGTACTAGTTGACTGCATGTTTTATTTTCCGTCCTGTGCAGGAAATTATTCAGGAGCAAATTACAAGGGTACTGTTTGAACGCCTCATTGTCAATCGACCTCATCCTTGGGGTCTTCTTATAACCTTCATTGAACTGATCAAGGTAAAGCTTACTTTCTCAATCACGAATATTCATAGTTTTCTAAGTCTTGTTATGACACCTGGTTGATGTGGTGTTCAACATGCAGAATCCTAGATACAACTTCTGGAACCAATCTTTCATAAGGTGTGCACCGGAGATTGAGAAACTCTTTGAATCAGTTGCAAGATCATGCGGAGGTTTGAAGCCTGTCGACGAGGGCATGGTCTCAGGTTGGGTGTCCGACAACGCACACTGAGACGATGTTAAATATTTTAAATGCTATTTTGTGCAATTTCATTATTTGAGATCCCCCGTTTGTAGTGTTTGTTTTGAAACAAAAAACAAAGGAACTTCTTTGTTATGTATATATATCCCACTCGTTGTAAGATAAGGGCAGTGTCAGCGTACAGACTGAACAATTAAATATGCTTTTTATCGGTGATGTTACATTTTCTCTTGAGAAATGCGAACCAACCTAAACGCTGACTTAATATCAATTTCTTTTTGGGAATTAATCGAATATAATTATAATTTATTCTATAAATTTAAAAATAATTATTTTTATAATTTTTAATTAAAATTGACTATTTTTATAATTTTTAAATTAAATTATTTTTTTTAATTTAAATGTAAGAATATTTTGTTTTATTTGAGAGTATAGTATAGTATACAGAGTTATTTGTTTAAATATTTTGTTTCAATTAAAATGATGTTTAAAATTAAAAAAAAGGAAATTTATTTTTTTAATAGTTAAAAATAATTTAATTTAAATAACATAAGTGTGGTTAATTTTAATTAAAAATTATTAAGATAATTATTTATGATTTTGAGTCGGCTGGCGAAGGAAGTTTGTCTTTGCTCTGGAATTTTCTCATTTTTCAAATGCGTCGGAATCGGAAATCTATGGAGAGGCAATTTGAGCGAAAGCTTGCACGTGTCTTCGGTACCATCTTAGTGCAGGGTCGGCAGTAAGGATTCAGCACTGTAATTTCTTAACACTTACCTCATTTTGGTTATGGCATAAATGACGAGCAATGGATCCTTAAATCTCGTATTAAGCGACCGAGAGAAGATCAATTGAGAAAGACAGCTGATAAGGATTCAGCATACTGTAATTTCGTAACACTTAACTTTGTTATGGAATAAATGACAAGCAATGGATCCTTAAATTTCGTATTGAGCGAATGCGAGACGGTCAATTGAGAAACCGCTGATACCCAATTCTCAACATAAGACGCCTTAAGCAAGAGATTACATTTGACTATTATGTTCGTCAAAATTTGTGTGTGGAAAAAAAAAAGAGAGAGAGAGAGAGAGAGAGAGAGAGTGAGAGAGAGAGAGAGAGAAAAGTGAATATAGTCCATCATTAGCACGGAAATAAGCAGCATCATTCTCATTTTGAACAAAATTAAGATTAACGTATGCTAATGGCGCCTTTTACCATTAAACAAGGAGCATTTTAGAACACAACTATTCAGTATCTCACCATCTAATGAACAAACCCTAGAGCAGTCTTCAAAATCCAGAACTGAACACATTGAAATTAGATTGATAATAACATAACATCGTTGCTCTACTCTCTACGAACAAAGTAAAGCTTACCCATCACATGAAGAACAGCAACAAAGGCTATGAATCCAATGCTCATAACAAGCACAACATTTGGAGAGATCTTGAGTCCTGGAGCATCATCTGTGTAAAACTGAAGCATTGTACCTGCTGCTCCACCTGAAGCCCCGCCACTTGTCGTCCTCCTCCTTCGCATGCTTGCAGCTGCTGCTGCACTTCCTCTTGGGGGAGCTGCTCCATTTAAAGCCATTTCTGCAACATTTACCCCCAAAATAATATTATAACTCTCAAAGCAATACTTTTGCGCCAGTTTTACCCACGCCAGCAAATGCAATGCAATATTCGTGAGTTTCGCGCTCTCTCTCCTTCTTCAATCAATAGAATTGGATCTTACCTGATTCTATGTCCAGATTCAATTTTTTAAAACAACAGATATCGAAAAAATTTCAAAAAAAATATTAAATTTTTTTTGAAGTAATAAATTATCTACGTCCAATCAACATTCTCAAACGAAAGAAATCAGTCTCCTCAGATTGGAAGAGGACGCGCAATAACTAATCAGAACTCTTTATCTTTTAACTTAACTATGCTTTTAGATTAATCATAAAAATGACGCGGCTAAAATATATGCGCTAAATATACGAAAATTGATCTACGACGATGAAATACAAAAGCCACAGATCTCTTGCGTTTTGTTTTGGTATAAAGCAAAAGCACATAAACGATCTAACAAGGCAAGTATGAACTTGAGTGAGATCTACGACAAATTACAGAGAGAATGATGTAAAAAAGGAAGCTCACTGAATCAAACTCGAATTTCAGATCCTTTCGCCCTCGCCAACGGCCGTACTTTTCTTTTAACCGAATTACGTAATACTCCGCCAGATTTTTTTTCATCTCCTGCTTTGGCTTGGCTTCGTATTATATCCGGCGGTTACAGCAGGGACCGTACAACGCTGCCACGCCTTGGGAACCAATAGTATTGCGCCACGTCATTTATAAATCCCACGTCAGACTGATAGAATTTTCAAAATATCCATTGGGCTCGCAAAGTTACGATCCGTGACCCTTCACACTCTTTCTAACCACTCCGGTTTCGGTCGGGTTTTTTAATGAAAAAAATCGTCTTGAGTCTTTATTTTATTATTTTTTTAAAAACGATAAATCATAAAATATATTTCAATAATAAGTTATCAATGGACTTATTTTTCGATTTTCTCGTTTTTATATGTAAATATATTATTTTGTATGAAAATGATATGTTTTTGAGTATTTACTAGCATCGATCTCTCCTTTCTAGTTTGTAGTATCTAGTTTACCAAATAAAAGTTAGCCACCAATTCATGGAAAATTTAAGCACAAGGAGGGAGCGTGGTAATTGTAATTGATCTCCAAAAGTAATTTTAAAACCGGAAAATAAAAAGTCATTGGATATGCAACTTCTGCATGAACAGATCAGTATCTTCCCAGTTACTGTAATAATGTAATTCCACCACGAAAGTTGCTTGCGGCTACATCACAGGCACATAAACCCATACCTTATATATCATCGGCAACCAGGTGTGGTATGGCATGGCCATTAGATCAGTAGCATAATTTGGAAAACTGCATGAACGCATCATGATTTTGCAGATCCAACAACTTCAAGCCAATCAGACAGTACATTAGGAATCATGATTTTGCAGATCCAACAACTTCAGCTAATCAGGCAGTAAATTAAGAAAAATAAGCTTTTATCAAAAGTTTATGCTTACACTAATTCTGGACAAGTCAAAAACTATCTTGTTAGCGACAATCAAATTATCTAACCCTGTTGAATGCTATAAAGAGAGTACTTGCGTTAAATTACATTAATAACAAAGTCATTCTAGCTGACAATGAAATATGGATACAAGTTACCCCGCGTGCATTATTGGGGTAGAGGAGTGATTATTATACTTCATCCCACAGACCAGTATGTCGCTCTTATAGCCATGCTAAACATCTAAATTAGGTTGTCTAATGGTAAGTACTGAAATCCTAAAAAGTATGTGTGTATCTGCAGCGTAAATTGAAACCAAATTTCCACTGTCAACTGCCACTTAAGCCTATAAACCCTTGGAAAAATCTAACACCTTTCTTTCCCACTCCAGTCCCTGCAAGACCAGCTGCCAAAAGAGATCTGGAGTCCGGTCGCCACTTCAACTCTTTAAGAACTGAAAAAAGAGATGCCAAAGCAGGAGTAACTTCACTGTCCTTTATGTTATTACATGATACTATTCTTAGTCTTTGAAGCTCCTTCCAAGAAAGAACTACTGACTCCAAACCTGCAGTTGTTAGCAGCGAGCATCCTTCTAAAGATAGAACCTTCACCCTCCTACAAAAAATAAAAAATAAAACGATAAAGAAACGCTTAGAAGTTCACTCATAACATTTTAGTTTTAGGATCATCTTATTGCCAGAAATGAAAATACACAAATAATGAATTTACATTCTTGGAAAATCTCCTTCCCTAGGATCCTCAATAAGTACGAAAATCACACCTATGTCAACGGCCTTGACTTATTTTGTTGTTTGGAATTTAAGCCTTGACATCAAGTGTCAACGTTGTAAACAGGGAGCTAAACAACTACTGCAATTTCAAAGCATGCCAAAGCTGTCAAGGAAAACTTGACAGTTCCAAAATCTTCCACATGCAGTGTCCAGAATGGTTTTTTCATCAAACACGAATAGAAATTGGAATGCTACATACATGTAAAATTCCAAATTAGTAAAGACAGAACATAAAATAAATATTTCATAGTACCTACAGATAGTGGCAAGGCCAAACACATCATCCTCCAATCCCCAACAGTTCTGGAAAGCAATCTCGCTAACGTTCTCACAAACCAAAAACAAAGCTTCCAAACTGTGCTTATCCCTTAACTGACACCGCTGCAGCTGTAATTCTTCAATAGCCAAACAAGATCCCAAATGCTGATGTGAACCAGGGCTTGAATCAATACTCTTACACGACTGAAGCCTCAAAATCTTCAAATTTCCACAAAAGGATAATGCGGCCAACCATCCACCATCCAATTTATGATCACATAGAGTTAACTCCTCAAGCATTTGACAACATTGACCAATTGCTTTAATCCCATCATAACTTCCTTCACATCCACTCAACTCTAATTTCACTAATCTTCGGCAACCTTGAGCTAGTATCGTTAATCCAATATCTGAAACAATTGAATTATAAAAACCACCAACAGAACCAATCAATTTCACTACTTGTAAATTCTGACAACCAGAAATTCCCTTCAATGATAAATCTCCGCAGTAATGCAACTCCAATTCTTGCAGTGTGTGACACTCCTTAGCAATACTCAACAACCCATTTTCACTTGCGCCAATGGCAACGAATCTCCGCAAATTCGGATACTTTTTAGCCAGTAATTCAAGCACATGATCAACTGAATGCGATGGTAAAACGTCTTCATTTTGGTCAATAAACCCATTTGTGGGTGAAAGCATAGTATCCACAGTGACCGATAAAAATTTGTGTGTCACCAAAATCCCAGAGTTTTTCGAGGAACGAATACACGCCTCAACCACGTTTACCTCCGTAAGATTAGGGAACCGGGTAAACACCCGACCCGAATCAATAAACGACCAGTCGGTAAGCTTGAGGGATCGTACCAAACGGCCGTGAAGAGACAACCAACGTTTGCATACTAGAGAATTTGACACGTGTTGAGAAATTGGGAGCTTGGAGAAGATTTGGAGAAGAAGCTCATCGGAAAGTAGGGAGGTGTAATCTGGCCCGGAAGGGTCTATGGTAAGAGATTGAAGTTTTATCAGATTATTTCCAACAGGTGATCCTAATGGCGATGGAATTGCAGAGAAAGATTGAAATCGCATCTTGCGAATAACATGCTTTAGATCTTGGTTCCTCAATAATATGTCTGGTAAACTTAATGGTCTGGGTCTTTTTGATGGAGGTGGTGGCTTAGGGCTAGGGTTAGGGTTTGGATTAGAATTTGCATTTGGATTGGGATTTGTTGTCCCCGGTGAGTGCGACATTTAATTAGGTTTAGGGGTTTTTTTTTTTTGAATAAATTATTAGTCAGTAATTGTTGTTTGTTAGCTGCAGTTCTCGATACTCACCAGGAACAGATTTTTGGATTAGATTTGTGGGGCGTACAATTTTTCTGATTCGTTTGTTAATGATTTTCTGGGAGAGACGTGATTCAATGTAGCATCACGAAGCAAGTCATGTGGTATCACCACGTAAGCGGAATGGTAAATTTTTGCTAAACGTAGCGGTAATTTATCGGAAGTGAGATTGTGGGCTCTAAGTGGGGTCTATTAATTTTATTTTTTTCCCTTTCCAAAATGATTAGTAAATGAATGAGTTTTTGCCTTCGGCTACAATGAGTTAAAAGGAGAAACTTAAAAGCATCTTGGATTTGTCTCTTCTCTTGTGGCCGGTGAGTGGCATTATCACTATCATCATTCTGCTTAGTATCTCAACAGTAACTTTAATGGCTCACCAGTTGGAGTTGTATATTTAAATCATTGCCAGTTTTGAAATTAACCGTGTGCTACGTTACTTTTGGTATCCATGCAGTGTCAAAGATGATGTTCGCGCTCAATTTTCTTTCTTGCTTTTTTATTGGGCTTATGGGCCTTTTGGGCCTTGCTGCCACCCCACATATAAAACTCATATATTATAGGACATTGAATTTGAACGGGATCAAAGTGATGAGTCCATAATTTTATGGGCTAAAATGATCCATTTCGGGGTCATCTGAATGCATGGATTGCGCTGGGTCCACGTACACGAGTGGTTTTCCAACCGACCGAAACGATGAATTGTCTCTGAAAGGACCACTGATTAATCTTGATTTCCCGGATGTTTATAAGACAAAACGACAGGCAACTGGTTGATCAAGTTTCATAAATCATCTTTTTAAATTAAAATAAGATTAAAAAAATATTTATTGTCATTGTTCCAATGATTCATGAGAATAAGTAGTTAATGAAATTTGATAGGTTGTCTTAAAATGAGAGAGTTTGTAGATATACTTTTTAAATGGGTGTAATTTTACTACCAATAATTTAATTACGTTTTCTTTTGTTCCCTCGACACTTCCATGTTTCCTAGCTACATATATGATATTTTTGTAAGAGGTGAACCTTGTTGAACACTACAGTCTCCTCCCTTCTTCTACTTATTTTAATTTTAAAAATTTGAAAAATTTAACGAAAATTACATTGTACAATTGAATTATCATTTAATTATAGGTTTCAATGATCTCTCGTTTTTCTATTTCATTTCTAAAAAATAATCATTCATCTCTTAAGAATAATTAAAGTGATAACTATGCACATAATAATTGAAAATAGTTATAAATCTCGTGTCAACAAAATTTTTAAATTTTTTTCAAATATTATAAAAATAGATGACAGATAAATAACTATTTATTTTTATGGGGTTTTTGCTAAATTTTTGTAAATACGACAAAGTCATATTGATGTTATGATAACAAGAAGTCTATTAAATCAACGAAAAGTCGTAAATAATTAATCTATTTGATCTTTACCTTAAATTTAATTATTTTTATTTATATAATTTTAACTAGTCTTTCTCCCACTATATATGATAATTTCATTAGCTTTCACATCGTCTACTAATTAAAGTCAATTTTATTCCTAAAAAAATTAACAATATACGAAGTAGATGAGTATCCACAGTTTTAATTATAGGTTTCAATGATCTCTCATTTTTCTATTTCATTTCTAAAAAATAATCATTCATCTCTTGTTGATGCATTATTTTTGCAAACCCCACACCCACACCCACACAGAAAAATAAAATAAATACATTCGAGGTGGTAGAATGGTTCGAGTAAAGCGTGCAAATACAAGCCAAGTCCATAATCTCAAACCACCAAAAACCACCCTGCTGCTTCACTACCCAACTACCCACACAATGTTTAAGTCTGCCCACCTCCCAACTCACTGCCTTAGATCATCTTCCTGTTCACTACCTCATACCACCTCTAAGCTTATTACTTCAGACCACCTCTCAAGCTCACTACCTCAAACCACATTCCCGCTCACTACCTCAAACCACCTCTCAGCTCACTACTTCATATCCACCTCCCAGCTCCTAACTCAACTTCGATGACTCCGAAATTTCTCAAGACCCCTCAACCGACACTACACTTATTGTCCGTCTCCCAAATAACTATCCAACTCACATCCTTTCACGTCCGAACATTTCAACCCAAAAATTCTACCGAGCTGGTTCCGCGACTTCTTGTGAAATAGAACAGGGTTCAGATAAGAGTCACCTCTTCGGCGACCCCTCTCCGATACCTAAGTCGACATCTAATCGGAGAGAAAATGAAGAGGACACATGTATCTCCCTTTAAAGTCAAAGGTATGCCAATGTGATGAGGAATAAGCACAAGGAGAAGATCATGCCCAAGTCACGAATCAGGTAGACCAGAATTCAGGGAGGTCCCTAGTGGATTTTCTTTCTAGGGTTTTTTGTGTGTGGTCATAGAGTTTTAGGCTATGGAGGCAATGTACATGGTCATGGGAGAAGAAAAGAGGGAATCCTCCTTAGGAAAAGAGCTCATGTCAGAGGAATCTTATGACTAAATGACTTGTCTTTTTATATGAAAAATACTTTTTTATATGAAACAAAAAAATGTTCATACCTGATTGGATGACCTATTTTGCTCTAGTTTTATGGTGTTTACCTTTCCATATGTCTTTCTCTCATTGGTTCTTGGTGGCCCAGTTCAAATGCCATGTGACATGCTATGGTTGGTGAGCTTTCCCTTATCCAAACTTATTAGACACGTGTCGACCTTCTATTAGCCAAGAAGATTGCTATGTACTTTTGTGGACAAGTGGCGTGACTTCATTTGCCCAGCTGGTGCGTGGTCCCCCACCTGGGCCTAGATTAGTCCTCATCTGGGCTCCGCGCACTGACTGCACAATGTCAGGCAGGATTTGTACAATACCAGCCTGGCTGCTGCCAAGACCAGGTGATGTCTCCTGCCTTTGGAATAGGTCATCGTAAAATGTTTTCTTGTGTGTTGGGCCACTTTAAGGATTCATTTGAAGGCGCAATGAGGTGGGCTTCCGCGCACTTAGGTGCTTGATTAGCTGGGCTTCCCTCTTGCCTAGGCAACTGGGCGTCTTACCTTTCTTGCTCAAGAGGGTGAAGCTCTTGTTTATTGAGGGTGGACATGTCCGTTCCAAGGCATAATGAAGAAATAGAGTTATTTTCCTTGTCTATATCTGCGTGCTACGGTATATAACTACGCTTTTTCACACGCGCTACGATATATGGTCACGTGGGCATTTTCCACACGCGCTATGGTATATGGTCACGTGGGCATTCTCATTCGTGTTACGGTATATAGTTACGTGAAGCAATATCAGCAAATGGAGAATTCGTTGGCGATACTTAGCGAGGAAGCCCAACTTATAGTGGGTCTTATCTAGCCGCTCAAATAGCGAATGTGTTGGCAATACTTAGCGGGTAGCCCAGCTCACAGTGGGTCTTACCTAACCGCTTCAAATAGTGAATGCATTAGCGATACTCAACAGGTAGCCCAGTTCACGGTGGATCTTACCTATCCGCAACGAGCAGGGCTTGTATCACGTTCTGCCTTAAGATGGGCGCGAGGTAGGTTACCTTACAAGCGAGCTGATTCGGACTTTTCTGGGCTTACTTTTCGCCACGTGTCCAAGTATATTTTTTCCCATAACATCTTTGCAGAATAATTAAAGTGATAACTATGCACATAATAATTGAAAATAGTTATAAATCTCGTGCCAACAAAATTATTAAATTTCAAATATTATAAAATAGATGACAGATAAATAACTATTTATTTTGATGGGGTTTTGCTAAATTATGTAAATACGACAAAGTCATATTGATTTTATGATAACAACAAGTCTATTAAATCAACGAAAAGTCTTAAATAATCAATCTATTTGATTTTTACCTTAAATTTAATTATTTTTATTTATATAATTTTAACGAGTCTTTCTCTCTCTGTATATGATAATTTCATTAGCTTTCACATCGTCTACTAATTAAAGTCAATTTTATGCCTAAAAAAATTATTGATTAAACAACAATATATGAAGTAGATGAGTATCCGCAATTTTGTTTAGAATGTCAGCATCACTTGGACAATTTCATTCTCTTGAGACTAATTAACAAACAAAAAAATAAAAATAAAAAGATGTTATAATTTATATGCAAATAAAAGTAATAAACTGCAAAAGAAAGTAGATAAATATAAGATTTAAGAGTCATAAAACGATTATTTTCTCTCTTAACTATGTACTCATAATAATAAAAAAGTATCATATGAAGTAAACATATAATCGATTGTTGGTAAAATTTGGATAAATTTTTTAATTTACTTTTAGGATCGACTATTATAGAAATATCAAATAATAACTGGGAAATAAAATAGAAAATTATCACAATCATACAACACAAGAATTTTACATAAAAAATTCCATATCGTAGAAAAACCACTGACTCTCAAAGAGAAAAATCTATTATATAATAAATTTGTACAATTATATAATTTTTTTCTCTCAAAATCTACAATCTCATATACACCAACTCACCAAACTACTCAAAGAAAAACTCTCACACAAGTATTTTCACTTCAACTATTCTACTTACAAGAATAAAAGGAATTTTCAATAAAATACTTAAAAAATATATTAGAGTTTCTTGGAGTTCTTTAGAATTAGAATTCACCAATATGCATATTTAAGAATTTGCACATAATTCTCAACTTAAAAATTATCATGCTATACCATAAAGAGCATACACACTTAGAATAAACTAATTTCAAACATTCCATTTAATTTGGCACACTTCGATTAAATCTTATTGAAAATTTATAGTGCAACTTTCATTTTGACTTTTTCAGAAGCTCATTAGCCATTGACATTAATTTCACCACACACACTTTGATCAAATGCAACCAATGCTTGTTTGCATACTTGTAGAACTGTTGGAGCTATAAATCGAACTTGCTCCACCTTTTTGACAATTTTTCTTTTCAGATGTCAAGATTGTCCACACCTCTTAAAATCAGTTTCTTCTTTATGTAGTTCTTCTTCCACCTTTCAGTTCTCTTGTGTAACTCATATTGAGTTTAGCACATCCTTGACTTATACTTACCATAAGCCAAAATTGATTCTCCACATTTCTCTACCTCAAACTAAATGCCATTTGAGGATTTGACATTTGAAATTTTTGTTGCAAAAACCATGAGCTCTAATACCACTTGTTGGTAAAATTTCGAGTAAATTTTCAAATTTACTTCTAGGATCGACCATTACAGAAATATAAAATAATAACTGAGAAATAAAATAAAAAATTATCACAATTACACAACACATGAATTTTACTTGAAAATTTTCATATCAGACAAAAACTACGAGTTCTCAAAAAGAAAAATCTATTATATAATAAATTTATACAATAACATAATTTTTCTTCTCAAACCTATAATCTCACATACATCAACTCACTAAACTACTAAAAAAAACTTTCATACAAATATTTTTACTCCAACTATTCTATTTACAAGAATAAAGAAAATTTTTAACAAAATATTTGAAAAATATCTTAAAAATTTTTGGAGTTTTCTAAAATTAGAATTCACCAAAATGAGAGAAAATCTCTCATTTATATAAAAAGAATTTTCTCAAAAATATCTAAAATGATAAACCTATTAAAATTATTTTAATATTTATTATATTTTACTTATATTTTTATCGTATTTTTTTATTATTATTGGTCATTTATAATAATCTTCTAGAGGAGTTATAATTGGCCAACATCATCGATTTAAGAAAAGATAGATGATAAGGTTTATATATATATATATATATATATATATATAGAGAGAGAGAGAGAGAGAGAGAGAGAGAGAGGGAGATTATCAATCCGCTGTATATAGTACAATGTCGTGTCATTCTCGATAGTATAGTGTCGTGTCATTCTCATATTACTGCACTCAGACTATACAACCCATTTTTCAAATAATCTATGTATTTATTATTTTTTAGAACAAATTTTAGAAACTAAATAAAAATAAATAAAGACTGGTCAGCTGTTGGGCGTTGGCTGCTTGAGAAGAAGATAGCCCGTGGCATTGACGTGTGGTGAAGCTAACACCGGCGTGTCTTATTTATACATTCCCCGATTATCATTTACAACTTCTCCTTGCGCGTGTGCAGTATCCACGTCATACTCCCGTCCAATGTTTCAGTTCCCCACGCGCCTTCGTGTATTACATACTTCCCCTGCATCGTATCCGTATAAACTATACTCACAAGGGTCCACGTAATTATTAGCTACGCGTGTATTATTTCTCTTGCTTCCACAACCGCAATTCACATTTGGATATTATTTAGATTTCAATTTCGCAATTAATTTTTTTTAATCATATATTATAAACTTATTTGAATATTATTTTCTTTTACTTTCCTTGTATATATATATATATATATATATATATATATAACACCAGTAGCTATTAGTATATTTTGTTTCTGGCAGTGCTAGGCTTGAGAGACAAATATCTATTGTTATACAATAACATATTAAAGCAACTTCTGTTTCTGATTATTTATTTATTTGTTATACGATCATCTCATCATTGACGCCAATTAAAAATTCGTTTGGTGGTTCTTTTTCCGTGGACAAAACCAGTTAGATACACTGGCCTGGCTGGCCCATCTATCATTTAATTAAATTAACAGTACCCAATATTTGGCTTTGAAAATCTTTCTTTCTCACCACGTATGGACCAGAGTCTCTTTCCCCCTCTTCCTTTGTCGCCCCTTCTTTAATTATCTCCCTTTGTTTCTCTCCCTTTTCTCCTACACACCATGTTATTCTTATCTCTACAACAACACAGTCTATGCCATGTTGACTTCATTTCCCTCACATGAATCAAACTTTCAGGAATTCAACCCAGTGGTCTCTCTTCATAAACACGAAACCTGTTTTTGAACAAATTAAATTAACATCGATCATTTATATATATGCATGGAAAAAAATAATGATACACGTTTACGTTTCTTCGGTCTAAACAACACAAGTTTCACGCAGCAACAATTTGTCTTCTCAATATGAGCCAGTGTGTTCCAAGTTGGGATCTCGATGACAATCCAACTTACCGTCGAAACTCTCTCCGCTCTCGCTCCAATTCCACTGCCGCCCCAGATGTTCCCATGTATTACTTCTCTCCTCTCATTTCATGTCATGCTGCAGGTGTTGAACGGCGTCGTTTTACTGTGTATGACTTGCGATATTTGGTGCAGGTTGGACTATGAAGTAGCAGAGCTGACATGGGAGAACGGCCAGCTAGCCATGCACGGCTTAGGACCGCCGCGCGTGCCGTCCAAACCCGAGGCCAGCACTTCTCCTACAAAGTACACGTGGGAGAAGCCACGCGCCAGTGGCACACTTGAGTCCATCGTCAACCAAGCTACGAGCTTCCCCCAACGCAAGCCCCCATTCGACAGTCATAGCACTGATGAGCTAGCACCGTGGTTCAACCAACAACGTGCTGCAGCCGCCGCTTCAGCAACTATGACTATGGACGCTTTGGTTCCGTGCTCAAACCGGTCTGAAGATCGAACCACGCACGGGATGGATCCGGTTCCAGGGCTCGGTGCTGTTGGCAAGTGCGTGGTGGATTGCTCAACTCGTGCGGGGTCCTGCAGCGGCCCGGTTGCTACTCAGGAAGAGGAACTCCTCCTGACGGGTAAACGCGCGAGGGTGGCTCGTGTCCCGGTGGCACCAGAGTGGAGCAGCAGAGACCAAAGCGTGAGCGGTAGTGCCACTTTTGAGAGAGAAAGCCAGCATATGACTCGTGACACGTATGACATGGAAATGGGTGTGGGTTTCACCTCTACTTCGATGGGTTCGCCAGAAAACACGAGCTCCGCCAAACACGGCACTAAGGCAACCACCGCTGATGACCACGATTCCGTCTGTCACAGCAGACCATCGGTAAATAAAACTGTACTATGTTATATATTCTATTATTTAATGCATGTGATTTAACTTTTATTTATTGACTGATTTTATTTCTTTATTTTTTGGGTGTATTAAAGAGGGATGCAGGAGATGAGAAGGACAATAAGAAGAAAGGAAATGGGAAATCTTCAATTTCAACTAAGAGAAGTAGAGCTGCAGCTATTCATAACCAGTCTGAACGAGTATGTTTGTTTTCATTCTCTGGGATTTTTCTTGTTTACTTTCTATATTATATAGTATATAAAATATATAGATTGTGTGTGTGTGTGTATCTATATATTATGAACACTTATGATTGAATTCATCAAATTAAAAAATATATAGAAAAACATTAGAGCTTATGATTGGATTGGATTGGGCTGGTGGATTTGTGCCAAAATAGGAAGTTAATTTCTTGGTGGGGATAGTCAGATGAGATAGGAGACATTAATATTATAAGTGAATTTATTTCATTAATTTTTCTCTAGTTATAAACTAACATTTCTTATTTTGGATGATATCTCTCTTGTTTGTTTAATCTGGATAAGTTAGCCAAATTAAGTTCTAATAATATTGTTTTGTACTATTAGTTTCTTCGTTTAAGGAAATTTATACATAAATAATAACATCAATTTGCTAAATCCATCTGCAATATTACTTCCAGAAAAGGAGAGATAAGATCAACCAAAGAATGAAGACACTGCAAAAGTTGGTCCCCAATTCCAGCAAGGTACGTTCGAAGTTTGACTGCTTGGTTTATTAATTAATATTAGTGCAATGAGCTAGCTAGTGATATATATATACTCTCTGTTTCAATCCGCCCTTCCCTCTAAGTCGCAGTCTTCAATTATTACAGCCAATATTAATTCCATATGTTTTTTTTAATAAAAACTACACCAAGTAAATTAACTATTCATTAAGCCTGATTACAGAGATTAATTAATTACATGTATAAAGTTCTAAAATTACTTACATAATTATGGGTTTTGGCCTCTCTAGAATGAGTAGAGCGATTTCTATTGAATTAATTGTAATCCTCCGTTAATATATATACACACACACACACACATTTGATTACTAACACATATATTGTGTTGATAATTAAAATTTAGAGTTATACTGCTAAGAGGACCCAATATCCCGGCTGGATAATGTAACAAATATAATAGTGACAGAGAAAGAACAAAAAGCTAAAGAATAACTATTTTCCCAAAAGTTTTCCTGCCTTCGCAATCACTTGCTCAAATAATTTTATGCACGGGATGAGGAATATCTATATACATTGTTCAGGCCTTTTTATCATTGAGCATATGCTCTTTTCAGCTCCCTTTCCTTTTCTTTTTTTCGTGTGACTAAATCTTATCATCTTTTTGTTACATTATTCTGATCATTACTTGCTATCCGCGTCTTCAAAAGTTGGGTGAAAATTCTCAATCAATACGCGCGCGCGCGCACACACACACACACACATATATATATATAAATATGTATGTATGTATGTATGTGTATGTATATTGTAAGTTAAATTCATTCAGCCAACAAGTGAAAACTTTGAAAATAGCTTTTGCATTAAAGGAGCTAAGGGCACTTAACACATGACAGCGATCAGCAAAGAATACTGGTTTCCGATGTGGTCCAAAACTCTTTGCTTTGCATTCAAATGGCTGTAGTCATTTTGGGACAGATCCGATGATTCTAGTCCACATATCCAATATTTTCATTGAGACAACTTGACAGAAAGTTGTTAGGTATATAGACAATATCACCTGCCACCTCATTAATTAATACGTACCCTAGCCTCCAGTTGTAGGGCATATTGCCTTGCCTTGCCTTGCCTTATAAAATCATGCGTTCTTCCTTCATTAATTAATTTAATTGATTCTTCGTGATTTGCAATTGCATGCATACGTAAATTAATATTAATGCATGGTTTTGGATTTGATATTGATTATTAATTATTTACAGACAGACAAAGCTTCAATGCTGGATGAAGTGATAGAATATCTGAAACAACTGCAAGCTCAAGTTCAAATGATGAGCAGAATGAACATGCCGCCACATATGATGTTGCCGATGACAATGCAACAGCAACTTCAGATGTCGATAATGGCTCCAATGGGAATGGGGATGGGGATGGGATGGGTATGGGTATGGGCATGGGTGTTATGGACATGAACAACATCGGCCGCCCTAACATCGCCGGCATGCCGCCTGTTCTCTCTAATCCTTTCATGCCCATGACTTCCTGGGATGGTTCTGCTGGTGACCCTTTATCCGCATTCTTCGCATGCCAATCGCAGGTAGCACTAATTAATTAAATTTGGTCAATTCCATTGTGGACGTAAAACAATATATATATTTCGATTCAAAAAAATAATAATAATGAATCTGTTGCAGCCGATGACTATGGATGCTTACAGCAGGATGGCTGCAATGTATCAGCAGATGCAACAACCTCCTCCGGCTTCAAGTTCTAAGAGTTAAAATCAATTAAATTCAAGTTTGTATCGTACCACATCATTTCTCGATCGATCGCTACTTTTTAATATTCAAATTGCAAGTGTGTAGTTAATTAATTAGTACTGTTATGTTTCAATAGTCGTTAATGGGTGCCAAAAATTTATTGTTTTAATTTTGTACCTCCAATAAACGAGGAGCTTCGGTTGTACCATTAATTATCTTCCATATATATAGTTATTATAATTATTTGAAAACCTTACATATATATATATATATATATATGAATTGAATTAAATGGTTGGGGTACATTTATATATTTATTTGTAGTCGATCGATATTAATTTGACATACAACTGTTCGTAATATATATAGTGAGTGGATGATCAATTTGAGCACTATATGATTAATAATATGTATATATTGTGCAAGAAAATAATGTGACAATCGATCGGTGTAAGATTGCAAATGGGAGAAGATGTTTGTCAAAGAGTGGGTCCGAACGTCGGAGACATACGGCGTGCGGTGTTTGATAAGAGGAGAACATTTGAATGATTGGATGCTCGTTTGTCAACTTGGATTAATGCGTCACCACATGTTTGTTCCTTCAAACAGCTTCCATTTCCACGTCATCATTAATTTCCAAATGGATGACAAAATCCGGGGCCTAAAACGCTGCGTTTTAATTTGTATATATGTGCATGCTAGCTAGTCATATATTTATTATTTTCTGCCATTTATTGGATTTGATTGCTAGCTAGAAACAAACTGAAATTTCCAACCTCTGCGAACACACTGTTACAGATAAAATCAAAGAGAAAAAACAAGATGTATAACTAATAATGGACTGTGACTGTTCTTTTTCTTTTTTAGGTGTCTTGAAATGCTTACGGTTCTCTGTACACATATTTTAGAGAATAGGACCTGAAACATACTTTACAACTTGCTTTTACATTTATGTACAATTGTATTCAGACGTACAACAACTACTGCTACTGACTGTGATGGCTACCGACTTGTGTCGTGTGATGGTCTGGTCATTTTGCATAATATATAGATAGATAGATATATAGAGCATATATAGGAAAAGCATTTATATATATGTGTGTATGATTGGAAATGAAAGGAAACGCTTGGACGCTGAGATCACCACATGCTTTGTGTTGAAAATCTGGGTTCGGCCTGCTAGCTAGCAAATGTTTGTCTCTTACTTATCATCATTCATCACTCTGCTAGCTGCTGCACGCCCTGCTTACATATATGTATGTATGTATATCTGATCGATGCTTTTAATATATATACACACACACATATATATATATATATATATATATATATATATTGCATGTAACACGTGCGAGAGATTGGACAATTTTAACTCCTAATTTTGCCTATATATCTGTGTGGATTAATATTTTTGAAATTTTACCTTTTCTTTTTTTCTACGGCTGTAACTGAGAGAAAGGCCCTTGTTCATGTGTTCAGCGCTCAGGTTTATCTATATTAACACAAATTAGACCCCAAAAAAAGACGTGCGTTCATGTGTTTCATGCGCTATGATAAGTCAACGTCGCCTACGCCGACTGTTTTTATGATTAAAATCGTACGTATTTGATGGGTCAAAATTCAAAATTTTTAGTTAATGTATTTGATAGAGAATAATGTTTTCTATTTATTTTTTTTTAATCCTCTTGTGCCGGAGAAAAT
The DNA here is from genome assembly GCA_028052125.1 of Melia azedarach. Lineage (NCBI taxonomy): Eukaryota > Viridiplantae > Streptophyta > Magnoliopsida > Sapindales > Meliaceae > Melia > Melia azedarach. Next base: position 1,837,356 of record CM051394.1, on the reverse strand, counting down.
ATGATAAATTAAGAGGAAATAATGAGGACGGAAAGTGAAGTGGAAAGTTCAGAATATATCATCAGTCGATTTGGACTTCTTCTGGAATCATAGGTCCAAAAAGGAGTACGATGCATCCATTCGAAAAGCAAACTGTGTTACTGGATGTTGATTGGAATCGACTCAATGAATAGTCACATTTCAATATTTGATTTTTCACGTTAAGGAATTGATATTATATTTAAATTAAATACAGTGCGCTAGTAGTATCTGAAAAATAAAAAATAATAATAAAATATTGACCAATTGAGTCGCGGGACCAGTAAATACATGCAGATAGTCGATAGATGCCTTAGGACCATTTTATGGGTTGTGAAGCGCAGGATAGTCGTTGTCAAAAATTCTAGAAGTTTTTTTTTTTTTTTTTTTTTTTTTTCTCGGTTATGGATTGATTTTCTTACTCTCAAATTTCAAATCAACTACTGTAGTTGCGCAATCTCTTGCATCAGCAGCAGCTTTTCGCACAGCTGTAAGGGTCCATTCGATTTTGTTCTCATAATTAAATCCAGATTCATGACTTCTGTATTTCGATTGGACGTGATACTGAGACTGGAATGAATCACACTATTTGGTAATTATTGCATGTCATTGTCTGCCACTGGGCGAAATAGTTTGCCGTGGACCCAACCCAATGATTTCAGAAATGTTTTGGGCTTAATAAAATATAGGCCTGCCTTTCCGCTTCGTATAATTCTCGAACAAGCCTGATGTAGGCCCATTTTACATTGTTACATGTCTTTAGCCCAACAAATCACTTGTAGGATTTATCTGATCCAACTCACATTTAATCTTGAGCCTGAATCATTATTCGTTCTGAGAATTTGAGTCTTTGGGCCTACTAAACTATGTTATGGAACCATATTTCTTGGGCTTAGAATTCGGTGGATCTAAAGATGTCCAATCAAAAGTGTCGGTTCAAAAATAATTATAAATATTGATATTTAAATAAATAATAAATTACAAGACAGACAAGCAAATCTAAAGATTGTAACAGAACATTTAATATATATTATATATTTTTTTCGAGGACCTACAACTTTTGAGAAAATTAGTTAGTGTACTTCATTTTTCCACTTGTTTTTTTTTTAAAAAAAAAAATGCTAACAGTGATCAGTACAGGGTGGGTACACTCATGTACGCAACATCATACTCTCGCCCTCTTCGCTCCACTTCTAAACAATTACTGCTCTACTTACTATATTTTAATTTCACTTTAGACCTTGTTAACATAACGGCAAAAATTCTTTAATTTTTAAAATAAATAGAAATTCTGATAGAACGAACTATAATTTTATAATTATTAAATCTCTAACCAAATTTTAAAAAAATAATAATTATACTTTTTCCAAACTATATATATAAAAACGAAAAAATACAACATAATATTTATAACATGTAATTAAAAACTAACAAATGTAAAATTACACACTTAAAGAAACAGGGTTATTTTAAAAATTACATCATTGATACTCCTATTTAAAAATTTATGTATTGTCTACATTTATTTAAAAATTAATCAATCGTATCAACATTAGTATTAATAAAATGTTTTTTTTCAATAACAATATTAAAATGGCATTTTTTATTTTTTTTAAAATAAATTACAAAGTTTTTATTTTTCAAATGATTATGAAAATCTCAATAAAACTGAAAAAATAAAGTTAAAAATATAGAAAAATAGATTTCAGGATATTTTCGAAGATGCAAATCTCGATGAATAATAGAGGGAGAGGGATTGATCGAAGTAATTAGACATCACGTTGCAATTAAACCAAAATTTGATAATTTTGACGATGATAAATAATAATAATAATAATAATAATAAGTAAAGCCCTGTCGCACGTGTAACCCAGTAACTAATCCAATTGGAAACATCACACTACGTCAATCTACAGGCAAGCTAAAGTACTTCTACTTCTACATGTATTAATTCCGTCAACTTATCCGTGGGTCCAATCCAAGCACTAACTCTTTGACCCCACGATAGCCGATCAACTTTTGACATTCCCATTTTTGCCCTTCAGCACACTGTCGGCGTCGGCGACGTATACATGTATATATATATATATCTATATCTCCACAAGATGGTTATAGATTTTAATTTTATAGAATTACAAAAAATGCTTAGCTGTTTTGTCTGTACTTCGGCTTTACAAAAAGATCTTATTGATTTACTTCCTCTCACCTTCCATTTGGCCCAAACCAAAGTCGTTTCTCTTGTTAATTATCACAACTGGGTATTAAAATATTCGCCCAAAAGGCAAAAATATTTATTTTTTAGAAGTGTTCTTCGCTAGAGTACCTACTCAATTGCCCTATACCCTATTATAAATATTTATAAAACCTTCCCTTTCATAACAATACCCCACCACACCCACAGGCCACAGCTTTAGTTTCCCCGCCTGCTCACGATCTCTTTATTTCGTCTCAACACTTCTCTGCATAAATCCTCTTCAAAACCTTCTATCTTCCCAGAAAATTAATTAATACACCATGGCTGCTGCACCTTCATCTTCTCTTATAATCTCTCCTAGAAAACTCCGATCAGATGTGTACTCATACTCGTACCAAAATGACTCAAACTTCCCATTGGTAATATCAGTTCTTGCTTCTCTGATTGAAAGAACAATGGCTCGAAACGAAAGAATCGCCAGAAACTGCAAAATGGCATTGTCCAAAGATCTCGGTACTCGGGTTTTCGATTGCCATGAGATTCCAGATATGACCATTCAATCGTACCTGGAGAGAATATTCCGGTACACCCGAGCCGGCCCTTCGGTTTACGTTGTTGCATATGTTTACATTGACCGGTTTTGCCAAGCCAATCCCGGATTCCGAATCCACGCAAGAAATGTGCATAGACTTCTCATCACCACACTCATGGTGGCTTCTAAATATGTGGAAGACATGTGAGTATTCTTTTTGTTTTTCTTGTATTATTAATTAACGTCTGTTCTGTGTAATTATTATATATGCAGCATTATAATTCGCAAATTAATAATTAAAAATAAATCTTTAATTGCTGATATCGGGCTTCTTTTTTTCTTTTTTTTTTTAATGAACAGGAATTACAGAAATTCTTATTTTGCTCGAGTTGGGGGATTGACGACGGACGAGTTGAACAAATTGGAGCTCGATTTCTTGTTCTTGATGGGTTTCAAATTGCATGTAAATGTGAGTGTATTTGAGAGTTATTGCTGTCATCTCGAAAGAGAAGTTAGCATTGGAGGAGGTAATTATCATATAGAGAAGACTTTACGATGTGCCGAAGAAATCAAATCAAAGCAAAACGAAGAAAGAAGATATAATCAACTTGCTCGCATTACTCTGTAAATCCGATTACCAACCCAACCACTATAACTTAATTGTCTCTTAAATATTTGTTTCTTGATTTGTATATACCGGTCGATGTATTATTAAGTGATGATTTATTCGAATATTTTTAGGATTTTACCTAAGGTAATAGAGAGTGATGTATAAAATATTTGTTTCTTTGTTCATATGTACCATAAGCTTAAAGCTATGTATAAATATGTACGTAAGACGATATCTTTTTTTTTCAAAAAAAAAAAATTGATTTGGAAATGTCTTCTTCACTTCACATGAATCCACATTGATTGTATTAAAAACTTCTGCATAAATGAGAAGTAAAGTAAAAAAAAAAAAGTAACGTGTCTTATCAAATTATTAATAAGGGTTCAAATTTTAAACTTGGACGTTAATTTTATGTCCTATTCGAGTAAAATTAATGACACATTTAAATCCCTTGATTTTAGGGCCTATTTTATGACATAAACCCAAATTAAACCTAATTTCCTTCCCTCCTAACAAAAGTTTCAAAATTTGTGAAAATTTCTAAATTGTTGAAAAATAAAACCAACATGTATTTGACTTTAAAATGTCTATTTTTATTATTTTTTTTAAGTATAACCTCAATTTCAGAGGATCCTTATAAATACAGTCAATATATTTTAACAGGGAAACTCTTTTGTGATTGTGAGCCAAGAGAATATTTGGTAGGCGAAATTGAATTGGTGCGATCTCAATCGCTTGAATTAGCTTCAGTGAAAAGAATTTCGTTTCCGTGAAAATGAAACCCATATTACTGATTGATATTTTCGTTGATGCTTTAAACTCTGATTAGTTATTATCACCATCAGGCTAATTAACCTTGATTTAATCAGCCTGCATAATTGTCCGAATGAAAAGCCGGAGAAGGCTCATATGAGATTCTCAAATAACCTGCCACTTGGCACACTGCACAATTGTAAGCCGCTGGGGGACGGACAAAATTTGACATTTTCAGATCTGTATTCTTGTCCAATTTGGCATCGTATTTTGTGAAGATTAGCTGCATCTAAGCAGCAGATTACAGTGTATTTCCAACAGAAGACAGCTTCTGTCGACAACAGGAAATTAAGAGGAAAGAAGCAGCAAAGAACAAGACAAAAGTAGTTAGTTGATTGGAGAGAAGAGAAGCATCTCTCTTAAACATTACTTTTAAAAAATAATAATAAGTAATAATGAAATATCATACTTTATTCCTAACTCAAAAAAAATTAAATATATCTCTTAAATATACAAGAAAGATAATATATCTTCTTAAATTTTTTAAAATAATTTAAGATATCTCATAAAATTATTATTTATAATTTAATTTAATTATTTTACTCCTATATTATTAAAAATATTTAAATTAATTATATTATCTTTATTTTTTTATTTTATAATAACTAATATAATCTTATTCTAATATTTAAATTTAAAAATTATAATAATATTTTAACTTTTAATTATTTATTTTCTTTCAAATCTATTATCAAATTTACATAATATTCAATTGTATATTTTTTAAAACATATTATACTATTAAAATAATTTATTTTAAAAATTATGTATAATTAATATTGTCAAAATTATGTATAATTATGTAAATATTTAAGAAGTTTTGATAACAAATTTTATGTTATAAAAAATCTATAATTAATTATACATAATTTTTTAAATATAATATGATATATTTTAGAGACCATATAATCAGATATTATAAATACATATTTGATTATAAATTTAAAAAAAATAAATAAAGATTAAAATATTGTTATAATTTTTAAATTTAAATATTATAATAAAATTAAATTGATTATTATAAATATTTTTAAATTTTTCTTTAAAATTTAAGCGAGTATATTAATTTTTTTAAATATTTAAAAGGTATATCATCTTTTTAGAAAAAAAAATCAGGGTTAAAGTATAATATTTCTAATAATAAATGAAAAATTCATTCATTCCGAAATTAAGTTATTTAATAATCAAACTTTAGTCTCTTCGACGTGTTCTGCTTTACTTATATCAAGTTCTAATACTTCAAGACACTTACCTAATTCTTTGCTGTCGGATAGTGTACAAAAGTGGACACGTCATCTAACCAACGAATTATGTTCATACACGAATGTAGTTGGCGAACTGTACGAATTAACTATTGTCCTGTGCCTGCATGCAATAATATAATTTATTCAATCAATTATAATATTTACAAATAGAGTTTTCAACTCATTAGCTGAAAATTAAGTAAATATTTATTTGAACACACAAGTGATTTATCAAGTAATAAATTATCAAATTCTAATTAGAATGTCCTAACTTTCTGGGCTTTACTTTTAGTTTGACACTAACAAATTCGGTTTGACGTTGCCCAGTCACATCACCGAAGTGGGCACTAATATTATCTAAATCCTGCGACTGATTATCAATAATACTAATCTCTTTTTAGTTAACCATCAAGAGCAGCTTCCTTTTGAGTGCTGGTGGCCACTTTTCCATCAATTATGATGAAGATGCTGCCTGCGGTTGGTGAGAAGCTTTGATCCTTACTTTTGCTTTGCCTTTTCACTGATTATATTATATAGATCTATATTTGATGCACGGATTGCCCATATAGAATTAAATATGATTATAAATAAATAAATGTATTGTTTAAAAAATGGGAGGAAGGGGGGAAGAAGTTTGGTATTTTAGCAGAAAAAGATTATAATGATAATAATATAAGTTGAGGCTTGAGAGTAGGCGACAGTGTCTTTATTAATTATGGGGCTTTACGATCACTCTCTAAATCTAAAGCGCAAGAACACACAGTTAAATTATGAGCTTCATATTTTATATTCTTGGCACAACTCAGATTGTCTCCTCTCCTCTCCTCCCCACCAACTCACTTTCCATAATTTAATGGGCAGTGAGTGACAATACCCAGTAATTTCAGGTCTTAAAAACCCTAAAAATTCTGTGCACGCTTTCAAATACGCCATTGAAATTAATGTTGTTAAATTAAGTCAATCCAAATCAGCACCAGTCTCAAGATTTTCTTCCTTTGCATTTTGTTGAACACGTAAATTAATGAATGAAAAGCTTAACAACACTAGCTAGGACATATAGGATCTTTCCAGCGTTGCTTCATTTTGTGAATTTAAAACTGAATAAATTAGGCCGACGACAGGAGTATCTTTTTCTAGAATATTGTCAGATATATTATTTATGCATATTTTTTCTGCGTTTCTGCTAATAATATATATATTCTAAGCACTGTCTTTGTGATACAATTAAAGGAACATGTATATTTATTTAAAAATGTGCTGCCATGTTCACGAACAGTCGCCTAACTAATAAAACCTCAATATTTTCAGCTGATTAATCAATGTTGTTATTCATTAAACAAATACAAACTAGGATACAGATGCTGATTTTGTGTCTAATAATCATTTCAGCCTATGCAAATTAATGGTATCTCACATTTGCGATTTGCAGTTCAGCTCTAGTCCCTGTTTGGTAGTAACTAATTAATGCCTGAAATCTGAGCCCCAGTGTTTCGGGATAATATACATATCTACCATGATATGATGTAACCAGGGTGAGGCAAAGGATTGAATTTGAAGTCGCTTCATTAGCCATGTCGGAGTAAATGTTTGGACTGGGCTAACTCCAGTATTTTTGGGCTTTGGAAGCCCGTGTTCATCTTTGTATACCCATTATTGGACTGAAATGAAACCCAAAGAAGAACGAATTTCGCTCTAGCCCATTGGCTCGGTTTGCTTCCTTAGACTGGGACACATGCAGACAGTGGATAACATTTACACATTTTTCCTGAAGACCAGCAGCAGAGTCCTCTAGATTGATAGCAAACTGCTCGTCCATATGGAATTATATGAATTTTTGACCTGCATGTGGAAAAAATAACAAAAGGACGAATCTTAATTTTGAAGAATTTAGTTATCTTTGTTGAAATTTACGCAAGACTTTCTCGTATAAGAAACAAATATTTCAAAGTTGCCCATCGAGTAGTCTAATTAAGTTACATCAACTTTAATTATATATAATAATAAAAAAAATTATTCCAAAAGTTTTTTTGTTTCTTTTCGAAAAGAAGATTTCCAGAAAGAGCTTTGTCAAGAATTAAGAAAGTTAATTAATTAATTGTGTGGTGTTGGTTTTCTGTAAGGGTATTTTCGCAGGCACATTCTGTTTCATCAGCCAATAAATTTTTTTCTTTTCTTTCTTTCTTTCTTTCTCAAGTCTGCAGTGAAAGTGATAGGCATGTGGAGAATCTGTTGCATTGTTGAGAAATTAAAGGACTGTCTCTAAATATTTAGAATATGTCACGCTGATATATACACGTATATAGCTGATAGTGATAGCCACGTGGAATAATTACAAACCCTAGTAAACGAACAAACTTCATTAAATCAATTAATCTCAATTTTCTTTAAATAATAATTATGATTAACCCATGAATTAAGGACGATGATATCATGATAATCACACCTTAATTTTGATGGTCCAAAATAATGGGGAGAATAACCGTTGGACCCCCAATGTTTAAAATAAATGTTAAATATACCCCCGAGTCAAAAATATTTATCATTGATACCCCTTCCATTACATTTTTTTCGTTTTCATTATAGTTTGTCTGTTTTTGACTACTATAATGACAAATATACCCTTTATTATTTGTTACACAATGACATGATTTTTACATGAATATGTAATGACGAATATACTCTTATAAATTATAATGCAACTATTATTTATTGTAAGGATAAATATGTAATTTTATATTAACTTAAAAATTAGATTAATTTAAAAAAATCACCAACACAAAATTAACTTAAAAAATACACTTTTTTTTCTATTTCTTTCTATGCTTACAAAACGAAATCTCGTAAGAAGTTGTTAAAACACATTACTTGCATAACAAAATTCAAGTTTTTATCACAATATTCTTGATTTCTCAACAACCAAACAGAAATTGCTCACTAAAGTATAATCTTAATCATCATACACTTAAAAAAATTAAAACAAACAATCTTCAATATTATACACCATAATCCATTCAAAATTGAAGTACACAATTAGGAAATAAAAACATAAACGTAGCAACATGAGATATCCTCCCGTCACGCTACCCACCTTCATCATCTTCGTAAATCTTAAATTTATGTATTTTTATAATTAATTTATTTAATATTAGTCTTTAATAAAAAATTAAAATAAATCATAACTTAACTCTAAAAATAATCCATCTTCACTTTCTACCATTTAGTGCCGCCGCCTATTCCCGTCGCACCACCCAGCTTTAGACCATGCAAGGTTTCTTGCCCATGGATCTTGGCTGTCAAAGCCACTTGCTTGCAGCTCTCACTCACAACCAACCAGAGGCATTTGAGACCAAACAGACTTGCGACCAAGCCCATCTATAACCAAACTAATTCGAGACAAAGGTCGATCGCCTTTTTCTTATGCCGCTCAATCACAGTCAAATGTATTTGTTTCGTTTTTAATTTCATTTTTTTTTTCATTTAAGAGTATATTTGATTTGTAAGAAGAAAAAAATGAAGAAAAAAAAGACAACGAACAAGAAGAAAATAAGAAAGAAAAAAAAAGAATCTGAAAAAGAAGTAAAGACGAAGAATAAGAGAAAAGAAAGAGAAAAAAAAATCTAAAAAGAGAAGAAGATTATGAAGAAGAGAAAGATGGAGCGGCTAGAAAAAAAAAAGAAAAGATTTAGTTTTTTTTCCCTTTTTTATTATATAATTATTTTTATATTTATTTTTAAGTAAAAGATTATCTTATTCTTAAATATAAAAATATTATGTTTCTTAAATTTTTTATTTTAATTTTAAGTTAGAATGACGATTATACTCTTTTTTATTATAACAGAAACGGAAAAATATAAAAAAAGGAGTATAAGTGATAAATATTTTTATTCGGGGTGTATTTGATTTTTATTTTAGAAATGGGGGGTCCAACTGTCATTCTCCCAAAATACCGAGAAGAAAATTAATCAATGGCGGTATATATATATATATATATATATATATATATACATACACACGTAAAGTTAGGAGTTAATTTTAGAACAAAACAAAACGTTAAATCGCAATAATATAAATATAATCGCGATAGTACGGTGAAAAAGAAAGAAGATGGGCAAGACCCTAATCCTCGCCAAATATTGCGTGCACTTGTTTTTGAATGATGTTGACTCTCACGTGCTACTTAAATAGGTCTGCAAAACGTGAAGTTTCAGATATTCAAATTTCAACTGCCAGTAACCACCATTAACGGCTGCATTACCGATCTCTAAATAATTTTGTTTATTAAAATTTAAATCCATCTCTAATTACCTCGTTTATCAAAGATTATTTAATTAAATTATTAGAGAATTTATATATTAAAATTTAAATATTATTTTGAAATAATAGAGAAGTGGCTTGCATATTATAATTAAGTTTGCTTAAAAATTAACCTCCCATAAGTCACTTCTTTTTTATTATTATTCAAAATACTTAAACTTATTTTTATCCTAAAAAAAATTTAAAATTTATATCATATTTATTGTTATTCTAAATAATTTTATTAATATATAACGATTTAAGTATAAGTGAGAATTCTATAAAATTAAAAATATACGTTTAATTTAGAGAAAAGAAAAGATTGATTAAAATTAATCTAGAAAAAGATAGTCTCATTGGAAAGCTCTTAGTTTTCATTTTTCTAACAGAGTAATATAAAAAGATAATCATTTAATTTTAATTTTAAATTTGTTAAAGATATCTATATTTTAAAATATAATTAAAAAAAATTTCAATCAAAACCGACAAGTTTATTCTACGGTTGATAACATCTTTATTATTGACGTAGGAATTTCTATTTGCGTATCATAACATGTGTGTGGATGATGCGCGAATAATGGACAAAAATACACGTGGGCCCACCTATAACTGACGGAGTGGGTCTCACCAAATAAACACAACTACCACTGAGTTCAATCGGGGAACCGAACCGATTTCTAGTTTCAACTTAGCGTAAGCTACATGCATGCAGGAACAAAAGGCAAATATGATTTTATTTTTTTTAAAGTAAATATGTTAAACATATATATATTTTTTTACTTTTTACTTTATTATATGTTTTTAAATATCAAATATTTCTTAAACCGAGGTGAAACCATGTCAATATTCTAATAAATAAACAAATTTACTAATTGTTTAATGTTTATATATCTTCTAGCTAGCTATTTCTAATTTAAAATGTGTAAACTGTATTAACGAATAATAGCTAATTTTATAGGATGTGATTGGAATATCAGTACATAGGTGATTTCAAGAAAAAGGGCTTTCTTTGAGTAGATCAGCCTATCTAATAAAGTATTCTCTTTAAATGTGCAAACATATATGTATTGATTTATATATATATCTAAAATATACCTGATAAAATATGCCAGTGAAAAGTTTAGATAAAAATAAAAAAATTTCCTTTCAGGTATTCAATTCCCACCATATGCATCTTTGAATTTCTAATTGGTTCTTGGTTAGACTAAAGAGCTCCAAAATTATCTGCTGATGCAAAGGAAATCTATGTAAATAATGTACAAATATTGTATCTGAATTCTAACAAGATCTACTACTTGTCTTGTTCCTTAAGAAAATAACACTCAGATCCTCCCCATTCCCTCATCATGATGCCACCTGTCCTTCAAATTTTGCTGCAGTGGATAACACGACCCAATTTCCCTCTATAAATGCCAGTTAAGTACTGATCGCTCAACCCATCAACACAACAACTACTAGCAATTAATAACTACAAGTAGCTATCAACAATTCCGCAAAGAAGCTTTCTGATCACAGTGATCATGGCTCTTGTTCTTCAAAATCAATTATCGTTTTTCACCATTGCATTAACCTTTTCTCTTTTGAACTCATGTTTCTGCTTCAATCCCAAGCTCCTTAACGTCTCAGTGGCAGAAACGGGGTCTGGTTGGTTGCCGGCTGGGGCAACGTGGTACGGCAGCGCCACTGGAGCGGGAAGCGATGGTAATGAAGATAACGATATATATATGGTTAATAATTTGTCTCTGTGTGCACGCGGGACTTCATTGAATTAATTGCTACATTATTTGAGTTTCTGAAAACTTGTTTGCATTAATTATAGGTGGAGCTTGTGGATATGGAAGTGCCGTGGAGCAGGATCCTCTTTCTGCTTTGGTTTCTGCTGGGGGACCTTCTTTATACAAATCAGGCAAAGGATGTGGAGCCTGTTATCAGGTAATCTCGTTTGCCTATGCATTATTTTTGTATGATTTTCGCACTTCCCTAATTAAATTTACGTGCCGTAATGATATAATTTCAGGTAAAATGCACGCTGAATAAGGCCTGCTCAGGAAATCCAGTGACTGTCGTTATCACTGATGAATGCCCCGGAGGTCCCTGTGTTTCAGAATCAGCTCATTTCGATTTAAGTGGCACTGCTTTTGGAGCTATGGCAACTTCCGGCCAAGCTGATCAACTGCGTAATGCTGGAGTCTTACAAATTCAGTACAGAAGGTAATTCGAGGGCATGTGGTGAATGAATAATGATAGAGAGTGTGTGTAAACAAATTAAAAAAGGTTTTCATTTAGTCAAGTTCTTACTGTTATATCATTGAAGTGAAAAGTCTTCATGCTTCCGGCCATACATGGACTTTAATTTGTAAGCCAAGCCCGTGATGTTATAGGATTCTTTTGGTCAATTTCTGCCCATGTTACTGATCACTTTCTGTTTTTGTTTTATGATTTGAAATTACTTGCAGAGCTGAGTGCAATTATCCCGGAAAGACGATAACCTTTCACGTTGATTCTGGCTCCAACCCAGACTACTTCGCAACCCTGATTGAATATGAAGATGGAGATGGCGATCTTTCTTCAGTCGAGCTTAAACAGGCTCTAGACACCGACTCGTGGGTTCCCATGCAACAATCTTGGGGTGCAGTTTGGAAACTTGACGCAGGATCGGCTTTACGTGCTCCATTGTCAATCCGTTTAACTGCTGCCGAATCTGGAAACACTGTAATAGCAAACAATGTCATTCCTGCCGGTTGGAAACCTGGACAGACTTACCGATCACTTGTCAATTTTAAAGCCTAATTACTTGGTATTAATAAATAATACATGGTTTAATGCAAGATTAGTTCTTAAATTAATTAATGAATTTGCTTTGTTTTTTATGAAAGCAAAAATCATGTGAAATGTCTTGACTTTTCTCTTTGCTCTCTCCCAACTCTCCACTTCTGATTATTAGCCAATTCCATGTACGAAGAGCTATTAATTGCTAAGAGTAAAAGTACTAAAAGGAAACAATCGATTTCGATATAAATATTTTAGTTTATTAATGAGAAGCATGTACTAATTGAGTCTAACTATGAAACAAATAGGGGATACTTTTTGTAAACTATTTAATTCAATTAAAAAATAGAAGGTGAAAAAAACTATACCCCTTGCTAAAAACTTTTTTCCTCCGTAAAGTGAATGATTTCATATCATTCATGGGCAGCAGAAGAATTAACCCACGTCACATGCATGGTAGTCACAATTAACCAGTATTTAGTATGGCTACAAAAACTTGTAGGCCAGCATTAAATTTGATGGGAAATTAATGCTCTGTTCATAAGTCCCACGTTGAAGAGATAGCGCACTACTCATTCACAGGATATATAAATAATAAAGCTAAACAGAGAAACTAGCTGATTCAATTGCGTATAATATAAAATGGCAAAATAATATATATGGTGGGTTGAAGTTAAATCTTCCATTTCTTCTTGATTGAAATTTGAAGGGAAATTGCCCCTCACCCCTCAGGTTTGGTTGAAATATCCATTACCTCTCCGAGATTTAGAATTTATTCTATTACATCTCATCATATTGTACCGTTAAATCATTGGACGGACGGAAGGATGTACTGAAATGTTTTTAAAATTTTAAAAGGCCTCGGATAATTAGATAAAAACTTGAGGGGTATCGGTTAACTTGATAAAAAGAATTGAGATGGGATGCGCAAAGGATGATTGGTGGGACCCAATACCGCACGTCGGTCCATTTTTAACCGTAGAATGGGTTTCACAAGAAGAACATAATCGCCTTCGCTCTGGGGGCAACTGCTTTCTACTTGACGTAAGTTGTGTGCATGCAGAAACGTACAAAAAATTAGAAAACGTTGAACGTGTATTTTATGTATATATGCACACGAATAATTGTAATTTCTCTGGGAAGTGACTGCGACGCGTTTATTAATTAAGGGATATTATGGTTTTTTAGCCTAATTTGAGGTAATTAATTAATCATACTGCAAGTCTTCTATTTTTTAATTATATATGAATAATATAACTATATAGTTGACTAAGTCCCAAGATTCGAAGAGAAAAAATAATATGTGAGATATGTACTCAATTTTGGTTCGGTTTGATTTTTTTTTAAACTGATCCGAATTCGATTTTTTATTATAAAAACTCGAAATTTTCAGTCTAATTTTGGGACTGACTCAAAAAATTCGGATCGAATCGAAATAGTAATTTTTTAATATTTTCTATTAAAAACGTCATCGTTTTATTTTTAAAAAATAAAAAAATTAATAATTTAATTTAAAATACGATCCGGTTCAAAATTTAAACTATTCGATCCGAGTTTATTCCTGGTTCTTTCTTATATTCAGTCCAGTCTGATCCGATCCTTTATTTTTTTCGGTCCGATCCGATTCCAAAATTGAAAAACTCGATTTTTTCGGTTCCGATATGAGTTTTCAAAAACCCAGACTAGACCGGATAGTGCCCACCCTTAATTTTGGCACTATGAATTTACCCATTTCCACTTTCTAATGGTTGTGAAAAACTTAAAACGGAACGGCAAAGGAATCGTGCATCCTTAAAATGCATATAAGCTGTTTCTCTTTGCGGACATTAATTATCATGAAGAACATGCTGACGCCATACTATGTATATATACATTACAAATGCGAAATAAGTAAGTAATCTGAACCTATCTTATTTCAGAAAAATTTTATTAAAAATCTATATATGTAAAGAATGTTCATATTCCGTATCTAAAATATCTTCCTACTTATCTTGTTTTTTAAGAAAACAATATGAAGGGATACTGAGGAGAGTATCAAGATAATCCCATGAGAAAAAATAATTAGAGATGAAAAGACTCCTTAAGACATAACAGCTACGATATAAAAGTAACAAACCTAGCTACTTACTACATTAAATTTAAATATGTTAAACAAATCTCACATAAATAAGAAAATAATAATTTAAGTAACATACCAAATTTAGTTATAACTAAAATAGAAAAATATCAAAAACTTCTTAAAATAATTCAACCTTAAATTTTCTTTCATTCTACCACCATAATACTGCCCTATGGAAAATGGAAACGTACAGTGGATACTCTATATGTACCGGTAACTGATTGCTCAAACCCGTCAACAGAACTAATAGTAAAAATTTTTAGCGGCAAGGATTTGCCATTGTGATCAATGCTCATGGCTGTACTTGTTCGCCAATATCCGTTATCGTTCTTTGCTCCTGTAGTCATATTTTCTCTTTTACTGAACTCCTGTTGCTGCTTTAACCCCAAACCCCAAAGTACTCCTTAATAATATTTCATTGCCAGAATTTGAGTCTGATTAGTCGCCGGCCTGCGCAACATGTTACGGTAGCGCCGCTGGTGCAGGAAGTGATGGTAATGGAGAAAGAGTTTTTGAAAAGTTGTTTTGTATTATAGGTGGAGCTTGTGGCTATGGAAGTACCGTGGGGCAAGCTCCGTTTTCCGCTATGGTTTCTGCTGGTGGCCCTTCTTTATTTAAATCAGGCAAAGGATGTGGAGCCTGTTATCAGGTCCCTCGATAGTATTGTTCATGCATTATTCATGTATATATAATTACTGCACGACTTTTCTGATTAAGGTTCAGTTTCAGGTCAAATGCACCCAGAAGCAGAGTGCGATTATCCTGGAGTAACAATAGCGTTTTACGTTGATTCCGGCTCAAATCCGTACTATTTTGCAACGATGACTGAATACTAAGACGGAGATGGGAATCTTGCTGCGGTGGAACGTAAACAGGCTTCAGGCTCAGAATCATCATCATGGCTTCCCATTTGGAAACTTAACTCAGGATCGGCTTTACAACCTCCGTCTGACTGCAGACGAGTCTCGGGAAACACTAGTCGCAAATGGTGTGATTCCTGTTGATTGGAAACCTGGACAAACTTATCGATCTCGCGTCAATTTTAAAGCCTAGCCAGCGAATCTAATTGGTATCAATCATTCTTGGTTTAATTAATGTACGACACAAATTTTAACTGAACTTTATAGACATCGAATTACAAATAAAATTACAGTTTCTTTTTAGAGGATTTGAAAGAAAAGAAAATAAAATAAAATGAATTCGGACATGCGCCTTATATTTTTCTCCATAATTTGCTGTTATTCTCCAATCTCATCATCGTCATCGAGTGCATGTGCATCCCAGTTGTAATTATTCATTTATAACTAGATATTTGACTAAGCTAATCTTAAAGGAGAAAACTCTTTCAAGTACTTTTAGACGGGGTTCGTCGAGGAAACGGCTTCGTTTTGCTTCGTAAGCACATGGATGGGTTGGGCCTGGTGATCTTTGGGCTTCAGAGATTCAAATGCTTTTCTAAATTAATACGCAGTATTAAAAATATCAAGCAGAGCAGTGAAGGACACTCTTGACTGGAAATAGAGTGTTAAAGTGAAAAATGCTTCAAAAGACTAATGATTAGATCTGTTTTTTCTTTGGACTTGTTTGTGATTAGATCTTGAAATTCTAATTAAGCAACAATAATCACCAAGCAGCTTGTGAATCACAAAATACACCAAGGGAATGCAACATTACACCTCAAATGGAAGTGTTAAAAAGCACAAGGCAATATTAAACTAGTCATAAATATTGTTGTATGTATCAGAACAAAATCATTAGTTCAATACATCTCCAGTGTAATGAGTAGTTGTAGTTGTAGGTGACTGTACTCGTCAAGATATAACAATAATATAATAAAGTGAACAGTCCCAATCCCACATCTGCTATAGCTTTTGCTTTGCAGGTCAGAAGTTAAGAGTGCGCTGAGAGCCTTGACCTGTTCTCTACTGAGTGAGTACGCCAGACTCAATTTAATCACTTTCGTTACAGGAAAAACTTCACTTTAGTCCATAGCTTTTTGTAGAACTACGCATTAATTGACAAGTTTTACATTCTGTACAAAAATTCCCAGTTTTTTTATAATTTATTGCACTTTAGTCCGTATTATTTGATCAGCTTTATTTTAAATTTTTGACCAAATTTGCATTAGTTTTCTGTCATTAACTCCGTTAAATCAGATAAAAGAACTATAAATTTTGGCTAATAACTTGTAACATCAGATGATTACGTGGAGCTAGGTGCAATGTCTCACATCATGAAAAATAATGTAGTTTTAAATAACATATATATATATATATATATATATGTTATATAAAAGGTGTCATTTATTGCTCTTTTGTTTCCTGTTAGATGAATTTAATAGAATTTAGTTTTAGCGACTAAATTGTAAATTGGGACAAAGATGATATATTTCATAAACGTATTGACCAAAGTGTAATTTCACGAAAATATTAAGTGCTAAAGTGGAATTCTCCACTCTCACTACTTAAGTGATCAGTAGCAAGCTAGCTGGGTGCATCTCTCGATCTGAACTCAATTGCTTTGAATCAAAGCGAAAGGGAAATGATAATTGATTGATTAAGGACTAAAGTCTCAACCCACTACACTGATGTAAACCACTCTTTTTTGCTTAGCCATGAGTTGAGTGAGTCATTAAACACACAGTGCATCCAACTTGTTCCCCAATTAATATCATATCTCAACCATTTAGTAAATCAATTTTATGCCAATTATATATAAATGTGTGTGAATATGTATGTATAACTATGTTTTGCCATATGAGGAATGATAATTGAAAGAGAGAAAAAAAAAATTGAACCCATTCGAAAAAAGGATAAGGATAATTTTAATTAATAATGAATGGATGGATATCAAATTAAGAAAATTGTGTGGAAAAGCAGGGAGAACCAACCGACAGAGAAGGAGAAGCATTGGAGGGGGTTTTAATTAGTTTTCTTGGCTTGGAATTGAAGGGATATGAATAGGTATGGCAGTTAGAACCAACTCTTTCTCTCTTCTAATTTCCTTTTATTCACTCACTAATCCAATCTCTCTCTAACATAACACCACACTCACAACACTCACTGTTTGTACGGACATCCGTTGGTTTTTTGTTTGACCGGCGGCGCCACCACACCACAAAACCAAAAACACATTTTAAAAACACATACAAAACACACAGTCGTAGAAAAAGTCTCTTAATCTCTCAATCTCCTACCACTTGTCATCACACTTACACTACACAACTCTTTTCTTCATTTTCTATCTCTCATCTCACAAAAAATTAACCATTACTTTTACTAAAAACTAGGACTGATAACTTTCTCTTCCACCATACAACCTGACAACCATTTTCACTACAAGAGCAAACAAACTCCTTCCCTTTCTCTTCCATTCTTATCCCACTTCACTTTTCCCTTTTCTAATTCTCTCTCTCTCTCTCTCTCTACTTCTAGGGTTTCATTTCTCTCTTTCTTTTTTTTCTTTTTTCATTTGCATGGCTTTGATTGTCGATCAACAATCAAATTTTAAACACTACTGTAAGATTTGCAAGAAGGGATTTGGTTGTGGAAGAGCATTAGGAGGGCATATGAGGGCACATGGAATTGGCGACGACAGCGGCCACATTGACGATGAAGATCAAGCAAGCGATTGGGAGGATAAGCTTGGAGGAAATGTGCCACCTAGTAATAAGCGTATGTACGCATTAAGAGCAAACCCTAATCGGCTAAAAAGCTGTCGTGTTTGTGAAAACTGCGGCAAAGAGTTTTTATCATGGAAATCTTTTCTTGAGCATGGGAAATGCAGTTCCGAAGATGCTGAGTCGCTTGTTTCATCACCAGGATCAGAGGGTGAAGATGGCACCCCGCGAAGAGGTTGTGGTTGGTCTAAAAGGAAAAGATCTTTAAGAGCTAAAGTGGGTAACTTCAATTCAAATTGCCCGTCAAGCGAAGAAGAAGATCTTGCTAATTGTCTTATGATGTTATCTAATGCAACCGTTGATCCTTTAGACGTAGAGCCAGAAGAGTCTTGTGCTTCGGCTAGCAAAGAAGAGGAGCGAAGAAATACAATGAATTTCATAGCTCCAATTGCATGCAGAGTACCTTTGGACAAAGCCAAAGGTGTTGCCAAAGGATTATTCGAGTGTAAAGCGTGCAAGAAAGTTTTCAATTCTCACCAAGCTTTGGGTGGACACAGAGCAAGTCACAAGAAAGTTAAAGGATGCTTTGCAGCAAGACTTGATCATATGGAGGATAGTATGGCTGACGAAGATCATGATGTGATCACACACGAAGAGTTTTTTCCTACTAAATCGACGTCTGCTATGCAATTTGATCATGGAACAAATACATCGTTGGCTTCAAGTTCAAAGAAGAAATCAAAAGTACACGAGTGCTCAATTTGTCATCGGGTATTTTCATCAGGACAAGCTCTGGGCGGGCATAAAAGATGTCACTGGATCACCTCAAATTCAACAGACACGTCTTCGTTGGCCAAATTTCCGCAATTTCATCATCATGATCACGTGGAACAAATTCAGCAAAGACCAAAATTTATCGACAATTCTGATCCACTTGATCTAAAGCTTGATCTGAATCTTCCAGCTCCTGATCATGATCACGATCATGCTGAAGCAAGAAGGGAACGCGTAAGCCTTGAAGTTTCAACAGAGATTTACTTACAGCCTTGGATTGGAGTCGAAGTCAAAGAAAAAGAAGAAAATCAACCGAATCAACAAGTTAACAGTGAGTTAGTTCACAAGATTAACAATAATAATAAAAAAAATAATTGTAGTAATTCAATGCCGCAGATGAATGTGGAAGATGAAGCAGACAGTAAGGCGAAGTTAGCAAAGCTAAGTGAACTAAAGGACATGAACATAAGTGGAAGTTCGTCTCCATGGTTGCAAGTGGGGATTGGTTCAACTACTGATGTGGAAGCTGACCCATAAAAATTCCTTCTTCTTTTTTTTTTCTTTTTTAGTGATGTAACGATTTTTTTGTCCATTAATGTTGTATTAAGTAACGAAAAAAAAAGAAAAAAAAAGTGTAATTATAAAGTCAACACATATATAATTCGGTATGGTCAATTATTAATTAGGTGCGATGAAAATTGTACCCTGAAAAATTTTGGACATGGGTTTTTACCAAATCAAGCCCACGAGAATGAGAATGAGATTATCTCCGTCAAAAAACAAGTTTCTACCATCTATTTCAACTTTTTTTTTATATATTAAATTTCTTTTTTTGAGTGTGGTAGATGTTTATATTCTTAGGCTACATTATTAATCGTGGTCGTGAGTCACGTAGAAGGAGGAAAGGGAGAATTGAATTGATTATTTATTCTGGGTGCTTTGCCTTTTTATCCTTGCATGACAAGTCCATAGAATCCGTCATCTTCAAGTCGAATCATCCTCCAAACTGCCTGCCATTACAAGTTTGACTTATGAAGTTTCCCACTTCATCAACCATCGAACACAAAGACATACTACATATACATATACATACATACACACACACACACACACACACACATATATATATATATTTGCATTTGTATAAGATAATACTATAAGGTTCAATACACTAGACAGTTAGAAATTTAAGTTAATATTAATACTGGGTTGAGTTAAAACACACATTGCTGCAATCTTTCCAAGTATTATATTGGGCGGCAGCGTTACTGTCAAGTTAGGGACAGCAGAAATGGGCCACGATTCAATCAATGAATAGTTAATTTATTTATGGTTTAACATTGGTCGCCATTTGTCGCGTTTACTTGGTCTTGGTCTTATTATGATTCTGTAGCATGAGAATTGTTTGTTTATTATTGTTATTTGTTGATCTCGTGATTCCCAGAATTTAGAGTAAGGTTGGCGTTAATTGCAGATTTCAGTACCATTCCGGTTGTTAGAATATGCCTTGAATCAGTTAGTCCCTGGACTAGGGTTATCTGTTTGGGCCTATTTTTCTGGGCTTTTCCGTATCTGTCTAGGGAGTACTATATAAACTCTCTAGGTCATAACCTAGCCGCAATCTGTAATTTTTACTCCTCAAGATCAATAAAACTTTTCTCTCCTCTGCATGTGGACGTAGCTAACACATCGTTAGTGAACCACGTTAAATCTCTGTGTTCTTTATTTACGTTCTTAATTATCTTTCTTGTTTTCGTTATAACAAACTGGTATCAGAGCTAGATCTGTCTAGGGTTTGAAATTCGGTGAGAAAGATGTCTAGTATGAACGTGAAGATCGACAAATTCACGGGGAGGAATAGTTTCAGTTTATGGCAGATCAAGATGCGAGCCTTGTTGAAACAACAAGGGCTGTGGGCGCCGCTTGCGAGGAAGCCGGTGGATCCAATCACCGCTGAGATGGCCGTTATGGAGGAGAAGGCACACTCGACGATTATGCTGTGTCTTGCAGACGATATCATTACCGAGGTCGCGGAGGAGGAAACCGCGCAAGGTCTGTGGGTTAAGCTCGAGGGTCTCTATATGACAAAGTCCTTAACCAATAAGTTGCTTCTAAAGTAATGTCTGTTCAGTCTGCGAATGCAGGAAGGTATGCCTCTTCGAGATCACTTAGATCAGTTAAACACAATTTTATTAGAATTGCGTAATATTGATGTTAAAGTTGAAGATGAGGATGCTGCTTTAATTCTGTTAGTATCTTTACCATTGTCGTATGAGAATTTTGTGCAATCGTTTATTGTTGGGAAAGATACTGTGTCTCTGGAGGAGGTTAGATCGCCCCTCCATACTAGAGAGCTGCGCCACAAGGCGACTGGTATAGGTGCAGATAATCAGGCTGCTGGGTTAGTAGCCAGTGGGAGTTATGGACATGGAAATTCGGGGAAGAAGAAATTCAAGAAGCCAGTTTCTAAGGGTCCAAAACCCAATGATGTCTGT
Organism: Melia azedarach; assembly: GCA_028052125.1. Classification (NCBI taxonomy): domain Eukaryota; kingdom Viridiplantae; phylum Streptophyta; class Magnoliopsida; order Sapindales; family Meliaceae; genus Melia; species Melia azedarach. The sequence continues at coordinate 1,815,876 of CM051394.1, read as the reverse complement.
AACTACTGTAAAGAGAAGGGACATTGGAAATCCGATTGTCCCAAGAAGAAGAGGCAGCAGGATAAACCGACAGGTACTGCTGCTGTAGCAGATACCAATTCTGAAGAAGATATTGCTCTAGTTGCTGATGAGCACACGGATCACAATGATGTGTGGATTCTGGATTCTGGAGCGTCTTACCATATATGTCCGCGCAGGGAGTGGTTTACAACCTATGAGCAGGTAGATGGAGACAATATTTCTATGGCTAACAGTTCTGTTTGTAAGGCGGTTGGAATAGGCTCGATTAAAATACGAACACATGATGGTAAATTCTGCACATTGAATGATGTTAGGCATGTTCCACTTATGACAAAGAATCTGATATCTTTGAGTATGTTAGACAATAAGGGTTTCAGTTTTCAAGGTGAAGGTGGAGTTTTACATGTCTGCAAGGGTTCAAATGTGGTTCTGAAAGGTGTAAAGCGTGGTACCTTATATTTTCTTCAAGGTTCTACGCTGTCAAGTTCTGTTGCTGTTGCATCCTCGGAGATTGATAAGGACAACATGACCAAGTTATGGCATATGAGGCTTGGTCACATGAGTGCAAGAGGGATGCAAATTCTGTCAAAAGGGGATCTTCTTTGTGGCCACAAGATCAAGGATCTTGAATTCTGTGAACATTGTATTTTCGGGAAGTTACATCGCAGCAAGTTTCCTAAAGCAATACATAGAACAAAAGGCACACTTGATTACATCCATTCTGATTGTTGGGGTCCTTCTCAGGTGAAGTCTTTAGGGAGTCACAGATATTTTGTGTCAATGATTGACGATTTCTCAAGGATGACTTGAGTGTTCATTATGAAGCATAAAAGTGAAGCCTTTAAGAACTTCAGGCAGTGGAAGACATTAGTGGAGAATCAAACAGGGAAGAAGATCAAAAGGCTGCGAACTGATAATGGTTTGAAATTTTGCTGGTCTGAGTTTGATGAGTTTTGTAAGAATGAAGGGATTGCTAGGCATCATACAGTCAGGGATACACCACAGCAGAATGGTGTAGCAGAACATATGAATCAGACACTTCTGGAGAGAGCTAGGTGCATGCTTTCTAATGCTGAACTAACTAGAAGGTTCTGGGCAGAAGCGGTTAGTACAGCGTGTTATCTGATAAATCGTGGACCTCACACAGGTATAAATCTCAAAACTCCTTTTGAGATGTGGTCTGGTAAGTCTGCTGATTACTCTAATTTAAGAGCTTTTAGTTGTACTGTTTATTATTATGTAAATGAGGGTAAATTAGAGCCACGAGCTAAAAAGGGAGTATTTCTAGGTTATGGGGATGGGGTTAAAGGGTATATAATCTGGTCCCCGTCTGAAAAGAGGGTTATACTTAGTAGAAATGCAGTTTTTGATGAAAATTCTATGTTTAACCCTACTGTGAAGTCTATTGTTGTGTCAGAAAATGGTAGTGTTGAGAAACAGGTGGAGCAGCAAGTCACTCTAGATGAGAGTGAACCACAACATAAAGATCAACACCCACAGTCAGAATCAGAACCATCAGGTTCTTTATTACCAGTAGCAAGTCAGCACAGTTTGGCTCTTAATCGATCAAAGAGAGCTAACTATGGGATACCTCCCAAGAGATACGGTTTTGAAGATATGGTGGCCTATGCACTACAGGTTGCTGAAGAAGTAGATACTAACTCTAATGAGCCATCCACCTATAAAGAAGCGGTTACATGTACTGAGTCTACCCAATGGCTTGCTGCAATGGGAGATGAGATAGAGTCACTTCATAAGAATCAGACTTGGGAATTAACCAAGCGACCTCGAGACAGAAAGATTGTTACGTGTAAATGGGTCTATAAGAAGAAGGAAGGAGAAACATCTGTTGAGGGTATCAAGTATAAAGCTCGAGTAGTAGCTAGAGGATTCACTCAGAGAGAGGGAGTAGACTACAATGAGATTTTTTCTCCAGTAGTCAGACACACTTCCATCAGGGTGCTACTAGCAATAGTTGCACATCAGGATTTAGAGCTTGAACAACTAGATGTGAAGACAGCTTTTCTACATGGAGAGTTGGAAGAGGAGATATACATGACTCAGCCAGATGGATTTCAGGTTCCTGGTAAGGAAGACTATGTTTGCAAGTTGAAGAAGTCCTTGTATGGACTAAAGCAGTCTCCGAGGCAGTGGTATAAGAGATTCGACAGCTATATGATAGAGATTGGCTACACCAGGAGTCCGTATGATTGTTGTGTTTATTACAGCAAGGCAACAAATGGTTCTTTGATTTATCTGGTCCTGTATGTAGATGATATGTTGATAGCTGCAGAGAACAAGTCTGATGTTCAGAAGTTGAAGGACCTTCTTAGTGTTGAGTTTGAGATGAAAGATTTGGGTGCAGCTCGAAAAATTCTGGGAATGGAGATTTATAGGGATAGAAGCAAAAAGAAGCTCTTCTTGTCACAGAAGGGATATATTCAGAAGATTTTGTCAAGATTTGGCATGTCTACCGCAAAGCCCATAGATACTCCTAGTGCTGCAAATGCACATCTGTCCATTGCTTTTGCACCTAAATCTGTTGAGGAGAAGGAGTACATGTCTCGAGTTCCCTATACTAGTGCAGTAGGAAGCTTGATGTATGCGATGGTTTGCACCAGACCTGATCTTGCACAGTCTGTTAGTGTTGTTAGTAGGTTTATGGGTGAACCTAGTAAGGAGCATTGGCAAGCTGTGAAGAGGATTTTTCGGTATCTCAAAGGTACATTTGATGTTGGTCTCATTTACGGAGGTGATACACAGTGTTTGGTGACAGGGTTTTCAGACTCTGATTATGCTGGAGATGTTGACAGTAGAAGATCTATGACTGGTTATGTTTTCACTCTTGGTAGTTCAGTTGTCAATTGGAAAGCTACTTTGCAGCCTACAGTGACTTTGTCTACTACAGAAGCAGAGTACATGGCATTGACAGAAGCAGCCAAAGAGGGAATCTGGTTGAAAGGATTGGTCAGTGATTTGGGTCTACATCATGATCAAGCTATAGTGTATTGTGACAGTCTCAGTGCAATTTGTTTAGCTAAGGACCAAGTTCATCATGAGAGGACTAAGCACATTGATGTAAGGTATCATTTTCTAAGAAGTGAGAAGAGAATTAAGGTGAACAAAGTGGGTACTGCTGATAACCCAGCTGATATGTTCACCAAGCCGGTTCCACATAGCAAGTTCCAACATTGTTTGGACTTGCTAAATGTTAGGAGTTGTTGATTGCCCTTTAGAGGGCAAAATCTGAGGTAGAGGAGGTTTTTTTTGGTACATCTGGCATTGTGTATGGTGCATCTGGTACATCTGTTATTTGTGAGAGGATTCAAGTTAAGGTGGAGATTTGTTAGAATATGCCTTGAATCAGTTAGTCCCTTGGGCTAGGGTTATCTGTTTGGGCCTATTTTTCTGGGCTTTTCCGTATCTGTCTAGGGAGTACTATATAAACTCTCTAGGTCATAACCTAGCCGCAATCTGTAATTTTTACTCCTCAAGATCAATAAAACTTTTCTCTCCTCTGCCTGTGGACGTAGCTAACACATCGTTAGTGAACCACGTTAAATCTCTGTGTTCTTTATTTACGTTCTTAATTATCTTTCTTGTTTTCGTTATAACACCGGTGGCGTTTCTTGACCAAAAATGCCCTCAACGGATAAACCAACTTGATAGTCGGGTCAAGTATCGGCACCTATTGGGGTGATTCTTTCTTGCTCTCACTATAAACATGTTGAAACAATGAGGCTTTACTTTTACAGTAAGATATGTTACATTGTGCTTTTTTATGTAGAGGGTTATCAAAAGGTATTTGACAAATAATATTTAATACTTGATGTTTCAATGCCACAGCGTATTCAATTCAAGTCACATTAAATCATTTTCAAATAAATTTTTTAATTTTTCTTTACTTAATTTGTTAAAATTCATAAAATAAAAATTATAATAGTTAAAAATATATATATAGGGTCGCCAAAGTGTTGTTTAATGCATGCGCGTACCGCAGCCTTACCCCCAAAAATTATTCTGTAAAATTAACGCTGGCTAATCCAGCAATTGTGCGTATACCCTCCCGCGTTCATCGTTTTGAAAAAGTACAAGCTGGAAAAGGTTCCACTTCCACAAAAACGTAATACTGGCCACCAACGAAACGTTTCCGTCTGGTACTGAAATTGACAAGACATACTTGTAATTCCAAGTCCAATCAAGGATTAAACAAAATAAAAATTCAAATTGCTTAGGAGAGCTCATGAGCAGCAGCGAATATGAATTGTTTTTGTTCTTCTTTTGTAAGAACATTAGAAGGCTATTGACTTCCTCTGATCATTAATTACAAACTAAAAATGATTCTTAATATAAAATTCTAAGATAACTCGTGTGTCTACAATGAAAATTATTAGTTATCAAATATAATAAAATAAATCATCGAATGACAAATAAATAACTTCTTTTAGATATTTTAAATTGCGAAATATTTAATTGGAACATTTAATAAAATAAAAAATTATTTTATAAATTTATTAATCCCTCGTAATTATCTAATGACATGTAATATTTTTCAACATTTTATTTCATACATAGTTATGTCGTAACGCCGTGTATCATTTATTTCTTTACTTTTTACATAATTGTATTGCTTTATAGGTGGAACGATTTCAAAATGCCAACTAATCACGGAAATCCAAATATTGAGACCGCAATTGCAAGAGATCGTTCGTTGATGATGTACGGGTGGGCCCAATTCTTAGCGGGGTTTCAAAGGCGGCCCCGTTCATCTCCTTCTAATCAAAGACATCGTTGGTTGATGATGTACGGTCGAGATCAGAATTGTACTTGAATGCTTCAGCCTTACTCCACTGCACTGCAGTTCTTTCAAGTTTTATGTTATCCCACCACTAAATGCGCATGGTTAATCAGACGAGTTGGATTCCACGACTACATCATTACGTGGCAAGCATTGGTTGGCTTAAACAAAAAAATTCGAAATTTTTTGTATGACAGTTTTGACCTTATATGCATAAGAATTATGAATGACAAATCGTTATATTATCTAAACGGATAACCACTGAACTGAACTAAATGGCGATCATAAATTAATATTAGTTCAAAATGAACGGCGTTTGTTTAAAGTTTTTTGAGGACTCCCCAGACCTATCTATACGGTAATGGTGGGGAGGGAGGGGTATGAATCTAAAATTCTTAACATGTGCAATGATTAATTATCCATACTTTTTAACTTAAGAGCATTTATTATTGCGACATTACCACCATCCCAATATTGATTAATTTTTTTTTTTTAATATCAACATCCAATCCGTACATGGTACAATTTAAATGACCCTCTCTTTTGAGGTGAAAGTTTATGAAATACATTTTTCGTGATAAAGTTATTCATTTTTTTAATATTATTATATATTGCGTTATTTTATTTCATCTAATAAATTTCTGTTTTTCTTTTTTCTTTTTGCACTGGACACGTTAGTGATGGAATCAAGTTTATTAAATACAATTTAGATTAAATATTAAAGTAAATTAATGTCACATTCAATTTTTAAGGTTAAGTAGTAAAATCGATTGAGTTCCAAGCATTTTTTTTTCTCCGCGATGAAATGTAATGTTTCGAGCTAAATGTCAAATTAATAACATTAAATATTAGTTGATGGTAAAAAAATGAAGTCATACATATGACATATACAACAATATTGCATACTTAAATTTAAATAATTTTTTAAAAAAAAATCTTATCTGTGAAGTCATAAGTTATTTATATTCTTTTACGAGTGAGATGAGTTCGAATCTTATAGTGTAAATGAGTGAATTTTTTTCAATTTAAAAGTAAAAACAGTTTTTTTGTGAATTCAAATATTTGAATGTTTAACAACAAATTTATTTGATGGGGTTTGGAAAGAAATTTCAATTGTAAAAATTAGTAATAATAAAAACTGGAATGTTTTTTATGACATCATAAAAAATTGTTGCTATAATATCGAAGAAAGTACTCAAGTAAAATTGGAATTAAATTTGAATCAATTGTAGAATCAAGGGCGGTTCGATTAATATTACTGTGTGGCCGTAGGAAAGAGGAAATTGAAAATATCGAATAAAAATAAAAAGAAAAAGAAAAACGTGTAATAGGGCTTGGTAGAATTTGAGGGCTGGTTGGGATGGCATTAGGACCAGACTGGGTCTACTAACCCCTAACAAAACGGCATTTACTTCCCACATAAAACGCGATTCTGTTACTTTCCTACTTCTTTCCCACCCTTCATTTCTTATCAGACATTTCAACAAAAGATCCATTTTTACAGGGAAGTAAGGTAACCCCTAAAAAGTTGATTTTACCTTTAATTAACTACTAATTAACTTCTAAATTTATTTGTTTACTTAATTTTTTTTAAATAAATAAATAAATAAAGCAGTAGCCGGTCCAGCCGGCATCCTAAAGCTACTTACACTGACAGTTGGCTTTAGGATCACCGGCAAAAAGGTAACAGAATCTTAAAAATAAAATTAATAAACCGCTTTCGGTTTTTCCATCGTGATAGAATTGTAATAACGGTAGGAAATTTTTACTATTTACGGGACCATGTAGTGTTCTTTAGTTGGGACCTTGACTTTAATGTGACACGTGGACAATATGATTTTTGTAATCCAATCCTGTACGTTTGTTATTCAAGTTTTCGTCACAGCTTTGGGGTTTTAGAAGTTTAGTGGAGTCGTTTTCTTTTCCAAGGACGTCCAGTAGTTTTTTTAATCCGCTTCGTCGTTACAACCACCCAGCAATTTTCTTGACTAATACAAGAAAGCCACCGGTTTATTCTTTCTGGTAACCTCATTTTTAAATTCCCAAAATATCCTCTTTTTATTTTTTAATTATTATTTACAAAATTAACCATTTAAATATGAAAATCTTGGGAAGAAATATAAATATGCATAAATCGTGCATTATGATATCTTTACTAAGAAGTACAAAATCTAATTTTTTGGTGGTAAAAACTAATTTAAGGGAGGGTAATTTAGGAAGGTTGTAATGTGAGATAGGGGAGGAAATAAATACAGAAACGGGCAAGACTCGCATGTTACATGTCGTTCTTTCTCCCTTCATGCATACGCTTTAATTAAATTTTATATTTATTGTTATTTTGCCGTTTTTAAAGAAAATAAATTTACAGCCCAAATCAAAAATTGATTTTGATTTTTAATTTATTTTTTCTGGTATCTTTGTATATATCTCTTGGTGGAGGAATGCTTGTCACCTACTCCTTTTTAGTTCCCATTCTCTCACATAGAAAAAGAAATCCAAATCCAATTCCAGAGCTTAGAGAAAGAAAGAGGTATCTGAGTTTTCTTTACTCTGTTGTTGTTTTAGCTCTATTTTGTGTTTTATAATGGAGAAGCACAAGTGTAAGCTTTGCTTCAAAAACTTTTCAAATGGAAGAGCTTTGGGTGGTCATATGAGGTCCCATATGTTGAATCTTCCCATTAATCTCCGTAAACACGAAGAAGAAGAGGAAGAAGAGGGTGAACCGGGAAATCAACTCAGTGATGATACCGAGTCAGCTTCTTCACCGTCTTCTTCATCTTCTCCGTCAGAGGATGAAGAAGGAGAAGAAAAAGGTTTGTTTTATGGTTTGAGGGAAAATCCAAGGAGAAGTATACGTCTGGTAGATCCCGAGTTTTCTTTTGCTGTTGACGCGGGTTCTGTTGTTCTTCAAGATAGAGAAAGCGAAACTGAGTCATCAAAGAACCCAACTCGGAGACGATCCAAACGGACTCGGAAATTTGAGCATCAATATCAACAACAACAACAGGAGATAATGAAGAAGCTTAAATTTAGCAAACTGAGTAAGACCGAGTCTTGGGTGGAGCCTGAACCGATGAGTTCGATCTCTGACACAACTACAGAAGAAGATGTCGCTTTCTGTCTTATGATGCTTTCGAGAGATAAATGGAAGAGAAGAGAGAAACAAAATGAGTTATTACTATTACGAGAAGAAGAGGAAGAAGCTGCAGCCGCTGCTGTTGCAACAGAGAAGTCAATGGAAGAAACAGATGAATCAGAGGAGTTCAAATCATTCAAAAATCGAAGTAGAGGAAAGTACAAGTGTGAAACATGCAAGAAAGTTTTTAAATCTTATCAAGCTTTGGGTGGACATAGAGCAAGTCATAAAAAGATTAAATTTTATACACCAAGTCGTGAAACCGAGTTAGAGCAAGAAAATGCAGGTGCTTCTACTTCTGTTGTTCCAATGGTAGACAAAAAAATCCACGAATGTCCAGTTTGTTTTAGAGTTTTTTCATCTGGGCAAGCTCTTGGTGGGCATAAGAGAACTCATGTAACTGGTTTAGTAGCATCATCAACTTCTGCTAAAAGTTCCACGAAGTTAGGAGAAAATTTGATAGATCTCAATCTTCCTGCTCCAATTGATGATGATGATATTAGCCAGATTGAGCTGTCTGCCGTTTCTGATGCTGAATTTGTGAACCACATCAAGCGATGAATTAGTACTGCAGGTCCGATCTAAAGGTAAAATTGAATTTTGCCTTTTCGTTTTTTTCTCTTTAATTTTTGTGTTTTTGGGATCTAAAATTATGCCATTCGTTGCGGTCAACTGGGTTTTGTTGGGTTTCTTTTATATTTTTAGGCTGTTCTAACTGTAACTCTTCCGTCTCCTTAAATTTTCTCACGGTCTTGCTTCTGTAACAACTGATCATTATTGAGTGAGAACTTATTAATGAAGAAACCAAACAAATATTTTTATTTACAAGTCCTTGTTGATTCATCACTATCGAGCACTTGTAGTTAATGGGCTCTGTTCATGTTCTGGTTTTTAGCTGATTTTTCCAAATATAAAATGGCCCATCTCACGGAAAGCTGATAAAAAACAGCATATTTTTATTAATAGAAAAGTACCTTCCACCTGTCGGTACTGGCATTCTTACAGCAAATGAAGAAGAAGCTCATTCTGCCCCTATCTGCTACTGTTCCATGTCTGTTCTTGTTTTATATACACATTTCTTTCACTCGGTCTCTGTCTCCATCTGAAACCGTTTCATGCTTTGCTTACGGATCTGCTAACCACTAGTAATCAGCAGATATTATAATTTAATGACTGTTATAATAGCCATTAAGGACGAGACCTCATCTTATTTACGGTAAATAAAATTTCTTCAAATGGGGATTCTGAAAAAGGTTATTTGGAAAAAGAGAAAAGAAAAGTAAATTTTATTAGTTTTACTGAGACAATATCATGTTTGGTTTGGCGTGACTAAAGGGTTTCGGCTGAGCCAGGTTTCGGCTGAAATATACGCAAGTTTCAGTCACATTCATTAACTCTGCTTTTATCATCTTTTTGCATGTTTGTTTTCAAATTTTCAAAATATTTTTCCGAAACGCTGCAATAGTTTCGATCAATTTTATAAAACAGTTTCTGATTATTACTAAATGAGGATCCCTTAACTGCTTTTTAGAGGCTAACATAACAGGGGGTGGTCTTTCTGACGAGTGACAGTTAAATCAGGTTCATAGGTTTTGTCAGAAAAGCATGTATCCTCTGTTTTCTTTTTTCCTTTTTTAAAAAAAAAATTTTACCCTTCGAAAAAAGATGAAAATTTTACGAATTGCGATAGTGAATAAGAATATGCCACGTGTAATTAGAAGGAATGAGTTGACCATAGCAGTTAACTTTACATAATTTTTGTCCTTGACTCGAATGGGAAAAATAAATTTCTTTTTTTATTTGAAAAATAAAAAGAAAAGAAAAATCCTGATGATTGAGATTTCATTATTCTAGAAATATAGAGTTAGCAATATTTATCATATTCTACTCTATGTTGGCCGTGAATTAATGGTGTGCTAAGTCAAAATTATCACACTAATATTCTTTGGATTGATGCCAAAATATATTCCCATAAAGAATCAGTCTTTTTTTATTTATTTAATATCTAAAGAAAAATGCACGGTAGAAATTAAATTTGTAATAGCAGCCTATAAACGTTCCTAGCTAATTTGACTGTGGTGATTTGTAGACTGCCCTGCCCAATTGATATTACTTTGTATTTCCAGTAAATTTTAGCCAACAGTTTCTAGATCTTGCATTGACTTTACAATTCGCCAAGGTATTTGGTTTGGCTTGTTCTTTTTAATGCATTTATTTATTTTTAATTCACTACTAATTCGACATAATTTCATTATATAACAGTTATGCAATGAAAATTATGACACATCGTTTAAACATACTTTAATTATAATCTTTGACATAACTAATTAACAAATATAAAGTGATATATTTATATTCCATGAACTACCCTCAATTACTTCCATGAAGAGAATTAAGCTTGTTTGTTCTCTAGGAAGTTCAAAACCAATAATGGGAAAATTAATTAGCTTCCAAGATTGTAGAATCTCATTACTCTTTCACTGCTAGATTTATTATGCTTATCTTTAAAGCTGACCTAGTCACCCAAAAAAATGAAAGAAAACAATTTATAGGAACAGCAAAGCAAATCAAAGGGCAGGACAGTTCCGTGTTTTGGTTAGCTGTTTCTTTGTTATAGTTGAGAAATTGAGATGGCGATAAGCCAAACAAGTCGGTGAGTCGGTTCAAGTTTTCCTTCAAATCAAAAGATTAATTACTAAAGAAGAAAACAACCCAAAAGAAAAAAAAAAAAGAGAGAGAGAGAGACGGTAAGCATTTTTCAAGTTTTGTGATATTATATTTTAATCCATACGTTTTGATATCATGTCATAAAACTCCTTAATATTTCGACTTTTATCTCATCATTTTAAATCTCCTTTGAAGTATAAAATAATTTTATATATATATATATATATATATTGTCATACATTCCATTTATACTTATATAACGATCTTATCTTATAACAAAATATCATATATTAGGAGCTAAAAAATATTTTTTCTATTAAATTTAATGAATTTGAAAGAAACTAAAATAACAGAATTTTGGTCAAAGGACCAAAACAAAGTTTACTAAATTAATAAGGACCTTCTTTAATATAGAGTCAACCTTATCAAAAAAGTGTAATTTTGTAAAATTATAAGGCCTTAAGTGAAAATCTCTCGGTAATGGAAAAGATTAAAGGTTAAGGTTTGTGACACATGAGAGTGAGCTCTAAGCTGCTTACATATTCTCGCACTTGTAGTGGTGGTGGGGGATGTGTAAGTTTGAAAGAAAAAGAGGTACAAACAAAACAAATTAACAAAAGCACCTTTTAATTTGCTGGCTTATGACTTCAAAAAAGTCCTGAAACAAAGAACGAGTCAACAATGCCCATCTCTTTTCAACTCATCTTTTTTCTCTTCAAAGTTCTAACAGACGCTGCATCAGCTTCATCATTATCGTCACTGAAAAGCGTTTATTATTATTGTTATTTTTTCACTCCACGTTCATCTACAGTGACTCATACTTTCTTTTCATTTTCACGCTGAATTAACCGCTTAGTAGCATGTAAGAAAAAAACCGTAACTCCACAGAGTGCTTTGGAGCAAGAGATAATTAAGAAGCCTGCATTTTGGCTTGGCGTGATTTGCGCAATTTGAACATTTTAGGTCCACGGCTGCATCTAGCAGAAGCAGACTGTGCGAGAGAGTCATTTGGTTTATATACATCGTATTTTTTACTTCAAAAAATATTATCATTAGAATTTTACGAAATTGTCAAAATACGTACATAAATAAATAGTATTATATTGATAGATCTAGAGATGTGTAAATTGGAGAGTTGGGAATCATCTTCATTATTGGCACAACGAAGGTAAAGCTAAGCAATGAACGTATTAATAATACTACAAATTGGTAACAATTTAATTATGCTACGGCTTTTCCGCATGAAGAATTATCGTGTTAAGTTACAAAAAGCAAGTAGGCAACGCGAAGCTTGGCTCCGTCTCTGACATGTGAACGGTTCAGTATTTGTATTGTTAACGCAACGACTTACGGAAAAAAAAAAAAATCAAGAATTCTTTGGCGAGTAATGAGATGCAGTAAGTAATAATTAAGGTTTGGCTATAGCGTAGTCAGTAGTGTAGAAATTGTGTATGTTATCATTATATACTGTTAGTGTCTTTATTTGTGGCCACTAACACGGATAGTGCGTGCATTCAGTAACAAAGCGAGAATAAAAGTCAGACGGCTTTACTTTCAATACTAGCAGTGGTGGTGTACAGTGTACACTATATAGTCTGAAATTAATTGGTAATCAATTATTCATTGCTGCCTAACCTAACTACCCTTACTCAGGGATTTTTATTTCTTAAAATCATCATAATTAATTTCACCATTAATCGTTTTTGACTAATATCAACTTAAAATATGTATGTGTAATTACCAAAAAAATAGTGTTATATATATATATATATACAGTGTAACCCTACTCAATCTAAAATGACTGTTTGAGTTACAAATTAAAGGAGCCTAAGTGTGGAGTAGAGTACAATTAAATATTTATAAATGTCGCAACTTGTGATTACTTGGGTTTGAGCATTATTTCTTTTGAAGCGTATATCTCCTGATTCTTTTCTTTTAATGCAATAGGCATAGGCGGACATATTACCTTAAATTCACGCCACAAACGCCATGATTTCATGCCCCTCATTGTAGGTCACTCGCACTCGCACTCGCACTCGCTACACTGAAGTCAATCAATCAATCAACCAAAAGGCAACCAGGCGCCCGGCTTGTTAAGGGTTTGTAGTGTCTGACTGATGTGACGTCTTCAACCTGTACACGGCAACACCAAAACAAAATCGTAAACAAAAGAAACAAATTGCATGCCCTTTTAGGCTGACATGACTCTGAACTCTTGTTATCAAAACCACTTAATGGTCCTGTCCCGTGCCATGAAATTAATCTTTACGAAAACGTTGATTAGATTTTTTTTTTAAATATTTCACGTTATATGTAATATTAAAATTTTTATGGTCCGAAAATTGCGGACATCAACATTTAAATCGAGTAATATCTATCTTCAATTCAAAAAAAATCAACTCTTACGTCATATATATATATATATATATATAAAAGTTATTTACATTCTAATACGATGTACTCAATTATAAGTAAGAAATAATCTTTACTAATTATAAAAATCAAAACGAACACTTTTTCTTAAAAAGTACTGGTTCATGCATTATGACAAAATCTAAGTGATTAACTTAAAATAGATTTAATTAGCTCATTGCATGCTTTGCTTTTTCTTTTCTGGGCTGTGGGAGAAATTTTTTACTGGCGTAAATTTTGTTGCTGATTGAACTGGCCGGTGGTACCGGTTTTCATTTCATTCGCTGCTAATTGTCAAATTTCGTTATCATTTCTGTTGCCCAATTCACAATTATTCTCGTGGAATTAATTTTACATGGTCGGCTATATAAAATTATACGCCAAATTTTGTTTTGGCAGAAGTTGGAGAAATTAATTGATATGAAACTGAAAAGGTCCTGATCAACGCCTAGTTAGCTAGCTAGCTAGTTCAATGAAAATGAATTAATGGACCCAACGCAACTCGCAATTTCTCTTATGGTACCAATTTTGACTTCGTATGCATATAATTTTATTTTCTAAAGTACAAACAAAGAAAAAAGAAGAATATATATGTAGGCCACGTATAAATAATATTCTGACGTTGCCTTTTTTTCTTAATAACTTACTGCCTGCCTTTGGAGTGTTAACTTTTGTATATTATCCTTAATGGCCTATTTGCCTTTCTTATTAAAAGTTGAATATAATTATTCGAATATTTAAAAATTATTTATTTTTAATTTATATTTAAATATTTATTAAAAAAATTTAAATATAATTAAGTTAAAAATTTTAACTTAAATATAAATGAGTAAATATATAAATAATTTAATATTTTTATTTACCTAAAATACTCCTATTTTATTATTTTACTTACTAACAAAATTAAAATTCTAGTTAACAAATTTTGCACTAAAAAAATAATAACATAATAAATTTGTATATTTACATACTTGCAACAGTATGTCAATGTAATTTTTTATTTTTGTTTAATCTTTATTGATCAATATATCATATGAATATTTTTTAAATTTTTTTACTAAAAAATTAAGCAAATAATATATATATGTTATAAATAAAACACGGGAAGAATGTACAAACTAATATAATCTATTAGTATTTTTTAATAAAAAATAATATATCAAACAAAAAAAATGATTAACATACTAATATAATTTAATTATAATTTTTTTATCTATTATTGTGTTAATATAATTAAAATTATTATAAAATATAAATATTTAAAAGAGTATATATATACATATATTAAAGTATTAATTTTCAATTTTTTATTTTCAGACTTTTTATTTTTGTAAAAATAAATAATTTGACACTTATTTTTAGAAGTTTAAAAAAAAATTATTTAGATTCATGTATTTTAGTTCATTAAAAGTTAAAAAAATGCTACCTAATTCTTATATAAATTAATATCCCAAGCATCCTTGTGTCAATTGAAAGAAGCTGGCCGCTCTTCAGAAATTTGACTGAAAAATTCATTTTAATGTTTTAGAAACGAACTTCCTCTCCAATAAATGAATTTGATACGCGGGCATTGACGGGCAAGAGCCAGTCTAATTTGTACTCATCTAATAAAAGAAAATAGAATATCGTCACTCATTAGCGTTTGAAATAAACAAAATGGTATATGAAATAAATTATTTGGGCCTGCCTTCTTGGAGGGCTTCAAAATTAGTAACGTTTACATGATGGGTTGGGCTTGTAAGCCCATTTCAAATAATAAACATGGCCCTCTTCAGGGAATTCGGCGGGTCGTCCCCCCTTCCTACGGGTTCCCCCACCGACCCAGTGACACACCAACCTCGCTCCCTCCCTTTCTCCGATCATAAAGCCCCCTGAATCTTTGTTTGAAAATATAAGAAATTGCGAATATCGCCGTAAAAGATTGATAAGATAAGAACATAGATCACAAAATCTTTTTAAATTGGATACCTTAATCTTTAATTTTTCTGTGTTTCTTTAACACATGGAAGTCAATATTAGGTCTTAATTAAAACATTAGATCTAATTAATTAATTAATTAATTTAGTAAATTTAGTTAACCAATAGTGTTTTTAGTTGGGAGAATTTCCGTTTTCCCCTGTTATTTAGTCTAATATCCTACTTTCTTCTTATTATTTTATAAATAGCCCGATTCTCCCTCGGTCATATAACACTGTCAAGATAAATATCATATGAGTTCCTATATTTTATATTATTACTTAAATAGTCATAATAATTTTAAAAATATTCATAAAAAATTAATTTATTAAAAAATTACGATTATATCCTTATATAATAATTAGCTCAAAATTACTTGCAACTCTTGTGTGAATATAAAATAATAATATATATTATTTTATAACACATTGATAACTAAATATTAATTGATATATTATAGCTAAAATATAACTTTATTTATTTTACAATAAATTAACAATTCAATATATTAATTAGGTATTATAAAATAAATTATAAAATATACTGATCTATCAATAAAATGTGTTATAATACAATATTTATATTATTCTATTGTAATATAATTTTAAAATTTTACAATATATTAAAAATTTAATATTACATAAATATTAGAAATAAATAAAATTAATTATACATTTAATATTTTTATTTTTTTAGCTAACTACTATTAAATAAATGCATAATTTTATAATAATTTGAAATTTTTATGAGTATTTTTAAAATTACTAGTCATGTAATTAAGTTAATGGGCCAAACTTTAAGGATTCATGTGTTATTAATTTTTTTTTCATAATTAAAAAAATAAAAACACTGGTTCCTCAATTAAAATATATTTAAATTAAAATTCTTTTAAAAAAATGTAGAATATTTAATAATATAATATAGTACTATTATATCAATTTATATCGATAAATTTGTATATATAATAGTAATGATATGATTTTTTTAATGTATTGTTCTTTATATCTATTAATCAATATAAAAAATATTTGTTATATTTAAATATTAAATAAAATATTATATATTATTCTTCGAATAAAAAATTATCTAAATTTTAAAAATTTTAAATATAATAAATTTATCTAAATATCAAATAAAATTCAATGATTAATTTTATAATTTTTAAAATAAATAAAATATCAATGTTAAAAAAAATTAAATAATGAAATAAATTTATATAACATATATTTTAAACAAATATATGTTATTATTTTATATATATTTTCTATTAGGAGTTGGAAGTAATTTTTTAACTAATTATTATTATATAAAGATATAATCGTAATTTTTTAATAAATTAATTTTTTTATAAATATTTTAAAAATTATTATGACTATTTAAGTAATAGTATAAAATATAAGAAGTTATATGATATTTATCTTGATAGTGTTATATAAGTAAGAGAGAAATCGAATTATTTATAAAATAACAAAGAGAAGTGGGGTATTAAGTTAAACAATAGGGGAGAAATGAAAATTCTTTATTTTTAGTTCATTGTTAATTTAGATATTTTGTCGTTTAATTTTAAATTAAACGAAATAAGTATTACAAAGAAAAAAAATAAGATAGTGTTCTTTTTTGATATAAAATAGTTTTTTTTTTTAACTTCTACCATTAGTCCATTATAGTGGTTATAAAATAATTTGAGAAAATACTTATATGATATAAATAAATAAATTACATTTTAATTTAAAAGAACCTAAAAAGTAGGTAATATTATAACAAAAGTAATTTGATGATAAATTTTATTGTTTTAGTTAGAATCCCAATGTTATTATTCCACAGTCTAATGTACTCGGAAGAGGATAGAAGAAAGTCAACCAACCATATCATCATTATTGAATATTTTAATCCGAAGCCTACCCCGCTTTTTATTTCTTCTCAATTGTCAGTCGCAAATCACGTGCACTTCAAAAAGTCAAGTCTCATATAAATATATCCGTGTTAGAAAACGCCCATGTTTTCTGAGTTGCGGTGATCTGTCGACTGTCGCCCGTTGCGCCAAATCTCTCTCTCTCTCTCTATATATATTTTTTGTCTCAACTCTTACTCTTCATTTCCCTCCTCGATTATCATTTTCTTCGTTTTACCGGTAAAATTCGATTCAATTATTCAATTTTAATTTTCTTCATTGCAGTTTCAAATTATATTTGTAGTTTCAACTGTATTTCTTATTTGTGTAGCGTAGCGTAGACTTTTACAAATTCAAGATCCTTTCTGTTTTGGTTTTACTTGTGCGTGACTTACTTTCACAAACCCTAATTCTGTTTCTGGTTTTTTTTGTTAGATATTATGTTTTCGTTTTGATTCAGTAATGTTAATGCATTGAATTTTGTAAGTATTTGGAGGTGTTAGAACTGATTCTGATTGTATTGTGACGTTGAAGGGACAGGCTAGGGTTTATTATTGATGGCGTCTTCTCCTCCGTTTGAGATGGAGGATCAGACAGACGAGGATTTTTTTGATAGGTTAGTCGATGATGATGATGATGGGATTAATTGTAATGGATCTGGACCCAGTCCTGTAAAGGCTGATGATTCAGTCATGGGAAAAGCATTTTCTGATTTAAGTATCAGTGACGTGGGTCCGACCAGAGCAGACTCCATTGGTGATTTTAGTTTTAGCGTGGAAGAGTCGGAGGCTGGTGAAGGTGGTATAGTTTTGGCGGGATTGAAAGATAGTGCGGGCGCTGTAGTTGTTCCGGAGAGCAATGCAGTGATACCAAGTGGTGTGAATAAGTCTGAGGAAGGTGCATTGGATGTTTGTGCAAAGGATAACAGTAGTATAGGTACAGGAACGGGGCCAAAAGAGGTTCACTGGAGTTCGTTTGACTCTGATTCGAATGTTGATGGGGGAAGTGGATTCAGGTCATACTCACATTTATTCAATGACCTGGGGGATGATTCTGGAGACCCATTTGCGAATCTAGGGCATACAGATAATTCACCTGCTGAATTTGGTAGTAAAATTGGTGTTTCAGAAAATCCAATTCCTGTTACGGGTTCTTCTAATAATCAAGATGTTCAAAATCATGCGCAAAATTTGGAAGATAATGTAGATCAGCAGGATTTGAATAGTCGTCAGTACTGGGAAGATCTTTACCCAGGATGGAGGTATGACCCAAACACTGGGCTGTGGCATCAGTTGGATGGACACGGTGCTGATTTGGCTACAACTAGAAATGACAATTCTGTGCAGACTGTTGATGTGAATGCCCAATCTGGTAGGGTTTCAGAGAAAAGCTCTGATGTCTATCATCTGGAACAAACTACTCAATCTGAATCCATTTTGGGAAGTGTGGCTGAGGCTGCTACCGATGCTACTATATCAAACTGGAAACAGATTTCATCAGGGAATGATGAATACCCAGCACATATGGTGTTTGATCCCCAGTATCCTGGCTGGTACTATGATACAATTGTACAAGAATGGAGATTGTTGGAGTCTTACAGTCCTGCTGCAAATCCATCAACCACTTCAGCTTATGATCAACAATTTCAAAGTACTGATGTTGACAACTATGGGTCACATGTCCATGGTAGTCAAGACAGTGCTATGAGCTGGGGTGGATCTGTGCACGACTACAATCAGAAAGATACGAGCATGTGGCAAACAGAATCAGTTGACAAAAGTGAAAATACTGGATTTATTGATAACAACCAATTAGACGACCTATTTGGTTCAGCTGGTCGTGTAAATACTTTTGGTGAACAGCTAACAGGGTTCAGACCTTCTGGATTAGTCTCTCCATTTGAGCAAGCAAGTCAGAGTGCAGGTAGTAGTAATGAAGTTTCCATGTTTCAAAACTTCGTTCCCTTCCAACAATTTTCTCAGCATCATTATCAGACCAAGATGGTGCCAGATCATCACATGCATTTCAAACCTGCTTACTTTGATAGTCAGACATCAGTTAGTTTCGCAAAGCAGCAGCTCCAGAGCGGCAGTCAGTTTTCTTATGCACCTAGTGAGGGCCGGTCATCTGCTGGGCGTCCTCCACATGCTTTAGTTACTTTTGGTTTTGGTGGAAAACTTGTAGTCTTGAAAAATGACGGTTCACATGGAAGCAAGGTCAGGTCCTATCCTCGTTGAGATTCAGTCTCCAGATTGTATTTATTTTCTTTTTGATATGCATATTTTGTTTTTCTATTTTGTGTCATCATTAATTGTCCTCAAGTTAAAGTTTGTTTGGTATTTAGGATTCATTAGGAGGTGTGGTCAATGTTCTCAACTTGATGGAACTTGTCATGGAGAAGACTGCTGCTTCAAGCTTCGGATTGGATGCATGTGACTACTTCCATGTATTGTGCCGGCAATCTTTTCCGGGCCCATTGGTTGGTGGAAATGTTGGAAATAAAGAGTTGAATAAGTGGCTTGAAGAGAGGATTGCGGACTGTGAATCTTCAAATATTGACTATAGAAATGGAGAAGTCATGAGATTGCTTTTCTCTTTGCTAAAAATTGCCTGTCATTATTATGGAAAACTTCGATCTCCTTTTGTTGCTGACCCAGCCTTGAATGTAAGTTGCTGCTTATGTTTGCATTAATTACTGTTTTCAATGGTTTTTTCATCCATCTTTCTATTCAGAACA
This sequence comes from Melia azedarach, assembly GCA_028052125.1. Lineage (NCBI taxonomy): Eukaryota > Viridiplantae > Streptophyta > Magnoliopsida > Sapindales > Meliaceae > Melia > Melia azedarach. The sequence continues at coordinate 1,796,258 of CM051394.1, read as the reverse complement.
AGATTATAAGGATGGTGTTAATGAATCTTAGCTTATTTTCTTTATTGTTTTTAACACCTTAAAATCTGTGCACTATTCATGGTTAATGTGTTCCCCACTAGGCTGCTGCACTATTGTGATTCTGGCAATATCTTTTATCTACCTTTCAATATCAATTAAATGAGCCAATAATTCTTCATAAAACCAATAATTTGTATTTATTTTATGGAAACTGTATATGTTAAGATGACAGACTTGTGTTTCAGTCTTAATGGTTTGGGTATTCAATGCATATATACTAAGATCAAAAGTCATTCACTCCAACTCATCCATTTTAGCAGCTTTCTCGTTGGTGTCATTAGTGAGCTCTGCTCTCTTATTCTTTTTTGTCTCTGTCTGTCTCTCTATTGTTTGAAACTAGGAAAGTGATTCTCCTGAGTTAGCTGTTGCTAAGCTATTTGGGTCTTCAAAAAGAAATGACGCACAAATGGGCGAGTATGCTGCCATGGTGCACTGCTTGCAGAAACTGCCTTCTGAAGTGCAGATTCAGGTATCCCGTGTCCCCACATCTTGGTTTCTTACATTAATTCTGTATGTTGTACACTTTATTTCTTATTGTGGAAGTTTATAGGTTTCCCATAACAGACAGTTATCATTGGTCTAGGCAACTGCTCTCGAGGTACAGAAGCTTCTGGTATCTGGTAGAAAAGAAGAAGCTTTAGAGCGTGCAAAAGAAGGTTATTTGTGGGGACCTGCACTGGTTCTTGCAACTCAACTTGGTGATCAGGTATTTGCCGTCAGATTTTACATTTTCTTAGCTGTCTCTTGTACTTGTTCAGACTGGTTGATAGTTGATTACTTGATCATATTTTATTTTAAGTGAGTTTCCCACAAAGGACACATGACCTGATTCTTACTTGGTGCTGGTACATGTATGTCTGTTTCATAAATGCATGCAGTTTTATGGTGATACTGTGAAGCAAATGGCACTCAAGCAGTTGGTAGCTGGGTCACCATTGCAGACATTGTGCCTGCTGATAGCAGGGCAACCTGCTGATGTGTTCTCTAATGACACAAGTAGTAGCATTATCCCAGGTTCTGTAAATACATTTCAACAGCCTCTACAGGTATGCTAATTTATTATTTGGGAAGATTATTTGTTTATTTTAGTGTTACCACGTTACTCTTATTAGCCTATGCTGTATCAAGTATCGTGATTTTTTATACATTTTTCTCCGGGTGGTTTCTGTTGTGTCAATTTGGCTTATATAGGAGAATTACTGATAACTCTTCATCATGCATCTTGCAAGCCCGTAACTGATTCTGTTTTGATGCTATTGAGCTGATTGTTGTTCTACTAATTTGAGATCATCTTTCACCTACCCACCAACCCAGATTTTCCTGACTTTTGGAGTGATGATGAGAAAAACCCCTTTGCATGTGTAAATATGTAGTTCAGGTGTTACAGAATACCATCAATATGTTTGCCTTAGTTTGTTATACTATTTATATTTTTAATTTTTTGGCCTACAGAGTGGGGCTAATTGTACATTAGATAAATGGGAAGAGAATTTGGCCATCATAATTGCAAACAGAACAAAAGGTGATGAGCTTGTGGTTATCCATCTTGGAGATTGCTTGTGGAAGGAGAGAGGGGAGGTAGGATGCATTTAGTTTCTTTCCTTTTCTCCTGTGAAAGAACATTTTTCTTCTTGTTCTCATGAGAAAGAAATTGCACAGGTTGCTGCTGCACATGTATGTTATTTAGTTGCGGAATCCAACTTTGAGCCTTATTCAGACAATGCGAGGCTGTGTCTTGTTGGTGCAGATCATTGGAAATTTCCGCGAACATATGCTAGTCCCCAAGCCATTCAGGTATTTTTCATTACCCTTTTGTCCTATAGTAATTATAAATGAAGACCTGGCAATTATGATGATGCTGAATTTGTGCTTCAGACTGCCTGTTCTTATTGATGACTGACAACTAAATTTTCATGTTCAGTCTAGGTCTGTTGGTGTGTAGCTAGTAAGATTACATTCTCTGAAATGTGTTACTTAAAATAGAGGCGTCTTGGGTTAGTTATTGATTGATTCATGTCCCCATAATTTGATTGGTACAAGAAGTTGTGCATTCATAGTTTTCCATAATCCAACTGAATTAGTCTTCTGAATATGTTGGCAGAGGACTGAGTTATATGAATATGCCAAGGTGCTTGGAAATTCTCAATTCCTCCTCCATCCTTTTCAGCCATATAAGCTTATTTATGCTCACATGCTGGCCGAAGTTGGAAAGGTTGCTGATTCTTTGAAGTAAGTGTGATATTCTTTTGTTAAAGTGAAGGTTTTTGCTGATATGCTTCAGCTTTATCACATGATATGTTGGGTCAGGTACTGTCAAGCAATGTTGAAGTCTCTAAAAACTGGTCGAGGACCAGAAGTGGACTCTTCAAAACAATTAGTGTTGTCCCTTGAGGAGAGGTTAAGGATCCACCAGGAGGTATCTCTATTCCATTTAATCATTTCATCATTCCAGCTGTATAATTTTATTTCTTACAAAGAGTATTATATGCAGAGTGGTTATACTACAAATTTGACTGCAACGAAATTGGTGGGTAAATTGCTCACCTTCTTTGATAGTACCAGTAATCGTGTTGCTGGAAGCCTACCTCCATCTGGTCCTTTAAAATCAAACAGCCCTGTTCTACCCAATGAATTTGCTCACCAACCAGTAGGCTCAAAAGTGCCTAACAATCAGTCAACAATAGCCACACCTTTTTTTACACCTTCTGCGTCAGTGGAACCCATAAGTGAATGGACTGGAAAGACCAATCAGCCAAGCGCGCCAAATAGAAGCATATCAGAGCCTGACTTTGGAAGAAGCCCAGCAAAGGTAAACATATGTGTTCCTTGCCTGTTAATTTTAGAAATACCCGTGTTACTTGTTTAATGCTTAATTGCTAGGGACAAGTCTTCCTCTCGACCCTGTTAAAAGAAAGTCTCAGTATTAGAGCCCACTCTCATAGATCTTGTATCTGTTCTTTGTATTCAATCAGACTGATTCTTCCAAGGAAGCAGACAAATCTGTTACACAAGAACAAGAATCAATGTCTAGCAAGTCATCTCGTTTTGGTCGTTTTGGCGCACAGCTATTCCAAAAGACTGTGGGTTTGGTCTTAAGAGCTCGACCAGACAAACAGGTATGTTCTGCTTTTAAACTACATTTTGTGAGAACAACTACCTTGTATTGCACATTTTAACCTATACCACAGTTTAGTGTAGTAAGCATATAATGAGGCTATACTGCACTGTGGTATTGTAAACATAATCGCACTACACTGCAGCTTACCACACTGCAACAACATATTATCTTTCTAGCTGAGCTATAATCTGTTTTATTTATATGTTCTTTGTGAAGGCAAAATTGGGTGAGAAGAACAAATTCTATTATGATGAAAAGCTTAAGCGATGGGTTGAGGAAGGAGCTGAACCTCTGGCTGAAGAACCAGTGTTGGCTCCGCCACCAACTTTGGCAGCTTTCCAGAATGTAGCACCTAACAGCAATGAAAATGATGCACCTAACTTTGGAAGCTTCCACATAAGTAGCGAGCCAGGAACTCATACCCCTATTACTTCTGACAGGAGTTCAGGCATTCCACCCATTCCACCCAGTTCAAATCAGTTTTCTGCTCGTGGACGGACGGGCGTTCGTTCTAGGTATAAAATCATTCATTTTATGCAGCTGCCGGAATCCCCATTCTGTCCTTTTATTCAGTGTACATAATTATATGTATTTATCTAATTGCTTGCACCAGTTTGATAATGTGAAATACACTGAAATTTACTTCAGGTATGTTGACACTTTCAACAAAAGTGGTGGAACCCCAGCTAATTTATTTCAGTCTCCTCCTATTCCATCTTTCAAACCTGGGGGTGGTTCCAATCCCAAGTTTTTCATTCCCTCTCCAGTTGCCCCTGCTGAAGAGATGGCTCAAGCAACTGGAGCAATCATTCAGGAATCTCATGTAAAAAATGGAAGTGCACCAACATCTTTTAAGTCGTCATTCTCCCCTACACCAACATCGGCACCAACATCAGAATCAGCATCTTCGGCAGTGATCATGCAAAGGTTTCCTAGCATGGATAATATTATAAACAAGAGATCAGGAGTTATGGCAGATGGCGATAATTCATTTGTTACTCACTCCCGCCGAGCAGCATCATGGAGCGGAAGCCTTGGTGATGCTACCGGTCCTGTGAAGATGGAAACAAGACCTTATGGAGAAGCACAAGGTCTGGCAACAACATCGGTTTCTGCTGATCCTCCAAACCAATTTTCAGACAGTAGTAATTTTGGAGGTGCTCTTCATGAAGTCGATTTCTGAGGTTTCACATAGCAGTTTTCGACAATACATACTAAAGGGTGTTTCCAGTTTTTGGTGAAACCCCTTGTCTATCTTGAGATTTATTCATATGCCTGCAGTAGGCCAATAACTTGCCTGCAGTCTATAATATGAAATGGGTATGCGAGGGCGTACTTGAGTTGTCTGATGTATAAGTTATGAGGTAGACTCCAAGACGAGAGCTCCATTCTTTCTAGATATATACGCGGGGGGTAAATACATACCTTGACTTGAACTGCAATTGTTACATATATTTTTACACATTTAATGGTTTTGTTGAGAAATTGACATAGCTAGAAAAGGTGGGCTTGTTCTTTCCTTCCCCTCCAAAAACATGATTGACTGTTTACATGGATAGAATTTTTTTTGGCAAAACTTTATTTAAGCTATCGCCTCGATTGGTTGGTGATTTGGAGTATTCTGAAATTCCGTTTAATTTGAAGTGTTGCTTAAAATGTAGTTTCTTTCCTGAAGCCTAACGCTTTCGATGGTGCATCCGCAATTTTTTATTTTGTTTATTATATGAGATTTTGTAAGATTTTTCTTTTTTAAAAAAATTTATGAAACGAAAAATAAAAATAAAAATAAAAATAAAAGAGCCCTCCACAAGGCCGGGCCCACTTTAAGAGTGGGCACCTGCAATTCCCGTCTGTAGCACACAAGCATTAAACTATTGAGGCAGCAAAGATTCGCACGTTCTCTATATTTTTTCACCTTCAGACACACACACACACACACAGAAAGGCATGGCGAATGACTGCCTACAGCAGCGAACTAAAGAGAGAAGCTTCATAAAGAAACAGCCATGAATTACTCGACGGACTATCAACAGCAGTATCAACAATACTATCAGCAATATCAACAACAGCAGCAACCGCAAGCAGCAGCTGCAACAGAAGCTCATGACCCATCTCAAACGCAAGCCTATTATGCCTATAATCAACAACAGTACCAATATTACCCTTCTCAAGATTACGCCACAACTTCTTATCCTCAACAATTTCACCAAGAGCATCAACCCGGAGTCCCAGTCCCGTCCGACCCGACCCATTTTTACAATCAGCAGAATGCATATTATTCATATGCAACTGTGGATAATCTGTCACAACCGCAGTCTAATCTGACGCAGTTTTCCGATGCGGCGCAAAGGAGCGTCCAGCAGGCCCAGGTAATTTAATTTCGTAATCGAGATCAGCTTTGTTTACGCATCTGTTAATTGCATTGCTAGGGCTTTCAAGCATTGGTTTAATTGGTTTAATGGGTTACTATGATATTAAATGTGATTAACCCTGCGTCATTTGCTCTTCCACGACATTTCTGTATTCTTTTACTTTATTCCTCTCGTGGAAGTTGTAATCAACTGCTTTGGTTTTCTTTTTTCAAATGACGATAATAGTAACAACAGTAATAACGGATTGGAGAGCAACTTTTTAGCTGATTTTATCGGAGATGAACATTATCACAACATTTGTTTATTACGGGGTAGAAGAACAATTTTTTTTTTTTTAATTTTTGCATTCTCAAGACCGAGATTGCTCATATGAAGGCTATAAAGGGGGAGCCATTAATTTGACAGTGCAAAAGGAGCTCCTCATTTAAGGCCTTTATTCGATAGAAAAGAGAAGCATTTGTTCTCAGACGACCTAGACGTGTTAGATGAGCTGAGCCGAGTCGAGTTAGCTCTAACAAGACATCTTTAAAATTGGCTCAAAGTGATCTTAAAGATGTCAAATACAACGGGCTTTAGAATATGGCTTCTCGACTTGGTTCGGCTTAGCTTGTTTGCTTCTGACTTGAGATGCTATTTTGTTTTTGGTCTCAAACTCTATGCTGGGTTGAAGATTTTTGTTTGGAGTGATAATTGACATTTATTATTATGTTGGAGTAGATACTTTGCTGTGCTCCATCAGCCGTACATGGGAATATCATCAGGAAAGCAGAGCTGATAGGTATTGAATTCTTGGCACTTAAATCCATTTCTGGCTTAGCCACAAACCCCTAGAGTGACCAGATATGATTTAGGCAGCAATTGTGGCTACAATTTTTTTTTTGGTCCACATTATGGATGTGTAGTGATGGATCTGACCTGGTTACCTTAGAGCTCCTGTGGCAATGTTGGCAGCCTTTCATGTCCTAAGTGCCTGTTATTGCTAACTTGGCCACGACCCCTGGAGTGACCAGACATTTTATGTGACAATTGTGGCTCTAAGGTTTAAATGTACATTATAGATGCATATTTATGATCTTTACTAGTTGCTTTAGAGCTTCTGTGGCATGTTATCTGTTTGTTGACACATCTAATTGACTAACGTTATTTGCTATGATGTAATAATTCGGTTTATTATATTTGTATTGAGCTAAAAATGAACTTTTGTGCTGCTTAACTGTCTGGAAATATTACTTGTTTTATGTGGTGCACCGTGCGGTTAAGAATGCGGTAAAGTTTTTGCCAAATTGTTCTAGGTATTCTAGATGGGTAAATTTCAGCACATCACTCTGTTCTTATCAGCTTTTCTATCAGTTATGGTCTTATGAATCTCTTCCATATTTCTTTTTCTTGCAGGATAAGCCCACTACCTTGTATATGTGCCCACAAGCACATTATTTGCATGCATTAATACTGTTTAGCATATTAAACAACATTTTTCGGCCTTAGATTACGTTATAGGAAAGATTTTTATCTATTTTTCCTTTTTCCTCTTCTTTTTGCATCTTTGAAGCTATTAGTAAGTTTATGATTCATCATATGTTTGTGGTTGAATCATGCCTCTAATTCCTGGTTCACCCTTTCTGGCTATTAAATTATTTTAACAGTTGCAATAATTTTTTTTATACTAGCTCTGTCATATAGTAAGTCAAATACTCTAGCTGTTGGTTGTTCCCAGAAAATGCAATAGTTACGGGTGTGGTGAGGTTTGTAATTCAGGTTCTATTTATCTACACCACAATGATTTAAATCATGAATTTTTCATTCTGATCTTTTAATGAGATTAATCAGTCAATAAATGTATGCAAGTAATTTTCTATCTAGTTGCTATTGTCTTGCTACAATTGTATCTCTTCCATGCTTGTATAATTTACATCAACCTCATTGTTCCTTGTTTTTTCCATGCTAGAACTTGGCAGTTATATTATTACATGTTGTGCTTCATTTTTGAATCCTATGTCGCAGATTGGCCAATCTGCATATAGGAGTGGAGGTAGAAAGGGTGGCAGGCCCTTTCGAGGGGGCGGTCGACCAGTTGGCCGGGGACGTGGCCAGGCTGGTGGTAAGCACTTACCACAGCATGGTGCGGCATCAAATCCTGCACCTTCACCTTCAGTTCCTAGGCAGACACCATCAACTGTACCGGGACAAGTGCCAGGTGCTCCATCCTGGCCACCTCCACGTATGGCATGGTGTGAACTTTGTAGGGTTGACTGCAACACACCAGAAATCCTGCAGCAGCATAAGAATGGAAAACGTCATAAAAGAAATTTGCAAACACATGCAGAGTTGCAGAAGAATATCAATAAACTAATGACTGGAGAGGAGAATGTCCAAATGCCCAATGCTGGAAAACAGCTGAAAGAATTTCAGCCTGAGAAAGTTGACGAATCTGGGGAAAAACCACCTGCAGAGCAGAATTTACACCCCCAAGCTCTTATTGGTAATGCTAGCAACGAGAGTGAACCACAGAAAAATACAGTAGATTCAGCAGAAGAACCTCAAAGGAAGTCTGAGGATCAATTTGATCCTCGGGGTCGTCGTTTCAAGCGTAAAATGAGAGGGGGCCGAGGTGGTAAGTACATGAGAAGTAATGAAGGGTCCAGAAGACCTGTTGAGCCTCCCAAACCCAAAGAGGTGATTCCTTTCATATGCGACTTGTGCAATGTTAAGTGTGAATCACAGGTTGTTTTTGACAGTCATTTGGCTGGTAAAAAGCACCTAGCCAATGTTAAGCGGTTTCATGGCCATCGAGCCTTATATGGAGAAGCAGGGCTCCAAGCACTTTACCCGCCAAACTTCAACACTCCCTCGTCTTCTGTCATTCCTCAAGTTCAACAAGGTGTTAATGATCCTCAGGTGGTTCTGGCTCAGTTGCTGACATATGTACTTTCTCATGCCCAAGCACCTGGACTACTAGCTGCACAGATGCCGGAACTGCTGGCTGCACAAATACCAAGAGTAGCAGGTATGGTGGCTCCAGCCCCAGCTCCAGCTCCTGCTTCTGGGTCAGGTCAGGAAATTCAATATCAACACAATTCTCACACTCAGGATAACCTGCTCATGACACCATTGGGGAAACCGGATATCAATGCCGGGCAAGTTCCTTCTGCAACAGCATCAGAAAATGCTGCCTCTACATCGAAATGTGAAGATGGGCCTGCAGACAGAGCTGTCCAGCAACAACTTGGCAATGATTGTGGTGATCCAGCGGTGGAGAATAAAGAGAAGGTTCCGAGCTTGGAGAATGTCGAGCATTCTGCAGTTGGAAATTGAAGATCCTGAAGAGAGTACAGATGACACAGCTTCAGAACAAAGAGTAGAGTAGGATAATGTTTGGTAGATTATAATATTGTTTTTAATCACGCAGATCTCTCGTTTGATTTCGAATTTTTTTCTTAGCATTTTTCTGTTTAATCTCTTGTTTGTGAATGTGTTTAAACAAATTATGCTCAGAGTGCCCTAATGTCTTATACATAAGGATTCCACCAGCGATGATCATAGATTCATTGACAGATGTCAATTTCAGTTGATATTTAACTGCTGCTGGGGAATTCTGTATTTGGTAGAGAAATAACCTTTTTTTTTTTCTTTTCTTTTCTTTTCTTAAACCGTTATCAAAAATAAAATATTTGGACGATTTAACTCCACTTCATCAAATTTTATCCCCAATCTCTTTAATTTTAGAAAATTCTCAATTAAACTCTTAAGCCACGATTGTGATGGCAGCGGCTACGAGTATTTGATGGCGACGATGAGTACCTGGAAAAGGAGTATACTCACACCAATGCGATGGTCCTTGCCTCTTTTAGGTACCTGTCATCGTCGCCACCTCCATGGGTTACGACTTTGTGGATGGGTTTCCTTTTTCAATCAGAATTAGGATTTAATTGTAGATAAGATTGAGGAGATTGAGATTATTTGATGAGGAGGGGTAAATTCCTTTAATTTTTTTAAAAACTTTGAAAGTTTTTGTTTTATGTTTTCAAAATTCTCTTTTCATTATTGGATTGTTTGGTAAATTTTCCGAGATTTTACCACAGGATGCAAAATGCAGGGCTCCCGGTCTCTTAAAACATTTGGCGCAAGTTCTAATTTGAAGCCTTTTTCTGAGGCGGCAGAGATATGGCGACGAATTCACCGGACAGGACCTTCAACTAAATAAACCTGCTTCGGATTGGGGCAATTACCTGCCCCCAACAATTCATATCTCTTCTCCATCTCTCCAATTTTCATTTGTCCCTTCGAAAAATCAAGGAATGAACCAAAAACAACTTTCACTCTTCAATTTCTTTTCCTAAACCCTAACCCGCCATCTTAAATTTTGAAATGATTCTCATCTCTAACCGTTCATCAAAATTCCAAATTCACTCAACTTTGTAGATTCTGTTACTCGAATCAATCAAATGTGTACACCGCAAGCAAAACATTTTCTTAATTTTCCTGTTCTTTTTTCTGCGATAACGTCTTCTCATCCGAAGTTAAGTAATGACTCTAATTTTCTTCCAGAATCCTTAACCCGAACCCGTAGTAATGTGCAAAGAATAAGGGCTGTATCGGCAGTAGAAGAAATTCTCCCAAATGCTGCTCGACGGAAGAAAGACCCACAATGGAGAGGAGGATTCAGTCTAGGGGTAGATTTGGGATTATCCTCCACTGGCGTTGCCCTTAGCAAAGGCTTCTACGCCCGTCCTCTAACGGTAACTAACCGCTGAATTAAAGCCTTTAAGTTTTGATGTTTCAATCTCTTTAAATTAAAATTTTTGGTTTCGTTTTTCTAGATTTTAAATTTGAGAGGACAGAAACTTGAATTGTGCCTTCTTGAGATTGCAGAGAAGGAGGTAAAGCTAGTTCTTAGAGAGCTTCAATTAAGTTTCCTTTTCAAATAATATATGTTGGTATGAAATAATGATGAAGGAACTGTAGGAAGCCGATGAATTTATAATTGGAATTCCTAAATCATGGGATGGGAAGGAGACTGCTCAGTCCAACAAAGTTCGCAGTGTTGCCGGAAGACTTGCAGTTAGAGCTGCAGAGAGGTTTGATTCAGTTATCCTAATTTTGCTTCATTTTTTAAGTTGATTTGTTGCTGGTTTCCGTTAAATCAATTGACTCTATCCTTTTTTTGTGTCCTTGTTCTTTCCACTAATGAAAACCAGCAATAAAACTTTCTTCTCCCGTTCTGGCTTTAGAGCTCTGAACAATTTGATTCCCCATTTGGTTCTGTTTTACTCTGGTAAAGTTTTATACATGGAATTGAGTTCTAACAATTTGCTCCCAATTTGTTCCTCCAATGGAACTCTAGCATTTGATTTCTTCAAGACATGAGAACCAGCACAAAATCTTCCAGAAACTTTAAATAAATTTCTGAACTATTAATGCACTTAGAAAGAACCAGAACAATTGTGAAAGAATAAAAAAACCACCAAAATCAAGCCTGGAAACTTCTTCAAATCCACCCTTTTGCCAGCAGAACTCTGGAAGTTCTATAATTTGAGGTGTGTTAGTTTGAGTCTTTGAGATAAAACTCAACAAGAGATTTTGCCTTACTGCTTGAGTTTTTTTTTTTGGGGAGAAATCTTACTGTTTGGGTTTGAAATAGAAATTTCAAAGTATATTTGTGAAGTGATTATCATTTTGAGCCATTTATTCAAATAACCCATGTATTTGTATTCTGTGGTCATTTTAAATTCTGTTGCTTCTTGGTCTTGTCTACTTAATGGGAATGTCATTTAGCTTGATCATTGTCCTATTATGCACATTCGTGACTTTTTATTAAATGAGGTACTTCTTTTTTTTTTAATTTACTAGAGCTCACCCTTATTCCTTTTAGACATGGAATTTTTTATGTTAGATTTCAATTTTAGGGGTTGGAGAGTATACCTGCTGGATGAACATGGGACTTCAGCAGAAGCCATGGAACTTATGATTGAAAGGTAATTATCTTTTCAAAAGTTTGGTTTCCTTTGTTGGATTTCCTTGCATTAAAGTCATAGTTGATTGTTGCAATTATTTCATGTGGAATAGCTATTTCCCTTTTCCTTATCTGTTTATTTGGATAAACCAAAAACTGTTCGTTGTCCATAAGCAGCTTGAATCTTTTGGGGCATTTTAGAGTGATATGGTTATGTAATTGCTTCATCGCACTTGGTAATTAAACACACTTTGCAAGCTGTAATCACCGTTGCATATTAACTAAAATAAGTCAACAATGACTATGGCAAAAGTGAGTTACTGTCAGTTCCTGCTGGAGAAGGGTCGAGTCTATTCTTAGAAGGAGATAATTCACTATATGCTCTTTCAGGGGCCTCAAAAAGTCTTCTCGAACGAAAACTGATGCTTATGCTGCTGCGGTATGCAATAATTTATCACACTTGGTCCCTTCTAAGTACAGGATAAGTGGTATCTTTTTCTTGTATTTATTTCTATCCTGGTTGCAGATATTACTAGAGAGATACTTTTCCACGTCCGGCCTGGGAGCCGAAATTGTAATGCCCAAGAATATGGATCTGCAGGAAAAACTTAGAAAGGGTGCTCTCAAGGACATTGATTCTTTCCCAGAAGAACTTGACGGTTGATTATTCAGAATCATCTAAAATTAATCGGGTCGTCAGTTGCCTATGGCCCCCTGTTTATTCACACACCAGCATGTATAGGAGAAAGCAAAGGGTTTGTAATGTAAAATAACAGAAATGAAAATAACTTGTCCCAGTGCGGGCGGAGGATATGCAAGTTGGAAAGCTGTGCTGGTGTTCTGCGATCTGCATATTGAAATCCTTGTATGCCAAGTGGTTATATTCATTCTCATTAGAGGATTGTGTGCAGATTCGACAAGGCTTTTACTTGTTTTTGTGCATTTTCTATCTTGATTTTTGGACAAGGCTCGCTGAATTCGTGAAAATTAAAAGGCATGACACATGGACAGATACTAGATATAGTTACAGTTGTATACAATTTTAATAAGTTGAAGTGCTAGAACTTTATTAGTTTAGGAAATGCAATTCCTTGTTATATAATATAGGTTCGATTTAGTAGGGGAATATATTACATGCACAAGTTAGTTATACAAACGAGTCTACCATGCTATACCATTTGTGTCTGTACGATAACATCTCCTCAACTCCTTTCGCCATTAAATTTGGTTGTTAAAAGAATAACTTGAAGATGTGATCATTTGAATCTTAAGCAAGCAATTGTGGTAACTTGTCAAAGTTTGAAAATGACGTTCAATAAATAAAGCAAGTACTGCTGAAAGCAAAATTAGAGGAAATGACGACAATGCAATTATAGAATTTGAAACAATCAAATCAAAATTTGACTAATGCATTTAGCCACTCCAACGTTCAAAACGTCAGCTTGGTTTTTCACAGTTCAAAGTGTCGATAGCTTTTGGATTAGCACGAGCAAGAGCAACCAACTTGTGGCTTCCACTCGGTGAATATTCAAGATCAAGAGTTATAAATCTTCAAATAAGGGTGAATATAAAATCAAATCCGACATTAAGTTATTCTACTAATATCAATTTTAAATAAAAATAAATAAAGAGATATTATCAGTTTCCTCCCATTAAGGTATTTCATATTATCATGTATATATCCAAAATTAAAAAAAAGGCAAAATCTTTTCCCTCTCAAACGACTTATGTTAATGCAGTTTACGAAAATCCATAAAATTACTACAATGTCCTTCAACTTTCAATGAAAAATAAAAAAATGGCGTGAATAATGAAAAAGGGGTATGTGCTTGCATAAACTTTTTTGACTTTGCACAATTATACCAAAATTTTTCTGCAACAATTTTAACCATAATAAAACAACTTAAAAAAAATGATCTATAATACCAGTGCTTTCAAAAACAAAAAAATAAGAATAACATGAGATACCAACCTTCCATGAAAGAGTTGGAGAAAATGAAGAAGTGCTAGCTGAAACAAATGTAAAAATAAGAACCGATATCACTGCTAGAGATAAAATCAGAAGCAAAAGAATAAGAAAAGAAGAAGAAGACTAGAAAGTTGATTGAGAATATTTAAATCTCTTCTTATTAGAAAGCCTTCTATTTTCACTCTCACAGTTTTTAATTCCAGAATCTGGTTAAAATCATCAGAAACATGCAGATTAAACTTAAACTTGTGATAGAATTTTGGAAAGAAATTGTATTGATTATTTGATAGCAAATGTATTCTTTGTTGAAGTGCTTTCTTGAAGTTGATGGCTCATGTTTTAAATTTCGTTTCTTATTGTTGTTTTGTCTCCTTACAGGCTTGCAGCTGACTTCTTTAACTAATAATAGTAATAGACTAAAAGACAAGTTAGCAAATTAATTACTAGAAATCGTCCCCTTTTATTCTTCAACTTCTGAGAATTTAGGGATTCCAAATTAATTGTCTTTAATTAATGAGTTTATTAAATGATTGGAGGTCTGTTAAGTTAATTAACGGTATTAAAAGTCTAAAGGAGGTTTTTGTTTATTTTCTCAATCTCGGATATATATCTAATAATATAAGATACTTAAGAAGAGGAAACTGATAATACCCCGGTCCATAAATAAAGAAAGTAAATCTTGTAAGAGTAATAAAAATCTTACAGAGATGCGAGTTAAACTGGAATACTCGTTTTTGACCGGGAGAGATCTTATTCGCAAAATACCGAAATCGAACCCTTATTGTTACTCGAATACGCTCGCCCTTGTTACTCAAGGTCGACCACGCTAAGGGGCGTTTACAGTAGGCATCATAAAAAAACGCGGGTTTTCAGTCCCACTTTTAATTAATAATAATAATGACTAGGAACTGCAAATAATTCACCTGACAGAACCTCCCGCCCGCAATTCCCTCTCAGGCAATTTCTTCACTCTCTCTCCGATTGTCAAGATATCCTAACAATCTATTCTGAAATATTCGAGAAATCAAGGAAAACTCGAAATGGAAATTGAAAATGTCCAAACCAAACCCTAATTTGTCGAAGAAATCATTAACCGAATCTTTCACCAACTCGCTCATGGCTCAGAACCAACTCATTGACTCCCTCACTTCTCACATCTCTCTCTATAACTCACATTCCGTTTCCCCAAACTCTAACCCTAACCCGCGATCTTCCATTTTGAAATGGTTCTCATCACTATCTGTTCATCAGCGCCAAGCTCACCTCACAATCGTCGATTCTAAATTCGCTCCTCTCTTGATTCAAATGCTCGGGAAAATTCGTACAAATGGTCATGGATTCTTCATCATCCTCCCTGACCTCCCCTCACGTGATCCGCCGTATCTCCCTAGCCTCTGTTTCAAAAAGTCACGTGGCCTTTTGTCTAGGGTTGCCGAGTCGAATGAATCGGAACGGTGGGTTTTTGAATCTACTCGGTTGTTTAGTTCACGAGAAGGTGAAAAAATCGAAGAGTGTTCTTGTTCTGTAAATTGTCTTGATACTGTTACAGTAAGTGAAGAATTTGTCCAAAATGTTGATCGGTTTGTTGAAACGATGGATAAAATATCTAACTGCGGGTTCTTGAGAGGCGGGGAGAGTGATTTGGGAGGGGATTGGCTTGAATTTAATTGGTTAAAAGTGAAGGGTTATTATAGCATTGAAGCTTTTATAGTTAATAGGTTAGAGGTGGCTCTGAGACTGGCGTGGCTGAATTGTAATAATGGGAAGAAACGAGGGGTGAAGTTGAATGAGAAAGTAAATGCTGCAGGCATGGCTGCCAATGTTTACTGGAGGAAGAAGGGGTGTATGGACTGGTGGAGGAATTTGGATACTACAATGAGAAGGAAGGTCTTGACCGTGACGCTGGGAAAAGCTGCAAAATCTCTGGTGTTGTCTTGGAACCTTGTCATTTTAATGTAATTTTACTTATTTTTTGTGGTATCATCTAATATATAGCTCATGTTCGGGTAATAATTGTAAGCTATGAATATCATTTTATTTAATTGTTAGATAACTAAAAGTTGGAAAGATTTTAATAGTGTCTTTTGAGATGAGAGTCTCAATTGATTACTTGACAACAAAAGAATGAATTTTTTTTGTTAGCAAATACCCTTAAAAATTATCTTTTGAACACACAAATTGTTTAATGCAAGAATTTTAAACATTAAGTTTCTTTAAGTTAATTGGAGTGCACCAAAATTATTCAGTGTAAGATGTTTAGAGATTATGTTTCTAGGCAAGTTAATTGGAGAAAATTTCCTAATAAGCTTTATGTCTTCTAAAAAACATGAGAGGTATGTTGATGTTTTGCTTTATAGATGTGTACTGGTTACAGGTTCTGCCTTTGGTAAAACCATTGAAAATTGTGTATTAGATAAGAGGCTTTTTGGGGATTTCTTATGTCACAATATGTCACCTTGGTGTCTGCTTGACTGTTTGAATTTCCTTGACTTGGGTATCAAGATAATAGAGAGATTTGAATTTTCGTCCCTTTATCTATGGTTGGCTGGATGTAGCTTACCTTGAGAATTATGAAAGAAACATTCATACTGATTCAATGAAAATTACAATTATATTGTTGGATTATCTGACCTGACCTTTAGCTATTATAAGTTTTCAGACTGTTGAGGTTCTAAAGGAGGCAGGTGGTGCCTTAGAGGACAGATCGTGCCTCTTCAATGTAGGAATGGAACACTTATTAAGGTTCAACCATGCCGAATCATTGCAGCGGACTGTCTCAAGATTCTCAGCTGATGTGGAAACTGGATTGTCCATTGCACCGGCTTCTCTTGCTGGGCTGCCTACTTCCTTAGCTGATCTTTATTGTGGTTTGTTTGTGCTTCAGGATATTACTACTGTGTTATTATCTTGTTGGCATAATGAATATGATGTAGAGAAGATATTTTTTAGCACTCTGAGTTTTATCAGCACTATTACTGATGGTATACTAAGAAAACTACGAGGATTGCTTATGATTGTTTCACTTGATTGTACAAAACTTGAACTTTTTGGAGAAGGAAACATCAAGCCTTCACCTAATAAATCCAAGGAAAAGCCCCGTGCAGGTGGCCGTAAGAAGAAGGGAGGGGCCCGTATGAAAAGGCCAAAGTCGGCCTTGGATGCTCCTGAGGTACTGAATATATGTTGAAGACTTTATACTTTCTAGAAGTCCTTTTACATTCAAATATCTATTGTGGGAGCATCTAATTCTTTTTATTATTCGAAATTTTATCTCAGGATCTCAAAGTTGCCTTGACTGATACTGAGAAGATGGATTTGATGGAGGCCAAGAAGATGCCTGCAGTACTTCGTGGGAAGGATATTCACAGAGATACATCAACCATAGAAATGGAAGTGGCAGTTTGTCACCAGCAGCATGTCCAGGATCTGGTTGCTGGAAAAGGGAGAACTAATACAAGGAAGACTAGGAAAGAGAAAAATAAAAATAGAAATTGCAGTCATAACAATCCAGCTACAGTGAAAGATTCTAAAATACCGGTCTCAGAAACTTCTTCCTCTGTTATTACACAAGATGAGTTGGCAAAGTATGATAATATGTCCACTCAGAATTTTTCTGCTGATAATTCAACTTGTGATAATATCCTTGCAGCAAGTCTGAGTTCTTGTAGTTCTACTACTGTGCCTGCTGGGGAAGGCATTGCTACTCAAAGTGTTCAAGTAGATCTTGCAGTTGGTTCTGTAAGTTCAGAGTGTCACCTGTTCTCAAATGGTAGGATAGATTATCAAACTAAACCTTTCGTACAAGAAACTGTGGAGAGCAGGGTAGAACATAATGTAATGCCTGCTGTCATGCCTGTAAGAGATCTTGATAAAACTCTCAGTAATGGCGACATAACTGTTCAGCATTCTTTTCATGAAAGTAAAACTGAGGCAAAATCAGGTCTGCCTCACAAGGGAATTGAGGCCCTTGAACTGAAAAAGGAATGTGCCATGATTCAGGATCAAAGAAATGAAAATTTTTATGGCACGGCACTGAAAAGCTCTTTAGGCCCTTCTTATGAGTGGCCTACTATAGCACCTCTTTATTTTCCCTCTATTAGTTCACATCTTCTACCTGCCACTGATAGATTGCATCTAGATGTTGGTCACAATTGGCATAACCATATCCGTCAACCTTTTGTGCCTACTGTGCGTCAGGCCAGAAATCCCCCCATTGAAGGTGGATGCAACCAAGTTTTGTCTCAACCATTGTCAAAGAGTTTAGATTGGCCGCCACTGGTTCGAAGTGTTTCTGGAGTTGCACCATCAGTGACCTGCAATTACGATTCTGGGTTTATATCAGCCCGGCAGTCTGGTTTTCAGCAGAGTTTTGCCCCAAAGGTTGTCCAGCTTGATGATGAGGGAAAGCATTCTGGGGATTTCATGGACTTGCCTGATTTAACAATTTCACAGGAACCGGGAGATGAATGTGACAGTCACTGGATATCTGAGGAAGAATTTGAGATGCATCCAGTTTCTGGGATAGATTATAATCAGTACTTTGGTGGTGGTGTGATGTATTGGAATACTTCTGATCATCCGGGGACAGGTTTCTCTCGGCCTCCTTCACTTAGTTCTGATGATAGCTCCTGGGCCTGGCATGAAGCTGACATTAAAAGGGCTGTTGATGACATGGTTGCCTTCTCTTCTTCTTACAGTACAAATGGTTTGACTTCACCAACTGGTGCTTCATTTTGTTCTCCTTTTGATCCTTTGGGCCCTGGGCACCAGGCATTTGGTTTTGTTGTCCCAGGAAATGAAGTACCTGGCAAGGTGCTGCATTCATCATCAACAGCTACAGATGCAGCAACAGAGGAGGAAGTCTCCGGGTCCTTGGCCAGTTTATCTGGTGATGTTGATGCTAAGGCTGGAGAACTGCCTTGCCCCATTTTGCGGCCGATCATCATCCCAAATTTGTCTCGGGAAAGATCACGATCTGATTTTAAGCGTAGTCATGATCATAAAAGCCCATGCGTTCCTCCTTCTAGGCGGGAGCAACCTCAAATAAAGCGACCACCATCACCTGTAGTGCTTTGTGTCCCTCGGGCTCCACGTCCACCTCCACCCTCTCCTGTGAGCGACTCAAGGAAAAGCAGGGGTTTCCCAACTGTTAGATCTGGTAGCTCAAGTCCTAGACATTGGGGTGTGAGAGGTTGGTACCATGATGGAACACTGGATGAAGCTTGTGTACGTATGGACGGTTCTGAAGTTGTTTGGCCTTCATGGAGAAATAAAAATCTTTCAGCCCACCCAATGATTCAGCCTCTTCCTGGTCCTTTGTTGCAAGATCATTTGATTGCAATTTCGCAGCTAGCTCGTGATCAAGAACATGTAAGTCTAGCATCTTCTTTTATCACTCTAAAACTAATTATGGGGTTCTACATTGCAATCTTTGATTATTCTTATGCAGCCGGATGTGGCATTTCCATTGCAACCACCGGAGATACAAAACTGCCCAACCAGAAAGGCTTCACTCTCTTTGATGCACAGCCTCCTTCACGAGGAAATTGACACTTTCTGCAAGCAGGTACAAGCTTGATTGGCTTTTTTCTTCTTTTTAGTTTTTGATTTTCAAGGACTCCATTAAGCTTGGTTCTATGATGTAGCTTTCAGCTTTTATTTTAATGATTACACGATTCTGCATTGTCATTGATTACGTCATATGATGATGTCAAAGGTTGCTGCAGAGAATACATCTCGGAAGCCTTATATTAATTGGGCTGTCAAGCGGGTAACACGGTCTCTCCAAGTCTTGTGGCCTAGGTCTAGGACAAACATCTTTGGTTCAAATGCAACTGGTTTGTCTCTCCCTTCAAGTGATGTGGACCTTGTGGTTTGTCTCCCCCCAGTGAGGAACCTGGTGGGCACTTTCTCCATCCTATTTGCCTATTTGCCTATTTGTCACTTCTATCCTATGTACTAGTACGTTTTGGGAAAGAACTTATCTGCGGGCATTTTTCCTGCAGGAACCTATCAAAGAAGCTGGGATTTTGGAGGGTCGTAATGGGATTAAGGAGACTTGCCTTCAGGTATATCAGTAGTTTTATTAATTGTTACAGCAGCAGTGTACAGCTGTCGGTTGATCTTGCCATGTGTTTTTACATCCACTTATTTAGACTGGATATTTTTGAGTTTCCGATACATTATTGTACATATTACATCTAATTGACTTTGTTTCTAGAACTCATCAAACTATTAATTTATATTTGGTTTGAACACTACCGGTCTAATGATCATCTGATAGCCTTGATATGCCAAAAACAGTGGACTATTCAAAGTTTTAATTAACTTCTTTGGAAATTATCAATCAGCATAGTGAATTCTGTGGAGATAGGTGAAAAAAGGTTTTTTTAGCCTACTTGTAATAGGTCATGCCAACGAGACTTAATAATTTTAACCATTCTCTTCTTTGTTTACTTGTTAATGAAAAAATGGGACTTCTCTTTTTTTGTGTCCCTTAATTTGTTTATATACTATTTTAGTTATTTAGTACTGTTTACTCTGCTGTGCTTGTATCTCAGCATGGCAGTTAACCTAAGTGCACTACTGCTCTATTCTTGCTTGAATCTCACTGCCTTGAATTTGATTTCTCTCCAGAAATTCTTTCTGTCAATGCAGCTGATAGATTGACATTGTGCTGAAAATATGTTTTCATTATTGAAAGCTTTCAGAAATTGTTTTTGCTGTATGTTGTTGGATTTGACAATACCATGTTTGTTTTCCAGCATGCAGCTAGGTATCTTGCTAATCAGGAGTGGGTAAAAAATGATTCTTTGAAGACAGTGGAAAATACAGCTGTAATGTCTCAATCTTCTTTGAAATCTGTCAGTTTCCTTCTCTTTTATTGTAGGTATTTTTCTTTATTTTCCTTCTCATGCGGGTATTTTTTCTGCTCTTAGATACCTATTATTATGCTTGTGGTGGAGGTTCCACACGATATGATTACTTCTGCTGCTTCTAATGCACAATCACCAAAAGAGGAGTCAGCTCATACAACAACGAAACATGACAGCCATGTTCACTCTGATATGGTTGCCTCAGAGGATGCTGCCTCGCCAAAATGTTCACGTTTGAATTCTGATAATATGAAAGTAGTGACATCAGTTCGTCTTGACATTAGTTTCAAGTCGCCATCACATACTGGACTCCAAACCACAGAACTGGTAAATTCATGTGTTGAAGTTCTTTATTCAACTGAAAAAGTTTACAACATTTGCAAGGTTATGACACATGCTCTGTCATTTTGTTCTACAATTGCATATTACAAGTTTTATTTACTATATGCATCCAAAGAGTTGTTCCCCACAAGATTTTCTTGTTCTGGCCTAGTTGCTTGGAAAGATGGAACTTACTTGATCTCGTCATCGTGCTTATATCTTATGAAAAAATGACTCAAAATATTTGATCTTGTCGTATAAGAGTGTTTGCATCTGTCCGATACTTCTTTTAAGTTTATTTGATTTGACTGCATTTTCCAGAATGGATTTGCTGATGCTGTTTGAAAGCACTGATAATTTAAGTTTTAGTATCATTTGTTCTGGTGATTTTATGTTTCATGATGTATTTTCTATTGTTTCTTGCAGGTCAAAGAGCTGACAGAGCAATTTCCTGCATCAACACCCCTTGCTTTGGTACTAAAACAGTTCTTGGCAGATCGTAGCCTGGACCAGTCCTATTCTGGTGGCTTAAGTTCCTATTGCCTGGTGAGTTATCCTGCATTATTCATATCAATGCCACAATGGTTGGCAAGACCCATGCTCTTGGACATGCTTGTGGCTTTGATGCAACTAGCCGCTTTTCTGGGTGTTATTTCTTAACTTGTTTCTGATAAAGAGTATAGGTGAATGAGATAATTAGCTTTTGGACTTTTTAACATTCTGTTCCAATCTTTTTGCAGGTGTTACTAATTACACGTTTTCTACAGCATGAGCATCATCTTGGGCGGCCTATTAACCAGGTATTTGTTCTTCAATTTCCTTCTTTTCTTTGGAAAAAAAAAAAAACATTGTCACAGAGTTAAAGTAATTAGTGTGCTTTTTTTTTTCTATCAATTATAGGATGATTTGAATGATAATTTTGTAATGTGATGTATGCTATGGCCAAATGCTGAAGCTAAGATATAGCATCTTTAGTGGATGATCATCCTCCAAGAATTTTCATCTTGTGGGATGGGACGATTTTCATGGAAATGCTTCTGTGGGCTTAGAGTTGATCATACTACTCGGTGCTATTTCAAGATTTTTGCATTTAAAACCCTTTCTGTACTCAATGGAACTGAAAGTTTTCACATTTAGATGTAAGAACGCTTGTTTCAACTTGTGATGTGTCTGAAAATACCCAAGATCTTATGTCTATCTACCTGGCATATTGCAATATTTGCAGATTTGAATATTTGTGAACCTGGTGCTCAAGGTCCATATTTTCTGCTGAGATTTTCTTGTCTTTGATGGGATTTTTCATGGGTTCCTTAGCTCAAGAATTCTAACATTGCTCCTGTATATGCTAAAATACAGTAACAGATTGCTATGGGTTGACTCAATCTCTGCTGTTAAATGTGCATAATGCAACTGTAAATGTTACTGACTGAATTGTTTATGATCTTTAAATTGTGTTGATTTCAGCTTCTAAAAGCAAAAACCTTTCCACCCTGAAGCCAAAAAGTGGCATTAGGATCTTTTGTTTATATATTGTTGAAAAAATCTTTTTCCTGGTTCCCTTTTTTTTTTGGTGGTTAAGAAATTGCTGCTATTTGCGTAACTACAACTTCAATGTTCTTGCAGAACTATGGAAGCCTTTTGATGGATTTTCTTTACTTCTTTGGGTGAGTCAAAAGCTCATGATGTAGTTTTAATCTTTAATGGTTCAAAGTGGTTATCCACTGGATTTTCCTTAGAATTATTAGTAATTTGTTACATTAACTAATGATTATCTTGTTACTTTAATGTTTAATTATACAGGAATGTATTTGATCCTCGCCAAATTCGTATTTCAGTGCAGGGAAGCGGAGTATATATAAAAAGAGAAAGAGGTTATAGGTAATAGTCCTTGGTTATCTATTAACTAGCATATGTCATGGTCCCCTATGAATCAGTACGTCTATATGGTAATTGACTGTCTACTAAATGTTGTAGCATTGATCCAATACACATTGATGATCCTCTTTTTCCAACAAATAATGTGGGGAGAAATTGCTTCCGGATACATCAGTGTATTAAGGTCAGCCTTCAGTCCTTGTTGCATCATCCAGAAGAAAACTGTGCCTGGCATGATTCATTTTAATAAACTAGTTGTATGCCTGATTTAAATTTAACTTGTTTGAATTTTTCTGACTGTAGAAGCAAATATTTTACTGCTAAGTGATGCAGGACAGTCATTATGTATCACCCTGCCCTTTTATTTTAGGATTTAAAGAAAGCAGCATTTAGGGTTGCAAAACTGTGGAGAAAAGGGGATAAGATTTTTGGTTTGAATATGGTGAGAAAAATAATGCAGTCTGACGGAAAAAGTAAATCACTTGATGAGAGACACATTATTGGAATTGCTAGAAGTAATCTAAAAAAGCCATTTTAAGGGTTGTTCTGGAAGAATATTTAAATATTCACCAATTTAAGCAATAATGTTTATAGCAGGAAAATTGAAGAAAGAGACTTGCAAAATCTTTTTCCTGTAATATATTGGTTTTGCATGCATGAAACTTGAAGCATGGAAGGCTGGAAGCGGCGGGCCAAAGGAAATACTACAAAATATACTGGAGGGATTCTTTTGAAGGAGTAAATGAACATGCAGAAAAGTTGTGAAAAATAGTAACTGAGACAAGTATAAAAATTGGATGAAACGACCTGGAATGCACAAATGGATTTACAACTTCTCGTGGTTTGCTTGAATACGTAATAATATATGTGGTAGCACCATGTTACTTTATGCCAAATATGAGAGATTTGAGTGCATGACTGTTTACAATGTATTAAATCTATGTCCAGGTTACTGATAAGCAAATAATATTGATGTGACAGCATTGTTCCTTAAACTTTCACCTTTTCTTATCATCATCTTCATCAGTATCATAAGGAAAGATGCTCTCTTGGAAATACACTTGTCTGATTGTTGCTATACATTTGATCTTTCTCCCATGAAAAAGGAAAATGCTGTATTGCAGGCATTCTCAGAAGCTTATACAATATTGGAAAATGAGCTTACTAGCCTTTCCTCAACTGATGATTCATCTTCAAGGCCGCCATACAGATTGCTCCCAAAGATCATCCCAAGTACCAGTTTATTGTAGGAGATTCGAAGCTTTTTCTTTTGGGCAAGGTATTCTTTGATGTTAATGTTTGGCTGCCAGCATAGTACTCATCATAAACACTGTTATTCTGTGGTTGCTCACTTGGGAGTAGCAAGTAATGGGATTTTTCTGATTCTGTGATAATTCTTTAAAACGCAATGAACTGGGGGCAGAGTATTAACATAGGACAATTACTAACTTATTTGTATTTTATTTGAGAACTCCTTAAAACTTTGGTTTCTTTTCTTTTCTTCTTTGTTTTCATTGTGGTTGTTAGAGGATGGGTGGGCTGGTACATGCAAAACATATAATCAATTTTTGGGGTTTTGACATGATATTCTGTTGATATATGAGTTTCATTTTTCTTTATGGACCCTCTTGGAATTTGTTTGCATGTGTTTATGTAAGATTACACGGCTACAATAAGCTTTTCCCATGTCACAATTTCTAGTTTGTGACTTATCTGCAAGATGGAAAATGAAAATTCCAAGCTTTAATGTGAACTTGTACTTGATCATTAGAAGTGAATGATGCTCCAAGAGATCTTGTTTGCAAGCACTGGATTATCCTCCCAGGTTCATTATGGATGATAATCATACCAATCACAATTATGTAAGTGCTTAAGAGTGCTTCTACCTTGAATGATCTGTGAATTTCATTTCTTTGCCTTTTCTCATCTTTTAAGGTCTCCACTGAATTTTATAAACCTTCTCTTATTTTATTTTTTTATGTATATTATATACATAAAACTTCGTTTTTTTTATCGATAAGTATATTGTTTATGACTAAGATCTAGCTCTGCTTAAAATGTAACTGGTTATCTTGTGGGCTAGCCATGTGTTTCCTTTTTTGGGTGGGTTGGCTGATGCGGTTCAATGTGGCACTGGTATATACAGGATATGATTGAATGGAGGTCGAGGCTTTGAGCTACTTGGACTACTTCTCCTGAATGTATAATGGGGAAGACTGCAGCGCTTGGAGGTAGAGGAAGCAGGGGTTTTGAGCATGGGGAAAGCTGTTTATGAGCTGAAGAAGGTAATTTTTGAGAATTTTAGCTGCTCTCCTCATTCCCTTTTTTCCTTATTTTTGTCATATGCTCACATGGAGAAAGCAGGGGTTGTGAACCCCCACCCGCCCCACACACATACAAGAGAAAAAGAATGTAGCTATTTTCATTCTAGTATTCATAAATCCATGTGAGCATATGACATAAGCTTCATCACCTCTACTCATGAGGTATCCGTTACATGCTGGAGTTTGTTTTGCTTTGATTCTCGTACTTACCCTTATCAATGTCTTCTTGTTTAGCAGGAGTAGGGCCTCTTATGACTTCTATGTTTGAGTGAAGGACAGGGATGTGGCTGGCAGCAGAGAACCATGCCTTTGCATTCTGGGGGTTCACCTGTCGGATTTTGGTTGGCTTGCATCATCTGAAGGTGCCTACTTCATTAACCAATTTTTCCCTTTATTGCAGTCGTATGTCTTAGCAGAGTGATTTGTGTGGTAGTGGATGTAGTTGATTTAGTGCAGCTGCTTGTATATTTATGCAGACGGGTACATGCAGTTTACAAGTTTAATGGGATGCTGGTTACATTGTTATTACCATTCTCTGTCTGCTTTTTGATGAAGGTATTTTGTTTCCGACAATCATTGAATTTTTAACTTATCATCCTTTGTCTTGTTGCTTTGCTTTTTGGTTTCTGTTTGCAGGTTGCAGCTAGAGGAGCTGTGTTCATTCAAGATTGCTGCTTGAACGCGTAAATACGTCAGATGCATGGGATCGTATGTATATCCGATGTTGATAACAATGACCAGCTTCGGGTGGTTCATACCCCACATTGAACCCAACGGCGTTCGGTCCTGTGATGCAAAGAAAATGTACTGGATAGAGCAGACCCATTAATTATCTATTTTCTCAAAATTCATGTTCAACTTAATTATATATATATAAGTCAGATGCATGGGATCATATGTATATCCGATGTTGATAACAATGACCAGCTTCGGGTGGTTCATACCCCACATTGAACCCAACGGCGTTCGGTCCTGTCATACAAAGAAAATGTACTGGATAGAGCAGACCGATTAGTTATCTATTTTCTCAAAATTCATGTTCAACTTAATTATATATATATATATATATATATATATAAATTTTATCATCATAAGCATTTGAACGAAAATATTAGTGAAATCAAGATTTTTATTGTGATTATAAAATTTTAAGAAACAAACGTGTGAGGTTAGGCTCGATTCTCATGGCGAACCTAAGATTAGCAATCCATAGCGTTTTACAGCCGGATTCTATTTCCAGTTTAGATGTCTCTCTGCTTTACTTCGACACGGCATTCACCGTGGAAGATTTTAGTGTCGGGCGGTTGATATGCCCCTTAGTGGATTTCAATTTTTCTGATATTTTTTTTAAAAAGTTATGATTTTAGCCGACTAAAACGGCAGCAGCCGGTAAAAGTCTTCTGTTGTTTCTCCAGAACACAAAATCAAGTAATTTGCGATTTATCCATTCCATTCTCTCAAGTTTTATCCATCCATGTGAGTGTCCAGGATAAGTATTTCTACGGAGTGCAATTAGTGAATACAACTGCTCCCTTTGATTAAAGGAAATAAGCTAACAATTTTTAATATTTCAAATCTAAGCCTCTAAATAGGCAACCGATCCACCAATCGCCGGTTCATCAATAACTTATTCAACAAGTGGAATATGTGAATAGCTGCGTGGTAAATCAAGCGACAGAAGTACTGATGTGCCACTTTCACAAAGCAAACGGCCCACAACACCAAGTTGAACCACCCAACGGCTGGAACAAGAATTAAAAGAGGCAAAATCGATGCAAGAGCTCCAGTGAAGAGGCTGATTTTGCCCAACATTATCATTTGATGGTAACTTGAATTGTGAGTTTGCAATTTAATTTCAACCACTAATATAACAGCATGAGCATACATAATAAGAAAGAATGCCAGCATGATCCCGTAATGAGTATCGAATGGAGTTACGTCCAGCGTCTGGTACTTGACTTGAAGCAGAGTGCATGACGTATTAATCAGAAAGACAATTATGGCGTAATACTGGATGCAGAATTTGAATCCTCGGTCATTCTCACTAACACAAACACGTGCAAGTGAAAAATGAAATTGCTAATAATATTGGTACATGAAAATGAAACTCAAAAATGTCAAGAAATTTTCACTAACCTTTCAGTGCCGAAATCATTAGAATGGTTGGTGGGCATTTTATTTCTGTGTTTTCTCTGTCTTAGCTTAATTGTCTCTGTATTGTAACTGTGGTTGAGCAATCCTTTAGAGTCTGCTACTGGTTTTATAGGCAGTGAGGTAGCTGTCTTAACATAACATAATATTATTATTTTATGATTTGGCTTTCTTCGCCGTCTCTCTTTTTGTTCAGACTAAAAGCCCAAAAAAACGCCCCGTATAATTGGCTTCGTACTCCGGACTCCCGTCTCGTGGCGTATAATTCGTTTTGAATTTAAAACGAAAATCGGGCACACGTGCACCCAGAGAAACCTTATTAATTTCTTCCAGAACCGAACGAAAATTTCATGCTATATATATATATATATAAATAAAATAAAAGTTCTAATAAATTGATTTGCCTTATAATAATATTAATAATTATGACATTCCCGAGATTCTACCTGACAAATAAGAATGATTTGAGCTTCAAAATGTCATCGTTGACTTCTAGAGCTGGTGCAAGCATCTCTTTATTGGCCACAGCAAGAGCAGGCTTCTCCTCCTCTGAGGCAACTAAGGCTTTCTCTGTATTCTCTTGAAAGATAACCACAGACAAGGCGTCTGGTACCTTCCTCTCACAGCAAAATAATAGTGTGTGCCGAAATTTCATATAAATTAAATTTGCTTTGATTCTCTATCTCGCATGTCCTAGTCGTTTCCAGGATCATATCATCTGCATATTGTATGACCATTTTTCATTAACTTGTTTAGGCTGGTTTGATTTCAATTCTTCCTTATCATGTCTTTTGTTTTCTCAATATATGCCCGGATTTTCTGTTGCCAGCGTGAACTTCACCTCTGAAAAGAAGATTGTAACCTTACGCCTTATATATATATATATATAGATAGATAGATAGATATTTGAGTTGGTTTAGTTAGATTCTTCACTAGCTAAGTGTTTTTTTTTTGTTTGTTTCATTCGACTGTAGAATATAAGGCAATTATGGTGAGGGAAAAAGATAGATTTTGGGGATATGTTGAAGACTTAAATGGTCGATTTTTGTGCAAGTTTTGTGACAAGAGTTTTTCTGGAGGCATCACTCGGATTAAATCACATCTATCTGGAGTCAGAGGCCGTGACATTGAAATTTGTCTAAAAGTTCCTCGAGATGTTCAGATTGCAGCTCTTCAAGCCATTAGCACTCTTGGCAAGAAAGTTGGGGGTTTGAGATCTTTCAATACTGATAGAGAAACTGAAATCATTTCAACTTCATCTCCAAACAAGAAAGCCAAGAGTTCTCGCCAACCTACTGTTCCCAGGGAATCTCAGAAGGACAAGAATATTGTGGATAAGTTGCTTGCTAAGTTTATCCTTACAAACAACTTTCCACTTGATGTTTCCAAAACACCATTTTTGGTTGACTTGCTGAGGAGCATATCAGAAATTGGGCATACTTATCAATTACCAAGTTATTCAGGTCTCAATTCGGAGTTGATCCTAGATGTCCACAAGGAAATTCAGGAATACACTAGAAATGTCAAGAAATTTTTCACTACAACAGGTTGTACTCTGATCATGTCTAAGGTAGTGAAAAATTCAAGACTTGTGTGTATGGATTGTTTCGTCTATACCCCTGGTGGCTTGGTATACGCAGATAAAATTACATTTCCTCAGGAAGGAATGACATTTCTTCATTTTATAGATAGCATATGTTTGATTATTAAATCTTTGGGTGCCGAAGAATGTTGTTCAGGTCATCCTTGATGATAGTGAAGATCGTATGGTGAATTGCCTTACGGATTTTACAGGAGATGACTTTTTCCTTAAAGCTATGGAAATGATTCTTAGGAAATACCCCTGGATTTACCTGTCTCGATGTGTTAATGGTGAACTCGGGATACTTTTGATATTAATATACCTTGGAGTTCCTTGGATTCACAAGACTACTCAGTTAGCAAAACTAATTTTCAAATATTTATATGAGCATGACATCAATTTGTTACCAAGAAAGGAGCATACAAGAAACAGGGAATATAATCGCGGTGGTCTGACTAAGATTGCCATTGAAGTTTTTATGCTAAATTCAATTTTGGATCTCAAAAAAGAATTACAGGCATTACAGCTACCAATTGCATCAGCATCTTTTGAAGGGGAAGGGACAAGTAGTGAAAATGAAGTTGCAGAGGTTGTGCATATAGCCATTCACTCTACAGAATTTTGGAGTAGAGGGAAAAAAGTTGTGCAAGTTTTGCAGCCACTATTTCAAGTTCTCGAACTTGTAGATGATAATGGATCGAGTTCAGGATATTTGTACGAAGCAATGAAAAGGGTGGAAGAAGCATTTAAACAGCATTTAGATGATAATGATAAGATTAGCGGGGTGTTTAAAGGTTGGAGAAGTCGTGTACTCCAACCAATTCATTCTATTGCAGCTCTTTTGAACCCTGCTTACATGTGTAGTCAGAAATTTAGCGAGGACTCTGAAATCCAAAAGGGTCTGGAAATTCTACTATCATTGGTTCCCATTGCAGAACAGGAAGCTTTGTTGAAACAAGTCCAGCTCTACCGAGAGAAAGTCTCAGATCTGTTCACGGCTACCGCAATGAACATGTTAAATACATTCAATCCACGTAAGTCTCATAGGTTTTACTTGCAAAAATTTTCCATTTTAGTAGTTGGATATTCTTTATAGCGTATGTATTGTTGTGCAATCTATAGGGAAATGGTGGGAATGTTGTGGTGATCCTTATCCTATACTGCAGAAGTATGCCATTCAGATTTTGAGCCAAACTTGCACTACTTCACTGTTGGATCATTGTAACTTTACTCAGAATGTATCAGTTGATGGAATAAGCAGGGACATTATTATAATGGAAAAATTCAGTGCACTCAAATTGCAAAAGTTGGAGCTGATTGATCTTGATAAAATCAGTGGAATTCCTGAATACGCTCCTGAATTTATTCTGGAATTCCTTGAGGAGCTAGACTGGTCTGACAATATAGATTATCGTGATTTATTAGTGGATGATCAGGTTCCTACACCATCACAGTCAAATAATCCTGACGTTTTGTTCGACATCAGGAACCAGACTGATTGGATGTTTACGCTAGAAGAGATGAATAATCGTGATGATTGCTCAGATATCATCAACCACTATTTGAATCTACCGTAGGATATATTTATTTGAATGATCCATCATATTAATTTGTTAGACTATAATATTTTGCATCAATTTGAGTTAATACTCAGTCTGTACGGTCTGTAACTCTGTATCTTTCAAGTAACTCTTGCTGCTCTGTTTATGATTTTTTGTACTATAATAATTTTCGTTTTTAATTCTTTTTTGCTTCTCTCTCTTTATTTTTTCTCCAGATACATTATTTTCTACATTCAATAAGCGCTGACGAAAGTGGCTAAACACATGGTTGTTGCCACGGGACTAAATTTTTTATCGTAATCACGCAAGCCCAGAGAGAATTTGATTATTGTGTGTAAAAAGGCAGAGAAGTTCAAGAGAAGTACACAAAGAAGATAATTTATATTACTACTAAAAATGCTTACAATATTGCTCGCTTACAATGCCAAAACACACCTCTAGTGGTTATACATGAACAGTGAGGATTGCACCTCACAAAGTATTATATATATATATATATATATATATACACACACATATAGTTTTTGGATTGGATTATAATTTTTTTTGTTCATAGAATTGAAAGCAATAAAAATGGTTAGAGAGAGAGAGAGACGGGTTTTAGGAATATGCAGAATATTTAAAGGGCCGACTTTTGTGTAAGTTCTGTCAACGGAGCTAGGCCACGGCGTTGATATCTTTCAGAAAGTACCAGAAGATGCTGAATTTAATTACTGCATTTCAAGCAATTGGTGCTCCTGACAAGAAGAAAGCTAGGAGTTTGAGATCTTCCAATCTTGATCATCAAGAGACCGAAATCATTCCATCTTTGAAAGTAGAAGAAAGCCAACAATTCTCATCATCCAACTACACTAGAGGTAAGCAATAAGGATAAGAGTGTGATAGATAAAATTCTTGCTAAGTTTGTAATATGAAAACACACTTCACTTGATCTTTCCGAAATACCATTTCTGGTTGACTTGCTGAAGAGAATAGCAGAATTAGGACCTACTTATGAGTTACCAAATTCTTCTACTGACATAACGCAACTGATCCCAGATGTCTAGCTACGAAGAAATTGAGGTATATGTTGCGATTGTCAAGAAATGTTTTGCTACAGCCGGTTGTAGTCTCATGACATCTAATGTGGTGAAAGATTCAAAACTTGTGTGTCTTAACGCTTTTGCATACACCCCTTATGGCTCGGTGCATATGAAACATTGAAAATTGAAGTTCCCGAAGAGGGAATGACATTTAGTTACTTTATATATAGCATATTTTCTGTAATTCAGTTCTTGGGGTCTGCACATGTAGTTCAGTACATCTTCAACGATACTGATGATAATTTAAGGGGCAGCATTACTAATTTTATAGATAAAACTTCTTCTTAATTATCAGTTCAGGGCAGCTTCTTAGGACGTAGACTTGGATATACTTGTCGCGACGTGCTAGTCGCGAATTTCGGGTACTTTTGATATTAACATATGTGACAGTTCCTTGGATTCACGAGACTAGCTGCTCATCAGTTGGCAAAACTGATTTTCAAGTACTTACATAAGCTTGATATCAATTTGGCCCGCAAGACGGGAAAGTGGAAGAAATAAGGAATATAATCGTAATGGTCTAACCAAGATTGCCATTGAATTGTTTTTGCTTAGCTCAATTTTGAAAGTTGAACAGGAATTACAGGCTTTGCAGCTACCCGCTGCACCTGCATCTGGGTGAAAAAGACATGGCTGAGGTTGTGGATAAAGCAATTTATTCTACAGAATTTTGGATTAGAGGGAAGAAGGTGCTGAAAGTTTTGCAGTCACTGTATCAAGTTCTTGATTCATAGATGACAATGGATCAACCTTGTGATATATATACACGAAGAAATGAAGAGAGCAGAAGATGGGATTAAACAGCATCATGATGCATGGTACTGATCAAATCCATTTATTTTTATTTTTATATTATATGCGTACTGCTAGGGAGGTTCTAGTTGCATAGGTGCCTTAGAGCTCTCCCAACTTTTTAGTTTCGTAATAATTTTTAATGGACGAATAATCATATATAACCCACAATCAATCATTCTCGATATAGTGCAAACTTTATATACAAATTTATAAAGAATTCTTTCTGAACAATTTCATTAGCTATCACTGACCCTTTGTCTCAGTGGTCAGAATGCCTGTCCTCTCATTTAAGTCTCAGTAGGCAGAAAGTCTGTCCTCTCACTTGAAGAGTAGATCTTTAAACTTTATTAAAAGGTAAAAAAATTTCACAAATTGTAGGATTTTTCTTAAAAATATTTGGGTTATTTTTTGGATGCTAAGTGTTTTATAATTGTCTGATATCTTTTCAATTATATTTTAATAAATCTTCAAATTATAAATATCAGTAAATATCTACTTTAAAAATATTAATAGATTTATAATAGTTAAAAAAAGAAACAATTTCATTAGCTTGATTTTGGCCTCGTTAGTTTGTGGGTAAACCGAAGAAGATTGCGTGGAATCGACCAACCCAAGATTCGGACAAGCTGCAAGGCGCTATCAACCCAAAAAAGGTGGCTTTTCCTCGGCGTGTAAGGAAATAGGTTTGGCCCACAATTCGAGTTGGGAGCAATTTCGAGTTCAAAATTTACATATTCCCGTATTTGTTTCTTTTCAAAAGTCTTGTTTATAATTAATAATTATACTATGTCCATATCCGTAGTAGTTTCTTAGTCAGAATCATCCCATTTCCAACTCCATTTCTTTCTTAAATTATACTAAAATAACCGGCATTCACTCACCCCACCCACCATCAGCCACCAGTCAGTCAACTCAACGACAACCGGATATCTTCCAAGTGATCCCTGCTCAAATGTCACAGGTATATAAAAACACGACGTTAACCTTCTTTTTTGAAAATAAAATAAAATAAAATAAATCACAGCTATAGGCAGTACGGAATTGTTTATGTTTTCATCCAAAATCGCAATAAAAAAAATAAGTATAGATATTTTAAAAATTACAATTAAATATCTACAGATTCAAATATTACTAATGAAAATTTTCAACGTAATTATAAAAAAATTATTTTAGTCATTGTTAACAAAAAAAAAATTTGAATTTAACGAAGTGATTGGTTAAAATATAAAGGGGAAGTTTACTGGTAATTAACATTGAATAAAAAAAAGTTAAAATATAGGAGATTCTTAGTAGATTCCTCAGAATCGTCCCATCTCCAATTCCATTTCTTTCTTAAATTATACTAGAATAACCTGCATTCACTCACCACCCGCTCATCATTCACCAGTCAACTCAACGACAGCCGGATATCAATCAGTTTATATTTATTCTTGTATACAATCTTCCATGTGATTCCCGCACGCTGAAATGTCACGGGCATGAAATTTCAGGTTTCGCCGTACTCCAATTTCACCATTTGCAACATGCTCCGTTTTTTTCTTAGGTATATAAAACGACGTTATTCTTCTTCTCTCTCTCTCTCTCTCTCTCTTTTTCCTTGAAAGAAGATTAAATCACAGCTGTAGGCATTTCGAAAATGTTTATGTTTTCATATAAAATTATAATAAATTAAATATAAATACATATATTTTAAAAATTACAATTAAATATCTACATATTCAAATATTTATATTCACCGATTAAAAATTAAAACTTAATTATAAAAAGATTATTTTAGTCATTGAATAAAAAATTGTCTTTCAATAAATGTTGTTAACAACAAACAATTATTTGAAATGTAACGAAGTGATTGGTTAAAATATAAAAGTAAAATTTTAAGTTTGGTGTAATATTGAATAAAGTCAGTTTTCATAGTCTTTGGTCTAAAGCATGACTAAGGAAACCGAATATGCTTTTACTTAATTCTCTTACTTCGACGACTCTTTTATACCTTTTCTTACCGCCACTTCATCACGCCAAGCATATGCTCTCTAATATTCTAACAATCTCTCCCTAATAAAATCCCAATCTTCCCAACTCCCCTTTCATTACCTCTCCACTTTTTGCAAACTCCATTTTTCATTTTTTACAATTTTTTCTTTCTTTCTTTCTTTTAATTAAATCTCTTTTAAGGAAGGAGATGAAGTTCGGCAAGAGATTACAGCAACAAATTCAGGAAACATTACCTGGTTGGCGCGATAAGTTTTTGTCTTACAAGAGATTGAAGAAGCTTGTTCGATTGATCTCTTCGGCTCCGCCATTGTTGAATGGATCGCTCGACTTTGTGAAAGCTGAAGCTGAATTCGTCTACTTGTTGAACAGCGAGATCGACAAGTTTAATGCGTTTTTCATGGAGAAGGAAGAGGATTTCATTATCAAGAATAAGGTAATCGAAATTCCTTCTTATCCTTCCGAAATGAAAACCGATCAACAATTATTCCGTTTCATTTTGGAGTTAACAGAAGAAACAACCTATTTTCTTTCTTTTTTATCTTTTTGGTTAATTTTTAATTTTAATTTGACTGACTTTACTATGAAGCCAACTTAAACCCCGTTAGATCTGAGAAATGCTAGTGGTAGTCTAGTAACTTCGCGAGCGATAGCAGGAAAGTTATTACCGCAGTTGTGGGTCCCACATAGAGACTCTATTTTAAGTTCTTGTGATTTGACGGCTAGGAAGTGGCCACATCGGGCCAGCTCAGTTCTTAGGTCCGATTAATATTATTTATTATTTATTTTACAGGGTTTTTGCGTGAAAGAATAAATTCGTGAAATAGGAACATTATTTAATATATGCGAGATTTTGTAGATTCTAGAATTATTCCAAAATACGATGATATCAAAATACAAAGGTGTTACTACGATAATGGCTTCCATCACTAAATACTTCGAGATAAATTATAAAATTGATGATGGGAGGCAAAAAAAAAATTTGTCATTGTTCAAACGCTTCATGCTATATTATTCTTACATTTAGAACTTTGGATCAATTCTGAAACCAGAATCAAACTTGATTCGATTACGGAAAAGAAAAGGAAGCAAAGAAAACAACGATACAGTTACAATTACAACAAAAGTGTAAGTTCAATTCTCGGAAACAACAGCTAAAAGGTTTTCTGTCTTGCATGAGATAAAGATGAAATCAAGCTACCAATACATTGAGCCAGCCAGCTGGTTGACCTGTTCTCTTTGACTACAACAAAGACCACTGTCTCGACTTCGTGGTTTAAAACCCAAAAAAAAAAAAATCTGGTTAGACAAATTTGAAGCGAGAAAGCGATGAACTAAATAGAAATATCTATAAGTGCAGGAAATGCAACAGAGGATTCAGAGAGTTATCGATATATGGGGGCCAAACGGAAGACAACCTTCGGAGCTAAATTATAAAGGCGGTATGGCAAAGATTAGGAAAGATATTATCAATTTTCATGGGGAAATGGTTCTCTTGGTCAATTACAGCAATATCAATTACACAGGTAACCCATTGGAATCAATATTCTCTTGCCAGTTCTTATAAGCCAAATATCATAGTAAATTGATTTCCTTATTTTTTTTTAATAGGTTTGGCTAAGATTTTGAAAAAGTATGACAAGAGAACGGGGGGGTTATTGCGCCTGTTATTCATCCAGAATGTGTTGAAGCAACCGTTTTTTACAACAGAGCTTGTTTCGAAACTCATCAAGGAATGCGAAAACACAATAGCTGAAGTTTTCCCAGTTGAGGAAAAAGAAGAAGAAAGGAAGAAAGAGAGAAAAGAACCAATAACAGTGACAGGAGAAGGAATTTTCAGGAATACAGTTGCAGCTCTACTGACCATGAAAGAGATTAGAAGTGGAAGCTCTACTCAGAGTCACTTCTCCTTGCCTCCTCTCAAGTTGCCGGATTCCGAGGTTATTCAGTCACTTCAGCTGAATTCTCCTATACCAATTCTCTAATAAAAGTGGAGAATTATCAAACAGATCGATTAATGCAGGAGTATAAAATAGGAGTATTAATTAGGTGAAATTGATTTCATTTCATACTCGGTATGTTCCCGGATACCTGCAACAGCAGTTGCATATTAATTAATATATATGTATTGAGTAGGGAGCAAGATGTAGGTGTTTAATTATGGGCCTCGTGTTAAATTATTAGTTGTAATATTTGTATAATTTGTGAGTGTAAACGTGATGATTCATCACACTGTTATATATCCACCATCGTCGATAGCAGGACTAACATTAATTTATAAATTGATATGCTTGTACGTTAAATATGCAGTTTTCTCTTGCACTTTCATTTCAGGATTAATCAAAAATACCAGATTCTGTTCAGCGAATTTCCTTACAGTTTTAACGTTTTATTAAAAATTGATGACTACAAAATAAGTGTAATTTTTTTATCATCAGTTCTACCTGTTATTTATTACAGCAATGAGAGATTTACATGGGTAAACTTCGATTGTTCAAGCTAAAGCAACCCCAGAATCTATTAAATCTGTTGCAGGCTTGGGATATTGTGGTCATAGTTACATGTTTGAACCATTCATAAAAGTGCTGGATTAAATTGTTGGTTAACATGAATGGGAAAACGGTCCACAAAGCCAAACAGAGCCACCC
Organism: Melia azedarach; assembly: GCA_028052125.1. Classification (NCBI taxonomy): domain Eukaryota; kingdom Viridiplantae; phylum Streptophyta; class Magnoliopsida; order Sapindales; family Meliaceae; genus Melia; species Melia azedarach. The sequence goes on along the minus strand of CM051394.1, from coordinate 1,759,585 downwards.
AAGGAAGCGTGGTAGGAAAACTGAGGCGAGCGACACAGAAGCAAGAGCACCTGAACTGAGAATAACATTACTAATCAAATCGGAGTAATAATTTGCACGATTTTCTTCCATGTTAATAGATAGGCCCAAACCATAAATGCAAGCAGCGATAAAAAAAATCCACATATTTACAGGGTGTGTATCAAATGGGGATACATCTTTGTTCTGATACTCGACTTGGAGAAGTTCAATCAGCAACGGTATTATGAGTATGAAGACGGTATGGAGTGGTACAGCAATTGCAATCAAGGTAGGTGATCTAGAGAAACCCCTCGTTTTAAGATTCGCGGTGTTTTTTCTTTTTTCGGAAAAGAAAAACCTAAAAAAAAAAAACCACTAAATGCTTCCTTCAGAAATTTCAGGTAATTTGCTTTCTAGATAGTCACCCTCTAGTCTATGTATAGAAAATATAGAAGTGCTTCAAGCAGGGTTGTTGAGAAGCATCGACTATATTTATTTAAGCAGAACTTTGAACAAAACGTAACAAATTCTAATTCGAGACAAACAATACATGCATGAAAGGAATTAAGAATGTAAAACTAAGTATTTAAGTCAAAGATACCAGATTCTGAACCTGTTAATTGCAGCACGCCTGCATGACTCGTTGCCCTTCGAGCTAGGTGTGCAAATGGGGTAATATTTGAAATCAAGAAAATCTTGGCAGAAGATACCGCTAGATGCATATATAATTTGACGAACATATTAAATCGGAAGGAGTGGAGATTTAAACCTATAATATTAATTACCATGATTGACAGATTGAGATAAAATATATAAGTGACGAAGTGCATGTCAGAGTTTCTTGTAGATTAAATTTCAATTATATTTAAGAAGACGTTGATGAGCTGAGCATACATAATGCTAATATCCTTGTCTGCAGATTTTGACGAAGATGGCCGCTTTGCTTCATAGTCGGTTTGTTGCTACTCTTCACTGTAACTCTTCTAACCCTGAATCTTCGCGTCGTCATTTTCAGGTACTGAGACTCTATATGAGCGTCGTCGTTTCGCTCTGCCAACCTCATTTCTAAAAATCAAATTAAGATTCTATATATTTCCGCTCAGGTGTTTGTTTCTGTGTAATGTTACTGCATACTGAGATGAAAAATCTGTGCAAGTCATTGTCCTTTTATGCCTAGTCTTAATCTTTTAGAAAGAAGAACCCGCCTGCCTGCCTCTTAAGTCTGACTGACAGGACTCATCATATTTTAATGCTTTAATTTTTATTCAGGCTTTGGTGAGTAAGTTTCTGTGGCCCCTGGGAACGGGACGAAGCTTCGCCCATGGGCGACGTTAAAATTTAATGCACAATTGAGGGAAGAATATATTGTATGCTTTGTTTGTAGAAAGAGTAACTGTTTGTTTGGTTTGAATTTTTTATTAAGAGAAGTAGAAAGAAAAAGGACCAATAACGGTGACGGGTTAGGAGAAGTAATTTTCGGGAATAGCGTTGCAGCTTTACCTACTACGCGAGAGATTTTTTGTAATATTTATATCATTAATTTGTGAGTATAGAATTTATCAATATGGTAGAGTATTGACCAGTGCAGGCAAGGGAGAATATATTATCAGATAATTAATTTCTTATTTGATATACTCATATCTTAATTAATGCAGTTTTCTCTGAATTAAATATCAATTTCCATCACACTGCACTTAATTCATCAGTTTTATACTTCATAATATATAGGCAGAGTCCAGTGAACTTCACAATTACATTATGTGATTTTCTTCCGTGTAAATCGTTAGTCCGAAACAATGAACGGAAGCGGCTGCAAAGAAAATCCTATATTTATAGGGTGTGTACTGTCGAATGGTGGGATACATTTTTGTTCTGATAATCCAAATGAGAAGTCACTGTTGTAATGAAATTGGATAATACTGAGACCTTCTTCTTTTTTTCGGTTGGGCCAGGGTTAAGGCCCTTTGGCGGACGAAATAGTGCGAGAATACTAGGCTGAGGCACAATTCATTTGGTACGAAGATGTTGTCATCGAGAGTTTTGTTGACGGGGTAAAAGCGAACGGAAGACAAAAGAACATGCTGAAGATTTGTGGAATTAATGTGGTCTTATCTATATGTTACTGTATCTAACATCTATTTTTCATCACAACAGTGAACAGTGAGAGATTTACATGGGCAAATAAATGTATCTTCTTGAATGTGAGACAACATCAGAATCTATTAACCTATGAACTCTGCAGCAGCCATAGGACATTGTTTTCAGAGCTGCTTGTCACTTAGTTTTTTGAGTCATTCATAAATGTATTTGATTAAATGCCTGGCTAACAAAAGGGTCCATAAGGCCGAACATAGGCTCCCGAGTAAGCGTGGGCATAAATGGGCTTAGTCATGAAAGCCGATTGTATTATATATCTTTTTTACTTAAGATGACGTCCGCCAGCCCGTACCGGATATTGGGCTTACTCATAAATGAGTCAGGCTCATTAACTGCATTAGCCCGTTCCTCCTGTCCTCCTTTTTCTATTTTTCCGTCCCTCCACAGCTACCTTCTGAGACCTTCCTTGCAATCTCATATTACGGGAAGATTTTCTCTACGAGGTAAGTGCCCGTTTTATTTAAGTTTCGTCCTTGATATCAGTTAAGAACGCAATATATAGCATCGAATTAATATTTTCTGGCTTGTTAAGAATCGTTTGGGAAAGCGATTTGAATTTGAAAGAAAATTCCAAATTATAGGTTTCTGCTGGAGAGCCTGATATAAAAATGCTATTTATGTTATTATAATTACATAATTCCCAGTCCGTTGCTGTCCATGTATCATTCTTTATATTTGTGGAATTATTGTTGGGAAGTTAGCGATTCTCAGCTAGATGCCAGCGATTGTAAAAATAATATAATTGTTGTTGGCCAGTCAGTGTCTTCTTTATTTCTGGGATATTTGATTGCAAAGGGGACCAAACTGCAAACTGGTCTGTGTATTTGATTCTTGCTTCCTATTCTGTGCTGTCTCTTTTTCTACCGGTTGTGGGTGTTTAGAGTTTGTAAGCTATTGTGTATGCATGTTAAGCAGATCATTTGATATTTGATGCAGCTGGCTTTGAGCAGGTAATATCAACTTTAGCCTGTAAGAGGCTATTTGGGATATTTAAGTGTTAGCTTGATAGAATGTTATGGATTCTTTTTCTTGATTTTAGGTTTTCTTAGACTGGGCATCGCATTATTTTTCATTTCTTCTGTTTGCGTATATCTCCTGGTTACTTATCGTTTTTTTTTTTTTTTTTCATGTTAGTCCAGTGTGCTTATGTGATTCAAGAGAATAGTTTCCCTCCAAGCTGCTAAGTTTCAGCACTAAGGAATGGCAGCATTAGCTGCAGCCCCATCTACTATGTCAACCATCAGCATCCCCAGAGGACTCCCCAGAAGTCTGAAATTGGTGAAATTGAGAAGTGTGATCAATTTTGCCAGCTTCTCTTCGGTTCGTGTTATACATTACCCTATCAGCTGCACAGAATTGACTCCATGGGAATCTTCTCCTGTCAAGCGTGCTCCTACTGATGATTCTAATTATGAATTCTTGAATAAAACTAGCAATATATTTGAAACTCTTAGTTCTGATAGTACAGCTGAAACACCAATAACAAACACTGCAGGGTTTACAGATGCAAATAATCAACCACTACTGCAGCTTCAGTTTCTTAAATGGCCAATGTGGCTTCTTGGCCCTGCTCTTCTACTTGGCACAGGCATGGTACCCACCTTGTGGCTACCAATATCATCCATATTTCTTGGCCCCAATATAGCCAGTCTACTTTCCTTGATTGGACTTGATTGCATCTTTAATATCGGTGCAACCCTTTTTCTGCTCATGGCAGATTCATGTGCCAGGCCAAAAAACACAGCACAGACCTGCAATAGCAAGCCTCCTTTCAGTTACCAATTTTGGAATATGGTTGCAAATGTGACTGGATTTATCATCCCCTTGATAATGTTGTTTGGGTCACAAAAGGGCTTTGTCCAACCGCAGATGCCTTTCATCCCATTTGCAGTTCTCTTGGGTCCGTATTTACTCCTTCTGTCAGTACAGATTCTGACCGAGATGTTAACATGGCATTGGCAATCGCCAGTGTGGTTAGTGACCCCAGTTGTGTATGAGTCTTACCGCGTGTTGCAGCTGATGAGGGGGTTGAAGCTAGGGGCTGAGCTCAGTGCACCAGCATGGATTGTGCATACTGTTAGGGGCTTAGTATGCTGGTGGATATTGATCCTTGGGGTGCAACTCATGAGGGTTGCTTGGTTTGCTGGTTTCACAACTCGAGCTCGTCAGAAAATGTCTTCTGCTTCTACTGATGGTTTGTATTCTCTGTCATCAAAGAATTATTAGATGAAGAATTGCAGGCTCAGAAACAGATTTGTGAGTATATAGTAAAACAAAATGTAGATTGGAATACACATGCTCCTTTTGAGCAGAAGTATATGATGGAAGATGTATTAGTTGTTGGATAATCGAGAACTTGCTACTGTTTGTATACTAAATACTGCATGTTGTCTGGAGGCAAAATGTAAGATAGCTGTAATTTTAACGTTTAAAAGTATGTGGATATCTGATTGAAATCTAGGATTAAGTGGAATTTTTATGCGAGTACTCCGACTAAACGGTATCTGTTCCAAGAAAATGATGGTTTTGTATTGATTATGAGTCTTATTTGACATGGGGAAGCAGAGAATTCTGGGGAGATTTTTAATAACAATGGGTTGGAGACAAAGTTGTTGAGATGTGTTTCAGCATTGAAAACTTTTTTTTTTTGTTTTTAATTGGAAAGATTAAGCATTGAAAACTTTATTAAAGAGAATGCTGGAAAAATTCATAAACAACCAATGTCAATGAAGACTATGTAGTTCCTCTTTTAATTACATTCTTCTTAGACTTCACTCTTTATGTTGGTTTGTCTCATTTAGTTTTCAAATAGAAACGGGAAAAGATGATTAAATAATAACAATTCGGTACAAAATAACCACATCAAATTGTATTTTTTTTAATATTTATAAAAAGAAAAGGCTAAAAAAATTTACGTGAAACCATCTGAAAAGGCAAGATCCAATACAAGAAGTGATTGAGAAAATAAGTAACTAAAGTTGAAAAAAATTTCCAGAGTTAGTTCGAGCTTCTCAAAAACATTGATTTTGTTGTTACATATTTTATTTAAATTTAGTGCTAGAACTTTGAACGGCACTTGAGTCCGTAAAATTTCCCAAAAAAATAAAATTAACGTGTTGTGTTTTGAATTGAAAAATTAATATTAATAACCAACTTTTAGATCCAATTCTTTTAAATGAATATCGTTTAAAATATGTTTAAAAAATAATCAATTCAAATCAAAATACTATTAAGAGAAAGTGTACTTTTGATCATAAAAAAATTAAAATTTTTTCTCGTAATCAAAAATATACTTTCGATCACAAAAAAATTTTAATAAAAAAAAATTAAAAAATTAATTATTTTTAAAAAAATTTATAAAAATATTTTGATCTAAATTAATTATTTTAAAAATATATTTTAAACAATAATCATTTAAAAAAATTGGGTGCAAGTGTGATTACTGTTAAAATCCCCTCTTTTGAATTTGAATTGATTACGAGTGTTCTTTTGACATCAAGGATAGAAAATGATCACAATTAATTAGTAAATGATCGATCAAACTTATGCAGACACAAGTGTGCGAGTCCATAGCATCATCATTCAGTCAACACCAATGTTTCTTTCTTCTGCCGTTATTTGGGCGAAAAGACAATAATACCCCTAGTTAGAACCGTAGAAACTGTAAACTTTGGTACCGGGAATTATAAAAACGCAAGAAAGATGAAAGTAAGACATACATCAGTGTCCCACGTTGTTACTTTACACTTCTCTTTAGTCTTCTCTCTCGTCTCTCCCTCTTATTTAAAAACCGGTCTCAAATTTTCCAGTCTCTCTCTTTACTCTGCTGCGTTTCTCGCACCTCGGTTAGTCATAGTCTCCCTTCCTCCGGCGCCAGAAAACAGCTTTCCTTCGCCGGAGCCTGCTAGTTATTTCTGTCTCCAGCCGCTATTTGAATCGATTCCATCATGATGAGTACCGGCGAGCTACTCGATATCGAACCTCAGGAGCTTCAATTTCCATGTAAGCTTCTCTTCGTTTGCAGATCCGTGATTATTTTCCTTTCTCTCGATTTTCTTTTTTTATTGATTTGAGTGTTTTATTTTTGTAAAACAATATATATATATATATATATATATAGTTGAATTGAGGAAGCAGATCTCGTGCTCTCTGCAGTTGTCAAATAAGACCGATAATTATGTGGCTTTCAAGGTACTTAATTTAAGTTTCAAAGCTCACTTGTAATTTCTGTCTATATTTAGATCTTTGAAATCGTTGCACAACTTTTTGTGCCCCAGATATTCGTGATCTGGATTTGCGGGTTTTGTGAGTGAATATTCGTTACTTTTTTTTAGGTTAAAACTACGAATCCAAAGAAGTATTGTGTTAGACCCAACACTGGAGTTGTATTGCCTCGGTCTACGTGCGATGTTATAGGTACTTTGTCTCTTTAATTATTTGTGCCAATCATATTTTCTTTTACTCTCCTAATTAATTGTTAATTTTTTTGTAACGATTAGTTACAATGCAAGCGCAAAAGGAGGCGCCTCCCGACATGCAATGCAAAGACAAGTTCTTGCTTCAGAGTGTAGTTGCAAGTCCTGGAGCCTCAGCAAAGGATATTACTCCAGAGATGGTATTAACATTATGACCATTTAATCTTGCTTTTTCTTATTTCCTTGTAAATTAATGCAGTTTTGTGGCTTATATCGGTGTTTATTTATGGCTTATATTGGTTCTAGTTCAACAAGGAGGCAGGGCATAATGTTGAAGAGTGCAAATTGAGGGTTGTTTATGTGGCTCCGCCTAGGCCGCCATCTCCGGTTCATGAAGGATCAGAAGAAGGTTCTTCACCAAGGGCATCAGTATCAGACAATGGGAATTTGAGTGCTTCTGAATTTTCAGCTGTGAGTATTGGTAGCAGAATTTAAAGTGTCTTATAATCCACTTATTATTTTCATCTCAGTTCAAGTGATCATTTGTGGTTCTTGCAATTTTTACCTTGTAGGCTTCAAGAGCTTTTGTTGAGCAACATGAGCCGCAAGATAACTGGACGGAGGTATTCCTTTTATCTCACTTGTTTAACCCATTTATTATTTCAGTTATTAGTGATGAGGCCCCTGTCACAATTTTGTGTAGGTTCTGCTTGACAAAACATGTATTTCATATTTACAAGCCAGTTTATGCATACAAGACAGACTTCTTATGTGTATGTATGTATGTATGTATGTATGTATGTATGTATGTGTGTATGTGTGTGTGTGTGTGTGTGTATATATATATATATATATATATATATATATATCATACTTGTGACACCTATGAAAGTTAAAATTTCTAAGCTAACCTTAAGCTGAGACCCTAATAAATCAATTTAGGGGAGCACAGCTAAGTTATTTTTCTCATCAATTAAAGGCTGAAGTCCTCTTTATGTGTTGGCACATCCTGCTTTCAAATGCAAAATTCAATTTGTCTCTTTGAGTGTCCATTGGGGGTAATGGGATCAGTCAAACTGCATGTTAAGTTGGATGTGCTATATCAGAGTACCTCAAGAGTTTCAATGATCCGTTTTGTTCTTAGAATTGTTCTGGTTCTGGTACAAATAGTTTCTACAGCTTCTTATTGGAATCCTTACATTGATGGAGATGTTTCTTTCAATTGTGAAGTTGGATGTGCTATATCATAGTACCTCAAGAGTTTCAATGATCCTTTTTGTTCTTAGAATTGTTCTGGTTCTGGTACACAGTTTCTACAGCTTCTTATTGGAATCCTTACATTGATGGAGATCTTTCTTTCAATTGTGTGGAGCACAGGTCATATTATAGTTCTTGCCATCTGTACTTTTTGTTAATTCTCACTGTGATATCTTGTAGGAGCCACTAGACAGCTTGACTGTTGCTTGAAATATGGTATATGCAGTTATTCCTATACTCCATCTGACAGTCAGTGACTATTACCAGTTATAGTATACTATTTATTATTATATTATTGATTTTTTTTTTTGTGGCCATTGTATTTTTAAACTTACGTTACTGCTAAAACGTCTTTAGTATTTCTTGGCCCTATACCATTTTAGTAATCCTTGTGATTTCAGGCAAGGGCTCTCATTTCAAAGCTCACTGAGGAGAAAAATTCTGTTGTCCAGCAAAATCACAAACTTCAACAGGAGTTGGTAAGTTCCCTTTTGGCTCAGTGATTAATTAAGGTAATATTAGGAATGAAAATACCTGACCATCTAACTTGATTTTAAGGTTTTTGCTTACCATAGACGCCTAATAAAGCCATAGATAAAGCCATATGTGAGAACTGTGAAAACAATATTCACCATCCATAGTAATCTACAGTAATCACTTTGGAAGGAAACTGCACACTGATACTTGTCAATTTACCATCTTTTCATTCTCGTCTTTTATAAACCATTAAAATTAAGGATGGCCTTGCAGATGCTTGTATCGCTAGTAATGGTGTTTAGACCAAAAATTCATTCACAAATTAGTGTGGTATTATGACTAGTTACGAGTATAATGAGCTAATATGAGATTACGATGTGCAGGAGCTCTTGAGGCATCAAGCCAACAGAAGTGGCACTGGACTCCCGTTCATATATATTGTTATCATCGGCTTGGTTGGTATCGTTTTAGGGTACCTTATTAAGAAAATTTGACGGGCAAAGCACTTATTTTTTGTCAGTACCCTAGCAAAAAAAATGAAATGTAGAAATTTGAAAAAAACCGGATGCATGAAGGATCTTCTCATGACTGTTATTGGTCTGTATCAAAACTAGAATTTGTCAAATCATGTGTGAGATATGATAAGTCAGCCTTTGAAACTTCGAGTTACGGGGACGTCAGATCTTGTTCTCCAGTTTATGTTTCTAATCAAATGCCGAAGACTTTCAAGTAAGCTATTGCTAGATCGATAAAATCAGATGTTGTCAAGGGAAAGTTGACCATTTCAACTGTAGCCGGTCTAGTCTAAAATTGACGACAATCTGCATAAAAGAAGAATGCAGAAAAATTGTAGGCAAGCGGAAAGCCTTAAACTTGCATTTTCTCAACCAAATGATCACAATGCCAGATCTGTTAAACACTGATAATGCTGAAAATTATAGATGATGACCCATCTGATATTCCAATTACTCTGAACGCAAATGGATTCCATCTGTGCGCAAATATCATTTAATTGCCCTTACATATACGTGTACATATGGAGAAAATGATTCTCTGAAGATATTAGATTTTAAGCTCTTAATAATTCGTCATATCTTACAACAAAGAGGACTACATATGGGACAACACATGCCACTAGCTCACCAAATTGGTATCCTATACAGTTGAATTGTAACTTTGACCCATTAAGAGTGTTCAGAAGCCCGCATCATATTGCACCGACTAACAATCTTCTGAAAATCCTCAAGATTTAGCTGTGAAGAAATCAGTGGAATCTATAATCAGAATTCAATAAAAAAGTTCAAACCTTGTCATTAGTCTTCTGAAGGAACGGTTTGCTGAATACGTGCAAATGCAAGTGCAAGCAACAAGAAATAAACAATAATTCTGTTAGTTGACTGCAGGTTTTAGGTCTATACAGGGCAACAGATGACGCTAGTAGAAGGGAAAACTTTGTCTAACACTGGTTCTGTTGGTTTTGTGTGCCAACCACCCTTTATCAAGCTTGTTGGTTCCTCTCCAAATAAAAGATATTGGATCGATTCTCCCAAAAGGAAGTGGACAATTTCCTCCCAAAAACAAGTGGAGGTAGAAATTGTTTGAGTTGAACATTGGATTCAAGGATGCACTGTAATAAAACTGCCGTAAACTCCCAACAGACCTCTAACTACTAATGTTAGGTTTCCCAGGTATTAAAAAAAAAAAACACTAGTTCTGTGTGCATACTAGTCTGTCTGCATAAGGGGATAGACAAATTCTCCAAAGATCAAAACCAAAGCTCTGTTAAGAATAGTCAACCCATGTTACAACGGTTGCACCCTAGTCCACAACATTAATCCTTTGGCATGCTGCTATTGTAGAGAGGAACAAGGAAAAAATTAAAAAAGAATTCCGAAAAAGCAGCAACTACTGACCTTCCCATCTCCATCACTATCAAAGCAATGGATCATATCAGCCAACTCCTCATCTGTCCACACAAAATCATGAGCAACCGCCACTTTTCGTAAATCTCTCATATTTATGCTACCTTTTCCTGCTTCTGCATGCCAACAACACCCCTCATCAATTAAAAAGTATCTTCTCATACAACAACATAAACAGAAACAAAGGGCATATAGTACACTTGCGGTGGTATAGATTTCAAGTAGATAACTTAAAATTGTGAAAAAAGTCACAACACAACGATATTTCCTCCACTCCCCTACCCCTCAAAAACAAGATTCTAACAGCATTTCCCGAACTAAAATCCCCTGGCCATAGCTTGGGTGGGATTGGGATGGGACTGATTATTGATCTTCTTTCTAGATATATGAACACGATGCATTACTTATAAACTTAGGATGATCAACCAAGCACCCACACTCTCAACAGTAATTCTTAGAATAACCTTCAAAACCAATAAATTTAGAATGTTTCTCAGAGCTTAAGTTGATATGCCATGATTATTCATAATAATAGGATTGTCTGTTCGTATTGTTAATTGTGGCAAATTTTGGAAAGAAAATTTCACTGAAAAAATATATGTGACTAGTGTAGGTGAATCAAATAAGGATTCACGCATTCTCCTTAAACTGATACCTTTGAAAGTGATGATATGCAAGACTAACTAAAAAAGATTTTCATTACCTAGATCTCTAAGTGTAATGCTAATGGACAATTCCCAGCTTTATTGTGGTTGTTTATTAAAACTATTTTCTAGCATCTCTCTTCTGGAAACATTTGTAATTCAAACTTAAAAAGTGATTATGCGGGAAGTGTTAGTCTTCAAAATGTTCTTAATATTACAAATTTAGACCAATTGCTTTACACACACATAGAAAAACAGAGAGCAAAAATGAAAGAAAAGACAATAGCATAAGTTACCATCCAACTGAAAGAAGTGTAAGATTACTTCATCTTCAGTCATTTGTACCCGACTTGTGAACTGCTCACAAAGAAAGTACTCATTAACAGAAGGCTAAATAATGCAAAACATCTCATACTAATAAAATTAATTATGGACCAATGACAAACCGATTTTTTCCTCTTGCCCCTTCTTGTATCTTCCTGAATGCGATCGTTTCTCTTTCTTTCACTAACAGTAGGACCTGAAGCCTCTGCATAATTTTGCAGTGACAGAGCAATAGCCTGTAAATGAATGCAAAAGTATTAATATAGCCGCATTCGTAAAATCATGAATAGCCGAAGTAGTGATAAGCAATTGAAATCACCTGCATTAACTCATCATCATCATCGGCAACATAATCTGAGCTACTCACCTGATTTTGAACAGGAGCAGTCTTCTTAGGTTTTGAGCTCTTATTCTTCACCTGGAGTAAGAGATTAGCAAAGACAGTACTCACAAATCAAACCACTCTGTACAAAGCAAGATATATTTCCTTTGATATCCAAATTAATTCCTGAAAGCAGTCAGGATAGAGGTTAAAATAAACTGAAACCGATTTTCCTTACAAGTTACAGCTCCTATTAAACAGTATTCAAGCCTCGGAGATGTATACCATCAGACTCCAACAATTTCATCCACTAGCGCATTTTCATTCCAATCAACGTATGCAAGATCTTAACATCTGACACTTGCCAACTGAAACAAAATTTCTAGTTTTCTTATGTTTTTTATTACTTCAAAAATTGTCCTTTGCAACTGGCTTACAAAAAATATGGAAACTTGAACTGCATATGCCTTTTTTTTCCCACGAAATAACATTTTTCGAAATCCATTAATGACAAAGAGAACTTTGTTTAGATTCTTATACTTCTATCTAAAAGGACATCTGTTCTGATCAAAATTCCCTTGATATTGTCTCCATTCTCAGACGCGCGTCCAGCCGCGGATCGATCACTTGTTTCTTTTGGCAGAAATATCGGCAGTTACACGCAGGGCATTTCTAGTTGAGCGTATAAGTATAATATACGAAAAAAAAGGCAAGCCTGTTAGTGTTATAGAGATTAAGGCAATACGACATAGAGAGTATCTACCTTTCCTTTAGCGAACGTCGAAACTTTATTACCCAAAAACTCCTCGTGGTCCTCTTTGAACCCAATATCATAGTCGCCGTCGCCATCTTCGATGTCGCCGTCGTCGTCATCAGGCATATAATCCTCGTCGTCCTCGACGACCCTACGTTTCCCCTTACGCTTACTCGAATTCTGAGGCGAACCGATTAAAGAAGAAGCCATTTTGGCGAGTCCCATTGCCTCCATTTTTGCTTTGTTCTCTGCAATTCTCGATAGCCTCTGCTTCTCGTACTCCGATATCTCTTCTTGTTTTCGCCCATTGCTATTACCCTCTTCGCTTTCTACCTCTGAACTTCGATTCTCAGTATCGTCCAGTTCGGAATCCGATTGGTCGAGTCTCAGCATTAGGTTTTCACCCTAATTTTAGCAAAATTTTAGGGATTCAATTCAAGATTTCAAAAAGAATTTCTTGGGTGGTTTTCGTTTTAGAAGGCTTCTCTTCCGTCTATTTTCGCTCCTTTACATATTACCCCAATTATTGGATACTAACGGTTAAGCCCTTAATTTTCTGTATTTTCTCATACAAGGACATAGTTTTCCAATTTTCAACATATAAATCCCTAATCTTAATGGATATTAATCCTAATGAAATAACTAGAAGAAAAAATATTAATTTTATCTTTAATATATTTTTATATTATCACTTATATTTTTATTATTTTAAAATTATATATTTAATTTTCACTATTATAATATAAATTTTAGAAATTCAATTTTTGAGTACAAATAATTTTATCATCCCTATAATGATAATAATTATGTCACTTTATTTTTGAAAAATAAAATAAATCAATTTTAAAAAATTCAATTAAATATTAAAAATAAAATTATTTAATATAAAGTAATTTCAAATAAAAAAATTATTAAAATTAAAAAATTAAATTTATAATGTAATAAATTAACTTATTTTTAAAAAGTTTACAATAAAATCAAATATAAATATAGATAATGAAATATAAATAAATTTATTTCTTTTTATTTTTTAAACTTTTATAATAAGATCAAATAAAAATAAAAATAATAAAATCTAAATAAGTTTATTTTTTATTTTTATAATAAAATTAAATAAAAATAAAATCTAAATAAGTCTATTTTTATATTATTTAATAATTATTTATTAAAATAAAAAAATGAAAGTAATTAGAATTTTAATAAAAAATTTTATTTTTTATATTTTTTCATTAGTTTAAATTTAATATAAATTTAATTTAATAAAAAATAAATATATCAAATGATAAAATATATTAATATTTAATAATTATATTATAAAAATAAGAATTAAAAATATAATTTTAAAATAATAATATTATAATATATAAGAGATGAAATTAATATATCCCCTAAATAGAATACCTTTCATGTGTTTAGTCACGTAATCCAGCCGAACACCGTCAAAATTCAATAGTACAAGGGAATTTTGTCATATTGATAAGGGGCACACTGCAAAGGGATGTAATTGTTACAAATAGACAAACTAATCCTTATGTATAAATAAGGAAAAATATCAGACAACCAGATGCTACTATCCCAAAATAATTTATGCCGTGTACGTTAAACAGTTAAATACAAAAAATCTCTACACCCCACCCCCGACTGCAGGCGCGTGAAACACAGATCACTGCTCCTTCTTCGAATTTGTTCCGCATAAAAATCCTCCTTAAAAAACCCAATCAACAAAACTGTGCACAGACCGCTGAAACCGCTCTCATTTTCAGACCTCAATCTGCGCCTAATCCACAGTCACTTTCAAAGCCCTAGAAAAACAACTGCATCATGCGTTTAAATCTCTTAAATTAAATCGGCCGTTCAGTTTCTCTTAATTTGATGGCCTCTTTCGTGGAAATTGAGCGGTGCAATCTGATTCCACTCTCGTTAACTTCACTTTGCGCTTGCCCGTGCCGTACCCTGTCGAACAAAACCCTAATTCTCTCTCAAAAACGGTGTCCAAAACTCAATCTCCGTATAGTGTTTCATGGATCCAAACCCGTACTTCGAATACGCCAAAGTGGAATTTCCACGAGCCGGCGGTTGATTTCGGCTGTAGCAAGCGCCGAGCCGGACCGCCTTGAAGACGGTAATTCCAATGAGGTAATACTTCGGTGAAGCATTTATATTTACTACTCAAAGTAAGTTTGTATTTTGCATCATGGCTCTGGTTCTTTCTTTCTTGCTTTTATTTTAATCAGCTTAAAATAATAGTAAAATGGAATTATTGAATTGGGTATGCTGCAGGAAATAGACGATAGCCACAATATACAAGTAAATGAGGATTCGGTTTCTGAGCGTCAACAGAAAGCAAGCCAGTTGAGGAAAAGGATTATTTTTGGGCTGGGCATTGGAATCTCTGTTGGAGGCGTTCTACTCGCTGGAGAATGGGTTTTCACGGTGTTCATGGCGGCTGCTGTATTTATTGGTGCGCGTGAGTATTTTGAGTTGGTTCGGAGTCGTGGAATTGCAGCAGGAATGACACCGCCTCCTCGATATGTGTCACGAGTTTGCTCTGTTATATGTTCTCTCATGCCTATACTCACCTTGTAAGATTATCAAATTGCTATGTTATTCAAGTGTAATTAGAGTCTCCAATGACACATTATAAGATACAAGTGTGGATTGTTTGATGCATCTACATGGTGGTATCTTCAAAGTTTCATATCTTCCTTCGCTTCCAAGCTAATTTTTAAATGCACTGTGTGATGTTTAATGTGGCTGACTATGGTATGTTTACAGGGCCATCTAAGAACCATAATGATCATTTGGTTATCAAGTAAAATACTGTTTGTGTTGCTGTTTTCTATGCTGAATATAAATGTTCGTCAGCTTAGATCTAAACTATGATGCAAAATATAAATTTCCTACATGAACTAATTCCCTTCACCCATTTTTTTTATTCGTTGGAGTGTGTTTACTTTTAATTCTTTGGTTAATATGATGAATGTTTGTTGCTGATTTGTATTTCTTATACATGGTCAGGTATTTTGGTCAAATTGATGTTTCAGTGACATCTGCAGCTTTCGTTGTTGCTATGGCGTTGCTTTTACAGAGAGGAAATCCCCGTTTTTCTCAACTCAGTAGCACCATGTTTGGATTATTTTACTGTGGCTATCTTCCTTGTTTCTGGGTGAAGCTTCGATGTGGTCTAGCTGCTCCAGCCTTAAATACTAGTGAGTTTTCTTTTGCACATTTGATAATTAAAATTTTATGGAGAATTTACTGAAAGAACCAAATTGGCCAAGTTTTTCTGGTTGGAATAAACCAAGCATATTCATTAGTGTGGTATCTATACACTAATTCTACATAAATGTAAAACAGTAAAACATCCTCAACCCATTAAACTATAGTTGTTCTAAACCTATTTACAATGAAGAAAGTCTAATAGTGGTTTAGTCCGTCTTAGAGGTTCTTGTTTAAAGACCTCAAGATATGGTGGGCTGTCCTTTATTCTTCTTCATGCCCAATTCCCTCACATAATTTCTTCGTGACATTTTATTTGTACTTTCATCAAAATGTGAATCCTAAGCACTTTATGTTTGGCAGGATTAGCAGTTGCATGGCCAATTTTTCTTGGTGGCCTGCCTCGGTGGACAGTGGGTCTTGTGGCAACCTTGATTTCTTTCAGCAGCATAATTGCAGCAGATACATTTGCTTTTTTAGGCGGCAAGGTATTTAGGCTTCTAAATTGGTTGCAGGTCCTCTATGTTTCTCTATGATTTTGATATGCCATGAATTATACCTATAAATTGTGGTGTTCTTGTTAACTAAGGCTATAATCTGGAAGAATTTTTCCTTATCAGTTGTGATGTAAATTGCATTAATATTTACGTCTCCAGTTTGCAGCATACAAGGATTTCATTGGCTCTGTTTTTACTATACTTTGTGTTATTGGTTATTCAAGAGCATGGATATGATTTACCATGTAATATCTTTGGGCCAATATTCAGAGACTGTGACATAGAATTTTAACTCTGATGCAGGCCTTTGGTAGGACACAACTTACCAGTATTAGTCCAAAGAAAACATGGGAGGGAACTATTGTAGGCTTGGGTGGTTGTATAGCCACTTCTGTTGCACTGTCAAAAATTTTTTGCTGGCCAAAGTCTTTGACAAGGTACTTTTTCTTCCTCTCTTATAGTAAAATCCGTTTCTCTATGTGCATTTATACGTTGAAGAGTATTAGAGAGCAATTATCTGAAATTCTTAATTTTCCTCTTTCGTATGTGTTCGCATAGCTTCAAATTCAGTGCATTGAGAATGTGCTTTCTATTTGCTGTTTACGGCTTTTATATGAATTTGCATCCAACAACCTTGTATTTTTTTTTCTCCCCTTCCCGGAGTTACTTGCTCTGTCTGACTATATATTCCTGGATGTTTGTCAGTGCAATCATTTTCGGGTTTTTGAACTTTTTTGGGTCAGTTTTTGGTGATCTTACGGAGTCCATGATCAAACGTGATGCGGGTGTCAAAGATTCAGGGTCCTTAATACCTGGACATGGTAATTACCTTTCTTTATTTTTGTGTTATCTGCTCTACATTGGATTACCTTTCCTACCCTTTCTATTGGGTGTGTGTTTGTCTTTCTCTCTCTCATTTTTTTTGGGTAGTTTACATGCCATTTTGAGATTTTACTTTCACCTTATGAGTTATGGACCTCTCTACATTTAGCAACATTGGATAAACTTGGTTTTCAATCCTATGCGTGGATGCAGGTGGTATACTGGACAGAGTTGACAGTTACATTTTCACAGGAGCGCTTGCATACTCCTTTGTGAAAACCTTCCTACCACTTTATGGAGTTTGATATTTATGAGCAATGGCAAGATAAAATACAAATTGGAAAAGCCTGGTTTTCCATGGAGGAAATTTGAAGCGCACAGATATATTAACTAAGAAAGGCTCTTAAAGCTCTTACTCTGAAAGGGAAACTGGCAGCACTGCATTTGCATCACATACCATCATCGTCAAAATATGAAAACGAGGAGGATTCAAATTTGAAGGAATAATTCCTTCCTTAGGTATAGGACCCAAGAACCACTGTAAGTAATTGCTTTCTAAATTTTAATTGACTGAGGAGATATTTTTTAAAAAATAAGTTCTTTTGTCTTTATAAGAAGCTAACTACTTGGCAAAAAATAGTGTAATGCTTCAAAATGCTATGTTAGCTCCGCGGTGGAATTTGATTGGGGACGAGAACATAAACAGTTTACACACGAACTGTATGGAGTTTGTTGGTAATATTCTCTCTAAAGAATTTTGTGAAAAAAAAGATTATCATTGTTTGTTAATTAGCTATGTAATATAAGCCTAATTTTTTCATTTTAACTTTTTTATATTAGATCATGTCGTACCTTGCAATCTCTGACGTTATTAACTCGGTCAACTTCCTCTCGAAAAATGAAAATTTCAAAAATCTCCTGATAAGCTCACTGGGCACTGGATTTCTATTAGATTGTTGCTTGCTATACGAACCAACCCCATCTCTACTCTCATTACACCCCTGTGCTGATGCACGTGCAATCGTTTATTGTTGTGAGAATTTGACTACGGGATGCATTTAGGATCAGTGGATCACTCTTTCTATCACTTTTTTTCGGCCTTATGAAATCTCCAGTATATTAGGCCCAAGAATTTGTGAAAACCCGGACCTTTGGCCCAGAAAACAAATTATGTTTTTCAGTAAATCTGTTTTTGTGTTTTTATTTTTCTAATTAGATAAGTCTAAGTGAGGTGTAACCACTGTGTTAACCTTCGAATATTACCAACGAATTATACATAAAATAGCGGACTGATTGTTACATCAGCTATATAGTTTCCGAAGCTAGTCGAAAGTCTTGAGCACGACTTAGTTTAGTTGTACTGGTATTACTATAAATCTGATGGACCTGCATGGCTTTTAAACGATATAACTTTGTTTCTTACAAGTTTCGATCAAAATGTGGTCCCCTTTATCATTAATAATTATAACACTCTCACCATTACCATTTTTCTATCTTCTCAGAATATTAATAATAATAACAATAATCATCTTGGTGGTTTAGATAACGGCTTCTGACGTCACTTACACTATCCATTTTATATTTTGTATAATATATAGACTAAACTATAATACAACAAAATAAATTAATTGTTGAGTTCATCGATTGGTGGGAAGACCGAAACACTTGTGATGCCTTTTTACTATTTGGTCATGTACACACCCTGCGTTCTCAATGTATCATCATATCCTTCGGCCTAGTCTCTTGTGCTGTTGACCAAGGAAGTCTTTTAATCATTTATTCATTGAAGAAGAGAGGTTCAACATTAATTGTCAACCTTAGCAATTCAGACAAAAAGCCCTTTAAAATCATTACCCAAATTGAAAAAAAGAAAAAAACAACTTATTGAGCTGTATTCAATGGAAATGAGAATTATGATTCTTTTGTCAACTCTTTGTGCCGTCTAAATTATAATAAAATAAAAAAGATGGAAGTCGTATTCCTCCTACTCCTATCTTATAACCGAAAGAAACCATCATAATAATAATTGAAATAAGTTGTCACCAATCATTTCTATCTCGAGGGCTGAGGCCACAATACCACAAGATACATGCCCCATAATGGAGGCCACCTAACCCTTCTTTTATTTTATTTCTTGTGGATTTGTCTCTATGGCTTATTTTCTCAACCTTATATCATGTCTTGAAAAACCCTTCATCGACTCATTACATTATCTGTACACTTAATTAATTACGACAATAATATTAAGGGGTTGTTTATTTTTCTCACTAAATTTAAATATAATTATTCAAATATTTAACAATCATTTATTTTTTAACTCATATTTAATTTTTTTTTTAAATTCTTCTATAATTAAATTAAAAATTTTGACTTTAAGTTTGAATGAACAAATATCTTAATAATTTAATATTTGTATTTTTTTAAGATATCTTTTATTTATTGATTTATTAATAAAATTAAAACTCTAATTAACTATTTTTTAAATATCTATTGTCTATTATGGGTTCCATCTACTTATTTTCTCAATTATATTTATTTTATTATTTAATTATTACAATAAATTTTTATATTTACATAATTATAATTATATTATAATATGACTTATTATTTTCTTTAATTTTTATTGATCTTTATATTATCGATTAAAATTTTATATTTTAAAAAATCATATATCAAACAAATAAATAATATACATATTAATATAATTTTTTATTTTATTTATTATTGTACTAATAAAATCAAATTTATTATAAATATAAATATATTATTAAAAATAGTATATATGTCGCAATATTAATTTTTAAACTTTTTATTTTATCAAAACAAATAACTGAACACTTATTTTCAGATATTTTAAAATAAAAAAATAAACATATCATTTAGATTTAAATTTTAAATATATTAGAGTTTAGATAAAAATACTAAAAAAGAAAAAATAAATAAAACAGCTATGTGTTTTTATTATATGATTCTATTAAGACTCATGTACGTCTCTTGCATACGTATGATATTGTTTTCAACACATGGCAAATTGGCAATAGAATAAATATACATGTTGCCAACCTAGTTAAATTATACGTGTGTGTTTCTTCTTCTTTTTTTATTCCTCGCTAGTTTATTATTACTTTTTCTGTTAATTTTGTTTTTTTTAATACTTAGGACCCATTATAGATATTGAAATATTAATTTGTATTCCTTCGTTGAGAAGGAAAGGGAAAGAAAAATCAGTCTGAAAATGCATGGATTGCATGCAGGGTCGGGGATGGGTTGATATATATATGTATATCCAAGAAGGCAAAGAGAAGAAGTTATAGTAACCATAAAAATAAAAGGAAAACATGAAAGAGACACATGAGAAGTAAATGTTGGGTTGACCTTCATGAGATTATGAGATCGATAGAGAATAGATAAGTACTGAAGAAGATGGGGATAAAAAGAAGCAAAGAGTCTACTGTGGATATATGTGGAGGGTGGCCAAGCCACCTCATCGATGCAAATTAATCACTGTGGAGCCAGACTTCCACTTCCACCCAAATATAGTAGAGAATGAAAGAGAAAGAGTCTTGAGAATGAAGGGAAAGGAGAAGACCAATCAAAATTTTGTTTTAAGTTATTGGAGGACCTACCAAAAAATTGGCTTTTGACAGCCATGAGTGCTTACTTTTTGTGTTTTTGGTATAACTAATAAAAAAGAAAACATATGTGTGGGATACAAAGAATGCGTTGTTTTTAAGCTGACTAACAAATAATAATAATAATGATAAAAACAATGGAGAAAGAAAAAAGAAAAAATCGAATACAATGACGGAAACTTGAAGAGAAGTTGGAAGAAGAAGAAGAAGAAGAAGAAGAAGAAGAAGAAGAAGAAGAAGAAGAAGAAGATATGGTGGGCAAGCATCTATAAAAGTGTAGAGAGAGAGAGAGAGAGACATTAAAGATTGTCTAACGAAAGAAAAGTAACATTAAATTTATTTTAAAAAAAAAAAACGAAGCTAACCTTTTTCGATCAACACGCACACCCATGTGTGTCATCTTCCGCCACCGCCACCATCACCACCTTTTGCTTTTCTTTCCATTACTTTCCTTACCCATTTGCCTTGGATTCTCACTTAATTGGTTTTTGGCTTTTCTCTTACATTTTCCATTTTGTTTTTCCACTGTAATTTAATTTCTTGTAAAGATCTCGTATCCTTTGAATACTAAATCATGGGTCTACTTCTCTATATGTATATGTATATATAAGCATATGCCCATGCGAGGTTAAAGATTGCAATCATTGTATCAATTAATCACCCTAAAAAATGGATGAACAGCCTTTAATTTGCAATCATTAATTGTGCTATTATTTTATCTAAGTTTAGGAGATGAATAATCTTGTTACTGCAATCCAAGAAGAATTTTCCTAAAGAAATTGTTTATCAACATGCATGCATGATTTTCTATATTCTTCAACAAATGAAAGGGACCCGTATCTGAATAATTTGCTTTTTGTTGGCTATGAGACTACTGTGGATGCATGCACGGAAAATGGCCGTTCGATTAAGGTTCACAGTTAGTAAGCGACCCACTTACACTTGGCATGTATGTATATGCATATATATATAGAGAGAGAGAGAGAGAGAGAGAGAGAGAGCTCTTTGAAGAAGACAAAAGCTGGCAAATTAAATGTCGTAACATGTCTCGAGGCTTTAGCATATCTTTGTTCTTTAAAATCTATTATAAGTGAATCCCTCACTCCTAGGAGAGGCTTCCTCAAGACAAAAGGTGCTTACCTCAATTCCTTAACGAAAAGTTGTTTATCATTATACTTTTCAATGGAACTCTGATTTTCTTTCTCTCTCTTTCTTTTCTTTTTATTTTTTTATTTTTTTGTGTTTGGTTTTTGGGTGGGGGAAGGGCTTTGGAGCTTCAAAGAAAAAATAAAGTGTGCTACTTTTTTGGGTTTCCATATCTAGCTAGAAGATGCTCCAACGGCGATATATTTCTCTTTCTTTTTTCTCTCTTTCTCGTAGAATCTGCTTTCAACTGTTGAAGGTGACTAAAGGGAACATTAATGGCAGGTCCATATCCATGCGAGCTTTGAATTTTCGTTATGTGAAAATGATCATCATGTAAAGCTTCTTTTTCATACATTCGCTTCTCTTCTTTCACTTTCTTCTCTCACATTTCTTTATATACGCAAATCGAAGCATGCAAGAACCTCAAATCAATCAATCAATCATTCATTCCACGGGCATACAATTTCATTAATGAAAAATCAAGGAGAAGTTAGAAAATTAGTAATAACATTCTTTTTTTCGTTGTTGTTGAATCTTTGGTCCATGCAATAAATAACACTTTTTAATTTTATTTGCTCTATCAAAGAAAGCTATTCAGCCTAAAAGCCTTAGCTTATTATGTGGGGTTGCTCAACTTTGTGGAGCGCAAGGGTTACAGCTCTTCCCTTCTTTTCTTTTTTTTTAAATCCATAAATATATATATTATTTATATATGAATAAAATAAGGAAACTCTCTTTTGTTTTGTTCCCTCCCTTCCCATGGAATAATTAATCGCGTGTTACACCATTAATATTAATTCTATTTTGTAACTCATCCAATTCCAATTCTCACCATACAATTACAAATTTTTAAGTTTTATAACTTTTTTACTTGTTGATCGACAGTAAACCTATTTCTCTAAGTTATCTCAAACAAACAAACCAAATAAATGCTAGGTTTAATAACCAAAATTAAAAAATTTAAATAACAATATTCCTCTGATAATATATATAAAATCAAAATTTTTTAAAATAAATAATTATAAGGGAAGTCGGACGAGAAGTCCTATGTAAAATTTTTTAAATCGTGCTATTTTATAAAATTTTATTGATTAAATCAACCATCGTTTGATTAGTTATTAAGATCAAGAAACCACGGACTGTAAACATTTGATATAACCCAGTTTCAGATGGATGGATCAGATCAGAATGTGATTGTCCAAAAACCAGCACGATAAGATCGGACGGTCATGATCAGCTGAATCACATGATTACGACATTTTTTTTATTTTTACTCTGATTGATTAAGACATATAAAAATGACAGCAAATTTCTGTACCTAATTGGAAAGAAGGCCACATCGACGGTTCATTTGTGTCCGTAGATTTTTAAATTCATGCATCATCAGAGACGTACACGTGGAAAGGCCGTGCAATAGTGACAAATCGAATAGTGCGTGGAACCCACAATGAAGTTTGCTTTCTCAAGAGGAGAGCAGAGAAGCGGAAAGGAGAGAGATGCGAATAGATGATCCAATGGTCATTTTCAATCTGAGTGCCCCCAACAACGCAACACTAGAGACAAATCTCTGGGTTTTGGTAAACTGCATTGCTTAATGCTTAGTGGAAGGGAAGGAAGTCCTTTCCCTATTGCAAGTTTCTAATAGTGAAAATCTGTGGGACCCTTAATATTACTGGTCCACTCAGTGCGCCCCACGTGTCCTTTCCATTTTTCCAAATAGTAAAATTTAGGACAACCGAGCGTCTGCATATGTATATGGGTTATGTACCGCTACATGTGAAAGTATGGTACACCTCTCGACATTTCCTCTCCAACTCTTTTTGTTACCATTTTCCGATTCTTCGAATTTTATTTGTTTTTTCTTAAATCCGGGATAAAACATTACACCGTATTCCGGTGATGTACACGACACCGTTTCCCGTTGTGCAAGGAATTTCCTTAATTTGGCCGAGGCCGACCAATTACTAATTAGTTTAGACATTCCACGAAAATTAATTGTAATTATCTCTTTGGATGATATTTAATAGGACTGTTTTTTTCTTTTTTTGGTGCGTCAACATTGAATTGATATTGAACAACTTGCTCCATTAACAAATACAATAATACCACCCATTTAGATAATAAAATAATAACAATAATACTAATAATGACAACAACAATAAGGCAGTCTGTCGAGCAATTAGTGTATTCAATGTCCATGAAGCCAACTTAATCAACTCTCTTAATCCTTATTTTATTATTACTGACGATATAGAACATTATTTCAAATAAAGATAAAGCTCTGTCTCACAAGCAACATGGGACATGGCCTTTTGTGTATTATAAGTGTGTTTGAAAAAAAAAAAGAAGTATTGATATTTGTTAGGCGCTGAAAAAGAAAAGACTTTAAACAAATGATGCAGGGGTCCAATGGTACATGAGCCATGTGATTTCATTAGGAAGCAGGGGAGCCATTAATTAATTAATTAATTAAACGGCAAATTCAATGTATAACACTGCAAAGTGTTGGCATGGGTTGGAATGGAAATTAATTATCATTACAAAAGAAAATTAATTAATACAACTAGATTTAATTTATCTATTTGCATAAAAATGTAATGGAAAATTGGGAGAAAATATAATAAGCATGGGTGGGAAATTGGGAATGGGAGTCTTAGAATTGAGAGAATTCGGCCAGCTAAACATCCTATCATAGAGACCTTCAAAATCAAATGGGTATTACTCATACTTGTGTGGAACTCGATGGGCCTAAAAAATGGTGTCTTTTGAAGCAAATGCATGTTTTGTTGTTCTTTGAAACTTGTTACTGCATTTGAAATATAACAGAGGATGTGATTATGCAGCATTATGTGTGCGTGTGTGTGTCTATATATATATATATATATATATATATACAGAGAGAGAGAGAGAGAGAGAGAGAGAGAGAGAGAGAGAGAGAGAGAGAGAACTTGAGATTGACAAACTGAAACTAAAAAGAGGAAATCAATTGAAATTGCATACCAATCCAATTTGGTATCGATGGATTCTTAAACCAAGGATACTTTGCTTCTGAAAGGATTAAATTCTTCTGTGTTCAATATCTTGTTTTGTTGTCAAGTTACAACAAATGACTAGCAATTGAAACATGGAAAGGAGAAGACATAACCAAGTTAAGAAACAGAGATGATAAGTAAGAATGTACAAGGCCATGCATAATCCAGTTACTAAAATGTTTTGGTTTCTTGATTGGAAACAATTAAACCTAAAGTACAAGACAATTAGCATAAGAGATCCACAGACAACGAAATTCAAAATGATCATAATTTAAACTAAAGCAGTCATGAGGCGAGGCACCTTTGCAGCCAAAATATCAATTGGTATACCCCCCAATTCATCCAACTGCTCCTCCTTAGCACATCCAAGCTGTAGCCGAGATGAGCTCTTTCCGCTGCCAGCACAAAACAAGCGCAGATTGTCTCTTCTCGACATGGAAACCCCTTACTGGAGTCCGCTGCACCAAACAATCAGCTTGCGACTCCGTAAAGTTGCTAAAATTCAATGGAGCAAACCCTGATTGCATAAACAGACTCTTCCAAGGAGGCAATCTTTCAGGCGTACGGTGGCGCCCCAATACAATTTTTTCAATACAAGGATAAATCAATAACCTCTCAATCTTTTGCAGGGCATCCAAATTCACATTCACAGCATCAAGTGATTCGAGCAGGCCTGAGTAAGATTGAAGGGCATGAATTATATGGTGGGGAAATGGAACGTCTGTTCGATCACATCCTCTATCCAAAGAAACAACGATCTTAGGTGAAAGTTGCTTTACAAAGCGAAGCACCAAAGGCAGAGTTGATGGGTAATTGGAAAAAGTCCCAATTGGGAGATTCACAGCAATTACTTCATTTTCCAATCGAAGAGGTAGTGGCCAAGAAGCAGAATTCAAACATTCAAGGCCTAATATTTCAAACTCAAATGGCATATTTATTTCACTAGCAAAATGTTTAAGATTTTCTTGAGTGAAACCCATCTCAAGTTCATCATGTGTGGAAGGAGAAGCAAATGCAGTGATTTTAAGTGATGGCGTACCCTCACTTCGCAAAACAAGCTCTTGCATTAGAGAAGCCCACTGTCCACCATATCCAATATCAAAATCAATAATGTGGATTCGACTGCATCCTTCAAAGGCTTCAAGAAGTGCTTGGTTGCAAGTGAAATTAGCAAATTGAAGAATTGGGGAGATTTCGGAGAAGGATTTATAAGCACTAATCTTGAAAATGATATTATAGGTGGACAAAGTAGAAGTACTATTAGTCGAGTTCATGTGGAGAAGTGATTGCAAGGCCTCTTTAAAATAAAAAGCAGCCCTTTGAAAAGGCTTACCAATTGGTGAGGAGAGCTGGTGATTGAGCCGCGCCAATATCCCTTGCGCGAGTACAGGATTACCCGTTTCGATCAGCTCTGCGGCCTTGAAAACCTGGTCAATTATTGCCTGCTGAAGCTGCTGGTTTGCCAATTCATCGTTCACCATCTTTTGCTTCGTAGTTGATGCTGCAACTCCCATTGTTTGCCTCTGTTGAAGCATTTGAAGTTGCTGTTGCTGCTGTCGCCTATGAAATAGCTCTTGTTGCCCCGAATCTGAAAACGGAACCTTTGGGGCCTGATTATTGGGTCCAAGATTAAGGCGCTTTGGTGGTGGTGGAGACAAAAGCGGATGCTCTTGCAATTGAGTATATGAGAGTGGCAAGAATAAAGCTGGATTCTGAGTATACTGAGCTTGACTCTGGTTGATTATCAGCTGAGGGTTGAATATCTGCGGCTTCTCATCTAAGGCATCAATTGGTTGTTGTAGCTGCTGCGGTTGAAATACGCTTGGGGCAAGCGAAACGGGCAAAAGATTGGTAGCTGATGATGAAAAAATGTGACTTTGGTTCGAAATAGAACTCAGCTTTGCGTTGTTGCCAGCTGCAGGTAAATCAGCAGCATTTAAAGAAGGGTCAATAGTATTGTTGCTCACCAAATTGTTGATGTCAAAACCAAAACTACCTTGATCCACTATCCCAAAACCTGCATTAAATTCCATATCTTGATGGGAAACACTTCCAGGTTGCAAAATCTTGTTTAATCCCATAGATGGGTCGTCAATATCACCCATAATTAGCCTTAAAATTGACTGTTCTTGACTAGGGGAACCAGACAAGACACTCTCCCAATCTTCCATTCCCAACCCACATTTTTCTGTGGTGATGTCTACTGATGGATTGCCGGAGACATTAACTGCCGCCACACCGGTGGTGTCGGTGGAGGCACCCCCTCCACCACCGCCGTTGTTGCCGCCGCTGCCCAGGGAGGAAGACAGTGTTGAGGAAGACGTGGGTGGACTTGGACTTCTTCTATTATCAAGCACAGATGTGGGTTCAGTACTGCCCACATAGCAACAACCTTCTTTCCTGCGGTTGTTGTTGAGCAGCCAGTTTTCTTCTTGTTTCTGCTGCTGCTGCTGATGTTGCTGTTGTTGTGAAAGTAGTGAATCTGAAGAAGATGAAGAAGAAGAGATTCCTAACGCCCCCTTCCCTTGAAATTCCTCAAAGGCTAAGGGCATGGCCTTCATCTAAGACAATCAAGAACAAATTTACCCCCAAACCCAAAATCCCAAAACTCTCCAGTTTCCAAAATCAAATATTACCACCAACTAAAAGAGAGGATGAGTTAGTTTGAATATTACAAGTAAGAGGTTGAAGAAGAGACAAAAACGAACCCAAATCAAATCAAATTTTGAAGAAAAGACATGCACTTTCTTTATAAATACATGCACAACTCAACAAACTCAAGCTTCTCTGACTCTCTCGTTTGCTAGATGAACTCTAATTCTTGTGTAATACCTCAGACAAACTCATAACATCATTTTTTGGGTACAATCTTTTTCTTCTGCTTATGTGGGTATGCGGGTAAGGTCTGGTGCATGAGGTTTTGCTTTCTCTTCTTTCTCTCTTCTCTTCTCTTCTCCTTTGGTTTTTGTACTACTCTTGTCTTCCTTCTGTCTTCTGCTATGGATGCGTGCAACATATAAAAGTGGTAAAGTGCCCTTCGTTCTCTCTCTCTCTCTCTCTCTCTATTTTTATTTTTATTTTTTTTATTTTTTTATTTTTTTATGTGGCTTTTGTCTGTTGACGTAGCTATCTCTGTTAGGGTTTCTCTCACCCAAATCACTCTCGCGCGCAATATCCAGCGCGTAAAATCGACCTCATAAAAAAATAATATAAACGAACTTAATTTGCAATTTAATTATAATTTCAAATATATTCTTATAAATTTTTTATTTATTTTATATTAAAAAATTATGAATAAAAAATAAATATACCCTTCAAATAATCTTTTCAAATTTCATATTGTAAAGGAAAAACATTACTCTACTTGTTCTAATCTTCTCTTCTAGAGAATTGATGGACGATGTTCACGCGCATGAAAGGAGAGTGAAGTGATCATTCTGAAAGCTTTTGTTTATATTGTTTTCATTTACACAGACCAATGATACAGAGAATAAGGTTAACTGGTTCAGATGATTTTTTTTTGTAATTTACGTCCATTCCTAAAATACCCTTTACTTGTTAGATTGAAGACTCGACAAAAATAGGTAAAATTGTGGGTGTTGAAGTAATTACAATGAAACATCTTCTGATGGCCAGGTTTTCGAAACTGAATCTGACGGCACGAGATAATGGGTAGGGCTTTTAGTTTTAGGGGTTGTATAAATATCGAGACATTTTTTGACGGTTGTGATATTTTTCCTCCAACGTAAATGCGTGGCTGCGATCGAGGGCTTTCGTTTGCCCGACAAGAGTCTATGAAAGTTATTTCCTATTGGTAATTATACAAAAACCATTCTAATACGAGAAAATAGTTTTTGATTTTTAAAATTTAATAAATCTAAAAAAAATTGAATTAAAATTGTGTTTTTATTTGTAGAATTTAAATTGATAACAAAATATTATCAAAGACGATGATAGTATTGTGATTAACTTATAAGCATAGTCATCAAGTTACATCAGAGGGTGTAGATCAATCAATCAAGCTATTGAGTATTAAATAAAAGAGCTGAAAGAGAAAAGAATATGAAATTGAGGGAGAGAGATTGATGGATTAGTGCTTGCGCACATAAGACAGGGGAAGCCCTTAAGAACTCGAAAAGTTGTACTTGGAAATAAAAAATGCGAACAGTGGTAGCATGCATGATGAAAACAAAAATCCATTTAATTCTCGGATTAATTAGTAACTAATAATAAATAATGAAAAGCAAGCCAACAAAGTGAGAACGCATTGAATTTTGATCATATAAATCTATCGACAAGCTAATCAACAAACGTACAGGTGGCTTGCATTGTTCATTTACATTTATGACCTTGTTGGTAAGAAAAAGCTTAGTAACACAACTACCAATTTTGCTTTGGGAGACTTCAAATGAAATTTGGCTTTAGACCGCCTAATTGTACCACTGTTTTGTTATCTGGGTCATACTGATATCAATTTAATTGTACAAAATTATTTAGATACAAATGATTGTACTATATTATTACATCACGGGTTATTAAATACAAACAAATATAATTATTTGTAATTGTTAAAAATTCTAAGTTAATATATATTGGTTAATTAATAAATAGAAAATTCATAAAGTCTCTGGACAAATATGGTCATAAAAGGAATATGACACGACTTTAAATTAACATGTAATTGTTGTACCACTGGAAGCAAGAAGAAAGGCATAACAATTGCCCCACCAGAGAGATTTACACAAGGATTTAATTTAAAGACTAGCGGTGTTACTATTTCTTTCAAAGTAGCTTTCAATTTTCTATGTTTTGTCGTAGAAACTCTCGAGGCAAGATGGGTTTTGAGTCTAAATATGTCAAGGGTCATTCCCTTTTCCCTCCAACCTAACATGTATTTCTAAGACTGGATATAGTGAAAACAGACAAAATGTAAGACAAAAAAACAGAAGGAGAAAAGGGGTATTAATGGGAAAAAAGAGGTGGGTAGTTTAGATGTCTAGACAAGATTGAAATTTTGGTTATAAATTAATGTGGGAGGAAAGAGGGGACAAGCTTAGGCTTGCTACGAGTATGAATTGTTTAGGAAAACCACGATTTGGACAAGTCACTGGGAAAAGGCTTTTAATTTATGACCTCCCTTCCTCCTTCCCATGTGAAGCCTAAACAAGTTTTCTTCTATTCTCTCTCATATGAAGTGTAAAGTGATCCAAATCAAATTCACTTTACTTGCCTCTCTTCACTTTTCTATTCAAATTTTCAAAGTTTTATAATCCCTCTCTTTTGTTCTTTCTATTGTTTTTGTGATTATTTATTGGCTGCCTAAAAGGATTGGTGATCACAAGTTCTTTTCTCTCTTCTCAAGACACCCCACGCCTCAACCTCAAGCAAGAAAACAACACAAACAGCCACAAAATTTGGCTACTCTACAAAACCAAATCGATTAAATCTATAAAGGGTATGTACATTTTGCAACCCAAATCAATATCATTTTCCTTTGATGTTCTTTATTTTTAAAAATTCCCTCCTACAGTATTAGCCTTCTTACCTCGACTTTAAGATTTATATAAATTTAAAAGAATGAATTTAATTTCCATATTGAATTGTAATTAAATTCGACCTCAAATAGTTTTTAATCGATTAAAAAAAACTTATGAAAGAATAACAGTGTATAAGAAAACCCAACTTCTACCTCTAATCCAGTTTTTAATAAACTTAATTAAAGCAGAAGAATAATAATATATAAAAAAGAATTAATCATAACTATTCACAATCATTCCCCGTGACACGTACATAAAAACTTAATTGTTCTTGCTTTTGTTTTATTGGGGTGACAAACAAGTCATTATTTGTTTATTTTAAAACCCAAAAATGAACTATAATGGCATTGGACCACATGGAACATGTAAGAAAATAGATAGATCAGGGCCACTTGGGCCGCCTATGTGACTCATCGGCCGCCAATTTGAGATCGCGGATCGTTCGGTTGTATCTACTCCACACCAAAAAATAAAGAGGAAAAAAAATTTATTGCCCATCAAAATTAACTTAATGCAAATACAATCATTCCTTCAGTATATATTATATTTCTATGTTCGGTGTTCATTGTCTCCAAATTTTTGTAATCTGTCTTTTGGTTTTTGGATTGAGTACTTGAATTTGATAAACTATTTATTTATTTTGTCGTTTTTAGTTGAAACTGAATCGAATGCATGAATTTAATAGGATTTTTTTCTAATCGAATGCACTTTAATATGGATTTGGGCCTCAGAATATAGTCCAATGGACCCGTCTTAACCACAAAACACGGTTACTATTTGCCCCAGCTAAGCTCATTTCCACCCATTCTTCATGGGCTGGAAGTCAAAATTATAACGGGCTCTAGCCCAAAACCTTTTCTATCGGTTAATTTAAAAACTACCGGTGTGTTTGACTTTCAATTATGATATCAAATACTATAATATAAAAAGGTGTATCATATAATATTTGATACCGCTTGAAGAGAAATACTTTTATTCGGTACCCATGAAACAATTATTTATATTGACTGAAGCGGCAAGGTTTCTCTGGTCACTGAAGTTCTTGAGCACCAAGCAAATCCGAGTAGCAGAATAACTAGACCGGTTTACATACAATATTTAAAAATAAAATATTTATTTAGCAGTATTTTTTAATAATTAAATTATGTAAATAACATAATAAATTATTTAAAGAGTTATAATTATTCAATTAAACCTTCTTTGCATCATTTACACGTCAGGTGAACTAAATTTTTAAAAAATTAGGGTTGATCCAATTGTGATCCAGCAACTGCAAGACAGAGCAGCTATATATCAGAGCTCTCAATTTCCCTTCTCCCTAATTCATTCATTCATTCTTGTAAGTCGTTCATCAAAATTGAGTTTAGGATCGAATTTTCTTTTCAAGTTTCTTGAATTCGATTTATCGCTTTGTTATTTTCTCAGCCACCTACCAAAGTGCCTGGTAATAATCGACTGAATATCTTTGCCTTTTTTCTCCTTTCGAATTCAGTATCATTATTGATTCAGGTTAGTTGATGTTCTTTAATTAGTTTAGATATGTTCGAATTTCATTAGTTTTTCTTAATTTTTTTATGTCGCTTGCAGTTTTTGCTATCGTTGACATTTTTATTCTAAGCGTTAACAGTTTTGTTCTTGTTCTGCAGTGTAATTAACGAAAATGACTAAAAGCAGCTTCAAGATTGAGCATGAATTTGGTACGTTTTCTAGAATTACACGCCTAAAATCAGAGTACAGTCCATATATACCAGTTAAAATTTTCGTTGGCGAGAACCATTCATGTTTGCTCAGTTGTACAAGTTTTCGTTGTCTTATGTTTGCAGAAAAAAGGCGTGCCGAGGCTGGAAGAATTAGGGATAAATATCCAGATAGAATTCCTGTGAGAATTTTTTACCTTTATTTATTATTTATTTCTTTTTGGTGCTAATCATTATTTAATTTCGATTTTGTATCATATATTTGTTGGTTGTAATTAACTTAGCTATTCAGACAATTTTTAACACCCCTTGTTTTAGGTTTAAGCGGTAGATGGACTGATTTCATTGCTTAATCTCATAACAGAACCATTGTGCATTTAATGTCTTCTTCTGACCAGCTTGTGACTTCTTGAACTTCTTTTAGCATCTGGTGTAACTAATACTCTCCTGCATAGTATGATTACACAATTTATTATCACTTTTTTCTTTTCTTTATGTAATGCCGAGAGGGGTTTCATAATAACAATAAAGCTATCCATGATTAATAGAAAATTTACATTGTTTATAACATTGACATTTGATATGTATTTGGATACTTACTCAAGGACTAAAATCATTGGTTTAGTTGTTTGCTTGTCCCCCAAGCTTGTAGTGTGTGATTAGTGTGGGCAGATTATTCTGCCTTAGGATGAGGCTGGATTTCTGAAATGTGATTCTATTATCTTATTTGCCGTTTTGTGTTTCTTTCATCCAGTCACATGCTTGTTAGCTGACTTTTCTGTTGAAGGGAGTGAAGTTACTAGTAATATTAGTCTGCTATTTCTTCTGTTTGAATTTAAAAGGAACCAGAGGAAAGAAGGATACTATTTTCCCATTTATGGATTTTTTTTTTCTTTATCTTCTTTTAATTTGTATACGGTCGGGTTTACTTGGCTGGTGAATGTAATTTAGGGTAGAACTTAATTTGGATGTGGCCTGACAGAAGAATGGGTTTTTGATCTTCAACTTTTACATCAGAGTCCAGAGATATCTTTTCCTTTTGCATTGTGGCTGGAATTTGATCAATTGAGAATTATATTTCTTGCCTGCCTATTGCAGAAGCTCTGTATTTTTTATGCATGATACAAGTGCCTGTCATCAATGGTTAACTTTGTGGCATCCGATCTTACTTCTATAGGTGATCGTGGAAAAGGCGGAGAGAAGTGATATTCCTAACATTGACAAGAAAAAGTAAGTACCAATTTTGTGTTGGAAAAGGTTTTCTTTGAGTTACCCTGTAGATCTACTCTTCTTTGTTCTTAATAGTAAAAGCTTGTCAAGATCCTCATACTCATCATCAATGTCATTGCCCTATGTTGTTATGTTATTTAGAAGTTGACAGCTCGAAGTCCTTTCACGAGGCTGTCCATTTTGAGGGCCAATTAATTTTCTGATTGGAAGATTTAACCACTATGGCTAATCCATCTTTTGGTCTATATATTTGAAAGTAGTCATAAATTTATGCATGGACATTGTTACAATTTTGCAGATATTTAGTCCCGGCTGACTTAACAGTTGGTCAGTTGGTCTATGTGATCCGGAAGAGAATTAAACTGAGTGCAGAAAAGGCAATTTTCATATTTGTGGACAATGTCCTCCCTCCTACAGGTACCATGTCTCAAAATTCATGCCCTCCTGTTTTTCTGGTTGTTCATCCTGCAAGTAAAATTTTGGAAAAATAATGTCAGAAAGTCATGGAAATTGAAAAAATTGTTGATAGCTGTTGAGATAATAGAGGTATTTAAGTACTTGAATTTCTGCAGGAGCAATAATGTCTACCATTTATGATGAGAAGAAGGATGAAGATGGATTTCTCTATGTTACCTACAGCGGAGAAAACACATTTGGGTAGGGTGGTGCTCTACTGGAACAAGTTCTTTTCTTTTACCTGTGTTTTCCTTTGTTATCTACTCATTTGAATTTTATTCCTGCATTTCTTTGATGTTTCTGGCCTGGCCATGTGCTGGTTAGATTCCCTTTCCTTTCTTTGCATGTATGTTAATATTTATGTATATAGTTGGTCTAAAAACTATGTGATATCAGACTTATGAATAACTAAAATTTCAACGAAGAGAGATAATTTCCCCTCAACTGCTTTTTTCCTTTTTTTGGGATTTGGAATTGGTCTGGTTTTCTATTTATTATTTTTATTTCAGAGAAGTGACTTTTAAATTAACAAACATATTAACGAACTGGTCCAGGGGCAGAAGTTTATTTTACTAGCAATACAATAATAATCCCTAATAATCCCGTTCCTGAAGGCTGAAGCCTATAGCTTTTTGGGTGTAGCAAGCTGGAAACGACTTGTCGTTTACTGTAGAATATTCGGCGTGAAACCCGGATAACGTTATATTGGCAAATCTTTGGGCTTGAAAATTATTTCATTAATCAAAAATGCATATTAAGGTGGATTTTTAATTTTTTGAAATATTGTATATTACAAATCTATTAGTATTTAATTAAATATTTATTAATATATACAACCAGAAATTTATTGAAACTTTATTGAAAAGATGACTTGTAATTAGAGCACCCAGGTTTAGGGAGGTTACCTTCGAAAGTGAATGAATTGCTGCCCAGTATTACTAAAGAATGCATGTTAAGATGGATTTTAAACTGCGTAAAATAGCTTAAAGGAATCTGCTTAAGTCATAAGACAGGATAGTATTGGCCCCTGGCCCCGAAAATCCTTAACAGCGCCTAATTTTAATGGGTCTATCTCTGGACTGGACTAAGAACGGAAAATCTATAAATAATTCTCAGCCCAATAAGTTTTTACATATTGACCCAACTCAAACAGAAACATACTTTACGGTTTGAAGGTCAGATAATTTCAAACATTAATTTCAAGTAAATATGCTTCGCCATTATGCATTAAAATTGACAAATACTGATATTATTGTCCCCTTCTAAAATTTTTATAAATAATTTATGTTACTAAAATAAACTATAAATTAAACAAGTTCTCATAGCATGTCAATAATTTTAGCTTTTTTTTTTTAAATATGCTTGGCTAATTGGTAATAGGCAAATTGTAAATTGTAAATTGAATTTAAAATTTAAAAAATAAAAAATTATGGTGAGTAAAAACTTACTAATGAGTTATATATATATATATATAATAAATATGATGTAATTCTAGTATATTTTAATTAATATTGAAATTATAAGTAAAAAAAAAGGTTTTAAAAGGGACATGAAGGGGTTTGCAAGATCATTATTTGACAAATATAATCATAGTTATTATAAACTTTTGCATAAATTAAATAGAAAAAGAATTATACATTAAAAAAATTTCAATGTTTGACAAGACCTACGATAATAAGAAAAAAAATGTATATTTTATGTCATTTAAATTAACTCAAATAATATTTGACATTCTTGTACAGAAATAATTTTATGCGGCAAGTCAGTTTTTTCGTTTGTATGAAATAAAGCTGACGTGACGTGGCACAATCTAATTGGTCATGGAAGTTCTTGAGTAACAAGCAAACCGGACAAGAACCAACAACTTGAATAAATGCGAAGACGTAGACTATCTTTTTCTACCTGTTGTTCGGAGACAGCCATTGACTTGGCTGGTGTACATTGTACAATAAGTATATATTTTTTCAATAATTAAATCATAAAATAACATAAAATTATAATAAGAAAAATTGACATATACCCTTAAAGTATAAAAAATTGACATATACACTCTTAAGGTTTGAAAACAACAAATATCTTCTTGATTTTATTAATAAACGACACTTATTTAATATTAATTAATTAGTTATTCATCGATTAATTTATTATATTTAAATAAAAAATATATTATATTATTATTATTTTATAAACATTTAAAGATACAAGTGATAATAAATTAACCGATGAACAACCAGTCAACTAATACTAGAAGAATAAATATTATTTATTAATAAAATTAGGAGATATTTATCATTTTCAAACTTTCAGAAGAGGATCTGTATTTTTCTCATAATTCAGGGGTGTATCTCAATTTCCCTTATAATAAACCTTGATTATATCATTTGACACGTCACGTGAACTAATTTTAAAAAATAGGTTTATCCAATTTATTATCCGCAACTGCAAGACAAGGCTATATATCAGAGCTCTCAATTCTCTTCTCCTAATTCAATCACTCTTGTAAGTCGTTCTTTAAATTGATTTTTGAATCGAATTTCTCTCTTTCCAGCTCCTGAATTTGAATTATCGCTTCCTTATTTTTTCAGCCACCGATCAGAACGTTTGGTAATTGACCGAATATCTTTGCCCTTTTGTTTTTCTCTTTCAAATTTAGTATTATTGTTGATTTAGGTTAATTGATGTTCTTTAATTAGTTTAGATGAGTTCTAATTTGATTATTTTCCATAATTTTTCACTCCGATCGCAGTTTTTTGCTGTCGTTGATCTTTTTTTTTAAACGTTAAAGGTTTTGTTCGCAGCGTAATTACCGAGAATGACTAAAAGCAGCTTCAAGATTGAGCATGAATTTGGTATGTTTTATTGAATTACATTACCTTAAATCAGATTATAATTTGTGTACACCTCTTCAATATTTTATTTTGGCATAATTATCTTCTTTGTTTTTTTTTTTGCGGTGGTATAACTCTTTGTTGTCTCATGTTTGCAGAAAAAAGACGTGCTGAGGCTGAAAGAATTAGGGAGAAATACCCAGATAGAATTCCTGTGAGAATTTAACTTTAGCTTTAATTTTTGTCTTAATTTTTATTTTGATTGATCTTGTGATTATGTTTTTGTTGGTTGCTGTAATTAAGTTGCTATTCAACGATATTTAGCCACTGTCTGTGTCGCTTAGGTTTAAGCAGTAGATTGACTAATGCACTGACTTTGAATATTGTTTCTTGATTGCTTAATCTGCATCATAGTAAGCATTGTCCTTTCAACGTCATCTCTAGACTTGCTCTTGTCTTAACTGTTTTTTAGCATCTGATCTGATATTGTCCGGTGCAGCGTGATTACACTATCTTTTTAATTATTTGCTATACAATTCTGAGATGGGATTATTAATCTCTACTCTCTATAGTTCTAAAGTCAGATTGTAATTATTGTATGATCCATCTTACTTCACACATAAGCTATAGAAGTTATTTGCTTCTTATACCATCTAATGGCTTATGTTCATTATGCACAAGTAATGGTTGATAGAAATTCCACGCAATGCTGTTTATAATTTTGAGATTTGATAAGTCTTATGATTCTGGTTCAATATATGAAACTATTGGATGAAATATTCCAGACATCTGCCGGACATTTCTTGGTCTAGAATAGTATGATCTCCATAGAGAATACTCTAGCAGCCAGTTAGTTAGTTGTTTGCTTGTTTCATCTGTGCTTGACCCACGAGTATGTTGTATGTGATTGTGGGCTGATCTTTCTAAGGTGATGGGATTCCTGGAACGCACTTGTATACTAATATCTGCTGTTTTGTGATTCTTTCATTTAATCACTTGTTTGTCAGCCGACTTTTCTGTTGAAGGAGGGATATTATTATGCTATTTGTTAGCTTCTTAACTTCTGCTTGGATTTGGAAAATACCAGAGGAAGGAAAGATACATTTAGAATAGCTAAGACAGATATACGTATTTATGGAATTGTTTGAAGTTTTCTCAATTCTTGTATTTTGTATACAGTTGGTTTGCTTGAGTGATGCATGTAGCTTAGTATAGAATTTAACTTGGAAGTGGCCTGACATATCAATATGTTTTCTGATCTTCACCCTTTGAGTTAGATTCCAAAGCAGTCTTTTCTTTTTGCACTGTGGATGAGATTTGATCAATGAGAATTAAAAAATTCCACCCCTCATCCAAAAATAAAAAGAATATTTGTTGTGATTAAATATTTGTTTAACGAAAACCCTATGAATTTTGATCACTCATGTAAGCGATTGGTTAGGGGTGAATTTTGATCACTCATGTAAGCGATTGGTTAGGGGTTTCATTGGTTTCTTGCTGGCTTTTCATAACCTATGTATTCTTTAAGCATGATACAAGTGCCTGTCAATTGTTAAATTTATGGTAATCCCATTCTTACTTCTTTCCACGTTTGCTACTGCACTTCATAGGTGATTGTGGAAAAGGCAGAGAGAAGTGATATTCCTAACATTGACAAGAAAAAGTAAGTGCCGAGTTTGTTCTGCAAAATGTTTACTCTGTGTTACTGTAGGTTTAGTGTTCTTTGTTATTAGCAGTTAGAGATCATCATGATCCTATGCTCATAGTCAATGTAATTGCCCTATGTTTGTTATATCACTTCACGGCCGGCAGTGCTATAGCCCTTTTATGTGGTCCATTTCTGATCCTGGTAATGCCCTTTTATGTGGTCCATTTCTGGTCCAGGTAATTTTGGATTGGAAGGAACATGAAAACAGTAAAGATTTAACCGCTACACTTAATCCATTTTTTGTCTATATGTTTGAAAGTAATCATAGATTTTTTTATTGTCATTATTATAATGTTGCAGATATTTAGTCCCAGCTGACTTAACAGTGGGTCAGTTTGTCTATGTGATACGAAAGAGAATTAAACTGAGTGCAGAAAAGGCAATATTTATATTTGTGGACAATGTCCTCCCTTCTACAGGTACTACATAAAGTTTCATACTCTCCCATTGTATTCCCATCTCCTCTCTCCTCTCTGCTCTCACATTATTACTGTGGGAACTGAAGATCTCAATGATAACTTTATATAGAGGTATCTAAGTACTTTAATTTCTGCAGGAGCAATAATGTCTAGCATTTATGATGAAAAGAAGGATGAAGATGGATTTCTCTATGTCACTTACAGCGGAGAAAACACATTTGGTTAGGATACTCCTCTGGAAGAAAACTTTTACCTATGTTCTCCTTTGTTATCTACCCATCTGAATTTAATTCTTGCATATTTCTTTAACGTTTCTGGCTATGTGCCAGTTATATTCCCTCACCTTTCTCTACATATATGTTAATGCTTTGTATATAGCTGGTATAAAAACTATGTGATATCAGACTGATGAATAACTAAAATTTCATTGAAGTGTGACATCGTTCCCTTAATTTCTGGTTTTCTTTTTCTGGGATTCAGTCTGGTTCTCTATCTTGTTTGCGTTGAACAAAAGAAGACGGGTTTAAATGTGCTAATACTAGAAAAGAAGTTGTCCAGTGTCTGAAATCTACTTTATTATAAGATTATGATATAATCTTATTATTAAGAAGACGGGAATATTCCCGTGGTTGAAGCATAATGGCAAATTGGCATGGCTTGTCCTTTCCTGTGTAGAGTACTCGGTAATTCAATGATGGATAAATACGAAACCTGGGTAACAGTATACTGCCTAAGGTCAGTGTCTCAGCTTGAATGGTTTTGGGCCGCAAAATGGGGAAATTCTATGCATGCTTACGTGGCATTGACATTTCAAAAGTTTTGTGCAGAGTCAAAGACAGGACGCTTTTAACTAAAATGAAATTTAGTCTGGCAATAACAATTTTCGTTTTATTGAATAAATAACTGCGACAGTTCTGATTTGTCTGAATCATCATGAATCATTATGATCATGATTCTCACTTAATCCGATTTTGCGCGGATTTAGCTATAAAATTTGCCGTGGGGACAACGGGGCCGAGTCCACCGAGACTGCTCGACTTTAACAGGACACACCGAGTAGAGCCAATTGTCAACGCCCAAGCCCGAATCCCCAGCCGTCTAGGTAACCCGAGCCTGTCGCGCCGTCGCTCTTAACCACGAATACTCACAAACGTATGTTACAAACGCAATTTTAAAGTGCAAGTAAAGTTACCCTGCGAACGTCCTCATTGTAATGCAGTGGAGGTACTGTATGGTTGGGCAAAGCCACTTGGGATTTCGTGTGGACCACCACTAGGGAGGAAGGACCAAAACCAAAGGTATGGGGTTTCGGCGGCCACACGTTGGGTCCACATCCACGTGGCAATTAGATGAATCACATGGTGCTTGACACGTGTCATATAGGGCGGTGTTGACGGTTAGGTCACTCTTTTTGTGTTTCGCGCAAGATTAACAAAGAAGGGTCTATCCATCCGATCTTGTCCCCTCAATCCTTTTGAGTATACCCCACATGTGTGTTTGACTGTTTATGCTTGGTCCCAGAAACCTACCATGGCAATGTACATTCACAGCCATTGCATTACGATTAACATGTACTCTGCATTCATCTCTTGAAATTTTCTAGGTAGAAAAGAAAATTAACTACCCACCCATTGCATGGTAAAAAGCTAGGAAATTGCGACGAGTTTTATGAATTTCCATAGAAAATTTCTTCTATTCATAAACAGTGGTGAAGTCTACGCTTAAATGTGTTGTTGAGGAGAATGCTGATTATGACCAAATGGTCACAAAAAACAAAGCAAAAACACGCAAGTAGTGAATGTTTACGTGATTTCATTTCATATAGTCCTTGTAAAAGGAAGGCAATCCTGGATTTTTTCCGAACTGAAACTAGAATTAAAGAACGCTAGGGCTTGTCAATATTTTAAAGAGAACACAAATATCAAGTTTTCAGTTGCTCGTGGCCGGGACAAAGGCATGTAGGTTGTAAAGTCACTGTGAAGGATGTTCGGTGTCTTCTTAAACCTAAAAAGGCCTCCGCCTTTTCGCAAGAAGTACAATATATAGCTTATAAAATAATAGTAAATCATACAGTATTAAAAGATTTTCAAGGGAAAATAGCAGGCTAGGACTAGGGACAAGGAGGGCAAATGGTGAAACTCTAACACAGAACAAGCAAGGGAAGTTCTTGGTAAAAACAATTAAAACATTTTTTTAGAATAACTGTTGAATTGTTGGTTTTAGTATATGGACCTACTTTTCTTGCTTTTTCATATTCTCTATAGTTTTATATAATATTATTAATTTCATATTGAAAGCAAAATCTCTGCTTTGGACTCTGCACGTTCACTTCTCTCTATATATTTACACAGAAAGATCTATGTTGTTTCTCTTTCCCTGGTGAGGGGGTCTGTTTCTTGGGACCCAATTGATTGAAATGTGAAAGAAAAGAGACAAAAAGGGGGCCAAGCCATATCTTCATTTTCGTTCCTTAGTTCTCCTCACCCATACATTTGCATGTTCTACAATAGAACCTCTTAAATCTCCTTTGAAAACTTGCATTTAATGTTCATACTACAAATAGCACCACTATCCACTACCATATATAGCGTACTTCTACTTCTACCCTCCAACAATTAATATACCAAGAACAGAACAACTTCTCTTTGCAATCCTATTACCTTTCTTCTAATTAATTAAGTTCGTCTTCTTAATATGTCGATCTCGTATTATCTTCTTTTCTTCTTTTTATGTCTCTCTTTGCATGCATGCAATGCCCATGCCCGGCGTCTCAGTGCAGCCATTGATGATAAGAAGCTTGAGAAGACATTTCACTTATCTAATAAGGTAATTATTAGTCAATATGATCACTAGCTAGCCTTTTTCACTCTACCTAGGGCTTTTTAATTATCTTGTAAAAAGCTTTATAAGTTAATTCATAATATTCATTCTTGTGCAGAATGATGAGAAGGGAAATGACAAGATACCAGTTCTGCCAAAGTCAAAGTCTTCTTTGTCAAATAAGCGTGGAGAAACAAGTCGAGACAGCATTAAAGAGACAAGTTTGGGTGATAAAACCGCAGATGATCAGAAGCTGAAGGACACGAAAGCCAATCTGAAGATATCAAATGATGCAACTGATAAAACTACTTCAGGTGCTAATAGGATTCAAACTGAGTCTCTAGTTTCAGTATCTTGGCGCGTGCCTCGCAATAAACGCGGCGATAAACATCCTGGTTTCAACTCGGATTACTCACCTCCAAAGACACATCCTCCTTCCCACAACTGATCAAAACAAGTATTTCTTTTTGCTATCTTTTCATAATCTCTGTGTCCTTCTCGTCTTCTCTTCAAGAGTACTTGAGGATACATGTATCTATTTTGACTCAAACTGTTCTGGAGAAAGCAAGTTAGCTAAATATCCCAGAGCAGAAATGTTTTAGCTTAGCCCGACAAAGGCATAACATTCTACGTATGTGACTATAACATAGGCCGATGGAATATTTAATGAGTTGCAAATCCTTTTCATCTTCTATTTGATGTAAATCATATATTAATGCTTTTAAGTAATAGATCTCTTAATTTATTTTGTTAATCGTATAACATTTTCGTATCTCTACCTTCTTTCTTATCATCGGCATCTTCAACAACAGACATTTGGATGAGTAGTGCAAAAAATGACATGGACGTGAAATATTATCATCGATTCATCGTTGTTATTCAGAGATGGGCAAGTAGAAATTGTGGAGAATCTTCATTCATATTTCGGGTATCATATATATATGGACAGGCAACTTATCGATCGCGATATGTCATGTAGATAACATAACACCGTAAATTAATTGGTTAACTTTTATTAATTGTA
The DNA here is from genome assembly GCA_028052125.1 of Melia azedarach. NCBI lineage: Eukaryota > Viridiplantae > Streptophyta > Magnoliopsida > Sapindales > Meliaceae > Melia > Melia azedarach. The sequence continues at coordinate 1,717,246 of CM051394.1, read as the reverse complement.
TTTGGTGCCGTAGTTGGGATTCACCTGTGCGGCAAATAGTGTTATTGATCTTCGCATTTATGCTAACCGGCCAGCTAACAATTTACTAAAAATGAAAAGTTTCGTGCATATGGCATCCTTACTGTAACAAATTCCTGCACATGTTTTGTCAACATATTCATGTAGATCACACCATCAACAAATGCTAGGGCATATTTTTCTTGATTTGTTGAAAGACAACTCTTACTATAATTAGTACTACGTGAATATTATGATGGTATCAGAGTCTTATTGTGGTGGTAAATGAAAGAATATGATCTGCTGATGATGGGCAGGAAAATATGTGAGATATGGTAGTTGGTTGTGCTTAATAAATGAGGGCAGCGGATATAAGTGATCAGTTTTCGGTTCCCACTCTTATCGTACAGTTGAGCATCAACTCAAATATTCCTGTCACATGGATTTTGACTATTAATGGATTTCTGTCTTCATGCGAAGAAAATTATGATCATGTCCTCCTAATAAATTAACATCAATGGAGTTCAACAATTCTCTCTCTCTCTCTCTCTCTCTCTCTCTCTCTCTCTATATATATATATATATATATATATCGCTTCTGTAGCTTAGCTTGTTGAGTTAACTCCAAATTGATTTGTTAAAGTTGGAACGTGTCCTAGGGAGGATGTTCGGGAACTAACAAGAGACATAAGATGCATCGATTTCAAGGGTGTCTCCATAATCAAATAAAATATACCTATAATTCAACTGATATTTATAATCCCAATAAAGTGACTTAAGAAAATAAAATCATAAAACACACAAATCAATTTTACTTCTACCATAACAAACATCTAGATTTGAAATCCTAACGGAAGGCGCGACAATTCCATGAATGCGGCTCTTCCCTATGTAATCGATCATAACTATGAATTGTAATCTTCTTGTATTCCCACCAGACAGCCGTGTTAGATATGTTACCCCAAATTTCACTTCAGATAACGGTGTTCGAATAAAGCTGAAAGTAAAATATTAACAATAATAATAATTATTATCATTACACTTTAATTAGGTCAAAATTGGTTTATTACTTAGTAGACTTCGATAAGGTCAAAGACTATCAGCTTAAGCGGCCCAATTCACACACTTTTAAAGAAAAACGACACCGTTTTATAACGTCTTCCGCTTAAATAAAGAAATGATTTTTGCACGTGTATGACCTCCTAAAATTGACACATGACAAACGGCTGCCCAAGTTTCCCAACAGCACTTTCAAAATCGTACCGAATCGTTCCCGCCAAAAACACTCTTTTCTTTTTTCAAGATTTGAAATCGTTATCAAATCCCTAAACAAATCCAATTCCTAGAGACAAAAAGAGGAGTGAGCATAGAGAGGCAGAGAAAAGAGACATGGATGCTAAGAAAGCTGGAGCTTCGCTCGATTCTCTAATATCTTCCTTTAACACTCGAATCGCTGAGCTACAAGACCTCGTTATCGCCCGAAACAGTGAGTCAATTCGGCATTCATTTGCATCTTTTTTTTTTCGTTTTCTTATTTTTTCTTAAAATCTAAAGCCGTGTAATGATAATCTTTGTGTTTCTGGTTTTGTGTGTAGTGTACCCGGCCAGTAGCGTCCCTGATTTGTCGGCGGTAGACGCAGCAGTGAAAGCGATGGAGTTGCAGGTGCAGGCGATCAAGGACCGCTTGCGTGAGGAAACTGAGGCTATTCCTAAAGCTAAAGTTGTTCACTCTCTTTATTTTGTCAATAAGGGTGTGTTTGGTTGCTGCAAAAATAGAGGAAAAGAAATCGAATTGAGGTTTCAAATATTAGGGATTTTTCAGCTTCTTTCAGTTCGAGTTTCCAATCGGGAAAAATGGAGAGTCCGTGGAACTGAAATTTTAACTACTATTTAAATTTGTTGTTTTGAGTTTATATTAATTAGTACCGCTCTATTTTGTTGCTTAGAAAATCAAGGAAAACAATGGAATTGGAAGCTTTGCGTCTACTATATTTATATTGAATGCACAGAGCAATAACATCAATAATAATCTGAATCCTTGATATGTAATCTAATTAAATTAAGAATTGCATTGTATTAAGCTTACTGTAACTGTAGTACATGATCTTAGTTTAATTGAGTTGAATAATTTGATTTTGATACATTTGCTTTCTAAATAAAGTCTTTTCAATTAAGTTTTGTGTGGTAAATACTTGAGGTTTTAAATATCAGCGTTTCCATTAGGCTCTTTGGATTAGGATCTAAACTTGAGAAAACTGGAGATTTCGTGGTACTGTATACTATTATGATATTTAATATTGTTGTTTGAGTTTATGATTGGTATGGTATTTCTATATTCTGTGGTTTAGAAAATGACATCCATAGAATACTCCTTTTCTGCAATAAAACGTACCAGCATGCTCCTCATTATATTTTGGTCTGAGATATCTCCTTTGGTTTACAAGCAAGAAGATGCTATAACATCAATTGTAATTTTGGATCCGATTAAACTAAGAATTCAAGTTGAAGTATAAGCCAATGTGGCCGTAATGCATAGTCTAGGTAATTAAATTGTTCTTTTATTTCGGTATGCTATATTGCTTTCTAAAGAAAGTGCAGTCTATAAATAAATAAAAGATTTTCAAAATTTTATTGTCTTGTAGTATTTGGAAACTGGAAAAACTAAGACCTCCCTGTATTTTGATTTCCATGTGTTGAGATATTACTGAGAGATATTGTGGTTTGGATTAAATGGTTGACTATCTTCTCTTATTTTGTTTTGATGATTTCATTTGAGTTGTTGCTTTGGTTGCAGAAACTCATTGATGCATCTCTACGACAACAGAAGATACTGCAGAACATGTATGCTCATGTTTCCTCACATCTGCCTCAGAGAATGAATATGTTTGATTTGGATACTACTAGATGGTAATCCCCTTTTTCAAAAGGATCATTGCGATTTGACAGTTTAGTTACATTTGGCTTGCATAGATGTTCAACACTTGTGCTATTTTGTGCTTTGTGTTTCAGTCAGCCAGAAGCCTCCAAACAACAACCTGATATTGGGTCATTGAAACCTGAAGAGCCAGCAGCATTACCGAAGGTGCCTAATCTCAGAGAAAAGAACAAATTGATAAATAATTTTAGTGGGATTAGCCAAGCAGCATGTGTCCAAAAACCTTTAAATTATCCTGAGCCGCACAATTTATGGAAATTATCTAATCATTTTCTTCCCTAATCTCTATATTTGCTATCAATTCCAGGAGAAAAAGGGTCGTGGCTCTCCGCCACTCTGGTACATAACTTCTGATGAGCTGGACGCTCTGTCCTCGTAAGTTCATTTTTTTTAATATTTCTCCAGTTTAATTATACAATTTTGTGTCAATGAACTCTATGCTCCACAATAGGTTAATTTATACACCCATGACATGCAGTTTATGATCAGTGAAGAGGACACAAAATTGACATTTCAATATGGATTTAGGTTTGCATCTGTGACATCAATTACTAAGAGAAAAAGGAAAACAACTGCATTATATGTGTCTCCAGAATTCGCTATGCTGAGCATATGTGTTACTGTGTTAGCATTTGTTTATGAATGGGATTATTTGATACTGAAACGACAATGATAATATAATAATTTTGTTTTCTTCGCACACACGTTCATCCATGTATATTTGATAACAGAAATATTTTGCTAGTGTCAGATCATGCATAATAATTGAGTGTCAAGTTAGACAATAAACAAAAAAAACAACTATGTATATCTGCTTACTCTGTTTCTTTTCCTTCTCTACGGTGAACAGAGAGGTTTAAGTGGAGCTCTTAACATTTATAATTGATGGTATATGAGGATATTCTGTTCCATTTCTTGTGCTCCCTCTGGCCAACTGCAGATACATGAAAGGAAGACTTACATTAGAGAAGGTTAATGCAGCAATAAATGACATGGCAACATATGCTGAAGCTAATGCTCATCTTATTTCAGCCCCAAAAAAGAAGGTTATGATCAAACTCTTGACTTTACAATTATTGTTGTTAAACCTCATACTGGTGCTCATTAATTTTACCTTTCTTCGTGAAGCTGGCAGAAAATCTCTGGGAAAGGGCCCTGGTAAGTGACTTAAACTGGATTTCACCACCTGCAATTAAATTAGATAGTTGTTCCTTTGAGAAATGAGTACTTTCTCATAGTTAGCAATTATCTTCTGGGCCACAAAGCCACGCCTTTCTCTATTAAGTCTAAGATGTGCTGATAAGAATTGGTACTTTGGTGCTACACATACAAGTTATTTCTATCCAAACAAGTAGCATGTTAACTTCTAGTGCCAGTCACATCTTCAAGTTGCTGAAAATGATACTTCACGGTTAATTTATGCAACTGATTTGCCACATGCAGGAGCTAAGAGATATTGCGACCACAGAAGCAGTGAAGGGAAAACACTTTTTTCTTGAAACTGACATAAAGGGACCATCATTGAAGCTTGACAATACTGGAAAAGCAATATTGACTGTGAGTGCTTTCTTCTCTTCTGCCACCGACTTGTCTTCTGTATTTTATTGCTTGGTAGCTTAGTTTTCTACATGGTTAGAATACTGGATAAAATAGATCCAAAATATAATTTCAGAACTCATTGTTCTCTTTGCTGCACAATATTCATATCTTCTTAATGAGAAAAATCTAGCTTTACAGAGTTCAAAGAATATATTTTCTTTTCGAGCACAGGTTTTGTATACAGACATACATACATACATATAGATATATATACATATACACACACACACACACACACACACATATATATATATATATATATACATATATATATATATATATATATATACATATATATATAGGGATATTTTCAGAAACCTCCCCTGAGATATGAGAAACTATCACTTAATTGGAGAGACTTTTTTTCCTTGACACTGACAAAAGGGGGCCAGCATTGAAGCTTGACAACACCGGGAAAGCAATACTGAGTGCTTTCTTTCTTTTGTCGCTGACTTATCCTCTGATTTTAATCTCTAAACGATTAATTGCTTTAGTTTTCTACATGTATTCAAAATCCTGGGCAAAATGGATCCAAAATATTATTTCATAAGTTCATTGTTCTCCTTGCTGCACAAGATTCAAATTTTGTTAATGAGAAAAATCTAGTACTACGGAATGTTCAAACGTATATATATGAATTACATGTAAATATCACTTCACGGGTAATAGCCAGCCTTGCAACTATCATTTGTGTCTTAATATATGTATGCTATTCTAGTAACAATGAAAAGTGTTAGTGATTTACATCATGATGTTTTACAGGTCCTTCGTCACCTTGGTCGCATTAGTGAGACTAGGATTGGACATCACAGAGTGATAATTCTTTTGAAGCCTCGGTGACTGCTCTCGCTTTCTCAAATATCAAGCGGTAGTAAGCTTGCACTTTTATTTTCAATTGCAGTTTAGAAGTTGCCTGACATTAGAATAGACATCCTAAAACTTGCTGGTTTATATGGTAAAACATGAGCATAATGGCATTTATATTGAGCTTGGAGGGCTACTTAAATCTATCCAATATGTTTTAGAGCTACAGTTGAAGATAGAACTCCGTTCCATCAAGTTTCAGACTATCTATTAGCTAATTTGTAATTCAATTAAACCATACATCATCTTACTCAATATTCATTATTGCAGGTCTAATGAATTATTCAGATTCAGAGTCGTTCTTTTCTGAATGCAAGTTGAATGTGAGACATCCTATAAGGAAAACAGAAAGTAATATGAGGTGAGGGATTTCTAATACATGAGATGTATCCATGATCCTCTCCTGTTATGTAAATCTTCAATTGCTGATTTTGTCGGCCGAACACATGCATTCTTTATTCATCTGAAACATACTTCAAGCTTGTTTTTCCATATAGTATTTCTTGATATATCCAATGCCTTTAAAGCTCATAACAATTGGAATTTATTTTCCTTCAGCAAGAACTAACTGCATGTTAAATTTTGTCCCCGCAAAACCTTTCTAGTTACTACTACTCGCTTAGTGAAATCCTCCTTAGGTTTGGTAGAAAGATTGCCCTTTGAGGTTTTCTTGTCTGGCCATATCTTATTGTTTGTTATCGTGTTTAGAATTATTTACACAATGACATGATGCAAAGGCGTGGGATAATTACGCAAGTCGGCCCCTATCTTAGTTGGAAATGTGAATTTAAAATTGTTTGGAAAAAAGCCCAATAATTTGTGAACGATATTGCAATAATGTAGTTTATAGAAGAAACAAGCATGTGATGGGAAAATTCCAAACTTACATTACATTCGTTTGTCTTCGAACGGATTTTTAATTTCAATTTGAGACGACACAACGCAAAATAAAAATCAGATCAGAACAGGGAAAGGGAAGGAGTCTTTGCAAATTAATAATAACAATTGGTGTCGTTTTGTAACTTAGCTACATGTGGTTTACGCAAAACGGTAGGCCAAACAAAAAAAAAAAAAATCAGCAACATAACATTCCAAATTGGAAAACATGGCGCATTCCTTGCCAAGTTGTATTGCCAGCTGCAGCCATTCGATTTCAATCTAATGTGTTCACATGAGTATTATCGTCTTGTTTTCAATTAATTTGTAAAAAATATCACCATCTTCATCTATAAAAACCCCTATTCCACTTTACTATTACCCGCACCAAAAAAGAAAAATCAATCTTCTTCTTTTTGCAGTCTTTAGAAGTACTTTGTAACCAGTGTGTTTGAAAATGGCTTCTAAGGCTTCTTCAAGCATTGCTCTTCTTCTTTCTCTCAATCTTCTCTTCTTCACCATGGTCACTTCACATAATGTGCCTTGCCCTCCATCACCAAAGAGTCCAAAACCACAGCCGCAAAGCCCTCCCCCGGCAAAGGCTAGTTGCCCTGTGGACACTCTGAAGCTAGGAGTATGTGCCGATTTGTTGGGTTTGGTTCACGTTGTTGTGGGAACCCCACCAGTTACACCTTGCTGCACTTTGCTTCAAGGTCTAGCTAATCTTGAAGCTGCTGTTTGCCTTTGCACTGCCATTAAGGCCAACATCTTGGGCATCAACTTAAATATCCCCGTCGACTTAAGCTTGCTCTTGAATTACTGTGGAAAGACTGTTCCAACAGGCTTCCAATGCGCTTAATTAGCACGATTAGTTTGTTTTATTCTTTTACAAGTCGTGAATTTATTGTTATTTTCGTCATTGCATTTTTATTTACCAGTTTGGTTTCTTGGTGACATCCCTTTTAGTAAGTGACTTTTTTACTAGAAGGGCTTCCTCCTTTCATTCCTTCTTTAAATGTATTCGTTTGGTGGAGTGTGTAGTTATATTGGGATGTGACATTTATTCTCCATGGATCTGCTTCTTGTATGAAACTTTACAATAAAGTTTATTGTTGATAGTTATTTGTTAATAGAGACTTTCTAGATTTTGGTGGAATTCGTATAATATATGCAGCAAGCAACAATTAAATATCCTGTTAACTTTCAGAATTCTTTTACTGAATTTCAAGCAAAACGTTACTGCTTGCAATACTTTCAACTAAGCCAGTGACTGGTGTTTAAAAGATTAATCTTGAAAAGGGATATTTTCAGTTTTCTTTTATAAGAGATTGGAAACCATCAGTTTGTGGTAATGTTTGGAAAGATGAACACTTACCTTTCTTGGACCATCCGTTGACCAATATAATTACTTAAAAGCCTTCCGTATAAGTACTTATAAAGGAAACAAAACTCTTACTGTACTACACAAAGATTCGTGCTTTTCTTGTCCGTAAAATGAGATATTTATTTTTTTGCAAATAACTCAATTAATACGATATTTTCTTTTTGCAAACAACCCATTCACAGACTTGGTGTGGACAAATAATACGAACAATGTAAAAAAGCTAAATTAGAAATTGAATGCTAGTTGAGATGAGGCAAGTAATTGAAAGACAATTCATGAATGAAGAATATAAGAGAAAAGGGAAAAAAAACTAAAAAAAATAAAATTTACGATTTCTACTCTTTTTACCAGTCCTTTTGTTCTCCTCCCCCCTTTTCTCTTCTGTTCTTTCCTTTTTCAAATTTTTTTTTTGGCTTCTTTTCCATTTTTAATCATGGCATATCACACCCAACTTCAGTACAATAACATCGCAACAACCAATTTTGCTAAAATTTTAGGAGTAATATAGCTTTTTATGAATCAAATGCTGCGATGTAGGAAGGTTATGATATATTTTTTTTAATTATAAAAAAAAAGGTAAAGAATTTCGCAACGTTTTGATACTTCTGATTGTAAAAACGTCAACAGTTGAAAAAGTAAAAAAATAAAAGGAGCTGCTAGCTCTTAACCAATTATGTTGGACCAAGGTTAGCCCATTATGAATAGGTTTTCATTTTGAGTCTGCTTCAGCCCAATCAATGGCGAACTGTGTTAATCAAGCGGAGAAGACCCTTGCACTCTTTGAAGCTCCAATTTCAACAAATTTGACGAAAACGCCCCTAACAATGTTAGACAATGAATCATTTAAAAATAACGGCAGAACTTCCCAACCAAGCAAGCTTTTCCTCCAAGAAAAAAAAAAAGTCAGCATTTGATATATTATAGATAATGATTCGGCTAGTCTAGATATGTCTTGATTGAAATATCTTCTATATTTTATATTCTACAAATGAATGAATAGGCTGTCTAAAAAGCCTTCGCCGCCAAGGCACTCCTGATTGTATAAATACGGGTGCGACTCACTCACCTAAACGACGCAGCAGTCATATTCATACTTCATAGCCTTAATCCTTGTTTTCCCTGATTGATTCCGAATCTCACAGTCAGTCACAGTTGAAGAATATCTGAACAAAATGAGCGCGATCAAAACAGGGTTCACGTTTATGTTGGGAACCATGATTGGGGCCTTTGTAGCTCGCGGAGTAAAACGTTGCCACCTTCACAAAACTCGTCGACACTGGCCATGCCCTCGCCGAGCACATGAAAACAAGGCGGCTATTCCGAGTTCTGAAACTGGAGCCACAGCAACGGCAGCACCTGCCAATAACTAGTAATTGCCAATTCCAGCTTAAAATTGGGGACGTCCAAATTTTTGAAGTGTTAATAATTTGATGGCAAATAATGCTGGCTCTACTTTACTCGATCAGCAGCAATGATTTGCCATCAAATTAACATCTTAAAAATACAGATGTTCACACCTGCAAATTTTCTACATATATAGTATCTATCGATATTACTTGTACATCGTTATAATATTCTGTCGGTGTGTTTGGAATGAATAAATGCTTTGTCGTATCCTGCATTACAAATTCACGAATTAGATAGATGAATCAACGGAAGGAGTAAATGTGATTTGCATGCATTCCAATATCCGACATTAAGTCAATCCATGCAGTTTTCTGGGTTTACATACATTAGCCTAAACCTACCTAGCCAAACCATGCTCAAACAAGGAGATTGTCTTACAACTCAAAACAAATCCACCATTGGAACTGTTAATAATACATAAGGAGCTACAATTATACACACTGGAAAGTAAAATGGCTTTAATCATTTTGGAATACCACTAACAATGAAGCTCACACCCACCACCAGTTGCTGGTACTGCAGCTGCTAAGTTCTCTTGACCAGATAGCCAACCAGGACACCAAAGAGACCAATCAGCAGAACAAACAATATAGAGAAACCACCAGCACGACTATTGCTAATTTCTTTTCTCATCAATTCCTGTTCAATTACCATGTTAAATGCTAGTAAAATATCCAAACAGACAAGCAGCAAGTGGTTAACACAAGAGATTTAGTACTAGAAATCAAATTTCTTGCTGTGTTGGCCAGCACATTCTCTTCCCTTGATAAGAACAAAATGGTAGTTCCGGAACTTTGCAATCAACTAACATAGTAGTTAAATAATCTTGGATTCAACGTCCTAAACTTTCCTCACTTCCAAATCCCAAATCTCATTGTAGTTTTGGAGAAAAGACAAACTCATCAGCATAGAATCAATAAATATCTTTTTAAAGAATAATGGAAGCACAATCATTCAAGATTCTTTTCCAACTTCCCTTCAACAGCAAATTATAGACTTTGGGAAAAATTAAAATTTGACAACTAAAAGAATTCACTGAATGTTATGGTGTCCCTAAACAGCTATAACCTAATTTGTTAATTTGTAGCAAACTATAGACCAATGACAATAGAAGGGAAGAAAAGGCAGAACCAGGGCTCATATAAGGCAGCAGATTAACTAATAATACCATGTGCCACAGCCTATAACCAGGCAAGTGCAATCTTAAATGCTGCAAACAGGTTTATGAAGTAACTTTAATGCTGAAAGAAGGTATTTCATTAGTACGATTACTTTACTCGAGGATGATAGCCACTTTCAATCAATTGAAAAAGGAACTAATAATAATAAATAGAAAATCTCACTTATCAAGACAAAGAACTCCTCATTGCCAACAACATTGGTCTTAAAAGCAAAACAAAGATCAAATACTAGAAAACCATTGAAAGCACAGCATTAAATAGAAAAAATAAACATGTTCAACATAAAGATATCTGAACCAACCAGTTCCTGACGTAGTTTTTGATTTTGTTGCATAGCGGAAGTTTTCTCTTCAGTCAACTTAGAAATCATTGACCAAGCCTGAAGAAGCGATCATACAGATTCAAAGAAAATATTCATCAGCCAGAAAGAGTGGGAGAGAGATCGAGCAATTTCAAAGAAAATATCCATCAGAAAACATTTGATGACACCATTACTAATAGTAGCGCCTTTTATCCTATACATTAGTTCAACCTCAAGAGGTCCATCAAGCCCAAACATTAGTTTATGCATAGCAAACCATTTCGTCTAGCTACAAAAGCTACCGGTGCCTAGAGGGAACTGCAGAGCCCAGCATCTAGGCCAAGTTTCTCTCACATTCTTATGATCCAGAATTCTGTAGAGTTCTTTACCATCATTCATCACAAAAGTTCATATAGCATCATAATTTCAAATTCACAGGCAACATGGGAAAACCCGAAAAAAGAGTTTATTATTGCACCACACCACACAGAAAAGAGCCCACATTTTTAGTCAATGCATTATCATTGTGCTATTACATTTCAGGTTTTCTATAAACTCAAAGAGGACATCAAAATCATTCCCCATCAGGGACTAAATTAAGCAAGAGTTTACAAGCACCAAACAAGTATAATGTTTAATCTCTAAACAACACAAGATAGAATAAAAGGATTATACATTGATACCTCACAACATTGAACAATCGTCCTTTAATCACTTAGAAAATTCATGAAGACACATGATTAAAACACATCCATCAAAACAACAATTTCTACGATCAAAGTTAAAGACAGGCAAAGAGAGCATTTACCTCTGACGACTTCTCTTTAGGTGCCTCTAATGATCTCGATACCTGAGATTTATAGCACGAAAAATTCAACAAAATTCCTTGTTAGCCATTCCATCCATGTTTCTCAGAAGGTCATTAAAAGAAAATTATTCATAGAGCAGCATCAAAACCACTCTTACATCGTCAAATGATGAAACATGCTGAATCCCATTTTCTTGTGAAGATGCCCTTGGAGAAGATCCTTCTTCAGATCCTTCTGGGACAGGTGAGGGTGGATTAGCAGGAATGTAAACAACACGCAGTTTAAACTCCTCCACGACTTTACCATCCTCCTTGGTAAACTGCAATCCAATTCAGAACACATCAGAGTACAAAAAGATTGAACACTAAATTGAATTTCAAGAAAAGACCACAGCAGTAAATATCCCACCATTTCTGCCACTACATCTTTTGCTGTGGCCCCATCTGCAGCAACAACACTTTGTAGGAGGAATTTGTCCTTGCACTGCATATCAGGAGGTGCCTCTTTCTGTGCTTGCATTGTAACTGCCACATTTCATTCCACAGCAACAAACCATCAAGGAAAATCATTAAACAAAGCAATTGGTAAACTGAAAGAAAAAAGCTTTTTACTCCAGCAACTTGCAATTTGTGTGGAGGAACAAGTTACATAATGTAATAAAAATAACCAAACACAAAGATCAAGAAAATTCTCTACTGAAATTCAAAAGTTATAAAGCATATTTACCTGTAACTCCGCATGTTGCCCTGGGCAAAATGATACCAGTATTAGGACGAACACAGTATTTTTTGGGGTTGGTCGTTTTAACCTATCCAATTACAACGTGCCATAAATTACACAAAATACAACTGTTATAACAAAATGCAAATAGTTAAAAAAAATAGCAGGTTAAACAACAATTATAACTCGGAGCACTACCTTGAATGCTACATATTTATCCGTCTTGTTGGTCAGTTGCATGGAACAAGAACTCTGCTTCTTCAATTCAACTATTTTATCATGCGTCATAGAACATGCAGACAATCAATAGACATTAAAAGAACCAACACACAAAATCAATGCCACTAATCGTTTTAATCAAATTATTAATCAAATGAAACATTCAATTTATTAATCCACACTTCACTTCAAATAACTCCCGCACCAAATTGAAAATAACTGTGAGTTACATGCTCAAACAAATGACGATTATCTCCAAATTTCTCAGCAGTCAGGCAAAAATTAGGGGACAGTCGCCAACAAATGGACGAAGCTTACAACCTAAGACTAGTAGACAAAGCTTAAGCCTACTTTATGTGATCGTCGCGTAACTTAAAAGCCAGAGTAACATCAAACATCGTATCAGAAATTTTCCTTCTCTTTTGTTTTCTTCTGAATTTTCTTGGAAAGCAAACAGAAAGTTACGAGTTAGGCGGAAGACACTTACATGGGAATTTAAGCTCTGTAGGCTGAATGTTGACAAGATCTCCAGAACTCATGGCTCTGTATGAACAAATTATGCTTCGGATTTTCTCTTATTCAACAAAATAAAATAAAGAATTTATGGAGTTCGTGAAAACCAAAAAAAAATTAGGGTTTGAAGAAAAACAAAACACGGTATTAAAGAATGGATACAGATATAACAAGAAACAGTTCGATGTTTTTAAAATTTGGTAGAGAAATGTGTATTATCTCACATAAACTACGATCGCAGTGACAAATTTAAGTCGTGTGATGGAAACGTGGGTCCCTTACAAAGGTATGGAATCGAACGGTGATTGGGAAAGCTGTGACGGCTGTGACGTAAGACGTCCTGACACGATTAGACAGGGCACTTTATTTCTTTCGTTTGGTTCGCTTTTTTAGGTGTGTGATTATAAAGAAGTTGATCCAGCGTATACATCGACCGAGATTATTATGACAAAATTACCCTTGCAAATATTTACTTTCACAGTAATGTGGTATGGTAAAATAAGGCGTTTGGAAAGGATAAAAAGGAAAAATCGTTAAGACGTGGTCGGATAGCCTTTAAATTGTGGATTTATTTTGTAGGCGGGGGTTGGCGGGGTTAGTCGCTCTGCAACTGAATATTACGGCCCATGCTATTGTGACCAAATACCTATAAATATAATAATAATAAATGCAGGTAATAATAGGTCATGAAATTATCAGAATGATTAATCTAATTACATATTAACTACCAATTTTTGGCATTTGATAATGTGTTTAATTCGTCCATCAAATTGATCCAATACTTTTAATTTTGGTGTAAAATAATATTTTATTATTTAGTTAATTAGAAGTTTCAAAATACAAATGAGCCAATATTCATTCGTTGTGGCATTGTGCATGTGGATTTACACACGTGCTTGGAATCTGAGACAGTATGAAACGAAATCGCTTAGTTGACATTTGATTGGTAAACATGGTTATTACTTAAAAATAAATGTAGATCGAATGATAAATATATGCCGTTAAACTAATGCACAAAATATAGTGAGTGAAAATATTTTTAAAGAGAAAATGTTGTCACCAATAACTAAGAATAAACTTGATTAATTTAAGCTAAATGTTATATGATCCCAATTCCCAATCAAAACACTTTAGTAAACGAGTCCATCAATTACTTGAATATTTATTATTATTGTCATTATTAAACATATAAATTTCTACATACAAACCAACGCATTGTATTGATAAAAACAACGGCTTTTTATTAATTTGTATACTAATTTTTATGAAATAATATATATAAATATATCCAAAATTTTAAATAAATTATATTTAAGGTAAAAAATTATAATATGAGTAACAATTTAAATCTAAATTAAAAAGAAACTTTTACGGAAATTATTTTCTATGATCTAATTAAAACGTGTTCAAGCTTGGTGGAATTCATCATTTGATCAAAGTGTTTGAAAAAAGTTATAAGTAATATTTTTCAAATTGAACTTAAATATACATATCACACATAAAACTTATTTAGAGACGTAGTTCGGGGATTTTTTTTTAATTAAAGTTTGAATATAATTATTTAAACATTTAATAATCGTTTGTTTTTTAATTTATATATACATATTTGTTAAAGATATTTGAATATAATTAAATTATATATTTTAATTTATTACGTAACATTTATATATATTAATAATTTACCATATTAATTTTAAATTTTTTAAGGCACGTATATCAACATATTAATTTTATATTTATTTATAAAAATAAATAATTTAATATTTATATTTAAATGTGTAAGATAAAAAAATAAATATATCAATCATATTTAAATTTTAGTTAAATTTAAATTTTAGTAATATTCAATTTTCATATAAAAAAGCAAATATTAATTAAAATTATATTAATTATTATAAAATAAAAAAATATAATTATTTTAAATATTTTTATTAATTAAAAGATAAAATAATTAAATTAAAATATAAATAATAATTTAAATTATTTTATATATTTTTTAAAATTTTAAAAAATATGTTATTTTTTTTAAATATTTAAGAAAATATATCTTCTTTTTTTTAAACCTCATCACAACGGAGAGGTACCAAATTAAAAAATTTTGATTTTGGTAGCGTCCTCCAGTCCAGTGAACTTGGTCACCGTTGCTGACGTCAAAAAAATCACCCGTCGTTTTAAAGAATCCAGTCTGGACGCGGCGAATCGCTTAGTCACGGTATCACTACCCATCTGCCTCACTTTCACACTCTCTTAATTCTCATTTTTACCCTTCTACCTCTCCGTTGATGAATTTGGATCCATCACTATTCATTCACTATACACTCCCAATTTTCTCTTCACGTATCTCCTCCTAGTATCACCACCCAGCAAAACTTTAGTCTCGAATCTCTTAAATAACAATGCCTCCTTAGTCCTTACAGACAACTCGACATTTTCGATGATCCTTCGCTGTGTCCAGCATTTTTTAAAGAATCAAAAGTATTTTCTCCTCTCCATCTCCTTCGTCTTAGCAACACTGATTTCAGTCAAAAATCTCAGGCCGGAGTGTGCATTAATGTGGGTGCAGCTGTGCAAGTGAAGTCGAGAAGAAGAGGAACAATAGCATGCATACATGTGGTGGAGATTGAGCAACATGATCATCGAGGGAGAATGTTTGCAAAGCGTTCAGGCTAGTAAAAATGCAAAAAGAAAATAAATCAATATATATATATATATATGCGATTTCTTGTAAGAAATTTAAATTTCCTCTCTGGTTCATTAGATAATACTTCTCCTGTATTTAGGTATGCTGACTTTGTGGTTCGAATGCAAAGAATTGACTTGATATTGAACGACTTAGAGGCAATGCTTAACGTGGTTGACACACAGCAAACTCGATTGGTTTAGCGATGGAAGAGGAGGAAGTTTGATCTGCTTGAAGATTGGAGTCAGAACGAAATTGCAGCAGGTATCTCAGAGGTGGTCCAAATGCTTGAACAAGCAGAAGAGAAATATAACAATGCCGCATTTATTGAAGTTTGTTTGTAAGGGTATTGGAGGTCTGCCTTTCATCTCCGTGTATAATTTAACCCTGTTAACTTCCTAGGTAATATGAAGTTAACACTATGCAGAGTTTCATGCCTTCATCTGTCTCCCAAAACATAAAGGCTTTGGAGACAAGCATCGAATGCTGGGCGAGTAGGTGTCTAAGCTCTATATAAATGCTCGTGGTCCTGTCTTTTATTTGGTAGTAATCTTTTTATTAGTAATTTGTAAAAGAGATCTCTGCTTTATAACCAGCATTTGCATGTGAGCAAACCTGAGAAGCCTGACATTCAAGAAATGGGATAATAAATTTGAGTGAACTCCCATTCCGGACCTGCTAGTGCAAGTAAACTAAGCAGAGTTCCATTAATTGTTCTGAAGTATTAATGCTGTATTAATTATATCGTATATACTGGTGCCCAGTATCTCCTGCAAGGAGAATGGAGGAAGACTGTATTAAACTGTCAATTGAGTCGGGCGGTACTGTAATAAGCAAAGCATACAAGTTCATTGCCTAAATTATTTCTTTACCCAGAAATGCCGATAAACAACAAGATAAAAGCAGGAAAAAGGAAAATCACAAGAATAATGCATGAGTTTCCCATAAAGTTGAAAATTGAACCCTGTATGAAAGTTGGAATTTTCTCAAACGAAGAGAAGGCAAAAGGTTACATAGCCTAACGATTTTGTCACTATCTTGTACTAGGTTAAGAGAGAAATGAAAACAAACAAAAGAGATTGGCTCTCACTGTTTCAGCATCCTTTACCCAAATCCGATCCTCCAACTTAGATTTTACCTTTTTTTTCCCTTAATATATTTTGTTGCAACTCTCAGCGCATCAAACTCTATTAGCGAACCAAATTTAATTCTAAGAGTCACTTAAACAAGCAATTTTTAACAAATGTAACCGTAAGCGATACAGATGATTGATGGATATATTTAAGTTATAGACTGTAGTCAATAAAAATGAGGAAGAAATCAAAAAGGGCTTCCTTTCACAGTTACACTGACGGTGTTTCCTCTACAAAATTGGGAGATTTTCTAACCCTTACTTGCCCTTCAAAAATATAAAAACTACCAAGTAATTTAGCCAACGCAGATTTAGTAAAGAGGAGCTCGCTGTGGAGTCTTTTTTCTTCTGTTCATCAAACTCACCGACATCTCGGGTACTGGTGAATATGTCGGACGACAGGCCGTTTTGCTACTTCTCTTTTTCTTCGCAATCTTTGTTGTCTCTGTGCAAGCAAGAGTTCTGCATCCAACCCCACCATGTCCATCCGAACCGGAGGATGTCCGGGTCGACCCGGAAGGTTCAAGAACCGTGTCAGGAGTCGTTAGACTGTTGTCAAAACTGGAATCGGGTAAAGCCAAGAACTTGCACTCAAAGATAAACTTTGACAGGCCACCTTGTATTCTTATGAGATAACTAATCTGGTCCAGAGCAAACAAAGAGAATTGTTTAAGAGAAAATAAATGAAGCCCAGATGAGAGAGTTATATAATAAAGTGGATAATTGATAAAATTTAGAGACAGTAACGAAAAGAGACCTTGCAAGAGAGAGAACAGAAGAGATATGCATCTTGAAGACTTCTGTCACAGGTGCTGCAAATGTTGCCGGAACTTCTAAACCTTGTCTGTGGCCTTTGGTTTATGAATACCACTTTGGCGCTGTTAGTTGTGTAGGGCTGGAGAATGATTACAGAAAAAGAGAATAAGGAACAGTATGAAATAGTTGAATGACAGAATAGCAGGTTAGAATTCTGGGAGAATCGGATTGAAATTTGGGTATTTCTTGTTTTCCAATTATTTACAATTTCCTTTAAATTACTTTTGAAACTTCCAAACAAGGACACAGAAAATGACTAAAATTCTCCTTAGCGAAGGCATAGTTCATAAGATTCTTAGCATGCAGAGAGAGAAAGACAAGGAATTCAAGCTTGGTTTTTTCTGATCAAGAGTCGGGACTTACTTGTACATACTCACAATCCACTAACTTGGCAGCATCGTCCAATCTTATAACATCTTGATAAACATATCTTCTTATCTGAAACATGCAAAACAAATAATCTTCAAAATCAAGGATTAAAGTCAGGAAAGAAATTGAAATTAGAATTGATGGAGAAGCACAAAGAAAATGTAAAAAAATTAGGTCCTTGAAGTTCTCTCTGTGAAGTCAATTGTTTTGTTTAGATGAGAACCTGTAAGAGTCTATGAGAACCATGAAGGGACAAACAGTGAGGGCATAGACTGGTGCAACAGTCCAAGCAATATATGTTCTTTTCATTCTTCTTTTCCTCTTCGTGAATTATGCAAGCGTTGAAGAATTTTTCACTCAGAAGAACTTCAAGCCAGCGAGGCAGATGCGAAGAAACCAACTGCATACATCATTAAAATACAATTAATTCAATTAATTTTCAGAAAGAAGCGAGAGATCAATTAAAGCCTTGTAAACTTGGAGAGAAAAAGAGAACTCACCATGATTCCTTTTGCTGTTTGAGTGGTAATGAGAAAGAGAGAGTTTGGACAAGGATTTATGGAGATTTTGCTGGATTAACCATTTTCTGTGTGAGAGACAGAGAGAGAGAGAGAGAAAGAGTGTTAGAAAAGAGAACGGCGCCTGGCAAATGATGCAGGGTGGTGGTACTATTACCAATGTAAGAATAAGAGAGAGAGAAGGAAAGAGATTTGGCCTCATTAAAGAGAGGTTGAATTATGTTTTGAGTATTAATACAACATGTAGCCTACTCTAGTGCAACCAGGATTTATTTTATTTTATTTTGTTTTTCTCTTGCAGTGGAAAAATTAAAACTTTTCAATATAAATAATTAAAATGAAAGAGTTGGAAAATGGGATCAAACAATTTTAAAAAGTTAACAATCAATGGGGAATAGTATAAATAATTTCAGAAACTCAATTCAAGATCAAAAACTTCCCTCTTCCGTTTGCTGCTGTTTACTAAGAGCCCGTGTCCCGAAAACCCTAAAACCATAAGCATTTGCCTCTTTATGTATGGTTGGGTTACTGCTCCTCTTTCTTTCTTCTCTCTCTCCTCTGTGCTAAGTGCTAAATGACAAGACATGAAACAGTGACTTTTTCCAGCTATCTATGAAAAGAACTGTAAAAAAAAAGAAAAAGAAAAGAAGAGCTAAGTACGATTAGAGCTCAAAACGTGACCATATTATTTCTTATTGACTTGTACCGGGCCCAAATCCTTTTTACATTTCAAAACCTTGTTCATATCAGTTCATGCTCACTAGAATGCTCACGAATTGTAATCGTGTATAAATAAAAGGGGCGAGTTGTGTATTTACATATGGCTTGACGTAGTGGGTGGTGGAGACAAAGAGAGATTAGGAAAGTTGGCATACATGAATGAACCGTACGCATAAGCGAAAAAGAAAAGCAGAAGGTGGTGTAGGGCAGCTATTTTCTGAACAGAGCAGACGCAGCTACATCTGCCGCACACACAAACACACAGAAATTATCACCAGTTATATGCTAAAGCTAAACCAGCACTAGCATCATATCCACAGTGAACTACACTGAGAGGGATCGTTCTTTATTACACGAATTGACTAAAGCAAAACCCAAAAAGCTCCTTGTGCCGATCTTCCCACGCGCTTTCTCAAAATAAAGCAAATGTCTTGTCATCCCATATCGAGTTCTTCTTCCGTAAACAGTAATTTTGATTAGGAGAGGGAACAGCGAATTAATGCAACAGAAGAAATAATATATATGAAGCATAAAAATGAGTATGTGCAAAGGGAGACAAGAAATTCTATATTTGTTGATTAATTAAAGTGGGGAGGGAATAGTATAAAAAGACAAAACAGAGTAAGACACAAACAAAAGATAACATAACAACACAATGCTCTTATGAAATGAAGGGGAAAGTAATACGTTTGCATCTGGTAGCTGCAGAAGTTCACATCAAAATGAATGCGGTTCAGGTTTATTGTTCAACGTATACATGCATGACAAATTCAAACCCCTAATTCTCGCCCGTCCACAAATATTCTGATACTCTTCCTTTCTCGTGTTAACCCGGACTACTAATCATAATAAATGAAGCAAGACAACACCTCATTGTTATAATTATTTATAAAATACGGCGATTTTAAGTTTGTTATTCTAACTTTTAAAGCAACTTTTCACAAGCTTTTCACTTCTACTTTTGCGGAAGTAAGATTCATCTCTTTTTCACTTGAGAAAGATTTAACTTGCCATGTTGATTGTGAGCTAAAATTCTTCTAAAATGGACCAATCGCAGTTATAATTTTCTTTTTTCTAGTTAATCACCATTTAATGAATTATTGTTCAAAACAATAGCCGTTTTCCTTTTTTGTTTTAAACACATGTAGATTATAACTGGCGGTACCCATACTATACATGTATAAATTATTATTTATTGTTTTTTAATTTTACCAGTTAATAAATCATAGTTCAAAATTAATTATAGTCATCCTCTAGTTATTTTCTTCTAAATTTATTTTTATTATTGGAATATAAAGTTCATAATCATGGTTATTATATGGGAATTATTTGATTGATAATTCGCTTACTAACTTATTTTTTAGTCAAATGATAGGGTTGTCACAGACAATACAATTTTATCTTCATATGATATCTAAATGGATGAATTTGGAAAAAAATTGCAAAACAATTGTGGCCTTTATCCGTCCGATGAACTACGATCAAATGGCCCAAGTTCAAGAATCAAGAGCAGCCTGAATTAACAGGAAAGATACCCTTGACTGGAGCTACCCCTAGCCATTCAAAACAGCTTGACTGTAGATTTGAATTTTGAAGGCCATTTCTCTTCGGCAGTCAAAAACTCTCAGCCCTTGTAGCCCAGTTCAATGAATTTGGGCCTCATTTACACTTTCGGATGAGGTATGGTATTACTATTAGACTGTGAACTCTTCGGCAAACCCCAAAAAAGGAAAAACACAAAAAGTGCAATCATGTGAAGCTGACTAGTCTATGAACAAAACAAATAGAGGGACAGCGACAAGATTCACCAAATCTCCCAAATTATAATCAGTTTTCTGAAATTACAATCAATGTTGTTGCACATCACTTCACTTCACTCTGTAGAAATCTCTCCAATTATTACCCATAACAACCAAAGCCAATTGTGCTATGCCTCATTATTAATACTTTTAACATAACCAAAAAAATTGTAAAATGTTTTCATTGCAGTCTCGTTATTCGATAATGTCGCTATAACTATTTCAATTATCAACGAATATTCATTTATTTTTTCCCACGTCTTTTGAGTTTTTATCACGTATTGACTTGAGTTCCATATAACTACTTCCTACCTAAGACGACAATCATGCCCACCAATCTTCGCTAAACAAGTACCCGTTTTGCTTTCTTCTTTGCCTCTCTCAGAGTCAACCTTCTACTAGTTTCAGGAATACAGGAACACAAACAAATTTTATATTGTAATTTGTATGAATTCTTCGGGATTTTCGGGTTTTTCGATTCCAGGATTTTCTTTGGGATGGTAAAAGTAACTGAAGTTTCGCTTGCAAAGTTAGAACCACTACAAATTGTCTGCTAAAAGCATCTCAAAACACTTTAAAGGCATCATAAAGCTGCATAATAATAGTACAGTTCCAAAATGAAATTGTAAAGCAGTTTTCTAGTATTATTGTACCCGTGATGATAAAAACAAGCATGCCAAGATGCGAAAATTCCATTGAAAATTTTCAGGTATCATAACTCTTAAACAGTAGCAGAGAGAAGGATGGTCTGACTAATTATAATATCATTCCGGTTCTCCGTTCTGCCGAACCTGACGTGATGTTGTACCCACCGTTGAATAATTAGTCAGAAGATAACTAAATTAGTTTAGTCCATTAATTAATGATAAATCAAGTGCTAGTACTAAACTTCACTTGTTTAATTTAATCTTCTACTAATATTTAATATAGTCACTCAGAATGGGAATTAAAAAAAAAAAAAAACAGGTGAGTATGGCAGTTGTTACCTCTCTGTAGTGATTAAGAGGGAAAAGGTTCCCGAGTATCTTAGGACGGGAGTAGAACACTTCTTATCGGAGCAGTGTTTTTTTTTTAAAAAAAAAAATTTTAATTGGGATTTCCAAAGTGTTAAACGCAATTACTGTCTGCAATTATCACACCTGGATAGTCAAAAACAGTATTTTAAAGTAAATCTCTTATTACCGTTAAGCACATACTAAAAAAAGTCAGCACAAGCAGAGGTGTAGAATAAAGAGAGAATATATATACTAAAAAGAAAATTAGAGTAAAAAATTTAGAAAAAAAGGAAAACCAACGGAAAAGTGGAGCAGGCCAAAGCAAAGCCGCATAACCTTCCTTACAAGACATCCAAAGCACAATACAAACAGCATCAAAGCTGAGTAGTAGTACAAATCAAGACTTTTCGCTCTCTCTCTTTTCTTCCAGCAAATCTTTGAATTGATTGGAGTACAAGAAAGCTCTAATTTTATTCTCGAGGAGGAGGAAATTGCTGAGAAAATAATCCTGTTCTGCGTTTTGCGATGCCTGAAATCATGGATGGCTCGCCTTCAACAATAACGACAACAACCGGGAAACCCCCGCAAATTTCTGAAATGTTTCAGAAATTCGCTCTCGCGTTCAAGACCAAAACCTTCGAATTTTTTGCTGATGACGAGGAACATGATCCCTCCGATTCCGAAGGTTTTACCCTCCTTGACTCCACCGAGGATTTCATCACCGACCAGAAAGTTGTCGTGATCAAACCTGACCGGCCACCCAACGCTTTACAACAGTCGCCACTGAAATCTCCAAAATTTACTGCAGAGTCTTCGTTGACAGGTACCCAGGTGACAAAACGTGAACAAAGTCATAATCTTTTGCCAAAACCAACTGAGAAGAAGTGTTTGGTGAATACCCAGTTGACGCAGACGTTGATTTCTTCGATATTTGCTACTGTTTCGTCCGTTGAGGCATCGTATCTTCAGTTACAGACAGCGCACGTGCCCTTTGTTGAAGAAAATATTAAGGCAGCTGATAGGGCTCTGGTTTCGCATCTTCAGAGACTCTCTGATTCCAAGCAATTTTACAGGGATGTTTGCAAGAATCCTGATTTTATTGGTACTGAGGAAGATTCGGCTATTGGGTCTTGTTTAGAGCATCAGGTACAAGAGAATCAGAGCAAGTTAAGAACACTAGAAACTGTTTCGAATCGGTTACAAGAAGAGATTGATCAAAAGGGTAGCCAAGTTGCTGATTTGAGGAAGCAATTGGGTGAGATTCGTAAGTGTAATTCAAAGTTATCAAAAAAATTATCCAATAATTTGAATTCATCATTTGATGTTCTTGTCACTGTTGGGGTTTTTGATTCTATGTTACATGATGCATATAGAGCAACACATAAGTTTACTAAGATTTTGATTGATTTGATGAGAAAAGCCGGGTGGGATTTGGATTTGGCAGCAAATTCTGTTTATCATGATATTGATTATGCCAAGAAAGGGCATAATCGATATTCATTTCTCTCATATGTTTGTTTAGGAATGTTTCGAGGTTTTGATTTGGAAGGTTTTGGTTTGGTTGACAATGAAGTAATGTGCAATGGGCATGATTTGGATTCTAGTAAAACTAGTAGTTCATTGAAGCAATTACTCGAGCATGTATCGAGTAATCCTTTGGAGTTGATAAGTATGAATCATAATTGTGAATTTGCGAAATTTTGTGAAAGGAGGTACCAAGAGCTTATCCACCCTACAATGGAATCATCAATTTTTAGCAATTTGGATCAAAATGAAGCAGTCTTGAATTCATGGAGGTCACTTAGTGTGTTTTATGAGTCATTTGTTAATATGGCAAGTTCAATATGGATGCTTCATAAGTTGGCCTTTTCATTTGATCCTGTGGTTGATATTTTTCAAGTCGAAAGAGGGGTTGATTTTTCTGTAGTGTACATGGAAGATGTCACCAGGAGGAGTAACTCGGTGGGGAAAACCAGGGCAAAGGTTGGGTTCACAGTGGTTCCTGGTTTCAAAGTTGGGAGGACAGTGATTCAGTCTCAGGTTTATTTGTGTGGCATGAAATGTACGGAGTAGCTGATCATGATTTGCCATGGTCGAAATTTAGAAATCGAGAGGAATAGGAAAATATGGAAAGCATTCTGGTTGGAATCTCCACTCTCTAAACGGCAGGGATCGTGGGAAATCACAGTGACACATGAGTCCGAAGGATTCAAGTTGAGCTCAAGAAGGAAACATCGTATAAACACTGAACACCAGCTCCTCCTCTCGCAAAGCAATGGGACTGATAACTTGGCGGCTGTTTGTCTAACTTGTCATACCGATTTAGGGAAGCTGGGTTGTGATTTTTGGTCCCCTGCTCTAAGGGTCCTCTTGTTGAGTCCCATGTAAAAAATCTGTAAAGCAGTTTTACTTCTTTACTTCTGTTGTTGGTTTGTAAGCTCTTTTGACACAAAAAATACTGTACCAAATTGAGTATCTATATTAGGCACTCTGATATATAAAATTTGACTTTGAATTGAAGATAATTCTATGTATCTAAATAGTTTATAAGTATAATATTTTAGCAAAATCCCATTTATCTTGTATCTTTCAGATGAATAAAGTAACCTGCAAGCGATTGTATGCTGGCATTTTCAGCTACTTGTTTTGGTGTACATGTGTCCTACATGCTTCCTTGTAGCTAGTAGACTGTAAATTTGTGCGCAAACAATTTAGCAGCGAATGCTTTGTGTCTTGATGTGCTAGGAAGTGGATTTCCCAGCTGCATTTCCTGAGACTCTATTTGTTGGTTTTGTCTGAGTAATGCTCGTGTTTTCTTGCCTAAAGCTGAACAATTTTCCTTTTCCTCCTCTTTAACTCTCTGTCCGTTTGCTAACCTTATAACATCAGAAATGTTTTCTACAAACATTGGCATAGGAATCAAGAAATCCTACTTTGGTTTGCTCATGATTCACCTCGCCGGTTGCTTGGGCCAAACTGAGATTCTTGCCATTACTGTGAGCTGTCCTTTGTGGTTGCTTTGCTGTGTGCCTCGAGTAGTGTTCCCGTTCCTCAAAAAACTAATCCTCTGAAACCTTATTTTGCGTGGATTGTAAGTATGTTTGTCTTATCATTTTTCTGCTTTAATTACCTTAAAATATACATACCCTTATGATTGGTTCTGCTCAAATGACAGGAATTTGTTCCATCATCGAATGCATAGTCTCTAATGAGTATAGTTTTCTATTGCTGGTGTCAGTGGACATTTGTTAGTGGACTATTAAATATTTTAGCACTCAATATCTTTGACTTATCATCAATTATTTGTAGTTCAGAGATTTTAGACATTTTCTATGGCTTTATGCTTTTGTTTGATTCTACGATGCCACTTAGCTTTCACATTTTTATTAGCAACATTTTTGAAAAATGCTCGCTAAGTTCTCAAGTTTCTTTTGCAGCCTTTAACTCAATTTATTTCCACTAATTTGGGCAATCGATAACAAACTAACTCTTCTTGCGGTGGAATTTGTAAGCCCACGCATCTAATTCAGGCTGGTTTTTTTGCAAACACGACATAACAACCTCATGTTCAGGCTAATTTTGAGTTCTTGTGGCTCTCAAATTCCTTTGTCCTGGACTTAGGCACGTGGGAGGCCCAAGCTCGATTAACTTGGATTATCCACATGCCTAACCAAATTCAACTTGAGAACCCACCCCAATCCAAGCCCGATAGAATTGAGACGCCGAGCAAATTTGTCGGACATATTATGATACGAACAACATGTCGGCTATATTTAAAATATAACGACGACATGTCATCTACATTAGTAAGGGAACACCATGCGTTGCTGACGCCGTTGTCGTTGGTATTGACCTTTTGACTCATCGAAGAAAATAGACGAGCCTCATTACTAAACAGAACAGGGTCAACAACGAAGATAAGTGTTGCATATGCTGCTGTAGTGTTGGGGCAGCTTCCGTGGGTCATGCCGTATGAATATCCAACCAACAAGGAGGGCAGAGGGGAGAAGAAAGAAGCAAGGAGCTAGGGTCGTCAGGGTGAGAATGAAAATGTAGATATCAATTATGTCGCAGCAGCTAGATTAGAATACGACTTAAATAGTGGAGACGAAATAGTTCAGATACGTGCATGCAGCAGCAGTAGGGTCTGTATTGATAGCTACAAGAACAACAAATCCTTATATGTATTGCAGATGCCAATTCAGTACAACGCAATACCTTTAATCCATCATAATTTGCAGTCCGTCTTGTCACCAACAATGTGGCACCCCCAGATCCACAACACACACTTGCATACAGATTTATATATAAAGTATAGTTTCTCATTCGGCACTCGTGGAGTTATTTTTGTTTTATATTCATGACTCTCAGCACTGAAGGAATATATGTGTATATAATGTATCTATAAAAGGCTGTTTTTTAAATAATATAACTTACGTTTAGATAATTAATACTAGTAATATCGGTAGCACAAGGAAGCATTGCTGTGTTGATGCATATATGTATTAGTATTACTAGCAAACTTTAGTATAATTAAAATATTCAATTAATTGGTAAACAGTAAATATTTTTTCAATATTACTCACTTTTATTTATCCGTTAACCAATTTTATATGATAAATAGTTATAAATAAAAAAAATCATTGCTCAATCCTACGTACATAATGTTCTTTCCAAATATATATACACTATAGATAATGAAGTGTGATTTAGTAAATTAAGATTGTGTGCAGTTCCACCTTAAACGCCACATTGTCATCTATATTTTGGTTAAAATAATTAAATTCATAAATAAACAAAATTATTTAACAATTAATTAAGCAGAAAGAGCAGAAGTAACTCCGGATGATTGAGCATATAATATCTCTCTCTACATCCATCTCCCTGTTTGTTGTGTCATTATTTCTGTGTGTTTGATTCATTAGCAAACTAAAATGAAAATTCCTACAACAGTTTTTATGGGAAGAGAAAGAATATCGAAGGAAATTAAGAAGAATTCAAAAGTAATACACCACAAAATTAAAGTCTTCATTCAAATGGGTTCTGGGGAGATTAATTGTTAGCTAAGTAATTAGCTTCATAAAGATTCTAGATACTTCAAAATCCTTCTCTCCCATGCACACACCATTAATAAACAGCAGATCAAGCCAAGCAACCCAAATTCTTAACAGTCTCCTTAGAAAGAAACTTAAAATACGACTCCTAATAACATTTAAACACAACAGATATAAGAAGAGACTGAAGACACAGAGAAAATTAACCCTAGCAATAATTAATTTCCACTTCTTAGTAGGGACTGACACCCACATTTGCAGGAGCAAAGAAACCATCCTTCATAGTCATCGTATCCTCTCCTTCCTACACAAACCAAAACCAGACAGTTTCACATATCAAGACCCCATGAATTTCTCCTCTCTTTTTTTAATTAAAAATAATATGAACAAATTAATCGTGCGTACATTTGACAAGAAGGAAGAGAATTATATCGTTATTAGCTACGGTTTAAACTCTAAACTTTAAAGTACCTGCTGGCGGATGCTAGTTTTCTTCACGGGCTGATCAGATGGCATAAGTCCGAAATGAATGTGCGGGAAGTGGGCCCACTGGAAGAACAAAAAGATTGATTCAAAAAAAAAAAACTATAATAAACCCTACCTTTTTTATTATTTTATTTTTAATTCTAAGGGTTGAGAAGAATGAAAGCCCTAATTTTCTTGGATCTCACATTTTTTGCAGCTGCACTGAAGGCTTCTCTGTGGCTTATATCCGGGTTTCCGGCTTTGATACGCTGGATCTCGTCCCTGCAAATTGGTTTATTATGTGTCAAGCTCGATCTTGCTTATGCGTATACATATATATCATAAATGGTAGTATTAAGAAGATGAAGACTTACTTGATGAAGCGGTTATAGGCAGATGGGACTCTCTGTCTCTTTTCCGGAGCTGGACATGGAACAGAAAGACAAAACACACGCAGAGACAAACAGACAGACACATTAAAATCACTTCGCTGACTTTTTATAAGATTTGTGTTTCATTTTTAATTATCTTTCTCTCACTCCATCATCACTTCATCATCATCTCCAGAATCTATCGATATGGATTCGGTGTATATCTATATTTTCGGGGGATGGAGAATTATTGATTCACCATCTACCCTTTAACTCGTGCACAATTAAAGACAAGCTCTAACTCAAAAGAAATCAAATACGAGTAAAAAAAAATGGAAAATAAATTCCCGGAGTTAAAGTAGAATTCATACAGAACATCTTAAAGTATGTATGGTGTTTTAATTTAAAGTGTCGAAAACTGTTGCAGCTCAACTAAAGCTGCAGATCTGAAGGGTGCTTTTAGGCAGTGCCACAAGGAAATGGAATAAAATGAAGAAGAAGTGTAGACAAAAACTAATGCCCTAAATATTCTTGCCACATGAAGAAACCACAAACACTGTTGAGAAACAGGCCCAGAAAACATAAATTTAACTTTTCAAACTTCTTTCTCTAAAAGCAAAAATGCCTACTGTAAATGCGGGAGGGCAACATGCAAGGGCTTTGGCCAATTTCGCTTCTTTAGAAAAAAATAGGGTTGTTATGAAAGGTCATAGACCTAGAAATCAATGGGTTCTGCCGCTTGTACTTGCTACCAGCTATGTCAAGTATCAATGAAAAATTACGAAATAATGAAAAATAATGTGTAGAGTCTCACGTCTGTTAACCACAGGTGCCTTAGGGATCTCTTGATGATCAATTCCTCGAACAGGCATAACAGGTTCAGTTGGATTTGGCTGATTGATCATCAGCATATTAGTTGGCGCATTTCGGATTTCCTCCTGGTATGTATATATCCCCAGTAACCGAGAGCGACAAAAATTAGATTCAAATGAAAGTCATAATTAAATACAAAATAAGCATATATATTCGACACAATGAAATGTGTAAGAAAAAAGAGGAGTTTTGGTAAATATTTGAAACTCTTATTTCTTCAAGTACCAGAAGATTCTGAGGAGTGAAGAAAGCATGTCCCAGATGGAGCTGATTAGCCGCAGGAAGAAGCAGGCCACGCATGTTGACAGACAAAAGGTTGGTGCAATGACCGCATCGAACGGTGACAGTCTTGAACAAACTAGTGCAAGGAACACTCACCTAAACCACAAAGCCATTTAACAAGCCATTTAAACTAAAAAGGCCATTTAAGAAGTAGAAAAAGAAGAAAGAAGACAATATATGGAAATAAAGAAGAAAATGGGGACGAGAGACAGGGTTAAAGATATGATACCGCGAGGACAGTGTCGCAAAAGTTGCAATGGACGTAACAGAGCTGCTCGGAGGAAGAGAGGTGGTCCGGTGAAAAAGCAGATGTTGAAGATGACATCCTTTTGTGATTCTTCTGATTCTTTTTTTTGTAAGTTTTGATTTGATTGATTGATTGATTGACTGATCAGTGGACTGATGGGATGATAAATCCCTACTTGATCTGATCTTCTTGATTGTTGAGTGACTAAACTATAGATATAAAGGAGTGGAAGAAGATAGAGAAAAAGAGAGACACGGCTAATATAAATATAGTAGGAAATAGAACAGAGACCCAGAATTTTTTTTTATTTTTTCCTTCTCTCTTCATTTCTTTTTTCTTTTAAATATTATTATATAAAAACATCTTCTTATACGTGTTGTTCCCGCAGTTTGGTCACACAAGTTGTTGATGTAAATATTAATTAACGGACTACGATAGAAGGAGATGGAAATAAACGGCTGAGGTTAAAGGGTAAAGAAAATGAATGGTGGGAATTCATTTTCAGTGGCTATGTGTGTTTGTGTTTTGCGTTTATGTGCAAGAGAGAAAGAGAGAGAGAAAGCAGAGGCGGCAGAGGTGGGGGAGAGGGAGTGAGAAAAGGACGTGTGCATGGGAGTGATTAGCTTTGGCTCATTCACCTGTTGTTTTCACAGTTAAAACTAGGCTCTGAATCTGATCGATGCCTTTTTAATTTTCTTTCTTGGTTCTCTACAATTCTTTCTCTATCTTCCATGGTGATCAACTATCTCCTCAAATATGTGTTGACTCGTGTGGTTCACTATAAAGCCCTAAATGACGGGCATCCTATCCTCTGTGTAGTTTACTATAGATTTAGTGCCCTAGTCAGCTCCTGAACTTCCAATCCAACGTTGCCACCTCACACTATTTGGGTTCATCTGTCTTTTCATTGTTACGTTAGTAGATTCTAACATTCTATGCGTAATGTTAGAGGTGGGTGATTGTGAAAATGTGGGTTTTTTTTTTAACGACAGAGTTACAATTATAACAGTATTAATTTTAAACGTTTGATTAAATTTAACGACCTTGTCAAAATGGAAACCTTTCCCCCGCAATTGTTCTAATAAATGAAGAAAACTCTAATATACGGTACAACTATAAATATAGTATCACTTTTCTTTTAATATATATTTTGGATTGATTATAGGCAACGTAGGTGCTAATTTCACACACACACACACATATGTGTGTGTGTATATATATATATATATATATATTTCTTCTTGAGAAAATTAATCAAGATCACTAATATTATTAATTGATCTAATTCAAAAAACTGCTTTTATTTAGAGAAGGGGAAGGATCAATTTCAAATATATATGTGAAAATTTTTATTAATTCTACAATCAAACAAGAAAATTAAATCTCAAAAAAAAAATTAAATCAAAGTAAGAAAGTGAATTACTATCAAATTAGATTTCAAACTATATAATTATTCACTAGAGCTTTCACAATTAAAATCTTTCCAATTTAAGTGACTCTCTTTATATATATATTAGTTAGTGTCAGTTAAGAATATATGTAAAAGTTCTTCTTCATGGCCATTTCATATATAATCTTACTTCCGGGACATGTAGCTATACATATATATATACTAGTACGAAATTAATTAGGGTTTCTATGTATTCTCCTAGAAAAAAACCAGCAGTAGCCATGAGCAAATTGAATTGAAGTTTGTATAAACAATATTGAAATGCAAAACTATTTTCAGAAAATAAAAATATTAGCATATTCCAGGACATTTCCTCTCCTCTTGTGGTTAGAGAAAAATCACTGTAAAGTTATTGCTTCATAACAGTAACAATAACAAAAATCTCGAAAAAAAATATTAAAGCTTTGTAGTTTTTTTTTTTCCGATTTGACCACTCATATATTCACACACACACACACTCTCTCTCTCTCTCTCCCTCTCTTATATGTACAGAGATACGTAGTTGTCAGTGACTACAGAAGGCAGAGATCCTTTAATATAAATTCAATTTCCTTTGTCCTTGCATACATCTCTATATCTTTTGGCTGGTATTAGCTGATTCAGCTACACCTCGACCTACGTTTTATCTTCTCTCCAGAGGGTTTTACTTTTTTTTCTTATATATATATATATATATATATATATATATTTATTGGAAGCATTTTGCTTTGTAACCCTAACTTTGCCGAGCAAGCATGGCTTTCATTTCCCTACCAAACACTTTTTTTTCTGGAAAACAAATAAAAAAAACGACTATCACAATCTGACCTCATGTTTGAAAACAGTTTTCTCTGCCCCAAAATTGCTCTTAATGGCAAAGGATTTCTGTCATTCAGTTACAAATGACCGTGGGTCCTGTGTAGTAATTTTTTTGCAGCTTGAATGTCTGTAGTTAAAATTAGTGCCGTATATAGCAAGCGTGTCACAACAATACTATGTAAAAACGATAGTTCTAACTTAATTAACAACTATTCATCAAAGCACGTAGTTCCAAAGATCATCCATCCAGCTGTGAAGAAATATTTTCCCATTGATCTTTGGCTTTCTGGCTGTATGAGAACAAATTTGATAACAACTTAACAAAGATTTAATCTTTTAATTGCGAATTTACTTTTAAACCAAAGCAATGAATACAAGTCCTTGGACTAAGCTTTAGACAAAAGACATATAATATTACAGATAGATATCGACATATCGGTGTCTTCGTACATACAATAGTTTGCAGTGGGACATGGAGATGTAGATATCAAATCAGACACATAATTGATTGCATCCTGCTAAGGAGACCTTCCGTGAGGAAAGCTTTCTAAGCCAATGACCTATTTTCAAAGTACATTTCACATTACTCCGGTTTATATATTTTTCTTTTTTGTTGACAATTGGCGATGCTGTAACTGGGCTTCAAATAATCATGTATGCCTGACATTTCAAAAACAAAAATAAAATAAAATTATATATTGATGTTACAACTATTAGCTATTGATTGTCTGACTTTATTACATACAATTGGCTAGAGTTGTCGCGTGATGATTATACAGTACACTTCTCGCTTGCTTGGCCAAATTTCTAATTGTTTGCATATATGACCCCAAAAGCAGGAAGTTTTGCTCATATTGGTATGAAAAATAAATGATAATGGAGCAACCATACGGCTTTGCATGAGGATGACCTATCACTTACTACAACATTATAACACGTTGGTATAAACAACACATAAGCCAATTTTGTTGTGTTGCTAGGTCAAATTAATTCCCAAGGACATTTGCAGGTGCAAAAGGTAAAAATTTTTACAAGGAGATTCCAAGTAAAACTTCCATTTGAAACCATATAAACGTAAAATTTTATAATCTGTAACTCTTGGGCTTAACCCAGTTTTGTCCCATATGGCCTTGTTGCGCTGCAATGTGCAGATAGTATAAATATGAAGTGTACTGAGAGCTTGCATGACAATGACTAGAGATTGCCCTAAATTTCTCTAGTGCTAAGACACTGAATCAGGAAAATTAAATTCTTATAGCTACCAAAAATTTAAACTAATTACATTTTGGAAGGCTGATTATTTGAATTGTTAATTGAGACGTACTGGCAAGCAAAATATATATTCTACATATAATATTTTCATTCATGTACGGAATGATTGGGAATTATTTGACCTTCAACAAAAGCGAACTATATATATTCTAATAGCAACGTGACAGTTCATCAGTACCATTTAAAACAAAATCTTATACATTACTGAAAATGAGGGTACCTTCATAACTGAGCTGAGGTATTACGGTTTTAAATCGCTAATTATTAAACACAAGTAAAAAGTTGCGTAAATCTCCACCCACCCCCCCAAAAGAAAAAGAAAAGGTTTGTCAGTCACGTTAATTAATTACTTCAAAGCATAATATTGCCAAACATAATCTCGATTAACTAAAGTCATTCCATGCAAACATACACGCGTATGTTACTTCAGGTAAATTTGTCGAATTTGTGAAAGTATCAGCCCAAATAAGCTCAAAAATAAAAAAGGAAAGCAATAAAATTTCGTTGGCTTCTCACATGAGAGAGCATGTGTTGATCCCTGATCCGTCGATAAAATGCACAGTGGTAAATATGACACACTGTAAAAAGCCTGTGAGCGTGAGAAGAGAACTGTGTTTACTTTGATTTATTGGGGAGAAACCCAATAAAGATGATACAATATTTAGAGATAGCAGGGCAGTGGGTTAAATCTTCTGGCAAATTGAAGCTCGATCTGTGTATAAATTTCACTGTGACACCAAAGCTAAGTACGTTCTGAGTTTTTATCAATAAAAAGAAAGAGAATTACGTACTGGCGTGGCGTTGGGAGATGAGGTGATAGCTTAGCTATAAGCCTGTTACAATAGTACGTAGCTATACATGTAGTCATAGATGCCTCTTATCATCTCAACTCTCTCAGGCTGTGCTGTAGCCTCGAGTATCACGTTGCCATACACATCGAAGTAAGATCCATGGTTTGTTCGTTTTTGTAAAATGATGCCGCGTGTACTTACTGAATTCCCAAATCTCCTTTCAGTTTTAAACATATCATACGTGTATTTCCTCCTCTAGCAAGCTATTAGTGTTACGGGAGTACCATTCCCCGCCAATTTCTTCTTAATTTTCTTGATCTTGCTAGAATTAAGATAAGACCGGCTTTTCGAGGAGGAAAAAAAATGGATATGAAGTTTAATCATGTGTCAGTAATTGGCGATTTCAAAATTATTGATAATTATTTGGATAACGGCCGGGTGAATGTTAGTCATGTCAAAGTCCTCACCTAAAACCCAATTCGCTCATTTTTTTCACTTACATTTAACATTTAGAGATTCTATGCTATCCTAATTGTAATTTAAGGTCGATCTCATAAATATAAATAGTCAAAGAAAAAGACGAAATGGAGGATACTATTGGCTTCCTCTATCATTGCTGTGAATAGTGCAATACAATTAATCTTCCTACACTCTTGTGAATAAAAAGAGGATAAGTCTTGTCATTGACTCGACAGCAATTCACCCATTTGAATTTCAAGAAAATGCAAGACAAGGAAGCATTATCATTTATCACATCTGAATCTTATGTTCATTTAAGGTTAAAAAAGAAAAATAGCAGAAACATGTTGAAACAGCTCAGCCAAAAGCAAGTTTGACGGTGCTACAGATTGTGATCATGTAGCGAAACACTTTGGACCACAACAAAAAACAAGACGAGGATGGACCATTAAATTCAGCAGTAAAAAACAAAGAGGCATCATCCCAAGCACAATACTTTGCATTCACATTTCACATGCATTGGCCATTGCATTAAAATTATACATATAAATAACTACAAAAAAAGTCATTGTACTTTGCACATGCAAATCATAAATTTAATTTGAGCAACAGCCTATGCAACAAGCTAAAGGGAACTCATGCTAGGCCAAAACCTGCGACCACTGGTGAAATTGACACATGACAATGAACCAACTTGCAAACTGATGATTCCTAGGCAGTCCACACATACATTTTTCTTTTGCTAACAACTAGTTTTTCAATTGACCACCCACCCAGTGCAACGGTAACATATGAAATAAAATTACATATTTTTTCTTTTTCATTTTCATGGGTAATGGCACCAAAGCATAGTGCCATAAACTTCAGTACAAAGAAAATAATTTGTTCTAACAAAATTACTTGAGCAAAATTCCTATCAAACAACACCAATTTAGAATATGCATATCAATAAATCACAACTGTTGTTACTTAGAGAGCCAATAGATAATAATAAACAACGTACAAGCAGCAATGACTGCAGACAGAATAAGAGTGTCTCTTGAACGCCGCCTTCTGATGGAACCTGGAACATAGATTTAGGATTAATGATACATCACCAGTAAACTTGACAAGGTTAATCAACTTTTTACCTACCAAGTAAGCCACGGATAATGGGGAACTTGTCACTCAGAAGCTTCACTTTCCCTTGGACATCTCCAAACAAAGTCCTTTGAGAGCCCAAGACTGCTCTGGTTGTTTGAGCTTGATTAATTACTTCATCTATCTGCACAAAAGTAAACCGATAATTGATTTGGATGAATATTAAAGAAGTTTTTGTGATGAGAGGTACAATACTAAAATAAGATTAAAATTGAAAATTAGAAATTAAAAAGGATAAGATTTAGGAATAGCACCAGATAATACCAATCATTTTTTGTGGTGACAGAGAAGCTTAAAATTGAAAAAAGTACTACAGCGAGCTAAGACCTAGTGATATCCTCCAACATGCATAAAATAAAATTAACTATAGTAGTGTTGGCTTCAGAAAACGCCAAAAGATAGATGTTCGACCTTAATGTCCATGTGTCTGTACATGTGCAAGCATATTTGTGTGTGTGAGAGAGAGATACTCTGTTGTTACATCATTGAGACCATTTCATGGTTTCACAAAAGTTGATAACACAAATATCCACCATTTCATTGTTTTGCCATTTTGTCACAATTATAAAATCAGCACAAGTACATACTAAAAGATAACTATAGGCATCAAAAAGTTGATAGTAGAACAAAGAATGGCTGACTTTTTAGTAATCCATCCATCATGTCCCATGAGAAGAAGGATTCTGTAAGAGAGCTCAACTTGATACTTAAAACTCATTATCAACATGAAGCATACAGAAAAACATGTCTTTGCAACTGGATCTCCAACCTTGTCAACTTTTACACTTTCATTTTTTTACCCACGAGTTATATTTCATAAAAAGCTTATGGCAGTAACAGCATACAGAGAAACAACTTCCGGTGCATTGCAATGCATATATCACTGTAAAGGACCAGGTAGGGGCTTACGTGAGATATGCTTCCATGTATGGCAGCTCGCTCTCGTAGTATCTGCATTCTAGGTGACATACTCCCTGATGCCTGCAAGAAGGCAGATACATCATACTTAGATTTGAGAAAAACAATTAGAAATAATTGGTAGTGCCTAGAATGACTACAACATAATTTGAGAGTTTCAATCATGCTGACCTTGTACTCGCTGATATCATCCCTGACAGAACTCAGAAGCTCTGCATGTTCCCTCATTGAGTTTATATTTCCCTTGATTCTCCTAAATTCCTAACAAAGTACATGCCATTTGTTTAATAACATTTTAGTAAAGATAAAACACTAGAACAGGAGTCTACAATGATAGCAGCAATTTGGGGATCACCAATGAGGTAGCAGGGAGTCCTATAACTGATAGATTAGAATTAAAACTGTAAGCAAACACTCCAAGACAGTCATATCGCCTCAAGTCTACAATCCTAGCAACAGTTTGGGGGATCACTAATAAGATAGCAGGCAGTCCTATAAATAGATGAATTAGAATTCAAAACTAAAACTGTAAGGAAACTCTCCAAGACAGAGCCATATCAGGTCAAACTACAATGCCAGCAGCAGTTCTTTTGCTCATCAAAAGAAGTGGCATGACAGATGTAATTGACCGCAAAGCCAATTATGTATATTGAACCATGTGAACTTCAGTTGATGGTTCAACAGTGTGCTAATCAGTGACACACAAGAAAAATTCCTCACTAATAGTTCATTACCAGGGTAAAAAATCATATTAACATAACATAAACCTGTGTAAACTCATGAAGTATATCTCTATGCCTTGCGAGTTTCTGAGTTACAGATGTAGTCGGTGCAGCAGATGCAGCACATCTACTCATTGCATCATTTATATCTAGTAGCTTCTCAAGTAATGACTGGATCTCCATTTCTGTGGACTTCCATGACCTGCCAGCAGCAACAGTTGGCGAACCAGTATCTACATAACCTGAGAAAATAAATATCATCAGAAAGGAAAAGAAGCCCAAGATATTGACGCTTCAAATGAGAGCATAACTGCTAACAGAGATGTAAGCTAACAAAAACTGAACAGCAAAAGTCATAACTCAAAAGTAAGTCAAATCATACAATGAATCTCCCAACAAATACAATCAACTTATAATTTTTCAATCGAGAAATGCAAGACAATATGACCTTCACAATGGTAAAAAGTTTGATGTCATTAAACTCTGTAAAATATCAGTGTTGAAATGAAATGGAGTTTTTTGCTATTATCTATTATGTGAATATGTAGACAAGTATAATCCTGTCCGTAGGATTCAGAATATGAGCAAGTAAACAAAAGCACAAAATTTATAAATGTTTTATAATGTTGTCAAAATGGTTGTACAGAAAAATGCTGTGCCCAGCACAAAAATCAATCCTTATAACCAATGTTATTAGACCAAGATTATGAAACGAACAGATCTACCCTCAAAATGACACATACTCTCACTAGACCAGAAAATACAAAGATCGCCGCTTTAATTGAGCAATTTTTGCAAGAAATGTATTAATTGTAAGAGCACGAATAGAGTTTCAAATTTAAAAATTCAGGGAAAATGAAAAATGTCCAGAGACGTAATAACAGCCTCCAGTTCCCAGACTGTTTCCACCAGATGTCACTTATAGAATAAAGAATTGAAAGCAAATTTAAACGGCCATCAGTACGTATTTTCACTTAATTTTGGGTAGATTTACACGTGTTGTAACACAGTTCAAATTCATACATAAATACCAAAAAGAAAAAAATTAACTAAACCTACAGTAGCAATAAACAAGTGCAAATGATAAGACATTCCGCAAAAACAATTCGATAATTTCAGTTTCTTCAACTTGAGATCCAAATGCACTAAAAACAACGGACGAAGTTAAAGAAATTGATATTAACCTAGAAAATAACGAAGCAAGAAGAAAAAACAAACCTCCTTGAGTAAACCTAGTGCCAAGTTTAGCGTAAGAGGAGAGTTTGACATCGAGATCGCCCTCGATCTTACGTGCTTCCTTCCTCAGTTCCTCCCAACCCGATTCCTGTAGATACAGATTCGGATCCGTCATTTGGATCTTCGCAATTCAATTCCGAATCCTACTTGCTCAGTGATCTAATGGCGGAGATTGATTCAGTTATTACAGTTGATAAATTGAAATTCTCATTCAAGCGTACCAGGGGGACTGGTTTTTCACTCTATCGTCTCTTCACGAAAGAAACAGAGCAAGGATCGCCTGCGGGCACCAGGACTTGAGTTGTAAGTTGCAAATAGTACGCGTAGAAAATTGAAATCAACAGGCCCACCCAAGGATCCAATTGTCTTTTAAACAGAGCTTACGCATCCATCCAGGGGAAAAGGCAGAGTTTGCTTTTAGGCCGTAAGCCCATCTTGAGATTGGTCCGGCTCATATTGAGTCCAATGTACACCGACAAGCCCGCTAAAACGTCCCAAATTAGGCCCCGGAGTTTTCACAGAATAGCACTGAACATTTTTAATTTTTAATTTTTATTTAGAAGAAGTTAAAAACTTCTTCCTCAGTTGACGGAACGTCGTCTTCCCATTTGGCCCTTGGTGAAAATATTTATTAAGAGTTGGTGATCAACTTTGGTATCCTACGTCAACGATAACGATGCAATTGTACAAAAAAATCATATCCAAGGAGAAAACCCGCTCAAACTAACAAAAACCAAAGAGGCTGCGTCTTCCTTTTGAAAAGTTCTAAAAATATTTATTTAACTAATTTTATTCCTAACCCTGTGATTATTGTGGATTAAGTAACATCGTTCGAGCACTAGGCTATGAGAAATTGGGTCTTCTAGAGAGCGTTGATGTAATCAAAGTCTTAAACAATCATTCACTTAAACCTAATTGCAGTTAATATAATGTGAATGATGCAAGGACGTTACTATTGTACTTTCACGCCGAGTGTACTTGTGGGGTCTTCACAAATGGTAATCAAAATTTTTAAATAAATTAATGGATTCTGTTTGTTTCCTTTGGTCTCAATTGAAGATATATATCGTGCCTAAGAAATAATTATATATTATTATTTCAGTAAAACCTAATAAAATTAATTAGTAAATACAAAACTAATTCTCCAAAGTCCCAACCCTTAAAAAATGATCCAAATCACTTCTCCCCTCCCCCCACAAATTTATTCGTGGATTATTTATATATTTTAAGTGTGTGTAATAAATATATATACAGGAGAAGTAGATATGATTCAATTTAGGGTCTATTTGTTCTTTTACTAAAGTCTACATATAAATATTTAGATGTATAAGAGTCGTTTATTTTTTAACTTATATCTAAATATTTGTTAAAAATATCTAAATATAATTAAATTAAAAATTTTAACTTAAATTAAAAATTTTAACTTAAATGTGAATGAATAAATTTCTAAATAATTTAAATATTTTATCTATTAATAATATCTTTAATATTTATATTTGTTAATAATTTGATATATTAGTATAAAAAAAAATTATGATATATATGTCAATATGTTAGTTTGAAATTTTTTGTTTTTATAAGAAAAACAACTTAATATTTATATTTATATATTTAAGATAAAAATAACATATTATTTGTATTTAAATTTCAGTCATATTCATATTTTAGATATAAAAAATAAGCACTATCTTATATTATAAAAGGATTATAAAAAAAAACTTATGAATGACCTTAAATGAGAAACATTATTAAGTGTAAAGATGAAAAAGCTAAATAATTAAGTGAAGTAAGACCTGCTCTCAACATTACTCTCAACATTACTAATTTGACCACAAAATACAAACGCTAAAAAGTTTTGAATTTCAGCGAGGGAGAGATGTTGTATCAAATAAGTAAATTAAATTCTACTATGAAATTGACCAATTTAATTTTCTATCATCATATTTACCTCCACAAAGACACAAGAAAAAATAAAAACTTCATAGGTCATCTTCCTATGATGATATAGGGAGAATGTCCGATTTTCTCTTATTGTTTGACTTAATATTTCGATATTCCCTATTAGTTCTATAATATCTCGAATTTCTCATCTATTAATTGACAGAGTTAAGAATAATAACACATGGGTTCCTAAAATTTTATTTATTAACTTACATAGTTTTAATATTATTAAAAATATCTACAAAAATTCTAATTTATTAAAAAATAACAATTATACCCTTATACAATAATAATTTAAAAAATTATTTTCAACTCCTAATTGATAATAACATATTTTATTTTATAACATGATATTCATAAATAGAAAGATAAAATTTTATAATTTTTAAAATAAATAAAATAATAATAAAATTGATCTTTCAATTTTGTTTAATATTTAGATAATTCATCATGTATAAAATAATTCAAAATTTAGATAAATTTTTATTCAAAGAATAATTTATAATATTTTATTTAATATTTAATATAAAAATATTATTTATGTTGACTAACACATATGAAGAATAATATATTTTAAAAAACTAATATTAATTAATTACATATATAAATCTATCTATATAAATTGACATGATAATATTATATCATATCACTACATATTCTACATTTTCGTAAAATATTTTAGCTTAAAATATTTTTTTAGTTGTAAAATTCATTCTTTTAGTTTAAAATATTAATTTATTTTTAGTTTTGATACTCATTATTATTTCAAATTATGAAAAAAATTAATAGCATACGAGCCCCTAAAATTTAATCTATTAACTAATTAATATTGAAAATTTTAATATATTATAAAATAAATAAACTTATATTTTAATTATAATATATTAATAAATATTTAGTTATCAATGTGTTATAAAATAAAATATATTATTATTTTAATTAGTAGTTAAAAATATTCATAAAAGACTCAATACATTAAAAATAACAATTATATCTTTATTTTATAGTAATTAGCTAAAGAAATTAATAGTAGTTAGCTAAAAAATAAATAAAATATTAAATATATAATTTATTTTAATTATTTTCTAATACCAATGTAATATTGAATTGTTAATTTATCATAAATTTTTATAATTATATTATAGTACAATAGTTATGATTATATATAATTATAAGTATTGTATTATAATATATTTTATTTATAAATTAATATTTATTTATAAATTTTTAATATTATATTATAAAATATTATTATTTTATTTATTTTAAAAATTATAAAATTAACCATTCAATTTATATTTAAAAGATAATTTATAAATTAATTATTAATATTTTATAAAATAAAATATTATATTATTTTAATATTTATTATCACTTAAGAGTTAAAAATAATTTTTTTAATTATTATTATATAAATATATAATTATTATTTTTTAATAAATTAAAATTTTTGTGAATATTTTTAATAATATTAAGATTATATAAGTTAAAAGATAAAATTTTAAAAATTTATATGTTATTATTTTTAATTTTATCAATTAATAAAAAAAATTAAAATATTATAAATACATAAAAAAATATTGAGATATTAAATCAAATAACATAAAAAAATCGGATATGCTCTCTCTCGCATATATTGAATATGTGCAATGTAAGTAATTCTCTCTGTACAAGATAGCATCAGATCGTGTCAATTATAATGTTATGTAACGCAGACATTAATAACAAAACTAAAGTACAGCCGTACACAAAACCGTACAAAACAAAACAATGAACACAAAATTTAGAACATAAAAAAGTAACATACGGACATACGGACTACCGTACGTCGGAACTATCTTCTTCAATCAATGTATAGTCGTAGGTATATACCGTTAGATATAATCGAACGGCGGCCTGAAAGGCAAGGCCAAGACCAAGGCACGAGATACCTTTTTCAACGTTTTCGTCTTTGAAAAATTATAAAAAAAAAAAAGAGGAACGAGATAAGGTTGCAATGTCACCATTACATTATTTTTTTCTTTTTTTTGTGTTCTTAAACATTAAAAATAAAATAAATTAAATTAAATATTTTGTTATTATAGTATTAATGCGTTGACAGATGCGATATGTGCATCAACAAACCGTACTGCTAGGAAATATATATTTTTAAAAAAATGATGCGATATGTCTTTAGAAAGAATAATGGATTGAGACAAAAGATAGTCTTACAAATATTGAAATCTATCTGAACATTTAACGGCTAGAAATTTCTAAAGTTGGATG
Source organism: Melia azedarach (assembly GCA_028052125.1). Lineage (NCBI taxonomy): Eukaryota > Viridiplantae > Streptophyta > Magnoliopsida > Sapindales > Meliaceae > Melia > Melia azedarach. The sequence continues at coordinate 1,675,128 of CM051394.1, read as the reverse complement.
GATGATTAAATTATGCCCCCGTTGTCTGTATCCTGCAGATATATAGAGACAAAAAAGACAGTAGAATAACAAGGAGAGGAGTCGGTATAAAGTTTATAAATCTTACAACTCGCACTTTATTTTAAAGCAAACAAGCCAAATAAATCGTTTTCAGTACAGTAAAATATCGTCATTAGATGTATAAATGACAATAACAATAATAATAAAGAATATTTTCACATACCTTCCTCGAAATTTATAAAAATCTCAATTTAATAAAAAGTTTGTAAAAGGAGAAACAAACTTCTCCTATGACATTTATCTCTAACGAATGAATAATAGATTTACCAAAATATCCTCAAATTTTCTTTCTTTAAAAGAGTAAAATAATAAGGCATTGATGAAATTTGAACCTAAAACCTTTAGACAAAAACCAATACCCTAACCATCACGCCAAACACATTTTAATAAAATATATTTGAATCCTTAATAAATAACCTTTTTATAAATACATATACAATAATTTTTACAATAATTAAAATTATTTTGTTATAATGAAAAAATTACATTAAAAAATAATTCTAAAATTTGATATAATAACTGAAATTTAAAATTATTATTACCATTATAATATTTTAAAACTATAATCATTATTTATATATTTTTAAATAAAATAATTTATTTAATTTAACAATTATTTAAAATAATTTCTTTAAATTATTAATGCTAATAATAAAATTTAGAATAATTTCATCGTATAACAATTTGAATTTATTTTCTTAATAATTTTTAAGAATGATTTTTTAAATAAAATAATTTATTTTGTTTAACAATTATTTAAGAATAGTTTTATTATTATTACTTGATAACAATTTTAAATTTAAGTTATTATATAAAATTTTAATTAGTTATAAATTTATTTTTTAATATAATATTTTTATATAACAAAATAATTTTAATTACTATAGAAATGACTATATATATATATTTTTTTTTCCAAAAGAGTTATATATTAAGAATTGAAATATATTTTAATAAAATATATTTGATGTGGTGGTTAAGACATCGGTTTCTTGTCTTAAGATCTCAAACATTATAAGGGAAGTTTATATCATTTTTTACAAACGTTTTATTAAAATGAGCTTTCTATAAAATTTAGGGGTATATGAAAATATCCGTAGTTTATACTATGCACACTAGCTACGGTGCAAATCAACTGTTTAGGACAATAGGCCTTATAGTTTTCTTTGTCGAATATTTTCACATGCCTCTTCCAAATTTATAGAAATCGCAAACAAATAGAATGTTTGTGAAAATCTACAAAGACTTCATTTGTTGCAGTAATTTAGTTGTGTTAACCAATTTAAAACATTTATCTGTTCAAAATAACCTTATTTTGAAAGTTATCGTAATTTCACTTCAAATGCAATTTTTTTTTTAACAAATTCTAGACAATAATTGTGCTTTTTCTCTTTAGTTTATTCCACGCAACAATTTATTTTTAATAATTTTTGCATGCAAATTTACAAATTTGCCAATGCTAACAAATCTCTCCATCAATAAAAATTTGTGGTTCAAGTCTCATGGTTCTTTTTTTAAATAAAGATTTTTAAATAGGAGATATGAGATCAATAAAGAGAAAATAACAAAAAAGAAAAAGAAAAAAAAAAGGAGAAATGTGAACCTTATTCGAAAAAGCAATAAAACTATGAAAAATAAAGAAAAAAAAAATAGAAGAACGAAAAGGAGATAATTGGGAAGACCTACAAAATCTAGATGCAACATTCCACTTATCTCAATTATAAAATTCAAGAAAGGAAGAGGCAAGTGGTTAATAAAATATGCGTGACAAGGTCTATATGGTGGGTATTGGTTAAGTGAGGAAACTTGTTAATTGACTTGTATGAAATGTCTATTGAAATCGAGAAAGCAAGTAAAAAGCCAAAAATTATTATCGTGCTATCGAGTTATTGCTGAAATAAAAAAAGATATGACACAATCGAATCTCACGTAAGCTATTATGTGGTATGAGTTAAGTTTCATTAAATAATATAATAGATGGCTAAGGAGAGGAGTGAGTATTGCTGCGAGTTTTTTTTTTTTTTTTTTTTTTGAAAGTAGTATATATTCTTAATATATTTTAACTAAAAAAATCAAATTTTAGTCGTAAAGGAACTATTGTAATTGTAGTGACTAGTTTTGTAAGTTTTCATAATTTTTATAAATGTGCAATTTCCACAACTTTTAAAGGAAGTATGTGACATTTGCCCATGTTCTTGTCTTGTCGTTCGACTGCCCCCACCAGCTCCCTAAATAAATATTAATAAATAAATAAATCAAAGATATTTTTCCTCACCGCCTCTGTGTCCACATTCACCCACCAGTGGCCGTCGCGTTCAAGTTCAAAAGAAATATTAAATTTTGTGAAAAAGAGAGGATTTTTCTAATAATAATAATAGCATCAATATTATCTTAATAACTATCAATTAATTTCTTAAAATTACGGAAACAACACATAACAACTATCATTTAATCTCTAAAAGTTATGGAAATAACACATCATAATAATCAAGTAAAAAATCATGTTCTACTATTATTAAAAACTTTAAATTTATTCTTTTTATAAAAAAATAATTCAATCTCTCGTAATGTAAAATTATAATCTTTAAATAAATAAAATTGACGAGAGTAGAAAATTACATAATTTAGATCATTTGAGACAAGGTTTCAATGTGAAACGAAACCTCTAGAATGCGGAATTTAAAGTTTTTAATTTTTTTTGTAATAATAAGAATAAAAAAAAGGGACAAAATCGCGAACAATTTAGGTTTTGTTTGGTTTTATTCAAAACTCAATTCAATGAAACGAGTGACGACGCTGAGAGAAAGGGACAACTAAAGAACCTTTCGCCAAAGGAAATTGGTTTTTTCACCCAGTCGGCCCACAACTTTAGAATACTGGAGTTACGTGACTTGTCTTCATTTGTCCACGTAGATTCTAGGGCCCACCACTTGTGGAATTTTCCAGCGATAATCGGCAATCAGACGGTCCTACGTAATTCATCAACAATAGTGGTTGGTTACGGCTAAGTACATCCCCGTGCTGTACGGACTGCTGGACTTTTCTCTTTCGTTGGCCCGGGGTCATGAGTTAGACACACTCCTAAAAGATTTTATTTTAGGAGGAAAACCGTGGTGTTAACTTTGTAGACCCAAAGAAATGTCTGCCTTATTTTAGAACCAATTGCTGTTTCGTATGCGCGCAACGGAAAAAAAAATATAGTTTAGGTAAAATCAACGTAACGGAAAACGAGAAATTTACAGACGGAGAGAAAATTATTTATTTCTGTTCAGGTAATTGAATCCGTAAGGTAATATCATAATTCCAAAATTTTATCCTAAATTTAGGATCGAACATTGTGACATTTTATCATTTGTAATATGAATTTTAGATTAAAATTTGTAATGTCCAACATTATTTATTTGTTATGATAAAAAATTAATACATGTGATATTCATTAATCGAATAATAAAATTCGTTATGTAATTGATTAATAATAAATTATTTAAAATGATTAAATTCGATAAAATAGTAGTTTTAAAAAGTATTATAATATTACATAATTAAAATAAAATTCGATTATATTACTATTATTGCAATTAATTTCTTTTATATTTATAAAAATTTTATGATTAAAAAAGTATTATCACCATCTTAAGAGTAATATGCAAATAAGATTTTGCCCCAATAAATCCATTAAATTTTAAAGATATCAAATATAATTCTCAATTATAATTACTGAGGAGACATGGTAAATTTTTTTTATCGTTTTATCTTACTGTGATTAGTTGGAAGTCACCAAATGTAATTATAGGTTTTTTCCGATATTGACATAATTAATTAGTTGGAAGTCACCTTCCTCCAATCCACAATAAATATTCATTAGTAGCAAGCCAATCACCAAATTCACATAAACAAAAACATTATTATAAATTAATCCATAATTAATAAATCCCCATAGAACAAAAATATTATTTGGGGCATATCAGAAGAACTCGAAACAGGTTCCAGACAAAACACCAAACCACACAGCAGGGAGCTTCCAGGAAGCAGCGGATGCACACGCATGCTTATGACATTTTTACGTGTCCTTCGCAGGTGTGGTCGCAAGCTAATAGCGTACTCCGTGAAACACCATAAAAATACGCCTCTTTATTTTCATAGGTATACGTGGCCATACAAACAATTTCTAAGAAGGCGCGTGTTAGTAGCCCAATTTGAATTTTCATTAATTTTCAATCCTAGGGTTTAAGTCCAATAATCCATTTTAAAATCAGACGGTCCACATATCACGTACATGTAAATCCGGCCGCAAGCACTTTTTATAATCTGACCCTTCTTTTATCTGACTTTTGACTCGCTCCAAAATTCTCTCCCACTCACTCTTATTTAACTCTTTCGTTACTTTGCTCTCTTCCCACAATTGCGTGAGACTGCGACCTTATCAAATTACTCGGCGACTTGTTTTTCTTTTATACTTCCTCTACTTTTGACCTCCAAATCCTCCGCCAAGAATCCAATTCTCCACTACCGCCACGCCATCAACGAGCGCATAAACTGAAGAGCAGGCTGTTTTTGATTCTTAGAATAAACTTTGATCAAGAATTCGAATGAAAACGTTGTCGTTTGATAACGCGAACCAGTATGTCCAATATACCACCTTCTCTCTCTGAAGTATGTCTAACTCTTTCTCGCCTTACTATGTCCACCGCCGACCCATGGCCTTTTTCCTAATCCTCGCCTCACTGTAATAAACCCTTCTATATTAAGTTCCATTTTACAAGAAATCAACTCGCCTTCTCAGAAGACCCTCTTTTTCTTTCTTTTTCTAATCCAACCCAAAAGAAATGAGGAAGATAAGAGGGTTCAAGATCGGGAAACGCTTGGATCGGGTCACCCGATGGATCATGAGGAAAACACGGGCAAGATCCGGGTACCGCCGTTTAGCCTCGCCGGACACATCATGCAGGAGCAAATCCATCTCGAAACTCATCAACTGGGGTCGCCGGCTAACAGACGGAGCGAAAGCTCTCTGCTTTTCAAAGTCGGGGTCCGGTTACATGCCGATGGATCGGGAGCCGATTAAAGAGAAACCAGTCACCGTACCGAAAGGATACTTGGCCGTTTACGTGGGCCAAAAAGACGGCGATTTTCACAGAGTTCTGGTTCCCGTTATTTATTTTAACCATCCTTTGTTCGGTCAACTTTTGAGAGAGGCCGAGGAGGAATACGGGTTTAATCAGCAAGGTGGAATTACGATTCCGTGCCGGTTCTCGGAGTTTGAGCAGGTGAAGACCCGGATTGCAGCCGGGTCACGTACCCGGAAGCTGACGTGGAAGCACAACTATTGAGGTGGTTTCGTGATGATAATGACGATAATATTCCATGATATAATTTTGATGATGATGTTTTTTTAGAAGTTTTTGATTAGGTAGTGCTTTTTACTTTTACTCTTTTTTTTTTTGGTTTTTACGTTTTGTGTTGTTTTTAGTTTCAAAGTATTGGTGTAATAGAATTTTACGTGTACATTTTTAATAGATATATAGATCTCTGTTTTTGAGCTCGAATTCAATTGGTGTTTCTGAAAATGATATTTATGGTAGGGGGAATTAATTGTATGATGTGAATGTGATTGTGATAGTGATAATTGATCATTTTGCAGTCAACATGTGTAATTAATTTTATGGTGTCACAAGTTTTGACAAAACTCTCAACTTGTGATAGATTGACATGCATGCCTAAATCTCAATTCCGAGTATGAATTAAGAAATCTAAATATAAATATATTTTTTTAATTTATAGTCCTAGTAAATATGGTTACAATAAAATATATATATATATATAAATATTTGAATTTTTAAAAATGAATTTAAGATTTTTGAATTTTGTTAAAAGATAAGATTCTTTTATAAATTGTGAGATTTTTTTTATAGATATTTGAGTCATTTTTTAGATGTTGGGTGTTCTACAATTATTTCATATCTTTTCAGTTAAATTTTGATAAATTTTTTATTATAAATATTAATAAGTATTTAGTTTAAATATTAATAAATTTATAATAATTAAAAAAAATGAATTTAAGGTCGGCTGTTATTTTCTATTTTCGTTCACAGAATTTATTACTGATAATATATTCATTGAGAATTTGTGTAAAAATTGGATGACTTGTTGAAATATATGCTCAACACCTGTTCCGAGTCAATTGAGGTAAAGTCGAACACGTTTTTTTTTTAATGTAAAAACAGCTTCATCAGTCACGTTTACAACTTTTTTTATTGTGCTAAAAATTCAAATTAATATATATATATAATATTTTTCTGAAAAAAATAAATATATAAAATTGCAGAAAAAATGCCCGGCTCGATATGGAGGTTCACCTGATCTGGTCAGGTAGAATTTAGATACAGCATTAGGCAGGCACCTATATTCTGCGTGAATGTTAATTCGATTTTCATTTTGATCGAATGTATAAACTTCCGGAGGATGATAATTTTGCGGTGGATGTGATGGGCACCATACGTGTCTCTGTCGTCCAAGTTGATATCAGAGAATGTTAATGGAGAATCTTTCAATGGAAAACATACAATTCCACCACAACTTTAATTGCCTAAACCTGATCACTTGATCATCTGATAAAGTTAGTATTTGCGTCTACCACACGATGATGCTCATCTTTTCTTATCTTATTTGGGCTGCAGGCTTCTGATTTTTTCTTTCGGATTGGGCCCCATTATTAGGCAGGCATATTATCTTGTATAGATGCATGCACATTTATCAAATTTTTGTACTGGAAATAACTTCCTATGGTAAGCAGAATTAGAAATGCTTTGCCAATCAATCTATTTTCATCAGTCATTTTTTCCAAACGCTATGCGATTCAACCTGATATTGGAAATCGTCGGATTGAATAGCTGTCAGCTGAAGCATTGAGGCCTTGATTTTGTCAAAATCTACTAAATTAGTTGACAAAACTAAAAGTCAAGTATGACAACTGCAGAAACAGCGAGTTTTTTTTTACCATTTCGGGTATTGGATTAAAATTAAATTCCTAGCCAAATTTTGAAATCTGCCTTCGGGAGTTTGTTGCTTTGGGCCCAATAATGAGGAGAAATGAGTTTGACAAGGACCCATTTCTGTATTATGTAGTTGTGGACCCATTTTGCAAAGCCTATCCATTTCAAGTAAATTGAAGTCGATTGCAATGTTAGGAGTGGTCTTGTTGAAGGAGTAATAGAGTGTACAATAATTTGATTACTTAGGCTGACTTGGTGTGCTAAGATTAGATGTCTATTTGAAAATTGAAGTTTCCAACCAAATGTGATACAAGTGGTCAATGTGATTCCCCTCGCTGAAATAATGAATTGAACTGGTCTAGCCAACGGCAGCTTAATCATAATTTGCGAACCAACCCATCTTCTGACGAGGATCTACAAGGGAAATATGCACCGAATTCGGTTCATGCTTTTAAAAGGAAGCTGATCTAATGTAAAGTAAAAATCGATATATTATTCGTATAATTTATCAATATTACATTAAAAATTTATTGAAAATTAAAAGTCTTGATAAAATCACCGCTCAAATATCTAGCAAACATCTATACTATTTGTTAAACTTGTTATCACTATTTATTTAGATAAGCTAATAAACTATTTGCTAACCTATCATTTCATCGAGTAGAATTTGAAACAAAAAGAAAAATGTATCACATTCGCGTAACATATATGGCCAAAAATTGAAAACCATACAAAGTTTTTTGTTTAACTAATTAGCATATCGTGAGGTTAATCCTTGTTAATCTAGAAATGATTTCATAGCTCCGAAGTGACAAAGAACAATTGGCTGTGAGTGCGTGCAATTACCCCGCTGCAGATATCATAAAAATGGGCAAATTCTCACTTTTGCTACATCCTACAAGGCAGATGCCATAAAATAAACAATTAGATCTATCATAATGATTACAGCTTATCTTAGTTAAACTAATGATCATGTAAGTGGATAAAGTATAAATTTTAGCTAGAGAAGATGTTGCTTTCAACAAACAAATTAAAGTATGCCCATACATATGAAGACCGTAATTGGAACCTTTAATTTCTTAATAGGAAAGGCCATACTTTGAGAATTCGATAAACACCAAAAAGCAACCACTATCTCACTCTCTCATCACCATCACTCACCAAGGCTCAAAACAAAAACAATACAAAGCCGATTCAGAAAAGAAAAGAAAAAACAAAAAACAAGAGCAAAAAAAAATGTTTACAAGTCTTCAATCACACTCCACTCACAAAACCACCCTAATTCTGAGAGTCTCTTCACTCTTCTTCCTCCTCTTTTCCCACATAATTTATTTTTCCTCCTACGTCAGAGCTAATATCTTCGTCTACGCAGGCTGCTCTCAAGAGAAATACGAACCCAACTCACCATTTGAAGGTAACAGAAATTCCTTCTTAGCGTCAGTCGTCAGCTCATCTTCTCAAGCTGCATACACCAGTTTCGCTATTGGAAATGATAGCTCAGGGCCGCCTGAAGCTAGCATATACGGTTTATATCAGTGCAGAGGTGATTTGAAGACAACTGATTGCTCGAGATGCATTGAAAGTGCAGTTAACCAGATTGGTTTGGTTTGTCCGTACACTCTCGGGGCTTCTTTGCAACTTGAAGGCTGTTATTTAAGATATGAACATATAGATTTCCTCGGAAAACCCGACACGAGTCTGAGGTATAAGAAGTGCAGTAAGAGTGCAAACAACGACGTTGAGTTCTTCAGGCGAAGAGATGATGTTCTGGCTGATTTGCAAACAGCTATTGGTTTTAAAGTCAGTAGTTCTGGTTTGGTCCAGGGTTTCGCGCAGTGTTTGGGTGACTTAAGCTCAGCTGACTGCACTCCTTGCCTTGCGGAAGCTGTCGGAAAGTTGAAGAATTTATGCGGCTCGGCTGCTGCAGCCGATGTGTTCTTGGCTCAGTGCTATGCCCGTTACTGGGCATCCGGCTACTACGATTTCTCAGGTGCAAGAAACCTTTTCCCCCCCCTTTTTCTCTTGTTTATTACTGATATAAATTCGAAATATTTCACTTTAATTCCAAATCTTTTGCAAAATGTCATTTTGTTCAATTAATTTAACACTGTATTGCAACAGATTTTCAACATTTCATTTTTAATATATCTTTTGAAATATTTAACATTATTATTTATCCCTTTAATTCCATCAAAACATTTTGAACTTTATGAATATTTCGATACAGTGTCAAACTAGTTAAATAAAATAAAATTTTAGGAAAGTTAAAAACTAAACTAATATTTCTCCAATATGAATTGCTATTTGCTAGATGCTAGGTAGGTTTCATCAGCAAGCATTTGTGAAATGCCGTGAATATACAAAGTTGTAAAGTTGATAACATTATTCTCTAAAGCTAACACCAAGTTGACCATTTGATGTACGGTTCATATTATTTTCCAAACCAAGAGTCAATAAGTAAATCTTTTTTTAAAGTAAAGCATTAAGGTGCATCGGGACTTTAGTTGCTTTCTTTTTAGGCACAACTACGTTCTTGCTAGTCTTCTCTTCCTTTTGTTTATTCACCCGAAATAAATAAACTTTATATTTTTTTCTCCACACTTAAATAAAGCAATTTAGGACCCACTTTCATTCTTCTAATATATGTGAAGGGAAAATATCTATAATATTTATTTAAAGATAACATATATTAGAGAGGTATACTCTTTTCAGTATAGCCATTTAAAATAAAAGTATACTTATTAAAATTTTGATCAAGTCATCGTGCAATAATATATTAAAGTAGCACAATTATGTTGTGTATATAATAATGCATTTATAATATGCTTGATATTTTTTGAAAATGAAAATACAAATATTAAAATTATATTAGAAAAAAAACACGATATAATGAAATATTCTAGAAAATTTTCTTGAAAGGAGTAAATGTTGAAACCTTAGAAATTTCTTCTCTCTAAACTGTTCCCTGCCTTGCACAATCAATCAAATGGACTACAAGAGGAATAAAAATGTTCTCGAACGGATAAATGGTTCTTTGATTGAATTATTTATTCTCTTAATTTTTCATTTGTTAATTTAAAGTAAATTAAAAGGGTGTTGACAGAAGAGAGAGAGAGAGCTTTAACAAACATATAGATGTGGTAGTGGCAGCTTTGCTTCAATTCAATCTCTTCTGAATCCACATTAAATATTATATATTGTATTCAGTACTAATTCACATTGCTTTTGCTTTTGCTTTTGCTTTTGATGCATGCTCGATCGTATAGATTCCTCTCACGAGGACCAAGTGGGTAAGACAGTCGCCATTATCGTTGGTGTATTAGCAGGTTTAGCCATTCTCATCGTTCTCCTGTCAATTTGTCGAAGAGCAATGGATTAAGCAGACAGCCGACATGTCGTTTCTTCACCGCATGGAGGTCATCCTATATGTTAGGATCTCCGTCTTCCTCAATACGTTATGATTTTGCACAAAAGAGACCACACTGGTGTTGTTATTTCCTAATCCCTTGTGGTATCATTATAAAGTAGTACTTTCATTCTCGTAACCAAATCGAAAAGGCCGGCTATGGATTCTCCTCATGCTGCACACGTCACCCTCTCTTTTATATTTTATTTTTAAATTATTTGTTCTGATAATGGTATTGAACTATTGATGACTTCTAGGATAATCATACTTGATATGATTAAGCTTATCGCATTGCCCTTTTTTAAAATTTTATTTTTTATCAAGTGATGGATGAATTAGTAAATTGGGCCTATTTGACCCAGTGTAATGGGCCCTCATCCGCATTCTTTAAAACATATGGGCCTACAAGGGCAACCGATAGAAGATTAAAAAATTGGGAGTGTATTTAGAATCTATCCGGAGTTTATTTAGAATCTACAAATTATGGCTTCTTGTGCCGCAAGTCCTTGCATCTTTCGACACAAAAACGGGATGCCGATTGAAGAAATTATTTGACATTTGCCGACCAGCTCCAAGCCCTCAGTAGGATTTTGGATAATTGTCCTTGCTTGTGAAGTCTGATAAAACTAAGATACTTATAAATCAGCAAAATCATAGTCAATAAAATGGGTTAATTTTTCATTAGTCAAAGATGTATCTAGCAAGCAAACTTGTTTTTGATGTTGATACCTTAACTAACTAGGAGAAAATAAAACTCTCTCGAATATTGAAGTTAGAATATTAAAAGAAAAAAAGTCTGAAGTTCCAAAGCACATCATCATTATAACTCATATAACCAAAACATTTGTTTAATTACATTAAAAATTGGAAGATTATAACATTCAATAATTTTGTGATTACATTGCATTCCCACAGCCACAAGGAGAGGGTGTTATTGAAATTACATTACAGTTACAATTAAAATTCGACAAAGAATAAAAACTGACGAGGCCAGGTCATACCATGCCATGTTGATTTGGTAGTTCTTAACTACCTTATTTTTCTTGTCCTTTCGTCTGTGCAGTAAAGAAATCAACTTAGAGACCGGGGGTGAAAGGCACGCCGGTGCCCGGCAACCAGGAACTGCCGCTGAGAAAATTTCCGACGGTGAACTTGCTAGCCTCAGCTGCACTAGTCAAAACATGGTAACCACTCCACTTGACTCTGTTAGCGGTAGATGAACCTGGTCCAGTGTTCATATACTCAGCATAGTAACAACGTATTCAGAGCAAAATTTCCATCCCATGGCATCCAGCCAGCTGGGTTGATCAAACTATCAAGAAAAGTTTTAATGTAAACAGTCCGAGAGTACTGTCTCCATGGTCGGCCGAGGAAAGTTTTAACCGAGCCCTGAACCGGTCTCAACTCGGCAGAAGCGGTAACCCGACAGTTGTGAATAATAATTCCAGTATTCTGGTTAGGGTCAGTTCTGGCTTGAGCAGTGAGAGTGTTAGTTTGGTTCGGAGGTTTGCGGGGATAAATGTTGCAGTTCTGCAAGACAACGGCAGCGTTTCCGAAGATAAAATCGACAGTACCGTAGATGTCGCATTCTCTGTAGAATTGTCTTTCAGAATGGACGTAAAGGGTGTCTTGGTATCCTTCGAAGCCGCACCTGTAGAAAACTGAGAGGTCTGAACCGGAACGTAAAGCCACGGCTTGGTGATTTTGCGGACCGGCTGTGTTCCGGATTGTTAAGTCTCGAGCAATAAATCCATCACCAACAACAGCTGAAATTCCACAGAACAAATCAAGGAAACGTCAGCGCTCATACAATTTTTTAATACGCTATTTTTTTAAGGTAGTTGCTTTACAAGTCATAGTTATTTGTCAATTTGATGAGCTATAAACAGTTAGCTTCTGTTGAATTTTATTTAGGTTACATTAATTTTTAAGTTGAATTATTCTAGCTAGCTAGTTTGATAGACACCTAGAAGGCTAAAACCTAATAGATGACTAAATCCTTAGCCAAATAAATTTAAATTCATTTAAACAAATCGAATTTTTGGAAATTTTTATTCAAATGACCTATCAATGCCAGACTTAATTTGCCGAAGTTACAAGGCTACGACTTTGTAACAAAATCTAGAAAAAGGATTGTGAGTAAAATTCCTGGATTCATAAGAGTATATTAATGTTATTTCTATGACAACCTCCACTTGTCAACGAAATTAATTAACTTTAATTTTAGTGGCACATCAGTAACGCACAATATATGCCCGAAGACCTGTACCAATTGGATAATTTATGTACTTGCTTTAAAAGAAAAAAATAGGAAAGAAAATGAAAAACAGAAGCCTATTTTTCACTATTGCTCCAAAATACTGATGCTTGGTCCTAGTTTTTGATAGATATGTTTTAAGTTAACATGAGAAAACTAATTAAATACGCTGTCCCTCGTGCTCATTTTTTGACCAATACTTTATTTCCCTTCTTTTTTAATTAATCTTTTCTAAAAACTTCATTTTTCTTGTGTCCTGTTTTTAGTACAATCAGAATAATATTTATTGACAATAAAACTTTGTCAAATCAACTAAATCATGCAAAAAATATTTCGTAATATTATGCATCATGAACTTAATAGAACAGTGAAAAATTACTGAAGGAGATAAATTATAGTTTATTATATAGCTTACCAACAGTGGCAGAGTTGAAAGTTGTAGCGCCTCCTCCAACACTTTTGCTTCCAGTAATAATAGTCTTGCCAATACCATCACCCACGAACATAATATTCTTGCCTTTTACCTCAATATTCTCGCTATATATTCCCGCCTTAATATATATCACAAACCTCCCGGAACCTGACGCTGCATTGACGGCCTCTTTTATCGTTTTAAATCTCCCGGACCCATCCTTGGCCACAACCACATTGGCCCGGGGAGCTGGCGACGTAGCCTGCAACAACTTCCGGTCACCGGGCCTAACCCAAGTTGGGAAACCGTCTTTGTAACTAGGTTCCTCGTAGGGCACCTTGTTGAGGGCCAAAGTGTTACTAATCAACTTGGTTACATTGTTTGACATAAGAGGCAAAACATTATCCGGAACCCCAAGTTCATAAAACCCGGTTCGGCATGTTTCCAAATTCGTGAGAGCCGTGCTGAGCCATGTCTGCTTGTCAACTTTGGTGCACTTAGGGGTAGAATCCAGGGATTTGTTTAGCTTTTCAATTGTGAAGTCATAGAGCTGAAGGCAGTCGTCCCATGCAGCCTTTTCGAGCTCGTTTCGGCAGCGGGGGCCGAGGGAATTGGTGCGTTGGTGGGCTTGCAGGGTTCGTTCCAGGGCGAGTTGTACCGCTATCGTGTAAAAATCGGACTCTTTTGTGATGTGAATGTTTTCAGGTTTATTTGTGAGAAAATACTCACATGGTCCAGGGTTTGGTGTTTTTGCGCACCAGGATTTTACATCATCTGGATTGTAGCCAAAAACGGTTGGGGAGAGAAAAAGAAGCAACAATGAAAGCGTAGGAAGAGATCCAAGACCCATAATGAGAATTGTAGGTAGGGTTTAATTTGTAGTTGTGTGGGGAATTAGTGCTGAACCCATCGCTTTATATAGAAATGAAACTCAATATGGGGGGTTATTGGTGTAGAGGTAATAATCATTGGATGGCACGACCGCCTATTGTTTGTTTTTTTTTTTTTAAAAAAATTACTTTATTTGTATATGTCCTGATCAATAAGTCTGTGTTTGTTTATTGTAATTGACTTTTTTTATATGGATGACTTGACGAGATACGAACTGTGGAGGAAACTGTGTTGGCAAGGAACGCGTTGTTTGACGTATTCACATTTTCATGCAACATTTCGTATGAATATTCCATTTTGCAAACAGTAATTCTGTACTGAGCTGAATATATATATATATATATATATATAATTTAGAAATTCGCTAGAAAACTGATGAAAAATATTTTGAAAAATTACGTAATACATCAAACATCAATGCAATTTTAAGTTGCATTTATAATTATCTACAATTTTCCTAAAATTACCGAAATATTGTCATGCATGACGCAAATTCAATATAATTAATTTTAAATAAAACCGTTAGTCATTATGCAATATTCTCTTATGAACGTGAAGCCTTGATAATTTTGTTAAATTTGGTAGGAGTATTTTGAAAATCGTGATGGGCAGAAAACATGTCGTTCCCAATTACTGACTGCAACAGAAAAAAATTATTAGTACATAATTAATACTAATCTTAACAAGTGGGATTTGCATAAGTCAGTTCAAGTTGTCGTATACCTTTCCAACAGTTAGAAGAACAATGTATATGTTTGACTGCCATCTGGCTAGCTTCTAGTAAATTAAAGCAATAGATGGTCTTTTTTGTGATGGAATGAAACTTCTCGACTTCTACTTTCTTGCGCCTTTGTATATTTAAAACTTGTCCCAAATTGTATTACGTACGAACAGAAAAGCGATTGGATTGGTCAATTAGGATTGTCATTTGATTTTAATTTTTATTTAAAATAAATAATGTTTATTATTAAATAATAAAATTAATAATGCATTTTAACAATTAATAATCAATAATCACGCGTGTTTATTAATCAAGAAAAAATAATTTTCTTTTTTAATAGATATGTATAAATATTAGATGATTTAACGAAAAATCACTTAATAGACATGCTTATCCGATGAAAATGTTGACCAAGTTGAATAACCGACAATTGAGTTGGCAATTAAACTACATCCTTTTCATTTCAAAGCCCTACCTGCTCTAATTCTTAAACTTATCGTGATTTTATTTTCTCACGCAAACTAGTCCTAAATTATAATATAAATGATTATTTTCTGAAATTGTTTTCATAAATCATGTCGAATTTTAGCATTTACGATACGTGTCATAATTACTATCGGTAGCTAGTACTCTCGTGTACAAATTTTAACATTCAAAAGCCTTATCAAATTTTAACACTTATGTGGTCTCACTCTTACTATTACGTGTCCAAATTTTAAAATTCAAAAACCATGTCACCTTTTAAAATTTATGTCGTCTTACTTTTACTATTATGTGAAAACAAAATTAATATTCAAAACAATGTCCTTAACGATTAAGTCAAAAACAAATAAATAAATAAAATAAAACTAAAGAATATTTCTGGCATGGGAGAAGCCAATTCCACGCCTAACAAGTTTGATTTTTAAAGACATAACCAATAATAAAATGTCATACACGAAATCGGCTTAAAATATAATGCCAAGTGATCATTATTAATTGGTTTACGACTTGCCAATCAAGTTGGGATTACATATATTATGGAATCATTTTAGTTAACATATTTATTAACTAACTAGCAAATTAAAATATAGATAGACCTTGTTTCTATAATATAAAAAATTTCTCTGTGTCCTTTTTATTTTATTGTAAAATTACATTATTGGCTAGTTAGGTACAAAACTGAAATTATATAATTGATTTTGTAAACGCATGATTGATCTACAAATCTAATAAAATAGCAAATTAAATTTCGTGTATATCTGATAAAGAATCGATTTGGATCGAGGGCACTGCATAATATATAGGTGTGCAAGTGTAAAATTGAATTTTGGTGGACATAAAATCAAATTTTGCCTGAAAACGAAACAAAAGAAGTCGTACTTGCTTGGTTTAAAGTACATCTTAGGTACAAAAATTGATGGTTGACATGGATTTTTCCCTGCTTTATACGGTAGTAATTGAATTTCATATGAATTAATCTCAACGTTATATCTCAATATCATTGTCGTGCATACAATATAATATAGTACAATATATATATATATATATATATATATATACACCATTAATTATACTTAAAATTATAACTTTTGTTATAAGTGACGTTTGTATTATCAAAAACTATTGTGTAATGTGTGATAAATAACGCTCTATTATCGGAAAGTTTATATTATGTTTAAAAATTATTAAATAACATTTTATAATACTAAAACATAATTTAAATATCACTGAGACAATAGCATAATCATCATATTTAAAAATTATAATAAGATAAATATTTTTAATTTACAGTTTAAACTCTTGAATTTAAAAGGTGAATATTTTATTTTTTAATTTATCATGTTTCTTTAAAAAAGTATTGCTTTATTTCTTTTATTTGTTTATTTATGATTCTTTTCAATGCTTGTGCTCCAGACAGACAAATTTTATATATAAGCATAGTGTTGTTGTAGCGTAGGACATGTGATATCGAAATTGAAAGAGTAAATTCATTGAATGAACAAGCATTAACCTAATTAAGAACTTTAATTAATTAAACAATAACACTAGCTAGTTGCAAAAGACTTTTGCCTCAAACCCCAAACGAGTAATTATGTAATCATAAACATCGTCATCAATATAAATACTTTGATGTTGCAACATCACAATCATGGCATCATCATCATGTGCGTGTGTGTGTATATATCTAATCATTATCAAAATTAATTAATATTGGTTATCATTCAAAATACGGTAATGCGCCATGGGACCAAAATTACGGATGGTAGATCACCAACATTGAATTAATGCTTGATTTATGATCAAGTAATTCAAGTTTCTTGCTTAACACGCGTGTATATATATATGTGAATATGAACTATTTTTAGCTAGAAAATGGAAACTAAACGTGACCTATAAATCAAGAGATTCTTGGTTATCATCAATAATTTCGATCGCCCAGTACTATATATATATATATCATGACAACTACTTAACTTTCCGGGAAATTCAATAAAATTATATTATTTATTTTAATTAAATAATTGTATAAATCATAAAATTCCATTGAATAAATACATGAACAACATGTAAAATTTCCTTCTCTTTATTTATATACCTAAGAAATCAACGAAGTTCGTCATAATCAAAACAAGAAAAAGAAAGAAATAATTAATTTGATCCTCGACACTTTATAAGGCTAATTAATCATTGGTAGCTTATTAGTCTGTTTGAGAAAACTTCAAAGAGAGATTTCAATAACAAAAATGAAATAAGTTATTTATGCATAATGTATATTCCAGCCGATGTATGAATCAGAGCTTACTTTCAGAAGATCGAAGAGATATTTTGTAACCAATTAACAGAATAAATTAATTATTTATACATAATATACTAGTAATCAACCCATATGTGAAGTAAATTATTTCATTCTCTTTGCAATATTCTATTTGTGCAATTATTGTAGATATAATTGACTCGATTTTTTTTTCTTTAATGCTGACAAATGGATATTTGTTGGCTTGGAGTTTTATCTAAACTCTTGATTTATAAAAGAAAATGTTTTTTTAAATGTTATTTTGATTTCAATAAAAATAAATTAACTTAAATTTAATTTCTTAATTTAGATAATAACAATACTTTTGTATGTATGTATGTATATATATATATATATATATACATAGTTAAAATTCCAAATCATAAGGATAGGATGAAATCAGAGAAAAAAATCTGTTGTTTTGACATTAATATTAGTGAAATGTGGCCGAGATTTCATCAAATACCAAATTCATGCCATTTTTTCTTTTAAAGAAAAGAACAATAAGAATATTTTTATCATTTTAAAAAAAGAATAATCATATAACTAAAGTGCTTATATATAGTTGATAATACCCATTTTTCAAAATTTTGACTGATAAATATATAATAACAGATATGAGCGTGATAAATGACGAACGGCCCCATTCAAATTAAACATAAAAAAACAAAATAAAATTAGAAAAACAAGGCTCGTTTTTGACCTCTTGAAAATCCACACCAACAAACAATAAAGAAAATAATAATATTTAATTCACGTGTGATTTCTTATTTGATTTAATTAATTTGTATTTCTCTTGGCTTTTTCCTATTTGTGACATGCGAACTGTAAATAAGCCAACACGTATGTTATGTTCTATTCTCAAGTACTAATCTCTCTCTCTCTCTCTCTCTCTCTATTTATGGTATAAAATAATAACCAAGAATTGAATTATCATCACGGAGAGGCTTTTACGTGAATGTGCTAGGCTAGCTGTATGACGAAAGTGAGTATCGGCGAGATCGAACTACACCGTCGACGATGCTCGCACGTAATTGGCTGAGTAGCGCGCTTTGGAATTGGATGGCTTGGTATAGAAAGGCTTTATGCAGGCTCTCGGAATCTTACTTTATTGTTCGGTGAAGCTTTGTAGTTATATGCAAGCTGGGCTGGCCGTGTTAGAAGGCGCAGTACGTTTTGTTGTTGTTATTATTATTACTATTATGTCGCTGGTTGTTTAGGACTACCACGTAGACCAAGATGCAGTCAAACTATTGCGAATTTTAGCATCATGGAATCAAGCAACGTCCAAAGCAGATTTCCTAGTGGCACAGAATGCCACGGTTCAGGTGCACGCAGTACAATTAATGAAGCAGTGGAATGGCTCATAGGCGAGGCGACCGCAAAGAGTAATCATTTACGTAAAATTAAGAGAATAAAGTTGAGATTCCAAGTGGCATGAATAACATAATATTTTGTTGGCGACGGCATAGATAAAACCATCGTCACCTGTAGCCGAAATGGCCCCGATGGTTCCACCACGTCAAGCTCAGATACATTTGGTTACAAACATATTTTAACTTGATAAAATTATTTTATATGATCACATTACAAATTAAAATTACAATTCCACAAAGAATAAAAACTGACGACGTGTACGCCCATGCCGTATAATGTTGGTCTGGTAGTTCTTAACTACCTTATTTCTTAATTTTTCTCCTTTTATGTGCAATAAAGAAATTAGCTTACAGACCAGGGGTAAAAGGCACACCGGTGGCGGGCAACCAAGAACCACCGGCGAGAAAATTTCCGACGGTGAACTTGCTAGCCTCAGATGCGCTAGTCAAAACATGGTAACCACCCCACTTGACTCTGTTGGCGGTGGATGAACCCGGTCCAGTGTTCAAATACTCGGCATAGTACAATGTATTCAAAGCAAAATTTCCATCCCATGGCATCCAACCAGCCGGATTGATCAAGCTATCAAGGAAAGTTTTAATGTAAACGGTTCGAGAGTATTGTCTCCATGGCCGGCCGAGGAAAGTTTTAACCGAGCTCTGTACAGGCCTCAACTCGGCCGAAGCTGTAACCTGACAGTTGTGAATAATAATTCCAGTGTTCTGGTTAGGGTCAGTCCTAGCTTGAGCAGTGAGAGTGTTGGTTAGGTTTGGGGGTCTGCGAGGATAAATGTTGCAGTTTTGCAACACAACCGCGGCGTTCCCAAAGATAAAATCGACGGTACCGTAAATGTCGCATTCTCTGTAGAATTGTCTTTCAGAATGAACGTAAAGAGTGTCTTGGTATCCTTCGAAGCTGCACCTGTAGAAAACTGACAGATCTGAACCGGAACGTAAAGCAACGGCTTGGCCATTTTTCGGACCGGCAGTGTTGCGGAATGTTATGTCTCGTGCAATAAACCCTTCACCAACAACAGCTGAAATTCCACAGAAGAAAGCAAGAAAAAGTTCATAAAATATTTTAATTAAGTCATAGTTATTTGTCAATTGGATGAGCTATATAATTGCACTATTTTTTTTACGTTGAATTATTTAATTTAATTAGCTACCTAGTTTTGTTAGTCAGGTACAAGGCTAAGACCTAAATGATGGGTAAATCTGTAGCCAAATTAATAACTTTTAATGGCGCATATACATACATATATATATATACGTATATGTATATATATATATATGCCCGAAGACACGTACCAATTGGATAACTTATGTAAACTTACTTGCATTAAAAGCAAAATAAAAGTAAGCCCATTCATCACTATTGCTCTTAAAATACTGTGCGGACGTTAACATGTTAAAAATAATTAAGTGTCCCTCGTGCTCATTTTTTGACCAACACTTTATTTCCCTTTTTTTTTTAATTAATCTTTTCTAAAAACTTCATTTTTCTTGTGTCCTGTTTTTAGTACAATCAGAATAATATTTATTGACAATAAAACTTTGTCAAATCAACTAAATCATGCAAAAAAAAAATCGTAATATTATGCATCATGAACTTAATAGAACAGTGAAAAATTACTGAAGGAGATAAATTATAGTTTATTATATAGCTTACCAACAGTGGCAGAGTTGAAAGTTGTAGCGCCTCCTCCAACACTTTTGCTTCCAGTAATAATAGTCTTGCCAATACCATCACCCACGAACATAATATTCTTGCCTTTTACCTCAATATTCTCGTTATATATTCCTGCCTTAATATATATCACAAACCTCCCGGAACCTGACGCTGCATTTACCGCCTCTTTTATCGTTTTAAATCCCCCGGACCCATCCGTGGCCACAACCACATTGGCCCGGGGAGCTGGCGACGTAGCCTGCAACAACTTCCGGTCACCGGGCCTAACCCAAGTTGGGAAACCGTCTTTGTAACTAGGTTCCTCGTAGGGCACCTTGTTGAGGGCCAAAGTGTTACTAATCAACTTGGTTACATTGTTTGACATAAGTGGCAAAACATTATCCGGAACCCCAAGTTCATAAAACCCGGTTCGGCATGTTTCCAAATTCGTGAGAGCCGTGCTGAGCCATGTTTGCTTGTCAACTTTGGTGCACTTACGGGTAGAATCCAGGGATTTGTTGAGCTTTTCAATTGTGAAGTCATAGAGCTGAAGGCAGTCGTCCCATGCAGCCTTTTCGAGCTCGTTTCGGCAGCGGGGGCCGAGGGAATTGGTGCGTTGGTGGGCTTGCAGGGTTCGTTCCAGGGCGAGTTGTACCGCTATCGTGTAAAAATCGGACTCTTTTGTGATGTGAGTGTTTTCAGGTTTATTTGTGAGAAAATACTCACATGGTCCAGGGTTTGGTGTTTTTGCGCACCATGATTTTACATCATCTGGATTGTAGCCAAAAACGGTTGGGGAGAGAAAAAGAAGCAACAATGAAAGCGCAGGAAGAGATCCAAGACCCATAATGAGAATTGTAGGTAGGGTTCAATTTGTAGGAGTGTGGGGAATTAGTGCTGAACCCTTAACTTTATATAGAACATGGATGTAATAATCATTGGATGGCACTACCACCTATTTTTGTTTTTTAAATTACTTTATTTGTTTAATTGACTTCTTTTAATATGTATGACTGGATGAGATACGAACTGTGTCGGGAAGGAACGAGTCGTTGACATGTTCATGTTAATGCAAGTTAACATTCTGTATGATTAATATATATTCCATTTTGCAAACTGTAATTCTAGCTGTAGAGGCCATTGATTTGAATATAATTTGGTAAGAGTATTGTTTGAAAATCGTGATGGACAGAAAATATGTATCTCCCAAATAATGACTGGGACATAAAATATATAATAAATATCAATACAAGTGGGATTTGCATAATTTAGTTCGGTTGTGGTATACCTTTCCAACAGAGAGAAAAATATACATTTGACTTCCAACTGGCTAGCTAGCTGCTGGTAAATTGATGTAATATTAGATCATTCGATGATGACGACGGAATGAAACTTCTCGACTTCTTGTTCATATACGTAAAACTGTTTGAAGTTGTCCCGAATTGTGAACAGAAAGCAATTGGATTGGTCAATTAGGATTCTCACTAGATTTTAATTTTTATTTAAATAAATATTATTATTAAATCAAATAGTTTATAAAGATAAAAATAATAAAATAATACATTCTAACAAGAAAAAATTTAATGACTTACATATCCTTCGACTTTAATTTATTATAATTCTTATTTATAGTAAAATAACTATTATATATCTCTACTCAAATAATTATTTAATAAAAATAATTTTTAAATTTTTAAAACTTGGTGAAATGCAACATACTTATCAAAAATACATTAATAAAATAAATAATAATATTATTTTATAGTACATAGGTAATATAATAAATTTATAATAATTTTCTTTATATTTTAAGTTATATATAAATATGTAACTTTTTAAATTATTAATATAATTATATATATATATATATATATATATTGTAGATGTAAAATTTTATAGATGATTAACGAATTAAGTACTTATCCGATAAAAAATAATAATTCAAAAACCATGTCCTCAAGGACCTTAGCAATCTAGTCAAAAACAAATAAATAAATACAACTAAAGAATATTTCTGGCATGAGAGAAGCCCAATTCCACACCTACCAAGTTTGATTTTTAAAAACATAGCCTATAATATATTTGTCAAGACAAAAAATGTCATACACGCGAAAGCGGCTTAAAATACAATCAAGTGGATTATGTTATCAAATTATTCAATTAACATATTTATTAACTAGAAAATTATATATAGAAAGACCTCGTATATATAATATAAAATTTTATATGTACCGTTCTTGTTTTATTGTAAAATTACGTTATTGGCTAGTTAGGTATAAAACTGAAATTATATAAATGATTTTGTAAAGAGATCATGATCCATCTGAAATCTATCAAATTAGTGAATTAAATTTCGTGTCTGTCTGATACATAATCGATCTGGGGATAGGAATGCATAATATATATCCGTGTGGAAGTGAAATTTGAATTTGGATTTTGGTGGACATAAAATCAAAAATTGCCCAAAATTGAAACAAAAGAAGACGTGCTTGGTTTGAAGTACATGTTAATTGGGTACAAAAATTGATGGCTGACATAGAATTTTTCCCTGCTTTATACGGTAGTAATTAGATTCTATAAGGATTAATTTCAACTTTAAATCTCAGTATCATTTTCTAAACGATAGCAATACCCTTCATGTCAAATTATAAATTGTGTGACAAATTAATGATTGTTGTATTAGCTCCGATGTTATTATATATTGACTTGGGAACGATAGATCACCATTAAATAGTAACAGCCCATGGGATCAAAACTATGAACGATAGATCACCATTGAATTGGTTGATTTCTAGATCAAGTCACGTATTTGAATATTTATGATATGATATATGCCTTTTATCTTTAAATATTTGGAAACTAAATGTGACCTATAAATCAAAGGATCATCATTAATTTCGGCCAATGTTATTATGATATATAGCTACTTAATAGTGTGACATTGTCCTTGAAAGAAGAAAATAATAAATAACAAATAATATATATATAATTAGAAATCAACTCAAAATCATGTTGGTTGGGAGTTAATTATAGCCAAAAAAAGAAAATAATAAATAATAATTAGTTTGATCCCCGACATTTTATAAGGTTAATCATTAATTGGTTAGAGAAAAATTCAAAGTGATATTTTAATAATTACCAATAAAAATAAAATAAGCTATTTATAATGCATAACTTAAATTCCAGCCCACATATGAATCAGAGCTTAGTTTGAGAAGATCAAAGAGATATTTTATATCTAATTAACAAAAAAAATTGATTAATTACGTTTTATTATATACCAGCAACAGCCCATCTGAGAATTAAATTTTTTTGATTTGTATTGCAATATTTTAATTATTTGTACAATTATTGGAGATAGAATTGACTTAATTCCTTTTTTCCTTTAATGCTGACTAATAAATATTTATTGGCTTCTATCCATCCTCAATCAAACTGAATGCTTATTGATATTAAAAAAATAAATTAATATTATTGCAATTTCAATAAAAATTAAATGACTTACGTTTACCTGTTCAATTTAGACAATAATAACGCTTAAATATATTTAAAACTCGAAATCACAGGGATAGGATAGGACTAAATCACAAAAGAAAGAGACTGTTATATGTTGACATTAATATTAGTATAGTTGCTGAGATATCTTCAATATATATTATATAGTTCCATTGAATGCTACCCCTTTTTTCCAAGAAAAAATAAATAAATAATGTTATTATTATTTAAAAAAAGACTAGTCATATAAGTTAACTACTTAATATATAATTAATATCCAATTTTCAAATTGTGATAACGAGACATATAACATATAAGAGCGTGATAAATGACTATCCTCAAACGGCCGGTTCCATTCAAATTAAAAATAAAAAATGGAAGAAAACTAGAAAAATCAACGACAACGACAGTAAGAAAAAAAATAATATATATTTAATTTACGAGTGGTTTCGTATTTGATTTTGTCTTTTTCTCGCCATTTTTTTTATCGGTAGCGTGAAAAAAATGAGCGTTACTAACAGTAAATAAGCCAACACGTATGTTACTTTCTGTCGTAACGAATCAGCCATGCATCGCTTCCATTTCAGGACACGTCGGTGTGTGGTGTGAACCACTACATCGCAATATCTCGATCATCGGTAAGACGGTAACCGATAGTAGCATGTAATAGCGACTTGCTCTTTTTTATTTTTTATTTTTATTTTTCATATAAAAGATCTCACTTAAGAAATCAAGTTATTTATGACTTATATGTCATGGGATTGTATATTCTTTTTATTACTAAATAATAATTTTAAAAACATATATTTTGTACAGGAACCAAATTAAGAACTTTTTATTAATTAAAATTAATTAAATATCCGAACATTGATAATTAATTTTATGCATTTGTGATTGTCCAAATAAGAGACAAGTTACAAAGCTCTTAATTAATTTGGTAAAATTCTAGCCCATAATTTTTTTTTTTTGCTATATGGTTTCCAACTGACATTGATTTGAAATGTAGCAAATATGTTACATATATATTTTTATAGAGCAGTTCTTAAATATACGGTTCCAAATCTCTCACAGTTGTTTTAATTGACAATTAATTTAATTATAGCACTAACGGATAAAGATTTGATTTTCTAACTATCGATTTTATCTTAACGAAATGATTATTCAGCGCCCAATTACGTTGAACTGGAAAAATAATCGGGGTCCCCCCGAACCTAAATAAATACACACTTTTGTTTAAATATTAGTTTATAAAGAAGTAAACATTTAACAAGGATATATAATTTTATATATATATAATAATTGCGATCTATCTCAATTTAACTTATATGAATTTTGAAACATCTCTTAATATATGTATCTATTGTTATTTATGTATAATTAATTTTTTTTTTATTTTGTTGTTATGCTTTTATTTGTTAACAATCAAAGATACCAAGAGAGAATTAAGAAGTGCGAGCATATATATATATATAATGATATTATTAATTACGAACAAACTATTCATTTTGATCAGTTCGAGCCAATATTTTAATTTAGATTCAAAACGTGGGAAATATATATATTAAGAATAATGAAGAAATTAATTAATTCTGTACCAATTAATGGAGCTCTTCTTCTTAATTATATATCATAATTGTCTCTACTGGAGCTAGCATACAGTCTGATGATACGTATTAATTTCGATAAGATGACTCCATGTCACTACAAGACATGATGGTCCAAAAACGATGACACATGGCTACAAAATTCCATGTGTTTGCTTCTTCACATAGCTGAGCTTTATAAATATATGTACAAGCTCCAACTCGGCAAACTCGATGCATGTCATCGCTCAGCACTCGTTATTGCAAAATTATGTCTACTTGTGTCACTGCCACGTTTTTTCTCTTCATAGCCCTGGCTACCACCACCTCTTGCACCCAAGAACTGGTGGCGGTTCAAGCGGCCCGAGCAGCCCTCTTGCAAGCTAAGAACTGGGCTCAGGCTTCCATTGCACCAACTAGGTTAAACCAGGAATTGAAGTATCATCACGGCGAGGCTTTAAGTGAATGTGATAGGCTGTACGAGGAAAGCGAGTATCGGCTCTCACGCTTGCTTGCCGGTGAGAACTACACTGTCGACGATGCTCGTATTTGGTTGAGTAGCGCGCTCGCTTGCCATAGGACTTGTTTGGATGGCTTGGAGGAGAAAGGGTTTGCTCAAACCCATGCAGCCTCTCAGAATCTGACTTTATTGCTTGGTGAAGCTTTGAAGTTATATACGAGGGCTGGCCGTGGTAGAAGGGGTATTACTTTTTCTTGTTTTTAATTGTTTACTAGAATTCCTTTTTTTTAAAAAAAAAAAAAAGAATGCTAGCATAAGCAAAGGAGAAACTCTTCTTTTAGTTAATTATAACCACCAATCGGTTCTTCGAAACTGGTCAAATTCTACTAAATTATGCTAGTTTTTACTATTTATTTTACTGTTTTTTTAAAAAAATATATATGCTGGTTGTTTAGGACTAGGTAGACCAAGATCCAGTCAAACTAGTGGAATTTTAGCATCATGGGATCGAGCAACGTCCAAAGCAGATGTAGTAGTGGCACAGGACGGTTCAGGTGCACACAGAACAATTAATGAAGCAGTGGCTGCACTGGCAAGAATGGGTCATAGGCGACCGCAAAGAGTAATAATCTACGTAAAATCAGGAGTATATAGAGAAAAAGTTGAGATTCCACGTCACATGAATAACATAATGTTTGTTGGCGACGGCATGGATAAAACCATCGTTACTGGTAGTCGAAATGTCCCTGATGGTTACACCACCTCAAGCTCAGCTACGTTTGGTAACATTTATATTTTAATGTGACCGAGTGTTATTTAATTATGATGTGAATCTTTTTTTTTTTTCTTCATATATTCCAAAAGCTGTTTAAAATTTGTATCCTTGTGAATGTGTTGGGATGCAGGTGTGTCGGGGGATGGGTTTTGGGCCAGGGATATGACATTTGAGAACACAGCAGGCCCCCAAAAAGCACCAAGCAGTTGCACTACGAGTAAGCTCAGATCTCTCAGTTTCTCTACCGTTGCAGCTTCAAAGGTTACCAAGACACTCTTTTTACGCTGTCTCTAAGACAATTTTACCGCGATTGTCATATTTATGGAACAATCGATTACATATTTGGCGACGGGGCCGCAGTCTTTCAAAACTGTGATATATTTGTTAAAAGACCAATGTATCATCAATCCAACATAGGTAACAGCACAAGGAAGAGATAACCCTCATGAAACTACAGGAATTTCAATCATAGAATCGCGCATTAGGCCTGCGGCGGATCTCATTGCTGTTAGAGGTTCGTTCCGGAGTTACTTAGGCAGGCCCTGGAAGAAATATTCCAGGACAGTTATTTTCAAGACGGATCTTGATGGGATTATTCATCCGAAAGGGTGGACCGAATGGAAAGGCGATTTTGCTCTGTCGACTTTGTATTATGCAGAGTATTTGAATACCGGTGTTGGTGCGTCGACTGCAAATAGAGTGAAATGGCCTGGTTTTCATGTGCTTAATAGTCCCCAGCAGGCTAATCCTTTTACCGTGAGCCGGTTTATTCAAGGAGACTCGTGGATTCCGGAGACTGGTGTCCCATTTTCGCTTGGAATTTAAGGGCTGTCAGAGTAAAGTAATTATATACAAATAATAATACTAAAGTAATAGTAGTAGTAGTAGTAGTAATAATAATAATAATAATATATTCTTATAACGATAATTATTGTGGCTTTATGATTGCGAGTTGGCAGTTGCCACTGAAGTTTACTCGACTCACAGGATCAACGACATAGTAATTATGCATAATCGTGTAACGTTTCGATACATATCAGCGAAATATATAATACTTTATTGAGAAATTTTTCAAAATAACCAGTAATTAGCTTTCAGTTTATGTAAATAGTCATTTGTAAAAAAATTTCATCAACCTAATTCAAGATGTATTTTTGGGATAAAATTATTCTCAATAGTTCACTTCAATTTTCTTACAAAAGTTAATTTATTACTCTAGACTTTGGCAAATTCAAACTCTCTGGAACTCAAAATCTTCTCTCTCAAAATCTTATTAACAGTAATGATGGTGATGTAATTTTGACGACGAAGTCTAACTCATCGATATTAAATGATTTATTTTATTTATAGATATGTGTTTATTTGTAAATTATGATTATAATAATTAAAAAATAATAATTTATACCCATGTGAATTTATAATTTAATTTTAATTAGATAATAAAAAATGTTGATTTAAATTTAAATTATGTTGATTGGTTGTTATATAAATGTAAAAATATAGATAATTTGAGGATGCGAAGAGTTATATAAAAATTGAAAGAACTTGTTATGCGATTTTTTAGCATTAATTTTTTATTCAAAAAGTAAAATTTTGGTAAGGTAAAATTTTACCTTACCGGAAATCCAACTCTGCACTCCTCCTTTCAAAAATTAACTAGCACCCTTAAATATTGTCCAGCACCCTCATCCCGAAAATTGTCCAGCGCCCCATCCTGAAAAGCAATCCCTCTCCCGAAAATTATCCACATCTCCTCCTCTGAAAACTACCTAGCACCCGCCCAGAACCTCCGAAAATTGATTCCCAAAATTACCTGCTCCCATTCAATATTAGCTTCCAGATCTGGCCATTTTTTGACAAAATTTTTACAGATCAACAATATTTTATCCAAACACATTTATATTGTTAATACTAAAAAGAAAAAAAATTACCCAAAACATATTCATTTCACCCCAAATTCATTATTTTTTTTTCAAAATAAATTAACAACATTTATTAAATGATTTCATCACAAAATACATCCTAAAAATATATTTTGAATATTGTCATGATATTAAAAACATCACAAATCACATTGCTCTTGATTTTGTACTTAAGAAAGAAAAAGTAAATAGATATGCTGTCACTTAAAAGGAAAGAAGAGAAATATTATAGTTTTTATTTGGTTAAAAGAGTGGATAAGAAAAAGGGAAAGTCAAAATTGACTTTTGTTAAAAAGACTAAAGTGAGTTATTGAGAGTAATTTTCTTCGGCAAATGTATTTTGGGTTATGTTAATAATTTTTTTTTAAAAATGACTGTTTACGTAAACTGAAAACTAACTACGATTATTTTGAAAAAATTTTCCACTTTATTTTCTTGAGAATTTAAAAGAAAGCACAAATAAAGGATGAATTAAACTAATTTACCTAGCGACTAGGTTACTGGTCCGGTGGTAAGAATCGAAAGTAAAATTTTTATCAATTATATGAATAGATTTATTTTAATTATACATATTATAAAAATCGCACTGATTATCTAAGTATATTTATGAGATGCATCGTAGTTATAGTTATTTTAGAGGTTTGATATGTATAATATATTATTAATAAATTATACATATATTACATAACATTAAAAAAAAAATACTCATTTCAGTATTATCTAAACATGAAAACGTTGAGCTTTTTTAACTGACATTATGTCCTGACTAAAATTAATCTGATCTATTAGTTACTAATTATTTTGAGTATATGCCCATATTTACCTCGATTTAAGTGATGTTTTAAAAATCCAATGACAATATATATATATATATATATATATATATATATATATATGTTGGAAGAGTAATTCCATAGAAGGTTAAATTATAATTTTTAATTTTTTCTTGAAATACTTTAGGTTTTGTTTGATATAGAGGCGGTGACCTTAAAATCACGTGCATATCAAATAGTTAAAAAAAAAAAAAACTTTGTGAATGTAAACTAAAAATTGATATTTATTGAATATTTTTTAATTTTAATTTCAAACTACAATAAAATCTTATTTGAGAAGTTTTTTAATGTAATTGATCAAATAATATATTTTAAAGAAATGCAATTAAAATATACATCAATATTGTTTTTCTTTAAAATCAAATATTATAAGATTTTGATATAACAGATTCTAAGAGAAGAAAGAAAACATTATTTAATTCAAATTTCATCTCGGTAAATTTCCGTTCGTTGATTACTTGTCAAGCATTCCAATATTTAAAAAGTAAACAAAAGTAACTTAACGATGCACTAACAATATAACACGTGTTCACGATGACGTAACGTAAAAATCATTTATAAAATACGGAGACACAGATATCACGGTTCTGCTTTCGCTTTGTGCGCCATCTTTCCTTTTCTCTGTAACCCTAGCACCTCTCTCTCCTTCAAGCTCCTCTTCTCTGTGATTAGAAAGGGAGAGTTGAAGATACGATGGCCGGCGGATCAGATGCGGTGGAGTCTAAGAGCTTATCATGCGTTCGATGCGGCAAACCTGCCAATCTTCAGTACGTATTTCCATTTCTCTTTTAATTCAAATAATTATTTGTGAAGTAGTGAAACTCTTTGATTGTGTAAACATTTTGAAAGAATCGCGGTCAATTTTGGTTCTTACAGAGAGTTTCATTCCTTTTGTTATTTGTAGGTGTCCAAAGTGTATGGAATTAAAGCTTCCGCGTGAAGGTGCTGCTTTCTGGTTTGTGTTCTTTTCCTGCTGCGACTGAATCTTGTTTTAATGGAAGTTAAATGTAGGATTACAAGTGAGGGAAGATGTAGTTACGTATACTTGTTTGTGGCTTTTGCATGTTTTCTTTGGTCTGTTATATGTGAATTTTGTCAGCATTGAGTTTCAGTTTTATACCATTGATTTTCTCTTTTGTGATTATGAATGTAACATGGGATACTTTTGCGATAATTCTGAATTACTTAATTATCTTTAGAAATCAAGTCAAGATAAGAAGGACTTCCATTTCAAATTTGATGTTCTTGTAAAAGTTTCCAGCCAAAAGTGTTGGTTCTTTGATGATGTTGCATTTTGAATATTTTAGTTGAAATGTCGAAATCCAGTTCTTCCTTATGATATTTATGAAGGTTCTGTGTTCTTAACAGCACTCAGGACTGCTTCAAAGCTTCTTGGAGCTCCCACAAATCTGTTCATTTGAAGGCAAAGCTATCTGCACTAGGAACAGGTACTGCTGGTGGACAGAATTCAGACGCACTTACTCAAGGTTGGCGATACTGCTTGAAGAAAGGACAGGATCGAAGTCCAAAACTTCCCCATTTTGATTGGACGGGGTATTTCCTGAGGATTTAGTTTCCAATTTCATTTTTTTAACTTATCTTTCCTTTGTGTTCTCTAAGTCAGTTGATTACATCTTTCCTGTTACGAGACTTAAGATTTAACAAGATTTGATATATGCTTTCTATGTAATGGAGAGTTTTTTTTTTGGTTTTTTTTAAATATAATCAACAATATTGCTAGGCTTTGTTTGGGTGGGAATACTTTGTTCATATTCTAGCAATTCCTATATGTTCTATGGACTATATTTTCCAGTTTTCAGTAAGATTGTGAAACCATAATTGTTAACTTTTTATGTACAGAGCACTGAGGCCATACCCCATATCTAGTAGGCGTACTGTACCTGCTCACATTGATCTACCTGATTGGGCGTTGGATGTGAGTTCTTTGCATCACTTCTATCAAAAACTTAAAGTGCTCGCTTCTTTTTATTGTTGTTTCTTTTACCACTCTTTAAGTTAGAAAATAACTATATTGATGGGTTTTTTGGCCAAAATTATTCCTTTTGGCTATCTAATGGAAGCATGGTGTGCATAATTCAGCATTGTTTCTATGTGCATCTTTTTGTTTCTGTCAGATACTCAAGGAACTTTTCTTGCTCGTCACCTTTGTGGTTTTGTCTTATATTACTGATGCAATTTCCCTTTTCCTTTTTTTTCCTTGACATTTAGGGAATACCCAAAATTGAGCCCAATAGCGATCTGCAGCATGTTGTTGAGGTAAGTTTTTACTTTAGAATCTTCCTAGTATGTTAGATATAGAACTGAATTGGGATTTCTTTGCAAGGACAATTCACTGTGCCCTACCCCCACTCCCCCCTTTTATTTTCCTAATCATGTGTTTTTGTGAAGATCAAAACTCCAGACCAGATTGAGAGAATGCGAGAGACATGTCAAGTAAGTTTAACATGTAATTTTTTCATTTTTGTTTTTAAGAAAAATAACTATGTTCTTGTAAAATAAATTATAAGACTCTAATTCAAGCAATCTTTACTGTCAGATTGCGCGGGAGGTTTTGGATGCAGCTGCTCGAATGATTCGTCCTGGCGTCACAACAGATGAAATTGATCGCGTAGTTCATGAGGCAACTGTTGCTGCTGGTTTGTAACTTCTGAATGTTTTTTTTTAAATATTTGTATATCTGCATGATGTATAATGTGATGGATATTATAATCACAAACTTTTTTATTGTCAGTCATGCTTGCTAAGGTCAAGCCCATTGGTCAGTCCTGTCGATCAGGCCCAGCAGTTTGAGAGGGATCTAGTGGTTTTCTTTATGTGTGCCCACTTGCAATAATTGTTGTGACAAGTCATCATACTAATAGATTTTTTTTTTGTAGCATTGTTGAAGTTCCTTTTTTATGTAGATTTGTGAGGATCTGTTGATTTGTGGAGTTATTTTTCAGTGGGATTAGTTTACATTTAAAGCTGTACCCTTGTTTGTGTTGAATTCAGTTTCATCTAGTTCTTGATTTATGGCATGTCTACTTTTGATCATCATGTGATAGTTGGTGTTGCTAAACATCTATGGATTTTATCATCCTGCAGGAGGATATCCATCTCCCCTCAATTATCACTTCTTCCCAAAGTCTTGCTGCACGTAGGTACTTCTTTTGTGTATGCTTTTATCAATGTGCGTGGTTTTCTAGCATATTGTTCAACTAATTGTGTTGCTGCTTTTAATGCAGGTCAGTAAATGAAGTAATCTGTCATGGAATTCCTGATGCCAGGTATATCTTAAAGTACCTTTTTTCTGATGATTTCACCAAAATCATTTATTGTTTTACATGTACCCTTTTGCTAACTTATTTTTAGTATTTTTTATCCCTTGTTTGTCTGTCTTAAGTACTTTATTTTTCAAATATTCCTTGCAATATTTTAGGATGGATGAACCTGCACAAAACCTAATTTCTGTGATTGCTTCAGGAAATTAGAGGACGGTGATATAGTAAATGTTGATGTGACTGTGTGTTATAAAGGTGTCCATGGTAAGCAGTTCTAAACCAAAATCTATTTTTAAATAAATTAAAGTATAGCCCAGAAGCTTCACCTTTGACTAATGATCAATTTGGTTACGTAGGTGATTTGAATGAAACATATTTTGTGGGGAATGTTGATGAAGCATCTCATCAGTTGGTTCAATGTACATATGAGTGCCTGGAGAAAGCAATATCTTTAGGTTAGTTTTGGGACTAATGTTCCAATTTGTTTAGGTATCTACTATTTGTGCCGGATTTGCTTGGTTTATTCTGATTTAAGTGTTCACCTAACTTCTTTCGACGTCAGATGGATGGTTTTGGGACCAAATTTTGATTTCTGATTGATTTTTATAAATTTTAGTGAAGCCTGGGGTTCGATTTCGTGAAATTGGTGAAGTGATCAACCGTCATGCTTCAATGTCAGGATTCTCTGTGGTAATGTGTAATTTTGTGTTTGCTTTTGTTAGTTATTTGCACTTTGTCGAAGATGATAAGCAGTATTTAGTAATTTTGTTTTCCTTGTTTTGCTAACTCAGGTAAAATCATATTGTGGTCATGGTATTGGAGAGTTGTTTCATTGTGCACCAAACATTCCCCATTATTCAAGTATTGTACCATGCTTTCTTACCCTATATATTTCCCACCAAAGACCCTTCTTTCTCACGAATTTCACAAAGAGGATAACAATTAGCTTTTATCCTAACACCTCTTTATTCTGAGTGATTATCTCATCTGAATTGTTTACCTTGACCTGAGCAGGAAATAAAGCAGTTGGTGTGATGAAAGCTGGACAGACCTTTACAATTGAACCAATGATTAATGCTGGTACTTCTTTGATTTGTTTATATTGTTAGACATATCAGACAAACAGTTTCTTCAATTTCTTACTACAACTAAATCTATTTCCTTTATAGGAGTTTGGCGTGATCGGATGTGGCCTGATGGTTGGACTGTTGTTACAGCAGATGGCAGACGCAGTGCTCAGTTTGAGCACACTCTTTTGGTAACTGCACATATCATCATATTTCCTTTCATGTTTTAAACCCGTTGCCACTGCAATTGTTATATGATTTACATTTATGATATAGTTGTATGCTTGGGTTAGGGATACAATTTCTGCAATTATTTTGTGACAGAGGCCCTAGCCGCCCCTTTTGGGGTGGATTTGGTGCACAGTTAATTCAGTTTAGCCAGGTAACGGGGTAAAATATCCAGTCCCACCCATCTTTGGATCAGATGGTTTAAAGGAACACATATCTGGCTTGTTTTGACTACATGGTGGCTACTTTAATATGCCCTTAATGTCAAGTGGCATGAAACTAATATCCCTACATTATCAGATCTAAAGCTTTGAGCTCTCTTAGGATGCTTTGAGACCAATCTATCCACACGCTTTTATTATTTTGAGAGAGCTGAGGGCTTTACATTGTTGATTCATGCCTAATTAACTGAGACATCTTCTAAGTATTGGACCAATCAATTCAGGGTAGTGCAGAGTGAATTTCATGGGAAGCCTAGCTGAACTAAACTTGACTGTAAGGCTGTAAAATTTTGATAAAAGCTCTGGAATAATGTGAGAAACTGCCTCAGTATCTAGACTTGTGTGCTACTTGCTACTTGTGCTTATGTTGGAGAACTCTCTCTTTTACGTGTAACATTCTTGAACTCAGCAGTAGTTTGGAGATTGTTGGTGCCCTTTGGATAATATGTATCACGCTGCAGTAAAATGGTTATAATTAATTTAATTGTGTCAAGCTTTTAATAAAATTTGTTTCCGTGCAGGTCACTGAAACTGGTGTCGAAGTTCTTACAGCGAGACTGCCCTCATCCCCCAACACGTTTCCTTGGCTAAAGGCATAGATGTTTGACTCCATTGTGCTGCAGAGGCAGTGGACACGAAGTCAATTATTTACTGTACCACCGACTTGCAGATCTTAAAATCTGTTGTGCCAGAATTCACCAGCCATGCTGCTTTTGTTGAATGAATGTGCCCATGTTTGTAATTTGTGTGATAAATTATTATTCAATTTTGAACTAGGTTAAGTTTGTGAGCCGAATTCTATAATGGATGACTTGTGTCAGAATAATTATGTAAGTTTTGTGGAACAAATCCCTCGGGAAGACCGGCCCCTATCCAACGGTGGCTCTTTTCTATGCAGCCCAGAGGACTTTTCAAAGAGAGAATGGTAGAACTTGCCTGTTATTATGTAGTAGATGACTGCCGGATAAACGAGTTAGGCCTCCCAACCCAATTAGTCTGTTATGTGTTGGCCTGTTCTAACTGAAAATGACCTTCGTTGAACAAACGAAACGAAGTCCGATAAACCGAGAAAAATATGCTCTTAGTGGATGTGAGGATGAACTTTGTTGTTCTGCTAGCAGCTGTCAGCTGCTCCCGCAAAACGTAATGTCATCAACACAGAGGCCGATGGGCCAGTTTAAATAAATTACAAACGACGAATGCGTTTCCTATGCGTTTCCAGGTGTAACTAGACGCCCGCGCGCTGTGAGTCATTTGACAGTAATTCCGTTCGAAACAAACGATGAACGCATCTGGCCGTGAACCTTGTCACACAGACAGTAAAATCGGTTGAAGAAGCCGTGAATCTCATGCTTTGTACAACAAGGCAACAAGCAAGAACGGAGAGCAGGCAAATACGAGAATATGCAAGTCTTCTAGAACCCAGTTGACCCAACCAACGAAGAATATGATGCATTTTCATCAGTTGCATTAGGCCTCTTTTCGCTATCTTTACTTGATATTTTGTTTGTACTAGCGAGTAGTCCCGCGTCCAGACCAGCCAAATCATACAATTCTAACCTTTGGTGCTTAATGGCTTCCACCTCACCTTCCCAGCAAGTCTCTGCAATAATTTCTACTGCTTTCTCTAGCTTGTCCTCCGCCACAAGATTTCCATTTTGCAGAAGGACAAGGTAGACCTGTTCAGCTGAAGCTTTTCGAATCTGCAGGAAAAAGAAATAATAAGGGTAATAAACCCAACAGCATAGGTCCATTGACACTGCAAGCATAGATTATTCATTATGCTGTTTTGAGTAATACAAACTGAATAATGAAACTTCATAAGGTGAGAAGGCAGGACAAACCTTAGGATAACGATGGCCAAGGAAATTGAGAAGATGAGAGAAGGCTCTACTGTTGATCGGATCTGAGACTGAAGCAATATATCCTAGTATTGCTATGCCTGAATATAATTTAGAGAAGTCCTTGGAAGCTTTCAATTCAACAGCCAGGGAATCCAAAATGGCAGCACAGAAGATTGGCGTACAAGCCTACAATATAAAAAAAAAAACATAAAGAATATATTTTTGTCACAAACATGCTTTTTTTAAAAATTTATATTTACAAATTACAAGTAGATAAATGTGATACTTTGGCAACAATGAATCCGGTAGAAGGAGAATCATAATTCCAGGGAAAAGAAATCTAGGTGATCTAATTCATATAAGGTCTAGAAATTATAGTCAAATTCCATATATATACATATATACTCTAAATCATTTACCACTCAAAGACACATCATGAAAGAATTTACAGCACTTAAGGTGGCAATAAATGAACTAGATGAAATAAATGAGAAACTAACAGCAGCAGAAAATTGTGAAAGAGGAAAAGAGATAGGTCAAGGCTAACCTCCATATTCAAGAATATCTTGCTGCTGAAAAGACTCTCAATTGTCTGAAACACACGATACAAATAATCAAGGTTAAAATTATTTAAAAATGATTGGACAACTGAATGTATATATGTGTATAAACATAAATGGTTGAATATGCAGGATAAATGGTTCAATATGCAGGTGCGTGAAATATGTAAAGGTAGTTCATCAGCTTCTGATATACAGTTGCAGGGGCAGATCAAAGAACACCGTGTAGGAGAATTGCCACTCAAAAGTTTAAGTCAGCTCTTAAATATAATACCTAATCTACCGCAATCAAGGCTGGGAAAAACTATGAACGGCAGCATCCTCTTGCATTCACTAATTTGCAAACCTTGCATTCCAGCTCATGAAAATGCAGCTATTCAAATAACTTTCTTAGTCATCTAAGTAAAAAATTCAGGGAAAGAGACAGAGGGTCTTGAGATTGTTGCGTTAAAAATTGACTATGGCCCTCATGCTTAAAAATGAAATTGAGCAAGAGCATACGAACCTTCAAAGTGGGAATTATCACTCTGTCACATCTCTTGTAGTGTTGGAGAACCCAAAGGATATCATTAGATAGGAGGTACTCTCTGGAGATTCTTCCATTCAGGTCTTCAGCTTCAACCACTTGAAGGTAATCTAACAATGCTATAAGTGATGCCTTCCTCAAGGAATCTTGCAGCCCACCAATTGAAATAACTAATCCAGATAGCAATACCCTACTATAGCAACTGAATTGAAGCAACTGTACAAAACGTGGAAATGAAAAGGTGGGTACCTACAAGCAAGCACATAGGTTCCTTATTGCCGAAAGACTAATTAATAATAATGCAAACCAGAGAAAAATTGCCAGAGTACTTACCCCCCACTTCAAATCTGCTTCATTAGGAATAATTTCCTCCAGCTTTTCCCTGTAAGGTATAAACGGGACAAAAATTGTCTTGTTGTACAAAATCCTTTGTAGAACCTTTGCAGCTGCTTCTCTTAGTTTATCCATCTTCTCCACAGCCTGCTTTATGATTCCAGAAACTAAATCAGTAGCTAGATTTGCATCAAATAATGAATTCGTCTTGTTTCTTTCTTCCGTGAAACTATTAGGCAGCTCTGATATAGATTCAACTCCCTGTGGTTTTGTAGTGGAACTCATAGAATCTCTCTTACAGAGGATATATGTACACATTTCAAGGCCATCCATAGCAGCCTCTCGAACCCAGGAACCCACATCACCTCTGTTATCAACGGAGTAGTCATTAAGAGCTTTGAATAAACTAGCCATCACTTCATCCTTGATTAGATGAAACAGAGATATTTCATCCTCTCCAGAATGGATACTGGAATGTTCTTGTGCCTGAGTCAATGTCTCACACACTGATATTAGTCCTTTAACGGCATTTACACGTGCTTCAGCATCTCTGTCTTCAGGGTTCTCCTGCACCAAGAAAATATCCAGTTCTTTAAGTCAATTATCCATTTAAGTTACTAGAGAGGGAAATATGAATACAACAAAAAAATTCTATAATGCACCTCAATTGCACAAGAGCTGCAAAGTCTTAAAAGCACATCCCTCCACCTATTAGCCAAAGGTTCATATGGCAAAACACCTAATGCCAATGCAGATCCTCTTCTTGCAGCCACATTTGGATCGGTCAGCTGTTCCAGGTACTTTGATGTTATACCACCAGCAACTCCGCTGTCGGTAGCTACAAGATATGCTTGCACGAAGGGCTTCAGGGCTTTAACAGCTGCATTCTATACATTGTATGATATTTTTTATTAAAGAAATCAGAATCTATATAGAAATTAGACAAGCTGGCATACAGAAAATCTAACATTACAAGCACCTGTATCTGAGAATTAGGATGTTTCAAATTCTCATTAAGAGTATCAAGCAAACTTCGCTTTGTTTTCCCTGGTAATGAGACATAAGATAAAGAGAAGCATTCAATGAAGCGGGAAACAGCTGATCGCATTATCTCTCCACCCTTCCCACGATAGAGACGTGCTTTCTCAATACCAGGAACTACACCAGCAACATGTTTCTGTTTATCTGTAAAGAAAACAAAATAGCAAACCTATGACTTGGTTTATGCACTCACAAAGTCAAAAGAAATAGGACTACTTGCTTGAATTTGAAGCTGAGATATACAAGATGACACATTTACTCTTACCATTCAAAGCAGCTGGCAAGATACTAACCTTATTCTCATTTTTTTATGTAATAAGCTTTTTTATAATTCAAGGGCTGCAATTTTTCTTCTAGAAAGGAACCTGGATAACTCCTCTTCATTTGGTTGAGTTGGGTGGACAACAAGAGTCTATAGAGAGTACCTTGACTGAACACTATAAAGCCTACCTCTCATCAAGTAGATGTATTTTAAATAAACTTCCAACAGTTACAAATAATGAAGGAAACTTCCCTCAGTATTTTCTTTAATCTCCACTTTAACAATTGCCTCCAACACAGTAACAGATCACTGATCAGATTTACGATATATCCACACAAATCTTGCTTAAATGCTTGATAAGCTCTTAAAACTTCAATATTTTGACATAGGTTGTACCATCTTTTCCAAATGTTAACCAACTTGTACAATTCACTTCATTGAATTTAAGCGTCTAGCGGTTAGATTCCATTATGAAAGAACTAAGCACGAAATCATGATAAGAGAAGACACCTAAATATGATAAAATCGCACACTAGAATATTGCATTTTCATTCAAATAAATATAAGGTTCAAGGGGAAGGAAAGAATACCAACCAGCAGGAAGCCGATAATCACATTTATGTAGAGCCAAAACAACTTCCCCGCTTGCTAAGGTTGCACCATGGCGTGTACATAAATCAGTTGAGAGAGTAGAAGGAATTAATTTCTCCAGAACATACTTTGCAAAATATTCAGGATCATACTTGACAAGAGCAGAAAGTGCCTCCGAAGCCAGCTCTCTCAAGGCTTTATCCTAAAGACATTTAAACATTTTCTTAGAAACCACCAATTTTCTAGAACAAGAAGAAGCAAGAAGGTGAATATTTGGAAAAAGGTATAACAAAGAATATACCAGATTCTTAGTTTGTCATGTCCATTACACAGTAAATTACAAATATTATTAAAAGTTTGGTGAAAAATCTAGCTAAAAGTTGTAACCAAAACATAAAGATGAATATTGCTATTATACTAGTATGCTTACTTCATGCGAAGTTCAGGAATGAAACATGGAAAACTAGGATGAAAACCTGTTATAAAATGTACTAGGAAAATATATACAAGTTTAAATCAATTAATTGTAGGATTAAGATCTGCTACATACTTCATCCAATGAATATGAATGCTCAAAGAGATACAAGAAGACTGTAAAAGGAGGATTGAGTCAAGAGCATACCCAGTGACAGATTTTAGTATACAGCAGTTCATCCACAAATGGATAAAGATAACCCTCAAACTGAGCAATAGAGACAGCAACATGAAGGTAAGAATTTACTCGTGAAGAGAGTGAAAAATAATCTGCAACATTCACTATGTCAATTCCATGTGGGTAATTTCCTTGTCTTCCAACATTCTCCTG
The DNA here is from genome assembly GCA_028052125.1 of Melia azedarach. Taxonomy (NCBI): domain Eukaryota; kingdom Viridiplantae; phylum Streptophyta; class Magnoliopsida; order Sapindales; family Meliaceae; genus Melia; species Melia azedarach. Next base: position 1,634,738 of record CM051394.1, on the reverse strand, counting down.
AAAAGCGGCTGCAGCTGCTCTTCTACAGTTAACCTAATCATACATCAAAATTATTGGCATGGTGAAGGAAAATAACAGAATGATGGGCTGATAAAAGTAAACCAGCAGAAGGAAATGGATGCTTAGCACCTCACGGTCATAACAAGCCACCGTCAACAAGTGTGGAGCAAGCTGTTCCAGTATGTTCCTCATATCTTTGTGATAGTATGAACGTCCAAATGCCCAACAAACATAGGCAGCAGCATCACGCACATGAGACCCAACGCTATGGGAACCTCTTCGAATATCATAATGTAGAGCCTGTAAAGAAAATTAACACTTAATTAGAACTCAAACACAATAATGATTAAGTCACATCTTATACTCGGAAAGATACATGCTAAACACAGTTAAGGAAACAAAAAGAAAATAGAAGAGGGGACCGAATTTTAGAAATTTTAATTTTGAAAGGATGTCATTATTTAAATATAATTTTTTTCATCCATTGCACGAAAATAATGCATAAATTATTGTGGCTCAACATGCTAACCATCAGAAAAAAATAAAACAAAATCAATTACTGTGCATTGGAAAAAAAGGGAAAAAAGAAAACCCATGAACCTTAACAACAACAGGTACAACTTTGGGAAGACTTCTAGGTAAGAGCAACCCTCTACGTGCTAGTTCAGCCAAGGCTAAGCAACCCCCATGCCATGAACCATCTCCCTGCAAAATTGTGGCATGTTAGCACAACCAACCTCCAAAAATACAGAAATCAACATAAAACATAATTGGAAAAATTGTGTGCAGTATGGTTAAAAATAATCTGCGATGGTGACTGGCCAATTCAGGGAAAAAGGCAGAACAAGATGCAACAAAGAGCAACGGCAGTATACCTCGCCTGAGGAGAAGAGCTCAAGCACGGATGACAAGACCTCTTCTGAAAGGGAAGATGTTAAGCATGAAGTTATGCGGCCCACTCCTTTTGCAGCAGACCAGCGCACAACAGTGTCCTGCATTAACAAGAAGATCGGCATCAAACAGGAAAAAGATGGTGAAAAGTACAATGAAGTATATTTAAACAAAGTCAACAGAAAGAAGTGGCCCGTCCCACAGCAATCCATAAACTTTTTATTCATGTTTTGGAAGAAATTTAGACCTTAGTCCTAACTGCAAGATTATATGGTATAACTCATGGGTCCAAAAATGAGAAAATCATTGCAAATCAGTGACCATCTATAGAACCCCAAAAAGCTAAATATATGATGAGAGATAAAGTCTAATCATACAATTTCAGACTAATTAGGAAGATGCAAATCCAAGGTGAATACCATCTCCATCACAGGATTTCACCCTTAGGGCATACCGTGTCTCTCAATCCAGAAAGTAAAATTTCAATAATCTCCTCCAGAATGTCTGGAACATCCATGCCTTCATCTTCTGGGCAGTTTGAATTTTGTTCGGCTTTGGAGCAGTCAACTACACTATCACCACCATGATCTGCTTCCCTGGAGGCAGCCCTCAAAGACATATTCTCTCCAAGTGAGCTGGTTCTGCTCTGCATGTAAGGGATATCAAGAAGGTAAGAGAAAGCATCAGACTAATGATATTAATTGGGCAATGCCAAGTTAATTAATAAAACCACTACAAAGAAGAAAAATTGCTTCTGCTTAATTAGTAGGATTTAAAGTTTAGACCTATCCTGAAACACTCCCTGGCTTTCTTGCACTTGAGATAAAGCAAAAGGGCCATTCAAAAGAATATTGAAAATCATAACCATTGATACAAGACGGAATGCATCAGTAGATGATATTGAAAGTAGACAAAAGGAGAGACCAAGATGAGAATCTACAATATCGTTAAGTATTGATAGATAGTTTAGGTTGATAAGGTACTAGATAATGAGATGCATAGTGTCATTTCAAAAAGAGATTACTTTTTCAGAGATATATAGAGGAGAAACCCTAATTTGCTAGAATCATTAACAATTCTGAAACATATGCCTTGTGGCAGATGCTTTGACCTTGTGCTCAACAAAAATGTCAAGGGCCAATGCTCGGGCAAAGAAGAACATTGGTATCTTTAACCTTTTATAGAGCTAGTGGGTCATCTATGTTTCCAGTGGGTGATTCATGAGCCTCTTACCTACCCATCTATCAATCATAAAGTTAGGCTACATCAAATATGCCACCAATTGCCAAATAATAAATATAGCTTGATAATGCATAAATGATCAAAGGCACATCCAATAACATGTCACACATGAACATGGCGAAACATCAATCCTAATATAATTATACAAGACAGACATCAAGATGCTAATATATCAAAGCTCATCAAAATTATATCGCAGCTACATTCAGATGGCATAATAATAAAACATAAACCAACCACATATCGCCAGGACGGTGTACGGCGAGGGAGACAAGTAAGCCCAATTCGCTGAGTTAACTTCACCAGATACTTGCGAAGCAGAGGACTCCGAGCAGCAGAACCAGACTTGAACAACGTTGATGCATCATTCCAGACAACAGGAACCACATCCAGCAACACTTTTCGACCACCAGCCTGACTATAGAAGTACTGAATTAGAATCTAATCTCTCAAAAGCAAACAATAATTAAAATTATTCATTTGACAAACATCAGAAACAAAACCTGATGATTTGACAAATAAATCTTAATTACCCGTGACTTGAAAAATGAAAACTTCTTTAAGTTCGACTAATTGAAATGAAAGTTTTTAATATCATTGCTGTCAAAGAGTCTAAAAGCCTTCATTTCCTCACATATCCATGGTGATAAAAGAAAAATGTAGCCATCAGCAAACTCACTGTGGAACATTGCTCAAAACAACTTCCAAGGAATGTCCTCCATTAATTCCATCTCTCCAACAAGAGAAAATCACTTACTGAAGTGTATTTTCAAGATCTAAAAGCTTCAAATGCAATAATGCAACCTTTACATACTGATGAGAGGAAAAATATTAATTTTACCACAGTATTTCCATAGAACTATTATAAATGGTTCTTAAGCCATCTTATTTTAAGGGATTTGAAAAGCTATTATCAATGATATTTGAAGTGGCAAGGTCCTATTGTACCAAAAACAAACCTTGAAAATGGAAGCCAATGCTTCCACGGCACCTAGTAACCGAAAGTGATTCACGACATCATCTGTGACAGAAGATAAGACTTCATGTGTCCATTTGACAAAGCTGAAAAAGAAATAAAATAAAGCAGCTGATAAGCTAAAAGCACCATAAAGAAACTTTAATTTTCAGCATACTAACCACAACAACTAATACTACACTCAGACAAAATTCAGGGATTACAACTCTAAATAAAAATAATTTAGACAAAATTCAGAGATTACAACTCCGAATATAAATAACTAATACAAAATCAGTATCTTTTTATGAAAATGTTTCTTCCCTACTGGAGGTAAATAGAACACGAGAAACAAAAACAAAACAAAACTTAGAACCTATTTTCTAGTATATACACATATTTAAATTGCAGAATGACTAGAAGGAAAACCGAGACCAGTTGTAGTTGTTTGACATAATCTACAATATATGAAAATAGTATTCAATTGAAAAGCAAATCTTAAATTAGACACTTAGGCATGCACGTCATGAGACGAATTTAACACGATGCTCAGAAGTAAACATCTATTTGAATTATGAGATAAACCTGGCAAAGGCTGTTGGCATATCGGGACGAGTTAGAAGCTTGGAGAGCAGCAGTCCAGCTATGGTACGCATGGGGCCAGCATTCGAGAGGTAATCCTTGCAGAACCCTAATATTCTCAATACTAAAGGAGCTGGCTCATTTGTACCAAGATCATCATTGTTTGCAATGCTAGTATCAACAGAGGAGATATCAAATGGAACCAACACAAGAATAGAAAGCCACAAAAGCATCACACATTTTGCCTCCATCTCTCCTGTACTCTCTTGCCGCAGAGATGTTGCTGGAGCTGTGTCATGACATTTCTCCAACAGAGAAACTGCAAGTTCTAAATCAGAAACCTGATGAGGGAAGAACTTGATCACAGCCTTGTATCCACAAACAGTAACCAATGTATATATAATAATGCAAATAGGCTTAATAACTTCAAGAATGTCATCAGAAGCTACGCCGAGTTCAATTGTTTTAGATCGGACAATGAACATCAACGGAGAAACAATGGTCTCCAAATAAGGCTCTATGAGTTCACCCTGTTGCTGATACTTGTCCATCTGCATAGTATAAAGGAATAATTTAACAACAATTTATCATAAATCTGACGACTAAACCCTACCAATCGAATGACTTGTAACAGATATTCCATAAGCAAGATCCGTCGAAGAACATTTCAAACTAAAGCCAATTCAAATTCGAATCTAATATCAGAACCTCAAATGTAATCAATTATTCATTTCAAAAAATCAATTAATTCAATAATCAACTCTTATACAAAAATGCACACAGGAGACAATACATTTTAGAGTGAGAGTGTAGGTGAGAAAGTACAATTGATCGGATCTTGTGAACAGAAGAGAGATCAGTAACATGTCCCTTCGAAACGATGTCGTCTAATAGAGACTTGACGAGCTTCCATTCTTGCAAGAAGTACTTCTGTAGAACTCTCTCCTTAGAATCTAGTTCGTCGTCTTCTTGCCTCACTACCACCACTTCTTCCATTCTTTCTTTCTGTTCTTTTCTGAAGAGCGAGAAAACCTTTTGGAAGATACTCTCCTTTTTATTTCCCGCCACTGCCACTGGAGTAAATCTAGAATTCAAGATTGACAAAAATGATTTGCGTTGAAAAACAGTTCGATTGTTCCTTGCGCTATATAAGTGTTGTACCTTAAGTTTCAGGGTTTTAGAACTGGTAAAATAAAATAAAAACAAAACGAAAACAGAGAAATCAGGAAACGAGACAACGGCAAAAAAAAAAAAAAACCTTTCCGTTGGCGGGAATCGAACCCTGGTGTTTCAGCAAAACGGCAAAAAAACAACAACAACGAATTTCAATTTATGCCCTTAAATTTTTTGTGACAGCAAGGATCGATAGATACATCCCTCACCGTTAAAATTAACAATTGTAAGGGTAAACAAGTAAACCTCAAAATCGACAAAACAAAAGAAGTAAAAAATTGTAATTTTTTACTTCAAGTTTCGCAAAGAAAATTTTCCGTTGCCGGGAATCGAACCCGGGTCTTTCGGGTGAGAGCCGAATATCCTAACCGACTAGACTACAACGGATCCTAATATCTATGTACAAAATACATTTATAAATAGATAACATAACGTTAAAACTGTTTATCTCGCTATGATAGCCGCCGGATAATTTGATTGTTATGAATTCTTAGATATAAAAAGAGTTATAATGTGTTGGTGTGTATGTATATGTCATTTACAATTTTGCAATTTTGATCCAAACCCAAATAAAAGGTTTACAAGTTGCATTAATTATTTGTTTCAAATAATTTTAAATGTCTATTTAAGACTATCAAGCTTGTACTTTGGTATTTGAAAATTTCAACTTATTTTTATTTAGTAATTGATATTTATCACTTTTTCTCATTTTATATTAATATTTAATTATTTTATTAAATAACAATTGTAAATTAAAAATGACAATATCTCAATTTCAATTGTACTTTAAAGCAATGACTTAATAATTATCAACAAAAGTGCCGCTTATACAACTCAGTTTATACCTATTTATAATTTATATTAATACTAACATCAAACCTACAGAATTCAATGACATATAAAGTTATAGTTTCAATATAATTTTCATTTGGAAATAACGGATTATAAATCTTCAAAAAGAATCTTTGGCTAGTATTTATTAATGCTACAACGAGAGAGTAAAATTCAAAAGAAAGAGAAAGGAATTGAATCCAAAAATTACTAAGATCCGTTAGAATCTCAGAAGGATTTATTAAGCTGATGAAAAGTACAGATTATAAGTATGTATATGGAGAACAAAACTTCATATTCACACGCCTTGATCAAACATATTCATATATTTATATTACACCAACAAATAAAAGCTATGATACACAAAGAGCAAACTAGATTACGTGTTGTTCAAAAGGCTACCCTTATGGCTTTTTAGCGGCACCGGCCCGATATCTAGCGGCATAGCGATGAAACAACGCCAGAGCATTGCTGGTGACCTGCGCAACATTCAAGACTTTACCTTTAATCGTGGCCTTCAATTTACTCATGTTACGCACAGGAAATTGGTCCACGCAAGAGCTGGCGTCTGTCAAAGCAGCACTAACCCAAGTTTCAACGTTATCGATGTGCATAAAAGAGTCGTCATTAACGGTATTTTGGGATTTTCCCAAGCTACGAAGCTCTTTGATTGATTGGCCGAGTTGTTCTATACCGTTGTTTATCTGTTGCTTGCAGTCTTCTACTGATTGATATTCTGTGGAGTTGACTGCCTTGAGTTCTGTGGCCACTTTCACCAAGTATGCCTTGGTGATCCGGGCTCTGTATAGGCTCACGGATAAGGCCAGTTGGGCCAGTTCTTGCGGGCTCTTTAGCGATGTTTTCTTGGCAAATCGAGAGAGGCAGTGGACACACAGGGCCGGATATCGGGTGGATCGGCACGACTCCTCGATATAGGCCTTGGCCTGGGAACGCCCAGCGAAGGATGGTTCGACTGTGCGCATGATGCCAGAAATTGAGAGAATGACTAGTAAGAAGACGCCGAGCTGAGCCATTGATGCAGACAACAGAGCAATTGAATTGAATACAAAGTACTATCTAAGTTGAGGAAAATGTTGTTGGGTTGAGGAGTTTATATAGAAAGAGAATGTCAAATGTTTAGGTTCTTTAAATTCATGTATCTTGCACTTTACGTGGATTAAGATCAGGTCACTGCATGATTACTAAGTATTCTATTGGTAACGGTCGGTCAAATTTAATAAACCTAGCACTAAGTATGCATTATTTATCGTGGAAGCATAATATTGAAGTAGCAGATCATAATGTCCAGACAATGAATTTCCGGAAAAGAGCACGTGTGATTTATCAGTCTACGTTAAGTTAATTTGACGCTTCATAATTCCAGCTTTGTTGATAAATGAAGCCATTTTGTTGCATACAATATAAAAGATACTGAGATTGTGATGAGGGCAATCAGCGATGTCCACGGGGAGTGAGATTTTGGATATGCACTGATCGGCCAACACGATCCCTCAATTAATGTTAAAAAGATTCTGGGGAATTCTATAGTTGCATAACATGTTTTGACATCTCATCAATCATGTGAATTCCAGAGTGAATTTTCACCTATATATAGCTTCTCCATTTAATGCAATCGTAGAATATATCTTGTACTTAAATTGGCTGTAGCACGTGCAATCTTTTTTTAGTTCAACATATTACAAGTCAATAGGTACTACAGGGAATCCTGTGTCTCCTAGTGAAATACCGCAAGTAGGGATGTTTCTTTCAAACCCAGGGTCATAAGTTTGTAATTCAAGAAGGCATTGTGCTCAAGTAACAGAAACTGACCTGGCTGGTCAGATACCGTTTATCTGCTAGAGTAAGCAAAGATAGATATGATTATCTTCAATCGACTTGATGGATCTGTTCTTACATTCACAACAAGCTATCTTCTTCATAATGCTATATGAAAAAGAAGGAGAGATTTGACCGCGTAAATTTCTACAGGGAAAATAATCTAATGATAAGAGAGCAGAAGCGTAATTTCATCACAAATAACCAGCAATTCTATTACAGATAATATAGTACACCAAGGACATATTCATCGAGGATAAGCAACAGACAATAAAACACACCAATTATAAATTTGGATGAAAATGAAAATTTGCACATAGCTGCTAACTATTCAGCAACTTTCACGCCTGAGAGATAAACTCGACTCTGAATTATGCTGCCTCCAATCCAGAAACCAGGCATGACCATGAGTCCAACTGTAGGCTTCTGATCATTTTCATCGATTATCAAGTTCTTAACTACACTTTCCATGTAAACCTCAGAGAACTCACTACCTCTATTAACCTGAAACACCTTAACATTAGGCTCAAATGAATAAGCCAGCCTGTGCAAAAGCCAGATCGACTTAGCCAGTTTCAGAAAGGCCTGGTAGAATGGAGTCCTTGGATGTCCACCACCCATTACATAGTTCCGCTGATCTAAATTTCCAAAGAACGAGGCTTCCATCTTTGGATGCACAACCACTAGGTACTTGCTCCTGCAAAATCTCCCGAAAATGGAATCTGGATTTTGTCCTAACATGTCTAATGGATCCATCTCTCTTAGAGCAAGAAACTGGTGGAAGAAACTCTCTTTAGTAACTACAAGATTGTCTGATTTAACGGAGAAACTTTCCTGCTGAAACCCACTGAAAACTTTTTGACATATGTGGGACTCAAATGCGTATTTCTTGTGCGCTCTCTTTGCATAAACAACATTGGGTTCAATCGAATTAGCTGCAGCATCAAGGTCCCATCCAGCAGCTTTCATCATGTTGATCAATGGTTTAGCAAAATCATGAATAGCTCTGTAAGCAGCTTCAACGGCTTGTGTAAAGAGATCAGGTGTTAGATCCACAGAAAAAAATCCATTTTCATCTCCAGAACCTTCTGACTCTTTTGTTGACAAGCCCCTAAGCTTGAGATTCTTTTCCAGTTTTACTCGCTTCTGGTTTGCCTCCTCAATAAGCTGCTGCAACTGAAGAATCTCAGAATCTTTATTCTGAATTTCAGATTGAAACTTCTTCACCATAACCTCATACGTTTTCAGCAGGCTCTGCTGTTCTTGGATCTCCGCAGCTAAGCGAGAGTCTTGAGGTGAAACACATGCTGGTTTAGGGTTGTTTTCCCTGTAAAAATGTTTGAGTTCAGACAAATTCTTCAACTCAGAAATTACAAGTTTATCAGCAGCTTGGATTTTATCAGGGTCATATGGAGTATGAGCAGTTTGGAGCTGAATGTAAGCTGACTTCAAGGAGGAAATGTTTGTAAATATCTTGGACACCAGGGCTTCAAGTGCTTCTGGATGCTGATTCATGGCCTCATCCATGGGTTGGGGGTGAACCTTTTGGCTATTGCTATCACGAAGTTGGTTATCTTTCAGCCCAGAAGGTAGCATAGCTACTACCAACAAAAAGGTAGTTAGCTTGGATTCCTTCACGAGAAAAAGCACTACAGGATAACCTGCAATCTCCCACAATTATGAAGTTCACAGATATGAGACAGGAATGCTCGATCCAAAGTAAAGTGCAGAACAATATAGAAATATTTACAGCAACCAAAAAACTTTATTTCGGTATTGGTTCAGAAAGATTTGTGCAGCATTGTTTGCATGTAACAAAACAAAACAAATCCAAACTAAAAGATGTTTAAGCTTTTAGGATTGAAAAAGGTGCTGGATCAATCTCAAGAATGTCTTCAAGCTCAACACACCAAAAACTTGTAGATAAATGACAAGAACCTTTCTGAAATGGATGCCAAAAGGTAAGCCTTTCCAGTAACCATCAACATTTTGTGTTCATACACTAATAACCAAATAACTTAAAATAGAAAAATTCATACAAGTTTAGAAAAAGCACTGGGTGTAGCAAATACAGTAGAAGCTAAGGACTTTCATTCATAAACAAATTGAACAAAAGTCATCTAGTATTCTCTTGCCCGAATGTATTTCACATTCACTTGAAAATTCACATTTCCAGTTTCAATGTACTTACATGAAGGCTTTGATGTTAATCCCCAATAACTTCAAACCCGTAGTTACAGCAAGCAATCTTAAGAAAACGTAAACTTAGTTTCTTAACTGGTATAGTGTAGGATTGCAATGAAAATTTGAACCCTCAACCAACTTAGAAAACTTAAAGGAGAGGAAGCAACACATTCTTCAATGGAGAATTAAACCTTAATATACTTATTGGGGTCTCTCACAGTCGTATCAAAAAGAAGAATTTTTGGTAACCACTTAAAGTTCTGATTATCATGGACTGACTGATTGTTTGGTACCTTGCATTACAATTATTTATAACAACACTAATAGAAAAGGGACAGAAAGAAATCCACATACCTATGTAGATCGCCAGCCAGCTGCAGAGCGAATCCAACAAACATAATAACCTTCAACACTGTTACAATCCATCAATATGAATAAATTAAAAATCATCTTCAACCTCAAACATTGCTAGAATACTTAAGTTGAATTTCACAAAGAATCAACAACTTGATCTCAGAATTAAAATGTTGTGCTTTCAGTAAAATTTGCTACAGAGAACAACTAAATCAACTCAGCTTTAGTTGATTACTCTCATATATAGAAGAAAACAATAAAAACTGATTGAGAAAAGGCACAATCAAATACACCTAATTCGGAAAATTCTGCATATAAAGACGGTATCGAGGCAATATTACTATTGTGCTAGATCTTCCGTTTCTTTGAAGAGAAAATGCAATGGAAGTAAAGAATTTTTAAAGGCCAAACCTAAAAGCTTACATTATTTTAAGGCGTTGAATGACAAAGAAACGTACAAATACAATCAACTGAATCAATCACACTACAGCTATTTACCAAAGTTATTAGCTGTTACTTTCGTCAATTTCTTGAGCAACCATACAGAATCAGGGATGGAAAATTACCTTGTCAGAGATGTTGCCAGAAAGTAGCCGGACGAGGAGGGTACATCAGAACCTTACCGCTTGAATACAGAAGAGGAATTGACAGAGAAATTTGGGCAAGTTAAAGCTTTGTCTAAGAAAGTAAACCCTAAAATAGATATCATTTGTTATTATTTTTCGCACTGTATCTCACTACAGTGTTTCCTTATATTACCTTTTTTTTTTGTTTGTACTACAATATATCGGTTTAACTTAAATAATATTGTATTTTTTTCATCAATTATATATATTTTGGAACCGAAAAAAAAATGTTAAAAAATATGAAGTATGCTTAACGGAGGTGCTTTGAAAATGTCTAATACATTTCATAATTACTAATGAGTATTTTACGTTTCATGATGGAAGATTACTGTTATCTCATGATTTTTTTTTTCTTATTTTCCACTACAGCACAACAATTCTTTTTTACCCTTCTACTTTTTTACTTTTACATTTATTTACTTTTTTTAATATCGATAAATTTTCAATAACATTTTTTTATTTTTTTTTAGAATTTATTACCAAACGTATCAAATTTTAAAATTATTAAATCTTTTAATTTTTTTTTTAAATTTTCATTGACTATTTTTACTTTGTAATCTTATAGTTATATACAATTGTTAATTTCTTTTGTTATAGAACATTTCTTTCTTCAATGGTAAAAGTGAAAAGGATTAATTAAATTAGGATGTTTTAAATTGGATCTTCTGAACTAAATCAAGATTCGGCCAATTGCTCTAGTAAAGTGCTAAATATTATTTTAAGAGAGATAAAGTAAAAAAAAAAAAAACATTTATAATTGTTAATTAAACGATTCGGAAATTAAAATACGAAAAACATAAAAATTAAAAGGAAAAACTGCTTCATACAAATATGACTGTTGGGCGTTTTCTGAACTGAAAGAATGGATATATTCCTATCTCCTTGTCAACTTCAAAAACTCCTTTAAATATTAGAATAATATACAAATAAAGCCAATTTCGAAGCCATAGAAGTCGACGACGACGAAGTTGCCTTCAGCAGTTAAGGCTTATTCAGTCACTGTAAAATCATCACCATACTGTAAGAATTTCTCTTTCTGCTTTGCAGTTTCTGTCATTCTAGCATTCAATTGAGGAATCTAACCGAGAAAATGAAATCCATTAATGGATTGTTGGCAAAACTCCAGTAATCACCATATTTGGTTGTCTAGTTTTGCAGTTTAGTTTTGGCTTTGCTGTATTTTCATTTACCTTTTAGTAAAGTAAATATACCAAATTTGTTGAAACCTATTTGATAATGAATTAATTCGATGTGAATAAAATGATGAGAGAATCTTACCATATAGAATTCAGAATAAGTTGGATGTCATGTTGCTGATCACATAACAGAATGTTGAATAAAATTGAGGGATGCAGGATGCTAATTTTGTCGTTTGATTGTCGTCTGTTATACTGTTGGTTTATTTGCATAAGTGAATAGTTATTTGCAGATTCCTATATGATAATGGCGGCTACAGTTACACTACCCAAGTGTCCCAGAAGTACCAAGCTTTTACTTCCAGCCTCTAGTTGTATGAAATCAAGATCTGCAGTTGTGGTCCTTGCAGCTTGCTTTCACAAAACTGCTTGTACCTTTGGCAAGAAGTTTTATTCTCAGTGCTTTTTCGTCCATGAATCTCAACCTTACCTGCTCACCAATCTCAAGTAAGTGTCTGCAACTATCACTTATGATTCATACTGTTTTATCTTGATATTTTAGGGGATACATTGTCAATGTTCATATGTGGTCAATGATAATTTAGATCCCAGTTGGCAGCTGCACCGCAAAGCGCCTTCCTCTGACCTTCTAGCACGTTGGTACCTTTGATTTAGGATTAATATGAAATTTATCGTAAGAATTTCTGCTGTCTCATTAACACTGTTTAGAGAATTAAGTCTCTGTATGTGGAGCTTTTTCTGCTTCACAGTGGATGCTGCAAATTAGTTGGATGTAGTCTAAATTTTGTCATTTGGTCATTTTTTGGTCTGATGAAACATTTAATTATAAAGTAGGTGCACTGTTAGCCAAGATTTAGTTACTCTCCATGTTAAATGCAACATATTTTCTTGAGTTGGCAAGGGTGGTGGTTGTTTTGTTAATTTGAGGTTTTCAACGATTCCTAATTTTGAACACATCATATACTAGATACAATTTGTGTTCGTATTGCACAGGAAAATGTCCTGGCCCATTGGGAGCAGTGTAGATGACAGAGGATTTGATCCTTCTTCTATTGATAGCAGTAATGGCAGAACTCGATTAATTAGAGCCATCCAAGCTTTTCAAACCAAATTGGGTGCAAGAATTCAGGAGATAAGGAAAGATCTTCCAATGAAGTTGCTCTTTTTCTTGGTTGGATTCTATTGTGCAACTGCCTTTGCTACAGTTATTGGACAAACAGGTGATTGGGACATTCTGTCTGCTGCCTTGGCTGTTGTAGTCGTGGAGGGGATCGGGGCATTGATGTATAGAGCTTCTCTTTCTTCGCTAAGCAAGATTAGGAGTCTGATCACCATGTTTAATTATTGGAAGGCTGGGCTTTCCCTTGGTCTTTTCTTGGATTCATTTAAGTATGAAATAGATAACATTATTGGTTCTGGTAACCCCTTCAATTTTGAAATAGATATATTCCCCTACATTCTTGTAATCTTGGCTCTTCTATCTGCTGTCTGCTGATGTTATGTGTGATTGTATCCAACCACTATGAAGAAGTGATTACTCTGTGCGTGCTAGGACTTGAGGGTATATTTGGAATGTGCAAGTTGAAAGCCCAGCGGAGTCAATCAGGTGGCAAAATGATTGTAGGTTGAGCAGACGGATAGAATCTAGGTCTTCTTGGACAAAGCCGGTTGACAGAGCAAAGATTCTGCAATCTAATTTAGATAGGATAATGGTTGACCTAAACTCTCCCAGCCGCTTTCTGACAATCTCCAAAGTTCATGTACTACTTAGATGTTTTGAAACTGCATAAGCTTTTCACCAAACACGTATGTTTGATCTTGAGCTAATACCGGAGAAGGAAAGGGATATGTGCCTGCAGATCTAATAGCATTGCATCTTTTCCACTTTCAAGGTCGTTAACCATGTTCGGTTTGTATTCATAATCCAAATTAGTGGATATCAACAGCTTCACTCATTGATTGGTATGAACCGCAATGACATTGTTTGTTATTTGTTCACCACTCGGTATAAGATAGAATGAAATTAAATGGGTTTTAATTATCAAATCAATTTGGCAACAGAGTGCTTGACAGCGGTTGATTTTATATATATATATATATATATATATATATATATATATATATATATATATATATGAGAATAATGAATAACATTACAGACATACCATTGTTGATAATTTGTACAGGTAGGGCCTCCAAAATCTAAGAATTCCAAGTACAAACCTATCACAAATATAAACTATTTACCAGGCATTGGGTAACATATACGTCAATCATGATTAAGAATGCTTATGCCAATTCTGTTTACGTTATCAAAGTATATTCATAATCCTGCAATCATGCATCAACGCTAGGGCCTGGATATGCTGGCAGGCTCATAATCCGTTTGTCCAAAACCGGACCTCCCACGGTGAAATGATACAGGCTCTGAAAGTTTGATCCCCTCAGCCCAAGAAGTTCATGCACTGCAAAGAAACACAAGGAGTTCGAGATTATGTTTGTCAGCAGGGTAAAATACAAGCAATGATACCATGATGGCCAAGTAGAATTTTAAAAGAAGTTTGTTCGATTCTATGAAAGTAACAGTAAGTCCCATCTAATGAATAGAGGTGTTTTGCTATGACAATAGATTAGAACTCATGATTATCATGGTTAAAAATAACACATAGAAGGGAACTACCATGAAGGAACCTGTGAAACTATGATTTCTTCTGATAATAATACATAATTCTTCACTGGCTGAGGGGTTCATGCTGCCATTTTTATGATCTCACAATTCTCATAAACCCTCCAAACCACTTCCTAACTTCTGCATAACTAGAATATCTTCTATACTTTCCAGTCTTCACTTCTCAAATTCCAAAAACATCTTCAAGAAGGTTTTGGCTACTTCATTCCTTACCTTTTTTTTTTTTTTTTGTTTTGGAGTGGGGATTAGTTATTGCCCAGCTTAATCCTTATGTTTTTGTGATCATCTTACTTATGGTAGTCTTTTTGGGACCTAATATTGCTAAATTATAAGGTTTTGTAAACTGATCTATGCTTCCCGGAATCCAGCACTACTAGAATGGTTCTTCTTCGGATAATAGGTACTGTAACTGGTATTCCACAAGATATTCAAAAGAAGAAAAGGGAAATAAATTTCCTTAGAATAAGTAAAGATATCAATGCATAATGATTGTTAGAATTGAGTCGGAGTGAAAAGTGAACATACTGGGATCATCAAAGAAGCAACCAATTCCGGTTGCAGATAAGCCAACCGCATGTGCCTCAAGGTACAACACCTGGCCAAGAACTCCAGTCTCCCAAAACAATCGCGGATACATCCAAACATTTTTGTTACGCAATGTAGGCTCAAAATGAGCCACCATACCAAGGCTAAAGCAGCCATCACTGGCAATGTCCTGCATTTAATTCAATGCAAAACTATTTTAAGAAAGGCCTGAGAAACTTTGGCTATTTATGCCATTTGCTATCAAGTGAGACAGAGGATTTATGCTTCTAAGCAACGCCTCAAAACTCAGGCTCTCAGATAAGAGCCACTGAGCAGTAATTGACAGGATAATTCACCCATAAACAATAAATGTTTATGACACACTTTCTCCAGTTACAGTAGTTTTTTCTCTTAGAGCTTGTTGCAACACACTTTTTGACAGTTAAAGATGGTGGACGGCTGTTTTATGTGATAAATCATTGGCATGTCTGTTCAATGTATGAACAAAATGAGCATAGCATTTTTTAAGAATGCAGTTTGAAAATGTCCATTGTGCATAAGAATTCATAATTCATACTTCATCAAATATTTATTTTTTAAACTACACTAAGGTGTATTCAGTTTCCTCTCAATCATTACCCTCAACCAGTGAATTTTAACTAATATATGCAAATCAAACATAATAATAGAAGCAGAAGTAAAGAGTTGACAGACCTGATGGCATGAAAGCCCTTTGGCTAGCCGCTGACAATCACCCTTAGCAAGTTCATATAATGGTAGATCAGCAGGACACCCCTCGGGTTTTGCCCAAACAAAATCAGACCTCATAGCTTTCTTTAATTCCTCCAAATTGTCCTCATTCCTGACCAAGAAATACAACCCTTTCGGCAACCCTTTCACTCTATGAACAAACAGAGCAGCATGCACCTCGGCATCCCAAGAAAGAACCCGAAATGGCAATGCTAATTGTCTCTTCTGCTTCTCTACACTTCCTGAGCCCGAAGGAAGACAATGCAACAATATCTGATAAAATGTCTCTCTATCCATTGCAGTAATGCCATCCATATCAACTGCACTCCTTCTTTTCCTAACTATTTCTCTTACTGTACAACCTTTGTAACAGCTTCCACTACAAACTCCACTGCTATAAAACGGATCAACTACAAATTCATTTCCTGTTGTTAATGGTTTCTTGACTACTTCAGCAGTTTTGTAAATTATATCCCAACAAACATGCTCTTTGCTTAGCAAATTTGGTTTCCCTTTCCAATCCAAAGCCGAAAATTCCAGCATTAACGAACTAAATTTCTCGTAATTCACATAAAATTCATTAACCGCAGATGGAAAGACGACGAGAACACAATCCGGGTGCTCGAATTCCATCTCTGGAATCTTCCCTTTCACAGGTTTTGATGGAATTTCAAATTCCGGGAAAATATGAAGCCCCATTAATTTCTCCAATTCTTTAGACCCTAAACCATCCAGAATCTTCACATCCCAACCAAGTGCAGCTGCAGCCATTGCAATAGCCGCAAGGGCGTGACCCACATCATGATTACAGTACCTAAAGGCGCGCTCTCCATATTTCCAGGCCTCGCGCCAGAAAATTGAAGAAAATCCTATAAGAAACGAATTTTTGGGAAAGAATTTATTAAAAAAATCAAGCCCAGATGGGATTTTGGCTCTGAGTTCCAAAGCATGCTCTTTCGGAGCATAATGAGCAATAAACGGCGAGTCGCAGAGTGAGTCAATAGCAGGGGAGATTATGTACGACTCAGTCGGGTGTAAATTGCCACTACTCGGGTTGACCCGAAGAGACCAGGTGGAGAACCCGGTAGTTTTCCAGGCGGAGAGAGCAAGAGAATCGTAAAATAGTTGAGAAATTGAAGATACTGAGACGGGTTTAGGAGGAGGAAGAGAACTAAACAGAGAAGCATATAAAGGGCCATTATCATAATTACTCGAAGACGATGACGGAGTTTGGTTTTCATTCTCTGTAGGTAAGTGCAAAAGAGGAAGAAGAGGAGCAGAAATGTACAGGCGAAATGGATTCGGTTGATTGGCCCAGTCGAGTCCGTGAGGTCCACGTGCGTAGTTTGTAAATGAATGTTTAGTCTGGTTATGGTATTTTAGAACTTGGGAAAGTTTCTGAAGGTCTGTGCTTTCTGGTTTTTTCTCTTCTTCTGGATTGGTGGTAGACGGTGATGGTGATGATGAAGAAGAGAAGGACATGGCGGGTGTCAGTCTTTTGCTAGGGCGAAGCACGGCGGTTGAAGGAAGAAGGTGGGAATGGAAACGAGCAGGGTTTAGAGGGAAAGAATAACTCGATGCAAGGTAGGGCATTTTCAAGGTTCTGTTATATTGTGTAATCATTTTGCCATTGTAGCATGTTCCAGACTTCGACGGTCCCGTGAGAATCAAACTGCTCGAATCTTTTTATAATTTGTTCGTTATCAGTGTTTTTTCCACTTCCAGCAACCGCGGAATATCGTTTGCCACTGCGATACTAAATACATCCAGCCCAATTTTATGGGCACTCAACTTGTGCACTGGAAGACGGTGAACTCAGAAAAGGTTGGGTGCATAGGTTATTTCTAACAATTAGGTCCAGAGAACTGGACTAGAAATTCAGCCCACGAGTTAAATGACAAGCTTTTACTTACGTTAACTAAATTGGACGTACTTGTCACAGTGCCTAGGGTCCCGTGATTCGCGTCCGGCGTAAACACCAGCGTTTTGCTAACACGTCACCGGTTTCACCTTGAACCGCGTGACGTCGGATTCCACTTCGGGATTGTTTGTTCGTCTGATATGCCCCCTGACTCAGCGTCTCCAGCCTACCCATGTCATCATTATCTCTCTCGCCCTATATCTTAATTAATATTGTTACAGCCAACCCTTCTCATTTTCATATGCACGGTCCACGATTAGCTTGTTGACAAAATTACGAATTAGCTTACATTAAATGGTTTTGAGCTTTAAATTGGAGCACCCGAAGGAAGTAGCTAATGTCTTTTCATGCATAGATAACAGGAAGCAGGAGTGCTCGTCCTATATTTATAACCGATTTTGATTTTATTTAATCTTTCGGCTTCCCTCGACCGCAATAGAAAAAAGCGGCTTCCTTTCCCTTAAAATAGCGCCAATAAACTCCTCTTCCTCTGCTCACTCTATCATCACTCAGTTGATTATCGGCGTACTGAAGTTTTAGCTGACGGTGTCGGTTTCCTCTAAGCTACAATATCATTCCTCTTCTCGTTAATTTTCGTTTCCATCGTAGTACGAACTCAAAATTAAATCTTTAATTTTTGGATTTGATTTGGTAGATATGTCATCGATCATCGGCAGAAGAGGAATTCATTACGTACAGAAATTGAAGGCTGCAAATATTCCAACTGCTTTGATAGAGAAGGGGCAGAATCGTGTTATAGATGCTTCTCTCACACTTATTCGTGAAAGGGCCAAGCTTAAAGTACAATCTCGATTTTATGTTAATTCTGTATCGCTGGAATTGATTATAATTTTTTAGCATGAACTGAACAAAGAAATGAATTATATACAGGGAGAACTTGTGCGCGCTCTAGGAGGTGCTGTTGCGTCCACGTCTCTTCTTGGAGTTCCGTTAGGACATAATTCATCATTTCTTCAGGGGCCGGCTTTTGCTCCTCCTCGGATTAGAGAAGCTATTTGGTGTGGTAGCACTAATTCAACGACTGAAGAAGGTAATTTGTCCGCAATTATATTCTCCAAGAATTTTCTTAGGATGGAAGGACTCGGCAATTTAATAATTTTTATTCTTTTTTTCACGTTTGTTTTTGGATGTGCAGGGAAAGAATTGAATGATCCGCGGGTGCTGACGGACGTCGGTGATGTCCCTGTCCAGGAAATACGAGATTGTGGGGTAGATGATGATAGACTGATGGATGTCATAAGCGAGTCTGTAAAGCTAGTTATGGAGGAAGTGAGTTCTCTTTTTTCTGTGAGATTTTGGTTTCCCAGTTATCAATTCGGCTAATTCTATTATTAAAACTGAAAATTTACATCTGAATGAGCTTTTCTACTGTGATGAATCTCGGAAATCGGATAATAAACCCTGGTTATGCAAATTGTTTACTTTTTGGTTTAAGCTATAATATATTCATGTTGAATATTCTTTTTCTTATGCGAATCTACATGCATCCCTCCTTTTTGACGTTTAAAAATATCATGGACCTTCAGGAATCTACTTTCTCCTGATATTTTTTGCTGCATTATCTTGTTTTCTACTTCAACATTATTTCTCATAGATTCTTGGCAGTTATCCCTTGATTAAGCTTCCTAAAGATATGATGACAAGGAGTTTAGTGTTCTTGGTATCCTTTTCTTTTTTCTCCTAGTAAATGTGTATATTAGATTATGATGAGTGTTAAAGTGTCAAACTTTTTGAATGTCCGAGGTAAATTGGAAACATAGCCTGTATTTCTAACTGATAAGATCAGCTTCTCGTAAAGTTTGAACTTCTTTTATGACAAATTTTAAGTGAATGGAATGAGTTTGTGCTGATCAAGAGAATATGTTGTTTCTGTCTACCATCTAGTTTAAACTGATAAAACTCAATGCTCACCAAGTATATACTCTTTCAGGATCCATTGCGCCCTTTAGTTTTAGGTGGTGACCACTCAATATCTTATCCTGTTGTAAGAGCTGTCTCGGAGAAGCTTGGAGGACCTGTGGATGTTCTTCATCTGGATGCCCATCCTGATATCTACCATGCTTTTGAGGGAAATAAATTTTCACATGCATCGTCTTTTGCCCGAATTATGGAAGGTGGTTATGCTAGGCGTCTATTGCAGGTGACTTTTGTCTTCAATCAGTTCATGCTTCTGCGTTTTACATTCTCATGAATTCAACCAATAGTAATTCACCTGAAAGTTGATACAAGCGTCATCCTACATGTTCATATCAAGGTCAAGTTTTCTTATATTATGACTAATCAGCTCAACTGCTGACTTTTTAGGTTGGAATCAGATCAATAACAAGTGAAGGTCGAGAACAGGGCAAGAGGTTTGGAGTAGAACAATATGAAATGCGAACCTTTTCAAGAGATCGCCACTTTTTGGAGAACCTGGTCCGTCTTTCTCTTTTCCTTACACAATTATAATCATCCACTTGAGCATTTATCTGTGCATGTATTTTTTTCTTTTTCTTCTGTGCTTCGACTTTGATGTGTATATTCAAAGCTCTTCATTTTATAATACTGTAAATTGCTAAAGGAATACTACTTTGGTGGAATTTTTTGTAAGCTGTTGTAATAGACCTACAAAATAGTGAAAATTGTAAGAAAAAAGTGGGTATATTACACTATTTATAACATGAGTAAAATGTAAATACTTCTCTTGCTGGCAGGCATAATACTAGTAAATTTGATCTCTTCCTATAAAAGGGTATGTATGCATCTTAGAACTTATACCCCCTGGATTGATGAGAATGTTGTGTGACAGTTTTGGTTTCAAAG
Organism: Melia azedarach; assembly: GCA_028052125.1. Classification (NCBI taxonomy): domain Eukaryota; kingdom Viridiplantae; phylum Streptophyta; class Magnoliopsida; order Sapindales; family Meliaceae; genus Melia; species Melia azedarach. The sequence goes on along the minus strand of CM051394.1, from coordinate 1,614,199 downwards.
AGGTTTAAATGCGTGTAGTTGGATGCTTATGCACTTTATGAATTTGAAGGCATTTCTCACTTGTAGTTCCTTTCCAGAAACTTGGGGAGGGTGTAAAGGGTGTATATATCTCGGTAGATGTGGACTGTCTTGATCCTGCTTTTGCTCCTGGTGTATCTCACATAGAGCCTGGAGGTCTCTCTTTCCGTGATGTTTTGAACATTCTCCACAATCTCCAAGCTGATGTTGTTGCTGCGGATGTGGTGGAGTTCAATCCACAACGTGACACTGTTGACGGCATGACTGCAATGGTTGCCGCTAAGTTGGTTAGGGAACTGACTGCAAAGATATCAAAATAATAATTTATTCCCTCACCATCCAAATTTTTGCTTGCTACAATACTCTTGATGTTGTTGAAACTTGGCCCCTGGTCCAGCATCCGTAGTCTATTTTTGCCCAGGAATCACCAAAGGCATTAAATATCTACTTCCCAGGTAGTTCCTGATTCCTCAACATGTCAAAGTTATTGTATTCTAAATCATATCCGAATAAAAATACATGAATATTATCAAGTTCTATGAAGATTTTTACGATTTTCAATAGGAAGTTAGAATGTTAAGTAGTACAATTTAATTGATATATTTTGATAGCCTGTAGCATGAGTGGTGTTTTTAAAGATCTGGGAATAAACCTTTTACATCAGCTTTTTCATTCCCGGCACAGCGTATCGGTAGATTCCATGTTTTAGGGAGAAGCATATAATTAATGATTGCTGTAATTTGCTGGCTATTCAAAACCCCTTTCCTTACTCTTATAAGCTGCAGGGTTTAGTGCACAAAATCGAAACTCTACAGATCAAACCCGCGCTAATTCATTAATTGAATTCCCTTTTCAATGGCTTCTCACTTCAATTTCATTTGCTTCATCTCGTTTTTCCAATGATATACACTTATAACGTCTAGCACAAACGACAAAAAGACCTAAATTAAGGGAACTTATTGTAGCCGATAGAAAAAAAAATCTGTCCAAATGTCCATCATTCAAATTCGGAGGAACCCAACCCGGCTTCCCATTCTTGGATGTCAATGCCATCACCACTGACAAAATCATGCTACAGATATAGCTACCAATTGCTGTTGATGACATAGCCAAAGCAATCCCGAAGCTTTTCAATCCGTCTGGTATTTGTGATGCAAAAAATTCCATTTGTGCAACATACACAAATGCTTCAGACACTCCCAGAAGCACATATTGTGGAATCTGCCAGAAAATGCTCATAGAGCTTGTCTCTTCACCGCTCTTACTAGCATATTTCAGCCTGTGTTGTTCAACTATGCCTGCGGTTATCATTGCTAGTACTGCAATCGCCAGTCCTATTCCGATTCTTTGTAGTTCTGACAGAGTTTTCGGCCTTCTTTTTGTGATTTTGACATATAAAGGAGAAATGAATTTGTCATATAATAGAATGAAAGCAGTGGTGCTTACAATGTCAAATGCTGTCATACTGGCCGGAGGGATATGAAAGTTGGAGATTTTTGTGTTTGTGGCAGCTCCTTGCTCGACAAAGAGAGAAAGCATTTGTATGAATGCCATGGAAGACATGATTGTACATAGCCAAACTGGTAATAACCTAAACACAGATTTTACTTCTTCAACTTGTGTGATTGTACAAAGTCGCCATGGATTTGGAGTATGATCACCTTGATTTGAGGCTATCAAGCTAACATCTGCTGGGGTCATAATAGCAGCTCGATCAAGAAATCTGCAGAATATCATAACCCAATATTGAGCTTTCTTGGAACAATTTCATTATGCAAAGATTATAATCTGTGGACAAAATACGTTTTACTCACTTGAAGTCATTGGTGTGAAGAATTCTCATCATGCCTTTAGTTTCCTCTTCGCTTTCATGGATTTCATAAAGCCCTTCCGCATTTGTGGGTATTTCAAGATTTACTTTCCTCAAGGAAGCCACAATAACTTGAGAGAATCTGGAGATGGGATTACCCAAAGGCTTAAAATGCCTATACCTGAAAATCCCAGTAAGCAGTGACAAAAATGCGAAAATAGTACAACCTGCACATATCCAAAATCCCAAAACCCAGTACCCTAGGTTCTCTATATAAACCAGTACAGTCTCTGAAAACAAGCATCCGAGATTTAATGCAACGTAAAAATAGCTGTAAAATGAAGTTCTAGATTGCTTTTCTTCGGGGTCCTCTTCCTCAAACTGGTCTGCACCAAATGTAGCGAGGGCAGGTTCAGGAGCTCCAATTCCTAGCGCAATTAGATAAATTGATACGTAGAATATTGCAGTTTCAGCCGGTGAATGGGGATCACAAAGCTGCCCAATTTTGCCACAGCCATGAGGTCTGAGCAGAAATGACTGAGTTGAAAAGCATAATGCTAACGTTCCCTGGTAAAACAAAGTAGAATTACCACAACTTGCAAAGAGGGAGGAAACGCACAAATTAACCCTATAACCAAATGCAGCCTTTTAAGTTTATGGTTCAATCAAAGGAAACAAAATTGCAAACTCTTTTATACATAACTAAGACTTGTATAGTTTGGGAATGATAGCAGCTATAATTTTTGGCAAACCTTAATTTTTGTACAAAATTATTATTTTTGATTTATATTTGACGCTAAATAATTGCATTAGACCATAACTGTAGTTTTAGATAATTAACACCCTAATTCCAAACATAACCTAAGATTGAGGCTTCTTATTATACTTTGAAAATACAACAGTTGGAGTATTCGATCAAACACTAACTTTTAATTATCTCATAGTAGCTGCAAGCTGTAGTTTCAAAATTATGACGCCTCAGTACCAAACATAGCGTGAAGCCTGAAGTTATGGAAGCTTACAGTAACTGCGACAACTTGGAAGGTAACACAAGTGAGAAATCTTCCCAAATAGGAGTCGCTAAGAAAAGCACCAATCAAAGAGGAGAGATAGAGAGTTCCCATCCATCTACTGAAAGTGTTTGATGCATCTGCATTGGTCTGCCTCAGTACAGATTTTGCAAATAGAACCACTATTCACTTCCACTCCAGCAAATGCAAGGTTTGCAAGCCCTTGGTTCACTGTCTCAGATAACAATCAAAACCACCCAATATAATTAAACTATTTTAATAAGAAAAATTAGAGAAGAATAACAAAAGTAAGTCTTTCAATTGAAGAATGCTAGCAATAAATGGGATCATGACAATACCTAATAACAAGGCTCCACATTTCCATCCACCAGTCCTCCCTTTTATGGCTGGTTTTCCACGAATATCGAGCGACCCATCTCTTGTGTATGCATCGCAGAGCCTTTCTTCCATTGACAGATTGTGCCGGACCACATATGGAAATGGGAACTCCAATGTCTGCAAATTTTTAACACTTCATGACCTCAAATAATTAAGTTTGGCACTTGTCTGTTCCTGTTTGTATAATAATTTTAGACATTTGGGTTTTGTACATGTTGGAAGTTATTTTTACATGACCATAAAAAGAACACTGATATGCATTTAATGAACCAGCAGTTACAAATTTAATAACAAGACACTGATGCATAATTACCCTGCCCTCTCCTTTCTAGATTAGATATAAGTTTCCATTTATTGCTCGGTTGTCCATAATTCAAAAAGGTGTTAGGTGAACAAGAGGTACCATAAAATTCATATTCTTATTCGATAACAATACATCATGACAATAATATTGATATTAAAAAAAAACATAATTTGATTAAATGGCCTAATTGAAACCATTTAAAATAATTTTTTTATATGTATATCTATTTTGAGATTTAAAAAAAAAAAAATATGATGCACACGCTTTATTACTTAAAATTTTCTCTTAAAAACTAATGTCACATCATGAATTAATTCTTTGAAAAGTTTCAACCCTTTGAGGGCTCCACAAATATCATACGACATAACATGAAAAATTATTGTTTGTAATAGACAAAGAATTAAGGTGAAGATGATGAATAAACCTTACACAAAGACTCCTCTCCCTCTCCCTCTCCCTCACACACACTCTCTCTCTCTCTCTCCTTTTTCTTAATCAGAAGAATTTATCAGAGGGGACATGCAAATTAACAAGCAAGTAAAACTCTATCACCAACTTGAGATAATTTTCCACCATACCTTGCGATCGTGATTATATAATGCTAACCAGAGAATTAGCTGCTGGATTCTTGTTTCGTCTCCATTAAAGCTCGCACAGAGAACAGAGAAATGGACGGAGATGGAGACTAGTATTTGTTTGCCAGTTTTGGTAAAGCGCACAGATAATAGTCTGAAAATGAATAGGAATTAATATGAGATGTCAACACAGCACTTCAGATAATTGAAAAATGGTCTGCGAGCCATGCAGATGTAAAACAACAGCTGACACGTTAACCTAAATTTCTTGTTCGGATAATTACAGCCAGATGCCTAATGTTTTTGTATTTTAGTAAATAAAAACACAGTCTATTCATATACTCAAATATGTATCAAATGGCCCACTTGAGAGAATAAAAATATCCTTATATTAAGAATATTACCTTATTTTTTTATTTTAGTATTTACACCAAATAGTTCTATACTCCTTGCTGAAATAACTAAATTATCCTTATTTTATTTATAAAATTGTGCTACTTACATTAAATTACTACTATTTTTGGTTCTTTTACAAATTAATAATTATTTTGTATAAGTTGACAAATATATTTATATATTAAAACTTAAAGAGTTTAGGGACTCAAATGTTATTATCCCATTTGTTATCTATGCCAATTGTTACTTGGTTCCGTTTGGATTCACATAATAAATGCAAATGCTTTTTATAGGTGGAAAAAAAACGCTACATTAATTGTTAATTGTAAGTTCAAATTTGAATATGTGATCTTTTAATCGGTAACTGATTAAATAATCTGATTATGTTGCTTAACAAAGAATAAAATTTTCACTTAATCAATTTTTATAGAACCTCGAAATTATTTTCTTATGATTCTAAGAAACATTTATGACATCAGAGGTTTGATTCTTCTCGATGCCGACGAAATTTACACATATCTAATCAAATATTAGAAGAGGCTAATCAAAATTATTTGAAATAGACAGAACTATCACATCTTTGACTGATCATATTCCTGGTAAACCAAATATTGGGACGGTGTCGTTTAGGTCCCATCACCACCTCGCCTCGCGCAGAATAGTAACGGTAAAGTCAAATATGGCCATTCCGCCTAGTTCGTTCACCAAACGGCGTCGTTGAAATCGCGTCCAATCTTTATAATCTTCCGTTCCGCTACACCGCTCGGTAATCGCGCTCTTATTTTCTGATATCCAAAACGATGTCTTCGTTACAGACACTCTCCTCAAGAATTTCGCGCCTAAATCTCCTACAGAAACCCTCGCTTACCTTTCCGCTAACGTCCTTAAAATCACTTAAAACTCATGAGCGACAGACAAAAGGACCGACGTGGTCACCTCTCAGATTTTCTCCTCTTTCAAACCGTGTTTACAGTTCAAAGAATGTCGGCCAAATCAAGATGAGTGCTAAGGAAGATTTAATTGTTCTCGGCATCGAAACGAGCTGCGATGACACGGCGGCTGCTGTTGTAAGTTGTTTCTCTGTTTTTCTCGAGGTCCTTTTATAATTTTTTCCGAGCTGTCAAGGAGAGGAGAGAGTCAGTTTTTCTATTTCTCACGAAATGCTATGTTTGCAGAAAACCATTTTTATAGTTAGGGTTTGTTGATTTTGTGTTTGTTTTTAATGGGTTCTGGTTGTTTCTTGCTTATTGGGTGATTGTAGGTGAGAGGCAATGGTGAAATTCTCAGTCAAGTTGTGTCTTCTCAGGTAAAGATTGTGTTTATTAGGTTTAGTTTGAGAGTTTGGCTTCACTTTCTGCTGAACTTTGTTTTGTATTTTGCTGTATTATTACAAGTTGACTCTACCTCTATTTATGTTTTGAAGGTATTTAAGGCATGGATTAACGTGGAATTGCTTAGACCCATATGACTGAGTCCATGCTTATTTATGAGTTATTGAGTGTTTAAATGTTGAAACTAGTTGATGCTATGGCTATAATGAAACTAGAATAAAGTTGTTTCAGACTTGAATCTGTTTTCGTTTTCAAATAATCAAAATGGCTGCGATTGCAAGTTCACTGTGATAATGAAAACCAAAAATATGAAGGGAATTATGTCAAGTGTACATGACTTGCATTGTGATTTTCTTAGTTGAATAGTGCAAGCTATAAGTTTACGTTATTTATCTTATGTAAATATGCTGATTTTTGAATTATTTACTATGTCAAGGCGGATCTGCTAGTTAAATATGGGGGTGTTGCTCCCAAAATGGCAGAGGAAGCACACTCACAGGCAATTGATCTGGTATGATATCTGGTAACAACTGCTTTAGGTACTGTCTTGTGATTTGTACATGTTTCTCTCAAGTCATGAATGAAAATTATTTAGCTCCTGCTCATAAATGTCTCTAATGCTGACATGTGCCCAAAATGTACTTATTGTTGCAGGTTGTGAAAGAAGCACTCAATAAAGCTAATTTAACTGAAAGGGATCTTTCTGCAGTTGCTGTTACTGTTGGTCCTGGTTTAAGCCTTTGTCTTCGTGGTAATTTAAAACATATATGACACTTTTCAAAAACAATATATGTGACTGGAGCTCTTATCTTGTTACTGATGCCAAATTGTAGCTGAAGTTTCTCCTTCTCTGTTTCTTGGAAGTCAGTGTTAATGTGAAGAAAGTGTGATTTTTAATTTTTCAGTTTTGGCATATAAGCATGTAAGTTATGCTATATGCATTTCAATCAGAAATAAAAAAGAACATAGTACAAATAGGCACTGCTTTGTTATTTAATTTTTCTGAGAGAGGAAAAAAACATTATTTAACTGTCTTAAATTAGTGATAGAACCGGGCTCGGGTTAGGGACTTGATGAGCCTAGGCAAACCTTTTTGGAAGGACTCAAGTTTAGTTATGTGGTAGTTATAGCAGAGTTGTCAGATTCATGCTCAACTTTTTCGTAGAAATATTGAACCTTATGATAGAAATCTTGTGCTAAAAGAAGGATTTCATATTGAATAACCAAGTTAGGTCCAGGCTTTCATCTATAAGATAAGCATGCACTGTCTATATCTGTTTAACATATACATGATAATGATCGAAGCAACAAAATACTAACCAAATTGTAAAGCTCTGACTAAATTATATTCATGCTTGGTTGATTTTGAATATGATTTCCTGTTCTATTCATTTGGGTTGGATGGAGTCTTATGATGTTTTATTTCTGTATGAATTCGAAAGCAGTTGGTGTAGCAGAAAGCTCGGAAAATTGCTGGTCACTTCAATCTGCCCATTGTTGGTGTTCACCACATGGAGGCTCATGCTTTAGTAGCCAGGCAAGAGTTAACTGTTAACTATAAATGCAGAATGGCTACTTTAATCATCACAATAGCATCTGGACAGAAAAACACAAGTTAATTACTATATTTTGTTTTATTCTTAAGAAATGATGCAGTTATGCTGTTATATGAGCTGAAAACTATTATGTAGTTGCTTCTCAGCATCTAATATATTTCTTTCTGCATATAGATTAATTGAACGGGACTTGCAATTTCCTTTCTTAGCTTTGCTTATATCAGGTATGAGATTTGTACTCCTGCCAGTAGTCTTTGTTTTCTTGGTTTAGCTGATAATTTTGCAAAAGAGGATAAAGATTTCTACTGGTTTATCGTAATGGCAATATAACCATATATATATATATATGGGACTCTATTGCAAACAGTGTGGTTTACAACTATGGGTGATTGTGATCATGTCGCATGATTAGTATATGCTGCAGGTGCCTAAACACTTTTATATGTATGATCTTGAATATGAAGAGATGGATTTCCTGATAATTCTATGGCAGGGCCAAAACATGTTGCTCAAGTCCTCAATGAAAACCTTTCTTACTTTGCATCCATATTGATATTTTCTTGCAAGAGATTTTCCTCAATGTTTCACATGTTTCTCTTTCAGGTCTCTCCAAATTAGCTATTCTTTTGTTGGGAAGAGCATTATTCATTCTGTAATTACTTATCTATATCATTTGTTTTTTTATAGTTGCGAAGATTATGATGATTGCTGGCTTCACTTGTCTGTCGCTTAGGTGGTCACAATCTACTTGTTCTTGCGCATAATCTTGGTCATTACACACAACTAGGGACCACAATAGATGATGCAATTGGCGAGGCATTTGACAAGACAGCAAAATGGCTTGGTTTGGATATGAGGAGGAGTGGTGGACCAGCTGTCGAGGAACTTGCCCTAGAGGGTGATGCAGAATCTGTTAAATTCTCGGTAAGTCGATTTTCCTCAAAATTTATCATACTTTTCTGTGATTTAGATATGCTAGAAAGTAATTTTTATAATTCTGTTCAACAAGTTTGTCATAATAGTGATCTGTGCATATGCTAATCGTATCCTATGTTTGGCACTGCTTTGTTGTTGTAGACTCCAATGCAACAACATAAAGATTGCAACTTCTCATATGCTGGTTTGAAGACTCAAGTGAGACTGGCAATTGAATCCAGAAATATGTAGGTTGAATGTCAATGTTTGCAATTTTTCTTTTAAGTTCCTTTTGACTCATAAAAATACTATTTATTAAGTAAAAGGGAAATATCATTTACCTCTCTCTGTTTTGCCTTAAAATCAATGAACTCCAGCAATTATGTGAAATAGTCAATTACCCTCATTTTGCCGATCCTGATACATTTATCTGTTTGATGATGACTTCAGGGCAAATGGGCATTCCTGGGAGATTTGACTTTTTCTCACGATTGCTGGACTTTATTGATTGAAGCAAAACGTTAGGTTAACGTTTTGCTTCAATCAATAAAGAAGATTTGATAATGAGTATCTCACTAATGACTATCAGTATTTTATCAACCTTCTGACGTATCCTCCTTCCTTTTGATGTGCTGTGGCTAATGTGCAGTGATGCTAAAATTCCCATTTCTTCCACAAGTAGTCAAGAGAGAAACTCTCGGGCTAATGTAGCTGCATCTTTTCAGGTTTCATTTTTCTTTTGAAAAAAAATGTACAAGAAAAGACAAAAACTGTTGTTATTACATGGTATTTTTAGTTGATTGATTATTTTCAATTATAGTTCTTGATAATTTTTGTTCTCTAAATGACTCTTTCATACAGCGAGTTGCAGTATTACATCTAGAGGAAAGGTGTGAACGAGCAATTGGATGGGCTTTGAAGATCGAACCTTCTATAAAACATCTGGTGATGTTTGCTGCAATCTCTAATTATCAATACTTCACATTTCCAGTGGATTATACTCCTTTCCTCTAAATTTTCTAGCTGCATTGGTTTATGTTAACTTTATCATGCAGGTAGTCTCTGGAGGTGTGGCCTCAAATAAATATGTTAGGACTCAACTTGAACAGGTTGTCAAAAAGAACAGCCTGCAACTTGTGTGCCCACCTCCCTGTCTGTGTACTGACAATGGTAAGTTATATTTCTGAGTTCTCAAACTATTGTTTGTTTGTTTTCACTGAGCTGAGTGAAGTTTGGTGCTCAAGAGGAGATGACAGGAAAGATTCAGATAATTTCTTCATTCCAATTCCATTAAATCAAACACTATCAAACTTAAATTTCATTTCCTCAAATAATGACAGTCAAAAGGTTGTACATATTATGACATGGTTGGCTTTTATATGTAATGGACTGGCATGGTGCAAATTGCTGTGAAAAAATTCATTCTTGTGAAATAATCGACATCTAACAGCTGATAAGCTCCTTGCTTTCATCTAAACAGGTGTAATGGTGGCTTGGACTGGCGTCGAGCATTTTTGTGTGGGAAGATTCGATCCTCCCCCACCTGCGAATGAGCCTGAAGATTTTGTGGTACGTTGAAATCTTTGATTGCTGGTGACTCCTTGTTTTGTTTTGGTGGAATCGCCTCTCATTCTCTTCTATCCACCCCACCGAGGCTTATGGGCATTCCTAAGGTGTGAATTGTAATTTGAAGGCCTTCTTTGGACTCGATGCCTTGTAAAAGCATTTTGAAGAGGGGGTGAAGGGAGGAGTCTGCTTATATATGTACTGTAGCAAAAATTTCTGTAATTTGTGAACAGGTAAAATTATATATTCTGACTTCCTGTCATTGTGTTATTAATATATTGCGTGTTGTGTGTTATTAGTTCGATTTGCGGCCGAGGTGGCCATTGGGAGAGGAGTATGCTGAAGGAAGGAGTGACGCTCGCTCTTTGAGAAAGGCTCGGGTTCATCCGTCTCTTACATCTATGATCCAAGCATCTATGCAACAATAACCGTAGCCCACATCACAAAGTCAACAATTTTGTGGGTACCTCTGATTTATGATCAACCATTGCCCTCTTAACCAAGTTGCAAGTTTCTTCTGATATCATCCAGGATTTACTGCATAATCTCAGGAGCTTTATGTGCAGCTTTGTAAGATTGGTTACATTTGTTCTAATGGCTCCCAACCGTGAAAAATTTTACCGTGGATACTCAGAATGTGTAAATGTATATTTTGCAAACGGCATCGTAATTCGAAACTGAAGTCTTTCGTTCTTGATTACTGGGAGATGATTACCATGTTATGAAATAGTATTTAGCAGTGAAACAAAACGAATTAAATATAGGCACTTTTTAGAGTTCATTTGAAAATAGATTTTTCAAAAAGTAAAATATAATTTAACCGTATCTTAAACTTCAACACTTTTAATGTTTAAAAATGCATCTAGTATTAAAATTTGAAATGATAATAACAAAAATTATCTCTATTTTCGCATCAAGTTAAGTGTTGTAATTAAAACATTTATTTCTAATTTCTAAACAATAAAAAATTTTAAATTTTTTTTACCTTTATTTTTTAAATTAATCGTGAACCAAATTACCGCCTTAATATGCCTAAGCCCGGGAATGAATGAAAGCTTGGGTGACGGCCCTTAGCGCCAAGCGAGAGAGCCAGTGACAGTGAGCGCATAAAGACACAGCGAGAAACTCAAAGAGAAAGGAAAGAGCCAGTGACAGTGAGCGCATAAAGACACAGTGAAAAACTCAAAGAGAAAGGAAATGGAGGTGTCGAGACTACCGATCTCAGCATCACAAAGAGGGAAACTAATATCAGCAGGCTACACTTCTCTGTCTTCACTTTCTTCAGTCTCTCCTTCCGATCTTGCTCGAGGTAATTCTTTTTACTAAATTTTTTTAATAATATAATTGCACCTACGAAATGTTCGTTATAATTGCTACAAGAATATTCATATGGTTACCTTCATATTATTCTTCTTGAATTTAAGTATTATGTGTTCTAAAACTTGCTATCCACCAAGCAGATCTGAAAATTTCAGAGAGGGAAGCTGTTGAAATTTTGAAGGTTGCATCAAAGGGCAATAGGGTTGGCGGGTCAGATGGAAGTCAGTCAATTATTAATGGTAATTCAATTTCTGTTTGAATGTCCTTTTTATTTCTGAAAATACAGCAACTTGATAACAGAAGGGAATTGCTTAGTTTTTACATGAGAACTGTAGTTGACAAAGATTAGTAAGAACAAACGTTTAACATTATAGAATTTTCTTGAAGGAAAATTGATAGACGGTGTCTTTCTGTTTTGTATTATTGTTTTGAAATGCTGTGAATGTGTATCCGTATAACGATTGCATGATCTTTTTAATTAAGAGATCATTTCAATTTTTGTTGCTTGCAGGTGCACAGAATGCCTGGGATATGCTGCATGAGGAAGAGATGTTGACTCGAATTACTACATCTTGTGCAGATCTAGATAACATACTGGGTGGTGGAATCAATTGCAAAGAAGTTACTGAAATTGGTAGTCGTCAATTTTCTAGCTTTGGACTAATTTCTTCATTATGTGCCCATTGGTGCATCTAATATGCAGACTTTGTGTTATGAGCATTAATAATTTAGGTATTTCCTTTCAGTAAAGAGATATTTTATTTTTTACTCTTTTCTTTTTCTTTTATATGTGTATATATATATAGGTGGAGTACCAGGCATTGGTAAAACACAGCTGGGGTAAGTTGCTGCGTTCTAGCATTCTTCTAGTATTAAAGTTGTATGTTATTTTGGAAGTTATCTTATATATATTTACAGGATTCAGCTTGCAGTCAATGTTCAAATACCTGTAGAATTTGGTGGGCTTGGAGGGAAGGCTATATATATAGGCAAGTATTGGTAATATCAATATTTGCTTCCATGTTTCTATCTCTATCCCCATACAGCTGTAAGTCTATAACGCTATGCTTTTGATGTTTAGATACGGAAGGTAGCTTCATGGTTGAGCGTGCTTTACAAATTGCTGAGGCGTGCATAGAGGACATGATGGAATATACTGGATTTTTGAAGAATGATTTGCAACGTAATCTTCAGGCTTGCCAAGTTAAAATGCAACCAAAGGATATTTTGGAAAACATATTGTATTTTCGCGTCTGCAGTTACACAGAGCAAATTGCACTGATAAATTACCTTGACAAGTTCATTTCAGAGCATAAAGATGTAGGTATAAAACAAATATGTTGCTTTATAACATACTAAGAAATCAACTAGCTGGTGGATTTTGATTATTAGATTCCTATCACCTTTTCTATTCTTGGCAAGAATATGTCTTTCATTGGTTTTATTGTTAAACCAGTCTGTTTAAAGGATCATACATGGATGATCTTATTTAATTGTTTAGATTACTGAACTGGAGGTTCCCTGTTTCTGTGAAAGTGTATGAAGGTGCTCTTATTAGGCTTATGGTATAGGCTTGTTGGCCAATTTCTTGTTACATGTATTGTGTATGTATCCTGGCAAATTGACTGTTTATTATCATAACAGGTTAAGATTGTTGTTGTCGATAGTATTACATTCCATTTCCGCCAGGATTTTGATGACTTGGCCCTTAGAACGCGAGTGCTCAGTGGAATAGCTTTAAAGTTGATGAACCTAGCAAAAAAGTTCAGTTTAGCGGTAAGAACAACCTAGATGTCTTCCCAAAATTTTGAACTTCTGACTTTGTAATACCCTATCTATGGTTATTCATGTAAGTGCCATATTACTGCTAGGGGATCAGAAATATAACCTAGCAGATTTTTCTTGCATCCCCTCCCCTTGCCCCTACCTTTTCTGCTGTTGATACAAGACTGATTTTATTTTCTTCTCGTATCTTGATTTACCGCCATTAATTTCAGTTCTTATACTACCATGTTACATTTCTAGTTTTGAAGACACACTTTGCTTTTTTGGTGTTACTGTTTTTTCTTGATATCTTCTATTTGGCAGGTTGTTTTGTTGAACCAGGTGACCACCAAGTACACAGAAGGCTCCTACCAATTGAGTCTTGCCCTAGGTACATTCAATTCTCAAACAGCTGCAGTCTTCCACTTGATTATCAAATTTACTGGCTCATTTGTGTTCCTTCCATAGTGTCCGATGGAAATCACACATGCACAGATGCAGATGCGTGTGCACTTGCCTTTGGCTAGTATCACTTTTTCTGACATTTATTGTTTCAACATGCTGGCTAGGTGATAGCTGGTCACATTCTTGTACAAATCGGCTCATTCTATACTGGAATGGCAATGAACGTTATGCATACATCGACAAGTCACCCTCTCTTAGATCAGCATCAGCACCATATTCAGTCACCAGCAGAGGTATCCGGAACTCCACTTCAAACTGTAAACGGATCAAAATGATGTAAGATTTAGATTGGATGACAAACAAACTACAAAAATAATTTTCACCTTTGTTGTTTTACTTTGATATAATCAAAGTAAAAAGGATGATTTATTTTGTTGGTTCCCTTCTGCAAAGAGATTTACAAAGAAATAGAGCTTTTATAATAGACTGTTGACAGAAACCTACAGTGGAATTACTTGGACCTGCGTTGCTTGTACGATTTGTATTTTGATGAAAGTTTCATCACCTGGGAAATGCTGGATAGTGTTTCCAAGTTGAAGTTAAATTCTCTTGCTGGCTCAAGGCGATAAGGTCATTTCATTGCAGGAAATATGGTCTCTCTCAGATTAATGTTCTATGTACTATGCTGCCACGTGCAGGGTTTAGTCTCAACGGGAGGCTGCGTGATGCAATTTTATTTTTGATAACACTGTTTTCAGCTTCTCATATATTAATTAATTAACTAATTGGGGACCGGTGGTGAGGATCTGAAAGTTTGAACTGCAAATGGCTTATTTTAAATTGAATATTGCAGTATTTTAGAACAAAACTTCAACTGAAAGCATGTATGTTGTTAGACAATGTTTTTGACCAAAAGCCACCAAACCTTTTCACCTATCTTAATTTTCCAACAACCCACCAAATTTGGTTTATGCTACTCTGCTGGATCTAAATATATTCTGAGCCCGACACAGCAGGTTTCCTATTTGACTTCAATTTAGATGAATTAGCTGAATAGGAAAATTCGATAATTTAATTCATAATTTAAAAAAAATAATAAAAAAAAAACGAGTACATTTATTACTAATGACCATTATTTATTGTTTAAGTGTCATCGGCATTCATGTCATCGTCTTTATTGCTCCAAGTCTGTTCACAATCGAGAAACAAAATTTAAATCCAGGTCTTCTTTTTTTTTTAAAACACCTACGCCAATGATTTAAAATAAAACAATTACACCAATAAAATATATAATTTATTTATTATATCAAAAAAGTATTTAATTTGATTAAAACAACTAAAATATTTGTTAGTGGCAACTGTTAATTGACAAAAAAATCACTTGCAATTCGGATGGTAACCCATCTTCATTTCTGTCCGTCGGGGATGAATTCGAATCAATGCGAGTATATCATTCTTCAATTTTAAAGAGAGTAAACATGATTCTTTAGCTATTGCTTGAAAAAAAAAGTGACATATTCGTTAGTAATTTGGTTATTTCAACACGGGCCATAGACTTATTTATATACATAAAGAAATTATATTCCAATTTATAGAAATATAAAAAAAATTAGAGACAGAGATTTTGTTACTTAAAAATAAAAATGCAAAATAATGACATGGCACCTAAAAATATGATTGATTGAAAAACGAAAAAAAAAAATGGAAGGCAGAGCATTTTCTAAATTCCTACCCATAGTCAAGGGTCGAGATGTCTCCTCCTCGAATCTAACGGTCAGCTCTACTTACTTGTCCCTTAGTGAGGACGAGAAGATCAACAAAGGAGGAGTTGTTGGCTCTCCTTAAGCCTCCACAGAAGGAACCATAACCAAACACAAACTGAAGAAGAGCCGATAACAACAATAAAACCTCACCTCTTTTCCCAAACTCAACTCTAACTCGAGCCACTTATCTCCGATCAAAAATGGCTTCTTCTTCTTCTATGATTCTATCCCAAGCTCTTCTCGTTCGTGCCATTTCCCATCATGGCTCTACCCAATCTTCAGACAACCGTCCTTTCACTCTCCGCCCTCTCTCTCCCTTCTTTTTCCGGCCTCAAATCTACCCCTTCTTCCATCCCACGCGCCACAGCTTCCCGTCACCGCCTCCCCACGCGCCGCCACCAGCAACTTCCCATCCGTGCTGCTGTAGAAACACTTGACGCTACCACTGAGACTTCCCTGGTTGAGAAATCAATCAATTCCATTAGATTTCTAGCTATTGATGCCGTCGAGAAAGCTAATTCAGGTCACCCTGGTTTGCCTATGGGCTGTGCTCCTATGGGTCATATTTTGTACGATGAAGTCATGAGATACAATCCCAAAAACCCATACTGGTTTAACCGTGATCGCTTCGTTTTGTCCGCCGGACACGGATGCATGTTGCAGTACGCTCTGCTTCACCTTGCTGGTTACGACAGTGTGAAGGTAGTTTTCGTTTTTGGATTTTCGTTTTGCTTTTGTTAATGAATATAAAGTTGGATCCCTTTCGCGTTTGTTAAAGAATATTACGTCCTTAGAGTAGAACCAAGCTCATTAAACTCTTTAGTGGTTGTGAGGTAAAATTTCAGTGGCTGATAATTGTTTTGATGTGTTTGTAATATCATGTAATAGGAAGAGGACTTGAAGAGTTTCCGACAATGGGGAAGCAAAACTCCTGGACACCCAGAAAACTTTGAGACACCTGGTGTGGAAGTCACAACTGGTTAGTTTTTGTAGTAATCTTGTATTCTCTTTTTTTTTTTTAACCTAAAAACTCCTTTTGCATCTGGATAAAATCCCAATAAATGAAAGTTGCATGAATGGTTTGTGTATAGGTCCTCTTGGTCAGGGCGTTGCCAATGCTGTTGGTTTGGCCCTCGCGGAAAAGCACTTGGCTGCTCGATTCAATAAGCCAGACAATGAAATCATTGACCACTACACGTATAATTACTATTCAGATCTCTGTTTTTATTAATTAAAAAAAAACTTTTGTTTTCATTTGGTAATCTTGGTATTCACTTTTCTTGTAGATATGTGATATTGGGTGATGGGTGTCAAATGGAAGGGATTGCAAACGAGGCTTGTTCCCTTGCTGGGCACTGGGGACTCGGGAAGCTTATCGCTTTCTATGATGACAATCATATTTCCATTGACGGTGACACAGAAATTGCCTTTACAGAGAGTGTTGACAAGAGGTTTGAGGGTCTCGGATGGCATATTATCTGGGTGAAGAATGGAAACACTGGCTATGATGATATTCGCGCTGCCATTAAGGAAGCAAAGGCTGTCAAAGACAAACCCACTTTGATCAAGGTTAACTTTTTCCTTCATGTTTACATTTTTGAGGAAAATGATGTTTCATTAACTCATATCTTAGTCCTGTATGTTTCAAAGATTCTGTAAAGTAATTGGAAATGTAAGTTGGGCGTAGAATTTAACTGCAATAGCATTTTATACATGCTTTTCCTTACAAGTCTTTCTTTCTTTCTTGATCTCATTTTTTGATCCACAGGATTAAGAAAATATCAATTAACCACATAGCTATTACAAGCATTCTCAAGCATTTTGGTTTTGCTGTGCTCTGAAATGACAATATAATTTTTTTTGAATGTTCACTTTCACAGGTGACTACAACCATTGGCTATGGGTCTCCAAACAAAGCAAACTCCTACAGTGTACACGGGAGTGCCCTTGGTGCCAAGGAAGTAGATGCTACCAGAAAGAAACTTGAATGGCCATTTGAGCCTTTCCACTGTGCCAGAAGACGTTAAAAAGTAATTAGTTGTTGATATTATGTCATGTTCATTGTTGCAGCCAGGGTTGATTTGAGTTCAGTAACTCACGGCTCTTTTGCAGACACTGGAGTCGCCATGTCCCTGAGGGTGCTTCTCTTGAAGCTGAATGGAATGCCAAGTTTACTGAGTATGAGAAAAAATACAAGGAAGAAGCTGCGGAGTTCAAGTCTATCATCAGCGGTGAATTGCCAGCTGGTTGGGAGAAAGCCCTTCCTGTGAGTAGAGCTTAGATGATATTGATTGCTTTTTATCTCACTTCCAAGGGCTGGTTTGATAATAGAATAGTTAGGATCTGCACATGAGCAAAAACATTTTTCTACAATTAGCATTTTGAATGATGTTGATTGATTGGCTTCTGTGTACAATTCACATTCAATAGAAATTCATGATTATTTATGAAATAAGGATCGTCTGTTAATGCATTCTTTTTGCAATTTTACAGGCATACACTCTGGAGAGCCCAGCTGATGCCACCAGAAATTTGTCTCAGCAATGTCTTAATGCCCTTGCAAAGGTTCTTCCTGGTCTTCTGGGTGGTAGTGCAGATCTTGCTTCTTCCAACATGACTCTACTCAAAATGTTTGGGGACTTCCAAAAGGACACCCCAGAGGAACGCAATGTTAGGTTTGGTGTTAGGGAGCACGGGATGGGAGCCATCTGTAATGGCATTGCCCTTCACAGCCCTGGCCTAATTCCATACTGTGCTACTTTCTTTGTTTTCACTGACTACATGAGAGCTGCTATTAGGATCTCCGCTTTGTGTGAAGCTGGAGTTATTTATGTTATGACCCATGATTCTATTGGACTTGGAGAAGATGGACCTACCCATCAGCCAATTGAACACTTGGCAAGTTTCCGTGCCATGCCCAACATCTTGATGCTCCGCCCAGCTGACGGAAATGAAACTGCTGGTGCATACAAGGTTGCTGTTGTCAACAGAAAGAGACCCTCTATCCTTGCCCTCTCTCGTCAAAAAGCTTCCCCAACTTCCTGGAACTTCCATCGAAGGTGTTGAAAAGGGTGGCTACGTAATTTCAGACAATTCTTCTGGTAACAAGCCTGATGTCATTTTGATTGGAACTGGTTCAGAATTGGAAATTGCTGCTAAAGCGGGTGAGGAACTTAGGAAGGAAGGGAAGGCTGTAAGAGTAGTCTCCTTCGTTTCTTGGGAGCTCTTCGATGAGCAATCAGATGCCTACAAGGAAAGTGTGCTTCCTGCTGCTGTTTCAGCTAGAGTTAGCATTGAAGCTGGATCAACATTTGGTTGGGAAAAGATTGTCGGAAGCAAAGGAAAGGCCATTGGAATTGACCGGTTTGGTGCTAGTGCACCGGCAGGCAGAATATACAAGGAGTTCGGTATCACTGCAGAAGCTGTTGTTGCTGCAGCTAAAGAACTCTTGTAGGCTTGGTTAGTAGTTGTCCTCAAAAACTTGTTATTATTGCACTCGTGGGTTTGGGAATTGGTTTTTACAGTGAAAAGACCATTTCCAATACAGTTGCTCCATGCAGGGACTCCTTTTTTTTTTAATAAAAGCAAGATTAAATTTCTACTCTTGCCCGTAATTCTGCAACACAGGAACATATATTTGAAGAGAAAGAGACTAAGAGGGTAGGGCTTCTTTATGTTCATGAATTTGTAACAACTCCTGAGACCTGTCTTGAGTTTTGTAATGTTTCCGGTCGATTTTAATGCAGCTTGCTATTTTCCAACCATACCCATCTTCACGATAAGCTGCTTCTAGAATGCTTGGTGTCAATTATCCTATAATAAAACTAACATAAAAGTCTTAATGTCTTATGATCTAAAGCCAGTAACTGTCACTACTTGATAACTGCCTTCCTTGCTTGCAGTGAGAAAAATTCTCTATTTATAAAATCAGATTTGGCGCCAAGTGGATCGTGTACTCTTGTTCTAGGTAGTTAAAATTGTTTGCTGTTTGCGCTTAAATTTACTTTTCTCAATTTGCTAAATGAATGGCTGGTTCTTTACAAACACCAAGATATGAAAGCATAACAAGGTAACAAATTGATGATTGAAAAGGGGTGTACTGAATAGGATTGAGTAATGGTTTCAAGCCATTCAAAAAAGGGTATGGCAATCCCATGCTTTAATGTCTGGAATGGGACCTACTAATCTCATTTAATTTATCAGAAGCTTGAAAATTTTGTTGTAGCGTCTACTTTGGGGGTCTGGAAAGAAAGATATTGACCTATTGACAAGTGTGGTTGTTGGATAGCTTTTGTTGTCACCATATCAATCCATATTGTCTTCTACCAACAAAAAAAAAGCTTCTTTTTTTTTCCTCCTTTCTTGGGATAATTTTGGTATGGTAATATATTGAATTTGTTATTTAACAAAACTGACGGCTATGTTTGGTATTGGCAGTGGACCCATCAGCATATTCAACAACATATATCCAGATTCTGGCATATGCTCTTTATATATATGCGGTTTATGATATGGTGGTGAAAAGTTGTGTGTGGGAGAACATTTTTCCAAATGATGTAAAGCTTTCTTAATGCTTAATTTATCCACTGTGAAAGCGCAAGTAGTACTCAAAAGAAATTTTTTTTCAATTAACCAATATTTTATTATCACTTACAAGATTTGGTACGTGTATAGCAATGTTCATCAACTAATAAATTCAGTTCATTTTCTTGGACCATGAAGAATTTATTTATTCAAAAGAAAAGAAAGTACCCAAAAAGTTAAATTAGTCTTGGATTTCGAAAGTGTTAATGTTGTATTTAAGATTAAGAATAAAAAAAGGGGAAAGGAAAGAAGCAGATTGCTCATATATAGCTCAATAAATGGAGGTATGAGGCCGGGCCGGCTATGGTACGGGCCTGAGCGGACACAAATTGAGCCTAAAGTCCATAATTTCGTATAAAAAGCTAATTGATCGGTGGGCGCATATTTAGGCCCATTATTTCAACAAATAAAATTAGACCGCAAGAATTCGAAACCTGACCCGCACATACTTAACTCACACGTAACCCAACAACCACAAGTGAAATGAAAAAGGAAGATTAGAACACACATTATCTTCACCAAACCCATTCTTGTTGGCGTTATGAAACTCATGCATGATACATACATACCTACTGAATAGGTGATAAACCAACCCACTTCGTGGTCGTGGGCCCTCTCTTTCTATTTCATCAAAAAAGATACATGCTCCTGTCTCTTTATAATATTAATATATTACTCATCCAAAATTTTATTTTCATAGTACATTTTACATAATATGAAAATAAAATTTACTTGGCGCAAAAAGATGTTATTGGTTGGTTAAGTGGAGATCGCCTTACATTAACACTGCTCTCAAATACGCACAACGGGGTTGGTGACAGATGAGACGCCATGCAATTGCAAGTTGTACGCGCGCAGCCTTACCAACCACGAGTTACATAATTTCATTTTTAGCCTCAAGGTACAAGCACTTCCAGCAGAGACCTGTGAACTTTTCGGATATTAGAAAATTTTCCGGGGAATCGTTTTGCAGATTCACCATATAGTAGGCCTGGTTGGAGTTTGGTTGGTGAAGCTCGTCACCGAGTCAATACAACAACCACAAACACTAACACGCATTACACCTAAATTGCTTTATAGCATTTTCTTTGTTCTTTGAGTACAGAAAATAAAAAAATAAAAAATAAGAACATCGCCATTTGTGGGAGAGAGAGCGAGAGAAATGGCGCAAGTTAGCAAAATCTGTAATGGAGCTCAACATACTTATGTGTTTTCGGGTTATACGAAAACCCATAAGCCAAGATCTGTTTTTTCAATTTCGTTAAGATCACCGAACAAAGGGGGCTCGAGTTCTTGGGGTTTAAGATACAATGAGAGGTTGGGCAATGATACAGTTTCGTACAGTTAGGGTTTCAGCTTCAGTCGGCACGTCAGAGAAGCCATCGAAAGTATCTGAAATTGTGTTACAACCCATCAAAGAGATTTCCGGTACGGTGACGTTGCCTGGCTCTAAGTCGCTATCCAATAGGATTCTCCTTCTCGCTGCCCTCTCCGAGGTTTGTGGCTTTTTTTTTCCTTGTATTATTGTTATTTAGCTATGTTTGCTTGATTCTTGAGAAAATGTTGGAAAAGGAAATGAATTTACAATCAGAACTCCAGTTTTTTTTTTTTTGTTATTTCAGTTTGTTCTTAACATTAACGAAAGATTCTAATTTTAGTATAATCATCATTCTTCATTTCAATAGAATACAGTAAATTTATATTACAATCAGTAGAGTTTGGTATGCAGTTTTAGTTGCAAAGACAGAATTATAGTTTATCCGGGTGTTGAGAGAAAGAGAGTTGAATTTTTTGTTTTAACTTTCATATTTTTGTATGTGTAATTTTTAATTTGTGATTGCAGGGAACAACCGTGGTAGACAACTTGTTGAATAGTGATGATATCCACCACATGCTTGTTGCCTTGAAAAAACTTGGACTAAATGTAGAAGAGGATGGTGCAGCAAAACGAGCAGTTGTGGAAGGTTGTGGAGGTCTGTTTCCAGTGTGCAAAGAGTCAACAGGCGAAGTTGAACTTTTCCTTGGAAATGCAGGAACTGCTATGCGGCCATTGACTGCTGCAGTAACTGCTGCTGGTGGTAATTTGAGGTTTGTCCAATACGGTTTTCAATCTTGCCCCTTGAAAGTAAATACTGTGATGTTCTGTAAAATATAGAACGTCTGCGCTTAGTCATTGCCATATAAACAGTTGTCTTTGGTGCTAGCAGATATTTAACATCTTTATTTACGTTATAATTATGTTAATAACCTAGGACCTTCAGGAAATTTTGTTTTCATAGAACTTCACACAAGACAAGTATTCTGCACTCTTACATCAGTTCCATTCAGCCAGAATAGATCCTGTTTTCCAAATTTTGGCTATGTCAATTGTATTTTTCTGAGTGAAAACAAAAGCATAACTTTGTGAAATGCAAATGTCGTCTGGAAGAGTTAATTGCTCTTTTATTCTGCAACTGGTTTCTTATGAGAGGCATATAGTCAATCAGCATGCTAACTTTTTCTAACTGCTGTTCGAGGAGTGCACAAGATCACTATTTTTTTCTGAAAAGTATTACTGGAGAGACTAAAACCTTTTCTTTTTCCAACTTGTATCAGCTATGTACTTGATGGGGTGCCTCGAATGAGAGAGAGACCAATTGGAGACTTGGTCACTGGTCTTAAGCAGCTTGGTGCAGACATAGATTGCATTTATGGCACAAATTGTCCTCCCGTCCGTATCAATGGGAAGGGAGGCCTCCCAGGAGGAAAGGTGAGGTTTGCATTATCTTTTACATTAACTTCTTGTGGGTTGATATGGTGGAGGATCAGCTCTTTATTAATGCACATTTCTTATTAGGTACTTTCATGTTAATATGTAATAGAAATTTCTTAGTATGTACTGCCATGAGCCACATAAATATCTGAAGAGATGACCTTGCATTTCATCTGTTCATGTAATAGACATTTGAGTTAAATTTTCAAACTGCTGTAAGCTTTCAACCACTATTTAAAGATTTGTCTGGAGGAATATGTTGGAATCAGGATATGGGTTTTACTTGCAGGTTTCTAGATGCATTGCCTATCATATTTGACCTTATTTCATCATTTACAATACTCATTGTTTCTTCATTTGCAGGTGAAGCTCTCTGGAAAAATTAGTAGTCAATACCTGACTGCTTTGCTCATGGCAGCCTCCATTGGCTCATGGGAATGTGGAAATTGAGATAATTGATAAACTTATTTCCTATTCCTTATGTTGAGATGACTCTGAAGTTAATGAAGCGTTTTGGGGTCACTGTGGAGCACACTGATAGATGGGATCGATTCCTTCATCCAGGGAGGACAGAAGTACAAGTAGGTTGCTGTAATATATGTAGTTGTTCCCACTGATGGAATCTTGTTGAATTGGAAGTACTAATAGCTATTAATCTCAGGTCCCCTGGAAAAGCTTTTGTGGAAGGTGATGCATCAAGTGCTAGTTACTTCCTAGCTGGTGCTGCAGTCACTGGTGGGACCATTACAGTTGAAGGTTGTGGGACAAGTAGTTTACAGGTATTACTTATACCATTGCCTTGTATACTATGACAGTGTGTAATTCTGTTTTAAAACATGCATTGTTTTCCCCCATCTATGAATGATGATTAATTTGTTCTAAACCTATGAATGTTGTCTCAGGTTAATTTCATAGTTTCCTGGGCAAAAAAGTATTTCTTAGCTTAAATCAATCTTATTGTCTTGGATGGATATAGACAATGTATCTATATGATGTACTTACTCCAATGGACCTAAATTTCTTTCTTTTGCCTTGTTTTCTCAATGATTAAGGGGGATGTGAAATTTGCTGAGGTTCTTGAGAAAATGGGTGCTAAAGTTTCCTGGACAGAGAACAGTGTAACTGTCACTGGACCACCACGAGATCCTTACGGAAGAAAACACTTGCGTGCTATTGATGTCAACATGAACAAGATGCCAGATGTTGCCATGACCCTTGCTGTAGTTGCACTATTTGCTGATGGCCCCACTGCCATTAGGGACGGTATGGTTTGATCCTTTTTTAAACTTGGACCTTCATTCAGAAAATGGTAGTTGAGGATATTTTAGGACTTAAATTTTGGAGTTCCTATTTCCTGTGGGCTTAACACATTGTGCAAGGTGCATTGATTAATCATCTCTATTTGATGGGTGATAATTCTAGGAACAATAATCTAGCCTTTCCAATCACTGAACGTAAAGGGTATAATTTAATTTGTCATCAGGGTATATATCATATTTCATCTCCTAGCAAAACTCTATTGGGGAGAATGACTTTCAAGGTAACCAAATTTTATGTTGAGAAACTAATTATGATCTGTTCTGCGTGCCATGTCCCCTAATTTGGATTGATCTATTTGTTAATGAGAGACCTCAGGAAGAAAATGTTTTAAGTATTCTTTAGAAAAACATTTAAAAGTTGAGAGCAACTAGTTTAATTATTTATAAGCTATCTACATGTGCACGTTCTGAAATATTCTTGTTTCCTCTTTGCTCAATAGATAATGTCAGTATCTGAGATTGGCTTGTGATCAATTTTCCTTTTATTTAAACTACCTTCTTTCCATGTATTTTACAGTTGCAAGTTGGAGAGTGAAAGAAACTGAACGGATGATTGCTATTTGCACAGAACTCAGGAAGGTACATCTTAGTGCCACTACACTTATTTGAATATTTAAATCATGTCTAGTTTGGAATTCATTTACATTTGGACTTGATATTTCAGTTGGGAGCAACAGTTGAAGAAGGACCAGACTATTGTGTGATTACTCCACCTGAAAAACTGAAAGTGGCAGCAATTGACACTTATGATGACCACCGAATGGCCATGGCATTCTCTCTAGCCGCTTGTACAGATGTTCCTGTCACTATCAAGGATCCTAGTTGCACCCGGAAAACCTTCCCTGACTACTTTGATGTCCTTGAGAGGGTTACAGAACATTAAAAACGGCTCTTTCACATTTGTTAAGAGAGAGAGAGACTTTGCACCACCGTCAACCATAGAGTCCAGGCAAGTCCACAATGTAATTTTTGTGGCAGCCTTTTAATTGTTAATGATTACATGTAAGACGAGCTTGTTATTTCTTCAAAGACAAGTTTTGTGTTACGTATTTATGGCTTG
The DNA here is from genome assembly GCA_028052125.1 of Melia azedarach. Lineage (NCBI taxonomy): Eukaryota > Viridiplantae > Streptophyta > Magnoliopsida > Sapindales > Meliaceae > Melia > Melia azedarach. Next base: position 1,589,352 of record CM051394.1, on the reverse strand, counting down.
GTTGTTTGATAGTTTCTTGTAAGAGTTATTCCGAAGCCAATGACTAGTAAGTAGTAAACGGGATTGTCCATTCTCTTCTCTTATTGTCCTCTTAGAGATCAGCAGGACAAAATTTGTTTTGTCTGTGAATGCAATTTGCAATGAAATGGATCTGCATATATGGGAAATCTGATATTTATCAGGAATCCGTGTACTTCTATTGTGAAATTTTAAAATGTCTAGGTCCAGCTTATACAGATTAAGTAGAAGGGCATGGAACATGATGCCAGGATATAAAGAAAAGGACTAGCAGCAGGACGTGTTGCTCTCGTCTATTTCATCAGTTTATCACAGTGGGGCTGAATGAATGGTAGTAGCGGTGGGGCAAAAACTAATTAATTTCTCTTCCTTTCCCGTTATAAAAAATTGTCCTCATTCATCCATTTTTGGCAGAAACTGATGTTCAATAGTCAAATTCGTATGACTACCAATAAAAAAAGGGTATTAATAAAAGAACATGCATGGGGCAATGAAATGTTCTAGGTATCTAGTACATAAATTTCGATCTGCTTAGAGGGCTAAATTTCAGGAAATGGAGGAAAAAAGTGTAAAATTTTGGTAGTTCAATTTTCTTCAACCTCACTCTTCTTATTTGAACTTTAAACTAAAATGGTTGTGGGATTTGGTGAATTTTACAGTTATTTTATAAAAATATATACTCCACTTTACATGATGCTATGCTAGCCTAGCATATGATTAATAAAATTGCAATCTAAGATATCAATAATATGGGTTCTTTGTAAAGTTGCTTTTGCCTTCATTCGAAGCTTGTTTCACCAAATCTGACCTGTTTCAATCTTTCTTCTCACATGAGACTTGTCTCCCTTTTGCTTTATTTCATTTTGGGTTTATTTTTAAAAATACATCAATGATAATAATGATTTTGTGAATGCAACTAACCATCTGTTAATAAACATTTTACCAAATTATAAATTTAATAAACTGATGTCACAATCATTCAACGTAATCATAAGCACAATTACTTTGTACCCCAAATAATATCCCAACCCCACCACACATAATAACTATCACTTACCAAAATTAAACTTATTCTATTAAAAAGAAAAAAAATATATCCAAAGCTGGAAAAGTAGGTATACACTTGTAATTGCATAATTGTGTTAAGCACTAAGTACTTTGTTTTCGTATTTCATATTCCTCATAGTTAGAAGAATTACATAAAACTTAAAAAGGGATCCGTTTTTTTTGTTATGAATTACAGTTTAAGATCAAGTATCCAAGTGCTAATCTTAATGAATCTCAAAGATTTCAAAGACTCAAATCCCCACAAATCTCTCACAAATTTCAATGGTTAAGAAACCAAAGTAGCAAATTAAGCCTCAAAAATGTCACCCACACCATCCCAAACCAAACAACTCAACCTCACAATACCAAAAATCCCTAAAATAAACAACAAAAATAATCCCACCCATTATATTTTTTTAACCTTAAAAAATTTTGCCCCAAACTTCAAGGCCTCCCAGCCAATCAAATTCATAATAACAGATAAGAAGTTTTATTAACTTTTTTAAATTAAAAAAAAAAAACTATGATCACTTATCATTCCTTCAATTTAAACAAAACCAAAAGTCCTATTTTTAATCTAGTTATCGCAGGAATTAACCTTATTTTCATTAACTACAGTTTGACCTTTCTTGATGTCCATTACACACAACTTTTAAAATTCTTCCTCTCTCTTCCCCTCTCCCTCTCTCTCCCCATTTCCATTTTGTTAAAAACAAAAACAAAATCAAAATCAAAACCAAATCTTGATCTTTCGTTTACCCATAGACCAGACCTTCTAATAAAACCCATTTCCAACCCATTCCTCCAAGAAACAAGAAGATTCCCATTTCCTATTTTACAACATTTACATTATACAACCACAAGAACAACATCAAATAGCAAGTTATTTGCAAACGCCTTTTCTCCTTCACTTATCTTCAAAACAAGCAAGAATCTCTTCCAAACCCTAACCCTAATCCAGAAATATCCTGAGAAAATTGGGAATGTCGCAGCTCAAACAAATGTCCCATCTTGATAATATACCTTCCACTCCAGGTAAATTCAAGATGGACAGATCTCCATATTTTAACAGACTTCGGTTTCATTCTTCTTTAGCCAAGCTCACATTTTGGTCCTTCGTTTTCTTGGCCGTAATCTTGATTTTCTTCTTTAGATCCCCATCCTCAAATCCTCTACCGTCTGATCCATCACGCCGTTCTCTTCGCACCTACAACTGGGGTGGGCCAGCTTTTGAAAAACGGGATTAGGTCCTCGGCCAAAATCAGGGCACGAAACGGCATCTCCGTTTTGGTGACTGGGGCGGCTGGTTTTGTTGGTACGCACGTGTCGGCCGCCCTTAAAAGACGTGGTGATGGGGTTCTGGGTCTGGATAATTTTAATGACTATTATGACCCTTCATTGAAAAGAGCAAGACAAGCGCTTTTGGAGAGAAGTGGAATTTTCATTGTTGAAGGTGATATCAACGACAGTGGCTCTTTTGAAGAAGTTATTTGATGTCGTATCGTTTACGCACGTGATGCATTTGGCTGCACAAGCTGGAGTTAGGTATGCAATGCAGAACCCAAGCTCTTATGTGCATAGTAATATTGCTGGTCTCGTTAGTTTACTTGAAGTTTGTAAAAATGCTAATCCGCAACCTGCTATTGTGTGGGCAAGTTCTAGTTCTGTTTATGGGCTTAATACTAAGGTGCCATTTAGTGAGAAAGATAGAACGGATCAACCTGCTAGTTTATATGCTGCTACTAAGAAAGCTGGTGAAGAGATTGCACATACGTATAATCATATATATGGGTTATCTTTGACCGGGTTGAGGTTTTTTACAGGTTTATGGTCCTTGGGGAAGACCAGATATGGCATACTTCTTTTTTACTAGGGATATTTTGAAGGGAAAGTCAATACCGATCTTTGAGGCAGCTAATCATGGCACAGTTGCCCGGGATTTCACCTACATTGATGATATTGTGAAGGGTTGTTTGGCGGCATTAGATACCGCATGAGAAGAGTACTGGTAGTGGGGGGAAGAAGAAGGGACCAGCACAACTGAGGGTTTTCAATTTGGGGAATACTTCTCCTGTGCCAGTTACAGATCTTGTGAGTATTTTGGAGAGGCTTTTGAAGGTTAAGGCTAAGAGAAATATTATGAAGTTGCCGAGAAATGGGGATGTTCCATTTACTCATGCTAACATTAGCTTGGCTCAGAGAGAGCTTGGGTATAAGCCGACAACAGATCTGCAGACAGGGTTGAAGAAGTTTGTGCGGTGGTACATCAGTTACTACTCTGGTGGAAAGAAGGCTTCTGGGTGATACATTCTTTTGATTGTGTGGTAGGATCCTTTGAATTCTTGGTCATTATGATTCTTATGATTGTTTTTAGCATTTCTCTGTTCCTTGCCCGATTCTTGTTCATCTTTCATATATTTCTGATGATGCCAATATGAGGAACATCATGTTCTACTTACATTGGAGAAGTTTTGTGGTTGGTGGACATTGTATGCTGGGCAGGCCCAAGCTGTATTAAAAGAAAGCCAGAACCTTCTCTTTTCTCTTTTTTCTTTTTGGAATGTAATTGTTGTAGTTTCAGCATTGTAGAATTCATGACTGATAGAACATATGCTGATTGTTGGACATGTATCATTGCCATGCAATTGAATAAAATAGCACACGTACTAGGTGAATTCAATTAAGTTGAATTTTTTTTAATTACATACTTCTTTTGTTATGAAAAATGATTGGTTTATTGAAATGCACAAGATGCTATCTCCTGATGGATGATATATAGTAACTATTTGCCATGAACTCTTAGATTATGTGCATGCTTATGATGGAAATACTGACTTCGCCTCACTGACTAATTTATCCTGTCTTTACTCAGTACATGACAAACTAACAAGTATCAATTTGCTACTTATGAATAGTTTTAGATGTTAGATTTAGGTTATCTTTTGTTAGAAATCATCCTGTTTCAGTGTATCCACAGAATGGTCGATTTGGAGTGGTTCATAAGGACTTAGTGATTAAATATTTGACTATCCTATTGTTTGAGTGTTTGCTCTTCTTAAGAGGAATGGTTGTTATATTGTTCATGATGTAAAAGATCAATTTAGGTTTTTCAGTCCATATTAGGTTTTTTTTCCATGGTGTAGTGTATTGGGGAAGTTTAGAGGGCAACACTTTTACATATTATTATATCATTTTTTTTTTCTTATAAGTTTTGATGTCAATACTGAGTAAGATTTCAATAGCCAAAATCATAAATTTTCTTTGTTAAAAAATGATACTAGCCTTGATATTTTTTTCCTTAGTATGAATGGTGTAACCTCTCAGAAATGATGTTGCATTTACGAGAATTGTGTGGATAGATCACCCTTCTGCTCATGCAGGGCCTTGACAAATGCAAGCACTGCTGACACGTACCAGGCTCTGGTGGGTGTTATTAACATCTAGATGGTATTCCTGAGATTGGTTGTTTTGGGGGATCAAATTACTTTCTGACGTATGTGGAAATTGTCCTCTCGATCTATTGAAGTTTTGGAAATGGTTCTCTTGAAAGATCGGTCTCCTGTATGGTCTAGTATAATAAGTATGTTTGATTGCTTTCAACTGGAATTGTGAAGAGATAATGTGTGTGGTCAAATGTGTCTTGTCAGCTTGTGTAATTGTGCTATTATTTGCCATTTTATTCTGTATCTTTGAGTCTGACCAAGTGATCTTCCTGACTAGTGAGTTATAAGAACTAACTTAACCTGTATATCCATATGGTTCATACTGTATTTGTTTGAATATTTGTAAAAGCTATTACAAATAGATGCAACAACTAAATAAGAAAAATTTCTGATCCAATTTTCCATGTCCAGGATTGTTCTACTACTTCCATCTAGTCCAACTTAAGGTTGAATTGTCTATTATAATTAATTTCTGCAGAACTGCAGAAGACGAGGGGAACATACCACCACAATGGAATTTTTGTTCCGCTGAGTCCTCTTATTTGTGCGCTTACATGTTTGAATCGGATGGCCCTTGAGTTACATGATGGGAAAAATTTACAGTGAAAATGGAAATACCAACCAGGAACATATATTGTATGTGATCTGAAAGAAGCAAAAATTTCATATTAGAAGATAATTCTTGTGACACTTGTTATCAAATAATTTTGACAGAGACTGAATTGGAAGGCCTGGCCAAACCTAAGAAGAAAGAATGATTTAATAGGAACTTGTTCCTGTAAAAGACTGCATGTCCATGATAACAAGCTAACTCAGGAACTTTAGAACAAAATTATGATGATAAATCCTCAATCTGCAATCGTGACTTCAACTTCCACACCAGGTTCGATTGTGATTGATGTGATCTGCTTCACAACTTCAGGAGAGCTGTGGAGATCAATCACTCGCTTGTGCACCCGTAGTTCAAACCTGTCCCACTGTGTTGGTTCCTGGAAAACAAATGTAAATGTCGATGAAGAGAAGGAATCTACACAAACTGGTGCCAAAATAAATTTTAAAAGATCTAGACTTTGAGTGTTATTCAATTAATACCTTCACCACAGGGGGACTTCCTTGTAGTAATGTGCAAAACTTTGGTTGGCATCCTCACTGGACCCTTCACTCTCAAGTTCTTGTCCTTGGCACCACGAACGAGATCAGCAGATACTGTTCACAAATCCAAGCACGAGCAACAAATATGAACATGGGACTATTGTTCTATTCTATCAAATAAGAACACAACTAAACACGTAAATATAGTACCTTTCTCTAAGTTCTTGACATTTTTGGATGAAAGGGTAATCCTAATGCGGTTAATGTGCTCCTGAGGGTCCTCATAACCAGGTTTACTAGGCTTCATTGCTGCAAGCGCCATGATTTTCGTTGTTTATTGCCTGATGTTGTCCCTCTTCATAAGAATATTTATATGACAGTAAAAAGGTCATTATTTAGAATCACTAACTCCGCTTAGATTTATGAAATTCAGAGTGCATTATTATAATCCCCAATACTGTGTTAGGGAAAAATAAGCTACATAATGCAATTAAAAGTTCCTGAACAAATCTAAGTGAAAAAAATGTTTTAACTACATCTCCAGAAACACTCAGTACAAAGGAATAACGGATTGAAATTTTAAGCACAGTACGAATTTCCACAACCTTGTTAACTTTTTTCCAATTTAATTGAGAAACAGATAGCAGAGACAGAATACAGAGCAAAATATTAGGGGAATCTGAGAATGGTTGGACACGTTTTACAAAAGTTCTATTTTCTCCTCCTTTTCAATTGTTTTCTCAGCAACCATTATTACAACATCTTTTCAGCAGCATCTAAAGGCAACAGATCCACAAAAGAACAGTCCATAAAAAGCACCCATCCATTCTCCAATGCATCTAAATGCATGAGTATAAAGAGAGACAAAGGGATGTTGAGAGTTGTGACAAACCTGAAGCTTTCCCACTATCTCGAGTACACGGCAAACCAACCAGCACAGGAACAGTTGACACGATTTTGCGCGTATAAAATCTTCTAGGGTTTTTGAATTTCTCCTAAAGTAAATTTTTCTTTTTAAAAAAAAATTCGTATATTTTTCTCTTATTACGTATAACCCCTCTTACCTTTCCCTAAGTCTTACGCACCCCTGAACTTAAAATGGTTTGCAAAATGATCCCTTATGGTTATAAGTAGTAAGACTAGTGGTAATAACGGAATGGTTCGTGACTTTTTTTGTCGTTTTCTTGATTTATAATACTACTAAGGGGAATTTTCACATACCTCCCCTGAGGTTTGGTGAAATAACATATAGAGGGAAGGTATGACGTAATTCACACATACCTCCCTTCTCATTTAACGAAAATTTTCTTTTCCTTCTCTTAACATCCAATTTTTGTTAAAAAGTTAATTTTACCCTTAATCTATGTCATAATTAGAAGCTACAAATGTGAATATCATGTTTATAAAGATGTTAAAAAATAGAGCAAAAGAAAATGCAATTGTAAAGCTATTTTTTCCTTCCATTTCACTATATATACACACAAGTTACTTTGTACATATATAAATGATGTTTTGTACAAAACCAATATTTCTCCTAAAATTTTCACAACAATGCCAATTTAGCTCCCAAAACACAACCATTAATCATAATTTTTACAATTACCCTACAACAAATCAACTAATACTAAAAACACCAGTTATCATAATTTTGTCTATTCTCCTCATCCTGCAAAAATAACATAATATCAATGTGATAACCAAAAAAAATTATAATTAACCTTAATCATGCACACACAGCAGCTTCAAAGGAAAAATAAAAAAATAAATAAATAAATTACAAATTGGCATAAACCTTCTCACGCGCAGCAACATTTTCTTTTGTTCCAATTTTAACATTTTTATAGACATGATATTCACATTTGTAGCTTCTAATTATGACATAAATTGAGGGTAAAATTGACTTTTTAACAAAAATTAAATGTTAAGAGAAGAAAAAGTAAATTTCCGTTAAATGAGAGGGAGAGGTATGTGTGAATTACGTCATACCTTCCCTCTACTGTGTTATTTCACCAAACCTCAGGGGAGGTATGTGAAAATTCCCCATACTACTAATTACCTCAAAATCTTAACAGTCATATTTATACCTTTTATCCGCCATGCAACTTGCAGAGTTTTTTAAAAAAAAAAAAGAAAAGAAAAGAAAAAAGCCGATAATTAACTAACGACATGGTACAGTGGGCAAATTACAATAAACGGTAGCAATAAAATTTCACCATAATTTTGGTTAATAATTGACACGGAAACAGCCAGTCAAATAAGCAAAATTGCTAATCAAAGTAGCAATTTACGGGTTAATGAATACAGCCACTAATTTCTCTCACTAGAGTAAAACGATCATCCCATGGTTCATACAATGAATTTCAGTTTAAAAAGGGATAGGTCGTCTATCTGGCCATGACTCGATCTTTTCGAAGTACTCGACTGGAACCAAACCATCAAAACCTTCTGTCAAGATGACCCTGTTGTCTGATATGTACAACTTCATTCCATCTGATTTTGACATATGGAAAACACAACCAAAAAATAGATCATCAGTTTTCTCCTTTTAAAAATCATTTTTATACCACATAATTAATAACGAATGTACAAATGGGTTAAACAGATATAGCTCTGAGATTGATAAGGTTCTAGCAGTCCTCATATAGCAATACCTTCCAGAGCTTTTCCGACATTAAGAAAGATCAAGACATTAACATCTCGTCTCATACCTGAAAAAATAACAAACATGAAAATCAATAGAGGTTATCTATACTGTTTAATCAACGGAAAACTTGGCTCTGAATTCTCTATGTGGCCTCTCCCACTAAAAGGTCAAACATGTTCATAGAATTTTACGTAAGGTCACAAGGAACCAAATGAGAGCACATCATAAATACAGAATCCATCCTTTCGATAGTATCCCTTAGCTGTTACCTCTTTCAATATCTGCCCATATTAAGCAAGCATAACCTTCAAAACAACCAAAATTCTCCAGATGCAATGACATTGTTTTGCTCAAATGAGATTAAAAATAACAAATGAAAGTCATGAATGGTAAATTCACCATTGATTGAGGTTTCTTAGGATATCTTACCACTGATTACTTCACCATCAGTAGGCAAACCAGAGGAGAAGTGGACATGTAATCTTTTCATGCGCTTTAAACCAGACTCCATGATTGAATCCAGGTTCTTCTTATAGGTCCCATGTACGCACACTGCCACCGCAGCAAAAGAAAGTTAGTGAACTGAAGAAAAATACAATACAATATACTGATCAAATAATAAGTTGAAGGACGAAGTACTGCACCTGGAACTTCTTCAGCTGAGAAGGATTGGTTTTAATAAGCTCTCAGATTCAACAGTCTGCAAAGGACACATAAGGAACCCATTTCATTTGTGCAAAAAAGGGACTTCATGAAGTCCAACAACATAAATCATAAATTAATAACTAAAAGGAAAAAGATAGTCATAAATTATAAATTAATAACAACATGTAATTGAAAGGAAAAAGATGGTCATGCCATAACTACTCAAAAAGAAAAATTTATGGGTAAAGCAAATAGATAAGGCTATATCACCGTTACTGTGTGGCCTTGGTTTGCACGTATTAAAAGCTCCCCATTTTCCTCCAGGAGACTAAATCTCTGCTTGTTATCCTTTCTGACGGCCTGGGGAATTAAGAATTAGATATGCAGAAATAAATATGACTGTAAAGAAAAATACTCTTCCAAAATCAATGTTAGAAACAATAGCAGACACAGGAATTTATCAAACCAACCTCCCTAATGTCATCAACTGTGTGTGATCTTAAAGGAATTTGGGCAAATGTTTTCATATTCAGCTTCAGTAAATCTTGCACTTTGACATATCCATCACTCCGCATATTCAAATTTAGCTCAGAAGCCATATGACGCAAAATGCGTGTCCTGAACATATTAGACAAATAGATCAAAAAGTGCATGTAATGTAATACAATGAACAAAACGTAAGATATTGAAAATTAACATTTTTATTCTTTGAACATAAACCTCCACCAAGCTAAGGCTTAAATCACCATTTGACTAAATAAGATAGGTGTATCTTTATTCATTTTTGAGTTCTAAACACCATTAGGCTTAAACCTCCCCCTTTTTTTCACTTAAATTAAATATACTGCCAAATTTCTATTTTCCTTTTTCCTGCTGATGTCTCAACAACCAAACAAAGACTTAAAACTGCCAGTAAGAGAATGAAAAACAAGTGCCAGACAAACGAGTTTAACTTATAACAAATATCCCCAATTGTTTCATAGCTAAAATTTTTTCCGGCAAGAAACAGAATAAGAAAAAGATAAGTTGAACCACCATTATAATCAAACTTACAAGAGTCTACCAAGAGCATCAATTTTATCTTTGCCTCCACCTCCTCCACCACGACGGCCCTTCCATCTTTCGTTATCATTTTTTATGTCAAAACCTCTTCCTCTGGCGCCACCACCACTGTCCACAAATACAAAATTACCTTCAGTAAATCGCCAAGATTTCTCAATTAATTTTAGAAAATTAATTCAGCTCTTCCTCACGTTGAAATATGAAAAATTCATTTCATCTGTTTTGCTTCCCTTAGCATTCTTCAGTGCGGCTACATAGAGAATAATAACTCCGGAAAATATTACCTCTTGCTTGATTGAGCGAAAGAAGCGAATGAAGAGCTCTGATTAAAGCGATTTGTATTCTCCATGAAACCTAGGTCAAGACACCTGGAGAGCAGAGAGGACGAGAAGGCGGCACTGATAGGGAAACGTGGACGATAAACGCAGCAGCAGCAGCATAGAATTCTAATGCTGATGATGTTGCTGCTTATACAACCCCACATGGATCGATCTCGCTACGGTGACTGCAAATATGATGCAGGCTGGTTTGCAACGGTGGTAGATCGTTTCCTCCGCTGCACGTGTCCATTCTTCCCACACGCACCGTTTCGAGGAATTACGTTAAAACGCAAGGCGCCAGTCGCGTTTTGGTGCCCCCAGAAAAACCCCGCGATTTTTTATTTTCCCGTTAACAAAATAAACAATAGGGTATACTACGTCCGAGTCCCTAGAGTAGAGTTTGATCAATTAAAGTCACTAATTTTAAAAATATTTAAAAAAGTATCAACCTGTTGGTTTATCATCAGTTTTCACTGATTTTAAAAATACCTAAAAAGTACTAATATGTTAGTTGTAGCACCTAAATGGATGAAAACGTTTAACTCCATTGTTAATTTCGTTATTATTATAACCTCCTTGACTATTACTCGCTGTCTATGTAATTGTCTAACGTCAGACCACCATCAAGGATTGCCATTAACCACATTCGTCTTAAATCTAAAATTGAATTTTTAATATCCAAAAATTTGTAATTATTCACTCTGGTAAGGCAGACGGGTCCTGGGTTTGAATCCATGCGTTTCGAACCATTTCCTTACACTCGTTTCCAGCTTTTCCTGTTTTGGCACTTTCCCAAACATCTTTTGCGTGTCGTCAGACGAATTGGTGAATCATAGGACATTGAGACATTTGTCGAAATAATAAAAACCCAATGTTGTGATAAATAGATACAAGTAAATTCAAGCAAACACCACATGGAATTTTAGATGAAGAAATAAAATATCAAGCATAACCCAAAAGGAATGGCGTATCACGGACTAAATATTAATTAAAAGAGCTCAGATCTTGGGCACGAGCATATATCCCCATGATTTGATTATCAAGAAAGTAAAATCATTGAGTTGGCAGGCAGCTCATTTAGCAGCAGTGAAGTAGAAAGTTTTGAATAAGGATTAAGTTTGTTTCAGCTGATGCCTAAAAATTTAAAGAAACCAACTGTAATATCGACTAAAAATTTAAACTCCAATAATATTTGGAGGCATCATTGGCAGCTTAATGTAGAATAGTCCCCAGGTTTCAGAAACTTTTGGGTACCAGTAAAACATGCACCATAATTATGCATCTCTTGGACGCATAAAAATAAAACACATCCCAGAGATATGGAGCTCTGAATAGTGTATTTCCTACACCATATTAACAATCATTTCTATGCTAGCTTAATCCTTAAGACTATATGTAAGTGGTGTCGATCATTTTTACTGAAGGCAGTGTGCAGGAATTTTTACTGAAAGCAGTGTACTAACAGCCAGTAATGGAAACTAGCATTCAACCACATATAAATTATCCAGAGTCAGAAGGCAAATTATGCATCTAAGAATCATCATCAACATAATGTAAAATCTGCCAAATTCCCAAAATTAGAAGAACATAAGGAAAGGTGTTCAAAAGGAACAGTAATGAATTTGTCAAAAATACATCAAATGTTTTCTCCTCCCTAATCAGTTCAACTCATTCCTCAAGCATGAAGTCCTTATAAAAGGGAAAAAAACATTTAATGTGGAAAAAAACTCGAGTCCCGCTTGTCTAAGGGTATAATCCTGGAAGGGCCAAATGCCAGAACCAACCATATCTTACCTAAGCCACGAGAGTGCTAGCAGTGGTTGATTCACTGCACAAAAAAAAAAGCCATTTGTTAGTGCATATATAGAAGACTGGCATATTATTATTGAACACTTTAAATATTTAAGATTTCATTCATATAATCACATGTCAGGTCTCAGAACACAATTAGTGTAAAAGAATATCAAGGTAGAAAGTCTTTGAAGGTGAATTGCTCAACCCCAAAAATAAAGAACATTGCCCTGTATTCATTACATTGAATCACAAATCGCCGTGTGTAGAAAATCATGCTATATTCATTTAAACACGAGGACGAAGCTAAAATTTAAGGCAGAGGTACTCACTATTTCCAGACAGGTGGAAGCTTCTTTGTCTTCTTGTAGTAGCGAGCAAGCCGGTGAATCCTGCTCTCAACCAAGATCAACCTAAACTTGGAATCTTTATCCTTTCTGTTCCTCTCCAGATGCTTCCTGATGGCGACAGCTTTCTTGATCAGGTGATACAAGTCCTCAGGAATCTCAGGAGCAAGCGCTAATCAAATAGTATAAATCAGCTGACAATTCCCTTCCAAATCTAAACGAAAGAGCAAACAAGAGCCTCTAGTAAAATATACCGTGGGCCTTAAGTATCCTCAAAATTTTGCTACCAGTGACACTCTTCACCTGAGCGATACCATGGGAATCACGAAGAATAACACCAATTTGAGATGGTGTCAAACCCTTCTTTGCAAACTTGCAAATGTTATCCTCCACCTGAAAGATTCAAAATAAATATAAACGTTCACAACAAAAAAGGACATAAGCTTAAATCAGAAAAGAGAAGTCTCCACTAGTTATACAAACCAAGATATTCTTCATTTAGGCATGTCCTCAGTATTCAAAACTAAGAACATAATATCTCTCTGCCAATAACTAAAAATGTTTTCTAAAGGTTGGCAAAACATACGTTTAACTTTTGAATCATCCCCAGTACACAGCAGAATAGAAAAGAAAACAATGTCAAAACAAACACTAATTCTAAACAAACCAACAAATGTTTATTCAATCATTTATACAGGCCATGAAAACAATTTCAAAATATTAATTCTAGAGTCAGTAACTAAACCATAAAACTAAAATCATACATTAGAAGTGAACACAGCAACGAAGCACAGTTTCCGACAATTTCTAACATTGACAAACAAGCCTAAAGCAAAAGTAGGAGACTCATGATTTTATACATCTATTTCCCTTTACACACTTCTTTTAATTTTCCCAGCAGTCAAATTTAATATAACAGCGAGAAAAAATGATATTCCTAACATCTTGGAAAGAGATCTTGAGCCAACTCGGCGGTGTCCTCTTGTACGGCAAAGCTGATGCTGAAATACCCTTACTGAAAAAAAAAACAAAACATCGATAAATCAGAGAAATCAACTGCTTGTAAATTGAATACGTTTCGAATCGAACATTGTAAGATTATTATCGTATGATAATAAATCAGAAGAGGAACAAACCCTCTGCTATGCATTCGCCCCATGGTGACAAGAGTATTAGAGATTTGCTGCTTCTGGACGTCGCTGTAATGCTGGCTGCTCCTCTGGACTAAAGAAACCCTAGTATCGAATGCAACACTAGTAGGGTTTTTATTTTCTTCATTAATTTCATGGGAGCCCTTCGATTCTATTTTTATTTGCGTTTTGAAACAGAAGAAATACGGTCTTCGCTTTCCAAGTACAAACTATAGTTGGCCCAATAACTAGTCCAGTAGCTGGAATCAAATTGGGTGAACAATGGGCCCAAATACATTATGGGCCTATGCAAGCCGCAAAATTGATGGGCTCATTTTCTATCGAAGCCGTAAAGCCTTGGAAAAGTTTAATAAAGAAAGCAGAATCATTTTTAAAAGATGAACAGAGAAAAAATAAAATAAAGCATAGAAAGCAGGAACGATGTATCGTTTTCATATCTTCAATGACTTTTTCCCTTCTTTTTTTTTCGAACGGGATGGTCCTCTTTTTCCAATGCACGAATGGGTTAACATGAATTCACAGAACAAAAGATGGGCCATGTCATGTGCATCAACAGGGAAAGTCTTCGGGTTTTGTATTTTTTATTAGAATTAACAAGTCTTTGATATTCATTCATACCAAGCAGTGAATTGGTAAGTTTTTTCTATAAAGAAGTGTCTTGTCAGTTATCACCATTACGTTGCAAAGACCAAAGGTTACATAGCAAAATTCGAAGTGCCATTTGTCTCACTTGCGTGTTGTTTTTGTAGAGGTGAATCAAAAGTTTAAAACCCAATTGAATAATTGTTATCAAATGGGCAGAATTTTTCAAAAATGTTGTGGATGGCGAAATGAAAAGACTCTGAAAAGGCTGAAAAAGATGAAGAGAGAAAGAGCAAACGAGTGTGAAACTGTAGCAGACTTGCTCCAGACAAAAGGCTGCATTTAATCAAATACCCATTAACTTGTGCCAAGATTTTGAATCTTAAAGCAAAAGAAGAGGAAAGAAGAAAGGTGGAGAATGGCAAATTAGAAATTGCATTTTTTGTTTCTTGTCAATTGGTTTAAACTTAAATAGAGAAAAGCCAAATAATAATAATAATAGAAGCAACAAAGTACCAAATAAATATGAATATATATAACAACGAATGCAACAAAAATAGGTTTCGTCTATGATTTTCATTCATTTTTTTCTCTGTTAATTGACAATATTCATCCAACCACGCAACATATTCGGATAAATTTCATAAAGGAAACAATTTTTTCAATATTCACCAGGTGAGGCAATCCTAGTGCAATAATGCAGCTGATGAACCCCACAACAGTCCCCCTTTCTTATCTTTCGAGATTAATGGTTCCACACGCTCCTCCTGTAACAAGTACAACACACAAAAAGATAACATAAAATTTGAAGTGCACATTCAGCTCTCAAAACTCGTTTACGTACTGATTGAAAATCACTGGTAGCTTTGCTTCATTAGGTAAACAAGCCTTCTGCTAGTTTTCAACAACCAATCATTGATAACTCCGGGAAAAGGATAAAAAAGTTTCACATGTTTTGAAACTAATCACATACGTAGGACACAGTTTTTTGTACCAGAAGCGCTGAAATTCTTTGAGCTTCCATATCTTACTGTCATGCAATAAGATGACCTCTCTTGGTTATTTTCATCAATCAATTGGATTCGAAACACCCATCATTATTATTTCCTTTTGAAAATGACCATCTCCTAACCTTTTCTTTTTTCCAAGGAAGAAAATTCTAACCCATTTTTTATTATTAATAGAAAATCATTTAGAGAAGAATTCAAATTGTAAATGATGTTATTGGTATGTGGTAACATACTGTTTGATCTTTTTTAAAATTACAGGGAAGATCTGTCAGCTGTCATTGGAGATAATCATCACATGTTAGGGTCCATACTTGAAGTGGGACCCCCGTTTACCGTCTTCAACATCCGTGGGACCCATCCTTTTTCAAAATGCTTACCTAACAAAACCGCACAGTACTGGAAAATTTTCACCGGAGAAAATAGAAGAGAGAGAGCGATTTTTGTACTTATTGCTTAGTTACTATACTACTTACTACTACTGAACTCAGCTTCGATTTCTTACACTCTCTCTCACCTCAACTTCAAAATCCAACTAAAAGAATCCAAAGGCATCCGTCTCATACATTTTCTCTTTCATTTTCCTACTCTTTCCCACCAACCAAACATGCCTTTCTTCCTGTATTTCCTCTATTTCTTTCTCTTCATCACGCACACTCTGTCTTCACCTTCAGAACTCGACCTTCTCATGCAAATTAAAGACTCGTTGGACCCAGAAAACCGGCTGTTGACCTCATGGACGGCTAACGCTGACCCATGTAGCAGCGACGCTTTTGAAGGCGTGGCATGCAACGAGAATGGCAACGTGGCGAACATTTCCCTTCAGGGAATAGGTCTTTCCGGAGAGATACCAGCAGCTGTAGGTGGGCTGAAGAGCTTGACTGGGTTGTACCTCCACTTCAACGCATTGTATGGAGAGATTCCAAAGGAGATTGCAAGCTTGAGTGAGCTCAGCGACTTGTACCTCAATGTGAATAATCTCTCCGGAGAGATTCCTTTGCAGATTGGAAACATGACTAATCTTCAAGGTTGGTTATTACATTCACTCGTTTACCAAATTATTACCCATGGGTTTATTACGCTCGTGCTTTAATGGCTTGCATTTGAGTTTAGAAATTTATTGCAGTCTGTGTTATGCGCTAATTTTTTGTCTCCAAATTCTTACGCTCTGGTCGTTAATGTCATTTTGAATATTAGCAACACAGGAATAGAAAGTTTCGGGTAGGTGAAGCGAAAAAGCTTGGATCTTGAATATTAGCTTATTTTAGTAATCTGTTTTGTGATTTATATTGTAGTGAAGTTAAACTGAAGCTTCGGTTATGAGTATATATTTTTGAACTCATCGTTTCTGTTATAAAGTTTAGGTTGGCCTCAGCTTGAAGTTTGAGCAACATTATCAGATTTCAAGTTTAATGGTTAGACTAGATTGTGAATTTCAGCATCTGAGCTTGAATCTAGATCTTTTTATCTACAGTTCTGCAGCTATGTTACAACAAATTGACTGGGAGCATACCCACACAGTTGGGATCTCTGAATAAACTTAGCGTCCTTGCTTTGCAATACAATCAACTGACTGGTGCAATACCTGCAAGTTTGGGAGATTTGGGGATGTTGATGAGGTTGGATTTGAGCTTCAATAGCCTTTTCGGTTCAGTTCCTGTTAAATTAGCTAACGCGGAGAAGCTAGAAGTTCTAGATATCCGTAATAACTCCCTCTCTGGAAATGTACCTCCAGGTAATATTATCTTGCCAGACATACCATGTCAAGCTTTCCATTTTCATTAGTTGAAGAAGATTAGGATGCAAACATTTTAACTTGATTTTTGTTTATCTTTGTGAATGACAATGAAGCTCTGAAGAGGCTGAACAGCGGATTCCAATATGACAACAATGCTGCCTTATGTGGGTTTGGCTTTACCAACTTGAAAAATTGCACAGCTTCTGATCACCCAAATCTTAATCGACCTGAACCATTCAGACCTAATGGTGGTCTTTCTAATAAGGATATTCCCGAGTCGGCCAATTTACCGCCTAATTGTGGGCATACTGGTTGCTCAAATCCATCCAAAAAGTCACATACTGGTGTCATCTTGGGGGTAATTGCATTATTTGTTACTTTGACTGTCACTGGACTTTTCACATTCTCTTGGTACCGCCGCCGGAAACAGAAGATTGGAAATGCTTTTGATACTTCAGATAGTCGTCTTAGCACTGACCAGGTGAAGGATGTTTGCAGGAGAAGTGCTTCTCCTCTTATCAGCCTCGAGTATTCCAATGGATGGGATCCATTGGCTAAAGGTCAGACTGGAAATGGGTTTTCTCAGGAATTTCTAGAGAGTTTCATGTTTAACTTAGAAGAGGTAGAGCGTGCAACTCAGTGCTTCTCAGAGATAAATTTGTTGGGAAAAAGTAATTTTTCTGCCATCTACAGAGGGATCCTGAGAGATGGATCTGTTGTTGTTATAAAGTGCATTGCCAAGACAAGCTGCAGATCTGATGAAGCTGAGTTTTTGAAGGGGCTAAAGATATTGACATCCCTGAAACATGAAAATCTTGTGAGGTTGAGAGGTATCTGCTGTTCAAAAGGCAGAGGTGAGTGTTTTCTCATCTATGATTTTGTTCCCAATGGAAACTTGTTGCAGTATCTTGATGTAAAGTCGGGCAGTGAGAAGGTTCTTGAATGGCCTACCAGAATTTCTATTATCAATGGCATTGCCAAAGGTTAGCTTATTGAACAGAAATGATTAGAGATTGTTCATTCTGTTCCCATTGCTTTGTTTATACTGAAGTTTGATGTGTCCTTTCTTACCAGGTATCAGTTATTTACATGGGAAGAGGCCTGGTCTAGTTCATCAGAATTTATCAGCAGAGAAAGTGCTGATTGATAGACTATATAATCCCATGCTTTCAGATTCTGGGCTACACAAACTCCTTGCAGATGACATCGTTTTCTCCATGCTCAAAGCCAGTGCTGCCATGGGATACCTGGCTCCTGAATACACCACCACTGGCAGATTCACGGAAAAGAGTGATGTATATGCATTTGGAATGATTGTGTTTCAAATTCTCAGTGGAAAAGGTAAAATCACTCCATTCACCCTGCAGGCAACAGAGTCATCCAAGATTGAAGATTTCATTGACCCAAATCTTGATGGGAAGTTTTCAGAATCTGAAGCAGCTAAACTCGGGCAAATTGCTCTACTTTGCACCCATGAATCTCCTAGTCACAGGCCCTCCATAGAAAACGTGATGCAAGAATTGAGTATTATTACCAGCAGTTCTTGATCTAGTTGATAGAGATTTTTGCCTCAATTTTCAGCTGACAAGAGGCAACATGGTTGATCGCTAACTACGTGCTGAAGTTGCCGGTACTAATGTTTATGTAATTGTAGCGTCCTTTCCTGAGGACTTTTGCTGTGAATGTTATGAACCGGTGTAATGTAATTTATTGGTGGAGGGCCTGTAATATTAGCCCTTTAATTGTATTAACTGAACTGCAGCAACAAATTTGCCTTCTTGCCAGAATGACTTACTAGATCTATTATGCATTTTGAAGGTTTAAAATTTTCAAAAAGAAAAAACTCTCTCAGATAACAAAATAACTGAAGACCCAAAAAATAATTTGCTATTTCTTTTCAGGGGAATTAACACATAACTTCCCTGAAAGTTAAGATTCTAACACAGAAAATTGGGGAAAGATAAGTCATTCACTTCCATCCATTATAATAAAAAGACTTCGTTCTTTATTTTCCATTTTCCCATTTTTTTTGGATAAAGACAAAAGTTGTGTCATAACGTCCTACGTTTTATTTTTATTTTTTTGTCGGTTAATGTAAGCCCACTTGCCTTAGTTGCTTGGTCTCTCAACTCGCTTACCAAAACACAAATTTAAGCCTCATTTAAAGTCCAACGTCATGCGCCTCCACCATGAACACCAACTCCATCGTCTTTATGCCAATTCTCTCAACTTCCTTGTCGTGGCTGTTGCTAAATTCGGGTACACCCTCTGTTCTAGGTACCTTCCTCACACCAAAGCTTAGAGAGTCGTTGTCAGTTGTCTTGCCGCCTCTGTTGACGACGGCCTCACGGAGTCTATCAAATTCTTCGACTCGATTGTCAGCCGGGTCCGAAAATTCTCAGACCCGACTATTGTTGCTGACTCCAAATTGGGCATAGGGGCTTACAATGTTGTGTTGAATGCCTGGGCCAATTTAGGTAATACTAATAAGTTCTTGCAATTGTTTAATAAAATGAATGGTTTTGGTGCTAAGCCTGATGTTTCGACTTATAATTTTATGATTAAGTTGTGTGCTCGAGCTGATTTGGAATTCTTTTTCACAACCTTCACCAAAGAGCTTTGCTTTGAACCAAACCCCTTTGAGTTGGCCACTAACATATAGCCCTTTTATGAATTCTCCTTTCTGTAAATGTTGACAATTCCCATTATTGCTCTTATTCCCTGGGAGTCTTTGGTGAAAAAACCTCTCTTTCCTATATATAAGGGAAACTAATCGCTTGTTTATTTATTTATTTTTCCTTCTTATGGGTTCTGGGTTATGGAATACTGTTTATTCTTTTAATTAAAAAATAAAAAATACTGAAAATTTCAAATGTAATGTCTGGATTTAATCTTAGAGCTAATTCAAGTAATAAGGAAAGGAAGGAGGGACTTGTGCAAGATTCCTCAGGAATTGAATTGGGAAAATTTCAGTGATAACGAGGGAGATGATGATTTGTTTGAGAAGTTGCTTCCAAATTCTATCACATATATGAATTATGAGCGTGTGAGTGATACAGCTTGAATGTTGGAGGCAGTGAGACGACGAGACAATATTGTCAGTCATTTGGACCATGTAACATAAACCATTGTTTCTCATGGTTACATCATAATACCCTTAAATCAAACGGTAGGATAATGGAGCTGGATGGCCTTGTGGGAGGTAAGTGTTTATTTCTTCAAACTTTTTTTCTAACTGTTACAATCCAAACCTCAGGAGAGTTATGTGTTAATTCCCCTTTCTTTTCAAGTCACGAGACCCATAAAAGTGACAACATTTCTATCTTCTTTCTCTTCAAATAGCCAGTATAATCTTCTTTTGTGAGGTGCCACTGCAGAAACCAAACTAGGACTCTGTTACAAACTCGGCATGTGATGCGTGAAATATTCCATTCCAACTAGCATGCAAAATAAACAAAGAACTCAATACTGTCGCATCAACACAATCTATTATGTTGTAATGCGTGGAGACAGAAATGATTGACTCGCGTAATCAGTAATATAAGCAATCTATGTAAAAATAGAGGTCTTCGCAAAAGCAAGTTTGGCTGTATTGCTTTTCTTTCTCCTGCCTGTGACCATTTTTTGTCCTCTTTATCTATTGGCCTTTTGCTTTCCTTGTCCGTTTCTTCTTATTTTTTATAGTTTTACCCTAAAATGTTGTCAAAAAATTATTTTTTTGACAAGTCTATGCGCAGATAAACGAGAACACATTTGCGGGAGTGTTGGGAGAAAATGGATTTTTCAGTAAATGCAAATTAAACTTGCATTAACATTATTATTTTGTACACTGGAACTAAGGCATCGAAGTCAACCATAATGTCTACAGGAGGTGATCATTGAATCGGCCGTCCGCATATTAATCCAACATGGAATAGATCTCTGGAGCTTGAAGATGGGACTTATCTTGCACAAAGAATTCGTGAACAACTCCCTCAAGTTCTATCCAACTGCAACCCGGAATTTTCTTTAGGTTTCTTTCTTTCATCATTGATCTAACCCTTCTAGCATCATTCCACATGCCTAGACCAGCAAACATATTGGAGAGAAGTACGTAAGAACTCGAGCTACTGGAATTTATCGCGATGAGATGCTTAGCTGCAGGCTCACCAGCATTTAAGTTATCGTAATTTTTACAAGCACTAAGCAAAGTCCTCCAAATAACATCATTTGGCTCAATGGGCATGTCCTCGATAAATCTTCTAGCTTCTTGTATACGCCCTGCACGGCCAAGAATGTCGACCATGCATCCGTAATGTTGCAGCTTAGGCTCCATCTTGTGGATTCTTCTCATAAGCTCAAAACAAAAGAGACCTTCCTTCACCAGACCAGCATGGCCACAAGCATTCAACACTGCAATGAATGTGATATCATCTGGTTCGATGGAAAGCCTCTCCATCTCCATGAGCAAATCAAAAGCCAGTTCACCTAAGCCATGAATGGCCAATCCGTTGATCATAGCATTCCAGTGATCAACACTTTTTTCTTCTATCTGCTCAAAAACCTTTATAGCATTCTCTATATAGCCGCATTTAGAATACATGTCAATGAGCAGCAACACCGTGTTTTCCATTTAAAGAAAACTCATTTTTTTCTAGATAATGATGCACTGCTACACCTTTGTCAGTATGACCTAATCGTGCAATCGCTGAAAGAACTAACAGCAATGAGGCATCATCAGGACACAAATCATTTTCACAAAGCATACCATGAAAGATCTCTAAAGCTTCCAAGCAGCAGCCATTTTGAAGATAACCACCCATCATGGAGTTGCATGCAACGACATCTCTCCCAGGCATTTCATCAAACAAACCCCTAGCAATATCAACCCTGCCTAATTTTGCATACCCATTGATCATGTTTGCCCAAGAGACCGAATCCCTTTTTGGCATTCTATCAAATAAAGTCTTAGCATCGTCCATCTTCCCACGCTTTACACACCCATCAATCATCGAGTTCCAAGAAATCAAGTCTCTTTCAGGCATTTTCTCAAATAGCTCCCAGGCAATCTGGAGCCTACCTTTCTGCTGTGCATAACCACATATCATGGAATTCCAAGATATCAAATTCTTCTCTCTTATAGGCATAGAATCAAACAATTCACGCGCTGACTCAATTTTATCAGACTTAACATACCCATCGATCATGGAATTATAAGAAACCGAATCTCTAATTGGCATTTTGTCAAAAACTTGACGTGCAAATTCAAGAAACCCACATTTCAAATATAATGAAATCAAACAATTCTGCAGAAACAAATTCGACCCAAAGTTTATTTTCCTCAACAATCCATGAATCTGCATTCCTTCTTTAACCAAACCCAACCGAGAACAAGCTTTCAGAACCAAGGACAACGAGAACTTATCGACACAAACCCCATTTTCAAGCATTAAGCAAAATACTACCAACGCTTGCTTTGGGTCAAGCCCATGAGAATACGATTTGATTATAGCATTCCAAAGAAAAGGGTCATCTTGTTTTGTACAAATTTGAAAAGCGAGACGTGTAAAGAAAATATAGCGAGCGAATTCAATGAGAGGTCTGTATGGTGAAGAAGAGAAAGTGACAACGACTTTTGCAGTGAGAGTAGTGTTTCTGATAATTCCTGTAGTTATCATTCGCGCGTGAATTTGGTTTACGTCGTTGCAGGTTTTGCATTTCTGGAGAAGAAGAAGCGTTGGAAGCGTCGAGTTCCATGGTTGGTTATAATTCGCACAGAAAATCATTAACTTCAATTTCTTGAATGAAAACTGTCTGGGTGAGATTCCGTGCTCGTTTTTGAAGGGTTTTGCAACGGCTAAGACAGGCGTGTCATGTACGTAAGCTTGAAGCGCGTGAAAGCAATGGAGAACTTGTGGGGAAAAACGACGACAAGTTTATGCGTTTGGAGTGGAGAAAAGCTTGATCATGAATACTGGTCATTTTCAGATACATGGCGCCTAAGAGATTGGCCCATCTCCATCTCGGCTTGATGGGCCTGTATTGCCCAACATATTGGGCCTAGTGAACCGTTAAAGGCCCCTGTGACAGGATCTAAAGGTTTAGTATCCAATTCTTATTTTACAAAACTGTCTAATTCGTTTCTTTTATTTAGCATGAAAGTTATCATTAATTTGTTAAATATTAAGGTCTCCTTTTCAATAACTGGTGTCAAATTATGTTTGGTTTTTACAAAATTTTGCAAATAAATTAAAAAAAAAGGTTATTCATGATTAAAATTTATTTAACTCGGAAGTCTTGCAATGCACAGTATGGAAGGGGCCTTATTTACTGTTGCGTAAATTAAGATCAGATACGTGATGTAATTGAAAAGTATTGAAAATTTAACACCAAATTAGAAAAAATAATTAAAAAAAGGTTAGTAGATATCTGATTGAATTATTCTTGTTGTGCGGATTTAGTACGAAAATGATCAATCAGTATTATAATCATACTAAACTATAATTGGATTTTGGAATTAAACAATGCAATTTTAATGATATTTAATTAATGTTTTTTTCAAAAAAGAAAAGGTAGGAGACAAAAAATGATGGGGTTTGAACTTTTCAACTTTATTTCTTGATGTCATGATTTTTAATTTAGTGCATATACAAATATATAGCAGACAATGTTGGTCGTCTCGCTGAAAGGGGTTAACGGGGCAATTTCGTATTTATCCCCTTATCTTGGAAAGTTAAGTATTAGTAACACATTGATATTCATTCAATTTAAACCACTGAATCCAACTACGGATTTATTTTATAAAGATTGGTTTTGTTTTTTTTTTCCTACTTCAAAATTGGGAGTCAGTTGACTTAAGGAGAAGTCATGGTCATGACCTAAACAACATAGAATTAACAATACAACTTGACTCTTTAAAATCATTATTTATATTAAAACAAAATTTTTCATAGAAGTTATTCGTCTCGTCGTCGCATCCGCTGCCGTATGTGCTTGGGTTTGCTTATTTAATTGCTAATATCACACTTAAATTGTCCCTTAATTTATCAACCAATTAATAGATTAAATTGTTAGATATTGACAGTACAAAATTGATCGATTCAATGTACGGCCCAGGACTCTTAGATCTCACACAAGTACTACATCATCAAATATTGAATATTAATATTATAATTAATTAATTAGTTAAAATACCATTTTCTTTATAAAAAAATTACGTGAGCTAATAACGATGGAATATAATGACTAGATTCGCAACTACCAATCCTTATCTGCTTATTTTTCATTCCACGGATGAATTTGACTTTCGTTCCCCAAATTATTCCTATCTTAGTTTACAGACGATCGGATTTTAATTTATCTCTCAATTTATAGTTGTTTTGCTAAATCCAAGTCTAATCTATTTGACAAATTCAATTAATCTTTTATTTGAATTGCTAGTGGACGTAGCAGTATAGACAATTGAAACAGCAACGAATTGATAAACCCATTTGCTAATTAATTTATGTGGTCATAAAGTAGTAAAAGCTAGCTAGCAATGGAAAGCAGAAAATATTGACTCCACCCCCCGAAAAAAAGCACCATTAATTATTAGGTTTAAGAAAGCTTTAGTCTACTGACGCTTTATCATAAATGAAATTAATCTAGTATTCTTATCTCAAGCTCGGGAAAATTTATTTGGAAATTAACAAGACAATATATAATAATGCATATATATAACTAGCTACATTATGTGTTTTATATTATTGTAAAATTAGATTTTCCCAAGTTAATTAAGGGTTAAAATTGCTCGTGAATATTGTTTTCAATTTTTTTAAAATGGTTCTCGTTATAGTCAGTGAAGGGAGTTGCCAATTGAAAAACATTGTTAATGGTTGATCTCCTTCCTCCAAGGACCGGTTGAACAAAAATAGAATATCATTGATTTTCTTCTTATTTGAAGTTGCATACCAACTGGGCATTAGTTAAATCGACAGTGTTTGTGTGGGCTAATTAATTAAGAAACGGGGTTTAGGAGGAAAAAGCAAACGATCGAGATATATAATAGCTTCAACTTATCAAGAAGACACTTCTAACTCGTTGACAACAGGTAGAGAAGTTCTATCCTATTTGTTGCTTCGTTATGTTCGAAGTATGTATTTCTTCAAAAATAAAATTAAATCATGCGTTGAAATTTCAAATGACTTCTCTAGCAGAGTAGGTGTGATATGGTATGGAAATTAATAATGTATACATGGGGGGTACGTTGACATCGTATATGCAACATATATAACTAGGCATGTAATTAATTTTGGATAGATTGTAATGAATGAGCTTTTTATCTTATCTTTTCCCAAGAAAATAATGGGAAAAGTTAGAACAAGACAAGAACAACAACAAATGCTATTAAATAGTGTGCTTACATTAGTTTTGCTCAGAAACAGACCAGATATATAATTCAACCCCGCAATATTTAGTTATTGCTCTTGTAAAAGTGTGAAACAAAATCCCTTAAAATCTATACACAATTTATTATAAATCTCTTCTGCTCAAATTAATGCATGCAAGGAGATATCGTTGTTGTTCTTATTAATTCCCACTACTTTTGTGTACACGTTTCGTTTTAAACCCATAACGAATGTAAATAATAAGCTATTATTTTTAAAAATATAGATTTGATTTTCTTGGGTAAGTTTAAGATATCATTTTCTGCTTGTAGAAATTAAGAGAGAGTCCTGACGCTCGCACGTTCTAAATTCTAATTGTGCAAGTGCAAGTGCAATAAGCAAATGTCAACGGTTTCGTAGCAAAAGCAACTGTTCACTCAACCATCACATCCCTTTAAAAAGCCGAAAACCCCCCATTAACATCTCTCATCTGTCCCACAAAATTCTCAGTTCTCTCACTTCCATATATGCAAATTTCAAAACATTTTCACAACTTCTCTTTACAATTCAGACAGAAGACATGAAGCTTGTTTGGTCTCCAGAAACAGCTTCAAAAGCTTACATAGATACTGTCAAATCAGTAAGCATCTCAATACCACCTTCCATTTTTAACCTCTTTAATTTGCCTTCAGATGTCTCTGTAAATTATAATAGGTTTGCTAAAGAATTTGATTCATTTTGCAGTGTGAGAACATCAAAGAATCAGGCGTAGCAGAGCTTCTCTCCGCTATGGCGGCCGGCTGGAACGCAAAACTGATCGTGGAAGCCTGGACACATGGCGGCCCAGTAACCACCAGCGTCGGCTTAGCTATAGCGGCGCGTCACACCTGCGGGCGACACGTGTGCGTAGTTCCGGATGAGCGTTCGAGATTAGGTTACGTGAAAGCCATGTACGACGCCGGGATATCGGCGACGGAGGTGATAGTGAGAGAAGCGGAGGAGGTAATGGTAGAACTGGCTGGCGTTGATTTCTTGGTGGTGGATTGTAAGCGTAAAGATTTCGCAAGGGTTTTGAGGTTTGCTAGGTTTAGTAATAACGGAGCTGTGCTTGCATGTAAAAATGCTTGTCAGAGAAATTCAGGGTTTCGATGGCAAGGAGTGCTAGAGAGGGGGACACGTGTCGCGAGATCGGTGTTCTTGCCGGTCGGTAAAGGATTGGATATAGCTCATGTAGGGAGTAGTAATAGTAGTCGGGGAGAGAGCTTGAAGAAGAATCACAGCCGTTGGATTAAACATATTGATCAACGATCGGGTGAAGAGCACGTGTTTAGAGGGAAATTTTGATATGTGTGGATGTAATCTGAGTTTTCTGTTTTGTTTTTGCAGGAGGTATCGGAAATTTTCATTGACAATAATGTAAATATATGTAAATTATTAATAAAATCAAAACTTTTTGGATGAATCGAGTCTTACTGCGTTGAACTTAAAAAGATGGAGGAAGAGATCTCTGGAATTCCCATTCCTTGACAACTTTGCTTTCGACTCTGTTTATGGGTTTACAATTTATGAATTTAAGAACAAGAAATCGAAATAGAAATCCAAAATGGGTACGGTGGCGTATGGTTTGACGGTCGTCGACCTCATCGACCCCGAACGCCCAGCACTGGTTAGGGTATCTGGGGTTGAGACACGTAGCCCTTAACCAGTAGGGTAGGCCCAATGGACCAGATATCAGTTTTAAGTTTGGCCCAATAACGTTAAAGGAGCCAGTCAATGCGTTTTGCGAACGCGCACTTCCATTTGTAAGTACCCCACATTTGGTCGGCATAATCAATTTCATAACCCTTTCTGAATTTTTCATAAGCGTTATCTGGTCTGAAAACAGGCGATTCAATCTTGAATTCATGGAGTATAACAATTAACAAGAGGATTATACGGTAAGATCAAGAAGACAATTTTATGGTCAATCACATATTCATAAAATCTGGCTTCAATTATGCTCGGCAAAGGAGTCGGGATCGAGCCATATATTACATATCAGATTAAATGTCTAACCGGACCTGACCACCTTAAACTAAAATTCAATTAAAAAATTTACTCTCTGTTGACTCTAAATTAAAGATATGAAAAATTTATTTTTACAAATAGTTGAGGAGAATTGAAATTTAACTTCAAAATTGTGGTAGAAAAGAGAGTACACTGTCCATATATATATATATATATATATATATATATATATATATATATATAAAAGGTTTTCTAAGCTAGCAACTCCTTTTATTTTGTTTTAATGGATATCATGTTTTTGCTCTCGCTCAAAATTTATGCTCGTTTGATCACAGTTCAAAGTAAAACCTAAGTATCACTCATTCTCAAAATTTTATATCTCACTCTTTATGTATAAACGTACATCTATACGAAGTAACATACATAATACTAATTTGTTGCTGAAAACAAAAGTCCATCATACCAGTACGAGTCATACGCTTACGATGCATATATATATATATATGATCAAACTTAAAGTAACATTAACAATAACGAGGAAAATAAAATAATTTTGGTAAATTTATTATGTGCACTTAAAATTGGCGGGGCCGCATTTAAGTTGGACCAATATCAGTGCATCACTATCGGCGTTGAGCGTTCCGTTAAGAAGATTATCTTTAAGGAGAGAGCACAGACAGAGTGAATTAGGATATTGGGTCGGCTGATAAAGCTTAGAACCACTTGACAACACCGTTGAATTTGATGCAACCGGACGCCGCAAAAATGTGAGACATTTTTCTACGTCTTCAGGTCTTGTACAGTTAGTATTCGATGCTGGAGATGATGATGATTCAGAACCAGTTGCTGGAGGTTGACAAGTAGCTAAGATCAGAAACAATAACAGAATGTTAAAGGAGAGGAAGAAAGCAGCAGCAGCAGCAGAAGAGGATTAGGAGCTCATTTTTGTGGTAGTTATATAAATTAATTTTTCTGCGTAGGAAATGTTTAATTTTGTGGTATTTATAGTGTAGTAGTGTAGAGGCAGTGTAAAGCAGCATATTTACGTTAATTAGTTAGGTGCATGGGATTGGGCTGATAGATGTTGTTGCAGTACTTGAATTTATGCGATATATATTTGGTAATACATGTTGATTTCACGGATGTTGTCAAATTAAATGTCCATAGAGTTTATGTTTTTGTTAGTTGATGTTGTTTTGTTTCTGTAGCTTCTAACTTCGTTATTGTCTATTAATTATATTGTTTCACGTTTAAAATGATTTGGCACTTTGTTATTTTTTACTAAATTGTGTAATAAATTAAATCACTTTCTTATTTAAAATGATTTTTGTGTTGTGGTTGTACGCGGGCTCATGATTCACAACTATTCACATATATATATATATATATATATATTTGATCAAGTAATCATATTCAGCTAGCTTCTGCTTCTGCTTCTGCTTCTGCCTTCTTGCATGCTAATAATTAAATTCTTTTCACTGCTTCAACCCTATTGATTGATCGCAATTAATTAAAATTAAGGAAAACAAAAAAGAAGATGAAGACGTAAAAAACTGTAATTTTTCTTTATTAACTACTTACTATATATGGATTGGATATCATCAATTTTAGCAACTTCGTGAGATGCAGATAATTAAGTTCTTCGTCTCTTTCAAAATTCTATGTTACACATATTTTTTTATTAGTCACCCGATTCATTTATATATGCTTTTATAGTTAATTATTTACTCGATCTATTAGTACCATTAAAATCGAACAGGATTAATTGATGGCAAAAGCAAAAATATTCATATTTCAATGGTCATTAATATATATATTATAAATTCACAACATATACATTATTTATTCTCTTCAAACAAATCTAAGAAATTTAAAAATATATAAAAGACATTCACACAACATCTAACTTCTTTGAAAATGTAGAGCCAGATGCTTGTAACATGTCAGCTTTAATTATATACAACAACTATAGCTTAAGTTCTAAGTCAGCTTCAACAACAATTATACCAAGTGCTAAAATTTCTAGAGCCCTCAAATTCAAATTAGGGCATGCACTTTAAGCTTCACTTTCTTTTCTCGGAGATGAAGTGATCCGAAAGACGTGTTCTTCTCCTGTACATTTATCAACAGTAACAACCCATCGACTCTTTTTTCTTTCTCCACATTCATTTCCACGAATTCTATTACTCACCAGCAGTCCTTCTCCAATGGGTAAAAAATGAGTCTCGAATTCACTCGAGGATCCATTGTGAAGGGCATTGTACCCTACAATTAATCCTCCATCTAATCCTTGCTTCACACTCTCTTTTGCAGCTCGAAATAAACTTTTGTGCCCATTGATATTGCAATCAATGAGCACAAAATCTGCACCTTTATAGTCTTTCATCAGTAGGTTTTCTGCATCACCTTTTACAAACTCAATGCACTTGGCATAAGGTCCTAGTGCATTTTTGTACAGCAGGAATATTGTCATTTTCAGTAAAAATACACACTACGCGGCCACCAGTTTGATGTGCTGCAGCAACAAGGGCGATCGTGGTGGATGTAGCAATTCTAGAGCATGCCATCACCATGAGCTGTGCATTATTTCCAGCGGCAAGTGCAGAAATGAACTCCGCAACATCAGGCTCTTTACCTCTTTTACCCTGTAAACAAAACAGATCAAAATAAAGGCATTAGAACTAATTATTAAGTAGGTAAGGTAAATCTTGAAGAAGAGAGAGCTAAAGATTTGGAAGAGAGACGAGTGCTCTACACTTACCATTTTGAGCGCTTGGAGATAAGCTTTGGTAGCATTTTCAGAAGACCAACAAGCCATTTTCTTTTTCTCTAGCTAAGTCGGCCGGTGTTGGTTTGAGAACTTGTCTAAAGTTTTATTGGGAGCAAGCAAGTATGACTTTGTTTCGGGGTTGGGGGAGCTTAATATATAACGAAAGAAGATGCAACCTAGGCTTCTTGTCATTAAATTAATATGCACGTAAGCAACTAAGGAAGGTTTCAATTGAAAAGATTCGCTATATAACAACTGGCAAGTTTGAATAATATGCTTTAAAAAAAATGTGTTTGACAAAAACAGATTAACGATCGATCTTCTTATAATTTAAAATTAATTATTTTTTCCCTCTCGTCACTTTGGTTATTGAGTATTTTATTAAATTAATGTTAATTACGTACGCTCATTAGTTCTTAATCATAGAAAAAGTGAAGTCTATACAATTTTTTCGATGGTCCCCGTTGCGTTTGGATTAGAATATGGGGGAGAGTATGAATCCAGAGAATCCCCATATTCACATGCACGTGTGGCCGTCCATGCCGGCTCAATAATGCTCCCATAAAGCATTCACGTGATTGATTGCGATTTAGTTCTGACCAATAGAATTGTAATATTCCATTTCCACGATCTTATTATTACTGTAAATTAATCTGTTGTTAACATGGTATCTAATCGAAAGGGACAAATGCATGCATGGTGCAAAACAATAGGGACTGCTAAGGCTTAGATTTTCAGAAGCTATATAGTCTGATCTGCTGCAGAAACCCATTTGCAATACATGGTCAGAAGAAAATGTTTTTAAAGAATATTTATAAATAAATAGAATTAGCAGCAGCTTGAAGCAGTGATATCGAACATGCTGCACAATTAGTACCACATGTTGCCAACTAGTGCCACGGGCAGTCCTGCAACCAAAAACAGAAAAGCCTGGCTTGAGGATAATTATATGCTATTAATGTGCTTGACCTTCCTCGATGCAACTTACCTTAGTGTTTGTTTGTAGTATTAATATATATATATATAAATTCTTAATGTTGCTCACCAATACCAAAATATTCACAGATATTAGCTGTGATGTCCTCGACGAGGTGACCAAATTCATGTATTAAATGAATAAGGTATTGGAGCGTGGAGATTTTGGCAGCATTTCTCCGAAACAAGCAAAGTGTTGCCCATGTTGGTTCAGGCAGAAGGACAAGAAGATTTAATCATACCAACAAAAACAGTCAGACCCGGCGACCAAGGTTTTGATAACATTTTACCCCAACGGCAATTTAACTCTTTTTATCTTATACAATTAACGACAGCAAGCGTCTGCACTTTGAAAAAATGTAACATTAGGAAAATTTGCTGATATTTTAGATAAAAATAACTCTTATTTTCCCCTATATCTATTGTTATTTTGTTGTAAAATTGGATTTTTAGAGGTGCGATATTCACAAAAAAGAACAATATCTAAACCACAGTACGAGATTCTATAAAGTTAAAATATACAACTACATAATAGTAACAATAGTAATTACCATTATTATCATTATTTGGAAGTTCAGTTAGAAAAGTGATCATTTTAAATCTCATCGCATCAGTCAGCTTTAACAGAGAGACAAGTATTTAATTTAAAATTTGATGTTCACGGAGAACAAATTATTAAAGAAAAAAGGCAACGAGGATGACGCGTCTTGACATTAAAAACATACATACATATATATAACTAGGAAAACATGCATGATTGTTCGTTTGCTCCAACAACTAACACACAGATCTAAGTCGGATCACGTTGGTACATTGGTAACAGCATTAACATCCCAATCTCATTATCTATAATTTAATTTAAATATTTTCCTAGGCTCCTTTTTCATTTTCCCATGTCTATTTTCCAAGTATGTGATTACATGGACGCCACTAATTCTAGACTTTCGAAGTACAGCCACACTAAGTTTAGGAAATAAAAACCAAAGACAAATTCAACCATACTAACTTTTTGGCTGATATGATTCTATCAGACCGACCCATGTTACTCTTCGCAGACCAGGTCGAATTTCAAAAATAACTCGGAGACTCCGCGGGAATCCAATTTGTTCGATGATTGATCCGTTCTACCGTCACTTTCAGCATCTTCCAAAGCAATATTATTACAGGACGGCAGAAGGGGGAAAAAAAAGATATTGCCTGCCCCTTCAGGCAGACTTTAATTTTGTTGTCAGCTGAGTGCCAATCTCAGCTCATGTCAGCGATTCCACTGCCATTAGTGGACTAAATGTGAACAATTATTAACAACATTTATCTGTCCTAGAAAAGGAAAAACGAAACCACAATTAGCACCAAACAGTGATTTAGCACCACCAACCTCTTTCTTATCCAAACGTTACCAAACATTTTATATACTTAGAGAAACTAAAAAAGGAATTAGGCACACCAAATCCTATTTCTAATGGGGTAGACACTTGGGGTAGGGACCAACAAATTACAACAAGTATTACAATGGGGGCTTGAAGGAATCAATCTATATTTATTCTAACCACCTTTTTTGTTCTTCCTCCATTAGCGCTACTCCTGTCTTCATTATCTGGTATCATTCCAGCATTTCGGGTTTGCTCCGAGGACGGAAGTGCCCAGCCACGCCAAGTTGGCCTGCCATTTTGATCATCACAACCAGAACCTACATTGGCATTGCACATAAAAGGTTTGAACTTTAAAAAGCGTGTATTGAATCAAAGATCGAATAAGCACTTGAAAGTTTTGGACATAGAATATCAAAAGATGAAGGTTAGGATATGTCATCAGGATCACTGGGCAAACAAAATGATGGTCCGGTACTTGCTAATTTATTTCCCAAGCAAATGGACTTTTTCACCCCAGAAACCTAACTTCAGCCCAAAGAGAGGCTAATCAATGCAAGTGTTGTATTTAAACAAGCTCGTAGTTTCTCAAAAGTTCCCCTACTTCATTCATATCAACGATGGTACAAGAAAATGGCCTACCAACCTTCGTAAGGAAAAAAACTGCATACCTGCACTGCGATGCATATCAAATCCATCATTCCAACCAGGCAACTCTTTATTTGCATTCTCTTTCCATACTTCCTCAAAAGGAGCAAGCTCATCTGAAAAAGAATTCAAATATATAAGTCATTTCGTTGCCACGTGCATTCAACATAATGCTTCCAAATCATTATAATGACAGCAGGAACAAACCTTCATTTAAATTGTGTAGAGTTTGCAGTGTATCCACTTTACCATCTGAATTAAGCTTCCTTGTATATGAATGGCCCTGGACCAGCCAAAAGACCTTCTCAGTACTTGTAGAAATACATAACCAATTTCCTGTAGGAATAATAAAATGCCTTTCTCCCAATGTTCTTTTCTCCTAGATCTCTGAAGCATATAGAATCATTAAACTACATCGATGAGCAGTACAGAATGCACCTAAGACTCAATTTGAGGGAAGCATAATAGGCATCAATGAGCAGCAGATGCTAGAGAAGCAAGCAGTACTTTGCAAATGCACCCACCCTATCATGAATTCCTCTGGAAATCCTGTGTGTTGCTTGACCAGTTGTTTTATCCGCTTCCTTGCTCTCCTCAAGCAACACCTAATATACGAAACACAACATTAAAACGAGAAAACACCAGTAACAGATCAGTTACCCCGAAAGAGTTACTTACACCATCATTGCCAGTTCTCCTTGTTCTTGTAGAAGTATAATATGCTCCATCAACACCTCCATATGTCACTTTACAAGTCTGAAAGCCAAAGCTGCGAGCCTGCTGCTGTGTATCTTTCACTTTGCTATGTTGATTTTTGTAATTCACATCTTTCTTCTTCCAATCTATTGAATCAACCACATCAATCATTATAGCATTTACACCTACAAGGAGAAATTAAGACCAGGTAGAATTAAGTTACTCAAATCAAAATTCATTTACCATCATCATCATCCGGATGCTCAACAGAAGGTTCTTTGCTTGACTCAGAGCACATTTCACCGTCCCCAGAACCTTTGTCTTCTATATCTCCCTCATGGTCGGGATTTAGTTCTTCTATTACTATTCCCTTCGATTTACTGGTCTGTGATTTATCGCTGGACGAAGCAATTTGATTAAACATGCAAGGTTTGGACATACTACCAAATGAACGAGTGAAAGATGATCCAAAGGGACGAGTGAAAAATGGATCATCGAATGGATCCCTTCCCCCAAATAGGCTAGGTATCCTGGGAGATCCTAAGCTACCGGAACCTCCCAAAATGCTAAACCGATCACCCATATCAAATAAATCATTCCTATCGCCTCTTTCCCGCTGCATTTTGTTTAAGATATTCCTTCTTCAAGACAGAAACTGCACAACGAGAAATTTCACTTGGTAATAAATTTAACAGCATATATGCTTTAAATATAAAGAAAAATGGCAAGGAAATCACCATAATCTTATGTAAAGGGGGGAGGAAAAATGAATTGCAAAAATGGTAGAAATGAATATTTCAATTAAGTACAACTTAAATGTTCAATAATTATCACATATTGGATCATTCAGTACTATCAATTAAAACTTATGCAATTTCCATAGAAAATAATACAGCTATCTCCATGTCATGGCTATTTGCCTCATGATTAATCAAACAAGTTACTAGTGATCATCCTCAAAGACATAAAACACAGTTGAAATTCAAATAATTATGGAGAAAAACTCAAATTAATAAATAAAAAAGAAAGACAACCAAAATAACGAACGAAATATTGCAAAATACAATAAATTTCCTAGACGTTTATTATGCTCTGTTTGAATGATGAGAATTAAGGAGAAGAAAACGGGATATCCGATTATCCAAAGCATATTTCTCGATAGAGGACGAATTTCATCGTATACATACACACACACTCAGTTTCTACATATATTAACAATATCTTTTTACAAACTAATTCTTGCGAGAAAACCGCCAAAGAGAAACTCTACGACAAACAATCGATGAATTATAGTTTAAGATCTGCATGCTATTAGTACCTTTTGGCTGCAGAGAATATGACGGAAAATGAAAAACAAAGTGTGGGGAGAATTACCTGATGAATTAAGCGAATTACAATTTAAATTTGCGAGAAGACACAAATTCGCTAGAGTGAGAGACGGAACCAGAAAATACCCCGTGCTCTTTGAGGTTAAGAAACGAAATTTAAATAGCTAAATTGAAAATGAAAGAGAGTGAGACACGTGTACCCAATACAAATGTCTTCCATGAGCTAGAATGTTCCCGCTAAGGTCCGTCCCTCTCATTTTTTTGGGGAATTTTCACATACCTCCCCTAAGGTTTGATGAAATAACACATAGAGGGAAGGTATGACGTAATTCACACATACCTCCCCTCTCATTTAATGAAAATTTGTTTTTTTTTTCTCTTAACATCTAATTTTTGTTAAAAAGTCAATTTTACCCTCAATCTATGTCATAATTAGAAGCTATAAATGTGAATATCATGTCTATAAAAATGTTAAAAAATAGAACAAAAGAAAATACAATTGTAAAACTACTTTTTCCTTCCATTGCACTATATATACACACAAGTTACCTTGTACATATACAAATGATGTTCTGTACAAAACCAACATTTCTCCTAAAATTTTTACAACAATACCATTTTAGCTCTCAAAACACAGCCACTAATCTTAATTTTTATAATTACCCTACAACAAATCAACTAGTACTAAAAATACCAGTCATCATAATTTTGTCTATTCTCCTCATCTTACAAAAATAACATAATGTCAATGTGATAACAAAAAAAAAAATTATAATTGACCTTAATCATGCACAAACACAGCAGCTTCAAAGGAAAGATAAAAAAAAAATAAATAAATTACAAATTGGCATAAACCTTTTCACGTACAGTAACATTTTCTTTTACTCCATTTTTTAACATTTTTATAGACATGATATTCACATTTACATATTCTAATTATGACATAGGTTAAGGGTAAAATTGACTTTTTAACAAAAATTAGATATTAAGAGAAAAAAAAGCAAATTTTCATTAAATGGGAGGGGAGGTATGTGTGAATTACGTCATACCTTCCCTTATGTGTTATTTCACCAAACCTCAGGGGAGGTATGTGAAAATTCCCCTCTAATTTTTTTTTTCAATGTTTCCAAATAAAAGTCGCATCATAAATTAAAAATTTTTCTTTTCCATTTTTCTTTATTATAATAAGAAAGTTCTAGCCATTACGCAAGTAATTCTCAAAACCGTTAAAAAGGTTCAAAGACAGGCTTTTTTTTTTTAACCTTGTTCTTAATGAATATTACAAATTAGTACAGAATAAATTATAAACGTAATTATACATTTAGAAAATTAAAACATAAGAATTTATATCTCAAAGTAATATGAGAATGACATACTACTATAAGATACATAACACTTTTCGACAGATAAAACATGACATCATTTGTGGCATTAAGATATATGCATTTTGTTTTTTAATTTTATAAGTACAGTGCCTGTGAATTCATAGGCAATGTGCTTTGCAGATATGAACAGACAAAATGCAGAAAGACTGATCAACTCTATTTCTGATACACATACAAACATTGTATACAAGATTAATCAAAACTCTATTTCCAATCAACCTTACAGCAAAACTACAAAAACATAGACATTCCACCAACAAAAGAAAGAAAAAAGCAAAGTTGCGTTCTGATCTTACGGTTCTCACATTTCCAAGGGTATATATAATTCCAAAATGAAATAAACATCGGCCCCTAGAATCCTTACTTAAAGAAAGCAACCCACGGGTTGCTTTCCCTGATTTGCTCCTCCACACAAATGGTACACCTACTCTTTTCTTTCGTCTTTCATGTTTTCTTCATTCTACAAGAATAACCCCATGGGAATGAATGGTTAGGATCCCAAATTGGCTGCAAACTGTCGAAGTCAGGATGTGAAGGAACACTGTTGGGCTCCATATCTAACGTTACACAGTAAAGTTCTCATGTTCTTGGTGTCATGCTGGGATATCTTAGAACTCTTGAGAATCATAATCAGGTTTTGACGGATATTCAAGACCCTGAAGAGCAGGCATCCGTCGTATATCTTCCTCTGAATAAGCTGGAATGAACCAATACCACTTGTCTGCCCCAAATACCTAATAAGTAAAATCAAAATCAAAATCAAAATTTTATTTCAGGAGCAAAATTAACCCCGTATTGTTCAACACATCCTATGTTAAATGGTAATCCATTCACATGCCAATAGACAAGTAGAAAAAAAATTTCACATTAATATAGTTATTTGTGTGACGATGAAGATTCTATTATTTAAATGCTGCAGTACAAAATGTAAAGTGAAATAAAGAAATGTTTTCGATGATTTTTCCATCTTGCAAGATCCTCACACAGTCATTTGTCGGCAGATGTAGATTCAGTGTTTCATACTATAGTATTTGAGATTAACATTAATACTGATATGTTTAGAATTGAGGTAGCCACAACAATTGTGGGAAAAAATCATATGATGTCAAATATTAGCTAAAGAGGTGAGTGGACATAACTTAAAGGTGGTGTATACCAAACACTTGTTCAGCTTTGCTTGCAAAATTAAGTTGAAGCCAACAGTTCCAAACATACACAAAATCTTCCTAATTTATAGCCTTCCTTGTGCACAATCACCCTATTTTCTTCCCAAACCGCCCACAAGAATAACGTCAAAAAATAAGAAAACTCCATACAACCCAGATTATGTAATGATGCTTTTATGGGCCATCAATGACACCACTCTCAATTCACCTACTACTGAGACATTTCTGATATTTGCACTAAAACTTTGTCTAGATGACGCTCATTAGGTAGATATCTCTCAAGCATATCAAAAAGAGAGTGCTTTGATTCTTGAGTTATTTTAATGAAATTGTTTGTGATCTAGTCCGGCATTGCACATAAATTAACCAAGCGAAGAAATAAGGGAACAGAGCAACATAGAGCTAATGCAATAACCTGTTCAAAATTCTTCTTTCTACCCAGGTCATAACGCCATTTCGGAGTGGTCTTCTTCTCATATGCCTGGTAAAAAGACAATAATAGATTCATCAGTAAATGCATCTGTATCTGCTGCACTCTCGAACATCACACCTAACACTTTGACGTAAAATAAATAACAAGAAAATGTTAATACCTCAATAGTTGTGGTATTAGCGGACACCAATGATATGTGCATGATCAAAAACCCCAACACACTCAATGCAAATGCCAGATTCAAAACTGCAACAGGAAACACCAAGCATTACATCAAAGTACTGACATAATCACTTAAATGGGTCAGAAAGATAGTTTGAAGAGGCCATACCAAAGGCAAGAAAAGTGGTTGCAAGGGTTCCTGGTGTTCCAGGAATTTCTCCTTCACTAAAGAATGATATAAAATGTGGCAAGAGTGACAGTGTCACAAGACTAGTCTCAAGAAAGGTGTAGAACTGCAGCAGAGTTAAAGGTTATAATCAATAGTCAACAAGATTATCACCAAAGCCAACATTAAAGATCTAAGCAAACAGTGTGTTACCATGAATAACACAGCTACAACCAACAGAAACAAATAATACGAACCAGGATTGAATTTATAAGTCCAGTAACTCTTTGTTTATGGAAGATTTGTATCCAACATATATTTCCCCAAGTCAAAACTTTCTCAAACAATATTTCAAGAGACATTCCCCATATCAGAATATGCGTGAAATTAAAATTTATCTCATGAAAGACATTAGCTTAAAAGGCGTGTATTTCTAGATCATGGGACATATCCCAAAAGGAACTATGATGTTCTTCCAAAGGAAACTTGGTGAGTTATCAGAATCCAGCCAACTTTGGAGCAGACCAACAGGGGGTAAAAACAACTGTTGGAAATTGCACCTTGAGTTAAGTGTGAAGTGCAGCCAAAAAACTATCGGTTCTCAGAATGCAACAGTTCTATTCACATTTACCTCTTTTTCTCCCAATATGGATATTATTCTGTATGTTCTGAAGAAAGAAGACAATTTGAGAAAACAATCATCATTCACCAAACTGCGAAAACGACCATCTCCACTCAAAGAGAAGAGAAGAGAACAGTCCATGACAACATTGGAAACATAAACATAAGAACACACAACAGAAGCAAAAAGTTTTAACAAGTACAAACACTGATGCTAAAAATCATTTAGTGGGTTACCAAGTAAAGCAAACATACCAAGAAAAGAAGAAAATACTTATAATTCAGTGCCCCAACACAATTAACAACCCAAACACAATGATGATCCATCTTTAGTATACACCGTCCACCTGCAACAAAGCAATTAATGCAACTTATTTATCTGTTATGAGAAAGTAACATAAGAAAACTTTGGACAAAATGTGTATAAACCACTCACAAACAGAACAATGATGACAACGAGGTGGCTTCAGCTGGTTGCACTTCCGACAGTATCGAACTCTTTGGTTCGATGGGTCAGGTTGCAGACCACTGAATTCTGGCCCACTCAACGGATCAGCCTCCCCTCTCTCCTCATCTATAGCAGGCCTCCAATTAGGTGGCACACTACCCGGATCGGTCAAAACAACAGAAAAGTAACTCCAAAGCAGCATCACCAACTGCACAGTGATAAACAAACTTTCTATTTCAGCACCATTCCATCCACATGCTTGATCAGCTATTGTTTCCAACACTTTCTTGAGCTAAAAGTTACGAACAACTATATTTTCATTTCTGTTCATGTTTGTCTGATTAGGTCCCAAATAAGACTAATTTTCTAAAAACTTAGGCCCAGAGTTATCAATTTAAAAGAAATCATAAAACTTGGTATCAACCTTATATAAATATCTAAGGACCTGAATTACCAAAAATTAACTAACAAGATCTCCGATTACTTCCAAAGTAAGTCTAGAATTTATTAAACCGAATCCAAAATTTAAAAACCTGAAACAGCCTTCAGTCCACATAAAATATAAAAACGAAAAAACACCGTGAAAAAGTGATGATTCTTGGAAGCTTACCAAACAATGAAACAAGATCAATACAGTAACAGCAGTGACAGAATCAAGTCCACCGTCGTACAAAGCGGGACCGTAATTGGTCAAAACGACGGCGTAATAGGTGACACCGACGACCCCGAGAACCAACAAGATCATGATCGAGCCCAGACCCCTCAAGGCCGTACAAAACTTGAACACATTCCAAGCCATCGCAGCCCCAGATCTATGCATGACAAATAACCCTAAATACAAATTTTAAATCTAAAAAATGATTTTACCCAGCTTTGAAGCAGAAAAATTGTGAACAATTTAAGGTTTAGAATTTAGTCGGGGCCGTTGAATGAGTCAGGACATGGAGAATTGTAGAATCAGAAAACAAGAAAACACAATTAAATAATTTTATTTTAATTTTGTTATGAAAGTGTTTTTCTGTGTTTCTGATCCCTGAGATGTTTTTCTGTTTTTGTGTTTTGGGAAGTAATTTTGTGAATCTTGGGTTTATGAGATTTGGGATTCCAGGTGGGGTGTAGAATCCATGTCGTTGGAGAGAGCGCGTTGTCTGAATGAAAAAAAAAAGAGAAATTTTCTTTACTTTTTTTTCTTACAAAAATTAAAATTTAGGTAAATATTAAACAGAAGAAAGAGTAGACGGCGCGGGTGGGTGGGTTTAGCAATTAAATGGGGGAAGATTAATTGATTAAAGATAATTAAGTTATTTGAAGGATGGTTTGGTGTCAGTACTTCTCATAATTACTGAATCTGGAAGGTGTACGCGTGGGTGATTATGAAATGTATTTATTTATTGATTTAGTTTGTTTTAGGCTTCTTATAGCCGTCGACTTGTGCGAAAGAGGAAGAAATTATTAATGAAGATTAGACTTTTGGCTGCGGTTTATCTTTTTTCTTTTGTCATTTGTGCGATCAAAATCCTGTAACCCAAATTACTATAAAATTTATATTTGTTATGCAAAAAAATATGAAGAAAAATATGATTCACAAGTAGCGAAAGATTAACTCACGACAATTCAAGTTATTATATTTTTACGCCTACTTTAATATAAGATAAGATATAAATCCCAACTCTTATATCTTCATCAACTAGGCTAAGAATAAGTCGTTGTAACTTCTCCATCTCTATAAGTTAGACTGAAAATAAATCATAACTTTTACATATTTGCGAATTAGGCTAAGAAAAGACTTCAATCTCTATATCTCTACGAACTGAGTTAAAATAAGCTGTAATTTCTATATTTTCACGAACTATACTATAAGTAGTTGTAACTCTTATATTTTCGCAAGTTAGACTGAAAACAGACCTCAACTCCTATATCTGTATTAGCTGGGTAGAGAGTGAGCTTTAACTCCCACCTTTTCACAAGTTAGGTTGAGAAAAACCTTTAGTTGGTTTGAATCCACTATACTCTAATATAGAAAAAACAAGACCGACCAATGTTCATAAGGCGCATCTGCGCCACCGCGAGATTATTTTCATATATCTTATATTATCGTACGCTTATTTCTATAAGTTTTTCGCATTGGGTATGTCTTTATGGATTTACTGCTATTTCGAATACCTTTATATAAGGGAGCTGAGAGTAAAATACAAAGCAAGAAATAGTTTCCAATGCCTTCATCCTCGCCTCAACCATTATAAGTTAGGGGACCTTTATTATGAGGAGAAATATAACTGGACACGTGGCAGAAAATAGGTCCACAAAAGTTTGGGTTAGCACATTAGGGGATGATCTACCTCATAACCACTTCAAGGTAGGACGAGAAATGAGCCCTGCTCATATGTGGCTAGGTAAGACTCATCTTAAGTAGGGCTCTCCACTAAGTATTACTAGAGTATTTGTTATTTGAGCGGCTAGGTAAGACCCACCTTAAGCTGCGCTCCCGGCTAAGTATCGCGAAAGTATTCATCATTCGTTAATGAAACCCTACGTGACCATATATTGTGACATGGATAGGAATGTATATGCAGTTATATACCATGGCACATGTAAAAATGCTCATATAGCCATATACCGTGGCACATGTAGAGGACTGCGACCATATACTATAGTGCGTACAATAAATGTGGTGGCATACTACAACACATAAAAGAGGGTTAAAGAAATACCATTGATTCTCCATTACGCTTAAAAGTATACACACTTACTCCGTATAAACTCATTGTTAAGAGCTCTGTTTTTCTAAGTAAGGGAGGTAGGATATCCAGCTACCTAGTACCCAGGTGCGCAAAAGCCCACTTCCTGGTGCCCCTAGAATACTCTTTGAGTGGTATGACACACATCAAAATATCTCGCAAGGACTACTCAAAAAGCGACAAATAGCCTTTGGTCATAGTAATAGCCATACCGCCAATAAGATTAGCAGGTGGCAGGCATTGTGCAAACAATGCACAGAGCTTATATGGGACCATTCAAGGCCTAGGTAGAGGATCACGTGCCAGTTAGGCAAACAAGGTTACGCCACCTGTCTATTAAGCTATAATGCAATCTCTATAGCTAATAAAAGATTGACACGTGACTTTTGGGCATGGATAAGATTTGACCCACCTATTCTAGTCCACCACGTGTTAAATGGATAAGGGACTACTAGAGCCAATAGTGAAAGGACATATGTAAAGGTAAAAGTCAAAAACTAGGGCAACACCAGCTCTCCAATCAGGTTCAAGCTTTCTTTCTGATATAAAAACATACTTTTCCACATTTGACACAGAGACAATACACATGCAAGATTACCAGGGCAAGAAATGTCATCTTCCCCAAAAGGATCTTCTTTCTTTCTTTCATAGCCCATACGCCTACCATAGAAAACCTTTATTAATGAACAAAAATACACTATAGTATGTACTGTTCACCCATCTTGTAATCTCCTCCCATGACCTTTTGCCTTACCTTGACCATTTTAGTATGTTTTTCTTCACCACCTTAACATTTTCAATGTTTTTCCTTACTTTAAAGGGAGATATGTGCCCTAATCATTTGCTCTCCGATTAGACGCTGACTTAAGCATCGAAAAGTGGTCGCTGGAAAGGTGACTCTTGTTTGAGTTTTGTTCTATCTTGTAGGAAATTTGTGGACTAACTCAGCGGTATTATAGGGTTTGGGGGCAAATGAAGGTGGGCAAAGCGATTGTGTGAGAAACGGACAATATGTATTACACTATTCTTGAGGTTTCTTTGAGGTTTTATGAGTTGACGTTGATGTGTCTTGTATTGTGGGTTTGTAAAAGATAGACCAACTCGAATTCGTTTTGCAAAGAGTCTGTGGTCCAGTTCGGCGAAATTACAAAGTCGAGAGTGTGCGGAAGTTAAAGGAGCTGAGCAGAATGGTTGATTGAACAATAGGAAGTAAACAAGTCATTATTTTCAAGTTATATTGAAGTTCGACGGGTGTTTGGTTATATATCTATTATTGTGAATTGCCTGGAGTGTGTGAAACGAAAAAATTATGCTGATGATGTAGAGTATTTGCGATATAATTATTCTTAATAGCTCTATGTGGTTTCACTTTTTGATTTGATTTCGGATTGCATATAGTAAAAAATACTTGACCCGAGCCTTTTGACCCTCCCAAATGCACCTATTCTCATTTTTTCCGTTAGTGCGGGGGTTACGAAATTAGTGCATCAACAGTATTAAAATTAAGTAATAACATCGTATTTAGAATTCAAGCCTCATGATTTTGATATTTTAGCCAGGTAAACAAATGTCAAATATTAATATCATATTAGTGGTTCTAATTAAAAATTATATGTATATCAATTGAATATTTTAATGGAGAAATATTTGATAGAAATTATTGAGCTAAATATTTAATTATTAAATTACATTTTCAACATTGTTTGTTAATCATACTAACGAGCGAAAATTATATTACAAAGCCGGACTCCGAAACGTTGAAAATTCCAACAAAATCAACCCAGTTGAAATTGGTAACTTGGAATAAAATTATACCAATGTTAAATTTTGTACATTTCTTTATTTGAAACGTCATTATGATTATTAATTAATTTTTAAACAATTATATACTTAAAAAAATGAGGACATAATCTTATTAATTTAACATTTTAATTCCTGATACGATCGATCCGTGTTACCATAATTTGAAAAAAGGTAGAAGATAAAAGATTAAATTGTTGGAATAAGAAAATCATGCAGAAATATCGTGGTATAATTTCTTAAGAGTTAAGATA
Source organism: Melia azedarach (assembly GCA_028052125.1). NCBI lineage: Eukaryota > Viridiplantae > Streptophyta > Magnoliopsida > Sapindales > Meliaceae > Melia > Melia azedarach. The sequence continues at coordinate 1,545,156 of CM051394.1, read as the reverse complement.
AAAACAGCTAGTGGATGTGTGAGTGTTGTCATCATGAATTAAAGTAACTTTGATCATCTTTTAATCTCTACCCGAAGCACCAATTTAAGTTTTATTATGCTTTAATTGACCAAACCACCCACGTGCTAATCTAACTTTTCTGGATTCTCCTAAATAAGGCAATAAGTTCATCCTCTTAAAGATGTTTTGAGTCACTGACTTGATGGAATAAAAGATAAAATATTTGTAGCCCAGATGCATGTCACACATAAAGCATCAGGGCGGCTAACAATTGGGGTCGGTTTTTGCTGTGGTAATTACCATTTCAAAAATATTTATTAACATATATGATAATTCATCTAAATAAAATTAACATTTAAATATTTTTTTAATTAATAGTAAGTAAAATACTTTATAAAATTAGCACGACTAGCACGTTAATTTTAATAAAAGTACCGTAATTTTTAAAGATGTTTATAAAAGACTTTATCATTCCTGACGTACCTTTATTTATTTTTAAATTTTCAATCTTTATCCTATTTTCTTTTAATTAATTATTTTAGTTATTTTTTATATTATAAAATTATAATTATTTTATAATAAATTTATTTACTTGATCTTTTTAATAGTAATTATGACAATCAATAATAAATAGTTTTAACGATGTTTATAAAATAAAAATATTATTATTAAATAATTATTTTATTTTTACTATATTTATTATTATTATTATTAAAAGATTACATATAAAAATATGAGTAATATGTGAATATTTATTATAGTTTTTATTAAATTTTATGTTAATAAAGCAGTAATTGATTTTCTAAAAACTAGCTAAATAAAAAATATGCAAAGAGTATGAGTGTTAGTATTTTCTCTTTAGCACTCCCAACCATATTCTCTTATATGGTTATACTGTTTAAATAATTGTTTTATGTAATCTAAGGATCAATTGAGTGTTAGTTCAAAATAATTTAAAAGACTAATTTATTAAAAGTGATTTGATTATTTTAATAAGTTCAATGTAACACACCATACATACATACATATATATATATATATATATATTGCTTAACTTTTTTCACCTCTTTATTTTAATTCTCTAACTTTTCATTATAATTTTGAATATTTTATTTTATTTTTGTATGAGTTAAAAATTATAATAAAAAATTTAAAAATTATAAAAAAAAGGGATTTTAAAGAATATAAAAAGGGAAAAAAATGAGAGAATTACGGTACGCGCCTAACTACTATATCCTAGCCGTACCCAGTAAATTAAGGCAAAATTAGAAAACGAATCACACGCATAATCATGTTTATTGATTGGCATTGACTTGACTTTGAAGTAAAATTAATCAGCTCAGCTCCTCGCTAGCTAACTTGGCTTTTGGCTGTGTGTATGTACAATGTGAATAGGAATTAATGACCAACCTTATCTCAAATTAAAAATAATCGTCTATATATATATATAGTCAACAATTGAAGGAAACCACCCCATTTCCTTCAGCTTTGTCTTCAAACTAAACATCATCGAAGACAACTCTGCTAGATATATGGCTTGTCTTGATTTAGACGGAACTCAAACATATCTAATAACTACAATCCTAGCAGCTGTCTTTGAAATCAGAAAACTGTCCGTCCAGCTTCTCATACCAAACTTTAAGATTTCTGAAAAAAAAAGTTATTCAGATTTGATATAGCTAGACTAGCTATATGTATATACATTTCACTATTAATAATTTTGAAAGTGAAAAATTAATAACAGCTTAACTACGTAACATTAATTAATCAAAGAAGGGTACGTAACGTAAGTCCATATTAATTATCATACATTAATAGATTATATCACTTTCTCACTGTGCACATCGTGACTTTATTATTATTATTATTTGACGTAAGAAATAAATATGTAACATGCACTTGGTATATATTTATGTAATTGTAATCAATGACGTACTTAACTTAATTATATAGGAGGGTGATTACCACACCCCTTATACAACGCAATAGTAATTAATCACCCCGTCTCTCTCTCTCTCTCTATATATATCTATATATATATATGTGTGTGTGTGTATAATTAGGAAGCATTAATATATAGAAAACCCATAACTTGCGGCTATATATAATTAACAAATTATTATTCCAAAAGGGATGTACATGAAACTGCAGCAGGTAGATCGAGGAGGATACGTTACAGCTTCATATATTTTATATCAAGGAAAGATACAAAACTTTAGTAAATTAAATTAATAAAAAAAAAAGGTTGCTTTATTCACAAATTTAAAAATATGCACGACCCGTAGCTGATGCAAAGTGTTGCGTATTGAAGAAAGACAAATGTATAACAACTTCTTAATAAGCAAACAGAGTGAGGGAGAGGGAGAGAGAGAAAGAGAGATCATGGATGAAGAAGTAGAAGAAGCTAAAGGTACAGTTTGTGTAACTGGCGGAACCGGATACGTGGCGTCCTGGCTGATAATGAAGCTTCTCCAGCATGGTTACTCAGTTCACGCCACTGTTAGATTTTCAGACAGTTCAGGCATGTATTAATCAATTAATCTCCGAATTCACTTTAATTTTTTGCAAAGAATATAGAGAGTAGTACTCGATGAACTGAATTGTTCTTCAAAGTCAAATATACGAATGATCTGTGACCGCCATATCAATCATAATCATATGATCAGCATACATCTTTTTCTTTCATAGGATTGATTTGTGAATCCTCTCTATAATCTGAACACCACATGTACATGTCTTTCAGAAAAATGCAATCTCGACGACATGTCCGGCCAGGTCAACCCCGGCCATGCAAATCCCATTCTGTATAAACAGAACTGTGGTCCCCACTTAGGCCGTCGTTAGTTGACTTATTTCCCAATATTTTTACTGCGATTATAGTATTTGAATATTTTCAGGACGCAAGAAAGATCACAGCTATATCGCTAACTTACCGGGAGCATCAAAGAAGCTGAAAATATACAACGCAGATCTCAACCAGCCGGAGAGTTTCAACTCAGCCATTGAAGGTTGTATGGGAGTATTTCATTTAGCTCACCCCATGGAACATACCTCAGAGCCCGAGGAAGTAGTCACAAAACGCAGCGTTGAAGGACTGTTAGGCATTTTGAAGGCGAGCATGAATTCAAAGACTGTGAAACGAGTCGTTTACACTTCTAGTTTAGCCACAATAGCTTATAATAATAATAATCATAGCAAGAGCCAAAGCGAGCTGGACGAAACTATGTGGAGCGATCTTGAAACGTGTAGAAGTATGAAGAATTTAAGCAAGCAGTACCTGGTTTCGAAGATTGTTACAGAAAAAATAGCATTGGAGTACGCAGAAAAACATGGGATTGAGCTTGTGTCCTTGGTTCTTCCCTTGGTTGTCGGACCTTTCATTTGCTCTACTCTGCCGTCGTCTGTGTACATTGTTCTCACTATGATATTGGGTATGCTCTTATTTCTTAAACGACAACGTAACCTTTATGTATTTTCAGAAAAATTTATAATACTAGTATCATTTTGTGCAGGGAAACGGGATCAATATAAATATCTTTTATATTCATACAATATGGTGCACATTGATGACGTGGCATCTGCAGGAATTTTCCTTCTTGAAAATCCTAATTCAAAAGGGAGGTACATTTGTTCCTCGGTGGAATTGACGATTGATGAAATGTTTGAGTATTTGTCTAAAAATTACCCAGAATTTGAACTACCAACAGCAGAGTGAGTAATTTGTTTTATTATTATTATTATTATTTTGGTTTCTCATATTTATTTATTTAATGCCAAACTAGATATTGAAAATTTCTGATCTCCTTGTATTGGCAGACGTTTGAAGGAAATTAAGGCTCATGAAAGACCTAAAATCTCTTCAAAGAAGCTCTTAGATTGTGGGTTCAAGTTCAAGTACGGCATGGACGAAATGTTTCTTGGAGCTATCCACTCCTGTAAAGAGACAGGCTTATTGTAGTTTTTATTTAATCTGTCAGAGAAAGATATTATATAAATGATGAAAGTGAAATCAAACTTTTCTCCTATGCTGAACCTTAATGAAAGGTCTTTTGTTGTACTACTTCAACAGGTTTTAGTAATTGAATCAAACAGTATCTACAAGACAACTTATTACGAGTCAACATATATAAGATCGATGTACAGTTGTTTATTCTTTGCTGGACGTATATGAGATAATTTTAGTGTTATTCTTACGTAATTCCACCAAATGGGACTTCTGCTTGACAACTAACAACAAAAAAAGTTGTTGATTGCTGCTTGAAAACTAAGGCTAGCTATTGATGATTGCTTGAAAATTAAGGCAGTAAATGCATGAAAATTTAGGAGTGAGAAAAATTTCCAGGCATATGTATATATATTTACATACATCAAGCATTCAACAAACGTAATTGTTTAATTATCTCAATATATTTATTCTATACAGTGAAATAATGAGGCTACTTTAGGCAGAAGTAAACTTGTCGTATAGCTAGCTAATGCGCTTGTCAATCGTAGTAACAGGTGACCCTACATGCAGAGGAATAGTAATGTGAAGAAAAGGAGTGATCACCATTAAAAGAGATCATAACAAAGCAGTTTAATCATCACATATATGTGATTTGTGTTCTCTTAGGTTGGTTTGGGAGAAAGAGAGATGGCAGAAACAAGAGGAACAGTTTGCGTTACAGGAGGAACAGGTTTCATAGCTTCCTGGTTGATCAAGACGCTGCTTGATCGTGGTTACACCGTTCGAACCACCGTTAGATCCGGCCCAGGTATGGTTTTTTAACGCAGATCTTCGAAGAGATTTCATTTTTTAATTAGTTAATATCCGGATATTTTAAAATTATATTAAAAAAAATTTTGACGGATCATTAAGTTGATGTTAAAATTAATTTTACCGAGAAAGTGTTTTTCACCTCAAAACTGGGCACTATTTATTCAGTTTTCATGGCTGGTTCAGGTTCGAGTTTATTTCCTTTATGAAAATTATATGAAATCTCTGAAGTTCTATTACGTAAAATTCAAATGTGGTGGTTATTTTTACTAGAAATTATCAAGTACGGGTGTCCAAATTTCCTAAAATCTGAATCTATTCGGTTATTTCTATTGAAAATTACCAGATTGCATTTTTTATAATTCACTGAATCAACAGTTGAGTTATAAATCGTTGTTTTACACTAAATCAGCACTTCAAAATTTTAGAGCATTATTTTACACCAAATGAGTCATAGAGCATTGTTTCGAGTTATATATAAGCATATTTTGCACAACATCAGCGATGATTTTGAGTTATAAAGCCTTGTTTTGCATTAAATTATAGCAGTTTTACAACAAAATAAGACTGATTTACTCTAAATAAAAATTTAAAAAGTGCGGACATAGTCAAGACATAAAGACTATTGGTAGACTGCATGCTTAGAGTAACAAAAAGCAAATTCTCGAGCTGCTAAAGCTTTTTGCCAAATGACCAGAGGGAAGGAGAGACCTTAGCTTCCTCACAAAACTTCCAGGAGCATACAGAAGGCTTCAAATCTTTAGAGCCGATCTTGACGACCCAGAAAGTTTTGATGACGCCATTTTTGGCTGCATTGGCGTTTTCCATGTTGCCACACCTGTTGATTTTGAAAACCGAGAACCTGAGCAACTTGTAATCAAAAGATCAATCACCGGCACATTAGGAATCCTGAAATCATGCCTGAAATCTAAAACAGTGAGGCGAGTTGTTTACACTTCGAGTGCATCTGCTGTTGTGTTCAACAGTGATGGTTCTGAAATGATGGATGAGAATTTTTGGAGTGATGAAGATTTGATCAGAAAATATGATATCGATGGAAGGTGTTACTTCCTTTCTAAGACATTAACAGAAAAGGCTGCTATCCAATTTGCAGAAAGAAATGGATTACATTTGGTGACATTGATTCCTTCTTTTGTTGTTGGCCCCTTTATTTGTCCCAAAATTCCTGGCTCAGTTCGCAACATGCTGTCTCTGGTCTTGGGTACGTGCTCTTAGTCTTAGGCTTCGTCTGGAACTGCTGTGCCCACTTACTTTTTTGTTGTAATTAATATTTGATTAAAATTTGCTTAGGTAATGAAGAAGAATACCATTACCTTCTCAGAGCGTCAATGGTGCACGTTGATGATGTGGCCAGGGCTCATATCTTCTTGCTTGAAAATCAGGATGTAGAAGGCAGATATATTTGTTCTGCAGCCACATTAACAATTTCTGAAATAGCTGAATTTCTCGCAGCAAAATATCCCAGATATCGAATACCAAATGTGCAGTAAGTTGAATTTATTTCCAGTTTTGTCAATCTTATGTATGAGCATTAATTAATTGACAAATTAAGCTACTTGTTCCGCTTTCGTTTGCAGTTCTTTAGCAGTTAAAGGTTTAATACTACCTGCATTGTCATCCATGAAACTCTTGAGCCATGGTTTCACATTCAATTACGGGATTGATGAAATGTTCGATGGTGCAATCGAGAGCTGCAGAGAAAGAGGCTATCTCTAGAGCTAAAGTCTACAAAAAAGAACTCGTATGCTGAGCAGGGGACAGCTGGGTTGGCTTGTACGATAAATAAAGAAGTTGGATTCAAGAAGATGTACATGTTCAAACATTTTGTGTACATATATATTTAATGTACTTTGTGTTGTTTTTGAGCCACGATATTTGCATCTTCCTTAATGTATGATTATCAAATTGACAACTTTCCATAATGTGGATTCAAACTAGGGGGTGAGTTTCTATTTTTGTGTACGAGGAAGCAGCAGAATCTGAATCGATCGGTGCCTTCCGCCATCCAATTTTGAATAATCTCGAAAGGAAAGAGATAAGTTCAGAGCTAATGAATTATTGTCATTGTCTCCATTTTACCAGTATGTCATAGCCCACTTATTGACCGGTCACCCGCCATAAAAAGCAATAAATAGCAATGTAAACGTCAAATGTGATTCGGACTCCTGTTAGAAGGAAGAAAGATAGGAGAAGATGAAGGAAAAGTCTGTGTAACAGGTGGTACAGGTTTCATAGCATCATGGCTCATCATGAGGCTCCTTGAACATGGTTATTCCGTTCGAACCACGGTTAGATTCAACCAAGGTACGCTCCCAACAAAGCTCTGTTCTACGACAATTTCTATGAGCAGTTCAATTTTTAATGTTTGCATTTCAATAAATGATCAGAACACAAGAGAGACGTTAGCTTCCTCACAAATCTACCAGTAGCTTCTGAGAGACTTGAAATATCTTATGCCGATCTCAACGATCCAGAAAGTTTTGACCCAGCAATTGCTGGGTGCACTGGTGTTTTTCATGTTGCCACGTCTACTTATAAAAAATTAAGCTATGTAATTGTCTCTCTTTCTTGATTTTGCAGCTCTTTAGCAGAGATTGACGGTCCAATAATACCCGTAGTGTCTTCAAAGAAACTCTGAAACTCTTAGACACAGATTTCAGGTACAAGTATGGACTCGATGAAATGTTCGATGGAGCAATACAGTGCTGCAAACAGAGAGGCTATCTCTAGTTCTATTTCTACAGAAAAAGGAAACAGTAATACTTATTGGAAACGATACACGGATTCCACGTAAAATGTACTGTACTCTGTTGCATTTTGGTATTTGCTTATATCTGTAATGTATGATTTGTGTCTCTAATTTGCAAACCTGTTTGTACCATACATTTAAATTAATGGTGAAATAAATATTGTTTAATAATAATAGTATTTAATTAGTTTGCAGTTTCTGTTAGAAGAATATCCAGCAGAAAAAAATATATATATATTGTGAGAAAGGCATTTTTATTATTCCTACGTGATATGGGAAATTATTGGCTTTGTATTTCTACGAGGGCTATAAGATGGTCTCTTAGCTGTTGCAGGGCCATTCAAGTACTCTGTTGAGTGTAAAATAAAATTTTTCATATTTTTTCTTCTCTTCTTTTCCCCTTCTGTTTCTCTTCCTCCAGTATCCATGAGAGTAATTTTATTTTTTATAACTAAATGATATTTACATTTTTTTATCGAATTAATGTACTAAAATATTATGAAAGTAAAAATTTGTAATTTATAACATGCTTTTAATTATGAACTAAAAGCTATTAGAAAGCATGCATTATAACATTAGACTTGTCTGATTCATTATATAAGTGTCTAATCAAAGAAAACATTGGACCAAAAAAGAAGAAGGTATTATTAAAATATTAAAAAATTGAGAGTCTTTAAGTAGGGTGGACCGTATCACATATTTTATATATCTATTATGTAAAATTTTTACTACATAGGTCCATTTAGTTTAAAATTAAGTTAAAAAAAAATGTTAGGTGGGAACAATCCAATGAAATTATATGATGTATGCACGTTTTGTATAGTATCCATGGACGCAAGCGAAGCACTTTCATATATATCATCATAAATTCCTTTTAATTTTGAGATCTTGTAGTTGTGGTAGTTAAATTCAATTGAAGGGCTCCATTAACAATAATTTTAATCGCCGAATTTTCTTTTTTCAATAAAATATATATGCCCTGAACGTGAAGATATTATTGAACCAGATATCACATATATATATATATATATATATATATATATATATATATATGTATATAACATATGCCAATTCCGGACTGTCCGCTAGGGAAGGACAAGAATGTCCAAGAAAAGGAGTGGGCAAGGGTATATATGTAATTCCAGTCCTTCAAAAATTCAAGATCCAAACGAGAGCGAAGTCCGCGTAATATATAAGTGGTTCCCACGCATTCTAACGGACATTCTCGGACCGCGCCTAATTTCTCTCCTTTCACAGACAACAATTCTCCCTTTTCAATTCTCCCTCTATCAATTTTGTGCATTGTGTTTAATAATCTATCCATAGCCAATTGCATCTCATAATGTCATTTTCCGATTCTGAATCGTCTTCCCATGGCGGAGAGTACAAATTCTTCCGTCAATTCAGTCGTGATCGTAAGCATTTTTCTTATTCTCTGCTTCTTTCACTTTTAAATTATTTAGTTCCAAACCCATAACCAATTAACAGTAGATTCGAATCTTTTGCTTAGAAATTAAAAGGAAGAAGCGATTAATTTAAATCGATGAAAAAAATTAATGGATCAAATTGGAAATTTTGAATCATCAATAGTAATTCTGAACTTCGAATTTTAGCATAAACTGATATTTTCCTCAAAGAAGGACGCAGTAGGAGATGTAATATGGTGCACTTAATCGACGAAACTTTTGATGTATAGATTTGCTGTTTTCTTGACTGCTCTTGTAATACCATTTTCTACGGTTGGCATAATTCAGGGTTATTGCACGAAATGCTGGGATCAACAAAAACAGATTCGAAATCCTGGAAGGTGTGGTTGATGTTATACTTGTTATCTAAATTATATTCTTGATTTATTATTATGATTCACCGTGTTGCTGACATTGACATTTGACTTGTTTGCTTTAGTGGCAGAAGTCATCGATTTTGTATTTTTGATACATAAATTTTGTTTTACGACTTGGAATTGGTCTGATTAATTCTGTTTTCTTTACAACCATTACAAACATATCTTTGTGGCAGAATGTTGTTAGATCATATTATGTATTTTTATCAATTGCATGATGGGATAAGTCAATACAACATTCTAGCCCATTTCATTGCTGTAAAGCTGCAAGTACTGATCCTTTTGCAAATCTACAATGACGGGAGAGACAATATTGCTTCTTCTCATTCTTAACATGTATCGTTTATACTTTCGTGGCCATTAGCCAGTTTCATTGTTTGCTGACAGGTACTCATAATGGATAAAGTTACTGTGAAAGTCATGTCTCACTCATGTAAAATGGCAGATATCACAGACCAAGGAGTTTCCTGTAAGTAGCAGATTGCTATGAATTTTATAAGATTTAAGTGCAAGTCAATATCTTTTTTTGGCTCACAAGTCATGCTGACTTAATGCCAAAGGATAATCTAAACTTTGATTCCCTAAGCCTTAGTGTTTTAAATTGTTGTCCATTTTCTTCTAATTTATGTCTTGATTACAGATGTCCACTTTCTTCTAATTTATGTCTTGATTGCAGATGTTGATTTAATGTTCGCATCTGCATCTCCCAAGCAAACATCAGTCTATTAAGATTGCATTTAACTAGTTGCAACTTATGGTCTTGGTATATTGCTTTTAGAACTTACCTGTTATATTTCTTTACTTCAGTGGTGGAAGACCTCTTCAGGAGAAGACAGCCATTGCCCTCAATGGATGCTGTATATTTTATCCAGCCATCAAAAGAAAAGTACTTCCTTTTTTCCTGTATTTAGTTTGTTCGTTGTTTAGTTTATTGATACTTTTGTCTCACAGATAAGACATTATGAGAGTCTTCAGTATCCAAAGTCATTATTAATGTTTTCCTCTTAGTTATTTATTGTTTTTATTGTAGTGCGCATTTATCATAAAGTGGTGAGTTGCAGCAACCGGATTGTAGTCGTGTCAGCTACAGGCTTGCCATTTTTTTGTTTAGTATTACATATACAATCTATTAATATTACACTAGATGTCTACCAGGAGTCTTGATAGAAGCCTATTCTAATATTGCTCGGATATCTTCACCCATATGGAAGGTGATATCTAACCCTCATTACTAGAGGGAGGACTGCCCACAATGTTTCGGTGGGAAAGAATCCTGCTGGGTGAGGCCAGCAGGAGTTGAAGAGCTGCTGGCCACTCGGGCTGTACCCGAGTGGTTCAGGCTTGCCATTCTTAAAATTCACAAAGTTCTAAATTCATTTTATTAAATTTTCATTTGGGCCAATTGCAGCTCCAACTTGATCACAATCTGTTATTCTTTTGGCACTATCTTTCTTGTGTAGAATTATTTAATTTTTTGCCTTGGTCTATGCTTGAGTGAAGTGAGTAAGAGGCACAATAGTTTCATACTGTAAGGTTATCAGTGAAAATTAAGAAAAAGGATTTCTTTCTTCAGCTGTTATTTTTATGTCTTTCATAATTCTTCAAGACATATTCTTTTTTTCTATTCATTTTTCTATTCATTTCCAGTATTTTATGTTTTCCTTCTGTTTCTTTACATCTACCCTGTTACTTCAATTCATTCTGTGCACCATCTTGCCTTGCAAGTTCTTCCGGGGATTTTTCCCACTTCTTAAAACACCTGGAACCATTTTAATCTTATCTGTTGCTAGCATGCAGTGTGGTCATGTTCTTGTCTGACATGTCAGGAAGGGAGCCGCTATACAAGAAGTATGTGACGAATTCTAATTGTCATTATACAAATCTTATACGGCTTTATTCCATTATTTCTCATTTTGTAAATGTGTTTCTTTTTCTTCTTCCCCAGGGCATATGTATTTTTCAGTACACCAATTCCAAAGGAGCTGGTTAATCATATCAAGAGTGATTCAAGTGTGTTACCTCGCATAGGAGCGTTGAGAGAGGTTAAGATTTTCATTGGGCTTTGATATCAATACTTCAATCATATAGGAGATTGGTTTTCTCCTTTTCCTTTTCTATATTTTGGTATTCCATTTTTTATTTCATTTTCCTGGCTTGCTAATATGCAGATGAATTTGGAGTATTTTCCTATAGACAATCAGGTATCTATAACTGTCGATGCTGTTTCCAGTGTTGTGACTTCTATTAATCTTTAGGGTCATTCATTATCTATCTACTCATAGTATCTCCATGTGCTGCAAATAACATTATCTTCAAATTTCTGATAATTACTTTGACGAATCTACCCTTACATAAGAGAAAGAGAATTATTATAACTTTCGTTATGCAATAAATTGATGATATGACCCTAAGCATACTTTTTTGCTCTGTTATTCGATTACTAATATTATTTTGTCCACTGGCATCCCTCAAATGCAGGCTTTTGTTACTGATCATGAAAGAGCACTGGAGGAACTCTTTAGCGAAAATGTTGAGAATTCTCGCAAATTCGATACTTGTTTAAACACAATGGCAAAACGAGTTGCTACAGTTTTTGCTTCAATGAAGGTATGCATGCTGTAATGGGTTCACTAGATTAGCATACTTGGAACATAGAAATTGTATATTATATTTTTCACTTGTAACAGCAACCTGGCAACATCCTTCACCATTTAAATGCTCCATTTGTGTCCTAAACTCAAGGAGGGTTATTTGTGATGCTATTTTCTTCTGGTTGGTTTTACTAGAGATATTAACTCCACTGAGCATGTTGTTATTCTTCAAGTGCACTGTTTGTATAGCTTAGGGTTAAAAGTCAATGAGTAGACAAAGAATTTGACTGGAATGAAACTCGGACCAGGAAACTGTGTTAATCTGAATTTTATCCCACCAAAAATTTGCATCTGACATTTGGCATAGTAACTACATATGTTATTTAAAAGAAAACCTAAAATTACTTTGGATATTAAATTTACATGTATTATGACGTGCTTGGACCAAAACTAACCATAAATAAACTAGATTTGATTTGTAGTACAAAACATGAAAAATGTTAACAATAAGCCATCTGAACCTAACCCAGTTACAGACCTCAATGCTAATTGCAATTCGTGTAAAATTTGCAAAATCCTAATTACGCACTCTGCCCAAATCAGCTACTAAGTTTTTTATTTTTTGAACCAGGAATAATTTTCTTTTACCATATAAGAGTTGTTCATCAGAGTTTGATTTGAGACTTGGTATTAAATTTATGTCTGTCGGCAATCTAGGACTACCCTCTTTATTTGGATTTTGGTCCAGCCACTTCAAGTATGACGCGATAAAGCAACAATTGTTGATTTTCCTTGTGGCAGCTTTCACATGGTGCTCAAAGTTTGGGTCATATCATATCATTCTTTAAGTTCCTTGGATTTAAATCATTGTTCTACACTGTTTCAGGAGTTTCCATATGTGCGATACCGAGCTGCCAAGGCCTCTGATGCATCTGATACAACATTTCGCGATTTAATACCTTCAAAGCTTGCTGCTGCTATTTGGAACTGTCTTGAAAAATACAAATCTATCCCCAACTTTCCACAGACAGAAACATGCGAGCTACTCATTTTAGATAGAACTGTTGACCAGGTTAGCATTATTTTAAGTTTTTAACTATCATAATTTGACCTTTTTATTATATGCCAGCAATTTTTGTTTCTGAATGTGATGGGTCGAATGTTTAGATTGCTCCCGTCATACATGAATGGACTTACGATGCTATGTGCCATGATTTACTGGATATGGATGGAAATAAATATGTGCTTGAGGTACAACAGTTTGTTGGTTTGTTTTCTTAACAATTTTTTTTTTTCTTTCCCTTCCACTTGCTGTGTTGAATGGAAGAATGACCTGTATTTTTTATTAGGTCCCTAGTAAAACAGGCGGTCAGCCTGAGAAGAAGGAGGTCCTTCTAGAAGATCACGATCCAGTCTGGCTTGAGCTTCGCCACGCACATATAGCTGATGTATGTCTCATGCCTTAAACCTTCTTTCCTTCGGATAAATTTTAAGTATGAATGCTCTGTCACTAACTGGCATATCAGGCTAGTGAACGCTTGCATGACAAGATGACAAACTTCGCATCAAAGAACAAAGCTGCGCAAATTCAACAAAACAGGTTAGTTCTGAAGTCCATTTTTGAATCTCTCGAAACAATTTTCCACCAGATGCTGAACTTTGTCATGTTATAAGGTTTTAGACTGTGAAAAGAACATTTATTTTCGGATCACATAATCGCTGTTGTTACACGTAAATTTTGCATGCTTAAGTCCAATCTTTTGTAGAGATGGCGGCGAAATAACTACACGAGACTTGCAGAAAATTGTTCAAGCTTTGCCACAATACAGCGAACAAGTTGACAAGCTCTCCCTCCATGTAGAGGTTTGTTCTTCTTCGATAAGTGCCATTTTCTTGTGCAATGGATAACTTTATGATTACTTCTACTAGAAATGTGAAGCATTTAGCCATCTACAATGAAAACTGATGAAGTGAATTTACTTTTCTGATTGTTTGCATAGTTATGATTATAAGTTGCTACTGCTGTAAAGGAGAATCAATATATACAGTAAAAATGAATCTATCTTAACTGTTTAGACATTTCTTTCTGGATTTCAAGGAACTTTATGTGTTATAGTTTTGATATTAACAACTTTTGCACCACAGAAAACAGTTAAAAATTTCTGTTTATAAGGTTTACATTAACAAAAGCAGAAATACAACGAGGCTTTTTGTTGCCCTGGGGTCTGGGAGCACAGAACCGGAATATGGGATTTTAAATATAATCAGTTGCAGTAAATGATTCTTTGAGAGTATTAGAAACATTATGTCGAATGGTTAAAATGAGTACAGTTGATTTTATTTTTCAATTGATTATGAAACGACAGATAGCTGGAAAAATTAACCGCGTAATTAGAGAGATTGGGCTTCGAGAACTTGGGCAATTGGAGCAGGATCTTGTATTTGGAGATGCAGGGGCAAAAGATGTTATCAATTTTTTGAGGACGAAGCAGGTGATGTAGCATGGAGTTGCCCAAGTTCATTTTTTTCTTCTGCTACTGGGTAATGTTTTGGTTTTTCATCATTTCTTTGTCCTTACAGGATATAAACCCCCGAAATAAGTTGCGGTTGTTGATGATTTATGCATGTGTATATCCCGAGAAGTTCGACGGTGACAAAGCATCAAAGCTTATGCAGGTAGCTACAGAATTCCTTTCCCCGTACACTCATGATTTTTTGAAACTACAAGCTATGTAGTGTACAGTCATAACATGATGGACAAGCTAAAACTCAAGTTGGATATTTCATTATCAAGAATGCAAAAGTAGAATAAAAAGATCAAAAGTGCCATGCATAATTGAAAAAACAAATTATATTGAAATTAATAACATTAATTTTGTTTTTTTTTTCTTTTATTAATCAGCTGGCTAGATTATCATCCGAGGATATGAAGGTTGTGAATAACATGCGGATGCTTGCTGGATCGTCAGATTCCAAAAAGTCATCTACTGATGGTTTCTCTCTCAAGTTCGATGGTCAGAAGGTAAAGAAGATACAAATTTCTAAATCTATTCTCTAGCCTAGCGTGAGATCCTCCCTTCACAAAAACTGTAATCAAAGTAATTGATAATTTTTCCTTTTGCTTATTAGACAAAGCAAGCTGCAAGGAAAGAACGGCCTGGAGAGGAAGAAACGTGGCAACTGTTTAAATTTTATCCCATTATAGAGGTATGATATAAACCATGCAAGCTACTTCATCTATGCCTTAATTTTAGATGCCTTGCTGTGCTTAATAAATGCTTCCAACTAAATTGTTAGTGTTTGCTTTTATCATTGTGGTGTATCTTTGATTGATGGTATTATATGAAATGATTTCTGTCTCAGGAGCTTATTGAAAATCTTTACAAAGGTGAATTATCCAAGAATGAGTATTCATGTATGAATAACCCAAGTCCAGCGGCCCAGGAGGCCAACCAGACTTCATCAGTTCGGAAAAAGGCAGCTGCTGCAGCTGCTGCTGCTCCTGAAAAGAAAACTCCTGCTCATTCAATGAGATCAAGACGAACTCCATCCTGGGCGAAACCTCATAATTCTGATGACGGAAGTTCAAGGTATTCTTAGAGCTTTTATCTGAGCTATTGCATTTGAACTTACAACATATCTTTTGCTCTTCATTATACTGAACTTAGTTGTCTTTGCCTCGAAGTGATATTCTTACTGCTCTTCTGCTGCCTTTTGCAGTGATTCAATTTTGAAGCATGCATCTGCTGATCTCCGGAAAATGGGACAGCGTATATTTGTATTTATCATTGGCGGGGCAACTCGTTCTGAGGTAAAATCTCCCCTGGTTTTTATGTTGATTCCCTGTTGCATTTTTAATTTGCCTGAGACTAAATTTTTTGTTGATGTTGCTGGTCAGCTGAGATCTTGTTACAAGCTTACTGCAAAGCTGAGGAGGGAAGTTGTTCTAGGTTCTACTAGTTTTGATGATCCCCAAGAATACGTTTCGGTAACAAACGCCTATTCATCAAATTTCGTTTTCTTTCATTTCAGAGATTGTCGCTGATTTCTTTTCCTGATCTTGCAGAAGCTGAAGCAGGTCTCGGGGGGAGAAATCTAAGTTGTTATTTCAGGCATATAAGTTTTCGCTCAATGACAGCGAATTGGAAATTTCATTTGAATTAATTTTTATGTTCTTACGTAGATGAAAATGGACCAAGCTTCTGTTGGTGTTGAAAAATCACGGCCCTGTGGTAACTCTAATTCCCAACCGCCCGATGTATTTCAGAAGCGAAAATACTAATTTGCTGCCAGATTTTGTTAGGGGGGATATTTAGGATGTCCAACGCAGTCAATTAGTTTATTGTGTACAATAACTATATATCGGAAATGATTTCATTGTTTTCTTGTAACATTTTTTAATATCACTTTTTCCACGTGTTTTTGTTTATAATTTTCATATTCGCTTCACTTCTCAGGTGTAAATTTGCTCCCACACGCAATGTTTACCTTTGAATACTTTCTCAAAGAATAATGAAATGAAATGATCCCCCACATTATTGCAATCTAAATCTAAAATGAAAAATTACATGTATCATGTTATTAAATTAAATATTCATTATTTTGTTTTATATACATATATAAATGGATAATATATTTCTTTATATTTTTGTCTAAAATAAAGCATCATATTTTCTTTTTGTCTTGAAATTTTAGTAAACAACCTAATACTACTATCTTTTTGTCTTGAGAATGTAGTTTGGTTTTAACAGTACTGCTTATATCTTTTAATAATTTTAATATAAAAAATTATGAAAATCTAAACAAAATTTCATATTATTGATCCAATGAGTAAAGTTTTTATATTTATGCAATATTTTAAAAAATTTAAAAATCTAACAACTTAAATCAAATGTAACTTTTTTTAAAGAAAACTAAAATAATTTATCCTACTTTATACTTAAATCCGTCAAATTTGATTTGTTAAATATTATCATTTTGATGCTTAAATTTTAATAAAAATAACAAATTATGATATAATTTTTTTATAATTAACAATTTAATTTCACTATTTATAACAAATTAAAAATTAAAATGTTAAATTTTTAAAAAATTTAGAAACAACATTATAATTATTTAACTTAAAAATTTTAATAATAAATTTGAATACGATTATATGCTAAAATACTCATAATTCTTTTTTAATAATAATTTAATATATAATGATCATAGGAATTTTTAAATAGAATATATATAATTTTTTATTTAGTACATATTTAAAATTATATTACTTTTACTCTATTTTTGTAAAAAAATAATTAAGAAACATATAAATACATAATATATTTATCACAAATAAAGATAATCAATTTTTTTATATTTTTTAATCAAAATTAAAATCGAACTAATAAATAAGAATATAAAAATATTACTAAATAATGAATCAATAGGAATATTTTAGCATATTAGTTTGTCTAAACTTATTGGTAGCATTTTAATTTAAATAATTATATAATTATTTTTAAATTTTTATAAAATAATAAAATATATTTTAAATTTAAGATTTTAGTCTCCGTTATATTATGTTATAAATGGTATGGTACTAAAGTATCAATTGTGAGAAACTAATATCATATTTTGTTATTTTACTAAAATTTAATAATTAAGATAAAAATTATTTTCAACTTTACCTTTAAATTTATTGACATATATAAAATATATATGCCTTTTATTAAAATCATAACTCTTCTCCAAATAACAACTAACTGTTAACTTTTAATATTGTTAGGGATAAAATAGGTATTTTGAATATACCAATTAAAAATTAACCAAATTTTTTTATTTCTTTTCTTTTTTGTTAACGTAATTTTCTTAAAAAAACTATTATTAGTCTTGATGGTTATGTGTTGATTGTGTACGAGAACTTTTTTTTTTTTAAAGAAAAAAAGGTGTAATACTAAAACTTTTCAAAAAGTCACTCATCTTAGTACTGTTTTCGTCCAAACACACTTAACTGTGAAGTTCTGATCGTATGCAAATTGCATTATGATCATGTGCAAGCTGTGCCAGTGCCTCATCACTATCACCGTGATGCTATAAATGTAATTTTTAATAGTAATATCTTAACATGTCAATACGACCAAAGTTAAGTTTGAGATATTTTCTATTTTATCAAAACTCAAAAATATCTTTATATTTCTTCAAAACGCACTAGTATTTAACATATTTTATATAAATTTAAGGGTATATAATATTTCTCAAAAAAATTAGTGGTAAATAGGAATATAAAAAAATAATTATCCTCCCTATAAAATTTATTAAATTGAAAATTATTTAGTTCAATTTGATTTATGATACGCCGTTTTGCTGGTTCAGCGTCCCGATATTCATCCAGTGAAACAACAAAGAAGCTCGAGACCCCGCCATTTTCACATCCTGGTTTACCATCATAACATTATCATTCTCTACAGTACGAAACTTCTCCTCCGGTTACAAAAAAATGGATCCGGTTCTTTCAATTACTGTGCTTTCGGTTGTACTTGGAGCTGTGATCGCTCTTGTCTTCTTCAAAAGTTACTTCGAAAAGAGAAGATCCGAAGTCCAATCCATCGTCAAACCGGAGCTCCAACCCGATCACAAAAAGCCTTCCAAACCTTCTCAACCTAACTCCAAGAAATCTCACTCCAAAACTCACTCTCACGCCGCCGATAAGGTATGCATGTTACAATTTAGTGATGAATTTGAAAATTTTAAAAGAAAAAATTGTTGTCATAGTTACTAATGGTTTGACTTTGAATCGAATTAGGATCAAAACAAGCGACATCACCCGTTGGATGTGAATACTTTGAAAGGTCATGGTGATTCCGTCACCGGATTGTGTTTCTCCCCTGATGGGAGGGGCTTGGCTACAGGTAATTAGCAACACAGCAAATTTAGAATTTCCTTTTGATGTGGCTTTGTAATGAATTATGAAAGGATTTAACAGAATTTGTATGTGATTTAAAAATTGTTATGAATGAATGGATCAGATGAATCTTTGAAATTAGGGTTTTACATATAATTATCATTTGGTTTATGAGGCAAACCAGTTATGTGGACTACAACAATTTCAAAAGATTGCTTTCCTTGATTAGCATTTCTTGCTTTGACATGTAGTAGATGAACAAATTTTTCCAAAGCTTGCTGGCTTAGTATAGTTTTTTTTAACTAATTTTGAACATTATGCACAAGAGATTGCATTTGTACTTATTCATGAGTTCTTGTTTCTGCAAACAGCTTGCGGGGATGGAGTAGTCAGGGTATTTAAGTTGGACGATGCCTCAAGTAAAAGTTTCAAGTATGAATGTGTAGTTTCTGTAATGTTTCTTAAATATATGTTCTTAATTTCAATAATTCATCCAGTTTATTGCACTTTCTGATCCTCAAGCTTTTTTAATGTTTCCACAGGTTCTTGAGAATTAATTTGCCAGCTGGTGGTCCTCCGACAGCTGTCACATTTGCTGAAGATGCAACTTCCGTAGTTGTTGCAACTAGCAATCTGTCTGGTTGTTCACTGTACATGTATGCAGAAGAGAAAACTAAACCTGCTGCTGAAGCTAAGCAGCAACCCAAGCTTCCTGGTCCAGAAATCAAATGGCAACATCACAAAGTTCATGAGAAAAGAGCTATCTTGACCCTTTTTGGAGCTACTGCTAGTTATGGTACTGCTGATGGGAGCACTGTTGTTGCCTCTTGTTCAGAAGGTATTCATTTATCCTGTTCCGAATACTGCATTCCTTGAGCATTGTTTTATGTTATTTTTGTTTTTGAAAAATTCCATGCCATTGGAACATAGAAAATGCTGCCACGTTGATGATATAAATAGTTATGCAAATTTTTGCTTACCTTGATTCCTACATCTACTACCCTTTTCTGTTTCTAGAAGTAAATTCAATTTATAATTGAATGGAATTTGTTTGATTTGTCTCATCCCAAAATCCTGTCAAATCCACCTCAATCAATAACTCTGGAAATTGGCACTCTTTGCTTTTAACACTTTCACTCCCATACCACTCGTATTGTGGATTTTTCTCTCTTTGGTCTTCCTTGGAGCAATTAATGCTGAATACTCGTGTGTGTTGGTCTGGTCTTTATATGCTCTCTCCTGCCAAGTGGATATCTCATCATAGCAGAAAACGTTTTTGTCATTGTTTTCAAATCATTAACTCTTTGAAGTTATTAGAACCCACCCTTTTGAGATTGATTTAGTCCTTGGGTTTTCTGATTAAAGTCTCATTACTTCCTATCATTTGTTTATTTCCAGGGACTGATATCAACATTTGGCATGCAAAAACTGGAAAACTTTTGGGCAATGTAGACACAAATCAGTTGAAAAACAACATGGCTGCTATATCTCCAAATGGTCGTTTTATTGCTGCTGCTGCTTTCACGGCAGATGTGAAGGTTAATATTGTCTCTATTTTATGAGTGGCTATGACAATATACAACTAATGGGACTTTTGGAGACTATATAACTTCTGTTGTGCAGTTTCTAGTTAACATTATGCCATGACCAAGTAATTTGTGGAGTTGCACCAAGTGTATTATATTGTTTAATTGTGAGCAAAATGTGTACATGTTTGCATGGTTATATACATACTTATGTTAATATATTACCCTTTTCTATTCAGGGAAATATGTTGCTCAATATTTCTCAACGTTTCCTATGTTATTAAACATCATCATCCTTCATAATCTTATGAAAGTCTAATTTCTATGTGCTTGGATATTTGAACTAGAACTTGTAGATATTAAGTAATTGTGCTTAACTGATTTCTAATCACTTTTGTTTTCTTCTAAAGGTGTGGGAAATTGTATACTCAAAGGATGGTTCAGTCAAGGAGGTTACAAATGTTATGCAGCTTAAAGGGCACAAGGTTAAGTGATTTGATCAACCTTTGTATTTTTTTATGTCAGCCATGTCTTTACAGTGCTTCTTGTTTGTGTATTTTCCCCCCCTCCTTTCTGTATTCTCTTATATTTCCTGTCTCATGCTTCAAAAAATTTTCTTCGTTATTTATAGTGAATTTGTTGTAAGAAAGTTTGATGGTCTAATTTCTGGTATCTACTTTGGAACATGCAGAGTGCAGTTACTTGGTTGTGCTTTGCACCAAACTCGGAGCAAATTATTACAGCTTCAAAGGATGGTTCAATACGAATTTGGAACATCAATGGTTTGCATTTGTGCCAAGTTTTTGTCTTCTACCAGAACTATTATTCATATATTTCTCCTGTAACCTCACCACAACCTCATCCACCCATGGACCTATGCATGATGCAGCTATTTATCAACATGAATGCATGCTGACATAAACACATGCATCTGTGATCATTTTTTAACAGTTGCAATTTCCATTGTATATTGTCAGTTGAATGTTAGGTGTCACTAGAAGTGAAGTAATGGATGATGTATTTGATAGTCTTATCCACTGGATATTCTTGAATCAAGCTGCAATTGCCTATATTGGTTGAACTAGTCTGCTTCTTAAGTATGATCCTGTTATTGATATCTGAATGACATTAAGGCTTGTAATAACTGCAACTCTTCAGATGCAGCATGTTTCACCATATAGCCATGACTTCACTTTTCATCACGTAGTTCTTGATCATTATTAAGATCTCTACTGACCCCCAAAAGGAAGAATGTGTATAAATGTCATGCACAAAGTTGTGAAAAATTGTGATTGAATATTCTAGCTTAAATGAAAATGGTATCTGCATACACTAATATGATCCAAATGTACTGGTTTATCAGTTAGGTCAGTAAGTATTTTCAGTTTTCTTCGCGCTGACCTTCTACATCCATTTCCTGTAGTTCGATATCATCTTGATGAGGATCCAAAGAGTTTGAAGGTGTTCCCAATTCCACTACATGATTCTAACGGTGCTACTTTGCACTATGATCGTCTTAGTTTATCCTCTGATGGAAAGATATTGGCAGCCACCCATGGTTCAACATTGCAGTGGCTAAGTGTTGAAACTGGAAAGGTTTTAGACACGGCTGAAAAAGCACATGAGGGTATGGCCAAGTATTAAGTTTTCACGCTTAAGTTAAAGTTTTCCTTTCACTTTATTCTCTACTGTAAGCCTAATAACAACCGACTCTGAAGTTATGAGTTGTAATTGTCATATGTAACAGCTGAAGATGTATATGAAGCCTTGAATCTTAACTACCCAGTCAATATGCCACCTTCTTACCAATCTATTTCAGTGTCCGTACCCCTGTTAATAGTTACACATACTAACTTACTAGATGATTTGACAGTTTTTTACTTTCACCATTTGAATTAATGACTGAGCTCTTTTCAGTTCTATATCTCCTACAGATTTATACTTGAATGTTATGTATTGTATAAAATATCCTTGAAATACATTCTGGTTGATTTTTGTACTAATATAGAGTCTATCTTGCAGGTGAGATCACATGCATTGCTTGGGCACCAAAGACAATTCCAATGGGTAAATTGCCTTCCTTGTATAAGGCTTATTCCTATATTCCTTCTATTCTTCAGTACCTAAATCAGTTTGAATTTTCTCTTCTGGAGACCCTCCCTTTTCCCTTGTGAATGTGCATCTGTATGTATTTCAAGGGTTTAGCACTTTCGGTCTTTCTGGTCCTCGGCCATGAAACCCATCACTTCTCTGGGATACCCATGGCCTGTGGAAAGCATCATGGAATACTTCCTAAGAAAACCCCTGAGATATGTTCTTTCAAATTCTCAGAACTCTGGGGGCAAAACTTGATTTTATTATTCCTCACAAGACCCAGACCCATGGCATGGACAGATTTTGTTGACATAACTTTTTCCATTGATGTATTAGATAGGTCATATGTGCAGTCTATGTACCCTTGATGTGATTTGTTGGGTTTGCATAATCCTGTGCTGCTTTCTTTCTCTAATTGGATTCATATTGTTTTTGCATTTAGATGTCTATATGGAAGTGAAACCAACATAACTGTTATCCTCTTACTCAGGAAACGGACAAGCCTTGATTTTGGCAACAGCCAGTGTTGACAAGAAAGTGAAGTTGTGGGTGGAACCATCACTTGACTCATCATAAGGGAAACATTTCAGTACTGATATCTAGGCCTGGCACGAAGGAGCTTGTGATCTGACAGTCGTTGATATATGCGTTTAGATGCCGCAGAAGTTTTGAGCACTAAATCTATCCAGGTTCAATAGCTAAGTTGCTTATTTCTTAAAAGTTACAGGGTAGACAGGAACTCTTTTTGAGGAAAATTTTGAGAAAGGATATTGAATCTCACTGGCGGAGGTAGATTGCGTAAAATTTTTGAGCTTATACAGAACTAGAATATGCTGTTTCAGTTAGTATTTAAAATTTTCTCTGTGCACTAGTTTGCCATCTAGTTCGTAATGCATTTCCCATTACTTTGGACTGCTGCCGCATGCTTGCTTATCTTGGCATAATATGATTGCATCTGTTTCTTTTGATGATGATATATCCTCCTTAAAATGAAGAAGGAACTATCATTTAGAGTCGATTTAAATTCTCAGGTTGGAGAGACCATGCCGTAAACTTGGCACAATGCTTAAGGACTTAGGAGCATATTTAAAATAAATAAATAATATATATATATATATATATATATATATATAAACGCCCACCGTGGGGCTCGAACCCACGACCACAAGGTTAAGAGCCTTGCGCTCTACCGACTGAGCTAGACGGGCTCTACATACTGATGGCCATTTAGTATACAATCTTTTTCTGTGTGTCATCAATTGTTGAATATTAGGAGGCCATGGTAAAAAGAGAACGAGAATTATGGACACGAGGCTACAAGGTTAGGGTTATATAAAGATTTTGAGATTGTACAGCATTAGCAATTTTCTTTTTTGGCTCTCTCTCTACCTTAGGCATTTGCATCAGTTTATTCCATCCATATTTATCATTATGTTACCGCTTGCTTATCTAGAATATTTTAAAAATAGGTAGAGCTTATTGTTGTCTTGATATTCTTCGTAGGAATGGGTTATATCCGCTATATTCATCCGTCAGTTCAATTATCAGTAAAATTAACTTTTTGAAAGTAAAATTGTATTTTTACATAAAATAAAAAACAAATAATAATGTACAATAAAAAATTATATATTTTTATTTATTAAGAGTAAAATACATAATATTTTCACATTAAATATTAAACTTAAATGAAATTCTAATGCATAATAAAAAATAAATTTTCAGCCATATGGGGATGAGCAAAAATTCTTCCGTTTGCTTCAATTTGAATAATTTCAAATCTTTTTCTTCCTAATCTAATTCCAGCATGATTTCATCCATTCAAGCTTAGTATTTCAGGGGCCGATTTTGAATCAAGAATCAAAAGTAGATTCAAATTGCCCACAATTTTCGTACAAACATTAAAAAAATAAAAAATCAAACCCACATATCAATCTATCATCTGCAACCAAAATCATCGTAGAAAAGAAAAATCCTAGACAATAAAAAATATTCTAGTTGAATTTTTACTAAAAGTCAATTGCTGGATTTTAAAATAAAAAATAAAAAATTAAACCCTCAAAGGCAAAACAACAACCACTACGAGCGACGGAGAAGGTGGGATTAGGTTTTTATATGAAGGATGCCAAAGTGGACGGGGCAGGCAGCGTGAGGTGGAGGGGAGCGATGACTATTGAAATAGATGGGTTTTAAAATTAAGGTTAGAAAAAATAATTATATAATTTTAAGATTTGTTCATATTAAAAAATCACATTAAAGTAGTTATTTAATATTACATTAAATGTAAAAAATGTAATTTATTTAAATACTATTTAAAATATTAGTGGTGGGACTCATTATTTAATATGATGTGGATTAAAGTATAAAAAATTAAATTAATGAGCAGAGATATTATGGTCAAAATACCCAAGAAACGGAATTTTTCGTTATCTCAATTGACGGATGGACCTAAGGATAAATTTTTAAACCTCAGAGGGAGAATGAGGTATTTACAAAAACCTTAAGGGGCAAAAGAGAATTTGCCGTAAAAAAATAAATTAAACGCCCACCGTGGGGCTCGAACCCACGACCACAAGGTTAAGAGCCTTGCGCTCTACCGACTGAGCTAGACGGGCTTCAATTGTTGTACTTGTATTAGAAATTTACTTAACAAAATCCCAAAACGATCATAATTCAAAGTGATATGAGAATTGTTGATACAGCGGATATGTCAAATCTAAGAAAAGGTAGAAAAAAAAAGTTGGATGATTTTTACTTGCATTAATGAAACAGGTAATCAAGTAAAACTTGCATTAATTATATTTATTGAATTAAACGCTTAAAATGTAAACATATTTTATTGAATTAAGAGCTTAAAATGTATAAACAAAATGACATAACAAGGCCACGGAATCAAACTCAACCGGTAACCTAGCGAGTGATTCTTATTCTACGTAATAGAATCTCTTTACAATTATTTGTAAGTTACTACTAGAAGATTTCACATCTGTCTTGCTTAAGCTTCTTCTTGCTGCAATTCTACTCCCTCTTTCTTTCTGTACTAAACAATAAACACCATGAAGAGTTAGACGAGGTAGTGTAAGCATAAGTATTAATATAATTTGTTCAAGTTTTAAAATACAATTACTCTTTAGTTTTCTTATCCATGCAAATAATTGTTCAATATACTGACACCCCAGAAAAAAAAAAGCCATAACCAACTCTCAGTATGAAGAGTTGCAGAAAAATTATTTATTTGAAGCATCAACAGTGAAAATAAATAGAGTTGACTTAAGTTACAGATTTCGTATTAATCTCGTAGGTTCGATAAGCATCTTTAGCCCGATGACAATATGGAGCAGCCAATCCCATTAATTACTTGGAGTTGTATACAATACATGATGATGAATTTTCTTTTCTGATATAATACTCTTATCAGAAAATACACCAACAATTGCCAAAGTAAGCAAGAAATAACTTACACGTGTCTCCGCACGCAGCTGGCATCTGCTAATTAATCTCGCTATCAATAATAAACACCAACCACAAATTTTAAAAAAAAAAAAAAAGTTAGATTCAATGTACTCATAATATAAGATATATCTCAAAGTTAGGTAAATTTTACTTTTTCAAAAATAAAAAAATCAATTGAAAAGAGAAGGGGATTTCCACGATGCTTGTTTTAGTTTAGGAGTACCTTGTTAGGAACAAGGAGAGACTTGTAATGTCGATAACCCTGCAAATTAAAGTATAGGATTTTATAAATATATATATATATATATATATATATATATATATATATATATAAAAAGGCAGGGGTGGTGGGAGTGTAAGCTTAATTAATTACCTTGTCAGTTCCATAAATATAATCACAGTAAGTGAAAACTGATGCAAAGTTACTTCGACTCCGGCTCCCCACATAATGATGATAATCATGGTACTTTGCTCCTCCATAGAATGGAATCACCCATTTTGTTAAACTCCATGGAAACTCATATCTGCAATTGCAAAGCCCATTAATTCCTTAATTAAACAAGTGTATTAATGTATTATTATTATTATTATTATTATTAATTGTACCCGCTGTGAGTTTCAACTGCTTCCAATTGCCTCAAAATGAACCATAGCCAGTAAGTGATTATGTGTCCAGGAACTAACGCAGGGCCAAGAAACGATGGGATTCCCAGAATGAAAATCTCAGCCCAATGAGCATACGGTGCTGCAAATCCTATCGGAGTTGTATATTCATGGTGCACGTGATGTATTTTCTCGTATCCCCATTTAGTATGCAGCCATCTATGCATCCAATAATGGCAATAATCCTCTATAATGAAGTATACACACAATTGCCAAAACATTTCCCACTTTGAAGGTAATGGCAAACTCGTCCGAATCCCGATCCACTGCCCAAAACAAATCAAATTAATTATCAATTTTATTAGTTACTAAATAGTTAAAAATTTATTATTATTACCTTCGTAGTGGGGTAGGATAAGATTTGCAGAGGGCCGGCAACAAGAATAAAAGTTTTCATGACATCTTTGTAACACTTGAACATGTCTGAGAATGTTCTTTGGACTTTAGGTTGAATCTTGTATTTGTTTATTTTCTTGGATTGAATGAGTTCGATCCACATGTATGGTAGAGGAGCTAGAGAATAAAACAAGAACAGGAAGAGAATGTTGTGGAAGTGAAGGATGAAATCGTGTTTCTTGGCCGAGTAATTCAACCACAATTCCTCCCAAACTGTCAGCTTCCTGCCGACTGCTGCTTCTGCAGCTTCCAGATTCAGGTACTCCAACATTTTGTTATTTTTTTTAAAAAAAAAAAAGAAAAAGAACTTGAAGGAAAATTAGAAAACAGACCCAGAGAGAGAGAGAGAGAGAGAGCTAGTGAACCAAGTACTACTGATCATTCCTATATAATAAGAATGTACTGAGCATCAGTTTTCAGTCACTTTTCGTATCCGACATGGTGTTTATTATTAAAAAAATTACCTAAAATAGCCACTTTTTTAATGAGATTATTACAACAGTCTTTTTAATACATTGAATTAGTCTAAAATTAAATAATCGAACAAAAATACCCTTCAACTAACTTTTTCACATAAAACATATAATTTTCTTCTTTTTATACTTTAAAAAACCCTAAATCTCTCAAATTTCTATACCCAAAAGATTTTTCCAAATTATCGAACTCTAAATTTTCAATTCATTTCTTCACCAAGATTTGGCACCTTGTAACTGCACTCGACAATATCAATTTTCAAGTACTTGAAAATCAAGTCAGGCTCGACAAAATTGATTAAGTTTTTGGAATACTTGATAATAAGATGGACATCGAGCGCTCGATAAGACACTACCTTATCGAGCAAAATTATATAAAGGATTTTGACGAACCTTACTCATATTTGATAAAGTGTTAATTTATTAGCGCTAGAAAACAAATCTACACTCAAGAAAAGTAACCTATTTTTTGGAATACTTGATACATAAATGATTTTCGAGCACTCAATAAACAAGAACTTGTCCAGCAAAACTACAGAATGGTGTTTTGGTCCCACCTTAATCACGCTCAACAAATTGTATACACCATCTCTAAAATTGTGTATATGCTTTGCAATAATAGTTGATAGGTGACATTTCATTGTACAGTTAAAATGGCACCTTTCCACCAAATGTATGTCTCAACACTATCCGATGATATAACTCATGATCTCCCGTAGTAAACAAATAATGTGGTTTCATTATTCACATATGTTCGTGAGTGAAATGAGCAAGTATAAATATTTGAGTCTAATAGAACATAATTTAAAGCCCAAGTTTATAACTCTTGCATATCACCTACCAAAAGTAATTAAAAATATTACATTTTATCCCAAAGTTAAATATTAACTTTTAAAATTATGCATTTTGACCCATGTCGAGAAAGGCAAAATTATACTTAACAAAAAAAGTAGAGTATGGTTTTGCCTTACTCAATAAAAAATATCAAGTTATGTGAGCTCGAAAAAGACCCAAAAATCTGGTATATTTTCGTTTTACTTGACAAAAAAAATCTAATAAGGCATGTGTGCTTGAAAAATACTCAGTTCATCTTCAACTTCAAACCCAACTTTCACTTTTAAAAATTATTAGTATTATCTTTCAAATATTAAATATAACAACTCAATCAAATAATATACCTCTAAGAATGACAAATACCTAAAAAGTTGGTTAAGAAAATAAAAAGGAAGCACAAATAAACTTACTATTACTATCATTCCCGTCGTTTCAACCGTCACTGTCTCTAATTACAATCGATTTAATCGTCGTCAACACCTCTAACTTTGATTTTCTAATTTTTTATTTTAATTTGTCAAATTTAGGGTTCTAACAATTTGGAGAAATCTTTTGGGTAAGGTGATTTGAGAGATGTAGGATATTTCAAAGTGTAAAAAAAAAAAAAATTATATTTTGTGTATAAAGGTTAGTTGAAGGGTCTTTTTGTCTATTTTTTAATCTTAGACTAATTTGGTGCACAAATAATGAAAGAGACTGTTGGAGTAAATTCGTTTAAAAACAAGGCTATTTTAAGTAATTTATCTTTATTAGATAGAATATGCAGCCCACGTACTTTTTTTTCAGCATTTATTATTAGGGTGGTTAGAAGTATTTTCTAATAATATAATTATTTTTTTTATTAGTATTTAATTTTAATATATTAAAAAAATTTGCTCTATAATAATAATAACATAGTACCTCAACACCGAATTAAACTTAAATTTCTTCTTTCCTCCATGTCTACACAATAACGAAGGTTTGGTAAGCCTTGACCTTTTTGTGGTTGGAATATGACGGGTCATTGTCGAAGTAAAGAGGTCCTTAACTGTTGGTAGGTAAGTTGAGTATTCAACATTTCAACTCAATTTTAACAAGTGGATGGGATTAAATTAATCAAGAAGGTTATTGGTATTTTAAAAAAAATCAATTATTAGTAATATATTTGTAAAACAATTGCAAATATATCGAAAATGAGCCCAAATATGCATATAAAAAAACATATTATATTGTGTATTTATTCACTAATTACAAGAATTGATGAAAAAAGAGAAGCAAAAAAACAAAAGTGATGAGAGAACTTTCAAAAAAGTGTACTCATTTTGAGATTTTTGGAAAAGTAGTATCTGTCTCTCCATTTTGTTATTGGCTACTGCTGCTTCTGATATAAAAAGAAAGTAAACATAAAGAAGATACTTGTACATTTAAGTGATTTCAGAAATTGCTTAGGCATGAGAGGAGGTACCTACCTTATTGAGAAGAGATTTATGATGCCCATACATAGTCCCGAAGAAATTTATCATCAAATCAAAACACCCCGGTTCCAAAAACTTCTTTCTGAGTTTTAATTGTTTAAGTAAATGCAGCAAGGCAACTTTCTCTTTTTATCTTCTAATTTCACGGTACCCATGATGATGATGATAATGATATTTTGATTTCTTTTGTATTTGAGATTAGGTTAGATTAGACGTGTGATGTGATGTGATGTGATGTGATGTGATGTATGAATGTACCGTATATTTGCTTAAAAAAATCTTTCTTTAAATGAATCGTCAATTGTTAAAAAAAAAACAGAAAGAAATGTAACATTGTGGGCCAAATCATATATGCATCATTAGCATAGTCTTACCAATGAAAAGTTTCTGTGGGACTTCCAAGGAATTTCAACAGGAATTCAATGGACTCCATTTCTCTCAATATGAACCATAACCCCCAGTAAGTAAGAAATGCCCAGGATCAAAATCTCAGCCCGATGAACATATGAATATGATGCAGCGAATCCTGTCGAAGACGTGGTGTGAATATTCATGCTCCACGTAGCCTTCGATGATTCCAGTAGTTGGAATAATCCTCTATCATAAAAGTACACCGACAATTGCCACAATATTTCCCATCTAAACGTGTCCGAATCCCTTTCCACTGCCATAAAATTCAACAAATTCTCGGACTCAATTCAAATCAAATTACTCCATGAATTTTGAAATTTGTGGAATTGTTATGTATGAGATTAAGGTACTTCAGTCTTAAAACTCTAGTTGAAGGGAAAGATACCTTGACAACAGGATAGGAGAAAATATGCAGCAAGTACAAAAGTTTATATGACATGTTTGTTGTAGCAACTCAAATTTTCTGAGAATGGTCTCTGGACATTGGGCTGATTCTTGTATTTGTTTATTTTCTTGGATCCAGTAAGCTCCATCAACATGTATGTATGCCGAAGGAACTATAGACTAAAACAAGATCAAAAAGAGGATTTTGTGATAGTGAAGAATATAATCTTGTTTCTTGGCTGAATAGTTAAACCATAGTTTCTCTGCAAAACTTAGCTCTCTTCTTCCTACGGCTGCCTCTGCATCTTGCATGCAGGTTAAGGTAAGGCAACATTGTATTGTTTACAGAAAGACCTGGATAAGTTCAAGACCCATAATGGGAGAAATGATAGTTGAAAGCCAAGGAGATTGCATAGGAACTTGATACAGTAATTCCCTAAGCATAGTAGAAACCAGCATAAGATATTCTTGAACTTGAGTTAGTATATAAACAATTTTCCATAAACAAATCATGGCGTTAATAATTAGGTAATAACTGAATCGGGACACACACACACCACACATATACATATACATATACATATACATATACATATCTTGTTCTAGTCTATCATTATCATTAGCAATTAAAAACTTCCTGAATTGTCTATCTATATAGAAGTTAGAAAGCGATTGCTTGAGAAAAAAAATATATGTGCTCATTTTTTATTAATGCATTGGATTATTTTTAATTTTTTATTAGTGCATTCTGGCATTTCAAATACAACCTCTAGCAATTGGATGGTATTGTATTAAAAGAAATAGGAGAAATAACTTAATATAAACATACTAGAGAGATACCGGCATTGAAATGGTGTTATTTATGAGATAAGCCGATACTGTACTGAAGCAAAATATGGAGGAAGAAAACCAAATTTAATGCACTGCATCTGCCTGTCTCTCTGGTGATGAGGCTCGGAATTCTGGTAAACTTTTGTATGATTCATATATCCTACTTAAAGTAGGGAACTTGGACTGCATAAATAGCAAAGAGATGTTTAGTTTTATGCAAGTAAGAAGTTAACATAGCATATGTTTATGCTTGCCCACACTATTGACAGACACAATCACACAAGAAGATTTCACTTTACAAAGGCCTCCCACTTGACGGAACAACAAAACTTGCTACTGAATGTTTTGTCATATCATGCTCCAGCATCAACTATTTTCCTTGCTCAAACATACAAGCATATAATGTTTAAATATGGTAAAGTGACTTAAATTCTATTGAAACAAGTGTACTCCAATGAATTATCTGAGAAAAAACGTGAGCATGATATGTAGCCAAGAAGCATCTCATAGGTTCTACAACAAAAGAATTGCTATCTATAGGGTATAATAGAAGTCGTTACCTGAAATAAAGAGAGAAGCACAACAAAATAAGGAATAATACTTTACCATGTCAACGTTGAACCTCGTCGTAACAACAGCAATCTGTGGAGCCAAGAACACATCAGCCTGTGAATGACAACCTTTGAATGATTAGTTTTGGTTTTAAGGTGTTTGGCAGTCAAGTGAACTAAACTGAATTATTTTTCTGATGAAAACAATATTTTATAGTCATAATTTCTAAATATAAAAATATCATGATAAAGAATTAGCAATTACTTTTGGTCTTAAGGTTTTTGGTAGCTGATGCAACTGAGTAACTTTTTTTTATTTTTTTCTGAAACTGTTTTTTGCCAAATTTCAATAGAAAACTGACAAAAAAGAATTCTCAAGTGAAGAACTAATAAACAAATTGAAAGAAAAGTGAAACAGCATAGAAGGGATCAATGAGTGCAATCCGACAGTACAGTCTTCCACATCATAGAATCAGGAGTCCTCGTGCTAAAAGTGAAAATACAACTATATGGTATGAAAGAAGCTGCAAAGAGTGAGAGAGTTAATTTCATAGAGAAGGGACTTCATCGAATAAATAATTAACCCAAGATAACAATTATCTTGATGGAAAACCTTAATTTCAGAAAGAATTTTGAAATAATCCTTCGCCAGAAATTTCCATATCCCCCATTTAAAACACCAATACACCCTTCTGTTCAGGTATTTATGAATATTACTTATAAAAATCATTCACCAGCACATATATCAATCACAAAGAAAAGGGTCAGGGCATTCAAGTTAATTGTCAAAAAATAATTGTAAAAGAGTATCGGTAGACAATTAGAGGTTTTCTGAGAGACCATGTATACATCTTCTCCAGTGGCATATTTGCTATCAAAATCTTTGAGCAATTTCTCAAGAGCTGTACAAAAGGGAGACAGAACTGCTATCAGTAGCAGAAAGAGAGAAACCGTCAATAGTTTGACATGAAGGTAAATTGCCTCTCAAGAAGAGATGTGTTGCCCGGAGGGGTGAGGTGGGTAGAAAATCTTACCTAGGAAACCTTTTTCTATGTTAGACTGAGCCCACAAAAGTCGCTCTTCTGGACCAATCTTTTCCTCAATATATTTCTACAGAATAGAATAGGAGGAATAGAGAGGGAAGTGACATAGTTCATGAAATCTACAAGTATACAATCAAAATTAATCATACAGAAGCAGTACGTACTAGCACTGATAGCATATGAAGAGGCTGTATGCTAGAGCTGACTACGCTGGCAGCCTGAAATTTGGCATAAAAATAACACATCGACATATACAGAAGAAGTTCAGACAGAATCCATATTGAACCACCATAAATCCTTCACCTTCTTGCAAAAGAAAAAAACTTCAATACCATGCATATGAGACTTGGAAGCATCCAAATTGAATGGTTCTATCAGTTCCGACCACATATTTTTTTGCCATACATGAAATTAAATGTTTTGTGAGAATTGGAAACTAACAACACATTTTATGTCATAGCAGTTTCAATGCAAACACTAAATATGCTATCTATACTTTATTCTTTGAATTGCTGAGGTTGCTAATTGACTCGGCACAGTACACAAGATGAATCTTTGGACAATGCAACAATAGCATGGGACTGAGAACTCAATTTCAAATTTAAGAATTGCATCCAACAAACTCCATCAAGTACTCGACAAAGATTTCACCCCTGAAATCAAGAGTACAACTGCCACAATTCTTACCTGGAGATTCAAAGCCCTTTTCTGCAGATCAGCTGGTAACAACGCTCTTTGAGGATACTTTTCCTCCAAATACTAATCAAGAACGATAATAATAACTTAAATATCAGAATGATGAAGACTAGTAACACCATATTGGAAAGAAAAATTAATAATAAGTTAAATATCAGAACGAAAAAGACTAGTAACACAATATCAAAAAGAAAAACTAAGTGTCATCAGAGAAATTGAGGAACCACACAAAGACCAATGAGAAATTAAACCTTAAGATCATTATTTAATGCATCTCAAAAAAAATTGAAAATAATGTGGATTACAATTAACAGACAAAGAACACCAACCAGCAATATTGCATAGGAATCTGAGACCACCACATCACCGTCAACTAACACCGGAACGAAATGCAGGGGATTCAATTTCTCAAACTCTGGAAATCAGATATAGAATTATTATTTATTGCAATTTTCATTTTATGATAAAAAATGTAAAACTGCACTCACTATCCTTTCATACGGACCATGCAAGACAAGTGCATATTATAAATTCCACGTTTACCAGGACTAAACTGTTCTCCTTTTGCAAGGTCCACAGATTTGTACTCGTAAGGAACACCTACACATTCATACAACACATTCATATATATATATATATATATATATAAACAAGATTTGGAGGCTCAACTCAATGAAGATGTAAACAGTAAAAGGAAAACCTTTAAGGTTCAAAGCGAAGCGGACACGCCAAGAACAAGAGCTCTGCCAGTAAGAATATAAGACAAGCTTTGAAGAAGAAGAAGAAGCAGACGGTGTACTACTTGCGTCCATCTATAAGAAGATGATATAACGATGAGCTTGGAAACTTAGTTATTGCTTCAACAGAGAAAATTAAGAGACAGGATTTCGCTCTAAACAGCGACATTTGAACTTGATCAAGTCTCGACAGAGGTTTCAGCAGAAATTAAAAGTGGAGAGACGAATTTGAAAGTGAAACCCTAACTTCATAGAGTGAAGGAAAGAAGAAGAAGGTACCTGATTGTTCGTGCCCATGATGATAATCTTGATTCTTGATATAACCACCAAGTAAGCAGCAGAACGCCTAAACCTGGGAAGGACAACGATCATGTCCGGTCTGTTCACTTGTCCGAAGTCAAAATAACGTTTTTTTTTTTTTTAATCTATTTTTTTATGTTTACCTTTTTTTATTATTTTTAATTAACTCTTGTGACGGCTAGTAGCTTTTTCTTAAAAAAATAATAATAATTTACTTTTAGTAGGTTTAAAAATAATACTTGTTTTGTTAGCAGGCAAAAATACATTTTTTAGCAAAATTCTATCTCATGCAAGTCATCTTATCTTCAAAGCATGTAAAGTCGATTTTGGTTCTCCTTCAAAATTAGAAACGATTGAAAGATAATAATTTTAGGACAATGTAATTTTACTTCCGGAAGCAATATAGCGTGTACGGAGAATCTCTTTGAATCGAGCAAAATTCTAATTTAGAAAAGTAAAAAAAAAAAAAAAACGCGTATCTTATCGATTATTTGAATATAAATTTCTACATTCAACAAAAAGATGGATGTATACACATCATGAGACTTACCGCAAATTTCACATTTGCTGAATATACAAAACAAACAAACTGTACTAGATTTTATTTGTACATGACAGAAGATGACTTTACTCCTTAAGTTTTAGCTCTGTTCTAAAATGGATGCTTCCAACTTCATTATCTGTAACATCACTGCTCAGGAGAGAAAAAAAAAAATGAAAACATGAAATTAAATGGGCGCTAAAAGAAAAGAAAACTTAGGATGGAAATGAGCCATAGAGGAAAAAAAGAATATAAAACCTGTCTATTGCCTCTGACTTGGAGATTAATGAGAGTTCTTTGGACTCAAGAAACTCGCAGAAATTGCTGAGATTCTTCTCCCGGCAGAATTTGCAAAGATAGCACAGGAAATCATCGAACTCTTTTGGTTCCTGCACAGAAGAATTTTCTTAAGTTAACCAACAATTTGTGGCTCTAGTCTCGATACATGACAACAAGAATCCTTTTGTAGCTGAAAAGATGTTACTATAGACTTGCAAATGACATATATAAAAGCAAAAATTATCCATGCACAAAGAAACCCAAGGGGAAGAGAGATGAGAGAGAGATATACTTGCTCAAGGATGCAACCCTTACGCAGGGCAACTAGAAGTTCCACTGCTTTAGGATAATTATCCCCTTCATACGAGTTTTCCACTAGGTCAAATATTTTATTTTTCATATTTTTCATTGCTTTACTGACCCAATCGGGAC
The DNA here is from genome assembly GCA_028052125.1 of Melia azedarach. Taxonomy (NCBI): domain Eukaryota; kingdom Viridiplantae; phylum Streptophyta; class Magnoliopsida; order Sapindales; family Meliaceae; genus Melia; species Melia azedarach. The sequence goes on along the minus strand of CM051394.1, from coordinate 1,509,218 downwards.
TATCTCTCCTCGACATCATAGCTTCAAAATCTTGGACAGGGGTCAAATCTCCAATTTCCTCAACTTTGACTACAGATGATTTGCTTTCAATGGAATTGACTACTTGAGCATCAGCTACATCAGCATCAACATAACCCTCACCTGAGCCACATGGTTTCTCCTGTTGTAATCGCCTAGTTGATTTCTTCAGCTGCGTACCATGTCATTTTAATATCTCAATGTATAGGATAAGCTTGGAAGTGAAAGAAAACTTTTACTTAGAAAAGGATGACCTTAGGATTCTCCTTGAGCTCAAATTGTCTATGCAATGCATCAATAACAGAGTTGTTTTCAGCAAGAAGTGCAGGATCAGGCTCAGTAATCTTCTTAAGAGTTTCATCAAGTGGAGGCACAGCTGCATCTGGGTGGTTGGATTTCAACTCAAGATGACGATAGAAACACTGACAATACATACACAACTTCTGCTATTAGTTTTAGCTAAAATTCACAAGGCATATTGAGCAGAAAGACAACTCCCAGAAAATATTCTTAAACACTGCCTACAAAGTTATTGTTAATGCAGGTAGTTCTCTCAGATGTTCTAGCAATACAAGCTCTACATAGCATGTTTCTATTATGAGACACTGTTTAAATACACATTCAAGAACTACATTTTACTCCTGTAATTATCTGCTCAACGGGACAAACTATGACAGCACTATAGAGGAATCGTAATTAAAGACAACTCAACAAGAACCAGGTGCCCATTCATGACCATTTTACTTTCCATATTTCAGAGCAGCACATAAAGATATTAAGACAAATCTCAAACAGACAACAGGAACCGAAACCAGAATGGGAAACTCTCCCAAGGGTTTACAAATACAACTGATAAATGAAGCAAGATAGTATAATACAGACATAATAATTACATAATTACCTCCAGAACAGGATTTGGGGTAAACTCAGGCAGCAAAGTTTCTGGTTTGCCAGATGGTGCGAGGTCAAGCATCTTAACCAGGATATCTGCTGCCTCCTGCTGTTTCTCATTTGGCTGCCACAACATAGGAAAATTGTTGAAGGAGGGGAATTGAAATTCCCGAATATCCTCAGCAAAAGGAAGTACATTGAAGTAGAATGAATCAGGCTGCCCAGCACAAACAGAAAAAATGGAAATTTTCACCATGGAAGCTAAATCCAAGAATAGAAATAGAAGCAAGGATGTACAATTAAAAATTTGAAAAAAGGATGGAATGAAACTGCATATTGAGACCTACAATATTATCATATTCAGAAACATTGGGAGTCAAGACCCCAACCACAACAGTCTGCTGTCCCTGTCTCCACACACAGCGCAAAATTGCAACCTTATTCATTTCCTTCATTGCTCTTGCTAATGCTGAAACTGCTAAGAATTGCCCTTGTATTCCCCGGTTCAGCAATAAAAAGGTTGACATCTTTCATGTAGTAGTGTCTTTGCCAATGAATATCAGAAAAAGGAAAAAAGAATTATTAAGACAAAAATATATATTTTCAATCAACATTAACCAAAAGCAAATAAAACATATTCAAGTTAAAGCAAATGCTTCTACCGCAATATGTTTGTAGCATCAGTAAATCCGAGAAGCTTCACACCCTTTTCTGGTTTGAATTTGGCGATCTCCCATTCCGCAGATGATATAGGAACTACTTGAGGTCCATAACGATAACCTTTAATTCTTTGCTCTGGGGGTACAACTTTACTAGGATCTTCAATGTTTTTGTACTCATAATCAACCTTGACTTCGTGTGTGGCAAATTTATCATTTGAAGGTGCTTTATCGGAATATTTCCTAAGAGTGGGAAACTTCTCTTCTGCTGTCTTTTTATAGACCCATATCTACTCAAAATTTACCATTAATGAATTCCAATGTCAAAGAGAAAAATGAATGCAAAATTAGTAATACAAACTTGAGAGAGTTTGATGCAGTGTAAGAAAAGTTCAAATGTGATATTTGATATGTCAAAAGGAATATAGCTGATTAAGTTATGGACTTGGTGACTGACAAATCCTACAAAAAATTATCAAGAGATCTACACCAACTTTGATTGTAAGCATCAAATTAGCAGCTTTTGCGACTTGAAATTTAGAAAAAGAATAACAGATAAATCAAACACACCCACACATATAACCCTTCAAAACAACAGCATGCAAAAGTAAACTACATATGCTTGAAAATATTTTAGTAGGATACCAAAACTCTCACCTTAATCTTCATTTTTGGGCTGAGCTCAAGATCACCTCTGAATATTGTGACTGGAGATATATTTCGAGTTTTCAGCGCACCTCGTAATGATATTGGACTATCAACATACAATGTCTTTGTGCTTGATTTCTTTGAAAATAGATTCAATATATGATCATTCTCATCCGCAATTTGTTTATTCACTTCCCCACTTAAATTTGATCTCACAACAATATTTTCCATTTTCAAGCCGAAAGAAACTATTTGCCTGGCAATGGTGTTGACTTGATCTTCTTTGGTTCCTACATCTGAATCTTTAATAGGACATAGTGCATCTGTTATAAGACAGATACGTTTCCTTCCTTTATATGTTTCTCTATATTGCTTTATCAGCATATCCACCCCAACAACAATTGCATCAAGAACTACTAAAGTCAAGGCACTAAACACATGAAAATAAGTAGAACATAATTAAGCAAGCATCATACTTGGGTTGTCCATTGACAGATTCAAATTAAAACCTTAAACAGAAAGTTGAGTAATTACAATTAAAAGAGATGAAAGATGATTTAACACGACATGACATCTTCAACAATGTTCAAAACACAAATATAAAGAAGAAAAATTATCACATGAGATGAGAATCAATTTTCTTTTTACACAGTATATATGTGTAGGTCGCCGGATATTCACCCAAAAAGCATATCCTTATCAGAAAATTTGGCCAAGAACAGAGACTAAAGTACATTTTCTGGAGGCCAATAAGCTTCTAGCAGGAAAGTCTATTGCTGAGCACAAGGAACCTAGGGATCAAAATGTTGCAAAGAAGATTATGGATACAGAGACAACAATTGCAGGACAAATGGCTGTACATAGAAGGCAGAACATGAACTTGAAAAAGCAAATAGTAAGAACCTCAAAAAAGAGTGGATACAATCACCAGGAAAAGTCCCTCTAGGGAGATGTTTTAAAGAATTGAGAAGATGTTCATCAACAACTTTGCTATCTTGGAACACCATAACATGCTCATATCCGCCTACTTCCTTTGTCAGGTCATTTTTAGTGTCTGTGGAATCCAAGAGAAGATAACTTTGTAATGCTTCCTAAATAAGTTATTTAAAAAAAATTTGAGAATTTGCAGATCACTGTAACATATCAATGCCATCACAAGTAACAAAGTGTTGGAATTTAACATAGTCTATATAATATCAGTTGGGCACAATTGTTGGTAAAAAGGTTTAGGCCTACCTTCAGTTCCAAACAAAACAACTCCAACTTCATCAGCGTTTCCATAAATAAGCTGACATATACAGAAACGGAAGAGAGTTACAGAGTGCTTCAAAATATATTCTACAAATCACCAATGTATTTATTTCTTCCACTCAAAGCACAGTAACAAATACCTCAAGGAGAAACATATAATAGAGATGACGAGAAAAAGAATGTAAAACCCAAAGACTTACCTTCTTTCCTACAAGCAAGGTGCACAACTTTTCAACATCTGGAAGAACACTGTGCATTGAAGGACTGACATCTAGTAACAATATCAATTTTTCCTGTTCTTACATGTACCCAAAAAAAATCACATAAAATATGTAGTCAATAAACAGGCAAATATTGTTTGACCTCTTTAATTACACTTTCATAATGAGTAGCTCAGATTTACATATCAATACATGAAAACTCCTTCCACAGTCTTTTAAAGTAAATTGAGTAAAAGATTTACCAATAAATTTAAAGATTCCACCATTCAAGAAGACATCGTAACACAACAAATAAAATAAAGTGAATATAAAATAGATATGAGTTTCTCCAGAGAAATGCTACGCAATATAACCAAAGGGTTTAACATTTCAATCAATTTGCAGTAAAACCCTAGAATCTAAGCCTATTTAAACAACATGATTTTGAGAGTTAAATCAAGATCAGAGTAAAATTCAAACAGATAATCAGCGAGTGAATTTTTACCCTGTTTCGAGCCATTAGAGAGTGGAGCGAGTTATGAGAGAAAGCTTGTCTCCGAAGTCTGTGGAATGGAATAGAAATGGATTTTCATTTTAAAAAGTCGCGAAATTACCAATTATTCTTCCCGCCTCGGGGTTGAGAAGTTTATTAAATTACATAATGGGCCACATAACTTTAATTATTTGCAGTTTATGGCATAACATTTAGCATACCATTTCGGTAATTAATTGACAAAGTAAGGGTAAAAAAATAATCATTAGCAGCTGAAAATTTTAGAAATTAATGAATTAATTAATTGAAAGCACCGCGATTGGCTCTTTTTTTTTCACGTTTTATGATCATTGGAAACGCGGCGTCGTATTGGAAATAGGCGGCGCGCTGGTCTCTAGATAAGTCCATAGAATGCTGGAGAGGCGCAAAGAAGTTGAGCTTCGAAAAATGGCTTCAATGGCGAGTTCAAGCGCATACTGCTACTGTAAGAAATACAACAAGCGCTACAATATTTCCACTCTTCCCCAACGTATTATCCTCTCTCAGACCAAGGAGCCCGATAAAAAACCCACCAATCAAACTACTCGACGGTACTTTAATTTTCTCTCTCGATGCAATGCGAATGTTTTATGTGAAATGTAAATTGAAATTCTTTGTAAATCATTTTATTAATTTTTAGGGAAATAATACTGAGGAGCAGCGAATTAGCAGTGGTTGGGGCCATTTTCAACCTCAGGTAACTTTCTTTTTATTCATCGGGTTTGCTTCCTGTTTTCCAAATTCGGAAAGTTGAATTTAATTTATGATATTTCTGTGTGCTGCAGCGGAAAAAAGCCGGATTACCTGGGAGTGCAGAAGAATCAACCAGCACTAGCTTTATGTCCTGCTACCAAGAACTGTATTTCTACATCGGAGAATATCGGCGATCTCACTCATTACGCCCCACCTTGGTAAAGCAAAGGCTTTTTTTTTTTTTTTTTTTACTGCGGAATTTGATATTATGAGAGGTGGGACAACTATTGAGAGTCAAAGCTTGTGGAAAATGTGCACCGACTTCACTGAATGTGCTGCACGTGCTATATTTTGTCTGACAGGGACTATAATCGTGGTAGGAAAAAGCCTGTAAGCAGAGAAGTGGCCATGGAAGAGCTCCTTCATGTGGTAGGAAATGAATTAACTTATATGAGTTATGAAACATTTCTAAGCAATCCATCGAAGTAAATTTCTTAATTTCAATTATTCATCGTGCAGATAAAATCAACAAAACCAGACAAATTCACCCCACGAATTGTGGAAAAGAAAGACGATTATGTGCACGTGGAATACGAAACTCCAATCTTGGGGGTATCATACATAAGATTAATTTGAGTAATTCTTGTCACCAAACATTTTCATAACGCCACTGACTGAATTTCTGTTTAAATAGCTCGTAGATGATGTGGAGTTCTGGTTTCCTCCGGGGAAGGATTATGTTGTCGAATATAGATCTGCTTCGCGCTTGGGAAACTTTGATTTTGATGCCAATAGAAAGAGAGTCAAGGTGAAGCTGTTCAAGTCTTTGCAGTTCTAGACAACTTACATCACAAAGCCAACTGATTTAGCAGTCTGACCAATTCCTCATATTCATTGCAGGCATTGCGATTAGAGCTGGAGAAGAAAGGATGGGCTTCAGTAGACAGTTTCTGAGGGCGTATATTCATCAAAAATTTCTCAAGATTAGGATAATCAGAAACCATTGCAACCAAATTTCTCATTGCTCAAGCTTTTCCAAGGAAAAATAATACAGAGAATCAATGTGATTCAAATACTGATGTTTCACTGATGAAACCAAAATGTTTGTCATATGGAAACCTGCACAATCTGATGCCAGTGCAGTTTTATTCAATTTTCAATCGTTAGCAAAAATTATCTTGTTCTCAAACGCCCCGCCTGTTACCGGGAGAGAGAACCAAGAAGCAACATCAAAGATGAATAATAATCCGCGATGACACCGTTAACCAAATCTATTCTTCCAATAACATAGTTTATGAGTACAAAGAAAACCTTTGTCCATTACAGGCATCATCATTGCAACAAATCCACTAGGAAGGAAATATATTTCAAACTGGATTCAAAATAGAAAACCACGGAACCATAATAACAGAACTCTGTAAAGTTGCCACCACCTGCAGATCAATGCAATTCCTGTATTTCATTTCAGTTTGATCAGCAGTTCCACGGAGATTAATCCTTCCTCAGTTCCATGTATTCACGGCAAATACCATCTTTGTTTAGGACAACAATTTCAAGTTTGTCTCCCTGTCAAACATTCAAGAACACATAAGAAAAAGACAAATCTAAGAGCATTATCGATGAGCTATAAAAGTCCAGTAAGTAGGACCGCCCCAACGCCCCAACCCAAACAATTGGTTGAGTGCTAAAAAGATCTACGATTCCACAATAAGGTAGAAAAAAACAATGACTTTCCAATATATTGATGTTCCAGATATCGAAATTTAAAGTTTTGCCACATCGTCACCCACATTTTAGTTTGCAGGAATTAGACTGGGAAGGAAAATAGACTTACAGTGTATATATCTCTCTCAGTTGCTGATGCAAAACAAGTTTTGACCAAATCAACTGCTTCAGCTTCTGAAAGAGGAGTAACAGCATCCTGTAGAGAGCACATGTTTTTAAGCAGAAATTTGTAACAACAAAAGCACTGAAGAATATGTGACATTAGACATTCAAATTAAGAACATACCTGGGCAGGCAATAAGAGAGGACTGGGAGACTTCAGTTGGTTATCCAGAAAAGGCATGATGAGCGTGGAGCCAGAACCTTGGGAGCTATATCCAACCCTCTCATAGGAACCAACAGCATCGTATGTGTAGACACAACCTTTACCTGAATTTTGGAATATACAATAATTTCACAGACAGAGAAGGAAAGAAGCTTAAAACTGGCAGTGAGAGCCGGTAATAATTTTACCTTCATTGTCAAGGCCACCTACTACATTAAATGAATAATATGGAAAGAAACGTTTGTAGTATAGGGTGTTGGAGAGTAGTTGAGCCATTGCAGGACAGCTCATTTGCTTGTTGTGCTGATGCTGGTAGATCTGTTTTGAGAGATGCCCAGGAAAAGGAAAAAAAAATTTAGTGATGTCATGCCAGTAGTACCTCCTTGCAAAGAGAATGATAGGAAAAATAACATTCAGAAAACACATGCTCCCTCGGTTTTAGATAATGCATATTAAGAGATTATAACTGCAATAAATATATATTTAACAGGTTCATATACAAGATGGTTTTCCAATACTACTTGCATACCAAAAAAATTTGATTCACTTATCTTTATATCAAATTCTTCCCGAGGGCCATAATAATATCATATCGTTTAAACTAAGTGTATGCAGAACAGACAACAATCATAAATGTCTACCATTCTATTAAACATTATTACCAGAAGATATGAAAGGATAAACAATATGTGAACAGAAGATTTTAAAGCTTTATAGTTACAGACAAATGTAACTAATCAACAAAATGACAATGTAGTCTAGCAATGAAAGTCAAGAAATATCAGATATAGGCACACCCTCGTATAGCATATTTCAAAACTGGTTCTATGGAAGAAACACCAGCTCAGTCCAATCTTTTTGAAAGCTTACCAAGTGCCTGGCTGCCAAGAGTTTTTGTAAGGCTTTCACATCAGCTTGAAAACCAGAAGAGGCCATAACGCATTTGTCAGCCCTGCAAGAAGTTAAAAAATAAAAAGAAAGAATACATGATAGCAATTGCAAATCAACACAGCACAGCACAAGAGTCAAACATTAGAAGGAAAAAAGTTACATATATAAAATAAATTTACTCATTTTAGTTCCCACATGAGCTTAGCATATTCCTAGAAGATCAAAAATGTCAAATTATTGCTGTCCTCTCATACTTAAAAGCCTGGGATTGGTGTCTTGCAGTGTAGTTGCAATATAAACCAAAGAATTACGGCAAATTTTTTCATTGCAATTGCTCGAAGAGCCAAAACACAAGTCAATGTGAATAAATATGTTCCTGCCAAGGTCGTCAAACTGGTATACTGTTTCAAATGTTAAGCCCAGAATAGACATTCAGCATTCACCAGTAACCATACCTCCAGACTTGAGGTAGGCAAGAATTTTTTATTCACATATTCCTGTTCATCATCTAGTTCTATTTTTTCAATCTCGAAAGCTACCTACCTGTAGTAACAATCATTTGCACAGTATTAACAGTTTAAGAGTGAAGTAGGGAACATAAATCAGTGAATGTAAAAGTGAGACTTCCATACTTGTTTAAAGTTATGCACAAAACACAAATTTCATTGAGCAGCGCCTACAACCAAAATCGACCAATTGTCTGAATATGAAATCTATAAAATCTAGCCTATGCAAAGATCCAAAAAAACATAATAATTGAATTCAGGAATTAATTTTACTAAACCCAAAATTTTAACCACTGATAAACACAATACTTAACAGCACGAAGACAACATAAAATGGATAAAAATGAAGAGATATCTGATGAGAAAGCATACAGTTTACAGATTTTGGAATAATCGCGAGTGAGGATGCTATAACCGGTTGACATTCGAGTATCGGCCGCGATAACGCAGTAATCGGCTCCGGCAATCGCAACACAAGATCTGCAGAAACACACAACATACATATGGTAGAACTGATACTATCAGAAAAACCCTAAACAAAGTACATATATAAACGTTAGAAGAGAAAAAAAAAAAATCACCCTCCATTGTTGTCGTAGGGAGACCAGTTGGCATGCTGCTTCGTCATGATGAATTGAGCGACTGAGATAGAGCGGAACTAGGACGAGAGATTTAGAGACAGTAAATGGGTTCGTTTTTCAGTGCTATAAGATCTGATGCTGTCTTTGGCAACACGAAAGTGTAGACTAAAACCGACACCGTTTCTTTTAAGGTGTAACAGGCACCTGTGCATTTATAAATTAATTGTATAATTATCTCGTAAATCATGACTGTAATATCCGAACTTATATTGAAAAAAATCGCATTAATTAACAATTTTTTTTCTGAAATTTAATACAATTATTTAAATATTTAAATATTATTTATTTTTTAACTTTTATTTAAATATTTATTAAAAATATCTTAATATAATTAAGTTAAAGAATTTAATTTAAATTTAAATAAGTAAATATTTTATTTGTTAATAATATTTTTAATTTATTATTTAATATTTATAATTATCTACAACTTAACATATTAATTTAAAATTTTTATGATGTATACATTAACATATTAGTTTTAGATTTTTTAAGTGTGAAGCAATTACCAATATGTTTTTAATTACACACTAACATAAATATACTTGTAGCATCTTAATTGATCACGTAGTTTATATTACATGGCATAACAACAAAACTTGACATTGCATGGTTATTGTATAAATAACAATGTGATACTTAGCAATTCATCTTTTAAATTTTTTTAATCAATTAAATGATGAGAATTTTAATTTTTAAAATAGTTTATAATATAATTCATTGTCGAATATATGATACCAATTGGATTAACAAATTTGATTATATTCATACACGATATATCATTAAATTTTTTCGATTTAACTCAATTCATTATATAACAAAATTTAATCTAATTCTATCTATTAAAAATTGACAAATTAAAAGTATATAATTGAAATATTTGATTAATTTTCATAAACTAAAATAATTTTTAAAACGATTATGATTTATTTAAATTTTTAAATAAATATGCTCATTCAAAATAAAATAACAAAATATAAATATATAAAAATAATTATAATTGAATTATTTTTTTATAAAAAATTATGTTCTTTAAAATTACACTAAAAATAGTAAAAATATCACTATAAGTATGGAAGAACACTTGATTAAAATTTAAAAAATTTCACAAAATATTGTTACTGAATTTTAATTCAATAAAAAAAAAGGCAGGTATATCATAAATAAAAAATTAATCAACAAATGAAGTTGGGACTTGGGAAAGAGAAAAAAGTAAGGTTGAAAAGAATTAATCTAGTAAAGTGTATATGCATATTTTATATTTTATATATTATGAAAATAATTTTATGTATAATTAATTAATTTTTATTTAAAATATTATTAAAGATGGAATACGATATAAATTTATAATCTAATTCATTACGAATGAATTCTATATTTTCAATTCAATATAATTCATTCATTCATCAAATATATTAAAAGGTAAATTGAAATTAAGAGAATTAATGAGAGTGGGTTGGAATAAGATCCGTGAATGCATCCCGGGTCACTTTATAGTTAGGATGGCAATATAACGGGAACTTGTTCACGTCTCCGAATAGTCGTACACGTCTTATCCGGAGTCAAAATAAGGACGGGCTGAGAATTTTGTAGAAATAGAAATTAAGGATGTATTTGAATTTTGATGGTACTGATTTGATGGAAGTGAATAAGGCAAGTCGTTGTTTAAAAAAATTGTAAAATTAACGGAAGTGTGTTTTGTTATGCTTGTCTATCCGTTGCCCCGGTTTGACATGTTGGCTGGATTTGACTGGGTTTCAATTGGGTCGGATAAAATAGGGCAAGACAAGATTAAATTGAATTAATCTTTAGTATAGTGTTAAATTGGATACTATATATAATTTGTAACCTAATTTATAAATAAAACAATTAACGTTTAAAAAATGTAATTAAATTGAACTATTTAAATAATTTTTTACCTGTAATAATAAGTATTTATATATTTATTTTATGATATATTAATGTATATATATACATACATAATTAATATGTAATAAAAACGAAGCATCTTCACATAAAATATTTTTCTTACAATACTTTTAATAAATGCCATTTCACAGTATCCGATAAATTTTTATTATGTGTTATTTACTTTTGGAATAAATAAACAACAACAATGAAGATCACTTGCGAATTGCGATAACATTTAAAATATTGAAACATTATTTTATCATGATTCCGTTGAAATGGTTCAGCTAAGATAATAGTTCGTCAACCGGGTCGGGTCGAGGAGATATGACCAGCAAATAACGGACCCAGTCTGAAAACGATATTATTTGTAAGACGACACAGATAACCAGAGATACGATGTCGTGTCTTGCAGCTACAAGGATGCAACACAGCAGCGTATAAATTCGATTAGAATAAACAGCGTGGCAAAACGTGGCCAGAGCAGAGACTAGAGGGAGAGGTGAAGGAGGAGGAGGAGGAGGAGGAGGAGGAGGAGGAAGTCATGGAGGACCTGCTTGGATGGTTTTTTATCTTAATCTTCCTTATTTCTCTGCTTGCCATTCTCAGTCACCAGGTCATTTCTCTATCTATTCCTATTCTCATCCTTGTTTTCCTTTAACAATTTTATGTAATTCTGTTGTTGCATTCGCTTAAATTTCGGGATTATTAATGGAAACCTAATATGAGCTCTAGCCAATCAAGGAAGGCGTCGAAACCCGTAAACAAAGGCCGGCGGTATCTGCTTTTCCGCTTTGCAGTTAACTAAAAATTGAAACTTTTTTAGAGTAATGGCAGCCGTTGCGTCAAGTTAGGTGGTCGTGCGGACTAAGCCGTCTATCCTTCGTAACGGCTCGTCCATGGCTTTCTTCTTTATATTGTCATCGAGGACCACAAGAAGGAGCTTTGTATAGGTTGATTATTGCGGCCAGTTTTTTGCTATATTAATTCTGTCGTTGTCTTTCAAAAGCTGCCACCACAACCAGCACGATGTTTTCAAAAGCTGCACAAACTTCCCGGGTATTATCGCAAAGTTGTGTCTTTCATCGATTGGATAATCGTAAAAATTTAACATCCAATCTATAATACCGCATCACTACTTGGAATGATATTTGGTTTAATTACTTGGTACAGTATTACTCATCTAATAATTAGTAGCAATACTATGTGTCAATTGGCTAAGTTAGAGGACCCAATTGTAACAAGTCATTTAATTTATATGAGATGTTTTATATAAACTTCTTTGTGTCCATTGCTGACAATTTTGCCAAACAATATTAAGTTTTTGTTTCCATTTGTAATAGTTGTTCTTGGGAGACATTGAATGTATTAAATTTTGGGTGTTTATATTGATGTTTTTGGTAATTGTAGTTTTATCAAGTAGAAAGCATCCTTATTAAGAGCAGTTATTAATTGCAGTGTTCTCACATTTGGATGATTTAGTTGCAGCTCATGTGCTTGACTGATCTCGAGGTTGACTACATAAACCCCTATGATTCGGCAGCTCGGATAAACATGCTAGTTTTGCCAGAGTTTGTGACTCAAGGAATCTTATGCACCATCTTTCTTATAACAGGGCATTGGTTTCTGTTTCTTTTGTGTCTGCCGTACCTATACTATAATGTGAGACTGTAAGTGTCCTTCTGCGCCAATTATTTGGAGCAATATCTGATTGGCATCATGACATATTTGTTACTGTTGTTGGTTCATGCTTGCTGGGACCACCTCAGTTAAAAAATGTAGCATTTTTATCATATCTAGAATGCAAACTGCATCTAGTGGAACATTTGATTTCCTTCTGTTTTATCCCATAATGGCAATGTGCATCCAGTTTCATCCAAGTTTAACCAATAATCATGACTTCTGCATGGAGCTAATCATAATTACTGCACATTTTATCCATATAATACTTCACTCACAACTTCAAAATCACTTGGGAAAGGGATGTGTTCTGGGTTCACTGCTTCAACTTCAGTGGCATGAACCATATTAAGTCTTGACAAGGACAGAAAGAATATCATAGCATAAATAAATAAAAGAAATTAAGAACTTGAAGGACGGGAAAAGTGGCTTATGTAGACCAAAGCAAGATTCTAGTACTTCTGATTCTATTGGTTTTAAGCTTGTTAATGATTGGAGACACTGAGGTAGTATTTGGGTGGCAATTATGTAACGTGTTTCATCTTGCTGCCATTTTGAATGCAAAATGAAGTTTAGAAGTGACTTCACAGTGCAATGAAGCATGCAAAAACAAACTAGTTATAGTGAACTTAAAAACATACAAACTTGTGGTGCAGGTCTAACATGATTATGGAAGATCTTCCTTAGATAAAAGGATGACTTGAATGGATAAGCATATTTCTTACCTCAAAGGTGCCAGGTTTCTAATTTGATTGTCCATGTTTAATACGATTTGTAATTCCACAATCCAGGTATAGAAGGAGACAGCACTTGGTGGATGTAACTGAGATCTACAGCCAGCTGAGCTGGGAAAAGAAGCAACGGTTTTATAAGCTTGCCTATCTTATAATCCTCCTAGTCCTTTGTATATTCTGGTATTCTGACAACAGATATTTTAGATACCCTTAGTGAATCACTCTTTGGCTCTATGAAGCAACTTACAAATTTTTTCCCTGTTTCCAAATGTATTATAGGTTACTTTGGACTGCTGGAAAAAATCATCATTAACCAGGCATCAGTGCTCCTTACAAGTTTGCTCACAGTGAGTATGCGGATACACTTAGATTGCTCTTTTGTGTTGAGGGTGTTTTGAGCACTATAATGAAAATTTATCCTCTGTGGTTTGCCCTTTTTTCTTTTTGTTAGCATGTACAAACCGATAAATCCATTGGATCAGAATTACTAGAGGTTAGAAAAAATTATTAAGCCATCATCATATAATAACAACAATAACAATAATTTCAAGAATTATGATGCAGAAAATTCAATGCATCTCTATCTACTGTTCTTTGGTAAATCCAAAGGGATCTATGGACAAGGGAGATGGAACACTAGAGGAATTGGATAAAGTTTAAATTGAGTTAGTGAAATGTGTTCAACTGTTTGCATGAGTATATTAAATCCTGGTGGATGGTTTAACTCGCTCTATAGTGATACTATAATGAACGAGGCAGTTGAAGTTGTCAGCGGCAGTATTCTATAATTGTATTCAGTGAGGATGTTGCAGTATCAGAGCTACAGTTGTAGTTGGCTGCAGTTCAGGTGGCAGTTCTTGGGGATCTGAGATGCTCAGAAGAATATATAGGATAAAACCTAGCCTGTGAAGTTTATAGGAGTACTGTTGTGCATGGACTATGCCGTAATACACTTGTCCTTGGACCATAAAATGTGTTGTTGGCAGAAGATCTTGTTGCACCAACGGAGACCATGGGGTGTTGATGGTTGTAGTTGGATGGCAATGCTGGCTGGGTCAGCACCAGATCTTTGAGAAGTAGTTTAATGCGAGTTTATGAAGTAGACTTGATTGCTTGTTATGTTGTTAATTCCCATCAGTTGCATGTAAGAAAAATTGTACCTCTTTCTTTTTCTCATTTAATTCTGAATTCAAAGGCAAGCTAAATTTTGCTGATAGACTAAATATAGCATCATCTTTCTATATGTATGCAAACCTATTTATACAAAATGGTGATTGACTCCCTCTGTGATGTATGATACTGGAAACAAATAGAAAAGTAATGAGGGATGTTGTAGTCCTTGCCAACTCGATCTTGTTGGCCCTAGAACCATACAACTTTTGCTGCTACCAAATTATCCAAATTTGTGTATAAAAGAAATCGAATTGTGTTCTCATAAAGCTCTTCTTGATTGGTTAATTCTTGTGGTAGTATAAATTATTGCCCCTTTTCCTGCTATTGCTGATTGCCACTATTTCCAGGTTTTTATTGTGGGAGTGCTGATATACTAACCTGATGGTGACCGGAATTTGGGGATTTTGACACATCTAATCAGGAGCGAAAACCTGTTGCATATTGGTTGTATGTATTATAGTGTTGGTATAATCATTGATACTCTTCTTCTATTTCTCTGCTTGTAGATATCTGTATGTACTTATCCTTGTTAATATCTCTGCCATTCACAATCTGTAGATTAGTTGTTCCTTTAAAATTATGGTCTCATAGAATCTAATGATTTATTATCGTTTGGCCTGACTTGGCTTCTGAATAGTTAGTTTTTCACTGTCTTGAAACTTGAAAGCAAATAAAACAAAAAACAAAAACAGAAAAGCAGAAGAGAAATTCTAATTGTAGACGGTATCCAAATTTTAGAAGAGTTTCTTCGGATAGAATTGTAATTTGTAAGCTTTATCTTTCGCTGTATGAGAAGAATAATAGTAGTAATGATAAAAATACGATGTAGACAGATGTTTCAACTTGCCGACCATAAAAAGCAGTGTGTATAAAATTGGGGAAATATACATACATGTTTTGCAGATGGTCGTCGACAAAGGTCCCACTGAATTTAATAAACCAAGTCATTTAAGTTGGAATGAATTATGCCCAATTGTGAATTTAGACTGATTAGTAGAGAGATTCACTGGATTGAACAAGTCAAATTTGGCTCTGAATCTAGGCAAGAAATCTAGAGAATATGTATATATATATATATATATATATATATATTAGGTGAATATGAGTGTTTTCTTTTAATGATTAAAGATAAAAATCATGAGAATAGTCAATGCAAAAAGTTGCACTTGTAGATTTAAACTAGATTATAGATTAGATAGCATCTTTCTTCCAAAAATTGCACTGTATATCAGACAAATACTACCAAATTGTGCTGACCTTTGAATTATTATTGTTACTGTAATTTGGAAGACACCTCACATTCACACTCGCACTAAATTACTTAATTGTTGTTACACCAATCATTTTTACTGATATGAATATTTTAGAAATACTCGCTACAATCCAAAAATTACAAACTATTCTATGATTCATACCATAATTTCTTTTTGACTTCGACTATTCACGTTGCATATTCATAGATCTAGATCTTCCTTTGAGCAACTGAATTCATAATATTGCTCGTCAAAATTGCAATTATTTGTAGCCGTTACTGAAAATTATGACTGCTAAAAACTTTTGCAGCGGTTATGTAAGATTTTCTTCAGATTTGGAAAATATTCCAGGATTATGGTTTTCTTTCTCTCCATTAAAATTTGCCACTCAAGCCTGTTTCTTTTTAGTTGGGGAATTTTTCCATTACAGATAGGGGGTATTATCGAACATGAAATCTTAGCAGTCAAAACGATGACGCATTTTGATTGTACTGAGTACGCAAACATGAATACGTCATCTTCATACAAGAAATCGTAAGAAAAGAAAGAAAATGAGCCATTTGCTGAATAATTAATAAATAAGGTATTCCCGACAGCAGAAAACTGACATTAACATTGATTTCTCTCAACCAGATACTTAAAACGAGCATTAATTAATATATTCAACTTCGAGAATATCCCTTTGACCCAATTCCAATTGCATTCTGATTTGGAATTTAGTTTGTCAGAAATTACATGTCTGTAAGAATCAAGATGGAATTAATTACAGTAAATATGTTACACATTTTCTTTTTTATTTATTCTTCATTACATTACATGCCCAACAGTTTCTTTAAAAGGCTTTATCATACATATGCAGGCCCTTTTCTCTCATCCCGTGGAGATATTTACAGCATATATATACATAGAGAGAGAGAGAGAGAAACATATTAAAATATTACACATGCATGCATGTTGATTTCTGGAGCTTGGATATATTAACTAGGTGGCTCCAGGCAGAGAAGCCTTTCAGCAATTAACTCCTCACTCCATTTCTTATAAACGTTTGCTATGAATTCATTGATTCTCTTTTCCAAATCGATCTCATGAATCTCATCCTCTTCACTGTCAACATCTTCTGTATCCAGACCATCGTCATTATCTTCATCATAACCATCATATCCATGATAATCATCCTCGTCTTCGTTGTAGCTATCATAATCTTCATCATTTTCCTTCTCCTCACCGCTGTATGCTTGATGAAATTCAGGATGAGAAGTAAGAAAGAATCCATCATCATCAAAATCCGATGCAGGTGATGCCTTTGAACTCCCCGAAAACACCGCGATAACGATAACGCTAAACATGGCAAATATAGCCACCCTACTAGACTTTGCCCCAGTGATGAATTCATAGGTAGAGAAGAAAAGGTTGAGAAGCTTGCGATGCTTGGAGACTACGTTGGGTAAGAAGAAAAATATGATTAGGAGCATAGGGATACTTAGAAAACAGATGTATAAAATTTTTGGTAGTTTAACTTTCTTCATGCCCAACTGTTTCTGCTGATATTTTTCTTCTCTCGAGTAAGACTGATCCGTTTGTTGTGGGCTCCCGTATTATATAGCCTGGTTGATGAACTTACCCGTTAAAACAAATAACAGAAAGTTGAGGGAAGTCTACTTCTCCAAGCAAAGACCATTAGTTTATTGCATGATGATTGTATTTGGATATAATATTTTTGTAGATATGTCGACATATAGTGTAATACAACAAAGCTGGGATTTCAGTGAAAAAGAGCAGGAAATTTCTCAGATTTTGACATATTGATATGTTTAGTGACCCACAAAAGCCGCAGTTTTCAGGACTACACGTCAGAAAACATATTACAACAAATAAAAAGTGAAAATTTGGGAAAAGAAAATACATTTGACAATTTTAAAATGCTGACTCTGACTCACTGTATTAATTAGTCTTTGTTTATGTTACCTGTCACAATAGGTTGTTCTCATAGTAGTGGATTCACATTAGCTGCTCTGGAATTTTCGAACCGCAACAGAAGTAGAAAAATCAAGAATGGTCAAAATATTGTTTTCTATTTTTACTTTTATTTTCCAACTACTCGTTCGGTTTCCAGAAGAACACCCACCCTACATCAAGAAAGGTTAATTGTCACTCAATTTCAAAATGCAATATTGTAGGGAATAATTTCTCATTACTTGAAAATCTTCATGTTCATGATCATCTCTCGACTAATCAATTAATTGTTAAATCATGCAATAAAATCAGGACGTTAATTTTGCTGAATAAAAACTTGCAGGAAAATTTCAAAAGATTAGAGAGGCTGGGATAAAATTGATCAGTCATAAAAACGATAAACAACAATGCACTAGGCATAACAGCTGTTACATAATTAGCCTACAGATCATATGCAATCTGTAACTACAGCCTGAGCTCACACCTAAGAAACTAAAAATTGATGTCTTGTTCCAGAAGAAAAGGGCATTAAACTAACAGCAACTTAAAAAAGCTGTAATATTCCTACTTCATCCTAAAAATATTCGGCGAACCACACATAGAATGTAGATAAGAACAAATCTCTCAACTCCTTCAGTGGTACTGTAGTGGTAGCAAGATTGGGGATCAATGCAGTCAGTGCTACGAGA
This sequence comes from Melia azedarach, assembly GCA_028052125.1. NCBI lineage: Eukaryota > Viridiplantae > Streptophyta > Magnoliopsida > Sapindales > Meliaceae > Melia > Melia azedarach. The sequence continues at coordinate 1,490,851 of CM051394.1, read as the reverse complement.
TCTTGATTGGCCTCTAACTTGCTGGCAAAGATATGTTGATATCAGTTGTTGAATTTCGGGGTTCCTGCATGGATGCCCAGTTATCTCTTCGAAAAGGTGAAGAAGCATTGTTTGGCCTCAGTGGGCTAGAATTTTGTTGCCCATGTCCATCCATGGTCTCCTTTTCAGCATTATTGAAAGGCGTGACCCCAACAATGCTAGGAGCTGGTGTAACGATAGCTGGAATGGACTCAGTCTTGTGTTTCTTGGGTTTCTGCTCATTCTGGTTTCCCGGAAGAAAACTGCCTACCACAACCTGATAACTCAATAAATCAAGTTACGGAATTAATTCCAAGCCATGATTTCTGGAGAGAATTACTTTTCAGCAAGTATTTGCAAGCCATTAAATTATTAGGTCAAGATATGATCACGTTCATGTCTACATGCTGATGCAAATCATGTGAAAGTCCAACAAGACAATTTCATAGCCAGATTAGATGTTCTGTTCATGTTGAAAGTTCTTGAATAGCTTGTTAATTTCTGAACCACAGCATACATTGTAAATATTGTTGGAGGTTAAAGCTAGCTAGCAAAGGCTCCAAGAAAGAAGCAACAGGAATACACACTGATTTTTCTATTCATCCTCCAAAAATAAAGAGAAAAAAACTGGAAGCGGAAAAGTTTACCTGCACAGGACTAGCAGCTATCAGAAGTCCAGCTACTCCCCCTCCCACAACACGACCATCTGGGCTTGACAAAGAGACACTCATCCCACCCGATCTGCTTCTTGTCCCTTGACTCTCAGTAGGCATAAATGATCCCGACAAGGAAAGTATTTCAAACCGGCCCTATAAAATAAGAACAAAGACAAATTTGATCAAAAATGGGATTAGAAACTTGAAGTGTATCAAACCTCCTTACATGGGAACAGACAAGGTCAAACAACAGATGCTCTTTCTTTTTTCATATTCGTTATCTATGCCCTCATTCATAAACCAAAACAGTTTTATTTTCTGGATGATAATATAGATCATTCCACTTTTATCATGCTTTTAATGACATAGGTGCTCATGCAAAAATCACAAGTGATTGTCTTTATCTGTACACTAAACTGAGGTTTTAATTCGTGCTGGTGGAAGTTTGTAATCGTACTTTCAGCGGTAAATAGACTCTTCAATGCACTGACTTGTAGGACCTAATGTTCTCTAGTAGCATGGCAGATGTACCTGCATGCATGTACATGAATGCTTTGTGTCTTAAGAATCTTCCATGCTAGTGTGTCACTTGCATTTTATAACCATGTGATATGCTCATGCGGCAAAGGTTACTTCACATTCTAAATTTCGAAAATCAAACCTGTTTCGAGTTAGAACAAACTGCATACAAATTTAATATCAGTAACATTTTATTAGAATACTTTATCAACTTATTAGAAACTATATCTCAATAAATATGTGAAGAATAGAAGTTATTATATTTAGAAAAGGGAATTATAAAATGCCAACCTCATATGTCAAAGTGCCCCCAGAAGAATCAGGTTGACGAAGTGTAACATTTGAAATCACTCCATTAGCAGATAGGATGCATATAGCTCGAGGTCCTTGTTGAGAGAATGATATAACCTTCATTGTAACATCCTTAAACAACCAAAGAACAAAACCAATGAATTAAGATAAAACACGAAGTTGTCAACAAAGAAACATTTTCATCAACACCAAGTATAAGGAGGGAAAAGTTGAACTTAGTCCATAAGCATTCTTACTGCTGAAGCAGCAAAGTACATTTCAATAAAATTCATAGAAGTGTAGCTCTGAGAAATACTAATCTTCATGGTAAAAGAAATATCATGACCTAGTCATGTCATTGAAAGATACTGCAGATTGGAAGTCTAATGCATAATCATAAAGAACTACAAATCTAGCAAAGAATAAAGAACTTCAGTGCCAATTACATGAGAATGGGAGAATTTTAAATGGAATCAATGCTAAGTTTTATATATTTATGTTATTGGAACTGCCCCTATAAAAGCAATGCAATTAACTTTTTCTTTATTTGACTAAACATACCTCTCCAGCATTGACAGTGATGACATGGGGTGTAAAATTTGTACCAACAGAACAAGCGTGCAAGTCACCTACAAAATAAAAATCAATGAATAAAATTTGATTGGATTGACAAAGCGGATATTAACCATTCCACCAAAATTCTATCAGACCTGCCTGCAGCTCACAGTTATTGCAAATCATTTCAAACAATAAAAACCAGCAGAATTACATGATCTTGAACAGCTACAGCATATGATTCCATTTTTAATCATTCATAGTATAGCAAAGGACCATAGACTTGTGGCCCCCACAAAAAATTCTATCAAATTGATATTTGCTTCAAATTTTAACTTATAAATAGATACGTGCTGAAGTTGTATTAGGATTGAAAAATGAAATACAAGTGTCCATTAGAAGTCCAGGGCCATTTTATTTCTTTAATATTCTAGAAGATTAAAATATGACCTATAGTCAACAGAGCCATTTTATTTCTTTAAAAGTTCTTAAGGAGGAAAACAAACAAGAAAAAAAGAAAAGAAAAGAAAACTTAAATTAAACACAAATGCAATAAGTCAACAAACTTCATATTGGATCATGAACATCCTGAGAAAATCAGGAATGGAAACAACATACTTGTTTCTATTTTTAAACTAATATCTGTAACTAAACGTCAATACAGATTAAGTATTTCTAACCTTTAATGAATTCCATTCTGTTTTTGTTTTGAGCATCTTGAAATATCCTTTGGGAAGAAGCATATGGCAATAAGGTAAAACCAAATTTTGGCCAACTGAGAAATATTCCTCTCTCAAACCAATACTAGAATAGCCCAACTTTTCAGTAGCCAGAATTAGCATTATACCTCTAAATTTGAACAATAGCATCTCATAGAACAAGGTCCGACATAAACTTTAACAAGTATTATCAATGAAAATATTCATAAGGAATCTTTTGAAAGGGAATTTGGATTCTTCAAATCAGGCTGAAGAGTAGTTCCAAAAACTAAGTAGGAAGTTAGTTCCACTGTCCAATGCAGTACCAAGCGATAAATATCTAATAAAATGAAACAATTCCATAGTATATTCTTAGCATGCTCATATTATATAATTATATCCATTTTGTAAATTCAGAGCATGCCAAAAGCAAAACAATATGCAACAAATTGAACTAGAGAAACAATTTGAAATGACTCTTTACCTAAATTGTCCATTCCCATTTTCTTGTGGTGCTTATTCTCATAACCACTAACCCGTCCTCGTCCTCGCTTCCCAGAGGAGAAATCGCCAGAGGGAGGAAATGAAGACGAAATAGGTGTTGGTGACAATGCCATACTCCCGTCTGGTCCATATTTCCTCGGTCTGCCTCTCTTCTTCTTTTCTGTGGTACTAGTCAATCCTACACTAACTGGAGATGTCACCACCCCCAGAGATCCAGAAATTTGGCCTGCATTTTCGTTTCTTGGAGCCACATGATAGGCTGATGGAGCTTCTGCTCCTATCACAGTAACAGCTGAACTCATGCCGTCTCTTGCTTCCATGCATACAATGAATATTCTTCAAAATCCAATTTTCACCAAGACTAACTACTCATATCAGCATTTGCAACACAGACCTGCATCAAACATCAGATAAAAGGAAAAAGAAACTAAATTTAACTTGTAATTTACAAAATTATTTCAGGAAAAAGATATTGCAACTAGCATTTTCTTTACTCTTTAAAACGTGCTACTCAAGCTAGGTTCCTCCCGGAAACCACTCAAAAATCAGAAGAAAAACAAAAAAAAAAAAAAAATAAAACAAACCTAAATTTATATCAATCTGAACATTTTCTTTAAGCATAAAAATCAGTATCTCTAACTTGTAAGCCAAACTACAAATTACATCAAAGTAAACATTTTTTAAAGATCGGACTTCATTAGATGTCCATGAACAAAGCCAATCTCAAACTGACCATTTTCTCAACATGACAGTTCAAAATCTGCAACTCAAACTGTCACTAACTTTTTTTTAAAAAAAAAGAGCAGAGAAAATTGAAACATGGCAGGAAGATCAAATCATAAGCCAGAAAAATTGAGGGAAAAAAAGGTTGAAGTTGTTCATAACTTGTTCATAGTATGAAGATCACGACCTGTAAGCGTAACTCTGACACTCCAAAAAAGCTCTTCTTTAACTGAAATGGTCTGTCTCAGACCTTTTCACATTTGCAGAGCTCAAACAGTGCTTTAGAAGCTTCTCACAAGTGAAATTTCAAAAAAATCACCGTACGGTTAGAAAAAAAAAAAGGAAAATAACTGTTTGTTTGTTCCCTGAGAAAACTATTTCTCGAGAAAACGAAAACCGGAATTTTCCGTGTCTAGAAATCAGAAAACCAGTCGCCGGTTTTCCCTTTGTCTTCACAGAGACAAGAATGAAAAATAAAAGAAATACAGATAAAAACCGAAATTAAAAAAAATTAAAATGTGAAAAGAAAAGATAATTATTAATTATTTGCTAAACCCGATAAATGAAATATGGTTAAGAGAAATTTCACGTCCGGGAGTGAAATTGAAAATTTTGAAAATTGAATAAATGGTTAATTTCGTAATTTGATTAAAAGTAGTAAGAAATAAGGAAAAAAAGTATAGTGCCCTTTTTATTTTTTTAATTGCGTTTCCCGTTTTCCATTTAAAGCTGCAATGGTTGTGTCGTTGGGCCGATCTTTTTGTTACCGCTGACCTGCTTTTTCTAAGAAAAATAAAACATTTTAACGTCATTAAATCCCCTCGATATATTTATAAATCACGATTTCTGCCACTGAAGAGTGTAGAATGTAATTAGGTATGCTGACGGTGAGGATCATATTATCTGATGGGAAGAATATTATCGGACCCACTGAAACCCCAATCATCCAATCAGATAGCGTCATGTGTGTACAGTTCATACCTCTCGGCTCCTCACTTCACGCGTCATCAAATTTCATACGATTGTTTGAAAACTATTTATATCAACCTTATGGGTAGGGCTAGCTACGGCGCCTTTTTTTTTCCCTTAAAAAAGATATATTAGTTACAGTTTTCAGCTCTATAATTTTTTAAAATATATATATATATATATATTTGTGTGACATTAATTCATTGATCATAATTATTTTATTATTTATATTTCCTTAATTATCAATTTTTCAATAAATAATACATGATTTATAGGTAAACCTATTTAGTTATTTATATTATTTTTGGGTCCGCAAGACCGGTCGGTCAGGCTCGCTGCATGTACGTGCAGACAGAATAGCATTCCTAGCTCACAGTGGAAAGCCTAATTGGTCAATAATCTGTTCTTGTATCGTCATACGTGGAATACTCTGATTGGCAGAGACTTTAGGTGGGGTGCTTCAGGTCATTAACTCATCATTTCTTTTTGAGTTGCTGAAAGGTCAACAAATTCTGACTTGGGTTTGTGGATGAGTGGTGACACTTGTCCGAGGTTGCTTGTCTCTCCAGTCACTCTCCTTACGCACACTCGTGATTTTGCCCGCCACATCATCTAATATTCAAATATATTTGTTTTTTTTATTCGGCCGTGCCGTTTCATCCTTAGATTGCCAAAAAAAAAAATAGAGTATTGATAACATTAAATATCAACTGTTCCAAACTATCCAATCGCAAAGCAACTTTTACTACGAAGCACTTAATTTAAAGCTTAATATAATATTTGGTGGCTGGTTGGAAAATGGCCCTCTCCCTCAATACGAGGGAGTGTTCAAGTCCTATAATTTTAGAACTTTTGAAATATTATAGATAGATATTTTTTATGTATTCAGAGTATGACAAAAAAGTCATACATTTAAGGTAAATATTTCAAATTATCTTGTCTAAATTTTTAGAGTGTAGCGTAATAATATTCATTTAAATTTTTAATAGATTTATGATCTAATATGGTTGGATAGTATATAAATATTATTAAAAAAAACGCTTAGTATAATATTAATTAGCCGAAAAGCAACCACTGACTCCACACATTGGTCAAAAGGAAAATTATATGGAATGCACATGGCTCGCTAATTTCTATGATCTTCTTTACCCTTCATTTATTTATCTACTCCACAAATTTGGACTGTCCAAAAAAGATTTATCAATAAACTATCATTAATTTGATAATCATTCAGCTATAAGACAAAAAAACTAAATCCTCCAATAAAATCATTACAAATTTTGGTACAAAAATACCCAGGAAGCTACTTCAAGCATTGGGGGATAAAGGCTGATTTAAAAATAAGAAGCCGATAATAATGGGCTTCGTGGCAATAGAGCCGAAGAACTAAAGCACACTGACATTTGAGGCCAATCAATGTAATTTAGCACAAATAATACCTTACTTCCTCAAAGGAATACTCATTTTGTTCTGCCATCCTTTCAACCGCCTTGGCGCCAAGAGAAACACAAGGGGTGGCTGGAGTCGTGGCCATCAGCATGGAAACTGACACTTGTGAAGGCGTTGTTGGCACTGAAATTGGCGTTGTCTTTGGCGTTTTGTTTTCGTCGTTGCCTGCCAAAATAGACTTGGAATGAGTGACAGCCTGTGTCTTGTTGCTGGGAAGTACTTTTTTTGATGTCCCGTTTTGTGTTCTTTTCTGATCTTCCAAGAAATTTGCTATGTTGGCCTTGGAGGAAATTGCCAAAGAAACAGGAGAAAGCGGCCGTCGAACCATTGGGGACCCAACTTCACGTGCCTTGACGGCAGCGGAGGAGCGTTTGCTGATTATTTTGCCATGAATCTCTGAATTTCTCCTACCTGTAAAAGCTATACTATTAGGCATAAGAAATGATACCAAAAATTGCCAAACGAGTATTATTTGAAATGAAATGTATGTTTACCAGAACAAGCCGCAAAACTATCAGATTGCTGGTGATTCAACGGACTGTTTCTATACAAACAGTCAACCTTCTTGTTATGAGCACGCAGACCAGTTTTCTCAGGCTTCAAGTTTTGAAGCATTGCTCCACCAAGGGAGAGTTTTTTATTACTTGCAAATCCTGTTGAAGTTTTAGAAGCCTTCTTTCCGCTTTTTGATGGACTATGTTTTGATCCATAAACTGCTTCCTGCTCTGCTATTAGCTGTACCTGAAGTTTTTTTTGATCCTGAAATATAAAACAGATCAGCAAGGCCTGTGAACAGAAAATTTTTCAAAAAGAAGCCTTCAAGTTCGTACTCTCTGTCTCTGCCTTTCTTGCTCCTTCTCTTGCCTCAGGCTGCCGTAGGCTTCAAGCACAGAAAGAAGTCGTTCCTACATAACAAAAAATACATAAAACAAAGCATGAAGAATAAATTATGACATCTAGCAAAAATCAATGGTAATGTTAAATAGAGTGCTTACACCATCATATAAGAATTCAGTTCCTCTTTCTTTCTCCCAAGCTATGACTTTACAAGCCAATGCCTCCACCATTGCTGCTCCGATACCAACCAAAACAACAGAAAATCCATAAAAAAGACCAGTAATAATGCTCACAATATTCTATGCCACACAATGTTGGTAACTTTAGTACTAGACAATAACAGTAGTAACGCTCAGAACATCACTTGTCATTTATGCAAATTGCATATGAATCATGAATCGGAGTCAATATTTCAAATAGAGCCATCAGAAATCTCTCTCACTGGGGAACAGCAATTTAGAGTAAAAGCAATGTCTTTACCAGGAATTTTGTTAACCAGTGCACGGGCTTTCTCAGCACGTTTCAAAGCAAGATGTGAACCTCTTCCAGCATTATAACGATTATTATCCTAAAATTCCAACAATATATGAAGAGATTTGACACAAAAGGACGAGATTTGACACAAAAGGACGGAACTTAACATTTTTCAGTGAAACAAAAAAATTGTTTACCCTGTTGTACTCCTCCAGCCAGCACTCTTCCCCGCATGCAGCAAACCACTTCTCCACCTTCTCTAGTATTTCTCTCCGGCTAAAAGCTTCCTCTTTAGCATTTGCAATTTGAAGGTCAGTTTGTTCTAATAGGAGCATAGGGTCCAAGGAGCCTGCAAAATAGTGATTGCATAAATGACAAATAAATGATGCAGGCGTTTCCAGACAATAACTCAAGTTAAATGGAGGATCAAAAGCAAAAGATATCCCCAACATAAAAGGATTGGAGTTTCAAGTGACTTGTTCAATGCCCTCGTTCCACATTGCTGCTTGACATCTAATTCATGAAGAAGTAAGAAGTATTCGGAGCATATGTTCACACTAGCAGTGACATTAATTGAAATGATTTTTCTAGATCATAACTTGGTGCAGGTTTTCACCAGACTCTATAGCTTCAACTGAGTATTCCCCAAGTGCGTCTGTCACCACGTGCATCTGCCTGCATATCTCTTCCAGTTCCAACTTCTTCTTCAGAACAATCTCTTTTATTTTATTTGATTTTAGCTGTTCAAGCCTTGAGACTTCCCCCTCAACCTGCAGGACAAAGGCCCGTTCTGATATTTATTTAACCATCACATAGACCAGAGAACATACCAAAAAAAAAATCGTCTATATTTTAAGGCCACTAAATTAAAACAAAATACTGACATATTTAATATTGTTCACAGAAAGCAAGTCAGGCTCAGTAAATTCAGGTTCTAAAGCAGCAATTTTACTGGTAACACTTTGAAACGTGCACTGTTCATCCAATGGTGTGTCCATCAAGTTCCATAGCTCCAACAAGCAAGTAGCAAGACATTGAAGCTGGTACAATAACAGACAAAGTGGTCAAAAACCCAAAGAGAGATTTTGCAACTTGACAAAAACAAGAACTACGGTAGGATAAGTACAAACCTTCTGTATTCTCTGTATCTTGACCTCTTCCAAACTTTGTACTGTTGTAGCCAGCTTCTCGACTGTGTCATTGCTAACATCTTTAGTTGCTTTGGGATCATCCAAAGTGGGGTGGATCTTAGAAATTGTGCCTTTGAAATCCACACCAAGTAACATGCATAGAGAGTTTAGATTGCTGAGGTGGTGCGTTACCTCTCTCAAACGGTTGCTCTGCAGGTGATGTAGGAAAAGAAAGCAGTCAGAAAAATATTATTCGGATTGAACAGTTCAAATTGCAAAGAGACTACAAAATCCTAAAATAGATGATATTTCTCATCAGTCTTAACCCAAGTCATGATTTATAATAATTTGGTTATTATGCACCATTGACTTCCAAATCTGATAGAAATGCAATGTCTTATTTTGAAATTTGGAAGGGGGAGAAGTCAAACCTTATCATTTTGAAGATCAGTCAATCTGCTGTGTAATTCTTCTAGCCTTTTCATAGACAAATCCTTCTCATCCTCAACCATCTTATACATATTATTATCTTTCGAAATCTCATTTGACAATTTCTGTAACCGATTTAATACTTCATCAAATTGCTTCTTCCTCTCTATCTTCCTTTGGTGCACATCCTCCAGTTGCGGGGTGATGGCCTTAAGTCTTTCCTTCAAGTTTCCACAAGCCTTCCAATCACACTGAAGTCATACAACCAACAGATTGAAGTTATCAACAAACCAAAAAATGGCTCTGAATGAACTGAAGCATTAATTGGAACAACACCACATGTAGATTTGGTTCATCAATTCTAAATGCACTTACATGCACTGGTTGCTCGCCCAATGAAAGACATATATCAGCAATTTCAGCTTCAGAGAGAGCAATCGCTCGCTGAAGTTGAACCCTGGAAATTCTTGCGTCATCTATTTTTTTCTGATATACTGAAAGGCACTCCTGTTCAATTTCTAAAATCATCTTATCCCTTTCAGCAGCAGGCTCTCCTACTTCATCCCAGACTTTCTGATTTCATAAATAATCAATGCCAAAGGACAATGAACATTACCATTCCAAACACATTAATTACTTGAAACAAGTGTTAACCCGTCAAACTACATAAATGCCATATAAATAACACATATCTAAAGAATACTCCCTTAAAAATATTTTGAGTACAACCTGTAGTTCACATAGTAGAGATCCGCATGTTGTTTCCATCTGCACAAACTGATCGGTATAAGGATTCAACATGGTGAAGCAACCATCACTGAAGTGGCAAAAATTTTCACAACAGAGTTTTATTAAAAAATATATATATTCAATTACGGACAAATACGAGTAATAACAAGGACAAATATTAATAGCCTTAGTGCACAACCGAAATTCTAATCTTCCTAATTGTATAATGATCAGAAAACCATAGATTATATTATTGCTGTTAAAAGCTTCCAAATCTTGTTAAGCAAAATCAATAATTCATTTCTTTAAACTTTCTTGCTCCACAAGTAAACACATTTGCCTGAAAATAAACTCAATTAAGACAACAAAAATTATTTCTCTGTACAATACTAACAAACTGTAAGTATATAAACATGATTACATAAGGTCTCCCAAAATTTTATTTCTATTTACAATATTGAGACCAAACCTGATTACTGTATAATTTCGTCACGATGAATGCTTGGAATCGCCGGAGAATGAAGAAATGTGACCAAGAAATGAAGTAATTGACGCCGAAAATTCGTTTTAGAGCGAAAAACCGGAAAATATTTTGAAATGAGATGGCGTGCGGTGGAGCCCCGTGAAAAGTAACGCTTAAATTTGAGGAGGGGGAATGAGAGGCAAAGGGAGCGGAAAGGAGCCGTGATATAGACGAAAGCAATTGGGGTAGCCTGATCTTGACACGTTATGTGGATTTTGTGGGGTACTGATGACCTGGCAAAATCAGCGCCGTTCTTTTTTGCTTTTGTTGTGGGGGATTGGATAGGTCAGTGACTTTGTAAACAGAATTTGAGCTTTCAACTTTCAAACGAGGGTTTTAAATTATTTAAAAGAAAAAAAGGAGGGTTTTAAACGGAAAATAAATAAATAATACCATCAATGATGGCAGTAGCATAAATGATTCAATATTAAATATTAAATCCGTTGTTTTATAAGGAATTGTATTGATGTTGATATATGATAAAAGATTTGTTATAATTACCTTGATTTTATCTTCTTCTTTTTTAAATATGGTACCTAAAAATATAATTAACTTTTGTTGGTATAATTTTTTATATAAAAATTTTTTAATAAATTTTTTAACAGAAATTTTTTTAATAAAAATTTATTAATTATTTAGTTATTATAAATAATTTTTTAAAAAAATTAAATAATTAAAAAAATTTAATATTCTACTTTAAAAAGATAACGTGAAAATTTTAAAATAAAATAAAAATATTTTAAATAATTTTATCTTTTAAAAAAATTAAATAACCTGTTAAAAGCTTAAATTTTAGGATTTTTTCAATTCAAGGAAATTTTTTTTTCTAATTTTCAAATTTCTTCTCTAGTATCACGACTACTACTTTATACTCTCATTAAATTGTGAGTTGTCAATTTCAATATTGATATAAACAAATTAATAGATATGTAGTAATATGATTTATTTTTTTAGCTAAAATATAAGTGGACCTACAATTTGTAGGCCTTTAAACTTAGCAATATTTTAGTGCATTATTTGAGCTTACTGCTTCTTTCTTTTCAATCAAAATCAAAACCCTACTCTTTATCTTGTACTTTAAAATTTGGCATAATTATACTTTAATTTGGATACTATCAAGAAAAAGATTAGTAAATTAAACTTTATTAAAGAAATGGTAGTGAAATTGTATGATTAGTAAATGGCATATTATTTTCAATAAAATTTTGAAATAAATTTTGGAATTTCTAATATTATTAATGCATAGATCTCTCTAATCTTGATCATATTGTAATAATTTGATTACTAAAATGGTCATATTAATCCTTAAGGATCACAAATATCATTTAAATTACTTACTTGATCCTAAATTATGTAACAAATTTGTGCTAAGAAGTGGTGATGGAATGGTGTTATATATTATTGACAAATAATAGAGTTGAACCATAACTTTCTAATTTCTTTCATTCAGACCCAACTGGATTTTCTAAGTTCAAGCACTAATATGAAATTATCAACCTTTTGAAATGTCTTTCAAGGATATTAAGATAATTTGTCATTATGTACGTCAACCACACTAATAATGACTATTTGAGAAGGGACGAGTTTGTCTATTTCTCTAATTCCGACCATAAAATTGATAATATAACATATCTCAGAACAAAAAAATTATAATATTCCAATTGTATAAATTAATTATGATAAATAATAACTTTATTAAACACTTTAGTTTATCAAAAAATGTCGCGCAAATAATAAAAAATGCCTATCGAACATAAAATATATACAACAGTGTAAAATCATTTTATATACAAATTATGTACTCAAATATATAATAATAGAATAGAAATATTATAACATACCTCCCTTGAGATTTAGTATAATATCAATTAGAAAGTATTTTTTCAAAAACTATCACTGACCTCCCTTACTGTTACAAACAGTTATAACTATTTAAAAGTGTCAAGGGTAAAATTGTAAGTTCAACATATCATTTTAAATCCTTCAATCCTAAACTTTAGTAGAATAACAATTTAATTACAGTTTGTTTGATTTTAACAAATTAGTCCTTATTATTATTACGAAATTAAAAAATATTAAAAATCAAGAACAAAAATAAAAATTAATAACCCTTAGGATTTTTTACAAATTAATTATATAGCATATTAATAAATTAAATTAAAAAATTAATATCATTAACATACTAAATAATACATATAATTTTAACAAGATAAAATTTTTAATTCAATAATTACAATAATTCATAAAATTATAAATTTTAATAAAAATAAAAAATTTATCAACCAAAATAAATATTAAAGTGTAAAGTCTACAAATTTAATTAACAAGAATAATAAGTAGTACAAACTGAATTTTTAAACAAATAAAAATAATAAATTGTAAGTTACAAATAATAATATGCTCATATATATACAATAATCTAAAAATCAATTTACCTAATTAATTATTTCAAAAATCAAAAATAAAATTTAATATTCTAATGTATACAATTGTAAAATTTGGAAATTAATTATTAAATTTTTTACTATTTAAGCATTTTTAGTAGTATAAAAAATTTAAAATATTTGGGCTTTAGAATAGAGTTAAGAGTTAATACATGATTTAAAATTTATTATATTTTTATACTTATTATATTTTATCATTAGGATAGGATATAGATGAATATTTTAGTGAATTATATAGTTTGTGTAAATTTGAATGATTTTATATTTCTGTTTTATATTTGTTCAATCAAATGCAAATAAATTTTTTAGATTCATGTTTAGTAATCAGGGTTTGAATAATAGGGATTAATTTGTTAACATCGAACAAACTATGTACTAATTGTTGTTTCTTCAGAGTTGAGAGATTAAAATATTATTATACTATTAGAGTTGTTAGGGATAAATTTATAATTTCAAACATTTCTGTTAGATGAGAGTAACGGTTTGTAACAGTAGGGGAGGTTAGTGATAATTTTTGAAAATCTTTTTTTATATGATATTATGCTAAACCTTAAGGGAGGTACGTGATAATACCTCTCATATAGCATTAGTGTTAAATAATAATTAGAATCCACATAAATATAGCTAGATGAAAACTGAATAGTATTTTGATTTGTAATGTCTAGTAACTTACAAGTTACAATGTAATGGATTATAATAATTTGTTGATAATTTTCGGATTAATTTTCAATATACAAGGTTTTTAACCTTGTTTAAATATTTAAATTCGCATATAATAATGTTATCTTCTAATTTTTTTTATTTATCATATGTTAGATTTATTTATATTTTATGATATCATATTTTTATTAGAAAAAATATACGGTTATGATTTTTAATTAACGATAAATATGTAATAAAATAAATATTAATTGACTAAAATTATATATAAATCAAAGGTTAGTTCAAAATTTTATTAAATTTAAAATCTTAATTTTATTATATCGTTGATATTTTATTACTTGTCTCCTCCGTGGTTTAGTATAATATTACTTAGAAAGTATTTTTTTTATAAATAGTCATTGACCCCCTTGTTGTTATCTGGGTCTTATAGCCATTAACAAAAATTTTCAGAATTATAAATTTGTCTTTAACGACTCAGATAGTATAATAACATTTTAGTCTCTAAATTTTTTAAAAATAATAAATTAAAACATAATCTATCTAATTTTAATAAATTAATTCCTACCATTCAAATTATTAAATAATTCCATGAAATTATTTATTTGTCCTCATTAAATAAATATTGAATTCAGAAAGTCTCCTTACATCAAATTGAACTAACATAAGAGAAAGATACAAAATTATTCAGATCCACAGGCAAGAATTTGGTTAGGGTAAAACTAGATATGATAAGAGTATATAATATTTGTTTAAAATATAAATTTGTTACTAAAATAACAGAATTTTGTACTTAAAAAAAAGCTAAATATAATAAACTTTGGATCATGTCTTAACCTTTAATCCTATTCTTAATTTTTATCTTAACTTCTAGGCTTAAGTGATACATTTTAAAATTTTAATATTATCAAAAACACTTTAAATAGTGAAAACTTTAATTAAATAATTAATTTTAAATTTAAAAATTACATATTTGCATTACGTGAGATAATTATATTTGTCTTAAATTTTTTGAATAATTAATCAAGTGAATTGATTTTTGAGAATACCATACATATATATGAGCATATTGTTATTATTCATAAATTGTAATTTATCATGTTTATTTTCTTAATAACTAAGTTCGTCTTATTTATTATTATTGTCAATTAATTATTTTCTTTTGAAACTTATTAGTATTTATTAAATTTCTAGATTTTACTCTTTAACATTTTATTTTGATTGAATAAGCTTTATAAATTTTTTATTTCTATTAAGTTTTTACAATTTTATAAATTGTTATAATTATTGAATTACAAAATATATTTAAAATATTAATATGAAATTAATTTTTAATTTAATTCATTAACATAGTATATATTATTTTATGAAAATAAAAACTCTAAGGATCAATTTTTGTTTTTATCCATAATTTTTAACACCTTTTAACTTTGTGATAAGGATAAAAATTAATTTATTAAAATAGAACAATCAGTGTCTTTATTTTTTGTTTAACTATTTAGACAAATATTTTTTATTGATAACCTCAGACTAATCAATCGAATAGAATATGATATATGTTTGAACTATGATAAATGGTTATAACAGCGGGATAACAGTACTACAATAGGGACCACTGATGATCATTTTTAAAAACGTATTTTGAAAGTGACATTATGCCAAAGCTCAGGGGAGGCATGTGACAATAACTCAAAAAACTACTAAAAAGGAAAAAGAGTTGGTAGCGCGAACAGTACAGTCTAAACCCAAAATTTTTGTACGTAATACACCACGTGGTCTGGAATCATACTTACATGTAGATGTATTTAGTACGTTGGCAGTCTACATTTTGATTTAAACGAAGATTAACGACTCCACGCCAACACAAACAATCCCACGATACACCGTTTTATTAATGTATTTATTGTTCGTAAATAAAATCGAATTTAGTTAGTTAATCGGCAATGACTGATACAAAACGACAAGTCAAATGATAAATTCACATTTGACTGCACAGATTTTGACGAATAATTTACTTGCAATACCGTTATAATCATAGGGTCTCACGTGATATGCTGCATGTCCTTTTTTTTTTTTTGGCCTTTTCATTTATTCAAACTTAAGTCAAAATGGTGTGAACTTGTGATTTAACTTAATTTTACAAATCTAGTAGCTATTTTTATTTTTTACATCCTTATTTATATTTTTGTATACTAACTGTCAATTAAATGACACAACTCTTTAATTTAGAGAATATTATATATAAATTTTTTTATTATATAAATTTATATGTTAATATCATATTTTTAAAACATTATATGTGATGTATGATAATAATATATTCATTTGTATAAACCAAAAATTTATTCATAAATTATGTGGATGACATTTAAATATAAATTATTTATACAATCTCGTAATTTTTCTGAATTAAATTAATTAATATTTTTAATAAATTCAATAACATAATTTATTGGATATAGTTATAATTAACAAAGTAATTATTTTTTTAATATTATAATTAAGAGTTTGTTGAAATTTTATTAAAAAGCACACTTAAATATTGAGAGAGTATTTTGAAGAATGAAAAATTTCTACTCCGTTATTCCTGAGAAAGGCTACGAGAAAAACTATACGATACGATGAGAATAATGCCAACGGTACCATCCATCTAATGACCTTGTGATTCCAACCAACTGGATATCAAATTACATGTAATCAGGTCCGTATATTAATTTTTAAAAAATACATTAAATAAATCACGCGACCCAACAGCAAGGAAACAGAAAACAAGACAAAATAAAATAAAAAATAAAAAAATAAAAGGAGTAGACTATAAGAGAGAGAGAGAGAGAGAGAGAGAGAGAGAGAATGTAAAGGCAGATTAGACTTTTAAAATAAGTCGGGTAAGAGAGAGAGGGTAGAAACCCTTGAGTTCTAAAAATGTCAGAGAAACTGAACAGAGCTTAGGAAGTTACTGAGAAACTGCTTCTCTTTCATCATCTTCCTCTCTACTTTGCTTCTTCTTCGTCTCTCATGAATCCACACAAAACGGAAGATGATCTCTTCCATCATCATCATGATCTGGTCCCACCTCCTTTGATCATCAACCACCAAACTGAATCTCAGCCGTCCATTCACAACCCCAATCACGATGACCCGCCTTTCTCTTCTCTCCCCGAAATCGTCCTCTTCCGTACTTCCTCCGAGGACTCCCCCAGTCATTCGTCCTCCGAAAACGATGACGCCGCGACTAATAATCCGAACAATGATGGTGCTGTTAACAAGGCGCAGAATCAGCCCCCGGCGTATATTAGCCCCGAGCCTCATATATCTACTCAATTCTACACTTTCAACGCCGAGTCGCACGCTTTGATGATCCGCTGCATTTTGGAGCAACGGCTCGCAACTCCAGCTGAGATCCGTGCCGCCACGCCTAGAGCCGTCCTGAAATCGTGGCGCTCCGTCTGGAAGGACCGCAACGAGGATACGGCGTACCTGACCGCGTGGAAGCGTATCCAGGACAAGCTAACCGCACACGTGGACCCCACCACCGGTAACGAATACCTCTGTTTCAAGAACAACTCACAGCAATTTGTTTCTCACTTTAATCAATGGCAAGATATAGTTATGAGTTTTCATGGCGATGCTGATTTAAAGCACTTGGGGCTTAAAGAAACCATAGAGAGAATTAAACAAGTGTGGACTGTAGGTGCTAAATTTTATGGTATTCCTGAGAGTTACATTAGGGTTTGTGTGGCTGCCTGCCCTGTGTGCTCCGCCTCATCAGGTTCGGGCTCAAGGAGTAAACGGCGTAGGTTTGAGTATACTGAGTCATTTGATGTTCCTGCTAAAGAAGTGCCCCATAGATTACAACAATTAGCAGCCAAACATAAAGTTGTGCTTTGTATTAGGCAGAAGTACATTAGGTATAAACCATTTATGGCTGAAGTGAAAGATTATGCTTGTCATAGGGCTGGGGAACCCGCAGCAAAGAAGTCAAGGATGTTGAAGAGGGAACCCTATGCCTCAAAGAGGTGTGGTTGTGGGTTTAGAATTAGGGCTATAGTACCAATTGCAAATTATAATGAGAAGGATAAGACATTTGTGTATCAAGAGGAGGGGATGGCGGTATTTAAGTTGTATGCAGTGCATTCAGGGCACGAGCCGGGGCCACTAGATGGAAATGCGAGGATTATACATCGGGTTGTTGGGACTAAAGGTGGTTATCTGATGGATCAAGATACTGTGTATGGGGTTAGAGATGAAAACGAGGGATTTGGGTTGTTGGGGAAGGATGAGAGTGATATGCAGCTTTCAGTTTTGCAGCAAGTGCAGGACTTGAGAGCTGAAGTTGGATTGTTAGAAGGGAGAATTGGCAAAATCCCGCACGAGTTATTGGGTTCAGTGTCCCGTGAACTGTTTGATATATTGAATAAGGTTAGAAATATAGGGGAAGAGGGTTTGAAGTCAGTTGGATTGATTAATGACAAGTCTCATTCAGATGATGTGCTGGTGGGAGAAAGTGATTTGGAACACTGGAGAACACTTGGCGATGGCAAGGAGACGGAACTGATTGAGGACGATGAAGATAGTTTTGGGCGAACACTTGGGGATGTTGTTCCTTGGGACCAGATGAGAACAGAATGTAGAAGCGAAAAGGATCTGATGAGTGAGCCTTGTAAGTCTGATAAGTGGTTGAAGTGCAGTGATTTCGATGATAAGAGCATTCTTGACTGTGAAGATACCAAACTAACCAAGCCCATGAGACATGATGAGTCAATAGTGGGAGATGTTAGTCTGGTTGGTATACCAGTTGACAGTTTCTATCAAGAAAATCCTAAGTGGTATGATTCTCCTTGCGGACTGGACTCCAGTGCGGATTGTGGAGACACCGGATTTAGACATGGAGAGATTGTGTAGAGTATTGAAGAGCCAGGTTGACCCTCACTAACTTAGTCCTGACCTTAATTGTGCCCATTCATCTCTTCTTGTAGCTGGAATTGGGTTGTACAGTTGACAGTTTCTATCAAGAAAATCCTAAGTGGTATGATTCTCCTTGCGGACTGGACTCCAGTGCGGATTGTGGAGACACCGGATTTAGACATGGAGAGATTGTGTAGAGTATTGAAGAGCCAGGTTGACCCTCACTAACTTAGTCCTGACCTTAATTGTGCCCATTCATCTCTTCTTGTAGCTGGAATTGGGTTGTACATTTATGTATACTGAAGATTGGATCCTCACAAGCTTCTAGGCTTGCCGTGTGAAATTCTGTAAAGTATAGCCAATTGGGCTTCTCTGCACATACCTTATTATATAACTATTTGTTAACCATTTTCTGGACCTTCATGATTTTTGTTGGGGTTCTTCCTATAATGCACATCAGTAACTTTTTTTGTTTGTCATTTGATATTGTTGTATGTGTAAGTTACTAATGATGTGCAGTTTTACCTAACATATTCTTGTTGATGTGTATGTATTTTGTGTTTAGTTATTTAAATTCTTGTTATCATTATTTTCCAAAAGCTCGGCAGCAATTCACTTGGATTCTTCACCAATTTTTACTGCTTATAAAAGGCTCAGGCAAATCACTCTTTTTGTTGAAGTACTAGAAACTATACATGTCATGCCAATTTGGTGCCTTTGGATCATATTGTCCGGAAGATGCATAACCGGTCCCTTTTTTCTCACAACTTATAACTTTCAAATTCTAGCTATAATTCTTATGCATGTTTGTGGTGTTAATGTATGAAGTTTCATATGTGGTTTGTTTTGGATACATTTCATAATCTGGTTAATAGCTCCAGCAAAGGTTGAGTGCTTGTTCTTGGATGGTTTAGTAGGTTTGAGGCATATTGCCGTGCTATGTGTGTTGTAAAATGCCTGCTAACAGGTGCACTGGCTTGGTCATCTTGCTTCGCCCTCGTTTAACACCGTAGAACAAGTTTAAGCACTGTGCAGATTTGATACTGGCCTCATTTCCTTGGGCTTTAGGCATAGCAATTGCAATAGCAAGTCACCAATGTTTTGGTTGGCTTTCTTCAAGGTACTGTTGGAAACTCGCTTCTAAGATTTTGGTTTCTTAAATTTTAATATTTTTCTGTCGATGTTTAAATGGTCACCTCTCTTAACACATGCTTGTCTAAGGTTTTAAAACTATAGTCAAAATCTCTGCTATAACTGCATCTGTTATTTTGGTCTGATGTTTTTGCTCTGTTATATTCAACTCTTGTCCTCTTTATCTGGTTTCCTTTTTGTTGCTTCGGATGGCACCTTGTTGTAAAGCATGCTGAGGATGGATTCAAATTAAATTTTTTGTTAATCATCGAGATCAGTACTTGTTTTCCCAAATCTCTTAGTATGTGTATTACAGGACATAATATTGAAAACTAACTGCTTCATTTGTAACATATCCCTGAAACTCGGGCTTGTATGCTCGAAGAATCAATAAATTTCTTGAATCCTTGGCATCTGATCTTGTATGTACTTTTTCTTTCGATTGCTAGAAACTTTGGGATATCGACAAGTATTGATGCTTTAGTTTTGGTTGGCCATTGACTATTGTATTTGGGGACAGATTTTGGTTTCTAAATAAGGCCAAAAAGAACGCATTCCAACTTGGCTCTTGGTAATAGCTTCAAATTAGAGCTGGCAGTTGGCGCCTAGGATTTGTGTCAACCATAATCAATACTTTAATGGCTTGCGAATTTTCTTTCCCCCCTGCTGGTTTAGGTAGGCAGTCCGTTTTCAGTTGACATGGAAACTGACATCATTTTTTTCAACTCCTTTTGGTTTTTTTATTTTCAGATGTTTTTGTCTTTAATGCAAACAGTGAAGAATATCCCTCGGAAAACTTGGTATGAAAGATTTGAGCCGTTGAAATTACTACAGGGTGTTATAAGTTGCAGTGAGCGCTGTTAAATGTGTACTGCGGGGATGTGCACAGCAGCTGAATCTGTTAAGAGGATATATCGGCAGCTCCTGCTCACACCATTTACTTGGGATCACTATTTCTCCAGTCATGCTTGGTCATGAAGCGGGGTTCTTACCCAGTTCCAGTTCCATTAAGCTGAAAAGAAAATATGTTTTTGGATTTACCATATCTTTATGCTGTGAAGTTGTGAAATTGCTTTGGTCATATCATAGTGCCACTGACACTGAGCTTGCCATGTGATGGCTTTTTTCTGATTAACTGTTTTTTGGGGGATGTCAAATGATGAATCGATGGTGCTATTGCTCGGAGAAATCATCCGTTCCAAAGCAGGAATTAACTTGAATAGAAGCCTGAAACTTGCAGTTTTAGGCCATCGATGTGCGATGTCACATCTGACAGTTGCGTCCTTTTAAAATGGGATATCGTCGTCATTGATTTAGTTTTCACGAGAGAACGGACATGCTAATGTGGGACAGGTAACTATCGCCGATAAAGAACTAAGCTCGTCGATGATTTTGTCCAGGCCTCATTCATTCTGCTAAAAAGGTAAAACTGTCAGCCTCTTCTATTGGGCTTAAGCAATCAAGTGAAACTTACATGGACCGACAAGCTATCTTTATCTTTCTGAAAATTACTGGCACTTTACAGCAGTCTATCCTGAGGACCTATTGAACAATTTGATCATGGAATTGACCACAATATTTATAACGTATTGTTACAATTTTTTTTAATAATTTTTTTTTCAAACTGTTAATAAACGACTTTAGCAATACAATAGATGCATCATTGCCAAATTCCTGATCAAATGAACAAAGTCCTCAGGTGAAAAATGGTTAATAAGTGTGATAAGATCATTTGAATATGAATTACGGTTGCACGAAGTGAAAATGTTTAAAGCTCAGGGATCAAAATGTTATTATTGTCCTGTAATAAAAATAATTATAATGGGTTTTATGACATGACATTAATGGGGTAGAGGTGGCTGGCACAGTTTATAAAAAATAAATTTACACGGGCGTTTGGATTGGACCGGTACAGTTTGTACAGTACAACAAGTAAGTTTAGATTAATCTAACTCAACGTCATAATTTACTGTTCATACTGTACTGATCTCGTTCTATTAGAAAGCAACTCACTTGAACTGAAAGCATATTGTATATATTAAATAGTATTTATTATTTATTGTTTATGAATTGCACAGTAGGATGCAATTTTTTTTAGTCGTGATAGTACGGATACTGTTTATGATACAATAAGAATTATAAACTTTTTTTTCTTGACTCAGTAAACAGTGTTCAAGGGCTAGATCGTGCCGTGCTCAAGCCGGCCGGTCCGTTTTGCCAGCTCTAAATGGAGGTGGAAAGTTCGCTTAAACATAGACAAACACCACAAGGAGTTGCAATTTTCGGCTGTGACAGTTCGTTTTCAAAATATCACGGGTACAATGATACGTAGAATTAGTACATCTCAGCACTGAAAGTAGGATAGATGTCATTAGATTAAAGGAATCAACACAAACAAGACTACACTAATACAGCCAACAAAACATATTCAAGAACCAACATGTAATGTCAAATGTTTGTTAACAACCAGAATCCGGTAATATCTTCAATCGGAGCTTGAAGGTCGGATTTTTACTCCCGGCAAGTATTTAGACACAAATTCTCGAGCTAAAGTTCGGAGATCTCCATCATCGACCTCTTCAGCGAATGGGTTAAGAGAACTAGTCAAATCTGCTGGTGTCAGTTGTTGCGGTTGCATAGGATCAAAATGCATAGATATATTATAACTAGATGACATTTCCATAGCTGATGCCAGTTCTGCGGAGGACAGAAGACTTGGCGGTGAATTGCTTTGAGCTTGAGACGGCAGAGGAAGCCGCTGCAATATAGCAAGACGGGCCTGAGTGTAAGCTAACTCTGCCTGCAAATTTACTACCTGTGTAATCATAATATCGAAGTTTCACAAAGTAGAAAAGTGTAATTAGCAATTAATATTGTATCCATATCGTAATCGTATCATGCAGATATAAATTATGATTATGCAGCCACTTTAGTCATAATTATAATTAATGTGTAATTTATCTTATCCGAGTAGAACTAACTTCCTACTCCTTTTCAAGTAGTCAATATAACCTAAGATTGTAATGCTATTCTACCTAATTTAAGGAGATGGGATATTAGTTTTTATTTCTGCTTTTCTGCCAGACAATTAGCCATAAAGCAGATAGCTATTGGTATTTTCCTAATTAAAAGTAATAGCTCTTGAAATCCCAGAAAGGCCAGATCATTTTGAGCTTATCTGATTGCATGATGATTAAAAAGCCTTCTGGTTAATTTAGTGAAGCTATTAATTGGAAGTTCCAACACGTGGTAGGACCCATAAATGCAAAGAAAAATACATCCATGGTTCATAATTTACAGAGATTATGGGACTAAGAAAGTCAAAACCAGAAACATTAATATATTTCTCGAGCTGATAAGTTTGCTTATTAGTTCCGGCAAGCAATAAACAAGAGTACTCCGTGTAATCCACCAGTACATGACACTTGACAGCCGCCAGCTCGATCGATTTCCTCCGCCATAATTTCTCTCTTTCCAAAGAAGACGGTAGATTGGGTTTCAATCATATAAATTTCATGGGGAAACGAGACCTATATAGTCACGCCTAACTATTACTAATTAAAACCCTAAAACAATAATCTATGAGTTCTGAAAGTTAGCATGGATTTCAAGCAGCTTTAATTGAAAAAGTGAAAACCCATTATTGGTTTTACCCAAGAGAAGAAACCAAATGGCTGATTTAAGGGGGGAAATTAAGGTAAATTGCTTACAAATAAAATGTGACATTGCTTAGACCTAGAAACAAGAAATTAACCATACACCAAGACGCAAGTTAGCATGCCTATTATCATAAACAAAGAATAAAGTATGACTGGAAAAACTTATAAATATGAAAACCTTGACTAAGTGATGTTGCGTCTATAATACTACTTGTAAAAAGACTAAACAATGGCATCGGTGTTGCATTCCAAGGTAATAGTTGGTATGATTACCACGAAACTTCGCTTTTTCATTCATTACTTAACCATGAACGAGCCTCTTGTTTCACAGGAATTATTAACAAAACTTTCTTCTTGGAAAAACATAGCCAGCAAATCTAACTATAAGATTCTAGTGAACCGAAAAGCAGGCTCATAATGGTTTACTTCTATAGTTCTGACAAACTAGCGAGGCAAAATATATGTATACACGCACACACACACTCCCTCCTTCATTCAAGAATGGAATACAGTGGATTTTCATCAGGAAATTAAAACTTTCTGGTTTTGATTCAATTTTCCAAACTAAAAAGAATCGAAAGTAGTAAATGATTGTCAAGAAAACCCGAGTCAGCTCAATCTACAACTCCTTGAAGAAAAGATTTGAATACTTCAAATATTTTTCATTGGTAATCTACTGCGCGTTCAACCTCTCTAACTGCACTTGGAGTTGCATGTTAGCATATCCATACACCGGAGCAGCAAGACTTATTTGAAATATATATATTAAGGAGAAAAGAAAAAAGAAAACCCTAATGGCGCAGACCACCAAAAATCTCCGAACGGAGAAGTTTGTTCGCGTGGAATCATTCTAAAGTTTTTTTCCTTGCGAATGCAAACAAGTGCACAAACCTCTGTGGAAGCTAACATGATGGTTGAAAAATTAAAAAATAAATATTAAGCTCACCTGTTGCTGAAGGGCAACGATGTGGCCGACGCAGCCGTAAACTGGATCTCTAGCCCGAGCCAAAGCCTCATAACAAAGAGTAACAACCGCATCAAGCCGCTTGTGAACCGGTATACGCATGAGAAGCTTAGAAGCATTGCTAGCACCAAAAACCTTATGCACTGCTGCAAAATGAGCTGTGCCTTGGTCTGCGTCGAAATATGGTGCAAAAACGCACCCTTTTACGCACTTTCTCCGCAGAAATTTACAGGCGCCACAAGGCCCACCTCCATTATTTGCATTCATCTGATCTCCCTCTTAAGGCTATAGTCACTAACGTTATCTTCTTCTCAAGATTTTGCCTTTCTGCTGGGGTGGGGTCTAAAAAGAGGGAAGAAAGATAAAAAGAGATGAGGGTATATTTAGAGAGCAAAAATATTGGGTTTGTTTGTTGCTTTGTTTTTATAATAAAATTTGGAAGCTCTTGGTGGTGGGTCATTTGAAAGTATTTTATTTTGTTTTTGTTAAAAATAATACTAATTAATTGTTACATAAATCGAAAATAAAATGAGGAATGAATTTAGAAAAAGAGAGTAGTAGTACTTGTGTGGGGTTGGTTCAATCTTCAAAGCCACGGCAAGTGGAAGCAGTGGAATTAACAGATTGCGTGAAGCAAACATACATGCGGTGAGTGACAGTATCAACTTCCAACCGCCGCAGTTGCAGCCACGTGCGAATCCCACGTGCGACAAACATATATACATCCTATACATCTAATCAAATCATTTCTTTCTCTTGTCAGTTCCATTTCAGCTCTTTTCTCAGTGTATCGATAGCCGGAGAATACAGCCGCTGTCTTACTCACTGACGAGTTACATATACAAGAGCAAGACTCATAATAATCTTCTTCGGTAATTACTTAAAAGGTCAAATTGCAAAGGTGCTTTTCCCAACTGTTGTTTTCAGCAACTAAATTTGCATTTGCTCATTTGGGTCCCATAACGAATTCCATTGGGTAAATGGAAGAGACCCTGTTTCACTTTTATTATTACTCAAGTTTGTTTTCATTACTGTACTGTATCTCCACGTATACCCGTAGCATTGAATTCATATCCATGAGAGTAATCGTGCATTTATGTACAACGTGATTAATTGTTACCAACATCACTTTCCATGGAAGAAATTAAAGGTGGTGGATAATATTCCACTGTTCGTTGAATAGCATGACTTTTTAGTCGCTACAAAAGTTTGTGTCCTATATCAAGGAAATGAACTACTATGTGTTAAATGAACTACTATGTGTTATGTGATCGATTAATAATCAAAATGAATGCAATTAAATCGAAGGAGATTGAGGAGAAGGTGGTGTGTGCGTGTGTGTGTGCATAGTCAGGGAAGGCTATAAATAATGCTGAGAAGCGCGAAAAACCATGGGATGGGATGGGCGGTTTGATGTAAGAACTGGAAGCATACATCAAATCAAGACAAGTGGCATTCTGGAAGACAGGCCCACTTATCGTCTATGTTAAGCAAAGCCTAAGTCAGCATAACTCAAGGGGCCAAGAAGAAAGAAATTAAGCCTATGCTTCCCCTAGTCTCTTCGCACCTTCCCAGTTTGGACTGAAGACGGAAATTAAGTGTGCCTTGGGAATCGGAATAGCCTCTCCTTCTTATTATTATGTGATAATAAACTTTTTCAGTATTTACGCTTTCTCAATGCTGTGAATTGTGACGACGATCTTGTGATATTAGGGAAATGAGAGAGAAAGAAATATAAATTTTTTAAGTTTCATTTCTAGACAACATCAACTCACAAAGCAGTTTATTCATTTTTTTTTTAAGAAATTGTTTTTATTTGATTCGAACAAAAAGATTGGATTTAATTTGCATTATTTATTATTTATTTTATTTATTTATTTATTTATATTTTTATTTATTTTCTAATAATTACGAATGTATTGTTTATTTTTATCTAATTTCTTTCAAATAGTTACAATACAATCATTTTATTAATATATTATTAAAATGACATTATTATTTTACATAAATATATTCTATTTTGTCTAATTTTAGATAATTATTACTTATTTTTAAATAATTATTATTATTATATAGGATAAATTATTGTTTTATAATAAATTGAGACCTATAGAAATATTTTTAAAAATACTAAGAGTTATAAGGGTATTATACTAAACCTTTTGAAATAAAAATAATTTTTATAATTAATTTATATGAAATTAAAAGATTGAGGATATTTCAGTAAATATGTTATTTGAGGTCAGTTGATTAACAGTCAAAGGGAAATTTTTGATACATTCCCCAAATTTTCTATCTAGCTGATACAATCTCAAATCTTAAGAGAGAAATTTAATAATAACCTATAATTGTAAGGTTAATATATAAGATTTGGATCGGATCCTCATATTTTGTTTCATAAACTTTTAAAAATCTATTGATACGTGACAAAATTAAATAAAAAATTGAAATTGTATTTTAAAAAATTTACCACATCAATTTATTGTATTAAAAAATAAAAATAAAAATTTAAAATTAATTAGTAATCCCGACTTTTCATTTTAATTTATATCACTATATCAGTGGTTGTTTAAAAGTTCAAAATACAAAACATCAGTATTAAATCAAAATTCACGTATATAAGACAAGTGAAGGGGCTGGAGAAGAGAGTTGGGAGTTGTAAAAAGTTTGACTCTTTAATCTCATTATTCTCTAATATTAAAACAAGTTCAGACTCATGAGTCATGAGCACCAAGTTTAAATCAATTACGAACTAGTGTTTGCGACAGACTTTACGGAAAAAGAACAAACAAATTAATTATTAGAATACATGTAAGACTAGAGTAGGTAAGAGGATACATATACATTACATAGCATACTGTCAAGTAATAGAACCGCGCCGTTCGCCTCCTGTCTGGTCCGTGCAGGAAACGACGTTGAAGTAAAACTTTGTTATAACAATGGAATATACGACAAAACCACAGAGCTTCGTACTGTCTTAAACTAATTCTATTCTTTGACCGTTCTTCGCCGTGTTAAATGATCGTGGGGCCGTACGGCCTGCCTGGATAGCTCACTCGTCCAACCTGAAAGTAATTATTCCAGGTCCACGTTGGTTCGGCCCAAACATCATTTAGGTTTTTCTCAACTTATCTTCCATGCTAGTTAACTATGTAATATTCGTGGTCAGTTAGGGTTTTAGGCTGCCGGAGTTTGACTTTGTTATTATATGCCGTATAGCCCAAAAAAATTTATGGCTGGCGAGAACAAGTTACTCTTTAAATAATTAGGGAAAAAACTATCTTCATATTCTCATCCCCATGAGTAAGGAGGTAAATACCTATCACTCAAGCAATGGGAGGGACTCAAAATAATGTACAAAATCTTGTTATTGATTTGGCTTTCGCATGCAGTTGCACCAGAGGATTCATGCTATTGCTAGCTGCTCATCCGAAAAGGAAGAAAGAGGCACTCGAGCCGTCTCGTCACGTTTCAAAGAACAAAGTCTGGTTGGACAGTATCATCACTGATCTGCGTTTGTTTCAAACTTGTAAGAGCTGCACATTATATTCGACAAGAATTCTTATTACTTTGCTCAAAATTAAGGATCCATGTTTAAGAGAAGGACAACCTTAGTTAGTTTGCCAGCTCCCACACTCTCTGATTCACTTATGCAAATTCGTTTACTACTTAAAACTGGTTCAATTTATATGCCAAGACTTCGTCGTCTTTATATATATAATTATAATTTTCCTTCGAATTACTAAACATATTTTATGTTCAAAATCTAGGTGTGTGATAGCTAGCTGTATATATAGATCAAATCACGAGCTACTTTTCATCAAAAGGTGGTAGAGATTTTCTATACATATATGTAAGTGTTTTCTAGATTGCTTGACTAATTAACATGGCTTTTGGATTGATAATAGAAGTAATTAATTAATTAATTCTTAGATTTCATGATTAGTGTTATTGTTCAAACTCTTTCTTTGACTCCTTTAATTTTAAATTAATTAATTTATCTTAATTAATAGCCCACTTTTGGTGCATGTTAAGTTGACATCCTGTAACTGTAATCTATAACACGGTTGCTTCTTTCAACAGAAAATTCGCAAAGCAAAATCATAATTGTTTGCTTTTAAAATATTATTTTACGAAGATCTTGTTGACCGCACGAGTGTATAATTCGCGGGGTCCTAATTACCTTACATTATTGAACTTATATTGTATGCAATATGTTTCTGTTAGTAAAAGTTTAAGCAACCTTAGGACAACTCGGGTTAATTTCTCAAATGTTGTTGGGACATTGTTACTTCAAGTTCCTACATCTCTATTATTAAAATATTTAATTCAATTCAATAGTTTATATTATAACTCATATCATTTCAAATTGTCTTTGCTACTTCAATTTCTTCCAAGTCAAATCAAATTATTTAACGGTGTGTCCTGCAACTAATATTAATAACAAGTATGACATGGAATATAAGTGTTCAAATTCTATCCATACAAAGACTCGTAAAAGAATTTGGTTTTGTATTTTTACTAATCTTTTAATCATTAAGTTTTTTATTTTTATTACTTAACAATTTATGTTTGAAATACTTTTTAGATTTTAAAAGGTAAAAATAAATGAAATATTATTAACATCACAGTATATCACTACCAGCTGTTACGACGTGAGCAATATATCACAGTTTTTATCGGGATTTAAAATCAAGACACGCGTTCGGTCAAAGCGTGGGGCTTAGATCTTCCGTCAATGCTTCCTCCTCACAACACACGGATTGGACAAGAGCCGGACGGCGCGGTGACGGGCCGTTACGGACTGTAACAGATTCTAAAAATTTTCTCCCTACAAAAATAAAATTCTTTTTATATTTTTTATTGCATCAGAAAATTTTAAATACGGGGGAGCACGAGCGTTACTTTCTTTTCAAGTGAACGGCGCGTGGGTCCCGTTTCAGAATGAGGTCATCTTTTACCGGGCCGTTACGTTCATAGTCACCGACTAATACGTGTCGTTCTGGCATTGGTAAGGCTTCTCTGTAGCTTTGAACGCCGGAATTTGGCTTTGACCGTTCGATCCGCTCGCTAGTCCATGTTAAGAATGGGGCTCAACTGAATTACTATTCGGTCAAACTCACTGAATGGAATGACAAATTCGCCAATCTATTCGTCAATCGCTCATTTTTATGTTTTTTTTTTTTTAAATTTTAATTTACACGTACCTATCATGACTCTTAAGCAAAATCCAGTGTACCCTTTTTAAATAAACACTGATTATATTGCGAAGCTTATCAGCTTTTCTATGGAAAGGCAAATGCTCAATTACATGAACAATGATTACAGGAATGATAGATGTCATAATCAAAATCATCGCTGTCACAAACTCGATCTACCCATTTGAAAGGCTTGAACACTTCTCCATTTATATGCTAGCTAGGATTTGTTTCTGCATTTCCTTATATAGCATGTATAATTTAACACAAGCCATAGACAAATGATAATGGCGTGAACATCTCTGCCTCTTGTTGGCTAGGAATTTTATTTTACTCATAGATTTAGTGTTTACTTCCAAGGTTAAAAGGCATAGTTTATTAGACATACTAAATATAGTTAAAGTAAATTAAAACAGATGTGGTCTTTCAAGTCATTCTCAAAAACCCAGGTTTTGTTTTGGGTTATTATTATATTGTAAAAGGAAAGGAAAATGCTGAGTCATTTTCAATTCAACGTTGAGATAGAAAGAGAGTTAGCGTCTTTTGTTCTCTACGCAGCTTAATACACGCAGTGGCAAATACAGACAGAAAGCATTGACACGTTTCGATTTCTAAAATCTATTCTTTGGTTTGCAAGGCAGATTCAGATATATATAGCAAAAGCAAAGTTGTAAAGATTTATTCATATTATATATGCGACCACCTAGATAGAAAAAAAAAAAAAAAACAACAAGATGAGTTTTGTTAGAAAAATTCACGAGATGAAGGAAGATAAATGAGAAAAAAGGGCAGTTGAGAATAGCTAGGCTTATCGCATGTTTGCTTCACGCAAGCAGCTAAATGGGGGTTTGCTCTCTCGCGTGGCTTTAAAGACTTCATATAGCGTTTTAAATCCCCCATTAAAAAAAAAAATACAAAAACTCAACACCAAAAAAATAACACCAGACCCACCAACCAAAACCCTTTGATATTGTTCTTCTTCTTCTCTTCTCTTCTTTCCTTTAGCTCCTCAAACCCTAGATAATCATGTGATCAGTATTATATAGATTAAGAGAAAGAGAACAGAATTTTAAACGAAGAGTAATAATAATAACTCTAATCATGAGTGCAAACCCTAGCAGCAGCAGCGGCGGTGGCGGTGGGAGTAGCAGCAGTGGCGGTGGTAGTGGACCATGTGGCGCGTGCAAGTTTTTGAGAAGGAAATGTGTTCCGGGTTGCATATTTGCGCCTTATTTCGACTCAGAACAAGGCGCTGCTCATTTTGCTGCTGTGCACAAAGTTTTTGGGGCGAGTAACGTGTCGAAACTTCTGCTGCATATTCCTGTTCACAAACGGCTTGATGCGGTGGTTACTATATGTTATGAAGCTCAGGCTCGTCTTAGAGATCCTGTTTATGGCTGCGTTGCTCACATCTTCGCTCTTCAGCAACAGGTAATATTATCTTTATATTCTGATAAAAGAGTTGTCATGTTGTTGGCTTTTATGCTAGAAAGACAACTTATTTTTGTTTCTTGCTTTTATTGTCTCTTTTACATCCACTTACTTAGGCCTCAGAATGTCATTTTTTTCTTTTCCCATCATTTTCGAAAGCGTTTTTGTAAATAGGAAACTTAAATAAATAAACCCATAATTTACCTAATTCTGATTGTTACTTTGATGAGGTTTTCACCTTGCACCTCAAATAATTAAAGTTGGTTCAGTTTCTCTGTGCAAATAAAGTTGGCTATGTTTGTATAAGAAGCAAGAGAATTATGAAGGAAAATAATAGAACATGCTTCGCTTGTTAGTGGACAGAACAGTATTGCGGGTTTGCTGAAATCTAGAAGGAAATTTGATTAAGAAACGATATGGTCGGCGGTTACTAAAGTGGTGTACGCTACAGTTTCTGCTATCTTTCTGTGCAATTCGGAGATTTTGCCGGTTTTAGGGAGATGGTCGGTTTGCTTGCTGTTCTTGTTCTTGGTAGTAGAATCTTAATTAATTTATCACAAGTGCCACAACTCGTTTTCCTGTTCCCCATCACAGCACTATTATATCTGTTGGTTCCTATCACAGCACAGTTTTTATGGGTACTTCTGTCAATAGATATTTACGGCAAATCTATGGAAGCAAAACAATTGCACTCATTATTAGCTTTCCTTGATTTGATGAACGAGCTAACCTTTTCTTTTTCTTTTTCGGTTTAATATTTGCGCTTCAAAAATTGTAAAAATGAGAGCTGTAAATCGAATTTTCGTGGGTTAAATTGGCTTGACATTAATTCAAATTCTTTTTCCCCTCTTACTATGTGAAGCATTGATCCATAGTGCAAATGAAAGTTTTTATTTTTTTGTTCATTAATTTACCCTATTTTCTCTTCTAGTATACCTTCCTTCTCGATTTTAAATAGTTCTAGCTAGGGTGGCTGATGCATCCATCTATACAAGTTCTTAGTAAACCATCCATGATTGCATGTTATTTATCAGTTTATACATGTACATACTATTAATTTATTTTAAAAATTAGAGGCAATTTCTTTCGCTATGTTGATTTTCTATATGTCAGCTACACACGAAATCTTCATTTGTCCGCAACACCATGTTCTCTTGCACATAATTCGAGCACCACATAGAATTTAAATCCAAATAATGATCGCTAGAAGACTTAGACTTAAACTTGCCTTGCTGTTTAGCATTAAAAATTGATCATTGCTATAATATCTTTCCTTTTATTACTTGATTTATTGGAAAAGTGCTTGATCTTTTCTTCAACAATTGGGAATTGGTTGTTGCATGTTGCCTTCATTACTTCTGTACAACCATGTATAATTACTACATAAAATTCCAAATAAACCCAAAAATTATCTTTATTCTCTTTTGGGTTTATATCTAAAATATGATTTAACTTATAATTTTTATTCTCTTTTTCTTGTTTGGTTTATCTCTTGGCAAACTGCTTACGCAGGTGGTGAACTTACAAGCTGAGCTTTCATACTTACAAGCACATTTAGCAACACTGGAGCTTCCATCACCGCCACCTCCACCTCCTCCCCCACAAACCCTAATGACACCGCCTCCTCTATCAATATCCGACCTCCCAACAGCATCCTCCACGCCTGCAACATACGATTTATCGTCACTTTTTGATCCAATGGTGCAGCCTCCATGGGCCATGCAGCAGCGGCAGATTGATCCACGTCAATTTGGAGGAACGTGCTCATCATCAATGGGCGGCGGCGATCTTCAGTCCTTGGCACGAGAACTACTTCACAGACAAGGGTCTCCGCCGCCTGGCTCTTTGCCGTGCACCGATGCTTCTTCATCACCTTCTCTGTCTAAATGAGACTGACATTATTAATTAAATTAAGTACTTGCTGTGGAATTTTCCTTGATCAAATCTAGCAAGGAAACTGAATTTTCCCGTTGTTTCAATGAGCAAGTAATCTTAATAACTGATATTTACATATATTTCTTTTGTATTAATTAATGTTGTAGTTCCAGTAGTTAATTTGCTTCCCTTTTTCTAAAAGAGCTAGTGAAATTCAAATTTAGTTTACACAAGTAGACTTGCACCACATTAAACTCTTACTCGTGGGAGAATAACATTATTTAAGTTGATTGGGAACTTACAATTACCAGCATACGTTAAATTCATAACGAGTTGCTGGCTTAATTAACTTCTATATTAAACAAATTTTATACAGAATATTTTGCCAATATATATACAATGAAAGATCATTTTCAACAACCGATAGTTCTCAAATTACAGGATTAACGCAACATATAATCAAATCCACTATCTAAATTGCTTTAGAAATTTTGACAACATTTTCATCTGCGAACCCCACAATCTACAATGATCACAAGCCGTTCTCTAACTTTATCAATGAAATATGTAAACAGAAGCCCAATTATTTGGGCTAGGCCCGATTGTTTAGGCATAACTCTTCCTAAGAGAAATAAAAAAGAGTTTTTGTTTTTCCAGTTAGGCATTCAGCAATAATGGAAAATCCATTCCACAGAATTTTTTAAAATTCGGGTTGGTAAATGTGATACATTTGACGAAATTCGCTAGCTGACCATTTCCAAGCATCGTCTCTTCAGTACAAGTATAACTACTAACTAGTTGATTTTGGAACCAAGTTTTTCGTGTCCGTCGTAGGTGAAAAAGCCCGGGCATTGGAGGTCAGAATTAAATAGCCACAATCATGTTCGAGTTCCAATTGGCATATCCTGTAATCAACTGAATTGTCCAGTAAGGAGATTAGGTACATTCTATCTTGCAAAAAATAAACTAAGAATTGCATTTGGAAGTGGTTGTAGCAATCAATTCGATACTTTGCAGTTGGCCTCTCTTACAGCATATTCTCTCAACACACGTTCCACTTCTTCCACCACTCCCACTCTTCTGAACCACGCAGCTAATGTCGCTGATGCTTCTTTTCCGACCATGAATCCATCTCTCTCCAAATCAATCAGAAATTCCAAGGCCTGGTTAAGCCTGTTTTCTTTTTCATATGCCGACAATACTAAAGCTACACATTTGTCACTAGGTTCGAGTCCAGCTTTCCTCATATTCTCAAATGCAATATATGCTTTTTGACTTTGGCCTGCCATTTGATAGGCATTGATAAGGAGAGCACACATTCTGGCGTCAGGTGTAATAGCTGCAAATTGAATTGCATCAAACACCCTTTGAGCTCCTTCTGAATCACCAATCATGGAATATGCTCTTAACAATGCCTTGTAAACTTCACTTCCTGCATAAATTTCTTGGGCGTCCATTTCACCAAGGAGAGCCTCTCCTCGGTCAGGCATTCCAGCTCTGATGTAGGCCATGATCATTGAGCCATATGATCTTTTATCCAATGGTTCCCCAAGCAACTTAATCTCTTCAAAATTTTCTTCTGCTTGCTTAAGATTGCCAGCTTTGCTATACAAGTGAACCATGGTGGTTAGGGTCACTTGATCGCAAATGAAACCTCTTCTCTTCATTGCTAAGAGAGTATTTTCAGCATTTTGAAGCTGGTTTTGTTTCCCGTAGCCATGGATTAGCTTTGTATAGTCACGGATATTGGCTTCAAAAGATTCTTCTTGTAGAGCCAGTTCTGCCACCTACAAGAATTGCAGCAAGTCAAAAATTAAGCTCAGGTTTGTTAGAGCATTTAAAGTCTGGTTAGAACATTGGCATTGCAAAATAAATAAATAAATAAAAAAAAGCACGTATGTACTAATGAAGAAGCAAGCACACAGCAAGATATCAACTTCTCATGCAAACGGCATAGTTCACATAATCTGAAATAAGCCTCCAAAAACAGGGTTATCACCAATCTTTCCCTATTAAGGCAGGATAAACAGCTGTAACAAAAATAAAGTAAAAAAGAACCAAACGACTTCCATCATGATGAGGTAAGTGCAGATCTCCCAGAAGGAAAACATGTGCATAAATTCCAATCCAATATTATTGCTTTCGTTGGAAGGCAGCAATAAGCGAATTCAGACTGAAGCAGAAAGAGGAGGGTAAAAAGGTCAACAATCCCTTACTAACCACAATGTTATTTGAATTAGGTGGGGACTGACAATCTCTCGCAATGTACAGTTGTTATTAATAAGTAACTAGAGCAATGTGAGTACTAAGTTGATAACTACTTGCTATTGTAGCGAATGAAATACATTCTTATGTTAATAATTTATCTATGTTCAGAGGATTCAACTAAAGGGATTTTAGTTATCATCTCCAAAAGAAGTTCGGATCACATGATCCATGCTTACCCGTGCCAGATTACTTCAATATGAAACAATAACTGTCAGTTTGTCAACCAATAATGTAGTGCATAGGTTATAGGCAAAACAACACAAATCAATATGTTATCGGCAGAGCAAACTACATTAAAAAAAAAAAAAAGAGAACAATATAGGTGATAACATCTCCACTTTGAATCGATCGAGTAAAGGAAAAAGCCATACCTCGAAATACAGCGGATGTTCCATTATCTTCAATTGTTTAAGAACCGCAAGCCAATCAGCTCTCTTGGGGTTCATAATCCTCACCCAAGCAGCCAACAGCTCCGATAAACTTCCTTTTTGGGAAGAAAAGCAAATAATCTGTTTCATCACAGCCTTACATCTCTTGGTCATTTTAGGCAGGAGTTGAACCATTGCCAAATTTTGCTTTTCGGTAATATTAGGACCAATCTCAATCCACTTAAACCTTGGCTTTTCTTCTCTTACTTTCGGCGTTCTCATCTGTTCTGCGTTGATTGTTGCTAATACCGGTGTAAAATGAAAGCTACGATAACCCCATTTCACCGGCTTTTGATAAAGCAAGTTTCTCCAGAACTGGCAAAAACTGGGTTTTGTAACAGTCATTCCGTCGAACACTTGGTAGATTGTGTAAGAACAGGAAAACATGCTGCTGCTGCTACTGTAACAAGTATCCATAAACGAAATAAGATAACAGACCATCAAACTGCTCCCACTCGGTATTCATGTCTGATTCGTTAATGATCGCATATAACAAATCGTATTGATTTTGTAGGCTGCTAAGGGCCCTTAAGGGTAGCAGATTGCTGGACTCGATTTAAAAATTCATAAGGCCTTAAAGCATTCAATCCGTTTGTGATTTGCTGGATTCCTGAGCCCAATCCATGAAATAAACAATAATATAACTTCACCTGCTCCACGTTACTCGGTCTTTATTTTACTAGTGTCATAAAATATGAAAATGTCTCCAAATAATGAAGGTAAATAATTAATCCCTGTGACGATTTACCTCTTTATTTTCATGTCGATTCGTGATCAAATATCCATTGACTGGAATATAAATGTGTAACGTTAATGCGTGATAATGTTTACAAAATTATAAACTCTTTCTTTTTTTTTCCCTTTCCTTTATAACTATCAAGAATGTGAAGATTGTTATGGATGTATATAAAGTTGGAGGACGTTTGTTCCCAAATATGATAATTATAAATCTATTAGAACTTGAAAATTACTAATGGAAAGTATATATCGATCAAGAATTTTAATCAAATGACACATAATATTATTAAATATTTTAATTCAAATTAAATAATATCTTATCCTCATAAAAAAATAAAAAATATAATTTTAAAAATAAATGTATACAAATTATTTTTATTAAAAATCACTTATTTATGATTAAACATTTTTTTTCCATTTTAATTATAGCTATAGATCACAAATCGTTAAATAGATATAAATCGATCGAGGATATTTGTGCTTTTTAATTCCATTTCACGAGCTTATGTTTGTGCTTTATCTGCACAATTTTTGTTTCTTTTTTTTTCCATAACACGGGATTCTATTTGTAACTATTCATTAGATTAACCGGCATTTTCTTTTCCTCTAAATCTCCCATTATCAGTTTATGAAGCCAGTATTAATAATACTAACAGTCAATTACCTAAAATACCCTTATCATTAGTGCGTTATTACCGTTCCCGGCGCCGCGATATTAGAACTTTTATTTTGTCACATACCGGACGCCAATTCGATCCGAGGGTGTTTTTGTCACAAATTATTCAAACTTGGACTTTCTTAGAAAAATCAAAAGCAATACGCGATCTAAATCTCAACCTCCTCACCCTGCGACAACCGGAGTTCACTCACTGTTTCCATCTTCTCTCCTCTTCCCTCCTTCAAAACTCATTCACGCTGCGATTTTTATGCGATCGAAGAGCTTCTAAACCACATCGACTCGCGGAGTAAACTCGTCACCATTACTCGATTAAATAAGAATAAAAACGCCGTCATTTCATTCTGATTCCCTTCATTTCTCCGTTCCAGATCTGACTCACTGATTCGCAGCTAGTCCCAGCTCGGGAATGGCTTCTTCGGAAGCCGATTCCCGCTTGAGCCAAGTTGTAGCTCCGGCACTCGATAAGATCATAAAGAACGCGTCCTGGCGCAAACACTCGAAACTCGCCCACGAATGCAAATCAGTTCTCGAGAAACTCAATTCCTCACACAAACCGGCGCCTTCTTCGCCGACAGATTCGGAGCCCGACAGCTCCATTCCTGGCCCACTCCACGACGGCGGGCCTACGGAATACTCCCTCGCTGAATCAGAGTCCATTCTCAGCCCTCTGATCAACGCATGCGGCACTGCTTTCCTCAAGATCGTCGATCCGGCCGTTGATTGTATTCAAAAATTGATCGCCTACGGTTACC
Source organism: Melia azedarach (assembly GCA_028052125.1). Lineage (NCBI taxonomy): Eukaryota > Viridiplantae > Streptophyta > Magnoliopsida > Sapindales > Meliaceae > Melia > Melia azedarach. The sequence goes on along the minus strand of CM051394.1, from coordinate 1,453,215 downwards.
TTCGTGGCGAGGCGGACTCCACCGGTGGTCATGAAGCGAAACTTCTGTCTAAATTAATTGAATCCGTTTGTAAATGCCACGATTTAGGCGACGATGCGATTGAGTTGTTGGTTTTGAAAACGCTTTTATCGGCTGTTACCTCGATGTCTTTGAGGATTCACGGCGATTGTTTATTGCAAATTGTGAGAACATGTTATGATATTTATCTAGGAAGTAAAAATGTGGTTAATCAGACGACGGCAAAAGCATCATTGATCCAAATGTTGGTGATTGTTTTCAGAAGAATGGAGGCGGATTCGTCGACGGTCCCGATTCAACCGATTGTGGTAGCTGAATTGATGGAACCGGTTGAAAAATCTGATGCCGACGGGTCAATGACCATGTTCGTACAAGGGTTTATAACCAAAATTATGCAAGATATTGACGGAATGATGAATCCAGAGAATAAGATTTCATTAGCTGGGCATGATGGTGCATTTGAAACTACAACTGTAGAGACTACGAATCCGGCAGATTTACTGGATTCGACGGACAAGGACATGTTGGACGCCAAGTATTGGGAGATTAGTATGTATAAGACGGCGTTGGAGGGGAGGAAAGGTGAGTTAGTTGACGGAGAAGGGGAGAGAGACGATGATTTGGAGGTTCAGATTGGAAATAAGTTGAGACGGGATGCATTTTTGGTGTTTAGAGCGCTTTGTAAGTTGTCCATGAAGACGCCTCCAAAGGAGGCATTGGCTGATCCACAATTGATGAAAGGGAAGATTGTGGCTCTTGAGTTGTTGAAGATTTTGCTGGAGAATGCAGGGGCTGTGTTTAGGACCAGTGAGAGGTATATATGTTGTACATCTTTATTACATACTGCCTTTTTCTATAATTTCCTTTAATTTGGTGTTCTGAATAGCTGTTTGAAAATTTGTTCAATATGGAATTTGTTTGCTGGAGGACAAATATGTAGTTATGACTTGAGTTCTTTGGAAATATGCACATAGGTTGTTAGGTTAGATTAAATGCTTAGTTAGTGCTGAAATAGTATTCTCAAGTGTATGCCAACTGTAGAAGAATGGATGTCAGAAATTAGATTCTTTGGGAGAGGAGGATGACTTGTGGCAACCAATTACAATTTGTAGTAGGTAGATGCCAAGTACAGATCTTATTTGATGGAAATTTTTTCACAAATGTAGAAATTGTCTTAGAGGAGTCAATTCAAGATGCAATGGCATGCTTTGATGATTTTGAATACCACAGTTGCTAGGAGGTTCTGAAAAATTTAGTACTATGATAATTACCAGTAGACTGGAGCAGGCACAAAATGTTCTAGTCATAATTACCTAATTCTGGATAATAATCCTCATGATCAAACTCTTTAGGAGTAGATTTGGCGGTTTGTTCTTTGAAGGATTTCTTGTTGGCCTTGCAATGTGCTACTTCTGAAGTCTAAAGTTGGAATTATTTTTTTCCCCAAGTTAGGTCAGTACATCTCAAGCTCCTGAGGGAGGTTAGGCTCTGTGGGCTGGCTACTAGATAATATAACTTAAAATGTCAACAATATGCTCCTCGGAAGAGAGTTCAGAAGTCTCTTTCTCTTTGCATTTACTTTTTTTTTTTAAGAAGGCGAGAAGATCATCTTTGATTCATTGCCCTGCCACTTACAGTACTTTGCAGAATTATAAATCTGGAATGAGCTGTTAGTATTTCTCAGCTGTGGATCTTGTGTAACAAAGTACCAGGCCGATATTTGTTCGGGGTCATATGGGAAGCATTGTAATCTGCCCTGTAATTCTATAATTTTGGCATTAAACCAGATAATTTGGGTTGAAGGAAGCAGTTGAAAGTCTGAGACATACTTGGAAGCATAGGAACCATATGTAAATAGCTTTAAAATATTAACTGTTTGCGCTAAAAGGCCTTTTAATACTAATAGTCTTTTCATTTTTTTTATTGGGTGTCATTTGGTTGTAAATGGAGAAGAGCTTATGAAGGATTAAAGAAGTTGTTTTACATCTTCTGGAAGAAGCTCAAATTTTTGGACTTTGAGAAGATCTTCTTGAACTTTTCTGAAATTATGAATTGTCTAACATTTCCTTATTGTGTTTTTAAAATTTTATTTCATTATTTCATACTATATCATTGAAAAAATTGTTTATGAAGGTTATTACAGAGGTTTTGCTAAAAACTTGGAATGACAACCGAACAACTAATCATTTGTTGTGAAAAACTGTACTAGTAAAAGATCTGTTTGAAAAAACTATATCAATTGAACCCAAACATTTCATGTCATGGATCTTTGTGTTTGTCTGTGTATGCTTATTTCTCTTGCATGTAGTCACAAGGAAAATGTTTCTTTGATGAGAACTGGTCCTTTGTTGGCAAACTCTGGTCTATTTGAGGCTGGTTACATTTCGTTTGCTAATTTTTTATGTCTTTGGGATGAAAATTGGTATTATTTTCTATATCATTTTATTCCTGATACATTGTGATTTATGCGGTAGTTTATGTTAAAGAAATACTCATAGTTGGAATTGCAATGAGTTGAATATGTTGTATTGTGAAACAGGTTTTTAGGTGCCATTAAGCAATACCTGTGTCTGTCATTGTTGAAGAACAGCGCTTCAACTCTTATGATTGTATTCCAGCTTTCTTGCTCCATCTTCATTAGTCTGGTGTCAAGATTTAGAGCTGGATTGAAAGCAGAGATTGGGGTATTCTTTCCTATGATTGTGCTCAGAGTTTTGGAAAATGTTGCTCAACCTAATTTTCAACAGAAGATGATAGTGCTACGGTTTCTAGAGAAGCTCTGCATTGATTCACAGATCTTGGTTGATATATTTATTAACTATGACTGTGATGTCAATTCATCAAACATATTTGAGAGGTATTGTTTCATCCTTTAGCATTTGCCCTCTTCTTTGCATTTGAACAGAATTTTTGAGAATAGTGTGATTTTTAAATTTCAATGCTGATGTCAAGTTGATTTTCGTATACATTGTCTTCATGATTAGTTGATTTGTTGTTTACGTTGTCTTCATGATTTTAGTCGGATTGATTTAATTTTTATGTGCCTTTAGAATGGTCAATGGACTTCTTAAAACTGCTCAAGGTGTCCCTCCTGGTACAGCCACCTCACTATTGCCACCCCAAGAGGCAACTATGAAACTTGAAGCTATGAAGTGCTTAGTGGCTATTTTGAAATCGATGGGAGACTGGATGAACAAACAATTACGTATTCCAGATCCTCATTCTTCTAAGAAATTTGAGGCAGTGGAGAACAGTTCCAGCATTCCGGAACCTGGAACTGTTCCCATGGCAAATGGGAACGCGGATGAGCCTGTGGTGGAGGGATCTGATTCTCATTCTGAAGTCTCTAGTGAAGTTTCTGATGTTTCGTCAATTGAACAACGCCGGGCTTACAAGCTTGAACTTCAGGTAAGCATTATGAATTATATATATATTTCTTGATACACGTGTATCAATTACGGACTTTGCTTTTAGGTTATTGTTGGAATCTAATGTAAAATATATGGCAGGAAGGTATATCTCTTTTTAATCGGAAACCGAAGAAAGGGATAGAATTTCTTATTAATGCAAACAAAGTGGGCAACACCCCAGAGGAGATAGCAGCTTTTCTTAAAAATGCCTCTGATTTGAATAAGACTTTGATTGGTGATTATCTAGGAGAAAGGGAAGAATTATCACTTAAAGTAATGCATGCCTATGTTGATTCTTTTGATTTTCAAGGCATGGAGTTTGATGAGGCAATTAGAGTATTTCTACAAGGCTTTAGGTTGCCTGGTGAGGCACAAAAGATTGACCGAATAATGGAGAAGTTCGCTGAACGTTACTGTAAATGTAATCCAAAGGTTTTTACTAGTGCTGACACAGCTTATGTCCTAGCGTATTCGGTAATAATGCTCAACACAGATGCTCATAATCCTACAGTGAAGAACAAGGTGAGTTTTAAATTTTTAATTCGAATCAATTGTATAATGAGAGGGAATGTTGACAAGATTCTTTTTCCTCATTCAATGAAATATGTAGATGTCAGCTGATGATTTTATAAGAAACAATCGTGGCATAGATGATGGAAAAGATTTACCCGAGGAGTATCTGAGGTCATTGTTTGAGCGAATATCAAGAAATGAGATCAAAATGAAAGGAGATGATTTGGCTCTTCAACAGAAGCAGTCTATGAACTCGAACAAAATATTGGGCTTGGATAGTATCTTGAATATTGTGATCCGCAAGCGAGGAGATGAGAAGTACATGGAGACTAGTGATGATCTCATTAGACATATGCAAGAACAATTCAAGGAAAAGGCTCGTAAATCTGAGTAAGACTGACTCACTATTGCTATTATTTTATTTAGGTGCTACACCGTTAGCACTTTTTTGTCTAGCAGCACCTAAAACTGAGTCCTACAGATGTAATAACCATGATTCTATGTATTGGGCTTATATGTTGCCATGTTTGCTTATTATTTTCCCAGGATTTAAATCTGGACTAGAGTGCGATGAGTGTTGCATATTGGGAAAACCTTGTTTGGATTTTCTTCTTGATTGTGTACTGGTCTGGTATTTGCAGATCTATTTATTATGCAGCAACTGATGTGGTGATTCTAAGATTCATGATTGAGGTATGCTGGGCTCCTATGTTGGCTGCCTTCAGTGTTCCGCTTGACCAAAGTGATGATGAAGTTATAATAGCTCTGTGTCTTGATGGCTTCTGTTCTGCCATACATGTTACTGCTGTAATGTCCATGAAGACACATAGAGATGCTTTTGTAACTTCATTAGCAAAGTTCACTTCTCTCCACTCTCCTGCTGACATCAAACAGAAAAATATAGATGCTATCAAGGTTGGTAATATGTTCTACTCTCTTGTAATTGGACAAGTGAAAATGATTCAGAAATTGTCTTGGTTCATGATCCTACTCAATTCTTCAATTTTTGTACAAAAGTTTCTATGAATAATTTGACCTGGGTTTGTATAGGATTACAGGGTATTTTTTCCTTGCTAATGTTATTGAAGCTTTGAATCTCACTGATAAATGTTACGTTTTAATGTTTTTCTATCACTGGAACTAAATTGAACCTGTTTCTGAACTAATTTTTGCACTTCATTATTTTTTGTTTAATTATTTGCTTTATATATGCGAATTTCTTCAAATCTGACAATAGTCCCTGGTTTCAAACTTGGTGCACATGCTGCTGAGGCTGGGGGATTTTTGGGTGTGGAATATTTGTGTGTGAAATTCTTCTACTGAAGTTGGATTTGATGTTTGTGTGCAGGCAATAGTCGCAATTGCAGATGAAGATGGAAATTATTTACAGGAAGCCTGGGAGCATATTTTGACATGTGTGTCTAGGTTTGAGCATCTGCATCTCTTGGGAGAAGGTGCTCCTCCTGATGCCACCTTCTTTGCTTTTCCTCAAAGTGGTGAATCAGAAAAATCAAAACAAGCTAAGTCGACAATACTTCCAGTTCTGAAAAAGAAAGGACCTGGGAGGATGCAATATGCAGCCTCTGCTGTGATGAGGGGTGCATATGATAGTGCTGGCATTGGCAGCACTGCCTCTGGGGCAGTCACATCTGAGCAGATGAACAATTTAGTCTCCAATTTAAACATGTTAGAACAAGTTGGAAGCTCAGAAATGAATCGTATATTCACACGAAGCCAGAAGTTGAACAGTGAGGCAATAATAGACTTTGTTAAGGCTCTCTGCAAGGTATCCATGGAGGAACTTCGATCTGCATCTGACCCACGGGTTTTCAGCCTCACAAAGATTGTTGAGATTGCGTATTTCTCCTCCTTTTCATCTTGATATATTGCTATTTATCTGCTGCTATATAACAAAATGGTAAGGCTAATACAATTATTTTTTTATGACAGGCACTATAACATGAATCGCATCAGGCTTGTGTGGTCAAGCATTTGGCATGTTCTCTCTGATTTCTTTGTAACCATTGGCTGTTCTGAGAACCTTTCTATTGCTATATTTGCAATGGATTCTTTACGCCAATTGTCAATGAAATTCTTGGAGCGTGAAGAGTTGGCTAATTATAACTTCCAGAATGAATTTATGAAGCCTTTTGTCATTGTAATGCGCAAAAGTAGTGCTGTTGAAATCAGAGAACTAATCATCAGATGTGTCTCTCAGATGGTTTTATCTCGAGTCAATAATGTCAAATCAGGGTGGAAAAGCATGTTCATGGTATTTTGCATTTCTAAATCATCCATCTTTTATTTGTGGAAGATTTGTTCTAAATATCGCTATTTTCTTACATTATGACTTTCTTTTCAGGTTTTCACAACGGCAGCGTATGATGACCACAAAAACATTGTACTCTTGGCCTTTGAAATAATTGAAAAGATTATCAGAGACTACTTCCCATACATTACTGAGACTGAAACAACCACCTTTACAGACTGTGTGAATTGCCTAATAGCATTCACAAATAGTAGATTCAACAAAGATATTAGCCTGAATGCTATTGCATTTCTACGGTTCTGTGCCACAAAACTTGCAGAAGGAGATATTGGTGCCTCAACAAGGAATAAAGATAAGGAAGTCTCAGGAAAAATTTCTCCAGGCTCTTCTCTTCAATCAGTGAAGGAAGGAAAACTAGAAAATGGAGAGATGATAGATAAAGATGATCATCTCTATTTCTGGTTCCCTTTGTTGGCTGGTAAGGGGAACTGCTTACATTGGTGGTTGTCACGTTGCACAGCATTTGGATTGCTATAGTTTTTGAACCTTCAGTACCTTTACTCACATATCCTTCTGAATTTAAAGTAGAACTGTGTCACATTCAGTTATTTGTCTTGTATATCTGCAGGTTTATCGGAACTTAGCTTTGACCCTAGGCCAGAAATCAGGAAGAGTGCCTTACAAGTGCTGTTTGAAACTTTACGCAACCATGGTCACCTTTTCTCACTGCCTCTGTGGGAAAGAGTGTTTGAGTCGGTCCTGTTTCCAATATTTGACTATGTACGACATGCTATTGATCCTTCAGGGGAGAACTTACCTGGGCAAGGGATTGATAATGATGTGCAGGAGCTTGATCAAGATGCATGGCTCTATGAAACATGCACTTTGGCCCTTCAATTAGTCGTTGATCTTTTTGTCAAATTTTACAACACTGTCAATCCACTTTTGAGGAAGGTGCTGATGCTTTTGGTAAGTTTTATTAAACGTCCTCACCAGAGCCTGGCTGGTATTGGCATTGCTGCATTTGTCCGTTTGATGAGCAATGCTGGGGAGCTATTTTCTAATGAAAGGTGGCTAGAAGTGGTTGAGTCTTTAAAAGAAGCAGCGAATGCAACACGTCCTGATTTTTCTTATATTATCAGTGAAGAAGGCATATTTAGGAGCCCTGAAAATGCATTGAATGGACAAACAAATGGGGAGTCTTCTGGATCTGGCATCCCTGATGATGATTCAGAGAGCTTGAGGACACACCATTTATATGCTTCTCTAGCAGATGCAAAGTGCAGAGCTGCTGTTCAACTCTTACTGATTCAGGTATTGTCTTTTCTGTTTATGATTCGATTTCTGTGAAACTGTTGAAGACCTTTCTATATATTGATAAGCTTGAGCACACTTTGTTAGCATCTTGTCTTGTTATGAGTTTAGAAGCTTCTTACTTGGTACATGATGCAGCCACTGTACTTGTTAAGAAGACGTGAATGCCTCATTTATATGCTGACTTTAATTTTCAATTAATTTTTCTCTCGACAAAATCAGAATTTCTTATATCATTTCCTGAGCCTGAATATAGGTTGTGAATATTCTTTGATTAAATTTGGCAGGCGGTGCTGGAGATTTACAACATGTATCGGCCACGCCTTTCAGCTAAAAGCACCTTAGTTCTCTTTGAGGCTTTGCATGGTGTTGCATCCCATGCTCACAAGATTAATAGTGACCACATCTTACGTACAAAGCTACAGGAATTTGGTTCCATGACCCAAATGCAAGATCCTCCATTACTGCGACTAGAGAACGAGTCTTTTCAGATTTGTCTAACATTTTTACAGAATCTTATACTGGACAGGCCTACAACTTATGAGGAAACGGAAGTGGAGTCCCATCTTGTCGACCTATGTCGGGAGATTTTACAGTTGTATATTGATACTTCTCACTCTGGACAGACATCCGAAACATCTGCTAGTGGGAAATTGCAATGGCCAATACCTTTAGGTTCTGGGAAACGGAGGGAATTGGCTGCACGGGCACCTCTGATTGTGGCAACCCTCCAGGCTATCTGTACTTTAGGAGAGACTTCCTTTGAGAAATACCTAGCTCGTTTCTTCCCCCTTATTTCAGGCTTGATAAGTTGTGAACACGGGTCAAATGAGGTTCAGGTAGCACTCAGTGATATGCTAAGTTCATCAGTGGGCCCTGTATTGCTTCGTTCGTGCTAATCTCGGCGAGGTTGCACTCCACATTTTGTGATGTATAATATTCTTTCACTTCAAGTATTGTAGTTTCCATTTTCTCCTCTGCTTTTTATAATTGTAATTGTTGTCGGAAATATAGCTTCATAGTGTATGGAGAGTTAGTGATGGTTTTGGATTGGCTAGTATTTATAAAGCTTGAGCAGTTTTATTCAGGAGCTTAGCTCCTCTTTGTTCAGAATATATAGATGGCATCAGGAGTTTTGCTGTTGTATGCTGCTCAGATATTCTTTGCACGTACGAATTTCAGAGCAGTAATTTACTTTAGAAAATAGATTATTATTGAGCATGCATGTAGAGATTTCTTCGGTCATGTTCAGATTTGACCGGCCAGTATCACAATGTTACTGCTTGGACATTTTCCCCTTTTAGAGTGCTAGATTTTGTTTAATTAAAGATATGCAAAAAATTGATTGGTTGACGATTTTTAGTAGTCATGGTTTGATTGTTTCAGACTTTGAAGTTCCACCCGTGGGAAAAACTCAAAAAGGACGGCATCATAGCCGAAACCCCTTTTACAATTGAAAACATGAAGTCTGAATTCAATGTCCGAACTTGACCGTAAAATCCAAGGAATTAAAACAACTCTATCCTATCCAATCACACCTGTAGATGCGGAGACAGCAAAGTTGGCGAAAGTTAAATAATGCCGGCACTTCTTTTTTTTTTTTTTTTTATTCTGCGTTTTTGGGCTAATTATCAATTCATCTGGCATCCACAGAACGGGACTTATTACTCAAATCCATCTGCGATGTGGACTCGGTCAATAGTCTCTAGATGCATAAACCTCCTCGTGAAAAAGATTTTCAGACTCATCCATTAAAATGAATAGAATTCCAAGACCTTGAGCACACAGAATTATTGCAGGGTGACACGAGTTTTCCGAAAAGGCCACACCACGTGCAAATTTCATACTATTGCTATTAGCCATCCCCCAACATTTCTCTACTCTTGTCTCTTTTCCGACAATGTCAGGTTCCCTCAAAAGTTGTTGCATCTCTCTATACCGGAAGATGAAACTTTTTCTTCAACAACGGGTGAAAACCCGCACGTTCAAGAGAAGAAGAAAACACAACAAACTGTTGTCCAGTTTTGATTTCTTAACCTCATCTTTTGCGACCATGGAAGCGTCCAACCAGTTTAGACAAATATTCAAGTTGATGGACGCAAATGGTGATGGGAAGATATCTTCATTAGAGCTGAGTGAAGTCCTTCTGTGCTTCGGATACGACGAGTCAAAAGCTACCGAGGAAGCTGAAGGAATGCTGAAGCAAATGGACTATAATGGCGATGGATTCGTTGACTTGGATGAATTTATGGACGCAGTTCACGGTAGTGATAGCAAGGAAGAATATCTGATGGATGCTTTTCTCATTTTTGACACTGATAAGAACGGGTTAATCTCGGCTACTGAGTTGAGCGGAGTTCTGGTCAATCTTGGATGTGATAAATGCAGCGTTGAAGAATGCAGACGTATGATAAAAGGGGTTGACAAAGATGGAGATGGCTTTGTTGATTTCGGAGAATTTCGATCAATGATGATAGATAACTCAACTCAACTTTCCAAATAATTATGTTCTGCTATGCAAATGTCATTTCCCTGTTCCCACCTGGTAGTCTTGTTTCAGTTTCTTATAATTGGAGATCAGAAGCCGAATCTATATGAAGAACAAACTATAGAAATTGTATTTGAATGTCAAGTGGGATATTCTCAGCATCAAATGGAAACAGTACCAAACTGCAGAGAGGCACTAGTTTCCTCCATTTTCCTTACTTTTTAGAAGTTTCTTGCTTTCTCACTATCAAATGCGGGACATGGGTCCTCTTTTTTTTTTTTGTCGAATACTAGTTGTATTGCGATGATGTCGATAGAATAACTACACCCGCCAAAGATATCGGCTAGCTATCAGCAACAAGCTACAGTCATTCTATAACATGCCAAGAACATATGTAACGTCGTAGAGTCCTGAAAATGCTTACAACAGACCATGAAACTGGACATCCAACATGCAAACAAACATGAGTTCAACGCTTTTACGTGTTCGCATTTTTCTTCGATTTCCAACCATGCATTTTACATCATTATCCATAACCTCTCGAATTTGATGTCGATCCTTGAATTGTGTCTGGAATCCCGCCATTTTACTTGTTTATTAGAAAATAATAATAGTACACCAAAATGAGAACACTTCCGTACATGTAATTGTAAACTCATCACACATGCTTCACAAATCGAACAATAATGAATTTTACCCATTTCTTGCGTTCTAAAATTGGCTGGATTTATGTGGAAAAAATTTTAAGTTATTGCCTAATTTGCCTGCTAATCTAATTTCAAGCTAGGATCCAAATCGAACAAATGTTTATATTTACAGGGACGAATTGGGCCAGCTTTAGTGGGCCGGGTTCTTCTTTCATTTACTACCTGAAAAGCCATCCGATCATAGCTAAAGATGGGGATGGAAAAGCTACTAATTTTAGGTATTTCAGAGTTCGAATTGTATAGAAAAATATGTGAACTCAAGTAATATGTGTATAAGAACATGAGAGGTTGGTTATTGGAATTGTGCTACATTAATTTACGTCCTGTCGTTTTAAAAGTTAATATATATATAAAGGTGCATTACTTTGGTCTAAATTTACATTCTATTGACTATATTATAATTATCTTGAGACAAATTCTCCTGGCTTAGATTTGCCGAGTTTTTCCGTACTAATAAGATATTCAAGTTAATATACATATATATATATATATATAGAGAGAGAGAGAGAGAGAGAGAGAGAGAGAGAGATTGAAGTTGCTTATGATGTAGCACAAGCCATTAACAAATTTATCCATTAGGGATGAATAATGCTTTGTTTATTATTATGTATTATAAATTAATTGTCTTAGTTCTATGTATATAATAAGTTGTTTGATGGATAAGTTGTTTTAATGAGTGATCTGAATAAGATACTCTAGGATGTCACACTTTTTCCAATATTTAAGCAAATGGGCACTTGGGTGTAATCATTTTGTTTTCTTTCCTTATGTTAAAATATTAGAATTCCATCATTAATTTATCATGCTTTTCAAATTCAATATTTTCGGAATGCAAAAGAAACTATATACAAAGTGCTATTTCAAAGTAATCATCATAAGTAGGGCATTGTCTTGGGAGAGTACAGTTTCTCATGATGAGAATCACAGTAGCTCATGTTAGCTACTTTTAATTGACATTAAAATTGCAATTAACAATTACTTTTTCTCAACTCCCAACTAACTAATTCTCAAATTACTTCCAAATCAAACCAAACCATATAAAATATTTTCCTGAAGATTCCGAGTAATAATTAGTCATTCCAAATATGCTGGAACTGAGTTTTATATATAACTAGAATTGAAGGACCTTCTTTATGCATAAACATTAACTATGAATAGTACTTGTATAGAAGAATAACGTAATTATTCTAACTTTTGACGATATAAAAATGAAGGGTTCCCAGGAATTACTGCTTTGCAAATATTATTCTTGTAGAATGCTGTAGTCTCAAATACTTAATTGCTGGGGGTTTAAAATTAAAACTTTATTAATGGAAGTCGAAAAGTGATAAGGGTAAGGAATAAATTCCATCTAGGGTTTACAAGATTAAAGATTTGCAAACATAACATCAATCAATACGTTGTTGATAATATATAGGCTGCAGATTGCACTAGCTTTTGATTTGAAAGAGGTCATACAAGCAGGTGAAAGGATGACTAAAATGATTCCAAATCGATCACTATCAATCACATGACAAACCTCAGTTTGGTCGGCTGTTTAGCTCTAAAATATTCTCAGTGCTCGATGTGGGTTTTGATTAATTAACTAACAATTAAAAAAATGAAAGCTTTAGATTGGCCTTCCATGGAGGAGAAGAAATGGCCTGGCGAGACAACATCAAGCCACTTTGAGTGAAAAGCGGCTATTAAGAGAGTGAGAACATGCGACATTTATGCTAGATTCGAAGCAATTGGTGCTCTTCACATGGAAAGTAGTTTCTTTCTTTTTTTTCTTCGTTGATGTGGTCCATACACTTTCATGGATTAGCTTTAAACACCTTTGGTTAAATATATAATTATTAATTTGGACAACACATTACATTGGGGTTTGATTAGTTTAATATATAAGAAAGTTGATTAAGATAAGCATTACAATATTATTAATGTTGCATAAGGCCAAAGTTTCAACATTTTTCCAAGCTAGCTTTTGATTCATTTCTTCCACTATAGCCACGGAGAAGATAATGTCTTTCTCAAAAAAATCAAATTCTTCTATTCACAAGATTCAACATGTTGATAATTTTCAAAAGGGTTTGCATCGATGAACCCCGTGAACGCTACGCTGTTTCAAGCTAGCTACTAGAGATTAGTGAACCCATATATAGAGAAATAGCCTGCGTTATTATGTTGGGAATTTCAATTGCTGTGCTGAAGCAGAAATTCATTTTAAATTTAATTTCTTTTTCTCCTCTTAACATTCAATAATAAGAAAACAATTGAAGCAGAAAAGTCATTGTAAATGTAAATGCTGCTTTCAAGAGGTGGGAAGTTGACAATAACTTGGTTCAATAATTGAAATTAATGTTTATTCGGTTATATAAATATATGTAGACTCTGCAGATTAATTTTAAACTCATTGGCATATTATATATGTAGATATGTGGAATCTTACATTATACCAAATAGTAGCTAGAAATTGATCATTCATTATTGCAATCTATCGGGAATTGCGCATACGTACCATGATCATTTGAATAAATAATCAAACTTACATGACGTTTTCTTTTTCTTTTAAATTAACTTCCGGGAATTAAGTGAGTGGATTATGAAGAAATACAAATGTACGAAATATATAATAATGGGCAAGAAATCATAACTAAATAAATGATGAAAACTGTTTTCTTCTTTTCATTTTTTTTCTGCTTAGAAGAGTTTCGGGGTGATGATCAGGGCGGCTTGGTTTTCAGTACCTAGAGGAAGGAGAGGTATTTGGAGACCGTTGACTACTGAAGAAAACGATGTTTTGTAGTATTACAACCATGCATTTTCATTTATTAATTTCTTTTGTTTGATAGCTTGTTTTCAGAGCGAGAGAGAGAGAAATGGGTTTAATTTGTTTTATAATCACTTCATAATTTATAATTAATTATAGGTGGTTAATCAATTTCCTTGTTTGCTTGTTTGTAGGAGAGACAAATTAAGGTTGGCTTAATCGATTAACAGATAGAAAGTAACGTGAAAAGAGGAGAAAACGGACCGTTTATCCCGGGGAAGACTCTGTTTTAATCTCATCCAATCACAAGATTTTATCCAATTTTTATTGTCTATTTGATTAGCTGAAGGTTAAAGTCACAGCCTGTTTTATGGATATTAATTTGGACATTTCATGCATATGCAATTAATATAGGTTAAAGCATATATCCTGATACATCAGAAACATATGTAGCTCGATGGATAACAAAGCTCGATTATACATGCCCTAGAAAATTAAGGGTAAAATTGAAAATAGCAAAAAAAGATTGGGGAGAAAAATGAAATCATATATCCGACATAGAGCATCAAAAATGGGTTCATAGAATTCAGGCATGCAGTAGAAAGAAAATACTGATTAGTATTTAGTATTCTCTCAACGAGTAGTGGAGATAGAGCTAGCTAGCTAGTGGGATCAGAGAATTCACCATTCAGAAACACCTCATTTATTACTCTTTCTAATTAATATATATATATATACATAATCAATCAGAGCAGATATAGAAAATGTGACTACTGCTATTGGTGCATTCAATTTCTTCATTCATTCGACTTCTCTCTCTCTCTCATTTGGTTTGCAATTTGGTCACATTACATTTTACATAATTAATATATGTAGAATGGCCGGCCGCTGATGCTACAGTTTCAATTCTCACAAATTGACTGTCAGTAGTAGTATCTTTTCTAATGTTAGTCTGTCAGCGCCACCCACGCTTCTCCCTCTACTCATTCACGCCCACACGCCTTGGTTTCTCGGTCACCATACAACTCCATTAAACGATGCACTCAGTCAAACCATTATTGTCTTCTCTTCTCTCCCTCTCCTCTTTCTGAAGTCAGTCACTACTCACTACTAGTAATTGGTTCATTTCCCCCCTCCCCCCTCCACTAACAAACAAATTAATTGGACCAAAATTAAGCTTGCTTTATTAATTAGCTAACTAAAGCAAAAATATTCAAAGCTTAGGGATGGGAAATGGGGATGGCTTCTGTTTGAAGGCAGTTGCAGTTGCTGCAGGCTGGCAAGTATCTGGGACTTGAAATTAATGAAAGCAAGCATGTATTTATTATATAGAAATAGAAACGACAAATAAAAGATATGATCACACTCGATCACTATCTAGCACCATGATCATCTCGTCGGAGATGGAATATTCCGTTCTCTGAGTGGATGTGCGTGTAGGGCGTATGCACGTGCGCATGAGTTGGCAGCTTACTACGGGAAATCATCGCAATGGGGACAAAATCCAACGGTGTCTGACGTCTAGTTATAAATTTTGCTGACCCCTTAACTTCGACTCCGTCATCCATCCCACAAACTCTGTTTAATTCCACTCCAGAAATATTTTTTGTTTTAACAAAACGTCCGAGAACAACTACAAATTTCAATTAATTTTCTTCTTCTTCTCTATCTAGCTAGCTAAGATCATGCACCATCATCATTAATCCTTTTAACTGTTTTACCAAGTTTATAAATGCAATTAATCGAGAGTTAAGATTCTAACCTTAACTCTTGATTAATTTATTTGTAGTTAGATGATAGCTGTGAATTGCGCGGTGGCATCATATTCATATATAGTCGTTGGGTTGTACGTATCATGACTTAATTAATTAAATTAATATATCTTTATCTTTTAAAGCATATATATAATTCATAATTATTAATAATTAGTATTTTGAGTCAACATTTTGCTGGTGTCTTCCATCCTCCAACATTAATGTATAACTGAAAATTTAATATTCTTGACCCATTGTATCTTTCTTTCACAATATTGTTATGTATCTTCCTTGATTGGTTATAACGAAATATAGCAAAAGTATAACACGATGCATGAATAATGTCGAAGAATCGTCCATATTTTTTTATTACAATTCAATTTTGGTCTAAATAATTCATCGACGTCATACATATTTGTTCAGTTAAAATACCTCAGAAAGATCTATTAGAGTTTGTATATTTGATGTATGGAATTTTTTTCTGTTAACTATATGTACAGTTCTTTCAATATGTATCAGAGAAAAGACATGAATTGCAGTAGTAGTATTAAAAAGGAAATTGTTGATTATTAATTTAGAGGGAGGGGGTGGGGTGTAATAATGTAATTAAGGGGGGAAATTAAGAACGCATGGGGCTTGCAGTTGCAGTAGGAACTAGAGATAATAAAGGAAAGAGAATAGAGAAGAGAGGGAAACTGGGGAAGAGACACGTTTCGTTTAATGATCAAACCAAAAAAGAGTGGGACCGCAAGCATAAACATAAACATAAACATAAACATCAACATCAACATCAACATCAACATCAACATCAACATCAACATCAATGTAATAGCGATAGATAAGAGTCAAGAGAGAAAAGAGGAGAGGATGGAGTTTGTATTTGCCTTGCAATGCTTTCGTTTTGGTTTGGTTTGGTTTCCTAGAACGGAGAGTCGCCCTTAAGACACGCCCTGACTCCTCTGTTCTGACCCAATTTGTTCGGGTGGGTCCATTCCAATTTCCCATGACCCACCACATCCACATGCACCACCTTGTTTCATTTAATGCCCCCATTTCTTCCTTCTAATTATCATTATTCCCCATTCAATCAACTCCTCTTTGTTTTCAGCGACTCTAAATGCAACAGTAACTCAGGTTCATCGTTTAATTTGTAACGCTCACATAACCTTATTCCCTTCAGTTTTTTTAATTTATGTTGTCATTATCCAACGAAAATAACGTCTTTTTACTGATTCACTTTGGCATTTCATTCTGTTTGATGCGTAAAACCGGGAGTAAAAAAGAACCTTAAACTCATTGTATATGAATACACTATTTTTTATATAATAATAAAAGAGGAATCCTATGAAACCAACTACCGGTCCAGGTTCATTTTTAGTGCCTTTGACATCAAAACATGGCTCAGCCCTGCGCCTTCGCTTAGCAGTTTAAGTTAATATATGATCCACCGTTCTGGTATACATATTATCATAAGTTTCCAAGCGCAGTATTTCTGCTATTGTTTTATATATACATATGCTTTTAGATGCCGAAACAAAACAATTACGTTTTAATTGGAATTATGAAATATGGAAAACAAGCGGACCCATGAGTGAGAAATTAAAACTCAAAATGAAAAGCATCGCGATGAGATTTGTAGTGAAGAGTAAGAGGATCACTTGGCATGCAATTGGTTGGAACCAGAAGCAGAAATTAAGGAGAAAGAAGAGAAAAGGAGGGCATAAAAAGTAAAGAAAGGGAATGAGATATCATCGAGCTAATGAGAAAGAGAGAATATATGATGATCAAAAGCTGAAGCTTTTTAGTGTTATAGGGTAACAGAGATATTAGATAGATAGAGACATTTAAAAGAGAGAGAAAGAAAGAACATGGGGGGTGATGGTGTGAGAGACAAAAGAGAGAGAAAGTGAGGCCCACATCACCGCCCATGCGCACGCTCTCTTACCAAAACTAAACCCATCATCGATCCGATACCTTGACCTAACCCTAACCCAACAACACTATTACACTATACCCAAAAAGTTATAAATCAAAAAAAAAAAAAAAAGAATTTCAGAAATCACTACCCAAACATCACCTTTCTTTTTTTCTTACCCTTTTCTTCTTCATTTTCACCCAAACCTTTACCCAACAACTTATCTTCACAGGAGATAGATAGACTTGGACAGACCCTGAAACAACCTAAGAGAAACGAACTCTTACTCACATATGAGGTGTTAGAGAGAAGAAATTAAGATGGGCTTGATCGATTCAGCAATTTCAGCTGATAATTTTTGTAGCTGATGTTTAAAAGTCCCTTCCTTTTTTCTTTTCTAGAGAAAGTTAGCAGCATTTGATCCTTCAAATTTCCGAACGAAGTAAGACATAAAACTACAAGAGGAAACTCTCAACTCAATCCGTCTTCTCTCCGATCAATTCTCAAAGCTGTGTTTTTGGTTGTATGAGCTAAGCTGAGCTAATTAGGGTTTGAATATGAATCCTGTTACAGCTCATGGCCATCCTCTTCCACCTCCTTTCCATACCAGAGATATTCATCTACAGCAACATCATCAGTTTCAACAACAACTCCACCAACAGAATTCTGAAGAAGAACAAAGCGGTAACGGTGGCTTAAACCGTGGCCAAAAACGAGATCGCGATGAAAATACCGCCATCACCACAACCGCAACAACGACAACGACCACCGCTCCCAACACCACTGAAGACAAAGAACTAGCAGTAGTTCCAGGAGAAGGAGAAATCTCGAGAAGACCCCGCGGCAGACCATCCGGGTCAAAAAACAAGCCTAAGCCGCCAATCATCATAACCCGTGATAGCGCTAATGCTCTCCGATCTCATGTCATGGAAATCGCCAACGGTTGTGACATAATGGAGAGTATATCAGCTTTTGCAAGGCGAAGACAAAGAGGGATATGCGTTCTGAGTGGTACGGGTACTGTAACGAATGTAACTCTAAGACAACCGGCTGCACCCGGCGCTGTAGTGACTTTACATGGGAGATTCGAGATTTTATCGCTTGCAGGATCGTTTTTACCACCTCCTGCGCCACCGGCTGCTTCTGGATTGACAATTTATTTAGCCGGTGGTCAGGGTCAAGTAGTTGGTGGAAGCGTGGTGGGTCCGCTTGTTGCTTCTGGTCCGGTGGTGATTATGGCGGCTTCTTTTGGTAATGCGGCATATGAGAGGCTTCCACTGGAGGAGGAAGAGACACCAGTGCCATCGATTCCTGGAAGCAGGCCACTAGAGTCGCCGGAGATTGTTGGACAGCCGCAACAACAGCAGCAGCAGCAGCAGCAGTCGCAGCAGCAACTAATGCAAGATCCTAATGCTTCTTTTATTCATGGGTTAACACCAAATCTTCTAAATTCAGTGCAATTACCAGCTGAGGCATATTGGGGCACAGGTCGTCCACCCTTTTAACCAAAAAAAGAAAAACTGTGTTATGCTTCTTCTTCTTTTTCTTTTCTTTTCCCTCTCTTTGTTTGACCTTTCCAATCACCTTTCATTCTTCTTCTTCTACAAGTTAGTTTATGTTTCAGATGTTTATCTTGGAATTCATCTACCTTTGATTGAAGAAGGATGTACAAATTAATGAAATTATCGGGTTTTTCCTCTTTTGCTTTCATCATATCTGAATAGCTTTCCGTGTTCCATCCAATTCATGGTATCTTGAGGGCGCAGCAGCTAGCTAGCTAAGACAGTACTTCATCTCTAATTTCTATCACTTTCTTTCTAGCAGTTCTGATAACTTGCCTGATAATTGTTCCTCCACTCTTTGCTGGAAAGGAAGCAAAATAAAAAATAAAGCCACCTACTTTTCAGGTTCTTTCTTTGTGTTTAAGATTGCAGGTTTCAGATTGCTTGTATGATCCTAACCAAAAGCATATTAACTAATTTCTTTTCTTTAAAAAGTTTCGAATTCGCCAAGTTTCTTAAGCTTGTATTTTCTAAAAACAAATATAAACTTTTAAAGCTTCCTAAAAGTTCAGCATCTTATCAGTAGATAACCCCATAATTATAACCAGAAGTTTAGCCTATTCAGGTACTTACACTGATATAATTGTATTAGTAATTATTCTTGGTTACATTTACATTTACTGAAGTTATTAGTGACTATGAATTCGGTGGGTGGATGGCGAATCATCACTTGAAGAAAGGAAGGTGCTGATCGGTCATGAAAGGTATGGGCTTAGGTTTTCTTGTCTGTTTGTTTTATTTTTCTGATCACTGGTTAGGGTTTATTATAGAATCAGAGAAAGATGAGCATTGAATACTGGGTTACACGTGCACTGCTCTGTGAAAGCTCCTTTCCGAGGCAACTACACTTGCATATAAAGGCAATCAACAACCAGGACAAACAGACATCAAGCGTTAAAGTTTCTCTTTCTCTCTCTCTTAAACTGTCACTGCCACCAGAGAAATAAAGGGTACTGCGGCAGTGAATCAATCAAGCACTGAGGTAAGTAATTATAAAATAAAAACTTTGTCTTGATTCTTAAGCTGGATTCTCTTCGAAACCCTAGCTTTCGTTTTCTCTGCAACGAAATTTCCACCTGCTGTAACACGACATTTCCTTCCTGCTTGAACATTATTTCTTCTGAAAATTTTCACTCATGTATTAACTTGACCATTTCTTCTCTTTATCTCTCATTTTGTATTGTTTTATTCTTTTAGTTTTAAGCCACCATTGTTGCTCTTGTTTATTATATCAACATTGTCCTATCTCTTCTTCTTCTTCTTCTTCTTCTTCTTCTTCTTCATCCTGATATTCGTGCATATTTTATTCATTTACATCATTTTATTGCGATAATTATATTCTATATGCAGGAAAATGTTGAGTCTTTGTCTTATATTATAGCTCATATTTCCTTGCTAAACAAATACTGATTGATTCTCTTTATGCTTGTATTTTCCATTGTAAATTTTCCAAGTTGCCTCCCTATCAAATCCCTAAATATCAGATTTATTTCTTGGAGATTTTCTAAAAAACAAATTCCTAAATATCAAGTAATATTGATTTTTAAAATTGATTGGAATTATGTATATATTTTAAATTATTTTGTCACATAGTGGTGTTTAATACTTGGTGTATTTTGAGAGTTTCATCTCTGCCCATTCCTTCGTGCGTACAAGGTTTTTAATCCGAAAATATAAAAATATTTATATATAATTAAATTTTCTTCTGGGTCTTGTTTGTGCAACTTGGAAGTGATAATTTAGGTGGACCATATCTAATGTGCGTTGAGAAGATAACATGATCTGGTTCTTCATGATTAACATCTCTAGGTTCTTTGAACTATACTTCAATGATTATCAGTACATGTTAAAGATACTATTCTTATTATCATGCCTTTTTGCATTCCTTTATCGATAGCAGCCATCTTGTCAAAGAGCTACTTTGTAGCTTGAAATCCCCCACTTTGCAGTTCTATGCATAATTGTGGATGATGCTTGCTTAAGTAGAATCCTGTCTGTAATTACTTATTCTCTTTCGCTCATGCAGTGCTTTAAGGTGGACCCTTTTGTACCCTTTGTGGCCTATCATTATGTTACTCTTGTATTAATTATTGTCTGATTAATTTATACATTTTTCCGCAATATTATTAACTTGAAGAAGAATAAGAAATCTATTCTCTGCCCTCACAAAGCTAGCTCCTCATGGGAAAACAATTGCTCTTTCTTAAGCTCATTTCCCCCATAAAGCTGCTAGAATCAGCTATTGATCTGCTTAATTTACGGCCACAGAAACTTTTATGTAGTGAGGCAGTTTAACTAGATAATGGGGTTTTATATTTAATTTTCGGACACCGGAGGGTGGATAAATATGATTGTTGGAAACAACACAAGTGATTGTGTTCATGTTGGCGGATGGAGGATGCAGTTTAGCATGCGACACATTGAAGAATTAATTACCTAGTGAGTGGTCATGATTTACGTGGTAGATATGATCGACATGATATCTGAAAAGTAAAAACAAAGGAACAAGAAATAGTAATGTGCTCTGTTGATGGAGGGTGGGATTACTGCATACCATATACATCACCTAAAGAGCATTATGTAGCAACTTTATACTTCTTGTCAATATATATGGAGTCATCTTCAGCTAAAATATCGATAAGCAGTTCCATGACAATTTAAAAATGAAAGGTTTGATTATTTAGACGAATTTTATAATTATTTACCAATTAATAATAAACCCGTAGGAGCCCAAACTCTTTACCTGCACCGCAGCCAAATTCGTACAGAACGAACCTCTAATTCAAGTTGGGTACAAATAGTTGACTACGACTAATGACTGCGACGAGACTTGGCTTGTACGAACACCTGGCTTAACAACCATGCAAAAGACACTTTTTTCCACTCCGCTTAAAGCGGCAAATACCTCCTAGTACAGGGACCACCAGATTGAAATTATGTTCATTGCCGTTTGGGTGGGTTGTAGAAAGACTAAAGAATGATGATTTTCATTACTAATATCAAATCAATTTTGTACAAATATCGAAACACGATGCTGACATTTTGCGTGAACCCAAAAAATTGGAGACCCGAATTTGCTAGCCCGGCCAAAAAGGCTATAAAACATAGATAATGATTAGAGCAAATCCAACCCTGGCTTCTCTTTTAAACAAAAATTGCGAGTGGAGGATTCTCGACCAAAGTCTATACAGCAACGCACCCGACATCAGCCGAATGGATCTGGATACCAGATGAATAAGTCCAAAGAAGCCCTACTAGTTCTGTAATTAGAGCTCTATACGCAATCGCCGCATTTCAGACCGGAAGGTGGGGCTGGAACTCAGAGTTCGGCGGGCTAGACTCCTTATATCCTCCCGAGAACAGTCCCGTGAGATACGAACTAGCTCCCAAAGAGCACCTCCACTGATCATTTCCTTAGCATTTACTTCTGTAATTTGAAAATTAAAGTCTTTCAAGACCATGTGCCAAACATATGTTTCTACAAGAAAAAGGGAAGAAAACCACGTACCATGCTGTGCCAGGTGGCAGAGTGCAAGCTCAATGTGTCGCCTGATTGGTGCAGCTTCATTGTTAGCATTTTGTACAATCCATGGAAGCGCTCCGTCTTCTATGAGAAGAGATCTGCCACTTTTTACACCTGTGGCAGTGCAGCATATAAATCAGGCAACAGGAAACACGGCCAAGAAAAACCATATTTTGATGTAAAAATTATCATTTCTACTGTTTTCTGAGCATGTTGTTGCGTTTGTCCAAACTGCAATGTCAGGAAAGATGATAAATGCCACATGAGAAAGATGTTAACCTTGAGTAGATGCTCGGGACTCGCATTTTGCAAAGTTGGCGATTCCTCGTGCAACCTGGGATAGAACATCCGGATGTCCACATCTCACCATTCCTAGCAAGGCCCTAATTCCACCTTCAGACCTCAGTTTCATTTGAAGCTTATCTGGGAGACAACATAAAGAAATAAATATATTAAAAATTGAAAGGCTGGATTAGACCAGCCATAAAAAAGATGCATTATACATCTTTACATGCCAGATTATTAATATTTTTTTTAAAACAAAAAAAGGGTGAACTAAATTTTCTCATGTAATTTTAATTGCATAATGGTGTCAAAATTCTCTCTTCCTCTACTGTAATTTGTTCTACATGCATTTGATTTTACACATTCCCATCTAGACAAATCACCAGAAATTCTAGATTCCTCTATTTCATTCGACACTGAAACAATCCCATAAGTCCAATAACAGAATGACCACAAACATAAGATGAGATAACAAAGAAGACGGAGGGGAGAACATTATACCATTTCCACATAAATTAGCAATAGCTCCAGCAACCATGCGTAGAGTCTGAGGATCCTCGGCATCAGCTGCTGTCATAGATAACAAACTTATTCCTCCTTGTGTCATTATAAGTTCCTGATTGCCTTCTGCTATGCAAAAGGGGAAAACAATAACAACCAATAGATAATAAGAAAAATGAGATATGAAACTTAAGAGATGATCTCAAATAAAAAAGTAACACTGAGCACTCTCAAAGAGAAGTATTATATTCGCAATTACCATTCATCGCAAGATTGGCAATTGCACCTGCCGCTACTCTGCGAACAGTTTCATCCTCAAAGCTTCTAAGAAGCATTAGCAAGGAAGAAAGCCCACCAGCTTCAACAATCCTTTCCTGATTAGCTTCTGCTTAGAACACAATGAGAATACATCATTTTTCACAAGTTAGTTGAAAGTTTCATCTTCAATGCATTCCCCTCGCTTCTAACAAGATAATGGAATTAAAAAACTTTTCGAAAAAAGGGTATGACAAATTAGTTTGGCTCCCACCGGTATAATGGTGCCTTTGCTTAACAGGAAAGCAATAACAGTACACAGGACTACAGGCACTCCTGAATAGTATCAAACCATCTAATCAACCAGGTCTACTAACCAAACTTCTTAAATCAAGAGAAGCAAACTTCTCAATCCATGATCCTGAAAAAAGAGGATTACCAACCTTCAGCTGCTAGGTTGGCCACCACCTTTACAGCATGAATTCGTACATTGGCATCTTCTGACTCAAGCAATGACAAGATCTTTTGCAATCCAACTGTCAAATTCATTGATAGATAAACTATAAGAAACACTAACGTTAAACATGGTTTAAACAGTATTCACATAATAGAAGATTCACAACCTTGTTCAAAAAGTGTGGTGCTTGGTGCCTTCTGTCCATTCCCAGTGTCTTTGAATTGAGAATGCCTATCCAGACCAGCAAAAGCATTTCCACACTCACCTCTGTCAAGGAACCTTCTCATCTGTAATTATAAGAATCAAGGCAAGAGAGTTATAACTTACATGTGCATTCTTGTGCTTTAAGGAATATAAGAGATACTAAACTAATGCTCAAAATTACAAAATTTCAACATGAAACAAGATATTAGCTCATGCTCAGCAAGATTTATCTCACACAGAAGGGAACTTTAGGTCTTTAAAAGAATTATTCAAGAAATCTTAAGAAAACTTTCTTGATGAATTCGCACATCTTAATGTTTAAGCTACAACATCAATAGCAGGAAAGCCATGATTTAACATCCCATGTAGGCGGCACCATGGTGATTTAACCCAATGACCTCTTAATTGGAAGCCAAGGACCATATTGGTCCAACCCAACCCTTGCAGTTTATACTCATATTATGCGCAGAATAATAACATCATCATCACATTATCTTCAATTACATAAACAAAGAGGATATGATTCATGCATAAAGGGCATGCTTAAGTCTATGTTGAATACCTGATCAGCTTCAAAAGTCAATTGCAATAATTGGCTTCTTAGAATCACTATTTCTTCCTCAAGTTTCTTTTTTTGACAACTCTCGTCCTCCAAACTTTTGTGGAGGTTTGACATTTGCATATCTCCACATGACTAAAACACCAAAAGCTCCCATATATATCACATTTTCACATTTAGAAATCAATTCAAGTAAAAAAAAAATAGTACATGCACTCTGACATAGCTGAGAACAAGAAACCATACCCCTGATAGTGCATATTGTCCTAGTCGACTTTTCAACTTGTTGAGCTCCTCTTCAGCTGCCTTTCTCATATGAATTTCATTTTGAAGCAACTTTCTAATCTCTGCAACTTCCCCTGCAACAGAAACCCCAGGCCCCTGCAAAATAGGAGAAATGAAACCATGCAATCTGAAGTTGAATGTAATGGTCAAAATTAGTATAAATAAAACAGTTAAGAGAGTTGATATTTAACAGATCTTAAAATACACTAACATGAAAGACAACAAATTTAACTTATTTTCATGAAAAATTTCTTCCAACTTAATGAGAAAGAGTCAGACAATATTTCTCTGCATAAGTCCCTATCAGTGTTAACAATATCAAAATGTACCTCTGTCTAATGTGTCCCAAAACACAATTTTGATACAACTCCTTCAAGCAAAAGGAAGAAGGCAGAAAAAATGATTCTCCATAGTGCATACCTCTCCATTACATACATCATTGATGAAGCCATTACTCTCTTGCTTCTGCTGATTTAACAACATCTTTTCCTCCAGCTTCTTAACTGATTCCATATACTCCATCTGACACTTTAACTTCTCCTTCTACAAAAGACAAGGTGAAACTTTAAGGAGTGTGTGTGTGGGACAATACACACAAAGGAACAAATTTGTTAAATTAAAAAAAAAAAAAAAAAAATTTGCTTGAAAAGTATCAGGAAAAATTTATCCAAAAGGTTTCTGAAGCAGTTCTTTTAATTATTATATATATATACTGTTTTGGCCATTCTTACAGAGATCAAAACAAAGGATACACCTAGAATGAGAAGAAAAAGATATATTAGGAAGGAAAAAATAAACAATGCAATATTCAAGTTCTTGTTGTCCATTCCTTGGCTGTTACCATGTTTGATAGGGAAATAACATAAAGACAGATGTGATACAAAATCAGTTTTAAGTTGATGCAGGGACAGTGGCCCTTTCATAGGCAATATATAAAATCAACCAACTGACCTCTAAGGCATCTGCAAAATTTCTTTCAACCTCAGCAATACGATTTTGTGCTTCTAAATTTATTCTCTCAACTTCATCATCAAACACTTTCTGCTGTCTTTCATTTTCTGCAATAAGCTTGTCCAGTTGAATTTCAAGCCTCCTAGACAAACTTTTGTAATCAAACTCTTCCTTTATTTTCAACATATTCTCCACCTTCATAGCCTGTGATAGATGAAGAACATATCCACTAAGAACTCCTAAGGTGTAACAAAAATAAAGTGCTACTTATAATATATAACCAAATGACATCACAGATATAAAGAAAAAAAAACAAAATCAAGCCAATCAAAGAAAAGGAAAAAAGCAAACCCCAACAGCGCTCCACCATAAAATATTTTCCACATAGCCTATCTTCTATAATTAAATATTAATAGAAAATATATTATTAGCTTGACGGCAGGTGGTATACACTAAATACAATAAAACTCACCCTCTGTCCAAACAATATGGTACTGGCAGTCTCTCCTCGATGACGTGGAGAAGGTCCAATGGTCACAATTAATGAGGTTCTTGCTGTTCCTGCAACACAATGACAGTTGTAAACTGGAATATTAAGAAGAGATCTCGTCATTACCTGGCAATAACTTCAATGTCTTGAAAATGAAATGCTATAAGGCCAAAGTTGTGAATACTAAATCAAAATGTACACCAAGGCAGAAAATTTGCATATTAACAATTCAGCAAGTGCACAATTGGATCGCATAAGACCATCTCATGACTGTTTTATTGTGATCATGTAGAAGCCTGAGCGACTTACACAGATGAAAGGCGTCTCACCTCCAAATGAATCTCTAAGCAACCTTGTAAGTTTTGAATCACGGAGTGGCACATGAGCACTATTCTCTGCCAGGGCATTTATGCACTTCCCTAAAGCACTAAGTGAGAGATTAATAGACTTAGCTTCCTCCAACATATGCCCCTCACTTCCTGCCAATATAAGAAGAGAGAAAAAATTTAATGCATACTGAGCTCTGACTCCAAAGTGAAATGATGAAAATTAAGATATTATTTAAAATAATTTTTGAAAAAAGAAAATTGCAAACCCACAAGTACAAGTTGTAATATGCACCTGACTTGTGAATACGTTCTGAACCTGCCAGATCTACTATAACTAGCTTGCTTTTTCGTACAAGCGGCTTTGAAGGCTTTACGAAGTGAGAGCCATTATTGGTTTCACTTGAAAAATCTTCTTCTCTTCCTACGACTGACCTCTTAACATGTATCTGCACAGATTACATAAAACTTTAAGTATGACAGAAAACAATGCAGTCTCATCAACAGGTAAGAACATTGATACATAGGCATTAAAAGTAAACGGAAGAAATAGAAGACAATTGTTATCACCATCAAGATAGCATGACTGCGGGAAGATTCAGTGTTCAATTTTGTATTAGCAGCAATTCGATGAGCTTCCCCCAATCTCAGCAACTCCATATAACTTTGTTGGTCCCTAATCTCGAGAAGAGTGGCCCCAGGTAGTGAAACATCACCGGTTTTTGGGTCTTCTACGATGGAAATATTATCATTTGTCGGATCAAGAAGATCCTGGATGGTCTCCATATAAAGCTACATATATTTGTTGAAAAGAAAACTATTTAAAAACTTTAAACTATATAATCAGGAGACTATGCATAAACTTTTGAAATGATCAAAACAAAAAATAGAACCAATAATTCAAAAATAAACTAGCACTTGAAAATGACAACTGAAAAAGGAAAAATGATTCTACAATGAGGTTCAAATTCAATAAACGACTAAACTCGTGCATTTACATGGTAAGACCCTAGCAACCTGCAAGTATGAGACACAGACAGAATCTGTCTCCAGAGAAACATCTGCCAAAACATCTTCCATTGACCGGACCATGATTCCCCGAGAAGAGGTATCTTCCTCTCCCAATCGCCCAAGTGTAAAAGTTTTCCCTGTGCCAGTCTGACCATAAGCCATGACAGTCCCATTGTAACCATCCAGCACACTCTACAAAATTAAAAGGCACAAATTGGTGATTGCTGCATACTGTGAATATGGTGTGATTTTAAAGCTGAAAATAAAATAATTAAGCACCATTCGTTTGCATAATGGTGGTAAGGATGATACAAGGTAACATAAAAATGACCTTCCTGTAAATGTTGCAGGATTCAGCTGTTTCTAAAAAAAATTAATAAAGCATAAGTAGCTTGACAAAGATGAAACGTAACAGACCTCCACAACTGGCTTGGCGACAACTTCATAGACACGCTTTTGTGATGCAAATTCTGTAAGAACCTCATCGAATTCATAAGTGTCTGAGTCCCAATTGTTCTTTCGAAGTTTCAACCTCTTAAGCTGAGGTAGAGCAAAAACCCAAAATGATTAATGGCAGCACAACCAAGCTATAACCTAGCACAGAACTCAAAACACCATCTATAAGAGACAAAGTGAAATTTGAACTATTCCAAAGTCAGGGTAGCTAAAATGAGAGTAAGACCACCTCTGGCTGCAGCTCCACACAATCGGCAAAATCTGCATCTGCTACAAGCTCTTCAGCATTTCGAGGTCTCAATCTTACGGCCACTCTAACTCTTCCAGGTACTGTCGAACCCAAAAAAAAAAAAAAGACCAGTCTCAGAGCTTACATACTATTGATACACATGTACCTGTCAACTTACGCTTTTGGAACTAATAGTCACTACACAGAATTCCCTCTACCTTATTAACTCAATCAATCAACAAAATGAACGAATAGCTATCGTTTTTTTCTTCTCTAATATATCCTCGGTAATTTTTTTTTTTAAACGAAATTATAAAGTAGTCATTCAACTTCACAGCAAATCAAAGCATAGCGAGACAGTCTACACACATTCTATGGAAATAGCATATACTACGAGAATTAACAAACAAGCTTATAAATATATTATTAACTCAGTTGACAATAAACAATATTATATATCGACATCGAGATTTTTGAATCGTCATCAATGTGAAAAGTATAGAAGCAGAAGAAATGATGTTATCGACATGTAACTTGCTCTCAGGAAGTGGAATGTGACTGACCTCCGTCATTTCCACCGGCGGCTCCGAAAGATGCGGGATTAGTGCGCCGAATACCCGATCCCGGCGAAGGATGAAGCCTAGATTTGAAAGAAGATGACTTCAAATTCGTCGGAGTGACAGAAATTGGCTTCGCTGTTCCTTTTTGTACAGTACCATTTCTGTATGCACTCGAAGCCATCGCTTCACAAATTCAATTACTTACTGTTTCTATTTGTTGCTTCAAATTATTTTCGCCATTAAAAATCAATAAACAGAAGAGAGACGCAAAAAGAAAAATGCAAGATTTAAAGGGCTCTCGTTGTATTCAAAGTTCAAACAAAGTGATGATGGAGGAAGGGACCCACAGTGTTGGAGGAGTTGGAAAGAGACAGAGGCGGTCGCAGGTTGGTGGGACCCAAATGACTGATTGTAAAATTACTAAAATATTCTCCTCTCTCTCGTTATTTATTACTATGTTCCAGAAACTACTGTCACTTGGCTTATGCCTGCATGAGGACGAGTCTCGTGGTCGTGTCTCATAAATCGCGCCGATCTTTTGTGTTTGTAGTGCGCGCGTGGTACTGTAAATGACGAAATTACCCCTTTTCTCTAAGCACGATTGAGACCGTTATAATTATAAACACCGACTTCGTAGTTCCCGCTCCCGCGACATGCAAGACGATGAATTAAGATTTTTTAGTATCTTCTTTTCTCTTGCTTGTAAGAATTAAACTCATGAATTCTACTTGCAATTTTAGCAATTAATCAAAATTGACACTTTCATTTTCATTGAACAGTATAATTTAATTCTAAATCACTTTCAGATAATAATAGAAAAAGAACTCATCGTTAAATTTTTATTGGGATATTTAGTTGAGGCATACTTGCAATTTTACCAACCAAGATCAGATCATCTCACATCAAAATCAAATACAGTCTTCGGCTTCCTTAAATCGTAATTAATTAGTGGCTAAACGACCCACTTGTTTCAACTTTCAGCGTTTTCCACCTCAATGTTAGAAAATGGAACCATTAAAAGACCACACAGTATCATATTTATGGGGTCCTTTTGGACCAAGATTTGCGCCAGTTTTATTGTTAATTCTGTCTTATTTATCCCATTCAACTGGCAAGCCCAATAGGCCTAGGAATAAATTGGGCTGAACTGTTGAGTCAGACCATATAAATTGGAGGCCTTATCGGGCTTCATGCTCCTGGGAGAAAGCAGTTCAAGAAGAGAACAACGTACGTGTCGGTTGCATTAATTATTAGCTATACTTTCCAGATCGTGCGCATATGTTCAATCTTGTGAGTGGGATAAATAATTTTAAATACTCGTTGCATTCTTTGATTGAACACTCATGGCTAGCTGAAGCTTAATAAAAATCAATTCAGTAAACAATATTAATTGCAAATGAAATTCTCATATAATACTGACAACTTGAGCCTACACACTCTGTCAAATGAAATATAGAACAACATAAGATTAGATACAGTCATTCCATTCTAGTATTCTACATAATTCATTAAATTCCCCATGCTATATCCTATCCCTATTTCCATGCATGAACATAATTAAGACTCAGTAACTTCACTTATACATACATATACGTATATATATATATAGATATATATGATTCCCACCCCAAATTTATTGAACATATCAGCTAATATCGAAGAAATCAAAGAAGATAGTACCCTGCACTGCTCCATCTTCCTAATGGTTATGGGGGAACTTTTTCTGCAACTGGGATAACAAATCTTGGTTCTCTTGGCGGAGAAGATGAGCTCTCTTTCTCAGCTTTTCATTCTCTTTTATGATGATTTGATTCTCCCTGTACAGCCTAAGGTTCTTTAACTCCATCTTTGCTCTTAGATATTCCTTCTCCTTTCCTTTTCCCTCTTTTGATGATCTTCTCCTCCTGTCATGTATATATACGTTCCATATAATTAAACTCTCCCGTTAGACTTCGACATATGTACCATAGAGAACTAGATTACAAAAGGGTTATGAAGAAACTAACCTGTTCAAGCGGCGAACCCGAAGGCTCTGTCTCTCCGACCGCCTTCTGTGTCGAAGAGCAAGATGGAAGGTACTGCATGGAAACAAGTCTGCAGAGTTCATGCACATTTTGTTTCCTCTAAATTAAATATAGCTTTGTTGATGTAACAAAGGAAATGTTTTTTTGGTTTTTATTTTTTGTGGTAAGAAGTAAGAACTAGGGAAAATGATAAGAGAAAAAAAGAGAGTTAGGAAAGAAGAGTTTCTTGGATTGATGAGAAAATAGTATGAAAAATGAGAGAGATATATAGCGGGGAGAAGAGAGATAGAGAGAAAGAGTCTTTCTACTGTAATGATGGCACGAGAACTCATAATTACAAAGGGGCAGTGAGCAATAGACGATAAATACAGAAATTAAACAACACGACGCTGAAGAGCAAAAAGATATCTCTGCTTTCTTCGGCTCTTTTGTTGATTACTAGCTACTTTATTTTCTTAAGCTGTGTAAAGGGATTGTTGGCTTTGGCCTTGGGCACACAGAAAATGACTCTTCAATTTGTATGTCCCTCAGTTTCAACATCGTTTTAGATAGTAGCTCTTTCTTTTATCTTACGGAACCCAAAGTAATACATTGCATGTGCAATTTCTATTCTTTCCAAGGGTACATATATATATATATATATATATATATATATATATATCAAGCGGGAATAACATCCTCTTACTATTATATATATACACATACATGCATGGATCAAGTTTTTATAAAGAATAGGCTAAATTCATAAATAAACTTCAGGTTAAATGCAACCGACTTTAACAAGACCCCAAATTATATATGTTTCACTGAAATATTTGGAGGAAAAAAAAACAGTCTCATTGTTTCATAACATTTACTGTGTAAACATGTAAACATTCTTTAGGACTATATTGGCCGATAAATTTGACAAAATCAAAATGGGCACTAAAGAAATCAAAGTTGAATTAGGTCGAGACTCGTCCACACATGACATAAAAAAATGGGGCAACTAAGTCAAAGTTCTAATTAATTAATTGCATGCCTTTGTTATATATCAACCTTGAGCATCATTAGGTCCACGTTGCTTAGAACTTCTAATGACAAAAAAGGTATATTTTTGTAGTTAATATTATAAACAAATATATAGATTATAAAAATAAATCAATTCACTTGTAAAAAATTATACAAAAATGGCGTATGGTCGAAAGCATTATCCTTTTTAAAAAGAAAGTCATACACATGGTGTGTGTTAAAAGGATGTGTTTCGAAAGCAAACATAAACCTTTCTAATTGGTCTGCTTTTTAAAGAAAATATTAATGCAAATGCTTACGTATTTGGCCCTCCAAGTTCAAAGAGTGTAAACACGAAATTGTACTTTCTTCTTCCCCTAATCATGCTTAATCATTTGCATTTATTTAAAGGCATTCACAAATGTAAATATTTTATTGTTAATGTGCTGACAAGATTGCCATACTTAGGACTTAATATGTATGTGTGTGTGTGGTTTTAACAAGTACAATGGAAGATCTATCAATAGATTTGCCCCACTTAATATTTTTTGGTTTTGGGTATTTTCCCACTACTTAAGTCAAAGATAGATAACGAATGAAAATCACATAAGAACAATGAAGACACATGGAATATCACGTGCAAAGAAGATGATGGGTTCAAAGTTGGGCAGAGAAGATGGAAGAAGAAGAAGAAGAAGCCAAGATAAAATGAGTGAATGTGGGTTAGGTTATGGTTTTGTCCATTTTCTAAGAGTGATCGAGTAGAGTAGCAAAAGCCATGCTTATTTATTTAGAAAATGAAACTCCGTTTTTGGCCTCATCTTCTTTCTTCTTCACCATCATCACTTCTTCAATCCCTCATTCTCATCGTCATCATGAATATATATATATATATATATATATATATATGGTGGCTGTTTTATCTCAGCACTTCACATGGTCCCTTAATTGGCCAGTTGGACTCTACTTACTTCCCTTCCTAGTGCACTGTATGTGCTAGCTGAACTGTATATAATATCATCATTATCCTTTTTTATTTTTCTTCTTTCTTTTTTCCTGAATATTGTTATCTTTTGCTGCGTATCTACTGGAATCTATCTTTAATTAATTCAATTCTCACATAATAAATATTTGTGTTCAAATTTTATATTTTCTACCCCACTTTTATTTATCATTGGAAAAAATTATCTAACTCAAGTTGAGATTAATTAGAAAAGACCGAGTAAATTTTCTGCCACCCGACCCACCAGACAGTGTGTATATTATCATTGTCTTGGTATTACATAATACACTCAAATTTACTTGAAACTTTTATTTATAAAATTTTGTCAATGGTTGTGAAAAGAAATGTTACTAAATAATAAGGGTCGAACATAACTTTTTTTTGAAAGCAAAATTGAAGATATGATTGAAGCATGTATAAAATCTATAGGCCAATATAGGTCGACAGTAGGGGACTGCAAGTGCATTATGAAATTTGAGAACATAATGGATGAGGAGAAGGATCACTTCTAGCTTTTATTCATTTCATTTTATTGTATAACTAGTAGACTACCATTGGAGTACTCGTCATAATATTAAGGCATCAAGTGGAGTGGAGATGGTCAATGAAGAAATGAAATATTCTTAAATTTCAAAAATGATCTGAGTGCCCTACATTTGGATTCTTCCTCCCCTTTCATTTATTACGCTTAGGGGGGAATAAATGGATGTCCGTTACCATTATCACAACTCGTGATAATGCCCTTTCCTTTATTTTTCTTCGGGTATTTGATTATGGGGGACAGTATACATGCGCATATTTCCCCATATTCTCCCATCCCATCTGCTTTGTATTAATATCGAGCTTAGTAATATCCTATTGTAAAACTTGAAAGTTAAAAAAACCTATTTGAAAATAATAATTTTTTAGAAAAACATTGAAACATCTTATAGAGAGAGACCCGAAGCATTTTGAGTGAAGAAATCATAAGATTTTTTAAGAAACATGGAAAAGGAAGGAATGAAAGAAAATATGCGGGTAAGAACAGAAAACGACTGAAAAGAGCAAAGTTTAATGATACCACATGCACCATTAATTTGACAAAAAAACAGCAACAACAACTACAGAATGAATGAAGACATATTCGTTGTAGCATCTCTCGCCATCAACTAACTACGTGGTGCACTTATCTATCTACTACCACCGGCTTGTCTAAATTCAAGGTATAAAAGAAAGAGATACATGGTAATCTCCGACTCTCAAATTCATATTTAGAGTTAGGTACGGGGTGATATCATGCAAAGGCAAATCTGATTCTTTCCGACTTCAATTACATTAAAAGATATTAAGGTTTCAAAACGGATCAATGTCTCTGCATTATTAAAACTGTTCTAAGAATTTATCTAAATCTGTCACTTCCAATATCTCACAATGTTATACCAAATCTTCACGGATAAATTAAAGATACCTTAAGCAAATAACCCAGTCATCTACATTTGTGAATCTATATCGTTTGACATTTAAGAATAAATAGCTATAGGTTACAATGGAAATTGCCTGTTATAAAGAGATCTGAAAAAACTAAGAGAAAGAGAGCCATACCTGACCCAGCGTTGGCAAACCAATTTTATCTTATGAACCAAGAGGCTGGAGACATTTTTAAGCACCCACCTTGGCACGAACGCGTCTTTTGTGAAGACATTCGAGAAAGAAAAGCCATATTTGGGTTAATTTAATCTTTAAATACACAAAAAATAAACATCAAAAAAAGGGGAAAAAAATTGGAAATTATGGACAAGTGAAAAATCAAGTCCCCCCATCAAGAAAAGGGGAGTTGATTGGCATCTAGCATTTACAACATGTCTGGCTATCCCAGAGAATCTTCCTGGGTAGCTTCATCATCTTCGTCCATTGCATCATCATCTTTATTCTGATCCTCATCAGCTTTGTCACTAGCCTCAGTATCTGTTCCTGAACATTTACCGTCTACTCTATCATTCTTATCACTATCAGCACAGTCCTCAGTATCAGAGCTGGAAACCCAATCCTGTTTGCCTCTTCCGTGATCAAAGTCATCATCCATAGGATCATCACCAAATAAATCCTTTGGATCAGTAGATGCGATCCCAATCATCTTTCTCAAAGCCTGATGTTCACGACTGCATTTATTGGCAGCAGCTTTTGAAGATGGCATACTTTGACTCTCAGCGACCTGCGCACTGGAATCTTGTAGACCCACGGTGCCTTCCTCCTCATTGTCTCTACTTCTAGGAGATTCATTCTCCCCATGGACTGAAGGAGCAGTACTGCAAGCCCAGCTCCCAGCAACTTCAGAAGCTAAAAGGTCTGCTGTTCTAATTGTGCCTCCAGTTTCTATATCCTCTGTGGCTTTTTGACTCTCAACAGGATTATTTAATGGCGAATGGTTGACAGTTTCCTGACAAACTGGGAGAACCAGTTCACCACTGTCATGTCCATGGGATTCATCCTCAAGCTGCATTGTGTCCCCAGCTAAAGTTCCAGATTTGTTCAAATAAATATTCCTCTCACCATCAATTCCAGGGCTTAGAATTTCAAGAGCTTGTTCAGTTCCAATGGGATCTCCCTCCAACATAGGTGCCGTGCCAACACCATCTATGTCAGAACCAAAGCCACCTTTACATGTGCGGTCAGCACTTGTAAACTCTGCTTCTTCAGTATTTTGACCTTCATCTTGACTTCTGATATCACAATCATGCTTCTCAGTAGTGCTCACTTCATCACTGGAAGTAACAATCTGAATTCTATCAAACCTCTGAGCAGAAGTAGCAGAGCCAGCCCTCACAGCAATGTTGCTGTGATGTCCAGTGATTTGTTTTTCCCCATCTATAGGTTGGTTGTTTACATTCAGGTCAATATCAACTGATGTGTTCTCATAATTTTCCTCATCTTCCAGTGTTTTCTGCATTGCCTTTAATTGTTCCTGCTGTTTTGCAAACAATACCGAGATCTCCTCAGTTGTTGAATAAAATGCCCGTAACTGTGTTTCCCTGGATGCCATCCACATGTTCACAAGGATATAGCAATTCTAGTTATACTCATTTATGAAATCTGAGTCTCCCACAACCAGTGAAATACGTGAAATGACCAACTGTAAACTTAATGACCTCAAAAGCTGCAATGAGGAGAACAAAGAAATTTGACAGAGGGAAACACGGAAAAAGTCTTCAATTGATTTTTAAATCAGGCATAAATATACTAATAGCACGAAGTGTCATACCACCTCCAACACTTGCAAGAAGGAATCTTAAGGATACTAAGAAATTTAGCTTTGTAGAAAAGGAAGAAGGAAATAGTGATTTGAGCACTTGCTGTATACTCGTATTTTGTGAAAATCAAACAATTTTTAGTAAATACACTGATACTAAATATCACATTAACCAAAGGCCCCAATATCCTCACCGAAGCATAATTCTTTCCCTGGCAGCTTTTAGCCTCCGTCTCTCGAAATCAAGATCACGCATTGCAGCATTTATCTCAAGTTCAAGGGTAGAAACTTTAGCCCATGCTTCTTCTCGAGCTGCCTGCTACCAACAGCAAAAGAAACCTCAGCTTAAAAATACAACTTCATTTAAGAGCCAACAACAAAAATTTAATATGGCCAGTCGATCTTAAAATAAAATTTTAGCAACAATCCAGTATGTTATGAATAAAGAAATAACAAACAAATAGAACTGCACATGAAGTATTTATTACTGCTCATAAATGAATAAATAAATAAGATTAAAACACTTTATTGATGGTAACATATCTGGTTAAACACTGTCCAAAAGTCATGTGTACTCATAGTAGCTCAATTCCTGCCCGCCACAACCCAGACACAAACAAGAAAAAGACCTCAGAGGAGTACTTTTTTTTCCCTTTCAGAAAACATGGCTCCATATCAAGGTAATTGTATAATCCATGCCTTTCAAATGCTGCAGGCATAACCTAAAAGGATGAATCTTTGACATGCAAAGAATTTTGCAGCAATAACAAGGTCACAGAAAAGACCAGGTCAGAGAGGGCATTACAGAAAGGCAATATGACCTTTCAAAACTACAAATTGATTCAAAACCACATAATAATATTGTAAAAAAAAAAAAGAAAGATTTGCATTTGTACCTTTTCACTCTCAAGCTCTTTCCTTAACTTTCTACTTTCATGCTCAAGTTCTTCAACTCTCTGCTCCAATACATACAGTGAACAACAGAGTAGGGACATAATCTCCTCGCATAAGCATAACAAAATGGATATAGCAATACATATTCAAATATATTTAAGTTGGCACCAAGAAGCGTAATTACTTTCTTCCCACTTGCTGAGGCCAGTTGTTCTTCATAAACTTGAGCTTCCAGCTGGCGAACCTTATTATCAGATATGACCAACTTTTCCCTTGTCTCATCCTGCGGAATACAACAAAATTGAGACGCAGGCCTTTAATATTTAGAGAAAGAACGGGTAGAAAGAATTTGTAACTCAAACTAGATGGTGAAGGGAATATTACCAACTTGAGCTTCAAACTTTCCACTTGTGAAGAGCTTTGTTTCTCCACTATCTGATATCAAAAGCAAAATATTTCATATTTCTTATCAAACTTTTCAAAAATAAATCAGGAATGCAGAAAACAACTACACCTAAAAGAATTAAACTTTTCTCACCTGAAGCTTGTTGATTACTTCTTGCTGCTCTATTTCTCGTCTTGAGGCAGCATCAGAGAGTCGTTTTAATTCCTCTTGAGCTTCTAACTGTGCTTTCTGCACTGCTGCTTTTAAATCAGCTTCAGCCTTCTCTCGTTCTACTCTTCTCAGGTCTCGCTCTTGATCTAATTGTTCGTTGAGTTCAGCTATTGATATCTTCTGACTAAAAGCAAGAAAATTGATTATTACTAGCTTTCTCACATGTTTTAACATTTTGTACGCACTTTTTTATGTATATTTCCCTGACAAAGTTGAGACATATTAGCGGCACACTCTAAAATAAAGGACGGGTAAAGGACATTAATATAGGAGCACCACTAGAAGCATTACGCCATTGAACTAAATGGGACCAAAACAACCTTAAATACACAAACAGAA
Organism: Melia azedarach; assembly: GCA_028052125.1. Lineage (NCBI taxonomy): Eukaryota > Viridiplantae > Streptophyta > Magnoliopsida > Sapindales > Meliaceae > Melia > Melia azedarach. The sequence continues at coordinate 1,415,329 of CM051394.1, read as the reverse complement.
GGAGAGAGATCTGATAAATAATAGAAACAAAATCTTAGGTAATACAATTAGCTAACGCATTGATCGAACAGTCATACTAGAAATAAAAAACATTAACCATTCTGGTATGAGTTTTCCATAGCCCATGCGTACATTACACAAAAGCTACATATCACTTCGATAAAAAGCAGTTTGAGGGAACCAACAAAAAATTGGCATTGAACTACTTGTAGATGACTACACACCATCTTCTAGCAACACTGTAGAAAACTTTCTGCAGATCAGAAAATGTTTATGTTTCTTTGCTGTTGGAACTATATAACAGATTCATGAACCACATAGAAATGGGTGAAACAAGAATTTGCTTGATCAAAATTCTTCATTTCGGTTATAATCAAAGCATTTACTAGGAGCATACCAATAATCAACATACATCGTTTACCTCTTCATTATTTCATTTGCTTCCGTACATGACTGCATGGAAGCACTAAGTCTCTCATTAAGGTCTTCTATAGCATGTTTTTGCTCGGCTGATATTCTATTGACCTCTGCCAGCTCCTTCTGTTTGGCATCTAACATGTCATGTAATGTTTTGAGTTGATCAAGGTATGATTTTGTAACTGATTCTTTTATCTCTTTCATTTCCTGCAAATCAATGAGCATTATAAGTTAATCTGAGAGATCAGCTAGCATTAATATTTAATTGGTGAAAACAAAGAATTGGTCTGTAATTCAATGAAATCAGCAATGGTAAATAAATTGTGAAGGATGAACACAGTAGGAGGTTTCTGCGGGGAGCTGTTTTTAACAGATTTTTCCCATGCTTGATCAATTTGGTACATAACTGATAGTTAACACTAGTACAGGGAAATGGCAGAATGAAAGCAAGTACTGTCTTAAGGCACCTCAGATTAATAATCCTAGTTGGACCTCAGATTAATATGACCCTAGTTATATATCCAAACTTTTTCAACACCATTTGAAATCATGAAATGATATATCCAGGAAATTACAAAATGAAATTTAGTTTCCACCATCTTTGATATATGAAGAACCCACTCGATTAAAACTTTCATAGAAGTCGCAAACAGTAACCAAGAATTGGAAGACTACTCAGAGACAGATATATGATCATGAGAGAAGAAAATTGATATCATTGTTCACTAGAAAATTACTTTTTCGCAACGCTCAACAACTGTACGATTTTCATTTCGCAATTTATCGATTTCAAGGACCTGACTTTCCAGTTGCTTCCTTAATTCCTGCACATGACAATGTTCACATCGTGTGAATTTGTCAAAAAGACTCGTACTAGATATTCTTTGATGTCATCAATCACTAGTCATGAATTCAGAATAATATACCGTGTTTGACCGTTGAAGACTTCGAAAATCATCAAGAGAAAGAGGACCATCAGGAGAACAAATACCAATACCTTTAAGTCTCTTGTTCTCAGAAACATACTCGTCTGCACAGAACAGAAACAAAAGGATCATCAATGCATAGCAAAATAGAAGCAAGAAGAAACATCTAATCCCTGACATGACCTGCACTTTATTGTACTTTTTAAGAAATGAGCACCCAATATATGGTATTATCAAATATTTGGCACATCAAATCACACAATAACCAAGAGCATTAGCATAGTCATCACCAGTGCTATACCATGTAGTGATTTTAGCCAAATCTTCTGACTTTCTTCAGAAAGTCAATCCTCATCAATAAAGCACATGATGCTTTGCTGACCTGTTAACATCTATATGATTCGCAGACAATAATGCATTTTTTAGTTTCTATTGCACTGATTTTATGAGCACAGTAAATGTACTAGTCATTCAAATACATATATAACTTGGTTGACTAGTGAGGCAAATTAGGGAGAGACAACTATGACCAAAAAAAAGTAAAAAAAAAATGTAAATTATGATCTGAGGGATATACCTGCTTTTCTTTTCTCAGCAGTACCTTCCCTTAATGGGGTGGGCCTGAGAACTTCCCGGTATACAAATGCAAATGCAAGTTCTGTTACAAATAACAGAAAAACATTAATTTCTTTAAACTAATCCAAACCTTAGTATAATCATGATAGTCTTCCCAACTGTTCTAAAAGAAGTAACAAACATTAGTCATAATAAACTCAACTTTCTCCTTGAACCAACCTCTCTGGCAATGCTGTTCAAGCTAGACACTTATAATAGGTTGGCAAAAGCAAACTCATTCAGAATTACTATAGCATTATAATTCTCAGATAAAAGACAAAAACATAATTTAGATATAAAATATTTTGCATTTGTTGAGAAAAAAAAATTATTCACAAGAGAAAGACTATAAAATTCAACTGTAAGGAAGTGTCATGTGTAATTAGTAAGATTGACATCCATAAACAGTGTTCCTTCAAAATGACAGTCTTGAAGAATGATTTGGCCATGACTTCAGTTGGGGGAGTGAGAATGAATATCCCTTTTATTTTATCAGAAACAAAAAGGAACTTTATTAACAAAAATTAATGTTGTTAAGAACTAATTACCATGCTGAGGAGGAGCAGCAAATGATATAATATCTCCATGTTGAACTTTGACTTCAGAGCTATTCTTCTTTAATCTTTCCCAGTTGAGATATGTCCCATTTGTGCTGAGAAAGGCAAAAACAGTCAGAGCACACCTTTTAAAGAAAGAATTTATGGACTTTCTGAGCAATAAACAACCTCGTATCTTTCAAGAACACAGAAGTGTAACAGTTAGGAGGATGCTCTGCATCCTCGCTAGCAACCTTCTTCCTATATATTTTGCAATGATTCGCACTGACAGCACTTGATTCAATCTGGAAACGTGTATCCTCTACCAATCGGCCAATGCAATGTTCATCCGCAGTCAAAAGCATATTTATGCCCTGGCTTATGATCATATCATCAGTTTCAACTCATTGTAGTTGGAATGTCAAGTTGCAGGTCAAAAATAATGTGCCATATACTGGGATCCAAACATTCTAAAAACTCCATATCAACCACTTTCACTTCATAGAAATCAGAAAGGTGTTTATCGTTCATAAAAACATGCAGTATAAAACTGGATATGAAAAATTAACATGACTGGAAGACATTTAAAGAATTATCCTCCATAGTTTCATCAAAACAATTCATTATAGCAGGAATAGCTTTAATAGCTTAAATCAGGAGAAAAGTAGTGAGCTCTCAAAAATTTTCATTCATAGAAGATCCTTCGTTGCTCCATTACTAAAAATGAAGACTATCAAACTACATATTCACAAATTAAGCAAAATTAAGATGTTACTAAAGAAATCACTGAGACATTTCAATTCTGCACCATTAGGCTTTTGGCGGAAAAGAAAGAAGAATTGCAAAAAAATTCTTAGGCACTTGAAAAACTACAGAGTTGCTGACCATCTAATCAAAACAGTTGTACCGACAAACTGGAACTGAAAAATTACAAACTCAATTTCTTAAAGTGGATGTGTAAATATTTCGTAGAAAATTGCCACACACGAAAATAAATGTACACACAAAAATAAATATATAAATCACATGAAAGAAAAAAAAAGTTTGAGGAAACAGAAAGACGAGCAAAAAGGCTAAATGAAAGTCCAAGAATCCAGCAAATTTTTGAGAAAAGAAAAAAAAAAAGAATCGGGAATTGATAAATTCGGTTTATGCAACGTAACGTACTTGATGCCGTTTACGCGCATTGTTCGAAATAGCGGTAAGGACACCCCAGACATCCGGGTCATAGTTTTGAAGAGGCTGGGAAGCGTAATTTGCAGCCACCGAGATGACGAAATCTTTTGGACTGAGCGGCTTCTTGGGAGACGTGTGATTAGGGTTTTGATGGTTAGGGTGTGACGAGCTCGTCTGAGATACATTCTCTATGGGGCTCGGACTGGGGCTTGGTTTCGGAACCGTTAGGGTTTCTAGGTTGTTTTCTTTGGTGCCCATTGAAGAAAGACAGAGAGAAATTGAAAATGGCGGGGAATTTGTAACCCTAACTAGAGCTGCTCTATTTATCTGTCCACTAAGCTTGCCTTGTACGCTTTGCTGAATAAGGATAAGAATTGCGGGGTACTGTAAACTGTTACCGTTGGAGCTAGCTTAGTCAGTGGTTTTTAAATTTTGCCACGTCAATATGCACGTTGGCCATTGACTTACACACCACTGCACAATTCATAATTTTAAAAAGGTTATATTCCGCATTGCCTCTAATTTATTGATGTTTATCGCTTTAACGTAATATTGTAAAATGATTATTGTATCTTTAATTTAATCAAAAATGAAAAATTCTAGACCTACGAGACTACAACATAATGGTGGTGGTGGCGAGATGGTAATCGTGCGTAGGCAAGCAGCCTTTGCGCTGCCTTGTGTGTAGCCAGCACGAACTGTGAGCGACTAACCTCCTTGCGTGACCTTGTTCACAGCCATGTGCGAGTGCGACCAAAACCCCGAGGTTAACAATAAATTTTTTTAAATTTATATTAAATTACAAAAAAAATATCTATTTTATCTCTCACTCTATTAAAGTTTTATATGAAAATAAAGTAATGACATATATAATACATTACAATAAATTAGAAGATCAAGGCTGAAAATAACCCATTTCAAAACATAAGTGTTTTAAATTAAAAAAGAAAAAAAAACAAAGGAACCCATTTCAAAATATATGTGATTTAAATTAAAAATGAAAAAAAACAAAGGGGCCCAAGGGGGAGCTTCACAGAAACAGACCCAATTTTCCTCGGAATTCGTTTTTCAAAATTCTTAAGAAAAAAAAAATCAACCAGAAAGAAAATTCTCAAATTCCCATCATCGCTCCGCATCGGTTTACATATTTACAATGAATTGGGAGCTGCTTCTCCATGGAAATCGACTGTAAAATGATTCAAACATTGTCCTTGTGAAGCAATTTTGTGTCCCCTATATAATCTCTGCAAGAGATGATCTCAACAACACATTTTTTCAGCATTTTGCAAACGAACAAAAACAAAACTTTGATAATCAAGATGCTCTATAGTACAAAAGATGAACTTTCAAGGCTACATTTCCAAACTTATCAAGATGCTACTACATAAAATTCTGCAGCAGTCCAAGGCCATAGTCGTGGCTGATAAAACTTGTACACAGTTGACAAGGAGTTTAATCATAAAATTGCCATTGCAGAGCAAGACCTGACTACAATGCTATACAACCAGAAATGTTATGATAAAGCTAGCCAGCAAGTGGGTTGGCATGTATGGTAATGCGATTGATCCTTATCTCTGCAAGAGGTCGATCCCCTGGTCCTATTTGAGTCTGAGAAAAACCAAAAGCCAAAAAAAAAAAAAAATGATCAATAATGTTAATCTAATTTAGGGAAGAATAAACCATAATCACATGCATCCATCAGATGCACAAACATAATGATCAATAAACAACAGAGAAATCATAGAGGTCAATGAAAATATTCCACAATTGGATTACATACATAAGAGTAGCACAAAGTAGTTCCTATATCTTGCTAGCACAACATACCTTTTCCATGAGGTCGAGGACTTCAAACCCATGAATAACTCTACCAAACACGGTGTACAATCCATTAAGATGAGGCTGCTTTGCATAAGTAATGAAGAATTGGCTTCCATTAGTATTAGGCCCACTGTTGGCCATTGCCAGTATCCCTCTTGCATTATGCTGGAGAAAGGAAAAAAACAAAAGGAGCAAATAATAGGTAATACAATCAGCCTGAAATAATGCCGGCCATAACTATATGCTGCATATTAAATGAAGCCAGTATTCTAGTTTCTAGATATCATGGAACTGCACCAAATAAGCGAATCAACCCAAGCTTTGCAAGTATGGCAAGAGTTAATAGTTCAGGAAGTTTGTAGTATTAAAATCATGAAAATGAACATATGCTTAAACGTGGCTCTTCTGATTAGGATGCTTTTAGCATGCAGTCTACAGAGAAGAGAGAGAACAAGAAGGAAAGAGGATGACAATCAAAATATCCAAATATCAGTACTTCTATCTTTAAGTCTAACAAATAGAACAACCAAGCTTTCCCTTCTGACTTGGAATAAATAGGACATCATTATGCAGAGGCAACCAAGCTTTGTCTAATAATGGAAACTCAGCCAGACTCTTTCCTTTTGGCCAGAACAGAGAGAGAGATAGACATAGCATAAGCAACAATCTTCTTTATTGAGAATACAAGATCAGCCAAAGATACAAAAACAGTAGTAAAACTTGTAGTCTAAAAAGTGCACCAAGCAATCATTTATACCTTGAGAGACTCTCTTATCTCATCATTGAACTTCTTGCCCCATATGCTGGTCCCACCTTTGCCAGTGCCTGTTGGATCTCCACCTTGAATCATAAAACCTTTGATATTCCTATGAAATATAGTTCCATCATAGTAACCACTAGCGCATAGTGCCAAAAAATTCTGTAAAAGATTACAATAAGCGAGAACATTACTTGCTAAAATAAGGGTCGATGCACAACATTGTCATGCTGAATGCGGCACACTAAAATGGTTACAGAGCAGTAACCATAGTTAAAGCTATGAGAAATCATTGGGCAAAGAAAAATTACTAAAATAAAAAACCACATGCAAACGTAATTCTAATTTGTTGACCATTTCCTGACAGAAGATTCAAATTGCATTAACAGTGTTCAACAATTTTTTCCGTTGACAAACACAGTTCTTCATCATCACTATCGCCCACTAATATCCCTCGTCATGCATCTGGGGCAAGATTAGATTTGGGGAATCGCAAAGAAACGTTAATAGAAATTGGGCCGTTCTAATCACAAGCAGTCATTTAAGTCCTATATATCGAGCTATACAACTTATGCAACAAACACCCAGTAACACAAATTGAAATTAGGGTTTAAGAGAATTCAAAAGTACTAGAGCAGTTATTACGATTCCTTTCCCAATCTCTCTTTTGGTTTTCACACTGAACAAAATAAGATAGAGAGATACTGACCTCGGCCGTCTTCGGGACTTCGTCACAAGCAATCTCACATTTAATGTCGCCAAGATTAGTGTGTAGTGTTACCGACTGAAAATGGCAAAAGATCAGAGAATACAAGTTATTTCTTCATTGAAAGAGAAACAGCAACTAGAAGTGTTTGATGAAGTTATACAACCTAAAAGAAAACTCACCATTTGCCGTCTCTACTCCGCTCAAAATTTGTAAATTCTAGAACCGGGAACCGCGTTGATATACCGGGTTTTAATGTCGGTAAACGATAACGACGACGTTAATTTGTGAGATCCGTTAGTTTCAGTTTCCAACTCAACTCACCGTTACTATTAACAGTTCCGTTTTGGAATTTCTTTTTTTATTTTTTTTATATAGAAACTTTATACTATGTTTAAAGTTAAACGACAAAAATGATAAATAAAACTAAAATGATTCAAAATTTAACCTTATATTCTAGTAGTTTGATCTCACAGCGAAATTATAATATGAATAATAATTTATAAATGAATATTTTAAAATTTTAACTTAAAAAATAATAATAAAAAAAATTTATTATTCAAATTTTACGTTTAACTAATATTTAGTTTTCATTGTTACTATTATTTAACAATTTTATTTTAGAATTTTTTTTTTGTGAAATGAAAACTTTAAATCGAGTTTAAGGGTTTAAAGTTAAATGATAAATAAAACTAAAATGATCCAACTTGCCACTAAATTATAATATGAATAATAATTTACAAAGTAATATTTTAAAATTTTAACTTAAAAAAATAATAATAAAAATAGTTTCATTATCCAAAATTTTACATTTCCAACCACTTATGATGACACACATTAAATGGCTTCCAGACCAAATTTTTACAATTTAACTTAGATCAGTTTGTCTTGTGTACACAAAAAATTCTTATACTTACTTATTAACTTATTTTATAAATATATATATATAAAACCACTTAAAGAGTTTTTTAACTAGTCAACGTGAATTATTGGTATTTTAAAATACCACACAAAACATACAATAGATAAATTTGAAATCATAATATAAAAATTTGTTATATTTAACATAAGGCTTTATTTTCAAGGAAAGAAGTACTTACGGTTTGATTATTACACTTATTAATTTTTTATAATTTTAAAAATACTTATTAATTTTTCAATTTATTAAAAAATAATGATTATACCATAAATATTTACCTTAAAAAGTTGTTTTCAAACTCTTAACTTAAAATAAATATAATAATAATAATAATAAGTATTATTTTATAGCACACTAACAATTAAATATTTATCAAATTATAATTAAAATATAAATTTATTTATTTTATAATATATCAACAACTCAACGTTAATTATGTATAAAAAAATAAATAAAATAAAATATAAATAAATATTAATGTACAAATAAAATATATTATAATATAAATATATTATATTTATTTAAAATTTAAAAATTTAGTATTTATTTTTATTAAATAATTATTATAATAATAATCATTATTTTTAATAAACTGAGATTTTAATGAATATATTTAAAACTATGAAACTAATAAATGTAATAAACTAAATTTTAGAGTCTTATAAATTGGTTATGCTTATTTTTATTTTAACTTTTACATGTTGGATTTCTTTAGCATTTTTGTGTTTAATGGCGCATGAAATTTCTCTCGTCCTGAGAATAAAACGATGTTGACATGCAACTAGGAGCGACTCATCGTTCTGCAGCCACAAGCACTCATCTCTCGATATCAATCCCAACAGGTCCTCAATTTTTAACCAATGATGTTAAAAGTCCTACAAGCTGCAGTGGTGATGCTACCATCATTGACACTGCCATCGCGGGCCAAGGGAAACACTAATTTTTCTTCTTAGGTTGCTCTCGTGGGCTAAACTGGTGTGGGTTTCGGGTCTTTTGCTTTTTAGCTGTAGCAAGCATCCGAGATCAGTATTGACGTCATGCTTTTTTATGAACAAAACAGCCAAGTTTTCTAGTGGTGTTTAACTTGGATATATGATGTAACCATCTTTTTGTGTAGCAATACAAGAACTATGTTGATGAAATCCTTCCAAAGCGAAAGTTATGCATGGCATTATGCCTTCATGATGGAAATAGTCAACAGAAATGCTGCATGATATAATGTCTTTTTATAATGTTTATAAAACAAGGCATCCTTGTACTATAGTTGGTCTGCATATTGCTTGTTTCTAGAGTGAAGAGCTATTACCTGCTATATTAAAAAGCAGCAGCAGAGCCACCCTCTTTGTGGTTTGTAAACTTTTGGGTGATCTTATTTCTCTCTCTGCATTATCTTCGGTTGTTAAAACAAATCCATTCATCGTGCTGTTTTCTTCATGGAAGAGGAGTCCTTTGCATAGCAAATCCAGTGGCCATTGATTCAATCCGCCTTTAGAGCTTGGTATGAACTCTACGGTATGATATGTAGAGTAGGTTGGGTTGGTGCAGAATTGTTCGGTCTATAGAAATAACTTAAACATTTTATACCAAGCCGGTGTCGTGGGTCAGTCTAACACACTGAAGGTCTCCCGTTCGAGCCCGGTGAGGCCAAGAATTTTGTAATTTCCTTTGAAGTACTCTGAAAATATTTCGCTTAAGAGTGTTCCGCTTTTTGTTTCTATAACTCGGGGTAATGCATTTGGAAAATCTCCAAGTCCATATTTGTCTGCTTCAAACCCATAGTATCAACTTGATATGACCAAAAGCAGAACACATAAACCTCCAACCGGATTTCCAGGTTAAAAGAAAAGAAATCAAAGCATCTTTTGAGAGTTATAGATATTACAAACAGAATCATGTAAAGACTGATAGGTCCTAGACACTGCTTTTCTAAACATGACTCATTAGATGCACAATTCCACTGTGTGAACCTTTTCATTGCCTGGTAGACTTAACGTTTAGAATTCAAGAATGCTACATACTGCAGACACCGTTAGGGTCTGCATTCTTGATGATCCAAGGGTGCTCCAAAATCTTCTGAAGAGAGCCTTTTTGAGGAGTCCCTGACCAGAAGCTGCAAAAGTTTTAGCTCACATTGTGAGGAAGGCAAATAGAATCCATTTGTTGCCCAAAATTTTTTCTAACGCACTTCAAACTTACCCGTAAGATGAGATTTTTGGCTTCAGCAGAGACACTAGGTGTAGAAGGAAAGCTCAGGTCAACCTTCATGATCCTGAAAACACAGCTCAAGTGAAAATTCACATCGTAAGCATGAAACTGAGTTTACAAAACAGCAACCGCCCTAAATTAAGCATTCCATTCCTCTCTCACCTTCTGAATGTGTCCTTTTGACTCTCCGCCTCAAATGGAGGGGCACCATAAAGGAACTCATAGCAAAGAATACCCAGGGTCCAGTTATCAACAGCATAATCATGAGCTTTGTTTTCCACCATTTCTGGGGCCAAGTAATCTAAAGTTCCACACATGGTGTGTCTCTTGCTTTTTGACTGAACTGACCATCCAAAATCAGCAATTTTTAATCGACCCTACATACAGAATCACAATCAAACGCAAACTTCAATCAGCAATATATTCGTGAATGTGACATATGTGCAGGCGCAATGTCTTATTAGTGTGCTTGTATACATCATGCTCATGCTCTTAGACTTTCAGAATAAGTCATTGATGGGGATTGGAGGACAGCAGCAGCCAAGGTCATACTAAGAAAACATAAACCGATACTAACAATCCCTAAATCACGCAAAAAAAATTCAACATTAAGTGAAATTAGGGACAATCCATCACTAACATGTGTGTCCAATTGTTATTAGCATAATCTCGCAAAACGTTATTCACCCAATTTGTTGTTTTCAAAGGTAAGGTTTTAATTTCATTATGTAAAGATAAGACATAATTTCTGATAATCATTATACAGCTGTTGTTTCATAGGAAACCCAGAGAACTGCAACATGGAAATTCACTACTAAGAGAATGCCATATAAAGTTTTCATCGCAAATGCCCTCTCTCAAATCTGTCTAAACTAAGTCAAATTGGACACTACTTTCAAGAAATAAAATTTGGAGCCCAAAAGCATGATAGTTGTTTCAAATTTCCTACAGGAAACTAACAATGTCAGGCTCAGGCCAATTAAGCAAAAGAAACAAAAGGGTCTCAGAGTATACCTCATGATCAAGCAACAGATTTTCCGGCTTAATATCTCTATGAATCACATGATTCTCGTGACAATAAGCCAATGCATGAGTGAGACTTGCAATGTACTGAAATTCACATAAAACAAAAATAAGAATCCCTAAATCCAGCTACAATTTTTTTAATTTCATAAAAACAAAAGAAACATAAAACACAAAAATTGCAAATAGAAATCACCGTGGCAGCTTGTTTCTCGGAGAAACGACCATTCTTTCTGAGCTCTCTATAAAGCCACCACGAAGGGCATACTCGAGAATCAAGAAAATACGTTCATTATCATGAAACCAACCGTAGAGGCGCAGAATATTGGGGTGACAAAGACTCGTCTGAATTTCCATTTCTCTTCTCAATTGATGATGAATTCTGTACTTTTCAATTTGCCCCTTGAATAATATCTTCAATGCCACTACGTATTTGCTCTTCAACCAGCAAAAATATTTACAATTAAATTAAACAAGTTTCATTAGAAATAGAAGGATTGTGAAAAAAAGAGTGAAACCTTGACTTCTCGGGCGAGATAGACGCTGCCGAATTTTCCTTTGCCGAGGGGTTTCCCGATCTCGAAATCTTGTAAGGACCATTGTCTCTTGCAGTTTTCTACTTGTTCTTCTGTTTTGGAATTCATCGGGGTGACCTCTCTGTTGATCCCAGTGAAATGACTTCGATTGGGAATTTGGAGGGTCTTTAACAAAAATGACCACAATTCAATAGGCGAGAACATTACTTGCTAAAACAAGGGTCGATGCACAACATTGTCATGCTGAATGCGGCACACTAAAATGGTTCCAGAGCAGTAACCATAGTTAAAGCTATGAGATATTATTGGGCAAAGAAAACTAAAATAAAAAACCACATGCAAACTTAATTCTAACTTGTTGACAATTTCCTGACAGGAGATTCAAATTGCATTAACAGTGTTCAACAATTTTTTCCGTTGACAAACACAGTTCTCCATCATCACTATCGATCACTAATATCCTTCATCATGCATCTGCGGCAAGATTAGATTTGATGAATCGCAAGGAAACGTTAATAAAAATTGGGCCACATCATTTCTGAAAGGTTCGCTCTAACCACAAGCAGTCATGTAAGTCCTATATATTGAGCTATGCAACTTATGCAACAAACACCCAGTAACACAAATTGAAATTAGGGTTTAAGAGAATTCAAAAGTACTAGAGCAGTTATTACGATTCCTTTCCCAATCTCTCTTTTGGTTTTCGCATTGAACAAAATAAGATAGAGAGATACTGACCTCGGCCATCTTCGGGACTTCGTCACAAGCAATCTCGCATTTAATGTCGCCAAGATTAGTGTGTAGTGTTACCGACTGAAAAAGGCAAGAGATCAGAGAATACAAGTTATTTCTTCACTGAAAGAGAAAGAGCAACTATAAGTGTTTAATGAAATTATACAACCTAAAAGAAAACTCACCGTTTGCCGCCTCTACTCCGCTCAAAATTTGTAAATTCTAGAACCGCGAACCGCGTTTATATACCAGGTTTTAATGTCGTTAACTGCTGACGACGACGTTAATTTGTAAGATCCGTTAGTTTCAGTTTCCAACTCAACTCACCGTTACTATTAACAGTTCCGTTTTGGAATTTCTTTTTTGTTTTTTTTTTAAATAGAAACTCTGAATCGAATTTGAAGTTGAAACGATAAATAAAACTAAAATGATCCAAAATTTAATCTTATATTCCGGTGGTTTGATCTTATCGCCAAATTATAATATGAATAATAATTTACAAAGGAACATTTTGAAAATAAAAAATTTTTATTATGTAAATTTTACGTTTAACTAATACGACATATATGACCCAATTTTCATAATTGGACTTGGTTTATTTTGTGCGCTTTTATGTTAAATGTTAACTTACATAATAAATGTTTTAATATATAAATACTTCAAAAATTTTATAATTACATAATGTAATTTATTGGTATGTTGAATTTAACATTACTTTTTAATTTTAAGGAAAGAAGTATTTACAATTTAGTTTATTAGACTTATTAATTTTTAATAATTTTAAAAATATCTATTAAAATTTCAATTTACTAAAAATTAACGATTATACCTTATGTTTAGCTAGAAAAATTATTTTTAAACTCTTAACTTAAAATAAATACAATAATAATAAGATTATTTTGTAACACATTAATAATTAAATATTTAATAAAATATAACTTAAATAAAAATTTATTTATTTTATAATATATTAGCAACTCAACGTTAATTACGTGTTAGAATATAAATAAAATATTAATATTAGTATATAAATAAAATACATTATATTGATTCACATTTGATAAATTTAGTATTTATTTTTAGTAAATAATTGTTACGATAAGAATATAATTATTATTTTTTAATAAATTTAAATTTAAATAGATATGTTTAAAACTCTGAAAACTAATAAAATAAACTAAATTTTAGAGTCTTATGAGTTGTTTATACTTATTTTTATTTTTTTACTTTTACACATTGGATTTGTTTAGCAATTTTGTGTTTAATGGCACATAGAATTTCTCTCGGGCTGGGAATAAAACAATGTTGACATTCAACTAGGAGCGGCTATCGTCACAAGTTTTCTGACAGATTTAAATTGGATAATGAAATTGAAATTCATTTGTATTGTAGGACAAACATGTCGCTTCGAAAGAGCAACACCATAATCAAATTTAGGCGCAAATTCAGGTTTAGATTGAAATGTTGCAGTACAGATAACGTGAGACATTAATACATGTACATGCTCTTGAGGTTTTGAGCGCACTGTGTACTTATTTTTCATGATGCCAATTGACATAAAAATGAAAAAAAATATGTTAAGACAGACAAAGTGAATATTTCAAAATTATCTATTTTGACATAAATTTTTTAATGTTCTCTAGAAAGATTGGTCCCCATCTCATCTGCCGCTTAAAGCAGCAAAAGTACCAAATCAATAGCATGTGTCTTGAATCCTCCTCTAATGTTTTGTCATAGAAGTTTAGTTCATCAAGGTGTATATGATCCGCGTGCAAACTTGTCAAGGATGAAACTATAAAATTGTAACTAAAGATCAATTCACAGAGATACAAATTTAAATACTGAAATGGTTAAATTTATCCATCTTCAAGGACCTCTCGGTGCACATGCATACAAGATGTGCTGCAATATTTGTAATTGTATCTGTGAAAGGGCACTTTGCCCACTAATGATGCACCGCAACATGAGCAGTCAATCTCAGTTGCTAACCCTGTTTTGGGCAGTGAAGGGTGTGCAGTACTTGCGCAATTGCCCTGAGCACTGGCAGATGCAGCTGCAGCCAATCTCCTCTCAGCAGCAGCTGCTCTTTTTTCCCTTTCAGCAGCCTGCGCCCTCTTCAGCTCCTCCTGGTGAGGGAAAAGAAGGATTTGTACAATTCATGATGTGATTACCAAGTTAAGTGGAATACAAGGAGAGGGGATCCAAGATCAAAAATGTCAAACAAAAGAAGAAAATAGTCAATTTTAAACCAATACGATATTGGAAAATCTAAGATAACATGAAATAATGTCCATTATATAATCACTTGTAGAAAAATTTGAATCTAACCTGTTGAGATATGTGCGGTCCACGCATTTGGGCCTCTCCCTTTACAACTGATGCTGGTTTGGATCGATTCTCTGCAACTGCTGCAGCATTTTCAGAAGCAGCCTCAGCCTGTATATTCAGATAACAAGTTGAAATCAAAACATAGAGGTAACAAGAACAATGAATTGGAAAAAGAAACCATGCTATGCACAATGAAAGATGTGAGACTTATCAATAGATACAATGATGATTATTTTTTATATTATGAACCAAGAAGTTTATGCACAAGCATACAACTTTTGGCACAATGACTTAATACACAATTCTCAGAAGGATTATAATCTTTCCTGCCAAACCCCCTCTTGTTTTTTTCTGAAAACAAAATTTTAAAATTACAAAGGGATCAACACCTTCGTCTTATTAATAGATAATTATAATGCCAGTTGCCACATTATGCATCAGTTGCAGAAATCCAGTCCATACAAAGAAGCATCAACCTTAAGAGATGACAAATATCCTCCTCAGCATCCCTTTAAGAAATATTGGACCACAACTGAAGGATGCTTACCTGTGCCTTCTTTTCTCTAGCTTTACGGAATTTCTTCAATTCTTTTGCTCTTGCTTTCCGCTTGGCATCTTTCTCTGCCTGAACATCCATAAAGAAAACTAGATCATTAGTAATTCATTCCAAATGTATAATCTGAATCAGCATCAATAAGCTTGCTTTTCTCTTGCTTTATGCAATAATCCCAATTATTCATTTTACGATAACTTATTAAAGGTCAACCAAATTAAACTTCTAACTTAAAAACCAATAAAGGTGCAGAACAACCATGGAATCAGCAAGGAACATATGTAGCTACCTGCTTAGCAGCCTGAGATTCCTCTATTTCTTTTGTTAAAGCACTAGGGACTTTAGCAGAATGCCAATCCCATTTATCAACGTTTGCAGCCATGAACCTTCTAAAAGTATTCCTAACTTCCTTCTCACTAGCCAGCATATATGGAGTGCGTCCCTTTTCATCCCTCGTACAAGGGTCAAGACCCTGTTCTAAGAGTTCCAAAATTTTATGAGCATCACCAGACTTTGCCGCTTCATGGAGAGCTGTTGTTATGCCAATAACTTCACTTTCACTCTCACTTGACACACACTGTTCAGAAGATTTTTTGCAACTTGAAGAAGCTTCAGAAGTTTCCCTCAAGTCTGATTTGTCACCCAAGTCTTCCTTAAAGCTTGGGCAACCATTGCTAATGGAGTTTGCACTGGAGTCCTCACAAGTGCCTAGTAAAATATCCTTGTCATCCACTTCATAGGCAGCTTGTGTCATCTGCCTATATACACGCTGGGTTTCCTTAAGTGTAGGCCTACGAACAGTCAGTGGAATATTTCGAACAGCACAATGCTGATGATTAAAGCATGGTTTATCCCCATTGAAAAGCAGTTGACGATTGGTTGAAGGAGCATAAATGTATACACAAACAGAAGCATCAAAATAAGGTTTCCAAGAAGCAAGCAGTTCTTGTATTTCCTATAATATTTATGAGACAATAATTAGACAAATTTCCAAGATGCTTCCATTTGGCTATGGCAAAAGATGCATATTAGAGGATAAAACAAAGGCAAAAGATAGAGCATTTGATACCTTCTTTAGAGCTAGTTCATTATACCGTCGAAGAGCAGCTCCAGCAGAATTAGCAGCCTTGCCAGTTGCATCTTTTGATGACTGTTTTTTACCAGCCTTAGCCCTCACCACATATCTACAAGTCAAAGAAAGAACTAAATTATACTTAAAGCAAAATAATTGAGCATGTCCCATAACTAGGTTTGATCATATTCTTCAGTTCCATTTTCTTCCCCATAGAAATAAAATGCTCAAACAGCAGTAGCCAAAAATGTGCTGACCTGTGGAATGTCTTGTGTGCCACAGCCAAGTTACCATCGAAGATGCAGCCCGCAAAATGCCCACCTCTTGCTAGCAACACAACCCTTAAATGAGTATTATCCCTTGGCTCATGAATTAAAATCTTCAATCTCTCAATCATTTCACTCTCTCTCAAGCAGCTGCCATTATCGATAGAAAATGTTTTATCATTCACATAAGAAACACTTTCAGCCTCATTTAAAAGAAGACATTTCCAAATTGAAACTCTCTCTCCTGTCTGAAGGCGAATAAACAATTTCTTCCTAATAATTTGAACTGATTCCCCATGCAAATCATCGTGGCAGCTAGATAACTTATCAACTTCATCTTCTGATCCTGATATACTTGATACATCATAGTCTTTAAGAGAATCAGATGTCAACTCATCAAAATCTTCCTCCTTCACTGTATTCTTACCAGCAATGGTTAGCTTTACCTATTATCACAATATAATAAAGTGAATGCACAGCACATAAAGCAGGAAAAAACGATTGATAATCATATATTTTCATTCTGAATGTTCCCAGCAAAATAATGCCTTCCAGAAGAGAGAGAGCGCAAGATTAATGAGGTGCACATAATAGTTGGAGATTGCAAACTATGTAAACGAATTGATACCAGGAAGTTTTGAAACAAGTTATCCCAACCACAATACTAACTCAATAGAAACACAAAAATTAAATTCAAAATAAATCATTTATTATATAAACTTAATCATAGATACATTGCATATGAATTAGCATTTTCCACAAATTTGGCAATTTTCTTTTACATCATGCGCTTGAATAAGACTAGTTTTTGGAAACCATTGAAATAAAAGGCAGTACAAAATAGAACCTCGTGAGATTAATTATGTATAGTGAAATTAATTCCCTAGAATAATGTCGTATAAGTTGATAACTGGATAGCTTCAGCCTTCAAGGATGTCTATGCTGATAAGAAAATGTAATAAAAGAAAACACGTAGAGGAAAGAGCCAGAGATGTTTTTTTCTTTTACATTGAAACGATGAACATCTGATTTGAAGTGAGAGCGCTGCTCCTGAAGAGACTCGAACTCGGTCTTACAAGTATTACAGGTCCACCTAGTTAAAGTGAAGCCTTTTTTTGAATGCTTATCTTCTTCTTCCTCGTAGTCGTCGATTTCTTCCAGGGTTTTCGTAGCGGAACCCTCAAAGCTGGCATCGTTCTCAGACACTAACGTTGCGGAAGGAGATAGTAGGCGACAAGAATCGAAAAAGTCGCGGGGAAGGTCGAAGATTGACCGGTATCGTTTCTCTTGCGGACCGGTGGCTGTGGTTGCGGTGGTCTTGGTAGGCGGCTCCGACGCCATGTTCGCTCGATTGTTTCAGCTACCGCTAGTGATTCGGTCGGTAGATGAGATTTCTGTAACGGGGTTTTACTGTTTTTGGTTTTTTTTTTTTTTTAATTTTTGGTCTTTTGTTAGTGAAAAATCGCCAATACGAAACTGATTTGGGATTGAGAGTTGGGAACTTGGCAAATACGCGGTGTAGAACGCCACCCGTTAAAACGTTGACTTCCAAAACGTTGATCGACCTCCCGCTTGGAAAAATCGATGGTCAGGAAAATTCTGCTTTCAAAACTTTCTTAATTGGGAATGGGATAAAAGAATTACATTACCGCAAGTAATTTGTTGGTTGTTTGCAGATGAATGACCTTTTTCGTCATTGTGGTTTAGAAATTATGTTTGTGTTTGAGCATATAAATGTTTCGAAAGGGCTACGAATACAAGTTATACATTACAACCCGTCAACGGTGCAATTTGGCCGGCCCATCATAATCCCGTCCCATCAGTGGGCTCCATTTTAACAATATCTCATGTAGACTCGCATCCAAATTGAAGTTAATTTCTTTTTCTTTTTCTTTTTTGAAAGAAAAGCGTATTATTGCGTTACCAAACATTTACGCGCGACTTTGCAATCCGAAGTGTTGAAAAGATACGTCAATGCTATTAAGACATAAAACAGGTTTAATTTATCTTTGGTGGGGACGGTTTTCGTCATAAATTTGGAGACATTGGTCAATTAATATATTTGATCGATTGTGGTATGTTTATGTTGTTCTGTATTGACTTACCTGTTGCACAGACTTCCAGTTTGAAATCATATATATATATATATATTATACATGAGTTTTGTCGAATTGGCATACTTGCGTTATCATAGTCTCTTCGGAGACATCCGATAGACCAATGTCAAAACATCAACTCAGCCAGCATCACACAAGATTACCAATAGATATAAACATACAGTCAGTCGCTTCTCAGCTGAGAGATGGATGGGGGATGACCAATAGCTGTAAACATTTAGTCACTTCTCAGAAGAGAGATGGAGGGCGTAGGCACGGGCCTGTCTATCAGTCGAAGTAATGATATGATCCACCATTCCACCCTCAATTTCCCGCAACCAACAAAATACTCTGAATTTATTGTACAAAAAAACAAAGGACCACTTAACAGCTTTAGATTAGGGCCTCATCTCATCGTAGCATGCAATGCAGGTCCTTGGAACAGAGCAAGCGCTTTTTATAGTTATTTTAATCGAAATAACTGAAATTAATTTGTTGCTTCCTTGATATCAGCTCAGTATGATCAGTATTTTCTGGAAAGATCTATCCCGTCCATCGACACACCAAAAACACTGTACTACAAATAGGGGTCCACATAATTTTAAAAATCGTGGACCCCACGGATATCTCTCGCCACGTGAGCCTACACTCAAATCCTACCATTCACGCGCTTGGATTGGCACCATTCAACGCATTCGCCAACCATAACAAATTATAAAATAACAGATAATTGTATCTCAAAAAACGAAAGTAATAATAATAAAAAAATAAAAAAAGCTGCAACGTACATCGACAACCCCACTGCTCTCTGTCACTCACACCTCCACTGCTACTAAAATGCGCCTCGTCTTGTCTCATCCCATCAAATTAAAATCCCAAATAAATTAAAAATAAACCTCTCTATCTCTAATAACAATTTAAAAAAAAAAAACTGAAATACAAAAAGAAAATAATTAACAGACTTGCGTAATTACGTTTTAGGACAAGAGAACAGAACAAGCAACAGTAACAAGTACCACGAAGAATGCTGGAGCATTCACGTGAATAGAAGCATTGTCGGCGGTACTATTCTCCGACGAGCCTGGGGCATCGGCTGGCGATTCGACTGGAGTCTCCCCGGGCGGAGCCGGAGGTGAGGCACCCAAAGGTGACGGCGCCTCAACGGTCACTGGAGCGGGACTAGGAGCAGCCACGGTTGGGGCCGGTGATGGAGCAGCCACCGGCTCAGCCACTGGAGCTGGAGACGGCGCCTTTCCAAACAACTCAGTGGGCAAAAGCACATTGTCAACCGTAAAAATGGCCAACGGCGTTGAGTCAAGCACAGTGTCAGCAATTCGGGATGCACCAACTCCGGTGTGAAGAGTGACTTCATCACCAGCTGTCGTCACCGTCAGATCGAACTTTCCTGCACCGTTAGTGGCCAATGTAGAGATCGGATCTTTGGTAGTCTTCAATGTTCCCTCTGGATTGTAGCCGTTAGCTGCATGATACTGTAAGAGCGCGACCACCTCAGCATTAGTAAGCTTGCTTAGATCAGGAACGCCAGCAGCCTTAAAAGCTTCATCGGACGGTGCGAAAACAGTCAAACCTTTAGAAGTCGCCGCCTCATAGGTTTTAATCACACCACTCGTAACAAGTAAGTTAGCAAATGTCTTACACCCAGCTTTCTCAAGCAAAGCCGTAATGTTAACGTCAGAAGCCGTCGGAGCTGGTGCAGTTAAGATTCCGGGCGCAATAATCGGAGAGCTGATCTCAAGCACAGAGATGTTATAACCAATTTGTTTAACGGATTTAGTGTATGAGGAGTCGAGTTTTGAGCCCGGAGCAGCCGAGCCGAAGCCGACCTTGCCACCTTGGAGATCGGTAATATTGACGAAACCTAAATTGCCCGGGGCATTTCCGGTAGTTTGGTAAAGAGTGGTAGTGAGAGTGGTGCCTTTGGAGATTTGGTGGAGCTTCTGTGGGTCGTAGAAGTCAAGCAAAACGTGGAGCCTAAGTGCATTTTTTATAACGGAGAGGGGATGTTTGCCTACGAGACCAGACATCGCCCCGTTGTTGAGAACAAGGACGGTGATCGTCTGGCGGCTGTTGATTTCATCGGCGAGTTTAGTTTGGGTTAGATAGCTGCTAAACTGGGAGTATTCTGGGAAGCCTTTGAGGATGTCGGTGATATTGTGGGCCGAAATAGTAGTGGCAAGTGCAGTGAGAATCAGAACGAAGGAGAGGTAGTAGCGGAAAGCACTCATTGTAAATGTTAAGATTGAGAAAATGGTGCTTAGTTCGAAGAGTGAGCGAGCGGAGAAGTTAAGCTTGAGTTTAATATTGGGGAAGAGGAAAGGTTGAGAGGTAGGATTTAACTGGGGTTAAGGAGTGAAGTTGGTTAAGCTGACTATAGTTGAGAGTTGGGGTCCGTTGGGAATTGGGGCCATGTGGAGGGGCAGGCATGCTTTGGTCACAGCTGGAAATGTAGTAGCAGCATATAATATTGCGATTAGGTTCTCTTCTTTTAGTTAAATTACATAAATGACCTTCATTTTGTTTTATTTTTTTTTAGTTAACGATGATCATCATCCAATTTTTTTGTCTGCACACAAAGGTAACGGCTATAACCCCGGTTGGAATTTGGAAAGTTCGAATTTCGTTGATGGTCTATAACGGCACTCCATCCAACGAAAGAAAGTTTGTGACGTTAGAATGGTAGTAAGTGAAGAGGACCGCATCGAAGGATAGATAATGTAAAAGAAACCTTTGGACAAGATTATGCGAGCTATTTTGAGTGGGCTGTTAGGGGGGTGAAAAAACTTGCGCACTCATTTTGCTTTGCCTCATATTATGACGGAGAATTCTCAAGAAACCAGCTGTAGTTCTCCATTTATAAAATACTGAACAACTGTATTGCTATAGGCCCAATGCCGATTTGCTGCTGCTGCTTATTATAAAATTGCAAATTGCAGTCTTAACTAGTAAAACTAGTATTCTTCTCGAAGTTGCAAGGGACCCCGGCGCTCCTGAGAGCATCCGAATACGTGCTGCGGGAATTTGCTTTTGAGTCTGGTCAGATTTAGTTCCTTGAACTTTCCATGGCATGTAGATTATAGAATAGTTAATTGCAAATGGACTTGAGCATCAATCTGGAGAGGCGAATTTCGTCTTTAGCAGAAAAGAAAATGCAGTTACGGAATTGCTTAACGGACAAGTTTAAACCTTTTTGACTAAGGCCCCTCCCAAGTGGTTAGGGATATTAACCCCCCATGTCAGTACGAAGCAATTTTAGATCAGAGGTTTTATGCCGTGTTTTCCTTTATTTTTTAGTTGCAGCGCGAACTCATAATGTCGGCAACATTTGCATCTGTAGCACCAAGGATGGAAATTTGGTATCATAAGATTAATTTTCTATTATTATATGCCACGTGACCCTGTGCCCATTTCATCATTTAAAAATGGTCCACATTTGGCTGCCTGCGTGCCCTTAGCATTATGGTCACAAATTGGGGACTATAAAAAAAAAAAAAAAATACTCCGCGTACGATATACGAATTGATTGATGTTGGATATTGAGCCGGGCGTTACATTTCAATTCAATCCAACTCCCAGCCCACTTAAGATAATTACTAAAGGCACCCACTTACGTCATGGTAGTGATGTGTCCCACGTAATAGAATTTCAGTTGACGTGTCACTTCAAGGTCGCAGTTCTGCCAGACAAGCAATCTGACATGGCGCGTGGAGCACATCACAATGGAGGACCTACAAGTGTCCAGTAATTGGACAGTGAGCGCCACGCGCAGGAAACCCGCCAGTTTGCATGCATGTTGAAGGAGATTGCTAAAACTGAAATTTGCCTGAGGCTGGCAACTGCAAAAGGCTGATTTGTGTCAGAAAAAATTCTGACAACCGCTTTAATCTCTTCGACTTTCTATTACAACCGTACCCCCAGTCACTCTCTCCACACAGCGTGTTAATGGAAGTTATTTGGGATTTTAAATTTGGTTAATTATATTTAAAAACTTCTCTGAACTACTGAACTGAACGCTCTCTGAGTTGTGTCATGTGTGTTTATATTCTCTCTCTCTTAATGCTTTGTTTTAGTTTATGTTGTTTTGTTGCCTGTGCTTCACGCTCAACACCGTTTACTTTCTGTGTACAAATTAAATAGATGGACGTAAAAGTAGGGCAAAATAGCTATGTGATAATGGAGCCCCAACCGCTTCGAAGTGTTCCTCCTTCTGGTTCTGGTGGTACTCCCTTTTCCCTCTACGTAGTTTTGCTGCTTCATATCAATGTTTGTTTTTGTAATATAATTATTTATAAATTATCTCGTTTCTGATGTCTTGTTTCATTTTGTGGCGAAGGAGAAGGTGGTGGTGGTGGTGGTGGTAGTGGAGCCCACAAGAGAGGGGAGGAGGAATGGATGGTGGTGACGGAAGGAAAGAAGAAAATACCAAACAAAGAATCACCGTTGATCAAGGTTGATTTCGGGAATTGTGCACAAAACCTCTTGGACAAAAATGGGAACTCCGTGCTAACACCTGTTCAGTATTTTGAGTTTCAACGACAAGCTCTAATATTCGAATACATGAAAGCTGGCCTTCCTGTGCCTCTTCATCTTTGGAGCCCCATTTGGAAGAAAGTTGCTAGCTCCGACAATGGTGGTACCTGTAAACAATACTCCAGCTGTAAGTGTAATTGTTTCACTGATTTTTGTGTGTATTGAAGTGAGTTCATCTTTCTGCTGGCTGCCTGTGAACTATATTGCCTTACCTTTATGTAAAGATGAAAGAAAATGGTTTATTAGACTTTAAGAATGTGATGTATTTAGGTCCATCAGATTAGTTTTGCTTGCTTCTGTTGATAAATATTTCTTATGCAATTTGACTTTTTGTGACAACTTTAAGTTTGTTCTGTTGATAGCTAAACTAACTTGATTGTACTTTGCTTCTCTGAATTCAGTTGGGTTAACGTGAATTTTGGAATAGGGTATCTTTTTCAGTTATTACTGGTTTATGGCAAATTTTGAGACAGTTATAATATCGCATGGCACACTCTATTGATTTCTAAACTTGATGGAGAATTTGATTTTTTCTGGTTCATGTATTTTTCTTCAATGCTTCAGTTGTAGGCTGTGGTCCTCCGAACGTTGATGATAGGAAGAAATGCAGAAGAACTGATGGAAATAATTGGAAAGTTGATCAGAGGTACATGATGGATCCAGAACCTGGGAGGTGCAGAAGAACTGATGGAAATAAATGGAGGTGCAAAAAGGATGCTGTTCCTGATCAGAAGTACTGCGAGCGGCACATGCACAGAGGAAGCCAGCGTTCAAGAAAGCATGTGGAACTTTATCAGATTGCAAATCCTTTGGATACAACATCTCCCAAAGATTCAGAGAAATTGAAAACCATTTCAACCCATTCTCAGAATGATCCTCTTCCTCAATCACCATTGCCTTTGACCTTTTTACCACCTAGTGATTCAAAAATTTCAAAAACCAATCCAACCCTTTCTCAACTCATTAACCCTTGTTCCAGCAACACCAGTAATATCACCAATAGCAAAGATGGAAACAAAATTGATTCTACGGTCTTGGCAGAAAGAAAAGGCTACAATGTCGTTGGAGACAGTCTAAACTCTTCTATCACCATTAATGCCGCCAACAATGCCACCCCTGCTGCAACCATCTCCACACCCATCATTCCTAACACTGCCACTAATGGTAGCAACAATGATGTTATTGACTTTGTAAACTCTGCTACCAGACCCATCTCTTCAAGCAACCCCATGACTCTCTCCATCCCTGGCAGTGGCTGCAGCTTCACCACTACTAACACCCACACTGCCAACATCAACAACAAGAACAAAAACAATAAGGGCATTGGTCGGAAAAGGGAAGGTGGCAGCTTTACTAGTCTCAACAACATGATCATTACCGGCAGTACAAGTGGAGACAATGTTATTGTTGGTAATAGCGTATCCACTGGATTCAGGTTCTCACCAAAAAGTGTTCTTCAAGGTAAACTATTAATTCTGTGATCAATTACAGATTGTTCTTGAGCAATGATAAAATTTCCTCTCTGTTCCACATCCATCGTGAACTTCTCTGAGCTGCTTCATGCTAATTCTATGGTTATCTCTTCTGTAGATCGCCTTGACACTTTTGGATTCTAGCTCTATCATTGATTGGTGATACTTGAGCAAGCACGAGCACCGTGCAATTGCTTGCTTTGTCATATCTTGCAAATTTTCTGATCAACTTCATCTTTGCCTTGCTGTTCATAAATCTATTGGTTGCTTCAATTGTTGGATTTCTGAATTAAATTGCAGAGTTTTAAAATTCGTGTCTTTTAGAATGTCAAATGAAGCTAATATATTCTTCACTATCATTTTCAGTTATGGGATGCAAGGGCTCATGCTTTTACAGAAGTGATATTGAGCTTGAGCTAGGAAGGTGTAGAAGAACAGATGGGAAGAAGTGGCGCTGCAGCCGGGTGGTTGTTCCTGATCAGAAGTATTGCGAGAAGCACATGCATAGAGGTGCCAAAAAGCGTTTAGAAGTTCCTGTTGCTAATTTAACCACTGTTCCTGCCGGTCCTTGTACACCTTGCACTATGAGCACAACTAAGAAAGCAGATTCTGCAGCCACAAGCGCTAATCTCTCGATATCAATCCCAACAGGTCCTCAATTTTTAACCAATGATGTTAAAAGTCCTACAAGCTGCAGTAGTGATGCTACCATCAGTGACACTGCCATCGCGGCCAACGAAAACAGTAATTTTTCTTCTTAGGTTGCTCTTGTGGGCTAAACTGGTGTGGGTTTTGGGTTTTTTGCTTTTTAGCTGTAGGAAGCATCCGAGATCAGTATTGACATGATGCTTTTTTATGAACAAAACGGCCAAGTTTTCTAGTGGTGTCTAACTGGGATATATGATGTAACCATCTTTTCGTGTAGCAATACAAGAACTATGTTGATGAAATCCTTCCAAAGCGAAAGTTATGCATGGCATTATGCCTTCATGATGGAAATAGTCAACAGAAATGCTGCATGATATAATGTCTTTCTATAATGTTTATAAAACAAGGCATCCTTGTACTATAGTTGGTCTGAATATTGCTTGTTTCTAGAGTGAAGAGCTATTACTTGCTATATTAAAAAGCAGCAGCAGAGCCACCCTCTTTGTGGTTTGTAAACTTTTGGGTGATCTTGTTTCTCTCTCTGCATTATTTTCGGTTGTTAAAAACAAATCCATTGATCGTGCTGTTTTCTTCATGGTAGAAGAGTCCTTTGCATAGCAAATCCAGTGGCCATTGATTCAATCCGCCTTTAGAGCTTGGCATGAACTCTACGATACAATATGTAGAGTAGGTTGCGTTGGTGTAGAATTGTTAGGTCTATACCAAATAACTTAACGTTTTCACGAAGCCGGTGTCGTGGTGTAGTTGGTTATCACGTCAGTCTAACACACTGAAGGTCTCCGGTTCGAGTCCGGGCGACGCCAGGATTTTTGCAATTTCCTTTGAAGTATTCTGAAAAAATTTCACTTTCGGAGTGGTTCGCGTTTTTGTTGAAGGTACGAGTGTTCCGCCGGGGTAATGCATTTGGAAAATCTCCAAGTCCATATTTGTCTGCTTCAAACCCATAGTATCAACTTGATATGACCAAAAGCAGAACACATAAACCTCCAACCGGATTTCCAGGTTAAAAGAAAAGAAATCAAAGCATCTTTTGAGAGTTATAGATATTACAAACAGAATCATGTAAAGACTGATAGGTCCTAGACACTGCTTTTCTAAACATGACTCATTAGATGTACAATTCCACTGTGTGAACTTTTCCATTGCCTGGTAGACTTAAGTTTAGAATACAAGAATGCTACATACTGCAGACACCGTTAGGGTCTGCATTCTTGATGATCCAAGGGTGCTCCAAAATCTTCTGAAGAGAGAGCCTTTTTGAGGAGTCCTTGACCAGAAGCTGCAAAAGTTTTAGCTCACATTGTAAGGAAGGCAAATAGAATCCATTTGTTGCCCAAAATTTTTTCTAATGCACTTCAAACTTACCCGTAAGATGAGATTTTTGGCTTCAGCAGAGACACTAGGTGTAGAAGGAAAGCTCAGGTCAACCTTCATGATCCTGAAAACACAGCTCAAGTGAAAATTCACATCGTAAGCATGAAGCTGAGTTTACAAAACAGCAACCGCCCTAAATTAAGCATTCCATTCCTCTCTCACCTTCTGAATGTGTCCTTTTGACTCTCGGCCTCAAATGGAGGGGCACCATAAAGGAACTCATAGCAAAGAATACCCAGGGTCCAGTTATCAACAGCATAATCATGAGCTTTGTTTTCCACCATTTCTGGGGCCAAGTAATCTAAAGTTCCACACATGGTGTGTCTCTTGCTTTTTGACTGAACTGACCATCCAAAATCAGCAATTTTTAATCGACCCTACATACAGAATCACAATCAAACGCAAACTTCAACCAGCAATATATTCATGAATGTGACATATGTGCAGGCGCAATGTCTTATTAGTGTGCTTGTATACATCATGCTCATGCTCTTAGACTTTCACAATAAGTCACTGATGAGGATTGGAGGACAGCAGCAGCCAAGGTCATACTAAGAAAACATAAACCAATACTAACAATCCCTAAATCATGCAAAAAAATTCAACATTAAGTGAGATTAGGGACAATCCATCACCAACATGTGTGTCCAATTGTTATTAGCATAATCTCGCAAAACGTTATTCACCCAAATTGTTTTTTTCAAAGGTAAGGTTTTAATTTCATTATGTAAAGATAAGACATAATTTCTGATAATCATTATACAGCTGTTGTTTCATAGGAAACCCAGAGAACTGCAACATGGAAATTCACTACTAAGAGAATGCCATATAAAGTTTTCATCGCAAATGCCCTCTCTCAAATCTGTCTAAACTAAGTCAAATTGGACACTACTTTCAAGAAATAAAATTTGGAGCCCAAAAGCATGATAGTTGTTTCAAATTTCCTACAGGAAACTAACAATGTCAGGCTCAGGCCAATTAAGCAAAAGAAACAAAAGGGTCTCAGAGTATACCTCATGATCAAGCAACAGATTTTCCGGCTTAATATCTCTATGAATCACATGATTCTCGTGACAATAAGCCAATGCATGAGTGAGACTTGCAATGTACTGAAATTCACATAAAACAAAAATAAGAATCCCTAAATCCAGCTACAATTTTTTTAATTTCATAAAAACAAAAGAAACATAAAACACAAAAATTGCAAATAGAAATCACCGTGGCAGCTTGTTTCTCGGAGAAACGACCATTCTTTCTGAGCTCTCTATAAAGCTCACCACGAAGAGCATACTCGAGAATCAAGAAAATACGTTCATTATCATGAAACCAACCGTAGAGGCGCAGAATATTGGGGTGACAAAGACTCGTCTGAATTTCCATTTCTCTTCTCAATTGATGATGAATTCTGTACTTTTCAATTTGTTCCTTGAATAATATCTTCAATGCCACTACGTATTTGCTCTTCAACCAGCAAAAATATTTACAATTAAATTAAACAAGTTTCATTAGAAATAGAAGGATTGTGAAAAAAAGAGTGAAACCTTGACTTCTCGGGCGAGATAGACGCTGCCGAATTTTCCTTTGCCGAGGGGTTTCCCGATCTGGAAATCTTGTAAGGACCATTGTCTCTTGCAGTTTTCTACTTGTTCTTCTGTTTTGGAATTCATCCGGGTGACCTCTCTGTTGATCCCAGTGAAATGACTTTGATCGGGAATTTGGAGGGTCTTTAACAAAAATGACCACAATTCAAATCTCAAAAAATAAAAAACCTAAAATATAACCAATTGTTTAGTGGAATGACTGCAATACCCTCGGAGAAAGAAAGGTGATTTCAGAATACCTCGGTATCGTTTCCTTTCATGATCTTACTCCGTCACCTAAAGGCCCATTATCCATTTCTTTTTCTTTTTTATTTTTTTATTTTTCAATTTCATTCAGCAACCAAAAAACTGCAAGGCAGAGGCGCTCAGTTTTGGTGCAGCCATAGTCAAACTGAAGGGAGACCCTCTGAGAGAATTAGAAAGCATGATACCAGAGAATATCGATCTAAGTGGAGACACTTTGATATAGAGGAGGCAGGAGCTTTACAATTGTGTTTAGTGATCAATTTTAAGACAATATGGTTTTAGAGGTTATTTTGTCTTGTACAAACAACATTTCTTAATTTTGTTTGCTGCAGACAAAAACCCTTCCGACTTTAGGGCCAGAGTTTCTTTTTGAATTATTTAACCCATCCTGAGACGTTTAATTGTTTTCCTTAGTAAGTGTTATTTTCTTTTTGAAAAAGGATACTATCCAGACGCAACCCAAGGCACCAAGTCCAGAATCCAGATACTACATAATTTTTTTTTCTGACTTTTTATATATATATATATATATTTTTTTTTTCTAACATTGTTGTGAGATGGAAATACACCAACTATAGATCACATACAAAATTTAGTTGTATCCTCGTGTCATCTAATAATCTGAAATTCCTTTAATACAAGTATATTTCCCTTTCAGACAAATTATACACATTATACATTCAAAAGAATATAAAAGAATTTACATAGACAAAGTTTCAGATAGCAAGATATGTCAAGCTTGCGATTTTTCATTTCCCAGGGGTGTGCTGTTCTAAATTTTGGTAACCAATTGGTTTCAAGCATACTATATTTGATTAGTTAGAGCCAAACTCCCGATTCCACTGTTCAAGCTCTTCCCACTTGCTTTTGTTTAAGCTTGGCCTAATTACAGCCATTGCCTTCTCGAAGTCTTCATATCTTAGCGGTCTTAGCTGGTATTTTGAAATATCAATAGTATCAAATGACTGATGCTCATCAAGTTGCAAAACAGAGAAGATTAAAATTTTTCTAGTTGCATTACCTGATTTGCCTGGACAGTAAGAATATTAGGACCAAGCTCTCTAATTGGCATCATTGCAGCTTCTTCACACAAGGCTTGTAAATCACTTCCAGAATATCCTATACAATAAAAGTACCGACATTAAGTTTTTCTTTTCCCCCCAAAATAGGAATTATATATATATATATATATATATATATTGTGCTTGAGATTTCCCAAGTGGTATAATTTCATTGGGTGAAATGAACTGTCTTCATCTTGGCCAAAGTAATTTCCTATGTAAAATTGATCCACACGGCTACCATCTGTGAGGCAGTATATTCAAAAGGTTATCATCTGACAAACATCTTACCTTCTGTCTTTCTTACAAGCCTTTCTAGATCTCCACCTGTCAAAGATAAAGACAAGCAAATTATGATGTATTTTGCACTGAATCTTAGCGAAGACAATTTAACGAGAATGCAAGCATTTATGCCTGTGACATGCATCGTCAATGATAATAATTTACAGAATAATTTAGAATCTAAAAAGTCAAACGATGAGATCCAACAAAATCAGTTATAACAGTAGACACATATTGCATGACAGAATCAACTGATTGCGAAAAAGCACCTTTGCAATAAATTTACCAGGTAAGGAAAATGCTTGGCCCTTCAGTTTGTGTTTGAGAAGAAGTCTCCTAACATTATCATCTGGTAGAGGAATGTATATTCTCTTCACCTGGTCCATGGTTTCACATTAAATGAGTCACTAAAGTAAAACAAAAGGGCGTTTAAGAGTCAACACTCACTAGAATTTGATATAACATATGAATTTTTAACAGGAAATAAAGAAGAATAATATTTAAGTATTCTAGTTCCCCTGTATTATTTCCTCATATTGTAATTCTTCCATAAATCATACTAAGGGGAAAAGGAAAAGGACATGACTGTGCACAAGCACAGCAACCAACACAATATCTTCACTTAGATAATAAGCATTTTCTCAGAGCACGGAAACCAGCCATTACATCCCTCTTTTATCCACCGTAATACTTTTGAAACACACCTTCAATCCTTCTTTTTGGATAAATCCATTACTTTTTCTCTTTGCAGCTCCAGCTGGCGGTATGCTAATAGGTGCTTCAACACTATATATGGTATGAATGTGTAAGCTCAAAACATGAAATGATCCTCGCTAACATAATTCCAGAATATCAGGACAAATTAGATTCCAAGAAACACTAGTCTAGACATCAGCAGCATTAAGGAAAAAAGAGTTGTAGAAAAAATATGATGTTTGAGAAAAGGGATCGAACTGGGATGCCAATTTCCTGAAAATGATCACAAATTCTACTCAAAACATTAATCAGGTATTAACAGCATAACATCCTTATTAATGGTCCATAAGCACCCTCTGTTATCACTTCACATATGATTTGTGCAATATACTAACCAATCGCCTAAGAACTGCATCATCCAATTCCTGCGGCTTATTAGTAGCTCCTGCATTAAAATAAAAATCAAGTAATTAGAAAATGAAAAGGGAACCTTAGACAAATGACTTGAGGGTATTAAATGCAACAAAATCAGCATTTTAGCTAAGTTATGTGGGTTAAAAATTGTACAAGTGATGACATCAAGAGAATGACAAGGTCACAACTAAGCCACTAACATAATTTATCATTTAGGTTCTAAAAGGAAGACGTAGATGTCCTCCAAGACATACTAAAATATCAATGTTTTTTGTTTTCTGTTAACATTAAATAAATTGATCAAGGCAGTTTGAACAAGCAAAGGCACTAAAATCAGAGTCTCCAACAGTGTTAGATGTGATAGCTCGGGAAATAACAAAAGATATGACCCAAATAAAGCCACAAAGAAATAAGAATGCAACATACCCAACTAGTCAGCATGAAGCTTAATTGGTTAAAGATATTAAGCTTACCCATGACAATCACTAAATCATTAGGATTAGAAGTCACTCCATCAAACTGTATTAGAAACTCAGACTTCAACCGTCTGCTCGCATCATTCTCATTCGCCAGTCTTGTTGACATTATACTATCAATCTGTTAACAATCACGAAGAAAAAATGCATCACCAAGACCATCTAGACAGCAACAGTTACTAAGGCAAAACTTAAGTAATTGAAAGCAAATTAGGGACTCAACCCAGAGGAAAATCCTCAATTACCAGATACTACAAAGAAAAAGATTGAAGTCAAGAAACAATTAGGGCGATAGTGGAGGTATAGCTGGTAGTAAAAGATGCTTGAACAAATTTGTACTGAAACATCTGGGACCTCTTCCCAAGTTTTATTTCCAAGATCTTGAGCATTAACAACCACAACAATACAACACCCAGGTGCCTCTGACATAACTTAAGTCACATTGTGCACCACACTTGGGCAGCTTGAAAGTATCAAAAGTTCTCAAAGAAAAATTGGCTGATGGCAGTTACCAAAATCGTGTCCAAACCAGCCCTACCAGTTTCAATTACTACCTGAGTCTTCCAGATCCCCAAAACTAAATAATCAGAGTCAATTAGCATATTCAATCTGGTGGTATCACTAGTGAATATACATGCAATACCCTGATATGAAGAAAACTAAAAAGTCATGCAGGCATTCTTTCATCTTCAAATATCAATGCAAGCAACAACAACATACAAAGCAGAACCAATATGAAACAGGAAGAGTACAGCGCCTAAGAAAGGAGATAGGAGGTTGCATGAGTAGCATCATACTTCGTCAATGAAAATTACGGATGGCTGTCGAGATATAGCTACCATGAAGAGAGTCCGGACCAGCTTTTCACCCTCCCCCACCTAGTATGGTACAAATTAAGCTCATTATGACTTATACCAACAATGAATTTAGACAAGCACAAATTAAGAATGAACTAAATTAGGATACAGTCCAGACAGATACGCACCCACTTTGATGTTAGGGAAGATGCAGAAACATTAAAAAATGTTGCCTGTGACTCTGATGCCACTGCTTTGGCAAGCATGGTCTTCCCATTTCCAGGAGGACCAAAGAGAAGCAGACCTAAAACCAAAATTAGAACTTTGGTTCAGGGACCATTCTTTTAAGTGTTGCATCACTATCTTTACAGATTGATCAATGGTTACCTCTAGCTGGTCTTCGAAGGCCAGTGAACAAATCTCTTCTTTTAGTTGGTAAAATAACCATTTCCATTAAAGCTTGCTTTGCTTTCTCAAGACCAGCTGCCAAAACCTCAGATGAGAAGACATTTCAATCTGAACAAAAACAAAAAAAAAAAAAAATGAAGCGAAAGAGGAAGGAAAGAACAATTAATGTTTCTCACCAACATCTTCCCATTTAACAGAAGGACTTCTATCCACTATTGCCGTATTTATCATTTCAACCAATTTTGACTCATAACCATTACCAGCTTCTGCCACAGGTTTAGAGCTTCCAACATGTTCTGTATGATTCCGCACCACAGGACTGTTTCTACTGGACTGCTGCGACTTAGGTGACACATTTTTCCTAAAGTTTGATGTTGTTGAAACTGCAGCAGTTTGTGCATGAGGTAAGGTGCTCTGCAAATTTGTTATAAAATAAATAATATACCAGTAAATTATGATCAAAGATTGTCAGCAAACCACCGCTCAAAATTTTGCACAAACTTTCTTCAAGAAAAAGGAAAAATGATGCTTCCTGAAATCATTGCAACATTACAAACAGTAAGGAACATAAAAGAATAAAAATGATGCCAAAAACTTGATATAAATTATTCATGTAGCTGCAGGTCACAATTAACCTAACTTGCCTTCTAGTAGCACATTGGCAGTTTACACAAGATCCAGCCTCCTAGCAATTCACTTAAAAATAACTACATTCTATACCATAAGCAAGAATGTGGAATCAACAAAATGTAACTAATTCATAGTATAAAAGTTTCAAATTAAGAATAGAAACGTACTGCTACAGAGTTACATTTTAATTAGATGAAACATACCTTGTTCGTAGATGTATTACCTGAAATGAAAAGTAAGAAGAACACCAACATAAGTCAGCTAAAGAAAACAATAATCAACGCAAATGGTACAAGTATCAAATACAAACCTGCTCGCCGATTCAAAGCTTGTAATCTGTCCGACACCTGACCCTGCCATTTTGAAATCTTTTGCCGATATGATTTAACCTTCTCGTGTTCACTGTAATAAAAAATATTTACAATAAAATTCAGGATAGTTAACAGAAACAACAATCAATTTGAGTTTTTCAATACCTAGGACTAATGTAAGAAGGCGCGGGAGTGGAACTAGCTTCAATTAAAATACGCTGGGCGTTCTTGTAATGAACGATGGCATCGTCAAGTAAACCCCATTCTTCAGCCCTAACGGCCTTGGCTATCTCTTCTTTAGCCAAATCAAAGTATCCTTTGAGCTTGTATGCAGTCCGTTCGTTTGTAATTGAAGATCCAGCTATACCGTCCATCGTCGAAGAGCCAGGGTTTAGTTCGGATTCATCAGGCGAGCTATGGTTCGTTAAAATTGAGCTTAGAGAGTCGATGATGCCTTTTACGAAACTCATGTCTGAAACGAAACCAGTAACAATTTGAACAATTCAGAGAAAAAATAAATCAATTAAACTATTTTGAGAATTCATTGAAATTGAAACTTAGGATCTCGAATATGAATTTTTGTACCATTTCACATATACTTTAGAGAATTTTGGGAGGAAATTGAAGGCATTGCAGAGATTATACTGTAGACAAAGTTTAATTAATTGCCGGAAGAAAAAATTATGATAACTGTAAACTGAATTGCCGTGTTATAGACAAGGACGATGTTGTAAATTTGCCGTAGATGGAAGACTCGAGATGTGAGACGCTTTTAGGCTCTAGCTTAGGTCACACGCCGTTATAAAAAATGTTGCATTTGGAGATTGTTTATGACTAAAATTAGTTACACGAATATACTCAACTATGATATGAAATTATTGAACTACCCTTAATACATAAATAAATAAATATATAGTTTCTGAGTATTATGTGACTAACGTACTGGGCAAATTCCATTATGTAATTTTGAATGACCACTACTAACATCCCTTCTTAGTTTTAATGATTGATCCATAAAGGTTTAATTGGTGAAATCTAGCTAGTTATACTGTACATAGTTGGCTTATTTTATTTAAATTAATAATACTTTTAAAATAAATGATTTAAATATTCTATATAAAGTTGTTATAATTAACGCAAATTAAAGCATGACAACACGCCCTTCATCGGCGTGCTTCAGGATTTATTAATTAAAATAACCATATACTAATTTGGAAACTGAAGATATACTAGCCATTTTCGCAATCGAAATTAATAAAATAGATATTTTCCTGCTGATCATAATATATATAAATAATCGTCTTATCAATAAATTCGAGAATTATGTCTAACAATTATTTATAAAATTAATATTTTTATTTACTTGCTTAGAATCGGATTGCCGATATAATACGATTTTCAAAGCTTTGATCTACTTAATTACTGCCTCTATTTCATATACCTTTTAACGTGTACATCATCGAGGTTTTTTTTTTTTTCAGTGACAACATAGGAGAATGAAATCGAAGGTACTTTTAGCCTAAGAGCCGACATCAGAGTCAGTGATGTATGTAACACAAGAAATAAAGGTAATTTATTGCAAAGAAGGAGCTGCTAATTCCACGAATTGTATTAGACGGTAAACTGGAAACGTAGGTATGATTCGAAACTCCATGGTTTGGGAGCTAGCGCTGTCACTATCGAACGAAAGGGAAGCTCACGTCTGCAACTATATCGATCCGCTTGATCACGTGTCATATTATTAAGAATATCGATGATGCCAGTTTGCTTCTTCAGAAGGAAATTATTGTTATTATTCTCCATGAAGTGGAGAATCATACACATGCGAGTGATTTACTATAAAGATTTTCTCAGAACTTCAATAACACATTGAAGCTTGGTGGTAACAAGAAATTAAGAGTACTTTCCAACAGAAAACTCTTAACTTCATCTAGCTAGCTAGCTTAATTATCCAAATAATTAATTAGTGATTATCTACTAATATAACATTCACAAATTTCTGTGAATTTTTTGTCTGCTACCGATCGATGTAAGTAGCAGACTCCTCTCGTACAAGGAAGGCCATCAAATTGCAATTCACGCCTTAAAAGTTGGAATGGCTATAAACCAGCAGCTTTCGCTTTTGGGAGTAGAGCAACAGAGGCATGCAGTTCTACTCGAACCCAAAAAAAACAACCAGTCTGATCACCAGCTAGCAGTAATCAAACATGTCAACATATATATACTATAAAATGACTTGAATATAAAGCATGCACCTCTAATTAACTCTGTCGATAACTCGAAATGGGACATGCAAATACATAACCCGGGAGAATTCAAGTAGATTTTAGTTCAAAAAGTAAGCAATTTCAAACCTATCCTATCCTTAATTATTATTCATGGCTCTCGAGAAAATTAAGTCCTAGCTACAGGTCTAATGCATTTTTTATTTGAATTGTAGGTTTCTAAATATTTGAATTGTAGGTTTCTAAATTGCAAAGACTAGTAGTTTGACAATTTACATATAAATCGAGATTGTCCCCATACAATTTGTGGCCAGCAAACACGACGCTGTTCAAGGTACATGTTCTGGTATGATAACCTCTCAAATTTTATCTGTAATAGTTTAAATTTTCTTCTTCGATCGGATGTATAGGAGCCATTGTTAATTTATTATGTATGTAATGGACTTTGATGTCTATCTCTAATCCGTTTCTCAATAAATTATCGTCCAATAGCAAGCCAGAAATTGCTCGAAAATACATCAATCACTGTACGAAACTTGCTACCATTCATTTTTTATTATTATTATCTTCATCGTCTCCAATAATTTCGTGGTGCAGGTTCTGATTTAATTCAGGATATGATCAGTTCTGTTGTGCTATACACTATACAGGCAATAATTGGGCAGTTTCATGAAGTAAGTCCATTTTCAAAATCATTATTATATACGTTTGATGGATCGGATTACAGGAAAACTATGTGTAACTTGTAATATATATGTAGTAGGATAATCATATTAATTATCTTTGTATTAACTTGGCATCTTTATATTGTTGTTTTTACTGTTCTTTTAGTTAATAATTCAACAATTAATTTGATTCTAGTTACGAAAGGTCAGGGGACTCGGGGAGCAGGATTTGTTGTTAATTACCTATTGGTAGTTGGCAATTTAATTAATTAATTAATCTTTGTGGAGATGACATTCATTCAGAATCTGGATAACCATCAGGCAGTTAAAATGACAAATCAAACTTAAAATTTCCGTCTCATCGTGGATCATATCTTTACTAATTACAATTATGATGGCAGAAAATGATTTTCTTTCCTTCCTGCTTTGTTCTTTTCTTATATATGGAGCTACAAGAAAGTCAAAGCAAATTTTATGACGAACATATATATTACCATTAGTAACAATGCTCATCCCCGATTTTGCCTTCTCCAAATATGGCAAGTTAAATTGACCAGACACAACCTACCTATTTACTCAAATCAGTTAGTCGTTTCACTTTCTTCATCTTTCAGAAAGCAGAGAAGATAAAAAATTACTTTTGGCATGAGAGATTTATCTTAGCTAATTAAAATGGCAGTAGTTACATGTGTGATTCTGGCTGATATCTGTCGACATACAGGTCCACTCAGAGCCTGCTAGCTGCATGCATTCTTCCTCTCCCAGCCTTACTTGTTTTGGTCTATAAATAACGAGGAAATTAGACGTGTTTTTGCAAGGAACACAAAAAAATAAACAAATAAAGAAAGAAATGCAGAAAGCCTGGTACTACGAGGAGTATGGTCCCAAGGAAGTTCTCAAGTTGGGAAACCTGCCCCTTCCTACTCCCCAGCATAACCAACTACTTGTCCAAGTTCGAGCTGCTGCCTTGAATCCTATTGATTCCAAGCGCCGCCAACGACCTATCTTTCCTTCCGACTTTCCTGTGAGTACGCAGCAGCAAATACTATATATTATTGATTTGAGATAATTATATCTTTTTAAAGTGGCAATCCCATAACTTTGCAGTACTTCAACATAATAATATTGTCAGTAATGTGCTGTAGTCGACAAATAAATTGACCTGTATAAAATTGGAGTGAATGTCTCATTAATTCCAATCTGCATGTACGACTTTCTGTTGCTGCGTCCTTTTGCAGGTGGTTCCTGGCTGTGACATGGCGGGCGTGGTGGTCGCAAAAGGCAGAAGTGTCACAAAATTTAATATTGGCGACGAGGTCTACGGCAACATTCAAGACTTCAATGCAGAGGGAAGATTAAAGCAGCTTGGGACTCTGGCAGAATTCACAGCTGTGGAAGAGAGCTTGGTTGCAAAGAAGCCCGAAAGCCTTTCATTTGAGGAAGCTGCTAGCTTGCCTTTAGCAGTTCAGACTGCGATTCAAGGCTTTGAAACTGCAGGTTTTAAAGCAGGGCAGACAATCTTTGTAGTTGGTGGAGCAGGTGGCGTCGGAACTTTAGTAATTCAGCTGGCCAAGCATTTCTACGGAGCTTCTCATGTTGTGGCTACAACTAGCACCCCGAAAGTAGAATTTGTCAAAGGTTTGGGAGCTGATGAAGTTATTGACTACAGAAAGATAAAATATAAAGATGTTCAGGAGAAATATGATTTTCTCTACGACACAATTGGTAATTTCCTAATTTTCACTGACAACTGCTTTATACCAAAGTTTAGGGACTTTTTTCTGTTTTTTGTCAAATGGGTTACTTTTAATTTTACTTTTGGTCATTGAGTATGATTAATTATGAAAGTATTCCCAATCTTCGTAACCTCATCTTCAGGTGACTGCAAGAGTTCTTCTGTGGTAGCTAAGGATGAAGCACCAATTGTTGACATAACATGGCCTCCGTCGCACCCGAGAGCGGTTTACTCAAGCTTGACAGTTTCTGGGGAAAACTTGGAAAAACTCAGGCCTTACATAGAAAATGGAAAGCTCAAACCTCAAATTGATCCCACTGGTCCGTATAAATTTACAGACGTTATTGAAGCTTTCCGACATCTGGAAACTGGAAGAGCTAGAGGAAAAGTAGTCATCTCTGTTTTCTCTTCACCGAATTTACTTCATCTTGTTTCATTTGAGAGCAAGAACAATCTCGTTCCTGAAGTGTTTTCTCAGAAAATGTCTGTTTACTGAGCCCATGCACTAAATATTCTCTATTTATTGGATTGAATATCATATTATGGCTTAAAAGTTATTGTATCCAAATGATGTACTACTACTTTATTTCCTCTATTGTTTTTTAAATCCGTAGAGAAATAAAATTAGTGAAATTGTTTGATTTGGAGAATTACGCTTGATCAACATCATAGTTTTTTACAATAATTTGATATATATGTTGTAACATTATTGCTCTGTCAGTAGTTGTCAATAGTGATGCAATCACATTGGCAAGGACATCCTATTAGTTTAGCCCTGTGTGAATCGACAAGGACGTCCGTGACAGGATGCGATGAAAGGGATCGGAAGATAAAACTAAGAATAAAAATTGCTTGAAGAAAATATCAAATCAGAGAGCGGTATACCATACAATCAGCCAATTATTTATTCATGACTTGGAATGTCCTGCTTAACATTGGATCAAGAAGATAATGTTTTATTTGATCACCAATAATGAATTGGGTAAGGGACATTTTAATCCCATTAGATATAAAAATATCTGAAAAAAAAAATAATTTTACTGTTATATTCTAATTGAATATTAATGTCCTCTTATGTGGTTGTCTAACGTGAAAAACAATGCTCATTCCAACAAATAAAATTTAAAATTAGATCAAAAATTGTCCTTATCCATTGTTGTCGTGGCCTTAATTTTCATTTTTTAAATATAATAATATTATTATAACCATTATTTGAATTATCGTTCGTCATAAATCTGCAGTTAATTTTTATCACTCGAAAATGAGATTTAAGTCTTGAATGAAATAAAAATTTGAAGAATTAGAAATAAATTGAGTAAAATAAGATCTAGGTTTTGAGATAAATATGAATAAGATTTTACAATCTATTTGAAAAATGAGGAGATTGGAAACAAAATATGGGATTATTTGAGTATCAGGGATAAAATCTTCCTAAATTTTTTTTAGATAGTTTTGGAAATAAAAATTAAAAAAAATACCAATTAAATTTTTAATGTATTTCGATATTATTATTTACATCTCTACTGTTTCAAAATTATACCTTTAATATCTCATATTATAATACTAACTTTAAAAATTTAATTTTTGAATGAAAATGATTTTATTATCTATATATTGATAATAATAATGTCATCTAATTTTTAAAAAATAAAATAAATATCAATTCTAGAAAATTCAAACAAATATTTAGAATAAAATTATTTAATAAAAATTAATTTTAAATTTTATTAAAAGTAAAAAATTAAATTCATAATATAATAAATTTATTTATTTTTATTTTTTTAATTTTTACAATAAAATCAAATATAAATATAGATAATAAAATATAAATAAGTTTATTTCTTTTTATTTTTAAATTTTTTACAATAAGATAAAATAAAAATAAAAATAATAAAATCCAAAAATTTATTTCTTTTTAGATTTTACACTAAAATTAAATAAAAATAAAATAATAAAATCTAAATAAGTTTATTTATTTTAAATTATTTTAATTTTATAATAAAATTCATTAAAAATAATATAATAAAACCTAAATTTTTTGTAAAAAAATTATTTATAAATAAGACGTTTTATAAAATTTAATTATGAATATTTTTTGTAAATTTTTATAATAAAAAATTATTCAATAATTATTTATTAAAATAAAAAACTAAAAATAAAAATAATTAGTGTTTGAATAAAAAATTATTTTTTATATTAATTTAAACTCAATACAAATTTAATTTAATTAAAAATAAATATATTAAATGATAAAATCTATTAATATTTAATAATTATGTTATAATAATAAGAATTAAAAATATAAATAATAATATTAAAATATATTAAAAATAAATTAATATTTTTCCTAAAAATTATTACTTAGGAAACTTTTGAAACTCGCTTCTAGTTTTTGACAGCCAGCTAAATTTCCCTACTTTTTATAACATATACAAGAAAACTGTTCAATATATACGCGTAATCAAGAATCAAAGTTCCTAAGTAATCCTTAATTCCTTCTTCAGAGCTTAAAATTGAAAACAGAAATGATGGACATCTCCTTAATAATTGTTAGCATCACAGGATTTTCACTTCTCGTTCTCCTTTTAACCTTCTCTCTTTTCATAGTCAAAATCTATTCCAGCAAATCAATCAGAGATCCCAGTTATCCACCTGTAAAAGGTACTGTTTTTCACCAGCTCTTCTACTTCAACAGGCTTTACGACTACCAAACCGAAGTTGCTAAGAAACAACCAACTTTTCGGCTTCTTGGTCCTGCACAGAGTGAAATATACACCACGGATGCGCGAAACATAGAGCATATACTAAAAACAAACTTCGATAAATATTCAAAAGGCGAATATAATCAAGATATAGTGAAGGATCTCTTTGGCCAAGGGATTTTTGCAGTCGATGGAGAAAAATGGAAGCAGCAGAGAAAGCTTGCAAGCTTTGAGTTTTCAACCAGGGTGCTTAGAGATTTCAGCTGTGCTGTGTTTAGAAGAAACGCTTCAAAAATGGTCAAAGCGGTTTCGGAGTTTGCTATTCCAGGTCGGGTTTTGGATATGCAAGTAAGTACTCTTAAGCTAAAGGCCTAGTTTTAACTTTGGCCCAAATCTATATGAAACTTTATTTTGTAGGATATACTGATGAGATGCACATTGGATTCAATATTCAAAGTCGGGTTTGGTGTGGATTTGAATTGTTTGGACGGTTCAAGCATGGAGGGAGCAAAGTTCATGAAAGTATTTGATGAATCAAATGCTTTGATCTATTGGCGATATGTTGATCCATTTTGGAAGCTGAAAAGGCTTTTAAATGTTGGGTGTGAAGCCTCTCTCAAGAAGAATATCAAAGTCATTGATGATTTTGTGCACAAACTTATTAGCACCAAGAGAAATCTTCTATCTATGCAAGAGTATTGTGTGAGTTATACCACCAATTTGTGTTTCTATTATTAGAATTTTTTGAATCTATCGAAAGTTTGATTTTTTTTCTTTTGGTTTTGTTTAAAGAATGAAAAGGAGGACATACTTTCAAGATTTTTAGTGGCCAGTCAGAAGGGCCCAGAGAGAATGGATGATAAATATTTGAGGGATATAATTTTGAACTTTATGATTGCCGGCAAAGATACAAGTGCCAATACTCTATCCTGGTTCTTCTATTTGCTCTGCAAAAATCCTTTAATACAGGAGAAGATCGCCCAAGAAGTGAGAGATGTTACTGGTAATCAAGAAGAAGAAACCAACATTGATGATTTTGTTGCCAATATAACGGATGAAACACTCGAGAAAATGCATTATCTTCATTCAGCATTGACAGAAACCTTGAGACTTTACCCTGCAGTCCCCGTGGTACAATATTTAAATTTCGAGACTAATTTGTACATTGTATTTCAAGTAACAGTTGATTTTAATGTTTAAAATTTCTGTAAAAGGATGGGAGGTGTGCAGAGACAGATGATATTCTTCCCGATGGATATAGACTGAGAAAAGGAGATGGCGTGTATTACATGGCCTATCCAATGGGTAGAATGCCTTACATTTGGGGAGAAGACGCCGAGGAATATAGACCTGAAAGATGGCTCAAAGATGGAGTTTTTCAACCTGAATCTCCGTTCAAATTTATAGCTTTTCATGTTTGTATCCATATTTTTTCTTATTTATTGATCATATACTGTAGTTGAAACAGTTCAGCAATTTACTTTCTACCTATATTTGCAGGCTGGTCCACGTATCTGTCTGGGAAAAGACTTTGCTTACCGACAGATGAAGATACTATCGATGGCTCTTCTTCGTTTCTTTCGCTTCAAATTGGCGGATGACACAAAAACTGTGACTTACAGGACTATGTTTACACTTCACATGGCTGGAGGTCTCCATCTTCACACAATTTCAAGAAAAAATTGATAAATTTCAATAAATTCATCGTGTTATGTCTAATACCAGATGCAGACTGATCTCTCTAATGAATGACGCTCTCGTACCTTACGTCACTGTTTGAAATAATTTTCTATTTATTCATGTTACTAAAAGGAGCTCAATTTTAATGACGTGGCGGGCTAAAGTCTACCCACGCGTGTCAACCGCTAAAATCGTTTACGTAAAATCCCGCGATGTGGATTATAATATAATATTTTGTCTTGTCTTATAATTTTAAATTAAAATAAATCATAAATAATAAATACGTGCAGTATCATCGACTCGTTAATAACTACCCACCTTCTTCTTCACCGACCTTACTGAAAGACTTCCATGGATTTCCTCGCTATTCCCTTCTCCTTCACAGCTTTAGCAATAATTATCTCAATTCTTATAGTTCAAATACT
The DNA here is from genome assembly GCA_028052125.1 of Melia azedarach. Classification (NCBI taxonomy): domain Eukaryota; kingdom Viridiplantae; phylum Streptophyta; class Magnoliopsida; order Sapindales; family Meliaceae; genus Melia; species Melia azedarach. The sequence continues at coordinate 1,372,228 of CM051394.1, read as the reverse complement.
CGCCAGAAACTTGCAGCAAAAGAACGGGAACCAGAAGAAGAAATACCATCCTGTCGGCGGTACAATCTTCAATCAGCTCCTCAACTTCAATAGATTACACCATTATATGACAGATCTTGCCGGAAAGCATAAGACTTACAGGCTGCTCAGCCCTTTTAGAAGTGAAATTTACACTGCTGACCCAGCCAACGTTGAATATATGCTTAAGACGAACTTTGAAAATTATGGGAAGGTATTTCCTAAAACCTGATCTAATACATGAATAATATTTCTACTCTACTTGATTTGGGGCTTGAATAGTTTTAATGATTTGAAAATTATTGCAGGGTTGGTACAATTACAACATTCTGAAAGATTTACTTGGTGATGGGATTTTTGCTGTTGATGGTGATAAGTGGCGTCAACAGAGAAAGATATCAAGCAATGAATTCTCCACAAAGGTGCTGAGAGATTTTAGCACTGTGGCCTTCAAGAAAAATGTGGGAAAACTTGCTTATATACTGTCTGAAGCTGCGAATTCCGATCAGATAATAGACATTCAAGTAAGTTCACTTGTTCAGACACAAGACTATTTTGTTCGGTCTTGAACATAAACTAATTCAAATTATGTGTAGGATCTTTTTATGAAATCAACCTTAGATTCGATATTCAAAGTGGCGTTTGGAGTTGAATTGGACAGTATGTGTGGATCGAGTGAAGAAGGCAAAATTTTCAGCAGCGCTTTTGATGATGCAAGTGCGATGACACTCTGGCGTTATGTTGATATCTTATGGCAGATTAAGAAGTTCTTGAATATCGGTTCAGAAGCTACATTAAAGAAAAAAATTGAAGTGATTGATGCCTTTGTATACAAGCTGATTCGCAGTAAGATCAACCAAATGCACAACCCACAAGAGAATAATTCTGTAAGTCAATCAACTAATTGGCAATTCCAGTTTCTACTAATTCAGTTTTGTTAAATAATAAACATAGAGCTCAATATGAATATGCTGTGTGGTGTGGGTGGGACAGATGAAGAAAGATGACATTTTATCAAGATTTCTGCAAGTGACTGAGACTGATTCCAAGTATCTACGAGATATAATTCTAAATTTCATAATTGCTGGCAAAGACACAACAGCAACCGCACTTTCCTGGTTTCTTTACATGCTTTGTAAGCATCCTGGGGTGCAGGAAAAGGTTGCACAAGAAGTGAAAGATGCCACAAATATTAAGGACGTTACAGACTTCGCAGAGTTTGCAGATAGTATTAGTGAAGAAGCTTTAGAAAAGATGCATTACCTCCACGCTGCTATAACTGAAACTCTCAGAATCTACCCCGCTGTTCCTGTGGTAAACTGGATAATAATATATAAGCTCTTTTATTAGAATTGTTGATTCCCCGCCTATTCTAGATACAATTAATTTCCATCTTTTTGTATGTTTGGTTGTCTGCAATGCAGGATGCTAAGATATGTTTCTCCGACGATACTCTGCCAGACGGTTTCAATGTTAGCAAAGGCGATATGGTGTGCTACCAACCTTATGCTATGGGCAGGATGAAATTCATTTGGGGCGATGATGTAGAGGAATTCAAGCCAGAGAGATGGCTGGATGAGAATGGTCTATTTCAGAAACAAAGCCCGTTCAAGTTTACAGCCTTCCAGGTTAGCAGATTGTATGATTGAACATTTCTGAAAATGCGATTCTGTTGTAAGAAGAAGCTAAACTCCAATTTTTGCTGCTGAACAGGCGGGTCCAAGAATTTGTCTAGGGAAGGAATTTGCCTATAGGCAGATGAAGATCTACTCTGCTGTTCTGTTAAGCTGCTTTTTATTCAAAATGGGCAATGAGAAGGACACTGTCAATTACAGGACAATGATTAATCTTCACATTGATGGGGGCCTCCATGTTCGCGTCTTCCCTAGATTCGAAACTTAGCTTTAGATCTATTGTATTAGAAACAAAATCCCTACATTAATGGAAGACAGACAACTAATATTACAGCACTTCTACTAGTTACTATAAGTAGTTGCAGTGGAGATGATTGCATACCACAGCCAAAGGTAATTTTATCTTATTAGGATGCTAGTTAAATTTAGCAATTCCAATTAAATCTATTGTAATATGCCATACAACCAAATTAATATATCATTTCATTTTTTGTGCTAATTGGTAACAAAATTGAAGAGGCAGTGACAACCAAGAACTACAGTTACTATTAGAAGTAAACAAACAGGTCATACAAGCAGGAAAAAAAGAGTAAAAAATACACATTAAGCTGAAATCAACTAAATGATGCTGATGTAGTCACGGGAGGAAGCTGTAGCCCAGGTCTTGAGGTCCATCCCTTGCGATTCCTGTAAGCTTCTATTGCCTGCAAACGTAGCCGCTCCTTTGAAGCATCAATCTTTGATCCCTGAAAAAGAAAAAGAAAAAGAAAAAAAGGCTTCTTATTTTCGCTGAATTATATACTACTATTATTCTGTATAGTAATGAAATGAGAGCGATGCTTACCTTAGGAATTGCAACCAACTTTGGTGGAGCTTCAACCACTTCTCCAAACTTTATATTCTCACGTCCGGGGAAGTCCATATTCTCTTCTGTTTTAGCTTTCTTGCGTTTCTTTTTCTTTTCTTCCAGATATCTATGTCAATTGAGATATAATCATCTACTGTTTTAAACTAATGCAGCATCCACTATCAGTGGGTGGATACATGCCAGAAAAAATCACATTTCCATTCACTCAGAAAATTTAATGAGATAAATGAGGCATGCCACTAGCAGTACAATTTTGACAATGCCAAATTGGCACAGGGTTGATTGAATATTTTATATTGCATAATAGAAATCATCTTAATTGACTTCCAAACAGGGTTGAGAGGCTCACAAATACCTCTCTCAGCCAACTCTCAACTCCCTATACATGAAGTTGACCAAATGAACCCTTCTGCACCACCACTTTTTATTAGGCTACATGAAACCTCCTACATTGGGTCAGTTACACACCCTTCATTCAGATTTGGCAACTACTGAGTCTTACAACAGCTGAAATTATATAATTTGAGTTTTTAACCCAGAATATAACCAGATGTACACAATTAGACAGATGCCACATTGATAATTTAATTTATGTGACACATATGGTCTTATTTTTCCACACGTTCTCAAATGCAGCAGCAAGCTACAAATAGTAACAGCTCAACTTACAGAATGCCGATATCCAAGTTTAAAGTATCAGACATCACTAGTATCAACTGTATCAGAAGGGTCTTCAAAAATATTAGGCGAAACTGGACATTATATGTAGCAAGTAAAAGCCAGTAAACAACAGCCACAACCGAAAACCTATGAAGTATTTCAATCAGGAAAATATTGATCACCAAAGAAAATGAGAACAAAGAAACAACCCACCCAAATAGCTATCATTGTCAAATAACAAAAATAAACCAAATTCAATTCCACAAGAATGTGTCAGAAGATGTCTTTCTCTCATGACATTGCCACTCTTCTCTACTCAAACTACTAAAATGGCTCCGACTAACAAAAAGTGCAATTGATCCACATGCAATGTCAGGTATCATCTCATAGCCATACAAACTTAAAAAAAAAAATAAAGACCAAGCAAATGCTTACTTTTTCTTTCGCTCCTTTCTTTTTGAATGGGTGCCTAAATTGTCTAATGTCTCAAATCGCAGGTCCTTTACCTCCTTCCTCTTTCTTTTCTTCTTTCTTTTTTCATTTTTATCATTCTGAACAATTTCATCACCGCTATCTGAATGGTGAGGCATTGTCAAGTACTCATCGTCATCTCCATCTTTGACATGGATTACTTCTGGCTTGGCTTCATTCCCCGGGCGGTGTTTCTACATATATCATTCATAAATTTAAGCAACGTCAATTCAAATAACAGAATGAGAATTGAAAACTCTTCGTAACTCCAAATTTGCAAAAATGAAAAATCATACCACAGCAAGTAAAAGAAGAGTCAAATAAAAAGACTAGTTGTTAAATATTAGTTCATACAAATTAGGTGAATGTAACTTTTGGAAAACAAATTGACATGTTCAATCTCAAAATTATCCAATAACTTCAAAATTTCTTACAAACACTATTTGATTTCGTTAAAAGGCAAAAAGCAAATCAATGAGGAATCAGTAGGCAACTAACTTTATCAGCGGCAACATCTCGTCTTGTATTTCTCTTCTCGTCCTGATTGTTCTTTAAAATCATGTCAGAACCTGAAAGCGTATAAAGTTAGTAAATATGCAGCGGCAGAAATCTCCTCAGGAGACAGAAAAACAGAGCTAATTAGAACAAACCATGACCAGAAGAAGTGAATGAGATGATCTTGCGGAGTTTAGAGGGCAAAGCGTCGACTTGGGAGGGGTCGGGCGGGGGCGGCAGTCTGGTGGGACCTCCATGCGCTGCTAAGTAGTTCTTCTCTCTTCTTCTCCTTCCTTTCCCTCCCATTCTCCCTATCTACCTAAAACCCTTACTGAAACCCTAGTTTGCTGTTCGGTGTTCCGTTCAATGATTTAGAATTGGGTTGTGCAGTGTTGCAACGATATTTTATTTCGAAAAATAACCGAATACATCATTTTTACTCCCAAAATTCAAGATTCTTAAAAGGGAAATTTCTGTATATTTGTAGGCAATTTTTATATACATTACTTTCATAAATTATTTTCCTGATTATTTAATAAATATAAAATTAGACGAAACCGTTCTTATAATAATAAAAAAAAATACAAAACAAAATTTGGATAATCTCATTTTGAGTATATTATTTTATGTTTAAACTGATAATTTCAAAGATACGTAGATCATTTTTATAGTTTAAAAAAAATTCTAGTATCTTATTTTGAGTATATTATTTTGCACTTAAATTGTAGTTTTAAGAATATAGTTATACCACCACATTTGAAAGTATTTGTTTCGAGCACTCTATGTACTCCGACCAACTGTTTGTTACAAATATAAAATCTTGTATTATTTGGAGTACAAACTCTATATATTCTAAATCTCTAACAAATGTTTATTTCGAGAAAAAAAAAAGTATTTGACTCAAAAGAAGTGTTTGCTTCAAATAAACTGGGAATTATTTTAGTTTGCAGTGTTTTATGATTATGAGGGCATTTCTATCCCGTTATATATTTCTGACCTAATTATTTAAAAGAATTTATAAAAATCGAAATAAATATGAGCTAAAATAAAAAGTTTCCCTTTCTTAATCCTACGGTTCAATTTTATAATAACGTTTAAAATTACGACGGTCAGATTGAATCAACCAACCGAGCGATGAATTATAATATCTTCCAATTGACTAATTGTAACCAACACATATCACCTAGGCTTTTATTTTATTTTTTGCTTGTGGTCTCATTTACCTTATGTATTTCTCACAAACTGACAGTGCAAATGGTTCGTAATCACATGCTGAAAACCAAATCTAACTCTGAAAATGCGTTCACTTGGCCATGAAGCTAGGTTTGTTTCCCTAGCTATGGCGTCTGAAAATTTAAAAGTAGTGCCAAAATTTGGAAATGTGGCAAAATCATTTGAATCATCAAAAATCAAAGCAACAAGAAAAATTTCATATGCTTACTCAAGTCATGTACAAGAATATACAAGATACAAAAATGAATGGCCGTTGAATTTTCATTAACTACTGTGTCAAAAAAAATTAATAGACAAAACTGAACAGCTTAAGCCTCCGAGTGAAGCCCATCAAGCTCAACAGCAACAAAAATGCCACTCCACCTGAACAAAGATTGTCGAACCACCCTGAAATAAATATAAGAACAGGGGCACTCATGGACATAGGGTTGTTCCGCGTGTCAGATACATACATATGTTACATCCTCAAAGACAGCTGCAACTGTAACTCAGAACCCGAGTTGCTCTCCAAACCGAGGCAGCCTACATGCTCTTGTAGTATTTGTTATTCTAGTATCTATTTTGCATATCTTCAGTACACATTCTCCAAGTAATTTTAGAATACCTAAAACTATGATTTTATAAGGGGGCTTAGCCCATCACCTTCCCAACCAAGCTTAAGCATTTGGTCAACCACTTTCAAGCTCAACTGCAAAAATTGTAAAGCAGACTTAAGATTGTTAAACATAATTTTTTTTTTAAAATAACAATTTTTATCGTTGTTTATACGGAATAATATAGCTCTATAACACAAACATCCATTGAAAATTAACAGCCTGATAATTCTCTTATTTTAAAACCTTAAGGAGCAGAGGTGCTTCAAAGCAGCAAGTGTTAGATGGACAGGAATTTCGTACATTGGATACAGGAAAATTAATAGGTTTGAATAAGCAATGATAATGATGCAATTGATTAACAAGAATACAAGCACAAACAATTTAACTTACAGCTGGATCAGTGAATATTATCAACTGTTTATCAGCGGTTGATACCAGCAGATTTGTGTTATCTTTGTTTAAGGCCAGAGCTGTGATATCCTGTCCTTCCCCAAGCTTCAACACATGAAACACCTGCAGAGGAGAGGAATATTTATCTTTCAGCAATGCAGGAGAACTACAATAATGCTGAGAAAGGACACAATGGAAGCTATATTACTAGGACCCTGTAAAAAGTGTAAACATCCTATTTTGAACAATAAGGGCATGCAAAAATGTCCTTACTGCTATTGAAAGACACTTTCACAACAGAAATGTCCAGTCATGAGAGAGATAAAAAACCCTTTTTCTCTCATTGTCATTTTCAGTTATAAAAATATTAGAAAGCTATAACTCCCTCGCAGGGCAATGCAGGGTATATGCAAACATTCTTCAACCAAATGGAAAGCATGGAAGAGTTTAAACTTTTAAGTTACAGCACTTATTCTCTAACTGAGGATAACGATGCATGCTGGCATTCTGTGGTATTCTTAATTTTCCATACCTTGAGAGTGTGCAGATCCAGGAAGCAAATTGAAGGTGATGGAATATCCAATCTGTTGTTATCTGCAGATTCAACTGATTCAGGATCAAAATCTTCAGTCCCAGTCTGCTTTGAATTTAGATACCGGTTGTTATTATTGTCTGTTCTATTGTTTCCAGAACTTGAATTCATTCCAATTAGAGCACACCGCCCATCAACAGAAATTTCCATGCAACCGATGCTGCCAGAGAAAGGAAGTTTTACTCTAGCAATTAAAACCCCATTAAGGGTAAAGCTACTTAGACTGTGTTGTAAATTATTCCAGGACATTATAACTCCTTCAGATGAGAGACACAAGGCATGGGAATCAACGCCAGCCAACCGTCTGATCAAGCGACCTCTTCTTATAGAATGCAGCAAAATATCTGATGATTCAGAGCATGAAGCAATGATTCCGAGATCCGAATTGACACAACAACAAAGAATTTCTTTATGATGTCCCCGCAGAACATGTATCGGACCTTCAATACAGCGCCTCCTGCTTTTATCTGCCAAGATGGTTGCCAGAGTGCTACTGCTGGTTGAGGCGCCAGGTGTGCCACCGGAAGCCTCTATGCTGCTAATACGAGAAGCAGATGCTCCATGTATTCTCCAAAGTAATACCGTAGTATCCCGGGAGCCTGTTACAAGGTAGCTGCTGTCAGGTGAGAGAGCAAGACAAGTGACTGGAGCACAGTGCCCTGTAGCTGTTTCTAACGTTTTTGCCCCATCAGACGATAATAACTTAATACTGCCATCGACATGTCCACCTAGTTACAATTCAACAGGGTAGCAAATACATATTAGTTAGAACAATAGATAAATATACTGGGCAAATTAGATCCCATGGCAGCAAACAAAAGTTCACATAAATTATATTACTAAGAAATTTAAATCACAAAGAAATGGAAATTGCTGGACAGATGAACTGTAAATAAATGGATTGCTCACCGGTGATAATTTCTTTATCATGTGTGATGGAAACCACTGCTGAGCTTCTAATACCAGAAGCCGCAAATGCTAGTGCCCGGGGAAAATGCCATTCATCAGCACCAGATCCACTTTGTCCTTTGAACATGCGCATAAATGTACCACCAGCAGGGCTAGCTGTGGCCTTACCATGTTGAAAGAGGAATGGTGTACCTTGGCCATCAGGGGTGTTGGGCTGCCAGTTGTGCTGTGCAACATGTGCTGCTGGGGCATTCATATCAACAATCACAACAGTATCAGAAGATGCATGAATGGCAGCTGCAGGTAAATTGCAGCGTTCGGGGCCTGGAACAGCATATGGTTTAACTTCTTTTGGGTTCCGAAAGATTGTCTGAAAAGAAAAATTACAATTGGGATCATCTTCTATCAATCAATAAACATTACGTAAAAGACCAACTAGAAAACTGGACATTACTAAAAGGAATTCACATATGGACCTCAAGTGATAAGTTATGACAGTATTTACCTCAAATTTAAAAGAAAAAAAATAACTGTCATTTAATTATGTGCAAGAACATGTCAGGTATGATTCACCATATGCTTCATCTCAGGTGCATGTGTTAGACATTGTCTTAAAGCATACTTGAATAAACCCCTCAAGGCTCCTATCTAGTGTTTTCATGGGGAAGTGTTCACAGGCCACAAAAACTTGTCAAAAGGTCCAAAAGTATTTTGTTTGACAAGCCATTGCCATCAGTCCATCTAACTCGGGTATATGCTAATCCATATATATACATATATGCTATTCCGTATCAGCATAGACTATAGAAAGTCAAATAAAATAACAGAGCAAAAGTGCATGTGAAAGACAGAAAAAACAAGCCAAACCTTAAAGTAGAAAAGGTTCAGCCAAACTGAAACTAACAGTTACCTGCAAATGGAGAACATCTGCTAATGGCATCTTTTTAACGTGAGGCACAGTTATAAGTTGGGAAGGGGTTTGTCCAAAATAAGCTATCTGGTCTTGTGCAGCACGCTGTTGTACCTATTGTTATGCAAACACATGAGAAGAAGAATAAGGAACGGAAAACCCAAATTGAAGAGATATTATACCAGAACAAAACTTACGGGATCTGAGATCTTATCAATATCAACTGTCCCCTCATAAGTTATGTAGAAGAAGACATTATTTGCTGATATAGCATCTTTGCCCCGTTGCTTATACCTGAATGTTCCGAGGCATTTGTAAATAGAAAAAAGATTGGAAAAGATTATTTTCAGAAGTCATTTTCAAGCACTGCTACATGCTTAAAAAGAAAACAATGAGATGAAAGAGATACAGAATATGATGACTAAAGAAAAGAGTAAATTTTCTTCAAGAAGGAACCTACCCAAATATAAGATCAACCCATTCATGCAAATGTGCAGATACATACTCGCTCTCTAGAGCCATCCGATGCTTATGTATGAAATCTAAGGGGTTTTCGGCCCAAGGAGGAAGTCTGACAGAATCTGATACATTGAACACATTCAAAATCAGAGTTTAAGTTTCAGGATAATTATTGAAATTATTTCTCTTAACACGATGAAAATAAATTAACTTTGAAGTACATACCGAGCTTTCCCCCTAATTGTGTTGTACCAAAGTCAATTGCGTTTTCGTTTGTTAATATCTCAGGGAGGTAAAACAATTCAGGAACCTTCATATGAAGCACAAAAGATATCAATTCAAAACTAAATGTTTCCCAACAGCCAACTAATGAGCATATGAAGGTGAGATCAAGCAGATGCATGGAAAACTGATTGAAGAGATGTGAGCAAAATATTGTGTCAGATAAAACAAACTGAAAAACCTTTAGAGATCATCAGTGAGTTGATGGCCTACCATCACTTGCAATCACAAGAAGTTCAATAAAAGTTCTCTATTTTGCAAGCAAATTCGTGCTTTGATACTGTAAGTCATAGAACACGTACCAATTCCTTCACATCACTCATGTCCTCAAGAACTCCATTCCAAGTAGCAGCAATATCCGAAAACATACGGTCGGCATGATCAAATTTTCCTCCTTGTAGTTGAATTGAAAGAGTTGTAAATGGTTCAACTCTAAAAAGATAATACAAAACCTGAAAAAGAAACACCAGCAATTACAGAGAAGTGTTACCACAGCATCTTCATATCGTACTTCACAATCATATAACAAACGATTTGACACTTTAATTCATATCACAAACCATTTGACACTTTAATTCATATCACCAAATGAACCATAATAAAAAGGTTTCAAACTAGTGAATACAAACAGTATAAACAAGAAATAGAAAGGCTATCAAGCTCTATTACTTAAGAGATGCCTTCAGAAAGACTATATGATGTTTAAGAACTTTAAAATAAAAAAGGACTGTATGAAAATATAACTGTAAAGAAAGTTTTAGCAGAGTAGAAGAAGATACAAGATGAAAAGCCAAGAAGATACACAATGAAATTAAATCAGCAGCATTAGAAGACATTGGCTGATTAGAGGGAATTAATGCCATACAAATATATCGAAAACAAGGACCCAGAAAATCATTAAAAGAAACTAACTTAAAAATTTAGAGTGCGCATGCTAATGATTTTAAAATGGTGTTTCTGAAACTATAGAAATGATGTTTGAACAGAACATGTTTAGTAGTTTATCAAAAATAGTTTTTTGAAATGAAAAACTATGACAAATCGTTTGATATTATTTTTGAAAATGAGTAAAGTACTTTTTTTTAGAAAAAAGTTGTAATTAATTCCCAAAACTTATTTTGAAACTGATAAAAAAACAACAAAAAGTTATTTTCAATTTCTAGTTAAAATTTTAAAAATGGTATTAATTTCATTTTTGAAAATAGTAGAAAAGAAAAAAAAGTTATTTTCACTTGTTAAAACTTTTTTCTTTAGAAAATTTTTGTAAATGAATTTACAGAGCATGTAACCAAACTTGTTTTTTATGCTATTTTTTGTTTTTAAAAATGTAACCAAACAAACTTTTATATTTTGAATTGTTGTAAAGCATAGAAAACAGAAAAAATTTCCGAACACTTGTACATAGTCAATGGTACTATACAGTTACCACAACAATTTAATTATATTAGGTGAGGAAATAGATGAATTTAACCTATTAGGTGAAAAAAAGGGATGAATAGCTGTCATAAAGTACATAGTTGGTAGTGTTTCCATTTCCAGCTGTTCTAATATATCAACAAGACACAATGCCAATCATAAAAAGATTAAATGAAAAAGAAAACCTACAGTTCCAGCACTAGAGTAATGTGAGCCATAATGGAATTTGGGGATGACTGGATCATCAAAGCTAGAATATCTCTCTTGGAATTTTTTAAGCCGTTCCGGATTTAGTGCTCCAATAGGCTGCACAAGTATGGATGGGGTTATAATAATAGCAGAAAAGAGTACAAATCTAAAGTGTTCCAATCAAGATTAAAACTATATCACCTTGGAAAGATCTCTGTAAGAAGAAGGATTGGCAAGATCCAAAGTCTTTGAACTGTAATCGGAAAGAATCCAGGGGAAAACTGGATACTGCACGGAAATAACTGAACCTTAGCCAAATAGGTGCATAATGCACTCCGATATAAAATAAGTATTATTCACATCAGAAGCCCACCTGAGTGATGTCATTATAGCTACGCCCAGCCAGTGTATTCAGCTGCATCAAGTATTCAAAATTGCTGATCTGTAAAAGGATTGTAATGTGACTGGTTATTATCTCTGTTTTCCTTATAAATATTGAATTTTCAAAAGGGAAATTAGAAAATATAGATAGAAAAATAAGATTTGTGATACATGCATATTTTATTTTCAATTCATACCTCCCACCTAGCCCAGCGTTCCATGAGCTGAGTTCTTTTCAAAAGTTGTTCGGGCCTCTACAAGAGAAGATAATACACAAGTTAATTGGTGGACAATAACAGAAATAATCAAACCTTATATATTCATTATCAACCATTTATCATGATCTCCAGAAGCATACATAAGTATATGTTATCGTGAGTTGAGCTTCAAAAGAAACATATGAAGCACAACAGGGTGCAAACCTGAGTTGCCAGATAAATATCGTTTAGGTGAGGAGGGCGTGCTTGCACAATAGCTCGATATGCATTTCTTCGCCCCTCAGTACTCTGAGAAGTTTAATTGAAAAAAAAAGGGAAAAAAGACCAAGCAATTTAATAAGCTAAGGAAATTTTAAGAGTCACAAGAAAATACAACCCAAGCACAATAAAAGGTAAAATTGAAAAGAAAAGAAGAGGCGAATTTAAGTAGGAAAATACCCCAAAATCAAAGAAGAAGTTTGAACGGTCAACCATAAACAGTTCCAGAGCACTTCTTCTCAGAAGGTATCTGCAGCAGAAACATACCAGTTGAAGTAGACATCAACAACCAATGAAATATGCAGTAAATCTTAAATGTTGAAAGTAAAAGTCCTAAAAGGATCTGTATTTAGTATTAGACATTACGAAAAAAAGGTTCCAAGAAAGGGTGATAGCTGAAATCCAAATGGTATATTTACAACCAATAAACATATTGGGGAAGAAAACAATCAGGTGCTTTCACCCAGGCATAGTCTGTAAAGTTCAAGCCATTCTACCATACTGATTGGAAGTTCAAATTGGTATTCAACCATTTATTTGTCACATAGATGAAGCGGAATGAGAATCCATCATCCTTTCTCAGAAATTACAGAGTCAAGCAATTTTCTTCATTGATTGGAAGGGCTAGTCACTCATCAAATGAAAATCACTCCAGAAATAACCAGAAGCAGAAACCATGTCTGAGCAAATAGTGTTACAATGATTCATGTAAATTAATAAATGGACAAACTGAACTATGACAAAATTAACATGAATATACCTTCGGCTATATATTTGATGAAGGGAAGACATCAACCAGCTGCGATCCTTCTCTTGGTCTCTCAGCTCAGAAGTACCTTCCTCAGAGCTTTCGGCGTTATCAACTATAAAATTTATTCTTCGAGTAGTAACCTGAAAGAAAACATTAGTCCTATCCTTGGTAATGGCTATCATGACTGATACATATATATATAAAGGTTACATTAAGCTTAAATCAGCTTCCAATTTCCATGACTCAGCAAACAGAAAATGAACATAAGCTGTCCCTATTTTATTTTCAATGAATTGGAAACAGGTGAATATGCCACCAGCACAATAGATCCATTTCCTTCCCCCCTTTCCTACTAGGATTGGAAATCCAGTATTTTACATATCTATACAATTTCCAATCATGGTCCTCACACATCGGATCATCCATAAAATATACAAAAAAAAACTCCAAATATTTGATATACTTCGGCTTTCTTATGTTAAAAGTTTGGTCATGGGAGGGGGGAGAAAAAAAAGAAACTTCCATAAGATCTGCTTCATGCATCAGGCATCTAATAGTTTAATATGAATGCAGCCCCAGTACTCTAGTACATCACACTTTATGTAATACATCAAGATCTCCCTAATGCAGAAGAGAATAATACTTCATAAGAGAGTTTCGTAATCAAATTTTGTAAAACTGACCTGAAAGGTTCCTCGTATAACCCTCAGAGGTCGGACCATAGATGAAGGAAGCTCAAAAACGATTCTTTCATCAAGTTCACTAGGAACATATCCAGGTGCAACTACTGATGAACTTGAGACCAAATCTTGGTTGCTAGTGGGTTGAGCATCACTCGAGTCTGCTGATGCCTGCAGGGTGTGCTCTGTTGTTTCAGGAACATTTGGCTGATTCTCCCTGCCATGATCCAAGTTATAGGCTCTACCATCTATGTTATCAATTTCTGTCTGTTCGTCATCTTCATTTGCTACCTCCATTGAGATTGCTTCCGCTGCCACAATAGGGGCATTTGATGAATTTATAACATTCTCTTGATCAGTTTTCCTCTCAATTTGATCCTCATAATTTGCAGCAGCACCTAAATGATCAGATCCCATGTAATCCCTCCGCAAGCACCACCTCATTCTTGAGGAACTTTCCATAAAGTCTAGCTTCCAGAAAATCTACAAATTCATTGAATAAAATCATTAACAAAATGCAACAAAAGATGATAAACTAAGATAATGGAATAAATTGTCTCAACATACACGTGGAGGATTGCTTAAATGATCCCCAAACGGCCCAAAAAGACATTTCATCTCTATCAAGCAATGGACGAGTTTGCGCCATGCACGTGTTCCAGTGCATAAACGATGCTGTGCTACTAGATCAACTTGACTTCGCCTGTCCATCTGAAGATCAAAAACTAATTAAAAACTGAAACAGAAAAAGAGATATGATATGCTGCCTCTTTAAGTGAAGATAATCACAATGGAAAGAAGCAATCAAACCTCTGATCGTTGCATGTTTCTTGCTAAAGCAAAACTTGCAACTAGGACAGCAATAAATTTATATGATAAAGCATTGAAATCCTTCCCATAGACTGATTTTGTATCAACAGGTTGCATACATTCCATCCAGGCAACTCCCATGGCTTCAGAAATATTCCATCTCTTTACACGCTCTGTATCACTAGCATTCCTCCGCTGAGCAGATGTGGCCATGGCGACTGCACTGAGTCCTCTTCCAGAACCAATCTTTGCATTGCGCTCAAGATCACGAGCAGCTGCCAAGGCTGCAGCTTTTGCAGCAGCCTTGTCCTTTGGTAGAGGGGGTGATTTTTCAGCCACCTCTGAAGTTTTTTGAAAACTTGAGAATGTATGTAGCCTAGTTGTTTTTCGTTCAAGCAGAGAATTGTCACGCCTAAGCTGTGAGGTTGCCACAGGAGCTGGGGTGTCCCCACCGGCAGCACCTGCAGCAATCATTGCCAATGCCATTGCAGCCGGTGGTGATGCAAAAGCAGCAGCCCAAGAAGGAGAGATCATAGCAAGAGCAGCCTGAAAAAAGTTGACTAGAATGGCTCAAAAACTACACGAATAATAAACTCAGTGCGAACACAATTTGATAGCATTTAAATAGTAGATATGGTTAAATGCATAGTCACAAAAAATTTCATGACACTCATTATAAAGGCCAGATACTAAAGACAATTGATAATAGGCCAGTTAGCATAGAAAGATAAATAGAAATAAGAGATGACATGAAATAACCTCTATAGGCAGTGCATCAGCAGCCAATGCACGATCATCAAGGATAAGAGGATTCAAACCGTCAGCAGTAGCAAGTTCATGAATTCCAGCTAAAAGTGGTCGCCACCTCCTCAAGACGGCAACAAATGGCGGTAAAATAGCCTCAAGATACTGTTTACGAAGTGGCTTCCGGTCCCTGCTCACAGCATGCCATACCTACAACATACAACGGAAACAAATGTCAACAATTAAGACAAGCAGAAAACTGATTTCACACATTGTGGAAGGGTATAAACACAAACTTTCAATGAGAATCTTATGTTCCAACAAAGATGAGAATAGATAATAGCTGAGCAGACAATCCATCATTATGACATGGAAACTCAACTCCACAGAGAACTGACCTCAGAATAGAGAACACAAGAAGCAACCAATACTCTCTGTCTTTTCGAATCGGAAATTGGCATATTCAGAACAGGTGAAAGCACACTGTAAATTAAAAAATAAAATAAGTTTAACCCAATATGAAAATTGGAGGGCCAGCAAAGATGTAATGCTATACCCCAGAACTACTATACCATGTATTTAAATGCAATCACAGATGATTCTTTATGTATCATTTAATCATAACTATCTTGCAAAAGTTTCCAGTATGTATTTTCATATTCGAGTAGAAACCAGCTTAAGTGAAGATCAAGTAAATTGGAAATCAGACTCACACAACACATCCATTCTTTCCGATTCAGGTATGGATTTTACTTCTAATAGAGCTCCAAAATTATTCTCAGACATTCCAATTGTAAATATAATATATGGTAGCCAAGTTTCTACCCTTATTATGAACAGGATATTAAGTCATTAAAAATTACGACCTATTTCTCCAACTGCAATTTAGATACATGGGGAAAATCAATAATCTGTGCTCGATTTCAAAGGAATGAGAAAAACACTGGTTATGTTATACCTCCACAACAATGCAGAACGTGGTTTTCTTGTAGACATTCGAGCACTATTGTCGAAGGATCCAACATTGCTTACTTGTCGATTTAATCCTTCTGACATCTCGTCTTCCATGTTAACATTCCTCATGAACATACTATCGTCACCATTATCCTCTTCTCTCATTGAAAGAAGCACCATTCGAAGCATGCATAAGAAAGGCTGGTCACTATCCAGCAACTGGTAAAGCGCTGCCATTCCTCCCATTCCAGTACCTGAACCTCCACCTATACCCAGACCACCACCAAGTCCAGACTCGTCTAACAGTAAGGCTTGAAGCATGGATACTGACTTCTTTACCAAAGGAAGTTCAATCCAGTTTCCATTTGCATCTTTTTCCAGAGCAGATTTCCAAGATTCCCAGCCACTGCCACCACCACCAAACTCAGATGATTTTGTCGGAATTCCAACACCATACCACAGGCGGCTCCTATACTTCCAACCCTCAGCCAAATCCATAGTGCAGCTCCCATATGACACAAAAGCACAGGAAACAGATTCATAAGGTTCTGCAGCTGCCGCAGCAGTAAGTCGTTCCATCACTGCAGCAGATATCTGCCCATTCGCATCTGCCATTGAAGCAAGGACCTAATTGAAATCTTATTAGTGCAAGGAGCATAATATAGAGCATTTCATGTATATGAGAATAGAACACCACAAAGAGGAACTAGACTATTAAATTTGACTTGAATTGACAATCTACTAGGAAAAAGAAAAAGGGGATTCCTGGTTTGCTCATTACTAGGTCAAAGATTACTCTTCTTTTTGTTTACTACAATTCTTTCTCCCAGATATTTTAGCACCTGGTGATACATGATGTTTGAACCAAGGATCTACTTCTATGACATATATACCCAGGTTGCAAATGAAGTAAAAAATGCACATAGTTTAGAGACGCAAAACTGCAAAATGAACCAGATTATTAATTCACTGTATAATCCATTAAACAAAAAAAGGTTTCTTCAGATCACTGTAAACATACATCAAGAGGGAGACCGCTTGAGTCGCTGGATCTGCGATCACCCAAAGAATCCAGTGATTCTCCACCAATTGATGATGACGAACTTGGACGGTTATTCAGCGGAGCTACCAGAGAAAGGGGAGATGGAGCAGCATCCTTTTTCCTAGATGCAGAAGACAATTTGCTTTGTAACCGTAAATGATCTTCAACAAGCATCAGAATCACAATTGCATTTTCTACCAAAGCTACTGAAAGCTGTGCTGCATTTCGTGCTTCTGCCTTAGCGTCTTTTGGTGGCAAACCCTCTGCAGCAACACCAGCAGCAGCTGCAGCAATAACTTGAGTCTGCAAAAGAGAAGCTGGATGTAGACATTATTGCAGTTTTTCCTCCTCTATTCAACCAGAACCACGAAAACCAGAGGACTGGCGTCTTTATTCTCATCTTTCTACGATGTTATAGCAGATAAGTGGAAAAGACTAAAGTTTAAATTCAGAAATTTAAAATCAGAAATAAAGTTCTTTATGGCTAAGTAATAGCCCAATTAAGTTACATGATTAGGAGGAAATGATGACAAATACAATAATTTCCTTGCTCCATGATGCAGGTCAAATAAAATTTGATGACACTTCAATCCGCACGTTCATAAATTTTTAACTACTATAAAACTTCAGCAATTTTCTTTTGCTGTCTTTCAAAGAAAATATGATAATTATCAGAAACGAAAAAGTATCAATATAACACAATTTCAATAGAAGATCTATTCAGAGCAACAAAGAAACAAAAAGAAGGCACCAAAATGTATACTAACTAATGTAATATTTCTTAGAAACAAGACAATGTTGCATCAAAATAAAAAATCACCTGAACCTGCAGTTCTCTAGTGGCAAAATCCAGCAAGCCACCCAAGAGCCTTCTTTTAAATATTGGCAAAGATTCCTCGCGTCTTCAAAACATGGAGACAAACCAAATAAGGTGATCCAAAATCAAATAACAAGCATTAGATTGCAATAAAAGGAACAACATGTCTTTTCAATATTATTTCATGCACAGAAATGAAAAGATTCAAGAAAGAGCTTTCTGTCATTTGCAAACTATACATATGCAACTCCAGACAACTAAAACAGCATTCAGAAAAATTAAGGAACATAATCTTAATTTTGATACAAACTGCTTGTTCCAAGAAAAGACAGGCTTCTTTACATAAACTGCAAGCCATAATCTCAATTTTGATAATACTAGTTCATGCCCTTCTCAACTCATGTATTAAGTAAATCTATTCTGTAACTAAAAGATTACTCTTATTCTTGCAAAAATGCTATTCAAAAACTTTGTATGCAAGTCAAATTGGTCTAGTTACTGCAAAATGATTGAAAAAGTTGCAATGATCATACATAAACATTCATGCTAGTGGATGATCAAAATTAACTTTCCACGTGAATGAAATGAGTAACAATATTAAATAATATTCACCATTCAAGGTGCAAAAACAGGGTGGTTTCATAATAGGTCAGTCTCACCCTGGCCCAGCTTGTAGTAAAGAGATTTGTCACAACTCTATCTCAAGAACACAAAAACAGATTGTTGAATTTGGACACAAAACCAATGATTTGGTGAAACAATTTCAAATATTCTCTGACAACCCAACAAAATTAAATAACAGGGGGGAACTTAATGGAAGCTGGCCAATAGCATATGATAATAATACCTAGTCCGTTGATCTCCAGTGCTAGATCCACCCACAATAGAAAGCCATTCTGCACAATGAATTGTAGCTTCAATATCCTGTAGAAGGGAAATTAAACAAACAATAAATAAATCTGATATAGCTAGAAATTAAAAAGCATATCCAAACACAAAACAAATTAGTAACTCACTTGAACCCAAAACATGCAATTTTTGTGATAATAACACAAATGAACTCAAACCTCAATTCCTACAAAATGACGTCATCCATATGAATCCCTTTGCATCATTTTACTCAATTTACAGTAGTATCCCCTACTAAGCCTGGCAATGATATTCCCAACCACAACTTTCTGGAACTTCTTTTCTTCTTTTGGTATCCTTGCAACAAGACACTTTCATTTGTTGTTATTCCACCTTTCTAGAATAAATCATGAACCTTATATTCTTATCAGTTGGTTCCACCTCACCTTTTAGAAAGACATCCGTTACGATTTCTAGCTTCATTTGTATTGCATTTCTACTACTATTGTAGCATTTGGCAAGTCACTAAATCAACCAGTATGCAAGATCGGACTAAGATAGCGTTTGTTTTTTTAGTCTGAACTCTAAACATGATTGAAATCTAAATCTAACTGAAATCTAAATGATATGTTTATTTTTTTTATTTTAAAACATCTGAAATAAGTATTAAGTTGTTTATTTCGACAAAATAATAAGTCTGAAAATTGATATTTTGACATATATTCTCTTTTAAATGATATACTTATATCTATAATAATTTTGATTATATTAGCATAATAATGGATAAAAAATTAATAAATTACATTAGTATGTACATTATTTATTTGTTT
This sequence comes from Melia azedarach, assembly GCA_028052125.1. NCBI lineage: Eukaryota > Viridiplantae > Streptophyta > Magnoliopsida > Sapindales > Meliaceae > Melia > Melia azedarach. Next base: position 1,352,772 of record CM051394.1, on the reverse strand, counting down.
GACATACTATTTTTTTTAAAAAAAAATAACTTCTAATAGATGATATAAAGATCAATAAAAATAATAAATCATATTATAATATAGTTGTAATTATGTAAATATACAAATTTATTGCAATGATTAAAATATAAAATAAGTAAGATTGAAAAGCCAAGTAAAGGAGACCCACAATAGAGAAGAGATACGTCAAAAATAATTAACTAGGATTTTAATTTTGTTAGTAAATAAATTAATAAAATAGGGATATTTTTTTTAAAATAAAATTTTTAAATTATCTAGACATTTGCTCTTTAAGATTTAACTCAAAATTTTTAACTTAATTATATTCAGATGTTTTTAACAAATACTAAGATATAAGTTAAAAAACAATCGACTCTTAGACGTCTGAATAATTATATTCAAACTTCAGTCAGAAAAACAAACAACCTCTAACTCTTCCTTGACAAGCTAAGTTTGAAGAGTTTGCATGGATGACTCAACCTTTTGTCTAAATATGTTTAAAGTTCTACCTTTCACTAATTTTCAATTTTTCAAATACTTCCATCTTATGTGTAACAACAAAGCTTTTGTTTTTTCTCTTTTCCCAATAGTAACTATTTCACTATGGTCTTAACAACAAAGTGCATTTAACCAGGTTCAGCACTGTAATTGGATTGCCAGCCTTAATGTTGTAAACAATTGACAGTCTAGGAAATAATTTTTTTTTTAAATGTTTGTGGGCACAAACTAAACAGAAGTTAGATAGACACCCCTCAAAAAACTAAGATGACAGAGCTTGAACACACTGGTATAATTAGAACTACAAGCATTTGTAATGCAAACAAGAAATTCATGTCTATCCTGCATTTTCAAATAATCACAAACCCAAAAAAAAAAAAAATCCCTAGTATATTGGCATCTGTTGGCACATTAACATATAAATGAATAAATATATATGCAACAAAAAATTAAAATTCACTTAGCAAACACTACCATTTCCTCAAACTCTAAAAGTAGGAAACACGGAACAATCATAATCAGGTATGCATTCTAATGCATGCAATGGTCTTGTCACTGAGTTCACTCTTCTCTATAACCACACAAATTTAAATATGTGATAATAACAGTCCAGGTTATATTTTATTTTGAATAAAATTCTGAGATTTAAAATTCCATAGTTTTGTTACTTTGAACTAAATGTACAATAATTTACAGAAATAATAGGATTTTATTACAAGTTCCACAGGTGTTGGGTTGATTCCAGATTGCATTTATCCTGTTAAGCAATCACGAAATGTAGAGAACATGAAGGTATGTGCAAGAAACTATATAAAACAGAAGCTTCCTATTGAAAGAATTACCATAAAATAAAAAGAACAACCAATCATATAACACCATAAAGGATTCCAGACCAGCATTCTTCAGGAAAAAGTAATAAAGTAAAATGATAAGACATCAACCTTCCATCCGTCCTTCTGGCGCATTGAGTGCTCCAGCATGATAATAAGGAAGTTGTGGATAAGGTCCTCTATGTCCCCTAAGCTTGTTGAACTAGACTGTTTGCTTGCATCCATCTATAAGAAGAAGCAATATGTATAAAAATATATACAAGGAGCTCAAGCGCACAGGCAAAATTTTACCCGATAAGATCTATGCTTGTTACTTGTTAATAGTTTAAAAACTCAAGACATCTTACTCTTTAACTAGTCACCTTTCCAACTTCTCATGCAACCAAAAACTAAACATGCAAAGATAATATGCACAGAGAGAGAGAAATATTGAAGTTGGCTGGATTACCTCATAGTTAGATATGAGAATCTCCAGAATCCACTCAGGCCATTCCTCCATCTGAGTCAGACAACTTCTATTTTCTGGATGACTGCAAGCCAAAATCAGAAGATCCTGAAATGATATAGAGAGAAGCAACTCAGAGAGAATCAAGAATAACCCTGAGCAATAAAACTGAAAAAGTGCAAAGAAAAAGAAAACATTAAACTGTGGATGCAACCGCTAGCATCAGGATAATAAATGCAAGCCATTAACATATTTTCAAGATACAGAATAACAGCCATACATTTCTTCCATACACTTCACTTGCACAACTGACATGCTGAAATTAAGACAATATAGCCTCTAATTCATATAAAAAGTGAGTAAAAATATGGACATGTATACTTTTTAAATACTACAACACAAACATCAGTTAATCATGAATACTAAGAAAATAAAGGAGAAACAATTCTAACAATTTTTGTTTAAAATTATATTCAATAAAATCATGCATCGTTACAACTGTCTGAGCAAAAAAATAAATAAACAAATACCGGAGGAAACACTATGACAGTCACTCCATGCTCTTAATCTGCTATTAGTTTGGAATTGGGAGGTCAGATAACAAATATGATTATCTTCATGCATAAAAATCACAATACCCTCTTTGGGTAAGAGATGTTTGAGCCAAAACTATGAGCATAATGCAATTCAAGCATACATAGAACATAATGCAAAACTCACAGATGTACCAGAACTTATTTTCTTTTTAACTCATGTTTTCAAACACAATATGAGACAATTTTCATTCAACAAATATTCACACACGCACACAACAGATAAGAAACATGAACAAATTACCTGTAGTGCTCGGCTTTGTAAAGCCCTAGATGCATATGGAAGTGAATGCAAAAGAACTAACAAAAGTTGTGAATGTTCAAAGCGACGACCAGAATCGTAAAAGTTCAAATTATCCTCTGTTGATGAAGCATTAATCTGAGAAGGAGGGGAAGACAAAGAAAGTTAGTGTGAAATATATATTACTTAACCAAGTAAAAGATATCAGAAGTAGCCTATCATATCTTAATGTCAATGATTCTCCTTCTTACTTTGTCATAAAAGTACAATAGATCATAATGGAACTTTTATTGAGACATCAAGTCTGCAAGAAAATAAATTAACACTAGAAAATCCATTTTTCTGCTATTCCCCTCAGCAATTTCAAGGGAGCTCAGTAGGAAGCATATTAGCATATCTTCACAAACAGCCAATAATTTCCTTTATAATACGATAATTTCAAGCTTAATAGAGATCCAAAGAAGCAATTGTGTAGGTCATTACATTATTGATTGAGAAAGGTCGCATATGATTATCTCAAGTAGAACAGTTCAGCATCACAGAGAAATGGACAACAAATGTGACCACCAAACTTAATTTCCCAACAGCAAACATAAGTTCATGCACATACGCGCCAGGTCAATAAAGCTTGGCCAGTAAAAAAATGAATATGCCAACTGAGACACTGATATATATAACAATATGACAGGCAGATTACGGAACTCCATAAGCCCTTGACAAGTAAAATAACATAAAAAAAGGTTTGCAGAGTTGACAATAGATAAATGAAGCTGAACAAAGAAGATTAGGTCCTACCGAGGCTCCCAATAAAGCTGTATATACATTGCCGGTCATAAGCCTATTGGGTGCTGCCTGAAAAGCCTTCTGCAAAGCAAACAGTAGAAGAGAAACTTTATCATCAAACATTGTACCACCTCTGTCCTGTAGACCAATGCTCGCAAAATTGTTTAAGTCCGTGGGAGCAGATGAACCAACTTTCAGATGCCCAGATGATACCAGAGCACCTAAAAGTTCAATAATCCCAACAATGATGCCATCACTTTTCTCAACATTGTAAACATTATTTCTTGCATTATCAGCACTTATTGAAAGACTTATACCACCCAGGTTCTTGGTTGAAGGACTTTCAGTAACAGATGATGTCCTTCCAATTTTTTCACTGATGGAAATGGCAACAGGGGTATCATCACTATTGAGGGGTTGAGATTCAAAATCTTTCTCCTGAGAATCACTGTCCTTTGGTACTCCTACAACATCATCCTGACTTCTGTCCAAATTCTCAGAGTCGGAGTCTAGTTCAGTTCCTTGTACAGACGAGCTTTCATCACTCTTGGTCATTGATATTGGAACAGTACAGTCTCCAGCTTTAGCTTCCTTTTGCAGCAAGACAAGAAGTGATTCTATCCCACCAGATGCTATAAATACCTCTGCAAATGCATGAGCTCTTGCTGTATTTGGCTGTACTACTAGCCTATAGATCAGATGCAACACCCTAGCAACCTAAACAAGAAATAGACAGGGCTCATATCTTTCAACAGAAATAATCAACAAAAAGATTATCAAAATTCGACATATGACTGATCATCCTCTAATCTCAAAGACAGAAGTCATCAGGGAAAAACTCAATTCAATCAAAAAGAGGGAGGGAGGGAGGGAGGGAGGGAGAGAGCGAGAGAATGAAACATATCATTGTAAATTCACTAAAAAATTAAATACACTCATACATGATAGATAATTTAAAAAAATATTTAACCAACTGATGCAAAACAGATGCACCTATCAATTGGCTAGCATGTCCTCTACAGTCCGCTTAGCGCCCTTGTGCTTTGGGTTGTTCAACATTTCCCTTACAATTTTGAGGAGCATGAAAATAGGTTGTAAGTGCCAAATAACCTCTTCCATATCAACAACCTAAATAATTGGTAAGTTGCAGATGTCATTTCCTGTCATACTATTTTGTATGCAAGTCCAAAACAACAATGCCCTTTTCTACTGCTCCATCCTCTTTTAAGGTCTTTGGCTTGTCTTTTTAGTGCCTTCCACTTTAATTTATTCAAACAAATTTAAGCTGAAAGCAAAAGAGTTTGAAGATGCAAGCTTCAATAACGCAATTTATTCAAACAAATTTAAGCTGAAAGGAAAAGGAGTTTGAAAAGATTTTCAGTGGCATTTATGAAAGCAAGTGAATGCGAGAAAACTATTTATACAAATAAAAAAGACTTTAAGGCATACAGACATACCATAACATCATGCTAATGTAAGCAAATATATAGCACATGTACAAATTTTTTAGTCCATCATCTCAAATATCAGTGCATCCACTAAATTATACAGCTCCAGTTACAACAATCATGAATACACGCATTATGCATTTTCACACCAATATCAGCAAAGAAAGCATTACAAAAAAATTAAAGCCAGGACAAACAAACAAACAAATATAGAGGTACCTATATGCACGTGCTTATAAACATATTCATGTACGTATACACACACAGTATACATGTATATACACAAATATGTGTGGGAGTGTTTGACAAAATGGAGAACAGAATCTGCAGCATCATGCGATTAACAGCTATAGGTAATATCAGTGGTTGAAAAGAATATCCAAGTGACTTACCTGATTGGGTTGTGGACAGTCAACCAAGAAACCAAGTAACCGTCGGACATCATCTGCTGCTAAAGAAGGAGGAGTTGCCCCTATTAGAAGTTCAATTATCACCAAGAGTTCATCAACCAAAGCATTCACTTCACCATCTGGACGCATTGCCTCATCTAGAGAAAAAGTATTCAGAGAATCCTTTTCACGAATAGTCCAATAGCACCTTCTGCAGCCATCAAGAAGCATCTGAATAGCATTGGCATCATGCATTACCGAAGACTCTGTGAAAACCATGTCCGCAAGTGATGATAGAAGTTTCTTTTGTAGTCCATAGCTGCACAAGCTCCATATTCTCAGGTCAAGTAGCAGTGTACTGAAAAGCTGAACTTTAAGTCCATGATTATTCTTTTGAGATTGACAAAGTGCGACAACAGCTGCTACAAGTTCCTCATCTCCTACACCATTATGCTTTCCGGCACCAAGAGAAGACAAAGTTTTTAGAAGATAGTATAAGATTCTTGACAAAACCTCAGGTCCTCTGGTACGAATCAACTCTTCATTGTTCCCGGGGTGTTGTATAGCCAAAGTAATAATTCGGAAAATTGGGGCAGCTAGCGCAGTGGTTGCCGAAGACAAAGGAAGATTTCCTGGTTGTGGTTCCAGGCTATCCTTATGCACATTGCTTATTGCCAAAGGAAGCAAAGACATGGGGCCTCCGTAAGCCAAGGCCCACAAAGCCTCCACTGGTCGCATTCGTGTAGCGACATGAACTTGCCCAAGAACTTCAGCAGGTCTTCTGAGCATACCTGAATCATCAAATACAGGTGTAGTATGAAAGACAAGCAACCCATAAATCATTCAAATATTTAGCCTTCTATATGTCAAAGCCTGTAGTATAAAGAGAGCCAGTAGATAAAGAAGAACAAAGAGACAAAGAAATAGCAAAAGCAAAGCAAGAGTCGGAGGAAAATATATATATGCACATATATGCATGTATATACACACCATCCATTCTATCATTTATATATTCAGAGTTAAGATAGGACCAAATAAAAATTACAGAAAAACCCATCATAATGAAATAAACAAAACTTCCTCACAAGCAAAAAATCTTGATATGTAATAGGTATCCACTCAGCAAATTATTTGTCTATAACAATATTTTTTGCGAAGTACAGTACTGCATTTGCACTGAAATCATATGTGAAAATTATTCAGAGCATTCTAGCAAAGTATAGAAATGATTCAGATACCTGCAGCACCAGAAGGAGAAGCATCAGGACAGAATCGCCCACTTAACAATAAGGGATGGTAGAGCAGGTGAATGTGTCCTCCAATTTCTGCATCCAAAAGGGAACTTTCCTCCGCCACATTTCTCAAATGGTCATTAGTGGCTAGCCAAGGAAGCCCTGCCCCGTAACCAAAAGAAGGTACCACATCTCCTCCTCTAGAAGCTAAACGTGCCATCCTCTCTGGGCCAATTGGCTCCTTAAAGATATAAACAGGCCCCATCTCAGCAAACAAAGGGCACTGACGACGACGACGCTGTAAACCAGCCATCGTAGGAGGGGGATTTGTCCCAATGCAGCAAAATCCAAGAGGCTTGGAGATCCGAGGGAACTCAAAAGGACGGCTTTCATACAAGGATCCATCAATATATAATCTCAACTCACTCTCAGCTTTCCCAATAAGTCCTTGCTTGCAAGTATGCTCAAGACCAATAAAATACCAGCACTGCGGCTTAAATGCATGAGTAAAATGTAAAGAAGCCTTCTTACTCTTTCCACTACCACTTTCAACAACCAAAAACTGTGCATGAAAATATGCCTCTATCCCCTGATTATCAGCAGATAAGAAACTGAACAAACGCGGCATGTGTGCTGTTCCTTCACCAGCAAGGGCACTAGCAGCAGCTGCAGCTGACATAGCTGAAGATTTTCCTGACTTGGCCGCCGCAGCAGCAGCAATTGCTGCAGCAGCAGTTGCTGTGTTTAATGTGTCTGCAAATGATTCAATGTAGATCCATGTAGCAAATGCATACCCATTAGCAAATGGCCAACGGCTCTCCCCTGGACCAAGCAAGCCAGAACTTTCACCGTCAAACTCAAAAGTACTTGCCGGTCCCCTTGATTCCTTTCCAGCCATTGCCTTCTCCAATGAAAGCATTAGGCGAGTTGCCCACACAGTAGTAAGAGTTCTTGTAATGACTTGAAACCATCGATGCAAATCAACAACACTAAGAGAATGCCCAGCCAAGTATTGGATGCAGTAGCATAAAGGGGTTCCATCCCATCTCAGCTGGTCCGTTGAATCAACATCCTCTGTAAATATCGTCTCTGCTGACCCCAAAAGAACACCTAATAAACCAGCCATAGAGCACATTGCCCTATTCCTTGTGCAAGCTCTTAATATGGCAAGCAATCCCCTAACCATCCTCATCCTAGGGGACATGTATACCTTGCTGTCACCAACCCAAGGAAGCCAAGGAATCAGATCACCTGCCACAATGGCAGCTCGGGAGTTTAGCATCACACTTGGAGGATTGTTATCCTCATCCTCAAAGCTTTCTACACCACCCATCGTGGCAAGAAGAGAATCAACAACCAAAAACGCAATGCTCTCTGCTTCCTCCCCTGTTCCAAAACTTTCAACACCGCTCACAATATTCTTCAGTTTGTCCAAGCTTTCAGGTTTCCCCATGATTGCAGAATCAACTAAATGCAATAACTCTGGAGAAACATTTGGCATAACCGTTTTAGGCTTGGTTTTTGGCGGCGAACCGATGGGAGAGTACCCAACATCCCCATAATAGTAAGAATCAAGACTTGTTGATGAGAATGACTGCTTAATGGCATAACCTGTAGGTATCTCAGGTCCAGGGCTCGAAATACTACGATCATGCCGCGATTCAGCGATAGGGGAAGAATCATTCTCACTCTTGTGTGAGAGTTCTTCAATCTCACCATATGGAAATCTTCCATTATCTTGATCTTTTAAAGAGACCTGCTCAAAATGTTCTTCATTCACTATTGAAGATACAGAATCAATCCCTTGCACAGGTACATTGTTGCTTGCTATCTCAGTTTCACCACTACCAGTGACATCAATATTTTCTTGATTAGATGTTTCTAGTCTACCCTGTACAACACTAACCCCTCTAGAATCACCCGAGTCTTTCTCAGGAATGTGTTCAACCTTCCTCCTTTTCTCTTCTTCTTCTTCCATTGTGTTATAGCTTTAAAAATCTAGCAAATATTCATATAATTTACAGGCACCTACTGAAAATAAGAATAAATGAGAACTGAACACCAGTTTAATTAACAAGAAATACATGATTAATGAAGATATGACATGTTGCAATGAATATGCCACGATTAAGCTACAGAAAGTAAAGCAAATGGAGCTCAAATTATGCAAAATACATTAATACTTCCAAGCAAAAGTACCAAAACAATAAATAAATACTAGCAGACTATATCATGATCAATTCAAAACAAATTCAATCAGGTTCAGTAGACTAAGGAATAAAATTCAATTATATATGACTGGGTACTCTTTCAAGCAATGCAAAGTAACCAAGGTCAGGCATAATAAATTATTCAAAAATGAACAATGAACCAATTATCAGTGAGCCTCTCAGTCCCTATGCTAGGTATTGACAGTTCTGAAGAAAGTCAGAAATACTCCAAGTTTGATCTAGTTAAAATTAAAAAGTACATAACCAGAGAAAGATAACATACGCAACTAAACTAAAGCAAACGTAACTCGTTGGCTTACTTAGCACATATCTATCTGAAAAATAAAATACTCTTCTACAGAATTGTCATTTAGTGCCCTAAACTCAAAATGAAGCCGAATATATCGGAAGAAGCAGATAAAATATTACAGATCTTGCTCATGAAGACGATTCACTTCTGTAAATGCATATCCATACATATCCATACACGACAGAGAACCAGGGTATAATGCAGGTACTTCCAAATATCCGAACACGAGATTGTTAACTAACCGAAAAATAGATCAATGCAGTAGATCGATCAAGTAGCTAAAAATGTGGCATGTACAATAAGAATCTATAGAAACAGTGGGAGAAACAAGACGATGAACTCTGATCCGAGCAAATTTGGGAATAAAAGAGTGAAGAAACTGAAAAAATCAGCGAAAACTCCGCGAAGTAATCGCGTAATTCGGAAAAAAAAAAACAAATGATCGAAGAAAATGTGACAGAGAGAGAGTTGATAATGATTACCTTCAAGACGGCGACGGTGATTGAATTACGAACAAGAGCGAAAGAGAGAGAAACGATCGACCGAGAAAACAGAAGAGAAGAGAGAAATGTTTGAGAATCGGAGGGGACGAGTGAGGAGGAGAATTAGGCGCGGGAGAGATGGAGGATTTAGTAATATAGGCCCTGCCTTGTGGTTGCCCAGTCAAAACACAATTGAAATTGCAAACCGAAGGCCGGGTTTGTTTATTATTTCTATTTCCAATTGCTTTTTCGGTTGTTTGTTTGTTTGCTCGCTACATTTTAATTTTATTACCGTTTGAAAAATCTTTGTTTTTATCTTAACTTATACGCGAAGTTAAATCATAGATATTTTTATTATTATCATATCTTATTATACACATATAAAATAAGTTTTCTATGCCATCACCATTCACCAATTATATTAAATTAAATTAATCAAAAAAATTGGGTACATTTAAAATTTATATAACAGAAACATATATATTGGTTATTAAGTTATTTTTAATATATTTTATGGCATAATAGACATCACCCTTAAATTCAGATAAAGTACCGCTACTATTTTGCTCTGCCATGGCTTACTCGAAAGGCGAAAGAATGGAATAAGAGTCTTATATTGGCCTGGATACACGTAGAGTTGGGCCTTGAGAGTAATGTAGCGAAACTAAATGCACCCTCATTATTTATAAATAGCACAGTTTTACATAATGCATTTAGAACCAATGAGGGTAATCGACCAATTTCGAAATGCGATAGAGGTGTATTTAGCAATATTATATACAACGTAAGAATTTCAAACCGAAGACTTTCCGCTGCTATGGGCTTCAAAGAGATTATAGCAATCACTCTGCGGTCGCTGCCAACGTGAGGATGTGTCATCAGAATTAAATTATTTATGCTAATATACATGCTTACAATAATTTGAGTCTGAAAATTTTAAAAGAAAATATGTATTATATATAAACTATTAGATGTAGGCTAGCTGGGAGATATGAAAAAAGTCGCTGAGAGCTGCAAATTAAAAAAGACAGTAGATATAGTGAGACAGAGGAAAGCTTTGAGATAGAAAGAGTGTTGATTCCATATTTCTAGTGGTGGGAGGAAATTAGTTTTAAGAGAGAGCTAGTTCTCGCTTGTCAGTGGATTCTCTCGCATGCCTTGTTTGCAAATTACGTCCTCGACAAAAGAAAATGTATGCAAAACCGCATAAGAATATGGCCTATTAATTACTTTTATTATCATATACAGAATGCTGCTAAAGTAACAGACAAAAGAAAATGTATGCAAAACCGCATAAGAATATGGCCTATTAATTACTTTTATTATCATATACAGAATGCTGCTAAAGTAACAGCAGTCATGTCACAGATGTACTAATTCAAAGCATGGACGCTATATATATATGCACGGAATAGGATTAATGACCTCTTTTTTTTTATACAAAATCTTATATTAAATATAGTACATTAGACCTAAACACATTCAATATATATGGAGTAGGATCAAAGGTTTTTTTTTTTATACAAAATCTTATATCAACTATAAGTTGTTGGATCTAGGCACATTCAACGATTAAGATTACATCTGACATGTGCATTAATTATACATTAATTACATAGTCAAATGCAATTTCAACCGTTGAATGTGCCTAAATCCAATGGCCTATATTTGATATAAGATTTTGTGTAAAAAAAAAGATATATATATATATATATGTTGGAAAATTCAGCAATTCTTGTTATGTTATCTCAGTGTCAAGGCGTGTTAGAGCACTGTCCCAAAAGATATTTCTGCCATTTTAAGATGGTATCATATTACAAAAAGGTTTGATAGTAGTATAGTCTCAAAATATAATGACGAAACTCATTGTAAGGCTGCAAACTAAATACAACGAGTGTAAAACAACTCAAAGAAAAGAATAAGACATGCTTATGGTAATTATAACAGACAAGAATAAAATTGAATTAATTTGTAAAACTCCGCCTACGCCTTATATTTATAGATAGTAGGCACTCATTCAGACAGTCATCTCAGTTGTCTGTATCAAAAAGTATAGTTATGTCTTTTGAATAAGAGATCCATGCACACAACGATGCGCATTAAACGCATCTCGAACTGAACCCCCCCTCCCCACAATTGAATTTGGTCAGCTTATCTTGTGCATTAAGGAAGTTTTTATACTTGTTAATTCACTTTATAATTGTTTTTATATATAAACATTTCAAGAGTTTTATAACTAAATAATGTAAAATACTTGTATTTTGAAATACCTCATACAAAAATACAATAATTTCCCACATGTTTCAAAATACTGAATTTTAAACTTTTATTCATCACTATTTGATAACAAACTTAATGCAAATAAACTTATACTTATCAGACTATGAACTAGTCATTGAATAAATTAATTGTGTCTCACAAGAACTAAGTGAAATATAATTAGTTTCTATGAACCATAGTTTTTTTATTGTGAATCAGTGAACTAATTGCTCACATTAAGTTTAATCTTATTCCTTTTGTTGTTTTGCGATTTGGCGCTGTCATAGCCTTGTGCATTCTTAGTAATTATGAGTGTTTTAGAAATGTCTATTTAATTCTCATAGGAATTGATCCAATTTCACACTCACTTATGTGAACCCTCCATCAAGCATGTCTTACAGTTAAAATATGTCACTATACAAAAATGGGCTATGGAATTCATTAAGAGTTAAAAACTCATTATTTTTTATTGTAGTATTCACTATCTAATCATAAGGAGGGCTCATTTTATTTACATACGATAATAACTCAAGACAACCAACGACTTGTTATTACTCCTATAAATTTACTTTATGAAATCTTTAAGCACATAGATAGAGTTTCTATCACTTTTACCTTATGTTCTAGATAGAAATCTCATCTCTCTCAACATTCGTTCCACTAATCTCCTAGGTAGCTTAACCACCATAGTCATTTGGGCTCCGGACATAGCCAAATAAGCATTACGCATAACACGATCAAACCTTATATAGCAGAACAATGAATCACAACAAAGTTTTCATGTGTGGCTGCCGGTCTCAGCTTCTTGGAGGAGTCTTACGAAATTTTGTGCTATATATTCAAATGTTCTCCACACAGCGGTTGGATGCCGCCCGAATCATGCATAGAGATTAGAGCATGAAAATTGCGGTAGTAATTCCTCCCTTGATATATATTGGTCAGGCGGCCTTGAGTACCGTTCTTAATTTTATATCAAATACTTCATTCTCTGTTTATTAGTTCATCATCTTTTGTCATCTGTCTCAAGATTTTAACGAGCTTGCATGCGGCATGACGGAAGAAATTGGTAATCCATCTTGCAGACTATTTCTCTGGCCCTCCAATTTGTTGATATACAAGGATCACGCAAATGGATGACTATCTTTGATAGTATCAGCAGTAGCGGCCTACAGTGGCCCTCTCCCTTGCAGCAAGTTCCAAAAAAAAAAAATTTAATATATAATTACGTTTTGTAATTTTAATTTTAAAAATTAACTTTTTCTTTGGCTTTGGCATATGGCCAAATCCAGCCTGATTCACGCCTGAAAGGTTCTTAGAGCATGAAATTGACGTCAGAGGCGGAGACACTGAATTCGTTCCATTTGGAGCCGGAAGAAGGAGTTGTCCTGGATGGCATCAGTTTTGCTTATACTTTCCATTATTTGAAAGTTACTAATGGCGTCAAACCAGCGAATGTGGACATGAGTGAAAATTTTGACTAAAATTTCACAAGGCTGAGCCTCTCATTGCAATTCTTATCAAAGTGTGACTTTTTTTTTTTGGGGGTTTTGTTAAAAAAATAAAAATAAATAAGAGATGGAAATATGTAGCTGGGTCCGAGCTTAAGTAGACATTATCAGCTGATTGAAGGCTATGTGACGAGGGTGCGTATCCAACTTCAAACGTACTGTCGCTAATTTCTATATCAAAATCAAAGGAGTGGGTTTGAAAATTTTGCAACTGGGAGCTCCTAAAATTGAAAATTCATCCCTTGCATTAAAAGGACATGGTCCTTATCTATAACTATGTCTGTATCTCTTCAACCTTTCCTTTTTGTTCATAGGTTTTTGATTCTTGGTCCCCGCTAGCTATCTGTTTAGGATTCAAGAGACGGATGCTTCTCCTCATGACTTTGCAAATAAAATGCTTATGCAGTTATCGTAGATCGGTCACAGAATGCGACGTTTGTTCCGCTTTTTTCATTGATAGCAACTAAATAAATCTCAAAATTGCTAATAAATAAAAAAATTTCAAAATTATTCCATTTACCGAATAATTAAAAAAAACAAATGAAATATCATCTGAAAGCGCCACTCTGCCACTGCCCTGAGGCCACCGCAATTGGGGGTTGAAAATTCCGATTCCATTCTCACTCATAATTTTTGACAAAATCTTTGCAAGCCACGTCTTATGATATGTGACAGTTTACGATAATTTAATGTACTTTTGACTCTTCCTTGAAAACCGGCACGCAATAAGGCAACTAAGATGATCAGCATTCCATCTGGAATCGTGTTACTATTGTCCTTCCAAAGTTCTCTCAAAATTATAGAAAAAGATATCACACATTGAATTTAATCTACATATACATTTTAAAATTTTGTTCAATTTTTTTATAATATTGTACTATACCAATAATTTATTACTTTTATTAACATTTAACTTTTACTCATTGAAAATTTCTCTTCTTTTTAAATATTAAATTAAATAAACACATTTTTTTAAAAAAAAATCATAATAATTTTGGATTGACGAAGAAATTACCGGGAGTTAAAAAATTTAGAGAAAAAAAAAAGTATTAACATCACGAGTTTACAGGGAGTTAGATGACCTAACTACTTTAACTAGGAGTTTGAAAAAGGAAGAATGTCCGATATCCTATATTTTTTTACTAATGTCTTATCACTCTCTTATATTTTCTCTAATATCCCATCACTTTTATTCTTATTTTTTTCGATTTTGCCCTTCGATCTAATTAGTTTATGTTTGAATTATAAATGATAAAATCGAAAATATTTAAACTATTGAAGGGTATAATCGAAATGGGGTATTTAAAAAAATATAAAGAGATAATGGGATATTAATAAAAAACAAGGGATATTAGGCATCCTTCCTTTGAAAAATAAGGAAAAAGATTAAGAACATTGAGACTTAATATGAAGAAGTGAGAAAAGTAATGTTATTTTAGAATTAAACTAGAGTCTTATAAAATCAGAATTTTAATTTACTTTAATGATGTAAAATATTTATAACAGAAATTCAGATGGGTGCAACACAACATACTTCCTATCATCAATAAATGTTTTCAAATACTCAACGGAGTAACCAATTTTCTATAAAAAAAAATTCAGACTGGTAGAGAAACGAGCTACAATAAAGAAAACGTTCTGTGGTTTAATTCGTGTATTTCCTTAAATATGGGTTAATTTATTGTCGTTATTCTTATAGTTTATTGGAAGAGAACCTCAATTTTCTGTGATGATCATGCATTTCGGGTAAATAAATACTCAAACATGCAGATTGCGTATAATGACATGCGAAAGCTGCAATTAATTATCAGTTCAAATTTAGTTGAACTCTGTGAATTACGATTGGTTGTAAAATAATAGTGATGCAGACGCTATATAATCAAAAAGTTCATCAATATTAATTCTGAGCTGAATTTAGGGATGATAATGTCGCAGATTGTACAAAAAGTCCATTGATATAGATACACCGGTATGAATGAAATTAGTAAATTGAATTGATATTTCCTTCTAATTATTATGCGTGTCTATATCAGAGAGAGAGACAATGATGAAACGTATCCGGAACATATTTTCCTCAAATTAATATTGTCAAGATCACTGTTTGATTTCTATGAAGTTAATTAGCGTGGTAAGCGAGAGACGACATACGCGGGGATATCTACATCAAGAAGTGGGGAAGTCGTGAGGCACGCCAGCCAGGGCCGGAAATTAGTTGCGCTACAGTAAAGTTTTACTGATCTGCTGGGTCATGAGTACATACCCTGTAGAACTTGGACTTGCAGGACGGAAATTAGTTGCGCTAGCGTTGGAGGTCAGCTAGACGGTCTGATGTTCCAGAAGGGCACGCAGCTGCTGGTTTTGGAAAATATCTATCTGCAAGGCAGAAATTTCAAAGAAAGAAAATTTTGGCATTACATTTATATTTATTTTCATATTCAATTTTTTATATTTAATTATGACGATATTGTAATATACCCCTAACTTTTAGAAAATAAAAAGATAAATACTTCCTAAATTTTTGAAAAATGTTAAGTATTCCCTTAACTTTTGAGAAAATAGAAAGATATCTTTATGTATTTTAAGAAAATAAGAAGATACTCTATGAACCTAAACTTCCATTAGTTTGACTTATTAGAATATTATTATTTTAATACTTTAACTTTATTAAATTAATAAAACTTAATATATTCTGTTCATTATTAACCATCTAATCCTTATTTCTAATATCTTTGAGGTTAAAATATTAAACATAAAAAAATATCTCATTTAATTATTTTTAAAAATTTAGAAATAAAAATATTAATTATTCAAAATTTACATTACTTTTATTGACACAATAATAATTTTAATTCACTTATTATAATTTATAATTTTCTTTTATCATAAAAAACTCGTACAGATTTATTTAATTTATTTAGATATTCTTATACACATATTCTCCTGACTTTTGAAAAATATTAATTTATTTATTTAAATTAAAATACTAAAAATAAGTAGAAAAAAAATAAATAATTATTTGACAAAAAAAATTAGGTTAAGTATATTTATAGTATATTAAAAAAATTAAATAAAATAAAACTAATAAATTATAATATATTAATTAAATCTAGTCTTGTGTAAATACTAAAAAATTCATATCTTAATTTCTAATAAATAATAAAAAAGTTAAAAAAAAGAAAGTTAGTAGTATTATAGTATATAATTTTATCTAAATTAATTGTTAAGATTTTAATTTGAATAAGTAATATTTTTATTTTTAATATTTTTTAAAATAATAAAATATATTTAATTTTGTTAATTTAATAAAATTAAAGTATTAAAATAATAATATTTTAACTTGTCAAATTAATGAAAGTTTAAATTTATGGGTATTTTTTTATTTTTTAAAAAATTAAAAAAATATCTAATATTCTCTAAAAATTGAAGAGATATTTATTTTTTTTATAAAAATTAAGGGATATATTCTAATATCGCTTAACAATATCATCCAGGACCGAAGGCTTTCCGTGCTAGCCATATGTGGAATTGGAAAACCAAATTATTCAAGTCCATTCTTGGCCTTTGGTGGCCGCCGAAGTAGAAGGGTGTTAACTAGCTTTTGCCTTCACCAATAACTAGAACATGCAAAAAGAAGGCATATCTGTCATAAAATAATAATGAAGGATTAGGACGCTTCGGAAAAGTCGAGAGATCTAGTAACACGTATTTTAATTCTTTTTCAAATTTTTTTATCATTAATTTATTAAATCAAGTTGGTTTTGATGTCATAAATAATCTTAAAAATTACAAGTGACCGTGTCCCTTATTCATTTGCTATTCTTGTCAAGTAAAATTATAATAGTATAAATCCAAAATTTTTCTGAACATCTGATTATAATATTTATAATTACAAAAAATATAATAAATAAAACTTGCATTAGTAAAAAATTTTGTTTCTTTTGTCAATAATTTATAATCAATTTT
This sequence comes from Melia azedarach, assembly GCA_028052125.1. NCBI lineage: Eukaryota > Viridiplantae > Streptophyta > Magnoliopsida > Sapindales > Meliaceae > Melia > Melia azedarach. The sequence goes on along the minus strand of CM051394.1, from coordinate 1,335,581 downwards.
AATTAAAATTTGTACGGTTTTAAATAACGATAAAAGTATTTTTAATTTTTTATCTATCTATCTATCTATATATATATATATATATATATATATATATGTATATGTAAGAAAGGATTGGTAACCTATATTTTTACACATATAAGTTAATATGGTACATTAATTATATATTTAAATTTAATCTCAAATATTAAAAATACATATATTTTACGATCTATAAATGATATAAAGATATGGATAAAAATATGAGTGTCAATCTAGCCCATATATAAATATATGAAAAGTAATAGGGATAAATCAATTTAATATAAAAAACAAAATTCGTTAATGTATTAGTAAAAGTTTCAAATGCAAGATTTGATGTAATTTAATGTTAATTACATAATTTTGCACTAAACCAATATTAAATTGCATCAAAAATTTCTTTTAAAAGTTAAAAAATGTCCAAGAAAAAAATTTGTCATAATATTAATACTAAATTCACTGTAAAGGGCACCATTAATAAATCTAAATTAAAATAGAAGTGTAAGAGCTATATTGTAAAAGTTTAAACAACAATATTTTCATTGAAAATCTTAATGAATAGAGGTTGGAGAGAGAGAGATTAAAAGAAAAAAAATACGTCCTTAAAAATAAGAGAATATGATAAGTTAATTTTATATGATTAATATAATGTAAATAAACTATTTTAAGTAGGAACAATTTTGAGAAAAGATTTGATAAATTATTTAGCCCAATTAAAACAAAAACTTAAAAACAAACACGTGTTTCAAAATTTACCAAGTTAAAAAAAACAAATATTCTTAAATTAAATCCAACCAATTAAAAACAACAAACGGCGGCAAAAAATTCACTAAACTGAAACTGTATATGCATTCAATTTCTCAATTAAAATTAGAAGAATTTGTTTTATTTTTCTTGACGGCTAGCTTCGTCGTGATCTTGGTCGTTGGTTCATTTTGATTTCCTTTCGTCTTGAAAATAGATGGCTACCATTTTAATGAGAAAGGAAAATTCCATGCATGCCGAAGCCGAAGTAAATGCGCGCTGAAAAAATTGCGTAGACGCCATACTTTTCTAAAACCTGATGCCTATAAAATCTCACTCACCAAATTGTCAGTTGCACTCGTGAAAATGGACACTCTGTCTCTACTGCTTCTACTGTCCTTTCTATGGGCTTGCATTCATTTCCTAACCAAGAGTTTAGTTGCCCGGAAACATGGTCAGGGGAACCTGCCACCAGGACCCCGGCCTTATCCGATCATCGGAAACATTCTCCAGCTTGGAAACAAGCCTCATGAAGCATTTACTAAACTGTCAAAAACTTATGGTCCCATAATGACCCTCAAGCTGGGTAGCTTAACCACCATAGTCATGTCCTCTCCAGATGTGGCTAAAGAAATATTCCACACACATGATCAGGTCGTGTCTAACAGACCAATCCCGGATAGCCTTCGAGCACTTGACCACCACAAAGTTTCCATGGCATGGCTACCAGCTGGTTCAACTACGTGGAGGAATCTTAGGAAAGTTTGTGCTATTCAAATGTTCTCCAAAAAACAGCTGGACGCCACCCAATCCATGCGCAAGAAAAAGGTCCAAGAACTACTAGACTATCTGCAAGAAAATTGCAATAGTGGTTCTGCTGTTGATATTGGTCAAGCGGCCTTTACTGCAATTCTTAATTCTATATCATATACTTTATTCTCTATTGATTTAGTTCATTATCATTCTGATACGTCTCGAACTTTTAACGAGCTTGCACACGGCGTGATGGAAGAAATTGGGAGTCCTAATGTTGCAGATTTTTTCCCGGTCCTCCGATTTTTTGATCCACAGGGATCACGCAAACGGTTGGCCAATTATTTTAGCCAAGTTTTAAAAATATTTGATGGTATCATCAATGACAGGTTACAAGCAAGGGCTTCCTCGACCAAGTCTAAAGAGAGCAACGATGTGTTAGATGCACTCCTAGATCTTCTTGAAGAAGAAAATACTTCTGAATTCAGTTTTACTGATATGAGACACCTGCTTCTGGTAATTAAGGAGTAGTTACCTTATGAAATTTAAAATTGGTTTGTTATTGTATATATATTTTTTTAAAAAGATTTATTGCATTCTTAATTTCATCTAATTTCACGAGATTTTTCTTTTTCTTTTTCTTTTTAATTTTATCCTCTAACGCTATTCTATATCAGGACTTATTTTTTGGAGGTATTGATTCCACATCAAGGACAGTAGAATGGGCAATGACAGAATTACTACGCAACCCCGAAATACTAGTAAAAGCTCGAAACGAGATTAGAGAATTACTTGGGAGGGATGGGATAGAGAAAGTTGCAGAGTTTGAAATTACGAAGTTCCCTTACTTACAGGCAATAGTGAAAGAGACCTTCCGGTTGCACCCACCAGGGCCCTTTCTGGGTCCTCGTAAAACCGAAACTGATCTAAACATCCTCGGCTTCAGGGTGCCCAAAAATGCACAAATATTTGCGAATGTATGGGCCATGGGACGAGACTCAAACGTATGGCCGAATGCAAACTCATTTACTCCTGAAAGGTTTTTAGGGAGTGAAATTGATGTGAAAGGCCGAGACTATGAGCTCATTCCCTTTGGGGCTGGAAAGAGGATATGTCCTGGCTTGCCGTTAGCTCACCGAATGTTGCACTTGATACTGGCAGCACTTATTTATGCCTTCGATTGGAAACTTGCCAATGGTTTGAAACCGGAAGACATCGATATGAGTGAAATATTTGGCGAAACATTACACAAGGCTGAACCTCTTATGATTATTCCTGTCAAGGTGTGACTTCTTTCATCCATGCAATGATAGAGTAGTTGCCTGGAATACGATGATGACATAGTTTCCACAATAATTAATAAAAAATATGTTTGTTACCTTTTCTTTTCCTCTCAGCACGTTTCTATTCATGGTAAAATAAAATAATTAAAAAAGGAGAATATTTGAATACTGCCCAAGAGAGAGCACCAATCTACACGTTTGGTGCAATGTTTCGGACCCATATTGTTGGATTGTGATGAATTTAATATTAATTGTATTGTGGTTGACTGTGATATATTGGCAAACGTTCTTTTTTCTTTTTCTCCTGTCAAATGGGAACTCAAAAGTATGAGAGATTTGTACGGTTGCATAGACACAACAATTGACCGAATAGAATTTTATTTTTATATTTTTATTCCATATAATGCAGTGGAAAGAAGAAAAAAGTATTAAAATAAGACTTTGAATTCATCCAGTGCACAACATTCTGTTGAACTTAGCCGATATGTGTTTAAACCCTTGAAACGTTATCTTGGCTCTCGATATTGATGCAGTTAATTGTCACATCAAAGCAGCGTTTGTTTTAAATAAATTATTATTTTTGTCATTGTCATGTATGAATAGATAATTTTAAATTAAATATACATGTAATATATTTATTAGATGATTTTATAGACAATATATTACAGATATATCCTACGCATATAGAACTCTCTAAAAAGGACAATCTATTCCTTTTAAAAATAAGTGTAATATGGGTAACATATCTAATATCTCTTATTATATTAATTAGATCGTTTAAATAATTTTAATTTACATTCATATCGAATCCAATTCATATTGAATTGTCTTTACCTATTTAGGTTTGCTTATCAGTCACTTGACAACATCATTGCATTTGGCCCACACACGTTGGGACAGAATCGCAGACAGGCAGAGAGCTACCAAAGCCTTAAAAGAGGATATATGTATATATATAGTCGATTAGTCGTAAAAAACTATTTGAAATAAGTAAAATATTTTATGTTATATTTCAAATAATCAACGTAGCTCTGAACTAATTCGACGCACAGACGCTAGCTATTCTTTTCTAACAGCTAATCTCAATATGATATGTTTATATATATATATATATATATATAGTATCATGCGGGAAATTGCCCCTTACCCGCTCAAGTTTGTTTAAACAATACCCCATTACGAGTCCCAATATCAATTTAATTAATGAAAAAATAGTTTATATGGGCTAAAATTTTCTTTTAATATAGTTAAAATAAAAATTACATTAAAATAAATATCGACACCTATATTTAAGATTACATTTATTTATTTAATTTTTCATCATTATTTTTATTTTTTCGATTTTTTTCTCTTCTATTTGCATTCAAAACCAGCAGAGAATGAAGGAATTACATTAGCCACAGAGTCAATCAAAGAAGCCTTTTTCAAAGCGGGCCCGCTAGGAAATCACGTGCCATGTCATTCTTTCACAAAGACGGCAAACCTGATGCGTTCGGACATTGCATGGACGACTCATGGCCGACGGCTAAGGATGCAAACGACACGGGGGTGGGAGTGGGCGCGTTTCTGAATGCATGGTCTGGGAATTTCTGAGACGTGTTGTTTTTGGTTTTTGAAGGTTTTGAATCAGAAAAGTAGAAATAATTTGGTTTTTGGAGGACCCATGGCTGAGGGTTAAGATTTTGAAGGGTTTAGGTTGCAGAGAAAAAGGATGTTTTTTCTTTTTTTTTTTAAATCAAAATATTATTGAAAAATAGCAAACCAAGGACGTAGAGTATAAATAAAATTCAGGGTCTAAAAGCATAATTCAGAAGAAAGAAGCTGCAACGACATGGGTAGAGTTCTCAGCAACTAAAAGCAGCTCCTAGCCAAAGGAAAAAAGCTGCAATTCGAAGCACAAACGGAAGCAGAAGAATAGAAATAGAGTTTTCAGCAATCCCCAGCAAGAGCAGAATAATATAGCAACAAGCTGGAGCACCAACAGCAGCACTAAAATTAGCAGCATTCAGTAGCAGGACAACAGCAAACTGCATCAATAAACCAGGAGTTAAGAGCAGCAGCCAACACCAACATGAGCAGGAAAAACTAGCAGCTCAAACAAGTCAGCAGCAGGACAAGAACAGAGTCTATACAGCAGCAAGTAACAGCATAATTAAGCCATCAGCAGCAGAATGGATGCAGCACAAAAACTGCAACACCATCAGGAAAATCACTACAGCAGAAGCACAGATTTGCAACATAGAGCATCAGCTGGTTGTAAAAATGAAAACTTGGCAGCAGCAGCAGCGTCCCCGATTTCATTGTCCCCACAACTAATGTCATCATTTATCCAGCTATCAAAACAATTGCAACTAGCTCTGCAGACCAGTACAAAATCAGGAAATAACACCAACCGTGATTCCAAAAAGTCCAACAAACAGCTAAACAAAATTCTTGAGAATCTAAAATTTAGAAAGCCTCAACAATCATTGAAGAGAGGATCTTTTATTTGTAAAGGAGGAGTATCAAACCAAGTTGAACCTGAAGAGCGAAGACCTAAGTTCGCCATAATATCTGCAGCCTTGTTACCTTCACGACAAATATGCGTGCAGTAGGACATCTTAGAAATAGAAGCTTTACAATTTAACCAATCATTTCTGATGCGCCAAGGAGGGTTGAAGTTTGAATTTAGCAAGCAAGAAATGGCTGCCATTAAATCACTTTCCAGCCAAATAAAATTCGAACCTCGATTAACATCATAAGAGACAGCTTGAATAATACCCGTAATTTCTGCAAAGAATGAAGATTGGTAGCCCAAGTTCATGGCGAAGGCACCCAAAAAACAACCTTGATAGTTTCGAAAGACGCCACCACATGCCGCTGCACCGGGATTATTCTTAGAGGCACCACCTGTATTAATTTTACAAAGGATCTAGTTGGAGGTAACCAAATGATTAGAATTATATTAGGAGCTCTACATCTTCTGACATCAACACCAAGCACTGTAAGAGCATTCAAATCATGAACTGCGGATAAGAAGGAGACCAAAATTTCAGAAAGGATTTGCAGGAAGCAATAATACAAGAGACATGAGGTCTTTGCCCTTCAAAAACCATCTTATTTCGAGCTTTCCAGATCTGATAGATGATGTAAAAACAAATCATACGCCAAGTGTTGCTAAGTTGTGAAAAGAAATGTTTAGAGAAAATGGAGTGCCAAAGTAACTGGAAAGATCCGACCTGAGGCAGATTTGAATTAAAAGAAGTGGCAATCCATTGCCATATATTTTGAGCGAAAGAACAATCGACGAAAACATGATCCATGCAATCAGGTCCCTAGTATCAGATTCTACAATTAGAAGCTAGGGAAATACCATGATTTTGAAGAACATCCTCGAAAGCAAGTTTACTGTAGAATTTGTGGCCCATATTTGATAATCGGTACAGTTTATTTGAGTCCGCTGACACATTCAGGGATCATTGGATGGACATGATCCGACCCGATTTTAGATTTGAACTCGATTCAAATCCGGGTTATATATTTTGGGGTTTAGGAAAAAATGAGGCATTGTGCTTCATCTTCATTAACGTATGAAAACGGTTCTCTCTCTCTTCAGTGGTTTTTCTTCTGATGATATAAGAGGTTTTCTATGTAATTTCTCGTGTTGTTTGTGATTATTGTGATTATTGTGATTTTTATTTACTTAATTGATTGATTTTTTATAACATTTACTATAAAGCATGTGCCAAACCAACGAAGAATGGCGAGGAGGAATGATAGAAGACCAAACAAACTTAGCCCACTCAATTGAATTCTTTTTAAATCTGACAGCTTTATAGCAATCTGAGAAATTAAGTTTGCCATCTAGAGAATCAGTCCAAATTAAAATATCAGCACAAGGGTTAACAGGAAGTGTAACCTCTGATATAGTTTTGGACAAATCTGGAAAAGCTTCACAAAATTTTCTCGGAATTCTCCATTGTTGTTTGTAAAAAAAGTCAGCCATTTTGAATTCAACCCCAAATCATAGATTAAACTACAGAGTAAAGAGAGACAAACCAGCAACGATACGACGCCCAGGAGCAGATACAAAAGTAGGAGGATCGCCACTCACAACAATAGGTTTTAATGCACTTGCTATGCTACCATTGCTCAAAGAAGATAGTACCGTTAGTCTTTCAGGACGTGAAGAAGGTAGCAGAGGTATTGAGTTCACAGAAAGTGAAGCCATTTCGTGAATAAGAACAGCATATCATGGAAAAAAAATTAATTTCTTACTTTTTGAGAAAAAGAAGTCAAATAAGAGGCTTATGTTGCTTTCTGTTTTGATATCCAAAAACAGAAAAGCCGTTACTCCTCAGCCTTGTATATTTTTATATCCTGTTTTCCATTTTCCTGAATATTTCTGGCTGAATCTCTCTTCTGCAACTTCTATATATTTTGCGTTCATTTTTTTTATTATTGCTTCTAATTGGGCCCACGATGGGCCAAAGCCCAACATCAATGCAGACTTGAAGATCCTCTTACATGGATGCTCCAACATCGGTGTTTGCTTCAATCAGGCCCATGCCATATTCAAGCAAAGCAATGGCGACAAAGTGGAAAAGGAGGAGAAAAACCTGAGATGCAGATGAATTTGGAATGGAGATAAACATTTACATTGAAAATGTTGATTAGAAGTAGGACCAAGATGTTCATGAGTGGATTTAACGTGAAAAATCTCAAATCAAAGTGACAAAATCCAACCACAGCCAGGCTTTTAATTCGTTAGCTGCATTGTCCACTGACAAAGCTCAAGTCACATCCTAGCTATTAGAAATTTAGAATATGGATGCAAATGAACTAATGAAGTCCCAAAGATACAAGATATGGCACCAGTTATTGTTCAGAGCCCCACCAATATTACATATAAATCAATTTTACAACTTACCTAATTGCTGGAATTCCAAACTTCCGTTATATTTTTCCACCTTTTTTCTTCCTTTTGAGAGAATATAGATTCAATATAAGTCAACTCCTTCCTAATGGAAAATCTTAATTAGTCAGCTTGACAAATGACAAAGAGGGAAACCCAACATCTAAAAAGCCAAACATGAACTGTACTCGAGCAAATTCAATTTGCACATGGCATGTGAATGCCACCATGAAAGGTTATGGGGGTAAGTTCCCATATTCTCAATGCCTATGAATAAATTTTCAAGTTAAATACAAATTAGAGTACTGATGTTCTGGTGTTAATTACCATTAACTCGAGCGTTTGCAGTAATTGCTCAAATTAAATTATGGGCATATATGGGAAACGCAAACAAGCAATGAAGGCTGATTTTTTTTTAAACAGAAATATATATGGTTACCTTACCTTAATGGAGAAGATACAGGGACGCTGAATTGAAAACGCAACAGACGGCTTAAAAGAAGCTGCCAGTCTGCCATTTTACCAGAGAAAGATAACATACGCAACTAAACTAAAGCAAACGTAACTCGTTGGCTTACTTAGCACATATCTATCTGAAAAATAAAATATTCTTCTACAGAATTGTCATTTAGTGCCCTAAACTCAAAATGAAGCCGAATATATCGGAAGAAGCAGATAAAATATTACAGATCTTGCTCATGAAGACGATTCACTTCTGTAAATGCATATCCATACATATCCATACACGACAGAGAACCAGGGTATAATGCAGGTACTTCCAAATATCCGAACACGAGATTGTTAACTAACCAAAAAATAGATCAATGCAGTAGATCGATCAAGTAGCTAAAAATGTGGCATGTACAATAATAATCTATACAAACAGTGCGAGAAACAAGACGATGAACTCTGATCCGAGCAAATTTGGGAATAAAAGAGTGAAGAAACTGAAAAAATCAGCGAAAACTCCGCGAAGTAATCGCGTAATTCGGAAAAAAAAAACAAATGATCGAAGAAAATGTGACAGAGAGAGAGTTGATAATGATTACCTTCAAGACGGCGACGGTGATTGAATTACGAACAAGAGCGAAAGAGAGAGAAACGATCGACCGAGAAAACAGAAGAGAAGAGAGAAATGTTTGAGAATCGGAGGGGACGAGTGAGGAGGAGAATTAGGCGCGGGAGAGATGGAGGATTTAGTAATATAGGCCCTGCCTTGTGGTTGCCCAGTCAAAACACAATTGAAATTGCAAACCGAAGGCCGGGTTTGTTTATTATTTCTATTTCCAATTGCTTTTTCGGTTGTTTGTTTGTTTGCTCGCTACATTTTAATTTTATTACCGTTTGAAAAATCTTTGTTTTTATCTTAACTTATACGCGAAGTTAAATCATAGATATTATTATTATTATTATTATCATATCTTATTATACACATATAAACTAAGTTTTCTATGCCATCACCATTCACCAATTATATTAAATTAAATTAATCAAAAAAATTGGGTACATTTAAAATTTATATAACAGAAACATATATATTGGTTATTAAGTTATTTTTAATATATTTTATGGCATAATAGACATCACCCTTAAATTCAGATAAAGTACCGCTACTATTTTGCTCTGCCATGGCTTACTCGAAAGGCGAAAGAATGGAATAAGAGTCTTATATTGGCCTGGATACACGTAGAGTTGGGCCTCGAGAGTAATGTAGCGAAACTAAATGCACCCTCATTATTTATAAATAGCACAGTTTTACATAATGCATTTAGAACCAATGAGGGTAATCGACCAATTTCGAAATGCGATAGAGGTGTATTTAGCAATATTATATACAACGTAAGAATTTCAAACCGAAGACTTTCCGCTGCTATGGGCTTCAAAGAGATTATAGCAATCACTCTGCGGTCGCTGCCAACGTGAGGATGTGTCATCAGAATTAAATTATTTATGCTAATATACATGCTTACAATAATTTGAGACTAAAAATTTTAAAAGAAAATATGTATTATATAGAAACTATTGGATGTAGGCCAGCTGGCAGATATGAAAAAAGTCGCTGAGAGCTGCAAATTAAAAAAGACAGTGGATATAGTGAGACAGAGGAAAGCTTTGAGATAGAAAGAGTGTTGATTCCATATTTCTGGTGGTGGGAGGAAATTAGTTTTAAGAGAGATATTAATTACTTTTATTATCATATGCAGAATGCTGTTAAAGCAACAGCAGTCATGTCACAGGTGTACTAATTCAAAGCATGGATGCTGCTCTCTCTCTCTCTCTCTGTACATATATATATATATATATATATATATACGGAGTAGGATCAATGACTTATACAAAATTTTAGATTAAATTTAGGACATTGGACCTACACACATCCAATATATATAGAATAGGATGAAGGACTTTTTTTTTACACAAAATCTTATATCAACTATAAACCGTTGGATCTAGACACATCCAACGATTAAGATTGCATCTGACATGTTATCTCAGTGTCAAAGCATGTTAAGACACTCTCTTAAAAGATATTTCTACCTCTTTAAGATGATATCATATTATAGAAAGGTTTGATGGTAGTAAAGTCCCAAAATATAATGACGAAACTCATTGTAAGGCTACAAACTAAATAGAACGAGTATAGAACAACTCGGAGAAAAGAATAAGACATGCTTATGATAATTATAACAGACAAGAATCTGACGGCTTATGGTGATTATGGCAGACAAGAATATGATGAGACAAAAAGAAAAGAATGAAAATTGAATTAATTTGTAAAACTCTGCCTACGCCTTATATTTATAGATAGTAGACACTCATTTAGACAGTCATCTCAACTGTCTGTGTTAAAAGGCGCAATTGTGCCTTTTGAATAAGGAATCCTCTACACACAACGACGCGCATTAAATGCATCTCAGACTGAGTCTCCCACAATTGGATTTGGTCAGCTTATCTTGTGTGTTAAGAAAGTTTTTATACTTACTTGTTAACTTATTTTATAATTGTTTTCATATATAAATATTTCAAGAGTTTTATAACTAGCCAATATGAGATATTTATTTCTTGAAATACCTCATACAAAAATACAACAATCCCTCACATATTTCAAAATACTGAATTTTAAACTTTTATTCATCACCATTTAATAACAAACTTAACGCAAATAAACTTATACTTATCAGGCTATGAACTAGTCATTGAGCAAATTAATTGTGTCTCATAAGAACTAAGTGAAATATAATTAATTTATATAAACTATAGCTTTTTCATTGTGAATCAGTGAACTAATTGCTCACATTAAGTTTAATCTTATTCCTTTTGTTGTTTTACGATTTAGAGCTTTCATGATCCTGCACATTCTTGATAATTATGAGTGTTTTAGAGATGTCTGCTTAACTCTCATAGGAATTGACCCAATTTTACACTCACTTAGGTGAACCCTCCATCAAGCATGTCCTATAGTTAAAACATGTCACTATACAAAAATGGGCTTTGTAAGTGGCAATCCATTGCCATATATTTTGAGCGAAAAAACAATCGACGAAAACATGATCCATGCAATCAAGTCCCTTGTATCAGATTCTACAAATATAAGCTAGGGAAATACCATGATTTTGAAGAACATCCTCGAAAGCAAGTTTACTTTAGAATTTGTGGCCCATATTTGATAATCAGTGTAGTGTATTTGAGTACGCTGACACATTCGGGAATCATTGTATGGGCATGATCCGACCCGATTTTAGATTTAAACCCGATCCAAACCCGAACTATATATTTTAGAGTTTAGAAAAAAATCGGACATTGTACTTCATCTTCATTAACGTATGAAAACGGCTCTCTTTCTCTTCCGTGGTTTTTCTTTTGATGATATTAGAGATTTTTTACATAATTTCTGGTGTTGTTTGTGATTATTGTGCTTTCTATTTACTTGATTGATTGATTTTTTATAACATTTACTATAAATCATTGATTGATTTTTTATAACATTTACTATAAATCATGTGCCAAACCAACGAAGAATGGCGAGGAGGAATGATAGACAACCAAACAAACTTAGCCCACTCAATTGAATTCTTTTTAAATCTGACAGCTTTATAGCAATCTGAGAAATTAAGTTTGCCATCTAGAGAATCAGTCCAAATTAAAATATCGGCCCAAGGGTTAACAGGAAGTGTAACCTCTGATATAGTTTTGGACAAATCTGGAAAAGGTTCACAAAATTTTCTCGGAATTCTCCATTGTTGTTTGTAAAAAAAGTCAGCCACTTTAGCATTGAGATGTATAGATGAAGAAATACCGATAGTGGAACAAATGGAATCATCAAGTCACTTAGAAGACCAAAATTTGATAGAAGATTCATTTCCAATTATCCAACGAGGCTTAGTAAAGAATATAGTTTTTGAAGCTTTGATTTTTGTCATAATTTTTGGGTCTAGCTGATAATAAGAAAGGTCGAAAAAAGTAAAAATAGTTTTTCATTTTGCTAGATTTTGTAACCATATATGATGAACTTAATTTTCATTTCGAAATTTAAGAATCGGGGATTCTTCTGTTTTATTATCTTGTTTTTCTTATGCATCTTATGGTAACTTCCTTTTCGTACATACATGCATGTTGACTAAGTGAACAAAAATAATATCATTGTGATAATAGAAGAAAAAGAACCCCAAGTTATATGATCTTCATTCTTTTGCATCCATTTAACCCTTTATAGACTTCGAAAAAAAATTGAAAAGAATTATGACTAATTTTTTTTTAAAGTAATTCATGTATTTTATTTTACATTAAAATGAAAAATTAAAGTTATGTGGCATTCATTTCTGATTTATGGAGCCTATTTGTTTTCTGGATCTATCATCCAAGGCTATTATGATAGAAGTATCTTAAAAAGTGAATTATTCCATTATATCTAGTAATAGTAGGTGGTAATAAGATATTTTTTAACTATTAAGTAACAGTAGGTGGTACTAAGATTTTTTTTAACTATTAAGTAATAGTACGTGGTATTAAGATATTTTTTAACTATTAACTAATAGTTACGTGTTAATAAGATATTTTTTAAACCAACCCTGAGGGGTAAAGGTCAATTTCCCAGCTTTATGCTTACCGACTTTTGGCACATCCTCAATATGGACAGCCTAACTCTATTGCTTATACTGAAAAATGAAGATAAAATGTGATAATTGTAGGCCTCAAATAGTAATGTGAGGACCAGCTGGTAATCAGGCGACATGACACATGTATATATAACGTCTAACGTTTCTGAAGGCTTCTCTCTTTATTTACATAAATAATCTACCTCGCTGGCCAGATTAATTGGTGAAGCACTCTTGAAAATGGACTACCTATTTCTACTTCTTGCACTATCCTTTTTATGGATTTCCCTTCGTTATCTAGCTGCTCGAAAGCTTGGCCCGTTGACCCTGCCACCAGGTCCTCGGCCGTTTCCGGTCCTAGGAAACATTCTCGAGCCTGGAAAGAAACCTCACCAAGCACTTACTAAACTCTCAGAAACTTACGGACCCATAATGACCCTCAAGCTAGGCAGCTTAACCACCATACTCATTTCCTCTCCAGACATAGCCAAAGAAGCATTTCACAAACATGATCAAGCCTTGTCTAGCAGAACAATCCTGGACAGCCTTCGAGCTCTAGATCACCACAAATTTTCCATTGTGTATCTGCCCGTCTCGCCTCCTTGGAGGAATCTTAGGAAAGTTTGTGCTACTAAAATTTTCTCTACAAAACGGTTGGATGCCAGCGAAGCCATGCGGTGCAAAAAGGTGCAAGAACTACTTGATAATGTGCAAGAAAATTGCAATAGCGGTTCCGCCGTTGATATTGGTCAAGCGGCCTTCACTACGGTTCTTAATTCCATATCAAACACTTTTTTCTCCATTGATTTAGCTCACCATGAATCTGATCTGTCTCAAAGTTTTCACGAGCTTGCATGCTGCATCATGGAAGAAGCTGGGAATCCTAATCTTGCAGACTATTTCCCAATACTCCAATTTGTTGATCCGCAAGGATCACGCAAACGAATGACAAGTTATTTTGCACGAGTATTTGAGATATTTGACGATATCATCAATCAAAGATTACAAGTAAGGGCTTCCTCGACAGAGTGTACAGAGATCGACGATGTATTAGATTCACTCATAAATCTTGTTGAAGAAAATAGTTCTGAATTTAGTTTCAATCATATAAAACATCTGCTTCTGGTAAGTACTTATCTCAAGTCAGTGTATCATTTCCTGTTCAATTTCAAGAGATTTGAAAAAAAAAAAAAGTTTTTAGTGTTGTTGTTTCCTCTAACGCAATTCTATATATCAGGACTTATTGTTTGCAGGTATTGATACAACATCGAGTACAGTAGAGTGGGCTATGGCTGAATTACTACGCAACCCTGAAAAACTAGCGAAAGCTCAAAACGAGCTTAGAGGATTAGTTGGCATGGATGGAATAGATGAGATAGTTGAAGATTTTGCGATGTCAAAGTTTCCTTATTTACAGGCAGTAGTGAAAGAAACCTTACGGTTGCAGCCACCAGTTCCATTTCTCGTACCTCATAAAGCAGAAACAGAAGTAGATATCTGTGGCTTCAGAGTGCCCAAAAATGCACAAATATTAGTGAATGTATGGGCCATGGGGCGAGATTCATAGATATGGGCGAATCCGAATTCATTCATGCCCGAAAGATTTTTAGAGCACGAAATTGATGTGAAAGGCCAAGACTTTGAGCTCATTCCATTTGGGGCTGGAAGAAGAATTTGTCCTGGTCTGTTGATGGCTAACAGAATGTTGCACTTGCTGGTGGCATCACTTGTCTATGCCTTCGACTGGAAACTCGTTGATGGCTTGAAACCAAGCGAAGTGGATATGAGTGAAAAGTTTGGACTTACATTACACAAGTCCGAGCCTCTGCTGGCTATCCCTATCAAGCTCTGAATCTTTTCTTTTAAATGCGATGTAATGCTTGAGAGTTAGAGATGTGAAGGGCTGACGGCAATATTTATGCAGTAAAGAGTATTTACATTACTGTTAACGCCCAAAAAAAAAAAAATTGAATATTACTCGAGAGAGAGCCCTGTACCTCTCAGTGTTATACTTAGCTTCGCTATTTACGTACAAGAAACGGAATATATATAATGCATTTATTTCAAAATATACCTAAAAGAATTTATAGTTGCAGTAGTAGCTAGAAGGGTCAAGTGGCTGAAATTAATTTGACATGTACACATACATATCTACAAAAATAACAAAAGATCGAATAATATAAACACTAGGGATAAGATAGGGCTGGAAATATGCAGCTGCGCTTAATTAATTAGACAATTATGGGGCTTCAGACGAGGGTCGACACCCAAGTCTGCCGCAGAGTCCAATTATTTGGTAATTAATTTTGAATTTTGTCACACCTCTCCAATCCTTAAATGTTAAGAATAATAATAAGTCATAATATAACTAATTTAATTTTAACATATTAGATGATTGTTTTCAGGATGTTAAAATCATAAGATAGTAGAGATAGACAAAAATGTCATGGAATCTTGCACGAGAATGAGACTAAACTGTAAGTTTAAATGGTGATAAAAGTCTATCCCCGTTTTAAAATTGAATCTAGATGAAACTGTCTTCATTCTCCTATAATAAAAAAAAAATATTATTTGATTAATTAAATTATTTTATTTAATAAATAATTATAAAAAGTTTATATTTTTAATTTTAATCAAAAGTTTTAAAAAATTTATAAATTTTTAATCTAATCGTGCGTGTGTGTGTATATATATATATATAAAACCTCTTGCATATTTGTAAGAGTGCAAGGGTCTGATTCATGAGATGTCTATTTTTATAGAGCAGTGAAAAAAAGTAGTAACTAATAGAATTCTAATAGGAGAGCAATTTTCCTTTTCCCTTTTAAAAATAAATCCTATTTATATATTAAGGAGATTTGTAAAATAATTTAGATATATACATGTTTTACTTTATTAGTTATTGGGGTGTGATTTTAGAGTTAACTTTTGTTAGTTAACAGTTTTAAGAATGTGTTTTGTTTTGTAATTATATAAATAAGAAAAAACAAGGATTTAATTAAATTTATAAATGGAGGTACACCAATCAATCCGTGGTTGTTTTCAAATGAAATGAAATGTGAAAGCCCAACTTAGCTGCAGCCATAAATAATGTGGGCTAGAAAATTCCAATGGCGGGACGCAAATCGTTGTTACTGCTGAATTTTTGTCATATCTTTATGAAGTAAGAGGGGTGACCGACATCGCAGGCCGAAAGTCGTAAGACACACAGCAACGGCGTTGAACGGACGGGGGTAACGTAATTAGAATTAGGTGTTTGTTTTGCTTCGAGAAGAGGCAGCGAGCTAGCTACATACTTACTTTGAACGAAAAGGGACCGCAGTCGATAGTAATAAGCTTCTACAGTCGATATTTGAACTTGCAGGATAAAGATGCCCTAGTCCTCCTACTATATTATTATTAATCTCCATGGTCTGACTCTGATATCAGAATTTTGGACCACTACGGAGAGACTTTTCCTGTCCTGGCGTCTGTAAAGTTACGAAAATTCCATTCTACGCTTTTGGGTCTAATTCGGTGTTTTAGTAATACTTTATTAGTAACGGGTATCATCGAAAGTGTTGGGTACTGAGGAGAAACCAATTTAATATATATAAACTTGACTTATATTTGATCAACTGAGAATTGTTTTCAAAAAATCAACAGAGAATAATTGCGTCGGATTTGTAGTTTTAAAGATGGAGGTATCCATAAAAGAAAAGTCTAGTTCAACAACATTAACATTTTAACGTCTTTTTTTTTGTTTTTTTTTACCCTTTTTCCAATAACGAGGAGTGTATAACGGAATCATTAATTTTCTTACAGGTTGCCGTCAATAAGAGAACAAAAACATTATGCTTCTCCCTTAACTTTTTGGATCGCTAGGTATTTTGTATGTCTGGAGATACACCTTAAAGTAAACTTTAATAGAAATAAAAACATATGTTTTGAGATAACTATTTCTATTTTAAATTAATTAAAATACATATAAAATAATTTTATTCTATTATTTGTATTAAAAATTATAATAATATTTTAATTTTTAATTATTTTATAATATAAAAATTATATATATTTTTAAAAAAACTTGAGGGCAAATTTGATAATGTTAATACATAATTTTATTGATAAACCATTTTAATTGAATATTTTATTTCAAAAATTATGTATAATTAATAATATTGTAAAAACTGATAGCAAATTTGAATGGAAAAAAATGCTTAAAGAGTCAAAATTTTATTATAACTTTCAAATTTAAATACTAAAATAAGATTATATCAATTATTGTAAAATAAAAATAAAGATAATATACTCATTTTATATGTCTTTTAATAATTAAAGGTAAAATATTCAATTGAAAATAAGAATAGCATTTTAAAGGTATATTAATGTAAAGATAGTATTTGCACGAGCTAGAAACTCAGTAATTCAAAGGCTGAACATGTAAACGGAGTTATACCAAGCATTCAAGCGGTACACTTTGGATATTTTCGACAATGGGACGTCAATGTATAATCTCTCAACAATAGCACAAGGGATTCCTAAAAGCTGCAGCTCATTTTAGAAAATATACAGAACGCTGCAGCTGAAGTTAACAGCATGTTGAAAAATATGCATGAGTTAATTAATTAACTAATACAAGTTGAAAAATATGCATGCATGCACCCTATACTTTTCTTAAAGCTCGACTCTATAAATAGATATCATTCCACAATCTGGAAATGGCACTCGTGAAAATGGAGTACTACCTATCTTTACTTCTTCTGCTATCCTTCCTATGGATCTGCATTCATTTCCTAACAAAAAGTCTAGCTGCCCGGACCCTGCCACCCGGGCCCCGGCCTTTTCCAATCGTCGGAAACATTCTCCAGCTAGGAAATAATCCTCCTCAAGATTTTGCTAATCTCTCAAAAACTTATGGACCCATAATCACCGTCATGCTAGGCAGCTTGACCACAATAGTCATTTCCTCTGCTGAAGTGGCCAAAGAAATATTCCAGAAACATGATCAGGCCATATCTGGCAGAGCAATCCCAGACAGCCTTCGAGCACACGACCACCACAAAGTTTCCATGGCATGGCTGCCTGTCGCAGGTCCTTGGAGGAATCTTAGGAAAATTTGTTCTGTTCATATGTTCTCCAAAAAGCAGCTGGACATCACCCAATATATACGGCGGAGAAAGGTGCAAGAATTACTCGACTATCTGCAAGAAAAATGCGATAGTGGTTCTTCTATTGATATTGGTCAAGCGGTTTTCACTACCACTCTTAATTCTATATCAAATACTTTATTCTCTATTGATTTAGTTCACCATCATTCCCATCTGTCTCAAAGTTTTAAAGAGCTCGCGTGCCGTGTGATGGAAGATATTGGGAATCCTAATTTTGCAGATTATTTCCCGATTCTCCGATTTTTTGATCCACAGGGATCGCGCAAACGGATGAGTGGTTATTTTGACAGACTATTTGAGATCTTTGATGGTATCATCAACGAAAGATTACAAACAAGGGCTTCGTCGACCAAGAACAAGGAAACGAATGATGTATTAGATTCACTCCTAAATCTCGTTGAAGAAAATAATAATTCCGAATTCGGTCTCGGTGATATTAGACATCTGATTTTGGTGAGGATTTATGAGCACTAATGCCTCACATAGCACGAAATTTTAAATTACTTAATTTTTTACAGTTTAATTTCATGATATTTGAAGGAATTTTTGAAGAGACAAAAAAAAAAAAAAAAACGGAAAAAGTAAACTGTTATTGTATCTCTAACGCTATACTATTATTCTGTATCAGGACTTATTTTTCGGAGGCATTGATACTACATCGGCTTCAGTAGAATGGACAATGGCGGAATTACTGCGGAATCCCGAGAAACTAGCAAAAGCTAAAAACGAGCTTAGAGGATTACTTGGCAAGGACTGGATGGAGAAAGCTGAAGAGTTTGATATTTCGAATTTCCCTTACTTGCAGGCAGTAGTGAAAGAGTCGTTACGGTTGCACCCACCTGGTCCACTAGTCGCGCCCCATAAAACCGAGAGTGAAATAAACATTGTCGGCTTCAGAGTGCCCAAAAATGCACAGGTATTCATAAATCTATGGGCCATGGGACGAGATCCAAAGGTATGGCCAAATCCAACCACGTTCATGCCTGAAAGGTTTTTAGAGCGCGACATCGATGTGCGAGACTTCGAGTTCATGCCCTTTGGAGCTGGAAGAAGGATCTGTCCTGGCTTACCTTTGGCCAGCAGAGTGGTACCCTTGGTGTTGGCATCGCTTATTTATACCTTCGATTGGAAACTTGCTGATGGCTTGAAACCAGAAGATGTGGATATGACTGAAAAGTTTTGCTTTTCATTACACAAGGCTAAGCCTCTTCTGGTTGTTCCCATTCAAGTGTGACTCTTTTATGTGCTGTGTCACCGCCAAAAATAAACACAACTGAAAATTGTGAAAGAATAATAATGGAACCAATCTGGTCATCATTGTCTTCAAATTTTAAAGCGTTAAATATTTAGCTTTTGTTATTCCTTTATAAAAATTTTGTTTATGATACTCTTATCTGAATCATACCTTGAATTCTATTATCCCATTTGATTAAAGTAATGCTAAAATGAAGAATTGAATTGTCTGAGCCGCGTATATATCTATATATATATATATAATCAACAAGACAAAACCATTCGTTTCTTTGATTCTTTCGAGTACTCTCAAATACCATTCACTACTACGAACAACCCACCATCAATTGTAGGATTAATTTGCTATTCAATATCGAAATTGAATATGTTTTGTTAAAGAAACAAACCCTATCTAATCCTTACAAATTAAATCTCCAAACCTTATAATATTACTTTAAATTTCCAATATTTTCTTTGCAAAATTTTCGTTAGTTAACGATAATCACAATCTCAATTATGCCTAATTTCGTCGCATTAATTATGACGAAACAAGTCGTGGCCTACTTATGGCCAAACTTTTTGTTAAAAAATATTTTATACAATTGTCTTGTGGTGCCATCAGAATCAGAATCAGGATTTGTCTAGAGATTGCGTTTTAATCAATTTTTCAATTTATTATTATAATTACCGTAATTAAAAGATAAAAATTATTATTTTTTATTCAGTTTTTATTAATCCACTCAAAACCCGCCGTCACTTTCCCAGTTCAGGCCGCCGCCTGCGTTTACAATGGGAAGAGGAAACTTATAATAACTCATGGGAAGAAGTAAGCAAAGAGGCTAAGATGGGGGAGAATTCGGGTTTTGTGCTTGTCTTTTCTGGGCAAATCACTATGTGAATGTAAATAAAGCTAAGATTCATTCTCGGCAAGCACTTGGAAAACTCTCAAAAACTGATATTAGACCCATAATGATCACCCTGGAGCTAGGTAGCTTAACCACCATAGTCATTTCCTCTCCGTGCATACATATATAGCCAAAGAAAAGCATTAAAAAGCACGATCAAGCCTTATCTAGCAGAACGATCCCAAACACCCTTCGCATATTCGACCAATCACAAAGTTTATATGGCGTGGCCGCCTGTCTCAGATCCCTGGAGGTGTCTCGGAAAGTTTGCGCAGTATTCTAATGTTCTCCACCCAAAAGAGTGCAACAACAAATTAACCGTGTATTTGGCTTTACACTACCCAATGCTAAGGTAATATTTTTTTTTCTCCAATATAATTAAAATATAAATTTCATTAATTAATATTTTAATATTAAATATTAATTATTTATTTTTTAAAAATAAATTAAAATTTTAAAATTAATACGTGTCATATATATTTTAAAAAATTTAAAACTAATATATTAAGTCGTTGATATATATATATATTAATGTTAAAAATAATATTGATAAATAAAATATGTAATTCATTTAAATAATTTAAATATTGAAGTACTTTTATTTAGACCTCAGTTCAAAAAACAATCAGACCCTAATATTCCAAGTGTGACTCCTTCAGTTTTTGTATTGCTATAACATTGTATCAGTACTGTCAACGCATGGTAAAATTAAAAAAAAAAAAGAAAACTAAGACAGTTAAGGATTGCGAATTAAACAACTACTTCAATCAATATCTATCTTTTATTAATATATTCTACCTAACAAAAGTAAATTCGAGTGATAGAATTCCTCTTACATAATTGTAGGGTTTCTACTAAAATATTGATAGACATCTCTTTTTCAGTTTTTTGAGAATAGATATTTAAATATCTAAGTTGTGTTGTGTTGTGTCACAATTAGTTGCGATATTAAAAAAATACAGTAATTATTGAATAAACAATTAAAAATTTTGAAAAAAAAAAAGGCTCAGATTTGAACGCGTATCAATGTATGCAGGGCCCAGCCCACATGGCCCACAACGGCAATGGCATGAAGCACGCGCCCCTTGTCTTGGATGTGTGTACACTGCGTTTTTTCCTCTTTAACAGATATTACCACATACCTCCCCTAAGATTTGAGTACTTATTATTTTGATCAACAATTATTATTTTTATACTATTAACCTCTCTTTAACCGTTAAATAACTAACATTTTATCACGAATAAATATAATACCCCTCAACTTTTTCTTATCATAATCAATCAAACTTTTATTTTAAACTTTATTTTTCTCCTTCTATATGTTATGTTTGTCCTTTTATAAATCAAAATATTAAAGAATTTTAAGTAGAATGTTATCAATTGAAATTTTAAATTCTTTATCTATGATTTTGTTAAACTAGAGTCATAATATTTATTTTTAAATACTACTTAAAAAATAATATAATTTAATATTTTACTTTCATAATGATTCTTATTATTTTATCTTATTTCATTTAAGATTTGTTCTTTATAATAAATAATAACTTTTGATATTTTAAAATTATTTATAGAAATAAATTGACTAAATTGTCTTGCCCATAATATGTAACTGCATGTAAGTATTTTTTCAAATAAAAAAATGACCAATAAGACTAATTTATTTTATAATCTACCATTTATTCTCATTCAAAATTATGTTTGAAATAAAGTTTTTCAACAAGTACATGACATAATTAAGCTATTTAATTTTATAACTAGACTAATCTTTATTCTTCTTTTATTTTAGATTATTTGGGAGGAGCATTTTTGAATTTAATAAAACCTTATATTTGCCTAAAATTGATCATCTCAAAGACTTTTTCACTGTCATTTAGCATGTAAAATTGGTTAATCAACTATACTTTATTCAGATAAAAAGTATAAAATAAATTGAGATTGTTTTTACGATTTTATTCTGAAAATTAATGATCAAATATAATGTAAGGAAGTTAATGATATAAAGGTGATATTTTTATCAAAGTAGTAATTGCTGAAACCTTAAGGGAGGTACGTGATAATACCCCTTAATAACCCGTACGAATATTTTTATCGTTCCGACAGACTCAATTTAAGGACAAATAACCCCACTTCCACAGTCATCAGATCGAACCATATATTCCCAACAGCTATCATGACGTCGACCGCCTTGCTATATCTAACGGTGATCGCTCTTCTCATCACCGTCGCCGCATCAGATACCCCTGCAACCGGATACACTAATCACACTGTCGGCGGCCCCGCTGGCTGGTTCTTCGACGCCAAAAATAACATCTCTGCCACTAGTTACTCCTCTTGGGCCGGAAATCAAACTTTCAATCTTGGAGATTACCTCAGTAAGTCCACTATAAATTTCTTAACATTCGTTTTTTAAATTCATAATCTGGATTATTTTTTTCAATCTTCTCTCATTCTTTACGGTGATTCAATCAGTTTTCAACACCAACACCAATCAGACAGTGATTCAAACCTACAACGAGACCACATTTAATAGCTGCACCGCCGACGATGCATCGGACGATGATACCTTCCAGTACAACGGTGGCAGCAATGAGTTCGGCCAAAAGGCGACCATCGCAGTCCCGTTGACTATGATGGGTTCCAATTACTTCTTCTCCGACGCTGAAGATGGTGTGCAATGCCAGCAAGGGATGGCTTTCGAGATCTCTGTTAAACGCGGTCTCGGCTTGCCTCCCAGTCTCAACCAGCCGCCTCCGCCGCCATACATAGAGCCGCCTGGTCCTGACACTGCTCAGCCTCCTCCAATTACTATCAACGGTGGATCTCCGGCGCTGGACAACGGTGTGTCAAGGACTGTTGCAAATGTGTGCTTTCCGTTGACTGCGCTGCTCATGGCTATTGCTAGTGTTTGGATGTGATGTGAAGATGCAGAGTTGGGGTTAAAAGAGGTATTTTCGAATTTTAGGGAGACGTGAATTCGGGTCAATACGCGACGTCCGGAGGGTAATTTTGTCTTCTTGATATACATTTGTTTTGGTTTGGATGTGTTTGGGTGCTGGTGTAGAGCGAGCTTTACCACTGATAACATATTATTGAGCGCATGATAGATTCATTCGCACTTGTTTTTTTTTTTTTTTCAGTTTTTTCAATTTGGAGAAGTCAAACAAAAATGTTGAGTGAGAAAATGATTGGAGCCATGAATTTGTGCATTGTCGATAAACAGATCAATAATTAACTATTAACACGATGATTTAGAAATGCTTTTGTGGGATATATTTATTACATGTCCTTGTCATAGTATTTAAAGCTTTCCATTTAGTGCTTAGATCTCTAACCTAATCAGCACTTTCTTTTGCCGTGGCAAGATAACGAATTAAAGATATGTATCAACATTTTTCAAGATTATACAGAATTGACTTTATGTTGCTCCAAGGAAAACGGAAGTGTGTCAAAACGATGTTACCAAATGAAAAACAGAGATTAGAAACCCACCTAAGTGAATTATTGTTGTAAAACTTCAACCATACTTACCTTGAAAGGAAAATAATGTAATAAAAAATAGTTGTGTTATGAAATATTATTATATAACAGGCCAAAGAAGAAAAAATAATAAAAAAAAAAACTGATGAAACAACAAAATGAGAAAATATGGTGGCACGGGTACAAAATCCGCTTTTAAAGGGAAGGAGATATTTGCAACTGCACGCACAGTAACGGACAGACGGGACGAGACGTGGTGGTGTAACAAAGTAATTAAAGCGATAACTTCAATGTCGACACAGAACTTTCTTTCTTCCTTTGGCCTACACGAATAGAATACGAATTGAATGCTATTGATCTCGTGGAGCCAATGCCAACGCTCAACGTCTCGATAACACGACATTAAGAGCAAGAAACCGAAGCGGAGTTTTTCTATATAATTTAGAGAGAGAGAGAGAGAGAGATGGAGACAAAGTTGTAAAAGTGTCTCCGTGTGTGTGGGTGTGTGGGATCGACGTTTCGTTATAAGCGGTCGTTTTTATTTTCTTTCGCTTAAAAAGTCATTTATCTGATCCACAAATTTCAATTTCAGTTTCTTTGCCTCGGTCTCTTATTCGCTGTAAGCCTCTCTCTCTCCATCTCGCTCTCTCTGAGTAAGCGTAAGTTCTTTGATGTTTTGTCCGATTTTCTGGGTTTTTGTTCTATGTTGAATGAGATTCTGTTTGGATTCCAGGAAAATGGGGTTGATTTCCGGTATTTTGATGGGGATGATCTTCGGGATCTCATTGATGGCCGGTTGGCGGCACATGATGAGGTACCGAAGCACCAAGCGAGTTGCCAAAGTACGTCAATTATTCGATGCTTCTGAGAAACGGGTTCTTAATTTTTCTTTGGATTTTGAATTTCACGCAATTACTCAGTGCATTCACCTTGATTGATTGAATGAGTTGAATAATTACAACATCCGCGAGGATTTATTGATCGGCCTTTCTTCTGATACAGTCTGTATTTGATCATGTTTTTTATGACTGCACCAAAATTGTAAGACTAGAAGTGGCTAACATTTCACTTTTTTTTCCTTGGGATTTCGAAGAAATGCATATTCCTTTCATTTTACCCTCACTTGCACTGTGCATACGATTAGAACCGTAGGAGTACTATATTCATGGAAATGATTTACATCCCTTTTTTTTCCCCTGAAGTTCTATATCTGGTCACTGGTATATTAAAATTTTGAAATATTTAGTCACGATTCAACTTTTATGTATTCATAATATTTATTTCCCTATAGGCAGCCGATATAAAAATTCTTGGGACCCTCAATAGAGATGATTTGAAGAAAATCTGTGGCGATAATTTTCCTGTATGGATATCATTCCCCGTCTATGAACAGGTTTGTGAATTTTCCTTCGATTAATTAATGTGTTGTCTTTTGGTTTGTCAGTTAACGTTTTTTGTTCTCATGCTTTCTTTCTTTTCTTCTGTTTGTTTGCGTGCGCGTCCGTATTTCTATATGATGCTTTTATTGTTTGCACTGAATGGGGCTATCTGTATTCAGTCCCTTGACTGCAGTTTCTGGAAAGTCACTTTGCTAGTCTGCTTTTCTTTATGTAATGTTAAGAACTGGGATTACACCTAACGATTTATTAGATTCATTTAAAACTTAGTTTTCTTAACAATTTATTTAAGGAACTTGTAGCTGAGCTTTAATTATGATTTATGTTGTTTTCTGCATCATGATATGCACTTTAAAAGTTCAGAGGTAATTTTGTCATGTAATGTCCACGAGTTGAATTATTTGGTTTGTTACAATATCCTTTACTGTCAAGGATAGCATCATATCATTTTTTGGTTGTCTCTTTCAGGTAAAATGGTTGAACAAGGAATTGAGCAAATTATGGCCATTTGTTGCACAAGTAGGTTTCTTGCTTCTCATTTTAAATTTTAATTAACAATAAGATTCTTATTACCGTCAATTGTTCTTAAGTTTCTTTATCCTGGTTAGAGTGTCCTTCGGAGTTAGTAATGAAGTAAAAGATATTTAGTAATAAAATATTTGACAGATTACGCAAAGGGAAGCTAGGCAGACAAGAAACTCACAACAGCATTCAATTCCATGATAGGTTACTGGTTTTCAAGGAGATTTTTCTGAATTAGATAATTATATCTGTACATTTCATCGATGTTCATGTTTCGTGTGAGTATTAAACAGAATATGTTTTCTGCCATATACTGGACAGTAGGGCAAAATATCTTACTGTAGCCGGTAAAACTTTTGTGTATGTCAGCATGTTTATACTAGCTGATAGATATTTCTTGTGAGAGATGATAATTTCTTAGGGAAGGAGAGAAGGATATAGAATAGGGAAAATAAAGGAACATTGACCGGTTATAGTGCAAATTTTTTTCTCCGAGACATTGAGCCCAACGTTGTTGGATGTGCTTGTTGTCAGGCTGCAGAATTTGTGGTTAAAGAATCTGTTGAACCATTGCTGGAAGAATACAGACCTGCAGGTATTACTTCACTAAAGTTTAGCAGGTTTTCTCTTGGCAATGTGGCACCGAAGATTGAAGGTATGTTTTACCCATGGGAAATAAACTTTTGCTGTCAATTTTATGTATTCATGCTTGGTTCCTCCTTAAGCACTTGCACCTGCACCTGCATAATTACTTCTCCTATGCAGGTATCCGAGTGCAGAGTCTTAAGGAAGGTCAAATTACAATGGATATTGATTTTCGGTGGGGTGGTGATCCAAGCATTATTTTAGGTGTTGAAGCTGCACTTGTTGCTTCAATACCCATCCAGGTAGGTGTTTGCTGTTATTGAAGATTATTTCATTTAGATGTCATGTTATGTTCTTTTTCCTTCATTTGCATTTTTAATCATATCATTCAAGATGTCACTGACTTTGAGCGTTGCCATTGTGCATAATGCTACAGTTGAAAGACCTTCAAGTTTTCAGTGTTATTCGTGTTATCTTTCAACTTGCCGAAGAGATACCCTGCATTTCTGCAGTTGTCGTTGCTTTACTTTCTGAGGTACATGTGGGACAACTTTGGTACAATGTGTAAATATATTTGAATGTTTTTGATTTTTTCAGAAATTGTGACTGTTACCTTTGGATATTAACTGGATCCCCGCTAAGTACATACATACTTAATATGTGCAAAGTTACTCACCAATACTAAGTTCGTTGGTGGTCTTGTGAATGCAAGTGTTAGTAACTGCTTTCACAATTTATCTGTTGTTCTTTACTTTTCTGGCAATTTTATCATTTGTTACACAGGTAATTGTTTCTACAGGGAACTTTTGAAAAGAGAATTATGTTTTTGATGTATTCATATGTTAGAAGAAGCCATTAGTTTACACATAAAATTATTTAAATTAACACATCTAAGCATAAGTTTTGTAGATACTGTTTTAAATTTCTTAGCTGTCATGTGCCTGCATATGTTTTGAATAAATGGATGAGATAGTCAAACAGGCTCTCAATGGTGACTATATTGGAAAAGCATGCCTTTGATAATGTCATGCATGCATAATGAGTGGAGCTACTTGTTGACACCCTTTTGATTACAGTTGTTTGAATTTACTAATTCTCGTGTACTTTCAATCAGCCAAAGCCAAGAATTGACTATACTCTGAAAGCTGTTGGTGGAAGCTTAACAGCTATTCCTGGAATTTCAGATATGATTGATGTAAGTTTTCTTCTTTGTATTTTAACTGATTTTATTTTTAATATTTCCTGTTTGTTTTGGTATTTTTTCTTGGAATCATGATTCTGCTTTTGTTGCATTTGATAGGATACTGTAAATTCAATTGTCACAGACATGCTCCAGTGGCCTCATAGAATTGTTGTTCCAATTGGTGGCATACCTGTTGACACTAGGTAATTCTCAATCTGTTGTTTTTTTTCTTGATTGTTGGGAGTCCTTTTTACTTGCACAGTTCATAAGATCGAAACACAAAAAGTATTGAGTTAAAGACATTTTGGTTGAATCCAATCCTTCATTACACCTTTTTCTCTCCACCAAATTGGCTTGTGTTCGGTGAACGCATATCTGATCTGAGGATTTACTGGAGCCAACATGATATGAATAGAAAATTTAAAGATCTTTATTTCCTTGTATGATGTTTTGAGTTGTTTGACATTTGATAAGTCCTTGATGTGGTTAATTTAAGTTTATTTCCATTCATGGTTAATTTAGTTTTTCATATGGATGCTCAGCATTTTTCATTTTGGCTTTTTTCTTTTTGTCCCTTAAAAAAAACTCTCATATAACTTTCCTTCCATTGTGCAGTGAATTAGAGCTTAAACCTCAGGGAAAGCTTGAAGTGACCATAGTGAAAGCAAATAATTTGAAGAACATGGAAATGATTGGAAAATCAGATCCTTATGTGGTTGTGTATGTTCGGCCCCTGTTCAAGGTTAAAACACATGTCGTTGACAACAACCTGAATCCTGTTTGGAATCAAACATTTGAATTGATTGCAGAAGACAAGGAGACGCAGTCACTTGTTTTTGAGGTTTTAACCTGCTTACGCACTCTCTCTCTCTGCTCAGTAGATGCTTTTTTAAGTTCTGAACATGTTGCCTCTTCTTTTAATAATGTTGGCAATTATTGTAATTGATATGTGGATTCAGACTGTTGTTCATCCCTAATGCTAGAATCTACTGAGAATATGCCTGAATCTTCGGACATGCAACAAGGTCTGTAGATGCTGAATCATATACATACACGTACCTATTTAGGTAGTTCAGTAAAAGTAAGCATGCTTCAGAGGCTAACACATATTAGTTGGGGATTGGTTACCAAGTTAATTGAAGCTTATGATTTTAACTTAACAAAGCCTCTTTAACTGATCATAAATCCATTTGTTTTTTGAGGAAAAAGAAAGGAAACTAGGGCTTGTTTCACTGGGAAACTCTTATATTTCTTACGTACTCCATTTTACGGGGCAAGGGATCTACTTTACTTTAGCAAATAATGTTCATTTACTCCTTGAACAGGTTTTGGATCAGGACATTGGACAAGATAAGCGATTGGGAATAGTAAAATTGCCTTTGATTGATCTTGAAGCAGAAGCAACAAAGGAGTTTGAATTGAGACTGCTACCTTCTCTTGATATGCTGAAAATAAAAGATAAGAAGGACCGAGGAACCATCACTGTAAAGGTAGATACAATGTAGCTTTTATTATTTTTAAGTTGGTGATTTCAGGTATCATGCTAACTATTGTGGTCTAGTAGGCTCATAAATGGATATTAGGTTACGTCATTCTGCCTCTATTTAGTTCGTGAATTTTTGGTTACTTGTATACACTTCTCTTTATGTGGTTTATTATGCATCCTTTGGTGTTTTGCTACTTACCCAAACAAAAAGAACTCTTGTGCAAGTTTTTATTGAATATTGCCTGCTTGTTATCCTTTCTTATAATGATGGGCCCTTGTTTTTCTTGTATTTCTTTGATTATTCTTTTACAAGAATTGTATCTGGTTTATTATTCAGGTTTTATACCATGAATTTAACAAAGAGGAACAGTTGGCTGCTCTGGAAGAAGAAAAGAGGATCCTGGAAGCAAGAAAGAAACTAAAAGAAGCAGGAGTCATAGGAAGCACCATGGATGCACTCGATGGAGCAGCATCCGCGGTTGGTACTGGTATTGGTGCGGGAGTTGGGCTGGTTGGAACTGGCATTGGTGCTGGTGCTGGGCTTGTGACTACTGGCGTTGGTGCTGGAGTTGGAATTGTTGGGAGTGGCATTGGAGCTGTGGGCAGTGGCTTGAGCAAAGCAGGAAAGTTTATGGGCAGGACTATCACAGGGCAATCCAGCAAAAGGAGTGGCTCTGCGACTCCAGTGAATAGCATCCAAGAAAACGGTGGTGCAAAGCCACTATAGTGACAGCATTGACCAAGTACAAAGCCTGCCAAATAGTGCCAAATTATGTGAATTTGGCCTGTTGTGTGTACTTTATAATTATAGTAGTTTCTCCAAATAACTATTCTTCTAGCTGCTTGGAAAATGATTGCATAAATATCGGGGTTATCAACCAACTGAGTTTAGAGCCCTCCATTATTATCTTCTTCTCCTCTTCTCTGTCCAGCTGCTCTTTGTGTAACTTTAACTAAATATTTGGGTACTAGTTTAACTACTAGCAAAGACTTGGCATAAAAGTTAGAATAGGGAGTTTCTAAGCAAGAACATACTAAAAAGTTTGTTGTTTTGCAATGTTTAATTATTGAAAGTAGCATTGTGTGGGGGTAGAAGTAGATATTTTTGTGCTAAAAAAAAGCACATTTTTATCGCTGGCAATTACAACTGAATGACAAGGAGACCTGGGTGGCTTAACAAAAATCATAAAATACCGCCGGTATCGCACCGGCTCTCGAATTTTTAATTTATATATTTCTCATCGAGCTGGATGGGGTCGCGTAACAATTCCAATACCAATACGTTTGTCCAAATTTATTTTACAATGCTTACTCGGTCTCCAGGAAAATTAAAATTTCGCTCCCGTGAATTACTACTACAATCGAGCGAGTACACAAACAAGAACAAAGAACAAAAACAATCCAGCTGTTGGCCATCCAACGGAAAACTTACCGCTCACCCCCATTTGTGATCTGTCATCTATTATAATTTTTATAAGCGAGCAAATTAAATAAACCGGATAAAAACAAAAGTGTTCTGGATCTATGGCACGTGGTGTACAGGAAAAGCCGTATCATAGGCAATCTTCGAAATGGAATAATATCATGTTCAAACACTTGATTAATAATCTTGACTTGAGGGAGTAAGACCGAAATTAATTAATTAATTAACAGCGTAATCACATTCTTTAAGATCATCATCCAGTCTGGGAAATATCATTCACGGGTTGGTTTTGGTTTTGGGTTGGTTCAGCTCGCTCTAACTCTCCCGACAGGCGTGGCCTATAAGACTTTTGATACAGTCTTTTATGGCAAAAGTGGGTCTCACGTGATCTCACTCTCCCTTGTTTTATTATCCCAAGTTTCTCCCTTACATTATTTATGTATATTTATATTTTATGATATTATCAATAAGTCAATAACATTACCTTCTCAATTACCAAAACACCCTTCCATCATCATTCTTCGTGTTGGTATTTTTGGTCTTTCACCAAGTACAAAATAGGTCAAGAGAAAAAGCGCTTCATTTTGAAAAAT
Source organism: Melia azedarach (assembly GCA_028052125.1). Classification (NCBI taxonomy): domain Eukaryota; kingdom Viridiplantae; phylum Streptophyta; class Magnoliopsida; order Sapindales; family Meliaceae; genus Melia; species Melia azedarach. The sequence goes on along the minus strand of CM051394.1, from coordinate 1,304,836 downwards.
AACAATTATTAACCATCCTCTAGGTCAAACTTCACTGAGCTCTGCCTTCAGCTTACGCTTTACCGAGCGTATCATCTACGAATTTAATCAATTTAACTGCAATCCAGTCACTCCCCCAGGGAAGGAAAACTTTACCACGCGAACCCAACATCGCGTCGGAGGATCCCCGAAGGTAATGTAAACTAGTGGAAGATGGGACCCACCCTCATCAGTCTACAGTACAAAGCTTCTACTCTTGATCTTTATTATTTCTCCCACTTGTACCCACGCGCACGCGCATCAAAATGTGAGTGATATTCACTCTTATCGACCTACTAACTATCTAAGTCTAATCAGTCATCGGTAAATGACAACTTAACCCACTCACATGACAGTTACACTAAAATAGTAAAACAGAAATTGACCAATTAGATGTAACCACGTATGCAGAAAAAGTCAAACAAATGACCTCCTCAGCATCCGTATCCACCTCACTCAACACTTGTCTTATCCTAACCAATAGAAAAATCGAAAAAGTTTGGGCCCACTTGTGTACAGAACCGGGGAAACAAACACTTAGCCCAGAACATAAAAACACTTCAAACGCAGTTAAGAGAGAGAAGAGCCATCCCGCAATTCTTCTGCTTCTAACTAGTCAGTTCCTCATGACTTACTAATATTGTAACTCTTAACTTCCCCTCCATTTTCGCAGCTATTTACAACCATGCCATCCCGTTCCTTGTTCTCACTACCGCCACCGCCGTCACTGGTGGCGCCACCACTCATCCATCACCACCACTACCACAACCGCCATGTGAATCTCCTTCCTGCTATCCTCGCTGGAAGTCTAGTTATTACCTTACTCATCCTCGTCATTGTAACCATTTTCACTTACCGGAAACTATACCGTAACCGTACGGCTCCGTCGGACCTTAAATCTCCTAACCACCACCACCACTGCCGACGGTTCTCTTACAACCTCATCCGCCGTGCAACGGCATCTTTTTCTCCGTCGAACCGGCTTGGCCACGGCGGCTTCGGTTCTGTTTACAAAGCCATAGTCCCGTCGTCTTCGCAGCTGCTTGCAGTGAAAATTCTGGACTCTTCTGGCTCTCTCCAAGGCGAGCGTGAGTTTCACAACGAGCTGTCTCTGGCGTCGTCTCTGAACTCTCCTCACATTGTTTCTCTACTGGGTTTCGCCTCGGATCGGCGCGGTCGTAGACTTGTTCTAGTGTACGAGCTGATGGAAAACCGGAGCTTACAGGATGCGTTATTGGATCGCAAATGTGAAGAACTTATGGAATGGAAGAAAAGATTTGAAATTGCCATTGATATCGCCAAGGGGTTAGAGTACCTTCACCATTCTTGTGATCCGCCCGTGATTCACGGGGATATTAAGCCCAGCAATATTCTATTGGATGGTGATTTTAACGCAAAGATTGGAGATTTCGGTCTTGCGAGGTTGAAAACTGAGGATCTGGTGGAAGGTGAAGGTTTGAAGAAGAGAGAAACTGGAGAGGATAATGGGTCGATCTTGGAGGAGACTGAGAGTGTGGTAACTGCGTATGAAGAAAGTGCCGGCGGTGGTATTGGAGGAGGTGTGGACCGGTCGCCGGAGAGTTGCGTTGTTAGAGTTTTTGATGCTGAGGTGTCACCTGAAACTGTTACTTTGTCGCCCGAGGTTGGAGTCGATAAAGGGAGTGTATCAGAAGCTTGTTTTGATAAGGTCAGTGTTGAGAGTGGGAAAGATTTGATGGGAAATGGTAAAAAGGGAGGTTCAAGGAGAGATTGGTGGTGGAAACAGGACAATGGAGGAGGTTCAGAGTCGGGAAGAGTAAAAGATTATGTGATGGAATGGATTGGGAGTGAAATTAAGAAAGAAAGACCCAAAAACGAATGGGTTGCGTCTCCGAGTTCGGCTGAAAATAATGGTTCTAGCTCAAAAATTGAGATGAAAAAGGAGAAAATTCGTAAGAAAGAAAAGAACCGAAAACCAAGAGAATGGTGGAAAGAAGAATTCTGCGAAGAACTAACGAAGAAGAAGAAGAAGAAAAGAGGATTGAATTCGAGCCATGGAGGAGAAATGTGGTGGCAAAAGGACGAGGAAGTTGAGCAAGAGAGGAAAAAAAGAAAGAATAAGAATAGCAGAGGCAGCATTGATTGGTGGCTTGATGGATTTAGTGGTGAATTAAGAAATGGAAGAAGAAATAGCCAGGATTGGGCTAGTGGAGAAGTACCCAAGAGTGGTGGTATTAGTAGCACACCGAGTATGAGAGGAACCGTTTGTTATATCGCCCCTGAATATGGTGGCGGTGGGCTGCTGTCGGAGAAATGTGATGTGTATAGCTTTGGTGTACTCATTTTAGTTCTTATTTCAGGACGAAGACCTTTACAAGTAACAGCTTCACCAATGTCAGAATTTGAAAGGGCTAATTTGATTTCTTGGGCTAGGCAATTGGCTTACAATGGGAAGCTTTTGGATCTTATAGACTCCTCTGTTCATTCATTAGATAAGGATCAAGCCTTGCTTTGCATCACTATTGCACTTCTCTGTCTGCAAAGATCGCCAAGCAAACGACCAACAATGAAAGAAATAGTCGAAATGCTTTCCGGTGAGGCTGAACCACCCCATTTGCCTTTTGAATTTTCACCATCACCGCCAAGCAATTTTCCGTTTAAATCTCGGAAGAAAGCACGGTAAGTTTATCGGATTTTCTAGTGCCATTTAATTATATCATTGACTGTAGAGTGTGTACTGTTGTAGGTCATTTCTAATTATTATGTTTTGTAGAAATTGATGCAAAAAAAGGGGGGAAAAAAGAAGAAGTTAATATGCGTTTCATGAAATCGGGGACTTTTTTAAACTTGATTGTTAATATGTTCACTTGGGCCTCTACTAATTCTGTTTCAATATAAACTTTCCGAAGAACTGTGATTTTTAGGTACAACCCCACTTGACTTTTTCTTCTATAAATTGTTGAATTTTAGGAATCCCAGGTTTAACGGTAAATGTAAAGATGTAAGGGGATATATATAACTTTTGCTTTCCAGATGGTAATGCCTGCATAAGGCTTCATTGATGGATTTGTGTAGTGTCCTGAAGCACTTTGCTTTTCGTGACTTTTGGACCTATTGGGTCCAGAAGATATTTATTTCCCTTTTTCTTTCTTTGGTTGTCTGCTAGTTTTCAAAAGTTGCCTGATTTTTGTGCTCAACTAAGCATAAAATTCAGTAGGAGGAAACCAATCCTCTTGGTCCCAGCCTTTTTGTTTTCGCGAAATGATTATACAGTTGCATTTAACTATGTCTATCTATCTATCTATCTATCTATCTATCCATCTCTCTCTATATACACACACACACAGAGGGAGAATCCAAGCAGAGGTTAAAAAAAAAATTGCATGCTCAGTACTCTGGATTTGTGACAAATTAAGCAGAAGGCAAATTATTAGGAGTGGTAGGTAAAGTGTTAATGTAACGAGTATATGTTGTTGCTGGTGGCTCTACCTTTAATTATATTCTAAATGAGATGACAGCGCTAACTAAAACCTTGGTAATGAGCCCTACCACTACACCCTGTCTAGCACTTTCTATTTTTCGAGCTCCCATCTAAATCCTTGATTTAACAAATTTTGGATGTGTAACTCTTGGTTCTTAGCAATACAATACCTTTCTGTTCCCAAAGCCTCAAATTCATTTATTCCTTTGCAGTTGTAAATTTTTTCACTCTGGTGAAAACTCGTCAGTTTACTGTATATTAACGGCTTCAGTCCCTGCGCAACAGAACAATTTCTGTTCAGAAACTGCAATTTTCGATTTGAAAGTCTTACTTGTTTATTTCGTAAAATATATTCAAAGATGTATATTAATAAGATTTGCGGCCATGTATATGACTTGGAATGTTCTGATGCTTTCCTTTTCTAAATAAAATAAATGCTATTCTTTAGAACGATAAAAATGAATGTGATTCTCCACAAACAGTGACAAAACAAGATGGAAAGAAATCATTTTGGTTAGGGTATCAGAATCACTTTCACATCAGTCATAGAAGTTTCGAATTAAACATTGAATTGTATAAAAGTAAACAGGATGTATTTTGAAATTTTTGAGCTTCTCTTTCTTGATCCCTTGGATATTTTACAGGAGATGAGATTATGATGCAAGATCCTGTGAGGAAGATGATAATGTGCTAATTACGATTATGAAGGCAATTATCACTATTAAGGTATAATTAAAGATTTTTAAATACACAGGAAATGGAAAGTCGATAATCGTCGAGCGATGGCATTTACTGAGCCAGGCAGGCCTCCTTGCAAGTTTGGATCGCCAACAACATGAGCCACATACTAATCAGATAACCTCCCTCCCTGGGTTTCAGATTATTGGGCTCAACCTAAAAACAAAAATAAGAACAGGAGCGCGGGAATAACATCCGTACCAAATTAATTGTGCAGACGATAAAAAGTAAAACCAGACAGAAAAGGAAAAAACAACGGCATCAACATTCAACAACAAACCCTAATATTATTATTCAGAAAAAAATGGTTGAAACCTGTTAAATGCCTAGATGAGCTAAAACTACAATGTCTTTCAGTCCCGATGTCCACCACACACACATACGTATATATACATATAATTTTTATCTTTGTGTGGCATTAACGGCTTTGTCTGTGCATATTTAAAGATGTCACAATCAAGTTTTGGTTAGTTGTTGGCGGTGGTCCATATCCACAATTTCGGCTACGTATAAATTATAATTACTCTACGTCCGGCACCAGAAGATTTCTTACCCACCTCTCAATCGCTTAATTATGCTTATTATGATGGTGATAAAATACACTTTTTCCGTTACTAATAGTGGATTTTTTCTTTTTTTTTTTTTTAATTATTTACAAATATTTCACTATCTCTCATTTCTTATTAAGCGAGCGAATTATTATCTAAAATCCACACCAACTAAAACAGCAGCTCCTCAACCGAATGGAATTATGATTCTGAGGCAGCCTTTAGTACAAATACAGCCTTCCTTGGACCTTATTCGCATTTTTTTTCCTACCATAATAGAATCCCGTCTTGATCTCCCCTCTTTCGCTCTTCAACGATGGCAGCAGACCAATCTTCTTCCTCCTCCTCCTCAGTAGATCCTTTCCAATTACTCAAAATTTCCCTCAACCCCGACGGTTCACTCACCAGACTCAACCCATTCCCCGTTGTTCCCCCGACAGAAGGAACCTCCACTGTAACGTCTACCACAGACACTAACACAGCCAAACTGGCGCTGTCCAAAGATATTCCTCTTAATCTCGCAAACAGAACATTTCTTCGCTTATTCAGGCCTAAAGATATTCCTCCCGATACTAAACTTCCTCTCATTATTTACTTCCATGGCGGTGGCTTCATTCTCTACAGCGCTGCCTCCATATTTTTTCATAACTCGTGCAATCACATAGCTGCTCGCATCCCCGCCTTAATCCTATCCGTTGACTATCGTCTTGCCCCCGAACACCGCCTTCCTGCGGCATACGATGACGCCATGGAATCCATCATGTGGGTCCGTCAACAGGCGCTAGCTGATATCAACGGCTGTGATCCCTGGCTGAGAGATTATGTCGACTTTACGCGCTGTTTTCTGATGGGTTCTAGTTCTGGCGGAAACATTGCTTACCATGCAGGTTTACGTGCATTAGATGTAGATCTTTCGCCGGTGAAGATCAGAGGGCTGATTCTTAGTCAGCCGTTCTTCGGTGGGGTCGAGAGGACAGAATCAGAGAAAAGACTGATCAACGATAGGATCGTGCCGTTGGCTGTAAGTGATCTGATGTGGTCCCTCTCATTGCCTAAGGATGCGGATCGGGATCATGAGTTTAGCAATCCAATAATAAAAAGTGGGTCCAACGATGAGAAAATCGGAGGGTTGCCAAGGATACAAGTGAGTGGACATGAAGGGGACCCACTGGTGGACAGACAGAAGGAGTTTGTGAAAATGTTAGAGGCACGTGGAGGGCAGGTGTGGCCAGTGTTTGGTGAGGGATACCATGCATGTGAGCTGTTTGATGCTTCGAAGGCAGAAGCGCTGTATAATGTTCTACAGCAATTCGTTAACCACGATGTATGTGTTGGCGCTGCCAAGTCAACTCTTTGAAATGATAGTAATTTATTTCTCGCTTGCTTTGCTTGTGTCCATTATATAATGCTAATGCTACAGCACAGTTGTAAGCGCTGTTGTGTTTCAGTCTTTGGTTGTAATCCAATGTTCTTAATTTTAATCAAGTTCTTCATACTCATACGGATCAAAATACTTACTTTGCAAAACGTGGATTCAGGAAATAATAATGTAAGTCACACACGAAAATCATCACGTATAAGCAACCTAAGCCCCGGATCGGATCGAATCTTGATTGATTCGATTTCTTCGGAAATCACGACTCAATCAAAGGCGAGGAATATCAACGAAGGTAGAAAATCGGAATTCTGGAAGGCGGAAGCAGCCCGCAGAATATTAGTATTTGCAAAAAATAAAAATAATAAATAATAAATAATAAAGCCAGTGGTGTAACGTAACTCAATATTAATACGAAAGTCGTTCCATTGATTGGACAACTAACCGAACTGAACTGAAGTCTTTTCCAGTTATAATTTAAAGGTGGAGACACGAAATTAATTAATTCCCTCTTAATATTCATTATTTATTTTGTCCACGCATTTCATAATTCTTTTAAATAAAAAAATTACATCATTTAATTTTATTATACCCCTCCTGTTAGAGTATAATTAAATTCGCCACCTAAACCTAACGTTGGTGGTAAAGAGAAGGCTCTTCTCACAATTTATAGCACTTCCTCCTTACTGATTGTGAGATTTCTCTCGTACTTGGTGCTAATTGCATGTATCAAAACTCCCTCTACAATTCTAATTATAATACTAATAGACATTATACTTTAATATATATATATATATATATATAAAATTAAACTCATTCCTATATTTTTAGGATAAAAAATAAATAAATACGATATATGATAATAGCATGACACTATTATTTTAATATAAAAATGTATACTAATGTCCTCATTGAAGTAATAATATCTTATTATGGTATGTAATTTTTTTTTTAATATTACAAATATATATATGTATACAATTTATTAATATTAAATAAAAAATTTATCGTGAATTTGAAAGTTGAGATATATACAACTTCCAGTGTCATATTCAAAAATTTTCAAAAAAATATAAAATACATTTGCAAAGATGTAATCATTACATCGTTTTTTTTTAGCAATGTGGTTAAAATTTAAAGATACGATCATTACATCTTTTTTTAAGCAATGTAGTTAAAATTTAAATTTGAATATGAATAATAATTTTATGTATATTTTTTCTTAATATTTTAAATATAAGCGTTAAATTATTTATTTTTATAAAAATAAAAAAAAATTTAAAAAAATTATATTTTGATATACAACCTTTTAAAGTATTATATATATTTATACTTATATTTTATAAAAATATTAATTATATTAATACAATAATTTATAAAAAAATAAATTTTAATGAATTACATTAATATATACATTATTTTTATATAATATATTTTTTTCTTGAAAAACTATGAAGCAGTTGTTTAAATTGTATGAAAATTGATGAAAATTAAATAAAGAAGATAAATAAAATGACATTATTCTAATTGTATGAAGATAAAGAGAGAGCAAAATAACAAGTTATATGAGATATAAAATTTAAATATTGATAAAATAAAAATATTATTGATAAATAAAATAATTAACTAATTCACGCATTTGATTATTTATATATAAGTTTAAACTTTTTTTAAAAAAATAATTTTTAAATATTATAGTAATTTTATTTTAATTTTTTAAGAAAAAGGGCTTGTGAAAATATGGATATAGAAGCGATTACTCATCACTAAATTAATAATTTCTAAATACCTCATCAAATATTATAATTTTAAAGTATAATAAAAGTGCTTGTCCTAAACATAGGTCGTAGATTTTAGAATGTATAGAGTATCAATATATTAATAATAGAACTTGTACTCGTACGACTGGAATCACTGATCATATTCTAATTAATATGTAAACCAAAATAATTGTTTTCGAAATAAAGTAACAATTGGTTTAAAACTTTTCAATTGTATTAATAATAAGCGCAAAAGATATTTAGTCTTTAAAATTTGGCCAAATAATCTAACAAATCTCATTAGTTATAAAAATACTCAAAAGAGTATCAATTCATTATGATGAAATAATAGATAAAATATTATTTAGACATTATTTAGTGACAATGATTGACATATTATGAAGTAATAATTAATTAGTTGACATATGTAAACATTATTTTAACCTATGTTTAGTGAACTGTAAATTGTCGCTATTGGCTATCACTGACCGCCATTGATTGTCATATAGTGTAATCCGTTTAGATTATCGTAAATATTATTTAAATTTTTATTAAATACTTTATATAATGATATTTTTATTATCTTCTTTTAAATAATTATTCGTTGTAAATATAAAATTAAATTTTCGGATGTTGAATATTTAACTTGTTCAAATAAAGACGGTAATGATAATATTATGTAGAATATTTAACAAAGATGTTGAATAATGACCTATACAAATGATATTATACGATGATCGATGATAAATGATGGTTGTTATTAGTGATAAACAATTCATCAAGCTTAATTGTAAAATTTTAAATTTAAATTTATTGACGCGGACAATATTTTATAGTTTATATAATCACCTACATGAACATTAATAATCAACAAGATATAATAGAAAAATTATACCTTTTTATCCGTATATAACTATATACAGTGCACACTAACGGAGTGATACCTTTTTAGATTTTTTTTTTAAATTAGTGGGACTTGTCGTATTATTAGACTAATCTTTAAGGAGTAAGGTGTTTTTTACCCTAATGAATATAATAATATTCATAAAAAAATAAAATCAAATTTATTTCCATGTATTGAAAGAAGGCTAGTCAAAATTTCTGCTTCCCTCGTCTTAGTGTCAAAACAATAAATTATCACGTACCTATTTATCTGGAAGCACTTAAAATATTAGCTTTCTCGTTCAAAACACATCACAGCTTATCTTCAAGTTTCAACATCGTTGCTCTTTCTCACATCTCGATGTTTCAACAATGGCCAACCAATCTCCCGCTATTGCATTCACCGCTCCCATTGATCCCTACGATTTTCTCAAATTCTCCCCAAACGCAGACGGTTCATTCACCAGACTCACCCCAGTCCCCTTTACGCCGCCAACGGATCAAGAAATAACCAATTTTGATAACTCGGACGCCCTTTCCAAAGATATTCCACTCAATTCATCTCACAAAACTTTTATTCGCTTATTCAGGCCTAAAAGTATTCCTCCCAACACTAAACTCCCTCTCATAATTTACCTTCATGGAGGTGGCTTCGTTCATTTCAGTGCAGCTTCTCCTATTTTCCACGACACGTGCAATCAAATGGCGGCTAAGTTCTCTGCTTTAATTTTGTCCGTTGATTATCGCCTCGCTCCTGAACATCGACTTCCCGCAGCCTACGACGACGCCGTGGAATCCATCACGTGGGTCCGCAAACAAGCCGTTGATATCAACGGTTCTGATCCGTGGTTGAGAGACTGCGCAGACTTTACCAAGTGTTTTCTGATGGGTAGCAGTGCTGGGGGCAACATTGCTTATCATGCAGCTTTACGTCTTGTGGATATCCAGGTTTCGCCGTTGAAAATCAGAGGGCTGATACTTAACGAGCCAGGATTCGGTGGGATGGAGAGGACCGAGTCAGAGATCAGATTGATGAACGATCAATTCCTGCCGTTGATTGCTACTGATCTGATATGGGTATTGGCGTTGCCAGAGGGTGCAAACCGTGATCATGAATACAGTAACCCAATTCCAATGTTGTCTAACAAGTCCGATCAGAAAATCCAACGGTTACCAATGACATTCGTGAATGGACATGAAAGGGACCCGCTGGTTGACAGACAGAAAGAGTTCGGCAAAACGTTAGAGACACGTGGAGTCAAAGTAGTGTCAAAGTTTGACGCGGGAGGTTTCCATGGCTGTGAGCTTCTTGATCCACCTAAAGCGGAAGCGCTTTACGATGCTGTCAGGGCATTCATCGAGACTGCATCTGAAATTGAAACCTGAAAATCTTTAAAAATATATAGTGTGGTTTATTTTATTTCTCTTTAATTTCTTCGGTCTGCGTTGACTTGCAAGTAACGAATTAATAAGTAATTAAGCAATAATGCCTCCGAGGACTGGCTTGGGTGGTCAGAGGCGTTGCTTAATTTGTCGCGTGTTCAGATTTGGAAATAATATTTCAAGTCAATTAAGGGAATTTAACCAAGTAAATGATTTGGGCCGCAGTCCACTCCTTTACCTTTTGAAAATAAAAAAAAAAGCTAATTAAGCAATAATAATCATCATTTTCTTGTTTTGTTTATTTTACACACACACACACACGCGCACACACGCACACACACACACACATATATATATATATATATATATAGATGTTTTTATTGTAACGTGTTTTTTACTTGGGATTTTACGAAATAACCGTCATATAATAATAAATTACTGCATTTAAATTTCTTCTACATTGCAGCTTACAGCTACAGGAGATGTCATCTGACATCTCTTGTAAATTTCTCTTACCCGTGAACATCCCACCATACTTAAAAGAAAGTTCCGATCTGTCTGATTCATACATACATACATACATACATACATACATATATATATATAATTACCAGGAAAATAAAAATTTTAAATGATAAAATCCTTAGTTATTTTAAGGACAGCGAGAGCTCGACGATTGTCAACTATATCTACACAATGGAAGCCCGTTTCATCAAACTGAGCTTCAACCTGGACCCCATTCAGCGCCAACATCTGAACAAAATCTTGCTGCCTATCGAACAACGGATCCATCCCAAACCCGATTATCAAAGACCGGGGCAACGACCCGATCTTGTTCTTGTGGGGTATATCTATAATTGGATTACAATATCGATGGTCGCGATCTGTTCCTTCTGGTAAAGACAGGTCCCACAATGTATCGAGTGAAGGCAATGGCATGAGATTATCCGCAGCGTAGTTGATCTCACTTTTGGTTCTCTGAACTCCGCCGAACATTGGCTGGTTAAAAACCAACCCCGCAATTTTCGCCGGCCCTAAATCCAAATCCATATCCAAAGCCTTTATCGCTGCGTTATAAACAATGTTACCGCCACTGCCACGACCCGCTAGGTAACACCGGGAAAAGTCGCCGTAATTTCTGAGCCATTCTTCGCCTTGAGAGTCCAAAGCTTGCCGTTTCACCCAGAGAAGCGCGTCCAAAGCGTCTTCGTAACAAGCGGGAATTCTGTGTTCGGGAGCAAGACGATAATCGACTGAGATGGTGATGGAGGGGATTTCACTGGCCATTTGCGTGCAACTTTTATGACACATGGCGTCGGAGCCGGTGTAGAGTACAAAACCGCCTCCGTGGAAATAAAGGATTATGGGAAGACGAGCGACGGTGTTGTCGTTGGAGGGTAGTTTCACCGGCCGGAAAATGCGCATTGTTGTCTTGTTTTGTTCGTTTAGAATTACATCTTTGCTGACAATAGGGTTGCCCTGGATGGGTTCGGGATTGTCTTCGACTCTGGGGAAGCTACGTTTGCGAGTGATTGAGCCATTTGCATTCAAAACGATGCCCAGATGACCATAGGAATCGAACTTCGCCATTGTTGTTGTGATGGACGGGGTGATGATTCCTGTACTTTGTTTTAACTGTGAACAACGGGCTGGAATTTGGATGAGATGTTTTTATCTGTTTGACGTTGTTGTTGCAGCATGAACGTGCTTATCGAATCAATTCTTTGAAAAGACAAATTTTTTTTTTAAAAGGGGCGATGATCTAACTGTAGGTACTGAACACTTGCATTTATGTAATTGTTGAATCTGTAGAATCGGTTTTGGTTTGAGCAGATTTTTAGGATACAGTTATCTAAATGTGGTATAGTATTAATTCAGTAATTTTAATAAGTCAATTAAGCGTGCACTAGCCTCATAATGAATCTTGCAAATTTATTCGGACCAAAGTAACTAAGATTATAGTTATTTAGGGAGGGTCCATCTATTCAGAGTTTAAATTTACCTCCATTTCTTAGGATTTCTATACTTACAAAATTATTAGGGAGGAAATTAAATAATAAATAAGTTTAAAAAAAATAAAAATGACAATTGCGTGTATAATATTATTTTGTCGATGATCTCTTGGGATATTGTGTGGTGATTTACACAATTTTGATCCAAAATCCATCAGCCCAAAAGTCAAGTTCCGCTTAAGGGGTCCTGGCCCATGGGCTGACATTACATTTCATGACAACAATGATATACAGTTTGCTACTTCTCCACCAAAAGGACGAATCCGTCAGACTAAAAGTCCATGATCACACTCCGTGACTCGTTGCTCGACCACATCAGGACGACAAGTATTTCCTATGTGGTCGATGATCAATCTTCTATGATCTTTACTCGGGCCCCTCTGGCAGATCTGATGGTCATAGTTAAATATAAACTGATATGAGAAATTAAGACCCGACCCGGGTATTTGATACGCATAACTAAATACTTGCCGGACAAGTAAACTATTAAACTAAAAAATCTTAAAAACCTCCTTTACAAAAATCAGATGTTACTCTTTCCATCTTATTAGCTTCCAACCCACTGGAAATTCTACTTTACTCACTGCTGACTTATGACCGGGCGGTGGTGGCGGTGATGCGCCGCTTGCTCCGGCGTGTAATGGTGGGGAATTTCTTTTATCTTTGCTTCAAAAATCACAGCAACACTCTCAACAACAATTATCTAGCAGAGCGGATATCACTCCACCGCAGCAACCATCTCTTCCGAACGATCCAGCCGTTGCGGCTGTGGGACCTACCATAAATTTCTCCCCGCAGTGGCCATCTAACGGCCGCGATGTTCCTCCGCCTTGGCCCCACACTCTTTCCCCTCCTTTCCCTCACAACTTCTTAGGGTTTGCTCAAAACCCTTGGCCTTCTCCAGCAAATCAACAACAAATGTTATGCGAGGATTTTGGAAGATTAGGATTATCGAATATGAATTATGCAATTCGTAATCTTATTCAGCCGGAGCCGAACCACCGGGAGCAGCCGCAGAATCTGGTTTTTGGTTCTTACCAAAGCCAAAGCCCAAGCCCGATCCAACCGGAGAGTTCGTTGAATTTGAATCGTTTAGATGATTTGAAATACAATTATCCAAACGGGTTAGACAGAAACTTTCAGTTTGACCCTCGAACAAGTTCTGTTATGAATCCAAATTCATTCCAACATAGAAATTTGGAGAATTCTCGGGAACAAGACGGAAGACTTGGCAAACAGCACTATGGTTCAACACCGCCTCCAGGGTTTTCAAACAAAGCAAGAGGAGGCGGCGGCAATAGTAGTAGGAGGGCCTTTGAGCATAGTGTGGATAAGAGTAACAGAGTTATTAGTTCTAGTGTTGAAGACGGGAGACCGAGGAGATTATCATTTGAAGATGGTAAAATACGTGGTGGCAATGCTGTGGGGCTCACTGGACAGCTTGATCATCCTGGTCCTCCTTCTGGAAGTAATCTTCATTCGAATTCAGCCTTGGACATTGAAGAATCTTTACTGGATTTACATATAGAGGACCGAGAAAGGCTTTGGGGGCAGGAGAGGACAAAGAGGGAGACTGGTGCTAGGTATGTTCAAGGTGGCGGTGGTGATGACATGGATGACTTCGGCGAAGAGCTTGTGGATTCTTTACTGCCCGAGGATGAAACTGATTATAAGAATGATAAGAAGCAACACCGTAATTCTCGTGATAAGGTTAACGGTCTTCACTTCTATTGTGTATTTTTACTAGATTATTTTTTTTTTCAACTGAAGTAACTGGAGATTTTATTGGAGTTACCATTCTGGAATGTACCAGGATTTTTGATCATATGCTTAGACTAATCACTATCTTTCTAGATAATAATTATTTGAAAAATCTGTGTACTTTTATATGATTTGGGCGCAAATATTTACTGGAAATGTAGAACTGGTGTAAAAGCTGGAAAATTTGCTTCACCCTCTTATTTGTTGTTCCTTAAAGTTGTAAGTGGATAAAATTGTTTAGATATGTGATTCACCGGTGGTTTTTGTTTTCAGGAATCCAGATCAGATAATAGAGGAAAAAGGCTGCTTAGCCAGAGGATGAGAAACTTAAAATGGCAGATCCAATGTCGTGGTGACATAGGTAGACTAAATGCTCCTTTTCTTGCAATTTATGAGTCTTTAATACCGGCAGAGGAAGAAAAGGCAAAGCAGAAGCAATTATTAACATTATTGGAGAAATTAGTTTGCAAAGAGTGGCCCGATGCTCGGTTATATCTGTATGGATCATGTGCTAACTCATTTGGAGTTTGTAAGAGTGACATTGATGTTTGTCTTGCCATTAATAATAAGGAGATTAACAAGTCCGAGATTTTGTTGAAGTTGGCTGATATCTTGCAAACAGATAATCTCCAGAATGTGCAGGTAATTCAGATCACTTTATCATTTCTCTGTTTGTGTTGTAAAGGGTAATTTAGTATTATTTTTAAATTGTTGATTTTAAATTAACGTCACATTACTTTCATACAATATTTTGTTGATGAAGGAAGTATAACTCAAATAAGTGATGCCTCTACTACTTGTTGAATGCTATATGTAATTGTATTGAGGATCTTATCTCATAACTATTGTTTTATTCCATATTGTTTAACCTATGCGTAGCTCTCACTTATGGAGTTCCATTGAAATTAGGATGACTGTGCTGATTTTGATTTCTTTGAAATGAATTAACATCCGGTGCCTTAATGGTGTTTGATTATTTAAACAGAATGGTGAGGTCTGAGAATTCTGGTTTCAGAAAGATTACTTGTGCTATTATGAACTCTTGGCAGCTGTCTCTGATCATGACCGCTAATGTTTTATTGCCCACTGGTGGGGTGCTACTAATGTTTTGCTTGTCCTGTAAATACTTTTGGTTGAGCCTATTTCCATGTTCTTGTCTTTTATTTTATTAGTTTCGTTGGTTTACTTTTTAGAAATGCACTAACAATCGTTTTTAAATTCTAATGCAAATTCTCTTTTCAAGTTTTTGCCAGGCACTGACGCGGGCAAGGGTACCCATAGTAAAGCTTATGGATCCAGTCACTGGAATTTCTTGTGATATATGCATAAACAATCTTTTGGCTGTTGTAAATACAAAGCTTCTTCGGGATTATGCTCGGATAGATGTGAGATTGCGGCAGTTGGCTTTCATTGTTAAACATTGGGCCAAATCAAGAGGAGTCAATGAAACTTATCAAGGAACACTCTCTAGCTATGCGTAAGTCCAATTAGCAAATAAGTATTTGACTGTCACATTCCCTTGTTGCTTGTCATTATACCTGCTTGTGAACATAAACAAAAGCAACAGAAGGTAATGTTTGATATTTTTGGTAGGACCTGCAAACCTAGAGTGAATAGATTGGATTCACAATTGGTAATTTTTATGAAATCACAGTGTTAATGGCACTTATGTTGTACGTTTGAATTTTGTGCTTATGCACCTATATTAATGTTTGTTTCTGGTCTTTTTTTCAGGTATGTTTTGATGTGCATTCATTTCCTACAGCAGCGTAGACCTGCTATACTTCCATGCTTACAGGTATGCATTATATCTTTGCTTCTTTATTTTATGATATGAAGGCATATCTCTTGAGTGAATTAATTTTTTGGATGTGGATCTAAATGTGCTAGTTCAGCAGTTCTTACGGAGTGGCTAATAGGTTTTGTAGATGTATACTTTGCATGATAACATTGTGTTTATCTGGGCGCTCATAAGTTTCATGCTGAAGCCTAATTTCTCTGCTTATTATATGGAATGGGACGTGCCTACCCAGATATCTAATGCCAAATTTCTGAATACAGATATGTTTATGGAGTAAGTTTAATGTCCCACTTATATTGCCTTACAATGGAAAAGAAAATGTAAAGAACAGAATGATGTAGTAAAATTGCAGAAAGTAAATATTTCGATGGACTCAAAAGTTTATGCATCCTGTAAAGGAATCTTTGTATTGATGAAATTGTCTCAGTCAAGGTAATGAAATTTCTGTTGATAGTGACTTGTGATAGTTATGCCTTTCCAGTACATGAGCATTGAATTTTCACTTTTGAAATTTTCGTCTGTACACCATAGCAGCATTCTTTATTTATTAACTAAGTAAAATTTTAAGTTCTTTTTTGGCTTCTATATGCTATATTTTATATGCTTCGCATTACTCAAAGTTTGATGAAGAGTTGGTGTTGGTGACATTCTTGTCATATTTTGATCTGACCTCAGCCTTACCCTTGCATTCCCATGTATATCTTTACAACATTTATTATTTAATTTCATGTCTGGTAAATTCTTTCAGGGAATGGATAAAACATACTCTGTGACTGTGGATGATATTGAATATTCTTACTTTGATCAAGTTGAAAGACTTCGTGATTTTGGATCCCATAACAAGGAAACTATTGCTCAACTTGTGTGGGCATTTTTCAATTATTGGGCTTACGGACATGATTATGCCAGCAACGTAATATCCGTACGCACAGGAAGTATAATAAGGTAAGTTATATAACTCAATTTTCATTTGTTTAAGGACAGGAGTTCATGCTTGTGCAGATACACCTCTTTGTCATTATTTATTTATTTATTTATTGACTATGAAACTGATTTGAGATCTGCATGAAAGTATTAAAATTATTTTTTAAAGCATGTTATGTTAGTTAAATTGACTTGTTATTTTGTCCGTCTTGGTTGGCTTTAGGACAATCCCTAAATCTTTAAATATTTCCTATCAATTTGTCACTTGCAATTGGAATGGGGTATAGAATTGAATTTGCTATCTGATCTGTCCTTTCTGTGAATTACTAATCCAGTTAAATCTACCAAGTTGAGCTCTTCAACTCTCCATATCTAGGATTTACCTTTTCTTTTCACATGATTGAAGCTTTCCTTCGGTGTAGGCATATTGGTCATTACTCATTTGTTTATCCCTTTCAATCAATTTTTTTTGTAAATTATTGTCACCAGGTTCTGATCACACTTTGCCGTTTGAAGCTGGAAAATAACTTTTTTAGGTAGACAACATTAGCTTGATGTCAATTTGAGGGGACCTGTGTTTGTCAAATGTGGAATATGCTGGATTGACTTGGTATAAATGAGACGTGGAAATGTCATTGAGTCTTTGTTATTTTTGAATTAGAATTAAATTTATTTAGTTTCTCTAGGTTTAAATAGTATGTCTTTTTCTAGTTTATTTAGGATTTTTAGTTTATGTTATTTTATTATTTTAGTCTATAACCATATAATTAGTTTAACATTGAAGAGAGACTTAATATAATATTGTCTTTTTTTACTTTCTTTAACAGTTACAATTATCAAAATCAGCAAGGACGTTGCTCTATGCATTTTTGCTGAGCATTGCACATGGTTATTTTCCATAAAGAATGATTGCATGAATGAGCATTCTGTTTGTTAATAGGTGCTAGCAGTGACTCTGGTTTCCTTTAAACATTAAGATATTGAAAAAACATGTGTATAGTGTGACACAATTGCTGATTAATGTATAATGTGACACCATTGCTGATTACGGGTTCCGACTAATGGATAAGGTATTGAATTGTGATTGACACTCTTGCAACATCTTTCTTCCAATTTAGCAACTGTTGCTCATTGTGGTTTTCTTGCAGAAAACTAGAAAAAGACTGGACAAGAAGGGTTGGGAATGATCGACATTTGATATGCATAGAGGATCCTTTTGAGATAACTCACGACCTTGGTCGAGTCGTAGACAAGTACAGCATAAAAGTTCTGAGGGAGGAGTTTGAACGTGCTGCTGAGATTATGCAGTATGATCCAAATCCCTGCGTGACACTCTTTGAGCGATATGTTCCCAATTGACTTATTTCAGCACTTGTTTGTGCTTCTTAGATGTAAGTAATTATGTGGTTAAGAGATTGTCAAGCTTTTAATTGTAGCCCGTTCTGTTATATTTTCTTCCTTGTTGGGTTAATGGTAATGTATTTAGGGCTTCAGATTTTATATTTATTTGTCCTTTAGTGTAAAGAACAAATATTTTATAGATATTTTCCTAGTTGCCAATTTTTTTGATTTCCTTGTTGCTGTATGTCAGTTTTTGTATCATTTGGTGTTCATTTGAAAATGTTGTTTCATAACCAATCCGAATGTTTGTGGAGACTTCTCGCTGTGATCTGATATTGTTCATAGAGTTGGTACAGCTATCAAGTATTTTCTTGTGATTGAAGGTGGGTGGGGAATTTAACTGGTTGGTTTGGTTATGTTTTAAAAGTTGTTTTTCATTTTTTCAAAAATTGAGAAACGACAGAAATTGTTTCGGGAAATATATTTTCAAAATATTATTCACACATATATATATGCACACCATGGTTATAAAATTAACCATTCGTTCTCAAAGGTCTAAACTAATGTCGTATTTGTTCTCGTATTTTTTCTCAATAGTTACTTCACTCGTTCTCAGTTCTCGCCACTCGTCGATGCTACTCCATAAATGGTTGTTGGAGCTTTATCTTTTAAAAATAAAATTAAAAAAAAAAAGATTCTGATGTCGTAGCGCACTATTTACCAACCGGCAGTGGGTGGCATGTATGGTGCCAACAGAAAAAGAATATTAATATTTGGTATAATTATGAATAAAGAATGGTTATATAATTGGGTGTATGAAGTAACGGGCGAACAAATAATCATTTTCTTGTGAGTTTTGAGTTTGGATCGTTGACCGATTTGGCATCGCTGGATAACAAATAATCATCTCCTTTTGAGTGAGTTTGAGTTTAGAGTTTGGATCGTTGACCCCTTGACAGGCATCATCGATAGATCGATCTCTCACGGGTTGGTGCAGATGGCAACTCATCAAGAAAAAGAAAAAGAAAATGAATTGGCAAAGCTCTCATCACCGTCACCACCACCACCACTAGTGCTACTCCTGAGAAAACCTGCTGCTTTTTCTATGTTTGGAGAACACTTATTCACCTCAAACAAATTCCAATACCTAAAAGCATATGACTCGACTCTTCCTCTCCAACAATTCTTGACAACAAAAAACGCCCGCTCAGTCCAGGCCATCTTTTCCTGCTCCGGTGCCCCTGTTAATGCCGACATCCTCCAGCTACTCCCTGAGGCTCGCCTGGTGGTTGCCACCAGCTCTGGCCTTAACCATATAGACCTTGAAGAGTGCCGTCGCCGCGGTGTGGCTGTAGTCAATGCTGGTAACGTTTTCTCTGAAGATGTGGCTGATTGCGCAGTGGGTTTGCTTATTGATGTGCTGAGAAACATTTCTGCTGCCGATCGGTTCGTGAGACAAGGGCTTTGGCCTATCAACGGAGAGTATCCCCTTGGTTCTAAGGTAACTCTTAAGTCGTGCTCCTATAATTTCACTTTGTTATCGTGGTAATAACTTCGAATTCAGCTTCTAATTAGATGACGTGAAAAAAGAATACAAAATGGCATAAACAGGATTTCGATTTGATATCTTGTTTTATTTCTGCTCTTCTAGCTGCTATTTAGTTCTTTGATCATGTAAGATAGTTATTTACTTGATGCTCAAATATGATCTCTCATTTATATATATATATACATATCCTTCTTTGCAATTTTAGTTGGGTGGCAAACGAGTTGGAATTGTTGGGTTGGGGAGCATTGGTTCCGAAGTTGCCAAAAGGCTTGAATCTTTTGGCTGCTGCATTTCGTACAACTCAAGAAAGAAAAAACCTTCTGTTACATACCCTTACTACTGGGATGCCTGTGAACTTGCTGCTAAAAATGACGTCCTCATTATTTGTTGTGCATTAACTGATCAAACGCATCACTTGATTAATAAACAAGTCCTGGACGCATTGGGGAAGAAAGGAGTCATTATTAATGTAGGACGCGGTGCTATTATCGACGAGAAAGAAATGGTAAGATGTTTATTGCAAGGAGAGATTGCAGGTGCTGGTTTGGATGTGTTTGAGAACGAGCCTGATGTTCCTAAGGAACTCTTTGCACTTGATAATGTTGTACTGTCACCGCATAGTGCCGTGTTTACACCAGAATCTTTTATGGATGTGTGTGAACTTGCTGTAGCCAATTTGGAAGCTTTCTTCTCGAACAAACCCTTACTTTCACTTTTTGTGCATGATTGAATTAATTTTGCTGGTTAATTTTGGAACTTATTTCTTAACGCATATATTGTGTAAAGCTGTACTACTAGTACTATTGTAGTCCTATTCTTGCAGAAATGTACAACTGTTATTGAACAGTTAAATTGATCATTCATTCATCTTTTATCGTCATTTTATTGGCTTCTGTTCATGAAGAACTGCTGCCTGTGTCCAGAATTTTAACAGTCAAAACTTATCTTATTAGTTGATTTCAGAACCATTAATGCTCCAAAGCTCAAAAGGATGTTTATTGCATAGAGGAAACCGCTGCCTTCTGCTTTCACGCCTTCAGACAAAATGAATTCAATCTCTTTACAATTATTGTTGAATAAAATCCACAAATTACCTAGTATATCTATAAAGATAGAAATAGGGTACAAGAGAGAGAGGGCCTTTTTTTGTTGTTTTTTGGTTAATTTGAAATGGGTACACAAGATGATTTTTTTTTTTTGTCAATTTTGACTCCGGTTTCGCTTCCCAAACTCACATTACCGTTACTGATACTGTTAGTAATGGCAACTGATCAACAAAATCAATCCCAAAACCTCCCACAAATGCTACTCCTGTGAGAACCAGCAGGCTTCGCTGTATTTGGGGAACAATCCTTTACCTCCAACAAGTTCCACTTCTTGAAGGCGTACGGGTCAACATTTCCTCTTCACCAGTTTTTGTCAATTCACGCAGAGTCTGTCGATGCCATCCTCGATCACAGCCGACATTCCACATCTTCTCCCTCAGGTTCGGCTGGTGGTCACCACAAGCGTTGGCCTTGACCATATAGATTTGGCTGAGTGTCACCGCTGTGGTGTGGCTGTTGCCAATGGTGGCACCATTTTCTCAGAAGATGCTGCTGATGTGGCAGTGGGCTTGCTCTTGATGTCGTGAGAAAGATTACTGCCGCAAATCGGTATATCAGACGAGGGGTTTGGCCTAGCAATGGGGAATATCCTCTTGGTTCCAAGGTAAGTCAAATTTTCTTTTCTTCTTTCGTTATTATTGCTAATAACTATTGTTGTCTTTAGTTAATGGAATATAATGCATTCGACTTCATAGAGAAAATTACATAAAATTTTGACGGCAACTATTTTCTCTTAATTTAAACTAGAGATCTGATTTTTGAGAGATTTGTGTAAACTTTCTGTTTTGATTTCTTAGAATTTAAAAAACAGGTTCTCAAATTATTCCTCTGTGGATTTAGGGCATTGCTTGTTTTTTATCGCTTATATATATATATATATATAGACAGGACATAAGAGGTTCTTCAATGTTCTATGTTTGATTTTGATACTGGATTAAAGCCTCTCAATTATAAATTTAGGTGAACAAGAGTTTACACTCTAATAATGTGATGTGGGGTTGAGAATTGTGCTCCAAAATGGCATGGAGAAGATGCTGATACGTTCCATTGCTCTTACAATTTTAACATTATTCACGCAAATATTCATCTGTACTATCTCATTTGCTTATTGTCAACCTAAAATCTTAGTCCCAGCCCTCATAAAAACCCCAGTTCTAATTAGCTGTGATAATTTCAGCACACCATAATATATATGTTATATAAGGGGCTCATCGAGTTTGTGTTGATTGGAAATAATAGTTGGGCGGCAAACGAGTTGGGATTGTTGGGTTAGGAAGCATTGGGTCCAGAGTTGCTGAACGGCTAGAGGGCTTTGGCTGCTGCATTTCATACAACTCAAGGAAGATAAAGCCCCTCTTTTCCATACACTTTCTACGCAGATGTCTGTGAACTTGCAGCTAACCATCTGCTGCACATTAACTCGACAGACACATCACATGATTAATAAGCAGGTGTTGTTAGCATCGGGGAAGAAAGGAGTCATTATTAATGAAGGGCGGGGAGCTATTATTGATGAAAAAGAAATGGTAAGCTGTTTGTTGGAAGGAGAGATTGGAGGCGCTGGTTTGGATGTGTTTGAGAATGAACCTGGTGTTCCTCGGGAACTCTTTGCATTGGATAATGTTGTGCTCTCGTCTCATAAATATTGATTAACTGTAACGTGGTGTTATTTAACTATTTTATTTTTAAAATTTAAATTTTTTCGTCATTTTAATTAATAAAAGAATATAACAAAATACTTTTAAAATCTTAAAAGAGTAATGGGTAATTCATTGAAACTTGAGGGAGGTTTAGGGCTTTTTCCACTTTTATGAAGACTTGAAGTAACTTAAAGTATGAAGTTTTTTCGATTAGTAAATATATGAATAATTGGACATATAATTTATTTTTATTTTATAAGTATAGTATCATTTTTACTCAATATATATGCTTTAAATTTCTGTATTATAAATTCATAAATATGACATTATATGACCAATCTTGTAACATAAAAGTACTATTACATGATTGAATATAAAAACGATTTTACGTAGTCATTTTGTAATATATAAAGGACATTACATATGTAATGACATTATAAAACCCTATTACATGCGATATATCCATTTTGAATTGAAGCATATTAGTTGCAAATGGCACGTGGCATATCCACGAAGTTGATTATTTATTTTGCATATAATATTATTAAATTATAACTACATTAAATTTTTTAATTTAAATTTGAATAATTTTATTTAAATATTATAACAATATTTTTTTTAATTTATATTACATAAAAATTTATTAAAATTTTAATTTTAATTTAAATAAATATATAAATATATTAAATATTTTATTTATTAATAATTTATTAATTTATTATTTAATATTTATATACATTAATAATTTAATATATCAATTTTAAAATTTTAAAATATACATTTATATTTTAAATTTAAATTTATGTCGCTTTTAGATATATAAATTTAAAAACGCTGCTTCAATGTTGGCGAAGATTCTCTCTCTCTGGTCATCCTCCACGGCTTCATTTCCCAAAATCCCGAAACCAGTGATAATGGCAACTCATCAAGAAAATCAATCCCAGACTCGCAACCTCCCGCACGTGTTGCTCATCAGAAAACCAGCCGTTTTCGATATGTTTGGAGAACAACCCTTCACCTCAAACAAATTCCACTACTTGAAAGCGTACGAATCAACACTTCCTCTTGACCAATTCTTGACGACTCACGCAGAGTCAGCGAAGGCCATCTTCTCCAGCGCCGGTGCGCCGGTTACGGCCGAGATCCTTCAGCTACTCCCGAAGGTGCGGCTAGTAGTTGTCACAAGCGCTGGACTTAACCATATAGACGTTGGAGAGTGCCATCGCCGTGGTGTGGCTGTAGCCAATGCTGGTAACGTTTTCTCTGAAGACGTGGCTGATTGCGCAGTGGGTTTGCTTATTGATGTGCTGAGAAAGATTTCTGCTGCCAATCGGTTCGTGAGACAAGGGCTTTGGCCTGTCAACGGAGAGTATCCTCTTGGCTCTAAGGTAACTCTATTCTTGCTCTTGTTTTACTTTTTTTTTTTTTTTTTTAAGAATTGTTTGGGAAGAGCAATTTTCTTGTAAATTAAACCGAAGATGCTTGACTCTAAAATTTTTCCGGTGGGCAAGGAAGGGCAAAACTGACAGCCACAGAAATGTCTAATGTGTAATCTATGTTTCACTTTATTATCATATTAATAACTAACAATTCGGGGAGTAATTGCTTCTAATGAGATGACATTTAAAGAGAATAGAAAATTATACTACGAAATGGCACAGATAAGTTTTCAATTTGATTTCTATGATTGCTGCTCTTCTAGCTGCTGTTACTTCTTTGATCATGTAAAATATCAGTTGATGCTTACATATGTATCCTCATTGTCTTTCCTTATGGTAATGTTAGTTGGGTGGCAAACGAGTTGGAATTGTTGGGTTGGGGAGCATCGGATCTGAAGTTGCCAAAAGGCTCGAGTCCTTCGGCTGCTGCATTTCATATAACTCAAGGAAGAAAAAGCCTTCCATTACATATCCTTTCTACCCCGATGTCTGTGAACTTGCAGCTAACAGTGATGTCCTCATAATTTGCTGTGGATTAACCCATGAAACACATCACATGATTAATAAGCAAGTCCTCAGTGCACTGGGGAAGAAAGGAATCGTTATTAATGTAGGGCGTGGCCCTATTATTGATGAAAAAGAAATGGTGAAGTGTTTATTGCAAGGAGAGATTGCAGGTGCTGGTTTGGATGTGTTTGAGAATGAGCCTGATGTGCCTAAAGATCTTTTTGCCCTTGATAATGTCGTGCTCTCACCACACAGTGCCGTGTTTACAGCCGAATCTCTTAAGGAAGTGTGTGAACTCGCAGTGGCCAATTTAGAAGCTTTCTTTTCAAACCTACCTTTACTTACGCCTGTTAGGGATGATTGAATGATTTTGTTGGTTAATTTTAACTTTACATCTTAAAGCATGTATTATGTAATGCTCTGCCTCTGCTGTTGTAACAGAAGAACTATTGTTACTGGACAAGTTAATTGATCATTTATTCACCGTTTGGCAAGTAATATCTATTGGATATTATTCATGAACTGCTATATTCATTTATGAGAAAGTGCTTGCTTGGCTTGAAATGTTCGTATAATGTTGGGCATGCTATTACGATCAACATTCACATCAACCACATTCACAACGGATAAGGTCATATGAAATGAACGGTTAGATTGTAGCATAACAATCTTAGCTGTAACTGTTTTAATGAATTACGTGTACATCTGGGTCTTACCAGATGGACTAATTTCACAGGGATATGCACCTGCTCCTGTCCGTTAGTATGCTGCCATAGATCACAACAATGAAGCACTGGATCTAGAAGACCAACAATGAACCTGATGTTCCCAGAGAGCTCTTTGTACTAGATAATGATGTTATGTCTCCGCATAGTGCTGTCTTTACAGTGGAATCTTTCAAGGATCTCGGCCAACTCGATGTGGGGAACTTGGAAGCCTTCTTCTCAAATAAGCCCTTGCTTTCTGCTGTTGCATATGATTGAATATGAACGGATTCCTCATTTTTATTCTTCTATTTTTTGGAATAAGATGGATTTCCTCATTTTTCTTTCTGAGTTTTCTACGACAAATGCAAATTAGTAAAGTTACGTTGTAATGCAACAATGAATCCACAAATGATATCAAAGAGCTAAACTAATACATGATGGTTTAATTGAATTGAAACGCTGGTATTTCATTTTCTCACTATGCCTTCCTATGATGGTTGGCCACGTCATCAAACTGCAAGCCACGTGACACGTGGTAAAGAACTAGCGGCTAATTATATGAAGCATATTTCGACCTCTTGGAGCAGATTAGTTCGTTCATGAGTTCAATCGGTTTCGAAGTAAGCACAAACAAATGCGCACTTGACCGGTTGACCCCAGTAAGACTGTCCAACGACGACGTTTCAATTCCTCGACGAAGATTTTTTATTACTTAACAGTTCCAATTCCCGGAAAAGAAAGAAAAAAAAATGGAAGCTTGTAACAGAGAATACAATGAACTCCCGAAAGTGCTACTCCTAAAACCACCGCCGGACTACGCATTGTTCGGAGATGAATGCTTTCCCTCGACAAAATTCCAGTTCCTGAAAGCGTGGGAGTCAACGCTTCGTCTTGACCAATTCCTGAAAACACATGCACAGTCAGTTCAAGCCATCCTCTCCTCCGGCGGCGCCCCGGTCACAGCCGAGATCATACGGCTGATGCCAGCACTCCGAATGGTGATGACCACAAGTGCCGGACTCAACCACATCGACATGGCTGAGTGCCGACGCCGCGGCATAACCATAGCAAATGCTGGAAACGTTTTTTCCGAAGATGTGGCCGATTTGGCCGTGGGGTTGCTGATTGACGTGTTGAGGAGCATTTCGGCGTCTGATCGGCATGTTAGACAAGGACTTTGGGCTAATAAAGGGGATTATCCTCTCGGTTGTAAGGTTTTCTCTTGTCAGCTTCACTTTCTTGGTTTCTGATTTGTTCAATTGTTTTAGGAATTATATACATAAATCTATTCTGGTGGAGTTAATTAACCACAACAAATGAAGAATCTTTAGCCGTTATTTGATACTGTTTTATTAGTACATATAACGACAATTATCATTTTGTATAATCTGAGTGAGTTACAGGCAGAGTTCGAAAAGGTCAAAATTTTTTATGATTCCATCATACATGATTGAGTTGCAAAAACTGCTGGATAGGTATCCCACATATATCTGAATTCTTTCTGGTTAAAGGATCTCTTTCTAGTTGCTATGGAACAACTAGGAGGTTCTTTATAAGAAATACGGGTTCTGCTTTTAGCGTTAACATACTATGGGTGGTGGTCGTAGTGCAAATACATTTTTAACTCCTTACCTCCCCAGTTTGGAATATGGTTGGCTTACACAGCATGGAGAGTAGCTAACCAATTCGGCCAGCCCCTAGTGGCGGCCATTAATTTAATTAACTACTGGAAATCCTTGGAAGTTTGAACTAGAGAGTCCATTTGTGTTTAGTAATCCGGACATTGACAAAAGAAATGCATAGCGAATTATCCCATTTCATATTGTTGTTGTACTGGTAATAATTTTGGTATTGTTGGAAGCAATTTTTTTTTTTTTTTTGAAAACCAAAATTGAATGAGATATAAAATTTATGATTAGTACTATACATAATGTATGATGTGTATTGCTGCTCTTAATTACAAGTAAAATTTCTTCAAAGTGATGCTATGATTATTCAAATTCATCAAAATGTAATCAAGTTACAAAATGCTAGCTTTTCTTAATAATATAGTGTTGATGACTATCAATTTCAGCTGGGAGGTAAGCGAGTTGGTATCGTTGGATTGGGGAGCATTGGCTCATTAGTTGCCAAAAGATTAGAAGCTTTTGGATGCAGCATATCATACAACTCAAGGAAGAAAAAACCGTCTGTCTTGTACCCTTTCTATTCTAATGTGTATGAACTTGCAGCTAATACCGATATCCTCATCATTTGTTGTGGATTAACTGATGAAACCCGCCACATGATTAATAATGAAGTTTTATCAGCATTGGGGAAGGAAGGAGTTGTTATTAATATTGGGCGTGGGGCTATTATTGATGAGAAGGAACTAGTCCGGTGCTTGGTGCAAGGAGAGATAAAAGGTGCTGGTTTGGATGTGTTTGAGAATGAGCCTGATGTTCCTAAAGAGTTCTCTGCATTAGATAATGTTGTTCTGTCTCCACACTGTGCGGTCTTTACATGGGAGACTTTCAAGGATCGTCAAAAACTTGTTGTGGAAAATTTGGAAGCTTTCTTCTCAAACAAACCATTACTTACTGAAGTTGTGGATGATTGAATGGATGATTTATACATTATTTTCTCTTTCATTTGGCAAAACATCTTGGAAGTGGTTTCTGGTTAGGGCTGAGGTTGAACTATCTATCTCAGCAAACAAACTCTAGTGATAAGTACTGTAATTGGCACATTGAACATTATTGATTTTTATCCCTGGTATGATATGTAAGTATATTTCAGTTGCTTGCTCATCTGACTTTTATTTCTGACAGAGAGAATAACTTCTGTGATATATTTATTGTAGTTATTAGCTGATGTTGCATTACTTGTCTTGATTTTCCCCTCCCTGTTTCATTTTGATTGTTTCCCTTAAGGATGATTCACATAGAAACTAGTCAGAGGAAGAGCAACAAAGGCATTGACACAATCGTTTAAATGCTTCTCTAATTTTCAACACGCTTGTTTTGGAGTGAATGCATGGTCCTAGAGCTGATCAATGATTTATGTATGTATGTGCATGTATCGAAACTAGGTAAAGGGTTTCGAATGGTGGTTTGGTTTACCTTGCAGTCAACGCGACTTCCTCTTTCACGAAGTGATAAACTAACGGTTGATTTGTGTTGCATTCCCGTTTGCTGCAGAACACAAACAAATGCATCTTTGTTTGTCCAAAACAAACAAAATTGTCTGACGGCAGCGTTTCAAGCGATCAACATGATTTTTCCTGCTTCCGTACCCGTTCCCACTTCCCAGTAATTGAAAAAAATAGAAAGAGGAAGCTCATAACAAAGAATCCGATAAACTCCCAAAAGTACTATTCCTGAAACCACCACCTGCCTTCAAGCTGTTCGGAGATGAATGCTTTCCCTTCCAACAAATTCCAGTTCTTGAAATGGAGGGAATCGACGCTCCCTCTTCACCAATTTTTGAAACACAGGCACAGTCAGTTCAAGCCATTCTCTCCTCCGGTGGCACACTGGTCACAGACGAGATTATACGGCTGATGCCAATGATGAGAATGGTGATGGCCACCAGCGCCGGGCTCGTGGACTCAACCACATCCACGTAGCCGAATGTCGACACCGCGACATCTCTATAGAAAATGCTGGAAACGGTTCTAATATTAGCTGATGAAACCGGCCACATGATTAACAAGGAAGTTCTATCAGCATTGGCAAGGAAGGAGTCATTATTAATATTAGACGTGGGTGGGTGCTTGTTGCAAGCAGAGACAAAAGGTGCTAGTTTGGATGTGTTTGAGAACGAACCTGATGTTCCGAAGGAGTTATTTTCATTGGATAATGTTGTTCTGTCGCCACACTCTGCCGTCTTTACAGGGGAAACTTTCAAGGATCTGGAAAAACTTGTGGTGGAACACTGGGAAGCTGTCTTCTCAAACAACCATTACTCGCTCAAGTTGTGGGTGATTGAATGGATCATTTGATTTCTTCTTTAAGAATGATTCATATAGAACCTTTTCACAGCAATAGAGTATTAACACCTCTAATTCAACACGCTAAACACTTAGAGCTGAGGCAGCTGTAGAGAACAATGAGAAGACTAAAATCAAGAATTGCTTATTAAATATTTGTCATGTCATTTGATAGTAGTAGTTAAGACCATTTTATTTACAAAAATTTTTCTATACTTGATTAATTTATTCTCTTTCCATCTTCCCATATTCTTTCTCTGGTTTTTACAGCTAATTAAAGCTAAGACTACCCATCCACTGAAAGAGGCCAACGAGACTCGGAGAGTCTGCATTTCCCCGTGGACTGGCCAGTAGCATATCCTTGGAATGTACACGTGTACTTTAAGAAATAGAGAAATGAATGGCAAATGATCACGTCTACACTTAGAAATTATAACATGATAAACATATATGCAAAATTAATGCTCACATAAGTGAAGATTAAGCTGCAGTGAAGTAAATGAACCTAACAAATATAAATCAAATCAGAATCTAAGTTGGTGGGGGAATGAATTGGCATCCGATCGAGAAAACAAAGAGAATATTCATCCTGATAGGTCCTCCACTCGTTTTATTTGTTTGCAGTCCTCCACTCATTTAAAAACAAAAGAACTAACAATTTGTTACACATCCTCTGTACTCTTATACATACCATTAATTTTTACCTGTATGTTTTCAGTTTTAGTTGCTTATCTAATCTAGTCTTTAAGGCGACGTTACTAAATGAAACCTAAGATTCCGATATATCCGTTCACCGACTTCCCCGATGAACGTACGGCCTTGGCCTTATCTTTGCTTTCTATTTAACTCCCTTCCTTCCATCTTTTACTGTCATTACCCTCACCTCTTTCTTGCAATAATTTAAGCTATATGGCTATGTCAACATCAAGGACTAATGAAAACGGCCAGTCTTTAGTTTTTGACGCGTCCCATCTTCAGTTTGAATCCAGCATCCCTTCAGAGTTCATATGGCCTGACCATGAAAAACCAAGCCTTGAGCCGCAAGAACTTGTGATTCCTCCTATTGACTTGCGCAGTTTTCTCTCCGGAGATCCCCTCGCCATTGCAAAAACAACGCAGCTTGTTAACGAGGCTTGCAGGAAACACGGGTTCTTTCTAGTTGTAAATCATGGTATTGATTCCAAGCTCATAACCAAGGCTCACGAGTACATGGATTTTTTCTTTGGCATGCCACTTTCTGAGAAACAAAAGGCTCAGAGAAAGTTAGGAGAACACTGTGGGTATGCAAGTAGCTTCACTGGTAGGTTCTCTTCCAAGCTTCCGTGGAAGGAAACATTTTCCTTTCGATATTGTACTGACGCAGAGTCCTCAGACATCGTGGACAAATATATCGTGAGCAAAATGGGCGAAGATTTCAGACAATTCGGGTAAGAACATATATGGCACAGTTAATTACTAAGTTCATACCTATACAATTGCATTATTTAATTTGTTACAAGTTTCCTGTGATTTGCATATATAGAAGAATATATCTAGCATGATTATTAATAATCAGCTTAATTAAATTGATCAATGGGTAGGGAACTGTACCAAGAGTACTGTGAGGCCATGAGCAAGCTGTCCCTTGAGACCATGGAACTGTTTGGAACAAGTTTAGGAGTCGACCGAGAATATTTCAGAGAATTCTTCAAAGATAATGATTCAATAATGAGATTGAATTACTATCCGCCGTGCCAAAAACCCGACCTGGCTCTAGGAACCGGACCTCACTGCGATCCAACATCCTTAACAATCCTTCATCAGGATCAAGTGGGCGGACTTCAAGTGTACGTGGACGAGCAATGGCAGTTCGTTCGTTCCAATCCAGAAGCCTTCGTGGTAAACATTGGAGATACATTCATGGTACGCACTTGTATATATAGTTAATTTACTAATTAAGTAGTTACAGGTCGTGGTTTGAGCTCGAGCTCGAGCTTTGATTAAGGTAATGTTAATATGTACATATATGTGTGTGTGTGTGTGTGTGGTGTAGGCTCTAACAAATGGGATATACAAGAGTTGCTTGCACAGAGCGGTGGTAAATAGTACAAAAGCGAGGAAATCACTGGCTTTCTTTCTGTGTCCAAAGATGGACAAGGTTGTGACACCTCCAACTGGTTTGATTGATGCTGAGAACCCAAGGCTGTATCCGGATTTCAAATGGCTCAATTTGCTCGAATTTACTCAGAAATATTATCGGGCCGACATTCATACCCTCAATGCCTTCTCTGACTGGCTTCCGAAGCAAATCAATTAAGAAGGCAAACAGAAACTAAATAAAGACTTCATATAAATATATATTTGCAACAACGTTTTTTTTTCTTCTTTATTTTGTTCGTATTTTATGGTGAAGAAGAGAGGATATTGAAATTTCTAATTAGAGAGTATGAGTTCGAGGGTTTAAATCAGCTGCTTAGGAAGACAAAGTTGTAAAAATATATATATTACATGCAGCGTCTGTCTGTTTAACTGAAGTTTGTATTTATATTATATTTATAATGTAAATAAATAAATACTTTATATAAATATATATTATGCAACAACGTACGTTTTTTTTTTTTTTTTTGTATTTTATGGCGAAGAAGAGAGGATATTAAAATTTCTAATTAAACAGTATGAGTTTCAGGTTTAAATCTGAAGCTTACTTGATAATTCAGAAATAAATATTATGTGTACGTACGTTATCAGTTTATAAGTACAGTATGTATAAAAATTTCTATCTAATAAGATGCAATAATAAAAAATCAATTTAGAACATATATATATATATATATATATATATCCATGATTTTATCAAATTAAGTTTATTTTGTGATGTATATACACGAGAATGCATCCGTGAAAAGTAGATAAAGGCCGGGATGCAATGATTTCCCACATCAACCTAAATAATATGCGAGCTTGCGGGGTTTAATTTTGTGGGTCAAATTCAAATACGGTTTGATTAATTTGCTGCAGATTGTTTAATAATTAAAAACTTTCACTAATCATGTGTGTATATATATATAGTTTAGTTCTTATACCCGCCACTTTTTTGGGGGCCTTTAACCGGAACAAAATGAAAAATAAAGAATAAGAAGTGGATTATCATGTTTTAATATTCATGAGCAAATACATACTTGTTATTGGTTAATAAATAAAAATATAGTAAAAAAAAGTAAATTTTGACTTTATTTAAACAAAAATATATACAAATTAACATAACTAAGTTTATATCAATATTGGGTTTCATAAAAAAAAATTACGATTGCTGTTATAAATAAAGTGATGATATTTATGAAATAATTTTATTATTCAAAAATAAGAAAAAAGATTTATAGTAGTTAAGAAAATTAGTTTAAGTTTTTCACTAAAAATAATTGTTAGAATAATAATGATAAATTATGTAGGACAATTTTAGAATTTAATAATTTCAAGAAGTTTTTTATTTTTACCAATTCAATTTGTTATTAAATTCTTAATTTTTTTATTTATGTAAGAGTTATTTTTTTTATTTAACTTGTAACACTAGATTTTTTCTATTTTATATAAAGAGCTCTATGTTATTGTTTGAACAGTCTTTTATTTAATAAAATATTCTTCTTGGATTTGTCTCTCATGGGATTATTATTTTAATACTCGTGTTTCAAGCAGTTATGGTTAGAACAACATCTAACTCCGTAGTTATGGTTAAAATAACATCTAATCTTGTCTCTTAGAACGTTTATCTAATTCACTACGTCAAAGAACTGGATGAGATTTGGTGTTCGACAAAGTGCCTTTATTCCACCCACTATCATGCCTGAGTCAATTGGTATCAAAGCCTACTTCTATACTAGACAGAGTTTTTTTGAATTGCTAAACACAAGTACATCCACCAATACATCATTTCATCAAAAGGAAAAAATAAAAATAAAAATTTTAAATCATAGTTTATTATGTTAGACATAATGCGTTGTTGTTTGACGGAAGATGTAGTCCTAAATTATTTTTATTTTGGTTGGATGATGTTAAAGAATTTTTTCAGGTTGAGAAGATCTCTAAAGATAAATAAATACAATCTACTACTTATTTTTTTGTTAAAAGGGAGTACACATATTGATGGAATATATTACAAAGGACATACTTTACAAACTGAGAAGATAGAAATTCATGTTACTTATTTTCTGTTAAAAGAGAGTGCATCATATTAGTGGAATATGTTACAAAACACATACTTTACAAGCCGAAAAGATAAATTTCACTCATGAGATCAGATGAAACAATTGATGAGGTCACGATTCATATTCCTTTTGATTATTGTTTGACACGTCAACATATGAGGTCTATTTATTCTTACGCTATAAAGTTTGAGATTTTTATGGGCATTCAGTTTTTTATAAGAATGAAGAGCTTTTAGTTGAGAGAATTTTGGATAGACTTTGTGTCAATATAAAAGATTAAATGTCGTCATATACTATCCATATATTACCATATACTATTCTTTTAGCTAAAGAAATCGAAGTGCAACTAAAACTTGACTTTAATAGAGTTATTAGAGATGTTATTGACAATAAAGTTAACAAGATATCTGATAACATGGCTAAAATCGACCGTACGATAGTATATGAAGATGTGCTTCAAAAGAAAATTAAAAACGTGCCAAAAATTATACAAGAAGAGGTTTTATGTAATCTTAATTTGAAAACTGAACATGTATAAGAAATTCAAGTCGAAGATCCGCCTATTATCAATATGATTCTACTTATTTATATTGAAGACAATAAGGTTATCTTTTAGGAAATTTTGGTTACAAAAGATAAATTTAGTTAGTGAATACATCGAGCAAAATTTGAAAAGAGTTCTGAGAAATTTGAAAGTAATTTACTATTATAAGTACTGAGGTAGGATTAATGACCTCTTTTTTTTTTTACACAAAATTTTATATCAAATATAGGCCATTAGATCTAGGCACATCTAATGGTTGAAATTGCATTTGATTATGTAATTAATGCATCTATAATTAATACACATGTCAAATATAACTCAATCGTTGGATATGCCTAGATCCAATGACTTATATTCGATGTAAGATTTTGTATAAAAAAAAGAAATCTTTGATCTTACCCTTATAAGTACACATATTTAAGAACTGCTAATAAGCACAAGAAAAAGATAAAATTTAAGTATTTTCGAGTTTCAAAAAAGTTTATAGAGAAAAGATACTCCTTTAAGTCATAAGATGATTTAATATTGCACTATAAGTTTTATTAGCCAGACAAAACTTGAGGACGAGTTTTTTTTAAAAAAATGGGGAATATGATATGAATAATTTTAGAATTTAATTAGTTTAGGAAATCTTTTATTCTTACCAATTCAATTTGTTATTAAATTTCTAATTTTCTTTGTTAGATAAAATTATTATTTTTATTTAAGTTAACTTGTAACATTAGTTTTTTTTATTATATATAAAGAGCTTTATGTTATTGTTTGAACAATATTTTATTCAATAAAATATTCCCCTTTAATTTTATCTCTCATGTGATTATTATTTTGACACTCGTGTTTCAAATCGTTAGGGTTATAACAATATCTAATTTCATATATTATAATGTTTATCTAACATATTACGTCAAAAAATCGAAAGAGATTCGGCGTTCAACATAGTGCCTTCGTTCCACCCGCTATCCCACACGTTTATCTAACCCATTGCATTAAAGAATTGAAAGAGATTTAGCGTTCGACAAAGTGTCTTTATCTCACTTGTGTCAATAAATATTATTTTATAATATATTGATAAATAAATATTTATTAATATAAATTTATTTATTTTATAATGTATTAATAAGTCAATATTATTTACGTATTAGAAACTAAATAAAATAAAGTATAAATGAACATTAATTTATAAATAAAATATGTTATAATATAATAATTATGATAATATTATAAATTTAAATAAAATATATTTATATATAGCTAATATATATTGTAATAAAAATAAAATATATTGTTTATAAAATAAAAATTTATAATATATTGATAAATACTATATTAATAATATGTTAAAAAATAATATTATTTATATGAACATAATCGTCACTTTTTAATTAAATTTAGATTTTCAGGATTACTTTTGAAATTTTTGAGACCATTAGCCTAATAATTCAAACCTTTATTGACTTGTAAGCCATTTTTTCTTAAAGTAATTATATACCAAAAAGGCTAATAACTCCTAATAAAATTATTGTTGTTACCATTATACTTTTAATGAATTAATTTATGATTTTTTTATATTTTAAACGTATTTTATATTTGCAGATCAATATTATATATTATTGTTTTTCGTTAATTTCACTTTATCGAGTAAAGGATAGGGTAGAGTGAAACTTTTTCTTAGAAAACGAAAACTAGTAGTTAACTTGAATGTGTAATTTAAAAAAATAATCAAGGACATGAAGATCAAAATAAAATTATTATAAATTAAGATTGATAAATTAGTTCTTTTAATAGGCAAATAACACAAAAATTATATATAGAGTAAGAGACAATTAAATAAGTTATGTCATTTATTTATATAAATTATTAATTAAGAGTAAAATCATATTTTCATACAACAATGTAACAAAATTTTGACTATATTTCCGGAAACTTAGTAAAGTAAAAGTAGTTGAATGTGCTAATGTTTCTGTTAAAAATTTTAAATTTTCTTATATATATATATATATATATATATAGTGATGACAGAATGATTCATTGTATATAAATCAAAATTAGAAAATTTTAGACTTAATTTATTAATTCTGTGTAGTGTTGATGATAGATTATATTTTCACTTATTATTTCAGCTGAGAGGTAAGTGAGTTGGAATTGTCGGATCGTGTAATTATATTATATATAGTTGCTAATTAAAAGAATAGATGCTTTAATTTGGATGCGTGCTGCATATCAAACAAGTTCTCAATTAAGGAAGAAAATCAACCAGCTTTCTCCTGTCCTTTTTGTATTCGAATGTACGTACGTGTACGGGAACTTGCAGCACCTAATATTATATAGCTAGCAAAACAAGTAACTTTTATACTTTTATCACCTTGTTCTTTTTCCATCTTCCCATAATTTTTCTTCGCTTTTACAGGTGGCTAAGTTGGATTGCCCCTTCGTCCACCCTCAACGACTCACTCGGAAACTCAACCTCTAGCATATTTCCCCATGCGTGGACTGGCTATTAGCATATCCTTCAAGTAAATCACATCGGAATCTAAATCGGGAGTACAATTAATTGGTATCGATTGAGAAAACAAAGAGATCAATAGGTACTCCACTCATTTTAAAACGAAACACAGACAACTAACTAATTTTTACACAGCCTCTATACTCTTATACATTCCATTCCTTTTTACCTGAATGTTTTCTGTTTTAATTACATATCTAATCTAGTCTTTAACGCGACAATTCTAGTCGAAATCCAACAGTGAAACAAGATTCCGATATATCCGTTCACCAACTTCCCCGATGAACGTACGGCCTTGGCTTTATCTTTGCTTTCTATTTAACTCCCTCCCATCTTTTACTGTCATTACCCTCACCTCTTTCTTGCAATAATTTAAGCAATTATATGGCTATGTCAACATCAAGGACTAATGAAAACGGCCAGTCTTTAGTTTTTGACGCGTCCCATCTTCAGTTCGAATCCAGCATCCCTTCAGAGTTCATATGGCCTGACCATGAAAAACCAAGCCTTGAGCCGCAAGAACTTGTGATTCCTCCTATTGACTTGCGCAGTTTTCTCTCCGGAGATCCCCTCGCCATTGCAAAAACAACGCAGCTTGTGAACGAGGCTTGCAGGAAACACGGGTTCTTTCTAGTTGTAAATCATGGCATTGATTCCTAGCTCATAACCAAGGCTCACGAGTACATGGATTTTTTCTTTGGCATGCCACTTTCTGAGAAACAAAAGGCTCAGAGAAAGTTAGGAGAACACTGTGGGTATGCAAGTAGCTTCACTGGTAGGTTCTCTTCCAAGCTTCCGTGGAAGGAAACATTTTCCTTTCGATATTGTACTGACGCAGAGTCCTCAGACACCGTGGAAAAATATATCGTGAGCAAAATGGGCGAAGACTTCAGACAATTCGGGTAAGAACATGTATGGCACAGTTAATTACTAAGTTTATATACCTATACATGTGCATTATTTAATTTGTTATAAGTTTCCTGTGATTTGCATATATAGAAGAATATATCTAGCATGATTTTTAATAATCAGCTTAATTAAATTGATCAATGGGTAGGGAACTGTACCAAGAGTACTGTGAGGCCATGAGCAAGCTGTCCCTTGAGATCATGGAACTGTTTGGAGCAAGTTTAGGAGTCGACCGAGAATATTTCAGAGAATTCTTCAAAGATAATGATTCAATAATGAGATTGAATTACTATCCGCCGTGCCAAAAACCCGACCTGGCTCTAGGAACCGGACCTCACTTGCGATCCAACATCCTTAACAATCCTTCATCAGGATCAAGTGGGCGGACTTCAAGTGTACGTGGACGAGCAATGGCAGTTCGTTCGTTCCAATCCAGAAGCCTTCGTGGTAAACATTGGAGATACATTCATGGTACGCGCTTCTATATATAGTTAATTTACTAATTAAGTAGTTACAGGTCGTGGTTTGAGCTCGAGCTCGAGCATTGATTAAGGTAATGTTAATATGTACATATATATGTGTGTGTGTGTGGTGTAGGCTCTAACAAATGGGATATACAAGAGTTGCTTGCACAGAGCGGTGGTAAATAGTACAAAAGCGAGGAAATCACTGGCTTTCTTTCTGTGTCCAAAGATGGACAAGGTTGTGACACCTCCAACTGGTTTGATTGATGCTGAGAACCCAAGGCTGTATCCGGATTTCAAATGGCTCAATTTGCTCGAATTTACTCAGAAATATTATCGGGCCGACATTCATACCCTCAATGCCTTCTCTGACTGGCTTCCGAAGCAAATCAATTAAGAAGGCAAACAGAAACTAAATAAAGACTTCATATAAATATATATTTGCAACAACGTTTTTTTTTCTTCTTTATTTTGTTCGTATTTTATGGCGAAGAAGAGAGGATATTGAAATTTCTAATTAGAGAGTATGAGTTCGAGGGTTTAAATCAGCTGCTTAGGAAGACAGTTGTAAATATATATATATTACATGCAGCGTCTGTCTGTTTAACTGAAGTTTGTATTTATATTATATTTATAATGTAATAATATTATTGTTTTTGTTTTATAATCCTGTGGGAATGGTCCCATCGAACTTTGTTGTGATGAATGTACATTGTACACACGACGTGAACGTGGATAAGGGATTGAAATGGTTTGCCACGTCAACATAATGCTGCAGATTATTTAATTGTTGATGCGTTTGAAATTTGAATGGAATCAAAACGCGTTTTTCGTGTAAGCACTGACAAATGCCTCCTTTTTTCTGCTAAACCAAATGAAATAATCTAACGGCGCCGTTCAACCCCTTAACATGATTTCTTTTGCTTCGTCATGAGTTTCTACTTCCCAGGTCCCCCGTTCCCAGACTCTTACGAGCAAAAATTTGAAAAAGAAAAAAAGAGCCAACGGCGTCAAACTGTTCCCAAATGAATGCTTTCCCTCCAACAAATTCAGTCAGTTCTGGCAACCTGGCCCCCGGCGGCGCTCCGGTCACAGCCTTAATTTTATGGCTGATGCCAGAGCTGCGACGGACTTAACCACGTTGACGTAGCCGAGTGCGGGCGCCGCAACATCGTTATAGCAAATGCTGGAAACGTTTTACGTGATGTTGGCGGTGGGGTTGCTGATTGATATGATCGGTTCGTTGGACAAAGGGCTTTAAGATAATAAAGGGACTATCCTCTCTTCTCGATTGTAAGTTTGTGTTTGTTCGGTTGTTTCGGGGATTTATTTATTTGAGTTATATGAAAAAATTGCTAATAATTTACTTTTTATAAACCACGACGAATCAAGAATCCTTACCCATATTACTGTTCCATGAGTGATTTAAATGTATTCTATATATTCTTAACGATAATTTGATAATTTATATAATTTTTGTCACTCACTCTATTGGAAAACCATAAAGATGTCGGAGCTTTCTCCTAGTTTACAAAAACTGATTCTTTGACATGATCGGTGGTTGTCTAGAGATTGCCTCAGCTTGGCAACAATGGGAACAAAAATTAATTAAGGCTTTCCTGGGAACTAGGAGGGGAATCCATTCACTAAAGGCAAGGCAATGTATAACAAATTACTACCATTTTGATATTGATGCTGTATTGATAATTTTGATAGTCCGCTTTTTTTTTTTAAAAAAAAAAAAGATTAATGCTATCTATAAGATATGTTGCTGTTTTTGTAAGTCAATTTTTTTTTCAAAACGATACTATAATTGTTCTAATTCATCATATGTAATCAAGTTACAAAATGTTGGCTTTTCTTGATAATGTATTGCTGATGATTTCCAATTATTTCAGATGGGAGGTAAGCGAGTTGGGATTGTCCGACTGGGGAGCATTGACTCATCAATTGAGAAAAGATTAGATGCTTTTGGATGCTACATAACGTACAACTCAAGGAAGGAAAAACTGTCTGTCTCCTGCTCTTTCTACTCGAATGTGTGCGAACTTGCAGCTAATACCAATATCCTGATCATTCGTTGTGGATTAACTGAAGGAAACCGCCACTTGATTAATAAGGAAGATTTATTAGCATTGGGTAAGGAAGGAGTCATTATTTTATTAGTTGCACGTGGGCCTATTATTGAGGAGAAGGAACTCGTTCAGTGCTCGGTGCAAAGAGAGATAAAAGGTGCTGGTTTTTATGTGTATGAAAATGAACCTGATGTTCTGAATGAGTTTTTTTTTGCATTGGATAATGTTGTTCTGTTGCCACACTGAGCCATCTTTACATGGGATAGTTTCAAGGACAGCAAAAACTTGTGGAGGAAAACTTGGAAGCTTTGAATTTGCCTATAAACGAATACTCACTGAAAGATGTGGATTACTAAATGGATCACTTGGGCGTTATTTGTGTTTCATTTGGTAAAGAATTTTGGAGGTGGTTTCTGGTGCAAGTGCGAGGTTGAACTGAACTGGCTGTAACATTAAACAAACTCTGTTCATAAGTACTGTAATTGGCACCTTTTGAACATCCATGATTTCTATCCTTAGCATAAAAGAATTATACTCGGTGACTTTCTCGCTAAGCTGACTTCTGTTTCTGATGGGTAGAGGATGACATTTGTGACATATTAATTGTAGTTATTATCCTCCATCTAGCATCAGCCCTTTTAATCTTGTACTTCTTTTTGTCATTTTGATTGTTTCCTTGAGGAGGATTCATTTAGCAACTTGTTTTACTAGTGCAGGGTCCTAGAGCTGATGTAGCAGAAGAAAAAACGAGAAGAATTGTTGGATCATGAGCATCGGAATTGCCAAATCATTACTGGGTCGTTTCATTTCGATTCTTTGTTTACCGAATCATGGTTAATTGTGGCGTTCTCTTCTCTTCCGGACAATCAGAAATTATGCCATACTTGCCATTATCGAGAATCTTATTCAAGATTCCACTCTATTATTTTGTTGTGGAAAGACAAAACAATTAAAGGAATTTAATTGATTTGTTGGAAAATCAACGTCCATCTTGACGCGTGCTGTGTGTTTGCCACCAGGCCCACCACTATCGATGTCGATTGATGTTGATATTCCACCGGTGAAGTAGAGAAAGAAATGCAGCAAATTAAGTTTAGAGAATTTAATCTTCGTCTCCTCCCCACTCCACTCCACTCTTGCTACAGTTCCAATTCCCGAAATTATAAATAAATGGAAATTCTTCAAGAAAATGAAGATCACCAATCTCAACACCTTCCACATGTCCTAGTCATTAAACCTCCACCGCCCTTAACGCTTTTTGGTGAAAAATTCATCTCAAAAAAGTTCCAACTGTTGCAAGCGTACGAATCGCAGCTCCCTCTAGACCAATTCTTGAGTAGGCATGCGCATTCAATTCAAGCCGTTCTATGCTCTGGGGCTTCTCCCATTACTGTGGACATCCTCAAGCTACTCCCATCTCTGCGACTTGTTGTCACTGCCAGCGCAGGCATCAACCACATCGACTTGCCCGAGTGTCACCGTCGTGGAATTGCTGTTACTAATTCAGGGAACGTGTTTTCTGAAGACGGTGCTGATGCAGCGGTGGGGTTGTTGATTGATGTATGGAGAAAGATCTCTGCTGCTGATCGGTATCTCAGACAAGGGTTTTGGCCCAACATTGGGGGCTATCCTCTTGGCTCAAAGGTCATAAATTGATTCATCTCTCTCTTTATACAATTTTTACATGTTTGCCTTGGTTTTCTTCGTTTTCAGAGTGATATTTTACAGGAATTTTATGAATTTCAGTGTAAAGACAATTTACTTCTACTCAAAACGGCCAATATGCTATTAAGGATTTGTTAGTAGAAGTAAATGCTTTTCTTGACAGATAGAGGTACTATGGCTTTGAACTATAGTTGTTGTGTCACAAATAGTAGTGGAAAAAGTGAGTGGTTTCACAAATAGTTGATGTTCATCAAATACTTTAACTATTGTGCTCTGAGAACATGACACAATCATGAAAGTCCCATATTAAGCCAAACTCACATGCAGAATATCTGCACGAAGTTGCATAACTTGTGCACCAGGTGTCTGACTACTGATTAGTGTCGTCACAAGGGAAAGAATTAAGAATTAGAGAATAAAACCTGTCATTTTGGCAGGAAATTATTGGGAATACTCTGTCTATTCAAGATCCTAAGGCTTGTAGTTGCAAATAGATTTGTGTTTAATTCAATAGACAATGTGATTTTAAAATACATTGTCCCATTTAATTGTTAAATAATAGTTATTTGAAATTTTCAGTTGGGAGGCAAACGAGTTGGGATTGTTGGACTGGGAAACATTGGCTTAGAAGTTGCTAAAAGGCTGGAAGCATTTGGCTGCATCGTCTTATACAATTCAAGGAAGGAAAAGGCAGTATCATATCCCTTTTATTCTAATGTTTGTGAACTTGCAGCTAACAGTGATGCTCTCGTCATTTGCTGTGCACTAACCAGTGAAACTCGCCATATAATTAACAGAGAAGTGTTGTTGGCATTAGGAAAGGAAGGTGTGATTGTTAACGTAGGACGTGGGGCTATTATTAATGAGAAGGAAATGGTGCAGTGTTTAGTGCAAGAAGAGATTGCAGGTGCCGGTTTGGATGTGTTTGAGAATGAGCCAAATGTTCCTAAAGAGTTAATTGAATTGGATAATGTTGTGCTGCAACCACATAGGGCTGTTTTCACCACAGAATCTTTCTTAGACTTGTGTGAACTTGTTTTGGGGAATTTGGAAGCTTTCTTCTCAAATAATCCACTGCTTTCCCCAGTCATGGATGAATG
Organism: Melia azedarach; assembly: GCA_028052125.1. Taxonomy (NCBI): domain Eukaryota; kingdom Viridiplantae; phylum Streptophyta; class Magnoliopsida; order Sapindales; family Meliaceae; genus Melia; species Melia azedarach. The sequence continues at coordinate 1,262,474 of CM051394.1, read as the reverse complement.
AAGTGTTTCCCAATTACAGGTTTGTCCCTCCAATATTCTTTGAAGCAATTAGGCACTTACTATGCTCTGTTTCCATGGAAGTTGTTTGCAGAAACAGCATGTTTCATTGATTTTCTCCCTGTTCATCTGTGTTCCTTCCGTTGGCAAGAACTAGGTACGCCCCTGCTCTGGATGAGGAATTTAACACACATAATTTCTGAATACGGTGCAGCTACTTGCAGTGAGAAAATGTATAGACAAGAAATAAAACAATGTTAGGCCAGTGATTCAGATTATAAGCATGTAAGGGCAGATGCTTCATAGCTTCATTTTAGTTTGGTTCAATGTGGAAAATTGAAATAAGTTCTTTGGAATCTATGTTCTTGTCACTAAAAACAGTATAGTAATTGTTGTTAAAATTTCTGGGGGAACAATGGCAAAAGAACGGAGAGGGTGTTAATTCATTCAACTGATAAAGTCTCTTTTGGTATGGTACAAAGGAGTTGAGATTGAAGAGGGGTTTGATTTATATTTGTGTAACATTTAGGGGAAAGAATGACGAGATCTTGCGAATTTTGACTAAAGATCCTATTTTCGGTAAAATGAGAGGCAATTATTATAAAAAAAAAAATTGGGATAGATTTGTTTTTAGTATTACGATTCATTCAAGTTAATAGTGGAATAGACGAGATCCTGTTTCTCTTCGCACCCACTAAAAAGGTTGGTCAACTTGGCCCAAAACAAGATATTTTATGTGTGATGGATGATGCCTCTCAAGATGAGACACACTGATTTATGGCCATTTTGTCGGTTCCTTAATTCTCTTCATTGTTTTTCTTTCTTCAAAAAAAGAAAAAGACAGAAGAGACAGAAGGAAGCCGATAATAGATAGTATTAGGTACAAAATCCATACGATGTTTACATAGCAATTTAACTAAATGTTGTAATTTATCCAATCCAATGTGATTTGGAATTGGATGAGGATTAGAGTGAGTAAGCATATGTTTAATTTACATACAATACAAAATTATTAATCTTGCCCTCTCCGTCTCCGAGTCTCTGGCTTTTGCTTTGCCCTCGCTTAGCTCAATTAGGAAGCACTCACATCACACGTCTCCAGTCCAGGCTATCTAAATCTAAGAACAACCAACTAACTAACTAACTAACTACATTTGCTATTTATTTATAAATAAATATTGCAATGCAAATGGTATGGTGTCTTTTCTTTTGTTACTTGTACACATTAAATATATACATAACCGTTTAGTGGGTTAAAACCTTTTATTATTTTTTAAATCTCCCAGCTCCGGAGAGATTTTAATTTACAGCTAATAAGCGTTCTACTGTAAGTAATAGAGGTCCAGGTGATCACATCACATGTGTATATTATATGCTTAGACTTAGAGATTATAAAATAATTAAAACACACTGTATAATATAAATGTTCATTGATAAAGTAAGTGAAGACTCGTTAATGAATTAATGAAGCTGGTACCTAACAAATAAAATATAAGTATAAATCAAACTGTTGAACTGTTTTTTCAATATCTAAAATTAAGTTGATGTTTTATTTGTATGTTAATTCAATAAGATAATTATTAGATTTATATTAAAAAATAAAGGGTAAAAATTTAAATTTATAAAACTTTAATTAACATTTTTTATTTATGTCAAATTTAATGAAGAGACTTTTAGGAAAAGTCATATTTTATTTGGTCTTAAACAAAGGCAAGTTTTTCTTTTTCTTTTATTTACTTCTGCATTTTCTTTATCTGTGCTGCAAGTTATCACATTTAAACAAAAAAGGAAGCATGGGTGGCAAGTGGCAACTACCTTACCATCTTCTATGGGAATCTACAGTCCTCTCATAAGTTCTCCATTCTGAAGGTAAATTCTTATAATCCATTTCGCATTTTCTCCATACTCTTTTTATGCATATTTCTATATATTTGAATGGTCTGAATTTTGATGAGCTGAGATCTGAACTTCCTCTGCTTGGTGGTTTTAAATTTGTCATTCTTCTTAAACTTGGGTTCTTTTCCTTTCCCTTTCTGCGTTATGTTTGTCATTTGTCAATTTTAAACATAGATCCTTGCCAGTATATCGTGAACCGATCACTTTAGTTGGTAAGGGAAAATGGATTGGTTGTCTTTTAGTCTTTGCTTCTTTCGGAAGGCAATTCAGATTTTGTTACTAGTTTGGGCATCACATTTTCTTTCTTTTTTTTTTATCCCGTCTGTGATTTCCTACTATTACACATGCCTCCTGATGTTCGGATAATAATCAATGTTACATAAAGTAGTTTCTGAAAATTGTCATTGAACCCTACCTACAGAAGAGCAAATAATCTTATCCTATGAATATTTCATGGTAACTTCCAGTGCTGAATTTAATTAGTTTTTAACCATTCTGTGATTTTAGATAATGTAAGAGATAGTTTGATGACATGACCTTGTATTATTGGAGTCTACGACAACATATTCTCTCATAATTCTAATTGGGAAATTACAAAAGTGAAAGCAAACAACTATTTGTCACATATGATTTGTCTGCAGAGAAAAAAGATAACGCTAAGAGCAAGAAAATAATTAATTGAATAAATAAAACATCAATAACTGTCAATATATAATTTAAATTAAATATCAGTCAGATCTAACATAAAATATTATTAGAATTTAAAATTAAGTTTCAATATCCCAAATTTTTATATTAATGGGAATACATATATTTGGATATATTGACTTTATATTATGTGAAGATACAAAAGTTTAAAATTTATAAGATAAATATATTTAATTTTAAGAAATTTTTTATTAGGATAAATATGTTACATTAAGAACCAAAATTCATTTTAGCTTTTTTGCTAAGGACGGTGGAATGAGGCAGTGAGAAAGAAATAAAAGAAGAAAGAGAAGAAAGAAAAGGAGGAAAAAAAAACAGAAGGATAAGAAGAAAACCCGAGAGAGAAGAGGAGAAAACAAAGGAGAAGAAAGATGGGAGAAGAAAAATGAAGTAGTAGTAATAGAAAGAAGAAAATAAAGAATATATAGGAGAGAATAATGGGTGGAGAAAATTTTATTGTTAGAGAGAGAAATTATTTTTAGAGGGAGAAAAGATGGTATTTGAGCTCAAAATGATTTAATTTATCAACCTCAAGTCTTAATTACTAATATTTGCCCAAAATTCTCGCCGGAAACAGTAAGGTTGGGAAGAATTTCGTTCAGTGGATCTGTTTGTAAGATTTCCAAAATTCAGGCAATTTTCTATAATGTTTTCAGTTGAGTTGCAAATATTCTTATATATTTAAACCTTAGCGTTATTTCTGATATTATAGGGCAATATTAAAATTTTAATATTTTAGAGGTCAGAATGTAATTAATTAGTATTTTTATAAATAAGTAATATTTTAGGCTTTTAGGATATACAATTTAAATTATAGATTGATACTACAAAGTGATTTGGAGGAAAAAGGAAAGTAAACAGAGAAGTAAAAATTATTGTGCAATATTTAGGTAAATGTTTATATACATTTGGTAGATTTTGGTTTTAAAACTAAAAATAGAGTCTTTTCTTACATTTAATATTTTTTATCAATATTTATGAAATTCTTGAATGATCACATGTTAATTTATTAATTATTTTTTAAATTGAATTTAAATAATAATTTTTATATGAATAGTAGATTTACAAATATAGTAAAAAAATTATATCAACACGTGTTGTAATTTTATAAATGAATTATTTGTATGGAAATGTTGTGAAATAATTGGATAAATAAAAATGTGATAGCCATGATTGTTGTTGTTTTATGGCACCAGTGTTTGGAGCGACGGTCTCTCGGAATAATGTTTGTAAAGTACGTTGACTAATTTTTGGGGCAGCGGTCCTTTAAAATAATGCCTGTAAAATACACATGAATAAAAATTAATGAAAATTATTTTTGACAATAAAATGAATGTGGTTCTGTCATTTTTGTGAATTTAAAATTGAAATATTGTTTTGATATTTAGTTAAGCTTACTGTTGGAATTGAAAAATATTTTATATATGCAAATTTGTTTATTGCAAAATTCTTAAAACTACCTTTACGTATAAATATCTATTGGGTATTAACTCATATCTAATTTTTTGGTTTCTAAGTAAGGTTGGAGACAAATTAGTTAAGAGAGTTGATTATTCAAGAAGATGATTTTGACTTTGGAACTTGTGATGATGAATTGATATTTAGAGCAATATAATTACATGAAATTTTTTAGAATTAGAGATGTTATATACTTGGTATTAGAGTTTTATTTTCTTCGAGGTAATATGTTGTATTGGAAGTTTAAATATTTTCGTAACATCCTAATTCAATACAACGTTCGTAATGTTGAATTCGAGATGTTACATAAATATAATTTAAATTTATTTTAAAATATTATTGTACTAAATAGTAGATGTTATTTTGGGTCAAGACTTTAATGTCATCAGGGTCTAAAAATAAATATTAATTGAATCCCGTATACATATTACTCTATTAATAATAAATATCATTCGGGTCTAGAGGCATACATTATTTGAATACAATATTTACATTTCATATATTTTTATGTATTGATTATTTATACTTTTTGACTTTAAATATTTACGTTTTATATCAAAATTATTTGAAAATTTAATATTTGACCTAATGACTTATTAAGATAATTCTTGTAACATTAATAATTTTTAATTATCTATAGTATAGCCTAAAATATCATGAATTGATGACATGTTCAATTTATATATATAATATAAATATTTTTACTATATATGACATCGTTTATTTGTTTAAATTTAAACAAATTATGGTGATGTTGTATAACCTTTCATCTGCTCACTATTTCCAAGAGAAGAAGAGTAAAAAAGCCAATAATGCACCTCCGCAATGCCAGCTTTAATACCCTACGAAGGCCAAGACAATACACTTCTGCGGTGCTAGCTTCATTGCCCCACGAGGGCTAAGATAATGAATCTCCACATCGCCAGCTTCATTGCCCCACGAAAGCCAAGTCAATGCACCTTCGCGGTGCTAGCCTTAATGTATAGAAAAGCCTAACCCTGTAGTTTTTCATTGTCAGAACTATACTTAGAAGGGTTTAACACTGCAGCTTTACGCTGCCAAAATTATACCCAGATGGGCCTAACATTATATCTCCGCATTGCTAAAACTATGTTTAGAAAGACCTAACATTACAACTCCGCGCTGCCAAAATTATGTGTACACTGCAGCTCCACGTTGTTAAAACTATGCTTACACTATAACTCTGCATTGCCAAAATAATGCCTACACTGCAACTTTACGCTACTAAAACTATGCCTACACTGTAGCTCCACGTTGCCAAAACCATACTTATACTACATCTCCGCATTGCCAAAACTATGCCCAAGAAGACCCAACACTGCAACTTCACGTTGCCAAAATGATGCCTACACTACAACTCCACGCTGTCAAAACTATGCTTACATTGTAACTCTGTGCAACCAAGACTATGCCCAAAAGGGCCTAATACTGCAGTTTTGCGCTGCCATAATTATGCTTATACTGCAACTCTGAGTTACTAAGACTATACCTTGAAGGGCCCAACACTATAGCTCTATGCTGCCAAAACTATGCCTACACTACAGTTCTGCGCTACAAAGAATAAGCCCAGAAGGGCAAACATTACAGCTTCGCACTGTCAAGACTATGCCTATAAGGGCCCAATACTACAACTTTGCGCTGTCAAACTTCTTCATATATTGTAGCTTCATGCTGCCAAAATTATACATACATTGCAGCTCTGTGTTGCCAAAACTATACATACATTGCAGCTTTGTGCTGCCAAAACTATCTATAAATTGCAGCTCCACGCTACAAAAACTATACATATATTGCAGCTCCATGCTGTTAAAACTATACATATATTACAGCTTGCGCTACCAAAACTATGCCCAGAAAGGCCCAAACTCTGTGTTGCCAAGATTATGCCTACATTGCAATTTGAGGCTGTTGTGTTACGCTGCTGAAGCTATGCCTAGAAGGGTCTAACATAACAACCTCTTGTTGTCAAAATTACGGAGTCCAAAAGCACCAAATAGTACTCAAGAGGTACAACATCATCTACTTGAAAAAACCACACGCATCCACGTGATTCAAAAAATTACTAAGTCCAAAAAAACTAAATCGTATCTACGAGGTATGAACATCATTTGCTTAAAAAAATCATACACATCTACGTGATACCAAAAATTAATAAATCCAGAATGACCAAATTGTACCTACGAGGTATCGACATTATCTACTTTGAAGACCTGCATAGATGTACACGATACTAAAAATCTCTCTTGTAGTTAATAAAATAAATTTCACTTGGACTACTAAAAATCGCCTTTGCGGTAAATAAAACAGTATGCCTCAAATTACCTGAAGGCGGTGGATAAAACAATGTTCCCTTGGACTATCGACACATTACCCTCGTGGTAAATAAAGTTAAATCTCCTAGTACCATCAAAATGTCAATTGCCTACTTAGATAAGCTAAATATACACTCTTCAATGCTAAGTTACAAAATCTAAGTAGACATAAAATATACCACTAAGGTTCCAATTTTTCGCTCAAATAATCCAAAATCATGCATTTTCGCACTGTCAAAATGCAAAGTCTAAAGAGACAAAAATTAATATACCTTTGTTATGTTGACATCTAGCCTGACAAAATCAAACATTATACCTTTTATTATACCAACTTAAAAAATCTAAAGGACCAAAAGTTATATACTAGCATAACATCGATATCTTGATTAAAAGAAAATCTACAGTGTAATACACAAACATCTAAGCAAAGAAATGCATAGCCAAAAAATAAAATTGAATATCAACAACATAAAAAGACGCAAATCAAAAGCAAAGATAAATAAAGCACAAGTTTATAAATAATACTATATAGGAAAGAAACCTTCGTTAGAAAAAGAAGTAAGAATCTTGAACTTAATACCACTTAATCTCATTGTTTGATCTCACTCTTTGCCAACAAAAAATCATTTATCTTTTCACGACTTATTGAAAACTAAGAAGGCCAACAGTCACAAATAAGTTATTTAAGAATTCAAAATGTACTTGTCACATTATGCCAATTAGGACCTCTTTAATTAAGACTTACCCTTTGTCATTTCTCGAATAATAAAACGTCAGCTACTTTATTTAAAATTATCATATATAGAATAAGTGATTCTAGAGAATTTAGTAAAAAATATTAGGTTTTCACACTCTTTATTAGTTTCAAATAGTAACTATATTATTTTTGAAATTGAGAGACTTATTGTTGGATTCTTTTTCTAACATTTAAAATTAAGTTAATTTTTCACCTGCATGTTAGCCTAATAAAATAGTTATTAGATCCATATTAAAGAATAAAGCTAAAAAATAAAGGATAAAAATCCAAATTCATAAAATTTTAATTAACATTTCTTATTGAGGTCAAACCTAACGAAGATAATTTTAGAAAAAATCATATTTCATCTGAATTATAGGTAAGCCAGAATACTGAATTATCTCTAATTAGAATTCTATTAAATCTTATATTATCTTTAAACAGAATCTCACTTGAACTAATTTTTCAAACAATCTAACAAATAAACGAGTATATAAGAAAAAGAAAGAAGAGAAGGGAGAGATATTTTTCCTACTTACAAAAAAATTTAAGTGATGAAATATGTTATCAACACACACTATATAGAATCTACTTGGTGGGGGAATTAATAGGCGGAATTAATAGGCATCCGATCAAGAAAAACAAAGAGAACCTTCTTCATCCAAGATAGGTCCTCCACTAGTTAATTAATTTTTAATAATTAAGAAGAACATACTAATTAAGACAAACAAAGCCAACAATTTGTTGTTAATATTATTATTATTATTATTATACATTCCAATATTAATTTTCACTTGCTATTTTGTGCTGTTCATCTAGACCTTTTAAGGCGACAAAACTAACTAAAATGAAACGCAACAGTGAAACAATTAAGATTCTGATATATTCCTTCGCCGACTTCCCCAATGAACCCCCCCTTGGCTTTATCTTTCCCCTTTTTTATTTAAAAAAAAACTCTCTCTTCCTCCATCTTTTACTGTCACTGCCAACAACAAAATCTTAATTTCTCTCTCTCTCAAAAGCCAAATAACCCTTCCGAATTTCAATAAATATATATTCTAGTTACACTGAACAATTACATTGCTGCATATAGATATGTCATCAGATTGTTGCAATAATTCAAGCTATTATATGCCAATGTCAACAACAAAGATTAATGAAAACCGTCAGTCTTTAGTTTTTGATGCAGCGCTACTTCAGTTTCAAACCAGCATACCTTCAGAGTTCGTGTGGCCTGACCATGAAAAACCAAGCCCTGAGCTGCCAGAACTAGTGATTCCTCCTATTGACTTGCAGGGTTTTCTCTCCGGAGATCACCTTGTGATCGCGAAAACATCCCACCTTGTTAATGAGGCATGCATGAAACATGGGTTCTTTCTAGTTGTAAATCATGGTATTGATTCAAAGCTTATAAGCAAGGCTCATGACTACATGGATTTTTTCTTTGGCATGCAACTTTCCCAGAAACAAAAGGCTCAGAGAAAGTTAGGAGACCATTGTGGATATGCAAGTAGCTTCACTGGTAGGTTCTCTTCTAAGCTTCCATGGAAGGAAACACTTTCCTTTCGATATTGCGCTGAGGCAAAATCCTCAAACATCGTGGAGGAATATATCTTGAACAAAATGGGCGAAGATTTCAGACAATTCGGGTAAGAACATAGATACATATGTACCACACCTAATTATGTTATACCTACACATCCGCATTATTTTGTTACAAGTTTCTTGTAATTTAGACGGAAACATATATCTACAATGATCAATATATAACCGGCTTAATTAAATTGAATGCGTAGGGAGCTGTACCAAGAGTACTGTGAAGCAATGAGCCATCTCTCCCTCGCAATCATGGAACTGTTAGGAACAAGTTTAGGAGTTGGAGGAGAATACTTCAGAGAATTCTTCGAAGAAAATGATTCGATAATGAGATTGAACTACTATCCCCCGTGCCAAAAGCCTGACTTGGCTCTAGGAACTGGACCTCACTGCGATCCAACATCCTTAACAATCCTTCATCAAGATCAAGTGGGCGGCCTTCAAGTGTTTGTGGATGAACAATGGCAGTTCATCCGTCCCAACCCAGAAGCCTTCGTTGTAAACATTGGCGACACATTCATGGTACTTATTAGATTAATATTTTCATTGAGTTAATTAGTTTAAGTACGAATGAGAGCTCGAATTGATTGATTAAGATTTACTTGATATACAGATTATATATTTGTACATGCTGCAGGCTTTATCAAATGGGATATACAAGAGTTGCTTGCACAGAGCGGTGGTAAATAATAGAAAAGTGAGGAAATCACTGGCTTTCTTTCTGTGTCCAAAGATGGACAAGATTGTGACACCTCCAACTACTTTGATTGATGCTAAGCATCCGAGGTTATATCCGGACTTCACATGGCACAATTTGCTCGAATTTACACAGAAATATTATCGAGCCGACATGCAAACCCTCAAAGCCTTCTCTGACTGGCTTCCCAAGCAAATCAAATAAGAGGGTAATCATCATCATAACTTATATATATAAGACCATATTATATATATATATATATATATATGAAAGAAAACATATGTTTTTCTTTATTTATTTATTTTCTCTGTATTTTATATCGAAGAGAAGAGAGGATGTTGAGATTTAGTATAAATTTGACGATTAAATCATCACCTGGCTTACTATATATATATATATAATTAAATTAAAATTAAAAATAAAATCTCGGTACTTAAAATAATAATGCAACTAAAAGAAAAGGCAAGAGAAAGACCAAAAAGAGAGGTCGGCTTGTCTGTAATTAGCTATGAGTGGGTTAGTGATGGAGAGAATAATGTAAGTATGGAAGAACCCAACCCAAATTGTGGGAATAAATAAAGAGCTTAGTTATTATTTGTTAAAACAAGATGACTATTTTCTTGTACTCTAGTTTTTGTTACCACTAATTTCTTTATTGCTATCTATTTACGTACTGTATATACATTCTGCATGTAAAGTCTTTGGATTCCCAAAAAGGAATTCTATGTGGACATCGGCATGGGGAGAAGGACAACATCGTGGTTTTAGTCATCAATTCTGTGTATGACTGAATATATGTATACATTACAATTACGTACGTACTTACTTGAATCCAATGTTTGTTAATCGAATAATTCAATAAAATTACCATGTCATGTATGCTTCTAATTAATAAGTAAGATTATTCTAATCTATCAATTTTCTGTATTATATGACAGCAAATTAAATTTGTATTATTATGTTAATCAATATTTAATAGGTTAGCTGCTACACGATTTTCTTCTGTCAACATTATATATAATATATAATAGTATAGGACGTGGAGACCTAATTATTAATTAATTAATTATTAATAAAGTTAAGCTTGTTTCATATTCACATATCACATGCAAACTTTAAGAGGATTTAACTTCTACGACAAACTGTGATCTCTAGTCATCTAGAGCTGTACTCCTCTCTCAATGCATTTAAAATCACAATTAACATAAGAGTCAATAAAATAAATGACTGAGTTGAGGTCAGCTAAATTATCATGGTTTCGGGGGAGGGGGCATTTGGTGTACGTTGAACCCTCCATATATGTATATATATATATATGTTTTATAATTAATACAAATCAATTAAAGGTGAGAAAGTCTAGAATAAAATTAGCATAGACATGATCAGCTCATTATATATATATATATAAAGAGAAGAAAAGAAAACTTGGAATAATCAATCAATCAATCACTTTCTCATTATTCTAAGTTTGAAGATATATATATATATATATATATATATACACACACACACATACATATATATGCTGAGATCTCTCCGTCTTTAACTTTAAGAATCCATTATCGATAGTCAAGTGGGGTTCTGGGCAACATAACTTTGTAAAGGAGATGGAAATAATCATTGAATCCACAAATGTTATAGATATAAGGTGCGTGAACAACCCACGTCATCCATCTAACAAAAAATTATCCGGTGGAACAATACAACAAAATCTTCTCAACGAATATCTTATGTGAGGAGCATAGATAAAACACGTAAACCATCACTGTTTTCTTTCTTTATTTCTTTTTATTAATTTCCAGGCAGCCTACAGCATATACTTGAAAACCCAAAACCAAAGACAATTCAAATTTAGCTATGAGATAAAATCATCAAATGAAATGAGGATGCAAGATAAACAGCTTCTACGCTAGCTTATGCAGTTAAAGATCACGAACAAAATAGAAAAATGGAGTTAAATGTTCTTCAGCGGGAAATATTTATATAGTCAAGCAATATATAGAAAATGCAATAAAAACTTTGATGTTTTTAGTACCATTGACCGTTCTACAGTTCCTCACTCAACAAATAATAAAGGCGAACGACAAATTGTGGTTTTTGCTTGTCATGTCTCCCTGCCAAACCAACACAAGTTAGTGGCATACATCTTTTTCACTTTGCCAAAGAAGATTCTATACACAAAACCACTTAAAAATTTTCTTTTTTTTTTTCCTTCTTTTGTCCAATGATGTCTTCATTTACATGAAAACCGTACAAAAATGCGAAACCTGATTGAGACTCGACTCCTCAAATAATGGGGAACAGAGAACTGATTCTCAATTCATTTTATCTTCAGGATTTGATTTCCGATTCAGTTCAAGCGAAAACTTACGGATCCCGATTTTGATTCTTCGGTTCTGACAAATCAATCTAGTGCATAAATGGTAGCAGGGTACGTGTTCTCTGGCACCAAGTCACCTACCTCACTCTGATTACAGGAAAGATTTGAAGCCCTAAACCTGATAACAAATGATCTTCCGAATGGTTTAGATAGGATTTTCCAACGATTAAAAGGTCAACTAGATTTGTATTCGAGTTGACTCTGTAGTCATAAGATTAGCTAAGCCCTATTCATGGGCATTATGGAGAAATCCTTTATTTCTCATTGGAACAGTTAAGGACAGTTGTATGAAATGTAATCTATATATTTACCCGAAGTGGTTTAGGGACCTGCGAGCTTTATTAAAGGTGGGAGACAGAGGTGGCTTCGTTTATTTATCCAAAAGTGGGAAATTTTTTTTTAAAAAAAAGGAAAAATCCAACAAAATAAAAGGAAATATTCTTAATATATAAAATAACTTGCCAAAACACAAGACTCTTGATTCTTAAATCCCATCCCTTGTTGATTACTTGTCCGTTTTGTCAGGTGAGTGTTGACTTCTTAAATCTATTTTTATCATGTTAGAAAATGACAGATTTTAAATCTGATGGCTCACAGATACAATCAATCAGATGAACGACATAGAATGATCATATCCCTGAATTTCACAGGCAGGGCTCAGCAAGCAGAATTTTAAAACAGGACCGCAAGAATTACCTGTAAGCCAGCAAAATGACATGAACAAAACGTGGTGACACGTTAAAAATAGTCATCCGTCTAAAAGTCCACAAAAGAATGGTAAATAACATCATTCATGTGTAGTATCCTTACTCTTACACTAGTTTCACTATAGGGACCAACATTGAATAACAAGAAATCCTCTACAATAGGGTCCTCACAACTTCAAGAATCCCCACCAAATAATTTAAATTTTTTAGCGTAAACTGAATATTAAATCAAATATAACCAAATAAAGAGAGTAAATCCCTTGGTCAAACCTCAACCTGGTAACAGGAGCCTAATGTACACGCGATATTTAGTGACTGAGACTTGGCCGTTAAAAAACTGCAGCATTGATACTCTTGGATCCTCTTCGCATAAACATAACAAAAGGATCATTGGTGCAAAATAAATCTTTAGACAGATTCTGGGAGGTTAAATGCAAAATACAGCAAATTGTAATAGTTAAATGAAAAATGAAGAAGCAAAACAAGGAAATGTGAATTCCTTTCAAAGCATTCAGGTTATACAACCAACCAGCACTCGGTACACCAAAACAATTGCGAAAGACAGCAAGTCCTTGAACAGAGTAAAAATACGAAGATCCAATACGTTACATTCTCTAAAGCTTTAAAGAATACAGAAAATTCACATTTATATGAGGCTTGCTATTTCCCTGTCCAAATTGAACTTAGCTCCCAGAAAAATGAAAAAACGCAAAAAAAAAAAAAAATCTTAATACATTACTACGGGTCAACATTGAATTTGTTATCTTGTTTCAGTTGGCGAGCAATGGTGGGAATGAATTTAATGAATTACAAAGAACAGTAAACAATGTGGAACGGAGAGAAGGAACATGCAGCATAAAAAATTGAACCCATCCCTTCTCACATACCAAAACCAAATCAGACTAATAACCCATCAACTGTTCAGAGAGAGAAAAAGATAGCATTTTGTTGTACCTTAATGCCCATAATGAGGTTTATTCACTGAAATTGCAGTTCCGGAGGTAGGGATGATTATACTTAACATACTTGGTCCAGTATGACCGATACTTGGTCATTGCCAACTCCAGCCATGGTTTCATGTTGCCATTATAGTGGACAACTGCTGCGTTTTCAATCTCTGACCGATCAACACTAGGATTGTAGCCCAAACCAAGCACATGCCATGACTTCTCAAGTGGATGTGTCAGACCATAAAATGTAATCAACCCAGGAGGCAATGTACCAAGCTTCCATAATGTCCTACCCTCGTTCTGATACAAAATAGAAAGAACAGATAAATTAGAACATAAAAGGATACTAACTGGTCGTTTACATGTTGTATATCCAAACTCAACAGCATGAAACCACCAAGTTTCCCCTTCATGCAAACTAATAGAAAACACTATAAAACACAGTGCCAGAGGTCTCCATGGTGATAATGGTAGTTATCAGTACAATTAAACTACCTTTATTTCAATAACTATAAATCAATAAATTTTAAGCAGTTCCAAGATAAATGCATAGGCAAACTCACTGTTTCTTCTTATGCAGTTGAATCAAATTATATGTTAGTATGCATGACAACATTTGTATGCAGAACAAGACTAACCATGTTTTGCCACTTGTGATAGATGCCAGTAATATCTTTCTTTTTCCACTCCTTAAGATCAAACATATTCATCCCATATGCCCAACCACAAGCATTTGGATTAAAGTTCCGCGCAATATGAGGATTGGTAAAGTTTAGGTACTTGTCAAAACGATGAAAGCTTTCACCACAAGTTTCCACCGCTCCGTTCACTTTTCCATGAAGATCCACTGACCACAATTTGGTTAAGTCTTTTTGAACAACAATATCATCATCAAGAAAGAGGATCTTGTCCAACTTAGGATAGACCTGTGGGAGATAAAACCTCAGATGATTTAGCATTGAGAGATACTTCGGATTCCGATACTTCAGATTTGAAGCGCCAGAAGACAGAGTGGTGGGATGGTCTGCCTTGAAATAATACTCTTTCATTGCAGCAGATTCAAGCTGCCGCAGAACGGGGCAATAGGATGAGTTAAGCCACTTAAACTCATCAACATTTTCAACATGAATAGTGGCCTTTCCAGGAGGACTCAAAAGAAACCACATGTTCATTGCTCCAAAGTTAAGTTTATCAGTGACAAGATGGAAGACATGTTTCGAGGGATCCTGCAATACCACCAAAAAGCATATTCTTGTCAAGATTGCATCTGAGGATCAGTTAGAAAGATATTAACTCTCAATTTCCATTAAAAGCAGATTGCCCATGCCATAAAAACAGCAAATGAACAAAACAATAGATTGAGAGATATCTTCATATTGGAGAGAACTTAAGACATTCCAATTGGATAAGCAGTCCACATACCTTGGCATTCATGATGGTAGAGTTTACAACAACTGATGCAGCCAAGACATTATCAGAGAACAAGGCATAATGATAAAGATTTGGATTCTCTAGGTTCTCACTCCTAGGGAATTTTCTCTTCTCTGGAGGAAGTAGATAGTACTCAATGGTCAAGCGCATAGACAAGCAATGGATTCCATTTGGAATCGTTTTGGCTGCCAACTGACTTAGGAATGTGCTCTGTTTCTTTAAGCTCCTAACTTGTTCATCTGCTGTTTGAAGCATAGCTCTCAGCTTTCCAGTAACCAACTTGCAATCGTATAATTCCTCTCTTGCTTTTGACAGAACCTGACCCATCGCTTTGATTTTCTCAGGTGCGCTAAACAGATAGTACAAGTAGAATACAATAAAATGAGGAACTGATAGAACCACAATACATGCAAAATGCAAACGATGTATCATATACAGTTCACAATATTACATAAAAATGCAGCTACCTGCGATGCAGATCAGCATCAGCCGTTGCATCAGCCAAAGCACGCTGACTCTCTTTGAGCCGGGTCTGTAGTTCTTGCTGTAAGTCAAGCTTGTTCTTCATCTTTGCAATACTCAAATATACCCTAGCCATTATCATCTGATCCCGCATCAACCGTACAGTAGAATCAGAGTTGTCATTCTCGTTTTCTTTCCTCCATATGCTGTATTTTCCCAGGACAGATGAATCCACCGATTTGGAGTGTTCAATGGCAGCATTTTCAAGCTTTACAATTGCTTCATCATCTTGTTGCATCAACTCAGCTGCCCGTTTTTCACGCCTCTTGTCTCTCAATTGCTGCATACCTCTCAGAGAATAAATTTTATAATTCAGAAGAGAGATCATAATTTTACAATTGAGAAGATATAATGGATTCAAATCATGAAAAGGTTTAAGTGGCACAGAAATAATATGCCCATTTTAGCATGCAACAGATAAAAAGACCATTACCCTTCGAAATTGCTTTGTAGGTGTATCAATGGATTGAGAATGACCATCTGCAACGGATAACTGGATCAGTGTGCAACCAAGAAAGTATCAACAACTATATTCAAGTAGTCAAAATGGCAGACTTTACCAGCCAAAGTATTTTCTTCTTTCACCTTAGGTGTTTCTTTCCTGACATCTGCAGTTGTTTGGTTTGGCTTTGAACAAAATCACAATCGAAAGACGTAAGTACCAGCAACTATTAAAGAAGTTTGTGAAAAAATGTGTAAAATAATTAAACACATGCCCTATATTCAACCAAAACATAAAAACTCATCCTAACCTCAGAAATAGCACTGTTATCTGTTGAAGTCTCTACTCCAACAAATTTCCATGAGGCAGACATATTGTTTTTCCTAAAAGAACCAAGACTTAGAGGGCCCAAATCAATAGTGCTTGCAGCGA
Organism: Melia azedarach; assembly: GCA_028052125.1. NCBI lineage: Eukaryota > Viridiplantae > Streptophyta > Magnoliopsida > Sapindales > Meliaceae > Melia > Melia azedarach. The sequence goes on along the minus strand of CM051394.1, from coordinate 1,246,189 downwards.
TAACATCGATGACCTAAAAGTTGGTTTAAGAAAGATGCCTGACAGTTAATATAATTGATACTAGAAAAGTACAACCTTAACAAGGAGGGAAATACAGATATCATGAACTAAATCTTCACCAACTTCTGCACTTACCTCTTTCGAGAAAAGGGATTTAACGTATTGTTGTGCCAGCCTTTCTCTCCAATGCACGTTCTGCACCAATCAACCAAATTATCCCGTTTATCACAGTATAAAAATAGTAACAATGATAAAACTTCTACTCCAAAAGATAATGATAAGAGAATACAAACGTTTGAACAACCTACCTGCTTGCTAGAGTCACTTGTAATGTCATTTTGATCTGGCACAAGTAAAAAAAACAATCATTTTTAAACATAAATCCATAGAATATAACTTTTTATGTATGCATAAGCACACGCACACAAACAATAACTTCTACTTTTCGCTTCTGAATTTGCACCACGTCCTCTATCTTAATCAACTAGAGTAACTTCGATGCAAACATAAACTGATAACAAGCTGATACCAATGTACATAACTAAGAATGTAACACTAAAACCTCTTAATTTTCTCCAAATAATGGTCATAAGGATTTATGCTTCTTTTTCTCCTTACAGAAGTATGAACATACAGATTTCAGTCACTCAAGGACCTAATATTGTGCTTTTAGAAGGATTGCTCTGGTTGGCTATAAGTAACAAGAAAAAAAAACATAAGGATACACATTATATATATAAAATCGAAACACAAAAACAATTACTAAAGCTGCTGTTCTATTAGCATTCTCTAGAATACAAGAAAAATGAACATTAGGTCTGACAGCAAGGAAACATTTCCGCAGGAAACGTGCGACTATGTATTCACGGTTAGATCTGCAAATAAAAACTAAAAATGGAGAAACTAATTACTGAATTGCAGAGAACCAACCAATCGTAGGAGTGGTGTAAAGCCCTCGGCCAACAAAGAAGATCAACGGCGCAAGAACTGAGAAGAAAATGACAAGTGCAATAGGCAATCGAGATCCACCGCCTCTTTTTCTGTGAAGGCCCGCACCGGATAATCCCCGCCCCAACGCCATTGCCTTACAGAACTTAAAATCAATTAAAAGAGTTAAAATAATTTCAGAAGGAGAAAGGGAGAGTCGGTCTAGGAAAAAATTATAAAGAATGAGACATACAGGTGGATGAGTTGAGAGATCTTGAGAAATTGGAGGAATTAATGCGTAATTTTGGTACTAAGAGTTCATAATAAAGCATCAGAAAATGACAGCAGTGGAAAATAGAGAGTAATTATTGGGTACGGGTTGAAAGATAGAATATAGCGTGAAGATGAAGGAAAATGTTGAATAATGAATGAAGAACCAACCAAGCCAACAACGGCAAGAAATTAACGCCGATCCTCGCTTTCGAACTCTGTGACCTTTACATGTGTTTTAACTCTTCTCCTTGCTTTGCCGTCTGTGTAGTCTCGCCTGTGTAACCATATTTCTCTCTCTTTCCGTAAACGACGTTACCCGACCGATATCATACGACGTCGTTTTTACACCCCGCTTATCTCCGCGCTGTTATCAACTTACTGTTTATTTATTTCCCCCATGTATGTATATTAACTGGGCTGAGGAACTTCATCAGTTTAATGATCCCCTCTTTACTTTTATTTTGCTTTTTACCATTCGGATAATCACGTGATTCTCCTCTCAAATTACCCCGTCATTCATAAATAAAATATCATCCCAAAATCTTAATATGGTGATTAGGGTGCATTTAATAAGATAAATACCTTGAATTTAGATTAAAAAATAACAAAAGGAAAAATTGAGAACATTCCCGTTAACGATTTGATCCAATGAATTTAATGTAGATATGGACGGGGCTTCCCCGCACAGCCGCTGAAAATGACCACCAAAGGCTGATGTAATCGGCACCGGACGCCGGATTCTTTTGTTACAAATCCATTAAAAATGATTTGAGATGCAAATTAGCTTTTATGGTGCCGTTGAAGAAGTCCACAACAGCACTGACTATGGATTTCAAGAATTCATAACTTTCCCCATTCATAGAATCACCGGTTACAATTGTTTGGGACTAGAAGATATTCAAACAACTAATAAAGCAACAAATTTTAAGTAAATTGTGTAATATAAATGTAGTTGTCGCAACATCTGAACTCCTGCCATGTAAAATTCCTTATGGTTATGGTTTTACGTGCGAGGGTAATCATAAGATGGGGTTGCGTCCGTTGAGACCTCACATCAGGTGAGATAACACTTTTGATCCTCTGCCATAGTCAAAACTCCATTCTTATATTCTTGAAAATTCATTGCTCACATCACTAGTATTATCTTTTTAATTGCATGCACATCAAACACTCTGAAGTCAACGATCATCCTAAGTCAAACCTAACCATATCATAACCAACCTAAACAAATTACTGTAGTTGAAAGAAGCTTTACAGGATGGCCACATCCAAGTAATCTCCGATCTGCATTTGAGGAAAATAAAGTCAGATACAACTGGCAAATTTGAAATTAGTCAAGACAGAAAGCACTGGCAAAGGAGTTTGCTATACCTCAAAGCCAAGTTCTGCCAACATTTTGCTATCATCTAACTGCCTCCTGCTTTCATAAGAAAAGGTCTTCCCCACCTTCACAAAATAATGCAGAATTCAACTTTTCCAAATTAATCAGTAAAGTCAAATAATGTCTTCGCATCAACCATCTTATAGGTATTGTTAAACATGTGCTTGTTTATCATACTTTCAGTAGTAATTCTGTCGGTTACAAGGTTTATCAGCTGCTATGGTAAGAGTGCATTCATCATCTTGCATTCTCCATTTACACATGTTTGGATCTAGAAGTCTAAGACTGTCACTATGGTGAGTCTAAAAATTCACCAATTCATAGTACACTCTGCCTACAATATTTTCTTGAAAAAACGGAAATTCAGTAATCTATCATAAAACACATATAAAATAAATAAATAAATAAAACTTCTCACAGTAATGTCAGTCACAGAACTCCGATAGGTTTGGACAACTAATATAAAGGGTCCCAGAACAAAATAAGTATTCCAATTCTATTGCTTGAGGTCATGTGCCTTGCCGAGCCAAAAATAATATGACATTGACAAGCAAAGGAACTCAACTCAAGCTTGGGTTGTCAACTGTTTAAACAACATTGAGCAAGCTCTGCACAAGCTATACCGATGTTGTTTGGAACAGTTCAGTTCATTTGCAGCACTATATTGATCTTAACCCAAGCAAGAAAAAGTGAGATAAGAGAGACAGACTAACCTCTCTCACCACAAAACGACCACTCTTATCAGGATAAACAAAAGCAAACGACAGTCTCGCGTCCCTCCTTCTTGCTGCTGGTGCTACTTCTTTGACCTGAAACAGAATTGCAATCAACAATGCAGTCAAGAGTGACAGGAGAAATATTAACAGAAGAAGCATTTCTACGAAATCAGATATTATGATTCTACAGACATAGGGAGGCAATAAGAACACAATAATCTCTTGCAGTTTTAATGAATTTAAATATCATATAGTCAGGTCCTACACATGAAGATTTTTAGGGAAAAAGAATCCTTCCTACTGCACCCCGCACCTCCATTAGAAAAGAGTGGGAAGGGAGGAATGAGTTCAGTGGTAAAAATTACAAGGGCAATGCCATGCACTTTTGAACGCACCAGATCAGTTAACTCACGGAGAGTAGCATCCTTCCATGTGTAAATTTGAACCTCATCCTTAGGCTCCTTGCCTCTGACTGCAAAGTCCTCCCTAGAATGGTGGCCCCCGATCTTCAGAAATTTTAACAGGTAAGTCATAAAGTACACATTTCACATAAAATACATTATTTCAATGCATGGTCCAAGATTTACAACAAAACACAACGATATAAATGGTCTTTCCTTTACAAGCTGTAGCTAAGCTAACAGCAAACATTAAAGTGAACATTGACGTATGCTTTAGTCAATCTGAGTGCAATTCATCAACAATTATGAAGCCATTGTGAAGAGCCCAGAGAACAATTTTAAAATTTAAACTACTAATAGAAAAAAATGCAATACATAACCTCTTTCCTTCCATACATTGCGTCACATTATGTACTGTAAAAGCCCTTAACAATTAACACTTCAAAATTTCTGGCATTGCACTACCTCCAGAAGGTAATATACCAACTGGAATATCTGTAAATATACTGACATGAAACAAGAAATACTAAAGAAGAAACTAGACAAATGACTACAAATTAGAATTTCCACCAATCAATTAAAAATTATATGGATTCAGCTTCTCGCAAAGCATTCTTCTTCCTGAAGTTGTAACAATCCGAGATCATTAAATAAATCCAGTTACCAAGAACAGTTCATACGTAATGCTGAATGCAAAACTATCCTTTCTGCTGGAAAAAATATGCGTGGTCAAAATAACCAAAAAAAAAATTGGAGAAGAACCAATTGACTGAGAAGTCCAAGTACAGTCAACATGTCCTTTTACGATGTAGGAACGAATTTTGGAGAACAAAACTCTCCCATGTTTATCTTAAAGGGAACAAAATTATAGCATAAAGATGTAAACGACAGACATACCTTAGTGAAGACCCGAAGCAATAAAGGACAAGTCTGCATTAAAAAAGGAAAATAAACAGAAAACAAATAAAATCAGGATGCATAAACACACATCCAAATAATTATGAGTCTAGCACAAAAGATTTACCACAATTCATGCACTTCTATCAACAAACTGATAACAAAAGTGATCGCCATGTTTAAAAAGAAATTCTGTAGTCTAATATTAATAAGAAATTTTGTGTTATCTAGTAGAGACTAAAATTGCACCTAAGTACAGACAATGTCGTGAACGACAATTAAGACTCAAGGCCATCTAATCACGAACTCCGACAGCTAAGAATCCTAAATAGATTCAGAAAGTACCCGAGAAATTCAACCAAAAAAAAAGTTACACATGCACTACAGGGTTCATATATGCAGGTTAGTTATGCTTTGAAACCCTAAAATATAGATAGGTATACAGAAAGAAAATTTTCTGAAAAAGACAAAGAGCTTAAGAACCTTCTCCCGATCAACGGGCTCGAAGCGGGGGCGAGGCGGTGGTGGTGGAGGGCCTCTCGCAGAAGGATGCATCGGCCTGCCTGCTTGCCTCTTTTGTGCTTCTGCTACTCCCGCCATATCTGTGTTGTCTCTCCCTCGAAGTTTCTGTTAATCGAATTCTTGGCGTTAGCTTCTTTGAAACATAAATCTTAATTAAGGCTGAGAGTTGGGCCTCGTTAGACGAAATTGGGCCTGGCTCAAATTAGACCCTTCAGCAATTAGATCAACGGCCTTTTCAGTCGCTCACGAGTTGATGATATATTTATAAAATTACATTTTTGTCTTTAAAGTGGGAAATTACCTTTAACCCTGCATCTAAAGTTACAGTAAGATGTGATGTTGATTTGGTTGGTACACGACATGTGAGAGGGAGGCACGGTATGGTACTATTCTCTAGTCAAAAGAAATTATTGTAATTGAACTACTTTGCCAGCACAATATCTTTCTTCTTTTTAACTTTTCTAAGTCATCTTCTATACTTTCGATGTCTCTCCCATAATTTCATGTATTGGTGTTCCAATTATAGTTAGCCCATGAAATTACACTGCCATTTTTTAATTAATTAGTCTAGTTTACTTATGGAAAGATATTGACCAAAAGCTAGCATTCCCTTTTCCACCTATTTTGACTTTCTTAAGAAACAAGAAACATATTATATTGACATAAATAATTTTTAATTTATTATTTTAGATTAAATATTCTAACGATTTGATATAACATATTCGTAGGTTAATTGGATGTTGACAAATATGTACACCACAATTCTTGAAATTAAATTAAAAAATAAATAAATAAAACTAATACCCCACACCCACATGAAGTGCGTTGCCATGAAAGACGACGGATCCATTTCGTACAAATTAAGGTTTCAACCATATTCTGATAATTTAATATTGATATTGTCCTCTGTTAATATTAATATTAAAATTACTTTGAGAATAATGGAAGATAAAACGAGGTGAAATAATATTTTAATTAAAAAAACAAACAAAATGGAAATTTCAACAAAAATTTGCTATGGATATTTGTTCACTCTTTGTTCCCTCCCTCTTCATTGCAAGCTAGGAAACAAATTCAGCACTGTTAGTGGCAGTAAGTTTGATAGCGAATGCTAGGGCAAAAAATGGAAATGTGCATTAAAGGAGTTTGCTCATCCCCATCAAAGTTTTCTCTAAATAGCAAGCTTGTAACCACTACCCTATTGGATTTGGACACAGACGAGGTGGATTGTCGATTTTTTCAAAGGTTTGTTGGACCACTAATTAAAGAGGGCGAAAAAAATGGGAAATCATGACTTGCTTTAATGGTTTTATACATATATGAATGTGACTATTCACTTTTCTCTATCATTTTGTTTTTGAAGACTTTTCCGATTTCCAATCTCTCTTTAATTGTAGTAAAATTTTGGTAACGGGATTGGAGGGTATCATTATATATATATATATATATATATGAACATATGGACATGCCAAGACATTGTTAAAATCTAGCAAGTTTTTCCAAGCTGGTGTCACTTGGGTTGAAGCCAAAGTTGGCCAAACAATCTTGATTTGGGCAACAATTTAACAATAAATTAGGATTGCATTTTGGGATTCATGACTGTTAATCGATGAATAACAGCACTTCAATACAGAATCCTATCTAATAATTATATGCATTGTCATGAGTTTTATGATTTATGCTGTACTGTAGCAATGAAATACCAAGAGTACGTGAAAGAGAGGCTTTCTCTAGGCTTAATTTTGGTTTGGCTCGTATATTCAAAGCACACACACACACACATATATATATATAGAAGCCAATAATAACCACTGAAGAGTCTTTCAAAGCAGCATATGAATATAGACCAACTAAAGGTGGAAGGTATAGCCAAGTGGGTTTACAGATTGATTCTTTTTGCACATGATAGAAAGAGAAAAATGAAGTAATAACGCCCATCTGATTCAAATATTTACAGTCGCTTCTAATTTCCTACTTGAGTGTGATGAGTATTCTTATATATATATTATAAGAATCATCCTCTTAGATAGCTTATATATTGGTGTATTAAGCCAGTTTGATATGTACTAGCTATTTAAATTTTTGGTCGTATAGCATCGTATATTAAGTACTTTCTACGAGAGCATAGAGCTGGAACCTCTGCCTTAAATACTGAATCATAATTTGGGGCTACAATAAATCATTTATATAATTCTCCAAAAACGAAGCAACAGAGATATGTTGCCCCTGCCACTGCCACCTTTGCCACAGTATTGAAGCACAAAAGAGGTTAATCTTAATCATATATAAATACAGCATTAACCAGAACAAATATATAAATATATCTATACATCCACTACAAAAATTAATTTTGGATTATTAATTTTTTTACTGATATATGTGGAATGAAAAAATAGTGAGAACTGTAAGAATTAATAGACTCATTTAATACGCAATCAGTGCCTCTAGTGGGAAGGAAACAGCTATCACTGCACGCTTTCAAAACCTTACCATATTCATATATTCATGAGTAGGGGGGATATCAGAATTAGCAGATATGAATTTGAATGTGAACAAAAGGAATACGAGATTGGCAGTCTGCCATTTTTTTCTATTTCCTTAAATACGTACCATTCTCTGTTGAAACTCACTCCAAGAAGGTGTGCTTCACTTTAGCTGCCTAATTAATACTTAATTATTTGCTCATGTAATTTTTGAATTTTATATATAATCAATATTGACGATTTCGTACGTACATAAATTGATCTTAGGTGGAATTTATTATGTGCAGATTTGGCCCCAGTAGTACTCACACTCACACTCACACTCACACTCACACTCACACCCCACCTAATTATATGCGTCTTATAGCTCCACTATCTATAAATTAAATCCGACAAAAACTCTGGTCTTTCATGGTCAAATACATACTACAACCAAGTGATAATGGTGCGTGCCCACACGCTTCTGTGAGGAGGTGGCCGAAACTTTATTATTTTCTTAGCCAAGGAAACTGGACGGAGATAGAGAAAGAGGAGCAGATTGCTAAAAGTTAGAATGGTAAAGAGAATCAGAAAAGAAAGTGTAAGAAAGCTATATTAACACATTCCTCCCCTCTTATTTAGATTTGTATTAATTCAAAAGAAAAAATAAAAATTGTATTATATATGTTTTTTAGAGTATTAATCAATTAATTTTGAATGATAAATTTTTTTAAATATTCTTAATTATTTATTTTTTATTAAAAATATATATATTTTTATATCTATTTTTAACTTATTGTGTGTGATAATTAATTCAAATCAATGTACAAAATAAGTAAAATAGTTATAAAATAAAATAAAAAATAAAAAAGCTAAAACCTTGATTTAAAATTTTTTTTTTCAATAAGTATTTTCTAAATAAAGCATAAAGATATAGATAAATTAATAAAATTGATTAAAAATTGAGAAAAAATTAATTACTTCTAACTTCTCTTTCATAAAAAAAAATTTTAAAAAATAAAATTTTATTCTTAGACAAATAAATATCAAGTAATATTTTACGTATTTACCTTTATACTAACAGTCAAATTAAGAAAAATAAGTGATACATTTTTTATAATTTTTATCTAAGAAATAGAATTTTAAACTTTAAAAGAAAAATGTGGTAATATCTCTTATAAGAAAACATATAGTTTGTCTTTCCATTTTATTGTAAACTGAAAGATCTCAGTGTGCTTAGTCAGCTACAATATCAATATATATAACCCTTCGCAACTTCTACTTCTCTCACAGACAAACAAAGAATTATCATCAGTACTGCTACTTATTCTCACCTCCATTTTTGTGTAACACCAAACCCCATCTCCGAAGCAGCACTTACAAGTATACACACACACAAATATATACAAAATATATTTAATTATATCTATTTCTATTCAGATATTGTGGGAAAAACTTTCTAGAGTGAAAAGATATGGGAAGAGGAAGAGTTGAGCTTAAGAGGATAGAGAATAAAATTAACAGGCAGGTCACCTTCTCTAAAAGAAGGAATGGTTTGCTCAAGAAAGCTTACGAACTTTCTGTCCTTTGCGATGCTGAAGTTGCTCTTATTATCTTCTCTAGTCGGGGCAAGCTCTATGAATTTGGTAGCTCTGGGTACATATTCGTACTTCTCTCTCTTTACATAATGTTTCTTCATGTATTTTGCGTGTAAAGTTCTGATTTTTATCTCATTTTTTATGAAGTTTTATGTTAAAATGTGTCATTATTGATCATTTTTGTTGCTTGAACACAATTTTTTCTGATTTAGATGTCTGGGTTGCTTAACCCGAGCTTTCTTTATAAGCTTCAGTTTTGTTTTATATTATTTGCTCTAATGAATTTATGGCCTTCCGAGAATTTCTTGCCAAGCCCTGGTTTATCTGGAATTCCTTCTATTGACAGATCAACAAGTTTCATCGTCCTTTTGGCAAAACCTTTCTTTCTTTCTCTCTCTCTTTCTTGATCTGCTGATTCCTAACTGAGTCTGAGTCTTAGTTTTGGCTTTCACCATCGATAAGTGGTGAAGTAGTATCTTTCAAACTGAAAGAAAACAACACGATTGAACTGGGTTAGCTTTTTTCAGAGATTCCAATCACTGACTAGGTTTTTCTTAGCAAATTCCCTCGCTTGGACCTCTGTGCAAGATCTAGGGTTTTGCCACTTTTCTTTTTCTCTTTCTTTATTCAAAAAAGTTTACACAGTGGCTCCCTCGCAGATCACCCAGAAAAGTCCACGGACTGAAGCTTGTCTTCATCTCCTTTCTTCCTTTGATCTTCTGGTTTAACCAATGTTCTGCCCTTTCTGTCCTTTCATCCATAATATAATAATATAAATCTTGCTAGGATTAGTGGGTGGCGAATCAAGCATACCCACTTGACGAAAAAAAATTAATATCTGTGATCCTTAGGGTTATTATCTCCAGTTTTCTCCCGGAAAGAGAGAAGCATATGCAAGATTTGATCTTTTCGGTGGCTTTCTAATAATATTTTGAACATTCTTCTCCCTATAGATAGCACAATCCAAAGCTTCTTGGTCCACATCCATATCCCGAGTCTTTTCTCTTAGATCTCCCGGTTTCATCACTGGTTTGCTTCCTTTTCTCACCCACTCTCTCCATGTTTCAATACCTTTCGTGTGTGTGTGTTATATATATGATTAATTTAAAAAATTATGGTGAAAAAAAAGTGTTGTTTTTAAGAGTTTCATGTACAGTAATGTAACTTAAAGTTGCCATATTTATCTACAAAATAAATTTTCAGATGCACTAGCACAAAATGGAGCTACTGTACTTTTTTTAATTTTATTTAAAAGGAAAAAGAAAAATGGAGAGGGTTTTGAAATACCTGATCTGGGTCCAGTTTCATGTATATAGGTCTAACGGATGTTGCATTAAATGGTTTATTTATTATGCCCATCATCTTGCCATAAGAACCAACTTAATACAACTTCTAGGAAGTTTGTTTGGACATTTTGGTATAAAACGAGTTCTCTCTTCCTCCCTATTAACATTTCAGTGAAAATGAAGGTTTTGAGCGATTTGTGTTTGTGTTTATCTTACTGTTTTTACCGAAGCATTGTATGCATTTAATTTTTCATATATCGATCTATGTATACGGTCGTAGACTATTCTTTTTTATGACAATTATTATTTCTCACGATCACCAATGTAACAGCACTTTCCTTGATAATTTGTGGTGCAGCACACGTTATAACTTACATAAATCGTTGGATGTATCTTTGTTAATTCATTTATTAATTATTTAATTCATTATGACTTCATTGTTTAGTGTTGGAAGAATGTGTTCCTTTTCTAACCCATGATATAAAATCTCCCTTGTAGATGTGCGAGTTAATTTCCATGGTCAGCGTTTATGAAATGTCAAATATTTTAGAGTACTGTAAGTGTTTGATAATTAACATTTTTGAAATGATATTTTTGAAAATTATAAAATGATATTTTTAAGAATATATATAAGACATCTTTTTATATTCTTATACCGAGGGTAAATAAAAGTAACAGTTATGAAGACGTATTTGAATTATATGCCGGCTGATTATACTAAATAATTTAAGTTTTGATACTATATATATAGCAACAGATCAAATAACGTTTGAGTTCTCAAAATACACTAATCAGACTTTTATGTACTGGCTGTTTTGTCGATTTCTGATTTTGATTTGATGATGTTGTATATGCACAATATTTGTGTTGCCGAACATTAATTTGCTTCTGATTTTGTGGCCTCGTCTACAATTTTCTTCTTAGGTATATGGTCAGTGCATACACACACACGTTGATGTAAGCTGACTTGTCCTGTTTAATTAACTAAGCAAGCAAGCTCATTAACTTAGTTAATATGCACAGTAATCTCTGGGCACCATTATTAATTACAGGTTGATATATATTTATAGATAGTTATATATGTATGTATGTATGTATGTATAATTAATTAATTAATTTCTCTCTACAGTATAAACAAAACCCTTGAACGATATCAGCGTTGCTGCTTCAATCCTCAAGAAAACAGCATCGAACGTGAAACTCAGGTTTTCATCTTAATTTCTCGAAAAACTTTTCTCAGTCATAACGTTTCTCACTACGCATGCAATCGACTTATCTTTTGTTGGGTTAATAATGCAGAGCTGGTACCAGGAGGTAACCAAGTTAAAAGCAAAATATGAATCTCTTCAACGCACTCAGAGGTTATAATTAATTACTACATATTTCTGATTTTCTATCAAGTATATATATGTAATTAGCTTTATATAGCTAGAGCTCTTTTGGTAGCTAGCTGCATTACGGTTGCAAGAAAATAATTAAATAAATATAAGAAATTTTTAATGAGTATTTGTAAATTAATCAATTATTATAAATAAATAATATATGTTTGGGGAATGAAATTAATTAAGGCATTTGCTTGGAGAGGATCTTGGACCACTGAGTGTGAAGGAGCTCCAGAATCTTGAGAAACAGCTTGAAGGAGCTCTTGCTCTCGCCAGGCAAAGGAAGGTAGGTATACATATATATATATAAATATATATATATTCATCAACGTGTTTATTACTATAATACTGCATACTGCACACCTTAATGCTGAGGGAAATGAAATTCAAAATTTGGGTAGTTGATTAATTAAGACATTACTTGATATTAGAAACTTACGATTGAATCATACACATAACCATGTTACGTACTAAATTTTAGTTTAATTTTTAAAAAGCATAATGTTTAGGTGTGTTCATAATCGTTCTTTGTTTTTCATCGCAGACACAAATCATGATTGAACAAATGGAAGACCTTCGCAAAAAGGTGAGCAATTTTTCTCATATAAAGTTTTATGTATGTATGGATGCATTCTTCGAGTTGATACCCGATCACATTCTCTACTTGTGGAAGGTAAAGGTAGCCAAAAATTTTGGTTAAATAACATTGTCTGAGCCCGGGTTCGAACCGGGGACCTCTAGTGTGTGAGACTAGCGTGATAACCAACTACACCACCCAGACAATTTACCGTTTTACAACATTAGTTTTATATTTTCTATACAAATATTTTAAGTGGCTTTGTTTATGATAAAATCGTACTTGCATTTTGTTCTAGATAGGTTTTGACTTTGAGCCCGCCTAAGCTGCAAACTCATAACTAGAACTTTCTGCTTGGTAAAAACTTTCAGACCAGTCCCAAGCGAAGCATTATTCAGAAAATATTTGTCTTGATTCATTTGTATATCATTAAAGCCACGACTTTTTATCTTCCTCGCAAATTTTATATCTACGACGGATAGCTAGCATCTGTTCCTTTATGTTTTCTGGTGTACATGATCTACACTTATATTGCACATATTTATTTTGGTTTCGGCCTTCTGCTTCATGTATATTTGCAGGAGCGTCAGCTAGGAGACATTAACAAGCAGCTCAGGATTAAGGTTGTGCTTTTTTAACAACCATCAAACTAGTGTAAAATCTATCTGTCAGTTCAATACAGCAACAATATATTGTCTCAATCCTTTGTATTTTCTATATATATATATATATATATATATATATATATATATATTTCGTGCTTCAGCTCGAGACAGAAGGACAAAATTTTAAAGCCATTCAAGGCTTGTGGAACTCTGCTGCAGTTGCTGGAAGTAGCAACTACCACGTTCATCCTTCTCAGGAAAGTCCCATGAACTGTGAACCAGAACCTGTTTTACAAATAGGGTATGTACAGCGCACAATTAACTACTCTGTTGTTGGTATATCTATAGATATAGATATAGATATAGATATATAGATATACTTGAAATGTGGACATTCTTCCGATTATTGACAGAAGTTTTGACTGTTGCTGTTAATGCAGGTACCAACACTATGTTCCCGCAGCTGAAGGGCCGTCAGTGGCAAAGAATATGGTTGGTGAGACCAACTTCATTAACGGATGGGTCCTTTGAGGACTGAGAATTAATTAATTAAAAACATATATGAAGCGTAATTAATTTTGCTAATGGGCTTTTGTATTAATGATAGGATTTGTAATATTTTGCCAAGATATTAGCGCATATACTATGTGTACAGCATGTAATGCGTTCAGAATACATTTTAGATCATTCGCCCTCTGCATCTGATGGGTGTTAATCAAACTCCATGTTTTAACTATATATTTCGTGTATGAACGCTAATATTGTAGTATTCTGTTATCACTATCTTTATCTTTGGACTTGCGGCATTTGCTTAACACTCAATTGGTCCCCAAAAATTATTTTGCTTGTATAACTTGTTCGGCCTGATTTGGGCCTAATAACTGGGCCAATAAGATGAGGGTCGTATCCTAACCTATTACTCGACCGACTCTAATTCCCCGCCATAACATAACGAGCCAAACCGAGGAACTTGAAGAACAGTTTTTTTTTTGAACAAGAACAGTTAATAACGTTCGTACTTCTTTTTTCTAATATAACGATAGTAATTTAGTACAGTGAATTTTTCCCTCTTTCTTTTTTCCAAAAAATTGAAACAAGATCAGGACATAAGGGGATTGAAACTTCCGACACTGTGGGAGAAAGATATGAACAATAGCGAAAATTGTTTCTTAATGGCTATAAAAACAAGTATCAACTACTAGATCAAAGTGTTCCTCTTTTGGTATTTCATTTTATTTTCTTTCATTTTTTTAATTTATTTATGATTCATTATTGCATTTTTAAAGGGGATTATATTTTTTCGTTGAATTTCGGTGTTAACCCATTTTGGTTCTCGTACTAATTGAGACATTCTTTCTAAGAGTTATTTGTCTGTTGCACTGTTACTGAGTTTCATTTTTCTTTTTGGGTTGGTTTAGTTTTGGTTCTTGAGCTGAATGCTGTAATTTCTTGCAATTCAATAATGGTGTTTAAATCAGTTTATGGTATCGTATCATATGCACATTTGAAGGTTGAGCTAAATGATTCATTCATTCTTGAATGGGATAGGGTTTGGATCGGTTTTAGTCAAGAATTTTTAATGATTTTTGTTTGAAGACTGTAGTTCCTGTTAATCCCGATAACTTTCACGCTTTGTTACGGTTTATCTTTACCTCTTGCCAATGAGATCAATATTTGTAACAACCTCTCAATTTGGGCTTCGGATGTTATCAATGTTCAAATCCTCATTAACTTACAATATTCAGAATGGTTCTGTTCCAGGATTGCCAATATTGTGACTGACAGATTACAAGATTGACTTTCTAATAAAATACTTGGGACCATGTAAAACTGGATCCATGCCGTCGCTTGTTCAAATCAAGCTATGTTTCTCTGTAGGTTGTCCTAAAGCACTTCCTGCTGATAGAAAAGGGACAGACGCCCCCAAAAAATTCACTAGATGTCTGCTTTAGGGAGTTGTTGGTCGACTTTCTGCCTACTGAAACTTGAGTTTCACTTGCAGAAACAGATGCTTTTAAGAAAGCTCCCCTCAGAGCTCCTGCTAATGTTGCCGTTGACATATCAAGATTGGGAGGTTTGGCAACTTCCATTGACAAGGTATATCTTTTGTTATAAATGCATTTAATTTAATTGCTGGAATTTTATAAGTTGGTTTGAGTAGTATTGTCAGTGTTGTTTCTTCGATCATATTATATATACGCTTATGTATTAAACTACTTATTTAAAAGTTTATGATGTTCACATGGTTATTCTAAATATTTTTTTCAATTTTGAACATACTACTCATTGATGCTAAAGTACTTCTAGCAATGCGTTGGCACTTCATCCTGGAATATGATTCACGTTGGTCTTTTGTTTTGTCTCATATGTCTTAGCCTAGTTATCATGACATAACATAGCTTGATAATGATACCCATATTATTCTATCATACATATTTTTTATCCATTCCAATCTTCCATCTTAGTTCGTATCCACCTCCCTATCATCTGCAGCAATTTGGGCACATGTTGGCTGATATTCTCAAGCAAAATATTGTTGACAACTCTGGCATATGCTTTGACCCACATGCAAAGACTTGCATTAACTTTTGTGACGCTAAGAGCTGATGGTGAACGTGAATTCATGTTTCTTCGCAACCCAGTGCTAATATTCTTCTTCATGAAGCACAGGTTGATCTAGACCTTATAGACAAGGTAAAATTCTGTTTTTTGGGGGGAAACACCTGGAAGTGAATTACTAAGATTTAATTTCGGCAATTCTCATTTACTCTATTTATCTATTAGATATTTTATTGGGGTTGAAAACTTAGTAACTGATAATATTGTGTCACTTCATAACATCATGGATGTGGATGTGAAAGTTTCAAACCTAAGGACTCCATCTAGTTCAAATTTACTGTTGATCTGAGGTGGTTCTTGCCTCGCCCCAGTGCGGCCCAGGTCAGTTTGACGTAGGCTTAGATATTTCAAACACAAAATTTATAAGTAAGCCATCTTAATAAGAGGTGATTCAATCATGAAGACACGACTGTGGAGACACAATTATGGAGACTTAACCACGGAGGTAAAATCGTGGAGATATAGCTATGGAGAAGCAATAATAAAGACACAATCGTAGAGAGATACCCATGGAGACATAATCGTAAAGATATAATGAAGATCCGGCCTAGGTGATATTTTTTTCAAAATACCTTATGAAAATCGAGGTAATGAGATAACACACCAAGGCCTTTCCGGGAGCACATAGAAAAATCATAATCATCACGGACTTAGATAATAATGAGATTCGGCCTAGGTAATGTTTTTCTCCTAAATGCCTTATGAAAACCAAGGTAATGAAATAACACACCTAGACTTTTCCAAGAGAACTATAAGAAAACTTTAGTCGTCACATATTTGAAGAAATCATGAATGACAGCAAATACCTAGGTCGTGACTAGGTAAAGACCAGGTTCGGCCAATGTCAGCAATTGTATTTCCTTGATGGGATGAATGATGCAAGTAAGAGCTCAAATAACACTAGCTCAGATCGAGGTGAGTAATTGTATGTGAGTCAGACAACCTTGCTAATGAAGGTGAAATAATCTTGGATGCTTTCAGGTGGGACCTTCTGCTAAGTTCTAACTTTGTTTTAGCGCTTTAGGTTAATCGGTTAGCTTAAGTAAGGGTCGTGTTTATGGTGACTATCTAGTTAGTCCCCCGAATTTTGAAGCGAAGGTGGTAGAATGCCAAGTTGTTATATAATCATGTCTTCATGTATTGGAATAAAGATCGAGTTCTGACTATCTCCTTGACCTCATTAGCCTTTTTGACATACAATATTCCGACTAGCTATAACTTTGTCTTTTCTTTTATGGGTTGAATCCGCAACCGTGTTCCCCCCATTCTAACTTTTCACAATCTCCATATGACCATGACTCCTCAATTGATAGTTTTTTTCACTATACTCTCAATTATGGTTTCGACCACCCCTTCTGAGAATTTTGAATGCCAGCATGTGGTTTCTTTAGTATCACGTAAATTGTAAAAGGGTCTTTTACTCGAACTCTCTACAAACAAGGCCAATATTGATGCGTGAATTTCGTAAGTCTCACACCAACGTTCAAGGAGAAAATATATGCACCCGATAGGGTCAAATGAGTCGAGTCAAGTTTTTCTCTTTATGTTTAATTCAAAGCTATGTTAAAGAGTAAAACCACTGAAAGCTACCAAGAGTGCCAAACCACAAACATTCTGTTGCATACATGCGACTTCTCGGTTGAATTTGCTTTGCCTCTGACAAACCCACAACACAAGACACTTCATCACCAATTCACGAAACATTAAAGAAACCCGAGAATGGTGAAATACATACTGCTTGTTTTTTACATAACTATTTCGCCTACCTTCTTTTACCTTTCTCGACACCACAATACCACTAAATTAGTCCGCGAGCTCTCTACAAGACAGAACAAAGCTCATACTAGAGTCGTCTCTTTTGTGACCCTTCTTCAATGCTTAAGTTAGTGCCTAATTGGAGAGGAAATGAAAAAGGCATAGGTATCTCTTTCTAAAAGTGATAGAATAAGATGAAAGTCAATATGGAGAAAGTAAATTCATAAGGTGGTCAACAGAGTACCAAAGGACAAAGGAATCAACATAAAGGAGGGTGAACTGTCTATCTACAGTTAATTTACTGTGCATTCATGATGGTTTTCATGGTGGATGTGTGGGACAAAATGAGAGACGAGAGAGAATCATTTTGGGGAAGATGACCCCCAAAATTATTTTGCAATAATAAAGACACAATTGTAGAGAGATATCCATGGAGTTAAAATCGTGGAGATCTAATCATGAAAAAGCAATAATATAGACACAATTGTGAAGAGATAACCATGGAGACATAATTGTGGAGATATAATGAAGATTTGGCCTAGGTGATATTTTTCTCAAAATATCTTATGAAAATCAAGGTAATGAAACAACATACTTAGGCCTTTCCGAGAGCACATAGAAAAATCATAATCAGCACAGACTTAGATAATAATGAGATTCGGCCTAGGTAATGTTTTTCTCCTAAATGCCTTATGAAAACCAAGGCAATGAAATAACACACCTAGACCTTTCTAAGAGAACTTTAAGAAAACTGTAGTCGTCACATATTTGAGGAAATCATGAATGACCGCAAATACCTAGGTCGTGACTAGGTAAAGATCAGGTTTGTCCATGCTCATCAATTGTATTTCCTTGGTGGGATGAATGATGTAAGTGGAAGCTCAAATAACATTAGCTCAGATTGAGGTGAGTAATTGTATGTGAGTCAGACAACCTTGTTAATGAAGGTGAAATAATCTTGGATGCTTTCAGGTGGGACAATCTACTAAGTTCCAACTTTGTTTTAGTGCTTTAGGTTAATCGGTTAGCTTAAGTAGGGGTCGTGCTTATAGCGACTATCTAGTAGTCCCCCGGATTTTGAAGCGGAGGTGGTAGAGTGCCAAGTTGTCATATAATCATGTCTTCATGTATTGGAATAAAGATCGAGTTTCGACTATCTCCTTGACTTATTGGCGTTTTCGACATACAATATTCCAACTAGCTACAGCTTTGTCTTTTCTCTTATGGGTTGAATCTGCAACTGTGTTCCCCTCATTCTAACTTTTCACAATCTCCATGTGACCATGACTCCTCGATTGATAGTTTTTTTTTACTATACTCTCGATTATGGTTTCGGCCACCCCTTCTCAGAATTTCGAATGCCGGCATGTGGCTTCTTTAGTAATCATGTAAATTGTAAAGGGGTCTTTCACTCGAACTCTCCACAAACAATGTCATTATTGATGCGTGAATTTCGTAAGTCTCACACCAACGTTCAAGGAGAAAATAGGTGCACCCGATAGGGTCAAATGAGTCGAGTCAAGTTTTTCTCTTTATGTTCAATTCGAAGCTATGTTAAAGAGTAAAACCACTGAAAGCTACCAAGAGTGCCAAACCACAAACATTCTGTTTCATACATGCGACTTTTCGGTTAAATTTGCTCTGCCTTTGACAAACCCACAACACAAGACACTTCATCACCAATTCATGAAACATCAAAGAAACCCGAGAATAGTGAAATACACACTGCCTATTTTTTACATAACTATTTCGCCCACCTTCTTTTACCCTTCTCGACACCATAATACCACTAAATTAGTCCGCGAGCTCTCTACAAGACTAGAACAAAGTTCATACTAGAGTCGTCTCTTCTGCGATCCCTCTTCAATGCTTAAGTTAATGCCTAATCGGAGAGAAAATGAAAAAGGCATAGGTATCTCTTTCTAAAAGTGATAGAACAAGGTGAAAGTCGATATGGAGAAAGTAAATTCATAAGGTGGTTAGCAGAGTACTAAGGGACAAAGGAATCAACACAAAGTAAGGTGAACTGTCTATCTACAGTTAGTTTACTATGCATTCATGATGGTTTTCATGGTGGATGTGTGGGACAAAATAAGAGACAAGAGAGAGAATCTTTTTGGGGAAGATAACACTTCTTTTTCTTAGGAATAAAGTGAATGAAATCTCCTTATAAAACTAGAAAATATGCTTTTATATAAATTAGAGATACTTTGTATTTGATTAGATGAAGAGTCTTATCCTAAAATTGGCTTTTACCTTTACACATGTCTTTCCACTATTGGCTCTAGTGGTCCCTTATCCATGTAACACGTGTTGGGTTAGGATAAGTGGATTAAACCTTATCCAAGCCCAAAAATCACGTGTTAGCCTTTTATTGGCTGTGAAGATTGTATTGTACCCGAACGGACATATGGCACATCTTTATTTGTCCCAATTGACGCATGGTCCCCACCTGAGCTTTGTGCAATCTCCAACTAGGCTTTGCACGGTGTCTGTACAGTGTCTAGCAGGATCCTGCTGCCAGTTGATCTTGCTGGCAACCCGTCTGTTGCCTTGCACAAGGGTTGTCTACCTTTTTTTCGCGATCCCTACGAGATATTTTTAATATTATAATGCAGTTTAATAAGTGCTCTAAAGGCACATTAAGGTGGGTATTGAGGCACCTGGGCGTCCCTACCCCCTCGCTTACGGAGGTCGGATGCTAGATGGTGAATAATCCGAAGTAAGTATGTACACTTCTAGGCATGACGAAGAATTGAAAGTACTTCTCTAACCCTCCTCCATGTGTTATGATATGTTACCATATTTATCATACGCACAATTGTATAGGGTTGTATTTTTTACATGTGCTACAGTATATGTGAGCAGGGTTTATATCTTACCTAACCGCTCAAATAATAAATACTCTGACGATACATAATAGGAAACCCAGCTCAAGGTGGATCTTACTTAATCATATGTGAGTAGGGCTTATGTTTTGTCTTGTCTTGTATTGAGGTAGGTACAAGGCGGGTCACCTTATAATATGCTAATTTAGATTATGATTGGCTTATCTTCCAGCACGTGACTAGTCAGTATTTTTTCCCATAACATACGGTACTAGAGAACATTTTCCACCTCAAGCTTAAGCTTTTTGCTTGTCGCTAAAGGGTCAAATGGTTGCAGATACAACACGCAGGTTAGCGTTCAGAATTTATGGTTAAAAAAAGTTGAGCTTGCAAAAAATTTTCTGTTCTCGTAAATTGCCTTGAGATTTGAGCTACTCTTCATAACCTCTAAGTTTAGAGGAGGTCCTGATGTATCCCAGTTCAGAATTGTTCAAGCAGATAGCTAATCAGCTCCATATTACGTCTTATAGTTTGTATAACTTTTTAATCAATCAATTAATTTTGTGTTCTGCAGGAATTTAAGGATAAGTTTGGCAGTGCCAAAGGTCATTGTGTCAATAGAAGTGGTGCTGGTGAAGTTTTTTGTCGGCAGAATACTGGAAAGTTTGGCTTCAGACCTACATCTGTATAAGGTATACAATCCACTTTTATATTGCTTAATTACAACTAATATGATATTTCTAAGACATTTTTGCTTTTCCTCTTACCCATATTAAGAAAATAAATAGTCAAGTCTTTCCCACTAAAAATCTGCAATTTCCCTCCATAAGTTTTCTAACTTGAAATTCCTTCCAATGCCTTCCCATGCACCGGTAGCATATAAATTAGAGCCCGTAGGTACCGCAGCAGGAAGAATATCAAACTTATTTAGATAGTTACTAGTTAATTCTTTCATCTCAAGTAATTTTTGTTCATTTACATCATACCTAGTCAACTTGTTTTACCTCAGAAACTCAGTTTTAATTGCAAGAGTACTGTGGTAACTCATTTAATATTGCAGAATGAAAAGAAGTTGAGGGAAGCTCTCTTGTTTTCAAATGCAGCTGTGCTCGTAAGTCACAGACAGAGAAGCTAGCAGCTATTCCTGTCCTGCCCAAAAAGGAAATAGCTCTCCAAATTTTGCGCAAATTAAGTAGCTACTTAGGAGAAATCTTTACATATAGCTAGGTGGGGATCACGTTGAGCTAATCTAAGTTGCTCATTCCTTTGCACTACTAGAAAAGAAAGAGAATTGGAGGAACTTTGTGAACAGAAATATACACTAAAATAATAACTACATTTTAGCTGCATTCAGTATGATTGATGCTCATAGCAGTTCGTTCAATATCAACGATCAAATACAAAAGAAAGAAAAAGCACTCTTAATATACCCATTACTGCTATAAATTGTTGCTTGCGCCAGTGCAATAATTAGTAGTGCGGCAATCTTAAAAGCAAGAAATCGAAACAGTTGGTTTTTCTCTTAATCGTGTTTTATATTTGCAAAGGCTTGTTGACGTAAAACTGACGACAGTCATCAGTTTCCCGGTGGCAAACGCCTTGTTCTTCTTTCAGGTGGTGGGCCGATGAACAATTCAGTCTCAACCTCAGAAGTTGGGCTACTGTCTTCGTCGTTGGGTAAATTTTCTTGTTGCTCTTTCGATCCTTGAAATGGATGCATACCACACTGAAAATAATCATTGATGATACATCATCACACAAAATAACTGAGTGATCAAACTGCTCAAAGTACAGCTGGACAGACCGTGATCAAATTACTGAAGTCTTGTGAATTAGTGTTTCTGCTGTAATTATAATATCAGCATAACTTTTAACTGGACGCTCATCATCTTAATATAACCAACCGGAGCGACATTTTTTCATTTTTGGTGAATTTGGTTTACTTAATTTTCAGCGATTATAGAAGCTTACCTTCTCCGCCAGCCTCGCATTTTCAGCTGCTAAAACTTTCCCCTGAGTTATATTTAAAACATAAAATGAGATGCATACAAGTTAGCAACTGGTTAAATATTGTCTAAGAAAGCAAATTCTAACTAAAGAAGAAAAAATGGGAAACTTGTTTTGTGGGCTAAGAGCCCCTCTCTTTCTTCTTTATGTTGGAAACATAATAGTTAGAACTATTTCCACAAATTTCGAGCACAAATCTCTTATAGTTGATTTATTAGCATGAAAATCGACAGTGATGTTGGGGAGTAGGGACTTGAAAGTTAAGTCAATTAACATAATAATAATAAT
Organism: Melia azedarach; assembly: GCA_028052125.1. Classification (NCBI taxonomy): domain Eukaryota; kingdom Viridiplantae; phylum Streptophyta; class Magnoliopsida; order Sapindales; family Meliaceae; genus Melia; species Melia azedarach. The sequence continues at coordinate 1,223,665 of CM051394.1, read as the reverse complement.
GCACCAGCACTACATGTGAGGTCTTGACTCTTTACCTTTTCTTTGAGCTGCTCTATCTGTTCCTTGAAAACCTGATTCTGAAATATTGATAAACAGTAAATTTTATGAGTCTATAGAAAGATTAGCAGAGCTTATGATCTATATATCGTATAAATTAACCTTTCTTGCCCGGATGTTGCTTACGCTCCTCTCCAGCTGTTGTTCTATTTGGTGCAGTTCTTCAAGGCTGCATGATCCCAGGCCTTCTCCCAATAATTTCCTAAGATTAATTTTTCCAATTCAAATTTCAGAATATGCTTTCAACTTGAGTCCCATAGATTGATCAAACATAATTAAGTTGAGCTAATCAAGATTATGAATAAAATTAACTAGGTGTTCAACCGTTTTGAAACTTCAAGAAGCTCTATCTTCTTCACCATATTAGCTGCTTCATGCTTCAGATGCTGTCAATTCAAATCCAAGTGTATAATTAAGAAAATGGATAACAAGAAAACCATACACTTTAATTTCAAGCATCGATCAACACTATATTAGACAGAACTTTCATACAAATTAAACTCCCTTTCTTAGTAACAGGAAAGAGTTTCATCTCGTCACAATTAATTAATGTTGGGAGGCTAGCTAACCTGCATGTGTTGTTCGGTTGGCTGCTTGCTCAATCGAGCTTCTTTTGTATGTCTCATATAACGTTCTATTGTCTCCTGCATGCTGAAGAATGAAAACCATGAAAAATCAATTAAGCAATACAATCAAAAACAAATAATAAACATTTTAATTTACTGTTAGATGTGTTGGTTCCATATATATCCGTATGCACTCAACTTCATGAATCAAATTGGCTATTACACTGTAGTCTCGAATATAGCTTATATATTAGAAACTAACTCTTGGATACATTTTTTAAAACTGATCAAAGCACTAACTTACACATCACAGTAAGCTGTTGCGGTTGCAGCTATAACATACGCAGGGTACTTAAAGCTTGCATGCATGATACATCAGTGTGGTGTAGTTCTTGTTATATACGTATCTTACACTTGTTTTATTTATGCAAGATACAAAATATACAAATACAAGTGTAATTATATGTACAAACTCTTAAATAAAGTTATCCATATTAATTAATGTGACAGTTTTATACTTTTGCCAAAACTAAAAAAAATATCATATAAAATATGTGACAATAATAAAATATTATCACATTAATTTATTAGAATTATATAAAGTTTGTGCAAACAAAAGTAACAATACCTCAATATTTATTACCTAGACTCTTATATATACTTTAATTAATATTAATAAATTGAATTACATCAAATTCAGAACACTAGGGTTAAAACATACAACTTTTTCTCCCCCAATCTCCTTGATACATAAGAGAGGATAACAAAGACAGTTAGGTGTCTCTCCTGCATTAACACTATATATATATATATATATATATAGCTATATATGTATGCATTTCAATCTAATTTCAGATGTTGAAAATGAGACTCCATTATTAATTAATTAGTGCTTTAATTAGTCAACTACAAGTACTAAAAGTAGTCAAGCATCATCAGATACATACATATATGGATCTTTAGACCGCTTTAAACTGCGGCGTGCTATCCTTCACTATTAACATGTTGCAGACTCATAAGATTCGGATCATTACGTTTAGTACCATACCTGAACTATTGCTTATATTACCAAAACACTGCTGGTTACAGTAATAAATATATAAAGAAATATATATATGGTAGTACTATGTGTTCTAACTGTGTCAGAAACTTGCTCCAGTACTAAAACATTAACCTAGAATGCTAATATATAAACCCATTTTGTGAGTATTATATATTATGGAGTTAATTAATAATGCTTAGTTACCAATGTATTTTGAACCTCGAATGAAGAATAACAACACAAGAAAGTACTAGCAAGAAAACAACAAATTGGAAATATATAAACAGTCGTTAACTCTACTCTTTAGTTTTGCAGTAACTCAACAGTGTAACTATATATATATCAGAAGATAATTAACTGGCTTCGGTTGTCTGAAGACCATTATTAGCAAGCCAAAACTCCATCATTTTCATGATTAAAGGTAATCCACTTGGGCTCTCTCACCCAATCGTATTTTGTACCAAATTATCTTTTTTACTTTTCATCCTTCACAGATAAAAACGATTGTTTCAGAAGAAAATTTTTGATCTGTAATTAATTATACAAACTCTAAAAAATCTATGAGGAAGAAAACATGAATTAGAGTAAATCTTACGGCAACTAATTAAATGTAACACGAAAGAGAAAATTACTTTTTTTTTTATCTTTTTGGTGTACCTGGAGCTTGCAAATTCATAGAGCTTGCCTCTAGGAGAGAAGATGATAAGAGCAACTTCGGCATCGCAAAGAACTGAAAGCTCGTAGGCTTTTTTAAGCAATCCATTTCTACGCTTGGAGAAGGTAACTTGCCTGCTTGTGGCGTTTTCTATGCGCCTCATTTGAGTTTTTCCTCTCACCATATTACAAGACCTGTAAGAAGTATGAGTTCATCAATATCAGGAACTAGATCAAGCAAGATATATAAAACCAAGGTTCTTCAATGCATATCTAGGTTTGAATTAAAAGGCCGAAGAATTAAGAGCAGGAGGAGTAAATCTTATTACCCAGAAAACTTCTTGTGCTGAAGAATTGAAAGAGAGCAATAAGGAGTTGTAAATTAGAGTCAGAAAGAGGACCTTAAGACCTATTCACAGAAGTCAAGATGCAGAGTGAAAACAAAATGTTTATTTATTTATTTATTCTCCTATGCAAATTGCTTTCAACAAGCAAAAGAAAAGTATGCAAAACAAAACAACACACAGTTGAAATATAATGAGAAAATTAAAATTACGGAAACCCAAAAGGGATCTGCTAACTGCTATTGATGCTGGAAGGAAGAAAGAGGAAAAGCCGAGAAAAAGAAAACGAGGGGAAATCCGAGGACTATCAGAAAACCATGTAAGCCAAAAGGATTTGCTGAAGAGGAGAATGTCTTAACAAATGGAAAAGGTGAAAAAATAAAATAAAAACCTAAGAGGAAGAATTGACCAAAACAGAAGAAAAGATGGAAGAAGCTAATAAAATCTAAGGTTTTAGGCAAAAATATTGCAGAGAAAGGTAACTAGGTTGTTTTCTGATTGATTGATTCTCAGACTTATTATTATTATTATTACTTTTTTTTTTATTTATAATTAAATTCAGTCACCACAAAAGGGCGCAAAGCACCCACACACAAAGCACAACACAATACAACCACCTTTTTCCTTAATTCAATAGCTATATATCCTCAAAACACCCATTTAAAGAAACAGAAAAAAAAAATTAAAGAAATAAAAAAATATATATATATATATATATATATCAAAATAACTAATATTTGAAACCTCATGTGTTTGCTTGATTTGGTAAACCAACCAAGAGGGACCAAAAGAAGAAATTTACATCAAAAAATAGAAAGAGAGAATAACAAAATGACTGAAAATGAGAGGTGCGGAGTGCAGTGTTTTAGTACTACTTATTGTTAGCTCTTTTATGGTAATAATATACTCTTATACATTACCATTTTATTCTTTCTTTCTTTGCTTATTTCATTCCGAAAAGAAAAAAAAAACGGGAGGGGGAGGGGGCTAAGTAAGTTGACAAGGGAAGGTGGGGGTGGGGTAGGGTGGTTAAAAATGCCAAGCGAAGCGGTGGTGGTGGTGGTGGGAGGGCTTTAAAACATGTCAACATCGTCCGTACATTTTCGTACAAAGACGGACCAATAAGAAATCGCAAACGCACCAAAGCATAGTTGTAACTTTATTTGAAGAATCCTGACGTCACATCTCATCTCATCTCATCTCATCTCATCCTCACCTTTCCTACTGCTTACTTGCTTACCCACTTACTGCTTACTTGAATCAACTGCCCCTGCCCCTTGTCGCTTCTTCCTTCATGTGTGTGTGTCTGTCTGTCTGTCTGTCTGTCTCTGACTCTGACGTCTTACTTTTAATTTTTGGTTTTTTCTTTTTTTAATTATTCTATTACTCAATTTTCTTTTTCTTTTCTTTTCCCTTACCCAAAAACAAAATTTTAAATTTAAATTTAAATTAAAAAAAAAAACTTTTCTGTGCTGAAATCTTCCCATTATTTTGCCCGAGTTTAGAGAGACTCGTCATCGTCATTATCGTCAGAAGATTCAGCAACAGCACAGATTATGAAGAAGAAAATAGAAAAACCCTAAGAATGTTTTTCGAAGCGTTTGAAACACGGAACATAAAAATTTGTAGCAGGCAGGTAGGCAGCAAGCAAGTTCGTGTAGTGGTGTGGGTTCCACGACATTAATTTTGCAAGGCTGGGTTCTTATTGAGTTCTGGTTCCATACATGTATTGGGTGGTTCAGTCAGCGAAGAGATTAAGGTTGCGGTGGCTCTGCCTACTTTCGATATTTTGGGACCACACCCACAACGCACAACGCGTGCTATTACATATCACCACGACCACGACCACGATTCATGCACTCTCTTCTGCTACTGCCCACATTAACTTGTGATTTTCAATTAATATTCTTTTTTTATTACATGCATGGGGAAGTGTGAGTGATACTCTTAGAAGAGAATCATGCGATGTGATTTGATGCCTCCAGTCCAGATCAATGTTTAATGAAAATGGGTTTGTTTATTATTATTATCATTATTTTAAAATATTAAAAAAAATATTAAAAGTAATTTCAGTTAGAGATTTATGTATGTATGTATGTATGTATGTATGTATGTATGTATGATGCTATGATGCTCAAAATTGGTGTTTTTGGTTGATCAAAATGTAAAATGAAATGAGAGCGAGATAAGTGGTCCAAATGGGTTGGGCCTGTCAATAATGTGGTCCAAAGCGCAAAGATTGTTTTCATTGGACCCACTACTTCCTTGGTCCACACACTATGATATGGTTATCTGGACCGTGACAACTCTCCACATTAAATACATGTGATCACAAAGTGGAACAACACGTTAGCTGTGCTGAGCCTGACTGCCTCTTCCATTTCCATACCCATAACAATAAAATAATGCATACTAATCCTTTTGCTTTTATCGATTTCTCTCATTCCTATCCATCCATGTATGTTTATAATTCTGCCTTAGATAGACCCTTCCCCCCCCCCCCCCCCCCCCCCCCCCTTTTTTTTTTTGTTTTTTGTGTTTTTAAATAAAATTATTGTTGTACACATACTTACTGATATATTTTTTTTAACTATTGAAGTCAACTGATATTCAAACTGTATTTATATTAAATATAGAGTATGTGTCAATCATATAACACTATCATATCTTGCTACAAACACTTGTAAAGATATAACACTAACAATAATATAATATAATATAATATAATATAATATAATATTATATTATGATATTAAATTCATATAAATTAATTTTATTTAAAATTTTGAATATGTAGAAACACCTGTTGATATTTTGGGACAGCTTGATTGATGATAACGATAATGAGAGGTGCTAAGAGGCTTGCTTAGTTATTGAAACCAATAGTATTTCTCTCTCTCTCCGACATGAGTTAAGAGTGAGAGAGGGAACATTAAGGTTATATTGTTTGTAGTGGATGGAATTTCAAAGTGAAATACAATCAGCTATTCATTCATTCATTCTACCTGGCTGTAACCATTATGCCCCAGGCTTTAGGTGTCAGACAACAAACTTTCTGCCCCTCTGAAAGATCGAATTTTCAAACACAACTTTCTCGTAGTTGGGATGGGATTAAAGACATTTTTATGCGACGTGAGTCCATTCTTTAATTATGTGGTATAAACTCTTCCGACTTATTATTTATTCTGAACATGGTGATATGGTGCATGCGTTGTAGAGTAGAGTAGAGTAGAGCGGACTAGACATGCGCACAGCACAAGTGTATAAATACTCCAAACAGTATTCTTTGAAATGTTTGTGAGGTGGGATGCAATGCCCGGAGCTCAAATTAACCAGCTCTCTCTCTCTTTGCTCTCTATCACAACTGCATTAGATAGATTAATAGAGATTGAAAACTCAGTAATATTAATTTTTTTTAAAGAGAAGAATATTGGAAAAAAGAACATCTTCCCGGGCATTTTGCAGTTCTCTGCCTGGCTACTTGTCTACATCTTCTTATCCCTAATTCATAGTTTTACGAGATAACACAGATTAAATAACCTCATCCTACATATAATATATTGAAATGAAATGAAATGTAATTATAACTTGTACAAACAAACAACCACTTATGGAGTAATTATGTTTTGATATAAAAATTATAATCAAGGGCCCCCATATGCTTAGAACAACCGCCAAACTCCTCTCTCTTCCTCCCAACAACAAAAATCTATACCCGGAAATCAAGGGATACATTTTATATAATTTGATATGATACACATGGACTCTGAAAAATCATCCATTGCATTTCACATCACACAATCTCTTCCAGCACTCTATTACCAGCTTCCGACAAGTTCTTGTATACCAACATTGGTGAAAAAACTGCTATCAAAAGAGGATTCCTTCTTAGGCAGGCGACAAATTCATCCTTACCTACCCTTCCGTCACCATTGCTATCAAACAAACTGAACAGACCATGGATCTACACATCGACGACATCACATAATTTAGATCACAGTAATCTTAATATGTGGGTAATTATTTCAATGGGTGTATATATTACCTCGTGTTCCCTCAAATCTGGGATGGCAGGTCTAATGGTTACTCCCAACTGTTTTGAGAAGCAATCAGGAACCACTCAGAATTCAATTGAGAATAAATTTCATCAAAGTGAAAGAACACAAAAGACCAATAAAAATTTTAAGGAAAGAGCAACAACATACTTGATGCTCTGAAATGTAACCATTTCCTTCAGTGTCACATTCGGCAAAGGCTAGTTCACAGGCTTGACGAAATGATGGCAGCTTCATCACGTGAGCTGATGCAAATAAGAACTGCAAGTAACAAGTAAGACAATAATATGAAGTTGGGCCAAAGCAAAAAGAAAGAAGCAAAAAGGAAACAAACAACAGAGGAGGTCTGACCGAATTATATCTTAGAGAGAACAAATATTGCTAAATTTATTCTGATTACCTGCTTAAATGTGATTGATCCATTCTTATCTACATCAATGAATCCAAAAATCTGCAATACAAAACAATGCCCATAAAACAAAGGGATTAGAAGGTTTCCTAATACCACATAAAAAGAATATTTAAATTGGCATTTGCAATTTTTTTAATCACATAAAAAATTATTGTTAAATTAGCAAAGTCTGCATAATTCTAAGTAATTTATCCATGTTTCTCCTGTTTTCTTTTCTCTAAGTAATCATGTTCAACAACTCAGGCTCACACCTATGCCAGAAACTGAAACCCGCATGATCAAATGGCAAAACACTTAGAGATCTATGCATCAGGTCTGTGTGGGTACAAGAAAAGGAAATCCAGGGAGCGGAAAAGTGGATTCTAAAACCCATCTGTCACTTGTAGTAAAGATTACATTCAACATCTTGAACCCAAAGAATTACTGATCAAGAACCTCGAGTAACTCATACCTCCTAGACAAGATTTTCAAATCACATTTTTATGGACAACTGTAAATATCTGTCACTCCAAAGTTGTAAAAAGATGATAACAAGCATTTAGTGTTTTCAAACATAATGGTCACAAAACAAGAGCCTAAACTTGCATGATACATACCTCCTCAGACAGAGTACAAGTCTTGAGTCGTAGAACCCTCAAAAAGTCATAAAGTTTAACACAACCACTGCAAGAATGATTTTAGCGGTAAGAATATAACAAGGTTTCATTTGCAAGAATGAAATCAGTATAAGATAAACATTTAGTTATCAGTTAATTGCATCTTCAGCATCATGTGTCTTGCAACTATTATTTTGAATGCATCCTTAAAGCATTTATGTAAGCTATAATGCAGAACAAAACATGATCCCGTACCTTATGGGCAAGAAAAAGGCTTGCACGTTTATTCTCTAAGAGAGATTAAAAAGAATCCAAAAGTAGGATGAAGACTTTAAGGAACCTATAATCACTCAAGATGCATCCTTATTGCATTTTAATCGGAAGCCGCATACAGGAATCAACAAGATAAAACAAAGACGGCATGCATAGCCTTATGGTCTCACATCAAAAGGTATAAGCAAAATCCTAATACAAGCCTTGCACACAAATTTGGTGATGGCCTTGTGTGGAACTCCCCCAAGAAAACAAGCAAAACTGTGAAAATTGGCCTTTCCATCAAATTTCTATACCCAAATTATTTCACATGGGGTTTGATGCATGCTCTTCCTTATCATCCAAAAGAAGTGATGATGCACAACTAAAAACAAGGACATTCCAATAGTGTCCTTCATTTAGAAGCCAAAGTAAAATTTACTTTCCTCATTACCAGTAAATTAAAAGCTGTGAGGTACCTGGCGTCGGGATTCATTGACAGAAACTTATCCAGAAAGTCCACAGCTTCCATGCTGCTTAGATGGAATAACTGAAAAAATAAAGACAAAGATATTTGAGTATAAGTTGGCAGCTTCAATAAATAGACAGAAAAGCATCCATTTTTTATGTAAAATTTGAGTAAAAACTCTGGCATAGCAAAAATTAAAACTAGCTTGTATCTGTGCAGTTCCTTCTAACTATTGATCCATTGTAATTTGAACAAAAACCAAAAAAAGTTTAAAATAACCTTTTGTAGTCAGTCAAAGATTCAATAAATCTAATTCTTTTCTTAAAGTTAGAACAAATGGAAACATTCCAACACAACGCATTTCAATGTAAGCACTCACTGATTCAACTCTTGCCATCTCAACCATATAATTTGAGGGGTTTCCCTGCAAAAATTATGATCAAGAAATATTAGTGCAAAATTACTATGATTGTTGGATAGCTGTAACAACAAATTGAACCCTATATCCAATAATCATGTCAGCAAAAACAATAACGAACTCTATATTTGAAAAACATATAAGTATTCACAAAGTACTGTATACCTGTCCTAACTGAGATGCTTTCATGAGAAGCATTAAGTCTCCGTAGGAATGAGATGTTTGTACGGCATTGAGGGCAGATGCAATGGCATGGCTAGTCTGTGTGTACATACACATTGGAATCATTAATAATTGACAATAAACTGACACAGAAAGTAAGGAAACTAAGGAATATTTCGAGAGGATCTAACAAAAGATAGTCATGCATGCCCATGCTGGTGGAAACTTTAAAACAGTCAGTCACAGATTTTTACTCATGTAAACCATCAGCTATAGCAGAACATAAACATTCCTTTCCAATTTCTAGATTCACATGTTGTGTATTATGTGTCTATATTAGTAAAATCATAACAAACATTTTACAACTCTATCAAACTGGCAAAATTAAATCAATTCCAGGCATGTACTCACCCTCTCAGCAAAACGGAGAGCATTTTCTTTTTGAGTACTGCTTGGAGAAACAACAGGAAGGTACTCTATCTGTTCAAAATAAAATGACTAAATTAATTTTAAAGTTCAAACCTACACAAAACTCTCAAATGCAGACGGTAACCATGAATTCAAATGAAGCAGCAATGAAAGCATACCTCCATAAAATTGTGAAATTGTGCGAACATTCTAAACATGAGCTTTGCCAAAGAAATATGCCCCCTGAGCAAAATAGTATGGCAACAATAAAAAGGCCCAATAAGATAAGAGCTAATAGACAGAGCACCTAAAGTAAATTCCACAAAGAAAAAGAAGAAAAAGTAAGAAAGAGTATCGTACCAAGATTGGTCAAAGTGTACATGGGGATAGCGAACAATTACAGGTTGAATAGCGTAACCAGGGATGAATGCACCAAGTTGGAATGAGATAATAAACTTTCCATTAGTTGTGGTACCCTCAGGAAATAACAGCACTCGAGGAAATCTATCGCAAGAAGCCTTTCTCTGTATTCAGATCCTTGAAAGCACATTTCTGTATCAAATAGCTAATACATTCATAATAATTACATGAATTAAGTTTCACAGTTTTTACATACAATCATTGGCAATGGTGCCATATTTCAACTAAGAAGTTCAAGTGGTCGGAAAAAAAAATTACCATTTAAACAAATAAAACTTGTCAGATTTGATGTTTGTACAGCAATTGATAACAGTGAAAAAATAACCAGAGAGTACAGACTTGGGAATTGGTATTTATTGAGCACCGGCAAACTAAGCAAGAACAGATCCCAAAATATCACATCAGAAACAGACATTGGATTGCCTAGATGTCCATATGCTCAATAGATAACACCGAGTCTTTATGGATAAGACTAAAAAGAGTTCAAAATGTATGGTGGCAAAAGAAAACATGATATATTAGAGAAGACATCATTGAGATACAGATAGGTAAAAAAACAGTATCAAGTATTGTTCTTAAATCACTAAAAAGCTACTAGCAGAGGGACAATATACAATACAAATAAAATGAAACAAAAATTTTAACAAAGCTATAGAAACTTTCTACCTTTATTTCACTAACAGCGTTCTTCCTTGATGACTGTGAGAACCTATTAACATATATCACCTGACAAAATAAAATTTGAAAAAACAAAATGAGGAGGGGTCTTGCCTATGAATACCAGGACAAAGAACTAAGACAAATTTTCATTTTTAATGAAGTCACAAAACCAAAACTAAAGTAGGATGAATAAAAAGCTCAAATTCACAGTGAGTTTACCTGCATTGCTCTGATGATAGTTCCAACAAATGGTATGGAATCATGGGACTCTGCTGCAACAATTGTTGGGAATAATTCATAAAAATAGAAGATAGGCTCAACGTATGATACATGATTAGATACAACTATAGGAGCAATCTCCCTTGGAGCAGGTTTTCCTTTTCGTCTTATCCAATGATAGCTGCAAGCAAAATATCACCAAAAATACTTATAGAGAACTAAACATCTATAAGAATCCAAACAAAACCCATAATGAATTTTCTATTTTCCTCCCTTTCTCGATTTTCTCAGCATCCAAACATACCACATAGGGAATTTCACCATAACTCCAAATCAAAATCAACTTACTCCAAGAGTAGTAAGACATTTAATCTTCCTACTTAAAGTTTACATAATTACGTTTCTATTTCCACTCGCTTAGTTCAATCTAAAATTCACCCAAGGATAGTATGAGTGAGATTCTATAGGGCTAAACTAGCAAACATTCACAATCTCCTTTTTCTTTCTTCAATCAAACATGCCAGAAAAAGAACCCTAAAGGATTAAGAAGTCAAATAAAAGCCTAATGAACCAACCTTAAAGAAAACACAAACCATCGTTCAAAAGCTAAATCTAACAGATCTATCCAATAAATTCACTAAATTAAGTTCCAACATTTCTATATGCCAATTTATTTGCACGCACCCACAAAGCATCATAAACGCCAAGCACCTGTAGAAATCCATATCAAACGATTCCAATGCAAAAATTTGATTTAAACAGCAAACAATGCATAAAACCACACACTCGAAATGAACGAACATACCCGAAAGAGAATAGAATACAGCGGGAACAAAACCTAGTGACCCACATAATTCTACAACGCCACACCGGCATTGGGTTCTGCTTGTCTTTCCATCCCTCCAACGCCAACTTCGTAGCTAAATACCCCACCAACAAACTCAACGCAAACAACACCAGTCTGACCAAAACAATCGGCAAACACACGACAATCTTTAAAACCTCATAAACCCCATTAATATCGGGCGTACCATTTTCAAACGGATTCGCCGTGGTAGGACCCGGTACCGAAATCCCGCTAGACCCAATGAACCAAAACGGGTTTCCCGAATCATTACACTGAATGTTGTTGTTATTATAGTGAGAATGGTGGTTTTGAGCTAACGGGTTTGGACCGGCGACGTCATCTTCAATGGTGATAACTACTGGGGAATGATCGGAACGTGGAGATTGAAGGAGGGGTGAGGAGACATCATGGTCCGCCATTGTTGAGGAAAAGAAAGAATTGTTTGGGGAGAGTTGAAGCTGAGATGACAGGGGAGAAAGAAGAGAGAAAAAGCAAATAAAGAAAAAAGATAGAGAGAGAAAATATAAGACCGTAAATGGAGTAGTCTAGTGGTATAATGAAAGGCGCGTATTTGGCAGGCTATTATTATTTTCTTCTTTCTGCTTTCCTGGAAATATGGATAATTTTTATATTCTTGCCACGTGATCCGCATGTGGGCCAATCATTTATTTTTAATTTTATACTTAATGTCACTATTTTTAGTTAAACTATTAACAGACACATAGTTTACGTTATATTTCAAATAAATCCCTGCCATTTCCCTCTCTTTATTAAAAACAAAGAAAAAATTAGCAATGAATCTCATTCACGAACTGTTCTCTCTCTCTATATATATACATAAGATGAAGGACTTAAAGTAGCGTATTTCTATACATATTTATATTTACTTATAAATTATTAGATTTATGTAATTTTAACGGCTAAAATTAAATCTTACATATCTCTTAAAATTTTTATTCTAAAATTAACGCATTTATTAATTTCACTTTCACAATTATAAATTAAATCAATTAAACTATTTCTTGAGAGATAAACTGAGTGCTATATAAGTTAATTTAAAATAAATAACAATTTATTTAAACAAGTTAATTTAAAGGAAATAACAATTTAGTTAATTGGTTTTTAAGGGAATCTGACATAAAGATTTGTAAAAAGTCATAAACTATAGCTTAATTGATAATTTTCTTAAAAATTTAAGATTTAACTGCAATTATCCCAATTTAATTTGTTTAGTATTTTGAGTGGGTTTCGGGTAAGGAATTATTTGGAATCTCGTCAGGGTTAAAGTTGACAGAAGGGACACAGTTGTTGTTTTATGTGGATGAGAGGATGTAAGAAAGCAGTGAATTTCGGATCCACCACCAGCACAGCACTTGTGCAAGTCGTGTTCAAATTTGGCGAATGTGTTGGAATGCTACAGCCCACCACAAACTCTTTTTTTTTTTTTGGGAAAAATAAAAATTACTTTAAAAGCTAATTAGGCAAAATAAGGGGACTTAAAAAAAGCTAGAAAAAGATAAATGGTCCACAAAAAGCAACACGAACATGAACCTAGTATATTGCCACTTTTCGTTGCTTCCCGTTCTCTGTTTAGATGGTTCATTTATCTTCAATTTGCACGGAAAAAGACATCAAAATAGGTCAAACTATGATGCATACAGCTACTGTGTATTTCCTTTTGGTAGCCCACGTATATCCACGTCCTTAGACCATCTAATTAGAAGACCTCAAACAGCCAATTTTGGCAAGCTCATCTATGGATTGGAACCAGATCATTAAACCCCTGTACTTGCACTCTCATGAAGCTTAAACCAAATGAAACAGTGCGTTCTTCTCATTGCTTTAGTGCAAGAGGAGTGATATACAGAAAAAGAACCAAAAAAAAAAAAAGGAGTGCAAAAATCATGGTAGAATCTGAAAAATCCGTATAACCGCAAACTGTGGGAGTCACGTTTCCAGATCCAAACGCTGACAAGACAAAGTGCATGTGCATCCATGATATTCTACTACAAAAAAATTGAGAGAATCCCATCCCATCTAGAGGATCTATGCAGTGAATTAACTTCTAAAATATTTTTCAGTGAATACTACTAATTTGGATTTTGAATGGTGAGGTGGGGAGAATGGTAATTGTGGATGAAACCTCAAATCTATGCTACAATACTAGGTTGTAGCTTGAAACTTTCAGCAAACACATGGCTAATCATCATCATCATCAGAGTAGAAGCCCTGCTGCCTGGCACTCTCATTCGTGCTACAATTCTCGTCTAATACATCAGAAACCAAATCATTGTCCGAATTATCAAATAATTCTCGATGTGTGAGCAATTGTCCAGAATTCTTAGGGGGGCTATAATCCTTTCCCCTCCAAACCACAATCTGCTCCTTCTCAAATGTTACGGGGATACACGGAACTAGATCCTGTACCAAGATTAAAAGTAGATAAAAATTAATATATAAGAGAGAATGTTCTCAAAAACAAGCATCTGACAAGCACTATCTGCAACTCATAAAAATAAAAATGGAGAAAGGAAGGAGGGAGATTGACTAATCTTTCCTGCCAGATATTCAACAAATTAAAAGATTCTATATCATTTCGTCCTACTCTATTGCAATAAATAGAGAAGAAAAAGTCTAACAAGGATTGGTGGAAGAAAAGAACTTTAGCAGAGAATGCAAAAGAAAATTACCCGAAGTTTGCAGCCTATTTTTTTGTAATCACTTCTCTCAAGACCCTGGCAATCTATCCGTACCAACTCACTGACAAGAAAAGCATCTCTCACCATGGGTACCAGACTTCCATAGTAACCATTTTTGGCTGCAGTTGCAACTTGCAAATTAAAGCACAAAAATGTTGCAAATGTTACAAAAAGAGAAGAAAAAGAACATACCAAGTTTTGTTAAAACAGGAACAGCCAATCCCCTCTTTCTCATTTCCTTGGTCTCCTCAATGCTTAGACCATCAATAGTAGTTTTGATCAGCCTGGGATACACCGGCTCATGAGGTCTCCACAGCATTAATGGAATCACAGGCCTTTTCTTGGGCTTGTAGTTCCTGCCTCTATATAGTACCAGTGTACCACCATGCCTATAAATGATTTTTCCAAATGTTTTATCCTGCAATAATACTAAAACTACTGTTAAAAATATATCCAGCCACAACAGTATCTAGAACAAATCAATGACAATAAAATACATCTACTTTCCATGTAAACCTAGAGCTGAAGAAGGAATGTTCCTAGATTAGAAAGAAACCAGCTACCTCAAGCTGGGTGCACACGTTTTTCATGTCAACAGTTGGGACTCCAAGGCACTTAATCCTGACTGCTTCAGCATGTTTCCAATGATTATGAATATCATTGAGCATGTTGTGTGTTAAACCATCTCTTCCTACAGAACAACACGCCAAAAAGCACAAACTGAGACCAAATAACTGATAACTACAAATAAAAGCAACCGCCCGTTCTGTGTTACAATAATAGTAAAATAAAAAAATATAAACAATTCTGAAGTGTGAACAATCAATCAGAAGATACATATTTTTCCCAAGAAACACTTGACAAGGGCAAATGATGAGAAGAAGCCCTACTTGCTTCCATAAAGATGAGGGCTATGCAACTCATATACAATAGCCAAAACTTCTACAT
The DNA here is from genome assembly GCA_028052125.1 of Melia azedarach. Classification (NCBI taxonomy): domain Eukaryota; kingdom Viridiplantae; phylum Streptophyta; class Magnoliopsida; order Sapindales; family Meliaceae; genus Melia; species Melia azedarach. Next base: position 1,208,437 of record CM051394.1, on the reverse strand, counting down.
AAAAATTTTATAAAACCAAGTCCAAAGAGACAACGAGGTGGTATGAAAGCACTAGTAAGTATTTTCTGCAGCATCAAAAAGTTTTCCAAAGCACTTCTGTCAATGCTCATCATAAGCCTTCCACATCAAACGTTTAGGTGGTCTGGACCCAGAACAAGCTAAATTGTTTATAGTCAATATAGTACAAGCGTGGGAAATTGATCTTTTTTTCCTACATACATTTTGAAAAATGAAAACAATAACAAATTGTTAACTTAACATAATGAATTTATCTTCAATTTATAATCAGGAAATGAACATTCTAGAGCCAATAAACAAACCATCAAATACAAAATTACATGAAATTAATTAGCAAAGACAGAATCACCTAAAACAATATACAATCTTAAATTTCAAACTCGGGATTGAAAAAGAGCATACCCAAATTGATTTGCCTCTTGGTTCGATTCCGCTGGCACGTTTCCACCAAAGCCTTCCTCTCAGCATTAGTTAATGGCTTGCCCTGAATCCTCTCTCTCGCGATTCTCCTCTTCTCTTCCAGTTTTGGATTTTCCGCTTCCTCATCCACCGACCTTACCGTCGTGTCCACAGCCGGGGCACAAACCCCAGTCCATTGGCGGTCCAACCGACCCGGTCCAAATGGGGAGTACTTGGGTTCCCGAAGCCCAATGGGCCTCGCATTCTGGCTGTTCTCCGTGTAACTATATCGATAATCGAACGGCAAATCTGTATACTTTTTCTTCGGCACATCAAGAGAGGACGGCGGACGGTACTTGGGTTTAGATTTTTTCTTTAAATTCGAGTTAGGGTTAGGATTTTCTGGCGTTGGGGAGAGGGAGGGCGGGGGTTTGAAGGAGTAGTGATCATAGAGTTTCGAGGATGTGGTAGTGGCAGCGGCGCTGGTGCAGGAGGAGAGGCGGCGCGCGAGGAGAGTAAGGTGGTGTGAGAAGAGAGATGATTTTTGGCGGGAGAGGCGGTTGAACAACATCAGTTAAGGGTTTAAGGAGAAATAGCAACGGGAAATGCGTGGTTTAGAGAAATTGGAAGAAGGGGAAACAATATATTTATTTATTGCACTACCTACATTCCCCCTTTATTTGAACTTAATTATTTAATTTTACACAATATCCTTTACAGTTGTGGAAATTAAGTTATGTCACCAAATCTCGTAATAAATTTTGATTTGGATAAATTATTATTCAACTTTGACTTGTCGGCAGAGAGCCCAAAAATATTAAATTTTGTCATTTCTTGCCTTGGGGGTAATACTTCACCCCCTTCTTCCTTTTAAATTTCTCAATGTAGGAGTAAAATAGTTAAAATATAGTTATTTGATAAAATATTGTAAGAAAAAAATTATGAATAGAACTCAAACGTCAAATTTAAGCATTTATAAATATCGTAATTAAGATGATTCGACGTTAAATTATAGTAATTTAGTATCGAATGGCTATCGACATTTTATTATATGCTCAAGTTGGAAACAAAAAAATAAATAAATAATTCAAGCTTAGTTTATTCTCTCGCAAAATTAAGGTGACGTGTCTCCTAGATAAGCAAAGTCATGTAGAGTTAAGCTACTCTATTCGGAAAGCTTGAAGCCACTACTCTCAACAGTATTCTATCACTCCTTGCTTGAATTGGAATGTAAGGTAAATGGGATCTTGATGTAATTAGCTCTTTGTATCCAAGCAACTCTTCCCCACCTCTAAATTTTATAATTACCTCTTGGGAATGGGGTTGTTCAACAATCTAATTCAGTTTTGAAGACCTTATTTGTTCTTTTATCTCAAGCCACATCATATGTGGGATATATATTGTATGGCACATAGCAAACAACAACTAATTTATGGGCATACGTATCATGGGTCCTGGAGGGCAATCTTCATTTGTGCATAAATATGAAAGGCAGTGCAAATATACAAACAAAAAGAGGAAGTTCAGTAAAGTTTTCTCCAAAAGAAGCAATCTTCTTTCTTCCTAGGCCAAATATCACGTAGACTACAGCACAAGTGAACTAACAGTTATGTTATCTACCTTTTAAGGTTTCCCAACTAAAAACCTCAACAATATGAACTGACTAAGTATTACTTACGTCTTGTGTTCTCATCCAATTACTGTCGCTTTTATTGTTGTTTTCAATTCTTGAATCCTGCTTATGGCTTCCGATATAAATACGGAGGAACCGGTGCACAGAGATATCTAAAGACAAGGTTAACAAACAAGTTTCTAAGCTTTGCTAACATGGCAAGACTGCTGATGAAATGTTTATGTTCCTTTTCATATCAGCTCCTTGTAATTCTGGTCCTGATAAGTTTCCTTGATGCTACTAAAGAAAACGAAAAGGTCTGTACTCTTCTTTTATTTATCTTACACTTCGTTGCACCAGTTAGTTTCATGGCAGTTAGTAATAGTGAATATTACATGTACAGAAGTTTTACATCGTTTACTTGGGAGATCAGCCGGTGAACAAAGATTTTGGTGTTCAAACACAAATAGACATCCTTGCGTCTGTGAAGGGCAGGTAAATTTACCACATCATCCTTCTAGACCTGCACGGATGAGTCTCTTTTTATTCTGTTATTCACTGGGTTTATGTCGAAACAGTGATCATGAAGCCAGGGATTCGATCGTCTACAGCTATACAAAGAGTTTCAATGCATTTGCGGCAAGGTTATCTAATGATGAAGCTGAAAAGTTGAAGAGTGAGTGAAACTCTTTCAACCTCCTACCTTCCATTTATATGAATTCAACCTTTCCAGCTTTGGATTGAAATTTTCCAATTTTCAGGCATGGACAGAGTCCTTTCCGTCTTCCCAAATCGGTACCACAAGCTACACACAACCAAATCCTGGGACTTCATCGGGCTTCCTCATACAGCCAGAAGAAATTTGAAAGTAGAAAACAATATTATTGTTGGTCTCCTGGACACAGGTTCTACAAATTCTTCATCTTTCATTTCTATAAATTTCCTTTTTTCTTTTTCCATTTTATATATATTTTTTTATGCAATTATCTGCATGATGATGTGCCAGGGATCACTCCACAATCAGAGAGTTTTAAGGACAAGGGATTTGGTCCTCCCCCAACAAAGTGGAAAGGAAGTTGTGGGCACTTTGCTAACTTCTCAGGATGCAACAGGTAATATTAGGCATTATTAATTTGTTTTAAAAGGAATTTTCTTTTACAGAGCTTGAATTGTTAGAATTGTAGAAGCCAGTTAGGTAAGAGAAAGACGGTAACTAGATTTGAAAGATCATTTTCAAAGACACATTCTCATTTTCCAATATAATTTACAGCATTCTCGTTGTCAGGTCATCTTCTACAGTTTAATAACCCGCGTTTCTTGAAAAACAAACCACATAAAATTTTAAAGGGTTCTGAAAAAAGTTGCGAAATTCTCTGTATACGAAAATCTCCACACTCATTTGTATAGCTTCATGGGAAAAAAGTATGTTTAGCCTTTTACTTCATATATACAAATGTAATGCAAAAGTTGCTCAGCCCCTTTTGACTTAAGGGTTCATATTCTATTTTCCCATGTGCTGTTTGGGCTATTAAAGGAAGCTTATAGGAGCAAGATACTTCAAGCTCGACGGCAACCCCGATCCAGCTGACATCTTATCACCAACAGACGTGGACGGCCACGGAACACACACATCATCAACTCTGGCAGGCAACGTAGTTGTGAATGCAAGTCTTTTTGGGCTAGCCAAGGGAGCTGCACGCGGTGCAGTGCCAAATGCTAGGGTGGCAGCTTACAAAGTCTGTTGGGTCAGCTCAGGTTGCTCGGATATGGACATTCTTGCCGCATTTGATGCTGCTATTCACGACGGGGTGGACGTGATATCAATCTCTATTGGCGGGATGATTGAAAATTATGTATCGGATTCTATATCAGTTGGTGCATTTCATGCCTTGAAGAAGGGGATTATTACTGCGGCATCAGCCGGTAATGATGGACCGAGCTGGGGCAATGTAGCAAACCATGCACCGTGGCTTGTGACCGTAGCAGCTAGTGGCATTGATAGGCAATTTAGGAGCAAAGTTGAAATGGGAAACGGAAAGTGTGTTTCAGTAAGTTTTGTATAATTTTTTGCATACGCGGTGGAGAATCAAATAAGTTTTGATCACATACTGATTTACTTGTTTTTTCAGGGAGTTGGAATCGACACATTTGATCCAAAGCAGAATATGTACCCACTTGTTACCGGAGCCGATGCTGCCAAGAACTCTGATACGCAGGACAGTGCAAGGTAGTAATTAACGTGCTCATTGTCAAGGAATTATACATTATGAACGATTATCAAAGATTAACCACAATTAATCACAGTTTCTGCGTTGATGACGCATTGGATCCTAACAAGGTGAAGGGAAAACTTGTTTACTGCAAGTTAGGATCGTGGGGTGCTGATTCTGTTATTAAAGGGATTGGAGGGATAGGAACTATAGTTGAAAGTGAGCAATTTCTAGACGCTGCCCAGATTTTTATGTCACCAGCGACAATGGTCAATGTCACTGTTGGTGATAAAATTACTAATTATATTCATTCCACAAGGTAAAAGATCAAACTCTCTGTTCTGATGCTGACAATAGAGGCTAAGAAATTCTTTTCCCTGTCATGCATTTCTTTTTTTTTTTTTAATTTTTAAAGAACCCTTACCCCTTTTATGTGTTCTGAATCTGTCAAGTGTTTGATTATTTCACAAAACAGATAATCAACTTTCTTGTTGAATGCAGATCACCGTCAGCAGTTATATACAAATCTTACGAAGTCAAAGTCCCTGCTCCATTTACAGCTTCGTTTTCTTCCCGGGGTCCAAATCCAGGGTCAAAACACCTTCTCAAGGTAAAAATATTTCCACACTTACATCCTTACCCATGAAATGATTTACCAGGTACTGAATAAGCAAAACTGGTTTTCTGCAATGTGCATGATCAGCCTGATATTGCAGCTCCAGGCATTGACATATTGGCATCTTACACACCATTGAAGTCACTCACTGGGTTGAAAGGAGATACCCAATTTTCAAAATTCACTCTAATGTCTGGTACTTCCATGGCTTGTCCTCATGTTGCTGGTGTAGCTGCCTACGTTAAGTCCTTCCATCCGAACTGGACTCCTGCCGCAATCAAATCTGCCATTATGACCACTGGTAAAAAAATATTCTAAGCTTCTCAAAGAATATTTAATATGACATGGGATTTCATTTTCGTAAGTTTATCTTCACCCTGGCTTATACTTCCATGTGTAATTTTGATCAGCAACACCAATGAGCCGGAGGGTGAACAACGAGGCTGAGTTTGCCTACGGTGCTGGCCAAGTGAACCCACAGAAAGCTGTGAGCCCTGGCTTAGTTTACGACATGGATGACATGTCTTACATTCAATTCCTCTGCCGGGAGGGCTACAACGGATCAACATTGTCAGTTTTAGTCGGCTCAAAGTCCATAAATTGCTCCTCATTGATTCCTGGACTTGGCTATGATGCTCTCAACTATCCCACAATGCAGCTAAGCTTGAAAAGCACTAAAGAACCAACCACTGCCATTTTCCATCGCAGAGTCACAAATGCTGGCCCTCCTGTATCCATCTATAATGCCACCATTAATGCCCCAAATGGAGTTGAAATCGCTGTTAAGCCAATGAGTCTGTCCTTCTCTCGGACATCGCAGAAACGGAGCTTCAAAGTTGTCGTAAAGGCAAAACCAATGTCAAGTACACAAGTGCTCTCAGGTTCACTTGTATGGAGAAGCTCTCGTTATATCGTGAGAAGTCCTATTGTTATTTACAGCCCACAAAACTGATTTTCAGATAAAACAGTTAAGAAGATGTCAAATTCTAATTTAACCCATAAGGGAGATGTTGTCCCCAAGCTGTTACACTTTATGGCGACAGTAAATCACACAAAATATCAATAAAATTCTCCGCTGAAAGTTCGATGCTTGGAACTTTTAATTTCTCTTCAGGATCTCTAATGTGTAAGTCCTGTATTTAGTAAAATAACCAAGAGTAAATCTACTGTGCTTACAACAGCAAGGAAATGTAGAATTAAACACCAAAAGCAAGGGTTTTATGAGAAAATTATTACAAATTAAATATCATCAACTGGGTTAATAGGGATTTCAAAAAATTGAATAGATTTTCCCAGCAATTGAATAATAGAGATTGAAAATAAGTAAGTCCAATTAGCTTTGTCAGGTCAATGATGGGTTGGAAATGTTTGAATTTTTTTCAACAAATAGAAACCCTCTATAGTTGAAATTCAATTAGAAATATCTGGGTTTAATGGCACTAAAATTTCCCGAGTGCACTGTGGAGATATATCTGCAGGAAGCTCAGTTGCTCTTACTGATATTTCTTCTTGATAGCCAGCGAGAACATTGAGTGATAGTGGCTGCAGGTGCACAGAGTATGAATTGCCAAATTGATAAGCTTAAAGTAAACGATAGATTTAGGGGAGACAATGGTAGCAAATTCAAAACATAATTAGATCCAATCTATTTCAATCCAATTGCTACTGACAGTCAAGAGAATATGATTGTAACAAGAGAATCCAATAGTTCAACAGCAACAAGAGATCCATTGTGTATAATTTTGAAAACTTTTATATATTTTATTTTTTATGAACATGATTATTGTAGCAGCACTTCCAATAAAAAAGTTATAGCAGCGCAATCAAGTTTCATCCATAATGAGTTCCACTGGTGATAGTTTAAAGATTCTAGTTGAACTATAATTTATAATGGATTACCTACCAAGATAATACTGAAAAACACCACCACTAAGAAGCAAAATGAAGGCTCTTTTCTGCTGCCATTTCCTGCATGACATCTGGATTACAAGAACACTCTTTTCTATGGCTTATACAATATTGCCGCTGCCGCTACGGGTCCACCCTCCACACTTCCTATAACAACAATCATCCCCATTTTAGACAGTGATATACTTGAAATTTGTAAAAATACGCTCTTTCTACAGTAGTCAATCTCCACTTGAAAGAAAATATTTTGAACAAAGTGTACTGTTGCTCCAATGTCGCCCACACAGTAGTAAGAAGCTAGCAAATTTGTGCCCATTTTTCAAATTCTTTGTGCAATCGTGCAATAACTCTTATCATAATCCATATGTGAAGATTCTTCTTTCATGCCACAAACTTCACACTACGTATTGTTCCCTGCCTGTCTATTAACTAAATGCTCGCCAGGTACCGGATTTTATATTGCTTGGCATGACATTTTTTTTTCCTGCTTTATATTGTTTGTGCGCTTGTGTGCTCAACTACTTCCACTTCACTCTCTACTTGCAGGCTTTAAAAGTGCATGCCATGCCTTAAAATGAACTTATCCCATCAATTATTTGTTCTGTTAAACTGTTGTTTGTTATCTATGCAATCTTATAATGGTCCCTGAAGGAAATGGGATTTCTTTTTGCCAACATGCATCAATTCCCTTTGAGAGAAAGCAACACAAAAAAAATGGAAAAGTTCATTATATAAACAAAAAAACATTCATTGTAGAGAAGGACCATTTATGAGTTATTCCTACTCTACCAAGCCTATTCATCAATAAGCATCTCAGCTCATAATGTCAAATCTTTTCCTTTTCAATTCATTCCCTCTGACAAGTTCAATTTGTATTTGTATAGCTACGTTGTGTAACATCATTATTTCGAATAATATCAACCGATTGCATATTGGTCTACTTGCTTTGAAAATACAAAGGAAAAGAAAAATTGATGTGAAATCAAATTCCTGAGAAAATAAGGTTATCTTTGACAATTAGACTTGATATAATAATTGACACAGTAAGCAAACTCTCCAAATTATCAAAATTATGTTTCACTGATACTTAGGTAATTAGTTCAACCTATCAGTTCTCATAATCACAAAGGAAACAAGAGACAGATTAAGGCTGGGAAGAATCTCTAACACATGCATTATTTTCATGAAATACTGGATTTATTCACGCCATAATGTAATATCCATTTAACCTGCCCATAATTCATTATTTAAACCATAATTAAGAGAATCTTCTAAATGAGTTTCCAGTGTTCTAATTATAGTTTTGATTGGCATTTGTCAGTCTGAAATCACACATCTCTAGCTAATGGAGATACAGGCAGATTTGTGCTTACCCTTTAAGGCAAACAAAGGTGTGCACTTTAGCAGAAAAAGAAATAGTGGAAAGAAACTTTAATCGTAGAGTAAAGACCACAAAGAACTCGAGTTGTCGACACTTTGTGATAGCCCATATTTGGCCTATATAATCTCCTCTTCCATTGCTCATTCATGTGTGTTACTCGTACATTCTCATTTTTTTTTCTTGAGGCAAGGAGAGAGGTACAAACATCTCCTTTCCTTTTCATGCATTGCTCACTTCAGTGTAGTTGATCTTGGTGTCTCACCACCGTTTGCAATTGTACTATTTGTTGATTTCGTTCATGCATGTAAAGTCTTAAAAGATTTAGGACAGAGGCCTTACTAGTTGAATCGGTTTGCACTCACTGTATTTGTTGATTCCTAGTTCACGTTTACTAATTTGAACCAATTAGTAGTACCACATTTATTGATGGTTACCATAGTCAAAGTTCAGATTTGCTTATGAATTAAGCATTTTGTCCTACATCCCTTTCTTTCAGTTCAAAAAATAAATTGTTTTTTTTTTTCTACAGGCACCATGATCTTGAAGACATCTTTGCTGTTGCTAGCCTTCATGGCTAGCTCATCAATTGCTTCAATAGGCAAACAGAGTACATACATAATTCACGTGGACAAGTCCAAGATTGCCGCAAATCATGCTCCAGGCAATTCCAAACAATTCTATGAATCCATGGTTAATTCCATCAGCAAATTCTCTTCTGAGCTGGAACATCAAGAACAAGAAACAACGCCTCCTCAGCTCCTTTATGCCTATGAAACTGCCATTTCTGGTTTTGCCGCAAAGCTCTCAACAAATCAACTCGAATCGCTAAAAACAGTTGATGGTTTCCTCTCTGCTACTCCTGATGAACTACTAACTCTCCACACAACCCATTCTCCTTATTTTCTTGGCCTAGAAAAAGGCATAGGACTCTGGGGTTCTACAAACTTGGCAAAAGATGTCATCATCGGCATTATCGACACTGGAATCTGGCCAGAACACATCAGTTTCCAAGATACCGTCATGTCTCCAGTGCCATCTCGATGGAAAGGCGTTTGTGAGGAAGGTACCCAATTCTCAAAATCAAATTGCAACAACAAGCTCATTGGCGCAAGAGCCTTTTTCAAAGGCTATGAATCTGCTGTTGGAAGAATCAATGAAACAGTTGATTACCGATCTCCTCGAGACGCACAAGGACATGGTACACATACAGCATCAACTGCAGCCGGTAATCTTGTAACAGAGGCCAACCTTTTTGGCTTGGCAAAAGGCATGGGAGCTGGAATGAGGTACACATCGAGAATCGCAGCTTATAAAGCTTGTTGGTCATTAGGTTGTTCTAGCTCTGATATACTTGCTGCAATTGACAAGGCTGTTGCCGACGGAGTTGATGTGCTGTCACTCTCTCTAGGAGGCAGTTCCAGGCCTTATTACAGTGACACTGTAGCTATAGCTTCATTTCGGGCAGTACGAAATGGGGTTTTTGTTTCATGTTCTGCAGGAAATTCGGGTCCGTCTAGTTCAACTGTTGACAACACCGCACCGTGGCTTATGACAGTAGCTGCAAGCTACACTGATAGAAGTTTTCCTGCAATTGTGAAACTCGGCAATGGAAAATCTTTTGAAGGCTCATGTTTATATTCTGGCAAGGGAACAAGGCAACTGCCAATTGTCTATGGGAGAAGTGCTGGTGGCTCAGGAGCTGACTATTGTATCGATGGGACTCTCAGTAAAAATCTGGTGAAAGGGAAGATTGTTATCTGCCAAAGAGGCATTAATAGCCGAACTGCAAAGGGAGCGATAGTGAAATCGGCAGGAGGAGCCGGAATGTTACTGTTGAATTCTGAAAGAGAAGGTGAAGAATTTTTAGCTGATGCTCATGTTTTACCAGCTGCTGCAGTCGGAGCCACAGCAGGTAAAGCAATCAAACAATATGTGAACTCAACAAAAAAACCTACTGCTTCCATTTTTTTCAAAGGAACAATTTTTGGTAATCCTGCACCAGTAATAGCGGCATTTTCATCAAGAGGGCCAAGTTCAGTTGGTCCAGAAGTGATCAAACCGGATGTGACTGCACCAGGAGTTAATATTTTGGCTGCCTGGCCACCAATGACTAGCCCAAGTCTGCTTAAAACCGATAAGAGAAGTGTTATTTTCAATATAATTTCAGGCACTTCAATGTCTTGTCCACATGTTAGTGGCCTAGCAGCACTTATCAAATCAGTCCATGAAAATTGGTCACCAGCTGCAGTCAAATCAGCACTAATGACAACTGCATACACACTGGATAACAGAAAGTCTCCAATTGCCGATGTTGGTTCTATTGACACTTCATTGGCTACACCATTTGCATTTGGTTCAGGTCATGTTGATCCAGAAAGCGCTTCTGATCCGGGGCTAATCTATGATCTAACTACAGAAGATTATCTGAACTATTTGTGCAGCCTAAATTATACCTCTGCTCAGCTAAATTTATTTTCCGGGGAGAATTTCACTTGTCCTAAACCTTCAAGTTTTCAGCCTGGAGATCTAAACTACCCTTCTTTTGCTGTGAATTTCAAAAGCAATGCACAAAATAAGACCATAGAATATGAGAGAACCGTGACAAATGTAGGAATCAATACATGTAGTTACGCAGTAAAAGTGCAGGAGCCCAATGGAGTGGCAGTAATGGTTACACCTCCCATTTTAAGTTTTCAGAAATTAGGCGAGAAGTTGAGTTACAAGGTGACATTTGTTTCACTAAGAGGAGCAGCAAAGTCATCCTCTAGTTCGTCCTTTGGATCTCTAACTTGGGTTTCTGGGAAATATGCAGTTAGAAGCCCCATAGCAGTAACTTGGCAGTAGCAAGCAGCGACATTTTTCAGCCGGGAAATTTATTATAAAAGCAAGCGAGAAGTGCTGAAGGTGAAGATCCTTAAATGCAATCTTCAAAAGCAACAAAACAGAATCCAACTTGATCAAGTTCTGTGGTACTTGTAAACATTTGGAATGAAAAACTTAAAATAATAACAAAGAATATTTCATGGTAATTACAAGAGGATGAGTTGTGGTTTGGTTTATATTTCTGTAATATATGGTATTATTTGCGGTAGTATTACAGCCAATAATCTTTTATCCCACTGCAGCATTCTGTCCTAAGCTTCATTAATATTACAGTTGAATCAACTTGCCTATTTTAGATTGCTTGCTATTACTTAAGATCAAAAGTAAATGTGTTACGTTGATCTTATCAAGTTTAGCAATTAGTAGAAATTTTGATTGTTACATTTGACCCATTATTTATTGTAGATATTGCCTAAGGTGCATACAACGAACTGTTACGTTAATTGTCTTAGTTCAACCTTCCATATGAATTATGCATGGTTCATCTTGAATAATAAAATCTTTATTTATAGAGAAAATGTAGATTTAAGACTTAAAAGAGTTAGAAAAATTATTAGAAAAAAGTTTACCAAAAAAAAATAATAATTTAGTTGTACTTTCTTTTTTACGGACTAAGTTTTTTTTTTGTGCGATCTTTTTAGAATAAATATAAATTTATAATTAATAAAATAACCAATCTTGTATAATTTACTATTCCTATTTGAATTAAGGGATATTTTCGACTAGTTACTTAATTTTAAACTATATTTCGTTGTAATACAATAAATATTATGACGTTATACTGCAATATAAAAATATGGCTAATATCTCACCAAACTATTGAATTATTACTTCCGTCCAAAAAGAATAGACAGACAGAGGACGAATAATTATTTTGCCTTTAATCTTGTCATGAAGTAAAAAATTACTAAAAAAAACCTTCAGTCTATTTTATCGTTTAGTGCCAAAAAAATTGACCATTGCAAATTTGTAACGGCTAAAAATCAGAAAAATTGGCTTTAAAAACCTTGCCAACTTTTCTGTTCATCTTTCCATTTTCAGAACTCTATCTTAATGCATATCCATTCCTTTCACTTCTATAAATATTTCATTTCCTTTCTTGTAAAAACAACCAAAACTTTTGCACATAAACAAATATTACAATAACTTCAACAACATCAATAACACATCAACAATGTCTTCAAGCTCACATAGAAGTGGGTAATATGGTGAAGATGGTGAAAGTGTTGGATATATGAAATGCAAGCCTAAATATTACAGGTGTGGTATGCAAGCTGTAGGAATGGTTTCAACAACACACAAAAATCCTAACAAGTTATTCTAGACGTGCAGAATGAGACAATGCCCATGTTGCGAATGGTTGTGCCCGAATAGCATTGAGGTTGGCAATATACATGGTAAGGATAGTTTTAAATTTGAACTTAAAATATTGGTTGGTGAAGATATTAAACATGTATACTATAGGCTACGAAAGATTGAAAGGAAATTAATGTGGATTATGTTAATGTTATTTGAAATTTCTATTATTGTAAAAAAAATGTAATAGAATGCAAGTATATTCTATTATTCTAGCAACAAAAATGTAGTAAAATATAAGTATGATGCAAAAACAAAAGCTAAAAATCATTTGTTGAACCGTTTAACTTAATAATAATAACAATCCAATATAACACAACAACAAAGTATCAATAGCAAATAATGTTTGAATATATCTAGCTGCCAATAAACAAAGGTTGCATGTAATGACAATAAACATAATTTGAAGATATCGTTCCATTTATACTATCAAATACAACCACAAAAAATAACAGTAAATATAGTTTGAATAAACCATCCTATATCAGCCTATATGAAGTATTAAGCACAACCCCAAAAAAAGGCCTATCAACATAGTTTGAAGATACCATCCTATCTGAAATATCAAACACAACCAAAAAAAAAAACTAACCTAAGGTAACAAATACCCATGTTTGATGATTCTTTAACTTCAAAATATTAAATGATAAACATTTAACTTCAAAATACTACAAACCACTGGAGTCCTTTAATGAGTTGTATGGTCCCTTATAGCTGATGCAATACCATCTGTAAGAATATAAAACAAGGAAGTTCTAGTTATATATAAATAGATGAAAATAAACAAACATGAACTGTATATACCTCTCTACCTTCCATTTCTTCTTCGAACACTTGTTGTCCTTCCTCTAACTAATGTTACCCTTCCTCTAGCTACTACTATCATTCCTCTCATATTTATATTTGAGTTTCTTTCTCCTAGATTTGTAGATGATTGTTGCGATAATGGTTGTTGGAATGTTTGAGAAGACTCACCACTAATTGGTTGTCGCAATGAAACTAAAATAGTCAAATAAATATTTATAATGTTAAATGATATTTAAACTATAACTCATCCATAAAAGGCTAACTTGATTCGATCTCTATCCTTAATGTAGTCTTACCTTTTTTGTATTGGAAAGAGCTAGTGAGCAGGTTCTAACATTATGATTGTAGCCATAGCAAAAGCTACATTTCACTAAAAATGACCCGCCTGATCTTGTAGGCTTACTTGGCTATCTTCTCCTCAACTTTTTCAGCCTTCCAAGTTGTCTTATCTTTGGAGGATAATTGATCTTAGTTTTTTCCCCTTCACCCCATGTAACCTGATCAAGAATAAGATTAACATTACTGCATAAGTGTTGAGATAAGCTTATTTTGTCATAAAGTATAAAATATAATCTTCAGGTTTATATTTGAGATAATTAATATAAGTCATTGTATGCTTACATGGGCATACAGCTAACTCTCAAAAGCCAGAGTCACGTATTCTACCTTCAACATTCACGATAAACCATCTCATAGGTGTGTATAATATATCCTTAACTTGGAAAACAATATCACCAGATGACTTGACACTGAGTTTTCTATTTTTTTCACAGATTCTGTTAAGTTGTTTCTTCAATCTAAGTGCAATTGTAGCAAACCATTTTTCTGCCTTCTTTCTCTTTTTTGTAAATCTCTTCATTAATCTGCATTTAATCTCCTCCAACAATGTCAAACATGACTTGCTCTTATACTTACGAATCCATCTACTAAAACACTCTATTGTATTGTTAGTTGGATTGACAACTTTACAATTCTTGTCAAATGCTCATAGAGTCCATGAGTAATCCTCTAAGTTATCAAATCACTTCCTAGCATTCTTATTAATGTCTCTTATTGTCTAAAGCATCCAAGAAGTAATTATTGTTGGTACTCTTACATGCTTTCCAGAACAACCTTTTCAAAACTAACCCCGAGTATAAAGTTCTGAAATTGGCATATATATGCCTCCTACAATGCTTACTATGCAGTAGGTCATGTTTGTTCAAGTGCATTAACTAATCCCTTTTTTCGATTACTTATGAATGTAACTTATCTTCTATCATCCAAAAAGTCATGTAATAAGGACAAAAACCATGCCTATGTGTCTGTATTCTCAGCTTCACATATCGCAATTATAAGGGGAACAATTCCATTATTTATATCAATCCTCACTACAGGAAGCAAAATTTTCTCATATTCACCCCTCAAATGGCAACCATCAATGCCTATATAAAGCCTGCAACTATTGAAAAAAAACATTTCTCTTTGCACTAAATGATACAAAGAATCTCTGGAAGATGATTTTACCAAGTTGGCTTAGATTGTCACACATCACTTTGTAAATTAATCATTCATTATATTTTATTATCATAACATGGTATTGAAAAAGCTTCTCATACCCCTTTCTATGATCACATCCAATCTGTTGTAGTACTAACTTCTTAGCCCTATATAGCATCATTTTATAAACTTTGATTCCGTGGTCCAATTTTAGATAATCCTCAGTGATATATATCATCATCAGAACTGAAATCTAACTGCTGTTTGTCTTCAGCATCTAATAATAATTCATCATCATCACTGTTCTCACAACTCACACTATCTTTATCATTGTTAGAACTCTCAATGCCAGAAGCAACCCCAGCTTCTACATCAGCTTTACAACTAGACCAATTGTCACTTGATGCACAATCATCCTTAGCAACATTTATGGGTGGCTGACTATCAGATACAGTTTGTTGGGGTTATGTGCGTTGTTGTGAAATAGATGACAACAAAAGGCTGTTTTCTAGTACTTAAAGGAATGAGATAAGGGTATTTGGATTTGGATAAGTATACTGCAAATTGTAGAGAATAGAACAAAGTGTAAGTTCTTATGATTGACTTTTTGGTTAGTTCTGGTCTAGTGTAATAAGAAACACATCAATTTTAATTTTCAGATTTTTCAACTTGTACTCATCAATATATATAAGTCCCATTGAGTGTCATTCGTCTTGATAACATAAAACTAGTTCTATTGGCATCATTTCTCTTGCTTATACTATCATAAAAAAGGGAAAAAAAATATTCACTATAACTTCCAAAATTTGACAAATATAAATAATATTGCAATGATATAATTCACAAAGATATAACTCACAAATATAAACGTCTATACAATGACAACTTTAACATGAACTTAGAAGGTCTAGATGTACATAGAATTCACTTAGAGTTTATAGAACAACAATATCGTCAAACATTATTTAACACATCCATGTGACCAAAACCAAAATCGATGTTCAAAAACACTCAACAATTACTAATTTTTACAAACTCTCTAAATGTCCTCAAATTATGCGATAAATTTTGTATTTATCACTACAAATTGAATAATAGTTCTATAACCGTAACGTAAAATATCATTTAGCACATGCATGTAAATAATAACACCAATGACACTTATTTAACACTAATTTACATAACATTTCAAAAATCTCAAATCAAATGTGAAAAATTCCCAATTATAAACCCAAACGATAAACCTAGGGTTTCTTATATGCTAACAGCTAAGCATGCAAACATAACAAATGGGAAAAGAATCCATTAAAGTACTATTAATCATGCGTGAAATGACATAAATATGTTGATTCTAACTTTGGCATCTCTTTCACCACTAATTTGTTATGAAATTGTTGGTTTCCTGTGAATGCTAATCTTTTTTTACTTGAAATACCACAACAATGACAATTAGTTAGGGATAACAATGAATTTGTAGCGAGCTTAAAACTTTTTTTTTCTGAAAAATAGGTTTTGTGCATACAGATTAGTTTCTATTTAGTGTGTGCATTGTGGTTCAAGTCGTGATTCGTTTAAGTACGACTTTTTATCTTCAATTGAATATTAACTTTTTTTTTTAATTATTTTTTAATAAAATATTGGTGAGATATTTGTTATATTTTTAAGTTACGATATAGTGTTAAAATATTTTTTATATCATTATAAATATAATTTAAAGTTAAATAGTAAGTGGAAAACATCCTTTGAATTAAATGAAAATATAGATTGTGGGCTTATTGGTCATGCAATAAAGACGAACAGACAATATTTATGTGCAGCACATTTTCGAGGAGATCAAGAGGCCTCATTAAATT
The DNA here is from genome assembly GCA_028052125.1 of Melia azedarach. Lineage (NCBI taxonomy): Eukaryota > Viridiplantae > Streptophyta > Magnoliopsida > Sapindales > Meliaceae > Melia > Melia azedarach. The sequence goes on along the minus strand of CM051394.1, from coordinate 1,191,915 downwards.
CAATCTGTTAGACCTTGTGAGTTCGTCCTAAGTTATAATTAATAACTAAACTATTTATTCCAATCTGGAAACTGCCGCCACCTTCATTGTACCTACCCAATCAAATTATTCCACGTATCCACCATCTTAATTCTGATTGGTTGAAACTACGATAAAATTTAGTCTCGGCTGATGTAATTATTGCTTGACGTGCCTTAATGCAATGTTGAAAAATTAATCAAGTAAAGATAATAAAAGAATCACTTTTTGTATTACCCGCCTGTAAGTCTTAGCAAATCACCGCCAATAAAATAATTCCACGTGACATATAGGTAACGGTTTTACCGCCTCTTCTCCCGTCTAAGGATCAACATTGTCTCTGTACATGTTGTCAAACACGAAATAGATTGCCTTACCAGGCGAAACTTTCCATTTCTTTTTCCTTCGTTGAATTCTTTTCAAATCTTACTCTTTGAAGGTTCCTAGAGCTGTAGCTGTCATGTCGTGCTCATTGTCAAATTGTAATGGGTAATTTTTCTTTTTCTTTCTTTCCAACCTTTCTATTTTGAATTGTATGCCAAAACCATTTTGATTTTGTTTCTTCATCGGATTGTAGTTTCTTGTTTATCATTTTTCAATTCTAAGAGTAAGAGTTTTGTGTGAAACGTTGGTTGTAATTGAGGAAACACAGCGTCATTTAGATATCTTGTGTAAGAATTTGGGGTATTTGATCATCATTGTAAAGATTCATAATTTAGTGACTTCTGATGGATAATTACTCGTATAATGATAAGAAATACCCTTATAATTATCAACCTCCTCCTCCTCCAAATTATGGACCACCGCCACCACCTAGTTCAGATCCATATCACCAACCTCCGTATCAGTATTCATACAATTCTCCACATGCTTATCCATATTCGCCATCTGGATATCCACCGCCCACAGCAGAATCACCTCATTCTTCATCGCTAGATTATCACCAGCACCGTCATTCACCATCTCATTCAGGTGCTTTAGATTATCAGTATCAACAACAATCTCATTCCGGCCCCCTTCCATATCCATATGAACGCCCAGCTCCTGGTTCTGCAACTTCACAACAAAGTTCTCCGCATAATGGTAGTTTTCAATATGGTTCACCGCATTATCATCACTATCAACAACCCGGGCGGGTTCACTATCCGTCGCTTGAAACTGATCCCCAAATGCCAACTCAAGGGGGTTCTTTCCCAGAGCATCACAGCCAGGATAGATTGAGTTCTCTAAGAGTTTTTGCAGCACCACGTCATGAGAATATTAGCGACAATAATCCTTCTTACCCACCTGTTTACCCACCTTTGGATGAGCATTTGGGTAATTTGCATTTGTCTGCTAATAATTATCAGCCAAGTGCCCCAGCATCACCTCCTGCACCTTCTGTGCCACCAGTGCCTAATTCCCCACTAACTCATCAGGGTTCAAATTTGAGTAGTCCTGGAGGTTTCTATGCTTATCCCAATAACTCGTTCTCAAGTAATCATGAAGGAGCTTATTTGGGTAGGAGTGATTCATCTAATTATCCTGCTTATGCCCACTCAAGCTCATTTAATGGATCACAACATGGTCAGAATATGCAGATTGTGCCATCATCAAAAGGGTCTTTGAAGGTTTTGCTATTACATGGTAATTTAGATATTTGGATTTATGCTGCAACTAATCTTCCCAACATGGATATGTTTCATAAGACTTTGGGGGATATGTTTGGGTCACAAGTGAGTGGCGGCAAGATTACCAGTGATCCGTATGTTACAGTTTCAGTAGCAGGTGCTGTGGTTGGGAGGACTTTCGTGATTAGCAATAGTGAAAATCCTGTTTGGCAGCAACACTTTTATGTTCCTGTTGCACACTACGCTGCTGAGGTGCACTTTTCCGTTAAAGACAGTGATGTTGTGGGGTCAGAATTGATAGGAGTTGTGGCAATTCCAGTTGAACAAATATACACGGGTGCAAGAGTTGAAGGAACCTATTCAATCATGAATAGCAGTGGGAAACCATGTAAGCCTGGAGCAACCATGACACTTTCAATACAGTATACGCCTATGGAGAGATTGAGCTTTTATCACCGTGGAGTAGGGGCAGGTCCTGATTATATTGGTGTTCCTGGAACATATTTTCCCCTTAGGAAGGGTGGTACTGTGACTCTTTATCAAGATGCCCATGTTCCTGATGGGTGCCTTCCACACCTAAGGCTTGATCGGGGAATCCCTTATGAGCATGGGAAGTGTTGGTATGACATATGTAGTGCAATAAGTCAGGCACAGCGTTTAGTTTACATTACGGGATGGTCAGTGTGGCACAAAGTTAGACTGGTTCGGGATGCTGGTCCTTCATTAAATTGCACCCTAGGTGAACTTTTGAGATCAAAATCCCAGGAAGGAGTGAGAGTGTTGCTTCTCGTTTGGGATGACCCTACTTCAAGGAGCATTTTAGGTTATAAGATGGTGAGTAACTTACTCCCGTATATTAGTTTATTTCATTTTTGTTTATCTTTGGGGACTGTTCATTATGTGTGCCTATAATTTACTATTGTTGTAGTTATACTGTGGATATGGCTCACCATGTTAAATGAAATAGTAGGTTTAAGCTCCTTTAAATATTTCTTGAATTGTTCCTACATGTTACGTGCCGTTTTGAATATATTTGGAAACCATCATTGGAAATAGTTCTCAGTAACTGCTTTACGTGATCTCATGCAGGATGGAGTTATGCAAACCCATGATGAGGAAACACGTCGTTTTTTCAAGCACTCGTCTGTGCAAGTGCTACTTTGTCCCCGCATTGCTGGAAAACGACATAGTTGGGTCAAGCAAAAGGTTAGGCATATAACCATTTGGTTGAAAAATTCATTTTCCAATTAAATGATAATGATAATAATAATTGTTATAATTAAAATTAAACTTATTTAGTTTTACTAGGTTTAGTGTTATTATTTGTTTAGTTTAAATATTATTGGTCTTTTCCTAGTTTGTTAAGGACTCTTAAGTTTACGAGAATTCCTAATTTATGTTATTTTATTATTGTAACCTATATAAAGGCATGTTTATGTACTTAATTTATAATTCAAGAGAGTTCAATATAATTTTATTTTCTTTAACATAGTATTAGAGCGGGTTTTGATCTTAGGTTTGAGAGTAAAAATTTTTATAGCGATGATGTGCTACTCTAGAAGGCAGGTATTGAGCATGATTTAGTTTTCTAGCCCAAAAAAAGAAGAAAAAAAAGTTCTGAAAACCTTAAAAAAAATGTCTAGGACTGTTGATGGGTAGTGTTCAAAGCGCAGTTCACGGATACTGTTTACGGGTTGTGGCAGAGTACTGTTCACGGGTCCCTTGTTCTCGATATAGTTGCTCATTTGTCTACTACTACTCGCCTATGGAAAGGCACAATCAGTATTTTTCGCCTATGAAAAATCATTATCAATATTCTTTGTCTTAAAAAAGATATAGTCAATATTTTTCACCTAGAAAAAGCACAAACGGTATTCTTCTTCTTCGCCTAGAGAAAGGCACGATCAAGTATTCTCCGCGTAGAAAAAGGCAAGTCAAGTATTTCTAGCCTCTTAAAAGGCACAAGACCGCCTCTTGAAGGCACAAGTGGTTTTCTTTTATTTTTCGATGTTTTTTGGATTTTCTTTTCAATTATATTAACTTACAAACTCAAGTTTGCTCTACTATCTTGAGTTTTAGGGGGACTGTTAGAATTAAAATTAGACTTATTTAGTTTTACTAGGTTTAGTGTTATTATTTGTTTAGTTTAAATATTATTGGTCTTTTTCTAGTTTGTTAAGGACCCTAAGTTTATGAGGATTCCTAGTTTATATTACTTTATTATTTTAACCTATATAAAGGCATGTATGTACTTAGTTTATAATTCAAGAGAGTTCAATATAGTTTTATTTTCTTCAATAATAATAATAGCCATTTTTAGTCAAAAAAGTCGGGTGGCCTTTGTAATAAAGGGTAGCTGGCAGGCCCCAAAGTACGAAAAAGCTACGTTGAAGGTTAAACTTGTATAAAGTACAAATTTTTATGTCATAGTAAAAAAATATATATATATCTGTCTGCCCCAAAAAAATTTAAATTTCTGAGGAAGTAAAAAATTTGTGATCTTTTTTATAAGTCTTACTAACTGAGCTGTAAAGCATCATCCCTGTGGTTCTTCCTCTACTTGTTGCCTTAATGAAGTTTGAGAATTGACTTTCTAATCATATGAGAAGTAATTCACTGTAACATTAACAGTTTTCATTCACAAGACCTGTATTATCTAAAGAATATGGTCTAACATTTTATGTGAACATTTTGATCTGATTTTTTTTTCTTTCTTTTTTTATTACCAGGAAGTTGGAACAATCTACACACACCATCAGAAAACAGTAATTGTAGATGCTGATGCTGGGTATAATAGAAGGAAAATCGTTGCTTTTGTTGGTGGCCTTGATTTATGTGATGGAAGATACGATAATCCACATCACCCTCTTTTTAGGTCATTACAAACACTGCATAAAGATGACTATCACAATCCTACTTACACGGTAAAGCTAAACCTTTATTTCCCACAATTTGCTCACAGCCAGTAGCTATGTAGTTACAGCAATATTACTAACATCATATTGTCATTTAACTAAATCAGTATATTATGTACTAATTATCTGGTTCTGTTGCTAATTTGGGCAGGGTAATACTACTGGTTGTCCTAGAGAACCATGGCATGACTTGCACTGCAAAATTGATGGTCCAGCAGCATATGACGTTTTAACCAACTTTGAGGAGCGCTGGCTAAAGGCTTCAAAACCTCACGGGATTAAAAAATTGAAGCCATATGATGATGCTTTGCTAAGAATAGAAAGAATTCCTGGCATCATAGGCGTATCTGATGTTCCTTCCGTCACTGAGAATGATCCTGAAGCTTGGCATGTTCAGGTAATTCATAGCTGGTCATTTGCCAGGATTCCATTTACTACAAGGGTTCAGGGTTACATCTTAGGTTAAATCTTGCTTGGCTTGGTGAATAATAAATATAAAAATCGTAAATGAGATCAAATGTGCTCTTTGAATTCCATGAATGATAACATTTGTTTATGTACAGATTTTTCGTTCAATTGATTCAAATTCTGTTAGAGGCTTCCCAAAGGATCCTAAGGAAGCCACAAGCAAGGTAAGGATCAGAATTTTTGTTTAATTGATTTCTTTTCCTGGTGGTTTTTAATATTTTACATTTTCCGATTGTTTGTATATACCATTTAAGTTGCTTGGTTACTCTGTTGAAACAGAATCTAGTGTGTGGTAAGAATGTGCTCATTGACATGAGCATACATACCGCATATGTGAAGGCCATTCGTTCTGCCCAGCACTTCATTTATATAGAGAACCAGTATTTCATTGGGTCCTCGTATAATTGGAGCTCTTATAAAGACTTAGGTCAGTGCTTTTGTCTTTCACTTGAAGATATCATTTTGACAACTGTAGTTTGATTAGATATTGCGCAAGATAACAAAATTTAACATTACCACTTCAAAATGTATTTGATATATTTTTGTGGCACCATCTCTGACTATTCTTCTTCTTGTGATGTTGTGTTCTTGATTAATGCTGCCTAGAAGGGCATATGGTTATGAAGGGGTAGTTCTCACTGAATGCAAACTTATAAGGTTGTTTTTCTCTTTTAGGTGCTAACAATTTGATCCCGATGGAAATTGCTCTAAAGATTGCTGATAAGATCAGAGCAAATGAGAGATTTGCCGCATATATAGTTATTCCAATGTGGCCAGAAGGTGTTCCAACAGGCGCTGCTACACAAAGGATTTTATTTTGGCAGGTTTGCTCCAGCTTCAAGTCTGTATTCGGCAATGAACCAAGGATTCTTCATATCATTATCTCTGAAAATTCATCATAATCTTGTATGTAAATTTATCATAATTTAGAGGAGCTTTAAGGAGGGAAAATTGTTTACAGCACCAAATTGGTTTTTAGTGGTCTAATTCAGACCTCCAGCCAAGAAATATCTTTTTAAATGAAATGTAGAACAAGCGACATTGATAATGCAGTGCTCATGCAAAGGGTTTCACAGAAACTTCTTTCAGACATGCTCTTTTGAGAAACTGTCTTCAAAATTTGCAGTGGTTATCAGAGTGGAGCATGATGTAGAAAGTAGAAACTTTAGAAAATATGCCTGTTCATCTTTCCTTTCTTAGCGTCACTTTGAAACACATATTTTATTATTTACTTTCCATCAGTTGTAAGTAGTGGTGATAGGTTTCTATTAGGCTGGTAGCGTGTAGCACTCAGACTAAACAAGTGAAACGAATAAGTCAACTTTCTGTGGTTGACCCCTATTAGTCCATTGAATTCTAGACCCAAGAAACGGGCTACCAATCAGTAGATTTATGTACTGGCTCAGTACTTCAAATTGTTAATCTCAAACTATCATTGATTGCTGCAGCACAAAACTATGCAAATGATGTATGAGACAATCTACAAGGCTTTAGTAGAGGTTGGGCTTGAGGCTGCATTCTCACCTCAGGACTATTTGAACTTTTTCTGTCTCGGCAATCGTGAAGCCCTTGATGGGGTCTATTCACCAACCGAAAGTCCTACTGCTGCAAACTCCCCTGAGGTATCTATTCTTAATCCCCAAACTAATTATTTCCTTTAGCCACTGATTTTGGCATCATCTTCTGCTGGACAGGATAATAATTCTGTGCAGGAAGATGTCCTTTACATCCTATTTTGACGTGAAAATTTTGTGGCATTGTGATAACTATACCAATAGATGATAGCTGTTCACTGAGGTTTCCTGCTTTATATTTATAGTTCAATTTTTTTATCTGTTTCTTTAAGAGTAGGCTCTAACTTTTGACATGGGGGAATTTTTTAATTCTCTAATTATAGTACCTGTATTGCTGCGTCTGGACACCCCTACCAGAATATACACATAAATATTCTGTTGTTGGCATTTTCTAGGCCCTTAGTAGGAAGAGCCGTCGATTCATGATTTATGTTCATTCTAAAGGAATGATCATCGATGATGAGTATGTGATATTGGGGTCGGCAAACATCAATCAACGCTCCATGGAGGGCACAAGAGATACGGAGATTGCAATGGGAGCCTACCAACCTCAATATACTTGGGAAAGACAACAATCTCATCCATATGGCCAGGTATTTTCAACTTGGAAATAAGTTAGTTTTCAGTTCTTTCTAATTACAAAGTCATTAATTTGGAATTGAATTCATTTCTACCTTTTTTCTGAAAGTATGTAGATTCACCAGAAAGACAAGCGTGTCAATTTTAGTTCAATAGACTTTAGAACTTAGGATGAACCTTATACTATATGATATCATTTACCTAACTAATTTATACCATTTCTGCACGAAATTCCAATTTTAAATACTGAGCAATGAAAAACTCCTGGGAAAACGCTGAACTATAAACCAATTTGAGTTTCCTAATATATTGAGTGAGGTTATTACTGGGGATTTGAGTGTCCTGTAACCATGCAAATTTCTCATTTTGTTTATTGGAAGTTAAGAGGTACTGATAAATTTTCAGAGCAGAGTCAATGGTTACAATTTGGTATCTCTAATACTGCCAGTTTGTAGAATTTCCAACATTGCGCTTGATTGAGGATCATTTTGTTAGCTTGCAATGATTCTAACATGTAACTAGGAATGCAAGTATTTACATACACCTTTTTTGCGTTAAATTTTGTTTCGTAGATCTATGGATATAGGATGTCACTGTGGGCAGAACATCTTGGATATATCGAGGACTGCTTTGGACAACCTGAGAGTCTTGAATGCGTAAGAAAGGTTAGATCGTTAGGCGAGACAAACTGGAAGCAGTTTTCATCAGATGATGCAACAGAAATGAGGAGCCATCTTATAAAATATCCTGTTGAAGTTGATAGAAAGGGCAAGGTGAGGCCAATACCAGGACAGGAAACATTCCCAGATGTGGGAGGTAATATAGTTGGGTCATTTTTCGCCATTCAGGAAAATCTTACCATTTAAACACGGTTTTCTGTTTCTAGTGTCTACCTACCGAAATTGCTTTAGGTAAATAGTAACAGAGGCATACAAATATGTGCAGAAGCCCATGTTGATGTATATCTTTTGTTTCTATGGGCTATAACATAGTTTGATAAACCCCAGATTTTGTAAATTATCACCACATTCTCTAGAAAAATTATAAGTTTATTGTATTTGATTCTAATTTTGATTTTCAGTATTATATAGTCTTTTAAAAGAAAAATTAATTATGAAGTATGTGACCTTAGCAATGCAAATATGTTGGCTCTGGATAAGCACCGTGAAGTCCTGCGATGTGGCCCATGGCTTATTTAAATTTCTTACCGACTTTATGTGGGCCCCAAACTCCATCAACCAATTGGGCTCATCTATTGGACGGCCCGATAGACTGGGGGCCCACAAGCGTCACTCGAATTGCTGAAAAGTGGCTGCAAATAAAATACGATATTCGTGATGATCTTAGATGATCCTCATCCGTCGATAAAAGTTCCAACAATGTTTAAAACAAAAAAATAAATAAGTATTACGTAAAATAGGAGTCAGTGGTCCAACAAAGAGCCAAAGGGCCCACTATTCAACAGATAGGTTTGGGTCGTAGTGGGGACTTTGGCCCACATCTACCAACAACGCAGCCAACGGACGACTCCACGCCCAACAAAGAACGTGACCGGAAGCTATCTGGTACATTCGTTTGTACGAATTCTTTTTAGAAAAAATTTCTTCGTAGGGCATATCATTCAAATCACGCCTAGAATTCGACGGACACCGTCCACGTATACCATAAATATTTGCGTAAATCTAGACCTTCTTACTTATGTGGACCCGGCTTAAAATGAAACATAGGCCACAAGCTACAAAGAGAGAGAGAGACATTTTATCTTCTGCTCGTCCCTACATGTTATCACTTCTGGCCCCACGTTATGCTATTGTATCCACCGTTGACCTTTCTAGATCTTTCTCTTGATGCTGTGACGATCGGTGATCGGTTCGCCTAATAAAAATGAAACTACAAAAAAAAAAAATTAGAAAAAATCGGGCATAGCTCCGCAAGAGCTTTTGACAGAAGCATATTGGAAAATGGGTGCCACGTGTGGCTGAAAAGTGCTGCCACTGAAATTGGCATCTAGTTCTGCTGTTTCTGGTCCTTCTACTATATCTGGTTTTAACTACAATTATCACCAGACAGATGGCAGAAGCAGAATGGCTGTAATGGGACAATTAAAGTGAGTTACATAGCGGTAGTGTCTGCCTGCCCTCCACTGATTCACATTTACTCAGTTGTTCTGTAATGTTGGCCTTGATGCATAACTTCGGCGGCATTTGCATCGTCTAACCGAGTCTAACTTATTCAACTTTTACGAATTAAAAAATTCATTCTCATAAATAAAAAGTGAAGCAAGTTAATTTACTTCAATTAACCTTTATATGGTTACGAATTAAAATGAAAAAAAATCTGCAGCTAAATTGACTGTAAAAAGTCTAACGTGCTACACTACTATTGAATTATTATTTGTGTACAAAGTTTTAACAATGAGAAGCAAACTAAAGATCAATTGCATCTGATGCCACCATCATCGTCGTCATTGTTATCACGCTCCCTCCCTTTTGTAAGCAACTGAAAACATGGGCCTACCCGGGAAAAAAAAAAAAAGCCTCAAGAGTCGTACAAAAAAGTACCCCACCAGTAACAGCTAAGCATCAGACACGTGTCCCCCACTTGGGGACCTCAGCTTTTTGCCCCACTCATCTAGATCGGACCACCGAACCAACTATGGGGACCACCATTCGGCCGCCTTGGAAACAATGTGAAAACGGTTCCGTAGGGCCACCGGACCCACATCACTTTCTATCCTTGGGACCCGAGCCCCGCATCACATGACAGAGAGATGAGGTGGCCCCGCGCCCGCCTTTCTTATTTTTCCTGCCAAATCAATCAAATAGTATAGTATACTGGTTTCACGGTCCACGGAGCATCCCCTCCCATCCTTCCTCCCTTTTTAGTTGAGTGTTGACTCACCACAAATGTGGACCCCATGTACGCCTAATTCAACCCCACATTACACGTGCACGCCTTTTAAACTTCTCTCACGTGAGCACGTGCTCTCTTAGTCCCCTTCGTCAGTTCCGGAGAGAGAAAAAAGTAGACTCCCTTCGGGGTCGTTAATGGCGATTACACCCAGAAAGTCCGCCAGCCAATATTACTTGCATGAAGCCATAAACCCAATATTGATACACAGTCGTCTCCGTGTTATCAATGTTTTGTAGATCGAGTCATGAACTGAAGCTCTTGTTTATCGTAAATCTCCAAAGAAAAGTCTCTTAGCATCTGCGTTGTCCCAGTATTACTAGTTGTAGAAGTAGAACCTGAGCTTGGAGCCATAACCGACGCCGCCTTCGAATTCGAAAAGGTCGAACCCAAGTTTGTTGTTGCACTTACACTGTTATGTAATTGTTTGGGCATGGCGATATTAGCTGCATGTTGCATGGAGGACACAAAAGACGATATTGGCCTTGCGGAAATGTTAATAAGCGGTGTCGCAGCAGCTGGAAATGCGAATATCTGAGGCTGATTAGAAGGCCTAGCAATGGACGCCATAGGTTGTGGAACCATGAAGAAAGCACCCGGAACGACAGCGTTTGATGGTATGGCCCACATGGGTACCAACCCTTGTGGCAATTGTGCTACTTGCGCCGTTGCTTGTTGCGCACTACTAGCAGCAGTTATTGGTGCCAAGCCAGACGAGACCGAAATGCTATCGTTTACATCCACGTATTCACTATTCGCGGGTCGCTTACGCTTCTTTTTAGCGGTTTGATCACCGGGTCCCGAGCTGACGTTGGTTGTCGTGGGGATTTTCAGCGTCCCATTAACTGACATGGCGATAGCGGGAACGGTTCCGGTTCCAGTGGCCGCGATAATCGCAGGCTCTGCGTGTTCAAGTAACCACCGTATGGTTTCCCCGTCCGATTTATGACCAAGTTCCCGGGTCAACTGAAAAATCCGGGCTGCACACGTGGCCGGCATTCGGATCCTCCGACCACGACCTTCTACCTTCGTGTGGCGGTCTTTCGTTGACGCTCTTTTCGGCGCAGGCGGCGCCGCAGATAACGGCAACGGTATCGCCGCCGGAACATGCACCGCTAACGGCATAATACCTAATGATTGCGCTGACCTCTCCTCCGTTTCTGGTTCTTCCTTGAGTGCAACCGGCGGAGTTGTAGGTGAATTGGACGTGGGGTCCACCTTGGTGTAATCATTGTTTTCGGGTTCTGCGTTTTCTGCACAGTTAATTCTCAGATCAACGGTGGTTCTCGCGTCTTCGTCTTCTTCAATTTCTTGTTTTTGAACGTTATCCATCTATGAACGAAACAAGATACCCTCCGGGAAAAATACGAAACAAAGAAAATGTATGGAATGGAGGAGAGCTACATGAAGAAGAGCCGAGTGTTTTTCGCTAACACGTTCGTTGGAGTAAGAGATAAACTCGATATTTATAAGGGGAGAAGTGTTGATGTAGATTGGGCCTAATATTTGGGGGAAGAAATCAGACGGTTCTCGTTCAATCGCACAAGTCATTTTGGACCCACAGAATGACGACATGTGTAGCGTCCCTACTCCACGGGATGATGAGATTTATCTGTTGAGGTGGGGTCTACGGTGGTGATGAGTCCAATGAGCCAAATCTCCGATTTTTAATTTGTGTTTTTTAGTGCCGGTTTACGAGTTTAACCTTCCAAGTTGCCCGGATCGGACCGGGGACTAAAAAAGGGGACGTCGAAAAAGTGCGCAAATTCCAGCCAACGCAACAGCAACGTTACTTGTTGGTTATTATAATACGTTGCTGCGACGAGTTTCGCAATTTCTTTTCCCTCATTTTATTTTCTTCCAACCTTACATAGTTTTATATTTATATTTATTTACAAATTTTTAAAAATTACGAGAGAAAAAAAGTGTACGGAATTTGAATATTGCGGGTATGTCTAAATGACATAGGATAACAAATGATTGATTGTATTGAATCGTGTGGGAATATGAGAGTTTTGAAAACTATTGAGAGGGAAAATGTCCAGAATTTGGATACTGTGAGGACTAAGTTCAACCAAAAGCAAAATGGGGCAGGCATTAAAGCATAGGCTTGGCTAAATTTGAGATACCAAATAAGATAGGAACTACATGAAGGATGTGTACGTATGAATTGTATGGAAGATTTAAAATACTGAAGAAAGGGGAAAATTAATTAAAATGTGATTAAATGGGTTGACAAAAGTGACGTTGTTTAAGGAGGTTTAATGATCCAGACCCACTTGTATGCTACCTCAATGCCTAGTTGCGGCCCCAAACAGCATAACCCTACGACTCTGCCCATATGCTTGGGTTAGCTGAAGGCATGGATAACAGTTAATATGGTTGTTATAGTTAAATGTCAACTACACCAACACTCCACTGCTAGTTCAATATGATTCACGCCTGCATTTCATCATGTTTTTAGGAATTTTATTATTATTATTGTTGTTGTTGTTGTTGTTGTTATTATGGCCCCTTAATTTACATTTATTTTACTTAAAATGAGTTCTTTTATGTATACATAAAATAGTTCTTCAAATAAATCACAAATATCACTTATTCTAAAGATTTTGTAACACTACGATAACTTTAAATATTTTATTTTATGGAACACATATGAGATTGTTCGACTACATAATATTTTGAATTTTCAAGTTATATATATATATTATGTACCATTTTAATTTGTAATTCTTCATATTCAGTATAAACTTGAATTCCTCAGTTCTTATTCTATCATAGCAGGGCTTAAATATATTAAACTAATTCTATTTCAGTTTTTTCGAGATATTTGGAATATTGGATGTGTGTGTATGACATAGCATAGGTGATCAGCGATGAGTTTTTAAACTATCGGGGATATTTTTTTTTTTTTATATTTGATTCATTCAACTTAATTGAAATGAAATAAATATAAAGGAATTTTACCATGGAAGAACTCAGGTCTGCTGTCCGCATCTCATACATGGCAAATTTACCGATAACACCACCTCAAATCTGCTCACAGCTAATTTAGCTCACAAATTAATACACCGCAGGAGACGAGTACTCCATTCAATCTACTGTGGCCCACTTGTGGAGACTGCATCCCATAATCGAACGGTTGTGAGCCCTTCATGAATTTCTACCGACAGATGAAGACATAATTAAGGATTGGTGTAAGCTTTAAGTTGACTTTGAATTGTGATATGCAAATAAAGAAAAGGTACGGGCAATTATCACACACGCTCAAGCGCACGAGTTATTCGTATTGAGGACTAGCGGGACCTTAACTAGTGGCTCTACCGTTCATCTCACCTCTGGCTGGACCCTACCACGTAGGTTTTGATTCTTCAAAAAGGGTAGGGCCATCTCATCTCCTCCGTGCAATTCTGGTGGACCACACTGTTGTGGTGGATCCCACCATATTCACTGATCTCGTGAATCAGCACCATGGTCCATGGACCCTCCATTTTGTCACGACGGTTTTCCTTTTTTTTTTTTTAAATCTTGGTGGGGTGGGGAGGGGGAGTGGGGACCCACCAGCTGGGCAGGCCACAGTGGTGTGGCTGCAGACCCACTTGCCCCTAAAAAAGTGGTCCCCGTTTTAGTTTTATTGGATAGGGACCCTTATTCTGGGATGGACCCCACCATTTCGGGTATGCTAGAGGGACCCCACCACATGTCCTGCACTTGCAGGAACTTTGCCTACCACCAGCGCCGCTAATGGTATTTTGACACGTCGTTATTATTATTTAAATCATTCTTGGTGGGGCACTTGTGCTACCTGGACCCATTCATATATTGGACCATTTCCCCTTCCCCGTCTTAAAAGATTTTAGACTTTGATCATATACCCCAGACCAACGGCTGGGATTCGATTCATGTAATGCCAGATTGTTATTCAGCTATTCGGCGATTGATAGCGACTTGGCACGTGAAAATAATCTGTGGGCTGGATGGTGTTCCTACAATGCTGAATTAGGCTATTACTTCGGGGCCCACGCAAGTGCAAGGCTTGAGCAGCCGAGTCTAGGCAGCCCAGCCCACATTACTTTTATTGACCTGATAGTTTAACCAAATAACACAAATTTCTGAGAATCAAGAAAAATTATTTTTATATTTCTTATTCATCAGTAGTACAGTTTTTATATTGGTAGTCTTTTGAAGTCTACCTGGAGTAAAAGAATATTGAAATAACAAAAATTCAAACATGTCCAACTATTTAAAAAAAAAAAAAAAGACGTGTATCCTACAACATTGGAGATTTGCTTTCACCTAGAAACAAAGAGAAGAACTGCCTAGTGTAATTTTTCATCACCTCCGTCATGACCCTGACATGTAAGTATATCGTGTTTGGGCCCCGACAAGAAGTTCTACAATTTTTTCTGCACATTCAAACATAATATAACACGGTTTGAAGAAATTAATCAATGAATCAGGCAAAATTTAAAAGGTGGAAACAAGTTAGAATTCAAAAAAAACCTGTTAGAAAGCCAATTATGGGCACGGGTTCCAATAGCTTCCCAGTGCTTTCAAGTCTTTGCCTGTAATAAATAGCAAATGTCGTGTTGTTTCTTACATTCCTATTTCAAGAAGAGAATTTATATGAATGGCATATCAAGTATGTAATTGGTGAAATATCCGACTACCTGGTGTACTTGCTAAAGAATGGATCTCTCATGAGGTAAAGTGCCCATAACAGTTTTCTCCTTTTTAACTGAATCAAACGCAAAATTGTTTTAGCATGGCTACTACCAACCAACAATTAATATTGCTAACAAAATGTCTCTAAATAGTAAACCACCCAGATTAACAAAAAGAACTGATGATCCAGCTGTAATTAAAAATTTACAAGTAATTATCAGAGGAACTCTAACCTCATCCTTTTCAGACATGGAAAGATGAAACTCATGTTCTTTTCTGACATGTCTTGATCTTGTAGCTAGTGATACAAAGCCTAATCCTGTGAAATCCACAGCCAGGGAGAGAAACCAGGGAATCCATGATCGAATTCCATATTTTCTAATAAATAAAACATAGATAAGTGGTCGTGTAATAAATAGCACTTCCCCCATAATAAATAAAGCCCCATTAGCACCCTTCTTAGACAGTAGAGTCCGAAGGGTCGGCCTCTCAACCATCCGAACTGTGGAAAAGAAAAATTGTCAACTATTAGGGGAGTTACTAAATAAATTTCATTTAATTGTCAGCCAATATGGAATTTTAAATAGTTTGATTACTTGGAGGCTCCATTATTGCTTGCTGATGATTAATCCTCTGCAACCAAACTGGTTCAGAAACCATCCTAGCATTTTCTCCAAACCTGCTCAAAGCAGATAATGCCTTTCCTTCCAGATTCCATGGGTTGTTTCCATAACTATTCTGAAAGTAACCATGCCCACCATTCCTGCCAGGCTTTGGAAAACCTTCAATTCTATGCTGAGAACTAGAATTATCTGAAGGTTTTTCAACATTTGATGTCTCCCCTCCATGCAGAAGCATCTTGTATCCACTGTTCCGGAACAAAGCTAATCTAACTAAGACCCTGGGAATTCCCAATTATTAGCAATATACAAATGCCAAGTTATGATTATTACCTAATTGAAGAAGATAAAGAGTTTCATGCACTAGATTACCAATTTTGCTTACTTGGTAGCTTCGGTAATGGCAATGAAATTCCATTTCTTCTCATCACCATAGTATTGTTGCGCCACAACTTCAACTAATGTTTCCAAGTCCTTTAGAGCAGAAATACACAATGGATAAGGAAATGAATGAGGTGCCGTGGAAACTGAACCCTTTTGGATTGGAGTTGTTTCAATTATGTATTCATTGATAGCAGTGATTATGCCCAAGAAAGTAGTTACTGGCAGAAGATCAACAAAAGAACGATATCAACAGATGAGAGTCAACATAAAAGAACCATATCCAGGAAAGGGACAAAATGTTAATAATTGTTTGTTAACAAGAAATCCGTAGTAAACCAATCTAATTATTACCCTTACTTGCTACCCAAGGAAACAACTATTACCAATTATCTTACATTAGCATCCCATTGCTTTCATATCAAAACTAACGGAGTTCAAAATATTAATTTCATTACCATTTCCTACCCAAAAAAAAAAGTCTTATCAAATTCTACCCAGCAAGAAGTAAACAAATGTTACCAAAACTTCACAAAACCTGCTTCTGGTCCTATCTCTGAAGAAGAAAACCGTTCGGGAAGAAGCCATGTCAATCCCTGTACAATGATTGCAATAAAGATGGAAAATTATATCCTAATCCAAGCACAATGAAAGGTTCATTCATCAAATTTTATTGAATCCAGGTTACTAAAATCCATTAGACAATCACCAACGCAAACAATTAAGGCAATTTTAACAGTGAACAAAACAAACAAATAATCGTCGCAGAATGCACGTTGACTAAGTGCTAGCTCGAAGGAAACAATTAACCAATACTAGCAAAATTGTCTCTAACAACTCCAGAGAGATAAAACCATAACATACAAATATACCACAAAAAGAGTTTCTCGTATGAGGAAAATACAAAACTTTTACATAATTGTTGCATAGTTTAATAATGCTTACATTGGCCAGAGACTCTAATGAGTGCACATAGTCTCTATTTGTTCTAACCCATCTCTTGTAGGCCTCCATAGCTTCACAAACTCTTAACAAGACAAGGAACAAGACTCAGGTTTTCAAAGCACGAGTCCAAACTCAAACCCTAATCCCCCTACCAATTCGTTCTTCCTTCTTGACAAGATTAAATCTCTGGTGTTGTTGGACCATACCCAGATGACCAAATACTTAAAAACAATCAGCCCATCGTTGTAATTTCATCGTGGACAGAATCTGCAATCAGATGACGAGAGAAGAGGGAGACGGGAGAGAACAGAGAGCAAGAGGGCCGTGGCGAGGTGCTATTGTTGCCCTTAGCTAAATAAGGTTAATTTAATCTGAACCGTTGAGTGGACCCGAAAGCTTAGATGTCTCTGACCGCTGCCGATATTGGGGATCGAGGTGGATGACGGCCACGTGGATGGTCTGGATCTGGTGTTATTGTATTCGCAATTCCCGCCAAGCAGAGAATCGCGACATGAAACTAAAATCCCCCGAAGCAGATAGGCTTTCGTGAATCTCAATGACACACAAATAACAATCACAATTAATTGAAACGGCGCCGTCGACTTTTACTTATTAATTATTTCATTAAGGACAATTTCGTGATTTTTATTTTTGTATTATGAATCAAAATATCAGAGGTTTGTATTATATTTCATAAAGACCTCGCAAAGTGTATTATTTTGTCAAATCAGCCCAACATTTTCGTCTCTCTCTGTTTTCCTAGGGTTTTGCACCTCAGTTGAATCTGTCTGCAAACTCTTGAACCATGCAACTGACACTTGAATTCGGGTAACTTGTTTCTTTTGTTTGGATGTTAATTTTTAACTTATTTACTCAGCTACGCGTTTTGATACGTTGTTCGTGTATAGTTTACATCGTCTTAACAGTCGCTGCAGTAAGCTTTAGCAGATTATATCATTTTTGATATCATAAATTCTTTTGATTCAATGAAATCCATTGACTGTTAAAACGGGAATTCTCAAATTTTTCGCGGGTTTAAAGTGTCTGCTAAGTACTAGATTTCCTTGCACGCTTGTCTTGGATGTTAGAGCATGAATATAAAGCATTAAAATTGTCGCGTTTGAAATTGTGCTCATAGGTATGAAATATTTGTTTTTATTCTTCTGTTTTAACAAAATCTTATGAATTCGGTGTTTGATTGTATATGTTTTCTTAGTCTAACGAATTAGTTTTCCATTGCAGAGGAGGGTTGGAGCTCCTTTGTGACTCTGTAAAGGTTCATAATGTCCATGTTGATCTGCAAAATGGAGCAGAGAAGGTAAAGTTTTAGTTTAGTAAGTGCCGGTTGAACAGATTAATCTTCTTTCCATATGTGATATACCTCTCTTGGTACATTTCAGTTAACAATGAAAGATTTGCTCTCTTGGGTTCACACCAATTTGATCAAGGAGAGGCCCGAAATGTTCATGAAAGGGGATTCTGTGTAAGCTCTAAACTGCTTTTAAACTCATTGAAATTGATGGGGTATTCAAACAACTAAATGCAAAGATAATTTTGAGTTATATTTGCAGGATGCAAAGTGAGAAAACTTACCTTCCTTCAATCAAACCAAATCAATTTGTGATTCTTTTTGCAGCCTTTATTAGAAATTAGTGTCATTTATCCTTCTTATTTGAGGCTTTGGGTTGTCATGCAGGAGACCTGGTGTTCTAGTACTTGTGAATGATTGTGATTGGGAGCTCAGTGGCCAGCTTGATACAACATTGGAGGAAAAGGACGTGGTGGTTTTTATTTCAACTTTACATGGTGGATAGTATCTAAATGACTCTAATTTCTTAGATGACGAGCACTCGATATTTGAAATTGGGCATTGTATCTTTGTTTGAGGATTGAATAGACATATTGGAGCATTTAGATAGAAACAAAGGTTTTGAGTCTTGTTATTATGTGATGTTAGTGATTGTCATATTTTCTGGTTGATACTCTCAGTCTCTTACTACTTAAAAACGTCGCCTATGATTTTATGAATGATAGTAAATTGCTTTCTTGTAGTTATACATCTGAATCCTTCTGCAAAAAAGAAAGTAAACTGTCTTGAACAGAACTTCCGGGGCTCCGCTCCTCCTTGTTTTATAATAGATTTTGCAGTTGCAGAACCTCATTGCCTGCTTTGGCCTCGTCAAACTGGACTCGGGCTATCTATCGCCTGTTGTCAAAAGCAGTGGAACTTTATTGTGTCTGGAGGATATGACGGTCAAGCACTGTTGCTGATTTTAGTAGTTAACTTTTTATTGGCATTAATATAAAGAGGCTGATTATGAAACTTAAGGCATCATCTCTGTTGTTTATATTTATTTGCTGATAATATGACTTTAATTCAATGTGGAATCCTAAGCAGGATATAATGACAATTAAACAGACATAAGCAGCAGCAATCTATTAGCAAACTGAATCCGACTGGGGAAAAAGAAAAGAAAGGGAGGCGGGCTGGTTAGGAGCGAATAAGGGAACAGGTAGAGCCAACGGCTAATCGTTGGTCCATATTAAGAAGAATTGTCGAAATCTAAAATGGAGAGTGGGATTTCAACATTAGATATGACAAAGGTAGGTTTACACTTTACATATGTGCATAAATCCCCTCAACAAGAAGAAATTTAAAGTTAACCCAGTTAATTAGCTTTAGATGAAGCAATTTCTAGTTTCCTAATTTGCAAGAAATTAGCTCATGGAATAATAATAATAATAACGAGCTATGCTTCAAAAAGTCCAATATGGCTGCTTTTGATCATTCCATTTAAACACCGGCTTTTAGACACTGCCAGTGCCAGATAAAACTTTGATTGAATTCATTCTCCTCCGCAACCTTCAGCTATTTACTGGAGCTATCTACCATGGCCATCCATCCATGTTACAGCTAAGTGTACATATTTGTAGGAAATAAAACAGTTTTAGCTTGGCTTCTTGCCAAAGCTTCATCCAATTATACCTTCTAAGCCAGAGTAGTTATCCAAGTGCAAAATATAAATCTGGATGTGACCTTATATACTTATCACATCAAATTATAAAAATAAAAAAAACCAAAAAGAGGGAGAAATGGAAAACAACAGAATTTCAATGATAACAGATTATTTCTGTCCAAGTGTAAAAGGCTTAAAAAACAGTAATAAGAGATTGTGAAGAAAAAGAATAATCTCATGTTACAATCTAAAAGGTATATAAAAAAAAAATATATTTCATAAAATAAATTCTGCTATGAAGCCTGCCCTGCATAAAAATAGAAGACTGAATTTTCTCTTCACAGATCAATGAGACAGGAATGATGACCTCTGTTTGTCAACTGGTGAGGAAAACAGAAGCCAAGGCTGTAATCGTGAGCAAAGCATCATAATCAGGCCACTTGCTTTCCTTTTCTTAGTCTCTCTAGTTCTGCTTCAGCATCATTCAACTGCTGCCTTAGAGAGGATACTCTCTGCTCCAGCTCTTCCACTGTGCCTTTACTGGTGGAAGGTTCATACGGTGTAATAAAATGCCGTGAAAAAGATTTCAGAGCTTCAACGCCAGTAACCTATTCAATCCACATCTAACTAATCAAATGGCTGACAACTAATAGATACTCAAAAAAGGAGCTTGCACACTGGATACACCACAAAAGTTTTCATATTTAAACATCATATT
The DNA here is from genome assembly GCA_028052125.1 of Melia azedarach. Taxonomy (NCBI): domain Eukaryota; kingdom Viridiplantae; phylum Streptophyta; class Magnoliopsida; order Sapindales; family Meliaceae; genus Melia; species Melia azedarach. The sequence continues at coordinate 1,171,555 of CM051394.1, read as the reverse complement.
GGTGTGAGAACAGCAGTAAAATTCAGCAATTAACACGAAAAAAATCTAGAAAGAAGCCAGAAGACAGTGGGAATGAAATCCAACATTTAAGTAGACAATAATTTGACGAAAATCACAAAAATAAGTTGTGTTAAATTTAGGACCATGGATAAAGGAAATATCAGAATGCATTTTCATCCCAAAATATTTTCGGAAATGTACCATTTGCTCACCCACGAAAGTCATAAAATCACGAAAATTTACACGGCTAGTTCATGTATGTTAACACAAAGACACAAAAACTGAAATACTTTTTAAGGCTTCACATTTTGGACTTTTGTAGTTTACCTCTTCTGGCAGCAATGGCAACTTGGTGATGTGAAAATCGTCATATAACATGTAGAACTGATCAAGGTACTTTTGTTGCATCCGCATTCTAGCTATGAGCAACTTGGATTCAACATCTATAATTATCATGCACACCTATTGATTGTCAAACCTTTTATACAAACAAGAATAGCAAAGGGACAAAATAGGCTATGATGCTCACCATCTTCATCAAAAAGTACTTGGTTAATAATAATATTATGCGTATCTATCTCAAATTTGGTGAGTTCCTGTACCAATCTCTCAGTTTCATAGAGAGAGAGGAATTCTGGAATGCAAACACAGATAAAGGTTGTCAAGTCCTGCCAATAAGGAAATATAAAATGGAGATATCAAAAGGAGTTGGAACTTCCATAGGGTAAAAAAACTGCAAGGTAAATTACAGAAGTTTCAGATAGCCACATTAGATTTCAAGAAACTTCACAAGTATTAGTAGAGGAGGAAAAAAGCTGAAACTGATAATTTAAAAGATAACAACTAAAAGAATTCTACATGTATAAAACCAAAATGTTTAGGGTTCTATCTTACTGGGTCTTTGAACTGTTTATTAACCCGTTCAATCACATCTTTCATGCCCTCAAGCCTTCCCAAGATAGCATCCTCCCCAAATTCATCATCCATACCAAAGAGACGGGTCATCTGTTTTCAAAATTAATCAATTGCATCACAAAAATGATCCGTACTGAGTTTTCATGTGAATTAAACAACTAAAAATATGAACCAGAAAGAATAATGCTTTGTTAGTTCCACGGTGAAAGATCAAAACATTTGGTCAAATCAATCAAAACTTGAAGGTGACCAATTATTACAGGAAGAATATTAGAACCTTCACAACAAGGGACCATTATTACAAAATATTTCATAAACAAAAATTGCTAAAGCAAGCATTCAATGCCACACTACATCAGATACCACACTTTAAACCGTGATGATGAGGAAAAAAGAAACCCCAAAGTGATAAACACCCTATGAGTAACTTTACAACATAATCAGATAAGAAAACTGATGATAAAATCAGACCAGATTTTGACACAAATTATCAAAAAGAGAAAAATAAAAATTATTTGCTGGATATAAGACAGAAATTGAATACATTGATAGCCGAAAAGGAAATTAGAAAGTAACTAAACCACTAACCTTCAATGCAATGAACTATAAACATATTGGAAATCTCAAATCTAAAATCTACAAGCAGATGCTTATACTATATACTAAAGAACGTACCTGACTCATCAAGCCACCAAATTTACTTTTCAAAGACATCATTTTTTCAAGCCCCTTCTCTAAGGTTGATGGAAATTGTAATAGCCGAAGTGTATGGCCGGTTGGAGCAGTATCAAATACTATAACAGAATAATCCATTGTTTGCACCAACCTGTGGGAAATTTAATGCTGAGACACAAATAGGTTGATAGACTCGAACAATTAAATTCATAACATATGAAAAAAATTCTGTAGGGAGTACACATGTATTTTTCAGTTACCTGGCATATTCATGAGAAAATAAGGGAAGATGTTACTAATAAATAAAAAAGCATTTATTAGACTTCAATCGATGTACACAAGGAGAGTGATCTCATAATAATGGGCTTCAAATGCATTGGGTGACAAGTGCATTCTACTTTGGTTTGAGTAACCTGTCAAACTTAAGATTCAATAGAAACTCTTCAAACTCGTGGTATGGAACTTTATTTTCTCATTAGTACTAGTCTTCATTTATTTAGTCCACTCAACTCTGGCACAAAAACAAGCAGCAGGAGCCTGATATGGATGACCAACCATAACTGGTATAAATGAAACTGATTCCTTGGGCTTCTAAATCCCACTAAAAGATTAAAAATGAAGGATAAGGACTCATGTATATGGTTGTTTCAACACATACAATCAAACAAAAAGAAGCAAAAATCTTACTTCAGCATCTCTGCAAAGCTCATAGCCTCGTCAATACCAGGAATCGCATTTGCTAGCTCAGAAAACAAGCTGTCCATTCCCTCACTAGAACCCATCTCTTCATTTTCAACATTAGGATCCACCTCCTATAGAGGATCACGTGCAGATTGAAACTATTCAATATTTATGCAGACATTCAAGACATCAATTCCATAAATTTAACATGCAGCCTATGACAACCCAAAAGATAAGCACAAAGCTGTAGCCACCACCTCTAGAAAAACTTTAACAGATCAAATCATAAGTAAAAATGGAAATCTCAGATTGCTAAAAACCAATTTGCCTAAATCCAGATTTTAGCCAAGAAACAGGGAAAAGAACCAAGAATTTATGAATTGCACATCCACACCTCCATCAAAAGATAAATAATAAAAAAATCAACAATGAAAACCAAAAAAACATAATTGAACCCAACAAAGGGTATCTCCAATTTATCAGAAAAATCCCAAATTCCCATTAAAATTAAACCTAAAAACACGAAATTTAACAACCCATAAACCCACGTAATGATAAATCAAAGACGTACCATGGCGTAAAGATTACTGAAGCCATTGACTAAAGTAGGTGTTTTGGTGAATCGTTGCTGGAATGCATCGCTGAGATTGTGAGCTGGGTCAGTGGATATGATCAAAACAGAAGGTCGGACCTTAGCCAAAAGGATCGAGAGAATCGAACTGCACGTCGTTTTACCAACACCGCCTTTACCTCCAACGAAAACCCACTTGAGAGACTCTTGTTCTAGTATGTTCTGAACACTTCCCTCTGGCATTTCTAAATCTTGATCCTCCGTTGCCATTTTTAACAGACTGCTCTTTGTTTCTGATTCTGTTTTCGGTTTATCAAAGAAAGGAAGAAAGAATATTTTGTTTGCTTGCCTGTGCGTTTCGTTTCGTTTCGTTTCGTTTCCTTGAATATCAAGTTGTAATGGAACAAGTCGAGTTAAGACTGACGACTTCTGCCTATTCGGCGTGTGGTTAAAGGGTATGGTAATGTATGCTGTTCTTAGTTATTGTTTACAATACTTTTGTCCTGTTAATTACCGTAATTATTACTTAACACGTATAAAAATTAGGATGGCAACGAGGGGGGCGAAGAGCCCTTCTCCCTTGTCTATCCCTTTTTAATTTTAATCTTCATTCTCTATTATATTTTTTAATAAAATTTATTACGGCAAAAATAAAAAATCTCCACACATTCTCACTTATTTTTTTATTTTTATATTTATTTATATTAAATATACCTAAAAATATTATTAATACATATTTTAATATTATTTATATATAATAACTGTATTAAAATATTTATATATAATGATTAAATAAAAATAAATAGAATAAAGAGTACTAAATCGTTTCCTATCCTATTAATAATATGGACTACCTCTATTTTCTGTCGCATTTTTCATTACATTATTCTAATTTTATCCTATTCAAGATGATCATTGTGAACTTCAATTTTACCATCCTAATAAAAATGTTATTTATGTATTAATAAATTCGTATTTCTCTTATATAATAAATATATAAAATATAAATTAATTCAGCTAAGCATTTAAATAGTAGGTCTCCATTTTCAGATTCAGAATTCAACCAAATTTTAAGCTGATTCGAACTTCTTCTGGTAGGCTGATTCCAAGCCGGCAAATTTATGGGGTTGGGCATAACTTCGAATCTGGAATTCCGCATTAGCAATTACAGAAACTTATCCAGCTGAGAGTGTTATTCATCCTCAGTTCATGCTTCAGCTTAGCTGAGGTTGTTTGTGACAGTTTACATGAACTAAGCACAAAGATATTCAAAATTTGTTTGTCATTTATTTGATTAATCAGATGCTTAGCATTTCTCAAGAGCTCAACTGTTTTAATAACACATACAGCTAATCTCGACTTTGTAAGCCGCAAAACAAATCAAATTATTTAAACCATGAAGATATCTACTCAAAAATATGTACATCGCTCGTTGAATATATCCAGAGCCTCCAGAAACTTATGTTCAACCGCTTTTTTAATTCCATAAGAGAGCAAGTTCTTTTATACCGTACAATATTTTATAGGTTAGAGAAGGGCCGCGATTTAATAAAAAGAGTTGTAAGTAAAGCAGGTGGCAACAATGGAGGAGATACAGATGAAGAGCGAAGGAACCAAGGTGACATTCAGTAGCTTGCTCTCACCCAAGTACCCAGATAGAGTTATTGTTCCATCTGCGATTACCCGAGCCAGGGTCCCGGCTTCTGTTGAAAGCAATCCCCCATTGTAGGTTCCTTGGGAAAGCCTTGATGACATTACCCGGGACAGAAGGGATAAATTCACACCTGGATATGATCAAGCAAATAGGATCTTACTGTCTAGCTCAGAAAGCAAGAACATCTCCAACCAAAATGTGATGTATGTAACAATCCAGAGAAAAGTGTCCATTCAACAGTTAAATTGTTCAACAGGGTCTAAAAACTACTAGGGGAACTAAGACGAGTCAGCCTGAATATTATCAAATGCAACAGCTAAAGTACAAGACATCAAAACAATCAAACAATCGGCCAGCCTAGATTCGTATTTGTGCTAAGGCCATGTGAGTTGGATTCTGAATTCTAGAGTAAGGTGAAGAATACATTATATTCATGTTAGGTAATGTTTACGTAGGAAAATGCCTTGCTTGGTTTTATTTGTATGATGGACAACTGCCTAGTTATTAGGACAACTAAAATGACCAAACAAGGGTAACTTCGATAGAGTTGCAAGATGCCAAGAGAGTACAAATCACCCTTGACAAAGATACAAATAAAATATGAGGTTTCATTGCCATAAATAATGACAATTACCTTCAAGAACTTCAGCTGCCACGAATGTAATAAGTGCTGAGCCAACATATTGAGGTACTGAGTAAGGGGTCAATATATGGAAGCTGAGGAGTATACCAATGCAAACCACAATTTCAGATGCCAGTAGAACTTGCCTGCAATCAAGTAAAGAAAGGCATGCATAACAGAGGGAAACAGATATGCACAAGAATATAGCATTCATACATTATTCATTATGTTCTGTATTTTAAACCAATTACTTGGAATTTACAACTTACTGTCCCGTCATATTACTCAAACTAAAGGGACTTAAGAAACTTTAGATTAAATGGAAACAACTTGCTCCTTAGAGCGAGGAAGCTAGGATCTTATAAAGTAAAGCTTCAACACTTTAAGCTAAACTGGAACTGGATACTAGAGAAAATTGTATAATTAAAAGACTTCCCTATAATATATTCTAGCTCTCTATTAGTCAAAAGCCTTATCAATTACATTTAATGGACAAAAGAGACCATAGATAAGACATCTAAAAATTCAAGATTTCCAACTCAAAAGATGGGGGAAGAATAAGATAGATGTCTATCCTCACAATTGAAAGTTTACCTTTCTTCAAAAATGTTGCTGATGTAATTCCCAACAATAATGTTTACTGGAAGGACTGTCAGCCCAAGACACGCAAGAAAAATTGCCACACTGCTGGTAGACCATATGAAGTAGTATTCAGTGATGACACTTGATTCTGCAAGCAAAATCTCCATTGCATACTTGAGCATAAAATAAACAAATAGTTGAACCTGGCAAAAAAATACGATGATTCAAGAGACTGTTTAAATAGTGCATAAACAAATTCTAAACAATAATGGAGGTGGTTACTTATTCAGGATAACAAGAAAAAAAGAAATGGAAGATATTTAACTTTCAGTCTATAATCATTAGGTCTCCTATACCTTTACAGATGGTGTAAGTAATCGATAAGCTGACACAAGTGAAGTGACAGGTCTCTGAATTTTCTCAGAATCCTCTTCTTCATCGTCATCAGGTTCTTGATCTTCATTTCCGTCTGGTTGCTTAGCTTCACAGTTCAAAAGCAATGGCCGTGTAGAACCATTTTCTACAGCACAGTTAATCAATAGCCCTATAAAATAGAACTGTTTGTCAAAAACCATGCTATAGAAGAATTGACCAAACTTGTTTTAATTTATGTGAAATAAACTTGGAAACATGAATGAAAGAAAAAGATGCAGGATGAATAAGGTTCATGCAGCCCAGCCAACGTGTACTCAAATATTCAAATTCCAAGAATCATGTATTTGCAATGACACAGACAAAGCTAAGTCTTATGAAATGGGTAACACTCGAAGCCACAAGCTAGCTTTTGGGAAGCCAACACCAGGATCATATTAGCTCAATGGGGTCAGTTAACACTGATAATGCTGGATTATTATCACATCCGTTCTCCAGATTTTTCCAAAGAAAAAAGAAGATACAACTTAATCCATACAGACAAAGAGACAATGGTATTGCTGCATCAGAATATAACTCTTAAAAGGATGGACAGGAAGTGATTCATGACATTTAAGAAATAGGATGTTGTGTCTTGAAAAGCAATGAATAAGAGTGTGGAGAAGAATGCAATTAAAGAAAGTTGATGCCTTGATGAATTTTCAATGGAAAATAGATAGTGTTATAGAAAGGAATATTATAATGAAATATGCAAAGCCAAAGTTCTTGATCTTGTTGACAAACCAGCATTAGCTTCCTGTGGAACCAGATTCTCTTTAGGCTCCTGCAGTGGCTCTCTAAAGGAAATCCACAACCACAATGAGTAGACAAACCATGAAATTGCCATGACCCAACCAGGTAAAGTATCCTCATTGAATGTCAACTTGTAAATCTTAAAATTAGTTTGAAATAAGCAAGCAAGAGCTGGACCACAGGCCATTCCAAGAGCACTGGCACTGACAAAACCTGCAGAAGCCTGCATTCGCAATTTAAGTGGTACACAATCACTGATATAACGCCTGTTAACAGCTCTTGCAGAACCTAACCTGAAATATAATAACTTAAACTTGTCAATGATAAGAATAAAACCGGTAAAGATAAATTATTTTTGGTGAGTAAAAGCAACGTGTAATACACTTTAAACAAATGCAATTTTTTTTTTTTGGGTAATACTTCATAGTTACAACAGGATAATGTGAGAAGAGCCGCCATATGCATATATAGAAAATTTAGATTACTATTATTGAACTTTAAGTAACATCACTTCTGGTATAATTAGAAAGTTAGCCATAGAGCAACAACTAAAAGAAAGCAGGGGATAAGAAAAGGAAGCTAAAATATTAGAGGAATTTCCATGAAAAAATTCACCTAATTTTTAAAAATAATAAGCAGAGACTTAAAATTGTGTACTTAAAACCTTAAATTAAAGTTAAACTTCAAGTTGCAAATGTCATTATTAGAGGTCAATCAAACACAACAAGAAAAAGTCCATATATTTATTTAAAGTATAATATGAACTGATGGATGTGATAAACAAAACAGATGAGAACAACATTCACTCTAAAACGTTATCATTATTAAAGGACTCTTTTTAATCATACATGTTCCAGAATTTCATGCATTAAAGAGCCTCCTATAATAGGCTTCTTTCTTTTCAATATGATATGAAATAAAAGTCAGAAAACAAATAAATCAGATGTAAATTTCAATGATTAAGTAAACGAGAGTCACGTACCCACAAAATAGCCGACCAATCAGAAGAACTGCTATTGAATTAAGATCATAAGCCAGTGCATATAAGGTGTTTCCGATAAGGAGAACAATACTACTGAACACAAGTGGTTTTAAGTATGATCTATTTGACCATGCACTAAAGTAAACTGACGAGAACACCTGTGCGACAGCCATCGACCCAATTATGACACCACAAACTGTTGCTGCAGCTCCAAGGTTGAGGGAGTAATTATCTGCCGTAGGGACAATAATATATGTGTTGACCATATACAGAAATGTGTTTACCAAGTTCAAGAGAAGCGACATGAAATGATATCTCTGCTCAACATCATGGTCTTCGGAAAGACTTGGTAACTCCTCTTGCATAATAAAAGCATGCTTTCCCAAGAACTCAAGGAAAGTCGTTGAGTGCGATAACCTGTTCACAGCTGCTTTAATAGAATCAACAACTGGATCCTGCAAAATTTTCACAAAGCATGCTATTCAATATCACCTATTCCACGCATACCACATACACAGTGCACATCCAGAATCAATAGAAAGGTAACTGCCGCTACTCTTACAAGGTATGGTAACAAGTAGTGTTAGACTGATATAGGATAAATCAAAGATCAATATTACTGTCATAAGAAAATCATGTCCAGTAGTTCAGCTTAACTTAAAACATATGACTAACATCAAACATACAAAAACTTTCATATGTTTTCCATAGTGAATGAGTACCATGTTTTAAGATCCAGTGATGGCTGCAATAGCAATGGAACATGCAACAGCAATTCAAGGGTGCATATTTAGATAGAAACTAAGTTACAACTCACTCAAATAAGCTACAGCAAGTAGGAAGTGTAGAACACAGTGTTTCATATTCAAAATCCAATAGTCATGTACTCACAATAGTGCAAGGTAACTTGATCCAATTTATTTTAAGATGAGAATCATTTTGAATTTTGCTTAAAAGAGGAAAGAGGAAAGAGGAATAAGTTTTGTTACCCACTGATAAATTGTGAATTTTTCTCAGTGGGGAATTTTGAATTTCAATTAAGAACTTTATAGCTATTTAAGAAGCTCAGCATATACTGTTCAGATATAAAAGAGGAGACTATCAGCATTGCATATAACAATGGATGTGAGAGCAAACCGGGTGAGATAGAGTAGGCTGATCATATATTGATATGTAGCTCCCTTGATGGTATTGAAGTTCTGCAAGATTGCGAGATATTGCTCCAACAACAGCCCCGATACCCTGCATATTCAATTACTACTTTATTCATGTCTTAAAAAAGAGCAACTAAGAAGGATGCGAAGGTAAACAAAAATTTTATGAAATAAACAATTAAAGGCCGTTTTAAAATGACTGAGTATAAGAACTTTGATTTTGAATTGAGCACTTTACCACATGCTTAAATACTTGTCGCAGCTGAGAGTAAGGATGATTAGCTCGGGTCTTGACATAGTAATCAGTGAATCTATAGCCAAAACGCTTATCAAACTTCTTCAAAATCTTACGTAGACCAGTGGCATTGATCTCAACAAAAAAGAGGAGCCTTAAGAGGTCCCGTCCAACAGCTCGATATGCTTCTTGTAGTTCAGAAATTCTTGCTCCGTCTTGGTGCTGTGAAAGAGCATCATGCAGTTCTCCAAGTTGTGATAATCTACTAGCTAGTGCTCCTTGTTGTTCCAGCAGGAACAAGACAATCGTTTCAATCTGAAGTTGCAAAAAGAAGAAATGGAAGTTCTGAGAATGATAGATCATCAAGAAGTACGGTGGAAACTCGGCATTTCCTTTATGTAACCTTGCACCTAAACATAGTACTTTAGGTCTCACTTCGCTCAAGTCCTGTCAATGTGAGTAATAATTCATCTGTCTCAGCAGTTACCACTTACCTGAGCATCAAGCATCCTTGCAAAGTCCTTGAGTACATGAAGGCGATTTTCTGATCCAACGTGAATTTCTTGCGTGTATCTGTTGACTTTCTTCTTCAATAACTTATAATTAATATAATATCTGAATGGACAAAAATAAATACATTCAGAAGACCCTAATCAAAATTATCGTTAAGAGCACAAATAGAAGGCACAATTTAGCTGTGTCAACACTATTTGCTATTCAACGTTACACTAGCACATACCCTTGCCATTCTTGAATTTGTGATTCTTTCAACTTCTTCCCAAAAGCAACCATCTTTCAGAAGAAGAAAAAAATTTAATTCCCTGAAAACCATACAACCAGAGCTTAGACTTCAATGCAACCAAGAAGGTTTCAATTCACACAAGCTTTAAGGTAATTAAAGAAACCTCACAAATTGTCGGACTACCGAACAAAAACGCACAACCAATTTGATTCTCAGAAACTGGGTAGTGATAAAATCCTTAATTTGGCCCTTCTTCTAAAGCGCTAAACCCAAAAAAGAGAAGAAAACATGTTGTACAAAAAATTAAGTATACTGAAGAAAACAAACCCAGAAATACAAAGACCTCGGCAACCAAAAAATCTATCGCTAATATCATCGTCAGAAGCTCTCTTTTTCCGCATGTTATTTAAGCAAACGGTTGGTATGCAAAGGAACAGAGTGATCTGAATCTTTTTTTTTTTTTAACAATTACAAATTTATTAGTATTTTAAACTAGATTCCTACTGGTATTTACAACCAGAAATCTACTGGAATTTAACTGAGAAGATATTAGACAGTTATAAAATACTCAGCATCCAAAAGTTTACGACTAAGAATCTACTGAAATTTAACTGGAAAGATATTAGACAGTTATAAAACATTCAGTATCCAAAAATCAACCCAGATATTCTCTAGGAAAAGTCCCACAAATTATGGGACAACCTTACCTCTTGGCAAGGATCGAAGGCTTGCCCTCCCAGTGGTAGGGCAAGCCTTCTGGCCACTGAGGGGTTGAGTGATCTGAATCTTGAAATAAGAGAAATGGGAGTGAGTTGCTGGTGCAAAAGCAACTAAGGGTGTCATAAATATCGCGCGAAATTTTGTATTATTGTTAATGAAATCAATTTACGAGAACCGGTTATATAGGGCACGTGAGCTCTGGGACCCACCAACGTTAATATTATAGGACTATACTGTTGTCACCAGTCACCACCGAGTGACCGTCTGACCGACTCAACGTTGCCGTTAACTTGCACGTATTTTGGACGGATTACCGTATCCTGTAGGTCCTCGAAGTGATTCTAAAATATTTAACTTCGCTGATTCTGTTACAGCTTGCAAGGTAGAATATCTTCTACAGTAAGCTGTTTTAGATTTCATTCTAAATTGTGTCTATAATTTTTTTAAAAAGAAATTTTAAAAATGCATTTTCGTGGGTCTAAATCTAATTGAAATGCCAGCAAAAGAACTGGCTACCACTTAAATATCACGTTTAGGATAAACAAATAAAATAAAATAAAAAATGGGGTATGCTTTACAGGTTTGGCAGGTACAAAAAGTATTTATGTTAGCCAATAAGTGAAATAGGAAAATGAATTTTTGTATATATGCTCTGTGCTCACACTTAATAGTAGTCGTTGTCAAATTTTTTTTTAAAAAAAAGAAAAAAAATAAAGACGACTCCATCTTCACGCTCCATGGTTTTTGCTCAGAAAACTCTGGTCAGTGGTGCTGTACATTATGTCGTCTGACAAAATTTAGAAAGAGCCTGGTCCAAATATTTGCCTTTATCAGTTTTACATGCATAAATAATTTTGGTTTGAACATAACTTGCAGTCAATATTCCTCCGATTCTGCTGGCCTCATCAATTAATTATGCATGCAACTATTGAGCGATTACAAGTTTAGACGGCCGAAAACTCTAAAGAATAACAGGACTCTCTTTAAAGTTAGCTGCAGAAAGATTCAAAGGAGAGAATTTATATGGAATTTCAGAACAAGCCGCCTAGCTATATGTGGGGTAAGCTCGATTTATATTATTTATTAAAAGAGGAATATATATATATATATATATATATATATATATAAAGCAGCCATGCATACATGTATATAATTAGCTTGCTAATTAATGTGAACAGGAAAAATCATCGTGCGCATGCAAATGGGAAGTCGACTTACAGTCCGAGAGCTTTAATATTTGTGCAGTGAACCGAAGAACTGAAGCTTCAAAGCCTGTTTTTATGGCCAAAAACTAGGAGGAGGAGTAGGAGTAAAAAAGATATAGCAAGTTGAGAAGAAAGAAAGAAAGAGGGGAGTGGAATGGGGGGGGTTTCTGTTTGCAGGGTCCATATGCAATAATATTAATACAGGATTTCATGAGTAAAACAAAGAATTCTTTTGCCACCATTACCTATTACACGTGTCGATTATCTGTTCATTCGGCTGTCTGGGATAATGAAAGGCCACCATGGAAAATCCCACTTTAAAGCTACCTGCTTGAAACTATGCCTAAAGTTAATTATTTTCTCATTAAAACTAATGTCATTGTATATTATATGAACATGATTGATCGTATATTCTTCAGAATCAGAATTAAAAAAATGTTTGCATCAACAAAAAGTTGTTTGATAATGGCACAAACTAGGTTAGGTTAATAATAATTATTAACGTATATATAGATGTAGATATCAACATAAACATCCCACGCGAAAAATTATATATATAAAGAGAGATAGGATTGATAAATTTTTTTAATATAAAATTTTATATTAAATATAAATTATTAAATTTAGATATATTTAATAATTGAAATTATATATTGATATATATATATTAATTATAAATATATTAATTAATTTTAATTATTAAATATACATAAATTTAATGACTTATATTTAATATAAGATTTTATGTAAAAAAAAATTATTGATCATATTTGGTGTATATATATATATAGCCAACAGCTTTTGAAACTAAAACATATATTATTATTAATTAAATTAATTTGTATGAATACAATGGAACGTGTATATGTACATGTATATACTTAATAACTGCGTGTGGGTTTTTGCAGTTGTAGAATCTAGTTGCCTTAATTAATTTGCAAGAGACGGACGGAGAACAATATTAATTTACACGATGCCAGAAAAAAAAAATTTGTATAGATAATGTAAAAATTATGGAACATGGGATGAAATCAATGGTTCACCATTTTTTTATTTAATAAATTAATTTAATTTTTAATTTTTTAAATTTATCAGTTGTATAAATTTTGATTTTTTTTTAAATTAAAAGAATTATAATTATTACGTAAAAATAATAAATTTATATAAAATTTATAATCTTGACATAAAATATAAAATTATAACGTATATATGTACGTAAATATAAAATTTATAAAAATTTTAAATAAAAAAATAATAAGTTATATAAAGAGTAAAAATCAACATCAAATTCATAAAATTAATATAAAAAATATAAATTGCACTAAGATAATTGTAAATTACATCAAATTATGAAAAGGCAACAACATAATTATAAACAAATAAAAAAATTGTATTTTTGATATAAAACTAATAAATAAATATAAATTTATTATTATTATTATAAAATAAATGAACTAAATTTTAATTGTAAATTTAAAAGATAATAAAAGTGAGTTATTAATATTTGAATAAATTTTTTTATCTCGAAATCATAAATTTTTCTTAATTTGTTTATATATATATCCATAGGTGTGTACGTTGTGTCTTCAGGTAACACAAGAATATTATTGAATATTCCGTTTGATCTGATCCAAAAATAGAGTTCCTGGTGAGTCTCTCCCTCTCTCCCTCTCTGTCTGTGTCTGCAATTTTCATTTCATCGGGATTATGAGGCATGTTGTTATTTAAAATTTTTATATAAGATTCTGTAGCAAAATACTACGCGTGGAAGGGAATTTTTCAGTTGTTGAAAACCAAAATGTGCGGTCACAGTTTCTGAAAGCGTGCTGTCATTTTCTATTTTTCTGCACAAAGACAAACAATCACAGTTCGTATTTATATACGTAATGTAAGTGTAGGGAAGAAACATATATCGAATCTTTTCTTTTTGGGGTAGGACAGACATTTACAGTGAGAGTAATTGGCTTGGTGCTTAAAAAGTTGTCTACATGATTGGGTATTCACACGGCAAAAAAGCTTGCATTATGAATGGACCATATCAACCCCAAGATGAAGATATATGTAATATTGGATATTTTAACACAACACTTCAACCTAAGCTGTAAAGATGTTAAAGCTTACTATTTTAGTCATGTGAACCACGTCAGTCAGCCTTTTATTTATAATGCCCTACGACTATTTATTCTTCTTCCCCTCGTTTGGTATCACTACGATGCGTTTCAACAATCCATGATTGTTTTCAAAAGGCCGCTTCTGGCTCTGGACTTGGTTTTTGATGCCCACACCGGCGTGCGACAATTGGGTCTTATCCACTTTTATGCTACTGCGAGCATCTAACATTTTCGATACTATTGTCATTGACTATTGCTTTAGTCGATTGAATTATTATTTATTTATTTGATGTTTGATAAACTTGCAACTTCTTCTTGAAATATTGCTCCACACGTGAACTTTCATTATGTAATCTTAGTTATCTTGAATTATTATTCATTTTATTTAACATAATATATATAATTCACATAAAATTCTCTTGTTCAATCGAGTTTTCGTTGAAATAAGCTAAGCCGATCGAAAGAAGACACCTGTGCTGTATTCACTCTAACTTATACAAAAAAGTTTTAACCTGCAGCTAGGTCAGGTAGCTGATAATACTAATATAAATAATAGCACAGAAATCAAAAGTACTCAAAAAGGAAAATTGATCTACAACAAACATAGTATTAATTGCTATGAACTTTACATGCATGCCGTGTATTTTTTGTGTGTTTATTGGTTGCTGAGAAAACAAAAAGTAATAAATAAAAATCTTGGCAAGTAAATCAAAGATAAAAAGAAATTAAGAATTAGAATTAGAATTAGGAGGAGTAATCTTGATAACAAGACCAGGAAAAACATCATCGGGGTCATGAATATGAGGATTCTGCTCCACAATAAAAGGGTCACCGCACTTGTCGCTGATGGTGTGAAGGGTTTTTCCTTCGCCAACAACATAGATTTCATCGCAGGGTCGATGATCCAAAAGCTGATTGCCTTTGATAGATTCGTAAATGATACAAGTATCTCTGAAAGACGTAAGCAATATGAGAGATACTACCACGAAGGAACAGTACAACAACGAAACTGCATTATTAGTTGCTGCCATAGAACTACTTGACGATATATATATCGTTCACAGAGCCTTGCAACCCGGGAATATTAATAATATTATTGGCGGAGCTTGATGATCTTCTCTTAATCCAGAGAGAGGAGAGGGAATTTAAATGAACAAAGAAGGGTACAGGGGGCGGGGGAAGTTGAAAGGTATGAATGAATGAGGGTGGGTCAGTTTTGGCGGTTTTAATTGGAAAAGTGGCCACGATAAACATTGTGAGCGAGTGTTACGTATACCAGTCGCCCTGCTGCCCTCTCTTTTCTTCAAACCAAGACTATTAACTACCGAAAAACACTTCTTTTTGCATCATCATCTTTGCACGCCTAAGCTCCCCTTCCGCTTTAGTTGCCAAATATTTATTCGTAAAAATTAAAAAAAAAAAAAGAAGTCAAAGAGTCCGTCAAAATGTATTTTACATTCATTGCATTAAATTAAGCTTCTGATTTTCTTCGTCCAGTACTTGCTAAAACTCGATGGGGGTCATCCCAGATCTAACCAGAAGCTTATGCCTCCACCAGATTATTTCTTTTGCTTCTCAATCGTACATGACAATTACAAAATAAATATCCTTCTTTATTGTTTAATTGCCGCCTTTCCTTTTCATTTTAACACTCCTACTAACCATTGGAAATATTTGTACCCTATCCTGTTTCAGCTTTACACTACAGCCAACGGGTTCTGTGAAAAACAACATGAAAAAAAAGATTTATTTTTCTTTCAATAAATGATATGAAACCCAGTATACATTACTTATAATATCGGTTGGTTGGTAAACCACCAAATCCTCAAAAATGTTACTACCATTGTCTACGTGTGCACAAAGTATCCAATCAAATCTGCCGAAATCACACGGCAATTAGTTTCAAGTATTCATGACATTTCTTCACTTGGCTTTTTCGACAACTTCCATACACCCAACATTCCGGTTCCATCACCGGCGAAAAAAAGGCCGTCAGGTCCAATCTGAAGTGCTCTAACTTCACGTTTTGAAAATATTCTGCCCCTCTCAACAAACCTTCCCAACAGAATTTAAATTTGTCAAACAGAAAAATAGACTAAAGCCAGCCAAAATTGATTATTCTTACAAATAAAGGACAACAACCGAAGATGACAACTACTTACGATGGCAACTCATACAAACAAATGGAATTATCATTACAAGAACAAATCAGCACTGGTTTGCCATCTGCATCGTTCATCCCACAGAGAGCGACCAGGCCCTGCAGCATTTTTGAGGGAAATCAACATTGTTGAAAAGCTTTAAGTACAAACAGCAGCCCAGCAAATAACTTTATTTTAAGTGCTCTACTAATCAAAAATTGATTCCAACTTTAGACCAAGTAAAGGATCACAGCCATGTCACACGTGTGCTTCACATTCAAGGCAAGACTTGGAAGCAAGAGAGGAGGGGGGGCATGCTATGACTTAAATAATAAATAACAAAAAATTGGTATACAATGAAAGCAAATATCAAATATATTTTAGATAGAAGGAGCTGAAGCATCTTCCAGTCCAACTCTACATGGCAGAAATGCAAAGATACAGCAGACAGAATAAAAAGAAGAATATAGCTACCAACAATTAGGCATGAAAATTAATCCTGTCAATGACACTGCAGCACGTCCTTCAACTAATTAGGTGCTGAGCCTGTGAGTCATAACATTATTGATGCAGCTTGAGTATTCAGTCAATATCCTAGATTTTACATATTAACCTCCTGAAACACCCGTGTTATGATTATAATAATTTCCAGTTAGCATTGTAACATTATATCGTATAATCAGCTCTGATTCTCCATTTTGCGAAGCAAATAAACATATGATAATTGAAAAAAAAGTTTACACATACATGATCTTCGTTATGCGTATAGGCTACTTCCAAGTTGCCTGCTTCAGTAGCAACCCAAACTTTTACTGTCTGGTCCAGTGAACATGATAGCAAATACTGATCCCAACAAAGAAGAGACATCGGCACATCAGTATGATCATCCAATGTCATAACAAGCTCCAAAGTGTCAAGATCCCAAACCTGGTTTACAGATGAGACGAAAACAATGGAAAGGTTAATATGCTTGCACCAAAAAGAAGTTCAAATAGAAGATATGAGCCATATGCAAAAATATAATAGAAAATAAAAGGTGCAAACATTGACAAATCAAAACAAAAACAATAGCATACTAATAAATTATCCAATGAGTCAAAAGAACTGCTAAATTATGTATGGTTTCAAGTACCATGCATGCCTACATAGGCCTCCAAAAATTTAATTGCAATTTTAGACGACATATTCTGCCCTAGTATAGAAGACGTGAAGAACATATCCTAAGGCATTGAAGCCCACCTTGCAAACACCATCCCTAACAGCACAAATGACACGATAGAAGGTAAAAAATTCTGTAAAACTAACTTACTCTTATGGTATTATCCATGGAGCCAGAATACAGCTTACTGCCTACAACCGCTAAGCATGTCACAGCACGAGTGTGGGCTCTTAGAAATGCAGCCAGTTGAAAAGGATCCTTGGCTCCGGGATTTCCTTTCCAGGCCAGAATATCACCATCCTGCAACATCCAACAAAGTAATTAATCATTTCTCAGTGATGCAATGACCAAGCTGATGACACAGGAAAATAGTGTACCAATCTAAACTACAAAATGACAATCACTCCTGTGGTTTTCATAATGTATAATTGTTATGCCTACACTAAGGTGTTTATAGATATTTTGCAATTCCAAGGACAAGATACATCTAACTTTTTAACTCCGAGAATGAGCTCTTAAGCAACATCACAAATCCAGCTTGACATCATAACAATGATTTGAAAGAACAAAAGACAACATCAACCTAGTTATAGCCTGAAAAATCTAGGACTTCACAATCACATTTCAAATAACAGAAAGTAAGAACCAGTTCCATACAATAATCAAACTAGCTCTAGTTACCTGTGCCCCAGCGAAAAGCATTTCTTTAGCAACAACCATGCTATAGACTTGGCCAACTGGTCCATTAAGGCTATGTTCAGTTGATGACTCAATGTTCCAAGCCTGAAAATCACCAACACATGAAAAATAAGCTTTTGAGCACAATAACACTAGCTATGGATAAAACAGTGACTGTCAAATGAAGAAAAAATACACTACACTATATTCTGACCTTAACAACATTGGGCATGCCGGTAAAAACCCATGGGCCCTCGCAAATCAAAGATCCAACCTCAGCACCAAGATTGATCACACTAGCACACTGACCAGTATGACAGTCCCAAAGCCGCACTGTTCCATCTCTGCTGCCTGAATAAAGCTTGTCAGACCCTAAAGGGAGGGCAATTCCAGTAACAGCCTGTCATTGAACATCATCCAAAGTCATCACTAGACAAAATTTGTACCGTTGTAATCATCAGAAAAGGTTTGACAAGGCAAATATGAAACAAACAAAAAGAAAACCCCATACCTAGTAAGCACACAAGGAAGTGGTAAGTATTTTAAGACAAACAGAGAACAAAATAAACATGGAGAAAGCACATCCCTAATACAACATACCTTTTTGTGCCCATCAAGCTTTGCCAGCATTGAGAATCCATCCCCACGATACCATGAATGCAGAAACTTGCACTCATCACCTCTCACACAATTACCAGATATCCAGTGGTCACAAACGTTTTCTGCAGTCTTCTGAGTAATTGTTATATTTCCTGACTCATCATTTCCAGTAGCAGAAGCCAATTTCTTAGGAGCAGTATAGTTGTGGTCCCTTTTAACTCGATCTTGGTTTCTATCTTCTGATCCACTGGAAACCCATACATTCTTTGGACGATTATAGTTGGGGCTCTTATTTGGCATGCCCTCTGGTAATTGCTTTGCAATTTTACCGTTAACATGCGGGGCTGGTGATTCTACATGCAGGAACCTACAGGGGTTCCGATTGCACCTTCCCTCCAAATGGTAAACACATATAACCTTTTTGCTGGGCCGACTTCCTCCTCCGCCTCCTAATTGTCCAAGTGAATTAAAGAATGATCGTTCTCGTTTATTTGTGAATCTTCTGGGTGCCTTAACGTCCATACTATAATAAAGGAAGAGATAGAGGTATCAATAGACAGAGACACGGTAACTGTTCCTTCAAAGAATATCCACAAATCATAACTGTTCCACGGAGAAGACCCAAAATCAGAAAAGCTAAACCCATAATCTCTGGCACGTAGTTCTACCAACCAAGATCAAAGCATCGTCGATCTTTTGATCCTTTGATCTTCCGATTCGAAGTATAAACCAAACATTATCGATTCCGCAGTAAACCATATACAGAACCTAATAAGAACTCTAAAATCTAACACAGAATGTGAGACACAAGAATAGGATTTATAAACAATGACCGTCAGATAAAAATCTTGCAATTTAATCTATATATAACTCAATTCTCTGAATCTTATCTGACCGCAAAATCCTCTGCAAAAAACCCTAATCCTAAGAGAAATGATGATGAAAAAACCCTAATAACCCTAATACAGGTCCAAGCACATATAATATCCGATCTAATCGGCATGATCTTGGTGATTATAGCTTCTTGTCAGTCAAATCGTCCCAGATGATGATATAGAAACCCTAGATAATAACATACATCGTCGATTGTTAGAGAAATTGCAGCAAACCTGAGATTCCAATACGCCGAAGTATGATATTCAAGATTGTCGATTCACGAACCAAATTGAAATCGTCGGTTGAGAAAATACAAGAGAATGATTGAATTGGAGAAGGGACTTGTGGAGGGATTTTTGTTAGCTAGGGAATTTTACTGAGAAAGAGAAGAACTCAATCGCTCTGTTTAAGATTGGCCGGTCTTCGCGAGAATATATCAAAATTGCTACGCGGTATCCTGTTTGCGGCAGGATATGGCATTGTGAATTGAATTAGCGGTTGGATGTATGCCATGTGGCGGTTATTTACTTGGCGAATAAGTTTCTCTCAGGCCACTTTTTTAATAAAAGGTTTTTATCCGTAGAAAGTAAATAAACTTGTCCCTGAACAACTCTGTCCATTATAGCTCTAAGTTTTTCTATATTAGTATATTTAAAAGCAACTTTATTAATTATAGCTCTAAGTTTTCCTATATTAGTATATTTAATATTATTTTTGGACTTTTAAAGACCCTTGTCAAACCATCTTAAATCAATAAACTTGACATTTTGTTGATATCTTACACTGACAAATTAAATGATAATATCTATACAAGTAAAAATAAGACACAAACCAAACAAATTATACACATTTGCAAACAACAATTTACATATTCGGCTAGTTACTGTCGGGTATTTTAGTCAACTAGACGGGTAAATAAATATGTATAAATAATAATTTCTATTAGATTAAATAAGTATTGTATTGGACTAGTTTGAGTATCAACTACAACATGCCTGTGGTTGAGAATTATAATGGACTAGTCACAGTACAAAGATATCTACGGACAAAAATTTAAATGTATTTAGTCTTTAAGCAAAAACGAAGATGTAATAGACGTTTTTCATATTAAAGTAGCAGAGTTTTGTAAAAGTTTTAGTGTATACAATAAACACTTTTTGAGGCATATGTAAATAAATAAAACTAAAAACTGCTTAAATGATACGGTCTACCATGGAGCAAGTTAAATTGTAAATAAAAGTCTGTATAATCCCTTCTGTAAGTATGATAAAGCGTTAACTGTTGTTGAGGTTTTCATGGGATTGAATATGAATCACGTTATACATTCAAGTTTAAAAAATTTGCACCCCTAGAATAGCCATGGGGTGTAAAAATTTCCTAACAAGCTCCGCGTGCAGTTCCCTATCCGCAAGAATAAGCTCTACAAGACGGCACTAAGATGGAGGAAAAACTATTTCAGACTGAAACATTGACATCAGAGCAAAGAATGAATTCAATTGGAGGCTATATTATGAGACAGGAGACAGGAATGGGCTGGTCTGTATACTCTAATAGGCTATACGCTACGATTAGTGGAGGCAAGTAATTTTTCATCTTCCCTGGGAATTTCACTCATTGGAATCTGGAAGCTTGACTTGGTGATCTTATTCCACTCATTTTCTACTCGAAAAAATATCCATTGGAAACGCCTGGGCATCTCCAAAGCAGTGACTGTAAACACAGTGAGGTAGTTATGTCGGAGATGAGTGGAGAGTTTGTAGGTCCAGGTGCAGCGCAAGATGAGGTTGCTTCCAATAACCCGATAATAAATCTACCATTCCACAATACAAAATGATTAACATTAAACCGTCTAGCTGAAAAGGATATACAATTAGATGTCTCTAAACCTTACCCACTGGCGTCCATATAAGAGGTTGGAACAACAATTTGGTTTATTGAACTTGAAAATCCTAGAAAAACCACTGAAAAACGAGGTAGGTTAATAATCATATCATGAACATTGAGAATACACTACTGGTTTATTTGGACCCAAGGTTGCTTAGGAATAAATCTGATATTAGAACAAACCATATTTTGTAGCCTTCATTAAAACAAAAAAAGAGATTATACTAGATTAAACCTGTAGCTAGGCCTTAATATCTTTATAATTTTGGTATATCTTGATAAAGGAAGAGGAAAGAAACTGTTAAAAGTGAATGAGGACATAATACTGTTTTATTTTGAAACTGTATACAAAATACCAATATGTGGTGTTTTCATGTAATGCAAGAGTAAAAGTGTAAAATGATTCTTTCACTTTCGTGTCTTATACTTTCCACCACACTTATGCACATGTATGACGGAATGACTTTTGGTTTTTAAGAATGGTTAATTCATTTTTCTTCCCTCAGTCTCATCATTTTTTCCCAATCAAAAATTTATTTTTTCTCCAAATCTCCTTCCCTCCTATCTACTAAAGTGCACGTCTTTGCAAAAGCTAGGTACAGGAATTTCATTTAGTTGGCAAAATAAAACTTAGATATACCTCAGTTCCCAATCTCGAGTTACATCCCAGTAAAATGAATAGAGTGAGTTGATAACACTTGAGAGAAGCCAGAGTGGGTGGTAAATAGATGTCCACCTATCAGGGAAGACATGATATTTAAGGGCTGAAAGAAAAATCACTGGGACTGCCGTTGAATACTTCAAAGCTGAAAATCACATGGAAATAGTGTTAGCGTAATATTACAGCTGTGACAAACAAATAATACAAGCCACAGTCATCTGTAGCACCAGTTATGAAACAACAAATATACATGTCTTCTGGATATGAACTTTATTAGGTTAGATGCAGAAAAGCTAACTAAAGTGGCAGTTACTATATACATGGAGATTACTCGTCTAAATATAAATAAAAATAGGTGTAAATAAAGCCTCAAATGATTGGTTAACTAGAAAGGTTGATTACAGTTTATAAGGAAAAAATGTAGCAATTGCATTTTAATTTCACCAGAGTAGAAATAGTAGGTAAGTAGTAATAAAACAGAGAAGAAATAATTCATTAAGAAAAATTACCATTGAAAAGGGTTGTCTTTTCCTTTGTATCTTTGTACTGACGAAGACATTGGAATAAACGACAAAGATAAGGGAACACAAGCACCAGTGGAATTGCTATTGAGTGACTACCACAAACTGAATCAGCTTCAAACCATGCAATTGTGGCGACCTGCATTGGAGGAAAACCTTATCTCACTTACCCACGCCAAGCCAAGCATACAGCACAAAATAAAAACTACATGCATATAAGTAACATATATGGTAGATATCCAGAAAGAGTTAGCCAACACTCATCAGGAAAGGAAATAAATGCATACTAACTATAACTAATTCGATAATCTGATGGCAAGATTGGTTACCCTAAGACACATAAGAATAAGGTCACCACAGATCAAGGTGTATTTGTCTTCTTGATCCCATATAAACAGGTCAAGAAAGGATTAAAAAGAAAAGAGCCTGAATAAGAAAACTCCCATGATCTATATTCATTTGCTAAAAGTATCTAGCTGTGTTTTAAACAAGTCTCATGGAACAATATGAATAAAATCTCACTTCAATTATTCTGATTCCTATGAAGAACCAGAAAAAAAGAGCATAGAGTTACACTATTTCGCAATGCAGATAACTTTTAAGTTGGGTCATAAGAAGGGAAAAACATATGAGGATCTCCACAATTTGTGCAAGGAGTACTGAGGTGTTCAAAACAGGGTGTATGGTAATACAGTATGCATAAATGTATTTTGGTAAGTACATTTAGTATAATACATAAAAGAAGGCTACTATAAGTTGGGGAACATTTACTCCATTTCTTTCAGCATCTATCTCCTCTTATCTCCCTCTTTCTACTTAAGATCAATAAAATGAGGGAATGAAATTGCTAATTACAGCTAACAAAAGTAAGAATGAAGCAGTAGAATGGTTCATATCAGTTTCAGTATCAAGCAAGAGTGACATGAAGACTACAGGACCCTTATCAAATTATTTGCACGGATTAAAGACTAGTTCCAATACAGAATACTAACCTGTCGATGAACCATTCGACAGATAGAACGTTCCAGATCTGAAAATACCTGCATATTATTAACAATTACGAGCAACAAGAAAGAATAAACATAGCCTTTTTTTTTTGTAGATCCAAATTATTACAAGATAATAGCTTTTAGGTTAGGTCCAGAAAGCATAGAGAGTAGGCCAGTTGTTATTTTACATAATATGATAGTTATGTTCATATAAATAGCACACAAGTAGAGAGTTTCCATGAAAATACAAGAGAAAAACAACACATTTCTTATAACATATGTCCCCACTGTCCCCAATGTGACAATTTATTATCAAAATTAACATAAAATTTGCTGAACAACGCTGTAGGTCCGCACCTTTGCCATGGAGGTCAGAATATCAGCCAAAAAAAAGTCAGGAAATGTAATTGCCTGTCACACAGCAAAGGTCCATCATATTCAATGGTTAATAGTGAGCTTCACATTGAAAACTGTCACAGAACTTGAAAAGAATGCCATCAGTTAAGAA
Organism: Melia azedarach; assembly: GCA_028052125.1. Taxonomy (NCBI): domain Eukaryota; kingdom Viridiplantae; phylum Streptophyta; class Magnoliopsida; order Sapindales; family Meliaceae; genus Melia; species Melia azedarach. The sequence continues at coordinate 1,147,525 of CM051394.1, read as the reverse complement.
ACCAATGCATTTTCCAGTTGACCAGGGAGCTATTTAGTAATAACTGTTACATTTGTCCAAGAGAATTTCAAAAAGAAGAGATTGAAGTTAAATCCTTTTGTGTACTATTCAATTTCCTTTTCTTTTTAAGAGAAAAAGGAATAAAAGACACTGGATAGAAGCTACGTCATTCACTTGCCTGCAAAGGAAGAGCTATCCGCCATAGTGTCCTCAATAAGAAGTAACGAGAAGATAAGTAGAAGATATCAAAGGGGAATATCAGGATAATAGCAATAGCAACATACAGAAGAACCTGAAACGAGCACATAAAAAACTCATATCATTAACCAGAGGTACAAATAGATGAAGGCAAGGTTATTTGAACCATTTATTTTTGCTGTAAAATATATTCCAGAGCAAGAAAACAGAGGCCAGAGAGATACATGCAAAGGTAGATATTGGAAGACTGTGATGCAGCCAAGTTCACTGTCTTTTTAAGTAAAAAGATTAGAGAGAACAAGAATAAGGCCGTAATGTAAAACTGGACCATATAAGTCCTGTGGTGATTAAAAAACCTCCTATGGAGAGCTAAAAAATAACCAAAATCACCTATGGCATAATTCATCAAGTATTTAACTACTATGTAAAGAAACCGGATGCATATATTAACAGAATGGTGAAAAACGAAGAAAAATTCAACAACCACAAAGGGAGGGGCAAATCATGAAACAGGACAGATATTACGCTGGTTGGGATGCAGCCAATGATACTTCTTCGTGAGAGTAGAGATAAAGGTATGCCGTCATGCTGGTTGGCACAATAATTGTCATCCAAGTGCTACACTGCATATTATAAACCAAAAACTGTAAGTTGTAGAAGATATGAAGTAAAATGCCTGAACATGCATTTGACAATTCTATTGAAGATAGTGGCTACTCCAGTACTTCTAATATTCCAATAAGTTGAATCAATATGCACCATCAAAGGAGGTGGATGCCTAAGTTATCAATTTACTTGAGAGTTTAGTTACTCTGCAATAATTTTTCTCTTTCAAGTTCCACTTGAAGTAGAGAAAGTTATCAACATCACCTAGTTCTGCATGAGATTAAGATGGAGACAAGGGCATTCAAAAGTTTCAACTTCAAATGAGAATTTAATATTGGCAGTGGGAACAAAGTTGCCACCCAAAAATGTTAAGAAAAATGATACAGGTAGAAAATAAGTTTGGTTAACCTAATACATAAGAATTAGTACCTTCCATATTTCATGGTGAGTGAGGTAGTTTTGATCAAGATCAAATATTCTTGCATAATTAGTACTACCCTGTGAGAAGACCCATAAGTTCACTCCCCAGAGCCAAACCATCATTGTCTGAGAAAGAAAAAGAAATGAACGAGTAAATTTGCAAAAAGAAATCTTGTATCTAGAAGGAACCTGTTCTTAAAATAGATAAATGTAGGCTCACCACCAAAAGGAGAGGGTTGTAATACAAAAATGCCTCGTACAAGAACAAATCTTGCAAATCTGCACCCATTCTCAAAACAGAATCCCATCCAATCTGTTTAAACCAAAAAGAAATTCTACAATGAACTATGTAACAAAACAATAAAAAAAATCTCAAAACGTCATGAGATCAAACCTCATAGCGATTGTATACAAGAAAAAGTATGAACACTGACCTTGCAGCAACTAATACTCCACATCAGAAACAATATTACCTGGAAAAACAGTCTAAATTAGACATCGAGATTGAAATCTTAAAAGCCAGAGTCCTGATGTAATCACGAATATGAACGCTAGAAAAGTACAAGCTAAACGTAAGTAGAGATATATCAAAGGATGAAAATAGAAAACGTTAAGAATAAAAAAAAAATTGTTTGGCCTCCCGTTTTGCGTTCCAGTGCATGTTGAATTAGAAGTTGCTTATGCTAGCAAGACTTGTGATTCAACAAATAAACTCGAAACGGTAGAAGACAACAACACCTTGAACCACCATAAAAGGACTGGAGATGGCAGTATCGCAGCTTTATAAACCGGCGAACTCGTCCTCTTCATTTCATTTAACACTAGTGGAAGCGAAGAAATTTTTCGAACGCTTAACTGTAACACGAGTAACGCACACGAGTACAAAAATATAGATGAAAATGTTATTCACAGATTCGGTAATTACTCGTCAGTAAGATTTAACAAGTATATACACTCTAGCAAAGCGCATAAATGAGAGAAAAAAATGTAAAATGAAAAAAAAAAAAGAAACGAAATCACTGATAAACAATATGATAGTGTGATTTGGTAGATTGATAGCGGTAAAGCTGAATTCTTGACGATATTGAAAAGTATTCCGAGAATATTGGAACTGTTTGATTACCGGAGATGATAAAACGGTGGCGTTCTGGCAAATCGATTTCTGGTGTCTGTCAGATCGGAGACGCTCTTAATGATTTGTACTGACAAAATATAAAAGAGGGCGAAAGAGGGAAAACAATTTGGGATTTGCACAACAATTTTGGTACGTCAATGCCGATACATTTTGCTTTCGGGCGCCTATATCTTGCCACGTCATCGTTAACGGACAGCTTGAATTCTATTGTTTTACCTGGAAGTTAAAAACTACTCCGATTTTCAGAATAAAAACTATGTTGATTATCATGTATTTGGAGATAATTCACATAATATATAAAAATAGCGAGAATGTAATAAATTGTTCATGGTTAATACATAAATTTAGATTGGGTTAAATACATAAAACATTAATATTTTTAAAAATGAAAAAATTGCCTGGTATTTTAAATGTTTGAAGAGAATGCCGATGACCAACTAGAGCATCCGAAAATTAAGAGACCGCCAGAAGGATATTGTTTTGTCTTTCATAAAACGACAGCGTTTCTGAATTAAGTCGCATTAGATCCTCGCCTCGTCAGTCAATAAACATTCAAGTGACTCGTGGCAAATTGCATTATCAATGCCGTGGAAACTAATTTAGGTAGCGTGAACCCCAGCTTCAACGACCGTATATTTAAGGATAAGGGATATTATCACATTCCTTACCTAAAAATTTTGAATTTGTATCAGTTAAAAAAAAAAAAGAATAAAGGTTATATCAATAAACATTCATTTCTATTTGACAACATAAATTTCCCATAACAAAAATAATCCCCATCTTCCGCAAAATTAAAGCAGTCAAGAATAATTAATTTGAGCTCTAGACCTCACCAGCCACGTTTCTTAGTAGCCACCCTAGGGCATACGCAGCAGCAGCAGCAATTACACCATTAAGAAGAGTGACCAAAACAGAGATGAGATAGTTTTGACCAGCAATTTTGGCCTTTGCTACTCCAAGAAATGCAAGGGCAACCGCAGACAGAATACAGGCACCTATAAACTTAATCGTGTCACTATTTGTAAATGGAATTAAAATGATGAAAGAGAAAAGCGGTGAACTGCCAAACAACAAGAAAGCCAAAAATGTGACGACTCCATTCTTCCATGGCTTCTCTGATTCCTCAGGTGGAAGCATTCCTTTCTCAGCTGTCATCTTCTCATCCACAAAAATGTCTTTGTACTTTGCAAAAATTTTCACCACCTAAAACATTTCAACAGTGATGAGATTATTTCAACACTAAAAATGGTATAAGATCTAAGTATAAAAGTGTACCGTTGTTGCATCATTTAAGTCCATGCCAAGTTCTTGGTATTGTTGGAGTAACTCAAGCTGCTGAGGCCCAGTATTGTTAGCAACATCCCACTCTGTTACAGCTCTTTCCTTGGCTGCTACATCTTTCTCAGTGCTGCTCGACACAAAATCTCCGAACCCCATCGATATTCCATCTGCCACTAAGTTCGCAAATCCTAGCACTAACACATCCACTACATGCACATTTCCGTGATTCACAATCAAACATTAATAGAATTACGTAAATGGCAAATTATAAAATTAAAGGCCCGTCTAGCTCAGTTGGTAGAGCGCAAGGCTCTTAACCTTGTGGTCGTGGGTTCGAGCCCCACGGTGGGCGAATTTTTTAATAAATTTATTTTTTTTTACGGAGGAACAGAGGCAAGATGATAATTACGATAAAAAAACAAAAGAATGGTTTTTTTTTTCCCCTTTTGGCTATTCGAAAAAAAAGAAAATGACAAAATGGCGGGATTATTAAAAAATTACCGGAGGAACGACGGATGGAAGAAATAAGAGAAAAGCAGGTGACAATGGCGTCATGCCCAGCATAGACTGTACTTTTCACATACGCTCCTTTCCATGGCTCTTTTGGCCTCTTTTCTCTTGCATTTTGCTTATCTATTATATGTCCTTCGCCTTCTAATCGTAGCAACCGGGTAGTGACGGCGGTCGTGCCTTCATCATCAGTGATCTCAGCCATTCCAAAGCTCTTTTTTACACTTCTCTCGGACTGGTCGAACTTGATTTTACTGTTTGGACTGCTTTATCTTTTAACCGCTTCGTATAAAGACAGGAGCTAAGTGAAAGTAGGAGGCTTACGTGTCACCATGCATGCCAGTCAATTTACACGTGGCCTTCGAAAAGCCAAGGGCAGTGTTTTGCGTGGAGTTTTAACCGAAGCACGTGGATTTGTTCATCGAAGCCATACCCGTTCACTTAATGGGCTTTTGCTTTTATCAATTTTGGCTTTTTTGATTAAAAATTATATTTCAATTAATTCATCTCTAAGAGTACATTTGAAGAAGTTATTTAATCTATCTAATAATATTTAACTGAAACTATTTTTATTTTGTTTTTTGAGATCAGAAAAATACTCCTTAGCAAATCCTAATCCCATCTTAATTACAATTGATTTTTCTTCAAACCCAATCCCCCTTCTAAAATGTAGAAATTGAAAACATTAAGAATTGTTATTTCTTCTGTTTTTCAATTCAACCATAAATAGCTGGTGAAAATAGAACTAAAGAAACGAATTACAGAGTAGTGAACGTCTTGAATATTTAGACCAATGGTCTTCGTTCTTCATCTTCTGCTTCATGTTCACTAGAGAATGGTTTCTCAATCTTGGGTTTTTTAGATGAGGTTGGAAGTCTCTTAGTGGGTTTGTTCTCTGCAGGCAAGAGCTTCAATGTGATCCCCATGGCTATGAGCAGAAGTCCAGTCCCATGCTGTTCAGTTAATGGCTTTGTGAATATCAAATATGATAGCAGTAATGTTACTGCCTTTCTTGCTGTTGTCACCTGTCATCGAATTTCAACAAGGAAAAAAAAAAAGCAAATTCAAATTGTAGTGTAACATATCCTGTTATGGTGAATTAATGACATCCAATATGCACAGGATATATAAGAGTTTCTGTAGTTATATGAGGTGAATATATCTATTATCTACCGGAAAAGCTTGTGTGAGCATTTACCATGGCTGTAGTAGCAGCGCCAAACAGGGCAATGAGAGAAAGGACAGAAACTTGGCCAATAAATGTAGCCATGGCTTCAAAGACCAACACACCGTACACGTATAGATGCTGGATTACAACGTGAAGATTTCTCAGCAAGCATGTACATTACAACGTGAAGAGGTAACTAAAGAAGAATTGTCAATGTTACCTGAGAACATGAATTCCACGCTTTGAATAACTCCCCTGTCAAAAGCATGGGAGGAATCAGCATAGGCAAACCGACTACCGTTGAGCAAAACAGCATCTCCATCTGCATAAAGAGACAACACAATGTATTAAATTAATAAGTGGTGTCACAATTTTTCCATGAACACCTTTTCTTCACATTCAAGCACAAAGACAGGAATATTGCACATGCAAGTCACCTGGGTTGTTTCAGGATTCATGGTAAAGATTGCTTCTTGCAAATTTCCAAGAAAAGAATCCATGACTAAAGCGCCAGAAATCATGACAACACCAATCATGCTGAAATTGGGGGAAGTTTGTGCATCTGCTAAGGTAAAAAGAATCAATCCCACAACTAAAAGTAATGCAGATACATATTCATGAAGAGGGTATTTTCGTCGCAGGCCCGGTATGAAGGCGCCCATGATCATCACAGGCAAAACCTGAAATTACAAAATCATAAAAAGAAAGAAAAAGAAAGAAAAGAATAGATAAATATTAAAAGATCGAGTAATTTTCTAGGCTTAAACTGTTGATTATACAATTATCGATGCAAGTGACTGATCATTGTGAAACTTCAGTAAAAAACGGATCTCCTTAGCTTGTTTTTGATATTCCCAAGCAAGCATGAACTAGCTCTTAGTTATTAACACGATTTTTAAGAAATCAAGAAACTCAATTTGAATCTCAAACAAGATACTTAATTTAAGGAAATTTCTTGACATTTGACCCAGCAAGCAAAACAAAGTTACCTTGGTGGATTTGAACATAAGCTGTGCAGGATAGTTAAGAAAAGCCAAAGAACCTTTGGTAAGTCCGTGAGAACCCATCAGAACAGCAGAGAGCTTCACATAAGTCTTCCATGGATTCACCATTTGCTTAGTGGTGAAGCCTTGAAGGTAAATGAGAACAAGATAGACAAATCCTTGAACAAATGTGAAGTACCAACCATAGCTGGAAAAGTAAAAAGGCCATTCATTGATTATCATCGTTTGTAAACCAACTCATAGAAATTCCAGAGCAGATACCTGGGAAATCTTGAAAATTCTTTGAAATTTTACCATATAAAACAGTAAAAAGATCTCAAATTTTACCTGAATTGTAGCCTGTTGTATACATATTCCTGCAAATTGGATGATAATTAAGTTGCAGAACAAGAGAATCAAATAAAACTTAGAAAAATATGAGAGGGGAAAAATGAAACTAGAATAACCAAAATTTGAACCCACACTGTACAATCATGAAGGAAGAACAAAATGAGACTTCTGATTTTCAGATAAAAATGACGAAACCAATTCAAAATTATCAGGCTGTGATTATGTTGAAAGAGATTTATTTCACCCCTTCCTCATTTCTCAGAAACCAAACAGAAAAAAAATTGAAATACTCATTTCTTAAATATTTTTGTACTCCTTCAGTTTACCTTCGAAATTCCTCAAATCTCAAGGCTACCAAACAAAATAATTTGTTAAACTGGAAAACATCATCAAACCGCCTCACGAACCAAAATTTACATTTAAAAAAAAATAAAACATAAATAAGTTCAAATTCCGTTTTGTTTCCGTTGAATTCAAACTTTGGCAGAAACCAAACAGAAAAAATAAATAAATAAATAAATTACCTCGCAGATGCCATTAACGAGATAACCGAAGAAAAACCCAGAAGAGCAAATGATGAACTGTTGCCATACGGGTCTATCAGTGAGCGAAATCCCAAACAAAAACCGAGCTTGCTCTTCGTTCTTATTCATTTTGACTTGTTATTTTTTTTTTCCAGTGAGTACTCGGCAAACAAATTAGGCTTGCAAGATGAAAGCTTCGGAAATGGAGCTTGATCAAGAAACCAAATAAGATTATCAAGTTGCTTTTCTACACATTTGCAAATTGCATGTTGACTTGGCAAATCAAGGAAATAAAAATATATATGAAAATATGATCATCGGTTAACAGCCCATATAACTAGAGAGTTTATTTTAGGCTTAGCTCAGACTCCTCTGGCACTGGCAGTATGGTAGACCATATATAGGGAGAGAGATTTGTAATTAAGAAAAGATTTTGATCTTCGATGCAACTATTCTCGGAAAATTTCATCCTCGGGAAAAGAGAGAGAGAGAACAATTAAGAAGGGATTCTGTGCGTACTGATTCTGGTATACGGTGGGTTGCTATAGAATGTGCACCAAGTACACGAATCAAGAATTTGGGTCCCATGAAGTACACCTGCCACCGTTGGATAAATCGAATTTAGATGATGTGATGTGATTGATTGGGGCATCATAATCGCATAATTAACCAGGATTATCATTGATTATTGGGATTTGATAACTCTTTTTATCCCCAAAAATAATTTGAAAAAAGGAATTTAATAATATGGCCTCTCCAATTTTTGCGACTTTTTTGTGTCTCTCGCAGGTTATTTAAGTAAAATGCACTGATCTGAATCTGATGGTGATACTCGCATATTCATATTCGGCAAGTAAAGTTGTTCGAGAAGATTTAATCTCTTAAAACGAAAATTTTTAATTTTTACGCCTTGACTAACGTGGAGCCGCAATTATTAATTACATTAAAGAAAGCTCTTTATAGTTTATACGGTCAAATTGATTTAATGTTTTATTTATTTTTTTCCCGTGTTGATGCCTCGATCAGAAATTAATTGAGAATGTCGCTATCAAACATACAAAAATAAAAATAAAATTGAGGCCCAAATAAGAGTATCGTCTGATTAAATAATAGTTTTTGATTAAACTTTTTAAAATTAACCAAACTTGTTAAAAGACGTCAGGTTGAAGGGCTCCACTGCTAGGCTTCCAAATACTTGATATGGCAGCTTTTGCTTTGAGTCGTCTACAGTTGTATCTTATTAATGTAGTCGTGCCACGTGGAAATCGCATCTTCTTTCTTCTATTTAAGAATGGAAATCTAGTGTGTGGGTATTGAATCTAAAGCTTTCTTATTAAGTGTATCAATTTTGTTAATTATTTTTCTTATTAAGTGTATAATAAATATATTAGTTTCATCATCGAATTAATAAAACAAAAATTATCACGAATAAATGTTTCGAAAACTGTAGAATCTGAGATTAAGATTTAAGAGCGCTCGTGCAATTAATTAATTAAAAAAAAGCAGTTTAATAGATTAATTGACGAAGATTATAAAAGTAATTATTCTAATGTTAAAAATAAAAAAATTGCACGTGTCCTCGGGACGTCACCGAAGGGTAATTCCATAATCTTCGGCAGAAGTTCTTAAATGCCCTTCTTTTTTTAAATTTCTTAACACGGAGGCTGGTTTGACTATAAGATGGAGGTTTAATTTTAAATTTGACTTTCTTCGATTAGTGGCGTACTCACGCAGTCCACTTTCTTGTCAGCAATGAGGGGCCGAAGAGTCTCATGGGGGTTCCGTGTGTAATAGGGCAAAATGGCACTTTTTTGAAGGTTAGTGTATTATGCAAGTTTTGGACTAGCATAGCAATTGCTTAGCTTTGAGTTTCGTTTCGTTTCGTTTCGTTTCGTGCTCAAAAACACATGCATCTCACTTGATTTAATATTCAAATGAAACTGCATCTAAAATTATTATTAACTTATATTATTAATCGTACTTATTATACATATTAAGTATCGCATGAGTTACAAATACTTTATATAATGTTTTATTCAATATCTACAATTAGATAGTATGCTAGCTTTTATTTGTTAAAAAAAGAAGGGGACGAACATTTACATGTATCTTATTAGAATTTGTATTTTTGAACAACTAAAATAATAGAGTTTTAAATTTTTTCTTCTAATGACTGTTTATCAAATAGAACAGTCTTGAGTATTTTGTTGCATCTCTTAATTATAGTAAATTATCACTAATTTCATCTATTAACTTTACAATTTATAATCGTTGCATTAGTTTTCTCTCTTTTAAAGTCTTCTCTTATATTATCACATTTATTTATTTATTCTCACTCTATTCTATCTTTGGTGAAATTGTTTTCTTTCTTTTTTTGATTTTCTTTTCATTAATATGTGTAAATATTTTTCTAAATGTGTTATATATCTATTTGGTGAATTGTATATACTTAATGATGATTTATCTCTTTCCAAATTTAGATTTGTGATGGTTTATAGTTTTTTCTAGATTTATAACTTTTAAGATCTATATGAAGATATTTGATGGATTTAGTTACAGATCTAAGAGATTATTTACTACAATAAGTATATTGCAGAAAGTTTGATGCAATAAGTATTTGATTTCTATAATATCTTTACTGATATCTGTGCAGATTTGTAAATTGTAATGTTTTGTTTATAAGAAATGAAGTTTAACTTGGCGTTTGTTTAGAAAAAGAAAAAGGAATAACTGTATGATCTCAATATATGTAAATATATTAAGGTTTTAAGTATGTATACCAAACGGAATAGGCAACGGATTGACTAAAGAGGCCCAAGTACAACCATTTAGTGAATGGGTATAAGTTTCTTGAGCCCATAAGAGAAGATTCATTTGGCCCAGAACAATTAACGAAGCAAAAAACGGAAATAAACGAAATAAATCAGTCAATAAATAGCAGTGACTTTATTTTTCCTTCTACAAAACTTGCAGCGTGAGCTACGCCAGCAAAATGAGTCTAAGCTTAAAAGTATTTCTCCGAACAATCATCGTAATTTTCAAGCTCCGGGGCACGAGTCGTGGCCCAATGCATCAGCCAATAGCTCGTCTAACAAAATATTCAACAACACATGCTCAATTTGCAAGCCTACTTCTTGTTGCTCGTCTTCGAACTTGCTCCAACTTTCTTTGCTGTCCATATCTCTAACACAGGCCTCCCTATCAATTAATGTTATACCGTGTTCCCCTTTGTACCACGCTACTGCTTGCCTGATAATCTCGCTGTCATTATCATCGATTTTACTTTGATATCTGCGGGTAGATAATTCATTTACGAAGAAATCCAACAATAATTGTTCCACTACAATAGTACTAAAGCTGTCTTTATTACTACTTATTGTACTTGTTGCTTTGACATGATTCAGCAGCTGTTTTGCCCTTTCTTCGACTTCATTTACTTCTTCTTCCTCTTCTTCTTCGTCATCTCCGTAAGCATCGTCTCTCTCTTCCATTGACATCCATTTGTCTAGATTGGTAGGATCTATTTTGGCCAGAATCTCTGAGCGTTGGATTTCTTGCATGAGTTTTTGTTTTGTTTCTGTTGGAATAAATAAATAAATTAATCAATCATATATGCTCATGCTGTTAGTACATATACAACATCATTCTGAAAATTGATTGAATTCAATTCAAGGAAATTAAAGAGAGAACATACTCTCCATATTGGCAAGGGTTTGGTCGAACGAAGAGGGTAGCAAATCTTCATCTTCTTCAACTTCAAAATCAAGCACTGAAACTGGACTGCGTTGTTCTTTCTTCTCGCATGTCAACTCCAACTCCTGTTAGTCAAATTCAGAACACAACACACGTTTTTTAATCTGATTCTCATAGTTTTCTAAAATAAACCAAATCTCTCTATAATTTTATTTTTTAAAAATACTTTAATTAGCTAAAAGCCTAAAACAACCTTCTATGTAGATTAGAAAGAAAATCACTTGTCACAGTCTAACAAATTTACTTAATTTCACGTGTTTAAATCATTACTATGATATTTCCTCCAACGTGATTAACCATTTAGCTCTGCCACTAATCAGCTTTGCTGTACTTAAACTTGCTAACCGCGTTACCGTACACTCAGAAAAAGTCAACCAAAATTCATTACCAGACAACATTGTTATATAAATTAAACCATTCAAGGATCCTCACCAGCAGACACAAGATATATTTTATAGATTTGTACACACTAAATTATTGCTCACCTTGGGTCCCACTGCAGTGTTAACCGCTGCCCCTGTTGTCGCTTTCGTGGAATTCCTGCCGACACATGGTAAAAACTTGTTGCCCAATTCGACGTCGTGTACGCTGTATCCCTCAGAGTTACCGCTCCACGACGGTAAATACTCCGAAGTGAAATCGCTATCGCACCAACTGGAGCCATTGCTACTGCATGGAGTACTGTTCATGGACCCCGTCGTAGTTGTAGCGGTAGTGCAGTGGTAATCGGGAGAAGCAGCAAGATCCGACGGTTGAGGTTTCTCCTCAATCAACTCGCGGAATGATTTCCACCGTATGATATCTTTGACTCTGACCGTTATTTTGATATCGCTTTCTTTGTTTTCACTCTTGTTGCTGTTCTTCCTCGACAGCTTACGTGAAAGGCTTCGAGGTAAAATTGAAGGGGATTTAACCACATTGAATTGAATACTCTTGACGGTGTTAATGATGGCCTGAAACGCAGAGATTGTTGACGAGGCAGCTGCTTTTGATCGGCTCCTGAGTAATCTTTTTGTGTTGTTTGAAGATGATGATGCATTGTTAGCCATGTTGAGATCGTTTTGAATGAGATTCCTTATGCTCGAATCCTGAACTCGCCTAGGAAATGATCCGAACCCACTTGACGAGCATGAGTTCGAATCAATATCTGTGAGGAAATCTTTAAGCATTCGAGGTCTACGCTCGATTGGGGAATGCTTTCTCTGCTTCGAGTTTGTATTAAAACACGATGAAGTTATTGAAGATGACATGATTTTGCCAAAAACAAAAACTCTGTATACAAACAGAAAGAAAGGATGGTGATTAAAAGAATGGAACAGTGGAATATTGATGGATGCAAAGGGTTGAGAGAGTGAAGTTAGGAAGTGAGAAGTGAGAGGCAAGATTTAAATTTAAAAGGAGCAGAGAGGAGAGAGGAGAAAGAGAGAGGTAGCTTCTAGGGGGAGATCTCCAGGCAAGAAGCTCGTGCAAGTGAAGAATTAACATAATATAAACTGTGGTTGTAGTTAAAAAAATATAGCAAAATGACAAAAGTGAAGTAGAAGCGTGGATGCTTCTATTTTTGGGGTTTTTAAATGGGGAACATGTAATAATAAATAATACGTGATTAGCAGTCCATAAAGAGGTCTTCTTTAATTATTAATTATTAATTATTATGTGTCTTTTGGACTCGAAAGTTGAAAGTATGTCGTTTAAGAGATAGTATATATATATATATACAGTTTGTGTGTGTGTGTGTGTGAGAGAGAGTTGACTCATAAATCATGATCAAATCAAGTGCAATTCTGTTTACTGAAGTCGGCCAACTGTCTAACAGTAATGCTTCCCTCTGCATGTATATCTGGTTAGCTCACGGGTTTTGTTTCCATGGAGCCATTGGAGGAGCGTGCCGGAAAGAATGGTCTCGTGATCTGTATCATATCTTTCATATATTACATTTGCTTATTGAAATTTAAAAGATGTCACTTCAAACTGACATTAATGAAATATGAATCGAAAAAATCTGGTGGTCCTTGCTAATTTAATTTATTCGAATTAATGTATATATATATATTGTTGCATTGCATGCCATGTCATTCGAGGTTGTAAGTTGCAATTTGTCGTCATTTTGAAACGCTCTGAGCATTTAATTTAATTATTACATCAGTGCAAACCATTTTGTACTAAAACATGCAATGATTTTAACCGGAGAATGTTAGACGTCGTTTCCTGATCATCATCTTTCTTCTACCCCTGATTCTTTGTACGTTTAATCCTTTAGTTGATTACAGGATCTCTCAACTGATATTGATGTAGGCGTATAAGGACGCAAAGCATGCCCTATTTCTGATTGTGAAGGGTGTTAGAATGAGGCTGGCTAGGGCAACCCAAATCTGAAGAATGGTTGACTATTTAAAGGCGTCGTCCAGTAGTAGTACGCCAGGTCATGGAAGAGTGTACACACGGCCATATGCTATTAGCCGATATCCGAGCTCGTCGATCTGTGGAGCCCATTGACGCGAGGGATCCGATGTTGTACTGATTTCAAGTGCTGGACCGGAGTTCCTGTTCTCGTGTCGGCTCCTCCCTCACGCTCAGTCTCCGCCTCGGACTAGTGGGTAAACCCTAGCTAGCCAGCTAGGAAAAAGGAAATCAAAATTATATGTTCATTCTGGCTCCAACTGTGCCGTTAATTAAAAAAAATATTATATTATAACGCATACGAGTATGATTAATTATGATTTAATAATGGTTGTTGGATACGAACATAATTATTCAAAAAATTAATACAAAGTTAATCAGATGCATCAACTGTATTCTAAAGAGATCAAAGATCTGAAATTGAAGTGGATTCGTGTTTTAAAGGAGTCAGTTGTGTGTATTATTTAATGGCTAGTTGTTTTGAGAGTACAATATTAATTCAACTGAAATTTCTGGTGGCTACGGGCAAGTACTGGTTTTTGCTGAACTTAGTAATTAATTAACATTATAACTTATGTTTTTGTCCTGTTGTTGGTGGATCTTATATATACTTATATGTATAGCATGGGAGCATAACACACTAAAATACAAACCATGTGTCCACTGTCATGTCTGCTTCTTAGTCGTGAAAAATGAGAAACAACGATAAATATTTATGTATGTATATGTGTTTTGATCCAAATAACTTTAAATCTATCAACCTATGTGTATAATACATCCTATGTTTATTCGTCTTTTCTAACACACATAAGCAAAATGAGTAATTTTTACGTTAAAATTTTTAGAATGTCCAATTGAATTTAATCATATATGATTATCATTTTCATATTAAGATCTAATGAGTAGCAACTTTAAAATTACAAATATTACCAAATAAAAACACTAAATATAAATATTAATACAAAATAAATTAATATATATTTAAATTTGATATTAATAAATATTTTATAATTTTTCATCAATACACGTTTCTTTATGCAACGAGTAATATCTTTAAAATTATAAATGATATGAGATAAAAATATCAAATACCTTTCTAATCAGTATATTTAAAACACAATAAAAGGACTATAACATCAAACCAAATATAGTGATAAGATTTTTTAATACATTATTGAAAATTTAATACATTAAATATAATATTAAAATTATTTTTTATTCAAGTAATTTATGAAAAAACGTTTCATTTATACGAGTTGATTAAAAAAACGTAAATCCGCATTTTCAATTTTATAAATGCAACGTCTATCACCACGAGCTAGATTGAATTAGTAAAAGACATTATTCCCATTTTTTTCAAAGGGAACTCCGTTCTCCATCAGGGTAATTAAGGAATTTTACCTTTCTGTGAGGTCGGTGACACAGTAGCTTCAGAGCTATGCCGAGCCTGCTAGCATATAAAGACCCCCTACCCGCCGAAATTCAATCATCTCAAAGATTGATAGCGCAACGGTCACAAATCCAGTTCTCATCCGACGCCTCTTTTTTCTTCCTCTTACGGTCTTTCTTCGAAAAATATTTAACGTATCTTCACACTTTGAGTTCCTTTTTATGTAATGTGATGGGAGTTGGAGGGAAATTCTGGGACTTGTTAAAACCCTACTCCCGATCCGAAGGTTTTGATTTCTTGCGAGACAAACGGGTCGCAGTGGACCTTTCGTACTGGATTGTTCAACACGAGACAGCAATCAAGAACCATGTCCGTAAACCCCATCTTAGGCTCACCTTTTTCCGTACAATCAACCTCTTCGCCAAGGTCTTTTAGACTCTTTTCCTCTCTTCGCTTGTAAATTTATTAAGGTTCTTTTCTTCATTTGCTCTTTATCGCTAATTTTGTTTGCAGAAGAGATAAGAAAAAGAAAATGGTCACGTTATAAGTTTAATCTTAATCTTGAGGTTTATTGCGGTGTTAGGGTTTAAGAGAAAGGAAAATGAGAGATTGACTAAGTTGACCGTTTGGGTTGTTTTGAAGATCTTTTTGGAGGCTGTTTCAGTCTTTCATTCTGTTTTTGTTGATTAGAAAAGAGAAGAATAAGTAATCTTAATCTTAATCTTGGGTCTTCAATTGTGCCGTTCTCTTTATTTTTGGTGAAACCATATTATTAATAAGGCCAAGAATCTGATTCATGGTGAAAGTGAAATGTTGTTGGTAGTTTTGCAGTTTGGTGCATTTCCAGTCTTTGTTGCCGATGGAACTCCCTCGCCACTGAAATCTGAGGCAAGGATAGCACGGTTTTTCCGTTCTAGCATTGATTCTTCAAGTTTGCCTGTACCGAAAGAGGCCATCTCTGTGGAGAGGAACCAGACATTTTTGAAATGCGTTCAAGAGTGTGTGGTTTGTTGATTCTTTTGCCACGATTGCTGCTATCAACTTGTTGTCCAATTATTTTTTTGATGTTATTATGGTTTTTCTGCACATGTTTGTGTGAACTTCCTTTCTAGCTGGTGAAAAATCCGTAATTAGTTTGCGAATTTAATTGTATTATATATGCTAAATCCTGTAACAGAAAAAGAATTATGTTATATGTGGCCATATCCATATCATTATTGAGCATATTCTCTTTTATTGAGTCCTAGAAATTACAGCATCGAATATTCAACATTCTTGCTTTCCCGAGAGCATCTTGCTAACTAGATGGAGCGTAAAGGTCCTTTCACGTTTTTCTCTTAGTGTTCACTTGTCATATTGAAGAGGAACAGTATAATGGCATGAAGACAAGAAAAGGGTTATTATTAGTTATATGTTTTTGTCATCAGAGTGAGGCCAAGATAGTTGAAATGACGAAAAGACAATAAAAGAAGATAATGTATTATTGGTTCAACTTTTGCTAAACTTGCTTTTTCACACAAGCTTAACTTTGTTGCAGAAGTCACGGAATGTGGAAGTAATCATGATTTAGTATTAGTGTCACTTCAATTATCTTTCTGTGTGACAGACCTTGTTTAATTATTCTAGGTTCTCATATAACTTAGGGAAGAAAATCTACGTGATTTATTTAATTCTGATAGTTGCTTCTTTGAAATATTATCTTCAGGTTATTATTACTTTTGAATGCAACTTAAATAATGGTGCTTTCTAGGAACTGCTTGAACTGTTTGGGATGCCTGTTTTAAAAGCAAATGGAGAGGCTGAAGCGCTGTGTGCACAGTTAAATAGTGAAGGTTATGTAGAGGCGTGCATCACGGCTGATAGTGATGCGTTCCTCTTTGGGGCTAAATGTGTGGTAAAATCCATCAGGCCCAATGCAAAAGTGAGTCCTTACCGGGTTTATTTGCCCACATGAGCAATTATTTATTTATTTTGTTTTGATGTGATCACTAGGTTTATGAACTTAATAATGCTGCAATTGGATGAATTTAGAAATTGTTCATATGATAAGCTTAAATTTTGTACATAACTTTTTGATGACATTTTGCTGACTGAACGAATGGTGGAATAGAACTATGAACTAAATGGAATTTGCTCAGCAACGGATTTGAAGTTATTAGTACAGTGAAATTGGCACCCTTGTTCTGTAGCAGGTTGTGTGTCCCTTTTATCATGTACAACCTGTGACACAATTTTCTTTTACTGTTAACATAGTGTTGCCATCCAAATAAAAAGATCATAACACGTACAGGCTTATTGTCAGACATGTAGGAGTCCTTTATCTACATTTTGGTTCATTGTTCTCAATAAACTCACACATGCACCATGAACGTTGAATTGGGAGAATTGTGATTGAGCTATTGATTTTTATTTACATATATTTTTTGTTATACTTATTCTCTTCCTTTGTGTTTGGCTAATGTTTATAATTAGCTATCAGCATTAGATTTTTCACCTTAATAGAGCATTGTCAATGGGAAGATGTGGCTGAGATTTCTTATTAGACAATACTGGCAAAAGATAAAAGATGCGAGGAGTAATCAGTAATCGCTGGTATACTGAAGATTATAACAGAAATAGGTCTAGGTAATGTGAAAATTGCTAAATTCTTTTCAGATGAAGGGCCTTTTATAAATTTTTTTGTGTGACATTGGTTTATCATTTCTTTCTTTGATTTCTTCATTTCAAATGCTGTCTATAATCTTGATAAAGTCTGGTGGACGAAGTTTGGGGGAAGACATAGAGAAGGGAGGAAAGGATTTTTTTTTCCCAACTCATTGTTTCCCTATAGAATTTCTGTTCCTTGGCAATATATCTGTCCACATTATTTTTCAACTGGCTTTTCTTCTTTGGCAAGCATGACAATGTTATCATATGCAGGAACCATTCGAATGCTACTGTATATCAGATATTGAAGCTGGTCTTGGATTGAAGAGGAAGCACTTGATAGCCATCTCTCTTTTGGTTGGTAACGACCATGATTTAAATGGGGTACAAGGCATTGGGCTCGAGACAGCTCTTCAGTTTGTCCAAAATTTTAGTGAAGATGAGATATTAGATAGGTTTGTTGGAAGATCAGTTCTTTGTTATTTTATTTTTTAAGTGTCGTGGTAAAATAATATTGAGCTACGATCTTTATTATATTTATTAAAGACAAAATTTCTTGTAGTTTACATGGAATAGGAAATGGTGATCTTCCGAAATGTCGCGGTGGTATTAAATCTAAAGACGACAATGTACCCTGTTCAGATGAAAGCTGGCCAATGATAAAATCTTCTCATTGTTCCTTCTGTGGGCATCCAGGCAGTAAAAGAGCTCATTTCAAGTTTTCATGTGAGTATTGTGGTAATGGTGATAATGAGGGTTGCTTCAAAAAGCCAGAAGGGTTTAAATGTAATTGCTCCTATTGCTATAAGGTACAACTTCACTGTCGTTGCATTGCTTTAATTAGAGGATGTAAATTGTTGTATCACATCAGGACTGTATTACTCTAAAATATTCTATTTTACTTCTATCATACTTCAAAATCTCAAATTCTTTGAGTTGCATTCACTTTTCATGGTTGTTTGAATGCCAGAATCAAAAAGAAAAGGCACAAAAGAAGCACGAAAATTGGTGGGTTAGAGTTTGCGACAAGATCTCAATGGAGTCAAATTTCCCAAATGATGAAATTGTCCAATTGTATTTGTGCAAAAATAATGGAGACTTTACTGGTATGTTGGTAGTTGTCAGTCTCCTCCGTCAAAGTATTGATAATATTCATTGTTATGAACATTTTCTATGTTGCTTGTTAAAATAAAATAAAATATTATATTAAGTCTCACTTGAATGTTAAATTTACATAGGCTAAAATAATAAAGGAACATAAATTAGTAGTCCTCATAAACCTAGGAATACGAAACAAAATAGCAAAAGATTAATAATACTTAAATTAGAAATATACTTAATAAGACTAAACCTAGTGACACTAAATAAGTCTAACATTGTTTATTTGGCATTGTTTGCAATTACAATTGTCTGAGTGAGTCAATAGTTGAAATGATTTTTAAGGTGTTGAAAAGTTTTCTTTTTAATTCCTTTAATAGAAAGTTTGCTCCTGGTTTTATATCACCTTCGGGGCACTGCCTAGGCCTCGCAATCTGGATCCTGCTTCCAGCATTTATTTTTGCTTTTGTTGTTTGGATTTTGTTTGTTTATCCTTCTTCAGAGGCAGGGGACCAATGATGGGAATACTGTTTGATGCATGAAATTTGAGTTGCATCCTTGAGATTCATTGTCCATGATGCTTTGATCTTCTTTTCTTAAGTTAATTGTATATGCATTGTTGCCTTTTCTATTTTTGGCAGCCACTGATGGCCCTTCTATATCATGGGGAAGCCCAAAAACTGAAATGCTAGTTGATTTCTTGGTTTTCCATCAGCTCTGGGAGCCATCATACATTCGCCAAAAGATGCTTCTGATGCTATCCACTATATATTTTAGAGAAATAGCCACAAATCCAGTAAAAACTTTGCTGTATGGGCAGTATGAATTTCATTCTATTCATTGTGTTAAGATAAGGTACGGACACCAATCTTATGTGGTCAAGTGGAAGAAGGCTCCTTCAATGGGCAGTATCATTTACACAGTGCCAGTTGAACGGTCTGATTTGCATGAAGAAGAGTTCATGGAAGTCAAGGAATCCGTTGATCTATTGGATGATTCTAATAGCCCCCAAATTCATGTTGATGATGGGTCCTGGTTTCTGCTGACTGATGAAAATATGAAGCTCGTGCATTCTGCTTTTCCAGAAGAAGTTGAAAGATTTTTGCAAGAAAAGGTATCATTTGGTTTATATTTTTAATTTGTTTCTCTCTCTTTTGTACAGATAGATTTTGTATAGTTATGTTGGGATTAGATCTCAGACATTGTAATGGCTTTGAACCCAAAATATCTAGTGTTTACTGCCAGATTGAGTATTCTCTTGAATGGCATCGTCATATACTTGAAATTGCATTTATTATATTAGGACTACTAAAACTTGCCGCCTAGGCGGGTTGATCATCAAAGGAGGTTTTCCCCTTCCCCTTTTGGAAGTAAAGGGGGCTGGGGACTTGGTTGAAGTCTAGGCAGCTGAAGCATAAAAATAATATGTGCTTATGGGCACCTTTTTTTTTTTTTGTGAAAGAAAGATGAAAAGTGGTGTCTATTCATTATATGTATACTGGCAGTGATATTGAAATATTGTTTATTTTAGAAGTCAGTATATGATCATAAATGCTTAATATCTAAAATGCTTGGTAGCTCTGAGTTGATTTGCCATAGATGAATGTATTTAATGCTAGGATCCCTTTGCATCTTGGGAGCAAGAAAACAAGCATTGTTGAGATGAATAAGTTGCAAGACAAAAATGAATTATAGAATTTAATAGAGCACCTATTAAAGATGTCTGAAAGTCATGCAAGATAGATTAATGATAGTTAATGGCTGCAACAAGGAGCAATGTTGGCTTTTATTGAAATTTAAGAATGCAGGCAAAATGGTAGCTTTGCATAATAATGAGAGATGGTCCTTTTCCAAGTTGAGTTTTTATGTGTTTTTGGTAATTGAGTATTTGCAACTAATCAAAAAATCAACATAACATTCTATTGTTGTCATCACGATAATTGTGGTTCCGGCTACATTATTGATATCCCGCGGAGCTTCTATGTGATTATCCTTTTTGTTTTTGAATTCACAGGAACTGAAAGAGTTGAAAAGAAAAAAGGCATCCAGTTCAAGATCTGAAGGGTCCAATGGGAAGTTAGGATCACCAAAATCAAAGGATGTCCAGCTTAGTATTACTGAATTTTATCGTTCAGCCAAAGTACAATTCCAGGCACAATCAGGTGAAGATTTGGCCCTGACTTCTAATTGTCAGGTTGATGGGACATCCAAAGGGAAAAGGAAAGTGTCAAGTCCCAATCTTTCCAAGTCTGCAAGGCGTCGTCTTTTGTTTAACTAGAAAATTTGAGTTTACGATTTTCCATGCCCCTTCTGATATGATGGAAGTACTACATAAGGTGTAAAGTTCATTCACTTCCAGCTAATGAGTATCTTGTAACTAAATTAAGGGTTTAGATCTTAGGGTTGATTCCTTTCTCCTTTATGTATCTGTATTTAAGTCACAATCTCATTTGTTAAGCTTTTTGTTGAATTCCATGGTTTATTCACCCAGATTCTGTGGTAATATAGTTTTACGTTACCTTGGTACAGAAGTTAAGTGAAAGTGACAGATTGAAATTCTTGCATTAACCATTCCAAAGGGTGTTTATTGAATTAAAATCCATGTACTTCAGACATTATGTTGTCCATGGAGTATCATTAACACCCATTTGCAGTTAACTCAAACCCAGATCTGGAGAGTGGATAAGTGCCTTGCTATTCTCTCTCTCTCTCTCTCTCCTTTGTTTTTGCAGGTTAACACAAGCAAGAATTTCCCTTTTGAGTAGGAGCAGTTCCTTTCTTGTTACCCTGGACTGCACTGATGGAATAATCAACAATGAGAAAGCACATGTCAGTCAAGCCAAAAGAGTATCATTTCAAGCCTGCATACTCAGAGTTAAACAAGTAAATGCACTGCTGTCTTGCAAAATCGAGAAGGTGAAAAATATTCTTGAAAGGTATCTTATTTAAGGTATTCATTTAGTGCATTTACTTGCAAAATTGAGAAGGTGAAAATATTCTTGAAAGGTATCTTATTTATGGTATTCATTTATATGTTCTTTCTTGAAGATTTTACAATCTTCTTGATATGGATCCTCATTTGTCTTGTGGGCTGGACACATAATATTTGACCTGGCGGTCTTAATGGGCATAAATGACTTGCCAGATGTGCATTTGACTTTAGTTCTATGACACATTAGTTACTTTAAGTATTATTGTCCTTATGTGATGGTCCCTGATCGTTTAGATATATTTTAATAAAAAAAGGCTGCCCAAAGCACTTTACCAACTCTTATTTTATCTGCTGTTATATACAAGTTCATTTCCCAAATTTCAAGTGTCTGGTTTTACTTCTGGGAATAAAATAATTTTATTTGGTTATGTATAATAGCATGCTTATATTTGCTCAATAAAAACATTTCAAAGAATACACAAGATATACTAAGTTTTGCAGAGTATTGTAGTTCAAACCTTCCTCAGTCATGAGTGGCAAGAAGGCAATCTCAGTTGAATCTGGTGGAAATGCTTTGCTATTACCTATAAGTGTAAGTGTTTTGCTGGTGGACGGTGATTCGACATGTCTTGCAATTCTATCAAAAATGCTCCACTGGTTTGGCTATAAAGGTAAATGTTCGGATTTTCTTGTTTTCTTGTTTGTATCCATTTCTGATCAGAATCTTAATATATTAGGGATTTATCTATTGTCTTTTTATCACTTTTCTTCTTTCCTGCTTTTCGATGTGCTAAAAGTTTGACAAAATGATGTGACAAGAATGTTATACTCTAATGTAAAGTTCACCACATCTCTTTTGTTGCTTTGGTGATGGAGAGACTACATGATATTCTCCTTAATCTCAAAGATTCAGTTGTGATTGTGGCAAAAAAAATAAAAAGTAAAACCCTAATCTCAGATACTGCAATTGACAAAGAGTGATTGTCTACTTCTCAGTCTATTAATTCAATTATATATCCTTGTGTAGAGAGGGACATGGTCAATATATCAATGTTTTGAACTCTGTATCCCTTTTTTTCCCCTCTTCCTTTAGAATAGGCTGACAAAAAGCCTTGGCTGGGATTTTTCAGTTGCGACTATTTTTCTTATCCTCACCTTTTGGCAAAAAAATTTCGCTGCGCTTTTGTTTGCAGTCAATACTGCAAAGCGAGCCACCGACGCATTGTGCATTGCACGGGAGAGAGAGGGCGAACTCAACCTGATGCTGGCAGAGGCTCACTTACCTGATATGGATAAATATGAGCTGCTTGAGACAGTAGGGGAAATATCTAAACTGCCAATTGTGAGTAAGTAGCCACCAAAGTCCAGTTTTGCTATTTTTATTCTTTTAAGCAAATACTGCACAACTTTTTCTTTCTCTGATGATATTTGCTCCTAATGTGTTTTCATCTCTAACATAGTCATGTCAGCCGATGACAATGAAAATGACATGTTAGGTGGCCTGTTTAAAGGGGCTGCATTTTACCTTGTCAAGCCACTTAGCATGAACGACATAAAAAACCTTTGGCAGTTTGCATTCATAAAGAAGACAGATACAATGGTAACTGCAGAAAGGTTGAGTGGCTTTTCATCAGAAGGCACGGATGATCAGATGCTTCCAAACAAAGGGAAGCGGAGTGATCAGGATGCCAAAAGGAAAGAGGAGATGGACAAAAACGAGCAGGAAGATAATGATGACTATTCAGTCCAAAAGAAGCCAAAACTAATTTGGACTCATGAGTTGCACAACAGATTCTTACAAGCTATTGGAGTGCTAGGCATTGATGGTAAAGAGTTCTAAGTTAAGAATTATACAGATTCTCATTCTATTTTCTACTGTTGGCTGTAATGGTAGCTGATCTTTTTTCTTGTTTTATCATTCAATTCAGGAGCACATCCAAAGAAAATACTTCAGTATATGAATGTCCCAGGACTAAAGAAAGAAAACATTTCTAGCCATTTACAGGTGTGTACTCCAGAGACAGATGAGTGACTTCTGTAATTATTTTAGTTCTTATATTATTTTTCAATTGGAAAATATTTTGCTCAATTTTCCCTTCAATACAACTATATAGAAGTCATAAGGTTGACTAGTAGCATAGTTGTGTGACTAAAAAGAAGTTCCCATAAAAAATTATTTTTGCAGAAATATCGTCTCTCCTTGAAACGAGAACGAGATACGGTAGAAACAACCCTGAACCAAGATTACAACGAATCTCATGTTTTGTTGTGTAATCTTTCATCTACAGTTAATGTACTAGGAAGTTTATTTCAATTTCCAGAGATGCAATCGATGACAACATCTTGCCAACCAGAATCTCGAAGCCAGGAGCAGAAGAATGAAAACAGTTGCATGTCTATGCATTCTCTTGGTTCTGCACATGCCCTTAATCATGTAGGGCCAAGTTGTAATGATATATTAGATTGTAGACATGGGCAATTGGCTCCAACAAGGAACCAGGAACCAGCTAGGCAATTGGCTCCAACCTGTTCTGGTTATGCTGGAATTAGGATCAATAACAATGGGAAGTTGGCAGGTTTTCACCAAATGCTAGATTTTAACGGGGAAGAATTTGTTGAGGAAAATATGGCTTCCTCCAATAATGTAGATTCTGGCTTAGAAGGTGCAGTGCAATGGCCGCCTTCATTAACGCGACAAGAAGAAGAAAAAGGCCAGCAGCAGCAGCATCTTTTTGTACCCAAGCCATCAACGGAAGATCATGGAGAACATGATATCAACTGTGCTGAAAGAGTAGGGATAGATGAGTTTTTTGATACAACAAAAGTATCTACTCAACTTTTCATCGACGAGAATTTTCATGATCTCTGGTAGATCAGCAAGTTTGCTTCAGGTTCTGCTCACTTTCTTAAGCTTCCTCTAAGGCAATCTTTATTCTTTAACCTCATTCTGGTTTTTCATCTGTAGCACTAAGGCTGTGAAATTCAATGTTGACATAGTGTTTTCCAGAAAATCAAATTCAGCCATGGAGAAGCTGCAGGAAAAGATTTATAGATTGCAGTTGTTTTCCAGGTTGACAATTGCAGGTTTAGGTTTGTCCATTTGCATCGAGCAGAGGATGAATATGTTGTATTGTTTATTTTCTTATGGGTCATTTTTAGATTCTACAGATGCAAAAATACAATGTTGCTTGGCATTAGAAATGCTGTGATTCTCTGATTGTTAATTTGATGTTGAGCAAGAAAGATCCTTATAACATCAGCAATTCTAGTGATGCATTCATTGCTGTTAAATATTGTAAAACGGATGAGGTTAACACTCAGTTTCAGAATCGTACGGAGGCGCACAATGGCAAAACAGCAAACGACGTCGACGTCGACGTCGTATTCAAATCTCTAAAAGAACGGCAAGTCGTTTCCTTTTAAATAACATCGATGATCGATGTGGGCCGTCGTTAATCATGACTTATAAATGTTTGTATGTACTGCTGGTCGTCAGTAATATTAACGAGAGAATTACAAAGTCGTCCATGCATTTTGTTTGGAATGACATGTCGTTCGCCGATAGGATTATCACGTTTACCATTACCGTCCGGCGTTGTTGATAAATTAAGTACTGTTCGACTTAAATTTCCCGATTTTGAGAAATTTTCCATTTTAAAGTCAAGTGGCGATTGAAACCATAATTTATTATACAGACAGAAATTCCACTTTTCAATGTCAGGAAAGGATATGGTTTGCAAAAAATAATAAAAAAAAAAATTAGGAAGATGACTGTTTTTGCAAAAAGAAAAAGCTAAAATACAAAATTTCCTTTAAATTGTCCAAAGAGGAAACATTTGGCCCCGACAGACGTCATCAGCATGACCGCATCACTTCTCTTCCCAAATCCTCTTCTGAAAAATCCTGAAAGCAGACCAAAATCTCCACTCCCGGCGTACGGTAGCATTACCAGCGCAAAAAAAAGATCAGCGTGCATAGTTTGCGCGAGAAGCCAAGATGATTATCACGCCACTCTTAAAGCTCTCAACTCTAAAGGCCGTTTTCCCAGAAAATCTCTCGGACAGGTCTTTTGTGATTTTCGTTGTTCCCTCATTGAGGATATTTCTCGAGTACTTAGTAGGCGTTTTTTCGTGTGTGTCTGCAGCATTATATGTTGAATTCTGAAATAAACGAGCAGCTTGCTGGCGCTGCTGACGTTCAAGAAGGAGATGTGGTGTTAGAGATTGGGCCTGGAACCGGTTCTTTGACTAATGTTCTGTTAAATGATGGCGCCACAGTACTTGCCAGTTGAGAAGGTAATAGCAGCTATGCAAAATTGAAAATAGCTAAACTAGTAACCCCGTTTTTACAAAATTTCACTTTTTTGAGACCTTGGATTCTCGAAGTTCTATCCAAAATACTGTAAAGAACTCAAACAATCTTTTCTCTACTACCTATCTCTTCTGTCTCTTCTTGGCGTTTGACCCTCTCGGGTTTTTTCCAGCAATTCAACTCTTCCAACAGTTTAAGCCTGTGAACAGTGTGCTTCAGTTTTCAGTGGTTAAAAAATAGTGTTGGGAAGTGCAAGCATTCTCTTTTACAATCTTTTCGCTTTTTTTTGGAGTATGATTCTTGCTTCTGGTAGTCTTCTGTGTCATAAAAGTGAGTGAGGGAGTGTAAGCTAAATTTTGTTTTCATTTTAACTTGTTAAAAGAAAGCCAGATGGGCAAGTACATCAAATAGACTGACTCTGTCTCTAATGCACAGACGGACTCTTGGAAAGAAATAGTATTTCCCGCTTCATAGCTGTGAAATTTTTGGCAAACATACCCCTTTTCTATTAGTTATGAATTTAATTTTAAGAATATGAATGTTTTTCATTTTATACGAGCTACAGGATCCGCATATGGTTGGTCTTGTGAAAGAAAGATTTGCAAGTACAGACAGGCTCAAGGTGAATTACATTGCTTATTATTTGAGGTTGTTGGCGTTTGTTATAAGCACAACGTTATAATTGCTTCATCTTGATTGAATTTTTCTATGAGGTTTCCATCTCATTAACAAACCTCTGTAGGTTCTGCAAGAGGATTTTGTAAAATGTCATATCCGCTCCTATATGCTGTCATTCTTTGAAAGTAGAAAGTCAACGGATACAAGCTCAGGGTGTGCAAAGGTGTGAATAACACCTGACTCCTTTTGACAAAATTTTGAATAAGATATAATAGTTATGTTGTCTAACGCTTTTGCTTTCAGCATATGTGAGACATGAACATACCAATTAACCTCGACACCTCGTGTACTACTCCATTATCTACATTTAATGCCATGTAGTGCCATATAAGTAACTATGGAAGATTTTAAGTATGGGTTACCCGTACATACAGTCAATGCATGAAGTTCAAGCTTTTGACCATTTCTTTTAAACCATTCAACATATTTTCATCAAGAAATGAAACTCTTCTTCTCTCTCTCGAGTTATCATTTAGTCTGTATTACAAGTTTCTTGTTCACAGGTAGTTGCCAATATTCCCTTCAATATAAGTACAGATGTAGTCAAGCAGCTTCTTCCCATGGGTGACATTTTTTCTGAAGTTGTTCTCTTACTCCAGGTTAGTTTTGACATCTAATACTGTAGTACTGTCTTTTCATCCAGTTCAATGATCTACTAATGTTGGAGTAGCTTTAAGTTATTTCTTCCTTTTCTTGTTTTGTAATGAAATATGCACACAACTTTACTGGAGTAGTGAAAAGGAAAACCTGAAAGTAAAATGTTGGTCTTCCAAATTGCGCTACAGGTAAGAATTTATTTGAACAGAATGAGATGATTATGTCTGAATTGGAAAAGCTTTCGAAACAGAAAATATGAAAACAGCTTTACTCAGTAATCGTCATGTACATTTGAGTATTATGGTATACTCTACTTGATTGAAGTAATCAATAATATAATAGCATTTTAATTGATGTAGAAAAGCATTCGAGTCTTCACTGAAGTCAAAATTTTGGCCTCTGAATCATATGTATGTAACAAACTTTCCTATTTAATGGCACTAAAATGATTGAATAATGTCAGGAGGAGACAGCTGTGCGCTTGGTGGAACCTTCTTTGCGTACGTCCGAGTACCGACCTATCAACATCTTTGTCAATTTTTATTCAGGTACTTCTACAGCATATTACTAATATAATGATATGCATCAATTGCTTTTTGTCTGCATGTATGCTTATTTCAAACCAATGACCGAACATAGATGATAGGAGATATTCATTCTCCAGGGTAAGATTGAGATCAGTGGAGTCCCTCTTTGTAAGACTTCCATCTGCTTATGCAATGATGTGTCCCATTAAATTTAATCTGGTGCTGTGGGGTATTTTGTTTACCCATCTATTATCGAAGTGAGTCATAAAAGTAACACTTATTTAACAATCACATGGATTATCCTTGCCGATTTAGATTGAATAACTGAACATCTATGCTTACATAAACTTTGTCACTAAAAGTTTTCTTTCAATAGATCATGAATTTTCTGTTGTCTTACTATCCTTTTTGTGAATTGGGCCTTCTAACTGAGCTTCTCTTTTTCAGAGCCTGAATACAAATTTAAAGTCCCAAGGACAAACTTTTTCCCTCAGCCTAATGTAAGTACTTGACTTACGATTACTGCAAGTACATGTTTTGTCTTACATTATCCATTTACTTCTCATTCAAGTAGGCAGAAATTTGGCGTTAATGGTTTTTCAGAATTTCTGACTGGCATTGCTTGGATTGCCCATCATATAGTTTGATAATTGTTCTACATCGTTTTGTATATTTTGACCATTCTATGGTCCTATCTTTATCTTGCATTCGTTGACATTAGTCGTAATGTTTACTTGTTTATTTGAGGCAAAATCCTCAATACCAAATCAGCCAAAGCAAATATGTTTCTCCCAGTTTAGTCGTACTTGGTTGAAGATAGTCAATATTGGATCAATATTATTTCAACTACCAAGATATTTGGTGTTATTATCTTTTGTAATCTATTAGCTAATGCTTTATCCCCTTTATGCATTATATAGGTTGATGCAGCTGTTGTTACATTCAAGCTGAAGCAACCTACGGAATATCCTGCAGTTACCTCCACAAAGAGCTTCTTTTCAATGGTTGTTTTCCTTTTCAATGTGCTTCAGCTCAGATTCTGCTTTTAACCATTAAATCTCTTATTATTATCATGATAACAAGCTCTAGTGACCTCAGTGCCAGCTTTATCAACAATGCTGTTTTACCTTGTACCTGTCTTGAAGCTGACACATGGCAGAAATAACTTGTAACAGTAAAGAAAATTAGGGCAGTCACTATTTGTAACTTACCACCAAAGCTTAAACCTGACTTCCACGTTGCTCTGCTGGTTGCTCTACATTGATCTTATGATTTACTCTTTAAACACTGCATCCTAGTTCTTGGTTAGATATTTATCAATTCTAATAATATGCCATCATTGATTGTGGATACAGGTTAACTCTGCATTCAATGGAAAACGAAAAATGTTGCGGAAAACACTGCAGCACTTATGCACGTCCCTTGAAATTGAGAAAGCTCTCAGAGATATTGGACTTCCAGCAACTGTATGTATAATTAAACCGCGTTAATTGTTCATTACTCCACTTTTTCGCTTTTGTTGGTTCACTTGGATGTTATTTAATTGCTCTACAATGGATTCTTCTGCTTATATATATTGCTTTGATCATTCCTGCAGTCAAGACCAGAGGAGCTCACACTAGATGATTTTGTGAAGCTGCATAATTTAATTGTAGAAGTATAGTGTTCCTTTTGCTATGACCCATGAAATGATTCCCATACAATTAGCCTTAGATTCTCCTACAGTGTTCAAATTGTGGCAGATTCTAATCAACACACACCGGCGAAATATTATGATGTCATCTTTACAGAGCAAGTTTGGCCCAGCTTCCTTTACCATCTTTGTTAGAGTTTCCGACGAGATATGCATTGTCTGTACAGTGATAAATTATTTGCAATGCATTTGAAATTTGAGAATGGCAAAACATAGCTCCCTTCTGTTGATTGAGTAAAACAAGAAATGTCATCAAATTGCTCAGAAAAACCTGAATGACCAAATAGCTAATTGCGAATAGTTTTTGATGATAAGAAAATTAATCTTGGTTGACAAAGATGTTTACAGTATCCCATTGTTCCTAAATAAAAAAACATGATGAAAAAAGTTAACAAGCATCCCAAAAAATCTAAAAATGTGGAAGGCCATTAAACCTGCCAATATCTCCTGCAGCCCTTCCCCTGTTTCCTGTGTGCTCTGCTCTTCACCCATGAAACTGATACACAAGCTCCAAAGCTCTCAACTTAGTCCCATGAGGATCAAATCCATTTACTCCCGCAACAAACCCATCTTCATACAACCGCTTTTCCTCCGCCACCGCCATAGATGACGGAGAAAGTGGCCGCTTGGCCCTCTTATTCTTGATAAAGCAATCTCTCATCCTCTCTTCAACTTTCTCAATAGTAGTCTTGGAATTATTCTCTTCTTTGTCATCAGCCACTTCCATCGGCTCACTGCCGTTTTCATCTGCGGCGGCCCCGGTTGCAGAGGAGAGCGAATTTTCAGCGGGAGGAGGAGGAGGTAATTGGATATTGGAGAGAAATGAAGAAAGTTGATGATTGGCTTGGTGGAGGAAGGAATGAATTTGAAGAAGATGGGTTGGGTCAGTGGTGGCCGGCAATTGTTTAGCCATAACTGTTGCTTGCTCTAGTGATAGTATGAGCTCTGTTAATGGCGGCGATGCCGCAGTCTTATTTTCATCCATGTTAACAAACCTTTCGAGAATTTTCTTCTCTTTGCAGTTACTGGATTTCTTTTCAGCAGCTGTGCTATTTTTTGTTTTGGTAGTGAAAAAAAAAAACAACACTCGTTTACACTTTCACGTTGAGCACTGCCTGTGCTGCCTTGAGAGCTCTTGCAGCCTCTGGCTTGGCAAGTCCGAAAGCGTAAATTTTGATTTTTATCTTTTCCATTTTCCCTTTTCGGTTAAAATTGCTACTTACCCTTTCTTCTCAGTTTGTATTAAAATAGGGAATCATTTAAATGGAGTGGATCTGTAATTCTTCTATGGATTAAGTTTCAAAAAAAAAAAAAAAATTTGATATCCTGTACATAAGAAATTTGATATGGTTATTCGAGAATTAGAACACGTGGACTTAATGTAAAATCGTATTTTTTATAAATTAGAATCAAATTCATTGCTAATTTCCTTATCCCCACAATAATATGAAAACTTGTTTCTATTTCTTTCCTAAGATTATAAACCATGAAAGTTATCAACATTTAGTAATTCCGAACTTCAAACACATTTATGGAACATAAGAAAAAGTTATTAGCAGCAAGACCACCACCATGAATCAGCTCTAGAACCAGCTTCACTTAAAATCTAAATAGCAAATTCGTTCAACATCAACTAGGGCCAGACAAATTTTACAGAGCTCAGGTCAAGCAATAACAGGTACAAATAAGCTTCAGGTTTTCCGAAGCATGCATAAATCTAATGCAAGAAACTATGTACATACGGATATTACTTCTAAACCTATGATATGACTACACTTGCAACATTCGTATATAGTCATCTATTATCAACAATGCAGATGAACGGTAACCAGAACCAAAGAGATTGTAATGATTCAAGTAATGATACAACATGTATAGATCTCTCCTCTTTTCAAAGCCTGGTTGTTTGGGCATCACCTGGTAAGTAAAACAAACAAACACAATGAGGATACAGGGAATGATAAACGTAGAGGACTCATAAGTAAAATGCAAATGTTCATAGGCTACTGATTGAATTCAGGGAAACAACAGATAAATAGATCAAGAATTTTCATATTTCTTGATCCTAGAAGTGCAGAATTGGCAAAAGCTCAGATTTATACCAAATTTAGCCATAGATCTGGTTATATCCATATCTAATAATAAGTTGTATTTGTCAGTCCATCAATTAATTTGCATGGCATCAATGATACCTCAAAATAGGAATTGTAGAATGATCCTCCAAAACCAGCACACCATGACATTCCAAATTCTGCCTCATTATGTCCATCTATAGAGGAAGACAATCAACAAGGATACGAAAATCAGTATTTCAATGGTATCATACTTTTAAATGATTCAATGAACAACAGTAACTAATAACACTTGTCCTCCATCCCTTTCAGATAATCAACAAGTGCACACAGCACATGCAGAACACACATGCATGCATACCTTCCCCCTTCACTCTTGCCACTTAGGACAAGGACATGGCCAGACATATAGCTGTTTACAGAATTTATTCCAAGTTTTGTCAAAACATAGCTGTCATGGCCCCATTTGTTATTCCAATAGATGTTCAGAGCGTTCAGAACCTACATAGTTAACCTAAGAACCAAATCAACAAGAAGTCTTGAAAGATCGTAATGTTTCCATTGTCAAGATCACATCAATCATGCAAATTCTAGTGAATTATGGATATATTCTAATTTGATCCTTAAAGGAACAAGAAGTCTTTTTCCGTGGTCTAGTTTTTAAGACAGAAGGGGGCAAAGGGAGGAGAGCAAGGATTTCAATTCATCCTGCCATAGAATTATTGAGCAGTGAAGACTACTATGGACTTACAGTAACATGCTGGGTCAAGTATAACAGGCTCGCCATTTTTGTCAGAGCCTATATTCCCACTCCACAAGTCTCCATGCAATAAGCATGGCTCTACGGTGACACCTTCAAAGAGAGATGCCAAGTTGTTCATTAGTCTCTGTCCTGTTAACAAAATTTCACATAAGCATCATCTTCATTAAACGTTTAAGAAAAGTTGCTATATGGCAGAAATGCCTTGACAAGAAAATCATGTCAAGAACACAAATACCTCTTTGGTAAATAGTTGAATCGCCATATTGGTCCAATGCCAACTTAAGCTGGTAACCTAATCTATGTTTGGCATAAAACTCAATCCAATCTGAAGTCCATGTGTTTATCTGTGGAGTACTAGAAAGACCATGTAGATGAATTAGTTAGAAGTATACTAGTTTTCATGGTCACTGTCATGAATTCCTCAGCAAGACCATAATAAAATGATGAATGTGGGGCAAAATTTCAAGGAAGAGGAGAAATGATATGGATGAACAGTAAAAACCGCATAAGAAGGTCATGAAATTTATATTTATATGAATTATAATGGTCAAAAGGATCACACCTTCCAATGGTATTATCAATGTCAAAACCAAAACCTTTACTGGATTTTCCAGCTTTATGCATTTCAGCAAGCTTCCTTCCTAAAACTGACTGAGGAACAATGAACAATTAAATTATCAGAAAAAGCAAGTTGGTATTTACTATTTTGAAGTAAACCAAAAATTTCCCAGCCTCACCTGATCACCTCTGGAAAAACCAAATTCAATGAATTCCATAATGATGTATGATCCACCTGTTGGTAGTGATCCAACCTACAATGCTTGACAATAAGATACACTAAGATTCGGCACCCATGTAGAAGACTGGAACTAACACCTAGAATTCTTCATTTTGGCGACAACAACCTCCCTAATAAAATAAGTTGAGACTTGCTAACCTTAAATGGCCTAGGTACTTTGATTGTTCTAGTTTCATACATAGCGCCCAAACCAAGAGCTTCTCCCTCAAACATAGAAGGTCCAATACTCCTGAGTCAGCATTTCAACATATTAACTCATTTGACCAGTAAAAAGCTAAAACCACAAGCAATTCAGATAATGACATAAGACATTCAATTCGTAGGCATCACTCACAGCCACTACCTGTTTGTTTTAACAAAGAAAGAATCCGCATCAGTATCATAACGACTAGCAAGATTAATGCAACCACCACCAACAGGACTAATCTTCGTAATTTGGGTTGCCTTTCCTTCTGAGAGAATCCATTCACGGATAGGGTCATCACTCATTGCCGCCACTGTGAGATATCCAAAACTCAACCACGATCATTACAATTCAACAGAATTTCACAGCACAGGGACGTAAATGAGACTTGCAATATCCTCACATCAATAACAATTGAGTGTTTCTTCAAAGTTCAAACCCATAAATTTGGTACCACAACAGCTAAGTTTAGTATCTAAAAACAATGGAAATCAGCGAAAGCAACGCATTTTGTTTTACGAAGCAAAATTTTTGTTAAAATTACTTACTAGCAAATGGTCTGCGTTTGTTGCAGGAGAGTCGAGAAGGCAGAGAAGGAAAACAAGAGCTGAAAGAGAGAAATCCCATTTGTGTCGACATTATCTCAGTCTCACAGACAAGACACTTGTTCGTGGCTTGCCTGTCTGTGGTGTTCTGATTTCATTGGCCTGCTTCAAGACAACGTTATGCTGTGTCTGGGAACATGGGTTGCGCGCGTTTGGTTTCCAGGTTAGCGTGCTCTAATTGTAAGGGAAAGTTATCCTTTCATCGGTTTATCAGCCAAGTTGCTTACCTTACTTCTTTATATACGCTAATTACTCAATTTTATCATATTTTCACTTTATTTAGGATTAAATGATGACACATATATCAATTTTCATGACGATACAAATCTGAAATTATCATTAACCTTCATTTAAAAAGATTAAAAGATATACTTATATCTTTAACCTTTTAATCTTTCTATATAATCACAGCATACACATATTGCTGAACCTTAATAAAAAACTTAACCACATATTTTATATATACATACAGGTCTGTAGATTCTCAAGTTAAATTCTTTAATTTTTATAATTCGCAACTTGCCTCAAAATTACTATATCACAGAATATCCGTTTACGTTATGCGCTAAGGTTTGCTGCACTTTACAGTTGACTTGGATTTCCAAAGCGTTAAGCATTCTGTTATCCTCTTGAAATGGCGGATCCGGCACTCCATGATATCCATCAAACTCAACCCATCAAAGAAATCGCCATAGATTACACCCCAGAAGCGTGCACTCACTGTGCAGACACCAATTCAATCACACTCACCTTCGACCATCGCGGCGGAGCCAGGTGGCGGTCCACCACTCGCTTCCTCTATGGCACCTTCAGCTCCCTCATCCAGTGCCCAAAAGGCAACACAAGTGGCCTCAACTTCAACATTTATCTCTCCTCTTTAGAAGGAGACAAATCCCAAGACGAGATCGACTTTGAATTCCTTGGCAAGGACAAGACCATTGTACAAACTAATTATTACACCACAGGTAAAGATCTAAATCTTTCTAATGATTTCGCATCGATATTCGAACGATACGAATATGAACCGTCCTTGTGTGATTGTCATGTAGGAACTGGGAATAGAGAACAGATTCATGATCTGGGATTTGATTGTTCCGATGGATTTCATGAGTATGTGATCAAGTGGGGTCCGGATTTGATAGAGTGGTTGATTGATGGGAAGGTTGTGAGGAGAGCAGAGAGGAAGGAAGGTGAAGGATTTCCAAATAAACCAATGTTTTTGTACGCTTCGGTTTGGGATGCTAGCTACATTGATGAGGCAAGGTGGACTGGACCGTTTGTGGGTTGCGATGCACCTTATGTTTGCCTCTACGAAAACATTCATGTGCCTGTTGCTACTGCCGTGCATTGCTCTTGTGATTCTTAATTGATTTGGTGAGTTGAATATCTGAATGTTTGTTGTTTGTTGACATTTTGTTCCCAATTGTTGGCACTTTGAATTGCAAGCTGATTGGATCATTTGAATTTTCATGGGTTCGGTTGCTTTCCTTTCCTAGCCAACTGTATTCTGTAATTTCAATCTGTTGTACTAAGTTGTTAAATAGGGTAATCTGATTTGCTTACATGTCTATTGATGTCATTTCTTCAAGCATCTTGTTTGTATATGTTCAGGCCTTCTGACTATCTTGAAACATAAGCAGTAAGATGAAAAATTGTCATTCTCATTGGAAGTGAAGAATTTCTGTCTTCATATTAGTAACTCTCCCTTTTACTCTTCACAATCAAAGAGTTATTGATACTTTCTTTCTTTAGTATACTCATCTAACTGATAGTGGAGATGAAACTGCTTTTATAGTTGGTAAACACAGGATTGATTATTTGACTAACACACTAATGATACGGATGCTGATCTTATATGAGAGACAGAAAAAATTTGATTTGGTAGTTATTGATAGTAGCTCGGCAACGCGACTGATTACGTGGGAATGGATCTGCGCTTAAAATGGCCTAACATGAAAATCCGGGGCCCAATAAGCTTGTATCTTCCTTTGTTCTCTAATTCTTTAAAACTATCAACCACTCAATACACTTGAAATATATAATTGTTGTTTCTTGACTGAAAATTTTGTTTTGGATTTGTTAGATGGTGAAAAGACGTCTTTATTTTTTGTCTATTATCTCCTAGGAATTATATGCTTTGGGGAGGTATTTAAGACTTCAGTTCGTAGTTTGGAATGTGGATGATAGAGAGAACAAGAGTCAGAACATTGGCTTTGGGAAGCAGCGATTGTACCAACCATGGCTTCCTTTAGATTAATGTCCTAGGTGCATGCTAATAATTCTGTGGACAATCAATTTTATGCGTTAAAGCATTTTGTAGCACAGAAACAGAAGTTAATGTTTTCAGAAGCTCCAAAAAAATGGCCAAAATGATGTTATTTGCAGATATCAGTTCTCTTTACCTTTATCCTCCTTGCATATTACAGCGAAGGGACACTATGCAACTGTGCTTTTGTTTTATTGTTTTCTAAAATCTTTAATAACTCTTCCGATAAGAAGTTTGCGTCATGAGCCATCAGTTCCATCTACCAGACCAAGCTTTTGATCAAACAGAGAAACATTCTAGTTAGTTAGCAGCAGAAAATTCCTCCATCAAACCTGACTTATTCAAAGTCTTAGGTTGGAATTATCAAGAACACTTGTCCTATCATTTAAAAATTGGGTGATGGGGATGGTCAGGAAGCACCTAAAGACGATAATGACGCTCAACAGTAGCATCAAAATCCTCAAGGTTGAGGAAAGAAAGATATGGAAACCTTTCAAAACATTGTGGGTATACATAAATCATTTATCCCATCTGGAAAGTTTAATTTTACTCGATAGGATGAGGAACAAACTCCGAACACTTGGTGATGATACATACAAGGCCGTTTAGTCAAGAAACAAAACAAAGCATTTGTTCCTCTTAATAATTTAGTGAAACAAATATAGTAATCAAAGAATTTAACGAAAGTGTGCTTATTTAATTTCACAGAACAAGTACCTTGTCAAATTAGCAAGTTTACTTGTTCTTAGGTGTTGAACTAATAATATAAAAATAAACAGAATCCATTTTGCCCTAGACAAAAATCTATTCAATCAAGAAACATGACTCACGAGTTAGGGATACCAAATAATTAGACGCACAAGCAAAACGACTCACCTGAGATTCTCTGTCTTCAAAATGCAATAATGAGAATCTAACAATGAACATCCTCTCTCTCTCTCTCTCTTATTTATTTATTTATTTACCGTTGAAAGACTTGCCGCCAAAAATGACCATCCTCCTCAATCTCAACCGTCGAATATTAAAACCCTCTTAACTCAGCGGGTCCACGATAAATTTGGACCGCATGTACGCAATTCCAAATAAGCAAGAAAACGAACCGTCCTTTTCTTCCCATAACTCTCTTCTCCATCTCTTAGCATTAACTCTGAGTCCACCCCAAGCGATTAGGATTCCATATATGCATAATTTTATTTCTTAATCTGCACTGAAATCGTGTCATTTCTTCAAGAATCTGATCTGGGTTTCTGCTCCCCTACTCGTCTCTTTGCTTTTCGTCAACCTTCTGTTTTCGCCTCCTGTTTTTTGTGAATTGGTTAAAGAAGGGACCAGTTGTAGATGTGGGGTTCAGGTATGAATTTGATCACAACGATTATTGGATTTGGGATGAGTGCAACTTTTATCGTATTCATTTGTACGAGAATAATTTGTAGAAGACTTCGAGGAGTCGAGTCAAGGCCAATGTTCGAGATTGAATCTGGGATTGATCTTGAACAGGTGATTTGTTTCTCTGTTGCTTGTTAACAGTAGCTTACTAACCTTTTTCGTTTTATAATAATACGAGGGGTTTGATGAATTGCTTTCGGTTGGTTGAATTCAAAGATAATATCCATTATTACAGTTATTCACTCTTATGGAACTTTCTGTTACAGGAATTCAACTTCAGTAGTTTGTTTCTAACGGGGGTTGTCGTAATTGTGAATCCTCGTGGAAGCACAAATTTATTTTCTATTTCAATTGTTTCCTTCTCGCCCACATATTTGTGGTGCCCTGGATTAATAACTCCTCACAAAAATTTGCAGCCGGGTCACACTTAGTGTTAATATAGATTATGAGCATATGTATGGTTGAGTTCGTTTGAGGTTTGGACTTTGAACCATTGGTAATTTGTTGGCAGCCAGAGCATCGGACTAATGGCCTCGAACCAGTGGTTGTCGCTGCAATCCCAACTATGAAGTTCAACGATGAGGCATTCAAATCCGTAGAAGATGCACAGTAAGTTTAGCCCCCTAAATTTTGAACAAAAATGTCGGTACTTATTATTCACTTTACAATCCCACAGGCTTTCCCCTATAGATTGCGAAAGCCGCAATTCAATTCGCTGTAGGAAGTAACTTCATTGGTGTATATATCTTTATAGAGTTGATAGTGGCACGGTAAATGGGTGTTTAAGTCGTTTGCAAAAGCACTTTTGGTAGAGCGTTGTATCAATGAATCTGTATGAACGTTTGTTGTGTTGTAATAAGGGAGTGACGTCCCAACGTCTTTTTGTGCAAGTGTGATGTGTGACATATTGCCTAATGCAAACAGGTTAGACTGAGACTGTATACCTTTTTGTCCTACAGATGCTCAATATGTCTGGGAGAGTACCAAGATAAAGAAGTACTGAGAATAATGCCCAAATGCGGACACAACTTTCATCTCTCGTGCATCGATGTTTGGCTTAGAAAACAGTCTACCTGTCCTGTCTGTCGATTACCTTTACAAGAATCTCTTGATAGAAAGCAAGCGAGGCCAGCTACCTTAAGCACGTTCCGAGCCGTTGATAGGCCTGAGACTTGGATTGGGCATTCTAGACAGTGGCTTATGCCTGGCGCTGAGCGTTCAGAGGGAAATGGAAGCAATCAAGGGCACATTGACTCTGCTCCTAGAAATCCGGAACAAATTTCTGAAGAATCAGAAACGAGGCATTGACGAAGAAAAGAGATTGGATTGGCGCTGACTCCTCGGAGCAAAATGTAAATTTTGCTATAAAGTATTTCTTGTGACTTGAGATTTTGTATAGGATCATTTGTACATGCATAGAACTGCAATCCTTTGTAGCCGGCAATTTTATCAACTTATTTCACACCCGAGTACCAATCTCCATTTTCCATGTCCCTCAAGAGTCGGAGGACTTTGATCCAACATCCTACAAAACCGTTGATAATTCTCATATTTGTACACGTCTAAGCAGGGATTCCATAAAATCAAATGTGTACATTAACCCTTTCAAATGAGAGCCCATATTCTATTCTTCAAGCCCCAGTAACAGAGCTCCTCTTTGGACCGCTTTATTTATATATTTATTTACTAGATATACCATCATGTTTAAGTTGCTACTGACGGACACCTCCTACAATTGCAAAAAATATAATTAGATTCTTTCTTTTTTTTTTCTTCAGGAACTGCAAGCTCAGCATTAGCTCTGACCAAATCTTTCTCATCTATTAACCGGAAGACTCCACGGGTTAAAGCTTTCTAGGTATTGTAAATTGACTTTTTCCTTTTTACTTATTTAATTTATTTTTGTCTAACTCAACATAATTATTGTCCGTAGTTATAAGATCATATCCTTGTAAAATCATGGAATTATCGAACCCTTTTCCAAAAAATTTGGAGCATGTGTTTATGTTTCGTATGATTAGCCGTTGGGAAATAGTATAGCGTAAAAATGCCAACAAATCAATAACGGAAAAATAAAGATAAAAGATTATATTATTTATATGATCAAGAAAACACTTTAAATCTATAGCTCTGCTTTGACCGGTTATGAGTTGGATAAGATTTATTCTACTCTCAATTTATCGTAATTATCGACCCACGGACGATTAAATTTTGCTACCAAACGTCAATTAGATGACAAAATTAATTGAGTTAGCCTAAGGGGAAACATGTTGCTTCATTCTTCAAATAACTAAATTAACTATATTGAACGTGCGCATTGGATTCTTTAGCTAACCTAACTTAAATCAAGTTCATAAAATTATTAGATGATTAAATTGGGTTTAATATCTACTTGTCACCATCTAGCTAGTAGTAGTAATACGATATGATTGGCAACGTAAAATATGACACGTACCACGTGTCATTCCGCACGTGTCTTATGAGCAAAATCCATACGCTAATCAACAAAATTCTCATTTCCACCAGCAAGGGAATGAAAGTTTTGGGAATCTATAGGGCCGCTATTACGTGAGTATATAATATAGTCCTAATCCAAGGGCCACGAACTAGTATCACGACAAAAATTATGATCCGTAATTACCCACTAATCTTATATGCTAAAACAAATTAATGATCCATAATTACGTTCAAAATAATGGGCAATGGCTAACAGCCAGAACAAAAGACAAAACATAGAGTTATGGAGCCCACGAGTCATTCCATCAACAAGTGCTAAATTCCAACGGTAACCTACACGTCACTCTCGAATTAAACTAATCTAATCTATTTTGGCGCCGGATTTTAAAAATACGTAATCCAACGTCCCAAATCCTTTCTTAGTTAACAAGCTGACAAAATCGGACCGCCTTTCGTCTGTCGGCTTCTCTCTGTAATTTTTTCTGATTACCTTCTCTTGGCTCGTCTTTGATGCGAGCCACGGCGCTTTGGTCTGTTGTGGGATTAATTTATTGCGAGGAATTAGCAAGTGGGCCAGTGCATATCAATCAGTGAAGTGAAGTTAAATCATAGAGTATAATAATTAACAAGGAAAAGTGGGGAAGATAAATTGAATATTGCATGCTGGAAATGGGGTTCAATGGTAAAGTACAACGTACAGGGAAAACTCCATGGAAGTTGCTTTCTAATGGAGAATGGATAATTATTTATTATTAGAGTTTTGCGTATCATATTGAAGTAGTGAGAATGCATGGCGGAGTTTTCATAAGCCGAGTGTGAGGATATCGAGCCAAGTCGAGGCATTTTGATCATGCAAACAATTTGAGGAATATAAAAAGTTGGAAGGAAAATGACAAGTAAATAATGTAGCTAGTACTACTGTACACTTAACACTCATCAGTCATGGGTAGGCTAGCTAGTAAGTAATAAGCATCTTAATTACTTCATATATATATATATATATATATATATATATATATATATATATATATATAGTAGGAGATTGGTATTCTATAGGCTTCATTAAAAAAATTTCTTCTTTCAACAAAATTCGAAAAGCCTAATCATCAAAGCTAAACTTGAAAATTTTATTATAATTTTAGGGTTTTGATGGCAGGACCTGAAACTACAAAGTACACCGCAATCACCAATACAAAAGCTCATCAAACAACACCAGCTGCTGCGGTTCGTAAGTTTGTCGGAGTTCGCCAAAGGCCGTCGGGTAGATGGGTGGCAGAAATCAAGGACTCATCTCAGCGTGTAAGATTATGGCTAGGAACATATGATACTCCAGAAGAAGCTGCTAGAGCCTATGATGAAGCGGCTCGAGCCCTACGTGGGGAAAATGCTCGAACCAATTTCGCATCGGTTAATCCTTCGACTCAATCGGGTTCGACCCATTCAAATGAAGGGTTCGTGTCTGAATCTGATGGTCGACATGGTCTTAGCTTCTCTTCCTTGAAGGCCAAATTAAGCAAGAACTTACAAAGTATCATGGCTCGAACGTCAGAAAATAATAAGTCAACAAAAAGTAGAGTGAGTGATCATTTCACCTTCGCTAGGATATTCCACTTTAGGAGCTACCAATACCAAAACCCAGTGGATATGAAGAACATTGAAAAAGTTGTGCAACCAAGCATCATCGTGCCACATATAGCAGATAATGAACCTTCTTCTTGGGAAAGTTCCAGTGTTTCGGATTGTAGCAATGAATGGGTCGGGTTCCGGCAACATGGAATGGATTCTGATGGGTCGGATATTGGGGAAGTTAGTGTTGGCGATCCAATGATGGGGTGGATTGATAGTCCGGATATCAGCGGGAGCAGTACTGAGGGTTCGCGGAGTAAGAGGTTCAAGGTTTCTTCCTCTGTTGTCGTTCCTCCTACATTTAGTGGGTCTCCGTATAGGGCTGAAAACTGAATTAAAGGAACGCTAGGGATGTCGTGTTAGGTAAATGAAGCTTCTTTACAAAACGGTGAGAAGCTGGCTAGCCTTTTGAAGTTGTTTCTGTCTTAAGTGATGATGATGATAAATTCTGTGAAAACATGTACAGTGATCAGAAACTTATTACAATAATAAAGAGCATAAGACATATGTCGATGTTCAGTGATAATAATACCGAGTTATCTGATGCAAAACATTAATTAACGTGTTTATGAAAAAAAATAAAAATAAAAAACAATTAAAGGCTTGTTCCTTACGTGCTTTTGGGATTCCATGTAATTATCAAATAAACTGTAGGTTCAATTATGTTTAAGTTGACAAGTTGAGCACAAGAACCAAAATTTATTAATCGCCAACTCGATCCTTGAAAAATATTTTGATTGTTTCTGAAAGAAATGGAAATATGGTTTCCTTCCCGATCCTAATCAATTTGGCTATTTGGCTTTAGATATTAAATGATATGACAAATAAATCAAAACACTTACTCCTATCAAATTATACATGTAACCCAGTGCTTAATTACTCGAAAAGTATAAACTTTATTCGTTGTAAATTAGCCCCTTAATTTCTTCGTCAATCTTCAAGACGAGAGGAGCCATCTTTAATTAATTATGATATTTGGATTGAATATGGTATATATGCTAATTAGGTTCTATAATGACTCAACGAGCTAAACTTTGGAATTAACTTTTAGATTTCAAATTCTGGACAAAAATGGAGTCTTGCCCTTTTCGATAGATGCTAAACCAAATTATATAAAATTAGCAACTCGTGTCATTTGTAAGTATAGTTTAGATGCGTTAGCCCAAGTAGTTCGTTTCGATCTGCTATAAGTTCCAAACTAGTAATTTTCACTAGCCAATATTTGTATTGATACTCTTCGGAATCGAACAGTACAAATCACTAACTTGTTTCAAGTGAAATCAAAGTTGCTTGTAGTTAACTTAACCTTGAGGAAGAAAATAATTAACTTATATTAGGAAGAGTGATTTTGTATCGATACACGGGTGTTCGATGCAAAGAAATTAATTAAGAACAAACAAACAACATAAAGGACAAAAGTTGCATTTAGTTTCTTAAACGTGTATGCCACGTGAT
Organism: Melia azedarach; assembly: GCA_028052125.1. NCBI lineage: Eukaryota > Viridiplantae > Streptophyta > Magnoliopsida > Sapindales > Meliaceae > Melia > Melia azedarach. The sequence goes on along the minus strand of CM051394.1, from coordinate 1,104,711 downwards.
TCACAGCGCCATCACTCCATGTCATGGTTAATATTTGGCCTTTTGGAAACAAATGAGAGGTATTTGTACGTAGTTCTCCGGTAGTGATTTAAAAAAAAAAAATCGATTTTATCGATGATTGAATTATGTTGACGGGACGTGTAGTTTTGTAACGATCTTAATGATGATAGATATTTTCTTAGTTACTTGTAGAACGGGGAAACTTAATAGTCAGTAGTAACTTATTTGGTTTACGTAATCATGGATTATGATCATCATTAATCGATATTCGATCTCAAGATTAAACAAAGTTATAATGGGAACCATTCGTGGAGGAAGCAAAAGTTTCAACAAATTAAACGGTAGTGGGGCATGGCATGGCTTATAAAGCTAGATTGCGGACTTCAGTGTACGTTAATTTTTTTATTTCTTTGTCAATTTCGTTTGGATATTCATATATATTATGTACACAATTTCAAATTTCTGGCGCTGGTGTCTTGGGCTTGTGCATATAGACTGAATGCAAAATGCAAACCCACTTAGAGGTTAGAAGTGCAACCGCCGAGGCTGCCTTTCATCGGAATGACAAAAAGAAGACTCTCCTTTTGGAGCTGTGAGCGCTCGTCCCTTTTTGCAGCTTTCAACATGCATGAGCCGCGGCGTTTCAAATGTCACATTCCAAGCCAGAACGATACTTGTTTGAATAATTGAGCTTGGCAAACAAATTTAAGCCGTTGACTCGGTTGGCAATTTGCATGATTTGGCATTTTTGTATGCATTTATTTTAAGGCAACCTCACCTCGATCTTGTTAAAAACCCACGTAAAATTTGAACGAACCGAACGGCTGTTTATTTACTTTCGGATGCTGTTGGACCAAGTTACAAGTCAAACATCGGCACGAAGAAAGGGAAAAAGTAAATGAAGTCAAATCTTAGCAATAACCCCTTGAATAAGCTGCTCTCACACGAATGCAACATGAATTCCCATTATGGGTAAATCTATAATGCCTACGTAGCATCACAACGCATATCGTGATGACAAAAAGTAAAATAGAATTGAACCTACGTGGAACGATTGTGTCAACGGTAAATGCAATCACAGCGGCATGTAAGATTCGCCACAGTATTTAGCGGATATTGAATCAAAGATTCAAACTTTTTCTATGACCCAAGTCTGCTTAACAGTGTGGATCCAATAATGTTGCAAATAGACTTTGTGGACTCTGAAGTTGCAGCCATAGGACTCACAGCTAAAAGACCATAATCATAGCTTAGCCAAGTAAAAGTGGATAAATAAAGAATTATAAAATGGACCAATGGCAAGACGACATGCAAAGGATACTTTGCAATAGCCAATGTCAAAATGACACGTGGGTTCATGGCGGTGAAAAATCTATTTTTCTAAGGTGGGTGAGATAAGTGCGTGGGAAAAAGAGTCTGACATCTGCATATCCTCGTGTCATGAATAGTGATCACGTGGAGAGATTTTTGAAGGAAAACTCCCTTCACCCCACCTACATAACTCCAAATTTCTCTAAATAAATGGTTGGATTCTTATACTCTCTCTTTTGTGATTTTCAAAGGCACATACTAATTCACCGATAATCCTTCGAGATCAATTTTCTAATATATTGTGGTCTAATTTGATTGTCAGAGGAGAAATGCTCACTGACTTTTTTTATGTTGTAAATAATATCTAACATTGATGAATATTTGAGACTTAAATTATTTTGACTGAAGTTTGATCTACGTAACCTACGTGTAACAGTAATACAAAATTCAACATCAACAAATTTATTATTTTCCAAGTTCCTGTACATATCTTAAAAGTATGTATGACATTGAATCATTAAGATTTTATAAAATTTAAATTTAAATCAATTTTCTTTTGTACATTTTATGACATGTTGTCCCAGCATTATTGTCGTTAATTACTTGGAAAGAGAAGGCAAGTTAAATTTGATCACAGATTAAAAATAGATACGAAGAATTATACAAATTTAGTATTGTTGTTATTCCGTATCGAGGCATATAAATTAAAATATTTTAGTAAGTGGTTGGTTAACACTTCTAATAAGTGTATAAAACACGCGTTAATTATTTATTTTTAGATTTGAATTATTTGTTTAATTCTCAAATTTCATTTATATTTGATGTGATTTTGTTAAATTGTGTAGTAAATAAGAGAATTAACCGTCCAAAGCGAATTTTATTTGAAAATAATAAATTTGACTCGAAAAAGAAAAAATTTGAAGAGTAAAGTGCAAGAATTTTGGAGACTAAAATGCAAGTAAATGAAGATTAAAATGAAGAATTATTAAAATATAGACTCAAATATATAATAATTAAAATGTATAATTGGATGTTCATCATGATAATTAATATTTTTGAATATTTATGAATTAATATAAATTAAAAAGTGATTATTATATTTAAACCATATAATAGATACTGTAAATTATATATTAAATAGAAATATACTAATATAAATTATATAGTTTAATTAAAAATTATCATTAATCGTAATATATTTTTTTAATTAATTTTACCTAAAAATATAATAAATTATTACTGTGCAAAATACATTCGAATAATCTAAAAAAATTATCGAACAAATTAAAATAATCAATTAATAACATAAATATTAAATTAGAATAACATATATCTACATCTAAATACAATAAAATTACTAATCTTAAATTAAAATTTTTAATTAATTTATTTAATAGTTAATTTTAATAAATTTATAAATTAATCACTTTTAATAATTATAAAATTAATATATTATTTTACTCTCTACAGTTATACTTGGGTGCGTAAAATTACGGAACAACTCTTACTTTACCCGGTACGCAGTCCGAACAGTGGTATGCAGTCGGCACTCTACAGCTTCAAGTCCTGGCCAGTGGCCACGCAAGCCCAGAAATAGCCCTGCCTACCTTTACCTATGCTACGCTACACGCGTCTCGGTTTTCTCACTTTATAATCCATCTATAGCTGTCCACCTGTGCTGTAGCTCAGCTCAAAAGCCTTTTTCTCGTTTTGTGGTGCAGTCGATTAACAAATTAATTACTGTACTGGTCTGTTTGTATTCAATTTATAGTAGTACTACTACCGAAAGGAATTATTATAAAATTGCCTTATGGTCTACCAGGATCCTATGTATTCAAGTTTAAATCGACGACAGGTCATTTGGACATTTTCACTTTGAAAGTTTCAATTACAGCAGCGACGTGTTATCGAAAGTTTCTGCTCTCATTATTTTACTCTCTTCCGTCTGTTCTTCTGTGCATCTGGCTTTGTTTAATCCAAATTGTTGCTTGGGTTTTTCTTATGTATGCCTCCTTACTCTCCAATGGCCATACGAACATCTTTATTTTAAGTTACTAAACAAATAAGTCTCCGTACCGTAACATTAAAAATAAAAAAGAAAAGAGAGAGATTAAAGCATCTGGTATGCTTTGCATTAAAATGTAATACGTATAACAAGAATTTGAAACATAAAATCAATTATGAAGGGTCCAAAACAATGTATACTATACTTTGCACGTATATAACTAATATACGTACATTCATGATGAGATCCACGTGGTCATTTTATTTTGTAATCCCAACGTATTATTACTTCTGTAATTCAAAATTTGAAATTGATTATTAATTTATTGTATTCAAAATTTTTTATAAGAAAGATGGCGTTTGCAGCCACGACAATCAAAGCAATTTGTCAAAAAATAATATGGGAATGATTGGATTTGAAGTACATTAATTTAGCAGGCCCCAGGCCTTCTTCTCCCAGCTGTCTCAATTCAAATGACTTTGTAACCACTCCGTTGGTGGCTTTTTTGAAATTTTAAGTCATTTTAAGTGCATGATTGTAAATGCATCCTGCAGCCGCACAATTTTCTATGATTTCTCTTTCACACACGTGCCATCTACAACAACCATGAACTCTAAAGTTTGAATAGTCATTACCCGCCCCCAATGGACGCCATATCACTCGTGGCATTAACCGCCACGTCATCCCTCTTCGATAACGTAAAAATTCGGAAAAGCACATTCAAATTTCACGCAATCTCAACGGTCGAATCCTCTGTCTTAACAGTTATCAGAACCGTACGATTTGTAATCATGCTCGACAATTAAGCATTTTTGTCCGAAACGTATCCCCCACCTTGCTATTGCCTGCCTATAATATATACAAAAAAAAAACCCTGCGGTTTTTTACTCTCAGAATCTAAGAGACAGAGACCTGACACAGCTTCCATCTGAGAGCAAAAGAAGAGAGAGACTTGAAGAAAATTTGATTTTTGAATGTGATTGTGATCGTTATATTATACCTTCGTGTCTTGCTCTGTTAAAGCTCTAATACTTTAATGGGTATTTCAAAACTTAAGCCTCTTCTAGTTGAAGATTCTTGCGTTTTCTCTAGTTTTCTTCTGTGATACCGACCGTTCAGTGTCTCTTTCTCTACTAGGAAATATAAAGAATTTCTGAGCATTTCTGATTCTTTGTAAGTATTTCCGGGCTGCTGTCAACCGAGACTGAGAGGGTTTGATGATCTTGCTGTTGTTGATTGCTGAATTTGGAAGCATTGCTGGGGTTTCAGTTTAAAGAGAGATGGTTAAATTTGAAGGTAAAGCTATTGTGGATTGCCAATTCTTGGAAGCATTTCCGGATTGCAACTGAGAGAGGCAGAAGTTTGAAGATCAAGCTACAGTGAGCTTACTTTCTGGAGAAAAAGGAACAAGTTTCAGTTTTGAGTCTTAAAGGTTTGTTCTTGAAGTTGTTTTTGCTTGCTTTCTTTGATTCTTACTCTGAGACACCAAAAAAGTGTATTATTTTAATTTATTTTTGTTCTTTTTCTCCCTTTTATTCAGCAAACGGGTTTTTCTTTTGTTTTCTTCTTATCTGGGTTCTCCGAAGGTCATCAAATTTGTTTGCTTCCATAATTATTGAGGTGTTATTCGTGCTTACTCCCGAAACTGAAGAGGAAGCCATTTTCTTTCTGGTGTCTGTATATGTTGAAGGTTTAAATTTGAAGGAAAGTCAAAGCAAGTTTGAGGTACTTCTCCCATTTATTTATTTATTTATTTTTTTTTGGGCTTAAAATCGTTTTAATTTTGAGTGGGGTTGGTCCGTCTGGGAGAATTTAACTACACTCTACATATATACAACTGTTGATAGAGACTCCTGTCCTGTCTTCTCTTGAAAGGAAAGTCTCTCTCTCACTCTCACTCTCACTCACTCTCACTCTCATCAAAACCAGCCAGCTGTTGTTAAGGGGTAAAACGGGCAATACACCTAAAATTCCCACTTTTCCTGTCTCTTCAAGAAATTTTGACCGTTCGATCTTGATCAGAACCATATCAAGGCAAAGTGAAGATATCTGATACCACAGTCTTATCTTCTCACTGAAAAGTAAAGATCTATCTTTGAATTTTTTCTTACCATTTTGCCCTTTGCAATCGCCGTAACTCACACTGATGTTTCCTGTGACGTAAAAGGGTATTTAGATATTTCAAATAAATTACTCGCCGACGGCTTCTTAATTAGTCGGCACTCTTTGGCAGTTAAAAGTAAACTTCTTTCGTTGTCACAACAATTTTTAAAACTTTTCTGTTGTCTACGTGTTTTAGAAAATTCAATTATGGTTGGCTTTTAATGATCACTTGACTAAAAAATGGAAATGACTCGTGGGGTTTCTCTTTAGGTACTGATTTTGTTGGTCGACCTTTGTTTTCAGCAAACAAGTTTTTTGTGATCATACAAGATTCTCGAAAGACTTGATGTTGGCCCATCTGTTTTTTATTTTTGTCTTATTTTATTTGCATTTGCATTCTTAGTTTATAATATTACAAGTTTGATAATTGGAACTGCTCCACTGCCTGCGAATTTTCTATCCATATATCGTTTATTCTACTTTCTGGTCACCGTCTTAAGACTTGGTTTGCTTTATAGTTTAGTTAAAACAACTCTGCTTACCTCTTTGATCCAAATCCAGGTTGAAATCATGGTGGAAGACGAGGGCAACAGGGCATTGGCCGATATTCAATCTGCTGAGGAGTGGTTGTTACATGCACAAGGGCTTGTTCCGGTGGCCTTTCTTAAGGCAAGAGAGGTTAAGGGGTTTCCCGGTAGATGGAAGATGATAATTTCTAAATTAGAGCAGATCCCATCACAGTTATCAGACTTATCGAGCCATCCTTGCTTCTCCAAAAATGCACTATGTAAGGAGCAATTGCAGGCGGTGTCGAAGACATTGAAGGCAGCAATTGAACTAGCAGACTTATGTATAAAGGAAAAGTATGAAGGGAAGCTTCGGATGCAGAGTGATCTTGATGCCTTATCGGGGAAATTGGATTTGAATTTGCGAGATTGTGGACTTTTAATCAAGACAGGGGTACTTGGTGAGGCTACTTTGCCTTTATCTGTGGCTGGTTCTTTGGCAGATGCTGAGGCTACAACTCATGGTAATTTAAGGGAATTGCTTGCACGGCTTCAGATCGGGCACTTGGAGGCAAAGCACAAAGCTCTTGACAGCCTTGTTGAGGTCATGAAAGAGGATGAAAAGAATGTTTTGGCTGTTTTGGGACGGAGCAATATTGCTGCTTTAGTTCAATTATTAACAGCAACGTCTCCTAGAATGCGGGAAAAGACTGTTACAGTGATATGCGCCCTTGCAGAATCAGGTAGTTGTGAGAATTGGCTTGTTTCAGAAGGTGTTTTGCCTCCTCTCATAAGGCTTGTTGAGTCTGGTAGCGCAGGTAGGTAAAGAGAAGGCCACGATTTCACTCCAGAGATTGTCAATGTCTGCAGAAACAGCCCGAGCAATTGTTGGGCATGGTGGGGTTCGACCTCTTATTGAGATCTGTCAAACTGGCGACTCTGTTTCTCAGGCAGCAGCTGCCTGTACCTTGAAGAATATATCAGCTGTTCCTGAGGTTCGCCAAACACTAGCTGAAGAAGGGATTGTTAAGGTCATGATCAAACTCCTAGATTGTGGAATTTTGTTGGGATCCAAAGAATATGCCGCAGAGTGCTTGCAGAATCTCACTGCCAGCAATGAGAATCTTAGAAGGTCTGTTGTTTCAGAAGGTGGAATACGAAGCTTATTGGCATACCTTGATGGTCCTTTGCCCCAAGAATCTGCTGTTGGGGCATTGAGGAATTTGGTTGGTTCGGTTTCTATGGAGGTTTTGATTTCTCTTAATTTCCTCCCTCGTTTGGTTCATGTACTTAAAGCTGGGTCACTGGGTGCACAACAAGCTGCAGCATCAGCTATTTGTAAGGTTTGCACCTCAACTGAGATGAAGAAATTGGTGGGTGAAGCAGGGTGTATACCTCCTCTTGTAAAATTGCTTGAAGCTAAATCAAACAGCGTTAGAGAAGTTGCAGCCCAAGCAGTTTCAAGCCTGATGACTCTCTCTCAGAATTGCAGGGAAATCAAAAGGGATGATAAAAGTGTACCAAATTTGGTCCAGTTGCTTGACTCTAGTCCACAAAACACTGCAAAGAAATATGCAATTACCTGCCTTGCATCACTCTCTTCAAGTAAGAAATGTAAGAAGCTGATGATTTCTTATGGAGCAATAGGATATCTTAAGAAGCTTACGGAGATGGACATCCCAGGTGCAAAGAAGCTACTGGAGCGACTGGAAAGAGGGAAGTTGAGAAGTTTGTTTAGCAGGAAATAGAGAAATGCGAGAAAATCACCTTCTGTATAATGAAGCCTTTTCCTATCTTGTCTTGTATGGTTAATGTTTCATTATCTGTATGAAACAAAGCAGTCAATGATATGCATTGGATCTATAACCATGCTAGTCCATGCAACTGATCTCATAATATTTTATAAAATGTATAAGGTTTCTTTTTACTTCTTCTCTCTCTTATTGCCTAATCTTACATTTACTCTTAAACATGCAGCAATCATGATCTGTGTGATGAAGTTTTTATTCCTAGTTTGGTTGTTATTTTATTCCTTTCCATGCTGCTCCTATGATTATCATGGTCATGTAATTGCTGTTATGGAAGGAATCATCATAATTGTGGAGGAAATCGCTTTCTTTGCATATATTCTGTTATCAATCTCTAAGGCTTCCCTCATATATTTGAATAATATTTGGTCGACAGCTTTCATTGACAGGTTTCTCTACCGTATAGCTTCACTTTCAGGTAATCTTTCCATGGGGAAATTTTTATGCCATTTGTTTCATTTATCATTACTTCCTATTATGTTTAATGATTCTCTCTGTTGTTTAGGTATTCCATTTTCCATTGTAGAAAGTTTAAAAGGGATGACAGTATGCTACCAATTCTGATTCGTAATTTTAAGGAATATTGAATTAATAGTGCAACTTAATGCTTGACAGGCTGCTTACCAGCCACCAATCTGGTATGACAACTCATCTGGTATTAATACTACAGTTGTAATTGCTTAACCCTTTCCTTCATTTGTACGGGACAAAAAAAAAAAAAAAAACTTTTGATTGTCAAATGTCGTTTTTCACTCCAGGTGGAGTATAATTTGTCTTTTGAATATTGGAAACTTTCCCCCAGTGAACTTGAAGTCATTATGAACTTGTCCGAAAATTGCTGCTAGATGTCCTGGCTCCTTCCAATATATGATGTTGCTTGTACAATTCAATTCAAGTCATTTAATGTTGCAACAAAAAAATTTATCAACACAGTAGTACTACAAGTTGTGTCTTAATTGCCCCAGGAGGTGAAAGCTGGTTGGCTATCATTCTAATTTCACAGCTGTAAGAAGAGTTACTCCTAATATTTACAGATTAGGCTTACTCATCACTAAAATGGGGATTGCTGGAAGCCGGATGATGCTGCCAAATATTTTTATTCTCTAAAGCTTTTTGATAAAGTGTTGGTGAGAAATTTATTTATTTATTTATGATTCAGTTATGCTTGCTTGGTGTAGCAAATATTGAAAAAATCAACCCGACATCATCCGAGATATTGTTTGTTGCAGAGCAGAACAGCACCAAGACCTAACCCCATTCCTTGGTTTGCTTTTTACTTCAAAGCTGCTTCCATCGGCATCAATTGGCTATAAGATCATCTTTATGTGGAAATGATTGCGAAGCGCATTATCAGCACTTCTTCTAAGCTAAAGCTACTACACAGTTGAAAACAATATCCTAGTTACTTTCGAAAGGAACCTTTACTGGGCTAAACTTAGGAATCTTAATTGGGCCAAGTTAATGGATAGCGCAAGGGGAAGGAAAAGTAATCTATCCAGTAATTGGAAATCCATTGTCCACGCGTCCAAACAGTGCTAATCTGGTAACGGCAATGAAACTCAACGATCCAGATAAGGAAAAAACGCCTTAAAACTTTCAAGAGTTAAAATAACGACCGTCAAATTTTCTCGGGATCGGTGTTAGCCAGCCACATGATATAACTCATTACGTGGATTTCAGAGTGTATATCTTGTTTGGTTATACAACCAAAAAGATCTTTTTATGTTTACATTTATTTTTCTCAAAGTAGTGTGATCGTCGCTTATCGTCAAATAATCAACGGTCAAGATTACAAGTCTCGCGAGTGGGCATGATAATAACTCTAAAACCCACCGTATAGAAGGTGGTTGTCGTTTGATTTTGATAATGGTTTTTTTTTGTTTGATTGTAGTGGATAAGAGAGGACCAAACAAGCCCTTATCAGAGTCTATCATTTAGATTAAGAGAAGGAAGAAAAAGGACGCGAAAGCTGACGATAGCTTAAGCTCAAGAGAAAGGAGGAGCCTCAGTTTCTCATCTGCAAGTTTTCTTTCATATTATTAAAGAATTATAAAAAAACAAAAATTTGTGCTTTCGAGGCCAAATCGTTGGGCAGCCGTTTTCGGTACCGTACTTTCTCTATCCATTATTACATATCTTAGGCGAAAAAAAGGCAAATAGGAAAAACAAAATTTGTTCAATTAGTGTAATTGATGAACCCTAGTTTTTGTTTTTCCTGTTCTTTTATTTTCTCCTTTTTTCTTTGACTTTTGATCTGTACCTCGAGGTATGTAAAGAATGGGTTTTTTGTTTGTTAATAATATGTTTATGTGAAATTGGAGTTTATTATCATGCTTGTTTTAATGGTCTGCTTGGCCTTGAATACTCTGTTAAGGGTTTTGATTTGTGGTTCAGTATCTTGATTTGGTTCGTTTAGGATTGACTGATGTGGTTTCTCTTGGATTTTGTAATACGATTCATTGGTTTGTTGACGAAATTTTGCTTTTATTGTTGTACTCTACTTGGTTGTTCTGCAATTTAAGGTAATTAACGATTGACCTGCTAAAGAATATTTTAACTTATTGGTTTTTCTTTCTGTCTATTTTTGTTGGTGTGAGGATTGTTTATCTGCTTTTTCATACTGTTTATTGTCTAGTTTATGGTAGTTTGTAGTTAGTCCTTTCGTTCTCTCTGGTTGATTGGTTTTTAGGTTGAGTTTTCTCAGAAATAGCACAGTTGGATTAAGTACTTAGGTTTAGAAGTGATTTTTGGACTCTCCTGAAAATGGTCTCTCGTAGTTAATAGCAAGGCTATAGTAGGTCATGGTGATGATCAGAGAAATTTCAAGGTCTAATGGGAATTAGCACATTAATTTTGATAACTGTATGTCTTAAAAGTTATTTTAAAGTATATTCTTATTGACAAGAGTTGTTGAAAATCCTTTGAACAATGTTATCTGCATTCTTTTATCTTATAATTGACCATTTTCTATCCTCCAGTTTCACTGCGAATGTTAGATATATGTCATATGATACCTTTTCTTTGGATAAAGATACTATTTGATTGTTCATCTTGTTCCTTCACTTGGGTTCATTTTTGTTGGTTGTGTTTGGACATATTTCACTCTGTTTTATATTTGTCACTGATGTTTGAGGATGCGCTATCTACTGATCTGAGTTACCGGTGAATATCAGCTGAGTGGAAGTACCTTGAATTTGCAGGTATATAGAGGACAAAAATGAGTACACTGGATGCAACTAGAGCGGAACTTGCTCTTGTAGTTTTATATTTGAATAAGGCTGAAGCCAGGGACAAGATATGCAGAGCTATACAATATGGTTCAAAATTCTTGAGTAACGGGCGGCCTGGTACAGCCCAAAATGTCGACAAATCAACCAGCTTAGCCCGGAAAGTTTTCCGTCTTTTTAAGGTTTGGCTATCCTGTACTCTTTTTGAAGTAACCATAGCATAAGTTACTGCTTAATTTGGGATTGTTGTGTGATATGTCATTTATTAACCGTTCTTTTTTAGGGTTATATTTTTCCTGCATGTTCAATTTTTCTCAAGAGTGCTGTATGCTTTTACTCAATTATGAGAAGCAAATGAAAATTCTTAAGAAAGAGGCCCTTTTGCAGTATTTGATTATTTTCTTTCTGACTTGAATTAAACGCCCCAAACTTTCGTTCCTATATATCACATCTTGACATGATCTGAGAATTTGCAGTTTGTCAATGATTTGCATGCTCTTATTAGCCCAGTTCCCCAAGGAACTCCTCTTCCAGCTTGTACTGCTGGGAAAGGTATAACGGGTCTGCCAAATGACTTACTATATAAGAATTTATTTCTTCTTCTTCTGGAGCTTGGTGACTTTGTAATTCTGTTCTTGTTTCAGTCCAAAAATGCATTATTGTCAACTTTCTTGTTTCTTGATCAAATTGTTTGGCTTGGCAGATCAGGCATCTATAAGGTAAAGTCAGCTATCTATGTTCTTCATTGGTTTCTGCCAGAGATATTAGTATATTAACAAAGCTAGCTTTTTTGCAACAGAACAAAGAACGTGCTGAATTGATCGGTCGTATATCTCTGTTTTGTTGGATGGGTTCCTCTGTTTGTACCACTTTGGTTGAGGTAAGTTGCTTTTAACCATTGGCTTCCATTTATAAGAGCGTTTTCCTGTTTGATAGTTTTGTCTGCTCAATTTAACCTCTTGATATGTCAGCTTGGGGAGCTTGGTAGGCTTTCTGCGTCAATGAAAAAGTTAGAGAAGGAACTTAAGGACAGTGATAAGTATAAGGTATGCTAATCTAATGTTTTCAGAATTGAATTAACGTGCATAGTTTTGCCCTTGCAGAATATCAAACTAACTTCTGTCATCCCACTTCTTCTTCTTTCCTGTGCATTTGATTATGCAGAATGAGCAATATCGTGCTAAACTTAAAAAATCGAATGAGAGGTCTCTAGCCCTGGTTAAAGCAGCCATGGACATTGTGGTAGCGGCTTGGGCTGCTTCAATTGGCTCCCAAGAAAGTCACTCCCCGTGTAACTGGAGCCTTGGGATTTGCTACCTCTCTCATCTCTTGTTATCAGGTATCAAATTCTACATTGTTAATCTTCAGTTGATATCTTGATTACAGTGTTGATGTGAATTTGGCTATGGAACTCTGCGAAACATATGAAAATAAACATCTTTAATCAAATTGACAATTGGTGATGCGAACAAACTCCAGTGAGTGAGGATTGAGCATTTTTAATCAGTAACGGCTTACAAGGAAAAAAAAAAATTTAGTTACTTTACAAATTATGTTGCAGGTATTTGTCATATCTGTAGGTGTATTTTGAAAAAATTGATTTTGACCTGCCGATTTTAGAAAGTCTCAGAAGTTGAATATTCTAGAATGGCAGCGTGGGACCTGATTGTCTTTAGTCATCCTTGTCGTTGGAAAAAGCCCACTATTAATTTACTGAAGAGATTTTATGTTTTCTGCAATGCAGTTACTTCCAGCTCCTGTAAAAGCCAAGGCACCCTGAAACGGAAGACTGCTGCTCAACAAGCTTTCATTGTCATTTAAATAATTAATTATTATTTGTACTTGCTAGATAAATCAAATGTTGGTGTAAGCTTTTGAGCAATTTGCCACCTTGTAGGGTGACACGCAGAAATTCTCCATTGAGGACATTTGCTGTCGTATTCACTCTGCTGTTTTAAAATAGTAATAATATATGTTGTTTTTCCCATGTGTAGTTGATATCAACTTGGGAAATGTATGTTTGGTGATCTTGAAACTCATATACGCATGTACGTAGTTGCAGGAAGTGTTGATAGCATACTTATGTTCCTATGGAACTTGGGAAGGCCAGAAATTTCCGCATTGTTCTCGAGGCCGTTTACCCAATGTCGGAAAAATGTTTGTGGGCAATCTCATTGCTACACAACGAATTAGATTACCCGATTGATCCTCCTCTTCTACATCTACTCCAGTATTGAATTTTTACAGTGAAGTTTTGTTGAATGATCCCATAGAAACTCATCCATCAATTTCGTTTCTATCATGAATTTCCATTTGAAGTTAAACCTCAACAATTGCAGCCGCGGTAGATCTTTTGACATTTTCACGCATAGCCGGAGTGAGATGCCACATGCCTGCTCTCTCCTGAACAGATAACTAGGGACTTGAAAACTGTAACTTAAATTCCACTACACCCAAAATGGAGAGAAAGAGAGGGCAAGCTACATAGGTTGTACTGGACACTAAAAAGGAGACTGCAGAATATGAGACTTCAATTTCTGCTTTTAACACTCTTTTATAGAGGTCTTAGCAAAATAAGCAAATGTCACTCCATGTTGGCTTATTATTTAGTTCAATAGCTGGGACTAAAGGGGAGTAAAGAAGATACAATTTATCTCATATATGAAGTACTAGAGAACAAACTCATCATCTGATTCATCATCATCTTCAGCCCATTCATATTCTCCGACATCAACTACATTCCCCCGCAAGATATTTATGATCTGCCCCAAATCTCTTACACGCCTCTGTAAATACACACTAGAGATAGCAGAGGGCTCTTCAGCCACGCTGGGTTGGGTGTAGCTAAGAACCTTTAATACAAATTTCCCAGAGGGTTCCAGGTTTTCAACACCAAATGGAGGTGATAAAGGTCGTCCCATAATCTGAACATGAGACACGCTGCAATATGCCAATAAGGAGCACAAATATTAGAAAATATACATGACTGTATAGCATACTTTTGTCCTACACAGCAGGTATCCATACAAGGAGATAGTAATTCTAGTTATTGCAGGCTCTAACCAAAGGAAAGTACATGTACCAAAAGCAAAAGAGATTTACACTTTTCTAATGAAGTCAAATTCTCAAAAAGCTTGTCTAAGAATTAAGTTTTCTAGTTTTGTTATGAAAAATTTAAAAAGAAAAATGACGAAATTTTGTCATCATAAAACCGCCAAAACAGTTTATCAACCAAAACCCATAAATCAACATCCCTTAATTTTTCGCAATCTTATGAGAAGATCACGTAATTGTAGGCTTGCTATCGAAATCTGGTTAGTGATACAAACATTATGTTTATTTTAAAATAAACAAGGGTTCAATCAAGATAAGTAGCACAGCAATATTGAAGAAGTTCGAAACAGTTTACCATCAATATCTAAAGAGATCAACTAAGAAGAGAGCAAGGTACAAACCATATATAGAATAAGGCCATCCATCTCTTGTCTCTGAACCCTACCCAGCAGTTCAATCTGCAAAAATCCACCAATGCACAGAACTGGTTCTGGAAACTTGAACTTCTGGAGGCGATTCTCCTGTTCAAGACAAAGCCATTGTGGGTGATCAAATCCTTTTAGATAAGTATTACAGCGTCGGTGAGAGAAAGGGGGAGGGAGAGAGAGAGAGAGAGAGAGAGAGAGAGAGAGAGAGAGAGAGAACAACTGTGGAATCACACTGAAAATAACATAGCAGCTTAAAAACACAATTTATGATGATGGAAGAATAAATCAAAAAAGGTCCAAGATAGGAATACCCTAGAGCATTTTGTTCTACATGTTGAGTTTGTAAACTTGTAATTATGTTTCAGTAGCATTCAGTCTGCTTCTAAGACTTCATTAATAGTCCTCAAAATTTGTGAATTAACAATTGCAAGAAAGTAATTTAAACACCGACAACCCATCTCTTAAACCCATATTTGGTCAATTGAAAGGCATCAACACTGTTTACTCAATACAGAGTTATGACATTCTATGCAGAATGTGCCATAAACTGCAAAGCAATTATCTGATTCTCTGGGTCCTTTTGTCCAAACATATCTCGAATAGGGTGTTAACAGGCACAAATGTTGTTTAACTAGCGAGCTACACCCATTTAAATACTAGATATTTAAACATGTTTTTGTGAGAGACGTTCTTAGTCGAAGATGGATTTTTTATTGGAAGCTCCAACCATGTTCTTGGTTCACAAACTATGACAGAAATTATAAAAACCAGTAATCAGGAAGTGATTATAACAGATGCTAAGATTTTGGTAAGGTATTTTCAAAGTCTATTCTTAATGCTATTGTTTCAGCTTGTTTTCAGATGGTTGCAACAAAAGAGGAAAAGCTCAGTTACAAATGCAGCTTACCTGAGCCATTGGGAACTCTTGTGAAGTGTAAGTACAAATAAATTTATCATCAACAGAATCTTGGCATGGCTCACCCACAGGATCATCCACAGGAGACTGGAGATAACCCATTCGGAATCGCACAGTTTTGGCTGAATATATAGGCAAACCCCACTGAAAATAAGCTGGACACAAACACACAACTACTTGTTGGTAATAAGAATTAATAAGTCCAGATATCAATGGTAAAATTTTAAAAGTCAGAATAGGAACTCAAGAATATCTATTTACTAAAATGATTAACCTTGGAAAGGTTGTATGCTGACTTCATTAATAACGCATAGATCACCAGCCAACTTATACAACAGGGTCTCAGGCACTGCAGGATTGCTTTGTCCTTTACTTGACCAGTATGAAGCTCTCCGTGCAACTCTATCTCTTGGTTCCAGAGTATTGTGAATACTTTCCTCTGGATAATTATCAGTGCTAGAAGCACAGATTGGCTCTAAAATCAACTCTCTAACAGGAAATGTTGTACAACCTCGTGCTAAAAAAGCATAAGCTCTGTGCTCCCTCTCCAAACTTCGCCATTCCATAAAATTACTAGATCCCACTTCTGCAGACTCTTTCATACCATAGGTTGATTCAACTACATGATCAACTTGAGATAATTGAGGAAACATTTTCAAGCACAGCTGCTTAGAGAGACCATTTGCAATCACTGCAAGATACATGCATCTATCAACGAAGAGACCACAATCTCAAAATCCATAAGAATTTTCCATAAAACTTTTAGGACAGGGCCTAGCTTTATTATTCATCTACATCATGAAAAATTCAATCAGATGGGGACTCAAAAAGTACTTAACATGGTGTGTATAAAATTACCACCATGAAGTACATAGAAAAACAGAGGCAATAGCAGCAACAGAATAAAATGAACAATTAACGTAATAAACAGACAATGTGCAAAGTGTATCCAACATCAGTTACAGAAGTTGTAATTTCTTTCATGTACAAGGGGGAGCAAGAAATAAGAACTAAAAATGCATAAACATTACTTTCACTTACCATACTGTCGCCAAGACCGCGAGACACAGCTAACACGGGCAATATCAGATATATCTTCCAAACATGTGAGGATCTTTATTGACATATCATGAGCAAGCCAGTTTAAAAAATCAAAACGATTCTCCATCTTAAGTAACCAACTGAAATGATGAGCAATCCAGCTTTCCCTCTGGACCTCACAATGAGACTGTGAATTCTGAAACACAATATATAAGAACTTACGTAGATAAACAAAACAAAACTTTAAAGAAAACCAAACAGTGCCAAGAAAAAAACCCTTAGAAAAACACACATGGAGATTTCTTTAAAACCCTTTAGTACATTTGGATCAGAATAAAAGAAATGGGGCATTCTTAATTTTCCGAAAACAACTAGGTTCAACCACACTCTGTGAGTAAATGAAATTATCAAATGTTAGCAGAGATTAAGCCCCCAAAAGAAATTAGTAGTAGACCAAATTCACAGAGAAAATAAATTCGCATAATTGTATTTCACATTAAACCGCCTATAAAAGTTTCTAACCCCGAGATTACGATGATAATCTAGGACAAGGAATTCGATAGCACGAATTGGAGGTTTCCAAAATGAAAACACCAGAAACTACAAATCGCAGAAATCACGATAGCAAAATTAAAAATCAAAACTTTTATGCTATTAAAACAAAAGCTCAAAATTGTACAAAAGAGAGAGAGAGTGGGAGAGAGAAAAGCAAACCCAGAAAGAAGTTTTAAAAAGAGAGATTCACAGTACAGAGAAAAGTATGAGACGGATTACCTTTTATCGAGAAAGAAAAAGCAGAAATCCCCAAAAGTTAGAAACCCTAGGGAGAGAGAAAGGGGATGATTGTTGGTGATTATCTCCACAGAGCGAGGTGGCGTGAGAATGGAAGGCACATAGCAAAGCTTTGTGAAGGTAATTCTCAAAATTAATTAATAAATAAGTAATTATATATATATATATATATTTCGGTTATGTAATAATTAATTAATTAGTAGTTTTAAAAAATCTTATCTACTTATTCTTCTTACGTTCATTCTCTCGGTGTGTTGTGTTTGTATTTTACTTGGAGGAGGAAAACCATCATAGATAAATGAAGATAAGTAATAAAAGCAGCTATCTATCTCACGTCATCTCTCTTACCCTCCTCCCCCCTGGTTCAAATCATTTCATTTAATTAATAAATTTCATGGAAAATATGCTACTTCTAATCCTATTATTATTATTATTATTATTATTATTATTATTATTGGTATTTAGACTTGACAAAAGAAATTTAAACAAAAAAAAAAAAGAAATTACGCTCATCCGTAACAGTAACAGTACAAAAGGGATCAGCCTAACTAAATCAAAAATCCTTTATAGTAATGTCGTACGATCTGATCCACCAATTATTATATCTTTTTCATAGAGAGAACAGAAGTATTCGAACGGAATGCATTTATAAAATTGTATATTCTTTTGAGGGATATTTTCATATACCTCCTCTGACATTTGTAAAACTTTCTATTTGATAAAAATTTATCAAAAAAGACACAAAACACTTTTATAATCAGTAAACTTATTAAAATACTCTCAAATCCATTATTTAAAATTGTAAAATAGAGATTACTTTAATTGCATTCAAATATATCACCTTAACGAAAAAAAATATATGCCTTAACTATTACACTAAACATATTTTAATGATATGAATTTCAATATGTATTTTAATATAGTAGTTAAGATATTAGTTCTTTTTAATAAGGTTATAAGTTCAAATTTGACTAAAATAATAATAATTTATAATTTTAAATAATAAATTTAAAGGTATGAAAGTATTTTGATTATTTACTCTTAATAGAGGAAATTTGCATTCTCTTCATAAACTTTTTATTAAATTAAAATTTTCACAAACTTCAGGGAAGAGGCATGCGGAAATATCTGATTCTTTTAATTGTTTAACGAATATGAAAATGAATTCCTAAACCTACGCTACGCCTTCCAGAAGGCACCGGATTAAGAAAGACTTATCTATGTACAAATTTGTAATGGATCGGATCATGATGATGATGATCATCATCATTCTTTTACCCATTAAATTAATTAGTATATCCACAAAAGAATGCTTGCTTGACCTTGTTTTGCAACTTCTGTATATTAAAAATATATTCAATTTTCTCGAAAGTAGATATTTACACTATCAAAATGAAATATGAGAAACTCATTTTCTGAAGAAGAATTCCAGAAACGCGTACATATGCTGATAACTCTATCACCAAGCAATCTTATTGTAGCAAGCCCAAAAATTTTAAAAAATAAAATCACCAGAAAACAAGGGTGGTTACAAGACTGGCAATGTAAAAGCAATACACAAAGATGATGAAGCTATATACATTTCTAAAGGGAAAACACTACCAGCAACTTCCAACTCTAAAACTAAACGCTATCAGCATCAACTCCCCCAAAAAAACCAACCTGAATTTAAATGTGAATTGGTTATTGAGCTGCAGAGCAAGCCTTCTTCTTATGTTTCAGTTCACCGTTTGCAGGAATGATCAAATTTCCTGTCAATACTACTGGGGCAAATCAAAACACTGTCTACACAAAGGCCTCCTTTTGTGTGAGTGCAATCTATCTGGGTCAATGAAAATTCAATCTTTGTTGATTTATTAGGATGCTCGACAACAAAATCTGCTACATGGTAGTTAACCCAGCTGCCGGGATTGTCCAGAAAACACTGGGATTCGGCATGTTGTCCGTCAGAAGTTGTTAGCTGGAAACGAACAGGTTTGATGTCCCAGCCATGGACGTGCTCGTAGTTGCAAACCCGACGTCCTAGTCTCTTCAATGGCTTGCCAAGCTGGAGTCTGAAGAAGATGCTATAGCTACCAGTAGGAAACTGGAAATCGAACTCTCCATCTACTTCAAACCACCAGATTTGTTGAAGATATGCCACCGTCTGGAACCTACATTGAAAGTAAGGAAACGTCAATCAAATTGCTTCATCTTCATTTCATCAGAAAATGGAAAAAAATAAAAATAAAAACCATTATCTACCATACAACAAATCTACAATTTGGTAGAACTCAGAGATTACAAAAAAGATTTACAGGCCTTTACTCCATTTGGCTTGAAAGTCACAGCTGCTGAAAAATAAAATTATTAGCTGTCAAGAATAAGTGTGTATGAAAACAGGTGTCTACCGAACAATTTTTGCTATTGTGCTTCCAGACTAACCTTTAACTCCATTGCAGACTGGGAATTTAACATCAATGACTATTTTTAGGAAGATCTATTATTTATACAACCACCCACATAAACTGGATCTTTTTTACCATAGTTCATATATAGAAGGAACTGATAGATATAGCCGAACTGGAATCAACTTGACCATAATTCATACACAGAAGGATGAATGAAGTATTGTACATCATATATGACTTATGAAAATGCAACTGTACTCTTGGCATCACAATCCGATGATAATGGAAGTGATGCAGTGTAGATCAATCAAATCCTTCCTTTATTTTCAATGCGAATGCACGGGATAATCTTATAGCACTGGCAACTTATACATGACTTAATGAGTTTCTAAAGTTCCAGAAATCATCTAGGGCCAATACAATGCAGAATTACATAGTTATTATTATAATAATCTCACCTAGATTCCTCAGTTGAAACGTGACTCCAGTATCTCCGGTCGTCAATCCCAGTGATAGTTAAAGCCTTGGAAGAAATAGACACACAGACCCCACCAGTATTTTTATCCAGCCAGTACCTCCTGTACATAACAAAGATCACCTTCACATCCCTTAAACATGAAATATACGTACAAATTTAGGGACTTCTTTGCAAAAATAGAACTTTCTAGAGTTTGTTAACGAGAAATACCAATTTTTTCAGCTTTTTGTAATTTTAGCCAAAATAAACAAATAAATAAGAGAAGTAAAATAACTTCTTCATCTGATCACGATTTCTTCAATATCAAGTGCAGATATTAAGATTCAAGGTCATCAGAAGCCAACCGAATATAAGTTCAACCTTATCAAGAGTGTGACAGAACAAATATATGAACCAATCACTCGTTCCTCCTCAATTTTTGGTTCCTAAAATCTCTGCTAATTTTCGTTCTTATTCATTTTGTTTCACTAGGAAATCAAAGAAGAGTAGCTTTAAATGTATTGATTATATGACCACCAGTTATGATACATCGGCTTTGTCATATTGTCCTGCAAAAACTTTCTGGTTTTTCTGACAGGAACGCGAGGACTTCTGAATCCGAAATCTCAATGTTCATTTGACATCACTCATAGTCACAAGAAGTGCTATCGGATGAAAACCCGAACACAAATTGTAAGAAAGAGGACAAAAAGGATGGCAAAACAATAAAACAAACCTTTGTGCCACCATCAAAAGGATTGGGACTGCAAAGCCTAGCATAAAGGTCTTTCTTGCTCAAATTCCACATATTTATGGTACTATTACAAAACGCTTTGTCTACAATAAACCGATAGTTGGAAGGCAATTTCGATTCCCATACAAAATCAGCTGAGGAGGCTCCCCGAAAAGCCCGATTCAACCGAGCCAATTTGCAGATCTCTGGTGGGTCTAAATTCATCAAAACCAACGCCACGCAGCTCTCTGGTATGTCACCTAATCTCGGCCTAAATGAAGACCGATCGTCTCCATTAACGTCTGATACAATACCAGACACACTAGCCCCCATTAATGATCAAACCCAGAACCCAAAATTCGATTAATTTCTCAGAGAGAAACAATTTCTAGAGAGAAAATGCGGAATGGAATGTCTGCTATATTATACGCGTAGCATTGTGGATTCCTACTCGGGCCTAATTAGCAACTACTTGACACGTAGACTCAGCCGAACTTAAAGACAGAGAAAGAGTTTAAGTTCCGTGGGACATATATGCTATCAGATGAATGTGGGTTTCTGAATCAGCAGTCAGATGGTTTGAGGTGTAATGAAAGCAAACGGAAGATCTTATCCAGTGCAACATTCAAAATAAATAAATAAATAAATAAAGACAACAACTCACTCATTTCGTCCTAGGTTTTCTGGAGCGTGAGTACACGCGCTAGGTTGTGTAGGTCATTGCCTCTGTTTCTGTCGAACGCGTCACGTGTGAGCGAGTGAATAATGCAGCGCTTGGGTTATTCATTAATTATGAAAAGTGGTTAAATTATGGATTAGGATAATCCCTTTGGATTAGTCGTCGTATTTATACTTAAATAATACAGTCACAGTTTTTATTTATCTCAGAGAAAACAAAAATGGAAACTAAAGGAAAGCTGTCAACGGAGCAATACGTAGATGTCCAAATTCGAAAGAATTTCCATGCTATGTATTTATGTATTTTAGTGGCAACATTTTAGAGCAGTACAACAAGCCCATGTGATTGATTAATCATTCATAAAATAAACTTGTAAAGCAAATAACAAGAAAAAAGAAAAAGGTACACAAATACAATAGTAGCCTTATTATTCTCGAAGGATCGGTGATTGTCGTCGTCTTGTTTTTGTTAGATATATCATGTATGTGTCAAAAGGAATCATTGTTCCAAACACAAAAATAATTGCTGTCTTGTCACGTATCAAATAAAATTATCAATCTAGGCCTATCTCTCATCCTAATCCTAATCCAAATTATTCACACCATAGTTAATGTCACGGGTCTTTTTGATGATGCGGCTTACTCTGCTATGCGCTAAGTTCCGACTTAGCCAACAATTCACTTCCGTAATATTTGCCCACAGTCTCTCAACTATCTTGACTATCTGCACATTTTAGAGAATGCGCTCACACAAACAATCGAGAACACAAGTAAGGTTAAGCAAAGCAACCAATAACAACAATGTTTACAAGGGCAACTCTCCCTCAACTCTTCTTTATTCCGTCAAAGAAAAGAACTACAAAGGTTATGTGCAAAAGGAAGCTTACAAGCCTTACTCATCTCCTCCTTTGCTCTCTACACTACCCTATTTATATACAAGGGTTGCTATGGCCACATGTTTCACATACATGCTGCCATTTACACTTTTACTAAGTCAAATGAACAAGTCTAAGGTCACTATAAGTGCCACTACCCTTAAGTTAAGGAACCACTCCACCAAGTCCTCTTGACTTAGCCTTTGCTTGACACTCTCATCAAGACTACGTCTTCCTTGCTTGAAGGCCACCATGTGCACCCACTCCGAGGCCTTACCGAACACCCCCGCTACTGCCTTGAGCGCGCTAGCCTATGGCCTGCGTCTGTATTCACCCGCATTGTCCATTTTTGCTACCCATTGCACAGCCCAGCTACTGCACTGTTGCTGCCTGTAGCATCCCCTCTTGCCTCCGCATTTCGGGTTAGATGGGTGCATGCCCGCTGTTCTAGTTGTGCAGCTAGTGTTCCCATAACACTAAGCTGTCCCCGAATGTCTCCCGACACTCACCGCAACGTAGTCTCTTTCTCTCATCTCAGTTCGAAGAGACCCGCTGTGCAGCTTTGTACTATTTTCCTGCAACGTTCTCCCTTGGTGCAAGGCCCACACCAAACTTATTGCGCGCATGATATTTAAGGGTCTAACAGTTAACTTGCACTTTCGCTGTCACTGCAAAAAAAAGTATGCTTTTATTATTATTTTTCATCAGTTTCCCAACCACCAAGTGTCTTCAAAAGGTCATCGACATTTTTGCATTGTCCTAAACCCCGTTGCTTTTGATTAACGATAAAAAAAAAAAATTAAAAGCAACGCAACTAGACTTAATTATTCTCAGTTAATTTAATGGAAGGGGAAATTTACTAGATTGTTTATTTGGCATGATGTGATTTATTCAATAGCCGTCTCGTGGATCAATTATTGACTTTGAGAGGCAAAATAAAAATACAGCGGAGCTGAGTCAGAGGAATCTTCGGGTTACACGTGTCAATTCATGATGGACAATTTGGAACAGGGAGGGAGGATTGCGTTTGGTGGGCTTCTTAAAACCCTGCGTTTATCCTACTTTTCAAGCATTCTACTAAGCACACGTCAACAGCTTCAAAGTACACCCGCGTCTTATTTTTATAACGAAGAAATCCAACTGCTTGCTCGTATGGGCTGATGTTTGTTTTGGGTCCAGGACTAACAATACTACGCGCGTGTTAAATTTATTCATATCATGCATGTTGAGCGACAACTGTAAAAGTATCTGACGACATAACAAAGCCTCGCTGCAAATTAAATGTTCATTTTGAAATATAATTAAAAAAGAAAAGATAGCAGGAATTGCGAGTGAAGGGGATGTAGGAGAGAAGCATGTGATGAGTTTGAAGTTGACAAGCAAACGCATGTTCCACAATTTCCAAATCAACCCCTTTTGCATTGGCATGAGGCTAAATGTAGGGGTAAAAGTCAAATTTCACCAATTTTATGAAAACAAGAGAGTTTCGTTAAGTAGCTATGTGTTGGGGGGGGGCCCACAGACGCCGATAGCATAGGGATGGGGCATAAAAATGAAAAAAGGAAAAAAAAAATTCGTCTGAAACAAGTTTGTCGAAGATTTTGATCCGATTCGTTTCTTGTTGTAGTTATAGTAGTAGCATAGTCATGTTCACGTCCTTCGCATCACTATGAGCTAACTTAGCTGTTCATCAAAATTAGACATAAAAACTCTACCATACCCTACATACCGTATCCATCGTGTTCATATACCCAATTGAACGTGTCCCAAATATTTTAATATTGCTGAATATTAGTTATAATTTCTCCGATAAAATGTTTACTTTAAATTAAAATAAAAAAGTCAAACTTAACCGGTTCTTACCTAAAGGAGACCCACCACCAAACCATGGCTTACAAGAATCAGCAACCAAAACCCACATGCAAGAAAATTCGGTTCCTTTTGTTAATGAAACGAAGTGAAATGAAATTAAGCGGAAGCGCTGTGATCCGACAAATTAAAAAAAAAAAAAAAGATTCTGAATTTTGATCAAACGACGACGTGTAGTCCACGAACACGATCTAAAATGGGATTATTTAGTATAAAATTATAATTAATTAATAATAATAAAGGTTGGATACCTTTGCGACGGACAGATATGCTTTTCTGTCAGTTCCTTAACATGAGCGTACCTTCTAAATGCTGACGGGACATTTCTTCACACGCGCTCTTTCAAGACATTCACTTATTTGTATGTATGTATGTATGTATGTATGTATATAACACGATCAATTAAAAAGATGGATTAACTAGCGTTATTTAATTTTGTAATATAGATCTTTTATAAGAAATTAAAAGTTGAACTATATTTACGGTGATTTCAACTAACTAATTAATTAATTAATTTGGAGATTAATTGATACATTTCACTTGCCAAAACTGAAAGTTAGTGTCACTAATTAATTATATTTACGTTTTTTTTTCAAAAAAAAATTGAGTCCGACATTTAGAGAAAAACAAGCCAGCCACGTGATGTGGTAAAGTATCATTCAAGTCCCCAACATCTTTTGATTAGTACATAATAAGCATGTGCCGCTCTAATCTATTATTGTCAGCGCAGTGGCTCTCCATCTCTCACGTCCATCTCCCTCATTTCGCAAATAATTCCAAAACATGCCGCTAATTACCAATTCTTTTCAACATTACCCACCCCTCCAATTCAAACTGAATAACCAACATTGTGTTACTTTCTATCCACCAAAATAATTAAGATGAGACTCAATTTGATTTCCTTTTATAATTTTCATCAATACCTTAAATATATAGAAAATATCTTAGATTTATTTCCTTTTATTATTATTTTTATTATGTTAATTAACAAAACTTCTTTTTTTAATGTAATATACGGAATGGGGACGAAGAGCAGAGAATCCCTCCTTCATTCACTCGCCTTAATTTCCACACACGTTGCATAAAATACAGACACGCTCTTGCTTCATCCGCTCTCGTATTTTACCCCAAAAGGTCAAGCGCGTCACTGTCACTCGCCTTCGCCATTCCCTTGAAAACTTCACTCGTCAGTCGTCACCCTTACGTTTGCTTGCTTCTTCGCTATATAAGTAAATACCAGGCAGACCGGGATTTCCATGTATATAGTCGTCTTCTTCTTCTCTTCATTTCCCGAAGCTTTTCCTTTTAATTTTCAATTTCAATGGCGACGTTAACAAAACTGTCGCATCTTACATTCAAAACAAAGCATTCCAATATCTATTACTTAACTCTGGTTACAATTTTGTGTACAATTTCTTACCTTTTTGCGACGTGGCAACACTCGACGGGGGCCATTCCCGTTGCCACGTCGGCGTCGTTAACTTCCAAATTACTCAACTCTGTTGTTCCATGCAATTCATCTCCCCAAGCTACAATCCAACAACAGCAACCACAACCGCACGTCCTCGACTTCTCAGCCCACCACCAGGCTCCTGACCCACCTCCCACTGCGGCGCGTGTTCACCACATCCCTCCCTGTGACCCCAATTACGTCGAGTATGTTCCCTGCGAAGATTATCAACGGTCGTTGAAATTTGACAGAAACATGTTGATATACAGAGAGAGACACTGCCCTGAAAAGAACGAGTTGTTGAAGTGTCGGATTCCCGCGCCGTACGGTTATAAGGTGCCGTTGAGGTGGCCGGAGAGCCGGGAGTATGCATGGTACGCTAATGTGCCGCATAAGGAGCTGACTGTGGAGAAGAAAAAGCAAAATTGGGTACGGTATGAAGGAGAGCGGTTCAATTTTCCCGGCGGTGGCACCATGTTCCCCCGCGGTGCTGATGCGTACATTGATGATATCGGCAAGTTGATCAACCTCAAAGACGGGTCAATAAGGACGGCCATTGATACCGGTTGCGGGGTACGTATAATCTTTCCTTCCTTCTGAGGCTTTCTAAGTCGACCGTCCGGACGGTGTATCGGTCTATGCCTATGCATGAATGCGTTGACTGGGGGCAGGGGTTAGTTGGGTTTAGACGGTTTGACATTTTTTATCTTATTAAAGTTAAATGTATATTTGATTAGGTCCACTGGGATAGGAAATGGTCCAATAATTCATATGGTTGTAGAAAAAAAAAATTAAAATTAGGTTGAATGGGGATCTATATCTTTTTAATTTACATGATTTGTTTTGTTATGATATATACAAACTAGGAAGGTCATGAATTTTGATCACATTATATGGACATGGGCATGGGCAAGTGGTAGAATGTTGAATTCAAATTAAAACATAACTTTTTGAAAATTTAAATGACAGCATTTTTAGGTATTCATTATTACTTAAAATATTGTGCAGTTGGATTATAGATCTTCAAATCACATTCATTTATTCATTGTTAATTTTAAGTAATCCAGCTAATATATTGTGGTTTACCAAACCCAGTCTTAATTTTCCATAAGCTTAAACACTTTGCACCAATCCTATTTCTTATTTTAGTTGAAGCAAAAATTATTAATTAAATTCTTAAACTTCAAGTAAAGTGGCTCACCAAGAATAATAATAATAATAATAATTCTTTTCCTGTTTGCATCTTCTAACTGCAGAAAAGTTATTCGGTTACCTTAATTATCTAAAAAAGTATCATCATTAAGAAGACTAATTCAATTCTCTTTGTTTAGTAATCTTAAAAATGCAGTTAAATGTTAGGAGGAGTTATGAATAAGAACGCAGAATAGAGACAGATGCGTGATCGCAAAAGCGTCCTTCATAATTGTTTATAACACTTTCTTTACAACTACCTTAAGCTTTCGTAAGAATCACTTTCTTATAATGTGACAACACAATATTCTTAACAGTGTATTTGTTATTATTAGAACTGAATTAATCAACCCCCACTTTCTTTTTTTCCTAGATTCTGAAATTCTTTTTATAACAGAGTTAAAAAAAACAAACAAAAACAAAAACAGATCATTGATGATCAAATTTTCAGGTTGCCAGCTGGGGAGCTTACCTGCTGTCGCGAAATATTGTGGCAATGTCGTTTGCACCAAGAGATACTCATGAAGCTCAGGTGCAGTTTGCTTTAGAACGAGGAGTTCCTGCATTGATTGGAGTCATGGCTTCCATTAGGCTTCCTTATCCTTCAAGAGCTTTTGATATGGCACATTGCTCTCGCTGCCTCATTCCTTGGGGTCAATATGGTATAATTTACTAGTCCTTCATTTCAATTTCAATGTTTCTTTTAACTTTGAATTGCTTGCGACATTTGAATTGCGGTTGGAAATTGAGCAGATGGACTGTACTTAATCGAAGTTGATAGAGTTTTGCGTCCTGGTGGGTATTGGATTCTATCGGGGCCACCAGTAAACTGGGAGAATCACTGGAGAGGGTGGAATAGGACAGCTGAAGATTTGGCAGCAGAGCAATCTGGGATAGAAACCATAGCTAGGAGCTTATGTTGGAAAAAGGTGATACAGAAGAAGGATCTTGCTATTTGGCAGAAACCCACTAATCATATACATTGTAAAGCTAACAGGAAGGTTTTTAAACAACCACGCTTTTGCCAGTCGCAAGATCCTGACAACGCATGGTAATGTGTTTTTCGGTTGCATACGCTGTACAACCTTTTCTATCAAGATTTATTACAAAGCAAGATCTTCTGTTAGATTATAATGCAAAGAACACTAGAAAGTGATTCCAAAACCAAATGGGTAATAAAGTCACTAAACAAAAGATGTTACGCTGATTGGATTGTGTTCTTTTTTTCTTTTTGGTTTTTTGTAGGTATGCCAAGTTGGAGGCTTGTTTAACCCCACTTCCTGAAGTGTCTGATATAAAGGAAATTGCTGGTGGGCGATTGGCAAAGTGGCCACAGAGGTTGACAGCAATTCCTCCCAGGATTTCCAGTGGAAGTTTGAATGGAATTACTGCAGAAATGTTTAGAGAAAACACAGAGCTATGGAAGGAAAGAGTTGCACATTACAAAAGTGTGGACTATCAGTTAGCAGAACGTGGGAGATACCGTAACTTGCTTGATATGAATGCTTATTTGGGAGGCTTTGCAGCAGCTCTCGTTGATGATCCACTGTGGGTCATGAACATGGTCCCAGTTGATGCTGAAATCAACACCCTAGGAGTTATCTACGAACGTGGTTTGATTGGAACTTATCAAAATTGGTATATCTTCTCTCTAATAAATCAATTGCTGATTACATGATGACTTTTGATTAGCAGCAGATAAACAACCCACCCAGTCCCACCACTACATTTTGTCATTTTTACCTTTTTGATAATCTTTCAAACTCGGCCTGTTTAGGCTAAATCTCTTTTGTTATCAAAAGCCAATCTTACTTTTTCCACAAATTTTTGTAGATATGTGTTGATCACCAAAATCTTTTTCCTTTTTACAGCATAAAACTGCCATATAACCTCAAAATTTTGTCTCTAAGTTCAAGCACAATGAATTATTAGGAGGCTGTTGCTGACAATTTGTCTCCGTGTAGGTGCGAGGCCATGTCTACATATCCAAGAACTTACGACTTCATCCATGCTGACTCTGTTTTTAGGCTAAACAAGGACAGGTAATGTTGTTGGTATCATCAATTCATGTGACATTTTAATATGGGCATGTCATGTCATGTCATGTCATACAATATGCTGGTTGTGATTATCTTTAACTGTTTAACAGATGTGAAATGGAAGACATTTTGTTAGAAATGGATAGGATCTTACGTCCGGAAGGAAGTGTAATTATTCGGGATGATGTTGATATTTTGGTGAAGATCAAGAGTATCACAGATGGTATGCAATGGGAAGGAAGGATTGCAGACCATGAAAAGGGACCCCATGAGAGAGAGAAGATTCTTTTTGCTGTTAAAAAATATTGGACTGCCCCAGACCCTGATCACAATCAAGAAACAAACACTGCTCCATAATCATATAGCAAATGTCGCTCGTTTTTCTTCCTATAATTTCTTTTTCAAGATTTTTGAAGCTAAAAAATTATTCATTAGTCAAATTTATTTTTTGGCAACCACTTTTGGTGTGAACTGCTAAGGCCAGTAGTTATTTGTACATCAATGATATTTCTTTCTTTACCACCTACTGTATGATCACCACCAAATCAATTTGTTTATTAATTAAAGACTCTTTTAAGAGATGTTCAACCTAAACGATCGTTATGGACCACTTTTAATTTGGCGGATTGTGGCAAATGCACTCTTGTACCATCTATCTGTACACGGAGACGCTGAAAAATGGGGCTAATTAACGACAGTTGGTCACCAAAAAAAAGGTCAAAAAACTATTATTTACTTCTAAAGTTGTACAAGTATGACTGCAATGCTATTGCCGCTTGGATGGTTAGTTCACGCTTCGAGCTTGAGACTTCTCAGCGGAGATTACCCTCCGTCACCTGTACCATGAACAAAGAAAGTTGATAATTGTCACTTGCCTCGAAAGTTGAGACTGAAGTGTCTTCCATGAAACAATAATTTTTACATCCGACAGAGCACCTCCATGCTAATAAACCATAAAAGTGGCTGCTTCCAGTGATGAAACATATAAAAGGTTATCGAGTGAGTTTGAGGCACTATAGTATAGTGACAGGCGGTTCAACATTTCATTCAGTCGTTTAAGGTAGCATAAGTCATTTGATACTAGTATAATCCCTGAATTAGAATAAATACCATGAGCGCATATACCCATTCTGTAAACGACAGATTGGCATTTGAATCTGTTGAAAATTTAGCTATATGAACTTAAGACTACAAGCTCACTGGAGATCTCCAACAAATTTTGTGTTAAAACTGGTGATGTTGATCAAAGTTGTAGCTAAATGAACTCCAGAAACAAGAGTTCTTGTTTGTTGGTCAGGCCAAGTTCATTCAGACTTGAGGATCCATCCTTGACACTGAAAGAACGCCGGGGATATGACCTCACCTGTTCATCAAGAAAACAAGATGAATTCTGTGCATATTAATTATCTGTGTCTTATCTTATGCAATCAACTCAAATGATTAAATCCATTCCATGTCCCACCCCTGCCTCACCATCCGTGAGTGTCAATGGCTATAAAACCAACATTTGATTAGTTTTAGAAATTTTGAATTTCATCTCATTAAGTATTTATTATCCTTTGATAATTTGCATAAACTGATAAAAGAGGTGATAGAAAATTTACAAATATCACAATAAATAGACTGAGGACACCTCAAGTATGCAGAAATATAAACGTTTCATTGGACCATGGTATATCCAGACCTGAGACAGTCACTAAAAGTATGAAACTTGAATCAATCCAGAATACTAACACAAATAAACATTGGATCCTCATGTCTAACTCATGATTAGATCAAACTGATAGCAATAGCACCCTAAAAACAGCTTCTTCTTTGTTTTCGTTCTCCAAGAAGTGGGCATATACATACACACAACAGCTTCACACTCAAAAAGTATCATGCAACATCTGTGTCAGATTTCCAAAAGCAGCAAGCATAATGAAGTGCCAGATATAATGAAGGCCAAAACAATTCTCCAGACCAAACATCCATTTCTTCCATGTTAAAAGATATGCATGGGAATACATATGCAACCTACTAGTTGACTTGATGGATTCCACAATAGTCATAATCAGAGTAGAGACAAGACGACTTACCATTCTATAAGTGCCAGGTTTCACTGCTCTACCCACATCTATGAAGTCAAATAGAACCTGCAAAGGAACAAAAGACAGTCAGTTGAGCCAGGAGACTACAGTGCGTAATCATCTATTTTTCTTGCAACTACCTGAAGCTTGTCAGACTTTACAAAGCGACGGCCACGGCGGGTGCCATCTGGCATTTTTACAAGAAGAGTAACTGCATTCCCATCCTCTTTAGCTGGTTCCTGAGGAAGAGAAGTTTCTTTTGCAGCTAGCCATCTTTCAAATTTCTATCATCAGTAATATAGGAATGATCAAATTAATGATCTGGACTTGGACAATAAAATTCAAAATTGTAGCTCCCTCTCCCCCAGTCGAGAATACAAAAGTCATATTAACTACTTATACTTTAAACCACAGGCTAAAGGACTTGCATAGTAGAAGGGGAAAATTGGCAATAATCAACATCCCACCAACCATAGTTTTTCTATTCTAGGTCACACACAATGGGAGTAATTGAATTTGTAAGAGGAG
The DNA here is from genome assembly GCA_028052125.1 of Melia azedarach. Classification (NCBI taxonomy): domain Eukaryota; kingdom Viridiplantae; phylum Streptophyta; class Magnoliopsida; order Sapindales; family Meliaceae; genus Melia; species Melia azedarach. The sequence continues at coordinate 1,073,241 of CM051394.1, read as the reverse complement.
GTGGATTTCTAGAGTTGAATCATTAGACAAGTGCTTGGAAAATGCAACAGTCAAAACATTACTAGCCGATACTTCAAAGGTTATTGTGCTTTTCTGACCACTTTTTCACAATGCTTTCCTTGAGACAAGATTCTCTCATTATTTACCAACACTCTAAGAATTATTTGTATCAGAATCATGGACTCAGGCGATCCTTATCTTGAAGTCCATCAAAAGATCAGGCTAAAAGCATACCAAACAGCCCAAGATCGTATTATTCCTAGGCCTCCAGAGTTGAGATCCCTGAATTTCAAAACATAATCCCACTGTGACCAATCATCAAGGAGTTAAAGAATATCCAAGTTTCTATCATGACTGATTACATTTCAATATCAGTTAAGAACAGATCAACGCCATTCTCTGGATTTGAGTTGTAAAGCTTATCATTTGGCGAACTCACTTGTCATAGAGCAATAAGCTTTAAAAGCCTTCAGATAACAACTAAAAATAGTTTTAAGCATGAATGAGGACAGTGAATAATTGAGGAACCAAAACTCAACAGATGTAGTACCACCTCTTTTTCAAGCGACTCCTTCCAAGGTTCATCTCTGTTCAACTGCACTTCAGCTTCCTTCAGAGCATTCATTTCTCTCTCTCTGTCAGCCAACAGAGATGCCAAATACTCATTATCCTGCAAGCAAATTAGATAATCATCATATAGACAACACCACATCAATTATCATGTAACTGATACAGGAAAGTAGAAACCTGTTGTTCCCGAAGTAATTGCTGTGCTGCTGCTGAGGAAGATAATTGATGGCAATCTGACGCATAATTTGGACCTGCATTTCTGTCCAGACCACGTTGTGAATGAGATTCATATTGAGGGTGATCTGAAGTACCTTCAGGAATTTCATTGAAAAGTGCTGCCTCAAGCATAACTGCTTCTTGAAGTTCTTTGGGAGAAATGCCACCCCACTTCAATGCCCAGAAGAAGGGTGCAATCAGATTAGATATAGTTCTCAATGTGCTTATTTATTTTTCTGAAGAGAGCTGATTGCACCTTGTTGTTATGCAAAGAACAATACCTCACTAGAAGGAAAAGTATCTTTATTGCCCTGAGGATGAACATCAAGATCATATTTCAATTTGTAACTTGCAGGTGATCGTGGATGCATAACTTCAGCTCCTTGGACTGATGAGTTTCCTAGCTGAAACTCACAGAATTTCATTTGTTAGAAGAAATCACACAAAAATATTAAACCATGTCAGCAAATCGGGTGTATATGTGACAAACATAACCGGCAAGACAGAGTACACACCTCCCTGGTGCTCTTTCTAGTTTTCTCGGCTTCAGTACCTGACTCATAGACTTCCATTTGTTGATCACAGTTTTCTACTCTTTGCTCACGCATTTCTTTTTCTTGCTCTGCTGTCTGATTCCAGTCACAAAAGCAGTAAGACCAGGAAATCATAAACCATGAAAATAAAACACAAATATCTAATAACCTTCAAGGACAAAGAAATTGCTCGAGAAAATTCATCATCCTCTAATAAGTCAAGCTGCCTCTGCATAAGTCCACTGCCAGATGAATCCTACATCAGGACACATGGAAAGACAGAATTCAGACAGGATATGAAGGAATTCGCTCAAAGTGAAATAACTTATTATTATAATCAGGAACAAACTGCTTATTCAGATAACTGTCTTTTACCTCTCGTTTTGAAGCCTCAATAGCTGCTTCAATCATTTCTTCTTCCATGTTATTGTCAAACGAGCGTAAACTATCATCCCTCAAGACATTACCCTGAGACGATGGAGTTATTTCATCATAGACAGAAGACACTCCAGGATGATGAACCTGCTCATTCCTACCACTAAATGCTGCAGGGACCCCCATTGCGCCTCCAGTATGGGAAACAAATGGTGTGACAGCAGAAACACCAAGCTCATTCATGAGATTTCTCCTGTAATTGGGATCAAGTAGAGATGATGGCTTAAAACTTCTAGCAATAAAGAATAATTGTGAAAGTGTGCTTGGCCGGGCTTGTGTATAGTTATTCATCTCTGCATTATTATGCTGAGGGGGAGCAACAGCTGTTGGATTTGTACTGGAAAAAAAAGCAGAGAGAAAATAAATTGATAATAGGAGACCAGACAAGCATACACAAATAAGAGGATAGGGCCAATACTTCAGCGACTCAAGAGGTAAAGTGTAAAAATAAAATTCAAAAAGCATAAAATGGAAAAACAATGTCATACATGTCTCTGTCTCCTGGATTAAAGTATGCATTCACGGCTTCATTTAGGTTGCCTTCATATTCCTGTTCAACCATCACAACATGCGAGGCAGTCACATAATTAAGAATATGGAAAGATGCATATAATCAATATATCAGGAAGAAATTTTTCCAGCCAATAAATACAATGTGGATAGAATATCTGTATAATTTAGTTCACCTGATGTTCAATTCAAGCCAGACCGTACATAAATTAGAAGTACAACTACACCACCAAATTCACAGCTGAAAATTGACCCATCGAACATCCTTAATTCCTATGCCATAATTTGTGGTAATATATTGCCCTTTTTTTCTTGACAATATCACTTTCAAAGCAACATCATGAACTGATATTATATGTATGAGATACAAAAAGTAAAAATTGCCTTATGGATGCACATAAACTTTAAAGTCTCGTAAAACAAGAATTTTTTTTTTAAAAAGACTGAAATATAATCATCTAGATCAGTCTAATCGAGAACAATGCAATGTACATTTCATTAAACACAAACGATTTTAAGACGTACACAGAATACAATAAAGAGGTAAAATAAGTTGTAAAATTAGCCAGAAACCGTAGAATAACAAAATAAGTTTTGCTTAATTTACAAAATAAATAAAAAAAGAAAGTTGAGATCAGACAAATAATCACATTATAGCCAATAAAATGAAAAATTAAGTGGAGCAAATTAGGAAATGATATCGCATATAAACAAGTAAGTTTGCAAGAATATACATTGTGCAATTAATCGAACCGAGAAAACCCTAGAAAACAAATCGAGAACTGTTACTTGATCTAGATAATCAATTGTTTCTAATGATGAATAGAAAACTAAAAATACTGAATAACTAGTCGTACACAGACGATTTCTTGACGTTCTTGAGAGTAAGTAATAATTGATTTGAGAGAAAAAATCTGATTAAACAAAACACTGGAGTAAATCGAGAAAAAGAAATGGAGAAAAAAGATGAACCTCCAATTTCTGTAAAGCGACCGACTCAGACGCGCCGGTGATGCTCTTGAACGTCTCGATTGCTTCCTGAGTAGGTCTCGTCATCGCCTCCGATTTCGAGCGGAATATCAACAATGTGACCGCACTTCAGATTCAAAAAGAGAGACTGAGGGTACTGTTAAAAGAGAGAGAAATCTTTTGCTGCAGATTCTGATTTACGAAACGTATTCATACGCATAGTAGACAAGTACACTCCTTTGCGCGCCTTTATTTAACTTTTGGGTAAGTCACTGCCCCACCGGATAAAATCTAGTGAATGCGTGGCAGATTAGATAGCTTACGCGTGTCAAGCGAGTAGACCGTACTCTCGCCTTTTGTTTTTGGGGGGAGTCTCAGAGGTGAATAATTGATACCAAAGCTAATGTCTTTGCTTATCTTTCTTTCTTAAGGTTTCTGGGAAACCAAACACAAATTCGAAATAATTAACCTGCAAGCATTTGGAGGAACCGTTGGAGATGGAATCTTGCTTAGCTTTTGCTGACCTTTCCATTGCTTACTCTTAAATTGCCCCGCGGTGACGGTTTCTGTCTCTGTTTCGGTTTCAGTTTCAGTCCTGTATAGTCTACCTGGGCATATCATTAACGGGAGTAATTACAAAGTGTCCTGGATTTTTTATTAGCGTGAACGGGTAAACATCGGATAAAAATTGCCGCCTTTGGAGGGGAACCGTTTGATTTTAAAAGTGGCCTTAACACGGGTTTTAAGTTTGAAGCACGATTCGCGTCCTTAACCAAACAAATTGCAAGGAAACGATGCCGTTTGGTAGAATGGCAATGCAATTAATACTCGAATCTTTTTATCGAAGCCCGTTACATATTCCGAGTACACTCCCTTTGCAGAACAAAGGTTCTTCAACATTGTACTGCATAAACATGGGTATGCTGAGGAATGGATGCCATGCATTTGTAATATAATCCAAATTAACTTATTTGGAAACAAAAAAAAATTGGTCAAATTATAATATCAAGGATCATATTTTAATGGGGTATTTTCATACACCTCCCCTGAGGTTTGTCAAAATCACAGGTAGATAAAAAATATTGTTTAATTCACAAATACTACTCCTCTGACTTAATGGAGAATCTCTTTTCCATTCATTTTCTCTACTGTTTGAGTGAAAAATCTATTTTATCCTTGATCTACCTTACCAAAAAAGTTGCAACTGTTATAAAACTATCAACAAATATTTTCACCACACATCCCAGTAAATAAATAAGTAATTAACAAATTTTTTTTTAAGTTATTACTTTTGAAATGATGCAATCTTATGTTTTTAATTTCAAGATTGACTAACACTGAACTTAAAATAATTTTAAAAAAACTTTCAAATAAGATACTAGTCAAACTTAAGCTTAGAGCAAGTTCAATAAATCAATTTTTTTTTAATTTAATCTTTAAGCATAAGCTTAAAAGAACTTTATTAGGAAGTAACACAAAACAATGCAAAATTTAGTTAATAATACCAAAAAGTCTTACAAACCATGTTGGAGCAAGTTTAAGAATAATTGAATAAAGAATGCAACAAAACCATATCTAATCGATTTGAATGGAAGTTATGTTCTGCACAATATGGCAGAAAAGTAGTAGCATTTACTCAACAAAATCAAAAGAAAACAAACCACTAACCCAACTAACTATCATATTCAACCTAATTGATGCAAAGATGGTAGCATATTGAAGAAAGAGCAAGTAACTTCAGCAAAATTAGTTGCAGAAACAGAGAGAAAGTAAGCAGCCTGCCAAAATCAGCAAGTTGAAACTATAGAAACCAGCAATAGAAGTAGATTCCAACAATATTACCCAGTTAACAACACCAGGCTACCTAGAATCCATATGCCAACTACCAACAACACCATCAACAGTTCAATAAATCAATCAAAAAAGAAAAAAAAATGATTATAATAAATGGTATTAATTCATCTACTTCCTATATGAGTACAGATCTAAAAATCATTTGAACTAATACCCAATAGAGTTAGAAGCAAAAAAAAACGAGGAAAAAAATCGATAAACGTGAATCAAATCGCAATCTTTGGGCAAGAACTCATTCAGAAATCTCAATCGATCCGAAACCGGCCATCAATCCACCAAGTTTTTCCTTCGATGATATCAGTCTACTGTAATTTGTCCTTACAGCCTTTCCCTAACTCTAAAAGCATATCTCCCCGTAATTTCTAAAAATCAGTCACTTGCTCCTTCAAACTCTCCTTTCAAGTTCAGTTCATCGTCCATCAATTTCCCTGCCGAGTTGAAATAACCTATCCTTTGACATATATTATCCCAATATCCTCAACTTCGATTGGCGTATATCTTTATCTTAAAATTGAAGTGTGTTTCTAATGAGAGAAAGAACTGACAATGTGAAAAGAAGAAAATAAAAATCATGGCTGCATCATCTATGCCCCCATTAAAATGTCATTGTTGCCCTTGCAATAAACGAAGAAAGAACTTTCTGTTAAGTCAGAGGGGTAGTATTTACGAATTAAGCAATACTTTCCATCTAGCTGTGGTTTTGATAAACCTCAGGGGAGGTATGTGAAAATACCCCTATTTTAATTCATAAGAGTCCAATCGAGACATTAACCTGCAGTTTGGACCACATCACAGGTTTATAAAATAAACCCGTAGTAGTTATTCTGTGAACCAAAAGAATATAGCTTTTTAGGGTTGGTTTGTTTTTTTAACTAAAGTTTAAATAAAATTGTTTATGTGTTTATTTTTTAATTTATATATAAAAATTTATAAAAATATTTGAAAATAATTAAGTTAAATTTTTTAGATTTAAATTTAAATAATTTAAAAATAAATAAATATATATTTCAATTTCAGTCAAACTCTACAAACTGGGATGAATAAATGTGGTTGGCTGTGAGATTGGGCTTACTCTAAGCTTGCTAATCCAATCATCTAGAACCCAACCACCACTAAGAAGGGGCTTGTCCAATGTGAATGCGTACACACAAGCCTCATTAAATTGGGTTTTTGATCATTGACATAAAGCCCAAACCCAACAGAATTGCAATGGAGTCGAATTACACATGAAAAATGAAAGCAACGTTCGGCGATGATGACGTTGGTAGGTGTGAGTACTTAAAAATTTCAAACAGTCAAAACCACGTGGTTCAAACAGACGACGAAAAGCAGGCTTTCGCATTTGGCGTCGGATGACTTTGCAGTGCAACACATACACACAATTTATTTATCGCTTTACAGTCAAAAAAAAAAAAATGACAGCCGAATAGACCACCATGTACGATACAGAATGAGGTTTATAAAAGGTCCGGTTGTGTTACGTTGTGTTTTCTGATTGGCTAAAATTTTTTAAATTTTGAAGTTATTTATTCATCCAATCTTTACTTGCTTTTTCCTCGGTTCGATTATAGTGCACTGATATTTAATTAATACGACATATAAAACGTCTCTTCTTGATAATTGATTTATTTAGGTCTTTACGTCTCTCAGTCTAGGCTATTAATAACACTTAAAAATTCATAAAAGTTGGAAATATTTTCATTGCATCCGCACTGACACTAATCCAGTCTAATATCTATAATGGTTGCTACAAGAAAATGCTTTTCCACTACGCTTTTGAATCAAGCTTACGTGTGTCAAAGACTGCTAAGACCATACGATGATATTTGATTGGTAATTAAACTAGTCTATTCCACTTGAGAATACCAAATTAATTTTTTTATATGACTTTTCTATTTTTTTTTTTTAAATTACATATAAAATTAAATTTAGAGAGAAAATGTCATCCGATTTGATAGCATTCGTCAATAAAGACATGTATGGTTAGACTTATATCCAGCCAATGAACGATTAACTTTGCGTCTGCGCGCCAACTGACAAATGCACGTTGGTGCCGGCGGTAGCAAGTTATTAGTTTGAATGATAATTACACTCGGATCCCTGTAAGTTAGTATATTTATTTAAGCACGATACATATATGCTTTATTTTTTTTTAAATATAAGAGGGTGTGTTAAACCCAAATTCATAATTTTTTTTTTTTACATATCTCGAACTCGAACTTAGGTAGACACCAAATAAGTGGGATCAACCACTTGAATTGAACACTCCTAAATATACATATTTGCTTTATACTTTTATTAATTTTACGAAACCTCTAACCTTAAAATTTAAAACAAATAAAAGATTATAAGTTGTTAAATAATATTACTTTATAAATTTGTATTTTATCTTTTTTATTGTATAATTTTCAGCAGTACTTTTTAGCAAAAGTAAAATCAATATTATCCACATGTCAAAGGATTATTGAAAAAGTTTTATATTATAAATTAAATATTTTAAATTTTATGATAAACATCTAAATTTTGTAATAAATTTTTAATTAAAAAATTTTAAATCCTATATTAACAACTCTAATGTTACATACATATATTAAGTAACCTTAATTGACATAAGATTAGATAATAATTATCAGGTGTTAATACTTGTCACTTTGATTAAGTCGGAAGGGAAAAATCAACCTTAAAAATCTTGACAAAAATGAACGATTACATTCCAACCAATTAATGTATTATTTGAATATTTTATATCTTCAAATTAGGACAAAGAGCTTTCAAAAGAAAAAGACTATTTAACTTTGTCGAAGAGTTTTCATTTAATTGATATTGATATGCGCAAAAATTTAGAAGTAGCAATTAACTTGATAGTTAGCTTGTGGAGTATGACAATAGCTTATTAATTTTGTTGTTTAATATTTGTATTTATAAAATTTCAACAAGTTATACTTTTATTACAGGCGTTAATTTCAAAACTTTTTATGCAAATTAATTTTTTTTGTAATATTTATATAATTTGGGTACTTGAAAAAGATATTATTGGAGAGTAATTATGTGCTTGAATGAGGTCAGTGATGTGCTCGACTTTATAAAATAGTTTGCTCAGCAAATTTGACTCAGCTGAACTGACTGCATGCATTGCATTAATGCAGGAATCTTGGGTTGCTTTCTTTCCGGCGCCATCTCTATTGAAATTTCTTACGCATCAAATAAAATAATACGATGATGATGCTGATAATAATAATAATAAGTTGAAATGATCTTCCAATTAATTTCAATCTTTTAATATTCTTTCCTGATCTTCTTATCATTAACACTAACAGCACAAGTTATTGGGTGTATCCGCCACCAGCATGTATTGTATACCTTCCATGCAATTTCATCCCCGGTATATCTTTATTTCAAATTTAAAAAAAAAATAGCACATATAAATTCCTTTCCATCGACCTGAGTGGTGTTTTAAGTTTTAACATTACAACAATTTTATTAGGTCAATTACATAGCACTAGCATTAATAAAATTATAGTAAATTGTTAGAAAAATAATGCACAAAAATAAGAAAATAATTATATATTTGTAAGGACCACGAGCGGCTAAAACCACATGGTCAAGGTCAAGACAGACAAATTTCAATAATAAAAAAAAGCACTTAAATATACTTTAAATGAATTAATATTTAAATAATATATATCAATGTTCACAAACAAAGAAGATTATCCTACAACCGAGTAATTTGGTAAGTAAACAATTCAAGTAAATTTTGATTGAAAAAGAAAATAATAAATTGTCAAATAATTAAATGTACTAGATACATTATTAATAAAGTTCATGATTAACGAATTCACAAAAAAGAAATAGAAATAGAAATAATCATACTTCCTTCGTTTAAAGCAAACAAAAATGATAGGACTGCGTCTGGCCGTCAGCAGACACATCGACGGTCGATCCCAACTTGCATTGCCAATAGTAAATAGTAACAATACTATGCACCTAATTGACCAAAACCTGTGGATAGTAACATTTAATATATATATTAAAAAGAAAAAAGAAGCAGCCAATGCGGAGAAGTAGTAATAGACAAAGTTACAGGTCAAAGGTGCTTCCACATGCCTCATCTATATAAACCACCCACATTCTTTCCATATTCATCATAAGCTAAACCTAATCTTTCCACTTCCTGATCACAAATATTAATTCACTTCAGTACTCTCAGACCTTTCACTTAGGTTTGCAAAATGTGGGGTGTTGCTCTTGTTCTTGTTGCCGTCCTCGTAGTTAAAATTAGCCACTGGTTTTATAGATGGGCCAACCCCAAGTGCGATGGCGAATTACCGCCAGGTTCAATGGGTTTGCCCTATTATTGGAGAGACTATCGAGTTTTTCTCTCCTCATAAATTATACGATATCCCACCATTCATCAGAAAGAGAATGACACGGTTAGCTTTTCTTTTCCACCATATGTTTTTTTTATATGTATGCACGTTATCATCAGATTTCTTTAGTAATTCGTTAGTTTTACGTATGTATAGTCAATATAATAACGTTGATGTAAAGCTAGTATACACCTCTCTCACCTCTCATGCTACGCTTTTTATCTCTTTTTAGTAATTAAGTGTCAGAAAATACTAGCTAACTAATCGATACGCATTACATATTCATTAGTTTTGTGTGCGTGGTTTAATTTGCAGATATGGAGATTTGTTTAAGACAAGTCTAGTTGGGCAGAAGGTGGTGGTATCCACTGATCCCGGAGATAAACTATAACGTCTTCCAGCAGGAAAACAAATCTTTCTTGATTTGGTACACTGAGAGTTTTATTGAAATTCTCGGACAAGAAAGCTTGCTCAAGTACCACGGAAAGATTCATAAATACCTCAAGAACTTGATTCTACATCTCGTCAGCCCCGAAAGCCTCAGAGTTAAACTTCTTCCAGAAATGAACGAGGCTACTCGCAGACATCTCCAGTCATGGGCTGAGCTTGGCGCTGTTGACGTCAAAGAAGTCGCTTCTGATGTAATTAATTTCACTTCGACTACAAATTTAAATTCTAGCGTACATGAAAAGTTATATATACTAGCCAGTATTTATAAGATTATAACTCTGAGATTGAGAACTCTTAATTTTTTTTTGGTTATGGCAGATGATATTCGAATATTTCTCCAGGAAATTAATCAGTTATGATGAAAAGAAGAACCAAAGGAAGCTCAGGGAGAACTACACAGCTTTCATCGAGGGTCTCATTTCCTTTCCTTGAATATTCCAGGAACCAAATTCCACTGCATGTATACAGGTATTAATTAATAGGCTGATGTTCATTTACCTGCATCTGTCTGGCTGTATATCAATCTCCGAATTAACAGGTAATTAACTTGTTGAATTTGATCACCAGGGACGTAACAGCGCCATTAAAGTAATTAAGGAGATCTATGAACAGAGGAAAGCATCAAACAAACCTGGCAACGATTTCTTGGATCACATTCTGGAAGAAGTGGCGAGAGAAGACACCATTCTGAATGAAGCTATTGCTATTGACTTAATCTTTGTGCTTCTGTTTGCCACCTATGAAACTACTTCTGCTGCCATCACAGTTGCTAACGAAGTACATATTCGATCATCCCAAAGTCGTAGAAGAGTTAACGGTTTGTATACATAATAACACATTTCCTTCTTTTCATTCGTGTTCTTTTTAAAAAAAAATATGTGATTAATTAATTACACATTCTGTACGGTATTGCAGAAAGAGCACGAAGCCATCATTAGAAACAGAAAGGACGAAAATTCGGATATGTCGTGGGAAGAGTACAAATCGATGACTTTCACCCACATGGTGAGCTGGATCTATGAATCTTAAATAAGCCCGCCCTTGTGTTACTGCTTATATATTAATTATTGATAATTTACTGCTCTTTAGTTGGTTGTCGTATCCTCACCCTATATTATGAATATTATTGCAGGTTATTAACGAAACTGTCCGTTTGGCAAATATAGTTCCCGGAATTTTCAGAAAAGTGGTGAAAGATGTGAACATAAAAGGTAAGTTCTAATAGCCTTTGATGATCTAATAAGTGCAGAAATATTTAATAGTAACAAATATTCTTGGTATAAAATGCATTTATTAAAAGCTGAAAGATATTGGGTGTTACAGGATATACAATTCCAGCAGGATGGGTGATGATGGTTGTTCCATCCGTTCTTCATTTGAATCCTGACAAATACGAGGACCCTCTTGCATTTAATCCGTGGCGTTGGGAGGTAAATCAAATTCAAATATAATTAAAAAAATTAACGATTATCCTCAGCTTGTAGAAGAATTCTGAATATAGAAAATCTTATTGGATTGATTACTGCAGGGACAAGAACTGCACGCTGGATCAAAGACATTCATGGCTTTTGGTGGTGGCGTGAGACTTTGCGTTGGAGCTGATTTTGCGAAGCTTCAAATGGCTGTTTTCCTCCATTACTTCGTCACCAAATACAGGTATATGCCCTGATAATTCTTGTAATATATACAGCTGAAACATCTGAAGAGACAAATAACCAATGACTAATTTCACACGGACTGATAATGTGTAGGTGGTCAGTAACCAAAGGTGGCACCGTCATTAGAAAGCCTGGTCTCGTATTTCCAGATGGACTCCACATCCAAATTGCAGAAAAGAAAGCGACAGAAGTGAACTGATGTATCCTAAGAAGAAAGAAGGAATGAGACAGAGGATTCTTAAAAAGAAAGAAATTTTTTGTTTCTTATTTTGATTTACGAAATGTAAGTTGGAAAATAATTTGTAATTTCTAAAAATGGTGCAGAAGTTTGATAGCTACAGAGTGAGAAGACTGTAAACTGCATGAGTAGTAGCTCTGCAGTATAATCAAGGGACTCTGTATTTATATATATATATATATATATATATTTGACGGAAAATTAATAAAAAGTCAGCAAATGCTTTTCATTTCGTGGGCTCTTATAATTATTTTCTCACGCTTCGTTTCAGCTTTTCGCAGAGATGACACCAATTTTCCTTCCAAGTGTTAAGTAAAAGCATTATGATTGTTAGAGTAGTCAATTTTTTCTAGGTCAGGAATAACGAGATTTAGTTGAAGTTATTCAGAGACGGAATTAGTTTAAAGATTGCAAAAACAATTACAGCTGCCACAATATTGTTTCATCGATCGCGTCCAGCAACAAGTAGGCATGTTAAGGCAATTTGGCTCAGAAAATATTTTTCGGGTCAAATTAAAATGCCCAAAGTGTTTGAAAATTAAATATATATACATATATCAAGCAAGAAAGTATATGTGATCTTTGCATTCGAGTTACTGAAACTGTTAACAATTAAACTCTGACCAACGCAGCGTTTTCTTTTTACCTGGACTCAAAAAAGAAAACAATTTTCTTCTCCTTTTATCTTCTTAAATTATCTAAGTACTGACTAATTTCAGCAAGTATAAGAGAAAGAAAAAGAACAGGAGACCAAACTCTAACTCAAGACCAAAATCAATTGATTAATTTGCTTTTGATTGTTAACAACTGGACATCCCTGGGAAGTGTTTTATTTGTAGTAAAACTGGGGGATTATCGGAGATGTAACTGGTATATTAGGAAAAGAATTAAAAATAGAAAATAATATTTTTTTGTATTAAACAGAGTGTATTTACAAAATAACACAGTTTTAAAAATTAAATGATGTGTTGTGTACTCGGTAAAAATAAAGGGTGAAAATATTTTTTTTAATTACTGCTTTTATGGAGTGTTCTGATTTTATTAGTGTGTGTATATATGTATATATATATATATATATATATATATATATGAAATAGATTTCAATAACTATTTTAATTAAAATCACTTCATAGAATAATGTTTAACTAGAATAAATAAATTAATAATAAAGAAATATATATGATAAACATGTTTATTATACATCTATATATCTATCTATGACCCAGATATTATTAAGATACATTTTGCTTAATTTTAGGTAAAAAATTTAGAATCTCTTTCCAAAAAAAAAAAAAGAAAATGGTTTTCGTTTTTCAATGGAATGACGAGTCTTGTGTTGAAATTTCTCTGCACCAATAGCATGCATAGACAGTGAAAACATTGAACAATGATTACGTACCTGTAAGAAAATTCCAAATCATGATATTTTAGCCTGTCCCACCACGTGCCCACAAATAAATAGATTTTCATGAAAATAATCTGATGTATAAATTTTATCCACAATTTAATAAGATTAAAAAAATTAGTGAAAAAAAACCTTACCGCAGGTTTATACTCTAATATGATGTGTAAATATTTACACACACACGAATACGATCATTCCAATTTCCCAAATCCCAACTCAATTAATTTCTGGTTCTCGTGGCATTCGCATTTGGCGTCGGCCGACTTTTGCAGCCAGTACTTATCACTTGAGTCAATATGTTACAAAAATTATATATTTATTATAATTGACCAAACAAAACATAAAAAATATCTAAGCAAAAGCCGGACGGACGGTGAGATGATATTTAGGGTGTGTTTGGACAGTGCTAATAAGTATTTTATAAATATTAATTAATATTTATAAAATATAAAATTATGTGTTTGATAAATTTTAATAAAAAATTTAATACTTAAACTAATTATTTGATTAATAAAAATTTGATCTTTTTTTACATTAACGTTTTAAGTATTTAAAAGAGTAGCACTTATATAGTTAATAAAAAAAAAATTCTAAAATATCTCTAAACAAATTTAAAATTTACATTTCTTAAATATTTATTTTTTATTAAATAGATTTTAATTTAAATGATTATATATATGAATATATGATGAATTATATTCTATATTTGGAGATATATATATTTTTTAGATGAGTAAATTATTTAAATTAATATATTATTTATATTCAAGATATTTATAATTTTATTTATATTTTAATCGTATAATAGCTAGATAATTAATATTATTAGAATTGTAGTTATTTTTATAATAAAAATATTATTTTTTATTTTTTTAGATTATTGAAGTTGTAATTATTTTCATAACAAAGTTTTATTCAATTTTTTAGAAATGTTATATATGTATGTATGTATAATATTTGTTTTTATTAAAAATATTGCTATATAGATATATTACTTATTTTTAACATTTTTCTATTGTAGTTATTTATCAATACAAAAGTACTTTTATTTACACCTTAAATACTTAATTTAATATCAATAAGTACTTTTAAAAATTGTTGATCAAATGTTTAAATATATACTTTTTTAAAAATTACTAAAAAAAGTGTTAAAGAATGTAAACACTAATTATTTTAGTATTAATTCTTTGTTACTGCCAAACTATTTTGATAGTTGTCGTCTTTATAAGAACAACAATTAAAATTAATTTTGTTTTATGGTGATTATTTATTAAAATAATGCATGCATTAATTATTGAAAATATATGATTAGTGTAAGAGTAATTACGACTCTTAATTAAGGGCGGTTAATTAATATTAGCTAGCTTTTCCCAAATATTTGTTAGTAGTGTTCGTTTCATCAATTTAATGTTTTTTTTTTTCATTTGCTTGACACTGAAAAAAAAAATTAGAAGTGAAAAAGTTAATTTTCTTTTACTAATAATATGACTTTTTGACTCAACGTTTAAGATATTAATTTGTATAAAAATATTGTTATTTTACTTTAAGATTTTTTTTATTACGTTATTTTATGATAATATAACTTTAGAAACCTTTTTCTTATTAAAGTAATTACACTATTTATTTTTGAAAAGTTATTTCTAATTATTAAATAATTAATAATTTTTTTTTGTCAGTTTAAAAATTGAACTTAAAGGACTAACTTAAAATTGCATAAGAATTTTCAGTTGAATAAAATCCTATTTACAAAATCAAAACTAACTTAATTTGCACAATGGTTAGCTCCGGCTATAGGTTTATAATTTTTTTAAAATATATTAATATTATAAAAAATGTTGGAAAATATTAATTTTTTAGAGTAAATAAACAAATAGTTTTTATTTTGTTTGCATTAAATAATTATATATAGTTTTCGTAGTTCTTGAACAGTTTCTTTCAAAGTCATGAGTGACTTGCTTGACTTGTGAATATCTGTCTGCCCATCACCAGATTTGACTGAATTTTGCAGTGGCTCTATGAATCTTGCGCTGCTTTCTGTCCAGCGCCGTCTCTTTTGAAATTTCTAGCTCATCAGTAGGTAACACACGATTATGTATATACATATTATATACAAAAACACTGCTGACGTCCCACAAAAGAGAACGAATTGCAAATATATATATATATGTGTGTGTGTGTGTGTTTAACTGTTAATATAATATTATATAATAGTGTCTTCCAAACGAAATGTTAGGACACTGACAGATAACTGAAGTATAAAAAAAAGACAAATATTTTTTTTAAAGGTTTGAAAATAATAAATACTTTCTTAATTTGATTAATAAGTGACATATTATTTTTGATATTAATTAAATATTTATTGAGTGATTAATTTATTATCATTTATATCTTTAAATATTTATAAAATAATAATATAATATATATTTATTTAAAGATAATAATTTAATGAGAGGGCAGAGGGGGGAGAAGATAGGGGAGGGGTAACAATTTAAGCGGAGGGTAATATTAGAAATAAAGATTAAATAATTTTTAATTTATTATAATAATAAAAATAAATATATAATTATTAAAAAAATTTAAATAATGAATTAAATCACACTCATATATTAAAATATTTTTAACTCTTTTATTTTATAATAATAATTAATATTTAATTATTAAAAAAATTCAATTGAAATATTTTTAATTATTAATTTCAAAGGGAATGAAATATATGGTTAGTAAGAATATAAAATCTATCTAATTATTAATTCTATTGGTAAATGACACTAAATATTTTAAAAATATGAATAAAGATTTAAAAATAAAACTTGATTATTTATTAATAGTATATAAATATATTATAACATGTATTTATTATTTATATTTTTTATTTAAATCTTCATATATTTTAAAAAATATATAATGAGTTTAAACTTTTTTAGATAAATATGTTACATGTAAAAATAAAATATTAAAAAATATTTCAATTAAATTTTTTTAATAATTAAATATCAAATTATTACTATAAAAAAATAAGAAAATTAAAAATATTTTAATATATGAATGTGATTTAAATAAAATATATATTATATTATTATTTTATAAGAATACAAATAATAATAAACTAACCGATCAATAAATAATTAATTAATATTAAGAATAATTATGTATCATTTATCAATAAAGTTAAAATATATTTATAATTTTTAAACTTGCAGGAGAACATGTGTCATTTTCCATTCTTCAGGGTATGTGTCAATTTACCCGAAATGTTTGTTGAAAAGGCAGCTCGGGATTACAAGTATGGTACGTAAGCCGACGGCGTCTTGTTTCAATATTTTTAAACTTATCGAGGAGGTGTAGTAGTGTTGTTGTGTGTGTGCGTGGATTATTACTTGCCACTTTCCATGCAAGTTCATCCCAGCTACCTTCCATGCACCGGGCCATCTGTGATCTTTATTTTAAATATTAAAAAAATAGACTAAATCCCTTTTCAATTTGATGTAACCCGTGTTTTCAATATCAATTTTTCAACAATTTTATAGATTGACGGAGAACATTAATTCGCAACTTAATAGATATATTATTATACAATACTTATAAATATAAATAACTAAATATTTCTAAAGGCCACGTCACGTCAGACAAATTCAATAAAAAAATAATTAACTTAATTTTTTAAAATGAATCAATATTTAAATAATATTTGAATGTTGACAAAAAAATAGAAATGGGAATAGCAGAAATAATAGGATGGTGTCTGCCTACACGACGATCCCAACTTGCAACCCAAGCACCTAATTGGCGATCGAAAAGCAGTTGATATATAATAGTATTAAATAGTTTGCTCAGCAAATTTGACTCAGCTGAACTGACTGCATGCGTTGCATTAATGCAGGAATCTTGGGTTGCCTTCTTTCCGGCGCCATCTCTATTGAAATTTCTTACTCATCAAATAAAATAATACGATGATGATGGTGATAATAATAATAATAAGTTGAAATGATCTTCCAATTAATTTCAATCTTTTAATATTCTTTCCTGATCTTCTTATCATTAACACTAACAGCACAAGTTATCGGGTGTATCCGCCACCAGCATGTATTGTATACCTTCCATGCAATTTCATCCCCGGTATATATCTTTATTTCAAATTTAAAAAAAAAAATAGAACATATAAATTCCTTTCCATCGACGTGAGTAGTGTTTTAAGTTTTAACATTAGAGCTCTCTAGCTACGTCACTCATAACAGACAAATTTCAATAATAAAAGAAAGTAATTAAATATACTTTAAATGAATTAATATTTAAATAATATATATCAATGTTCACAAACAAAGAAGATTATCCTACAACCGAGTAATTTGGTAAGTAAACAATTCAAGTAAATTTTGATTGAAAAACAAAATAATAAATTGTCAAATAATTAAATGTACTAGATACATTATTAATAAAGTTCATGGTTAACGAATTCACAAAAAAGAAATAGAAATAGAAATAATCATACTTCCTTCGTTTAAAGCAAACAAAAATGATAGGACTGCGTCTGGCCGTCAAGCAGACACATCGACGGTCGATCCCAACTTCCATTGCCAATAGTAAATAGTAACAATACTATGCACCTAATTGACCAAAACCTGTGGATAGTAACATTTAATATATATATTAAAAAGAAAAAAAGAAGCAGCCAATGCGGAGAAGTAGTAACAGACAAAGTTATGGTCAAAGGTGCTTCCACATGCCTCCTCTATATAAACCACCCACATTCTTTCCATATTCGTCATAAGCTAAACCTAATCTTTCCACTTCCTGATCACAAATATTAATTCATTTCAGCACTCTCAGACCTTTCACTTAGGTTTGCAAAATGTGGGGTGTTGCTCTTGTTCTTGTTGCCGTCCTCGTAGTTAAAATTAGCCACTGGTTTTATAGATGGGCCAACCCCAAGTGCGATGGCGAATTACCGCCAGGTTCAATGGGTTTGCCCATTATTGGAGAGACTATCGAGTTTTTCTCTCCTCATAAATTATACGATATCCCACCATTCATCAGAAAGAGAATGACACGGTTAGCTTTTCTTTTCCACCATATGTTTTTTTTATATGTATGCACGTTATCATCAGATTTCTTTAGTAATTCGTTAGTTTTACGTACGTATGTCAATATAATAACGTTGATGTAAAGCTAGTATACACTCTCTCACCTCTCATGCTACGCTTTTTTATCTCTTTTTAGTAATTAAGTGTCATGAAAATACTAGCTAACTAATCGATACGCATTACATATTCATTAGTTTTGTGTGCGTGGTTTAATTTGCAGATATGGAGATTTGTTTAAGACAAGTCTAGTTGGGCAGAAGGTGGTGGTATCCACTGATCCGGAGATAAACTATAACGTCTTCCAGCAAGGAAAACAAATCTTTCTTGATTTGGTACACCTGAGAGTTTTATTGAAATTCTCGGACAAGAAAGCTTGCTCAAGTACCACGGAAAGATTCATAAATACCTCAAGAACTTGATTCTACATCTCGTCAGCCCCGAAAGCCTCAGAGTTAAACTTCTTCCAGAAATGAACGAGGCTACTCGCAGACATCTCCAGTCATGGGCTGAGCTTGGCGCTGTTGACGTCAAAGAAGTCGCTTCTGATGTAATTAATTTCACTTCGACTACAATTTGAAATTCTAGCGTACATGAAAAGTTATATATACTAGCCAGTATTTACAAGATTATAACTCTGAGATTGAGAACTCTTAATTTTTTTTGGTTTATGGCAGATGATTTTCGAATATTTCTCCAGGAAATTAATCAGTTATGATGAAAAGAAGAACCAAAGGAAGCTCAGGGAGAACTACACAGCTTTCATCGAGGGTCTCATCTCCTTTCCTTTGAATATTCCAGGAACCAAATTCCACGCTTGTATACAGGTATTAATTAATAGACTGAAGTTCATTTACCTGAATATATCAATCTCCGAATTAACAGGTAATTAACTTGTTGAATTTGATCACCAGGGACGTAACAGCGCCATTAAAGTAATTAAGGAGATCTATGAACAGAGGAAAGCATCAAACAAACCTGGCAACGATTTCTTGGATCACATTCTTGAAGAAGTGGCGAGAGAAGACACCATTCTGAATGAAGCTATTGCTATTGACTTAATCTTTGTGCTTCTGTTTGCCACCTATGAAACTACTTCTGCTGCCATCACGTTGCTAACGAAGTACATATTCGATCATCCCAAAGTCGTAGAAGAGTTAACGGTTTGTATACATAATAACACATTTCCTTCTTTTCATTCGTGTTCTTTTTAAAAAAAAATATGTGATTAATTAATTACACATTCTGTACGGTATTGCAGAAAGAGCACGAAGCCATCATTAGAAACAGAAAGGACGAAAATTCGGATATGTCGTGGGAAGAGTACAAATCGATGACTTTCACCCACATGGTGAGCTGGATCTATGAATCTTAAATAAGCCCGCCCTTGTGTTACTGCTTATATATTAATTATTGATAATTTACTGCTCTTTAGTTGGTTGTCGTATCCTCACCCTATATTATGAATATTATTGCAGGTTATTAACGAAACTGTCCGTTTGGCAAATATAGTTCCCGGAATTTTCAGAAAAGTGGTGAAAGATGTGAACATAAAAGGTAAGTTCTAATCGCCTTTGATGATCTAATAAGTGCAGAAATATTTAATAGTAACAAATATTCTTGGTATAAAATGCATTTATTAAAAGCTGAAAGATATTGGGTGTTACAGGATATACAATTCCAGCAGGATGGGTGATGATGGTTGTTCCATCCGTTCTTCATTTGAATCCTGACAAATACGAGGACCCTCTTGCATTTAATCCGTGGCGTTGGGAGGTAAATCAAATTCAAATATAATTAAAAAAATTAACGATTATCCTCAGCTTGTAGAAGAATTCTGAATATAGAAAATCTTATCGGATTGATTATTGCAGGGACAAGAACTGCACGCTGGATCAAAGACATTCATGGCTTTTGGTGGTGGCGTGAGACTTTGCGTTGGAGCTGATTTTGCGAAGCTTCAAATGGCTGTTTTCCTCCATTACTTCGTCACCAAATACAGGTATATGCCTTGATAATTCTTGTAATATATACAGCTGAAACATCTGAAGAGACAAATTACCGATGACTAATTTCGAGCGGACTGACAATGTGTAGGTGGTCAGTAACCAAAGGTGGGACTGTCATTAGAAAGCCTGGTCTCGTATTTCCAGATGGACTCCACATCCAAATCGCAGAAAAGAAAGCAGCAGAAGTGAACTGATACGTCCGAAGAAGAAAGAAAGAAAGAGACTGAGAGGATTCTTAAGAAGAAAGCAATTTGTAATTTCCAAAATTAGCGCAGGATAGCTACAGACTTTCTTCCCATCGGTCGAGAAGATTGTTGAACTGCATGAGTAGTAGCTCTGCAACATAATTAAGGAACTCTGTATTTATATATATATATTTTCCAGAAAATGAATAAATAAGCAAATTTTTTTTTTCATCATCTGTTATTGCGGATACATTATTGAAAACAAGAAAGTGGTCGAAATAGTATTGAGAAGTCTTCTTCTAAATTAGATCTTTGCAGTTGTAATCTTTGAAGAATCAAATGAATTGTTCAAGATGCTTTCCTTTTAAATTTTTTTAACCTTTTTGGAAATATTATCTTTAGTCACATATTGTAAAGAATAAATTAGAGGAAGGTTTTCAATCCAAGACCAATAAAATATCGCATATCAGAACAGATTAAAAGTGGCAAAAACGACCAAAAGAATTGAGGCTTGACTTAAAGAAAGTGGCAATGGGGCAAGGAACAGAGGGATCAAAATGACAATCACAATAAACGTGGGAAGATAGTTACAGTCTGTCAACTTCAACTCTGGCTATTCTTTTGAAGGGCTCGTCAAATATGAACGCCAGCCTCATTTTTGTTTTTATTTATTTGTTTTGCGTTATTTTCCACTTCACCGAGTAAATCGATTTGATTTTTAACTTCTCCGTTAATGTTAAGAAAGATTAATTTCAATAACATAATACAAAAGAAGGAAGAAGAAGGAGGAGGAGGAGGAGGACGAGTACGAAACTGAACTTGAAGACGAAATAAATTGATTGGCATCAAACTTAATTAAAATATATAATCAATTGAAATAAAATGATTTTGCTTTCCAATCATACGTTGAAATTGAATGCATTTGGCGATAATGGGAAATGAAAATGGTACAGTAGAAAACAATTGAAAGTACAATTAGGATTTTATATTGATCTAAACTTAATTATCTTTCAAAAATCTTTTAAATATGTATATTATATATGTTTATCTATATAAGGTCAATATCTAATTCTTAGTTATATTTCCATTTATGAACCGTCAATTATAAGTGTATTTGTAAATGTAAAGGTTTAGATTAATATAGAATCAAGACTCCATAAAAATAAAGTAATATCAAAAATCTATTTTGAATATCTAAATAAAATGTATGTATTTATAAATCAATTTTAAAAATTAAAAGTGAGATGGATTTAAAAATTAGTTACAGTTACACAAAAAGTGGGGTAAATAATATTAACATTTGATAAGATTATGCTTTTGTAAATAAGAGTTTTTATTAATATTTGTTAATGATAAGTGCGTAATACATACACTAAATCATTTACTTTTAAACTTTAATTGTTTGTTTAATCCTCAAGTTTCTTTTGAATTTGATGTATTTTGGTTGTTTTGTACAAAAAATGATAAATTTAACTTTTGGAAGTTAATTGAGCTTGAAAATGATTAATTCAGTTCCAAAAGGAAGAGACCGGAGCATAAGAATAGGGTGAACTAAAATGCAACATAATCAGGACTAAACTGAAGAATTATCACAGAAAAAAAGATAAATCATACATACATAAGAGAAATAGGATCCAATCGATATTTGTCCGATTTTCTAGTTTCGTTGGCAGAAGCTGGTGCGCGATCGCACGCCTGGCCGCGCGACCGCGCACTGCATTCTGCCCAGGTACACTAAAGTGCAACAATATCAGGACTAAAGTGAAACAAAGTCAAAAACTACAGCTTAATATCTGATTAATCACGCGAATAAGGATCTAATTGATATTTATTACTTAAATTGTATTCCTGAACAGAATTGGATGCGCAACCGCGTGGCGCTTGGTCCCCACAATTGGACGATTTTTGGGTTTAAATTGGAGGGAGAAGGAGAAGAGGGGGCTGGTCATTGCTTGGGAGAAATTGGAGAAGGAAAAGGGAGAGAAAGAAGAGGAGAAGAGGAAGAAATTGGAGGAAGAATTTGGGGGAATCATCAAGTTCATATTTGAAAGAAAAGCTCTCCATTCTAGTTTATCTCTTTTCCTTTATTTCAATTTTATTGTTGTGAATTGAATAAATTTGTGAAATTCGAATTCATGTTATTAATTGTTAAATTATTGAGTTGTGAATTTGAATTATACCCAATGAGTGACTAAACCCAATTTTTTAGGGTAATAATTTAATCCATTTGAAGCATCCACTTCTAATATTGTGTTGTTTAATTGATTTGAGATTGGGTGTTGAGTATTTATCATGATAATTAATGTTTTTGAATATTTGGTCAATATTTAAATGAATTGTGGATTGATAGGAATTGAGAAATTAATATCATATCTAAACTGTGTGATAAATACCGTAAATTGCATATTAGATAGAGATATACTAATATGGTTTGCGTAGTTTAATTAGAAATTATCACCAATTATAATATACTTCCGTTTAATTAATTTCACATAGAGATATAGTGAAATTTTAGGTACGAAGTAGACTCGATTGATCTCGAGAGAGACAATCTAATAAATTAGGATAATTAACTAGCAACACACGTTTTGAATTAGAACAACGTCAATTGAAGAAGTGGATGCTACCAAATACGATAAATCATTAGCCCCAGACATTTCCATTAATTGAATTATCAAGTGTTTTGCTTTATTCTTAATTTTAATCTTATCAAACAAAATTATTTCGATTTCTTTAGATAAATTCGTAGATTAATCACCTTCGGTAGTTATAAGATTACATTCCTCGTGAGATCGACATCCTCTTATCATTATATTACTTGCTTGCGACACGTGCACTTGCGTTCGTTTATTTTACACGCAACAGTTAACAAATAGATTTCAATAAAGTTTGATTTATAAATATTTTATTTAAAAAATCAACTTATTTAACATTAATTTCATTAAAAATATATAAATAATAATAATTATTATTATTTACATAATGGGGTAGGATATATAGTCTCATATTTTCATACACATACTCGTATCATTTGTAAACCGTTATATCTTTATACTTTTAATTGTTGAGATTGAATTTGACATATCTAATTAATACATAATTAATTAATCATAATTAATGTAAAAATTACATTTAATTTTAATAGTGTTTAAATCCAACTGTTTACGAATAATATAAAAATTTGTGTAAAAAAAAATGACTAGTTGTCAATGATATTTGATTTTGTTAATATATTAATTTAGCAAAATTAAATATAATATTATTTTGATTTTGTTAGAATAATATTATTATATTTTTTATTTTTTTATCATCTTATTTCATGATTTATTTTTTTGTTCAATATATATAATTAGTGAATATTTTGTTTATATTTACGTTATTTTTACAAGTCTGTATAAATATCGGTAGTATACATTACTCAGTAATAAAAAAAAACAAATTAAACATACTATTTCTTCACACTAGAAACCATGTATAATTACTTATCATGCATGCATGGGTAGGTGTAATTAAATTTAGAAAATTCAAATTCTTGAGATTTAAGTCAAGATCGTGTGCCCAAAAGAAAAACAGCGAAAATGAACTTGATGTAACATGTAGATTTGTCACTGCACGGTATTTAGAGCGTGTATACATACATGGGCACGGCCGCACACAAAAACACACACATATATATATATATAAAATAAAATTAATAATTTTTTTACACAAAATCTTACATCAAATATAAATCATTAAATTTAAATACATATAATAGTTAAAATTATATTTAATATATATATTAATTATGTATTAATTATATAATTAGATACAATTTAAATCGTTAAATGTATTTAAATTTAATAATTTATATTTGATATAAACTTTTATGTAAAATAAAAAATCATCCGATTTTATTCCTATATATGTATATTCTCATTTGGCGTCGGATGACTTTTGCCAATTAATTATCATTTGCATGCGTTGCGTCCACATAAATAATCGAGCAAACGTAAGATGTAAGCAAGCAATTAATTAATTAAAGAAATTAAAATTAAGTCCCCTTGTTTTTCTAGTTTCTGTGTGCATACATGCATACCTACAGTGCATAGAATTTCATATGGCTCTTAATAAATAATTAATAAACTTTTGGATAATGACTTCAGTTGGCCCAAATTTTAAAAATTTTCAAGTTATTTAAATGCACAGTCTTCGGTCTTCACTGGCTTTAATTTTGTCCAGTTGGATGCTGCAACAATAAAATATCTTATAAAATCAATTAATAGGACGTCTCGTATCCTTGTTTTTTTTTTAAGTCAAATAAAATATTATTAATGAAAAATAAGAGAAGTCTGAAAGCGAGTACAAAATAATTAATATTTAATAGATGCCTTTAATTGCGTCTTTGCAGGAGCAACCAAAATTGTTCTTTGATCGTAGAGATCAGTTTTCTATTTGAATAGTCTCAGTCAGTGAGTCAGTCAGTCTACGTTTCCTACTTAACAATTCGGGGGAAGTAGGAAATATAGCTACGTACACGTACAAGATACATAATATATTTTTCCACTGGATAGTCAAGCACACCTCCAAAGACTCCGAATAGTGAACTGGACTGAGGTTACATTATTCGGAAAGCTCATCTGCTGCAATTCGGATATATACATACTAAGCTCATGTTTTTATTATTATTTTTTATATTTAGATATGTTAATTTTATATAGTTCCTTCAAAAATAAAAATAAAAATTAAGTATAACAATTTTTATTAATTCAAAATTTTGAAAATGTATTGCCAAATCTTCAAATGATATTTGCATATAGTACTAATATTTGCTAATTAGCTTAGGGTGCTCCTCTATTTACAACAATGACATATTAAAATGAGTTTAAAGAAGAACCTCCCAAAGGGCTCAGCTGAATTAGTTATGTAATGTTTTTTTGTAGAGCAATCGTGTTCGACTCGAGAGTGGTAAAGTGGGTTAAAAAAAATTATCTTTGAGCTATATTCACCCTTATTTTACTTTCTAAAAAAATTAACTTGAAAAAAAAAGTTAAAAAGATTAACTTTTCTTAAAAGAAAGTGAATCAAAATCAACTTAATTTTTTTTAAAAAAAATCAACTTTTCTTAAGCAAAAATGAATCATATCTTTAAAAAAAATCAAATTTTCTTAAATGAAAGTAAATAAAAATTAACTTAAAAAAAAGTTAACAAAAAAACTTTCCTTAAACGAAACTGAATGGTTACATGATTCAAAATAATTAATGGGATTATAATTTTCTATGTCAATTAGAACAAAGATATATTTCAAATGAAAATCACGGCTAGCTTACAATTGTATAAAACAAAGTTCAGTTCATATTAAGCCCTTACAGAATTAAAACATGTCTTAACTCCATAGTGAGCTTTCAAATAATAGCTTATATATACTTAATAATTATTTATCTGTTTTATTTTTTTAAAATAATAATTTCAATATTTAATTTTTATAATAATAGAATTAAATTTTTGACATAAATAAATTAATTTTGGATATTATTACTTTTAGCAATATTAATTTTCATAATTTCCGCAGTTAAAACAATTTGAAAGAGAAACAAATAATTGGACAGAAATGATAGGTGGGGGAATTAATGGAGATTGGTGACTGATTTTGCTTGACTTAATTGTATTTGCTCAGCACTCAGCAGCATTCATTCATGCATTGAATCCTTCCAGTTTCCACCGCAGTCTCTATTGAAATTCTCATTGAATTAGTAGAAAACAAGATTGAATAATAGTAATAATAATTAGTAATACAAAGAGTCAAAGACCCACAGTTGAAGAATCAAATCAAATTAAATTAACTAAAGATAATGAATTACAACAGAGCAGAAGTATGATTCAAACTATATATATATATATATATATATATATATATATATATATATATTGTTGTATTGTACTGGAAAAATTATTCTATTAATTACTAGTTACGTCATACAAAATTCTTTGGACTGTTTCCGCAGGTTGGGTAAACAACAAACAATGATATTGAATATTCAACATTTTAATATAAATTTAACTTCCAAAGTGGTTATCTATCCTTTGTTTGTAGAGTAATTGTACTTCGACTTTAAGTTGGGCTATAAAAATTATTTTTGGGCTAATGCGCGCCCTAACTTACCTTACCTTTTAAAAGAAACCAAAAAAAAAAAAAAGAAAATACACATTTTAATGTAAATCGGATTCGAGTAAGATTTTGTATGAAGTAAGTACCAACTCTTCCAAATGAAATGTCTGCTCGAAAGCAGCCCCCCCTTTTCTTTGGCGAATACCGTTCAAAAGCAATCCTGGAATTAGATGTATGGTAGCCTAGGGAACTCGCCGTCTTGTTTTACTCTCTTAATAATTTTCCCTCAATCATTGACAGCGCAAGTTGCCGAGTGTGTCCGCCACTTTCTTCCACCGTGATTTAAATATACATATATATGTATAGCTAGGAAGGATACTAATTTAATTTAATCCTGGAATTACATCGACCCATGCCTCTGTTTGTTACTTTGTGAATTAATTCAAAGAAGAATGAATTATTTATTGTGAAATTAAATTAATTTTTTATCCAATATAAATTATTAATGATAAGATTGCGTCCGGACTTCCAATCCTAATATTCATATATAATTAAATTAAGCAATACTAGTAGACCAACAGCAGTTGACAGAGACTACAAATAAAAAATATTAAAAAAGGAGAAAGAAAACAGAAGCAGCCAATGTGGAGAAGTAATTAGTAGAGACAAAGCTACAGTCACAACTCACATGTCCCTCCTCCTTTCGTCTATATAAACCACCCACATCCATCCCATATTCCTCACAACCTACTCTACCCTTCTCGCTGATATTATTCGCATATATATCTAAACATATATACAACTCTCAAATCTTCTAACCCCTAGAGTTTGCAAAATGTGGGGTGTTGCTCTTGTTCTTGTTGCCGTCCTCGTAGTTAAAATTAGCCATTGGTTTTATAGATGGGCGAACCCGAAGTGCGATGGCCAACTACCTCCGGGTTCAATGGGTTTGCCCATTATTGGAGAGACTATCGAGTTTTTCTCTCCTCATAAATTATACGATATCCCACCATTCATCAGAAAGAGAATGACACGGTTAGCTTTCTTTTCACCTATATATTTTTTATACTGTATGCACGTTACCATCAGATTTCTTTATTAATTCGTTAGTTATACGTACGTATATCAATATAATAACGTTGATGTAAAGCTAGTATACACTCTCTCACCTCTCATGCTACGCTTTTTATCTCTTTTTAGTAATTAAGTGTCAGAAAATACTAGCTAACTAATCGATACGCATTACATATTCATTAGTTTTGTGTGCGTGGTTTAATTTGCAGATATGGAGATTTGTTTAAGACAAGTCTAGTTGGGCAGAAGGTGGTGGTATCCACTGATCCGGAGATAAACTATAACGTCTTCCAGCAAGGAAAACAAATCTTTCTTGATTTGGTACACTGAGAGTTTTATTGAAATTCTCGGACAAGAAAGCTTGCTCAAGTACCACGGAAAGATTCATAAATACCTCAAGAACTTGATTCTACAATCTCGTTAGCCCCGAAAGCCTCAGAGTTAAACTTCTTCCAGAAATGAACGAGGCTACTCGCAGACATCTCCAGTCATGGGCTGAGCTTGGCGCTGTTGACGTCAAAGAAGTCGCTTCTGATGTAATTAATTTCACTTCGACTACAAATTTAAATTCTAGCGTAGCATGAAAAGTTATATATACTAGCCAGTATTTACAAGATTATAACTCTGAGATTGAGAACTCTTAATTTTTTTTTGTTTATGGCAGATGATATTCGAATATTTCTCCAGGAAATTAATCAGTTATGATGAAAAGAAGAACCAAAGGAAGCTCAGGGAGAACTACACAGCTTTCATCGAGGGTCTCATCTCCTTTCCTTTGAATATTCCAGGAACCAAATTCCACGCATGTATACAGGTATTAATCAATAGACTGAATGTTCATTTACCTGAATATATCAATCTCCGAATTAACAGGTAATTAACTTGTTGAATTTGATCACCAGGGACGTAACAGCGCCATTAAAGTAATTAAGGAGATCTATGAACAGAGGAAAGCATCAAACAAACCTGGCAACGATTTCTTGGATCACATTCTTGAAGAAGTGGCGAGAGAAGACACCATTCTGAATGAAGCTATTGCTATTGACTTAATCTTTGTGCTTCTGTTTGCCACCTATGAAACTACTTCTGCTGCCATCACGTTGCTAACGAAGTACATATTCGATCATCCCAAAGTCGTAGAAGAAGTTAACGGTTTGTATACACTAATAACACAGTTCCCTTCATTTTATTCTTGTGTTCTTTTTTTAAAAAAAATATGTGATTAATTAATTACACACATTCTGTACGGTATTGCAGAAAGAGCACGAGGCCATCATTAGAAACAGAAAGGACGAGAATTCGGATATGACGTGGGAAGAGTACAAATCGATGACTTTCACCCACATGGTGAGCTGGATCTATGAATCTTAATAAGCCCGCCCTTGTATTACTGCTTATATATTAATTATTAATAATTTACTGCCTCTTTAGTTGGTTGTCGTCCTCACCCTATATTATCAATATTATTGCAGGTTATTAACGAAACTGTCCGGCTGGCAAATATAGTACCCGGAATTTTCAGAAAAGTGGTGAAAGATGTGAACATAAAAGGTACGTTCTAAACGCCTTTGATGATCTATTAAGTGCTGAAATATTTAATAGTAGCAAATATTATGAGTATTTTATTGAAAGCTAAAAGATATTGGGTGTTGCAGGATACACAATTCCAGCAGGGTGGGTGATGATGGTTGTTCCATCCGTTCTTCATTTGAATCCTGACAAATACGAGGACCCTCTTGCATTTAATCCGTGGCGTTGGGAGGTAAATCAAATTCAAATATAATTAAAAAAATTAACGTTTATCCTCAGCCTGTAGAAGAAGTGTGAATATAGAAAATCTTATCGGATTGATTACTGCAGGGACAAGAACTGCACGCTGGATCAAAGACATTCATGGCTTTTGGTGGTGGCGTGAGACTTTGCGTTGGAGCTGATTTTGCGAAGCTTCAAATGGCTGTTTTCCTCCATTACTTTGTCACCAAATACAGGTATATGCCTTGATAATTCTTGTACCGCTGAAAAAATGAAATATATTACAGCCTGTTAATTGTCAAAGTGTACCAAGTATATATGATCACTGAAGAGACAGATAACCGATGACTAATTTCACACGGACTGATAATGTGTAGGTGGTCAGTAACCAAAGGTGGGACTGTCATTAGAAAGCCTGGTCTCGTATTTCCGGATGGACTTCACATCCAAATTGCAGAAAAGAAAGTAGCACAAGTGCCGTAAGCAGAAAGGAATTTCCACTCTTTACGAAAGTGTGCTACAGTTTGACAGCTGCGGAGTTATTTTTCTCCAAGAAAATTTAATGTTTGCAGTACAAGTTTAGAAAGTCTAAAGACTTGTTTCAGATTATGTAGAATGTATTTGTGTAGTGTTTAGTGGTTTTAATCAACAGTGTCCCGAAAGGAGATCTGAAAATTGTAAGCTGCAGCAGCAGGTAGCTCTGCAGCAAAATATATTTAATTTCCAGAAAATTAATAAATTTGCAGCACAAAACTAAATCAGGAAATTAATACCATCCTCAATTTTCTTCATCTCTTCTAGCTAGTTATTTTTTTCCCACATACTTTCCGGTGCCTGACCCCCATTCCTCGAAGATGAAATCATCAAATTCCCTTCCTAACTTATTTTCATAACCTCCAAATCAAGTTCCAACTTTTGAAGGAGAGCATTATGAATATTGGAGTACGCAGATGAAGGTGATTGTGCAGAACCTCCGGAATCAGGAAGTCCTTCGGTGTGAACACAAGCTCAACAAAATCAATCAGACTTATTTCAAAAGTAACAGTTTTTCATATTGTAATGTCGTGGATATTCAATATAATTTCAATTTGATTTACAAACCAGTATGTAATGGTTTTGTCTGCTTCTTACTGCGGCACACTCGCAGTAAAAGATTCAAAGAATAAATGTGGTTTCTTATGGGCTTGGGCTTGGGGTATTAGCATAGTATCGTATATGCAGATACTACTAGGCAAGAAGGCGACATGCTTATTGAGTAAAGGGTAAAATTACGTTAATGTTCAATCAACTAACAAATACTAACACTTAACCCAAACAAATTTATTTCTGAGTAGGAATGGCCAAAATTCCCGTGAGGGCGGGGGCCTGACCCGTTCGGGTTGGGGATAGAGAAAAACTTTCTAAAAAATCAGGGATTGGGTAAAGTTTGGGGACAATTTTTTTTGTCCCCGATTTGGAAATGGGTTGGGACAGGATGCCCCTCTTTCCCACGACCCGTCCCCGATTCCCAAAATAACTTTAAAATTTATTTTGTAAACTTATAATTACATCCATATTATTTAATAAATAATTATATGAGTTTTATAGTTTTTAATTTTATCACTCAAATCCTTTAAAAAAATTTATACCTTTTAAATATAATCAATTATAATTTTCTACCATACTTATTTATTTTTCTATTTGTAATGGTTAATAAAAGAATTATAATAAATATATTAATCAAATTTGATAGTTTATTCTAACAAAACTTTTATTAGTTATAATATTGTATGTAGCTTATCTCAATTAAATATTTATTTTTATTATATTGATTTTATAATATGTGAAACTGTAATTTTTTATATGAAAAATCAATTTATTATTATTGAAAAAATATAATAATTTTGATTTTTAATATAAGATTTGATGAAAAATTAAAAATTGTTAATATATTTTTAATAATAAATTAAAATTTTGATAATTGTACAAGTTTATTTTTATTAAATACTTTAAATATGCATTCAAATTAATAAATTTAATATTTTTTAAAATTCATACTAAGTTTAATTCTATTAAATCCATTATAAAATTAAATAATTATATATTCTTTTAAATTCTAAATTTAAAATTAAATTAAATCACCCCCACCACTTTATTTACTCTTCACAATCACTCGATATCTATTACAAATGGTAATGATGTTTATAAATATAAATTATTTAGATAATTTTGTTAATATTATATACAATATATATTTTTTATAACTTTACTAACTTTTAGTATTATTTTTATGATATTTGAGATTTTAATCACTATACTCTTCATTTTAGAGAATCATACACACACATGTGTGTGTATAATTATTATTATTATTTTACAATTTAAAATAATTTAGATTGTAAAATTATTTTCATTAATATAATAATTTAACAATAATTTTAAATAATTTTTAAAGATAAAATTATTGATAGATTCTAAGTAATGGTAATAATAGTTTTAACTATTAAATTTGAATTATTTCATATCAATATAATAATTTTAAAATAATATTTTTAATGAGATAAATTGAATATGTATTGTCTTTAAAATATTTTTGTTTGCATGTTTGATAAAAAAAATTGTATGTTATAGTGGTAATGTTAATTCTAATCTTCTCAAGGCTACGTTTATGTGTTCAAGTCTCTAAAATTGTAAAAAAAATTTATAAAGTCAAAACGAGTTAATAATTTTTTTTATGAAAGTCAAATCGAGGTCAATGTCAAGTCGGGGACTCACAGGAATCCCTAACCTATCTCAGAATTAGCCCAAATTTAGGACGGGTGGGAATGGGGATGGTATAGAGCAATCAGGGCCGGGGTCAAGGACGAGAATCCCCAACCTGAACTCAAACCTGTTGCCATCCCTATTTATGAGGGAGGTGTTTGTCAGGTTTTACAAGAATTCTTTCTATATATGATTTTTTTTAACTTTTAGGGGAGGTATATAAAAATATCCCTCAAAGAATTCTTATAACAACTCTTTCAATTATAAAAAATATTTTCATGGACTCGGCAATCTATAGTTTTCAATTTCTTTTAACTAAAATAATTAGGTAGTGGCAAAAAAAATAATTTTTTCTAAATTTTAAATTATAATTAAAAACTTACTTTTTTTATTATCAATATTTTTTATTAACTTAACTTAAAATTCTATTATATATATGAGTGTTTAAGAATGAATAAAAAAACATTTATTTAATTTGAGTTTTGAAAAAAAGAAGAAGATATTTATAATAAGTTAAATTAAAAGTTAATAATATTTGAGGTGTAAAAAGAACTGTTTAATATAAAATAAAATGAAATGAAATATGTAATTTCAATTAGATAGATGTGTTTTTATAAATTTTAATTAAGATTGAAATCATAAATAGAAAAATAAAAAGGAGTGTGGTTTAACATCACTCTTTTTAAAATTTTAATAAAAAATTGTTAATAATTTGTGGTGTGAAAACACAAGAGGTGATTAAAGTTTGTAACTCTGGCCAGCTATCCTATCTGTTGACGTACGAGGCTCTCAAATACGAAAATGAATACGAATGCAAGCCTCTTTGAATTAAGTAAAAATGGAGGACCATAAATTATATTCCCTTGACTATTTAAGTTTAGTGGACTAGCAAACTGTTTCACTAGAAATAATATTATGGCAAAGTTCTATAATTAAATATTGAAACTTAATTTGAACATACAAAATTGACGTTATTGTTAAAGACATTAATATAATTTAATTAATTAGATAATTAAAGTGTGTACTTTAATTAGTGCTTAATTGCATAAAAATTAAAAATTACTTTAGTTAACATCAATATTAATGAATAAATAAATATATTTTATTAAAAAAAGTAAGAAATTAAAGTAAAGACAGACGTAAACACGTTTAATATGTATGTATTTTTATAGATTGGTGATAAAATAATTTTTGTAAAAAAATGCTTAATTTAGAGTTGAATGAGGGTAAAAATTTCAAAGATATGGACACCAAACCAATAAGAGGAGGCGTGGCATGGAAATTGCAAGCAGTAGAGTCAAAATAGAGACGGCAAATATTCAACGATGATTACGTAGCAGTGAGAAAATTCCAGAGCAGAAGAGTATAGTCAAGAGCATGTGCCTATAAAAATAAGAGCAAAATAATGAATACAATTAATTAATTAATTAATTACTCACGGCCGTTCGCATTTGGCGTCCGATGACCAACCCAACATCATCATTCATCACTCCCACTCCAAGTCCAAGACTAAGCAACAAAACAGTACAAAAATATTTCAGTCATTGACTTTGTGGTTCACAACTAAGTTTACGTCTTTCTTTTTCTTCTCGTAATGAATAATCGTTTAATTAAAATAAAATGTATTATTATTATTATTATTACGTGGGAAGTAGGCAGGGAAAAGATTCTGAAGGGCGCTTGGAATGTCTTTCGTAGTGCTCTGTACTTAACTACATATATTAATTTTTAATTCATTAGAAGTTAGAAATTAAATATTTGAATTGCATTCGTTTACGACCAATCACCACCAGATCATACTTATCGTTCCAAAAGAAAAATAGGTTCAGTCAAGTCCACGTGCTTCCAAGACTGCCAAAATCAGAAGATAGATATTGTATTCACAAGCCGGTCCAGCTGCCTGCTGTAACTGCGGTTCATAAATATCATTGCCCTTTCGGCACGACTGCTGCTGCCAAGAGAGACCAAGAACCCCAAAAAAGAAGAAGGATAATTTCATATAAACGCTTCATCTCTCCTCGTTTCTGAATTAACTCAAAAGCTTTCAAAATTTATCATGCATTCCCTGTACCTCGGACACTGTAAAATATCTAAAAATATATAGTTCTTTCATTCAGCACTCTTTACCTTGTAGTTCTCTCCAATGGAAAAAAAAAAGATAATCATTTTTTTTTTTTGTGTTAGTTTCTAAAATGGAAGTGTTTACACAAGTAAAATGTATGTTTATTTTTCAATTCATTAATAATTTAGATCATTAATATAAATTATTATATAATCTATTATCACACAATACATTATAATATTATATAATATAATAGCATTCTTTTCTACTCCACTCAACACAAAGATTTCCAAATGAAAATGACCAAATAAAGTTGCACGAGAATTCTCTGTTCTTAGTTAGTCCGGGCTACAATGACATTTAAAATAGAATATAACTTGTTTTATTCAATAAAATAAATTTATATATTTTCTTAGAGAAGACATATATATATATATATATATATATATAGTCCAACTCTGAAGGCTGCAGAAAGAAATTAATTGTCGAACAGAAATCACTGACTTGCTTGACTGAGAATTAATTTGCTCAGGATGATTGACTGAACATAACATGTTCACCCGGTTACTACCACTGCATGCAAATGCAATATTAATAATAATTCACTGGTTAATCATGAATGGTGGGTTGCTCTTTTTTCCGCCGTCTCTCTTGAAATTTCTTACTCAATCAATGTTTAGTAGTAAACAAAAATTAAATAATTCTTACTGTCACTCCAGGGCGAAAGAACTAAGCACCGGACTACAAATGTTGGAAAAGTCTTGGGACGGCTAGCTACTACTATACGTGGCCTTGGGTAAACTATTTCCATATATTAATAATATAGGTTATCTTTAGTTTCCTCCCCGAAGTTTAAAAAATTATCACCTTATGGAAAAGTTCAGAGAAAGGATCAATTATCTCCCCTCAAATTGATTGTTAAAGTTAGCGATAAAAGTGTAAAAATAAATTAACAGTAAAAAGAATCTTTTCTTATTTTCATCTTTCCTTAAGCACAAAAGTAAAACCTAGAACAATAATTATAATTCTTTTTCTACTATTAAATTAAAACTCCATTAAGTGAATTATAAAGTGTTACGGCTATGCCTTTTAGTCACTATCGTTCTCTTTTTTCATTAATATTATCTATTTTTTTTTTTTGTTTATATTGTATAATCAAATTTGCAATTCAAAGAAAGGGTATGAAAGTTGAAGAGGTAGGGTAGTTGGTGAGATTGGAATATATACTTGGAAGAAAGTGAAGGTAAATTTGGCTGATGAAGATGGCTAAATATTGCAATTTATCTTTCGTGCTCACCATGTGTTCATTGTTTTACCAATGAATGGTTTGGTAGCTGAGAAAATTTACTTTTGTACAAGAAATAGAAGTTCATTCACTTGCTTTTCCCTATTCTGAAGCTTCAATTTTCATGTTTCTTAATTGCTTTAACTTTTGAAGAACATCAATTCCTGTTGTAATTTTGATTGATTAATTTGTCGTAATTTTAATTAATTTTATCATCACCCATATGTACTTTTTATCTTTCTACTTTTACTTTTATTTTTATGTGTAAATATGTGTTATTATTATTACAATGAAGTCAATTAACTACAATAGAGTATTTTTTAATTATTAATACACCCAACAAGTAGGGAAAAAAAAAGTTACAAATTTTCTATTATCTTTCAAGCAATTGCATTTTGATGTCGTAAGATAGGTAGATAGTTGATGAAAAGTAATCAGTAATAGGATATAGTTGAAGAGAAGTAATCAGTAATGGGAGATTCAATAGATAAAAGTAATATATGAGAGCTTTTAAGTAATTGTATTGATCAATTAACAGACATGAACGGTTCAAGAGAGAAAATTGATCATTTTCCTAAACCTTTCTATTAATTGATAGTTTCCTAAATGTTGGGGGAGGAAACTGAAAATAACCCTTAATAATATATCATTGTCTTCAAATGAATTGTTTACTCGAAACCAATCTTTTTTACTTGTCGTTCACCTTTGTTTTTTAATAGTATTAATTGTTCAAAAAATAAAGCAATCTTGGACTTATATGTCCGGTAAGCCATCCAATTCTTGCTTCATTTTTTTTACTTTTTTTAAATATTTTTGCCTCTATCATTGACACTCGTTCACTGTATCAGCCACGGGCTAATTATTGTTTCACATATAAAATTAATTTCACCAAAATTGTAATAGTGAAAATATGTAAAATATACATTTATATAATTAGACATAAACATTGCTATCGATGTTTGCGAATATATAGTTACTTTACCACTCACTCAATTCAAGATCAATAATGCTACTTATTTTAAAATTTATTTCAATATTTTAAAGATATAAATTTATTTAATAAATATATATCACCTCAATTGCTCTTTATTTATCTTGAATAACATACACGTACGTACGAATAAAATTACTCACCGTACCGGTAATAGTTTCATAAATGAACCAAGTGAGAGCCCAAATACTTTGGGTACTCGAATTGAACACATCCCAACTTGCAATCCAAATAGCTCATGATTAAGCAGCTAATATTGAATATTAAAAAAGAGAGCAGCTAATTGAATAGACTGAAAGCAGCTGACGGCATACCAAATTAAAAAAAAAAAAAGAGAGAGAAGCAGCCAATCAGGAGTAGAAGAGAGACAAAGTTACGGTCATAAGGCCCTCATCTGCCTCTATATAAACCACCCACATCTTTCCATATTCATCACAATCTACCTTATCCTTCTCACCAATATTCACTCATTCCTCTCTTAAATCTTCTAGCCACTAGAGTCTGAGTCTGCAAACATGTGGGGTGCTGTTCTTGTGCTTGTTGCACTCCTAGTTGTTAAAATTAGCCACTGGTTTTATAGATGGGCAAACCCCAAATGCGATGGGGAACTACCTCCTGGTTCAATGGGTTTGCCCATTATTGGCGAGACTATCGAGTTTTTCACTGCTCATAAATTATATGATATCCCCCCATTCATCAGAAAGAGAATGACACGGTTAGGGTTCTTTTCACTCATACTTTAAAATATATATATATATATATATATATATATATATATATTCGCTAATTATACGTATATCAATCACATATAAATTAAGTTGATATAAAGCATGTATTGTGTCCCGTGCCATGCAACACATTTTACCTTCTTTTGGCAATTAAGTGTCTGATCAAAATACTATAGCTAATTAATCGATACACGTTACTAATTTGTTTTGTTGTGTATGGTTTAATTTGCAGATACGGAGATGTGTTTAAGACAAGTCTAGTTGGGCAGAAGGTGGTGGTATCTACTGATCCGGAGATAAACTATAACATCTTCCAGCAAGAAAACAAATCGTTCTTGATTTGGTACACTGAGAGTTTTATTGAAATTCTCGGACAAGAAAGCTTGCTCAAGTACCACGGAAAGATTCATAAATACCTCAAGAACTTGATTCTACAACTTGTTAGCCCTGAAAGCCTCAGAGTTAAACTTCTTCCCGAAATGAACGAGGCTACTCGCAGACATCTCCAGTCATGGGCTGAGCGTGGCGCTGTTGACGTCAAAGAAGTCGCTTCAGATGTAATTAGTTTCACTTTCAACTACAAATTTATATTCTAGCTTGCATGGAAAGTTATATATTCTAGTATTTTTAAGATTGAAAACTCTTAATTTGTTTTTATTCAGATGATATTCGAATATTTCTCCAAGAAATTAATCAGTTATGATGAAAAGAAGAACAAAAGGAAGCTCAGGGAAAACTACACAGCTTTCATCGAGGGACTTATCTCCTTTCCTCTGAATATTCCAGGAACCAAATTCCACGCATGTATACAGGTATTAATTAATATACTGATGTTCATTTACCTGATTCTGTTTGCTATATATCTCTCTGTGTTGACTGGAAAATAATTTGTTGAATTTGACCATCATCAGGGACGTAACAACGCAATTAAAATAATTAAGGAGATCTATGAACAGAGGAAAGCATCAAACAAGCCTGGCAACGATTTCTTGGATCACATGCTTGAAGAAGTGGCGAGAGAAGACACCATTCTGAATGAAGCTATTGCCATTGACTTAATCTTTGTGCTTCTGTTTGCTACCTATGAAACTACTTCTGCTGCCATCACATTGCTAACGAAGTACATATTCGATCATCCCAAAGTCATAGAAGAATTAACGGTTTGTATACATGATAACACGTTTCCTTCATTCTTGTCTTCTTTTTTTCAGAGATATGTGATTAATTAGACACATTTTGTACGGTATTGCAGAAAGAGCACGAAGCCATCATTCGAAACAGAAAGGAAGATAATTCTGATATGACTTGGGAAGAGTACAAATCGATGACTTTCACCCATATGGTGAGTTCGATCAATGAAACTTAATTAAGACCTTGAAGTTATTGCTTGTACATTATTATATTTCGCTGCTCTTTGGCTGATGTATTGTATCCTTTCCTTTATCGTTTATATTATTGCAGGTTATTAACGAGACTGTGCGGTTGGCAAACATAGTACCCGGAATTTTCAGAAAAGTCGTGAAAGATGTGAAGATAAAAGGCAAGTCCATAGCTTGATCAGCCTTTGATGACCTAATAAGTGCTGAAATATATAGTAGTAACAAATATTCTTATTATGAAATGCATGTAGTAAAAGCTAAAAGATATTGGGTGTTGCAGGATATACGATTCCAGAAGGATGGGTGATGATGGTGGTTCCATCTGTTCTTCATTTGAGTCCTGACAAATACGAAGACCCTCTTGCATTTAATCCGTGGCGTTGGGAGGTAAATCAAATTCAAATATAATTCAAAACATTAACGTTTATCCTCAGCCCGTAGAAGAACTCTGAATTAAAAGAATCTTATTGGACTGATTGCTGCAGGGACAAGAACTGCATGCTGGATCAAAGACATTCATGGCTTTTGGTGGCGGCATTAGACTTTGCGTTGGAGCTGATTTTGCGAAGCTTCAGATGGCTGTTTTCCTCCATTCCTTTGTCACTAAATACAGGTATATAATACAGTAATACCTTCATAATTCTTGTAATATATGTAGCTAGTACTCCTGAAACATGGATTTTTACCAAAACGTATGAAGTAGATGATGACTGAAGTGTCAAATAACTGATCAATGATTAATTTCATTCGGATTGATAATGTTTAGGTGGTCAGTAACCAAAGGTGGGACAGCCATTAGAAAGCCTGGTCTGGTATTTCCAGATGGACTCCACATCCAAATTGAAGAAAAGGAAGCAGTAGAAGTGAACTGAGTATCCGAAAGATGAAGAAAGATGTAGTAAAACGTGTGTGCAATAAATAGTTTGTGTTGCGCAGAATCTCAAGGATCTCCGTGTTGTCTATCGTTACAGTTTCTGTATTCTGTAAGGATCTGCTTGCAGGTGTCTACTGTATTATCTGCTCGCACCATCTATATTTATATACATAACATAATATGGTGTGAACATGAATAAGTAATCAGTTTGCTCCTCCTTCAGAAATGTTTTTGTACTGTTCTGTCATATTAATCAACGAGTGTCGCTGGTCTGTTGGGCTACGAACTGCTTGGTCTAATTACAAATTTGTCATAGTAATTTGGATTTGAAAGGGATTATCTAAAGCTGGGCCGAAGCTGAAATTATTACAAACGAAAAATTTAAGTATAGCAAATTGATGAAACCCTAATCCTAGACTCTACCTGTACGCCATATAATAAAAACACAGAGACACGAAAATTAGTTGTACAGAGATTATTCTTGATAATGAGTGGAGGAGTTGAAAATCTTTGAGCGAATCAGAAACACCAGAAATATTTCGCCATTATTTTTTTTTCTTTAAAAAACTGAAACAAACTCATAAATCATGATAGCACTAATTGTTTCCTGCCCACATAAGCTGCTAAGAACACCCGAATATATATATATGTGTGTGTGTGTGTGTGTGTGTGTGTGTGTGTGTGTAATTTTCCTCTGGCCCATGGTCACTTGGAGCTGGACGTGAGTAAATTCTTTTCTCTCTATTTTAAAAAATAAAACTTTTTCTCTTCTTAAGTCATAAATTGACATTTAATTCCTCTTAAATTTTTATAAAAAATTAAAATTTATCGTGGAATATCTGACAAAATCTATAGAATAGAAAGATTGTCGAAGGAAGATATCTGCTTTTACCAATGTTTATCGCTGCGTGCTACAAATTAATTTTACGTAATAAGAAATTAAAAGCAACTGTAAAACTTAAGGAAATTAAATAATTGACAAGAAGATATATCATTTTACCATGTTCATATATTATTATTGTAATCAAGCATATGAATAGTCCACATATGGTGTGATTCACGTTAATTGGTATTGGTTCTGATATAAAACCAAAATTAGATTCGATAAGCATCTTTCCATAGCTAAATTTTTTATTAGGCAAATGATAATTCTATTTATTAATTCAGAAGTAAGACAGCCAGCAATCAAATATTTTAATTCGAAATATCGGTGGATTTGGATTTTTCCTATTATATTTTATATAATTGGAAAATATGTCATATTTGTAATTAGTTTTTTTCCGTCGTATATATATTATTAGTATTATTATTATTATTATTACGAGATATTTTCACATATTTTCCCTTAAATTTGTGACAATTACAAGTTGAAAGAAAATTTATTAAAATTCATAAGGACCTCCCATGCTACGATAATTCTATCTATTTAATCGTTTGTGGACCATTAAAAAGTATTCGATTAAAATAATCTCATTAATATATATTAATAAAATTTCAACTTTGACATTCGTCTAGCTATTCACTTTTTTTTTAAAAAAAAAAACTCTCAACTTACTTCAAATATAGTACTTAGAATTCATGAATTTTTAATTTTTGATATTTTCTTATTTATTTTTATTTTTATTTTTATTAAAGAATGAAAAGTAACAATTATTGTATGAAAATAGTAAGAAAAAATTATTTTTCTATTTTTCTATTTTTATTTTATTATAAAAATAATACGATAACATTATTATTAAATCTAAAAAATAATAATAAGAAAAATAAAAAATTGATTTGTATACAACCATAAGTACTACTTTTCATTCTTTGATAAAAATAAATCATAAAAATAAATACAAAAATATAATAATTAAGATTAAAAAAATACATAAATCTCAAGTGTTATACATTTAGATTAATAGGTTAAGAATTTAAAAGAAAAAAGTGAGCAAATAAAAAGAATAATAAGATTGCGATTTCATTAATATGTGTCAATAATGTTATTTTAATTATTTAATATTTTTTTAATAGTCAACACATGATTAACGGATAAAAATATTGTAGCAATTACTAGGAGAGATTCCTATGAATTTTCACAAACTCTTTATCTGTGATTTTTACAAACTTAAGACGGTATATGAAAATATCTTTTATTATTATTTCATAATTAATTTTGATAATTACTGTACGTCCACGACAAAAGCTTCGTTGGAACTATGCAATATTGCAACTTAGAATATCGAGAATATTTTCTGAATGCATGAAAGTTGTCATAAAATATTTCCATTTATGTCCATGAATTATTTGAGGATATGGGAATCTTTAATATTTAAACTCTGTCGTTACCCGAGGAGATTATAAAAAGACCTTAGCAACAATCTATTTGGTATATAAAATTAATTGTTACATACACACATTATTACACACACACACACACGTATAAATGTATATACACCATTCCATTAACAAACGATAATTCATTGGACAAGCTTCTCTCTCTTACGCGTTTCAAACCATAATCAGCCAAATATAACGGCATTCATTGATTCAGAAATATTACATAAGCAATTCATTAAATATTTTAATTAATTTTATGTGTATTTGGATATTAATATTTAAATGTAGTATGCCATATTTATAAGCAGCTGCTATGCGAAAAGTATGCATCGACAGTAGCGTAGCTTCTTAGGAGTCACCAATTAAACTCAAAAAATGTGGGGAATTGCAGTTTGCTTAGTGGCTATAATTTTTGTGATTATGAACCATTGGGTTTATAGTTGGAGGAACCCTAAGTGCAATGGGAAACTCCCGCCTGGCTCACTGGGCTTCCCAGTTATTGGAGAGACCATCCAGTTCTTCACTCCCCATTCACTCTACGATATCCCACCCTTTATCAGAAAGAGAATGGATAGGTAAGTTCTTCACAATATATGCATATATATATATATATAATGTAAAATGTTTAATATTAATTTCTAATTAATGTATAATTTTTTTTTTGAGGGTTTCAGATATGGACCTTTGTTTTTGACAAGTCTAGTTGGTCAAAAGGTGGTGGTATCAACAGATCCGGAAATAAACTATGCTATATTCCAACAAGAAAACAAGTCATTCGTAATTTGGTATACAGAGAGTTTTCTCGAAATTATTGGACAAAAGAGTATGATGTCGTATCATGGAAACCTTCACAAGTATCTAAGGAACTTGATTTTGCATCTTGTTGGCCCTGAAAACCTGAGAGCAAATCTACTACACGAACTGGATCAGACAACTCGCAGACATCTACATTCATGGACTACGCTTGGCACTGTCGATGTTAAAGAAGGAGTTTCACAAGTAATTTATTTAGTCTTACTCTTACACATATACATATATATAAATATTAGAGACAAAACCGACAGGGAAATCGTTTCACTATTTGCAGATGATATTTGAATACTTTGCGAAGAAGCTAATCAGCTATGATGAGGCCTAGGGATTCGAAGAATCTCAGAGGAAATTTCAAAGCTTTCATGGATGGTCTCATTTCATTTCCTTTGAACATTCCTGGAACGGCTTTCCATGCATGTATACAGGTTAGTTAGTATGATTATATATGTATATATGTAGATATTAATTAAATTCAAGTCACGCATATATGCAGCCGAAAACGAGGCGTTTTTAACTTGGTGATTTTTAAAAATTATTATATTAGGGACGTAAAAGAGCAGTAAAGGTGATTAAGGATGTCTATCGAGAGAGGAAAGCATCAAAAATGCGTGGAAATGATTTCATCGATGATTTAATTGAAGAAGTGGAAAAAGAAGAGACCATCTTGAACGAAGCTATTGCTGTTGACTTGGTGTTTCTGATTCTCTTTGCTTCACACGAAACTACTTCTCAGGCGATGACATTGCTAGCAAAGTATATTTTTGATCATCCCCAAGTGCTAGCAGAATTAAGGGTCTGTATATACTGTTACTGTACATATATTCGACTTATGAA
Organism: Melia azedarach; assembly: GCA_028052125.1. Classification (NCBI taxonomy): domain Eukaryota; kingdom Viridiplantae; phylum Streptophyta; class Magnoliopsida; order Sapindales; family Meliaceae; genus Melia; species Melia azedarach. Next base: position 1,029,822 of record CM051394.1, on the reverse strand, counting down.
AATTAATTATTTAATTTTCTGCGATTATTGTCTTCTTATGCCACTGCTAACTTAATTTCAGAAAGAGCACGAGGCAATTCTCAGAAGCCGTGAAAAAGAGAAGTCTGAAATGATTACTTGGGAAGAATATAAATCAATGACTTTCACACATATGGTGAGTTAAATTGAAAGACATGCTCTTAATTACGACCTTATAATTATTGGTTGTTAACTGATCATATGTATATATACGTAGACGTATTAATTATATTTAAATTTGTATTCCATAATATATATAATTGCAGGTTATTAATGAAACTGTTCGACTGGCAAATATAGTACCCGGGATTTTCAGAAAAGTGGTGAATGACGTGAATATAAAGGGTAAGAGAAAATATTAATTAAATGGGAGATGCTTGATTACGTACCACATATGTACATACATATACATACATACATACATATACATACATACATACATACATATATATATATATATATATATATATATATATGAGTTCTAAGCTTCTTGTGAGTTGTTAATTGATGCAGGATATACAATTCCAGCAGGGTGGTCAATTATGGTGGTCCCATCAGTTATTCATTTGAATCATGACAAATACGAGAATCCTCTTGCATTTAATCCATGGCGTTGGGAGGTACTTACTTAATTAATTAATTAATTATTAATTGAAATTAATTAGACTCATGAAGTGTATACATGCATGCAATATGCATGTACAGGGAAAAGAATTACATGCGGGATCGAAGACATTCATGGCTTTTGGCGGCGGCGTGAGACTTTGCGTCGGAGCTGATTTTGCTAAGCTTCAAATGGCAATTTTTGTCCATCACTTGGTCACTAAATACAGGTACCTGCCTTTCATTAAATATTAATTACTCTACACAACATGTATTTGTGGTTACTTTTAATTAATTTTCAATAACATTAATTATAATATGTATATATCTATACTTCCATCTCAGCTGGTCGGTGATCGAAGGAGGGGACGTGGTTCGAAAGCCTGGCCTCATTTTTCCGAACGGACTGCACATCCAAATTGCCGAAATGAACAAGTGATGAATATATGTGTGTGTGTGTGTGTGTGTGCAAATGCCATAATTAAAATAATAATTTGTGTTGCGCAAAAATAATATGGCAAAGGATCTCTTTGTCGATCGCACTTCTTTCTTTCTTTATCTTAGTGTATGTGTTTTCTGTAATTCATACCATAGTATTAGACTATTGGTCAGTGTACTGTATTGGAATAATAGTTAGGGTCGGAATGAGTGCAATACACTCAGATCGATTGTATTTTATTAAATTTAATATAATTAATATATATTATCTTTGGTGTGGGCATAGACTATTATTATTATTATTTTATATATTAAATATTAAGGAATATATTGTCGTCATATCATTCATATGTCATTGTATATATATATCCATCACTCACTGTTCTATAATATATTTCATGAAATCGCCATTTATATACTACCGTACAAAACAAATCGCTTTAAAGTTATCGTTGGCCAAAAATTGGAGATAAAAAAGGCCACCAATTTAATATTTGTTGAGGAAATTGAAGGTCTCCCTAAAGGCCTAATAATATACCAATATATATATATATGTGTGTGTGTGTGTGTTATATAATATTCGTTATATATTTTTTTTAATTTCTACGAGTTGTTGAGTTTCTAGACACATGATATATGTAAACGTATCCGAGGAGATAACATTGAATAAATTATTTTTCCCTGCATAAACTTGTCTAGAAAATTGTGACCGACTCTTTAATCATTGAACCAACAGCTGTTTCGTTGCAATATATATATATATATATATATATATATATATATATATATATATCATCCGTATCTAGAAAATTCCAGTGAGGATTTTTTTTCTAGTTATTTCATTTTTTATTTATAAATAATATAAACTATCTAAATCCTTTGCGTATCCCCATATTTGAAGAATATAGGAAAAAGTCCACCTATTCGTTTCATATACGTAGAAATTTTATTTTAATATAAAGTTTGTAAAAAAATATAAATATCTCTCACAAACAATAAATTTATCAAAATATTTTAAATTTATTTTTTAAAATTATAAAATAAAATTATTAAATTTTAAAGAAAAAGAATAATATTTAATCATAAAAATAAGTTTAAAGCGTTATAAAATAAATAATTATAAAATTACTAATTTTAAAAAATTATTTCTTAAGTAATGTTAAATAAAATAAATTATTTTATTTAAAAAAATTTAAATAATAATAATTATTTTAAAATTTATAATTTAATGATAATATAAATTTAAATTCAAGTTATAATATAAAATTTTAATAATTGTAAAAGTATTTTTAAATTATTAATTTTTATATAATAGTAAAATAATTATAATTATTATAGGTTTTATTATATATGTATTTCAAAAGAGTTATATATTCTAAATTAAAAAATATATTATTAAAATTTATTTTAGTATAGTGGTTAGGGTTATTGGGAATATAGTGGTTAACCCAAAATAATTTTTATTTTATAATTTAAAAGTAAATTTAAGGTATTTTAGTAAATTTAATATTTATAAAAGATGTTTAAGTCCCTATTTATAAATGTCTATCAAATGTGATTTTTTTTGTAATTTTCTTAAACTTCATGGGAAGAATGTGGAGTTTTCCTGAAGACTAAATAACGTTGGTGCACCTCCAATTCCCCGAGGTAATTTCCTTATCAATTACAAATTAAATATTTTTTAAACAATTTTTATTACTGTTTTTTGGCTTCTAGGAAGACAACAAATTTTATTCGAGTAAATTTAATTTGCTAAAATTTGAGAAGTTCTTTATATTAACTATTGTGAATTAATGATTTGTAAAAAAAATTCTTATAGTTAGTTTCATAGTTAATTATTACTCATTTGTTTAAAAAATTAATACAATTAATTTTATAAAGTTCTGTGCTTCGGATGAACTGTTTTTCCTGATGCTTGCAGCAATATTATATTTATTGGATTGGATAAACATCTCTCAAGCTATATGTTCATCAATTGAAACATTTTATTAATTTAAGAATAATAATTAAATAATATCCTAATGGAAAAATGAAAAGGGTTCGTCGTTCGTATGTATGTGTCTAGACGACTACATGTATGCCTCTTTATTATATATAAGCACCTACCCTTACGACTTGTTTCTTTAATTTAGTGCGAGGAACTTATCATGAAACCTCTGATTTTTATTATTGTTACTGAGTTGGCATGTCTAAATAAATTAGATAATTTACTTGTTAATAATACGTTTAATTTATTATTTTTGTCAACACTTAAATTTTAAATTTTATCTTAGTTTTTATCAATAAGAGAATGGATCGGACCTTTGCTTTAATTAATTTTTTCTTAATTTGATTTTGTTTTGATTAATTTTTGTTTAGGTACGGACCTTTGTTTCGGACAAATCTAATTAGGCAAAAGATAGTTGTACCAACGGATGCGGAAATAAATTAGCATATTTTAATAAATCATTGGAGGTGAGATTTTAGTCAAATTAAAATTTCAGTATTCATATTTTAGATCTTTAAAATTTTCTTAAATCTTATCCAATAAAAACATGTTATATGATACCCACATCCCATATAATTAATACTTTCCCTTAGATTTAGCAATTCAAAATTATATGCTAAAAGCTCGATAATTTGATTAATTAATTAACAAAGAGTGTAATTACTGTATGTGGCCTGCTCTTCCTGGGCTTATGTGTAACCAAGTTTTAAATTGGGTCTAATATAAGATTTTTAGGAGTGAACTAAACGCAAAAGCGTAGGTATTTCTAGATACCCCCATTGAATAAAGGGTCGTACCCTTATTAATGAATACATATAAATCAAAATAGATTATTATTTGAAGCTTCTTTGAAGTTTGAATATTCTTACAAGTGAGATAATTCATAATTCTACTAGATTTCCTTGTCAGTTTCAGCTTGACTTGGAAAGTCGGTGAAGCATTGTTTGATGGTGGTGCAGTAGCAGTATCAAGCACTAATTAATTGCATTGACGAAGCTTTGGTTTGGTCGATTCCTTCCGCCGCCCCATTAGAAAATATGCATTCATTTCTTCTTGCAGAAATTTAAGGAGCGACTTGAATTAGTCTTCCATAACGATTACTTTTACATTAAACTATTCAATGCAAGAATTCCTCTTCTTGAAGGCTTTTCTAATTATTGCAATGGGAGAATTCTCGTTGCTTCTCTGTTGTCCTCAATTGTTTAACCTTATATTTCGATTTTTCTTTTGTTATATAATAATATTAAGTAAAATAATATATAAATTTTTAAACTTTAAATTATTATTTAAATAATATATTATTTTATATTTTATGTTCATATGAATTAAAAATAATTTTTTAATTAATTATTATATAAAGATATAATCGTAAATTTTTAATAAATTAAAATTTTTATAAATATTTTTAAAATTATTATGACTATTTAAATAATAATTTAAAGTTTAGAGATCATATTATTTTATTTAAACTGTTATGTAACGGAAGAGGAATTAAGACATTTGCAAAACAACAGAAAAAAATGAGATATTAGATTAAATAATAGGGAAAACGAAAATCTTTTTTTTGCTATTACTTACTATTGATTATTGGAATTTTAAAATAAAAATATTTTATTAGATAAAAATAAATCAATCTTGTATTAGCATGTTCTCATTATTTAGAGGGATCATCACAAATGATTAAAGTTCCTAAGATTTTAGCTATTGAACTACTAATGATTTTAAAAACACCCATTAAAGTCACAGGTTAATAAAAGTTATGATTATATCTTTTTAATAATAATTATTTGATAAAAATAACTATTAAACCTTTTAAAATTAACAAAATACAACATATTTATCTAAAATAAATAATAATATTATATTCTAACACATTAATAATATAATATTTATTAATATATAATTTATTTATAATCATAAGTATTATATCGTAAAATATTTTATTTATTTATTTTTTAATATGTAATTAATGTTGAATATTAATATATTGTAGAACAAATAAATTCATATTTTAGTTATAATGTATTAATAAATATTTAATTATTAATAAGTTCTAAAATAAAGCTTATTATTATTATTATATTTGTTTTAAGTTAAAAGTTTAAAAATAATTTTCTTGAATAACTATTGTTATTTTTTTATAAATTGAGAGTTTAATGAGTATTTTGAAATTATTAATATTAACAAGTTGAATAAACCAAGTTTTAAATCCGTTATTAAAAAAAGAATGGAAAATAATTGACGTTAACAACAGAGTTCATAATTGCCACGACTGTAAGGAAATACCTTACCGACTCCGCAAACAGATAATCAAAGATAGTTACGCGAATCCAGCCAAAAATGCATCTATATGTGCTTGTCGTTTTGTCAAGTAGTCCTTTAAAAACAATATTGGGATAATTTTATTTTAGTCCCTAACCTTTCAGATAGTGTTACTTAAGCTATTATAGTTTACATATTATATAAACAAGTCCTTAATTTTTCCGAAAAATATCACTTTAGTCCCTAATATTTTATTCAATATCACCTAAATCCTTGACCAAATTTCGATCCATTATAACCGTTAGATAATTTTCAATTTACTCTTCATAGTATAGTAATATTTAATTTAACTCTATATTTTGTAAAAATTATCATATTAGTCCTCTATATTAATTTTTTATTTTTTAACAACTAAAAAAATAATATCATATTTTTATAAAATTAAATTAACAAAAATAATTCTTTAGTATAGTAATATTTAATTTAACTTTAATTAATATTTTTAGTGAGTAACTAAGTAAATATATTATTCAGTAATTAGTAAATTATTTTTAAGATAGATTTCAAAGAGAAATTTGGTGGGTTTTAGTTTTTGTATAAATTAAATTAATTGATTTTATTAGTAAGATTATATGATTTGAATAAATTAATTTATTTATATATTAATTTTTCTTTATTTGAATTTAAATAATTAAATAACTAATTTTAATTTATTTTAAATTCATTATAATTTCTCCTTAATAAAAAAATAATAAGAAAAAGAGACAATGAAAACAAAAAATAATGAAAAAAATTAGAGAAGAAAGGAGAGGAAGAAGAAATGCTAAAGAATTATTTTTATTAATTTAATTTTATAAAAATATGATTTTATTTTTTAGTTGTTAAAAAATAAAAAATTAATATAGAGGAGAATATGATGATTTTCACAAAATATAGAGTTAAAGTAAATATTATTATATTATGAGGGATAAATTAAAAGTTATTTAACGATTAAAATGGATGGAAGTTTGGTCAAAGGACTTAAGTGATATTGATCGAAATATTATGAACTATAGTGATGATTATAAAAAAATTAAGAACTTTTTTTATGTAATACGTGAAACAATGTAACTTAAGTGATATTAGCTAAAGGTTAGGGAATAAACTAAAATTACCCCAACAATATTAGGTATGTCAAATTCTCTCTGTGTGTATTCCGAATGAATCAATATTATTGTATCTCCGTTGATATTCGTATTCAATCTTTAAATAGTACAGCCTATATCGTTCTTTAACTTAAAGCATGCGTTAAGCGACGGCTAATTAAAATAATATTATTGAATATTGACCAAATAAATATATATCCAAATCTGTCTATATAAAGATGTATTCCTTAATTTTCTCATCATTTGTCACAAAATCATTGTACTCATAAACTTTCTGTGCGTTTAAAGATGTACTACGAAATTGCTATTTTGGTTGTAACTTTGCTTCTTGTTAAGATTAGCCAGTGGGTCTATACCTGGGCGTACCCCAAGTGCAACTGGTAAACTTCCTCCTGGTTCAATGGGTTTGCCTCTCATCGGAGAAACAATCGACTTCTTCTCTCCCCATGCATTGTATGAAATCCCACCGTTTATCAGAAAAAGAGTGACGAGGTAAAGTGTTTGATAAATTAATACTCGTAATTTTTTTTTTCAATTGACTCAGCTCTGCTCGGCGTGCATGTGGGATTTTTTTTTTTTGAATAAATATAAAATCGGGATTCAATTTTTGTTTTTATATATATTGTTTCAGATATGGAAGCATGTTTCGAACGAGTCTTGTTGGACAGAAGGTGGTTGTATCGACTGATCCTGAGATAAATTACAGCATTATGAACCAGGAAAATAAGTCTATTTTATTCTGGTGTACTGATAGTTTAAATGAAATTATGGGAGAAGAACACTTGCTCGCAATCCACTGGAAGCGTCCATAAGTACCTGAGAAATCTGGCTCTACATCTTGTTGGCCGCGAAAAGCTGAGGGCAAACTTACTGCACGAGGTTGACGAAGCAATTCGCAGACATCTGCATTCATGGGCTACCCGTGGCGCTGTTAATGTCCACGAAGGATCTTCTCAAGTAAGCTAAGCGATAGAAAGTTAAAAAAATCATTAAATTTACATTATCCAGTTTTCTCAAGTATTTGGTATTCATTAATTTATATACATATACATATATATGTATGTATGTATATAGTTATCCTTAGATAATGAATTGGCACTTGGCAGATGACGTTTGAGTTTGCATCGAAGAAGATAATAGGTTATGATGAACGGAAATATGGAAAGAAACTCAGAGAGAATTACATAGCTTTCAGGGAGGGTATGGTCTCAGTTCCTCTGTATTTTCCTGGAACAGCTTTCCATGCATGTTTACAGGTAAACTAATTTGATTAATTTTATATTTAATTACTAATATATATATATATAGATTAATTAAATGCAAATATATATGGGATATCTCCATTCTATTTATATATATACTTTCTCTGTCTAGTAACTGGATTTTGACTTTGAATTTTAATTAATCAGGGACGTAAGAATGCACTTAAAGTGATTAAGGATATTTACCAAGAGAGAAAAGCATCGAAAATTCCTGGCAATGATTTCTTAGATCGTATACTTGAAGAAGTGGAGAAAGAAAACGCAGTCTTGAAAGATTCTGTTGCTGTAGACTTGGTGTTTATGCTTCTCTTTGCTGCATTCGAGACTATTTCTCAATCCATCACGTTAATTACAAAATATATCAATGATCATCCTGACGTGCTAGCAGAATTAACGGTTTGTACTTTCTTATATTTGCAGCTTAGCTTATGCAATTAACCATTAAATTACAAAAACATATATTTAGATAACAGTACTGTTAAATGTAATTGTTTCAGAGAGAGCACGAGGAAATTCTCAGCCGTCGCGAAGATAAGAACTCTGAAATTACGTGGGAAGAATACAAATCAATGACTTTCACGCACATGGTGAGTTAGATTAGCCTGACTGCTCCTACTCCACTGATCGATGAATTAATTTCTGATTCTTTTTTTTTTTCTGCTTAATTTGCAGGTTATAAATGAAACTGTACGACTGGCCAATATAGCGCCGATGACCTTCAGGAAAGTTGTTAAGGATATCGAGATAAACGGTAAGTCTTAAATCACACAATTAATTAACAATAATTCATAGTATATATAACAAGTGTCGTAAGGAACTACCGAAGATTGATAAGGAAAATTGCGATTTGTAACTTATGAATGCAGGGTATACAATTCCAGCTGGCTGGGTTATAATGATCGCACTTCCAGTTGTTCATTTTGATCCTGACAAATATGAGAATCCTTTTGAATTCAATCCATGGCGTTGGCAGGTGATTTTCAACAGTTTTCCGAAATACATTAATGTTTACAGCAATATAATCGATGATCAGATATAGATAATTTTCAGATTCTTATATATATTTTTATATACCAAAAATATGATATGGAAGTAATTACAGGGAAAAGAATTGCATACTGGATCAAGGACTTTCATGGCTTTTGGTGGTGGTGTAAGACTTTGCACAGGAGCTGAATTTGCAAAGCTTAATCTGGCAATTTATGTTCATTACTTGGTCCACCAAGTACAGGTCTGTAAGTTACACGGCAAATAAAAATCCTTTTTGGAAACATGTTTACGAATAAATGAAAATTTTAATTTAATGGCTTTAATATATATATGTATAATATATGTCGGTTCATATTTGTTAGGTGGTCAGTAATCAAAGGAGGAGAACTCTTTAAACAGCCTGGTGTGAAATTTCCAAATGGACTGCACATTGAAATTGCAGAGAAGCAGAAGTGACTAAAAAATACGAAGCAGCATGCAAATAATCTTTATAATGGCAATAGGATTATCAGTCATCTTTCCAATGTTAAGATGTAATTTTCGATTGTAATCCCTACACTTTATTCTCTAGCCAATCCATGTACGAAATAAACACGAATAAATAATAAGTCTGCCATGTTTTACCATAATCATCGGGCTTGGGTTTGCTAATCTATAGTATGTTTTTATTGGCCTAATTAAGGGGTCTAAAATGCATACTAAAAAAAACCAGAGAAAGGGAAACGCGCGAAAACCCCGAGTCTACCTGGCTTTACAAGCAATGGATTATTGTATTTCGAAATGAATAATAAGCTGGAAGCAGACAGGCCGTTTATCTCTCACAATATACTGTGGTTTTGGTTACTAATTTTGTCAACTATTTTGGTTTCGGTATCATTGACTTTCTTGCAATTTTATGTTTGCTAAATGTCTATACTTGCTTACGTAATAAAAGAAAATTCTGGGAAGTAAACAGTGGCTTTGTCAAAACAGTTGGTTGATGCATTTAATAAATGTTTGAATAAGTCCTATACAGTGCTGTATTATTGAGGAAATTTCGGACTATCACTGTAAGAATTAATAGAGAGGTAATGTAGTCGCTTTCCCTTCCATTTAGTCCGCTACATTCTTATGCAAATCAGTGGAGCCACTCAGTGGTATATAAACACCTAGCCATATGCAATGTTTATGCACCGAGTCCTAAGTACCTCACTCTTCTCACGAAATCATTAAACTGAATCCAGTCGACACTTTGAAAAGATGTGGGCGGTTGTTATTTGCCTGGTAGGTTTACTTGTCAGGATTGGGTATTGGGTTTACACTTGGGCGAACCCCAAGTGCAATGGGAAACTACCGCCTGGTTCAATGGGATTGCCAATCATTGGAGAGTCAATCGAGTTCTTCTCTCCCCACGGATTGTATGACATCCCGCCTTTTATCAGTAAGAGAATGGCAAGGTAAGATCTCAGGCTCAGCCATATTCCAGCAAGTTCATATTAATACGGAAATATGATTTGCTTTATATATAAAATATTTTCATCAATCAGTTAAATTTGCTTTTACTTTACTCCACTTTCAGATGTGGAACTCTGTTTCGAACAAGTCTAGTTGGTCAAAAGATCATCGTCTCAACTGACCCGAAAATTAACTACAGCATCCTTCAACAAGAAAATAAGAATTTCTTACTTTGGTACACCGAGAGTTTTATAGAAATTCTGGGTGAAGAAAGCTTCTCATTCCACGGAAACCTTCATAAGTACTTGACGAAATTGATTCTAAGTCTTGTTGGCCCAGAAAACCTAAGGAAAAAAGTTGTGCACGAACTGAATGAATTAACTTGCAGACATCTACATTCATGGGCTAATCATGGTAGTTTCAATGTCAAGGAGGGAGCTTCACAAGTAATTATTTTACTCTCATAATTAAGCTCGTCTCAGATTAACAAATCTAATTAGAAACTTAACGTTGTTATAATGATGAAAACTCTTGGCTATTGGCTGCAGATGATATTTGAATATTTTTGTAAGAAGCTAATCAGTTATGATGAAACGAAGGATGCCAGGAAACTCAGAGAGAATTATAAAGCTTTCATTGATGGTCTCTTCTCATTTCCTTTGAACATTCCTGGAACAGCTTTCCATGCATGTTTACGGGTATTATATCAACTTATTAGATGGATCCTTTTTTATTCATACGTACTGATTTATTAATCATATGTTCAATTTTGAACATTAGGGAAGGAAAAAAGTAATCAAGGTGATTGGGGACATCTACCGTGAAAGGAAAGCATCAAAAATCTGTCGGCATGATTTCATGGATGATTTACTTGAAGAAGTGGAAAAGGAAGAAACGATTATGAACGAATCTATGGCTATAAACTTGATCTTTCTGATTCTCTTCGCTGCACACGAAACTACTTCTTCGGGGATCACATTACTAACCAAGTATATTTTTGATCATCCCCACGTGCTAGAAGAATTAACGGTTTGTACATAAATAGTACAACTTAGTGTCATAAATTGTTTAATTTTTCCTTAATTGGTTCTTATAATCTCTTCTTATGCGAGATATATATATACTAATATCGTTTCAGAAAGAACACGAGACAATTCTTAGAAACCGAGAAGAAGAGAGATCTGAAATTACATGGGAAGAATACAAATCGATGACCTTCACTCACATGGTGAGCTAAATCAGTCTGAGGGCACTTAATAGTCATATTGGATTATTGTTGATTATAGATTAATTAAATAGCTTGCATTAATTTCAGGTCATCAACGAAGCTCTGCGACTTGCAAATATAGTACCTGGGATTTTCAGAAGAGTGATGAATGATGTGCAGATAAAGGGCAAGTTTAATTTTAATTAATGATTGAGGGATTAATTAATTAGCATAAAATGTTTAATAGTTAAGATATCCCTTTTAATTTGGAGGTAACGTTACAGGATATACAATTCCTGCCGGCTGGTTAGTAATGATGGTTCCATCTGTTCTTCATTTGAATCCTGATAAATATGAGGACCCTCTTGCATTTAATCCATGGCGTTGGGAGGTAACTAATTAAACGAGAACGAGTTTCAATTTTGCCAAATTAATTAAGTACGAGCAGATCATCTGCATATATGCATGGGTTCTGACTTCTGAACTTAATTAATTAAGGTTTTAAGTTTTTCTTTTACAAAACTGCATGTGTACGTACTTACAGGGACAGGAATTGCACGCGGGATCAAAAACGTTCATGGCTTTCGGTGGCGGCGTCAGACTTTGCGTTGGGGCCGACTTTACGAAGCTTCAAATGGCAATTTTACTTCATCACTTGGTCACCAAATACAGGTAAATAATTAATTTAATCTACTTGTCTCCAAACCGTAGCTGCTGCTTCAATAAATTAATAAATAAATAATGAACAGTTAATGACCTAACCTCTTGATACGTTCGTTGATCAGGTGGTCGGTGATCAAAGGAGGGGATGTGATTCGAAGGCCTGGCCTTATTTTTCAAAATGGACCGCACATTAAAATCGCGGAAAAGTACAAGTGATCGATAAGTTTGTCTTGTATCATATTACAATATGGTAACTGCAGTGTATGCAGTCGTCTCTCTTTCCTCTTAAAATACAAATTAGACAATAATCAGAGCGATGTAGCCGGAATATGATTCTGCTCCATTTGTTCTGTTTAGTGCAAAAGCTTTTTATTGTAATTGAATTAGTTTTACAAAAGGAGAGAGGCAAATAAGACGAAACTATATATTACGTGTGTTTTTAATTTCTGTTAAAATTCAAGAAAAAATAAACTATTTTATTATTGAAAAGTTACGTGACTGGAAATTTATTCTTACTCAAATTAGCGGGGAAAAAAGTGAGGGAAGTTTGGTGATAGATGAAATTAGATAGACCCAATTAACAATACTGGAAACTTGATGTATTAATTCATATATATTGCTATATTATCATCATGTGACTAATAATTTTGATTAGTAATGTTTAATAGCTAGACATTTTTATTACAAATTAATTATAATTTTATAAGTAATAATTTTTAGTACTTTTTTTCAGAACAAATATTAATTTTCCCAAAAACAATAAAATTGACTGGCAGTCGAGTTGCATTTGGTGCTTGACTTTGGAAGTCATTCAAAAAGATTTGCTGGCTGTCGAATTCAGGCAGCAGCCTCTATTGAAAAATTGAGTTTCCACTTCTTGAAACAACAGTGGTAAATTAATCACAGACTAATTTATATATACAGTGGGGGTATAATTTTACACGAAATATATTTATTTAAATATCGTACAATTACATCTACAACTTATTCATATTATATTCAAACATTCATTAAGGTTGAGAGTTGAGATAATTATAATTATTATGTTATTTGAAAAAATTTACACCTAAGTTACACAATTACCACTAGACTGTCAATGAGAAAGTATACCCAAATACTTTTTTTTTTTTAAAAAATAATTTTTTACTACATTCCACTAAGAGAGATAACCTTTTAACACTTACGTAAAAAATAAGGATTAGTTTCAAATTATTGTAAATTTTAAAATAATTTACTTCTGTATTCTAAAATTAATCAGTTTTAAAGAAAATCAGTTTAGTATTTGATAAATAAATTTGATACATTTTACTGTTAAAATATTTTAACAACGTAAATGACTCAAATAGATATATAATATTGAATATTATTTGTTTATATATAATAATAATAATAATAATTTATAACAAATTAAAAGACGCTAAAATAATTCAATGAGCAATAAAATACTAATATTTATGATAGTTGTAATGCAACAGCGTTTGAAGTAAGACAACTATATTTTGAAAGAATAAAGTTTACCTGAAGGAAAACGAGAGAATAAAATTTTCGTGAAAAAAAAAGTTTAAATATTTGAATTCTATTAATGATAATTTTAGGTTTATATAATTTAGGTTGGGATATAAATGATATTATAATTATAAATAAAGTAATTTTTCAAAAGTAGGTAGAGTCTAACTTCTCAAAACTTACTGTTAGATAATAAATTTTAGATAAAAATAATTTTTAAAAAAAATTATCAAACACCTAAAATTGATTTTGGCAGTTAAAAATTACTTTTAAAATTTCTCACCGCAATCTCAACCAGTTTTATTATTTTCAATTGCTCTTCAACATTATTAAAGTTGGCTTTTCCAATTAATACAACGATGATTTTTTCTATAAAATTTGATCTATGAAAATTTCAAGATTTGGACATAGAGAATTTTAAATCTACAAGTAAAACCTGTAATATAAAGAAAACAGAAAACAAATCCTAACACTTGTCCAAAATAAAACGAACCATTTTTAAGTAATTGAGTTAAACCTCAAAATGTATGCTAAGAATTTAAAGAATAAAATATATGTAACGAGACTCGAGTCTTGCAATAATCTGGACCGAGCAAGAGATCCATTTTATAAATATTACCATTTTCTCAGAACTTCTTTGATGGATGGGTAGACATGCATGGTTCTAAATATACCCTTCCAATTGCCGAATACCACTGCAGATGAACTTAAGGAGTGTAATAAAAACAAACATGTGTGGGTGCATATAGCAACTTTCTGAATACCAGTCACGTGCGAATCTATCTCCCTCCTCAGAGACTGTAACAAAATACCCTCTGGCATCATCGTGAAGAGAGGCATTCGAAACAAGGAAGTTCTCAACAACGAAACCCTAACCCTAGAAATTGCGTATCACGGTGATGGATGCCGAAGACGAGCATTCGAATTCGATGATGGAGGAGATCTACTCCAACGGCGGCGAGGAATCGACGCGTAGCAGACCAATCATTAGTGGTGAGCAGCTGGACGTCGAAGCGTACGCGAGCCTGTACCAAGGGAGGACGAAGATCACGCGGCTGATGTTTATCGCGGACCACTGCGACAACGCTTCGATGCAGATGGAGGCGTTGCGAATGGCTTACGATGAAATTAAGAAAGGCGAGAACACCCAGCTGTTCAGAGAGGTTGTGAAGAAGATTGATGGGAGGTTAGGCCCCAATTATACCATGGACGAAGGGTGGTGCGATTCCGTGGATCGCAGAGCCGAACAACGGAAGGAGAAACTCGAGAACGAACTCAATGCTTACAGGGTATGCACTTTTTTAACGTCGTATGAATTTATATGTTGTGTTATATTTTAGTTTTATTGTTTGCTTTTTACATTCCTTGTTCGTTGCTCTGATTTTTCCTTTCCTATTCTAAAATTTTATGATGTGTGCCTATCTTGAGAGGGAGACTCGAGTGCACCGGCATGTTATGGTATAGTTTGCGTTGTTTAGTGCTTTTCTTTTTCCTTACATGAATTTTAATGCTTGTTGTTTGCAGTCAACTTGTGTGATACTGGTTCTTCTGATCTTTTAAAATTAACTAGTATTAAAATACACTACAGAACTTAAGGAAAAAAATTTCTGTGGTGTAAAGCATAAGTTTCTATCAGGAAGCTGATTAAAGATTTTTCTAGGAAAAACTCATCCTCAAATGGTGAAACGTTAGCCTTATTTCTTGTGACTTTGGACACGATAGAGCTGGGAATACATCACTTGATGAGATGTGCAGATTGATCTAGGTTCATCTTGTTTTGTTGCCTATTTGACGAGGTTTCATACTGGATCTATAGCCCCTGACTCGTATTATTTATATTGGCACATATGCTGATTGTTACTTTTGGTGGCACTTATTTATTGGAAAAGTAGGTTACATTCTTTTTTCTTTTCATTGTGGAGGTTGACATTGATGGATTTTTTATATTGATGTGTTGCTTATTATATTATACGGTAATTCGAGTTGCTAAATTCTTCTTCTATCACATTATGTCTCTCCTGGTATTGCATTTATCATTGTTCAGACAAATTTGATCAAAGAAAGTATAAGAATGGGATATAACGATTTTGGAGATTTTTACTATGCTCATGGTGCACTTGGGGATGCTTTTAAAAGCTATGTTCGTACTCGTGATTACTGCACTACATCAAAGCACATTATTCATATGTGTATGAGTGCGATTCTGGTCAGCATTGAAATGGGCCAATTTACTCATGTGACGAGCTATGTCAGCAAAGCGGAACAAACACCTGAGGCCCTTGAACCTGTTACAATTGCAAAACTACGTTGTGCTGCAGGCTTGGCTCACTTGGAGTCTAAAAAGTACAAGCTTGCTGCTCGTAAGGTTTGTCAATTCATATACTGATGTCCTTTTTTTAGTTTGAATGTTACCTGTCTTTGTACCATTATAGTAAATGGTAATATAGATGAAACAAGTTGGTGCCCTTATGTTTTTGTTTGTCATTGTTTTGTGTGGGAAAATTGTAGATCTCTTTTCATTTTGGCATTTATTATATTTATACATGCATGCAGTTCTTGGAAGTGGCTCCTGACCTGGGAAATTCCTATAATGAGGTGATTGCTGCTCAAGATGTTGCAACATATGGGGGACTTTGTGCACTTGCAAGTTTTGATCGGGCAGAGCTTAAGGCATTCTCTCTCTCTCTCATCAATAATTGTGTTTTTGTATGGACTATGATGTATTAACATGTGATTGACATATCACTTATTGAATTTTTGTTCTTGTTTGGCAGAGCAAAGTCATTGACAATGTCAACTTCCGAAATTTCTTAGAGCTGGTTCCTGAAGTTAGGGAGCTTATTAATGATTTCTACTCAAGGTAATAATGTTCTCTTGTTGATTTGATATTAGGATCTATTGCTGTACAGGTATCATCTTTGGTTAAGAATGAAGCAAATACCTGTTGAACAGATATACAGAAATCATAACTTATATGCTGTATGTTTGGCATATTAATGCATCAAGGAACAGATATACAGAAATCATAACGTTTTATGGTATGCTTTATCCCTTTCTACTTTCTTAACCAGAGCTGCGACCTTAAAATTTTTCCATTAATTGTTTTTATTCAATTAAAGCAAAAATATTTATTCTTCTTTTTATTTAACTATGTCCTCTGCTCTCTATTATTTGTCATATGCTTTGACTATTTTAGTTCAATTGTTACTCAGGGTTTCCACTTTTTTAACTACTGATACAGGAGTACATACGTCCTCATGTCTTAGTTTGTAGTGGGGCTGTTGTCTGAATAGTTTTATTTTGGGCAGTTTAGTTCACCCTCACCTTGTTTTAATTTGTAATTTTTCTTTCTCATGGCAGCCGTTATGCATCATGTCTAGATTACCTTGGAAATCTCAAAGCAAACCTTTTGCTTGATATTCATTTGCATGATCATGTTGAGACATTGTATGATCAAATACGTAACAAGGCCCTCATTCAGTATACACACCCTTTTGTATCTGTTGATTTGCACATGATGGCTAATGCTTTCAAAACAACGGTTGCTGGGCTGGAGAAAGAACTTGAAGCCTTGATTACAGACAATCAAATACAGGTATGGTCCATACAGCTAGTTTTTATTTTCTGTTTGCTTTGGATTTTTTAACTTAAAATCAATGGGTTATGACTAGTGGCAGAGATTAGAAAACTCGGTTCTACTCTTCTGTCAGTTTTTGCTACCCCGGTGGTACACTACTCCTGACCATTGTGATTGTCCTGTTTGTCATGGACTCAATCTTGAAATAAACAGATCTTGAAATCCATCAGAAAAGGTTGCTGTGCAGGGGGAGTACGGTGTCTTTTCTTTATGTCTAGCCTTAACATAAAAAAGTGGGTTAGCATATTTTTGTGTCTTCGCTTATCTGTAGTTTAGGGCCCCAGACAAACTCTATGGAATTGGTCAACTACCAACCTAGGCTCAATTGTTGTGACTGGATTTGGGATTTTAGATATTGGAATTTTTTTAAAAAAATAAATCTTTTTACCTTTAGGTTGTTTGATCACCCCATCTTGTCTCTGCAGGCTCGGATTGACTCACATAACAAGATTCTATATGCACGACATGCAGATCAAAGAAATGCAACCTTCCAACGGGTTTTACAGACTGGCAAGGAATTTGATCAGGATGTAAGGGCAATGCTATTAAGGGCCAATCTTCTGAAGCATGAGTACAATCTTAGGGCTAGCAGGAAACTTTGAATTTTCTAATTCCACTGGGATTGACCAAGGTTTAGCTTGAGTTGAATTATTTTTCTGGCTTTGTCAACCTGTTCTAAGTTTTTGGTCATCCAAGGTGGATCAAATTTCTAGCATTTCAGGGTACATGTTGCGACAATTACTAATATCTGATGGTTTATTTATTGTATATACCGAGATTTATTTGAAAAGTTTCAATTATTCATTTTTCCCCTTATGATCTCTTGCTTCTGTTTTCCTGTGTTGATCTGTGTACTCTTTTACATTTCACAGGCCAGATAAGGCTGTATGGCTATTAAGAAAAAGGGTAGGCTAATTGCGTGCAATAATCTTTAAAAATTAGATTCTTGTTATTGATTTAGTTGAAATGATTCCTCTGTCTCGGTCGATACCTAGCACTCTGGCACCTGCTCAAGATCTGGTTTTAGCCCAAATACTAATATATAACTTAATTTATTATTGGTCGCGGTTGAGGCGTGCAACTGGTGCTTTATTGAACAATATTCCGATATAATTTACATTATCTAGTTAATTCTTTGTGAAATTTATAGTTACATAAATTATACACATTTCTGCAGTGACCATTCAGCAAGTAGTGTAGTTGTGAAATTTCAAATTTGAGATGCTATCGTAATAGTAATTATATGGACATCTAAATATATTGTAATGTTAATATATCAAAAACTCAGTCACAGAAGAGGATTCTTTTGTTTCTCAATGTTACAGCAGGGACTTGGCTGCAACACACTTCCTATTTCATAATTGGCAAAAATCAACCCGAAGTCAGAAGAAATATCCAAATCTTTGACGTCAATTATGTTGACCTGGGAGTTTCGGCTGAGCACAGCACAAGACGTGCTGGATAATTCTTTTTTAATCAATAAATGATTATTTAATATATTTTGGGGGGGTTTCTCTTCTCACCGGCAGCTAATTTTCTAGCTCTTCCCTCAATTTCCATTTCGACTATTGCCACTGCCACTGCCACTGCCACTGCCTCACTTTGGTCTTTTTCACCCAGATCACTGTCTCAAAACCTCCCGACACTTGCACTCTCTCTGTCTGTTAAAAAAACCAACCAAAAAAAAAAAAAGACAGAACAAACCCTACACACTTAAACTATATGCATCAAATGCTCGTTTAGTAAATCAGATCCAAATGGGTCACCTCAATTTACCTGCATCTAAACGAAACGCTCGACAATGGAAACTTTTAGATATTGTTTCCGCTACATTTTTCGGCTTAGTTCTCCTATTTTTTCTCCTAGTTTTTACTCCACTCGGAGATTCTCTTGCCGCGTCGGGTCGGCAAGCATTGCTTATGTCTACGTCGGATCCACGTCAGCGGCAGCGTCTTGTGGCTTTAATTGAGGCGGGTCACCACCAGAAGCCTATTGAGGCCTGCCCGGCCGATTCTGTGGATCACATGCCTTGTGAAGATCCGAGGCTCAACAGTCAGCTCAGCAGAGAAATGAATTTTTACCGAGAAAGACATTGCCCTTTGCCTGATGAGACTCCACTTTGTTTGATTCCGCCACCTGAGGGATACAAGATTCCTGTTCGTTGGCCTGACAGCTTAGATAAGGTATCACCTGTCTTTTTGTAAATCGGTTTTAGGGTTTCTTTAAGTAGAGCTTGCGCTAGTTTTTTTTTAATTTCTTTCTATGTCGATTAGTGATTCAAGGGTTATTGGCAATGATATTTGCTGTATCAAGTTAAAGTGTAGTGTTAGCTCACGGCAAACTATGTCTTGTCTTCTTGGAGAGCAAAATGGCATTCAAGAAAGAAGAATTGCATCTAATTATGGATCCTAGCATTTTTGTCAGACATTATTGATCTTAACTATCAGTAGTAGTTATATTCAAAAAAAAAGAAAACTATCAGTTGTTAATTAGTAGCATTCTTAGGAAAGTTTGATTTTGTAATTTACAGATATGGCACGCCAACATGCCATACAACAAGATTGCAGACAGGAAAGGTCACCAGGGATGGATGAAAGAGAGTGGAGAATACTTCACTTTCCCTGGTGGTGGCACAATGTTCGCCGATGGAGCTGACAAGTACATTGACAAATTAAAACAATATATACCTATAAGTGGAGGAACTCTCAGGACTGCTCTTGATATGGGATGTGGGGTAGGATTTTTTCTCCTTTCTCTTTTAGTTCTTGTTGGCTGTTGCATAATTGAAGATCCTGAAGTTTACTCTTCATGCAGGTTGCTAGTTTTGGGGGGTCTATGCTGGCTGAAAAGATTTTAACCCTCTCATTTGCTCCTAGAGATTCACATAAAGCACAGATACAATTTGCTGTGGAAAGAGGGATACCGGCATTTGTTGCCATGCTTGGCACTCGCAGACTCCCATTTCCTGCATCCTCATTTGATTTTGTGCACTGCTCTCGATGCTTGATCCCTTTTACAGCCTATAGTGAGTTCTTTGTGCTTTGTGGTTTGCGTCTTGCATACCATCTATTCTACTTGCTTGTTCATGCTCTAATTTCACATAGAAATCTGGTTTTGCAGATGCAACTTATTTTATTGAAGTGGATCGATTGCTTCGGCCTGGAGGATACCTCGTCATTTCTGGTCCCCCTGTACAGTGGCCTAAACAAGACAAGGAGTGGGCAGACCTCCAGGGTGTGGCAAGAGCCTTGTGCTATGAGTTGATTGCCGTGGATGGAAACACTGTCATCTGGAAGAAGCCAGTTGGAGAATCATGTCTCCCCAACCAAAATGAATTTGGTCTTGAATTGTGTGATGAATCAGATGACCCAAATTATGCATGGTAATTCTCTTCAGAATGCAGGCTTAGTTTATGGAATTTTATAAGTTTCAAGAGCTAAAACTTCAATAGGAATGCTTTTTTTTTTTACTTTCATTTAATTTTATATATTACAAGTGATTGAGCTGCATGGTAGATATTTGTGAATGCAGTTAACCATCTCGTTATTGCTGTAGTCTCTGCTGCTGGCAAGGGGTCTCAAAACTATAAACCTAAGCTGGTTTAATTAATTTACAGGTATTTCAAGTTAAAGAAATGTGTGAGTAGGACATCTTCTGTGAGTGGAGAATATGCTGTAGGGACAATTCCGAAGTGGCCAGAGCGGTTAACAAAAGCTCCTTTCAGGGCCTTGGCCTTGAAAAATGGGTATGATGTGTTTGAGGCCGACTCAAGACGATGGAGAAGAAGGGTTGCTTACTACAAGAAATCTTTGGACCTGAAGCTAGGAACTCCAGCTATACGCAATGTCATGGACATGAATGCATTTTTTGGTGGTTTTGCTGCAGCACTTGCATCTGATCCTGTGTGGGTGATGAATGTTGTACCTGCTCGCAAACCATCAACTCTGAGTTTAATATATGACAGAGGCTTTATTGGAGTCTACCATGATTGGTGAGTCATTGTAACATGTCTTTGTGTTCTCTTAGATCTAAGACTGGGTACAGGGATAGCAGAACTTGTTTACATAATTGCTAATAGCAAATCTGTTACCCAAATCATTTTTTTTTATTTAATTTTCTTTTATTAGATTAACTAGAGTTTTCCACTATTATTCAATTCCTTTGCCACGCTAATTTCATTTAGAACAGACTTTTTCTGCAATTGGTTATCCCACTTGCCTGTCCTTTTAGCTAGCTGGAAACCTGCTTTGGTGGTTGGATCTCTTATGGCAGAATTATACAGTTCTGATAAAGGATTGATATCACTTAGATTAAATCATCTGCAAGATTTAAAATTTTCATTGAATTTAACTGAATTTGTGTTTTATTTATTATTGTGCTCAAATTTTCTTCCTAGTTGCTTGTGTTCTTGTTCACTGCCATTTTCTTTTAGTCATGGCATGGTTAGCTACTCAATTTTTTTATGGAACTATGTTGTCTTATGGCGACTATTGTCAATTGATTAATGTTTTTGATTGATGTTGATAGGTGTGAGCCTTTCTCAACATATCCACGTACTTATGATCTGATCCATGTGGCCGGTATTGAATCACTAATAAAAAATCCTGGGTCAAGCAAGAACAGGTATATGATCTATATTGTTATGCTTTAAAACATGTGTAATATTTATAGTTTATGTGGAGAATTTTGTTAATTTCTTGCAAAGCAGCTGCTTTGATATGGCTTTTTGCTGGTTGAGCTCATACTTATTTCCATCTTTCTCTCCTTTTGTTTTCTTTTTCCGTCTATTTAATTGGCTGTTAAATGCTATACATTTTAGTTAATTCATACAGATAAATACTGATGCTGTATCATGCCCCCATAGATATTGTTACTGCCAACTGCATTACTTTATTATGGTGCTAAGACCTGGATTGGGATTACCAATTCTTCCGAATAAAAGTGTAGTGGTTTGATATATGAGTAACCTTGATTGTCTTTAAACCTGTTCTGATCTTTAATTAGCATTCTTCCGGCAGTAGATAAAGTGTTTATTGAGATTTTGACATTTAGTGCCTGGGATGATCACTTTCAATGCTACTGCAGGTGTAACTTGGTAGATTTAATGGTGGAGATGGATCGAATGTTGCGTCCGGAGGGAACAGTTGTGATCCGAGATTCTCCAGAAGTTATTGACAAAGTAAGCCGTATAGCTAATTCTGTAAGATGGACAGCTGCCATACATGATAAAGAACCCGAATCAAGTGGAAGAGAGAAAATTCTTGTTGCAAGAAGAAACTTTTGGAAGCTACCTTAAACATCTCAGCGAGACAACTTTTGTTCTTTGTAATGTAGGTATTTTTCCTATCTTGTCTTTTTAATTCTTATCTGAAGCCAAGATGTTATCTCAATTGCATCTTTCCTTTCTTGGTCGTTATTTGTTTTATTTATATCTAAGAAACTGTTGGATTAGAATCGGGTAAAAAGTATAAAAATGGAAAGACTGTGCAGTTATATGTTAGCATACACATATAAGTGGGAATGTAATGTCGGATAGTTTCAAGGATTAATTGTAATTTGATACCATTTATCTTATTTGATGTTCTGCTCTGTTGCATGTGTATTCATTATACTCTTGCTTCTCTTCAAGCAGGAGAAAAAAAAAAAACTAGTTGAAGCTTGTTATAACTACCAAGTGGTGGTGGTCGTTCAGATTAAAAGTTGCATAAACTATTCATTAAAATATAGGAGCCGGTCCCGGTCAGAATCAATTGTAGTCAATATGCAGAAGCATAATCGAGTGCTGACCATGCCAAAAATGCCATCTTTGGATACTTGGTAGGTACTAAATACACCCATCTGCCTCCTAGATAAAGTGTATAGGATTGTTTACAGCATGATAAAGGATAAAATTTTTATTTGATCTAGGGATTATGGTGGGAAATAAGGTGAGAAAGCTAGCGTGAATGTGGATATTGGACAGTAGTTACTAGTTATATGTAATGTAATTTAGACCGATTACTGTGTTGTTAAGTAAGTGCGTGCCATTATTAAGATGAGTAGGTACAAGTCAATTCAGTTAATTGATATTTCTTTATGGAGCCTAGGGGATGGGGGTGGTGGTGTTGGTCTCCATCATCATCGGTAAAGTCATTTGGTTGATGAAATGAGTTTGATATATATATATATGAGACAGGTTTAATGGTTCTTTTTTTTTACACAAAATCTTACATCAAAATTGGATCTAGGAATATATAACGGTTGAAATTGTATCTGACAGTATATTAATTATGAATGTATTAGTTTTACATTAAATATATTATCAAATGTAATCTCAGTCGTTGGATATGTCTAAATTTAACGGTTTAAATTTGATATAAAATTTTATATAAAAAAAAATTATTGAATTTGCTCATATATATATATATATATATATATATATATATGCGCACATGTGCTCACATTGTGCTGTGAATTGCTGTTGCCAGCCCTGCGCTGCCCCGACCTGACTTTCTTTCCTTTCATGGGCCTGGGCCCATCGTTTTTCTCCTGCCACCAAAACCCGTGTTGCGTGCATGTATCCGCGACTGTTGTGATCGTGGGCCCTCACGTGAAAATCATTTACGGACATTATGGTTTTTCCTCTGTATATTTCATTCGATGTGATGGAATGAATGCCACGTTACACGGAAGAATCCCTTTGTAATTGGGAATAAAAAATAATTGATCGATCGTTAATTTTCCAAATTATTGATTATTATTATTGTTATTTATGTATATAGGTTTAGTTGCTCTCTCTACTCTGCTTTCCACCTGTTCTTCTTTATATATATACATATAAATAACTAAAATAGAAAATGGCCATCCTATAATCATAGTCTTAACTAGGACACAGAGAGCTCCTCCTCTCCCGCCACCACGGGGTACAGGGTTGCAAACTTAGAGATGACTTTCCGTTTGTTTATTTTGATTTAAAATTGGGTGTGGAAAGAAAGCATGTGAAATTTTGTGAAAAATGAAAAGAGGCCGAACTTTAAGGTGTGTAATGTAATTATAGGAGTTGATAAATAAATAAGAAAACAAAAAAGAATTAGAAAAACATATGGATTCGAATGTAGAAAATTAATTGCAGATAAGATAATGGAATTCATTGCAGAAGAATGTGAAACATGATAGAGAAAAGGAAAGAGGCAAAATGCAGCACAAAAATTGTGCGTCGGTTGGTATGTATTATGTAATGTAAAAAGTACATTGAATCTCTGGTTGCGTGTAGACATACATCATCGGTAATTAAAATCTTTTTTTTTTTTTTTATGCATGGAAAATGGAAATTGAGAGGAGAGCTAAGCTAGGCCTAGGATAGGATAGGATAGGATAGGATTTCTTTTTATATTTTTACTTTTTTTTTTTTCAAAAAGGTGGGCAGATTTAATATGAATCTATATCTACTTTGTTAAAATACTCTCTGTGTAAGTCAATAATTTCAACTTGTTTTCGAGTTGCTCATGTCTTTTTCTATGTATAAAAAGGAAATAATTATTACACTTCAAAAAGATAATTTTGACAAGACAATACTTTCATTGATTAGTTAAATTAACTAAATAATTCAGATTTTTTACACTAAACAAAGCAACCATTCAAGAGATGTAGTAAATAAATGGTAAAATAGAAGGCGCAGCATTTTGTATGACAGGAAGAGAAAGGTGGGTAACAATCAAAGCTAATTTATTTATTTATTTATAAGGACGATTTAGAAAAAAATTCAATAAATTAGCTTAGCTCAGCTTATTATTTTTATAAATTAATAAAATAAATAAAATGACAAATAAATTCATTATAATAAGAACATAAAACATAAATGACACGTTTGGCTTTCAAAAAAGGTCATGGATGTGGTGGAAAAAGGGGATATCATTATTAATAATTTAATAATGCAACGGCAACAACAACAACAACAATAATAATAATAATAATAATAGCAATAATAATGATAAAAGGCTCTTCTTCTTCCTTCTCTCCTCGTGCAATTTAATTCTTCACCCCCACGCCCTCACATTAAAACAAACTTAAGAATAGAAATAAATAAAGACGATACAAGAGAGTGAGGTGTGGGTGTGTGTCTGGATGGCGTATCCTTCTTCACTCACCCATCTCATTTCGTGTATAGACTATTACTATACTTACTCTGCTCATTCTGGGGTTATAGATTTTATTTTGGAAATAATTTTATCATCTCATCCTCTTCTTCGTCTTGTTTACATTTTCATTTTCGTAATGCACATATATAACAAATTACTCCGCTCATTTTGAGTGTCGGCCGGCGAACATAGCATGTGCAATTATTATTTACACTAGCTGTAATGCTCTCTCTGTGTGTGTATATACATACACACAGCACACATATAAACTCATCAACTAAACAAACACATTTATATTATACGTGTTGGCTGTAACAATAAAGTGATCATAAATCTACATATAACTCCCCCCTCCTGCCCCCATTGATGTTATTACGACATTTTTTGCTGCATGTATAGATAATTTGCTTTGTTGGCATAATAATATTTACTTGCTTGTTTTGCTATATATTTTATTTGACAATTAATTCAAGAGAGGGAATAAGTTGATGAGGAGTTGGGTCTCTGAGTAATTTAAATTCATTTAAGTTGTGGGGTGGTATTATTAATATTAATATTGAATTACATGGATATGGATCATTCATACCGGAGATCGTTGATCTGATTTCTTGTTACCCAAACAAATTAGCAAACGACAAATGAAACCTGGAGAACGTTTTCTTTACTGGTTTTGTTGTTCCTCAACAAAATTAAAATACACAACATTACCTTCATCGTCGACATTTCATTATTTTCTTTCGTTTTAACGTGTGATATACATATACATAATAAATTACAAGTTCAATATTCATTATCAAAAATGGTAATTTCAAATAGCACAATTATAAAATGGACAACATATTTTGACTGTCTGAACGTGATTAATACTAATATCAATATTAATTAATTTCGCAAAAATTGTGGAAATTTAATTTTAGATATAGTACTCGAGAATCGTTGAGGTTATCGACAAAGGTTGTCATATATGACTCACCAAGGCTTAACTAACTACAAGTATTACTTATGTATTAATAACAACAGCTTTATTAATATATTCACACGCGATTTGTATTATACATTATCATAAACCAACTGAATACTATACTTAATACCATAAATTGACATAAGGCTGTAATTTATTATAATTAAAGTGAAGGCGTCGCTTAAAAAAATGTTTTTGAAAATTACTGCTTTAATTATGATAGTAATAATTAATTAATTGACAAATATTAATTACATATTTCATTGTCCCTTTTTTTATTCTTTTCCGATAATAATACGAGTCATAACTATATATAATGAATAGTTGAATATATATCAAAATCTTGTTGAATTCTAATAACACTATTCACATTAATTCAAACTTTAATTAGGAGATTACTACCAATAAGCAATAACACGGTTCTTATAAGCTCGAAAGTTAGGCTTGCCATGCGAACGACTAGGATCATTAATTGTCACTACTTTTACCGTGAAAGAATGAATGTTGTAATTCAATGCAACATTATAATGCTAATGCTCAATTTTAATTTGTAACATTTACAATACGACTTTAATTGCTTTCTTAATTATACATAGTCGATTTAGCTAATTAAAAAAAAATTAATTTTTTCCGTAATAGAATTGCATAGAAAGAGGATATGTATGATCAATGCATGCTATTTCCCTCTATAAATGACGGCAACATTTTTAGGCATATTACATTATAGTAAAATCACCTCTAGAGATTACATATGTGGGCAAGGGACAAAATTGTTATTTTCAAATAATTATTACATAAATGATAACAGAAACAACGTATTTTAGCAACGTACAGTGATGTAAACCACAATATTAGATCACTACGACACTACCGTGTAATAAGTTATTAGTATTATTAAAATAATATCATACATAATCCGACGTTGTTATATTATTATACGAGAGCAAAATATGGAAACAAATCGCAGAATTATACATGTTTCCATAATTAAACAGAGAGTGCCATAATATCGACCTGGTTTCCATTATTAAACCTTAAATCAGCAGTAATCTTTCTAGACAGATTCTCCTTAATTGCTAAATTATTTGTTCAAATCAGTGCAGGAAAATCAATTTATTCCTTTATTTAATAAACACTTGAATCAATTTTGTACTACATCCACTTTTAAGTCTTCAGTCTGAACAAGCTTTTTCTAAATAAATAAAAAAAAGAAAAGCACGGTGAGATTACCCAACTCAACAGTGGCGTCATTCATCTTCGACTGTTTTGCAATTTACAGGTTAGTTTGACAAAACCCTAATTTATATTATTTTATTTTGGTTTATTACAGATCCCAACGTGAAGGAAAAAGATGAAGGAGGAAGAAATTGATATTTTAATTTTAAGACAAGGGAAGGGCAGTGGATCTGAAGAACAGGAACTGAACACTTTTGTCTGTGTGACTTGTTTGAAGGGTGATAGCATCCTAGAAGTGGGTAAAAAGGTTTAACAATAATTTTTCACTTGACTGTCAATCACAGATAAGACCTTTTTTTTTTTGTTGGTTTTTGAGAGAGAGGAAACGAAAGAGTCAACCGAAACTTTTTGGTGGTATGTATTTGTAAGGCTTCGAAGAGTCCACATATTGCGTTTTATCTTCCCTTTTTTGTTTTGTCTTCCCTCAGTCTTTCTTTCTTTTTCTCTCTCCCCGTTGCCTTTTTTTTTTTTCTTTTTTTTTCTTTCCTCTCTGTGCGCAAATCTATAAACCTTTCGTTTTCTTTCATTTTTTTTAATTTATAATTTTAATTTCAATTGTTTGAAGTTTTTATAGTGATATAGTCAAGCATGCAAAGAACGAGATAGCGCTTGCCCAACTAGGGTTCCCATTTTATTCAACAAAAACCGGTGGATTTGAGGCCTAGTTGTGCTGTTTGGCAGACCTAGCTAGAAGCAGCAGAAAGTTATAGAGAGAGAGAGAAAGCGAGTCAAGTTTTTAGAGTAAGAGAGAGAGGGATAGAGAACGAAGAGCTAAGCAGCTACAGAGGATTTTGCTTGCCTTCTTTCTCTTTCTTTCTCTCAAGAAAACAACACTTCTTTCGTAGAGAGGGAGTTGGAGACATTTGGAGTTTAATCCTTCTGTCTCCTCTGCCTCTCTCTCTCATATTTTCATTTTTTTCTTCTTGTTGTTTTTGCTTTTCGGTAATTGTTTTGAGAAACCCAGTTCATATAATTTTTAATATAAACATCTCCGTTTGCTGCAAATTTTGGGTTGATTTTTTTAGAGGTATTTTTCATGGTTTAAGGGCTGGACATATCTATTTGGGAAATGAAGCAAAATAGTCAATGAAAGTGTTTGTACATTTGTAGAGAAGAAGAAGCGAATCTAGTCTAAAGAGAAGGAGAGATAAGTGTTAACGTGTAAAGCAAAGCAAAATAAAGTGACTTTTTTGATGAGTTTTGGAGGTTTTCTCGACAATAGTTCTGGTGGTGGCGGTGCAAGAATCGTCGCCGATATTTCTTACAGTAACAATATGCCCACCACTACACTTGCTCAGCCCCGTCTTGTTACTCCTTCCCTCACAAAATCCATGTTCAACTCTCCAGGCCTTTCTCTTGCCCTTGTATATACTCTTTCTCTCCGACTGTCTGTAACCTCTTCTTTGTAATTTTGATGACTGAAGCTGATCTGGATTTCTTTGTTTTCTTGATGATTTTTTCAGCAACAACCAAATATAGATAATCAAGGTGATATGCCTAGAATGGGTGAAAATTTTGAGTCTGTCGTGGGTAGGAGGAGTAGAGAAGAAGAGCATGAAAGCAGATCTGGAAGTGATAACATGGATGGAGCATCCGGCGATGATCAAGACGCTGCCGACAACCCTCCGAGAAAGAAGAGATACCACCGACACACTCCTCAGCAAATCCAAGAACTTGAAGCGTACGATTGATGTGATCTTTGAAAAAAATTGCAAAAAAAAACTTTTTTTATTGCATTAGCGGCACAGTGAAGTAACCTTGAATGCATTTTCCTTACGGGAATTTTGTTCTGTTTTGTTGGTTTTGATTCAGTCTGTTCAAGGAGTGTCCTCATCCTGATGAGAAACAAAGACTGGAGCTTAGCAAAAGGCTCTGCTTGGAAACCAGGCAAGTCAAGTTCTGGTTTCAAAATCGCCGTACCCAAATGAAGGTAATAAACAAGAACCCAGGCTATTCTTTTCTTCTTTTTTTATATGTCCAGTTTCATTAAACTTGACGATTATCTCTATCAGACTCAATTGGAACGCCACGAGAACTCGTTGCTGAGGCAAGAGAATGACAAGCTTCGGGCTGAAAACATGTCCATTAGAGATGCAATGAGAAACCCAATTTGCACTAACTGTGGTGGACCTGCAATAATTGGTGATATTTCTCTTGAAGAACAGCACTTGAGGATCGAGAATGCCCGTTTAAAGGATGAGTTAGATAGAGTTTGTGCCCTTGCGGGAAAGTTTTTGGGGCGTCCCATTTCTTCACTTGCTACATCAATGGCTCCTCCAATGCCAAACTCAAGCTTGGAACTTGGAGTTGGTAACAACGGTTTCGGTGGTTTAAGCACTGTGACCACAACGTTGCCTCTGGGGCCTGATTTTGGAGGTGGGATTTCTAATCCTTTGCCAGTTATGCCTCCAAATAGATCAACTGCCGGTGTAACGGGGCTTGATAGATCAATCGAGAGATCAATGTTTCTGGAGCTTGCTTTGGCTGCAATGGACGAATTGGTTAAAATGGCACAGACTGATGAACCCCTTTGGATCAGAAGCTTGGAAGGAGGAAGGGAAGTATTAAACCATGAAGAATACATGAGAACTTTCACTCCTTGCATTGGCTTGAAACCTACTGGCTTTGTTACAGAAGCTTCTAGGGAAACTGGCATGGTAATTATCAACAGTTTGGCTCTAGTTGAAACTTTGATGGACCCGGTAAGCAATTTCTTTCTTCTTTTAATTCCAGAGTCTTAATTGTTGTTTTGATTTATGTTTCATAGATTGGCTTGGTTTTGTGTTCTTTCGTCTGTCTGGACGAGAGTTAAAATTTAGGTTTGCTAAATTAATATATTTGATAGAATCGATGGGCGGAGATGTTTCCTTGTATGATTGCCAGAACTTCTACAACTGATGTGATATCTAGTGGCATGGGTGGAACCAGAAATGGTGCACTTCAATTGGTAGGTTTTTTAAAGCTCTTTATCTATCATGGTCTCGTTATTATTTATCTTATCGGTGCAAATTATTTATCAAAACTTTTATTTTTGTTGGGTTTAGATGCATGCTGAGCTTCAGGTATTATCTCCTTTGGTCCCCGTTCGTGAGGTCAATTTCCTTCGTTTTTGCAAGCAACATGCTGAAGGTGTTTGGGCTGTGGTTGATGTTTCCATTGACACCATCCGAGAAACTCCTGGTGCACCCACATTTCTGAACTGTAGGAGACTTCCTTCCGGCTGTGTTGTACAAGATATGCCCAATGGCTACTCAAAGGTAAAAAATTTCGCTTAATGCTTTTATCTTGTTTTCATTTGCATGTATTGTGCATTTTCCAAGTAGGTTTCCTTCTACTGCCTTTAGTCTTTAATGAAGTGTGTTGAACTAACTGCAACATTTGAGCTTAGTTGAGAGCATTTAATTTCGGGGAAAACACCAGGTCAAAAAAAAAAAAATCATGGGCATTTTGCATTCCCAATCCACTTAAGCTCATGCATCAAAGAATTTTGCTTGTCTAGTGATTACTCACCGCATCCCCAAATTGTCATTGCCCTAGTTTGTTTCTCCTACATATACATATAAGTCTATCAACGAATCTGAACCTTAACTGTTATTATATTGCCCTTGATGCATGCAAATATTATAGTTTAAATTTCAAGTTTCAATGAATCGGTTTGCTTAATTACATTAGAATATTAGCTTCGTACACCAGGAAATCGAGGATATACATAAATATTTTATTCAATAGAAGCGTCTATTACCCTTAATTTTGTGCCTTGAACACATTAATTTCATATCCTCGTTATGTGAAGGAGACTTGGAATTTGTCAAACCTTGGTTGAATAAATTACACATTTGATGTTTCTATTCCAATCTTTGATGCCATCTCGATTTTCCTCCGTGGCTGTATTTAAGCCATGTAATTGTCTGTGACCTGGTTCCAGCCTCACCGTGGGTCCGTTTTTCTAATCAAATTTAGACCTTACGGTCAAATTCCAAGACTGGCGATTTTGTTTTTCATACGAGTATCTAAGCTCGAGTAGACATTGGTACACATCTCGATGTCACCCGCCACCGTGTACGTTTGTTCCTTCAAATCTTGAGAAAACTTTATCTCTACTGTTATTTTATGCAATGCCTACACTTATCAGCGAGTGCTTGATATTATTTTATATTTATATTAATTAATATCTATGTATATATATATATATATATATATATATCTTGAGCCCAATATCTTGATCTTTTCCGAGATTTGCTTCCCATATTTCTATTCATTTGTCATTTCTCAATTGTCAATCATATTATATGCTGACAGATTAAATTATTAGCCAGTGTAACGACAAAATACTTTTTTTTTAAAACAAAATTAAAATACTATCTCTCATACCAAGTTTGACTGGCATATTTCTTCCCTGATGCAGTTAGTTTGGACAAAAGTTTATATCAAGTTTCAAGAGTACAATGATCATCAAAATTCTTTATCGATGCACTTTTTGTTTTAATTTGATTTAATTATATTCATATATATTTTTTATTTTGTAATATTAACGGGAATAAATAAATAAATAAATGCAGGTTACATGGGTTGAGCATGCAGAATACGACGAAAGCCAAGTTCACCAGCTCTACAAACCCTTAATAAGTTCGGGCATGGGCTTCGGCGCCCAACGGTGGGTTGCCACCCTTCAACGACAGTGCGAATGCCTTGCCATTCTCATGTCTTCCACCGTCTCCGCTAGAGATCACACGGGTATAGTCTTTACTATATTAACATTATGATATTATTTAAGATACTATAAGTTTCATCTTAAATAATTGGAATTTATCGTTGATACAAGTTAAAATGGTTAAAAGCAGCAATTACTGCGAGCGGCCGAAGAAGCATGTTAAAGCTAGCCCAAAGAATGACTGATAATTTCTGTGCTGGGGTATGTGCTTCAACTGTGCACAAATGGAACAAGCTTAATGCTGGTAACGTGGACGAAGATGTTAGGGTTATGACCAGAAAAAGTGTTGACGATCCCGGTGAGCCACCGGGCATTGTGTTGAGCGCTGCCACTTCAGTTTGGTTGCCTGTATCTCCGCAGAGACTGTTTGATTTTCTACGTGATGAACGGCTCAGAAGCGAGTGGGACATATTGTCAAATGGTGGACCCATGCAAGAAATGGCCCACATTGCTAAAGGACAAGATCACGGCAACTGCGTCTCCCTTCTCCGTGCTAGTGTATGCTCTCTCTCTCTCTCTCTCTTGTTTTTCCCCTCCCTTGCAATCTTAGAATTGATTTTCTCGTCACTGATACAAGAAATCGTATGGGTACGAAGGCTGAACTATTTTTTTTGACGAAAATGTCACTTCGAGATAACAACAATGACTGTATATGTCCTTTTGATATTTAAAAGTCATTGAGTTTGTCGTGTGGAGATAAAAAGGTGAATGAGAAAGGACAGAGTCTGGAACTTGGAAGTATATATATGGCCTGCTGACATGGCAGATACAGAAACAGATCTTGTTTTGTAAGCATTAAAAAGTCAAAATATAGGACATTTGCTAGCTTTCCTGATGGTTCTGACCTCACCTCACCATTTTTTATACATTCATTATATGTGTTTTTTTGTTAGACATACACAGTTTGACTCTCCTATCGCTGTAAAGGTTATCTTATCTATCTATATCACTGACAATCTTAGAAAGTGAAAATGGTTAAAATGGTAAATCGTGTAATTTTTTTATGAATACGAGGAGGGTTAACGAAATGTCAATTTTGCTTATGCTGCAGGCGATGAACGCGAACCAGAGTAGTATGTTGATACTCCAGGAGACATGTATAGACGCGGCTGGGTCGCTCGTGGTGTACGCGCCCGTTGACATTCCAGCCATGCACGTGGTAATGAACGGTGGTGATTCTGCCTACGTAGCTCTTCTTCCTTCTGGATTTGCTATTGTTCCGGATGGTCCAGGTTCACGCGGGCCCATGGCAAATGGTCCCACAAATGGAAATGGTAGTAACGGTGGGTCACCGAGAGTGAGTGGCTCCCTTCTAACTGTGGCTTTCCAAATCTTGGTGAATAGTCTTCCTACGGCCAAGCTCACGGTCGAATCAGTAGAGACTGTCAACAATCTAATTTCATGCACGGTTCAGAAAATCAAGGCCGCTCTTCAATGTGAAAGCTAGCTAGCTAAGCTGATCGTGTGATGATGGATGATGGACGTTAATTTAGTTAATAGTTAACATGACATGGGGTGTTTGGTTTTTTATTTTGTGCATGGTTGTAGGTAATGGATCAATAGTTTGTGGTGTCAGGTGTGTATGGAAAGAGAACGCGGTTTGTGGGCGTGTGACTTGTGTGTGCTTTTTGGGGTGTTGAGTCAAGAACGAACCGCGCGCAGCAACTCCTTGCATGGTTATGAGGATGGGATGGGGGCTGAGTCAACTGAGTACTCGACCCTACTTGGCTCGAGGCTCGAGTTAGCAGACACAGACTATTCTTAACACAAGGCAAGGGTGGTGGTTCGGGTATTGACTCAGGTCGACCCCTTCCTTAGCTGGCTCTACTCAACTACTAGTAGAAAAAACGAATTTGTCCAATAGCTATAACGAAGTTAATTTGTTTTCTGATATTTATATATTTAATCTTCTTCTTCTTCTTTTTTTGCTTTTTTTTTTTGGAGGTTTTATTTCTGTAATGACATGAATTATGATCGATCGTACGTGTTATAAATAGCTGTTGTTGTCTTGTTCAAATCATTTTGATTTAAAAGCTAATCGTTTATATATATATATATATAATCTAAATTTATTAACAAGTATAGCCAGTACCGTCCGGGGACGGCAGTAAAATCACGCGCCGACGAGTGGAACTGGGGGAATAGTATCTGACTAGGATATGATTTACTTATGGGGGAAGTTCTGTGGTGGTAAGGAAGGAGAGTGAAGAGAGGGAGGGGAAGGGTCTAGGCTGTAAGCATTAAATGAGAGAACAGAGGCTGTTGGGAGAGCGTAGCTTTCATTTAATGCCGAGGGTTTGGCATTGTCTCTAGGGTTACGTGTCTCAGCCAATTCTATCGTTACACGTAGTTTTGGATGGTATCAGACAGACAAGGAGAGTGAAAGGATCTGACAGTAACGGTGCTTTTGTTGATCATGATTCACGATGAGGATTTTAGTTTGGTCCGCGGCTAGCTAGCTTGGATGTTGTTTGAATTGTGGTATCAGTTAAATCACTGTGAAAGACAGCACGACGTGTATCTAGCGGAATGAAAGGAGTAGGAGTTCCGTTATGTAACATGATTCTACCGCATTGTAACGGTTGGAATAATGAAGTTGTGGCTGTTATACTAACTATTGTGTATAAGATAGTAATCTAGTTGGCGTGGGCAAAAATAGAAAGCCAGAACAGAACAAGAAGGAGGGTAAACTTGTGTGTATGATTTATGTAAAAGTAATAAAGGATAACGGGAGATGGGGATTTCGTTTCCGTTATTATATTATATTCAAAGCTACGTCAGTTACGCATAGGGAATAGGATACAGTAATCAACATTCGATGCGTAGGTTTTGAGTTGGGAGTAGAAATTAATTAAAGCATTCAAATAAACTTGCCACCTTTGTTGTTGCAACGTCGGTAAATTCAGTGAGCTGGAATTTGGAAGAAGATGATTGTGTTGCGTGAATTAGAAAAATCTTCCTACCAACCTGACCTGACTTTACCAATTACCATGTGCTGTAAAGGCAATCTTTTACCGGATGATGAGGTGAGATGATGTAGTGGGCCATGCAAACACGCGAAGAAACACGTGAGGGATCACAGGCAAATGTGGACACAAGTGGGTGAGGACGAACGTATTAAAGTCAAGAAAATGATATGCTATCCGAAAGAAGGAATGGCAGTTGGGCCTACTTATATTTTACATATACACTCTTATATAATAATAATAATAATAATAAATAAATAAATAAAATAATACATTTTAATTTCATTTTTGAGAACATTGCTTTTGGACCTTCTCCTAGTCAATCTTGTTCCTGGTCATTTACTCCGTCCAATGGCAATTATATATATATATATATATATATATATATGTATATATCCAGGATCAGAAGTCCTCTTCCTCTGCTGTGGTGTGACAGATCTCTTCCCTTCTCTTCTCTTCTCTTCTCTTCACCTCCCCGCCTATCACATGCTTGTGGGCTCCATAGTTCATCGTTTCTTGTTGCAAGATCAATCTTCCACTGTTGAATTCAAATTATTAGAGCCCAGGGCCACCGCCTTCTCTTCTATCGCGGCCCCAGGGTCCATATCCCTACTGCAATATTAATATTAATTGTTAAGCTTACTGCTGAAACCATACATTTTTCCCCGAAGTTTATTCTCAAGTTAAATTCCCGTTTATTTTTCTTATCTTCTCGTACCATTTAGTTTACCAATATCGGTTCCTTGTCTTGCCTGCTTTAATTTCCCAAATGTTGATGAATAATAATTGAGAAAGTTGAAGCTGGCGACTACCTATTAATAATTAATAATTGACAGACACTGTTGTGGCGGGGGACACAAAACGCCTTTTTCTCATTAATAATAAACTTTTCTTTCTTTATAGGATATTATTCAAAGAGAAAAAATAAGATATTATTAATGTATCAACCCAAACCTTAAGCTCCCAAATAATTTGTTTTTTTTTCCTTTAAAAAAAAAAACTTCCACTAACTAACTAATAACAATAATAGTATCATCACCATCGTCGATACTACAGTAGAGAGAGGCTTGTGATAGAATTGAAAGCTGGCCCAATTCATATCTCTGACGAAATTTGCTCGAGTCACTCTTTCATACGATGTGTATTCTCCGACGTCGTTTTCGTTTGATGTGGACGCTCTGATATTTATACCGAAATTTTTGACCTGACTGCAACCATGACAACGATGGCGATTCACACCGAGAATTAGCCCATGAATTTTATTATTTGGAAGAAGGAAATCTAAATTTTATTTAGAAGCTACTCTTCTTCTTCTTCGAAAACGAGATGTTACATAATGGTCAGTATGATAATGAGATGTACATATATTAAATAGTTGAAAAGTATGCAAGAACCACAGATGCCGGAAGGAGTTGATTGTTGTTGAAATAGTGCTGTAATACATTACAAACCATTTAATGCCTTGATTGTATCGAAAATGATGTGTATGCATGATGTAATACGTCCGTATAATTATACCCTTTGAACTTTAAGAGAAAACGAGTGAAAGTTTGGTGGGTAAGTAATAAGACATTAAACATTAAGAGGATATACTAACGATAACAATAAAGTAGCAGATTGCAAGTCGTTCCATCGGTGTAATTAGTGTAGTAGGACCATTTATTTTGAACACCTTCTTTCTTGGAAATAGTTAATAAAAAGAGCTAACTGAACACTTAATACGTACGTAGTGTATTTATTTTCTCAGGCAAAACCTCACGTTCGGGCCACGAGTGGGTGACAGAATGTGTATGAATGTGATTTCCTCCATTTCTATCTACATATAAAACCTAGAACCAACTCAGCATTCAGAGTCCATTTAATTGGATGGAAACAGAGCAAGTGACGTCTTCCGATGTTATCCAATTCAAATATACCTTTTTGCGTCTTTGTTTTTTGGTTAACGTGGCCCTAGTAGTCCCTAGCGGTAGCAGGTTTTAGCCCCCTAATTAATTAGCAAACCCTTCAATTATTAAACACCAAACTGCTCATTGTTTCAACATTCAATTCGCAGTTAGTTAATAGATTGCATTGCACCCCCTTCTGTTATAGGCGCAGCTTGCTTCTTGTAGTAGTTGTGTCGTCGCCTTGAACAGAAGAAGCTGGGAAATATGTTTCGTTTCAATAAATAAATTTCATCCACTGTTTGCCAATTTACTGGAATTTTTCAGTATTT
Source organism: Melia azedarach (assembly GCA_028052125.1). Classification (NCBI taxonomy): domain Eukaryota; kingdom Viridiplantae; phylum Streptophyta; class Magnoliopsida; order Sapindales; family Meliaceae; genus Melia; species Melia azedarach. The sequence goes on along the minus strand of CM051394.1, from coordinate 992,464 downwards.
AGAAAAAAAAAATACACTGATTTTTTAAATTATAAATATGGGTCAAAATTGACTATCGTGAAAACAAACTCTTAATGCTTACGTTTTAAACACACTTTTAACAATTAACGCGAGCTATTTCGGACAGCCGGATCAGGACTTTGCGGAGCCCAGAGTTAAAAGGCTTACCAACAGCCCAATATCAACTCAAAATTCGCATTAAAAAATAAATAAAAACTTTATTATTAAATGCACAATTATTGAAATTTAAATTGTAATTGAACGACTTTTGGATCTCACCGCCATTGCCGTATATGAATATGATGAGCAGGCACCATATCATACCATACAGTAGTAGCATTGGATTTGGAGGATGTTGTATTTGTATTTTTATAGTTAATAGTTATAGTATTGGCAAATGGCAAGCAAGCAAGTACAATAATATTAGACAGTTGTCTGTGGGCTCATTTGATACATGCAAAAATAGTACTTTTTTCTTATTTCCTTGTACCACAACTTCACGTGCATGCTGTGTCCGTTGTATTATATTATTCAACCCTACCCTTGATGGATGGTTGGTTGGTCTGTAGATTCAAGTTCCACGCCGACATTTAAGAGAGATCCAAAATGTAAAATAAGAAAATTGTCAATTTGTTTATCCGAACCGGAATCCTTTCTCCATTTTCCACCTTACGTAGCCCATTGGGTTGTTACCAATTTTGACCCAATCCAACTCCGGGTGGGTGGTCTTGCTGCAATGAATTTTAACACTTTGTTTATTTACAATTCTATTTTAAAGAATTAATTATACTAAAACACAAACAAAAATCTAATATAAATTCTCTCCTTTTAAGTTTTACCACCCGTGTTTTGTAGTGCATTTATTCTTGCTTTGTTACAATAATATTTATCAATAGTTAATAGTTGTAATTTGTTTTTGATAAGTTTCAAAATAGTTCAGAATAATGGAGAAAAATATTGTGCAAGAAAGAATTTGATTTTGCCATTATTATGATGCCAACTATCTGCTTCTCCGTTTTAAATTTTAAATAATAATAGTCACTAGTTTTTTTTTAAAAAAAAAACCTCTCATTTTCATTGATTTATCACTCTATATAAGTAGCAATATCATCGTTGTGTTTATTATTTAGTTAAATATATTATCGTGTTAATTTAAACGCAAAATTTTGTTAAATTAGTTACTGTGATTTACAAAATTATGAAGTTATGATTTTTCTTAAATAAGTTTTTGTGATTTTTAATTTTGTTAACAAACTTTAACAATTTTACATGCCTAATAACATTAGGATATCAAAGAGTCAAATTAATTCATATGATTTGCCATTATTACCAAATAGTCTCTCGGTTAATTTAGTTGATTTTAATAATTCATCACAAAATATGATAAAAAAATAATGGTTAAACTATTATTATTTTAAGACAAAAAAAGAAGTTTTTCCTTGGTTCATATTGTTAAATTATAATAATAAACTTTTGGAACTTTATAATGTTATTTATTTGAAAAATAGAGAACTATATGGGAAAAGCTATATAAAACTAAAACCTTTATTTTGATAATTATGGTTGTAAAAAGGTCCATAAATAAGCTAGGAAGATTAGTATGCAAAGGAAGAACGCGTTTTCTAGGTTTCTCTTCCGCAACTCCAAGCTCGCAGAGCACATATACAATTTAACTTAACCGTCAATGACTGGTCAAATGAGCGAGAATATTCCGTCCGCATAAATCTGTGTCTGAAAACCCTTTTCCGTTAAAACTAACAAAAACGAGGTTATTATAGTAATACCGCGTAAACGAGCCCTCCAAACGACTCAAAAATCTCAAACACGCACCGTCCGATCAATCATAATTACCGATTAACGGTCGAAACTCTCCGTTTGACTGAAGTACAAAAAATGAGGCTGGAATGATTGGCTTTGATCGAGCTTTGACCACGGAAAATCGAAACAAAAAGACACCTGGAGGCTTTATAGAAAAGAAGAAATATTTAGCGCGAGGGAAAATTAAGAGGGAGGGTGGGAGAGAGAGAGGTGAGGGATTCTTGATTGTGTTTCGCGTTATTTTCTCTTTTATTTTTATATTTTTTTTTGAACGCGGAGGAAGAGAGAGAAAACCGGTTTCTCTCTCTTCTTGCGAAGCGATTATCCCTTTGATGTTTGAACTTTTTTCCTTTTGAGGTGAAGATTGTTAGGGTTTCGTTTGAGAAACCATGAATGTGATGCGTCGGCTTAAGAGCATTGCTTCTGGCCGCACTTCTATTTCCTCTGATCCGGTAATTTTTTTTCCGTTCTGTGTTGCTTATATTTAAAGTTTCGTTTATTTATTTTTGAGATTTTGTTAAAAAATATCTATTTTAGATCATTTTTGGATGAAACAAGTCTGACGTTTGGATCATTTGTTACATATTTTGTTTAGATGTTGTATGGATTCATATTACTTTTCCGAAGAATGTACATGATCGTCTTTTCTGAATTTCCAAGTGATGTTATATTAGTTTTTTTCCAGGATTCAATGATGTATTGTGGAATATGGACTTGAATTATCGTCTTAACATAGAATTCTTGTTGTGTTATAGTGTAATTTAATTTAATAAAAGAATGATATGCTACATGTTTTAATATTGGTTTATCAGTTTATGTGGGTAGTTGATGATGAGCTGTAATTTAGCGGTTGGTTTTTCTGAATAGCGTTGTTGTTGGGGTTGGTGTTCGGTCAAAATCAGCATTATTGGTTCTTTCCTAAGAATGGTTATTATTTTCTTCTTAACCTCTATTCGTCTTTTAAACATAGACGCTGGCATCAAACAGTTTCTGGTAGCTATAGGATATAGAGAATTTTGGGAAAAAATATAATAAAGGAAACAAGTTATTCACCTGAGTTGCTGTGTCCTTTTCGTGACATTGACCGTGGTGGTGTATTATCATTGATTTGCATTCAAGAAACATTATTTAACCTCAGAAATTACATTTTAACCTTGCACTGTGGTCGGCTTTATTTAATTTTATTTGATTCCATTGTGCTTATGAAAGGAATTACCAATCAATGTAGAACCTTGCAAATATGTGTCTTGTGCTTATATGGAATGCAAAGTTTTAGTCTCTTCTTCTCTTTTATTTAACTCTTGTCATAGAGGTGAGTTTCCAAGCAACAGTCCTTATATCTCTCTTTAACATAGTAGATTTCGTATTGTTTGGTTGATTTTAGGTGAGAGCTATGTTATTTGTATGTCACTAATGATGCTATTCTGATTAGATAAGAAGGTTTTGATTGCAAACAGGTTTGGAACTTCAAACTTAGCAATGTAATTGGTCTGAACAGAACCGGTTGTGCGTTGTTTTGTTTTACTTATTTTCATTTGTTATTGCTTTGCCTCTGCAATCAGAACAGTAAGGATTTGTGATGTAGAAGAGGCTATTGGTGGTATGGAAGTATGGTTGATTTTTAATATTCCATAATTTCATTTTCATTACCAAATATTCAATTTCATGCAGGGTGGGGATTCTGGTATAAAAAGGGCAAAGGTTGATAAAGAATTAGAGGTGAATGGCAATGCAAATCCGGTTGAGAGAAGTGCCACCAGTCTAGAACAGCATATGGCTTCTACATCTCTGGATCCTGTTGCTAGCACATCTGATACATCCACGGTTGCTAGAACTGAAAGATCAGGTTATGATCAGCTGCCTAAGGAAATGAATGAGATGAGAATAAGAGATGACAAAACTGTTAACCATGATGACAAGGTACTGAGACAATCATAGCTTGAGGGGTCTTCTAGAGAGCTTTTTGGCAAGTCTCTTCTGGAATTAACTATTGATGGACTGAATGAGCCTTGGTCTATAGTGTCTTTTGGTATTTTGCAGTCACTAAATACTAGTTGTGGCTCGCATCATGCAGGATTCAGAACCCTCTGTTGTGAATGGTAATGGAACAGAAGCAGGTCAAATAATTGCAACTACAGTAGGTGGTCGAAATGGACAACCAAAGCAGGTGATTTGAATTTTTTAGTGGTTTCTTGTTGGATTTCATTGGGTGCCTTTTGATATTTCAATGTTTATTTTTGTATTTCACTGGTGGTCTGCATTTGGGTTATTTTAATGATTATTGGTTTGAGTGCTGAAGTATCAGCGGAGTTTTTAACAATCTAGTGATACTTGACTTCCAGACAATCTCTTATATGGCAGAGCGTGTGGTTGGCACTGGGTCTTTTGGTGTTGTCTTCCAGGTACGTGGAACCCTTCTGGCTTGTATTTAATCCAGACTGAGATTTTGGCCCAATGTTTTTGTCACTGAATTTCTTTCTATATTTCATCCTTGTGCTGCAGGCTAAGTGTCTTGAAACCAGTGATTCTGTTGCAATAAAGAAGGTGTTGCAGGATAAGAGATACAAGAATAGGGAACTCCAAATTATGCGTTTACTGGACCATCCAAATGTTGTTATGCTGAAGCACTGTTTCTTTTCAACTACTGACAAAGATGAGCTTTACCTTAACCTTGTCATGGAGTTTGTATCTGAAACTGTCTATCGAGTGTCGAAGCATTATGCCAGAATGAACCAGCACGTGCCCATTCTTTATGTGCAGCTGTATGCATACCAGGTAAAATGTGCTTAATTTGTTTATTTTTTGGTGATTTTGAGATTCTTTCAGTAAATATACTGGACTGCCAGTCAACACTTTGCAAATTATTATAATTTACATGCTTCTTCTTGTAGATTTGTCGTGCACTGAATTACTTGCATCACGTTGTTGGGGTGTGCCATCGTGACATTAAACCACAAAATTTACTGGTAAGTTCTCTTGCAATTTGTGTTAAATGAGTATAGAGATATGAAAAAATAAATCAATGAACTGTTAAACATGCTGATAATAAGTAGAGGATTTTGATTTCTATGTCTGCTATGGAACCACATTTCTTTATTTTCTTTATTTGCATTTTTTGGATCCTTAACTGGTATTAGAATTATTCTCTATTTTAGTAAGAAAACACTTAACAGTTGTGAAATTTGTTTCCATGAAGAGAAGAAAGGGTTTTCATTGTAAGCTCCTCACCAATTATTTCTAGTGATTTGAACATCTATGGCCTTTTTGTTTATTTTTTGTGCTAGGTAATATTAAAATTTTCGAGGATTACTTGAAATGCAATCATGCTCTTTTAGGTTTTTGTTTGTAAAATTTTTTTGATGGTGCGCCGAATATGCTAATGTTTCTTCCTTGAAACACTTTTGTCTGTCAATTGAATATATTATGAAGTAATATTTAGGTTGAGGTTGTAATGTGATTTGCAGGTCAATCCCCACACGCACCAGTTAAAGATATGTGATTTTGGAAGTGCAAAGATGCTGGTATGTTTCTTTTCAAGGAAATTCAAAATTACTGCCTGTAATGTATGGGAACTTATGAGATTCATTCTCTAATCTCCAGGTGCCAGGTGAACCCAACATATCGTATATATGTTCAAGATATTACAGGGCCCCAGAACTTATATTTGGTGCTACAGAATACACAACTGCAATTGATATGTGGTCTGTTGGCTGTGTCTTGGCTGAGCTGCTTCTTGGACAGGTATAATTTAATCTGTTTGAATCTTTATGTCAAATCTAAACAACATTAAGAAAGTTTTGGCTTTTGCCTCACCAATAATAGCAGGTTGGCACATCTTTTTACAGAATGCATGATCTTGATTCTTTTTGTTTATTTATATCCAGGACTACTGGTTTCACAGTTCTTTTTAGTTTTCAGCATAGAGTGAATTAACCAATAATGTCTGCCCTTTGTTTGTTCATGATGAAAGTGATGGGTTGTCATTCTGGAATTTTGGTACATATTAATCATTATTACTTGTATCTTAAAATTCTTGTACTGAATTGTCTGTTTTACATCTGCCTTCTTCAGACTTACCCTTTTCAATCATTACCTAATGCATAAAATCCATTTTAGGTCAATAAGTACTTGTTTTTAATACATAACAATGACATCTATTTTAGGTCTGTAAAGTATTTGTTTTTGATACATAACATTTGAAAATGAGGCGTACATTGCCATTTCTGATGTCTAACGGTTATCTTGTGCAGCCACTATTTCCTGGGGAGAGCGGTGTTGACCAGCTGGTGGAAATCATTAAGGTGTTACATCTGGGAATTATATAATTTCTATTGTGTTGTTTCTCAATTTCCAGTGCACTCATCAATTTTCCCCCTGCTACGCTGTATTCTATCAGATTCTTGGGACACCTACAAGAGAAGAAATTAAGTGCATGAATCCAAATTACACTGAATTTAAGTTTCCTCAAATTAAAGCTCATCCATGGCACAAGGTATGTCCACATGTTAGGAGATCTATCTTCTGTTTTCTTCTATAATGTATTCCTTCTTTAGCAATTGCAAATATCTTATTGATTTTATGCTTCTCAGATATTTCACAAACGAATGCCCCCTGAAGCAGTGGATCTTGTCTCAAGGTTGCTTCAGTATTCACCAAACCTACGATGCACTGCTGTAAGAACGTTTCTTCTTCAATGGAATTATTAAAATTCATCATTTGAGACCTCACACACAGACACCATTTTATCTGGAGATGTTGAGATATAAAATTTCCCTTGACCAGGAAGCTGTTGTCTGTGCTCACATTTTATTTGTGTATGCTGATATGCTTGGCATGAGTTGCCTGATGCTTAGTTTGGGAAGTTTACTAACCATACTTGTTCCTTGGCTCAGTTGGAGGCGTGTGCGCACCCCTTCTTTGATGATCTGAGAGACCCAAATGCATGTTTGCCTAATGGGCGACCTCTACCTCCTCTTTTCAATTTCACAGCCCAAGGTAAATTGTATGCTTTGTATACTAAATTTAGCTTAGGAGTTTCCTTGATATGTCATTGCTCATGCCAATTTGCCTTGCAGAATTGGCTGGTGCGTCTCATGAACTGCGTCAGCGTCTTATTCCAGAGCACGTGAGGAAATGAATTTGATGACTGAGATGGTCACAGCTTAGACAATATAAATCAGTTTCTGGATGCTTAGTTGTGCCACAAGCAATCATGCCCTGTGGGGTGACCGAAATTTTCACTTACAACGGTTAGTTTAGCTTTGTGGCTGTGGGGAAGCTGCTCAGTGCTCATGGAATTTTGTGAATCTGGTGATGATGGGATTATGAAGGCGGACGAAATGGGATTTCTTGGGGCGAGAAGGTTTGACATTTTATTTATTAACAATGTGATGTGTTATATGCCTCGATTATAGAAGCCAAGTTATTACAGATATGTTTTCATTTGTCATATATAGTTTATGGGCGTTCGTTATGGAAGCTAACTAAACTGTATCAAATAGATGACTTAGGATGGTTTTCTTGGTGTATAATTTTCATGCTCCCTTTTGTTCTTTACCTCAAAATGTTTGAGAAATTTTCTGTTTTCCCCTTCTTTCCGCTTGAGACATTCAAAACGAAATATGTAATGTTTCAGCATTGGTGCAAGTTAAACTATACAACGTAACATTTTTTTTAAAATGGCAACACAATGAGAAACCTGGGCAAAAACTCAAAAAGACTGAAATCTTCTCTTATTACTTTCCGATAATGGGTTTAGAACTAATACGAAATCAATTTCGGTTATCAATATCACCCAAGGCGGTGTGAATATTATTTTATCCCCGTAGCCTACTCAGTGAATACCTATGCTCGAAGTAACCTGTAAGTAGTGAATGGCAAATTTCTAAACTCGAACCGGAATGCCCAAATTGATGGTCTGCGATGCAGCAATGATAGGAGTGCCTATAACTTGAGAATGGTGTCATAATACTTGATTCCTATTTTGAAGATATGTCGATTTCAAGCGGACGAGGCGTTAGTGCCACCGGTACTCATTGATGAATCAAATTCAAAAAAATCTTTTGGGCAGTGGAGAAGATTATTTTGTTGTAGCACCATATAATATGGCAGTAAGATTACGAAGATGACGTGGAGCTAGGCGTCTCTTGTTTGCTCCGTCGACAGTCAATTAATTGTAGAGGCTTTTCCGAACATATTCTGCTCATTCCTAGGAAGGGAGGGTCCAGAAATAGGCCCAAAAACCTTCCCCAGAGAAATTCGTCTTCGAGGACCCTATAATTATAAATACCTTTTTTTTTGTGATCATCTTAATGACAGTGCGTCGCTCCTAAATTTGGGAATAAACAATTGGGCACCTCTCTCAATATCAGAGTATATCTCTTCGATTTGAAAATATAAGCAAGTCCGGCAGATGAGAGCCTGCTTTCTCCTCATCTTTTTTATCCAATTCTGTCATATTATTGCCATTTTTCTCATCAATTCTTATACTTCCGCATTTTGGTTAAAATAAGAATTTTATTAGATGAGACTATTTTACTGGAGACGTTAGTGATTCCAAAAAATTAAAAGGAAAAATGCAGCGGCATGAAGAAACAATTTGCAGAAGGCAAAGCAATGGTGTCTTGAGCGCCAGCCATTTGATTTCAAGTCCCTTTGAGAAAAACCTATACAAGAAAACTGAAGAAGTTCTCAGAAGATGGAGTCTCTACCAATAGTCTCCACAAGAACATTTTCCTTCTTTGAAGTGGTGAAAACGCTTTGAATCCCTCAGGATGATGTGCCTAAGATAAACTCCTGATATGTATTTCATAGCAGTATGGCAATCACCACAAACCCGGAGATTCTTGAAAATCCGAATGGGTGCTCCACGTGGCAGACTCAGGAGTCCAAAAGCAACCGCCAACTTTTCACTATGATAAGCTAGACCAAGTTCCTTACCTTCCTCGTCCATGTCATGGAGTGCAAAATTCATGTCTGGAACATAACCAGTTTCCTTGATCAATAGAATGATCTCATCAATCTTCGAATAAATGGCAGCTGTCATTGGATGACTTCTATCTTCAGACATAAATGTGTGGACTTGGCTGTTCATCTCAATCCAACTACACCCAGGTTCCTTACTGATCCCCCTTGATTTCATTAACTTTCGAATTCTTGCTGCATCTTCCCATTTACCAGCTGCTGAATACATATTAGATAGCAGAATATAAGGCGTAGCATTCGTAGGTTCCATTTGAAAGAGGTTATTTGCTGCTCTCTCTCCCAATTCCAAGTCCCCGTGTACCCTACAAGCAGAGAGGAGTGCCTTCCATATAGTTGCATCCGGTTCTACTGCCATCTGATTTAGCAATTGCTTGGCTTCAGCAAGTTTTCCTGAGCGCCCCAAAAGGTCAATCATGCAGGCATAGTGTTCGGGTCCTGGTTTAATTCCATAAACCTTATCCATTGATTCAAAATAATGGCGGGCATTTTCCAGAAGACCATCATGGCTACAAGCAAATAGTAAGCCAATAAAAGTAATGAAATCTGGCTTTGTGCCACTAGCAACCATCTGATCATAAAATTGTAAGGAGTCTTTTCCTTTACCATTTTGTGCATAACCAACTATTAGAGCTGTCCAAGTAATAACGTCCCGGGTTTGCATAGAGTCAAATACTTGATTTGCATCTTCTATACATCCACACTTAGCATACATCATTACAAGGGAATTATCTAAGGACAAGGATGATCCAAGGCCAGATTTTAGGCAGGTTGCATGAACTTGACGACCATATTCCAAAACTGTTAGTGCTGCACAGGCACTCAGAATACTGGCAACAACAATTTGGTCAGGACAAATGCCTGTGGTTCTCATGGCACAAAAGTATTTGAGAGCTTCTTCATAAGAGCCATTGTGTGCACATCCCGTGACCAAGGATGTCCATGAGATCACATCCTTGTCTTGCATACAGTTAAACACCGTCAGTGCACAACCTAAGCTCCCTTGTTTGGCATACATGTCAACAAGAGCATTGTTTACAGAATTGTAACCCTCAAATCCAGTTTGAACAATCAAACAATGGACAGATTTTGCATTACTCATATCCATATTGGAAGCAAAACAATTTAAAACAGACGGGTAAGTGAAATCATCAAATTTCATGCCTCTCTTATGCATTTTCTTGAACAAAGACAAAGCTTCCACTTGGAATCCCTGCCTTACACACCCAACTATCATGGAGTTCCAAGAAACCTTATCATCAATCTCCATAGTCTCTAACAACCTCCTTGCACTTTTCAAATCCCTGCATTTTGCATACATATCAACCAGTGCACTTTGGACAAAAACATTAGCTTCAAAACCAGCCCTGACTATACAACAATGCAGTTGAGCTCCAAAATCATGTGCTGAGACTGCTGCACAAGCTGTCAATACACCAGGGAAAGTATATTGATTAGCCTCAACTCCTTCAGCTCTCATATCTCTGAAACACTCCATCGCTTTAAACCCATAGCCATTTTGTGAATAGCCAGTTATCATTGTTGTCCAGGTCACATGAGTTTTCCCATCATACATCATTTTAAAGAGATACTCAGCTTTGAAAATACATTTGCATTTTGCATACATATCAACAAGACCAGTCAGAACAAAAACACTTGAGTCAAAACAAGTTTTTATGGAATACCCATGAATCTGCTCTCCTCGTCGAAGCGAACTCATTGAGGAACACAACCTAAGAACACTACCCAATGTATACTGGCTGGGCTTATGACCTTCAGGCCGCGTCTGCCAAAGCAACTCAAGTGCTTCAACATTACATCCGTATTTACGGTACCCAGAAATAAGTGATGACCAAGTTATGAAACTCTTAGATGGAGTCTCATTAAAGAGTTTTCTAGCTTCACTTAATCTCCCTGAACTGGCATAATCAGTTGTCATATTGTTCCGCGTAAAATCGCCTCTACCAGACATTTTATCAGGCAAATGGTGCGCTTCATCGATTTCACCCGATTTGAATTTGAACAAAACATTCGGAACCCGATCCAAATCAAATCTAGAGTGTATAGAATTCACAACGTTGTGAATACAGCGAGCTAGTTCTACTACGTCCTTGTTTCGGTACTTGCGAGAAAGATAAAAAAATTTGAAATCCAATTTGAACATACCCGCTCCTCTTTTTCGCGGTTAATGCAAAAAAACTCGTCACGGGATGATAAAAGCCAAAAATGTGGGGTCTCTTGAGTTTCCCTCAGTGTCCGTGAACCGAACTCGCATGAAATTTTAAAGCCACTTGGCGGGAAGTTTTCTTTAGGGCAGCAGTTGCAGTTGCAGTTGCAGTTTCAATTGGTCCCCGTACGAAGGAAGACACGTGTTCATTGCATACATGTTCCATTACCAGCAAACAGATTTATCCTATTAGTACCTGCTACCACGCATGCTTGTTGGGAACATGGATACAGATGCTATTGTTTTCAGAATATTAAAATCGTTTTTGGAATTTTCTCCTTTCCATTTCCATTTCCACTTCTCCTGTTACCCGTTCCCGTCACACACCACAGCGCCTTTCTTAGTTCTCACTTCTTACTTGCTTACGTAGCTTAAAATATATACTCGCTGACACGTCGGCAATTCGCAAACCATGAATCGTATCAAAGTGACGTTGGTTACGACACGAAACTGTAGATATTGATAACATTAGAGTCCCTGTTTTCTTAGTTTTCTCAAAGAAGGAAATAGGTTTCCAATTTATGTTAAATAAATCCCTAAAGTTAAAGCAACTCAATAACCGAGGCTCATCTAAATATTACGAGGGTAATTTTGTAGTTTCATATATGGACTTACTCAATACTAGTTGACAAATTATATGTTGCTAGTTTGTTTAAAAATATCAGAGAGCAGGGACTCTTATGTTATTATTCCTAAAAACTGTGGATCGTTGTATGGTGGTTAGTAACAGTCAACAGTGTAACGGACAAGCGGCCGCGAGTACAAGTTAATTATAAACAGCAAAGGCTGGGTGAAATGCCTTTCAAATTTGTCCCGGTAAACAGAAATGCCTGGAACCTACCCGTTTTGTTTTGTTTTGTTTTTTCCGCTTTAATTTAAATGAAATAAATTTTAAAATAATCCCTCTTCCTCTTCTCTGTGATCGCCCTATCAAAATTCAAAGTTTCGCATAATTAAACCCCACCAAAATTCAAACCCCAACTCACTGCAACCCAAGTCACTTCTATACCAAACCCTAATTACCTGTAATCCAATTCTCGAATTTCTCTTACGGAACCCAAATCAATTCAGTTTCAGTTGTTGAATTGCAAATGAACTCGCCAAACCCGCCACCGTATGCCTTGGACGGGTCACCACTCTTAACCCACTCAATCCCCGACCACCTCATCCGGAGTCGCCGTCTCCTCCGCCGCCCGCCGCCTCCTTTACGGGGCGCTGCTGCCCGCCTGCTCAGACGCGCTAGTGGGAGGCGAATGATGCTTCGAGAGCCGTCGGTGCGCGTGAGAGAAACGGCGGCGGAACAGCTCGAGGAGCGTCAAAGCTACTGGGCTTACTCTAAGCCCATTGTAGTGCTCGACGTTCTGTGGAATTTGGCATTTATAATTATTGCTGTAGTAGTGTTGGGTTTGAGTATAAAAGAGAAACCCGAGGTACCTTTAAGGATTTGGATTGCGGGGTATGCTTTGCAGTGTCTGTTTCACGTTTTCTGTGTGTTTCTGGAGTGTAAAAAACGAAGGGGAGGGGAAGTGGTAAATTTTGGTGATTCGGTCTCTGGTTCTGGTAGTGAAGCTGGTGATTCTGAAGATTATGGGCAAGAACAGCTTCAACCTGAAAATGAAGCTAGGTAGAGCTCACAAATTTTTTATATTTTATTTTGGTTTGCTTTTCAAGGATTAATTTGTTTTTTTTTTTATTTATTGGTGGATGCAGTGTAGCAAAGAACTTGGAGTCAGCAAATACCATGTTTTCATTTTTATGGTGGATCGTTGGGTTCTACTGGATAACTGCTAGTGGCAAAACTTTGACACATTATTCACCGCAGCTTTATTGGTTTGTTTCAATTTAATATCGTTCTAATGCTTTAGCTTTTGAGCTTTGATCGTGTTGGCGCATCAATTTTTTTTTTTCGTTTCATTTTACTTTGCTTATATATGAGATGGGTTTTCTTTTTGCAGGCTCTGTGTTACGTTCCTTGCTTTTGATGTGGTATTTGTCATGATCTGTGTTGCTGTGGCATGTCTCATTGGCATTGCTGTTTGTTGCTGTCTTCCTTGTATACTTGGACTACTATATGCATTAACAGAGCGGGTATCTGACATTCTTCTTCAAATTTTATTTTCTTAGTTCTCTGTTTTGTCCCCTTTTATTGGATTGGTTAATGACTTTTTCTGTCTCTTCAATAAAGTTTTTTTGATTGCCAGTTGTCCAGTCAGGGCAAGAGCAAACAGTATAGTGTCCAAAGTGACCTGTCAGCTCCTTAGTTGTTGTAATGGGCTGAAATATATCCCATGTGCAAAAATCTAGGGCTTATGTCAAATTTCGTGGCTATTAAATTCTTGAATCATAGGTTCAGGATATTAATTTGAGAAAACTTTAAAATAAACATTAATTGTGCAATGTATTATCATGTGATTTTAGTTAGAGATGTCTAAAAGCTTTTTTTCTTTAACAAATGGCTTTTTATTTGTTGGAAATAATCTAGTTCTTGATGAGCTAATGTGCTGTATTGCCCTGAAATTCTCCCACTATGCATGTCCTATTGTTTTGAGTGTTTGTTTCTGGGACATAAAGGAAGCGTTTCCAATATGACATCACATCATTCTTGTTGAGATCGCTATAGGGCATCGAAGTGTGGCAACTTGTCTGTTGTATGTGGTCTGATTTAAGTACCAGCGCCTTGCTAATTAAAAGCCTCATTAAGATTTGCATGACTGATTAGAATTTATATTCAATTTCGTTCATGTATTCTATGATTTTACTTCTATAGGCTAAACATGAATTGATGGGATTCTAAGTAGATGTACTTCAATCTGTCAATTTTACTGAGAAAAATAAATAACATACTTCAATCTGTCAATTTTACTGAGAAAAATAAATAACAAAACACAGGATTGGTGTTTTTGAATATATTTGGAATTGACGGCTAGAAAATATTTGTGGCCAAGGACACATTTTTAGAGTTTGTTATTGTCTTGGAGCAGTGAATGTTTTGTGCTTGAATGAAGCCATTTGTTGGAAAGAATGTTGAGCATGGCATGTAAGCAAAATTATAATTTCTGTGTAGGAATTGCTACATGGTTGACTGTTTGGATGCCTTTTATTCGTTTGCTTGTTGAACTGACATTGTTCCCACCTTCTTTCCCTTCTATCTATCTGATTTTCCTTCAATTTCACTCTAAAACAGGATGGAGCCACAGAAGAAGAGATTGATCGATTACCGAAATACAAATTTCGAAGTATAGGTGATTTTGAGAAAGTTAATGGGGAGATTCAAGAAACATTTGGAGGAATAATGATTGAATGTGACAGTGATACACCCATGGAACATGTTCTTTCCCAGGATGATACCGTAAGTTTCTTGGTGCAGTTGTATGTTGTTCGGTAGCTTTTTGAAAGTTATAGAATGTTCTTGGACATATCTTAGCATCATGATTGTAGCAAAATCTAGAATTTATGCCTCTTGCTCTATGGAAAAGCCCGGCACCTTAAACACTATAAATCAACCTGGCATATTCTCCAATTCTGATGTTCCAGATTCAACTACAAATGAGTGACATTTGTATCATTGTTGATAGTGGACCATGTTTTGGCAGCCTTCTTTCCCTTCCCATGCAAAATCCACATTCTCTTCATACCTGTACCTGTCATTGTGGTGCATTTTCATGTTTTGATATTAATGTATGATGTTCAGGCCATTCAAGGAATAAAAATAGCAATTTTTTACTTAAAAAGACATTTCATATATATTTCAGGAATGTTGCATCTGTCTTTCTCCTTATGACGATGGAAGTGAACTGCGAGAACTTCCTTGTCGCCACCATTTCCACTGTGATTGCATAGACAAGTGGTTATACATCAATGCTACCTGTCCTCTTTGCAAATTCAACATTCTAAAATTCGACAATCAAAGAGACGGCGAAGAAGTGGTATAAGAAATCAAGTCTTTCATTTGAGAGCCTGAGTAGAACTTCTTTCTTGGCTGTGTATTACGTGTGCCCTACTACATTCTGGCTTTCTTCCTGGAGGCAGGCGGCTTAAAGGCAAAAGTTGGCTTAACAAGTGTAATCTCACTGTACTAGCAAGTTGG
Organism: Melia azedarach; assembly: GCA_028052125.1. Classification (NCBI taxonomy): domain Eukaryota; kingdom Viridiplantae; phylum Streptophyta; class Magnoliopsida; order Sapindales; family Meliaceae; genus Melia; species Melia azedarach. Next base: position 977,351 of record CM051394.1, on the reverse strand, counting down.
TCCACGTGATTTATGTTTTGAGGTCTAAGCTAGCTAAGAAGCAATGGCTAATTATGCATTAGCTGTAAATATTGTAGCTTTTTGTATGTATTTATGTACTCTCTTCAAACTTTACCTTATAATAATGGTGATTTTGAAAAAAAGAAAAATCAAAATTATGAGCTCAGATGCGCACATTTTCATCAAGAAATCAGATGATCGTGATGGACCCTTCCATCGCATTGGCGCTAATATCCTCACTGCTCCTGTTGCTGACTGCGCTGACCGGGTTTGAACCCAGGCCTAGCAGAAAGATACTAATCTACCGTCAGACAACTGTGGGGATTTTGAGTCATACGCAAGCTTTTAACTATATAGACATTCTACGCAGTGCAAAAAGTACGAGGGAAATAAAAGCTTGCGTATGACTCAAAATCAGCATGAAGAATAAATATAAAATAAATATTTTCTCAAGATTTTACAAGAGCGTGTTTTCAAGAGAAAGTTAGAGAGGAAAAGAGAAAGAATTATTATTTAAATTAAGACCCATTTAGAGAAAAGCTGATTTTTAAGAGAAATAAAAGAAATTAAATATTATACATTTTTTATTTAAATTAAGATTCATAAAGTTTTTTTTAAGTAATTTGTAGTGATTATTTGTTTAAAATTTTGTTTATTAAAGATTTTGATGTTTCAAATCATGTTTAAATTTTAAAATAAATTGAAGGTAATAGAGTAAATTTATGGATTGAGTTTGTGTAATTAACAATTTAATTTAGAGAAAACAAGTGATATATTTTTAATTATTTTTATTTAAGTGATACAATTTTTATCTTTCTTCTTTGAAATAATAAAAACAATTATGCACATGGAGTTCTTCAATTATTAACCATGGCAAATAAAGCAAAGCAGGAAAACCCTTTGCTAATTGGTGACAAAATTTCCCTTAGTTTTAAGCACGTGTTTCGGAATCAACTGCAAACGATTGATAGAAAAGAAAATAAAAATGAAAGGACGCATCAAAATTCTTCTGCCAAACCGGAATTCTCAACTTTTGCTGCGATGGACTTTCGAATCTTGGCATCTTAACTCTCACGGAAACATTGATAATTCCACTTCTGTTCCCTCTCGCATCTCTTAACAAATAACCTCCAATAACCAGTTATTCTGCAGTCCCAACAACAAGAAGCTAATCTTCTGAAGCTTTCCTGAATCTGTACTTTCAGGGAGGTATATGAAGCCCACATGTGTTAAACGAAATTAATTATGCTAAATATGTGTGGCGGAATGTACTGATAACTCGAGAGAGGGTGTTATATATATATATATATATATATATAGAGAGAGAGAGAGAGAGAGAGAAGTTTGACAAGGAAGTTCCGAGGAAGGAGAGGAGAAAGAGCTCGTAGACTTCTGTTGATAAGACTTAAGGGACGGGTTTGACTGTGTTTCATAGGAATTCCAGGAAATCATGAATAAATATCTTTTCAATCACATTAATAAATATAAAACAGAAAAAATTTCCTTCCCGAACAGAAGACGGGAAAGGAATTGGAAATAGCACTCAAGCTGATGTAACAAACTGCTAAATCTTGCGTTAAACTCATACTCTCCGGCTCGTAACTAATTTGTAACTGAGGCTAGCTCTATGAGAAGTTTCAAATTACGCCTCTTTATTTTAAAATTATAGAACTATAATGAAATAAATCAAGGAATAAAATTAAGAGTGTACCATGGAATAATAAGTCCAAACTCTTCATATATTTATATCTAATAATTAAGAATAATATCCATGCTCATCGATAAAATATTAAGAAAAAGAAAACGAACTAAGCTGGCAATAATGTTTCCGGCCCTTTTGTTATAAACGAAGCCATATATATATATGGGTGTGAATCAGCTGACACACATTTATTAGATAACAATGAATAATTAATATTTAATTTGTTAGATGAGTTCGATCGATTCGAACAATAATGTTTTTATTTTTTATTTTTGTTGAATGAAAATAAATCTTTAAATAAATTTCCTCTCTTCGCTGTTTATATACATTGTTAGCTTTTGTAGGCGTCGGATTATATATCCAACGTAAGTCCAAGGAGATTTATACACTGTTTGTGCACCAAACAGGAACTCCTGTCACCACTCCGCCAACCGGAACTGCCGGCGACGAATACGAGGCATATCCCTGCACATTCAACCCTGCAGTCTGCGACGAACAAGCAGCATATCCTTGTACATTTAACCCTGCAGGCAGCGGCTTGGACGAACTAGTCGCATATTCCGGTGTCTTTACTCTCACAGAAATATTTATAATCCCGTTTTTGTCCCCTTTGGCATCCCTTAATCTATAGCTCAAAAAGTGTAAATAATTATCTGGTACATACCCTCCAACGAAATCTGAAACCGGTACTCTTGCAAACCCGATATTTCTGTTGCCAGAAGAAGTTTTGCATTGTACTTGCAGAGTTATAAAATGTACATGCATGGGTAAGTCAATGAAAAACCTTTCGTTCCATGCAGGATAGCTTCCTCCTAATTCATCCAATTTCGTCTTACAGTAGTTGAAAGGGTCCGTCTGTGCAATCACAAATGCGTTCTTCTTCACTGATCTTCGATTGATACGTAAATCTTCTGCGGATAATACCGTGATTTCTATGGTGCGAGATAAAGAACACGAGCTTTTCATATCTCCAATTGCGCGGACGGGCTTGTGATGTTAATGCAGAGAAAGCACTCGAGAATTAGTATATGCAGGTAAATTAATATTTATGAATTCGCGTATTGAATGCATGCAAGCAATTAAATAGAAGGCGCTGTATGTATATATGTATAATGGTTTGATTTGTAAAGGAAATTAAGGAAGGTGAAGAGAAGGATGAGAGAAATAAAAACGACGTTTCTGCATATTCTTCAGTAAGACCGGGGAATCAGTCAATAATGTAATGAAATTCAAAGAGACGATTTTGTCCCTGTCAATAACAAAATTAATTGGATTAAGGGATAACGTGTGGGGTGACCGAGCCTTCGCGAGTACTATTAAATATTAGTTTAGAATTGTGGGGTAATTTAGGGAAATCAGATAGAATTTCAAAAATGGCGTTGGCGTGGGGTGAGGTGTGTTTATTATGATTACATCTCTAACTAGGAGAAAATTCTATAGTCAAGAGTCATGTATCATGTTCTTAGAAACGAGAATTCCAATTTCATGATCTGTTAAAGTAGCCAGACAACTCCAATTGCTACTGGCAAATTAAAAAATTTTAATTTTAAGAATAGAGCCTTATCCAATACGTCTATGAATGATTCCATGCATATATATATGTCTATTATGTTGTTGATCACATTTTCTACATCTTACATAATATTATATGGGATGGTTTGTTTACCGCCTTCACTTTTGAAAAAAAAAAATATTCTTCTAAATTTTTGTCAATTTTAAATATTTCTCACTTTTAAGAAAAAAATTAAATATTTCTTGAGATAATATTTTAGACACTATTTAAATTTAAATTAATTATTTTATCTCTTAATTGTTGAAAAACATATAAAATAATTCAATTATCCTTATTTTTATTTTATAATAATCAATATAATTTATTATAATATTTAAATATTTTTATTTTATAATAACTAATATAATTTATTATAATATTTAAAAAAATTTATCTTATAATAGTTGGTATAATTTTATTATGCTATTAAAATTTAAAAGTTATAATAATATTTTAATTTTTAATTATTTTTTTCTTTAAATTTGTTATAAATTTTTTAATAATACTAATTGTACATATTTTTAAAATTGATTATTTTATTAAAACGATAAATTTAAAAAATTATGTATAATTAATATTGTTAAAACTCATTGTTAATTTTTTATAATACTAATAGTAATTGAAGAGTAAAATAATTAATTTAAATTTAAATAGTATTTAAAATAGTATTTTAAGAAGTATAGGAGTATTTTTTTTTAAAAGTGACGAAAATCTTTAAGAAGAGTTAAAAATTCAAGGATATTTTTTATTTTCTTAAAAATGAGGACGTGAAAACACATTATCTCCTAAATATATATACCAATTAATTTTGTCCAACTGATCCGAACCAGTGTTTTTCTGAGTTTGCGGATGGGAGGATGATGTCAACATGGCGTTGGAAACTTTACAAACATATAAGTTGACTTTGGTCTCCTATGTTTGGCGGCTAAAAGTGATTCCCATGTTTATGTTGGGTGGGTAAAACGACTATTATTATCATTATTATTATTATTATTATTATAATTAGCTTCCTCCAAGGAAAAACGAAATATATATAGAAAAGTAAAACGGAGAGAGAAAAGGTTTATATAATTAACGTTGCCTTTTCCTTCTGTTTTCCGAGCCAAAATCAAACAGATGGCTGGAATCTTCCTTTCCGATCCTATCTAATAATTCTATCAAAAAGGTTGGTACGTACTTGCCTAAGCAGCTTCTAATCTAATCTAATCTAATAAACTGTATTGTTTTCTGCAAAGTTAACCGCACAAAGTGAACAGTTTCCGCTAATTGAAAAAGAAAAATGTGGAGCTCAGCTTCGGGTACTCTCATCAACTTATCCGATGAGATCGTGATGGACCCTTCCACCACATCAGCGCTTATATCCTCATTGCTCAAATTCGTAGGTTGCATCGGTCGAGACTCGAACTCGTGTGTTGGCAGCGGAGAGCCAGTGTACCATCGACCCTCAAACCACTGATGCGTGTTGTGGAAATTCTTTGTGGGATTTTATACTATTATTTCTGTTTCCTTTCTTCTCTCTTCTTCCCGCTCCTTTCTATTTATTTGTAACAAGAAATTTTCTCCGTTCAAATCTAGATTAGCATTAGTTGCGGTCATTTTTTGTGGGATTTAATATTGTAATTTTATCTTTTTAAAATGGAAAAATGAAGTGGTTACTCTTTAAAATAAAAAAAATAGTTGCCAATCAATTAATTATATAGACGAACAATGTGGAATTCCTCATTAAGCATTGCAATTTTTAAATAAAAGCAAAGCAAGATATATTTGTCTTTGCTAATTTTTAACAAAATTTCTCTATATGCAAACATTCTAAAGAAACACCCAATTAAAAAAAGAAGAATGAGCCTTCAAGATTTCACTTATGATTTGGGTTGCAATAAAGAATTCTAGGCACAGTTCCATCAAATTAAATTATTCTCCCGCACACCAACTATATATATAGTAGAATTGTCCACTTTTGCTGCGATGTATCTCGACAGCTTCGATACTTGCAAAGAATAAGCGTATGTTTCCCTTTGCATCTCGATCAAAAAATATAAATTATCTTCTGGGACGTAATTAAATTCCAATAAAATTTGAAACTCACAACAGCGAAGCTTATTTTCTAAAGATTTCCGGCATTGTTTAACTTCCAGACCGGGTTATAAAAGCCTATATATACACACACATCAAGTTTTTTGTCCCAGGAAGGATAACTTCCTCGTGCAGCATCAATTTTTGTTCCAAAACGGCTGAAAGAGTCAGTCTTGGCGACGACAATTGCCTTCCTTTTTACTGATCTTCTGTCAACAAAATTGTGATTTCTGTCGTGGGCGAAGAAGAATAAAAACAGGAATTTTCCTGTGTGGCAGACTGTAAACGGACTATTCGAGGGTGTTATATATATATATATATATATATATATATATATATATATATATATATATATAGAGAGAGAGAGAGAGAGAGAGAGAGAGAGAGAGAGAGAGAGAGAGAGAGAGAGAGTTTGAAAAGGAAGTTTCGAAGAAGGAGAACAGAAAGAGCATCGTGATTTTGGTTGATGAGAGCTGAGAGGAGAGTATGATTTAGCATGTTTTAAGAATTCTAGCATACTAAAAAAATCAAGAATAAATATAGTGCAAAAAATTTATTTATATAAGAAGAAGAGTATACATTATAATTAGATTATATTGTTCTAATTATGATCAATTTATTTATTTATTTTCATAAAATCATGTTTAGATTAAGTTTTCTATGAAAGAAAAATTAACAGAATAATTTATGGTGTTATCGAGAAAAATTCTTAAATTTAAATCAAATTGGTAAAATCGAATTAATTAGTAAACTAATTACTTTGGTTTGGTTTTATATTATGTATTACAATTAGTTTATTTTAATTTGATAATTTGTAAACTTGATTTGTTAAAAAATTAAATTAATAATCAATTTTATAATTATTTAGTGCACACATGCAATAATTTATTTCCATAATTTTAATGTGGAAGTGATATATATGTATTAAACGTAAGAGGGGTAGGTTAAGTTCAAATACATAATTTTCTTTTTATCTCTTACATACTCTGAACTTGAATTCAAGTAAACACCAAATAAGTAAGATCAACCACTTTAATTGAGCACTCCAAGACTAGTAATATATCCAATATAATTAGATTGAATCATATACAAGTAAAAGTAGAACTAAATTTAAAATTAAAAATTGAACCAAATTTAACTAGGTTTATTTTTCATGTTTGTTTTTTGTAACTATGAACCAAACTAAACTGGATTGATATTTAAGAAAAACAAATTAAGGTTGAACTTAAAGTTATGTATAGTGTTTGTGTCCAATTATTTAGACTGGTATAACAAGGAAGAAAAGTAAATTAATAACCAAATCAAATATTTTTTAAATATAAGAAGTTACTTAATATTTAATTTTAAAATTGAGTTAGGAAAATTAGCACTATAAAAATTAATGTTACTCATCTTCAATAAAAGTTCGAGATATATAATTAAGAAGAAAATCCATGCTCAATTAATACATAAAAAACAATTAAAGAAAACAAGATGGGCCTAGTTAGCAATGCTTCTTTGTATAGCCATAATTCCAGTTATATGTGACACACATATATAAATCTATTTTTGTTAAATCAATATAAATCTTTCTAATGAACTTCATTTCCTAGATCTCTTTCTGTTATATACAATTTTAGTCTATTATGTCCACAGTGCCAGGAGATTTATGCACGGTTTGCGCACCAAACAGGAACACCTTTCACGACTCCACCGACCGGGGACTCTGAATCCGGCCGACGACGAATACGAGGCATAACCTTGCCCCACTGCAGACTGCGATGAACACGCTGCATACCCCTGCACATTGAACCCCGGCGGCTTGGAGGAACGCGTCCCATATTCTGGCGTCTTTACTCTCACCGACACATTTATAATCCCGTTTTTATCCCCTTTAGGATCTCTTAACCGGTAACTCAAAAAGTGCAAATAATTGTCCGGTACATATCCTCCAACGAAATCTGAAACTGGTACGTTCGCAGACCCAATACTTCGGTTCCCAGATGAAGTCTTGCATTGTACTTGTAAAGTAACAAAGCGCACATTCATGGGCAAGTCAATAGAAAACTTTTCGTTCCAGGAGGGATGACTTCCTCCTAATTCATCAATACTGGTCTTCCAGCAGTTGAAAGCATCGGTTTGTACGATCACAAAAGCGTTCTTCTTCACTGATCTTCGATCAATACGCAGGTCTTCCCCAGATAACACGGTGATTTCTATCCTGCGAGAAGATGACGATGAGATTTCCATATCAAATTGCTCGCGCTTGTAATGCACCGAAAAATACCCAACCACTGTGTGTATATGTTTGTAATATTTGTTTGCTTGGCAGCAGAATATTGATGAATGGATGGAGGTAAAAATACAGAGCGTTTTATATAGTGGTTTCTTAGGAAGGTGAAGAGAAGGATGGGAGAAATAGAAACGTTGTTTCTCACGTGTGGAGACGATTTTGTCCTTGTCAATGAAACTAATTGGTTGATCTTTCCAAAGAGAGGATAACGTGTGAGTTGACCAAACGGTTGTGAGTGTTTTAGAATTGGGGGTAATTAATTTAATCAAATACAGGATATGTAGTTTTTCAAAAATGGCGTGTGGGTTTGTTTGGAGAAAATTCTAAATCCATGTATCACGTTCGTAGAAACAGGCCTGAACTCCAATTTCGGCTGTGGAAGTAGCGCAATTTCCACTTTCTTCTAAGAAATTGAAAATATTTATTAATAATTACAGAACCAAAACGTCTACAATATTCCTGCTCTTTTAATATAGAATTATAATTCCCAGGTTTTATATACCAATATTTATCGATTTTCTCCAATTCCGACCAATGTGTTTTTTTCACGAGGCTGTGGATGGAGGATGACTGTCAGATCGTGTAGGACAACGTGTATGTGTTATCCACAAAGTAATAATAATAATAATAATAATAATAATAAATGTTCTGCATCGACAGATAGAGTTTGGTTAGATAGATATTTCCTGTGTTGGTGGCTAAAACCTAAAAGGTGTTGGGTGGGTAAAGTAAACAACTCCCTTCCTTAGCAGCAACTTAAAAGGAAAAACGAAAAATAGGGCTGTGCTGGTGGACACTGATTTTGACGGTTTCCATACATTTTTTAAGAAGACATTTACCCACTACCTAGCTGGCTATACAGTTTCCAGGCAAGAGTCAAACAGGTGGCCGGAATCTTCCGTCTAACAAATTCTATCCAAAAAAAAAGACAACAAGAGATTAAACAAACGATGAAACTAACAAATATGTACAATTAATCTAGAGTAAGACATGAACGAGAACAGTCAAAAATTTTATTTGAACATCTCTGTTGGAACAAAGGACACGGACTTCCACTTGAATGATCTCTTTCTTAATTGGTCCATGCTGGCTGCATAATTCTTATACAGTTACAGAATGAATGTGCGTACAACACCTAAGCTTTGCCATTGAATCTAATAAATAATCGCATTCTACTGCAGAAGTTCCGGCTGTTTACAAGATTTTTAGATTATATTTGACTTCTGTTCAAGGTTTTACATTTGAGCCTGAAATTTAATATGGAAAATTAACATATAACCCTCCGAATCTTTTTGAAGAAGCAAATACCTTTAATTTATCTTATTATGTTATGAAAGAATGTCCGATTCCCCCCTTGTTTAGCCTAATACCTCAATACTCTCTTATTATTTTGACAAAATCTCGAATTCCTCCTCTTTTAATTGACAGAATTAAGTATAATAATATACGAATTCTTAAAATTTTATTTATTAACTTAAATATTCTTAATAGTTTAGAAAATATTCAAAAAATTATACCCTTATATAATATTAATTAAAAAAATTATTTTCAACTGTTAGTTGATAATAATATATTTTATTTTATAACATATTAATAATTAATTTATAAATTATCTTTTAAATATAAATTTATTTAAATTTTAAATATTTTTAACATGATATTCATAAATAGAAAGATAAAATTTTATAGTTTTTAAAATTAATAAAAATAATAATAAGTTTGATCTTTCAATTTTGTTTAATATTAAGATAATTCATCACTTATAAAGCAATTCAAAATTTAAATAAATTTTTATTCAAAGAATAATTTATAATATTAAATATTATATTAACTAACACATATGAAGAACAATATATTTAAAAAAAATATATTAATGAATTACATATATAAATCTTTATATAAATTAAAATGATAATGTTATATCATTATCACTGTATATTCTAATTTCATAAAATATTTTAGTTTAAAATAATTTTTTAGTTGTAAAATTCATTCTTTTAACTTAAAATATGAGGTTTTTTTAAGTTTTGATACTCATTATTATTTCAAATTATGAAAAAAAATTAATGACATGCGAGCCTCTAAAATTTGATCATTAACTAATTAATATTAAAAATTTTACAATTAAATTTATTAATATTTATTTTTTATAATATTTACAATTAAAATATATTTATTTTAATATATTATTTTCAATTAGTAGTTAAAATATTCATAAAGGCTCAATTTATTAAAAATAACGATTATATCCTTATTTAATAATAATTAGCTAAATAAATTATTAGTAGTTAGTTAAAAAATAAATAAAATATTAAATATATGATTATTTTATTTATTTTCTAATACCAATGTAATATTAAATTGTTAATATATTATAAATTTTTTTATAAATTATATTATAGTACAATAGTTATGATTATATATAATTATAAGTATTGTATTATAATATATTTTATTTATAAATTAATATTTATTTATGAATTTTTAATATTGTATTATAAAATATTATTGTTTTATTTATTTTAAAATTATAAATTAACCATTCAATTATATTTAAAAGATAATTTATAAATTAGTTATTAATATATTATAAAGTAAAATATAATATTATTTTAGTATTTATTATTAATTAGGAGTTAAAAATAATTTTTTAATTATTATCATATAAGAGTATAATTGTTATTTTTTAATAAATTAAAATTTTTATGGGTATTTTTAATAATATTAAAATTATATAAATTAATAGACAAAATTTTAAGAATTTATGTGTTATTATTTTTAATACTATTAACTAATAGAAAAAATTTAAAATATTATAAAAATAATAAGAAAATATCAAAATATTAAGTCATGAGAATCGGATATTCTCCCTTGTGTTATTTTAATAAATTCTAAAGATAAAAATGATGACAACAAACTTCAGAAGCGCAAGCGCTTGTCCGTCCTTAAATTTTAGCAGCATTGTATTAATTTCCTCATCTACGGTGCGTTTCATTTCTGAGAGCAAAACGACAGCGTTTGCATGCATTTTATCTTGTGACTCGACTCGGGATTTCAGTGAGTGTGAAAAATGAAAATGGCTATCGCTTCGCCTACTCATCTCTCACTCGTCTCCAAATTTTCTTCACCACATCACGTCTCCTTCACCATTCCTCAAACTCGTTTCTCTCTACGCACAGCAACTCGGCCGGCCGCTAACCGGTTCAAATGCTCTGCCGGTCAGACCGGATTCTTCACGCGTCCTTGGCCGTTTGATAAAAGAGAAAGCCAAGAGTGACGTCGAGAAGATATTTTCTGGATTCTCTAAAACCAGAGATAATCTGGCCGTAATTGACGAGCTTCTACTTTACTGGAACCTAGCTGATACAGACAAAGTGCTCGACGAACTCGAAGAGGTTTCGCCTTTTGTCTTTTTACTTATATTTCTCTAGAAAATTCTGCTGGGAAAAGAAAGTGAACTAGTTGTTCCTTAACTTCAGGCTTTGTTGGTGTCTGATTTTGGGCCAAGAATTACGATTAAGATTGTGGAGAGTTTGCGAGAAGATATACTGGCGGGGAAGCTTAAATCAGGAATCGAAATTAAGGTATATATACGTGTGTGTATGTGTGTATGTATGTATTGTTTTTATTTATTTATTTTGCATTATCAAATTCGTTAATGTGATGGTTTTAGGATGCTTTGAAGAAGAGTGTGTTGGATTTGTTGACTAATAAAGGGAACAAGACTGAGCTTCAACTTGGTTACAGGTTCCTCCTGAATTTTCTTGTTCATATGCGGGTTGTAAAAATCATCTTTGATCTGGTGTGCTTGCCGTGATTGTTAGGAAGCCGGCTGTGGTCATGATTGTTGGTGTTAATGGAGGTGGAAAGACAACATCACTAGGTGAGTCACAAAAACATTTGTTTTGAAGGAATTCAGGAAATAAGTTTATTAATAAGTTTTTAGAAAGGAAATTTTTATAGTTATTTAAAATGACGTGTCTATCCTCCTCATATGTTATTGGTATTTTATTTACTGGTAAGTGACATTGACTCACCTGAACTACAAAGTTTAATGAATCATTTCTACCTTTGCAAACAGTTTGTGACTTTTTTTTTGGTAAAAATAAATGATAAGCTGAGCTACCTATTTTCGTGCAGGAAAGCTGGCATATAGATTAAAGAATGAGGGGGCAAAGGTGAGATGTTATTACTTGTCCATTGCTTCTGATGCAATATTATAAATCTTTTCTAATAGGTTGCTATTATTCGTTTGCTGGATGTTCTTGTATGGATCTAGGTTCTGGTAGGAAACTCTTCGTGTCAACTGTTTGAAGTCATATAAATATCATGGGAGGGAGGAAAATGTTGTTGATGTCAAACCTTAACAAGGGTATTGAAATACATAATACCAGGAATTGCCATAGGGCATAAATGGAGTGTTTATTTGCCAATCAGAAATGCAGTAGTTGTATTTAAGGCCTATTTCTAAATACCTATCACCTATCTAGTTTTTGATATCTTTACTGTCCAGGACATGACTTATTTTAGTTTCCATCTCTCTTTCCCCAATCTCCAAAATCTTATGATTTAAAAATTGTTCCAGATACTGATGGCGGCAGGTGACACATTTAGAGCTGCTGCTAGTGATCAACTGGAGATATGGGCTGAGAGGACTGGCTGTGAGATTGTTGTGGCCGAAGGAGAGAAAGCCAAAGCATCATCAGGTAGACGAAAATTTCTAATGATTATTTTTTCTTTTATTTGTTAGATTTTAAAATCTGTTGCACATGATATAACTACTAACATATGATCTTAGAGTGCTTCCTGAATAGTTCTTTCACAGGCTGTGAAAAGAGGGAAAGAACAGGGTTTTGATATTGTTTTATGTGACACATCCGGACGTAAGTATATAGAGCTTTCTTGGCTTGTTGCAAGTATAGTTTTACCTGCCTCTTAGCTACTTGATGTTCATTAGGATTCTCTGTTGATTGTCAGGTCTCCACACTAACTACAGCTTGATGGAAGAGTTGATAGCGTGTAAGAAAGCTGGTGGGAAAAGTTGTTTCTGGTGCACCTAATGTAAGATCTTCAGTGCTTTTATATCTTTCTGTCATTTTAGTATCTGGACAGACTGACATTTCCTATCCAACTCAATAGGTTTGCATCATGTAATATTTTTCTAGTTACTTTAAGGTCATCCTCTTTAATTATGGACAATTCACTTATGTGGATAAAATATGGGAATTTTTTTAATTTGTCTCGTCAAATTTGCTTTAGGTCATCATGTAATATGCATTTTCAGAATGCATTATGATTCAGTATTCTAAATTTGTGATTTGTCTGTGACAATCTAACATAAATTTGCAGGAGATCCTACTAGTTCTGGATGGGACTACTGGCTTGAATATGCTTCCACAAGCAAGAGAATTTAATGAAGTAATATGCCTATTCTTTGCCTCCTATATTAAGTCGGCCCATGCTGTGTATTGGTTATTTATGCTTAAAACCTTTTTCTTTTTGCAAGTCTGATTATCTATTCTCTGTGCCATAATTAAGCACAGGATAGAGGTACCATGGATTCTGGAGAAGAAAGCTTGTTGTAACTATGCTTAGTATTTGCCTCCTTGTTAGTAGATATATTCACAATCTGGAAAAATTGCCCTGAATTATTCTGAGAACTCAGCTTGAATGATTAAAGCTGAGTTTTACGATAAGTAATCATAAAAATATATTCAAGTAGTTGACCAACATTCATTTGACAAGGGACAAAGGTTAAAGAAATATCCTCCCATTTTTGGTACCTTATTTATGAAATGTAATTCTAGTTGTGTTGGTTATGACACTTTTTCTTTATTTTGTCCAGGACAAGGCATATAGTTCTCCTTCTTGACAGTCTAAAACTGATCCCTGTTCATTTCAACCAAACAACAGATTTCTGATAGTACTATTTGTATTGTTTGACCTGAAAAAAATTATGCAACAGGTTGTAGGAATAACTGGTCTAATTTTGACAAAGCTTGATGGTTCTGCTAGAGGTGGCTGTGTGGTAAGCTCCTATTTCAATCTTCATAGACATATTAGCTGTAATTCCAGTGGTTTGCAAACGACTCTACTCTCACAGCTATGATTTTGGTAACCAGTCTGAGATTTTACTTATTTCTTGCAGGTTAGTGTGGTTGATGAGCTTGGCATCCCTGTAAAGTTTGTGGGTGTTGGTGAAGGTGTCGAGGACCTACAACCCTTTGATGCAGAGGCCTTTGTAAATGCCATATTTTCATGAGACCTGAAAATGTGGTCAGTGAGTAAGCTTTAAATGAAAGCTCACTGTTTCTAACACAATATAGTTATTAAGCTCAGTTGTCCTCTTATATGCAGATTTGTTGTCCTTTACAACAAACTACAAAGTTTTTGGCACAATGATCATCGGCTGCAGATTAAGAAGTGAAGCTGAGTTGCAATTGAAGGCTGTAGAAGAGGCCAGCAGGGTTGTGTTTTGGCCTTGCCAAATATTTCGAGTTGTTTGGCTGGTGTTCAGTCGTTATTGAGTCTGCCCATTATTCTTCCTCGCACATTTCTGGTCATCAACAATAAATTACGGATGAAACTAAGGACCATCTCTTCTCCGTAATTGCCGAAACCCATTTGACTATAATGCGAATTAAGATTGCTACTAGTCCTGTTAGACTGCAATAGAAGGTTAAGCTTGTAATTTGCAAGGGACGCCTTTCAGGGATTGCATAAGATTGTTAGCGATTTATTTATTTTTTGTTTGGGATTGAAAAGTGCAGTTTGAGATTGTTATTTTCTTCATCATTCTTTTTCCAAGTTTCATATCGTTATTATAAGTTTTTTCTTTCCCTTGAATTTCAACATTTTTCAGTGCTGAGATTCTGCTTCGAATGAATGAAGAAAATAGAATAGTCATACTGGGTTGTTCAGGACTCAAAGAAGTCACCCTCTACCTGCATTTTTTCATTGCACAGAGTCGGGAGAATCTGCAAAGTATAAAAAACTGTGAGGTCACTCAGATCACCATACCAAGAATCATAATCATCAGTAAACTGACGATGTTAACTTATTATAATTGCACTTTTTACTGCAGCTAGCAGCCCTAATCCATATTTTCAACCAAAACATCCTTATGGCTTTGGCTTGTGGATTACCTTTTTCAACCCAAATTCAGCAAAACTTTGTAGGGAGCAAAGATTATGACCAAACCATCACTTTTTTCTCTTGGTGGAAGTGGAATGTCAGTCAATCAAACTCAATTACTTGGTCCTAATCTAACTCAGACAAATTTTCCTAAAACATTACCCTTCAGTTCCGACTTCATTTCTGAAGAGCAAATCAGTCATCAAAATTCACTCTTGATCTGTATTGTGCAACCCCTGCTAAGATGTATATTCAGCTGAAATAACATAACATGAACGAACTTCCCTAAATCAAACTAGCAAACATTTGAAGTTACTTCCCCTAAATCAAACTAGCAAATATTTGAAGTCAGTTGAGACATAAGATAGATACAAGAATACAGTGCCAGATAAAATGCAGATAACATGAATAATCATGTTGAATAAATCATGTTTGAACCCACAATCAACATCATCTTAAAATTGGTGATAAGCAGACAAGCTCATCAGTTTTATGGCACATAGTTACACTTCGTTATATACCTATATATATTTGAATCTGTTGACCTGGGAAAGTTCATAACTTGGCAACTGGAATATTGTAAAATGTAGCACGAGATGTAAAGGCCAGCTTCCCAGTTTTCTTGAATTTTAATTCAGTTGCAACCACTGTCACATTTTTTCCACTTCTCACAATAGATCCATCAACTATCAACTCTTCCTGTGTATTGGGAACATAAAACAATAGTGTGAAAGCCATAAACTAGAATGAAGGTATACATTGTACAGCAGCCAGTAACGGAGAAACTTCATATGAGATGCGAGAGTCAGTCATGGTATGCAATTCATAAACTTCTCTATTAACCTGAAGCAATAACACTATGAACCTTAATGCAAGCTTTAAGTGTAAAAGTCGTCCATTTATAGCGCGACAAACAAAACCAGACCGTAAAATAACTTACATTTTTAGGGGCAGCGGAAAGATAAGAGATACTCAATTCACCAAGAAATATTTCCTTATCCTCAGCAATGACAGTTTTAGCACAAGCAATAGCCACTCTCTCTGCTATAGCTGCCACTGCACCTCCATGTAGTCCATCGTAATAATTCTGCACACTTATATTCACCAATAAGCACCAACTCGCCGTTTGTTTACCAAGAAAATAGAGCATAAACCAGAAATTCACTAATTCTTATGTTTGGTTGCAGAGAAAGCAAAGGAAATATCAAGTAATTGTATTAGTTCCATGGAATATATAACCCTTTCTTGTGTCTATGCGTGCCCTTCTAGATTTCTACCATTTTCTCAACAATTAAAGTACAACTCTATCTGGGGTAAATAAAATTAAAAATATATATATACGTTGAATCGAGGATAAAAGAGAGAGTTTCGAAGGATTACAGCAATAACAGGATGGACAGTGAGGTGACAGGTGACATGGCCGCGTTCAATTTTGTCAACCTTAAGGTTGCCGCTGATTATGTTGGAGTAGAAGTCCTTTGAAAAGTAATCTTCTGGAATCGAACCGGAGACCCCGTATCCGATTGAAAAAATCGGTGATAATCGACACATATTTACGATCTACGTCTTTCGATACCACCGTCGTCGATGGTTGCGCCGCCATCTTTTTCTCTTTCACTTTCCCACCCACCAGTCAGGCACTCGCCATCCAAACGTATATAACAGAACAGAGACGGTTAAGCGAGAAAGTCTTTTTCTAATATTTTTATTAATAATAAATTCTACTACCACCAGTTATTATTATTATTTAATAATAATAATATTAGTTGATTTATCCATTTAGTATGAAAAGTCCAATGGGCCTCTGACAGGTCTATGCTACTAGATTTCTTTTTTTTTTTTTTAAATATTCAATAAGAATTATAAATAGCTCGAACCAAAATTTCAGTTGAAACTATAAGATGAATCGGGACGGCAACTGTAGTCGTTTTGGCGGATATCCCCGTATCTTACCTGGTGTTAAGAATACAATTAAGTATAGAAACGGACGCTAAGATATGGGTATTGATATATAGAAGATAGGGGTTTTAACACAAACCTCCCCGAGGTTTGAAATTTTAACACTTAAATAAAAGATTTGAAGAAAGACACACTTACCTCCCCTAGATTATTAGTTGATCATCAATTATACTTAAATGACTATAATATCTTTAATTACTTTAAAATTAAAATTTAAAAAATTTAATTTTTTATTTATATAATGTTTAAAAGATTAAAATAATTAAAATTCAATTAACAATTTTAATTTATATTTATTTGAATTTTACTTAATAATATTTTAATTTAACCATTTTAGTTTATATTTATTTATTATTTATTAAAAATAAGAATTTAATTAATAATAATATAATTTGACAATTTTAATTTATATTTGTTTAAATTAAAATTTTAATTATGATAATTTAATTTTTATTCATATATCATATTTATTCAAATTCTAAACCATAATATATAAAACAACCATCTTTCTAATTTGACAATTTTAGTTTTTAATTATGTATCATATTTAATAATTATTCAAAATTAAATTTCTAATTTTAAATAACTATTAAATAAATTTAAATTTAAATTATTGTTAATTAAATTTTTAATTATTTTAATCTTCAAACATTATATAAATTAAAATTAATATAATGTTTAAAATTTAACTTTAAAGTAATTAAGGGTATTATAATCATTTAAATATAAATAGATGGTCAATTAAAGGTCCAGGGGAGGTAAGTGTGTCTTTCTTCAAACCTTCCATCTAAGTGTTAAAATCTCAAACCTCAGGGAAGATATGTGTTAAAACCCCGTAGAAGATATAGAGGACATGCTAATGACATTTAATATCTGATAAGCATGCATATAGTATGAATACAAATATTAGTAATGAGATACAGATATCAACCGTATCCTTTGCTATCATTTAATTAATATGTTCGTGAAAGATATAATTTAGTTGTCAGGTGTTCTCATTTTGCTCAACTCACTGTTCAAAATATACAAGCAATTATATGTGCATCAAAAGCATTGTCAATCTGCAAAAACAAGCAAGGAAAAGGAAGAATGTTAGCTGGAACATAAAAAATAAACAAATAGATGATGGAGAAGGAAGAAAAAGCATGGTTACAAAGCAGTATGGAATTTTTATTTACATTAAAGAAGTTACTCACAAGTTTACAAGCCAATATCGCCTCCAATTAAGCAAGCATGACATCTTTATAGCTGCTTTGCGTGTCATAGTGCCATGCTACAGAATCATCATTGCGAGGCTGATGTGAATGTAACAGTTGCAACTTTTCCTCAATTTATCCTTTTTTTTCTTTCTCATGAACAACTATCATTGTGGAATCCAGCTCCAATACGTCTTGCAGTTTGATGCCTCCGCTTTCTTATGATAGATGGTAATTTAAATGTCCTTGCTGCATTCCTCAAGATGGATGCTGGACTCCGACAAGAAACAGGTATTCCTTCCTTATGGCTTAGTGGAGTAATGGGACTTGATGATGCATCACAGATACCTCTTGGAAATTTACTAGTTGTCAAAGGAGTATTCAAATCGTTCAGCTGGACTGGTTCATAATTTAAGCAGCCAAGCTTTAAAACTCTGGGTGCCAGTGCAGTATCAGCACTTTCTCTACCCTGGCCACCCTTCAGAATGCAAGCAGCACCACTTTTCTTATCAAATACAGTTTTATTTGGTGGTTCCATCATATCACTTGCCTCTCGTACAGACCTACAATCTTTTTTATCTGTGGTTGCCAGATGAATCTCTCTTCCACTAGCATTTCCAAGAACCAAATCCAGTGAACAAGTTTCAGGATTTCTTTCCCTTCCCAAGTTTATTTTTTGATCAACATTTTGTTTTAGCACCTCGGAGTTCCTACTCTCTGCTTTTGTTTTGAAATTATATAGATCAGAATAGGGTGAATGAATTATCTTTTTACTTATTGAGCAGTTCCAATGATTCTTTATTGAATTTTCAGTCCTGCAAAAGTTCAAATAAAAAGCAAAAGCAAAATAAGTTTTCATATATAACCAGATAAAACATTCTGACTACCAAAATCCATGCTTCAACTTTCTTCATAATGTAATATCCCAAAGTAAAATACAGCTACTTCAGTTTGCCATAAAACTGAAGCAGTGGGATTGAAGTATTCATCTCAGAAGGTAACTATAACATTTGGACACGTTGAGCTAGGTGGCTAAACAAACCCATGGGAAGATATATTATCAGCTTCAAAGTTTATCATGTTACCAAGAAAATGTGATGCACCCCATTTTGGCACCAGTCATAGTCTACTCATTTGATGTTTGTTCCCTAGTTTTTCAAGTAGGAAATTCTAGCAATACCTTCCAGGCAGAAGTTTTGCTATCTCAGCCCATTTGTTCCCATAGGTTTCATGGGCCTTGATGAGAGTCAATTCCTCCTCTTTCGTCCACGCGGTTTTCTTTATATCTGGATTTAAATGGTTGTGCCATCTGAACAAGACAATCAACAATTAGCTTCAGAGATTCTTTAGTCTTCTTCAAAAAACAAAAGGATTATGTACAAGTACTATCAGATGGAGCTGAAACAGCAACTAAAATGAAATATAAATAAAGAAACTAAGAGAGAAGGCAGTAAAGGTGTTTATCAATCAAAGTGCACGATGTTATCAGGCACCTTTCTCGGCATTGCTTGCCGATGCGACCTGGCAAGTGTTTTGCTATTTCAGACCATTTTTTGTTCCCCTGCTTTCCAACTAGTTCAATGATAAGATCATCTTCCTATGAAGCCAGCACAAAGACAAGTAACAATCAGAGATTCTACAGCATGGCATGACAAGAGGTTCTCCAAAAACAAAGAGGACTAATTTGTATTCACCTCCTTGGTCCATGGTCCTTTGACAAGACTAGGATCAAGAACCTTCTGCCAGCGATGCAGGCACTGCACTGATGTTCTATCAGGAACACATTCCGCTGCAAAGTTCAAATGTTGATTAGAACACAATTTTCCACTAGAGACAACTAGAAATCATGTGCTCATACTGACCAATATTCTTCCAATTTTTGGCACCGAACTTTTCAACGGCAAACTCTAAAATTTTATCCTGCTTATGAAAAATATGAAAGCAATTGGTTATTTTCAAATGTGGTCTCCTACTCACATAGAAATAGAATCTTTGCCAAAAAGGAACTAGCGATTTACACAAGCAAGTCAGGTATGCATGGATAGAGCTACATATACATCATGCAATTCACTTGATAGCAAGCCATAAAATTGATGTCCAATGCCTGAACCTTTTCAAGTAATAATCACAGGACAAAGAAAAAGTTATAAGAAATAACACATCCTATAAATACTGACCTCCTCCTCTGTCCAGCCTCCCTTTGTTGATCGTCTGGTAGGACCGGTCATCCTCCTAAATTTACCAAAAATAAAAGCCACAATGATCACAAATTACAACTACTTTTTAAAAGCTATGCTCTCTAAGCTTTGTTTTCTTCCTGGTATAATGTTGCAATAGTAAAAAAATTATCATCCTATTAAAACCACTCACTCAATTAAGCCTAATAAAGCTACTAATAAAGCTACTTTGGCCAGTGAAAATTCCTCCATGTTTCCAGAAAAATAACAGGCAAAAGTTTAATTTTCTTCTATTTTCATTAATTAACTGAGATTTCACTCTGTAACTATACTTTACACCAAAGCTCATAATAAACAAACTCAATTTCCTATTAAATAGATGACAACATTAGACACATAACGAAATATTAATTTTTTCTTTTAAAAAAAGAAACGAATTAATAAACCTTTGAATGTAGGCCCGCTTTGCTTCCGCTTTGTGAGAACTGACATCAGATACTGAAGGAATCAAAGAAACCAAACCCTCCTCATTATTCTCATCATTGTTACACGTTGTAGCTTCTACCATTTTTCTTTAACATTCAAGACCACCGCTTATAATAAATAGAAAAATAATTATCAAGAACCGACAAAAAGGAGCACTCTCTCAATCTTTAGTTAGTTGAAGTTAATGAAGCTTTAAATACCAAAGCCACAACCCTAAATCAAAATCGTTAAGAATAACTCAAAGGAACCGTTTAGGTTTTCTGAGTAGTAAAACGCAGAGTGTAACGGCTCAAAAGATTGAAGGAAACAAGTAGGGTTCATAGGGTGTTAGGGAAAAAGAGAATAAGAGGATTCCGATAAGAGCGTTAACAAAAAAAGATAAGGATTAGGGGAGACAAGAATTGCGAATTGAACTGAGAAGAAGATTAGGTTTTCAAGAGAGAGAAAATCTCGCGGGAAAAAGAAGGAGCTGATCAGCCTGGAAGAAAGAGAGTCCAAACGGCAATATGATTTTGAACTTCGTAACTGTTGCGGACTCTATTACGGCGCGTACGTGTCAAAACCTTAGGTGGGTCCATATGACGGTCCATGTGTATATTATGTACACTATAAATCCTACACCAAGAATAATAAAAAAATTATAAAAATATTTTTTTTATATATTTTTTTTGTCAAATAAGGTTTCTTAATGAATTCAAATAATTTTGTAAGAATTATAAGGTATATGATGAAGAAATTATAAATCAAATAATTAAAAGAAATTCCAGAAAAAGAAAAATATTGTTTTACCAGTTTAGAATGGACAGCTAAGGAAGGTGTATGCGTGCGTGTATAATGTGTGCGTATATGTATATATTATAGGGGGAGAGAGAGAGAGAGTCGTAAACCAAAGCTTCGGACAATCGAATAGTAGTTTATTAATTTGTCTGATTTTTTCTACAGAAAACCGAAAAAGATGCCAAAAGGAACGCTTGAAGTTCTGCTGGTCGGCTGCAAAGGTCTCGAGGACGCTGATTTCCTCGGTGAGATCTCTCTCTATGCATTCTTCAGCATGCAAAAATTATTAATTCTATTATTTGTTTTTTTCTTTAAGATCTGTTTTTGCTTTTATGTAGTCATCAATTTATTTGGGCAATTCTTAATGGTCCGAAGGTTTGGATAGTAGTATATTGATCTCAATTCTCTATGGTTTTTAGACCACAGATGGGGATTTTCTTATTGTGTTTTTAAATACTAATATTTCATATACAATAATTGTCTCTGATAATGCATTTGGATCTCATTGTTGGATTTTGTATACGCAGATGGGATTGATCCATATGTTGTTCTTACTTACCGGACCCAGGAGCAGAAAAGCAGTGTTTCATCATCGGGTGAGTTTGTTTCTGCCAAATTCTGATTAACCTTTTACCAATGATATTATTCTGTTCTGTAAATGTATTAGTTCAAAAAGAAGATAATGTTTGGCATATATTTTTTTTCATATTGTTCTTAGTGCAATTGCAGGATCTGAACCTGAATGGAACTGAGACCTTTGTTTTTACGATTGGCGATGATGTTTCGGAGCTCACTTTGAAAATAATGGATAAAGATGCTTTTACCAACGATGATTACCTCGGAGAAGCAACGTCAGTTCGTTCAATTTTTATTTCATTTAAAATTATGGTTGATTTTTCTTTTTCTGTGTCTTATGGTAAATATGACCTTTGCAGTGTTCCTTTAGAGCCTTTGTTCATAGAAGGAAGCCTTTCCTCCAACAGCATACAATGTTGTTAAGGACCAGGAAGTATCGCGGGGAGATTAGAGTTGGCCTTACTTTCACTCCTGAGGTATTTGTTCTGAATTTTGTTTAGAGTCTGCAATTTTCCATGCATCAGAAACATTTCAGCAGTCTTTACTTGCTTTGCCCACCAACCCAAACCCGATTCATTTTCTGCAGAGAGAAGAACGCGAAGAGGTATACTGAGCTGAGAAGGAAACTTATGGTGGATTGGAAGAATCATTCCTCTTCTCTGAGAAGGATGGATTGGAAGAATCATACCTTGTGTTACAGGGTTTGAAGAATTAGATGCTGAGAAGAAGTTGGCCAAAGAATAAAACAGTACTAGTTTATTTTGGAGATTCAGTCTTCCTGTTGACATTGTGTTGGTACCTCAGCATACTCTTTTAATTTGTTGGTTTGTTATCTTGTTTTTAATCGTCTGAAACTATCAGCAAGCTTAGTAATACTTCCTTTTCTTCGGCGTACTTGTTCTTTTCTCCAAAAGAACTCTCTTATCAGCGATGGCAGAATGTATTTGGTTTTGCCCAACTCTATCGAAAATCATCTGAGCAGCATTTACATGGTTATTAGTTGAAATTAGAGGTCAAACAATATGCAATATAAACTCGAACTTAAATCTAAAAGGAAAATTCTCTAACGATATTTCATCTGCACCACACAAAATTGAAATCATCTTCAATATTGGTTCTACATTCTAGAGCACGTTTTCACTGGGGGAACAGGTTGCCAGCGGCAACTAACTTGGCTTAAGGAATCTGGCTAAACCTGCTACCCTTAAACCTCAGGAAGAGAAAAATAGCACTATATCCCCCGTACTTCAGCAATATCACATAATGCATACAAAACTAATGGAATAAAGTATCAATTTGGAAAAGCCTCCTAGACGGATTTATTATAAAGTCTTACCTTCTGCAAAACCAAGGTTCAACTTAAAAACAGCGACAAAGCATAACCAAGTTTTGACACAAACAACAGTCATGGGTTCACCACCATTCTACAGCATTTGATTTCCACACTGGAGGTTGATTGATCAAATCCTCCTTGGCCTCGGGCGCTTCCTTATGCCTAAGGCCCCCCTTGCATTGGTCCTAGTGAGCGTTGACATGGGACCCCCATTCCTGGGCCTGATAGTTCTTGCAGGAGGACCTTGGTACACAGGACTGGGGTTTTCCACTGCAGGAGGGTGAACTATGCTAGCTTGCATGGAAGCAGGCTCCAGAATAAATGGATCCTTTGAAGGCAGGATATCTGCCTTCAGAAGCTGAGATATTTTCGCTTGGGTCATTCTTAGGAAAATCTGAATCTTCTGCATCAGCAGTTTTCTCAGAGTCCAAGCTCTCAGTATCAGTGCCTTCCCCTGAGTCCGAACTTTTCTCAATATCACTGCCCTTCTCCAGGTTCAGACTTTCTTCAATATCAGTGCTTTTCCCTGAATCCCAGCTTTTCTCAACTACAAGAGGAAGAGAATTTCCAATTAGAAGGGAAAATCACATGACAAATCAGGCTACACAAATCTAAACTCAAATGATGAGCCTCTGCCTTCAGCAGCAACAATTACCAACATTAAGAGAGCGATTATTACAACTGATTAGAACACTTTTACATGCATGCATGGTGCTCAACTCAAAAAGTATCACCAAGGTTTATTATGAGGCAGTTTTGAAGATACGTGCGGAGATGTTTCAGCAAGGTGCTAGCTAGCTACCCTGGGTGGTAAAATCTCAGTGACGCATCATAGAATCAGGATGGAATTTCAACTTCACAAGGGATTAGGGAGTTTTAAGGAATGAAGATGAGTAACCCCCATTTCGCACCCAGTCATTGTACTTCGAAAGAGGGGAGAAAATAAAATTGTTTCACTGAAGTCATGAAAGTCAGAAATTTACCCTGATAGTCAGCAGACTCTGAGCTTTTTTTCTTCTTCCTGTTCTTGGCAAGAAAGTCCTACAAGAGAAGTCAAAGAGAAAACAACATTTATTATAGTAACTTATTTTGTCCAAACATGCAGATGAGATAATGCAAGTAGTATAGCAATTTGCAGGGAAACCATTGATAAGAAAATAATAGCAAGAAAATCTAAAAGGGATATACAGGGTAGAAGAGGTTGAAACCACAATTGAATATGAGTATAACATCTGATTATTAAATCCACATTATATAAAAAATCCAAAACAGAAGAAATATGATCATCGATTGTGATATGGAGCTGCTTTGCTTGCTTGGGCTTCCTTCAAATATCTAACCAAGAGTACCCATCTCCTGTCTTGTTGGCTACTTTCAGTCTAAACATCTTTGATGTAACAAAAGTTTTCATGGTCCACGACAATATATCCAACTATTGACATATCAAACTGTAAATGACATTATCCAAAGAATAACATTGGAATTTGATTATTACCACAACCAGCAAGGAGCAGAGTTTTTGAAATAAAAAGTTCTGATACAATGTCTGTATGGACGGCAAGATAGTTTATACACTATTGATTCCAACATATCATGCTTGTCGAAAAAGAAGCTCACTTCTTTCTTCCCATTTGGATCATTTTTATTTAATTTTTGTGTGGATCAGTTGTGTTTACAACCACCAACCTTGGAAGCCCCAAAAACCAGAAGAAAAGTCTCTGGGAGGACCTGGACCAGTACTAGCCAAACAGGGAAATAATATAAAACAGTAAAAGTCTATTAATAATAATGCTATTAACAATAATATAGGGAAATGTAAAGAAATTGCGCCCAATAGGATTTGAACCTATATCAAAGGTTTAGAAGACCTCTGTCCTATCCATTAGACAATGGACGCTTTTGCAACAACGAATGAAAGAAAGAAAGCCCTAACTGAGGCAAGCTTCCAAGATAAGGCTTTTCAAAGCCATCTATAGCTAGGGCAATATGCAGGAGCTACGGTCATCCTAGGAGAAGCAAGGTTAAAATAATGGAAACAAAATGAAGTATATGTCCTGAATTTTACAAAGCTAGAGACAAAAGCAGACAACCAGATAAAATCATATAGCTCTCATATCATTTTTCAGACAGTGAAATTTTTTCCCTTGTTGGGTCCCTCATATTGATATTTGAACTTTAGGTATAAGAACCTCAATCTGACCAGATTAAGATAATGAATAAACAAAATTAGTAACCAAAAAAAAAAAAAAGAATACAGCATATGCAGCTCAATCTTACCGGAATGTACATGGGAAGCCCAGCTTCTTTCGCATAGTTGACATATCGCATCATATCTTCATAGGTATAGAAGCGTTGTCCAGTTTCAGGACAGAAGTAGTACTACAACAGCCAAAGGTTCAAAGGAGAATGTAAATGGAATATTCTCTTTTGAATTTTCTGATTCCATTATTTTATTGTCAGCCATAAATAACTTTTGATTTTACCAAAAGAAGACAAGTCAGCTAATAACATACGATTTGACACAAAACCATGCAATCGCAGTGAGACTTCATGGTTACACAATTAATTGCAAATAAAGATAGTAGATTATCAGTTCTCAGCTACTAGCACATATCTTATGCAAGAAGTACTTAGTAAAAAATTTCATTATGTAAATCATCAAAAACTAAGATTGTCTTGCTCCTCTGCACATCTGTATCATTAAATGAACACGAATATAACACCCATAATAGATAAAAAAAAAATTGGGCAAAAACAAATGTCACCTTCTTGCAGATATGATACAGCAACAGCATACTTCTAATAAAAGGCAACAAACATATAATTTAGGGGTAGTCAGTTCAAAGCTGAAACCAATTAATATAAGTTACCCCTACAATATTGTGGGTTTCAAAAGTCACAAAACTATTAACTCATAATTTCAATCAAATAATTTCTCTCAAAATAATTATTTAAATCATCAAACAATTTTAATGTACAGATATTCAGCACTTTGGTATGATTAACAATTTGATGCGGCTTAATATTTACATCATCTTGGTCTATACAACAAGCTAGCCACCCATAAATCTTATGCTATAAAAAATAGTAATCCACTTTCAAAGAGATTGTACCCATTAAAATACTGTAGACGCTACTCTGCACTGATCCTCCCAGCCACTAGGCTTCTGGATTCAGAGGCTTAAATGACAGTACTGATACTAGCAATCTTAAAGAATAGAGAAACAGCAATCTTCCACCTCAGGTAGGTGTGATGCTCTCAATCATCATTGTTAAAATTGGAGATTAAAAGTACTTGTAAACTGGTCATCTGACCTGTTACTGTCAGGTACAAAGGTAGTCATGTTAATTCACAAGCCCACATAATATGCGTCTAAAGTTTTGTCAACAATGCCACAAGAACTAAAAGTTTCAACATTAACAGTCACTTTTCTCTCTAGATCTGTCTAATCAAGAATGGAAGTTTCATATTCGTTAGAAATACAACCATCTTCAGTAACTCTACCATTCAAAAAGATTCCATGTGCTGGACTCAGATGAAGTACAAAATCTAACAAGTTAGGCAACAAAATCTAACAAATAATGAGATTGGCTGAATTGATCCATCTAAAGAAGAGAATAAAATTTATTAAGCAGTGATCATATCACTGCAGGCAAATAATTGATTCAAGAAAACCGAGATCTACATAATAGTAGTCAGAAACATATTACTTAGGTGTTCAATTACCGAAACTTGAGACCCGTCTTTCTTTTGTTTGGTCTGAAACCTCCAGCCCTTGGGAATCGGTTGAGACGAACTTTTATCTGCCATACTGGAAAATCTCTCCTTCAACTCTCTGTGTGGGAGAAGCTGCTTAGCTGTAGGTTTGCCGATGAGAACGAGGCATTAAAAGGCAATGCAGAAGGCACAGAACAACCCTCTAATGCCACGTGTTCCCATTATCTCTGCGTGTTACAACTGGAGACCTAAAATGTGCTCAATGATAAATCAGGAAAGTAATTCTTCTTATTTGCTAATCTTCCCCCTTTTCTTTAATAATTATGTTCTTTTACCTTTTTGGGGTGTGGAGCTGAACTCAAACCACACAAAACAGAATAGCTACTGGGTGTTAGGTAACATTTCAAAATGGTGCTTCTGAAACTACTTTAACAACGAACATGATGTTTTAAAAATGGCATCTTTAAGAACAAAATATATTTTTGGGAGCATTTTCTAAAACTAGTTTTCTAAAACTGAAAACAGTAAGTACGTGTTTGGTATTGCTCTTGAAAATGCATAAATTGTTTTGAGGAAATACTTGTAGTTTATTTTTAAAATGTGTTTTCGAAACCAGTTGAAAATAACAAAGAGTTGTTTTCCACATTTAGTTATAATTTTGAAAAACTTGTTTTATTCAAAATCAGGTTTTTGAAAATGCTCTACCGAATGTCTTTTCAGCCATTTTTCATTTTTTGAAACACAAAACCATTTTTGAAAATGCTACCAAAGAGCCAAACCTTTTTCAGGGGAATAAAACAGCTAACTGAAGTCGCTACATTTTCTATGATAACTAAGGCAAAAGAGAGAAACTAATACCAACCTGCAAAGTAAAGGATGAAAAATAAAGTTCACCTTACCAAAGTCACGCGTTGCTACATCAGCTTCTCTACTAGAACAGCATAGATGAATGAAGCTATCTCTTATTTAGTGCCTAATAAGGTAATCAACACCAATAACAAACATTCAATCATTAATAGAAAGAGGACCCCTAATAGTCAAATTATTGACCAGCATTTACATTGACAAAGCACTTCAATGAACAATCAAATTAGTAGATATACAAACCTGCAATCAGGAGTGTAAAGGCAGCCATTATCCAGTGTTGATCCCTCCACAGCAAGCTAGCAGATGAAGTAGCAGCTCTAAAGACTTCAATAGCATTTCCGAACTTGGCACCCTTTTGCATTGTCTAAGGGTAATAAAATTTAATACAGATAAATTTAGCATCCTAAATAAAAAGCAAGGCAACCTTCCAAAAAAGTTGATCAAGTTTCAAGACAAGTAGCCATCTTGATTGCTTTATGCAATATGGTTGGTAAAAATTCTCTCTTTCAGAAACTAAGGTGCTTCAAAAGTTCAGCTTTTGGGGTGGCCCAGGCTACCTTTATAAATAAATCTAGCCACCCAAACCTACCCGAACAAGACATAGGAATACATTTGGGCATATCACCTTTAAGGATATTATATCAAAGAAAAAGTGCAATAAGACATGATTAATACCTCCCCCAACTAAAAACCAGTGATTTTGACATGAGGAACTGGAAAGCTGTCAGTTCCAGCAATGTTTGAATTAGGAATCCCCACTGAGAACCCACTGTCCAGACTTCTTAAGCTTCACCATAGATTTTGAGAAGAGCAGGAGAGATACTAAAAATAATAACAATACTAAAAGTATTAACAAAACAGTTTAAGCACTTTGATTTTCAACCCTCATTTTTTCCAAGGTTTTAACCTGCGCAATCAATGAACTGGTCATCATTCTACTATGAATTAAAGAGAAGTTACTTATTCCCAGCTAAAATAATATCGACGACGACAATAATAATAATTAATTAATTAAGAAAAGAATACAAAATAAGCCCTTCATTAATGAAATTGGTATAATACTTAACTTAATTGACTGGGTATTCCCCTTGGTAATGCAAGTATCAGTCAAACCACTGTTCAATTAACATATTGGACTTCCTCTTGAATAAAATAATAGCTCTCCAACATATTTCAGCAGAGTATGAATTAATAAGATAAAGATTTATATAAAGCCTACGGAACACAGAAACAAAAAGAATAATAACAATAATGGTGTTATACTAATTAGTCAAAAAAAAAAATCAGTTAAAGAGCTAAGGAAATTACTAATTTTGATTAACTATTTTCTCAAGGCAAACATATTTGAAATGGTCTTCTAATAATTTGATGGATCAACAATATTCCAATTAGAAAACGCTTAAACTAAACCATAACCAAAGCTGCTTATGGGAAGGAAATATGCAAAGTAATAACTCGTTGGAGAGCTAATACATGAGAAAAAGAAAATCACGCTTTAAAATTAATTTTCATGTAAAACAAAATACTAAAAGTAAACCAGAAACTAGATAACATGATATTTTATTATGTTAAGGTTATTCTAGGAAGGACTTTGAAACAATATCAGCAATCGGAAAGACCTTTTCTTTTCCACCATTTTTTCGGCTGCCAAATGTAAACCGTAGATGCAGAAAAGAGCTTGAACAAGATTGAACGAGAAGTGCTACAACGTTGCTTCGCAGTCAACATAACCATCGCCATAGCTCGCGTTGCTGAACCGCTGCCGTGTCTGTGAACATAATCATTTTCTCACTCCTTTTCTTTCTTTTTCTCGAGAACTACTTTTCTTTTAAAAAGAGAATTGCGAAGGTAACAGATTTTGGAGACATTAACGATAAATAGTTCAAGAAGTTGATGTCATTTGACAAAAATACCCTTATATAGTTTTGCCTTTACCGAATAATAATCTAGCTACAAGATTATTACCTCACTAAGCAAAAATCATGCGACAAAACACAGCATTAACGATAATATAACTGAAAGCAGTCTGGACTGAAATAACTTTTTAAGTAAAAAAGCACCAACACAAATAGCATCCGACGTTCAGGCTTCAGAAGCTGAAAGCTAACAAAAGCAACCAAATGTTCTTACTTTAGAAACACAAAGCTGGGAAACAAAACTATAAGTAGCTGAAAGTTCAGAATTTGACAAGAGGGCCATGGCAAGAACGGATGTTATGCCCATAACGACCACAGCGGCTGCACTTGTAGGTAGTCTTTTCATTTGATTCGCCTCTCTTAAATGGAGGTGGCTCATACAAGCTCTTGATCCCCTGAAAGTTTAAAAATGAGAAGTGTAGAAGTTAACTGAAAATGCTGCATCAAAATTTGTAGGAAACATTAAGAGAAGAGAACGAATAAACATACCTGGAGTAATTTTTCAGGGAAATTACACTCTGAGGTAATGTGTTCAGGTGCATTTACATCGAGCACAGCGTTCTGGCTCTGGTTGGTCAGGCAGGCCTATCTATAATTTTGAAAGGAAAAGGAAATGAGAAACATTATGAATAGAAAATAAGTGGCAGAATTGGCAAGTAAAGCAGGAAAAAACGGTCTTTGCAAGAGTTCGAGCAAAACTGCAGGAAATCATGCAGTAATGACCACATGGCATTGTTGAAATAATGTGACAACGCTAGATTTTGCAGTACATTTTAAAAAGTTAACGGCAATTCCTCTGTTTCTTCAGTTTTTGTAGTTCAACCTCGGTAATCTGTATTGATAATCTTTCCATATCTGATGATCAGTAATAGCTAATGTAAAATAATTCCTACAGAACAAGACCACAAGGAGTATGAACTTACCACTTGAGGAAGGTTTGCCTCCCTTGCATATGCAACATAGCGAAACACATCCTCTTTTGTGTAAAACATCTGCTTTGTCACGGTGTTGGTATAATACTAAAGCAGTCACATAAAAAAGAGTATCTTACAATCACTTAAAATATAAATAAAGGTTACAACTTTCCAAAATTGTTCTAGGTTCATGTACTATCACAGCTAGTGAAGTGAAAAAGAAACTGAAACTTAAGCTTACGGAATTTGTGTTGAACAATTACTGATACAAAGAAAGGAATATTGGCAAAGCACAAGGATAATAAAACTTGTAAAGTATGTAATATTGTTCTCATTTGAAAATGTATAATTCAACTAAAGGAATTGTGAAAACTATTTTAGAAACAATACAAAACCATTCTACAACTGACGCATTTAGGTTCTTGTGATAGAAAGACTTATTTCCTTGCAAGAAGATTACATAGAATCTCAATTCTCAATTTATCTGAATTGCTCAAAGACTTTGTTCTTCTAGGTGCTCTTCTCTTACCAAAAGAAAAAACATTTTCTATGTATGCATAGAAAAAAAAGAAAGTTCTATTTAAAGATTAACAATTTTCAAGTTTAAGAAAGAATTAGATCAAAGTGTAAATGTGATATAATATGATGTTCAACAGGGACATGCGCTGAATGCCATCACAAGTCATGCTAAGTATTTCAAAATCATTTTGATAATAAGAAGAATTTGTTCAGATTAGTTTGAGAATCAGAATAAAGAACAGGAAGAAAAAATGCAGTAATATAAAAAAATGCAGGGTTGTTCTCTAAATCTCCCTTCTTAGGCTATTAGATGGCACCCTACACAATTCTCTTCTTCTGCTCTTGTTTCTGCATCCATCACAAATCGACAGAACTAGCTGTGCTATAAATGAGTATATGGTTAGGAATGAGAACAGGTTATGAAATGTACAATTGCATCACAGATACATTCTATGGTCAAGTTCCATTATTCTCACCTACCAGCAGTATTATGGGCAGTAGCTTTAAAATCGCTACCACAAGTATGGTTCAAGTGTATTTAGTAATTTATACCCACGTCTGCAGATAGCAGTTCATATCAGACAGAGGATTTACAAAAAACTTAAAGGTGAATCACATCCATGAGTAACAGTTTCAAGTGTTTTCAACGACCTAATAGATTTCACAGCGGTTCTTAGTGGTTAGAAATGAAAAACATGTACCAGGTTCTCCAGCATGGCAACATGCGTATCTGATAGTAATATGTAGACAGGATTAACTTGAAATGAAACGTTAAAAAAGAGTTTTGCTTTTGAGGAGGAAAAAGAGAGAATTTGTTCCAGGGAGGGAACATATTTCGGAAAAACATATGTTATTCACATATCAGCATGGATTTGTTAAATAAATTTCTTGGTTGAATGCCTCAACTATACCTAGAGCATCCTGTCAGTCTGGAGCACATGACAGCAAGCAGAGCTGGAAAAATAAAATAGACAGGAATAACTAAAAAGAAAAAGAATAAAAGATTGCACCTTCTTTCCAATAAAGTAGGCAAGAGATTTTGTTTCAGAAAGGAATTTATAATACAGAGGAATAGCTTGAAGCAAAAGATGAGATTTTCTCTCTTCAGATAAAGAGAGAGATTTTGTTTCATAGGGAATATATTCTTACCCAAATTTTTTTATCTAATATCAGCACGCATTCTAGATTTTCAAGTTATATTCTTTGACAGTATCTAACTAGATAAGTTTCCTATACATGGGTTATTCAGATATTAGCATCCGTTGGATGCTTGAACGTTAGCTTTTGTCTGATATTACTTCAGGTTCATTAGAGGTATAGCTACTACAATAAGCAAGACTTTGTTAGTATATGCTATATATCAATACTATATTTTAGCTACTCAAATATCAGAATGAGACTCTGGTGAAACAACAAAGTCAAAGCTTTTAAGTTATCCCACAACTAGCAGCACTGTTACATCAACCCATCACCACAAACAATTCAGCATTATGCTCATGCAAAGAATCTTAGCTTTGGTCCTGGCAAGTACTCAGTATAAAGATGCATAGCCTTATTTAACGGCCTTGGTAGAATGAAAAAAACTTTAATAAGATGGTGCAATCTCTTCAGCTTGTCACCCGATTCCACAGTGCATAACCAAAGAATGCATGACACAAATATATAACCATATTTGTTTGCAAAAAGGGAGGTGTGTGCAATTTGAGGTGAGATGTCACATTGATTGACAGTGTAAACTCTTGATAGCTGGTCATAGTAAATACTCAATTGTGATTGTCAGAAAGAAGTGATCTTAAGTAGGTAAGCTAGTCATAGCAGTTCAGGTAGCTAGCAGATTCAATTAAATATTTCAGCTAGCAGCACAACTCAACTCAATGGAACCTTAATGCTAACGCCAACATCTTCAATGGTAAACAACTATGGAAAGGAATAT
Organism: Melia azedarach; assembly: GCA_028052125.1. Classification (NCBI taxonomy): domain Eukaryota; kingdom Viridiplantae; phylum Streptophyta; class Magnoliopsida; order Sapindales; family Meliaceae; genus Melia; species Melia azedarach. Next base: position 944,247 of record CM051394.1, on the reverse strand, counting down.
GCTCGAATACTTTAAAAAAGTTCGCCAATGTAGTAACTCAACACGTGTTGTTTACTAAATCAGCAATTCAATGCATACTGTTATCTCAAAAAATGAACTCACTAGAAGTTCTCTTTAATTAAATTATACCGGAAGCCACCAAAGTTCTGTCATATACTGCATGCATCTGACACTGAATCAACACCAATAAGAGCTGCTTTCGGAAAATTTAACACGTGCTACTTCTAATTTAAAAGACAGTAACACTGGCAGAACTTTTTAACTAAACATAATCATGAAATTCAATAAACGACCAAAAATTTTTTGTCGCCTATTGCCGAATTCATGCATCTAAAATTGGCAAATCTCATAAGATGCTCATGATATGTACTAATAGTATTGACTAAACCTTCAAAAAAGGCAATTTTTGGAGCATTTTAACTTATGTCACCATCAATCTAAATAACGACTTTAATGATAGATCTCCAGATCCAAGATGGTCCCCATCTCATGTCTACCAACAATTTGTTGGAGCAACTAATTTAACTAACTAGTTCTCTTAATGGTTTGTGGATTTAGGAACATAGGCTTCAGTTAATTTGCTGTCATGTTTATTCCCTCGTTCTATGATGCAAGGTATTCATGACTTAATCAGTTACATGCAGCAAGAAAACATTGATCTAACAGACCTGAGCAATAAGATCTATATAAACCTAGACATAAAGAGTTCTAACTACTCTATCAGCAGCAAGTGAAAATGATAACTGCAGTAGCTTGCATATTACTCAACCAAATGTGAAGCTAACAGAAGAAATACAATTTTCAACAAACAGCTGACATAAAAACTGATTGAAGCAATATATTAAACAATACATAGTTAAGTTCATATATGACAGCTGTTATATAAATAGGCACAGAAGTGAACTTATTTGAAAACTGAATTAGAATCACTCGACATGATCAACAAGCTGTATCAATAAACAATAATAGCATCAGTTCTGAAAGCAGAAAGCACTAAAAAGGAAAACAGACGTCCACATCTTAAATTACCTCCACTATACCATCTTCATTCACTTCATTTACAGCAATCCATCCATCAGGTAAATCATCAGGCCTCTGTTCATCGGTCATTGTCACAAGAAAGGAAATTGTGTATGTAAAGACTTAAGCTCTATTAGAGTGAACTTGTGATAAGAACAAGGGCTAAAAAGAGAGTGAACTGAGGGTGCAATGATTCCTTTAGAACCACGTGTTGGCATTTTTTCTGAGTTTGCAAAACTTGGAAGATCACAACGAAAAAGATGAAGAAGAAATTGATTCTTTCTAAGTTCAGTTACGTTTTGCTGCGTTGTTCTTGAGTTACAATGCGGAATCAGACAAAAGAGAGTAAAGACTGGTGAGGTGTACTGCCAAAAGGGGAGAGTTGTTTTGGTTTTATGGGGTTCTGGTTTTGGGTTACGTTGTTATGCAGGTGCCGACGATGTGCAGGGAGTGTAGAAAAACCAACCGTTACATGATTTGAAAAGGTTCGGTAATCGGTGGTGTCTAAAAAGGACGTTGTTTTACCCTCATTAAGGTACGAAGTTCTTATGCAGACGACGTTGTCTCTGTTGACATGATGTACGCGAACCCCTTCGACAGTATGTTTCACTAATTTGAGACCTCATAAATTATCCAACGAGTTAATGTTCACTTTCTACTAAAAGAAAAAACCAAGTAAATGTAATAACCCATACCATAAATGACAAGGGAAATAACAATCATAGTCCCTGAAAAATATATTATTTACAGTTTATATTACAGTACAAATAAAGTAACATTAATAAGGAGCTTTCAGATATCCCTACCTGTTCATGACTCAGAACGCATTGAAACCTGCTATTAATTGTGTTCTAATGGACAGGTTTCCAGCTATAGAAAGCTGATGGTAGAAGCAGATACTCAGCAGAATCTATCAAATTGTGAGCCATGATATTTTCCTGATGTTGAGCTGATTTGTTCACTTACAAGAAGCAATGAAGCAAAAATGAGACCGAATCTTCTTCATAGCCAATGCCCTCAAGTACTTGACTGATTAACGTGCTCTGATGTTATAATGTAATTGCTGTTTCCGATTTCACTCCATTTCTTTTCATATTGCATATCAGTGAAAGAACATAATTCAGAATAGAAAATCAACAAATACATGGAACAGTGATCGATCTGATATGTACAGTCGTGAATACAGGGCTTATTCGGCCCCTCTGTTTCTGCTCTGTTTTGGGCCAAGAGGAAAAACGTCATCACCTCATTGTATCCATCCCCGGTGAAACAGAAAGATTATTCATTTGCGAGTTCTAGTTTCAATTACACCCTGAAGGATTAACAAATTCATTCAACCAACATACTTTCTTGGGCCTGAAACTGATCACAGTTCAGAAATTAGTATTTCACTGTAGAAAGACCTATTTTTTAAAATCAACATTTTATGAGCCTCGCCTGCCCACAGGGGTTGGCAACCCAAGTTCCTTGCATTGATCTTCATCCGCCTTGCAAGCTCTCTGGAATTGCCCCAAATACTCTTCTTGACGTTTCAGACCCGGATGCTGCATAATGCAAATATGCTGAAGCATCCTCCAAATTTAATGATGTGGATGCAAAGTACTTTGAAGGACTTTTTGATGGTTTCTTCACAACAGCCTGGTCCAGCCCAGCAACTCTCACAAACCGTTCTGTTGCAGCCTCCCATGACAGTTCACGTTTCTGTGCATCAGTCAGTTGATCAGGCTCTTCACTGAGTGCCTTGCGTGTGGCTTCAACGAACCCATTGCTGTCATCATAAGTTTGGCAATTTGGGAATTGCTTGAAGAAGTCATTTGAGGGGTGATTGGCACAGACAACAATTTTGCCCATGGCCAATGCTTCAGCTGTGGTTGTGCAAACCACGTCTGTTGTGCTTGGATTCAGGAACACCTTATAACTGGAAGAGGTAAAAAGGAAAAGAGAAACATCAAATTTGGTTCCGAATCCCAACCTATTTCACAGTCTCAAATAGGAAATAATAAAGTAAAAAAGCATAATAGTGCAGAAAGTCTTCATGATTTGCAGAGCTATTAACTATAACTATTCAAATGCTGTCAAAGTCGGACATATGCTATGCAGCTTACTCATGGAATATGGGGTCCTGCGTGATCACATCCAGGGAAAACTCGAACTACTAGTTTTAACTTTTTAGCAGCTTCTTGAATTTGATTAGAGTCCTCCCCACTGCCATATAAAGTCCACCTCAAGTCCCACTAGCTCCTTTTGGTGATCATGAAGAAGTTCAAGCAGTTCCTTGTAGCCTTTACTCCAAACCATCTTCCCAATGTAGTAGGCACCCTTCAGTGAAAACCCGGTTCCCATTATGTTGTTGCTCCATCTTTCTCCAGCCAATCTCAAGGAATTTGGGATTGACTCCGTGAACATTGCAGATGATGGAATTAGGATAATCCTGTGTGGCAGCAGATAACCTAATCACCTGCACATACATAATACTATCTGGTGAGCTGCTAATTTTCAAAGACTACAACAAATGAGAACAGGTAGATTCAATGTTTTCTTTCATAGAATGATTCTTTTTTCCCTAAGCATGTAGAGCGTTAAACAATATAGAAATTTCATGAACTAGAAACTTACAGAATCAACAAGAACAATTAATTTCTGCCAACCAAACCACAGTCAATGTTTGCTTAGATAGGATTTAACAATGTAAAAAGTCTACAAATTAGTCCATTGATCTAACATTCTCTATCATTTTAACAAGGTGCTTTTGTATGTGACCTTGGCCTGTTTTATTCTACCTGTAATACATAGGAAATACCTGATTGCTTAAATATATGGTATACCCGACAGTCTTAAAGTAGACAAATGTTACAACCATTTAGTCAATGGGAACAACTAAAATTAGAGCGAAAATAATTCATGATCACACAGAATAAAAATACCGCTGAATTGATTCCACAAAGGCCACAAATTGCTTAGTTGGAGCAGTAAAGAAAATAATACACATTGAACCATCTAAAGATACAAAATTACGAGTAAGTGTAAATCAAACAATAACTTAGAAAGCATACCTTGTGGCAATAGATATCAACAACCCAGCTATTTAGATATTTAAGGACAAATGCTTTCAATCGTCCATTCTTCTCTCTCTTCACATACTCCAGATAATTGGTGTGTACAATTCCTACAACAAGGCAGAATTTAGTTTTCCATCTCTTCCCGTGATGAAACCATGTAAGATGCTCAGGCTCCTCAAGGACAGCAATATCTGCCTCTTCATCAGGGATGATTTCTGATATGTCTCCGACAGGAAGAATGCTTCTTTTATCTATGGCAAACTGCACTAAAAGTAATGCCATGATCAAACATCAAAATCTTGTTATTGAAAATTTGTAACCTTTTTATCTATTGCTAAAATTTACAAGTAAAATTACCTTTCCAGGATAGAAACGTATATCAAAAGTAGACGTAAACCCAGTCCTCTCCTCAAGCCAGCGACGAACATATGTCTCTTGCTCTTTAGGTGAAGTGAACGTGATGTTGGTGGGATATACTAGTATTTGATCATTCAAAGATAGCCAAGGAATAACCAAAGTGACTCTTCTTTTTCCGTCTTTTGCAAGATAGGCGGCACGGAATAAAGGGTTGACAGCAGTCCCAGTCAGCCAAGGAAGGCTAGCAGTCGTAAATATAGCAATATGCTGTTTTCTATCCATTCAGTCATCAGCCTAAACGTAACAATATCTGTAGAAAGTTCAGGTCGCGATTTTTGAAGAACTAAAAACCAAATCTCTGTAAACTCGAAGATTGATGATTCAACAAACAGTATAAGCCAGTACTCTGAACCAGAATTATCACAGTAAATATTGTGTTCAAGCTAAAATTGAGGTAATTAATCTTTACAAATTTTAGGACCTTATCAGCAAAAGGATTGGTCTTCTTCAACAAGGCAATTTAAGACACAAGCATAAGAACATAATTAAAGTAGACAGTTTTAATAAATTATACCTTTCACGAGTTTTCAGAAATAATTCCTATCAGATAAAGAACACTTAACGTCAGGAGAACGGAAAAGAAGCGTCGAAGCGACGGCCCGAAAAATTGGAAAAATGGGCAGAATGGTTGCTTGTTTCGTACTAGTTTAATTGAGCAGACGAGAATATACCTGGCTCCACATTCATTCAGCTTTTTCAACGGTCTATACGGTGTCGTTAGCTGTTATTTTTGGGTCCACGTCCAGATCACTGGTCGAGGCAGGAGCAGTTCCATGTGGGCCACGCTTCTTACGAGTTGGGCTTTTATTTAATTAAGTAACAGAGCAGATTAATTTATCAGGAAAAGGGTAAACTTTCGTCATGATTTACCGTTGATCATCAGATACAGAATGATTATCGTGAAACAGAAAGCACTAGAAAACGGACTGGTGGTTCAGTTTCGAAGCTTTACCGAAAAGACATAAACCCCTTAATTTCACGGGAAAACCCTAGAAATGAAACTTTAATTCTCGACCAATTCGACCAATTAAAGCATCTAAAAGCATTGCCCGGTAAGTATGGAAAATATAACTCAGTGCTTCTTTTTCATCTGATTGTCTTTATGTTTCCAAGTTTCTGGAAGTCCTACCTTCTGTTTCTTGAAACGAAACTTGACTTTGTATATTCTCATTCATAAAGAACGCCCCATTGTGTATCAATGTTTATCAAAACTGGGAAAACAAGAGAAAATTTTAGTTTCCATTAGGTTGTTTATGTGACCTCTGAAAAATTTGATGACTGGCTTGGGTGTTTTGTTGTGGTTCTGACCGTTTGTTTGTGGTGCTTGAAGAAATGTTGATGGGTCACACAGATGGTTTATCAGAGCGTCAATCATCGCAGGCCCACTTGCTTGCTGATCCCGAGTTGGAGGTAGAAGAAGATGATGATGATGAAAATGGAGCAGCTGATAATTCTGAAGAGATACTGTATGAAGCCTCCTTTGAGGAACTTGCAGATAATACTGTTAAGTATGACACCATTATTTGGGTTTCTATATCCCTTCTGCTGGTTTTAGCTTGGGGAGTTGGCATTTTTATGTTGCTTTATCTGCCAATTCGAAGATATGTTCTCCGAAAGGATATTTTATCACGCAAACTGTATATCACGCCTAGCGAAATAGTTTACAAGGTATGCCAAGACATACGCAAATACATAAATGATGAATGCTGTTATTATCTGCCAATATTTAAGAAAAATCTCGGTAGGGGTAAATATCATTCTTTATTTGTTTGTGTCATCTTTTTGTGAAGGTTTCAAGGCCATCATTCATACCATTCTGGGGCAAAACAACAATTGAGAAGCATGTACCCCTTTCTCTTGTGATTGATGTCATCATTGAACAAGGTACTGATGCAAGTTCTAATATGCTTAATGATAGGATTATAAGATGCAAATATATATTTTTTCCGCACTTATTATTGGTAAATTATGTACACATGTATTTCCATATTCAATAATATCTGTGTATGGTCAAAAGTAGAGGACTGCATGTATTGTTATCTTTTTGTTGCTGTTCATATAGGGTGGAAAGGGGGAGCAAATGGCTCTAATATCAATCTACCATCAACTCACTTTGTACCACTTTAATAGGAGAAAAACTATTGCAACATCTTTTGGGGATGAAAAAGTCTCTAGTTTAACATATGCTACATTTAGTGGGACTAATTATTTTTTATTCTATGTGTTAATAGGCTGCTTACAATCAGTGTATGGAATTCATACCTTCAGAGTTGAAAGTATTGCACATGGAAAAGCTGCACCTGTTGATGAACTACAGGTACAAGGGGTTGGTAACCCTGGCCTTCTGAGGAAGGTAAATCAAAGACTCTTATCTTGTTTTCTATCTTTTTGTACATTTTGGAGCCAGTGGCATTCTTCACACCACACATGCAATTTATGGTTTATTAGACAAGATTTCCCATTTCCTGCAGGTCATCGTAACAGAAGCTGCAAAGGTGATACAGGATGCTGGTAGAAACTGGAAACATAGTGTTCTCACCGTTGAAGGGGAAAGTATGCCTCGAACTGCATCATTGACTGAGGGTCCAGCCTTTTTGAGATCCCCGTCCAGAAGTTGGAAGGTAAAAGAGCTTGTTCAAATTCTTGGGTTGTCCCCCATTCTCTGTCAAAAGCTAGTTTAACCTGTCAGCATTCTGACATCAAACCCACCTCTCCACCCCATGCAAAGAGCAAAAAGCAAACTAAAGAGCCTAAGATGTTTAAATTTTTTAAGAAATAATTAAAGTGGCCCCAAAGTAAATATGGTTAGGTTATTTAAGTTATTATTGTTTTTTCAATAATCCATGGAAAACACCTTTGATGGTAGACCACTGTTTCTGTTCAACAAAGTTCACAAGGGTCGAGTAGCAGAAAAAAGCTACTTTCTCAAGAACTGTTGGAGCTTAGCAACATAAGTTACCTTTTGTGGAATTAGAATAGTTATTATTGTCTTTTCAATAATCCATGGAAAACACCTTTGATAGTAGACCACTCTTTCTGTTGAAATCCAGGATTTCAACAACATTCATAAGGGCCCAGTACCAGAAAAAAACCACTTTCTCAAGAACTAATGTTTCTGTTGAAATCCTCACAAGGGGTCCAGTAGCAGAAAAAAACTACTTTCTCAAGAACTATTGGAGCTTAGCAACATAAGTTACCTTTTGTGGATTTAGAATTAGCCTTCGTCTATGAAGGTTTATTATTTGTGAACGTTTATTATTGTTTGGGTGCTGTCTTTTTAAGTAGATTTAGTAATTACTCCTATTGTTGACCATTTTTTATGCAGATGGTGGGTTCACCACACCAAGCTTCAGTGGAGCGCAGAGGCATTGCTGCTGGAGAAATGATCCTACAAAAACTAAATGAAGTTAACAAATCAGTAGAGGTATGGAATATGGATGTGATCACATATTTCACATATTCTTTTGTAAAACTTCTCTTGTTTAACCAACTGAATGCTTCTTTCAAAACCCTCATAGCAAAACCACTAAAATTTGTTAAAATTCAGTAATTGACCAGCTGCATTTGAAGTGCTTCATAGAAACAGGTTTTTTATTTGATAATTTTATCCTGGTGATATACAGAAAATCAAGTTGCTCGTTGAGAAGTCTAAGGACTCCCCGAGGAGGAAGCTAGCGTTCTGAGTTAAAGGACCAAAGAAAATGAAGTTACATATAATTCCAGCACCTTTACCAAGTTCTTGTCAGCTTCTTTACCAAGTTCTTAGCATACGTATATCAGCATCCTTACCAAGTTACTGTCACCTGTTTTTGTTGGCCCGGCACTCTCTTGTATAGGGTCAGTTGAATCTTTTCTGTGCTCAAAATTTTAAACGGTGTTGTACGGGGACAAGGTTGAATTTTTTCCTACTACAAAACAAAATCTCTAAAAATATAAATTCGATTGAATACCCACACTTATATCAATGTATATCCTCATTTGTCATACAATGAAGAGGGTCGACTTCGTGGACAAATCATAGCATGAAAGATACAGGTCCAAATCATAAAAACCACATTCTTTTCTTTCGCCCATGTAGCCACCCAAGTTCAAGCGAGGATCGTATTACAATAATGAAACTGCTCAGAATATGAATATTCATTCTCATAGACTTTTTGAAAAAATCTCTGAAGTCTGACATGTGAATTTATTCATAATTCATCACAGCAATGGACAATTCAATTCAAAACATTGGGTTTTTTCGAGGACACAAAAAGGTATGGGTTCGGTATAAAAGAAAACAAACCAACCCGTTTTGGAAATAACGTTCTAAATAAAGAAAACATTAGGGTTTTAGACCCAAAAAAGGAACTTATAGTATAAATAAACATTAGGATTTTAGACAGAGAACCATAAAATTAGGGTTTTAGACAGCAAAAATAAGCAATTTTCAAGAATACCACAAATTAGGGTTCCATCAAAGTTAACTCAACACATTTTATCAAAGCACCAAGACAAAATCATCAATTACTGTAGCGGAGATCAGATATTGGTAAATTGTTATCGGTCACGGTTATATCAGAAACACGGACCAAAATGTTTATCATCTCTTCTCCCAATTAAACACGATTTCAAGCAATTTTCAATTAAAAAACTGTCGACTAAAAAGATCCTGAATATCAAGGAGAAATTCAATCGTAAGTACAGAATTTTAGGTGAGATAATAGAGACGAAATGAAATCATCAGAGACTTAAATACAAGTAATCACGATCATAATCGATCATTTTGTTGCAGTTTAATCCTCATCATATGATCTCATTTGGCCTCCGCATCATCGAAATATGTACAAAAGGGAAAACGTATTACCGAAAATCATTCTTAATTCTGAATACACAATCATTGGATGAGATTGAAACGGACGAAACCCTAAGAATCGACTGAGGAACGAAACAAGAAGAAAAAAACCGTGAAACACAACAAAGATATTAAGATTTCCTACAAATTCTGAAACCCTAAACCCCCAAAACTAAGCTTAAAGTTAGAGAGGCTACAACCTGTGAGACTACGCAAGTACGCTGAAGGGGTGGTTTGATGACGTTTATATAGAAAGCGACACGGAGTTAAAAGAAACCCTAGCTCTATGGTGTTGAGTTCGGCTCTATGTACTCCTTCATTTTCCACCGTCCGATGGCACAAGTTTCGCATCAACACGCCGCTTTAAAATGTAATGTAATTTAATTTACTTCTTTAATAGTTTTACGGGGAATTAACACTTCTCCTAAAGTTTAAGAAACCTATATTTATATTAAAAATTTAAAAAAATTTATATTTATTTATCTTAAACTGTTAATTGACTGTTAAAAAATTATTAAAATTAAGAGTATTTTAAATATTTTATTAATTTAATTATTTTTTAATTTGTTAAATAATTAATTCTTACAAAATATTATATTATTATTCATTAATATTCAAAATTTTAAGTTTTAAAGATGAAATTTTAAAATAAATTATATAAAAAATTATATAAGATATATATAAACAAAATAATACTATTTCATTAATTTATAAATAAAATTTACATGTTTAATATTATTATTTATCACAATCATAAATTTTTTTAAGTTAATAATAATTTTAAAATTATACTTATTTCATATGTATGTACAACCAGTTAGCAAAAAATAATATAAAATATAATTTAATTAAATGAGTACATAGATATACCGGATTTATTTTACAAAAATTCTAAATATCAATTCTAAATTCAAATTTTTTTTAAAATTATTGAAAATAAGACTAATTCATATTATATAAAATGGTATTGTTATATGAATAATAATGTAATATTTTATGAGAATTAATTATGTAATAAGTTAAAAATGATAATATTCAAAAATACTTTTAATCCTAACGATTTTCTAACGGTTCACTAATATATCATACACATTGATTAATATGTACAACAATGCTGTCAATGGGGTGTTGACCATATATATATATAGTTAAGTTGGGTGCTAAATTCTAGTCAAGATTGTGCAAAGTACCACGAAATCTAGTTTGGAAGATAAAGAGTTACATTAAAAAGCATGAAATCGCTCAAGAAACCTTCATTTTTTATTCACAGCACCCAGAATATTGTAATCGAGGATATGCGATATATGTATCCATGTATATATGTATTTGTACGGACAAGTTTCATCGCTGCTCTCATGAGTATTAAATTTTCTAGCTAGCTATCTAGGCAAAGTAAAACATGATGTTGCCAATTGCATCTACTGGGAAATTCAGCGCAAGAGGTACTCCGTCGGAAAAGAGCACCCACACCATTGTTGAAACAAGAGATGCTTTCCGGAACGCTTCCAAGGGAGGGATATCGATATTGACTTCGAATTCATCTTCTTCTCCAAGACCTCCAATGAAACATTCATTACGCTGCACAAACAAGTTTCGAAGAAGTCCAAACTCAATTAATTTTCTCATTGGTCGGTAGAGAATAATCATTTAATTTACTCATGCACACACCTCTGTTCTACGAATGACATTCCTGTCTGTTTCTGTAGTAAACTTCACTTGCCCGTTCCTTATGTTAATTATAGCTGAGATGATACACGTGTTAGGAGCAGAATATATTATGCATGAAATTAATCAAGAAATTAAAAGCAACATATGTAATGTAATGTAATCCCACAAATGATGGTTTCGGCAAAATGAAAACGATACCTACCTTCATCTGAAGCCTCGCCGAGATACCTGAGAATTTCGACGAAATCTTCTGAAAATATCCCAACGACCCCTTCGTATTCATGTTCCAAGTAAATCTCAGGATCTGCGTGCTCATTGTTGGCTTCTTTCAATTCCATTGCCTCGTATCTGGTGACTATATTACCTCCTTCATCTAGACATACATTACAAATTAGTTATACCTTGAACATCTTAATTATATATATGGTATTGGAAGATGATGATCAGATATTGCTAAATCTTAATTAATGTCTTTCATGCGTACGTTTGGTTTAAAGAAACAAATTAATTAAAGAATTGTAAAGAATGAAAATAATATACATGTATAATTCTTGAAATGAGATCATATGATAAGAAAACTCGCTCAGAGGATGAAACCATCAGATAAATGAAGAACAAAATAGATATAACTGAAGATTCTTGAAGAAAATGGGCAAGATTGCACTGACCTGCTATCCTGAAGATAAAGCTGAATCCTTCTTCACCATCATCAGCACGGATAGTGATGGAGGAATCTTCATATTGAAAAATCAGCTTGTTGTATACCTCATTAAGATCGATACCAGCAACCCTACTATCATTGCAGCGAAAGGGATTATTATCAGAATTAAAAGGTTTAATTATCAGGATCGCGTAAATGAAAACTTCTTCGTCCCAAGCAGTACTCAACGATACTCCATTTGGGCTGTATTTGACTATGCCCTTATAGTCGTCTATCTCTATGAGTGGTGCTACAGCTCTTCTTAAAGATCTCCATTAAACAAATAACAGATGTACCAAATGCACCATACACAATGCCAGATGTACCCAAAAGAAAAAAAATCTCCTCTACCTCAGATTTTGCCCTCTAAAGGGCAATCAACAACTCTTAACATTTAGCAAGTCCAAACAATGTTGGAACTTGCTATGCGGAACCGGCTTGGTGAACATATCAGCTGGGTTATCAGCAGTACCCACTTTGTTCACCTTAATTCTCTTCTCACTTCTTATAAAATGATACCTTACATCAATGTGCTTAGTCCTCTCATGATGAACTTGGTCCTTAGCTAAACAAATTGCACTGAGACTGTCACAATACACTATAGCCTGATCATGATGTAGACCCAAATCACTGACCAATCCTTTCAACCAGATTCCCTCTTTGGCTGCTTCTGTCAATGCCATGTACTCTGCTTCTGTAGTAGACAAAGTCACTGTAGGCTGCAAAGTAGCTTTCCAACTGACAACTGAACTACCAAGAGTGAAAACATAACCAGTCATAGATCTTCTACTGTCAACATCTTCAGCATAATCAGAGTCTGAAAACCCTGTCACCAAACACTGTGTATCACCTCTATAAATGAGACCAACATCAAATGTACCTTTGAGATACCGAAAAATCCTCTTCACAGCTTGCCAATGCTCCTTACCAGGTTCACCCATAAACCTACTAACAACACTAACAGACTGTGCAAGATCAGGTCTGGTGCAAACCATCGCATACATCAAGCTTCCTACTGCACTAGTATAGGGAACTCGAGACATGTACTCCTTCTCCTCAACAGATTTAGGTGCAAAAGCAACAGACAGATGTGCATTTGCAGCACTAGGAGTATCTATGGGCTTTGCGGTAGACATGCCAAATCTTGACAAAATCTTCTGAATATATCCCTTCTGTGACAAGAAGAGCTTCTTTTTGCTTCTATCCCTATAAATCTCCATTCCCAGAATTTTTTGAGCTGCACCCAAATCTTTCATCTCAAACTCAACACTAAGAAGATCCTTCAACTTCTGAACATCAGACTTGTTCTCTGCAGCTATCAACATATCATCTACATACAAGACCAGATAAATCAAAGAACCATTTGTTGCCTTGCTGTAATAAACACAACAATCATACGAACTCCTAGTGTAGCCAATCTCTATCATATAGCTGTCGAATCTCTTATACCACTGCCTCGGAGACTGCTTTAGTCCATACAAGGACTTCTTCAACTTGCAAACATAGTTTTCCTTACCAGGAACCTGAAATCCATCTGGCTGAGTCATGTATATCTCCTCTTCCAACTCTCCATGTAGAAAAGCTGTCTTCACATCTAGTTGTTCAAGCTCCAAATCCTGATGTGCAACTATTGCTAGTAGCACCCTGATGGAAGTGTGTCTGACTACTGGAGAAAAAATCTCATTGTAATCTACTCCCTCTCTCTGAGTGAATCCTCTAGCTACTACTCGAGTTTTATACTTGATACCTTCAACAGATGTTTCTCCTTCCTTCTTCTTATAGACCCATTTACACATAACAATCTTTCTGTCTCGAGGTCGCTTGGTTAATTCCCAAGTCTGATTCTTATGAAGTGACTCCATCTCATCTCTCATTGCAGCAAGCCATTGGGTAGACTCAGTACATGTAACCGCTTCTTTATAGGTGGATGGCTCATTAGAGTTAGTATTTACTTCTTCAGCAACTTGTAGTGCATAGGCCACCATATCTTCAAAACCGTATCTCTTGGGAGGTATCCCATAGTTAGCTCTCTTTGATCGATTAAGAGCCAAACTGTGCTGACTTGCTACTGGTAATAAAGAACCTGATGGTTCTGATTCTGACTGTGGGTGTTGATCTTTATGTTGTGGTTCACTCTCATCTAGAGTGACTCGCTGCTCTACCTGTTTCTCAACACTACCATTTTCTGACACAACAATAGACTTCACAGTAGAGTTAAACATAGAATTTTCATCAAAAACTACATTTCTACTAAGTATAACCCTCTTTTCAGACGGGGACCAGATTCTATACCCTTTAACCCCATCCCCATAACCTACAAATACTCCCTTTTTAGCTCGTGGCTCTAATTTACCCTCATTTACATGATAATAAACAGTACAACCAAAAGCTCTTAAATTAGAGTAATCAGCAGGCTTACCAGACCACACCTCAAAAGGAGTTTTGAGATTTATACCTGTGTGAGGTCCACGATTTATCAGATAACACGCTGTACTAACCGCTTCTGCCCAGAACCTTCTAGTTAGTTCAGCATTAGAAAGCATGCACCTAGCTCTCTCCAGAAGTGTCTGATTCATACGTTCTGCTACACCATTCTGCTGTGGTGTATCCCTGACTGTATGATGCCTAGCAATCCCTTCATTCTTACAGAACTCATCAAACTCAGACCAGCAAAATTCCAAACCATTATCAGTTCGCAACCTTTTGATCTTCTTCCCTGTTTGATTCTCCACTAATGCCTTCCACTGCTTGAAGTTCTTAAAGGCTTCACTTTTATGCTTCATAATGAACACCCAAGTCATCCTTGAGAAATCGTCAATCATTGACACAAAATATCTGTGACTCCCTAAAGACTCTACCCGAGAAGGACCCCAACAATCCGAATGGATGTAATCAAGTGTGCCTTTTGTTCTATGTATTGCTTTAGGAAACTTGCTGCGATGTAACTTCCCGAAAATACAATGTTCACAAAATTCAAGATCCTTGATCTTGTGGCCACAAAGAAGATCCCCTTTTGACAGAATTTGCATCCCTCTTGCACTCATGTGACCAAGCCTCATATGCCATAACTTGGTCATGTTGTCCTTATCAATCTCCGAGGATGCAACAGCAACAGAACCTGACAGCGTAGAACCTTGAAGAAAATATAAGGTACCACGCTTTACACCTTTCAAAACCACATTCGAACCCTTGCAGACATGTAAGACTCCATCTTCACCTTGAAAACTAAAACCCTTGTTATCCAGCATACTCAACGATATCAGATTCTTTGTCATAAGTGGAACATGCCTAACATTATTCAATGTGCAGAACTTACCATCATGTGTTCGTATTTTAATCGAGCCTATTCCAACCGCCTTACAAATAGAACTGTTAGCCATAGAAATATTGCCTCCATCTACCTGCTCGTAGGTTGTAAACCACTCCCTGTGCGGACATATATGGTAAGACGCTCCAGAATCCAGAATCCACACATCATTGTGATCCGTGTGCTCATCAGCAACTAGAGCAATATCTTCTTCAGAATTGGTATCTGCTACAGCAGCAGTACCTGTCAGTTTATCCTGCTGCCTCTTCTTCTTGGGACAATCAGATTTCCAATGTCCCTTCTCTTTACAGTAGTTACAGACATCATTGGGTTTTGGACCCTTAGAAACTGACTTCTTGAATTTCTTCTTCCCTGAATTTCCATGTCCATAACTCCCACTGGCTACTAACCCAGCAGCCTGATTATCTGCACCTGTACCAGTCGCCTTGTGGCGCAGCTCTCTAGTATGGAGGGACGATCTAACCTCCTCCAGAGACACAGTATCTTTCCCAACAATAAACGATTGCACAAAATTCTCATACGACAATGGTAAAGATACTAACAGAATTAAAGCAGCATCCTCATCTTCAACTTTAACATCAATATTACGCAATTCTAATAAAATTGTGTTTAACTGATCTAAGTGATCTCGAAGAGGCATACCTTCCTGCATTCGCAGACTGAACAGACGTTGCTTTAGAAGCAACTTATTGGTTAAGGACTTTGTCATATAGAGACCCTCGAGCTTAACCCACAGACCTTGCGCGGTTTCCTCCTCCGCGACCTCGGTAATGATATCGTCTGCAAGACACAGCATAATCGTCGAGTGTGCCTTCTCCTCCAGAACGGCCATCTCAGCGGTGATTGGATCCGCCGGCTTCCTCGCAAGCGGCGCCCACAGCCCTTGTTGTTTCAACAAGGCTCGCATCTTGATCTGCCATAAACTGAAACTATTCCTCCCCGTGAATTTGTCGATCTTCACGTTCATACCAGACATCTTTCTCACCGAATTTCAAACCCTAGACAGACCTGGCTCTGATACCAGTTTGTTATAACGAAAGCAAGAAAGATAATTAAGAACGTAAATAAAGAACACAGAGATTTAACGTGGTTCACTAACGATGTGTTAGCTACGTCCACAGGCAGAGGAGAGAAAAGTTTTATTGATCTTGAGGAGTAAAAATTACAGATTGCGGCTAGGTTATGACCTAGAGAGTTTATATAGTACTCCCTAGACAGATGCGGAAAAGCCCAGAAAAAATAGGCCCAAACAGATAACCTAGCCCAGAATCCCGTCTGAACAGGGACTAACTAATTCAAGGCATATTCTAACAGCAACCCTCAGTTCTAACATGGTGTGATTTCTGTTTCTGAGCTTGAGAGAGAAAAGAATAGAAAAAGAAGAGAAAGAGAGTTCT
The DNA here is from genome assembly GCA_028052125.1 of Melia azedarach. Lineage (NCBI taxonomy): Eukaryota > Viridiplantae > Streptophyta > Magnoliopsida > Sapindales > Meliaceae > Melia > Melia azedarach. The sequence goes on along the minus strand of CM051394.1, from coordinate 927,824 downwards.
TGTATACATTGGCGGGAAAGAACGTTACAGTTTCGGTTATTTGGTTATTAAAGTCGTTGGAATTAGTTACAAATATAATATTGCTGCGTGCAAAGAATTCACAGTGGCAGGTAATAAAAGTTTTCCGTTTGTGTAATTTTGTGGTTTTTAAAATTGTTGAGCAGTCACTTAGAGATAGAGAACAAAGGTAAAAAAATATTCAGTATTCTTTTTTTAAATAAAGTTCTTTTTTAGGCTTAATTATGATAAAGGAATGAATTGAGAAGAAGATAAAGACTGGGTATAGAATATCTTTAGTTGAGAAGAATCTATGTTTGCAAATAGAGTCCAATTTCAATCACTCAATACGCGGTCACAATCACTTATTCCCAGACTCGACTGAAATAATAGGATCTTGTACTTTGACACCAGATACACACAACTTGAACAAAAGAATGTAAAGTTTACTCTTCACTATAGCTTTATCAAGTCATCCATAATCTCTGGCAAAATAAGAGAGAATCGTTGATAGTGTATGGTAGCATTAGGATTTAGCTTAAGCTGCAAGTGTCAATTTCGCACCATCTTTGTATGCAACTGGATGAATATTAAGTGTCTGAACCAGCTTCGTGATATCCATAGATATGTCCGCTGGGGACATGACACCGCGATCAACCTGTAATATCATTCACAGTTAACAATGATCAAAGATTGGAGATGACAAAAGAATTTCAATCACAGAAAGCACATGCTGCCAATATGTTAAGAATGACAAAAATTTTTGAATGATTATGGTACAGTATACATACAGATGATGCAGACACTGGTTTAATTAAGGAGGGATTGTATCCTCTTATATCTGCCACCACCTGGGCCATTTGAACCCGTGATACCCTGTCTGGTCCACCAACATTCAGCAGTAACTGCATTTGCTTGCCCTCTGGACAAGTTACATTGTATTACCATTATTACTTCAATATTCAGATGCAAAACCATAGAGAAAAACAAAAGACAGACATAGCCAAACATTTTTGTAATACACATGAAGACACAGTGATCAGGAACGAAAAGGGGAAAGAAAAAGTTAAGAGAAAGAAAAATTGAACTACTGTGCAGATATGGTATGACAATGAGCCTCAATTTTTGTTTTTTGGTTTGATTTCTCTCAATTTTTTTCATTGATTTCATTCATACTATAAGGTTAATTGACTTTTGGAAATCTAAAAAGACTTTTAACTCGATAGTCACCATTACCTTTTCTGTTTTTCAGAAAACCATTTTCTTTCATTCAGACACCACACTCCAAAAATAAAGGAATAAAAGGTAATTTTCAGGCAGCCTACTACCACACAGTAGAAGGTTCTACATTTGCCATGGCTGCCTTTCCTTTCATTTGGACACATACCCCTTCATAACATTGTAAGGTATCTCCTATCTTACCAAACTTCTCATCCATAAAACTTCACTTATTATCCATGTAAATTATATCAAAGACGAGGTCTGAAGGATCATCCTATAATTTACATCTTATGTCAGATTGTCGAAGTATATATTATAGATACTAGAATATTACCTGATAACCATCTCTGTGTCAAAGCCAGTATGATTGTCACAACATCCTTGACATATACTGGGCAGCGGTACTCGTCAGTGGAAAAATTCAACAGCATCTCCGTTAGCAAGAACGCTATCAATCCACTGCAGTCATTTGGGAGTAAATTATTGATCAGACACCAAGTAACCGTGAATGCCTGTGTACTGAATCCTCTCTAATTCTAAAAGGCCACAATCAAGCAGATTCTATTATATTAATGTTGAAGTGCATTCCCTCACTAGAAGCCCCCAAAACTAGCCCAGCCGTAACATGCCTTGCTAGTAGCTCAGGTTGATATAATTGATCAAAACATATGGCTAACAGCTTCTTTTTTGCAAAAGACAGACCAAAATCAGTAGGGATCATTCACACAATTACAATAACACAAAATAAAAATTCCACTCTTCGTGCACACCTGAACTGGAAGAGATTTTGGAACAGGCGAGATAGTTTGTGGGCCATAGATGATGCTGCTTCTCAAAATTGCAAAGTTTGAGCATTTCTCAGATATGAACTTCTCTGCTGCAACTTTTGATTTGCCATAAACGTTCACCGGATTAGTCTCGTCTTCTTCTTTGTAAAACGACTTCACCCCTTCATAAACTGAACGAAAAAAGCCGCAATGATCACAACATAGCACCAACAAAAGAGAGCCTGATCATTGATGGAAGATGAATGGGAATAATACCTTGATCTGTTGATAGATGAATTAAAAGAGTTCCTTTCTTCTCACTGAAGCTCGATAGCCAAATTACAAGAGAGGAAGGAACATTAATAGACATAGCAGAATCGGGATCCTTTTCACAAACACGTGGCACAGATAGAGCGGCACAGTTCACGACGACGTCGGGCTGCCCATTTCAAGAAAGTATTTATTTCTTTAATTTTACGATTTCGTGTTAATTAGCGGGATTTCGAAATGGAAAATGGAAAGTAAAGAAGAACATTACATCTACATACATACCTGACCAAATGTGAGTGAAACGGCGTCGAATCCCGATCCGGTCTTCAAATCGACGTGAAAGAAAGTGAAAGAGTGAGGAAGTGCATCGAGCAAAGGCCTGAGGCGGCGGCGTGGAGAGGTAAGTGGCTGCCACAGTCATGAGGCGTAGACTCGATCTCTGATAAGCCTTGCAGTAGATGCTGGCCCAAGTAGCCGGTGCCTCCGATGACCAACACTTTCTTTCTACTCATTCTGCTGTCATGACAAAATCATTAAAACCAATCAGAAGCTTCGGAATCGGATTGATTGAATTTTTGTTCTTCCTCTACAATTCCAAATCTATACAGTTGATGCTGCTGCTGGATGATTTCCGTTGTCACTTCATTTGCACAACACCGTCCGTCGATATCCCCCAACAAAGGACAAAGGAACACGAGGAAAGCTATATACTGGTCGAGAATATGATTTTCTGTCACGTGAAATTTTATTGTAAAGTTGAATTTCACATTTTATAAATTTAGAGAAATGACCATCAGAAGATGAAAGGAAAAAATGTGTGATTCAACTTGACAAATTCAAAACCATTCAAAATTGAATCAAAGCCATATACAAGTGTTTTCTTCTTCTTTTTTCAATTAATTTGGGTTGTTTAAAATATAAATACTTGGGACTTTTTTTTTTTATAATTCAAGCAGTCTCAAAACTTAAAATTATGAGTCATTCATAGTTACAATTATAAATTTTTTTATGGAGAGTTTTGTAACTTGTGGTTTAAGCTAGGAGACGACTTTGTAACGATGGAAGTATTAATTTAATAATAAATTTATATAATGTATATCATTATGACATTTATGGAATTGTTCAATATGTAATATCCATAAACGCTTTCTAGTATAAAATGATGCCTAATTGAAGTACTAAAATAGTACACTACACATGGAAAAATGATAAGGAAGAGCACTGCTGCAATGAATATCAATTGGAACGCATTACACACACACACACACACACACACACATATATATATATATATATATATATATATGTATGTATGTATATATATATATCTGTGTGTAATACAATCATTCCTTGTTATTACATGATAATGTAAAATAATTTTACATGTTCCCTCCATCCATTACTATATATATAAAATTAGTTACGAGCCCGTAAACTTATTATTAATCTAATTTCACCTTCTTCCATCTTTTGTTGAATTTTTTTCAATGCTTGATAAATAATTTGATAAGTTAATGATTTTTTTTCGGTATTTTAAAATATAGTTAACGAACATGTTAACTAATTGATTATGATAAATTAGATCAGATTCTGTAATGTTTTTTTTTTTAGTATGTCGAAGTGACATAAACATGAAAAGGATTTAAGAATCTATTTTTATAAAGGAGAAAATTATTGAACGAGAAAAAAGATTGCATGACTTCGAAAAAATTGAACAAGAAGTCGTATGAGGTGAAAATCTCATGTACGGTTTTGTCGAGTGGTAGTAAAGGTGATTTATTTGTCAACTTTTCCACTATCACCCTAAAAATACCGAATTTTGCCATACGTAAAGTTGTTAACAGTATGATTAATCTTTAGATTTGAAATCACTACTTATATACCTAGTATTGATCATAATTTACAAAAACATTATGTAGTCTTAGTATGAGTGAAAAGATTAAGAATTTATCCGATATGAGATATCATATTATTCGAAAAACTCTAAATATTGTCGGAGTAAAGGATCGTCAATAAGGGCATTCTAATGCATTATAAATTCTTATCCAAGACTTGTATCATTTGATGATGTCATGTGAATCGCTATAAACATGTGAAGTGTATGATTAATCCAATAACGAAAGTTTCGTAAGAGGATTGGAGCAGGCTATCATGAGATAAAATATCTTCTTTCTAAATATCTAGGTCGAACATAGACTCAGTAATTCCATGTGATTGATATCGGCTTAACCTACAAAATTCTCTAAAAGGCTTGATTGCTTACAAATCATATGTGTCCGCGTCCATAACTTATGATCGTACTCCCCTCTATATATGATATACATAAGCGTCGTACATGGACTAAATCAACATTTTATGTAAATAGATGGTTTAAATACATTACATTGATTTTCTTTTTCTTTTATTTGGTTAAAGGAGTTGATAGTAATTTTCTCATTAAATTCTTGAAATTTGGTAACATAATCTATAACATAATCTGTATTTTGTAATCCCAAAACATTTTAAATAAATTTATATGTGCAACTTAAGATCTGATTTTTTCTGTTATAGTATTTCCATTCAATTGACTGTGTATTGACTATAAAAAAAATGTTAAATAACTAAAATAATCTTGTGAATATAAATTAATAAAACTTTAACCCTACTAATCTTATACATTCATTTTTTTAACTCTCAACTAATTTCAAATGTAACACTTAGAAATTTATGAGTTTTTTATTTTAGGTATTATTATTATTGTTTTGATTTTTGAATTTACATTTTGATTAAAAAATAGAGTAGTAATTATTGTTGTACAATAAAAAAAAGTAAGAAAAAAATTAATTTTTATTTTTTAATAGTAATAAAAATAAAACATAACAAATTGATTTTTTCTTATTGTTTTGTACGATAACAATTATTATTTTTCATTCTTTAATAAAAAATAAATACAAAATAACAAGATTAAAATTAAAAATGTATGAATCCCAAATGTTATATTCGAACTAATAGATAAAGAGTTTGAAAAATGATGAGATTACTTTAATCACTTGATATTTTTTTAATTGTAAATACACAGTCAATTAAATGACAAAATTATAGTAAGAAAAAAGGTTTTTATAAATTTTCATAAATTTTCTCCTAATATTCTACGGAGAGGTATCTGAAAATATCACTTAATAATATTATTCCATACCAATCCTTTTATAAAATCTTTTCTATTAATTAATTCCTTTTACCATAATTAAGCTGAAAAAGAATTTTATTAAAAGAAATGAATACTGAATTTTGTTTTACCTCTCTCTATGAAACTGCTCAATTAAAAGGGAAAACTTTTTATTGACCTGCCTCCATGAATGAATTCTTTGCACGCAGCATTAAATTAATATCATATTTGTAACTAATTCCAACGACTTAATAACCAAATAACCGAAACTGTAACGTCCTTTCCCTCCAATATATATATATATATATATATATCAAACAACTCTCTCTTTCTCTACTCTATATTCTTTTCTCTCAAGCTCAGTATAACAGATATCACACCATGTTAGAACTGAAGGTTTCTAATGGAGATCTTCTAAGAAGAGCCGTGGCACCACTCATAGAGCTCATAGACATAGACGACGATAAGGGCATAGTCATTTACAGCCCAAACGGAGTATCGCTGACTTCTTGGGACCAAGAAGGTTACATGTACGCAATGCTGATAATCAAACCTGTTATCTCAGATGATAATCTCTTTCGCTGCAATAGCAATGGGTGTGCTGGTATCGATCTTAATGAGGTTTATAACAAGCTAATTCTTCAATATGGAGAATCCTCCGTCACTGTCCAGGCTGATGATGAGGAACACGGAATAATCCGCTTTATCTTTAATTTAGTAGGTCAGCAGCAATTTTGCCTTGCCCATTTTCTTCAAGAATCTTTAATTATTAATTGCTTTCGATTTTGTTGTTCATTGCTTCTTAATTTCCCTGATCATTATCAGTGGTCGTATGATCTCAATATTTCAAGAATTATACATGCATATTCATTTCGTTCTTTACACAGTTCTTTAATTAATTAGCAATATATACTTTGTGAATGGCGTATGTCTAGATGAAGAAGGTAATACAGTGAGCAGATACGAGACACTGGAATTGAAAGAAGCCGACAATGTGTATGACGATCCTGAGACTTACTTGGAACGTCAATACCTAGCGATCATTGGGATACCTTCAAATGATTTCGTCGAAATTTTGAGGTATCTCCGCGAGGATTCAAATGATGAAGGTATCATTTTCATTTTGCAGAGAATTATTTTATTTATACTTACATAAAAAATATATGTTGCTGTCAATTTCTTGATTAATTTCATGCACAATATATTCTGCTGCTAACACGTGCGCGTATCATCTCAGCTATACTCAATATAACGAATGGGCAGGTGAGGTTTAGCACAGAAACAAACAGGAATATCATCCGTAGAACAGAGGTATAGATATATAGTAAATTAAAGGATTATTTTCCATTAAGTTTGAGTTTCTATGAAAATTGTTTGTGCATTTTTCTTAATAAATTTGCAGCGTGATGAATGTATCATGGGAGGTGTTGGAGAAGAAGATGAATTTGAAGTCAAAATCGATCTCCCTCCCTTGGATGCGTTGCAGAAAGCAGCTCTTGTTTCAACAATGGTTTGGATGCTCTATTCCGACGAAGCACCTCTTGTGCTGAATTACCCAGTTGACGATATCGGCTCCCTCGTGTTTTACTTTGACTAGCTAGAAAGAAATTTTATACTAACAGCAGCAATGAAACTTGTGTACATACGTACATACATACATACATACATACATACATACATTGTTGTTTCCATGGCCTAGCATGCATCAATTCTCGTATCATACATACTGTTTCCTCGATTACCGATGAATGGTTGTTTCCGTGGCCTAGCCAGCCAACAACTTTGAATTCCATTTCCAATCTGATGCTAGTCTCTGGATCTATTTGCAAATCAGCCTCGTATTACTATATTTTGGGTTTATGTTGATGCTGTAAATCCAGAACGAAGGTTTCTTGCGAGATTTCATGCCTTTCTACATGTAAGTCCAATATTCCAAATTGGATTTCATGAAACTTTGCACAATCTTGACTAGAATTTAGCAACCCAGCTTAACTTTGTGAAAGTTCAATTAAATTTGGAAGTGATACGTAATTCCACCTAGAATTAGCTAAAGATATAAAGGAAGAGGTGTTGTTTAGCACATTCGAATTTGTTGAAGGACAAGGCTAATATTAGATCTGTTTTTATATATCGTTATTTCATGAATCATGTGAATTGCCTTTAGATAATTCTAATACGTTTCTTGATTCATAATATATCATTTTCTGTTATACTTCGGTTAAAAATTATGTTGTCATCACCTACCATTTCCCAAACGATGGAACCGTGAGCAAAAGTGCTGGGGTTGCTACTTCCTACCTGTTTCAAAGTAGACTACTTATAATTGGCTTAGCAGGAACTTTCCTAGTTGCTTATTGCATCAGCTGCCGTGGTATTGATTTGACATTATTAATGACCATGTAGAAGGAAGTGTTAGATTACGAACTGCAGTTTGAATATATGAAGTGGTACATGGGATTCCTTCCGAAGAATTTAGACGTGTGTTCATGAATTTGTCCTTAATGTTGTTAACATGAATCGCACAGAATTCATTGTTCCATTGCAGAATAGAGAGATGATTATACAGCATAGTGCAAATGATCTCTACATATATGAAGGTGCTAGAACTGATGGTATCCCAAGAAGACGTCACTGTCTTCTAAGCAGCTGCCCACGAAATATCCCAAGATGGGCTGAATGAATTGCCGCTCGCCGATGCGAGAAGATTAATTGAAAGGCCCAAACCAAAATAGGCCCAATTCAAATCTCGAGACGAAAGAGTCCTCCGTTCAACAACACAACTGCACTACACACAGTGAATAGCTGCACCCAACCTCTCTCTCAAAAGCGGGTTAACATCTACCTCTCCAATCCGACACTTTTTCTCAGGTAATTTCCATCAATCCAACTCTTATCCATCTCAATTACTGACATCGAATAACAACTCATCCAACATTCACTATCTTTTATACTTGTGAATGTGAAATTAGGTTAATTAGGTTTTTGACTTTTCGAAATCTAATCGGATCGATTTTCTTTGCAGTTAAATCAATCGGTACATAATGGGAGGAACAGATCATGGACACGCGGGGGAAGGTGCCCACGGCGATTTCAGAGGGAAAGTGTGGAGTATGACCGGTGGGCCATACTGCAGGCCCAAGCACTGGAAGCGCAACACTGCCATTGCCATGGCTGGAGTCTTCCTTATATGCATCCCTATTGCTATGAAATCCGCCGAGCTTGAGGTCTCTGAAAACTCATCCCTTTTCTCGATTAATTTCATTTGCTTCTTTTCTGTTACTGCTGAACTGTAGGATATGGTTTGGAATTAACTGCAATGTAGTTTGTGATCTAAAACTATATTGTCTTATGCTTGTTGTATTTGGGTGAAAAATCTTGATTTGGTTTTAGTCTTTAATCAATGTAAAGAAGTGGTCGGACTTGGCTAATGAAAGCAATTGGTAACAAGAATAGGAATTTTGGCTACTTTGGATTTAACTGGAATAAGTACAGACATGTTTTCAAAATGATTAACTTCAGTTATATCTATGTAATATAACACTGCTTCTTTTGTTGTTAAATAATATTGTTTATTTCTGTGAAGAAAGTGAATACTTTGTGAGATATGATAAATATTTCATGTACAAGGGTAGGATAAGATGGTTTTCTTTCGTAATTTTTTTCAGTTTGCCCCTCTTATACAGAAAAATATTTCATAGATTTTCAAAACAAATCCCTGTTTTCTTCTTCATGGAACCAAGAGTGTGAAACAGTATATACTAATTGCCTTTTGTTAATTAGTTTATGATATATTGAAAATCAAATTTAGCTACCATATTTAGCATTGGTACTTGTTGTTTGACTCTGAGGTATGATATCAGTGCATTATTTAGAAACTACTTGGCTGCTATCAGTATTTGATTGTTGATGTTGGTTATAAGGTTTTTCATTTTTAAATAGCATGTCCGTAATAGATGCTTATAAACCAAAATTCAGTGGTCACATGCTGTGATGATAACTTAAGTTGGGTGCATTCTAATAATATGATCTTCTACTTTGTCTTTGAATTAGTAGATGGGTCCATTTGAAGAAACTAGTTTGGAACTGGAGGGAAAATGCCATTGGAGATCTAAGCTTGCCCTCATATTCCTTACAATTTTATGATGTAAAAATTTGAAAGCCAGTCTGGTTAGGCATGAATAGTTTAGATGTTCTGTGCAGTTTCAGTTCCAAAAATATACGTCTGAAAAAATTGAAATTAGATGTATATGTGGCTTCAATTGCTGTAGCAGATACCTCACTTTTGAATTCCTTTCTTAGAAATATTTTTGGTTTAAATGTCTGAAATTAGTATTATTAATAAATGCTTTCTATACCACTATGTTGCTTGTGATCACTATGGTGAGTTGCTAAAAGATTTATTTTCTTGCAGCAACGGCCTCATCATCCTGTTCGGCCAATTCCTTCGCAGCTGTGGTGCAAGAATTTTGGAACCAAAGACTACTGAATTTCTACAGGACCAAGAAGTGGAAAAGTACTTGTAGAGGTCAAATCTGTCCTATAGTTTGCAATGTCACAACCATTGTTTGCATCTTGGATTGCCAATGTTTTTAGTAGCCTTTAAGACTTGCTGTGATAATATGTTCTAAGATTTGAATCTGCTTGTTGCGAAGTGGGTTAGTATCACCATTATATTATCAATAAGCTGCTCTTTGTTATGTTATCTTGTCATGATAAAAACATTAAACTGCTCTTTGGAAATTGTGATATGGATATTGTTTTCTTTGATCTATTACTCTAAGTGATGCTCGGCATATAAGAATTTTCAAAAGGTTTAACATAGACTAGGGTGCGATTAGCATGAACATGAAAAGTGTGACAGCATAGGACAATTACTATAAAGTGATATCAAGAAGACAAGAATCAAGAGGAAGTTAGTGGTGGCGGGTTGAAGCCAAGGAACCGAGGAAGAAAAAGAAAGACAAAAAAGGCGATAGTCTCGTTTTGTTCCAACGGTGAGCAAATAAGGTATTATTCCTCGCTGTAGCCAAATAAGACCCCATCCATTGAATTCGAATGGCATCAGTTTCGTTTGATTGTAAATTATTATTTATGGTGTGAAAAGTTCAGAAATTAAAGAAAAGCAACGATGAGAAATTGAGATTGAGACTGCCAACATGTATTTATGCGTCCCCGAAGAATAGTCGCTGAATAATCCTGGGGTCACTTCAAATTTAATGGGGGTGGTTGAGCCTTGATTACTTCGAAAGGTCAGCTGAAAACTCGACGGCCAAAAGCAAGAAGGAAATATGCTGGCTGATATCGTATTCTTAGACTTCCTCAGCATTAAATTAAACACTAATGCATAAGAATAATGACAATCGTATCAAAATGTTTCACATGTTATTCCAAAATAATATAAAAATCTAAACCCTTCACTAATATATTATCTACATAACTTTTGTAGTTAGTACGGTAACAAATTTCAACTCTTCAATTAGATTTCTCACCCCTCCCCGATAGCAGATTTTGAAATTTCGGTATTTCCGGGGACACGTGTCAGAAATCGAGAGGGGAAATCATCCATCTGAAGGGAGCCCTAGCCTACCGGAACGTCTAAACCCCGTCAAGTGAAAACAGTCCACGTGCTGGGCCACAGCTACATGATTAACCCCCGCTCAGTATACTCTGAATCTGATATATGCCCTCGTTGCCCGTTACTATACCTCGGGCAGCTTACGGTGCTCTACTATCACTCTATCAGCGTATCTGCCTTCTATTTTGGCACATTCTCCCTATGCCCTCAAAGCTCGGGCAGCCGTATTTACACTGTTTTTCAAGCTCAACAGCTTCAACTGTTTCTATTTCACATACTCGGCCGGGCAGACAGAGAACCTCGTCACAATTTTCTTTCTTTTTTTAAAAAGAGAATAATTAGAAACGGAAGGCAAAAAAAAAAAAAAAAAAATTATAATTAACTGTATATTGTCCCCTATAAATTGACCATCACACACTTAAGACAACTCAGTCCTTTGTTACACCAAATGTTTTCTAAAATGATGATAAACATCAATTAAGGTCCACTTAAAAGTTTGTTTGCTCTTTTTAGATTTTTCTTTTCAGAAAGCCTCTGTTTCTTGTTTTGGATCTCGATTTCTGAAGCGCGAAATGTGGAATCTTGCTCGAGTTGCCGCGTCGAGATTAAGCCGATCGAGGCGGTTCTCTACTGCGATTCCTGGTCCTTGTATTGTACACAAGCGTGGCACTGATATTCTTCACGATCCCTGGTTCAACAAGGTTATATTTTCTTTTCGATTGCTATCAGTTGTTTTATCACTAGTCACTTTCAAATGTACTCAAGTTAATTTTATATGATGTGGCCTCTTGTCACAAATTTTGGTGGGCATTTTAAAGCAGGTAGATTTAGATTCCGCAGATGGAGTGAATTAGGCAGTTACTTGAATTAGTTTAGATACTATTGCTGCACAGTTGAGTCTTTGAGCTTATTAGAGGATAAAATATCAAAAAAGAAAAATGCAATTGGAGATTTTTGCTAGTGATAAACCTTGGCTGATGAGATTACTGATGATTTTTTTTTTAAATTTTAATTTTAATTGGTTCTCTTGAAAACAGGATACTGGTTTTCCTTTGACTGAAAGAGATCGATTAGGCCTCCGAGGCCTGCTCCCCCCTCGAGTGATATCATTTGAGCAGCAATATGCTCGTTTCAGTAAGTCAAAATACAATACCTTCTCAAAATTGATGTTTGTTTCTTCTTCGAGGTGGTTATGTTATTTAAGTAGCAATCTATTGTGACTCGGACAAAAAAAACATTTAAGGGCCTGGACATAGAACCTTTATGGTGGTATTTCAGGATCATGGAGAAATTAGATATATATGACATCAATTATCAGAAACATTTTCTCCTGCTGTATTAGCTGACTGAAGTTTTTTAAGTGTTGACTAGGTTCAAAGTCTGACTGAGTTTGTTATTGTAAAAGCACCAGCATAATATTTGAGAATGATTTGGGCTTGGGGGGAATATATTAGAGCCAAAAACCTTGTTTTGTGAGCAAGGAGAGAAATTTTGGCTTGAATAAGAAAACTCCTGTTTTTAGAGCATGGAAATTATGGATAGATATAGTCACCATGTGTCTATTGGTTCAGTTTCCACCATTTACATAAGGCAGCCAATGGTTAATTGTTCTACTGCAAGGAGCTATTGGCCAAGCTGAAATGTTTCATGAGTTGCTGCCTCTTTTTTTCCTTTTTATTACCTTGGGACATATTTTTGCTATCTATGACTGTGTCAAATTCTTCCTTACCATTGAATAATTGATTTTGTTACAAATTGAGTTTAACATAAAATGATTTTTCATGGTAAATTTATGTTTCTAATCTGTTGTTTGGATTGTTAGTGGAATCATATCGATCCCTAGAGAAAAATACCCGGGGTCAACCAAATGATGTTGTATCATTAGCAAAATGGAGGATCTTGAACAGACTGCATGACAGGAATGAAACATTATACTACCGAGTAAGTTTGGTGCCTCATTTTAGCTTGTTGGTGTCCAAGCATATATAAGATTCAAGAATATTAAAAGTGATTCTGTTGCCTTTTCCTCCAGGTCCTGATTGATAACATCAAAGATTTTGCTCCCATAATATACACTCCTACTGTAGGGTTGGTTTGTCAAAATTATTCAGGTTTGTTTAGACGCCCTCGTGGAATGTATTTCAGTGCAAAGGATAAAGGGGAGATGATGTCTATGATCTACAATTGGCCATCTCCACAGGTGATATGCAAATCTCATAAAAGTGCAGATATGTTTGCAAATTGCTGTATGTAATGTCATTATTACACATGTTGCTAGATCCTTTTGTTGTCTTGCCAGTATAGCTAGACTTTGCTGCTTTTTAGAAAACATGATGATAGTTTCTGGTTTCATGACTGAGGAGTTTCTTTGCTCACAGAATGATGAAAATGTTTTGAAACTTTTTGCAGCTAATTGTCATCTTCTTTTATACCATGTTTCATTCTCTATGTTGCAGGTAGACATGATAGTCCTGACAGACGGAAGTCGTATTCTTGGCTTAGGTGACCTTGGAGTTCAGGGAATTGGAATACCTATTGGAAAATTGGATATGTATGTGGCTGCTGCGGGTATCAATCCACAGAGAGTAAGAGCTACTCTGTGTATGAGGCTTAGCATGAGAATATTTTACATGGTTCATCAGTATGGTTTCTTGTGCTGGCTTATTAGTTCTCTGACCATATTTATACAGTACAAACATTTTTAACTACTGTTTGTGCTTCTGCTTCATATGCATGCTCATGTATGTAATGTGAAAAGGTTGATCAGGTAAATGTGAAAGCAGTGATTGAATTATCATCTATTTGGGGAGTTGCTTTTAGGACTCATTTTTTTCTTTTTCATTTCTTTAATTCTCTCTTTGAATCCTGAACCCCTCTAAGGCCTAGACTCTAGTTTGAGGGGGATTTGATTTTAAGATCTCTTATGCATCAATAAGTTCCTACTACTCAAAGTTGCTTGCAACCATAAACATTTGGGAGTTTTTTCTTGATTACTGTGATGTTCAAACCTTTTCCTTTTCATAGGCTAGTCAATTTTCATTAATCAAACCTGTGTTCATCTGTGATAGATACTCCCGGTTATGCTGGATGTTGGTACTAACAATCAAAAGCTGCTTGAAGATCGTCTATGTGAGTAAAAGCGTGCACTCCACAATTTTCTTCCTGAGTTTTCTTGTCTTCATGACTACATAATGTGTTCTCAACATCTCTTTCCTGGGAATATCATGAGGATATCTTGTCACATCTTTTAGTTGGACAGATTTAGGACTTCGACGGCCTCGGTTAGAAGGGGAAGAATATCTATCAATTGTTGATGAATTCATGGAAGCTGTTCATGCACGTTGGCCCAAAGCTATTATACAGGTCTGCTTCTTTCAAAAATAGGAATTTCCATTTTATGTTAGCTGTGCTATCATGTTTGTAACTTGATGGCTTGGCCAATTGAATCAGTTTGAGGACTTCCAAATGAAGTGGGCATTTGAAACTTTGGAACGATATCGGAAAAGGTTTTGCATGTTTAATGACGACATACAGGTGACGATTTGGTGTGACATCTTTCCATTTTATGTGGACTGAAAAGAGTGTATAATACAATGTAAACTGAGGGATAATATTATTGGTGCCTCTGTAATTACACCAATTGTGCTTACTTCATGTCTTTTAGGGAACTGCTGGTGTTGCACTTGCGGGACTATTAGGATCTGTAAGAGCACAAGGTCAAGCTTTGACAGATTTTGTCAACCAAAAGATAGTTGTGGTGGGGGCTGGGAGGTAGTTGGAAACTTAAATTCTACTGAGCCGCATAGTTAAAAAATGTCTTTCTTGTGTGTTTAATGCTTGGAACTTGCTGTTCTTTTGTATCTCACTCCTTTTTGTGGCTTTCAGTGCAGGGCTTGGTGTTCTTAAAATGGCTGTAGAGGCAGTGTCAAGAATGGCAGGGAACAGTGAAACAGTTGCAAAAAATCAATTTTTCCTACTTGACAAAGATGTGTGGTTCTACAATTTTTCTCTCTTTATCTTTGTTTTATTAATGCCTAGCTATGTCTATTTTCTCTACAATATGATGACAGGTCTTAGCCGTTGTCTAGCAATGATTATGTGACACAAATTTACTAAAAATGCTCTACTAGTTTTATGGATATCTACTTTGGTTGTCAGTTTCATTAATTTATGATGTAACACTAATTCAATATTTTTGGCAATTTTAAATGAAAAAATAAAATAAATCTGTCTGAATGCTGTAATTTTATCTAAAATGAATTCATCCAATAAAATTTGGTTCATTCGTTTTTGGACTTAGGGTCTCATCACAAAAGACAGGAAGAATCTTGATCTGGCAGCAGCACCTTTTGCTAAAGATCCCGGACAGATTATGGGGCTTAGGGAGGGAGCTAGTCTACTTGAAGTGGTAAGTCACAGGAGCTGATACAGGCAGTTTCCATAACCACAACGGCTGATCTTTTGAAAAATGGAAAACCATTTGGAATACAGCTTTTATTATCTTGTTTCAAGAGTGTTGAATGTATTTGTTGTAGTATTATAATTTTCATCTTCTAAACCTTATTCATATTCTTTTTTTCATATAAGAATTATAATTTGCTAAGAGCCAAATTTTGTTCAGGTTAAAAAGGTCAAACCCCATGTGCTTCTTGGTTTGTCTGGAGTTGGTGGTGTCTTCAATGAGGAGGTAATATTGTTTTTCATCTCTTTCCATAATTTCTTGCCACTGGTGGAAGCAGACAAATTTGGTGAATCAACTATGAACCTGTTTGAAATTTTGTTATTCCGACTACATCAGGTGGTGTCTTCAGGCTTTGTGGAACAATGCAACTAGTTGTGTTTTATAAGAATTCCTCACTTTAGCTTTACATGTTCATTCTTAGTTAGGTCCTTTCTGGACTTCCGTATGAGTGTTACCTATTGATACAATAAAAAGAAAGCATTGGCCATTTTTAGTTCTTGGGAGTGATATAATTACAATTTACCATTATCATCTATTTGTGATCAGGAGAATGCTTTGCTGCTTATTGATTCTGAAAGGTCTTGCATTGCTTACCAGTTCACTTCTCTAAAAGAATTTGTATTCCGTTGGGATGTAAAATAGGTGCTTAAGGCTATGCGGGAATCTGATTCGCCAAAACCTGCTATTTTTGCTATGTCAAATCCCACCATGAATGGTTTGTTTTTCCTGCCCTCTCAAGCAGCTCATTTTCCTATGGCAGCCCAATCTTTTTTCTTGACATTCTCTGTGTTTTTATGAACAGCTGAATGCACTGCTGCTGATGCTTTTAAGCATGCTGGGGAAAATATATTGTTTGCTAGTGGAAGTCCTTTTGAGAATATCGATCTTGGTATCTTCCCTTATTAATGCATTTTCGGCTTATAAGTATTTTGGCACAGTTAGTAACCACTAAATCCAAAAGTTAGTTTATATAATAATTAAGTTTTTATTGCCTTCCTCACATGTATTGCGGATTCAAACCCAAACATAAACAGACTGAATACAAATAAATATTAAAATACAGATATAGACGTAATATGTGAGGCGTTCGAATTCAAGGCCTCTACTTTACTGCCATAATAAATAATCATTAAACTCAAAAGCCTAACAATAACCTTTGAGCAATACTAGGCACTATACAAATAAAGTAATGAGTGCTAGGTACTTCTTCCCTTAATAAGGGAGATATTGCGAGCGATTAACTGCTGCTGATTTTGGCTTTTTTGTCTGATAATCTGATTATCACAAACCTCAATATTTATTTGCTTGCTGGCAGGCAATGGAAAAATTGGCCATGTAAATCAAGCAAATAATATGTATCTTTTTCCCGGGTTGGTGTTCTTTTCTCATTTATTATGTTATTATCTGCTTTGGTTGACCATGCTCAAATCTGGATATTGCTGATCTAAAACCTGTTGTTTTCATTCAGGATTGGTTTGGGATCTCTCCTTTCAGGTGCCCATTATATAACTGACGGAATGTTACAATCAGCTGCCGAATGGTATGTATGCAACAATTTTATTGAACTCATGTCAACTTATGATTAAAATCACTGTAATTCATAAAACCACAATTTTGCAACTGCATTAACTTTTCTGTGGGCTGAAGCTCTTTCTGCTGCAAATCATTAATGTTATGTTCTTGGTACAGCCTCGCTTCTTATATGAGTGATGAGGAAGTCCGAAACGGTATCTTGTATCCATCTATTAATAGGTAATATTCGCTGTCCAGTGACTGGTAATTTGCAATAATGCCCATGAGAATAATGAAAACTCCATTTTTTTTTGTTATGGTTTCGACATGATATATTCTATTCCGTATGATGCAGCATTCGAGACATTACAGCAGAGGTGGGAGCCGCTGTTCTACGAGCAGCTGTCGCTGAAGACCTGGCAGAAGGGCACGGTGAAGTTGGGCCCAGAGATCTCAGGCACATGTCAAAAGTATGACCACATCTACTTCATTTTTTCACAGATCTGCGTGCTTTTTATAGGGAAAACTCCGTTAACGTTTTCAGATTTTATAAAGAAAGCTGTATTAGTATAAAATTAATATTTGGGTAAACATTTTGGATGCAGGAGGAAACCGTGGAATATGTAACTCGCAACATGTGGTACCCCATTTATAGTCCTCTGGTTCACGAGAAATAAAGCCTCTCTTTACATCATCTTACTTTATGCAAGCTATTTTTCTGACTACAATTTTCTGCAGTCAAGCATAAGATTCTTGGTTTATTTTCTTAATTGACAATTAGTAAGTTTGTAAATGTACAAGAGTTAATGAATCCAGAGTAAGGCTCTCTCAATTGTTATGTAGACCCTTCTGCTTCACTCTGCCTTTTTCATTAATTTAACGCGCAAGATTTATTTATATAATCTCTTGTTTATTTTGCAAAGATATCGTCTCAATAACATGCTAATGAAAAGAGTCTTAAGATGAAGTGGTTGAATGCGGTGTGTTGGTTAACCTGCTTTTTCGTCAATGGGCTTAAATTCAATAGCTGCCTGTCCGGATAAAGCTCCAGAATAATGACAAAAGGAGGGTGTTTGTTGTGTTTGGTATGTGTATATATATATGTATATTTTCCGTTTGAGAACTTAAATGGGAAGATCAAAGACTTCATAGTCTTTTCAATGCTAAATATTTCCGTTTTAAAATTGTGGTAGTTGATATAAGTCCATAAAGGGCAGCTCACCAATTTTGACTTAGCGTGCATGACCTACACGTGTACGAATGACGACTGCACGAACTTACAAGTGTACAAATGTGAAACTCAATTCATATCCGGCGCCATGCAAAGTCCAAACTCATCCTTATTAAACAGCTAGCTTATTGCATTGCTACTTCTTGAACCTCATTTTCCTGAGTGTTTCTGTCTTATACTTACCTTGAAGAATCTTGAAAGCCCATTTCATTTGTTTACTCTGAATATGGCACAAGCATCCGATTTTCTTGCAGAAAAGAGGTATATATATATTTATATATTCTTCTTTTTTCTTGTTTAAGCCTAAATTTTTTCCTCAGCTAACGGTTGCTGCGATTAGTCTAGGATATTAGCGAGTGTAACAGAAAATTTATCTGAGTTAAATAAATTTCTGTTTCACAGGTATGCAGTTGTTACAGGAGGAAACAAGGGCATTGGGTTTGAAATATGCAGGCAGTTGGCTTCTAATGGGATTGTGGTGGTGTTAACAGCCAGAGATGAGAAGAGAGGACTCGAAGCTGTTAAAAAACTGGCAGAGACTGGTCTGTCTGATTATGTAATGTTTCATCAGCTTGATGTGGCAAACCCTGCTAGTGTTGCTTTTCTTGCAGATTTCATCAGAAGTCAATTTGGAAAACTTGACATCTTGGTATGCTTGCTATGTTGGCAATCACAACCATTTCCCTTCAAATTTAACTTGATTTTATTTTCACCTAGATTCTGTGGCTTGGTGATTAGTATATCAGCTCATTCGTCTAATTTAACTGCTCAACTTTATTTGTAAATTTTGCTTGTTATTAAAATAAGTAATTTTAAATATCTGCGAAGTGGATTATGAGAAAATTTGGAATGATGTACAGGTGAACAATGCCGGGATTGGTGGAGCTATACTAGACTCTGTTGCATTTATAAGAGCCTCTGAAATTTCTGGTGGCTGGGTTAGTATGTCTTTTCACAGTATACATCTTTGTTTGCTAGCTCTACACTTAATCTGAGTTAAGAAGGAAGAGCTAATTTTTAGTTGCTATCTAGATTTTGTCGTGCAGTTATTTTAGTATCATGTTGAAAGAATAACTAAGAAGCAAAACTGATTCATTGGAAATTCGATTTGGAATGGGACAAGGTTTCTGAAATGCCATACCAGGAGATTAATTTTCTTTGTGCTGATGCAGCCACTGGGCGAGCATGTCAATTGGAATGAAATTGCAACTCAAACTTTTGAAACGGCTGAAGAATGCCTGAATACAAACTACTATGGTGCAAAGCGTATGGTGGAAGCACTCGCTCCCTTACTCCAGCTATCAAATTCAGCAAGGATTGCCAATGTTTCTTCTCTTCTGGGATTGCTGAAGGTAATTCATCTTCCTTCCTAGTTAAAAAAAACTCCATATATATATATATATTGAATTAAGTAATTACATATATAAAATCCAACTCTCTCTCTCTATATATATGTTTTTCCTGTCATATCATATGTTGGTTCAGAACATTCCAAATGATTGGGCTAAAAGAGTGTTAAGCGATGTGGAAAGCCTGACAGAAGAGAGAGTGGATGAGGTGCTGAACAAGTTTCTGAAAGATTTTAAGGAGGGATTGCTAGAAAAAGGAGGCTGGCCTGCACATTTATCTGCCTACATTGTCTCGAAAGCAGCTCTGAACGCCTACACAAGGATTCTTGCTAAGAAGTACCCGGATTTCTTGGTGAATTGTGTTTGCCCAGGATTTGTCAAAACTGACATAACTTGCAATACTGGCCTCTTAACAGCTGTTGAAGGAGCCCAAAGTCCTGTGAAGTTGGCTCTTCTGCCTCCCGGCGGGCCTTCTGGCTTTTTCTTTTATCGAAATGAAATCACATGTTTTTAAATAAAGTTCTCCGTTACATTCTCATTGTCAATTGCAAAGAATATAATGTTTTTCAAGTAAACGTTTAAAGGATCATATCAGCCGATATATCTATTAGATGTAGTTGCAGTGTAACTAGTTATTAGTAGTATTAATCTGATGACGATGATGGATGTATGCACACAGCTTAAGTTCGCTTACGCATTTATGTTTCTTTTTTCGTATTGACTACCTCAAAAGACAAAGCATATCGGAGAAGCATGAAATCCATTGCTTTGTTGACGACTGAAGAGCAAGCCGTGCGCCCATATGCTTTTGGATCTTTTCAGAAGAAAACAAAAATACACAGTGAACTTTTTTTTTTATCTTTTGTAGAAATTGGAAGCGGAGTGCTACACACGCCTTCCCTGAAGTTTGTGAAAATTATATGTGAAGAAAAACCCTCTTCTGTTACACCTTTTTCATTTAATTAACCAACAAACGTTAAATGTTTCAAATAATTTTATTAATATACATTAATAAAATTAGGGGTATTTTCACATACCTCCCCTGAGGTTTATGGAAATAACAGGTAGATAGAACGTTTGTGAAAACTTACAGATACCTCCCCTGATACAGTACATACATTTGTTAGACCGTCTTTTGACTGTTAACATTTGGGTATTTTAGTAAAAACATGTAAAAATATTATTAATTCTATTTTAAAAACGAAAACCTCTAGATTTTACGAGACTTGATCTTTTTATTTTTTTAATTAACATAATTTATTAATTAAAATAAAATTAAACCAAGAATAAATAAACATAAATTAGATGCAAAGAAAACCCTAAATTCTAAATATTAGTAGCAGCCACCAGCCCACCACCCACCGACCATCGCTTGAGTCGATCAAGGTTCACGACTTCAGCGCAGCAACAACAACTTCACGACGACAACCCTTTAACACAACGGTGGCACTTGTAGCAGCTTATTGTCTCCTCCTCTTTGGTTTCAACAGCAGCTTCTAGCAGGCTAATTTCCTGTCATTCTTACGCAAGCAGCCACTAGCCGTATCACCCGACCACCACCCACCATGCCAATGCCATCAAGCAAATTTTGTCAACAGCTTCTCATCTTTCTCTCTCGATTTCAACAGTAATTACGGCTTTTAATTCGAGTTCAGATATCACATTGCCTATTGTTGGGAGATAGTAAAACTGTTGTTTGATTGCTATTGTGATTATGAATCCCATCCCGATTTTTGTGCTTTTAATTATTAGTGTGGGATGGGTTTATGCCTATTATGGGTAGATTTGTTTTAAAGACGATGTGAGATGACTACGACGAATCGAGTTCAGGCTTTTGTTGCATTCTTGTGTTTGTATAAATTAGTGATGACATTAGTTTGCGTCGTGGGGTGGTGATCTATGCGAGGAGCAACTGCTTATTTTTGCCTTTTTGAACGGATGAAGATAGTAGCCGCTGCTGTTGCCTGCTGCACAAATTTTCGTTTTTATTTTTATTTTTGAATTTTAGTTAAAAAACAGTAAATGTAAATTGTATAGGTTTGAGTTAGGATATTGCAGGATTTGATTTTTTTTTTTTTTTGGAATTTGGATTTTCATGATGAATTATCTTATTGAAGTTGTGGTCTTCTTGAACGGTAATGATGTGGGTTATTTTGGATATTTTAGTATTTTTAATAGTCAAATAACAGTTTATTAGACGGAAGTACTGTAGTAGGGGAGGTATCTGTGAGTTTTCACATACTCTCTATTTGCCTGTTATTTCCACAAACCTCAGGGGAGTATGTGAAAATACCCCATAAAATTATAATCTTGTACTTTTTTTGTAAACTATTAACCTATTAATCCAAATGTAATTTAAATGTAATACTTGAGACTGATGCATTTTTTATTTATTATTATTATTTTGTATTCAGTTTTTATGATTTATTTTTTATTAAATAATAGAAAGTAATAATTGTTGTTATACGAAACAAATAATCAATTTTTTATTTTTTATTATTATTAAAAAAATTGATTTTTTTTTACTATTTTTATACAACAATAATAATAATTTTTTATTCTTTAATAAAAATAAAAATAAATAAAAGATAAAAGAATAGTAGGGGAAGTTCCTGTAAAATTTGATAAACTCTCTCTCTACTTGTAAAATTATGTGAAAAATACCCAAAATACAACGGACGATATTTACTAATTGCGTGGTCGACTTGTTTTCCTAGTAGATTACTTCAGAGCAGGACCAGCATTTCAGTCACATTTTCTCACTGCTCACTACATTTGCTCCATCTACGACAACACCAATGGCAGAAGCAACATCCAGCGACTTTCTTACTACAAAGAGGTAAAATTCTAGGCTTTCGAATGGAATTGATCTGTATAATATATAATTAACTCACACATGAATCGGTCTTAGATATGCTGTTGTTACTGGAGGGAACAAGGGGATTGGATTTGAAGTATGTAAACAGTTAGCTTCAAAGGGAGTAATGGTAGTGGTAACAGCCAGAGATGAGAAAAGAGGTCTTGAAGCTGTTGAACAACTCAAACAGTATTGTCCCTCTTCTGATCTTCTGGTTTTTCATCAACTCGATGTCACAGAGCCTGCTAGTATTGCTTCCATTGCAAATTTCGTTAGAAATCAATTAGGAAAGCTTGATATCTTGGTATGCTCTCTCTCTCTCTCTATATATATATATGTGTGTGTGTGTGTGGGTGTGTTAATTTATTAGCTCTTTCTTCTGCATTTTTCCAATTTCTGTCCGTTGCGTTGCGTCGAGATATCTGGGTATAGATACAAAAAATATTGTCTCTCCAAACGTATATGTAATAATTTTCCAAAGTTGTATACGGACAAAATTGTTGCTTTTAAATCATATATTATTCTCAGCAAGTGCATATTATAATTTAATTATTTTGCATTTATCTCAAATTTTCGAGAAAACAGAGGTATATCTCCATCGATCACTCGTGCTGATGAAACGGTGTGGATGACCTGTAATATTATATATGGTTTCTCTTCTCATGTCTAGTTTAGAACATTGTTTTGCATCAGCAGCTACATTCATTTTCAGCAAATTCGCAATTTTAGAAATGTTATGTTTTGGGACCGAGCTGTAACAGTTGAGATTAATTTGTAAATTGTACGATCTCTTGTACGTTTGTTTGATGAGAAAATAAGTTTGGAACAATATTGGGCAGGTGAACAATGCAGGGATTCTCGGAGCTGTGGCAGACCCTGATGCTTTTCTAAGATTCGTCAAACTTTCTGGTGATGATTGGGTAAGAGTAAGACTGTTATCCGTAACAATGTCGTATCCAAGATCATACAACATTAGAGTAGTATATGTGGAATCGACCATGATAGATCTTGTGCAAGAAAGAACCTAGTTACATTTTTAAGCATTATGACTTGGTATATATACTAAACAATATATTAATTATTCTCCAGAGGTCGGGGATTATCTTTTTCTTTTCTTAATTCTCTAATGGCAGCCTCATGGAGAGCATGCCAATTGGAACGAAATAATTCCAGCACGACCTGTGGAGATGGCAGAAGAATGCCTGAATACAAACTACTATGGTTCAAAAAGAATGTTAGAAGCACTTGCTCCCCTCCTCCAATTATCTGATTCCCCCAGGATCGTTAATGTTTCCTCTTATCTTGGAAAGTTGGAGGTAATTGTCTTGTTAATTATGTTTTGAAGCGTAAGCTAATGAAACCTCGACCAAACTAAAGCCAGTTTTGATTTTCTGGCATTGGCTCAGAATATACCAGGTGAATGGATCAAACGAGTCTTAAGCGATGATGAAAACCTTACAGAGGAGAAACTGGATGAGTTATTGAATAAGCTTGTGAAGGATTTGAAACAAGGATCATTGGAAAAGGAAGGTTGGCCAACTCATTTATCTGCATACATTCTCTCAAAAGCAGCTATGAATGCATACACAAAGCTTCAAGCCAGAAAATACCCAGGTTTCTTGGTCAATTGTGTCGGCCCCGGCTTCGTCAAAACTGATATTAATTGCAACTCCGGCCCCATGACTGCAGTCGAAGGTGCCCAAAGTCTTGTGCGGTTGGCTCTATTGCCTCGGGGCGGCCCCTCTGGCCTCTTCTTCAATCTTAATCAAGTGTCGAGCTTTTGAAAGTTGTAATAATTCCTATGATAAAACATGATATAAGACAAGACGATTTATCCCATATTAATTTGCGTTTGCCAAGTAAATGGACTGTGAATTTCCTGTGAGTCAAATTTTCACTCACGTTTATTTATTAAAAGAAATTGTCTTGTTGTGCGAGAAGATAAGATTTTTAATTTTAATTTAATACTTGAAATTTAATCTCGCGAGTTTCGTGTTGACGGAAACAAATACAATAAATAAATAAATCAAGATTGGAGGGCTACTTTTGTCTTATTCTGACTCTTCGTCCGATTACATTCATGAATTAATCCTTTATTTATGTAAACGAGTGTGAAAATGACAATCGGATTCCTGTATTTTAAAATTAGTATCTAGTAAATCTCTATAAATCACTTTTTTTGTTAATTATATTCTAAATTATTATAACTTAAAACTAAAATTAAAAACAATTATTTTTTCATCCGACAATAAAATAGGTATTCTATTTAAAAATAATTACATAGTAAAAGGAAAAAAGAGAAAACCTTAAATCTCTCTCATCTTTTTTCTGTTTTTCTCTTCTTCATCTTCTTTTTTCTTTCTTATTTCTTCTTCTTCTTCTTCTTCTTCTTCTTCATCAAGAAGCAGCAACGAATACAAATTTCTAGTACAACATAACGACAAAATATTTAGTCATTTTTTTAGAGTCTCTAAAGCTCTCTAAAGCTCTTGCGAGATGGGTGTTCGCCCCGATCCACTTGTGGTACAATCACTTTGTCCCATCTAGTTACCAAATATTTAGTCATTTTTTTAGAGTTTTTGTAAGGAAAGCAAACCCCCTAATTATTCAGCGACAACCAATATGCAAATATATGAACGAATACAAATTTCTAGTACAACATAACGACAAAATAAAGTTTTTTTCTTTGATGAGAAACTTTCATTTCAACCGTTTTATTCTCTAACAAATTATTCCTAAGCTCATTTTCCCATAAGCCAAACAAGTATATCTCAGGCCAAAATCAAATAATTTGTCTAAGACTGGGTTTATTAATTTGTGTATGTTGTTTGATGCAAAGTGTATAACAACTATTGAAATAGGACAAGTACAACACAAAATGAAGGGCCTTTTTTGTTTCATTGTCTAAATGAGTTCAAGATATAAATAATCTGAATTCTGAAACAATAGGTGACACTTATTCTGAGAAAAACAATGGAATGCAAAACTGGACCCAGAAAAGGAATAAAACTGGAATGCAAAAACAGAAGCTAAACTACAAACTAAACAAAAACAATAGGTGACATTAATGTGGTTTTCAATATTAATCACATAAGTCCTAATTCTAATAATCCAATCTTCTTCATGTTATGTTTGCTGTGTTAAGTTAATATTGAAAAATGATATATTTCTAAAATTATAGGTCCTTACCGAAATTTCCCTATCCGTCCAACGGATCGACGTATCACTTTCAACTTTCAGTCAACTTTTACCACGAGAAAACTACTACCCTGTTGACTTTGAACCTTTTTTTTGTTTTTAAAATCTTATTTCGGATATCAATAGCTGTGGACGGCTTGCGTGACCACATTTTAATAGAACAATTGGATATCTCTTCTCCGTTCAATTTCGATATGTATATATCATCTTCTCAGTTCTCACACTTAAAATACCACAAGTAAGTTCTAGACAGAGAGACCATCATCATCATTCCAATGGAAGATGTAAGAAAGAGGTATTAACATTACTTTCCCGTTTATTTCTTTCATGTTTTCATACACACTCAGAGAGCTCCTCGTTTTATCGAGCATTAAAATAGAAAACAATTTTCCACCATGTTTCCTATCATGCTATTAATTTTTTCTATTTTCAGGTATGCAGTAGTTACAGGAGCAAATAAGGGAATCGGGTTTGAAATCTGTAGGCAATTAGCTTCAAATGGGATCAGTGTGGTGTTAGGAGCCAGAAATGAGAAGATGGGTCGTGAAGCTGTTGAAAAACTCCAACACTCTGGCTATCATGATGTTGTCTTTCATCAGCTCGATGTGTCGGATCTTGCTAGTATTAACTCTCTAGCAGATTTCATCAAGACTAAATTTGGAAAGCTTGATATTTTGGTATGATTCAATGTCAGTTTCTTGAAAATTGTAGCCTACCTAACTGATCTAGTCTGGTACAAATATTAGGTATATATTTATTCGCTAAGAATAATGGCATAACATCAAGCATTTACTCAGAGGGATGCGAGTATGCAGAGTTCCCACGGTTGTTAAATTGATACTTATAAAATGAACGCTTATTGTTAACTTTCATGGTCCCTCATCGGATAAAAAATTGAAGTGGAATCTTGGCGACGCCCATCATGAGTAAATAATTATCAAAGCAATCTGACTTTTACCTGTACATAAGAGTCAGAGGCCACACTTTCATTTGTAAACTACACACACTTGCTATAGGAAATAGATTTTCCAAATTGCCACAAGAATCAATTAGTTTTCTTGGTCATCTGACTGCTTTATAAACTGATTGATGAGAAATGTTTTACTTTATTGGCAGGTGAATAATGCGGGAATCAGTGGACTTGGTGTGGATGATGATGCTTTATCAGGTTTTGTCAAGGTATACTTCTGTACATTTTTTTTTCAGGATGAGTTTGGAAATAGATGTAATTTCAAGGAAAATGAACTACAACCCATCTAAATTCATCCTTTTTAAAAATTGAATGCAAATAAGAGGAAACAGATAACGAATCAAGGAAATGTTTTTTATAGCTTTGCTGGGAACTTGAGAGGTGGGGGTTTTCTAAATTTAAATTTAAAAGCGAGGACCCTTTTTCTCTACCCTTATTTGGAGGAACTACTTGACACGGATACGAGAAAATGTTCATGTCTGATAATGCAATCCCTAAAAATAAGTCATAATAATTTTCATAAGTCTGTTTTCAAATATAATTATTACAGAGTGAAGGTTCAGAATTCAAAAGTGAAGAACATTGTAAAGATCTTTGGAATTAACTTATTGTATAGTTTGCCTATTGTCTATTGTTGACTTTATCAAACTTTATCACAATTGACTTGTTAATACTCTTGAATTCCTTGTATCTAATCAAATCATGCAGGATGGTGTACCAATCAAATGGGATGAAATACTAAGTCAACCTTACGAGTTAGCTGAAAAGTGCCTTCAAACAAATTACTATGGCGGCAAAAGAATGTGCGAAGCACTTGTTCCCCTGCTCCAATTATCAGATTCTCCAAGAATTGTTAACGTTTCCTCTGCTATGGGAAAATTAACGGTAAATTAGTTTTATAAACCATTTACCTTACAATTACTTGATTGGAGGTCTGGTTTACTTCTGTCTCAAATCTTACTAATGATTATATTTCTCGTCATTTTGTTTCAGAAGGTAACAAATGAATGGGCCAAAGGAGTGTTAAGTGATGCTGAGAATCTTACAGAAGAAAGAGTGGATGAGGTATTAAGCCAGTATCTTAATGATTTTAAGGAGGGTTCACTGGAAACAAAAAACTGGCCTGCTTTTATGTCTGCTTACATACTATCAAAAGCAGCTATTAATGCCAACACAAGGATCCTGGCCAAGAAGTATGCTAATTTCTGCGTCAACTGTGTTTGCCCTGGCTTCGTCAAGACAGAAATGAACCATAACACAGGCACATTAACAGTTGAAAAAGGTGCCGAAAGTCCTGTATGGTTAGCATTGTTGCCCAATGGCAGTCCTTCAGGTCTATTCTTCGTACAAAAAGAAGAGACGTCTTTTGTCTGAAAATGCTCCTTCTACATACACAGATACCTCGTTAAAATGAATGTGTGTTTTTTTTTTAACTTATACTTCGTATGAAAGCTTGTTTTACAGTCTTGCAAAATGGTTGGCTTGTTTTTCGTTTAAATCTATGTTGCGTGATAAATCATTCAAGACAATTTTTTTTTTCTTTGCCTCTCTAGTTTGGTTATCGACTCTTTAAGACAATTTTTTTTTCTTTCCTCTCTATTTGGTTATCAACTCTGCGCTATTAATTTAACGCACTATGTTATATTTATATTTATGAATAATTTCCTGTTTGTTCCAATTATTACTTTTTGATATCAAAAGATTCATATAATGGACCATCGTAATGAACAAAATTATTCATGTGGGATTCAAGTCGAACTAGATTTTTGGAGATGATCTAAATGCTTAAATTCTGAACCACAAATAATAATAGTAATAATGAATGAAATGTTGTTTTCCTATGGGCCCGAAGAGAGATTACAGATGTGGAAGGAGACTCAATTACAGCCAGAATATCATATCGTCTTAAATGATAATGATACAATACTTGTATTGAAGATTTAAACTTTTATATAAATTCTATCCATACAAACAAACTATATCAACAAATTTTGTTATCTTATATATGTTGTTTGTTGCAGGAGGGTATTGTTAGAATCTGGATTACACCATTTAATTTCATTACTCTGAAGTTTCTCAGCTGTCTTCAAATATATAAATAATAAGCAAATGGCGCAAGATTCGAGCTTTGTTGCAGAAAAGAGGTATATAATCTTCTTTCCTTCTGTTTGGACTGAGCTAATGTGTGTGGAAAAAAGGTTGATGTAGTCAGTCTAGTTGAATCAGGTCATCCCCATTAAAAGACATATATATATATATATATATATATATATATATATATATATATATGTATGTATGTATGTATATCAAAATTCTCACTAACAAAAGTAAATTAAAGCTAATGTTTTCTAAAATCGAATTTCTTTTTGACAGGTATGCAGTTGTTACAGGAGGAAACAAGGGAATTGGGCTTGAAATATGCAGGCAGTTGGCTTCTAATGGGATAGTGGTAGTGTTAACGGCCAGAGATGAGAAGAGAGGCCTCGAAGCTGTTCAACAACTTGGAGAGTCTGGTCTGTCGGATTATCTGATCTTTCATCAGCTTGATGTGGCAAACCCTGCTAGTGTTGCTTCTCTTGCAGATTTCATCACCAATAAATTTGGAAAACTCGATATACTGGTATTTGCTTAGCATTGGGCAATGGCCACTCTTTTCTTGAAATTTACCTTGGTTTTATTTTCCACTACAGTATGTGACTTGTAGATTAACATATCCAATTTGATTTGTAAATTTACTTACTTGTTCCCAAATGAAGTTAGTAATTTGAGATAGCTGTGAAGTGAATAATGAGAAAAGTTGTAATAATGTACAGGTGAACAATGCCGGCATTAATGGAGTTATACTGGACTCTGATGCATTCGTAAGAGCCACAGAAATTGCTGGCGGTTGGGTTGGTATCTTTTTATAGTATAGATTTTTTCTTAAAGAACTCTTAAACTGAGTTGAGGAAGAAATAATTTTAATAGCCTTCAGGTTTTCGATCTTGCTTCTTCTTTTGTTCTTTATTTAATTTAATGATACAGCCAGGGCAAGAGGATGCCAATTGGAATGAACTTGCAACTCAAACTTTTGACATGGCAGAAGAATGTCTGAATACAAACTACTATGGTGCAAAATCAATGGTTGAAGCACTTTTTCCACTTCTCCAGTTATCCGATTCTGCAAGGATAGTCAATGTTTCCTCTCTTCTGGGATTGCTGAAGGTCAAAAACTGGATTACTTCAATTTGAAGCAGAGATTTAATTAATGAAATAACTCCTAATACAATATCAAATTACGTTTCTTGCCGCAGAATATCCCAAGTGAAAGGATTAAAGGAATGTTAAGCGATGTGGAAAGCCTTACGGAAGACAGATTGGATGAGTTATTGAACAAGTTTCTGAAGGATTTCAAGGAGGGATTGCTAGAGAAAGAAGGCTGGCCTGTACGTCTATCTGCCTACATTGTCTCGAAAGCATGTATGAATGCATACACAAGAATTCTGGCCAAGAAGTATCCAAATTTGTTGGTGAATTGTGTTTGCCCAGGATTTGTCAAAACTGACATAACTTGCAATACCGGTCTCTTTACTGCTGTTGAAGGAGCCCAAAGTCCTGTGAAGTTGGCTCTTCTCCCTCCTGGTGGGCCTTCTGGCCTTTTCTTTCATCGAGATGAAATCTCATGTTTTTGATGTATTGACATGGGACATTTAAGCACCATGAAATTTATTGAATAATGTATAATTAAAGCTTTCCTGTCAACACAAGTATACTTTTCCAAAATTCCACTAAACTTCAATAAATAGAAAAGATACCCATTGAAATTAATGTCTGTCTGTCAGTAATCCTTTGTCCACTTTGATAATGAACATGCAGTTCATATACAATACTGGTATAACACACCGTTTTCGATGCTGTTTTTGTGGCTTATTTAATATAGAAAATGAATGTTTCATTGTCAATATCTTTATTACAGCTTTTTCGATGCCCTTTTTTTATGTAATATAGAAAACGAATGTTACATTAATATTATCAACTTTAAATATTATTTCATAATGTGAACCGGATTTCCCAATATTAAAAGATGATCAGCAGCTTAGTAATAATCTCTTAATCACACTCTGTACACAATTACTAGACTTGATAATCAGTTCAATGGAACAAGATGCAGGGAGGTAAACTATTCCCCTTTTCTTTAATTTTAAGCTTTGTTTTATATCCTGAAATGGTAATAAATTCTCTTTATTCAGGTATGCAGTTGTTACGGGAGGAAACAAGGGAATAGGGTTTGAAATCTGTAGGCAATTAGCTTCAAAAGGCATCACTGTGGTGCTAACTGCTAGAGATGAGAAGAGGGGTCTCGATGCTGCTAAAAAAATCAAACAGTGTGGATATGATAACGTGCTCTTTCATCAGCTTGATGTTGCGGATCCATCCAGTATTAAATCTCTAGCAGATTTCATCAAAACTCATTTGGGCAAACTCGATATTTTGGTAAGTTTCTCAGAAAATGTATAATCCCCATGAAAATATCCCTTCTACTCAAGAGGTTGAACCAAAAACAGCTGATTTCAACTTTATTATTAGTTGTCTGCGGTGTAAGTCGGTGAGTTCAATTGGTATTTTCCTTGACTAATACCCATCTATTTGTTTCTTAACATGCTGATAATCATCAGCACTAACATATAGATATTAAATTTTACATTACATTGAAATTGAGTGGGCTCAGTGCATGAAAGGAGATAAATAGTAACATATAGTAGGTTAGTTTTCTTGATCAATAAGTGAAATCAGAGAAATTCAGCTGCAAGCAAGCGTCAATGAGGTTTCTCAGGGTGCATCTGCTTGGTTTTGAGCAATAATTAATAATAAACTGAATGATGAGATGGGAATTTGGAGTTCTTGGCAGGTGAATAATGCAGGGATTAATGGAGCCACTGTGGATGCTAATGCTTTGTCAGGTTTTGTCAAGGTAAGGTATATGCTTGTGCAGATGTATGTGATCTTAAACTGAGGATATATGCGGTTGGAATTAGATCAAATTTTGCCTCCTGACTTTGTGTTCGCTGGATGAAATTCTAAGATCATGTGCAAGTCTCTTGTATTATATGAATTACGTACAGTACCTTATTTCTGGGTGGAACAGGATGGCGTGCCCATCAAATGGAATGAAATAACAACTGAAACGTACGAGTCAGTTTCAAAATGCCTTGAAACAAACTACTATGGCGCCAAGAGAATGTGTGAAGCACTAATTCCCCTCCTCCAGTTATCTCATACACCAAGAATTGTTAATCTTTCCTCTCTCATTGGCAAGTTAGAGGTAAATTAAACCGCCCTTTTGCTAGCTTGGTAATTACTTGTCGGTACGTACTTGGTTCAGCATCATAGAATAATTAATTAAAGCCATGCCAGCTGATATTATTAATGTTATGTCACCCAAAAAGTTTATGTTTCTTAAATGTCTTGTTTCAGTATGTAACACATAAATGGGCTATAAGAGTATTAAGCGATGTCGAGAATCTTGTAGAACAGAAAGTAGGGGAGGTGTTGAACATGTATGCAATTGATTTCAAAGAAGGTTCACCAGAGACCAAAGGATGGCCTGCTTCTTTGTCTGCTTACGTAATGTCAAAAGCAGCTTTGAATGCCTACACCAGGATCCTGGCCAAGAAGTATCCCAATTTTCTCATAAACTGCGTCTGCCCTGGCTATGTCAAAACAGATATGACCTACGACAACGGCACATTAACAGCTGAAGAAGGTGCTGAAAGTTGTGTGTGGTTGGCTCTTCTGCCTAAAACCGGTCCTTCTGGTTTATTCTTTTTAATGAAAGAAGAGATCGCTTTTTGATCCCGGGACACTACTCTATATAGAAATAATTTGCTTTAAAGATTTTTGATAAATTTTATATTTAAAATTATGATGTGTATCAAAGACGTAGATTTAATATATTTTACTGTTAAAATATTATAATAGTATAAATAGTTAAAGTAAACATACAATGTTATTTGTTAATATATATGTAATATAAAATAATTTATAACTAGAAAAATATTTTTTTTAAATAATTAAATTGAGTTTGAAATTTTTATTAAGGATAATTTTAAATTTATATAATTTATGAAATATATATGAAGTTACAAATGCAAATAAAATGAATTTTAAATATATATTATAATTTGAAAAGCGTGAAAAAATTTATTCTCAAATAATAAAATTTAAATAAAAGTAATTTAAAAAAAAGTTAATAAACAAACAATTTTTAAGCTTTACAACAGCATTCTCAAAGAAACATTATATTTACAAGCAATTAACTAAGTTTGCGGTTTCCCAATATTTAAGTAAAATTAGGCAAATATATTATGCAATTAAAAGCAAAATAAAACACAAATTCTAACAGACAAATTAGTGTTATTTTTTAAACAATCCAGTCCATCAAAGATATTGTTTGCTTTGAGCACACAGTCTGTTACGATTTTATTTTCAAGCTTTTCAACTTAAAACACGTCTACTAAAGATTTGAGCATGCTGATCTATATACACAGTATCTCTTCCGTACTTTATCAATGTGAGATTTGTCTAAAATATCACTACATCTACAAAGTTCAACGAGGATGCTGAGTCCTTAAGAGAGAGTGTATGTGACATCTTAGTCAAATCTCACATCGATAAAGTATGGAAGAGATACTAGATATATAGATCATTATACTCTAACCTCTACTAGACGCGTTTTGAGTTAAAAACCCCGAAAATAAAACTGTGACGGACTATGTGCCCAAAACGGATAATATTTATGTTACACTGGGCTGTTACAATTAGTATCATAGTCACTTTGAGTGTTTTTTTGAGCGATAGTAGGACAAATCTCAGCATTCACATCAATAAAATACGAAAAGATGCTAAGTATAAAAGACATCATATTCTAACCCTTAGCAGATGCAATTTGACTTGAAAAGTCCAAAAACTTTTACTCGAACCCTTAACAAACGCGTTTTCACTTGAAAAACCCAATTCTATGCCCAAAACGGATAATATTTCTGGTAGGCTAGACTGTTTTAGCTTTTATCGATGTTACAGTTTTTATCCATCCAAATACATGTGATGCGCCTCATATAATATATATTACTTCAATATCTTTTTTGGTTTTTTTAAAAGAACCTGGTGTACAAAATCAAAGTAGCATAAACTATTAAACTATTATAACATCTTTGCAATCAAAATAAATAGATATATAGATTGTATGCATTAAAAGTTATAACATGGCGGATTTCATAAGCTATATATATAAAAGTTTCGATACTCTTCAATCAAAAAGAGGTCTCTTCTTTCCGCAAAAAGAATGAGCCAGAGGGACCACCATTGGGAAATAGTGCTAACGACACAGGAGCATCAGCGCCTTCTTCAACAGTCAATATGCCAGTACTGTAGTTTATATCTGTTTTGACATAGCCAGGGCAAACACAATTGATGCTAAACTTCGGGTACTTCTTGGCCAAGATCCTAGTGTAGGCATTCATAGCTGCTTTTGATACTATGTAAGCAGACATAAGAGCAGGCCATCCTTTGGTTTCCCGTGAACCCTCTTTAAAATCATTAAGGTATTCTCTCAATACCTCATCTACTCTTTCTTCTGTAAGGTTCTCCACATCACTTAACACTCCTTTGGCCCATTCATTGGGTACATTCTGAAACAAAATTATGGCAAACATAAACTTTCAAGAATAATATTCTGGGGAATATAATCACCAAGAGACAAGAAAAATTCTACAAGCAAGTAATTCTAAGGGAAATGTTTCACTCTTAAGAATGTCTTGATTCCCATTAATCACATCTGTTCAAGATTTCTATAAGTTTTTGCTTCAACATAGTTGATATTTGAGTAAGAAACATTTATCAAGG
Organism: Melia azedarach; assembly: GCA_028052125.1. Classification (NCBI taxonomy): domain Eukaryota; kingdom Viridiplantae; phylum Streptophyta; class Magnoliopsida; order Sapindales; family Meliaceae; genus Melia; species Melia azedarach. The sequence continues at coordinate 893,389 of CM051394.1, read as the reverse complement.
TGGTTTCCAGTTTTTACCTTTAATTTTCCCATGGAAGAGGAAACATTAACAATTCTGGGTGAATCTGATAATTGGAGGAGAGAAATAAGTGCTCTGCACATTCTTTTAGCACCATAGTAGTTTGTTTCAAGGCATTTTTCAGCTAGCTCATAAGTTTCAGTTACTATTTCATTCCATTTAATGGGCACACCATCCTGCATTATTGACAAAAAAAGAAGAAGAAGAAAACTTCATCTTAGTGGTGCTATATATTTCTATAATAATTGCAAAACTGCAGAAGATTAGACAAAAGGAAAGGGTCTTGCGTAATGATAAAGTTCAGTGATGCCATAAGAAGGATATATATGAGATGTATGACTAACCCATTAATAATGAAAATTTGGTAAAAGAACTGGAGAGACAAAAGATCTTCTACAGAGTTTGATACATAACTTTACATATATAGTAAACCAACCAAAGAAATCAAGCATGTGAAGGTACCTTGACAAAACCTGGTAAAGCATCCGCATCCGTACTGACTCCACCAATTCCTGCATTATTCACCTGCCAAAAAGTCCAAGACTTCACATCACTCAGCTCACACTTATACTTACCTATAATATTAGAATCGGAAAAAAAATTGTAAAATCTCTGGGTACTCATATCCTCCTGCTTTCTACCTATTCAATTGTTAAGAATCAGACCCATTAATTTAATTTTATTTTTTTGTGGAAATGAATTAAGAAGATCACAGCACCATGCGAAGTTCAAGAACGTCTTATTACTTTGTAGAGTGAGCATGGCCGATAATTGTCCCAGATAGTATATTATGCGCGGACAGCGTTAAGTTTTACTTGAGGATAAAAAGCACCGGCAACTTCAAGAAATTGATGTTACTCGTACCAAAATATCAAGCTTCCCAAATTGACATTTGATGAAATCTGCAAAAGAGTCGACGCTAGCAGGGTCCGCTACATCTAGCTGATGAAAAATCACATCATCGTAGCCAGATTGTTTGAGCTTATGAACAGCTTCCAGACCTCTGTTCTCATCTCTGGCTGTTAGCACCACAGTAACCCCATGTGAAGCTAATTGCCTACAGATTTCAAACCCTATTCCCTTATTTGCTCCTGTAACTACTGCATACCTGAACACAGAAATTTATAAGCATTTCAAGATACAAACATTATGGAAACGTGAGCTTAATGATAACTTACATGAAACAAAAGAATGATTACCTCTTTGTTACTTCTTCCATGGAACTGAATATTGATGGTAGCGTTAAGAATTTGGGTAAGAAGTTTCAAAAACTAAGAAACAAAGTTATAAGTGAAGACAACAAAGATAAGCTCTCTCTTAAAACTGCAGGACAAAATTAAAAGGAAGAATCTCCGGTACCCTTTTTTTTTTTTTTTAATTAATCTTTTATTATTTTTTATATTTTTTTTAATATCTCATTATTTTTAATTTTATTTTTTCAATTAATTTATATTTAAATTATAAATAATAAAATTAAAAACAAAATTATAATTATAAAATATTTAAAAAATTATAAAAAATATAAGACATTGATAAAAAAAAAAAAAGGCTATTAAACATTCTCTCAAATTAAAACAACCTAATGGGAAATCTTCAACAGTAAAGATTTTAAGAAATATATTAAATAATTTTTCAACCACAATATTTTTTGGGGGGGATATTACGCCCACAATTTTTCAAATAAAAGAAAATGTAATAAGACACTGACGGATGCAAATTGTCAATAAATTAACATGGGGACAGTCTTCCAATCCTTGTAGGCCAAAAGATTTAAAATTATGCTGGTTTATTCTGTCTCATCCAAGAGATTGTATGATTGTTTTATTTCGGCAAAACAGAAGGCCAGGAAAGCCCATCATGAGGCAGTGGACGTAATTTCACAGTACTTTGGGCATCTTCAACCCGTTCAGAGGCCCATAATACAAGTTTTGTCCAACCATAGTTGCCCGGCTGAATATAGGAAGCCGAGGGGAAAAAAGGGTTTTACCAACATAAAAAGTTTGGGATTTGATATGGTTAATTTCATTTTAGCCCTTATGCTTCATATAATATCACTGTAGTCGGAAATATTTCACATATTAAATAAAAAAGTCTTTAACTTTATCGAAAATCATCACTTTAATTCAAACTATTTTAATTAATGTCACTGAAGTCCCTTAACCATCCTTCCGCCCTTTTGCCGTTAATTGGAGTGAGAAAGAGGATAATATACATTTTTACTCTTCAATAATATTATAGTACAAATTTACTTATTTACCTTTCATTTTTAATAAATTTCATTACATCAAAATTCCTATAAACTACTCACCACTTCTCAAATTTTTTTTATTTTTCAATAATACTTTTAAATTTTATGTGTAATTACTTATATAAATTTTAATAATTTTTCTGTTTCTTTTCATTTACTTTCAAATAGCATCAATTTTTTTAAACAAAAGTTGTCTAATTTGTTCATTCAAATTTACACAAACATTTTCAAATCATGAGCAAAATAACAAGCATATCAGTGCCATTTTTCCAGATACTAATTATCCATCTTTCTAAAATAACATTTCCTTTCCAATATTTAAGTTCAAATGGTAGCATCCATGTAAAAAAAAAAATGCTATTCCAAGGTATAATTGAGCAAATAAACCAATTCGAATGAATATATTATTTTTTATTTGCAATGGAGATTTTAGGCCTGTAGGTGGTCTTATTCGCATGATTATATAATATGTAATACTCTATGCAGCAATTATCTTACTATAGTGTACATACAAAAGCAATGGTATATAGAAGCAACATAATAAAAAGAAGATAGATAAATACAACTACAATATCTTTAGCTTTGTATACCATCAACAAATGTAATTGAGCAAATAAAAGTAATAAAAAAACATCATTAAAAATTGACTATCCATTAAATGAAATTAAAACAAATCTCAAGAGATGTTCATGACACATGGAAAAATAATATTACTTGATCATTTTTTAAAAAATACAAAAAATCATAACTATGTTCTTAATTGTTAAACCCAGAAATCACACTCATATTTTGAATTGTTTAACCCAAAAAAAAAAATAAATAAAGAATTACTTTTGTTACAAAAAAACTATAACCATGTGACAAAGTAGACAAAACTATTAAATATTCTTTAGACTTGTGGCGAGACAATGCCATTAATCTTAGTGCTAACCTGAGACCCATTTCTACTACCATGCTCATATGTCTGAGTTTGAGAATAAAGAAGATATGTATGTCCAAACCAATATAAGCATAAATGTATTATAACCAATTAAGAAAAGATGATAACTATTAGTTTCGTTTTGAAAAAATAATATGAACTAAAATTACTTTTTAAAAAAGTAAACTTACTCTTTTAAAGAAAGATAGCTACTCAGCAAAAATTAAAAGTCAACTTCAAAACTTTGTTGATGGCGATGACAATGATTGTGAATAAAACTTTGGGGATATTATCAGTTTCCTCCCCTGAGGTATTGCTTATTATCAATTAGATGACCAAAAATAAAAAAATAAGCAAATACCTCCCCTAATTAGATGATAGTACTTCTAATTTTTTATTAAATGAACCAAATTGTCCTCTTCTCTGTTAAGCCAATTCACTGTTTATGTTAAAGTCCATGAGAGATTGTGGACAGTTCGGTCATTTAACAAAAAATTAGAAGCATTATCATCTAATTAGGGGAGGTGTTTGCTTATTTTTTTATTCTTGGTCATCTAATTGATAATAAATAATACCTCAAGGAAAAAAATTGATAATACCCCATAAAACTTTAAATGAACTTTTCCTTGGGTTAGGTAACTAAACTCATCAAAACTACATCGTTTTGATCATAATTGTTGCCAAAATAATAAAATTTATGAATTGACTAAAATAACCTCCCACTAACGGCAAAAGAAGGACGGAAGTTTGGTTAAGGTACTTAAGTGGTATTGATTGAAATAGTTTGGACTAAAGCGATGATTTTCGGTAAAATTAAGGACTTTTTTATCTAATATGTGAAACATGCCGACTAAAGTGATATTACATGAAATGTGAAGGACTAAAATAAAATTACCCCCGTTTGATAGTCATGCAGCATATCAGAAGATAGGATTATATTTCACAAGCTGTATAAGCTTGGAATTTTTATATACAAATATAGATGGATAGTTTTCAATCAAAAGAGGTCTCTTCTTTCCGGACAAAAAAAAGACCAGGACCGTCATTTGGCAACAATGCTAAGCAAACAGGACTTTCTGCACCGTTTTTTTGTAGTTAATGCGCCGCTGTTGTAGGTCAAGCCTGTTTTGACATAGCCGGGGCAAACGCAATTGATGACAACATTCGGGTACTTCTTTGCCAGGATCCTGGTGTAGGCATTCATAGTTGCCTTTGACATTATGTAAGCAGACATAGAAGCAGGCCATCCTTTGGTCTCTGGAGAACCTTCTTTAAAATCATTTAGATACTTCCTCAGTACCTCATCTACTTTCTCTTCTGTAAGGTTCTCGACATCCCTTAACACTCCTACAGCCCATTCATTTATTACATTCTGAAACAAGACGAGCAGGAACATTAATTTAATTTAATGTTTGTGAAGGTGGTATCTGCTTAAAGTGATTGGTGTCAAATCTTAACCAAATGCCATATAACTTTTTCTAGCTAAGGGCTGTAAACTGAAACTGATCTTTTTAACTTCAACTTTCCCGCCACAGAAGAAATGTTAACAATTCTTGGTGCATTGGATAACTGAAGGAGGGGAATTAGTGCTTCACACATTCTCTGGGCACCATAGTAATTTGTTTCAATGCATCTTAAAACTAACTCACAGGTTTGAGTAACGCACCATCCTGCATCATAAAGAAATAACTTAATAATCAGTGGTACTGTAATTGAAAACTCGTCCTAAATTTAAAAGAACATAATATATATGTAGAGAAGTACCTTGTCAAAACCTGATAAAGCGCCACCATCCACAACGACTCCATTAATCCCTGCATTATTCACCTACCAACTAGTCCAAATTCCTTACCAATCAGTTTATAATGAATTAAACCCATCGGACGATCTACAAAACTATTTGATTCTTCTAGTTTTAGCAAACACTTTTTAACTGCTGTCTTTCAACGCACACCATAAATACAACAATCCCAAACTAAGCCAGCAAAAGTTTCAAGAAACTGATATTGAGTCATACCAAAATATCAAGCTTCCCAAATTTAGATTTGACGAAATCTGCTAGAGACTCAACACTAGCAGAGTCCGCCACATCTAGCTGATGAAAAATCACGTTATCATAGCCGGACTGTTTGAGTTTTTCAACAGCTTCCAGACCTCTCTTATCATCTCTGGCTGTTAACATCACAGTGATTCCATTTGAAGCCAATTGCCTACAGATTTCAAACCCAGTTCCCTTATTTGCTCCTGTAACAACCGCATACCTAAAGATAGCAACTTAACAGCATGTCAAGGTAGAAAACATTGATCATGACAGCATGAGATACAAGAAGAATAACAGAGAGAAATTATCTCTTTGTTACTTCTTCCATTGAACTGATGATTGTTGATGCGTGATTTTTGCTTACTCACACTAGGGACTGAGGAGCTAATGCCCCGCTCAAGCCTTGTCTTGCTCACACTAGGGACTGATGAGCTAATGCCCTGCTCAAGCCTTGGTCTTGCTCACACCAAGGTTTAATGTAGGACTGACGAACTAGTGACCAGCTCCAGCCTTGGTCTTACTCACACCAGGATTTAACGTAGGACTAACGAGCTAATGACCTGCTCCAGCTTTAATGAAACAATGATCTCTCCTTGATTCGAATCAACTTCAGTCTTCCTTGAACTCAGCTATCCTGCACCAAAATACACATTCAGAATAGGTCGCTAGAGGCTATTCGGTGAACCCACTTCGATGCTTAAGTCAATAAGTTATGAGAGCACTTAAGATTCGACTATTTTTTCCTTTCAAGATAATGAAAAAAATAATTGTGAGTGTAGTAACAATTAAAATAAATGAAAGAACGAGACTGTCCCCTTATGAAAGAAAAATCATGTATATATACGTGAGGTCAATAGTTCTTTTAGGATAATATATTTTATATATGGGTCATGTTGGTTATGATTATCCAACATTAGTGGTGGCCTTAACTTTCTCTTTTAGTAAGCTGGAAAGTGTAGGACATATGGGCTAGGTTGTTACTTGTATACCGGCTATTAATTTAACTTTTGACAACCCAAATTTGTAGGGCTCCCACTTCGATTAGATAATGTATCCATAATATGCTAGAATTATTTTAATTAAAGTAGGGAAGCAAGTAGGGATAATATTTTTAGGATTGCACATGCTTCTCTTTTTTCGTGGGCTATATACTTGACTACGTGACATGACACCTCTTATTAACGAGCATCCCTTATAAAAATTTAGTTTAATCTCAAATAAGTGTCATCTCAACTAAGTCTGAGTATAACTCCTTACTTAAATTTTAAAAAAGGTACTTCATAAAATAAATTACTTTATGAGATGTTGACTGTGACTTCATGAACTTGTATTGCGATACGTCCAATCAATATTTTCCCATAATAATGATCAATTGTAGTAACTATGTAGCAATTAGCAAGGAACTCTAGAAAAATTAATGCGCTGGATAGAATCAAAAGAAAGACTTGGGTACCGCTTTGTCTGTAGCAATTAGCAAGGAACTCTAGAAAAATTAATGCGCTGGATAGAATCAAAAGAAAGACTTGGGTACCGCTTTGTCAGGATTGGTACTTAGAAGAATATGGAAAAATTAGCCTTCTGGAGTCATGCAACAGGAGAATTTCGTATGAATTTTAAAAATGATTTTTTCTTTTTCTAAAAATAAAATTAACAATATTTGTAAATAAAAAACTCTTAAATTTCATCACACCAAGGGCACCCACGAATCCTATATATAGCCCTAAAACATCCCATCACTCCGTTAATCATTACCATATATATTCTTTTCTTTTCCTCCCTTCTTGTATGGATCGGCCTTAATTTTCTGCATCCGTTCAGCATTTTTATATATAGGAAATTAGATACCATATATTGACTTGTAATTTTTAATTACTTCTTTCTTCTAGCAGACTACAACATTCATCTCTGTTGAGAGAATCAGAAATTTGCAGCTGTAAAGAATTAACTTAATGCTTAAATTAATATTTTAAGAAGTCAAAGAAGAATTTTCAGCTAGCAAAATTTGACTAATCGTGATCAAAATGATACTGTAAACGGACAAAGTATGTCCGTACAAAGACATGCTTAGTACAAATAAACCAATCTAAAAATTGAGGAATCCTAAGGTAATGAGAAGCAAAACTATAACTCCCACCTTATTTTAATCAATGATTATAAAAAAGGTGATGAGAAGCCAAATATATGATGACTCCCACCTTTGTATCAAAATATCGTTTTCTTTCTTATATGAAAAATCATATCTCTCCCCATCAATTTAACAGAACGTCGATCGGGCTCCTTCAACAGCAGTAAGGAGGCTCGTACTGAATATATTATACAACAAATTAAAAACAGCTTTAGTAACATTAAGCTATACAACAAAAGTTAAGTTAGGAGTATATTACTTGTTCCTTAAAATTTAGAGGGCAAAGTATAATATCTCTTATCTAAAATATAGATTTTGAATGATATTACTCACCATACTTTCTCTTGCGAGATTTATATCTTTTTGTTGTTATCAAGATTTATCTATTTTTATATCAACAAAGTTTATTGAGGAAAAGAAAAAAAGTTATCCCTAATATCGATGATTATAACCAATAGGTATACACGGGTGAAATTAAATGCCTCTTTCTTGCCCCAGAATTTTATGAATTATATTATTTATTTAAATGAAATATGTCTCGCCTAGCTTCTTTTGCATTTTTTTTCTTTGTAAAAATATTGAATTAACGTGTAGCTACTCGAAGAAAATTGGATTTTTAAAATTAACGTCCATGATGATGATTTTGAAATTGAAAAATATTTAAATTAAAATAGCATTAATTTTATTTTTTTAAAAAGAAAAAAAGAAGCATTTATAAAAAGGGAGAAGATTTTTATGTAGGATGTAACCAATCTATAGAATATAGAGGGGTGCGATTGGTTGCAGCCTCAGCCTTTAAGATTGAAAACCCCACATCATCGTGTTTTTCAAGGCTGCTTTATCCTCTCATCTAATCAGCAGCAAGGATAAGGGTCCCAGTTCTTGCTCTTAACCTTTTCCGGCAGATACTGCTTTGTTTTGTGGCCTTTACTAATTGAAATTTTAAACTTTCAATGTCTACTATATATCTCACGCAAGTTATGTGACTTCATTCCTTCATACGATGGAAGAAGTAACAAAGAGGTAGTCCTTTTCCTCGCTTCTTCTTCTTAATTTAATTATTTCATGTTGTCATTTACATCTTGTATCTTGACATGTTAGCTAGGCTAGCCAATAAATTTCATTGTTCAGGTATGCAGTTGTTACTGGAGCAAACAAGGGAATTGGGTTCGCAATCTGTAGGCAATTAGCTTCAAACGTGATCACTGTGGTGTTGACAGCCAGAGACGAGAAGAGGGGTCTGGAAGCTGTCGAAAAACTCAAACAATCGGGCTATCATAACCTGATTTTTCATCAGCTAGATGTTTCGGCTTCTGCTAGTGTTGAGAGACTAGCTGATTTCATCAAATCTAAATTTGGGAAGCTTGATATTTTGGTGTGTGTGTGTGTGTATATATATATATATATATTCAATGATCACGAATGTCAGTACTGCTACTGCAAATTAATAATGCTTCAAGTACTTCTTGGCAGGTGAACAATGCTGCAATTGGTGGATTCAATTAAGAATGTGTGAAGCATTAATTCACCTCCTCCACTTATCCGAGGCACCAAGAATTGTTAATGTTTCCTCCTACGCAGGAAAGTTGACGGTAATTAATAATTAATTAACCTTATACACATATATTTATTTATATATATGCTTCTTTAATCTCAAGGACTTCTGCCTCCTGAAAAACTTTAAAAGGTTATATATATGTTTCTATACGTGATTATTAATAGTTTTGTTTTGTTTTGTTTCAGAATGTACGGTATGAATGGGCAAAAAGTGTGTTAAGTGATGCAGAGAATCTAACAGAAGAAAGAGTGGAGGAGGTATTGAATCAATATCTGAAAAATTATAAAGAGGGTGTTCTGGAAATCAAATTAGGATGGCCTGATTCTATGTCCGGATACACGATTTCAAAAGCAGCTATGAATGCCTACACAAGAATCCTGGCCAAGCAGTACCCGAACATTATCATCAACTGTGTTTGCCCTGGATATGTTAAAACAGATATGACCTACAACAATGGCCAATTCACTGCCGACGAAGGTGCAGAAGGACCTGTTTGGTTAGCATTGTTGCCCAATGGTAGTCCTTCTGGATTATTCTATTTACAGAAAGAAGAAACCTCTTTTGATTGAAAAATCCGCACCCACGCAACCCTTTTTACTTACATTGACAAGAGAAGGGTGTAATATAATATTTTGAGATATGTTTATATGCAGATATTATAAATGAAAATAAATATATTATTGATATCTATGAATTCAGATTTTGATCATAATAAAATATAAAAATTTTAGTAAAAAAACAATTATAATATCATTGTTATCCCTGTCGGTGCTAATTTGCTATATATTCTCTAACTATGTCATCATTAGTTGACTATCTAATTTTTATGAAAAAATCAAAATATCCCCTCGTATTCCCTTAATTCTTTGACCAATATATAACTTTTATATTATCTTACATACTTAAATATGTGTAATATAGACTCTATGTTGTTTGAATTTTATTAATTTATACAATGCATTATTTATCCATTATATAATGAAATAACATAATAATTTTTTTATAAAAAATTAATAAAAAATTTATTATTTAATTAATAATATAACATCACATATGAGATATAAAATTAAACAAACTTAATATATAATTTTTTAATTTTTAGAATTTATGAATAAATTATGTTTATAATACTAAAAAATATATGTTAGTATAATTTATGAAAATTATTTTTAAATATTTAAACTAAATATTGTTAAAAAGTGTGAATGAATTGATAATATTAAATAATATTATTTTATTTTTAAAAATTTAATTATTGACTTGCACAAAATTAAATTGATAAAATATTCAAAAATAACCTTGATACTAACAGTCCTCTAATAATCAATTAATGGTTCATGGGAGATATGTATGAGTTTCTCCAAACTTAATATCTAAGTGTGTGTTTTTCAAACTTTAAGAGGTATGTGTTAATTATCCTATAAAAAAAATAAAAGTCTTAATATTTATTAATAAAGAATTCTCTTATTTATTAGACAAATAAGCAAATATAATTAATATATATGCATATATATTCATATAAAATATGATATTAATTTAAAAATATTAGTATTAATAAATAACTCAAGTTTTAATTGTATCTTGTATAATTAAGAAATTAAAAAAAATTAAGAACCAAAACTTTAATTCCTAAAATTAAGATATTTATAAAGAGTTTATTTAACATTTCAACTTTATTCTTTTTAAAAATAAGAATGATAAATAAAATGAGTGAAATAATGCAAGGCCTAAAAATATACAAATTTTGAAGGAAATAAAAAAAAATTTAACAGGGTTAAACAGAAATTATTTAAGTACTCCATCATAAATTTTTATACTAAATATTTTGCCACTGGAGCTTTAAACACGAGTGGGGACACTGCCTCCACCAGTATGTGTGTGTGTGTGTGTATATATATATATATATATATATATTAATTATTAATGAATTATTAATGAAATGATGAGAACATTTAAGGACCATACATGCCCAACGTGGGTGCTCTTAGTCCAATGAAATTTATGAACTATTTAGTTTAAAAATGTCTGCTGTTATTTTCTTATTTTCTTTTTTTTAAGAAAATTGGACGCAAGCCAAGCAGAGGGGATGCAAACTTTGGCTTTGCGCCACGATCCTCACTGGATAACTATTGAAACAACATTGATTGAGTTGTCAAGAAAGAATAATGATGTATTTTCTAACTCAAAACACGCATTAAATTTAATTTTCATTTTACTTTTTTTTTAAAAAAATTATAAAACAATACCAAAATTTTGCTTACATATAAGTCCTTAATTTTTGCTTTCCTTTCAAATTTTATACAAATCCTCACGTCATTTTTCCTTAATAAAATTAAATACATAGTCAATCATGACTGTATTTATGTGTCTAAAACATTTATAAAAAAAAATTTAATCTTTGTAACCATTTGTTATGGTTCAATTGCACCTCTTTGATCGTATTTCTCATCATATCTTTTTTATAAAAAAAATTCAATTTTTAAAGATTCTTATTGTATTAAAATAAACATAAAAAATCAATGAAGCAAATTTATAAAAGTATAATAAAATTTTTCTTCTTTTCTTTTTCATTCTTTCTCCCTTTCTTTTCTCAGTTTCACTTCAAATCCCAGCAAAAGAAGGAGACAAATAATGAAAGCAAAAAATTTATCTCCTTCTTTTCCTTTATACAAAAAGTAGGGTAAGAAATAGGATCAAAGAGATATAACTTACTCATGATCCATTATTTCAAAACTTATAATAATTCTTTTGGGTATTTTTTTTGATTTTATGTATTTGAAAAATAATGTTAAATTTATTATATTTTCTTTAAAAATTATGAAAATATAAATAAAAAATAAATTCGTGTTATATATATTTATATTCTCTTCTTTTTTACATTTTAATTACAATTAAAATATATTATTTAATAATAATATAAAATATATTTAATTACTAATTTTATTAACAAATGACATCAAATTCTCTTCTTCTTTTATATTTTTATAATAAATATAATAAATTCAATATAATATTTTAAATAAATATAGTGTATATAAAAATGAAATGTCAAAAAAATTTGAAATATTTTTTTGACAATTGAATATCAAATTATTATCAAATAAAAGAAGAGGACTAAAAATATTTAGCATATAGGTCTGGTTTATCTTCTTATTAGATTTTTTAATAATAATTCTTTAAATTTTTTTATTGAAAATAATAAATTAAAAAATATTTAGCATATTGTAAAAAATATTAAAATAAGGACTAAATTGTTATAATTAAAATATATATTTTAAAAAATATTAAAATTAGGGACTAAATTATTATAATTAAAATAATTATTTTTTTATTTATGATTATTTAAAAATTTAGAGATACAAATGATATTAACCTAACCGATAGACTAACTAAAATAAAAATTAAAGAGGGTATATGTCTATTTGTCTAAATTTAAAGAGAGTATTTATTTTTTTTTTTCAAATATTAAGAGAGTATGTGTCTATTTCTCCACACATTAGGGAGAATATATGTCAATTTTCCTTTAAGTATAGAAAATTTTATAAGGAAAAATTATGTAAGGACTCGTATGAAAAGAAAACAAAACTTAAGGAATTATATGTAATACTGCCCACCATCGGATCGCTATCTTTTCGTGCCAATAGACTAGTTGAAATTCTTTTTTTCTAAAGCATACGATTATTTATCCCTGATCTTCTTCTAAGCTGAACGTGGGCGCTCTGTCCAATATTTATTGAGATTTAAGGACCACGTATGCTAAACGTGGGCGCTCTTTGTCCAATAAAATTTATTAATTATTTATTTTCATAATATGACTGTCATTTTATTTTCTAAAATTACTGAATTAGGACGGCAGGGACGCTAACTTGCCCCACCAGACTAGAAGTAGAAGGTGAATCTTCACTGCATAACTGTCCAAAGAAAATTGAGTTTTCAAGAATCTCGATGTGTTCTGAAATTCAATAAAAAGATATTAAATTTTAAAAAAAAAACTGTTTATTAATTTCTTTTTATAAAAATTATAAAACAAAACCAAATTTTTTATAATGTAGGGGGGTCCAGACTCCAGAAAGATGGCTCAGTCTGGAGCTTTCGGTATTTAAACGTTAAAATTCTAAAGGATGAGTTGTCCCTCTTCTTCCAAGTTCTAACCATAACGAGTGCGTAAGTAGTCCCAGTTCTTTCTTATTCTTTTGTCCGGGGGCTGAAACAGACTACCTTTGATCTCTAATATCTCAGTCTCTCACACTGCTTCATCATCGGTTCGATGGAAGAAGTATCAAAGAGGTCATCTTTGTTGTTATTATTATTTCATGTGCGTTGCCTTTAAGCTTTAGTTTCCACAATGTCTTCTATGCTGACATGCTTACAAAATTTCACTTCTCAGGCATGCAGTTGTTACAGGAGCAAATAAGGGAATTGGGTTGGAAATCTGTAGGCAATTAGCTTCAAATGGGGTCACGGTGGTGCTAACAGCCAGAGATGAGAACAGAGGTCTGGAAGCTGTTCATAAGCTCAAACAATCTGGCTACGATAATGTGATTTTTCATCAGCTAGATGTGGCGGACCCTGCTAGCGTTCACTCTCTAGCAGATTTCATCAAATCTCAATTTGGGAAGCTTGATATTTTGGTACGATTTAATTTCACTTTCTCGAAATCTTCTCTGGTCTTTTCTAAGCATAACGTAGCCGAGAGTGTTATGGTAAATCGTAATATAATGTAACATACTTGGGTTCTGCTTTGTAGCCCTCATCCATTGGTCTATTAGCCTGCCAGTAACATCACACTAATAGTTGATTTCCTCACAACATGATAAAATTACAATGATCTGATTATAATTATTCCCGTGGGCAGAAAAGAAAGCGAGAACTGATGACAAAATCATAGTGCCGTAATTAAGTGTCAGTCTTACATTTGATTGAAATTGAGTGGATTCAGTACTGGAAGATAAACGGTATTAACTATTAGGTTAGTTTTTTGGGTTGACGAAGCGCAACCAACCCATAACAAGCTAAGTGATGTATTAGAGGAATTCATAATTCAGGTCTGCTAAGTACCAGAAGAATCTATCAGTTTCCCGGATTATGTAACTGTTTTGGTTGATATATAAACTGAATTATGTAAATGGTGGACTTCTTGGAAGGTTAACAATGCAGGAATTGCTGGATTCAGTTTGGATGCCGATGTTGTCAAGGTACTTTCTGACTTAATTCATATGTGTGCTAGATGCTTTCCTTGTATCTATTCTACTGTAGGTTTGTAAGCATTATATGAACAGCTCATCTTAGATTGTGTTTTTTTTCTCAATGATGCAGGATGGAGTGCCGGCCAATTGGATCGAAATAGCAACTCAAACTTATGAGTCAGTTGAAAAATGCATTGAAACAAACTACTATGGTGCCAAGAGAATGTGTGAAGCACTAATTCCCCTCCTCCAGTTATCCAATGCACCAAGAATTGTTAACGTTTCCTCTTCTGCAGGAAAGTTACGGGTAAAACAGTTTTAACCTTTGCCAAAAATAAAACTATTTGTCAATTTGAAATAACTTGGTTAAGAATTAAGCCTGTTGATGTGTAGATTGCGTCCATTTGAAATAACTTCAAGCTGAAACCTCCTTGGCTAATATTGTTACATGCAAACTATAAGTTACATACGCAAAATCAGCTAATTATTTTCCTGTCATTTCTGCTAAATTTTTGGAGCAATTTTGGGGAGTCCTGTCTATCCAGTAAAGCCTTATAATTATTTTACAACAGTTATTAAATTATTTGGAACTAGAAAGATCTCAAGCACTTCTTGTTTCAAATTTTTATGTGCTCATGTTCTCTGGAAGCTTAAAAGTGAACACTTGTGTTTCTCATCCTTCTGTTTCAGAATGTACCATATGAATGGGCCAAACGAGTGTTTAGTGATGTGGAGAACCTTACAGAAGAAAGAGTGGATGGGGTATTGAGCCAGTATCTGAACAAATTTAAAGAGGGTTTACTAGAAACTAAAGGATGGCCTCATTCAATATCTGGTTACATACAATCGAAAGCAGCTATGAATGCCTACACAAGGATCCTGGCGAAGAAGTATCCAAATTTCTGCATCAATTGCATTTGCCCTGGCTATGTCAAAACAGATATAAACTACAACACCTGGCGGATTAACCGTTGAAGAAGGTGCTGAAGGTCCTGTGTGGTTAGCACTGCTGCCCAATGGCGGTCCTTCTGGTCAATTCTTTTTTCGGAAAGAAGAGACCTCTTTTGATTGAAAACTATTCATCTCTCTATGTACCTGTATATGTATGTGTGTGTAAAAGTTTAAATTAAAGTTACTCAGCTGGTGAAACTGAATGCCACTTTGTTGTATACTATTAAATTAAACTTTTAATTAATAATTTAATAGGTGAGTTGTAATGTCCGAACTATTATTATCAATGGGAATGCATATATGTGGATATATTTATATTATATTCTGTGAGGATATAAAAATTTTGAATTTACAAGATTAGTGTATTTACATTTAGAAGAAATTATTTGATTATGGATTTACATGCCAACAGAAACGCAGCAAAATGCATATACCATGCCAAGCTAAAACCAGTATAACACTAATGGTATTAGTTTTATTACAAAAATTAAGGAAGAATATGTTGTTTTGTATAATATTCTATTTTCTCATTATTTTAGAAATATCCTAATTTTTTCTTCTATTACATAACAAAATTAAAAAAACTAACATATGAATTTCTAAAATTTAGATTATTAAATTACGAGGATCCTAATAGTTTTTAAAATATTCATAAAAATTTTAATTTATTAAAAATTACGGTTATATTTTTATATAATAGTAATTAAGTTAAAAATTATTTTCAACTTTGTGTGAGCATAAAATGTAAAATACTAAAATATGTTATTTTATAACACATTAATAACTAAATATTAATTAATATATTATAGTTAAAATATAACTTTATTTATTTTACAATAGATTGATAATTCAATATATTAATTAGGTATTATAAAATAAATTATAAAAAATACTAATTTATAAATAAAATATGTTATAATACAATTTTAAAAGTTTATAATATATTAATAATTTAATGTTACATAAGTATTAAAAAATAAATAAAATAAATTATCCATTTAATATTTTTATTTATTTTTTAGTTAACTACTATTAATAAGGAAATAATTATTATTTTATAATAATTTAAAAATTTTATGAGTATTTTTAATACTACTAACCATGACTAATCAAGTTAATGGGCCAAATTTTAAGAACTCACATATTATTAATTTTTTTTCAGAATTTCAAATAATAATAAATTTCATAACTAAAAAAATATATTTTAAACTAAAATTATTGGTTCCAAAAATAAAGATATTTCAAACTAAATTTATTTATAAAAATGTAGAATATGTAGTAATATAATATAGCATTATCATATTAATTTATATAGATAGATTTGTATATGTAATAGTAATGATATGATATTTTTTTAAATATATTGTTCTTTATATCTATTAGTCAATATAAAAAATATTTGTTTTTTTAAATATTAAATAAAATATTTTATATTATTTTTAACATAGAAATTTATCTAAATTTTGAATTTTTTAAATATAATAAATTTATCTAAATATCAAATAAAATTGAATCATCAATTTTATAATTTTTAAAATAAATAAAATATTAATATTAAAAAGAAATTAAAAAATAGATAAATTTATATTTAATGTGTTTTAAAATAATATACATTATTATTTTATATGCATTTTTTATTATAACTTAAAAATAATTTTTAGCTGATTACTATTTTATAAGGATATAATCATAATTTTTAATAAATTAAAATTTTATGAATATTTTTAAAACTATTAGGAATTAGTTAAGTTAATAGTCTAAATTTTAGAGACTCATATGTTGTTATGCTTAACACTGTTATGTAACGGAGGGAAAAATTAGGGCATTTTCAAAACAACATGAGAGAAACGAGGTAGTATATTAAATAACAAGGGAGAAGCAAGAATTTTCTAAAAAATTTAATAACCAGAAAAATATAATAAAGGTGACGATAGAACATCAGTATCATCTATAACATTATTGTGAAAATAAACCTAACAATTTATACACTATTAAACTAATATTATATTCAAAATTTACCTTTCACATATAACTTTCGCTTGTTAGTCCATCTTTATTTTGCCTACTTCAACTTCGGGATACAGACTTAAAGACGATTCAGTTCTTGTAAACTGAATTAGACTATCCTTTGAAAGCTTAAGCAGCTGTTATAGCTTAAAAAGCTGAAAAAAGAAGTCAACCAAACTCTGAACGATCTCAAAATTGATTTGACGACAAGAAACCAAGGCGGACTCAAACACTTTGTTGGAATTATAAACTTTTGGGGCATGTTAGTTCTGAATGTTCTAGAAGGAAAAGCAAAGGAATTACTGAGGAAACGCAAGAAAGTTCTATATGAAAGAAGAATGTTATTTTTCTAAAGGAAAAGAAATTTCGAAAGAAGCTTTCTTTGGTCAGAAAGAAATTAAAATTTCTGATGATTCACAAAGGAATTTTTCGGAAACATCGGTTGATATTGTTAAGGAAAAATTAGATCAAGTTTTTGAACCAATGGAATTTCTTGATAATTTCAAAGTAACTTTTTAGAGTTGCTAGTTATAGGAAAGACTTGAAATCCCAATACCTAGTTATATTGGCAATGGAAGAAGGTTATCTTGAAATGAAGAATCTCTTGTATAAGCTGACAGATAGGATTACATAGCTTGAAGAGATCAAGGTTTACTTTGAAGAAGAAAAAGAAAAAGTCACTTCTTATCTTTAAGATTGACTAGTTCAAAGGTTAGTAAGGGTGGATAAATATCTTACAAAGTAAGTCGCAGAAAAGATTGTACGCTTCAAGACCTTGAATGATTTATTAGAAGATTATGGATTGAAGAAATTAACACTTGTTATCAAAACAATGATGATTTATTTTAATAATTTGATTGAGTTATTCATCTCATGGCAAATTTTCTCATTAGGTTTATGCTTTAAGTTAGTGAGAAAAAGTTGGGTTGATTTACTCGAACTTGAAATACATGAGGCATTAACACATATTGAATTATCATATACAGTTAAACAAGTTTTGTGCTACTGGATAGAAGAATTAATCACTTTACGTATTATATCACCTTTACAATCCATAAAAGCAAAATGTTTTGCCTTTACAGATTTGAGAATTTCTTGCAAAAGAACCATGGTATAATAGTGGATTCATTGAAGAAAATTTTTTATTTAGCAATGAATGTCTGTAAAAACTCAAATTATTTTACCTTAACGATTAGACTAATCAACACGTGTTTAGATTTGTGATGGTTAGGAAAAAATTAGAGTAATTTCTTTAACACATATGTATAATTATGTTATTGTAATCATTGCAAAGGGCTAATGCTTTGATGAACAATTAACTCTTTAAACAAAATAAAGAACAATTGCAGGTTTTTCTCAACGAGTTTAAGCTATAAAATTTGAAAACCCAAGACTTGCAACAATGAAATTGATTTTGAAATGAATCAGGAAAGGTTTAATTCCAAGGATAATTTTGGAATTACACTGTTAGAGATTCAAATTCACCGTTAAAAGAATTGATGCTGATGTCATGTAACATCCTTGACCCTATATACGTTAAGGTAATGCCGAATTAGAGCGTTAAGAAACATTATTCAAAAGTAATTAAGCTTAAAACCTTACCTTAACGATTATCGCTCAGTTATATCCTTTAAAAATCCTCAAATTCTAAAATTTTACTAAATATTCCCGATTGAAGTTCAACATCAATAAACTGTTTCCTTAGATATTTCAACATATGCAATCAATTTCAGATTCTTTATTACTTTAATATTATTTATGCAATCATATTAAAACTATACAGTACAAGTATAATTGCACATAACAATCACACAATTACTTATACATACACATAATCTCACGAGTTCGAAAAGATAACGTCTTCTTGGAGCAGACTCAGTCTCATATTTATCCCGATTTCATCAATACCAATAGGACTTGAAAAGTAAGAGTGAGCTAATATTTAGCAGATATTTACATACAAAAGTAGTTTCTAGGAATGTAAATAAATATTAATGTAAAATTCATTTTGATTCTAAATGACAAAATATCCTAAAAATATTTTAAAATAATGTTCATAGAACGACCAGAACACTAATATTAATTTATCATCATCAAAAATACTTTTTGATTATCTATTATAAATTTGATAAAATATCAAATTACATCAATATCCATAAAAACAACATAAACATGTTTATTAAAATAATTTCCATTAATTCATTTCATGAATATTTTTGTGGTAATATTCTTAATGATCACCATCCACCTCATTTTTACAGATTTCCACCGTGATACTGAAATTACATCCGATTCAATTTTACCTTTACAGACATTCATCGTGAAATTGAAATTATACCCAATTTACAAATGATGATCTATCGCATCTTTATTTTTTAAATATTATTTCACATCAATAAAAATATCATCACAATACCTTAACAATTTGTGAAAAATATAATATTTTCAGAATAAAAATAGGATACGCATTTTTCACTTTTTTCATAATATTTATAAAGATATTATTCAATATGAAATAATTATTTAACTTAATTCCAAAAATAGTTAATTTAATTAACACGTTATAATTAACAAATTATTCATAAACATTCAATTAATCATAAAATCAAACAAATTACTAATTTTTATGAATAATCATTTAACCAATTAAAATCAACCATAATATCAATTTTCACAATAATCCATTTAATCATAAAATCAATCATAATATCAATTTTCATAACAATTCATCGAAAATAATTCAGTTATAATAAAATACATTTCTTTTCAGTTTTAAAATCAAAATCAACCAAATGCACACAAAAAACTAACCGAATATCGTATAATAATCTCTGCTCCTCTATTACTTGCTCTTTTTTTTTAGATCACAACCTAATAAATAATAAGTTGATTTAATCATGTAATAATTATACTATTCACTAATATGAATATAAACTAAAATAAAACAATAAATCAAAAATTCTACCTGAATCCTTAAATTTATATTTTCTTTGTTTCCTTTTCTTCTCCTTCTCCCTTTATTTTCTCCCTTATTTTCTTCTCCTTTCCTTCACACGTAAAGAAGCAAAAATCAAATTGAATTTTGCCTTCCCAATTTCAATTAAACCTTTCATCTATTTTTATTTTACTTTTCACCTACAATAATATTTATATTTTCAAATAATTCCATTCTTTTGAAAATATAACTTATTCATCATAATCAAGTAATTTCTCTAAAATCATAAATATTCATCTTATAAATTTTTAAATTTTAAATCTTCATATATTATATTGAAGATATATTCATATATACGTATTTCTATTAATACTAGAATTTGGGGTATTACAT
Source organism: Melia azedarach (assembly GCA_028052125.1). NCBI lineage: Eukaryota > Viridiplantae > Streptophyta > Magnoliopsida > Sapindales > Meliaceae > Melia > Melia azedarach. Next base: position 873,008 of record CM051394.1, on the reverse strand, counting down.
ATCAGGTGTACCAAAAGCGAAAAAAAGATGATTGACACATGGAAAGATCAGTTTTTGCCAACAAGATGAGAACGTGATAATTATTTTAGGCAAAATAATTATGTGTTAATTATTATAAAAAGATAAAAACATATAGGAGATACAAAGACTTGAGACTCATTATCTTTTATTCTTTTAATAAATATTGTATCTTTTTGACTTTTTAACTTTTATTTTTAATATTTTGTAAAACAGGGAAGCATGTAGACTTATTATCTTTTATTCTTTTAATAAATATGGTATCTTTTTTACTTTTTAACCTTCATTTTTATTTTTTTGTAAAAGAGATAAGTATGTAGGAGACATATGACCTCAATATCCTTATCTCTTTAATTATTTTGTCTTTTCTCGTTTTAGATTTCAAATGATTTGAAGGCTATATTTGCAAGTCTATAAATACTCCTTCAACTTATTTTGCTCTGAGAGATAAATACAACAATGCAAATTTTCTTTTGAGTTCCATATAAATTCTAGCTCCTTTAAATTATGTGTTCATAAGTGTCTGAGGATCTCGGAAGGAAGGTAGGAATGGTGAGTAGGTTGTATCCCGAAGCATAAACAGGCAGAATAGTGGTGGACTAATAGGTAGAAGTTTTTTATGAAATAATTTTTTTGAATCTAATATTGGTTTAATATTATATTAATTATTGAGCTTATTTTCACATTAATGTTATGATGATACCGACGTTCTATTTGATTATTTTGTGGCCTTTATTGCATTTTTCTGGTTATTGATATTTGTAATAAAGCTAATAGAATATAGCATTTTTAGAAATCCAAATTAGAAAAAGTGAGAGAAGAGAAAGAAAGGAAAGAAAAGAGAGAGGAGAAAAAGAGAGAGAAAATAATAGAAAAGGAAAAGAAGGAGAAAACATATATAGATTCAGTTTGGTATATTTTCATGTTTTGTGATATTTTAGATTTAAATTTTAGTAAATTATATTATATGATTTAGTTTTAAAAACTTATTTAATTAGAATATTGATGTGTTAATGGTATATTTTCATGATAATTAAAATTTTGGTCACTATTTATTATTATTAAATTCATATTAGTGAGTGATTCGAAGAAAAGAGAAAAGTTAGTAGAGGAATAAAAATTGTTGTATGATACAAAAGTAGGCATTTATATGCATATATTTAGGTAGATTCTAATTTTAAAATTAAAAAATATAGTGTTTTATTTTATTTAAAATTTAAGTGAATATTTATAAAATTCTTAAACTGTCACGTGTTGATCGAATTAATTATTTTCTAAATCGAATTTAAATAATAACTTTTGTATGAATATTATCTTTATAAAGACAATGAAAAAAGTTTATTGACACGTATCATGTTTTTGTAAATGAATGATTTTTATAAAAATGTTATAATTTTACAAATTATAAATATTATTACCATAATATAAATATAGAACATGCAATAATTTGGTAAATGAAAATATAACAGTTATGGTTGATATAGCACCGATGACTTTTGAATGTGATTTCAATCCTGTGGTGAATGCTTGCAAAGATGAAATCTGAACTATAGTCCGTAAGAATAATGTCTTAAAAGTATATTTAATTAAGGACAACGATCCTTAAGATTAATGCTCCAAAAGTATTCATGAAATAAATTGATTCAAAATTTTTATAATAAAAAAGTAAATGTGTATATATTATTTTTATTAATATTGGTTTTAAAATTTTATCTTGCTATTTTATTGGTCAAAAATTAAAAAGTATTTAATATAAAAATTTGTTCATTTTTAATTCATAAAGCTGCTTTTGTATACAAATGTCTTTTGAGTATTAGTTCACTTCTATTTATCAGGGTTTGGTAATGCTGGAGATATAATAGATAAAAAACAATTATTTTTTAAGAGGATGATTTTGTATTTTTAGAGTTTGTGGCAGTAAATGAATATTTGAACCTATAACTGTCTGATTATAGTCGTGTAAATGTATATTGTATAGTTATAGTATTATTATATAATTAGTAGTGTATTAGGAGTGTTTAGAATGAAGTTTTAAAATTGGTGAGTTTATAAATTTTGTGCCTATTTATATTACAGTGAAGATTCTGCCCAAAAATTAGGCAGGTTACATGACATGAGTGTCTTAAGAAAAAAATGTGATAGGAATTAAAAGAGATGGCACAACTCACAAGGTCGATCAGAGGCGAGAAACCAAATATATATATATATATATATATGGTGATGATGAGCGGAGTTTTAAGGGCTATATACATGATTACTGTGGGGCCCTTTGTGTGATGAAATTTACTAATCTTTATTTTCAGAAAAAAGAAAAAGTCGTTTATAAAATCCATAACAAATTATTCTGCGTTGCGCCACCCAGAAGGTTGATTTGTCCATATTCTTCTATTCCTTCTAGTCCTGTCAATTTTATTTCTCATCTTATCTTTAAACTTTCTCTCAAGTCTAATATCTTAGTTTCTCATCTCACCCTTATTACACCATTTCTAGAATTCACCATCAGTATCAATGGAAGAAGTAACGAAGAGGTAATTTCTTTTTGTTCTTCTTCTTATATCTCATGCTATCATGATAAATGTTTTCTATCTTGACATACTATTAAATTTCTATCTTCAGGTATGCGGTTGTTACAGGAGCAAATAAGGGAATTGGGTTTGGAATCTGTAGGCAACTAGCTTCAAATGGAATCACGGTTGTGTTAACAGCAAGGGATGAGAATAGGGGTCAGGAAGCTGTTGAAAAACTCAAACAATCTGGCTATCATAATGTGATTTTTCATCAGCTAGATGTTGCGGACGCTGCTAGTATTGACTCTCTAGCAGATTTCATCAAACGCAAATTTGGGAAGCTTGATATTTTGGTATGATTCAGTGTCATATATATACATATATATAAGCTTCTTGAAATTTTCAGAGACTGGTTTTAGGCTTACAAACTGAAAGCACAGCAGTTAGAAGTGTTCGGTAAAACCACAAGAACCGAATAGTTTTCTTGGTCATGATCTGACTGGTTTTGATTCATTACAAACTGATACATGAGCAATTTGGACATTTTTGCAGGTGAATAATGCAGCGATTAGTGGAGTCATTGTGGATGCTGATGCTTTATCACGTTTTGTCGAGGTACTTCTCTACATATATATTATGTGGTTTTAATCGAGAATTGAATTTTAATTACAGTACCACTACCATTAAAATTAAGTTATTTCTTGGTGATGTAGGATGGTGAGCCAATCAAATGGAATGAAATAACAACCGAAACATATGAGTTAGTTTCAAAATGCATTGAAACAAATTACTACGGTGCCAAGAGAATGTGTGAAGCACTAATTCCCCTCCTTCAGTTATCCAATGCACCAAGAATTGTTAATGTTTCTTCTTCTGCAGGAAAGTTACGGGTAAAAGATCAGTTTACGGCCCTTTGCTAGATAAAGTTATATGGCATAATTTGGTTTAAGAATTAGGATAGTGGATGTTGCTTTCCTTTGATATGATCACTTTAAGCAAAAACCCCAGATTCATAAACATTATATGCAAATTGATTAAAATTTATGTCCCTCATCTTGTTTCAGAATTATGCAACAAATGAATGGGCTGTAGGAGTGCTAAGCGATGTAGAGAATCTTAAAGAAGAGAAAGTAGAGGAGGTGTTGAACAAGTATGCAAATGATTTCAAAGAAGGTTCTCCAGCGACCAAAGGATGGCCTGCTTCTTTGTCTGCGTACGTAACATCAAAAGCAGCTTTGAATGCCTACACCAGGATCCTGGCCAGGAAGTACCCCAATTTTCTCATAAACTGCGTTTGCCCTGGCTATGTCAAAACAGATATGACCTTCAACAACGGTCCATTAACTATAGAAGACGCTGCAGAAGGTCCTGTTTGGTTAGCGCTGCTGCCCAATGACGGTCCTTCTGGACGATTTTTTTCTCGGAAAGCAGAGACCTCTTTTGTTTGAAAACTATATATCCATTCATATCTGTATAAAAGAAAGTCAAGTATATCTAATAATATATATATGTATATAGCTTGTGATATAGAATGCTGTATCTTTCTGTATATCACATGACTATCAAATAATCTCAACCTTCTAATTGTTGTACAAAACTTGCAATATGAGCCTCCTAACAGATTAAGGAAGCACAAAGTTCTGTTAAATCAGGTACACTGCCTATGACGGGCTTTCTGGCCTTCTATTGTACCGGAGGTGAAACAATAATAATCCATTTGTCCAATCTCGTTGATGAGATACACGATAATAATTAACAACTTACACCTCGTCAGTGAAGTGAACGGCTTGTGAATTTTCAAACAGATCCGGATTGGCTTGCTTTTTTCTTATTTTCTCTCTCTCTCTCTCTCTCTCTCTCTCTCTATGTATATATATATATATATATATATATATATATATATATATATATATATATATATATAAAATTGTGAAGAGTTTCCCAGTTCCCTTTTTCTTCTAGTTTTTTGTCCTCTTTTAAAAGAGGAGAGATTTGTTGTCTTCACTTAAAAACTTTCTACGACATCTAGTTCCTCACACTTCTTAATTAGCCAAGTTCTGAACTGGACCATACCATCAGTTCAGTGGAAGTAACAAAAATAATTTTTTTTTCTATTCTGTGATTGAGCTTACGTTTCCAGCTCTATTGTCTAACTTGATACGCAATTTGTGTGTTCAGGTATGCAGTACTTACAGGAGCAAATAAGGGAATGGGGTCACTGTTGTGTTAACAGCCAGAGATGAGAACAGGGTGTCCAGGAAGCTAGATGTGGCGTGCCCTCTCCTCTTAACAGATTTCATCAAATCCCAACTTGTAAAGCTTGATATTTTGGTATGATTTAGTATCAGTTTCTTGAATTTTCCTGTTTTTCTTTTCTCAAGTAAAAGTTTACCTTTGTGTGCGCATCTGGTACAATAATCGGGTATATTCAACCTACAAAGTAATAATATTTTGTTGAAACTTCACATGCATGGTAATATCTGCTTAATTTCATTTCCATGAAAAAATGGTGTGATTATCATGGTACCAATTCACATGGAACATAACTACTACTGATCACTTACTACATATATAGAAGAGATTTTAGTTGATTGTAACTCTTTGGCAGGTGAACAATGCAGGAATTATATTGGTAGAGTCAGTGTGGATGATCATGCTGCTTTATCACGTTTAGTCAAGGTATTTTCATAAACGTGATTTCTTTGGTTGCCTTAAGTTCTGAATCAAATCTCTTTTATTTTAAGTAATGATGCAGGATGGGCTGCCGATCAAATGGAGCGAAACTTAATTACAAGTTAGCTGCAAAATGCCTTGAAACAAGTTATCGAACAGTTAATGTTCCCCTCCATTTATCGGCTTCTCGTTAATGTTTCCTCTTCCATGGGAAAGTTGGAGCTAATTAACCAGCTTTATAGACGTTACATACAAATTACTTCATGGTATGTCAAACCTACTCAAATAATATAACTGTTCGTTAAATTTTGAAGCAAAATTTTAACAGACATCTTGAATATGTATGTATGTATGTGTGTATATGCTGTAAACCAGATGAACACTGTTTTCATACCGGTTAATTTTATCCCAGGGGTTCTTGAATGCCTACACAAGGATCCTGGCCAAGAAGTATCTGAATTTCAGCATGAATTGTGGTTGCCTTGATTATGTCAAAATAGATATGAACTACAATACTGGCGTATTGATTGTTGAAGAAGGCTGATGCTGCTGTGTAGTTAGCACTATTAATTGCCTGATGATGGTCCTTCTGCCCTATTCTTTTTGCGAAAACAAGAGACCTCTTTTTGATTCAAGTTCAACATATTCATCTCTAGTATTATTTTAAACACTACCAAACGGATCATAAATGACTAGCCAGTAGCATTTTCTATATTTCTGCTTTAATTTTTTGTTCTATGGTATAAGAATGCTTTTCTAAAAATCTATGTATCTTAAACATCTATAACTTTCATTTCAAACATTTTTGTTTTTGTGAATTTAACGTGTGTCTAGTTGAAACTCTTTGAATGATTGTTAAACTTGACTACTTGCTAATAAAAAGAAAAGGAAAACAAAAGGGTTAAATGGGTGTGCTCATACTTCTATATGCATTTGTATATTATGTATGGGCAAATCAACTAATAAAGTCTCCACCAATGAAATTAGTTAAAGCCAAATCCATGATTTTGCACGTAAGAATTTTGGCAGCCGTTATGATATACTAAATCCAAAACATATATATCAAAAATTATCTTCAGCATCTGCATATTTGAAGAATGTTTTAATATTTTAATTAATGATTTGATATTGTTGAAATTAAAGATTCCATTAAAATGCTCCTTGGGAGATTAAGCTTGATATTGCGGTATGATTCATTCAGTTTCTTGAAATCTTCGCAGCATATTATTGTGATTATATTTCCTATACCATTTTAAAAAATTTATGTCTCTTTTAGCTGGTTCTTTAGTATCACATCCTCAATTTAGCAAATTCTTCTTTCTAATGTAGTAAATATACTTCTGTAATTTAAAAAATGTAATATAATTACTCTGTAATTTAATGATGTATATTATATGTTTATTGATTATAACCATCAATTTGTGTTATACTATTCTTAGTATTCTTAAAACAAAAAAAGCATACACATTATGATTTTATTGAATTATTCTATAAATATATTATATTTACATCTCTTACATTAGTACTTTTGTCATTATTAACTTGTCTGAAATGGATAATTTATTATACAACTAAATTAATATTAACTTGTTCTTTTATGATGGAAACGAACAAGGACATTTTATAAATAAAACGCTGTAAACTCCCAGCATACAAAGCAAATTTCTTTGCTTTCCCCGAAATATACATCATTGGTCAGTTCTCCCTTTTTTTCACACAACATAACGCTCCATTTCTGATGCTTCCAATGGCAAAAGACACAACAAACAAGTGCTTTCTTCTTCCTGCTTTTTCATGTTTTGTTTTCGATCTGCTTCTTAAGTTTCTGACCATTTGTATTTACTTTTTCTGTTCAGGTATGCAGTTGTTACAGGTTCAAACAAGGGAATTGGGTTTGAAATAGTGAGGCAATTGGCTTCAAAAGGAATCATTGTGGTTTTAGCCGCTAGAGATGAGAACAAGGGTCTTGAAGCTGTTGAGAAACTTAAAGCTTCTGGGCTTTCTCACCATCTTGTCCTTTTTCATAAGCTTGATGTCACTGATACCCCAACCATTTTGTCTCTCGCTGAATTCATCAAAACCCAATTTGGAAAGCTTGACATCTTGGTATTGCTTTCTCTTCATTTTCTCTTGTTTCTTCTTCAAGTAATATTATATGCAATACCCAGTGTTAAGCCTGTACTGAGCAGGTGAACAATGCGGGAATTACAAGTGTCAAAATTAATATAGGATGCTCTCCAAGCTTCGGGCTATCGCGTAGTAAGACTTTCATTATATATATACGTAGACTTCATTTTTCTGCAAACTTGCAAGTGTCGCATGAAGAAATAACGAGGCTTATTTGGTGTTTTTGTTGTCTATATATAGACTAAGGGTGACGCTGAAGTTGACTGGAACAAAATTGTCACTCAAGATTATGAGTTATCCATGAAATGTCTGAAAACAAACTACTATGGCACTAAACAAACCTGTGAAGCACTTCTTCCTCTCCTCCAACTATCTGATTCACCGAGGATCGTTAACCTTTCCTCCTACGTCTCTGCCTTAAAGGTACTGAATTTCCATACCTGAAGGATTAAATATTATATGAACCATTAGTTTAATAATGTTAAAGTTGGGTTTTCAGGATTTACCAGAGAAGGCCAGAAAAGTACTCGAAGATGTTGAAAGCCTTACAGAAGAGAAAATAGAAATGGTGTTGAACGATTATTTAAAGGATTTTGAAGAGGGTGAAGCTGGAAACAGGGGCTGGTGTCCTTTCTCTTCTGCTTACAAAGTCTCAAAAGCTGTTGTAAATGCTTATACAAGGGTTTTGGCCAAGAGGTATCCTCAAATGTATGTGAATTGTGTGTGTCCTGGCTTTGTCAAAACCGATATAAATTTCAATTCTGGTACATTAACTGTTGAAGAAGGTGCTGAAAGTCCTGTGACGCTAGCCTTGCTGCCCGATGGCGGCCCTACTGGCCGTTTCTTTTCCTGCAAGCAAGAGGCACCCTTTTGAATCTTTGATATATTTGCCTCTCTAGTTTTAATCTAAACATGTACGCTAGTAAGGGTGGGACTTCAATCTGTTATGTTCGGAGCAATATTCTCAGAATTTATGGCTTGAACTTTATTTCATAGTCCAAAAAGATGAGTGAAAAATGAATAAGATTGGCTCTTTGTTAGCCAAATTGTTGGAATGACAACAGGGTCAGGGGAAATTACAAGATTGCTTGTTTGAACAATTTTATGGCGTAAGTTTTGAGTTTATTTATAGTTCTGATTCCGTATAACAGTGGCAAACTCATAAAGCGAATTTCAGTGAAAAGAATTGAGATAGTAGAGAGGAAGTTGCCAAAAGGGTCCCAATGAAGTGAAAATTCGGGCAGATGAGAAATTTCCTCTTCAAACTAAAACAAAAGAGGAGCAACTTCCTTTCCGTGTTTGCAACGATTTTGTACCTCGCTTGCTGCCATTGCCAACACTTGGCGTTGTTCAATCACATTTATTTGGTTTTATCAACCCACTGAAATTTTGCCTGCAAGAAAATCATTTCCCTGTTTTCGTCTGGAAACAGAGCATTATCACTTCTTCCACGGTTCCACCCACACCCACTTCGCATGGACGGCATCACTCCAAGTTACACTTACACAACAAATATCATGCTAAGACCAAATATCATTCGTTAATTTGAGACAATTGTTAATTATTATAAATAAACTGGTTAGTTTCAATAAAAATGAAGAGTTGAGTAAGTTTTATTTTGTTGGTGATTACCGCTGAACTTTCATTTGGTATGGTCTTACGGAGAAGTAAGTAAAATCTACTTCAGCTAATCCATATATGACACGACACCCTCAGTCAAAATAGTCAACCCAAATGACACTCCCCGTCGCTTCACATTGGTGGTTCATAGTCACCGTTCAAATATCACACCCATCTACGGTTATGATCTAAAGAATATTCGAAACTGCCGAAAATCTTGTAGCACTCGAAACACCATATCATATCTACCTACCACTAAATACCAATCTTCAGATCTGGCGTCACCCCGAAGTTACCCCTTGAGAATTTATTGATTCCCAAAAACTCCCCAGCTTCCGCCATTCAAGATCTGCTTTAAATTCCGTGTCCGAATTCCACTTTAACAGAGATCAAAGCTTTGCGCTCTAATCACACTTATCACACTAATTATTCAGGTGAATATTTGCTGAACTAAAAGAAAGGAACATTCGTTGTATCGAATGCTTTACAATTTCGTGAATTCGATTGCAGATTACATACATCAACTCCAATGGCGACGAGGAAGCCAGGTTTAATTGCTTTATTTGATGTTGATGGAACCCTTACGGCCCCGAGAAAAGTGAGATACTTTTCATTTATTACGTAATAAATTATTATGGCTGTTTTTTGCATGAATTGTCATTATCTTTTCATTTTTTATGTGGTTTCTGTAATTCAATTGCAAGGTTGCCACTCCAGAAATGTTAGCGTTCATGCGGGAACTCGGAAAGGTAAATGTTTGTTAGCGTAGCGAGTAATATTTTTTATGTGTTTCCTTAGAATATGATAAGAGTTCTGTTTAATTTGTAGGTGGTTACGGTTGGAGTGGTTGGTGGATCTGACCTTTCTAAGATATCAGAGCAGCTTGGGAAGACAGGTTCGCAAATCCAATAGCTTTACTTAAATTTACTCTGTTAGTTGTTCCGTTTGTTTTCGATGTGATTTATCATATTGTGTTGATTAATGCTGCTCGTTTTTCTTCATGAAACTTGATAATTACACAGTTAAACTATGGCCTCTGCTTCATTTATAGATATTTGCTTTGTTAAAAGTTTGGATGTGGGAATATAAAGTAAGCTTTTGCAGTTAGGCTTTTTAGTGAATACATATTCATAGCTATTAGACATGATTGAATATTCATGTACTTTGATGCCCCAATGTTTGGCTTCTACTTTACACTTTTTAAGATATATATACCTGGTCTGAACCATGTTTTTGTGTATGCAGTTATTAATGACTATGATTATGTCTTTTCCGAGAATGGTCTTGTGGCTCATAAGGAAGGAAAATTAATTGGCACCCAGGTACTTCACCACATAAACCCTGAAAATGAAGCTAGGGGTAATGCATATATTACCGCATAGTCGTAGCAGTTACTGAAGGTCTTTAGTTTTGGTATAACTGAAGCAATTAACTAAGAAGCATCAGAATGTTCATAACTTAAACTTTATTTGAAGCATCAAAGAGTTTTTGACAATACTTGATGAGGTAGATTCTTTGTGATTTGATGTTGTTCCAAAGATATTTGTAGAGAGGCAAGACCAACAGGAGCTATATTGATAGCTATAATAACATCACCTAAAATTAATGTTGATTATGTTTCATTCAGGGTTTAAAATATTTATGTTGTAACTTCTGAAGAGTGTCCAGATCATGCTATATGTCTCCTTATTGCAACTTGAAATTAAACTGCATGTTACCTAGACTGAATTGCACTGGATAGATTTTACGCGTTTTCCTTTCCTCGTTTGCCGTAGAAGTGTGTTTTCATGTTGCATTAGGATTTACCTTGTGCTTTTTAGTTGATCTGTAAATCCACTGACAGGCTGTGTTTTTTCCTTTATCCAGAGCTTGAAATCATTTCTTGGAGAGGAAAAGCTCCAGGTAAGACCCCTCCCTATCACGTGCAATAACTCATAAATTATACGTTTAGAAAATTAATAAATATATTCATTAAGGTTACGAAGTGTTGTACCACAAAAATATGTACTTGGATGAGATTTGGCTCATTTCTCTTTTGAATGGTATTTGAATAGTAGTCAAACACAGCATTGCCAGTGGACTTAATGGTCCATGGAATTTATCAATTTTATCTGATGAACTGCAAAAATTTGTGCAGGAGTTCATAAACTTTACTCTTCATTACATTGCTGACTTGGACATTCCAGTTAAACGGTGAGTGCATCAGAGCTCGGCAACCAGTTTTCGAGTTAGACTATTGTTCTTATTTATTTTCTTCTGTTTCACTTATTGCTACAGGGGAACTTTCATTGAATTCCGAAGTGGGATGCTCAATGTTTCACCAATTGGCCGAAACTGCAGCCAAGAAGAAAGGGACGAGTTTGAAAGATATGACAAAGTAAGAAATTTTTTTCTTTTTATCTAAAAGAATTTATTGGTAGTTCATGTTTCTGTAGTGCAGACTACCTGTTTGATATTACTTGTGCTGACATATAACATACACAACTGAGGTTTCAGATTCACAATATACGCCCAAAAATGGTGTCTGTGCTTCGGGAGAAGTTTGCTCACCTTAACTTGACATTTTCAATTGGAGGACAGATAAGCTTTGATGTGCGTTAATTAATGATTCAACAACTTTTTCTTTTTTTCGAAATATGATTTATTAACCTTTGAACTGGTTGCTTATATAGCAAATTGGAGGATCACTTCTGAGTCTATTATCGTTTCTGACACTTGTAACAGGTTTTCCCCCAGGGTTGGGACAAGACATACTGCTTGAGGTACCTTGATGACTTTCAAGAAATTCACTTCTTTGGGGACAAAACTTACAAGGTTAGCATCTTACTTTGTGGCTCATTCCTTTTGCTCCTTTCTGTCTGTGCCACTCACGTTTCTTATGCCTACTTTTTGATGATGATCTTCTCTTTTATATGGCTTCAATCATCACTAGATTTATTGTCTTTTTCTGGCGTAAGAATTGCTTTGGGATTCAGGCTTGGTCTGCAACCCCACCTAACTTGATAGCTTTATTGTCCTTATTCTAGTTATGTCTTGATTAAATCTTCTCCTTTTCACTAGTTTTTTATTCTCTGTTGGTAGTAACAAAAGAGCTTGGGGGTTTTCTTTTTCAGGGCGGGAATGATCATGAAATTTATGAATCTGAGCAAACAGTGGGCCACACAGGTCAGCCTTAATTTAACTTCAATCACATTTTGGCATGTTGGATGTTCCATGGAAATGAAATCGTCCCATTGTGTTTTCAAAAGAATTATGATCAATTCCCTTCGCAGAAAATTTAACAATTGTTCGAATAGGTAATGAGTATGGCACCAATAGCTAAAGTGGGGAAAATAGCTGTGTCCTTGGAATTAAAAGAAAAGATATGATCTTGTTCATGAGATGACATAGGTTGTTTTGACGTGCCATGTTAAACAAAGATGGGATGATTTCATTTCTGTTGAATTTCCACTGAACAATGTTGCTGCAACAACATTTTCCATACTTTTATGCTGGTATCAACATCAAGATGATCTCCAATGGCATAGCTTTTCCTTTTTGCAGTGACCAGCCCCAATGATACAGTGGAACAGTGTAAAGCTCTCTTCCTAGGAAACCCCTGAGCTCTAGCAGAAATTTGTAGTTTTATAAATATGAGAATAATATGTATTTCTGATGCGAAACAATTTGATGCAATTTTATTTTTACCAATTGAATGTAACATTATTTGAACAATTGAGAAGGGATGAGAAATGTCAGTTTCAGAATCTGTGTTCCATCTCTGAACTGTGATTCCTACCCATTTGCAGTTGTCTGGTAGCAGTTGCAGTTGTGTAGTAGCAGTAGGGTATTGTACATTTGCATGATAAGCCATCCACTCTATATGCTTTCCTGCTTAGTGTTTTGAAGGCAGATGTGCAAAAACTCCGTAAACAAATTACGGCAACAGTTTTCTTGTTTTTGAAAAAAAAAATTGTGCTTGTCACCCGAATGATATATATTATTTTCTTAAACTCCTCAATATCATGGTTGAGTTATTTGTTTTTATTTAAAATCTTAGTTAATTTTTTTTACTGTTTAATATAGGTAAAAGTAAAATAATGGGATTATAGTATTTAAAAACAGAAATGAGATATAACATTAGTATTTAAAATCAATTTTCGCTGTAGAACATACTTTTAACATTACTTTTGAAAAAAATAAATAAATTTTTAACGTAACGGATACGAAAGGCTTCCTGCCTGGGAACTAAACCGCGCGGTGCAGCGACATTATCTGTATCTAAAAACATAGATCGCCCTAACTGAGGTCGGCGCGCCCAAACACACGCACGCTTTCTTTCTTTGATCGTCTATACTATACGCAGTATACTACACATAGGCTGATGATGGCTAGTGAATCAGGAGATGAAAAACCAAGATTCTTCGTGGCCGTCCATGTAGGAGCAGGTTATCACTCGCCTTCAAACGAGAAAGCCCTAAGGATCCGCCATGAAACGTGCTTGCCTCGCTGCAGCTTCTGTTCTTCGCAAGGTGTTCTTCTAATCTCTCTCCCTTTCGACGGTCTCCTGAAATCAATTTTCAATACTAGTTGGACTTTTTTCATCAGTTTATTTACATTCATGCACTTCTTTGATGAACTTGTTGCTTTTGAAATTAGGGTCCGGTGGATGTATAGATGCTGTTACAGCAGCAATTCAAGTCTTGGAGGTAATACATTGTTTTCCTGTTTGAGTCTTACTCTTTACATTCTTAATTTGTACTTTTTTAAGTACATTTTTTGGAAGTTTTGGAAGTTGATAATCATTCTTTAGTTGCATGCCTAATGCATAAAGTTCACTTCGTTTGTGAGGGTCTTGTAACTTTTTGTACTTTGTGGATTGAACAATTATTTAGTGTAATGTGCTTAATTTTGTGTGGATTCTGATGATTTCCTTTGGGATCATTTCATCTTATTGAAGGATGATCCAAGTACGAATGCAGGCCGAGGATCCAATTTGACAGAAGACTGGTCATGTGGAATGTGATGCAAGTCTTATGGATGGTGATTCTGGAGCCTTCGGAGCTGTTGGAGCAGTGCCAGGTATTTACAACAGGGCAACTTTATTATTAGGATCATATTTATAGGTTCTGAAATTATTTATTGTAACTGTTCTGTTGTTCTTTTGATTCATTTAATTCTGTATCACCTCTTGGGATTTCACTTTTGTTTATTCTCAGAAGTTGCTTAATTTCATTTGTTGTAGACCAGGTGTCCGAAATGCCATCCAGATTGCTGCTTTCTTGGCCAAGGAGCAAATGATGGGGGCTTCATTGTTGGGTCGAATACCTCCCATGTAATGATTGCTCAGTCTTGCTTCTCTTTAAATCTATTGGAGAATTATATCCTCTTCAAAGCATTGCCTTGTTTTCTTCATTTGATTTTTGTTTATGAGTCAAGTTTGTCGTGTATATTTTGAAATTCTTTTTGGTGGAATGGCTTTTAACATTGGAGCAGCGTGGAGTTAAAGTGTCATTATTATTTGATGTACTGTTGTTCTAAAATCCAGTTCAAATTGTCTCCCCTATGAAACGGACATATTTGTTCTGTGGGAAAGCATTTGGAACTTCATATTTAAGGTACAAACTTTCATTATATCACAACAAAAATGCCGGTGAACTGGCATTTATTCAATGATCGTTGTGGAGATGTGCTATACATTCCTAATGGTTGCCATATCCTTTTCTATGTTACAGAGGACTTTCCATTTCCCATAGGAATACGTGCTCTGGATACTACAACATGATTATTTTACAATTGCTAGACACTCCACCTGTGATGGAAAAATCTGAAGTTTTTCTGGATTACCATGTTGCATAATATCTCCTACCATTTTGTTGAGAATAATATCTTCCTACTTAACACATATTGCAAGAGTTCTTGTAATTCATGCATTAAAGTAATAAAAAGAAGTTGGCATAGTTCTAGCCAATGAAAGCTTTTCTTGGGTACTATACCTTTCTTCAAAATAATAATTTAATGTTATGAATATTGCACATAATTTTTTCTTATAGTATGCTGCAGGAACATTTGTGTAATCCAGGTTCTTGGTGGGTGAAGGTGCAATTATATGGGCAAAATCCAAGGGCATTGCTTTACCAGCAACTATAGCTGAGGTGGATGAGGTTTAGTTAGTTTTATAACCATGATTTTGCTAATTAAAATTAGTTTTTTATCATGACTTGGAATTAAAAATTTCCACTTTAATTATTTCTTTCGCATATTATTTTTGTCCAGCAATTATTCTTGTATCTTAGGATGTTGCACTTGATTCTTTTTCAAAACAGTGGCTGGTGACAGAAAGGGCAAAAGCTCAATGGAAAAAGTACAAATCAATGCTTGTTGAAGCCAAAGCTAAGACTGATATTTCAGCTGAAAAATATTCTTATGAGGCTAGGGAGACTGCTACTACATCTGGTATGCCATTGATGTTGTATACTCTGCACATCAATTCCCTCCTTTCCAAATCATTAATACATTGTGAGAGAATAATTACTTGGCTGCCTTTCTAAGTGGTGAGACTGATTCCATCCACTTTTCTGCACATTTGCTTTATATCGTTGTGGTATCATTGCCATTCATGGATTATGAAGCCAAATTCTCTCCGTGATTTGGGCCATTATTTTTGTGCTGATGGCCTCTTGTTAGTAGTCCATATGTATCTCTAGTGTTGGAGTGGTGTTGAATCAGGGTCCTGCGGGCACTGTGTCTATGATTTTCCGTTACTGTTATGTGTAATCTGCCTTTTTTCTTGCTGAACCTATATTGTTGATTGTCTATTCTACCATCTAATTGGTGCTGTAGGTATAAGCCCTGCATCTGTGAGACTATATTGAACATTATTTTTATGACAGTTATATTCATTTTGGTGAATTAGAAGCCCAACCTTGTGAACCTTTGAAGTGGAATGGCAGTGGTCAATTATCAACACAGCAAGCACCAGAAGAGGACAGCAACATTGTGGACACTGTTGGAGTTATTTGTGTCGACACTGAAGGACACATAGTATCTGGAGCTTCAAGCGGTGGCATTGCACTGAAGGTAATGGATACTTATTTTTGTTTTTTACAAAATCATAATCTTTTATGAAAGCTCATTTTTTTTTTTCTCTCTTCTAAAATCAGGTTAGTGGGCGTGTGGGATTAGCAGCAATGTATGGTTCAGGTTGTTGGGCTTCATCTAAAGGTCCCTTTGGAGCTCCATTCATTGTTGGTTCTTGTGTTACTGGTGGGGGAGAATACTTAATGAAAGCATTTGCTGCTCGGGAGTGCTGTGTTTCATCATCACTGTATGATTAACTTCAAGTTAATATTTCTAATTCTTTGTATGCTAGTGATTTGGTAGACTTCTCTTGTTCTTATTCTGCAGCCACTTTGCTCCTCTTGGTGATTGTGCTTGTCTGCCATAGGAAAAAATAATTGGGAGAACTATTGTTCTGATCAGCATTTCTAACAACTTTTTGTTTTTTTCGCTTTCTCCTTTCCTTTTGTATTAGGAATGCTTGTCTTGTCTAAGGGCCATTTATCTGTTCATTTATTTATATTTCCATATATCATAAATTTGATTTTACTTCTAGGACTCTAGAGTCAAGAGTTTTTAGCTTGCATGCTGTTTGTATAAATATGGATCTAGTCTTTTAATGTGATGATAGTACACAAGTTACAGATAAAGCAGCTTTATCTGCTATCCTAAGATTTTAAATATCTGCCTAATTAGGTCATCTTCTTTTAGTTCACAGGCTGGTCCTGCCTCTGCATGCATGAAAGTTCTACGCCCTGTTGTCCAAGAGAGCAGTCAAAGTGGTGCTGATAAAAGCGCAGGGATTCTCATTGTGCAGGCTGATGCTCCTGTGATGGTAAGCTCCTTGTGGAATGTTTGGTTGTCAGTTTGTTCAAGTAGTTTAACTTATTTATGTCTAATAGGTTTCAGGAAGTCCTCCAAAGCTGAAAGCAATAGAGATAGCTGCTGCTTATTCTTCCCTGTCTTTTGGCATTGGATATTTTGGAAGCTCTATGGAAAGGCCAAAGGTACTATTGTCTGTTCGATTCTTCATTTCAAGATCTTATTAGTTATCTTATTATTGATGTTTTACAGTCAATTCAGAAAAGAGAAGGAAAGTGATACAATGCGAATCTGTATCATTCTCTATATGGAAACCCTGAGTGGCATTGGGGTCATAACTTTCAACTTGATTAGGACCTAAAGACAATGTTAATGCAACGTAGTAAGTTATTTTTGCAACTGAAGAAGCCTTACTGAAACTGAGTTGACATAGACTAGGCCATTTTGTAGTACTACTAATAGATCTAAAGGTGCCTTCAATTTTACATGTTCTCATTTAAATTAAATACGTCCTTCCATCGAGAGCCAAGAATCGCAATCTGAAAATTGATTCCAAAAACTAATACCAGGTAAGACAATTTGTACTTGCAGCAATTGAAAATATACTAATATGAAGTAGACATTACTCTTCAGATTTATTATTACCTGGAATTAAGTTCTATTTTGCTTGGTCAATGTGGCTTTCAGGTCTCAGTTCTTAGAAGTACAAGACAGCAAAGCAAACCTGGAATAGACCATTTTGAAGCACGAGTTGATCTTTCTGAGAAAATGTTATTATGACTGCAGCATTGTTAGTATTGGTGATTCTGAAGGTCCTCATTTTTTAATTAAATAATTTTATTTGTTCGAGATTGAAAAGGATGCAGTTATCAAGGTTTTTATGTTGTTCAATTTTTATATGTATTTTAATAATGATTGAACCCGGTGTAGTAGGTCAATTTTGTGTTTATATAATTTGACAACATTAGGATAGGAAAATTAGTTAAAATGCTATAGATCAGCTAGCGTAGTCTGCAGAACAATGAGGAGTTATCGGCTTTCAACAGGCAATCTTAATTCTCTACCGAGTAAAATATGCCTGTGTCACCGTGTGCAAGCAAACACGAGCAGCTTCTTCAGTTGCAGCCTCTTGAGCGACAAAGTTTAGGTTACTTCGGATCTTTGTTATAAATTAATACGACTGCTAGCTTGTTACGCCATCAAAATCTTGCCACTTTTGATAACCAAACAACCTGGGGAAATACTAGTAAGGATCGCTCGTTCCTTAGATTAGTTATGCTTTGACTACAAGAACAGACCCGGAAAAGTTAGCTTATTACTAAGAAAGATGCATATATAACTAAATCCCCTTTTAGACAGAGAGTCGGGCCCACACGTTCTAAGTACTAGAAATACAGAGAAATTCAAAATTTTAAAAAGAACAATTTCTTTGATTACATTTTCCTCGACTTTCTTAAACACCAACCATACCCACAAACTGTTAAACAACCAAATATAATAGCTGCCACCATTCCTGCTTAAGAAAACCACCTTGTTACCAAGATTTGGCCTTCATAGAGCTTGAGCCTTGCATAAAAGCAATGTTACATACCCTCGCACTATTAAAAAACATGTACATTTTACGGCAGGAAAGGATGCCTTTGCACTCTGCCATAAAACTCGTCAATTTCATAAATGTAAACTATCTCTCATGGCCTAGCTGGATGCAAGAGGAATAACTATAAAAATGAGGCGTAAACAATAGAAAAGACGGGGCAAAACCTAGATGTGAACTGAAATTTCAATGGTAAATTTCCCTACTGGAACAATCTACTTGATATATTGTAAAGCTCACTGGAAGTTGTGTGCCCTCTTTGCCGAGCTTAGACTATTAGAGAGCAGCATTGCTATTGTCATTGGACCAACTCCACCCGGAACTGGAGTGATAGCTGAAGCAACTTTACATGCCTCCTCATAACAAATATCTCCAACTAATCGGTATCCTCGAGAGCTTTTTGCATCCTTATAGATATACAAACACAAAAAGTTACTAACTGGATATGAACTGAAAGGCAAGCATAAACTGCAAAAACGACTTCTGCCCTTGTTACATTAGAAACAGAAATACTCAACACACATACAATAAAATACCTCATGCTTAAAAGAGATATTTATTATCATGTTGAAAAGCCAAAATGTAAATGTTTGTGTTTGTGTGAAAAAGATACGGGGCAAAGTTTGCTTACCTCAACTGGGTTTATTCCAACATCGATTATAACTGCACCAGGTTTTATCCAGTTTCCCCTTACCATATTTGGTTGGCCAACAGCTGAAATTATGATATCAGCTTCTCTTGTGATGACCTCAGGGTTCTTAGTTCTGGAATGGACAATACTAATGGTAGCATCTTCTCTCTGAACAGCAGACAAGGCAAGCAGGTTGTCCCCATTAGGTGGGGAAAAATAGATAACCAGAGGGAACAAAGAAACAAAATCAAGAATCAAGCTTCTGGAAAGTAAACATAATATTGGAATAGAATATTACTTGGAGCAACAGAGCAGCAGGCATCCCAACAATATTGCTACGCCCAATCACAACGGCCTTTTTTCCTTTGATTTCAATGCCATATCTATGCAACAACTCTATGCATCCTTTAGGTGTGCATGGAACAAACAAGGGTTCTCTACCTCTCATGGCAAGACGACCAATGTTCAGCGGGTGGAAGCCATCCACATCTTTCTCGATGCAGACAGCATTCAAGATGCTCTGCTCATCCATATGCTGAAAGAAAGAAAGTAATGAAATAATAACAACAATTACAAGCAATTAACGCAAGATGCCAAGCATGGAGCTCATCATGCAACCCATCAAATTTTAGTTAATAATATTGATCAGCAATACACTAGCAACAATTTAGTATGGTTAGCTAGTAACAGGCTCCTCCTCAGAACATGATAACTTTCTTGCCCAGCCAGCTTCAAACTCAACTAACAATGATTAGCTGAAAATTTACAACTCATTATTTCTCTTTTATTTTTTATTTTTACTTTGTAAAATACCAGGGTAGTGGCATTTTAATATAGGAAAATTATATCTCATTTCTCAAAATAGCATGATTGACAGATGAAAAATCAGTGTCCAAATTAGAAGCTTACAGAAGGTAGAGGCAACTGCACAAGGATGCCATGAACAGAAGGATCATCATTGAAGCCGGAAATATGCTTGAGTACTTCTTGTTCAGAGGAGTCCTCAGGTAAATGCACTTCAAAAGAATTAATCCCCACAGACTCACAAGCTTTTTTCTTGTTGCGTACGTAAGTTGCAGAATCCTTCCTATCCCCAACAAGGATAACAGCTAACCCTGGAACAACTCCTATTGCCTCCTTCATCCTGGAAACTTCAGCAGTTATCTCATCTCTGATTTGCTTTGCCACTGCTTTTCCATCAATGATCTTGGCAGATGATTCCACTGCCATACTCGCTGTACAAGAAACTAACCAAAAAGGTCAAGATGAAGTATTAAAATTTTTCTAATACACTACTAAATTAATAGCACACAACCACTTAACACCATAATAAAATGTCATAGTGGACCACTTACAGAAAGTGGCATAACCTCAACTGATATGACAATACAAGCAAAAGCAATTGATAATCTATATAGTTAACCAGCCTTACTGCATGTCAACAGAGATTTTCTTCAGATAAGTGCACACAATTTTTTTCCCTTCCAACTGTTAGTCCAACTCTGATCATTATGCTTAAGGGCAATAGAGCAAACAAAAACCCATAGGAACTCTGATAAGTGTCCTTTACAGATGCAGAATTTGGCAAAGGAGTAAAATGATTAATCACCTTCACATTCCGAAAGCCTGGACTACAATGACTAAATACTTAGAATAAGGTAAATTCAAAAGCACTGAGTTTGATCAATTGCATAGTGTTGTTCCCTTCTGGGAGCTTTATTCAATTGTTTCATGTTCTTTACAATAAGAAACAAAAATCCAACGACAAAATTCTATAGCATAATTTACCCCCCTATTCAGTACTCAGACGACAATGGTTCTGGATATTAGCTATAAAAAATATTAATATCAGCGATGAAAAGACTAAAGAAACTCTACATATAGGATGAAATGCCATAATGAAAAATCAGTCTGCATAATTTTGAAATAAATCTTGTCTATAATACATAAGTTTAAACATTTACCATTTACGAACTGAAACAAATAAAATAATAATAAAAGAAAGAACGTAAAGTTGGAAGTTTACGGAGTAACGAAACGAACATTAAAAAGTAATACCGCTAATAACAGGTGTTGCAAACGGCGAAGAGTGAACGGTGGGGGAAGTACGGAGAGAAGCAGGAACTAGAGGTCGGACATGAAAAGGACTCACCAAACGGCGATTGAAGAAGAAACCATCGCCGCGGATTCGGCTGCGCCTAAAAGGAAGGAGGCGAGCCGTTGTGGAGGAAGAGCAATCAGTGAATATCATCGACGCCATTCGATATTGAGAAATCCCCAAACACACTAACTCCAATAATCTGCGCGTGCGTTGTATTTACGATTATCTGTATTGAACTTACAAGCCCGGGGAAGAAGGCGTCCAGTGCCTGTATTGTATGTTGCACTCAGTAACGAAGCGCAAAACGGTGCGTTTACTGGACGCTAGTGAGCTTTCAGCGCCTAATGTTTTAACACGTGTCGGTCATTTTCGAAGGGCAGGGTTTTCTGAAACCAGCGAAATGAATGGAACTTACTATTTAGATTCATTTGTGCTGTAATTCTATTCTTAAAATTGGGAAATTTAAGTCACCTAAGTAACGCATGCCTAATGTAATTTTAGGCAATTAAATTTTAATTATATAGTTAGTTAAATGTTTAGCTTATATTAAACTGCACCTAAAAATAAAGCTCCATATGTAATAAATTAAAAAACTGTATTAGTTGACTATATATCTGGTTAAATTCACTTTGGTAAACATAGAATAAACGAGTTTTTTATCAAACCGATTTTCCCTGGAGCAGTTAGAAGCTTCAAACTAATGGCCGCATCTCTTACCAAACATCATCAAATATCATTGGCTTGATCGACAATACATTCTAAAGTGGCATGTACTGTGTCATTTAGTCCTCAATATAACATGAAAGGAAATTCTGAATTTGGAATATTTCAGCAAGAGATTCAGCTCTTCTTCCTCATCGAATAGCAAGAGAGCTCATCTACTACTTCGACCAACAACAATAATAATGTTTTCCTTTCTTAGGAATCAGGGTCGATCAAAAATTATCAAACCAACGAATTGACTAATTAGAAAGTGTGCTACTCCCTCTGTTTATCGGGTCTATTTCTGTACAATTATACCAATGAAACATGTTATCCGCTGTACAGTCTTCTTTCATTCTTTTCACCTTTTTCTGTTTGTTTCCCCTTTTATGTGGTTCGAACTTTGGTTTCTACAGGGTAATTTTTTTCATATTGCCAGTGTTCCTTCTGTGATTTGATTTTCATCAGCAGTATCCGATGACTGAGCTTTGGGTTTACTCATTACCCGAGAAAACCCATAACCAAGAGAACTTCCACTAGCTTGACATAGCTGCAAACGTAAACACACAATTATAGATAATCTTCTGACTGCTCGAGTTACAAGTATCTAGAAGAGTGAAACTGTAATAAAATCTCACTGAAAAAATTGCGTACCTCAGCAAGTTCGGACAGGTGGCGACTTCTAAATTCATTGATTGTTGCAGCAATCTCTGACATGGGTAGTTTAGCCTAAACAGGGTGACAGGAGAAAAAAAAACAACTGGAAAAAATTAAATATAGAGACATTTAAGACCAAACAGGTGGGTTTTGCTCACAGTCTCTGCTGAGGGTAAAGTATTTCGTACATATATGCAGTACACCCGTCCAATAAAGCTTTAGCATGTACATATTTGTCTATCATAAAGGTTGATAATTTTAAATATGAATCTAAACATATCATGATTTTATTAAAGAGCTGTACTGACGTACCAAAGACTCTTATAACCCAGTTTTATACAACCCATGTCCTAGTTCAACTTGCTACTCCACATTCAGAGTAAAATACCTCTCGATGTTTTTAAATCACGTATTTACCTGTGCAAGAACCGCAGCAGCTAACTGCAAACTTGGTTCCAAGGTCTCTGGGACGACCTACAAAGTTTTCGAACCAAAAGTGTTTGAGTGTAATGAAACTCAACATGCAATGTAGGAGAGGTGATATCAATGAAAAGAAATGTCAATTCAAATTTTCATGATGTAACTGTGGTTTTCAGATATCGGAATAACCTTTTATAGGAGACCCTTTATATATAAGAAACAAACCTTTACGGAGCAATGTTAAAAGGTTAAAAAGAGGAATCTAATAAGAGGTCAGAAAATTACAGCTGTTGCCCCAGCTTTTTCCAAGTTGAGGCCATGATCAACATCATGAGCACGAACAAATGTTTTGACATTTGGGAAATACTTGCTCAAGGCCCAAACAGTTCTATAATTTGCACCAGGTGTATCCAGGGTTATTGCAGCAGCACAAGCTCTTTCTGCACCAACTTTATGGAGGACCTAGTCACCAGTATGAAGCATGTCAATATTCATCCCAAAATTAAGCCATTTTCACAACTCATTATACTATACCTCTCGACTGCCAGCGTCTCCAAAATACACAGGAAGATCCAAGGCACGTCCAACTGCCACTCTATCACTGAAACAATGGAAATCTCAATTCAACAAAACTATAAGTTTGCCCCATCTTCCTACTCAATATTTTATATTTTATATAACACTCATGGCCATCTTCAATATTATTACACACGCACACATGTGGGCGTTATTTTTCCCCAAAGAGTGATTGCTTCAAAATGTCCATCCAGGTCACTACTTTGGACATGTTAGATTATGTGAAATTGGTAAACTTGCTCCTTGGCTGAAGGCATCACAAAAATTCTCACAAATTATTCTCCGAAAAGGCATACATAATAGACACACATATAAACACATACACATGTATCACATGACTGATACTTCTTGCTATTTATGCTTTCCCCTCTTCCCCCTCCCCCCCCCCCCCCCCAAAAATAGGATACAAAAGACAGACAGAGAATGTATTACCTCCTCACATCAAGAGCAACAAATGGAATTAATCGCTCTGAAAGAAGCTGAGCTATGATCTGAGAAAAGAAAGTTTGACTATTAAGGTCAAACATATGTATTATGCAGTAACATAAGAGCAGATTCACTAAATGAATGCTGTTAACCTAATTTAATCAAATAAGAACTGTAAATCAAATCAACACCTGGCCAACACGTCCAAATCCGCAGATGATAATATGATCTTGCAAGTCATCAGTCTGGAAATAAAATCATACCGGAGAAAAGATAAATCAACAATAATTTTCTATAATAACCAAGTCAACCATACAACTAAGTTATAATTCAGAATATGAGAAGGAAAAAAAAGTATGGCTATATGTGAATATTTAAAATAACTACAGTTTCAAACAAGATTCAACACCATTTCAAAAGGCAGAAGTATAGCAGATGAAAGTTATAAATGACATGGTATAGAAGAAAACATTAACCTTCCATACAACTAGTTGTGTGATATCATATGGCATTATAATATGATTACCTGAGATGCAGAGTGAACCATACAAACAGAGCAATGTGTTTTGCAGACTAAAGGTTATAGATGAAGGGAATGTATCTACAAGTAGTCGATGTGAACGTTTTATCATAACTTGTCTGAGGTACAGACTTTTAGGGAGGGCAAATAATCTGATTCTGTGTGCAAATAAAGTGATTGCTCATCACTATTTCCATATCTTTATCTATAACCTGAAATCCTGTTAGCGAAATTTAACCAGTGACCTGTTTGAGAAGGAACATAACTAATTTACTGATTATGACCAAATAAGTCATTTTACTTACCAATTTCTCTTAGACAAACTGATCAAGGAATTGCGGATATCTATAATGTAAAACCAAAAAGGTTCCCACCCTCAGTACAAAAGACACATCCAGGCACATAGAAACAATTGAACTGCATCACAGCTAGATACTTCTTCTATCATTTTTGGCTCCTCCTATGAGATGCCAGGAATGAAAAAAGTGAAAAGACATTCTTTTCACTTTTTTTCAGGACCCAAATGTGACCCAAAATTATAATTGTTGCCAAATTATGAAGTAATAAACTCACTTTAGATGATAATTACTACTAAAACTCATCCTATCAATCTATCTGCTATTAAAGTCAACAGATTACCAATACCGATCTAATATTTATTTTCTGAAAATTAATAATCCTTGAAACTCACCAAATTTATATTTATAAATATCTTACCTCACTCTCAACAGGTAATAAACTTCGAACGTCATGCTGCTCAAAACGAGAAGCAATTAATTGGCCTCCAGCAGCTAGCCATGGTGTAAGAGCCATTGAAATTCCCACCACAAGAAACAGTAGAGATGATAGCTGAGGAGACATTATACCCTGGAGATAAAAACCAATTAGCAGAGTCATATTTCTGCAAGCAACAAGTTACTTTGGATATGTCTGATACTGCTAGCTTCCACTCAAACTTTGAAAGCATAGTTGAAAAAGTGCTTGGTAAACACAACCTTTTAGTGCAAAGCACACACTTTTTCACTAATATTTAACATCCTGTGATTCTGTGGCTTCAAATCACAATGCCTCAATTCTCAACATACCCTTTATCATTAACAACTTCAACAGCAGTAATTTTGCACATAGCAGCAAATGTTCCCCACTAGAACTATTTACTTCAGAAGTGCAATTTTGCCCACCATTTTATTCTCAAGAAATATGACTAGCAAAGTTTAGCAAAATTTGGCAAACTATGCGAAATGAATATAATCAAACTAAAATATGATATACAGGTGTTCATCAAAAGGTTAGCAAAGGGCTTGTTGTGAAACACTTTAATACCATGTTCAATCAAAAGCCCACAGAAAAAAAATAAAATTATAAAAGTAAAAAAGAATAATATGAGATGTAGGTAAACCAATAAACCATTGTATGGGAATCAACAAAATCTTACAGGCAAAACATGTAGTTGGAGGGAAACAAAACCTGATTAACAGCTTCACCAAAAGCCACAAATGCAAACTCTCCGCCTGGAGCAAGAAGGAGACCAACCCTAATTGCAGATATAATGGAAATGCCAAATAGTCTACCGACTAAAGCAACCAGTATGGTCTTGCCACCTATTAAGAGTCCTAATGCCCCCGTAATGACCGGAAAATTTGAAACAAGAAGCTTTGGATCAATTGACATTCCAACCTGAAAACCCACAAAAATATTGCTGTTAATTGGGTGCGCTGAGTAAGCAATTAGAATAGGTTAAAAGAAAATTACCAACTATCACCATTTTTGTCATTCAGTAGCATACTAGACAATGCCAAAAAGCTTAATCTAACTTAAGTGCTAAATGCTGAAAGATGCATTGTACAAAGCCGACCCAAATAGTTTAAAGATAATTCAAAGCGACAGACCAGACAGGATTTCTCATCCAAAAGTTCTCTCAGATTATTATCTGCATGAAAGTAACAACC
Source organism: Melia azedarach (assembly GCA_028052125.1). Taxonomy (NCBI): domain Eukaryota; kingdom Viridiplantae; phylum Streptophyta; class Magnoliopsida; order Sapindales; family Meliaceae; genus Melia; species Melia azedarach. The sequence goes on along the minus strand of CM051394.1, from coordinate 846,627 downwards.
CAGTAACCTGAAGAACTAAAGAAACAAAATTTTTTTTTTTCTCTTTTGTCATTTTCCTTCTAAAGAAACAAAAAATTATAAATTTAAACAGATAAATATGCAAGTTATAGAGATGCAGTTGAAAATACTTACAGTCATGAAGAAGAGACCCAATAAAAGGCCACGATAAGGAGCAATATCAGATTCAACCTGCAAAGAAAATTCAGTTTCTGCGAGGAGCAAACCAGCCAAAAATGCTCCCAGTGCCATGGAGAGGCCAGCCTGCTCCAGAAAAAGACATGAATGTGAACCATAGCATAAAATATACAAGACCAACAATCAATATATTGCTTTGTCATACCCTGGCTGTAAGGAGACTAGTCCCCAGAATAACAAGGAGTGTATTCGCAGAGAATATCTCTGCATTCTGATTTTCGGCAATCTGCTTATAGATTGGTCTAAGCAGCTGCAAACCACACAAAAGGAAAATAAGTGCAAGAACCCAATTTCATTATGCACTGGCAGGCAAAAGAGAATGGGAGATCCTGCAATTTAAGTTCCAACAAAGCATGATCTATCCAGTCTGAAAAAAAAGTAGAGGGACATAGTTAAGAACTAACTTTTCCCCATGTCCATGTGTTTGTGCACCAAGGGTGTGCACAAAATTTCACAGTAAAAAATTTAACTCCAAAATCAATATTCCATTCAACATGTGCAAGTCTGAACATAGAGCTAAACCATGGCCAAGAACACAAGCTTTCAATGAATTTAAAGAATTAAATTGAAATAAAAAAGTATGCAATGGTGTCAACTAATATATATTTCGGTCACAAGATAAAATCCATTCTTGTACAAGAGTGGCACATGGAAGACTGGAATGTGGTTAGAGAAGTAGCTATTGACAATTATTCCCACTCTCATGATTGTGTAAATTTCAAGCCTGCCAGCAGCTATAGAAAGGTTCAATAATCAACATACTGTCAGAACAATTGAAGAACTCCAAAGAATAACACAGGTTGCTACTCACAGTGCATTACCAGATTATGACAAACTTTCTCACAATTTATTATCAGGCAAAATAATTGTAAAGATCAAGATATCAAATCTCCAAGAAGTCTTAGAAAAATGATGAATATAAATTGGATGCCAGATCACAAGATATTTCGAAATTGTAAAACTTACCAAGCGTCCACCAGCAATTATGGCAGTGATGGCAACTGCTGCCTTCACAGCTGCCAGTCCAAGAGCTTCGGCAATGGCTTGAAAACCAACCTGAAACACAGCAGACTGCATAACCCATGACTCTGACATGACTGGTGGCCACAATAATATCAATGACAAAAAACAACGATCATGAGAGCTACCAGAAAACGTTTAAGATTTAAACAATGACTAATGACCATGATTCTTTGACAGACTTCATTAGAAAGAATGCTCTTTGTGCCATAAATTATTCTACATGCAGAAAGAAAGAATGGATCTGACAGTCTAAGGTTGATCAATCAACATAATTGCTTTTAATAAAGGGAACAAAAATTAAAGCGTGAATCTCAATCCACCATTATAACATAAAAACTCTAGGATATAAGGGTGCATCTGAATCAACAGATTCATCTTACCATATCAAATGCTTTTGTTTCTTCATGAATGTTTTGACTTGAATCATTTAAATGAAATTGCTTATTATTAGTTGTTCAAAAATGCTTGAGTGATTTAGATGAGTACTCATAAGCAATTGAGGATATCACATGCCATCATGGTGAAGATGGCAGGTGTGAGCTGCTGCAGGGGAAAAGGATAAAATACAATATACAATGATTGGATGTAATTAGTATTTAAGACAGCTTTTGGCTAATAAAATTATGGATGTTGCTCATCAGCAACTTTTGGTCTAAAAGACCTTAATTACTCAATTAGCTATAAGCATGCAACCTGTATGACATAAGCAAAGGAACAGTCACAGAAAATAAAGTGATCACAACATTCACTACCTTAAGAAAGAACAAAAAGAGAAAGGAAAGATAGATTATTAGCAATCTTTACCCCTCCTTTGGATGAATTTGGTGAAATAAGAGGAATAAGTATTAGCAAAACCACAACAGCTAAATCCTGAAAAACACAGAAAGAAGACACATTTTTGTTAGAATATTTCAACATAAAACAAAACTATACTGTTAACTAAATTTCCAAAAGAAAACTTAGAAAGTAATAACAAACAAAGATTTTTTACAAGTTGCTCTAAGTAAAGGTAGGTAGGTAGGTAGTCATATGCCATTCAAAAGAAAAAGAAAAATGTATCTACATAGAACATAAATTTCACATACATTCAAACAAAAAAGGTATTGTATTTGTTAAGGGGCATGTTGGGACAGAAATTCATTTCAGAAATCCAAAGGCTCAAAACATTCAAATATATGTATTATATATATATATATATATATATATATATATATATATATATATATATAGCACATTAATATCCATAATCAATTACCATATTGCGAACAAGTTGGTTTTTAATTTCATGCTTGATTTAGATTCCGGTAGGGCAGAAAGTAAATACAAAAGCAAGGATATATATCAGTAATTGTCGTAATTGTTCAGGAATTTTGATTGAGCACATTAACAAGAAAAAAACCATAATCCTATAAGGACAACCTCGAATTTTTTACAAAAGCTTTTCAACCTGAATTTTTTTTTATTTTGAAATTGTAGAATAACCTGGAAAAGTAAGACAGAAAATGTAGCGCGTCCATGGCGTGATGTACTCTCACCTCGCTCCTGCAAAACCTACAAAAGAAATCCAAAAAAAATTAATTCACTGGTACAATGAAAATTGAAAAGACATTAAGTTATGAACTAACAGGCATTTGCATTCTTGACTGACATGCCCCACCATAAAATGCTCTGAGAACAAGCTCTTCCCCAACAAGGTAAGTATGAGGCAGCCATAAGCCAAGCAGTTTCCAAGTTACTAATCATAGATCATTCAATACATAGTAGATTTCAAAGATTTTGCAGTTTATATATATTTCAAATTTTGAATATAAGATGATATAAGATAACATAACAATATAGTAGTACAAACAAGTTCCTAAATTATTTAGAATCAGGGTACACAAATGTCTAAATATTTCAGTTTCTTCTCAAAAATTAGAAGCAACAACAAATCATAACAAGTACCTGTAGGACAACAGCAGTGGAAGACAGTGCCAGGCCGTTTCCAACAACAATTGCTGCAGGACCAGGCAGCCCAGAAACAAAATGCGCAACCAAGCCAACCACTACAGCTGTCACCAAGACCTGCATTATGCAATATAAATATCTAATTTCAAAAGCACCTGGCAGGAGTGGCTTTCAGCCAAATGTATATAGTGAAAAAAATTGCAAGTTTCCAATCACCTGAGCTGAGCCTAATCCAAAAACATATTTCTTCATGGAACTTAGCCTTTCAACAGAGAGCTATAAAGTCAAAAACAAAGCTTCTGAGTTAGTTTTCTGCATTTTGGTGAGGATCAAACATTAATGTAGAAGAAGAAATACAGAGAAAGAAACATCACCTCAAGGCCGATATTAAATAGTAAGAAAACAACTCCAAATTCAGCAATTGCCTTTGTCCCATGCACATGACGGATTATAGAAAGACCATAAGGGCCAATCAAGATGCCAGCAGCCAAATAACCAAGAACAGGACTGCCTAAACATAGAAGATATTATAAGTAAATTACTAGTAGATAAAATCAGGATGTCATTTAGAGCAACCCAACTTCCTACATGGAATGTTGATCAACAACAGTAGCAAGGAGGCACCAAAATATTTTTACCATAATAGAAGATGAAATAATATTCACAAAAAAGGTTCAGCTCCATGTCATAATCAACTATTCATTAAGAGATATTCTAAAACTACAAACACATAAAAACTCTACTGTATTAGATTAAAAAAATTGCAAATCCAATTACCTCCAGGAATTTTCTGAAATATAGGCACAAATATTACGCTTGCAAGCAGCAACCACAACACATCAAAGAGTGAAGCTTCCTCCTCGTTTATCTAATAAAAATCACATCCAAATCAGTTAAGAAAGAATGTATTGGACTTGAGATCCAAAGCAGAACAAGTTATGGTACATAAGAATACACTACATGCCTCTTGCTGAGGCAGCGTGGCTAGTAGTTTCTTAACCCTCTTAGGAAGTTTCCGTATTTGTTGGATTAGAGGCTTCGTATTTGATGAAGCTTCTTCTATACTTGTGGTGATAACTTCTGGTTGTTGAAGCTGCAGAGTACTCCTCTCTACTCGATTAGCGTAAAAGGCAACTCTGTTATCAATTCAGCATCTTTTGGTCAATGGAAAACTTTACACTGAATCTACAACCTAATAAAGGGAACCAAGAATAATATCCAGAAGAGCTAAGTAGGAAACCACTTAAGGCTATAGGAATTTCCCTCATCATAATCAAGCAATAATTCAAAAAGAAAAAAGAAGAGAATCATCATCACTGGATGTTAAAAAAGTGGGTATATGATGTCTCTGTTGGTATTTTTTGCTTAATTAACCAGAAATACATTTTTGTAGAACCGTAACGTTCAGGAAACTCAAACTAACTTATCTGCTCCAATTGTCAAGTTTATATAAATCCAAAAGAAAAGAAAAGAAAAGAAATAAATAAAAATAACAACTTTTGTTCTCTCAAAAATCTCATGTTGTAAATTGCTTTCAAAAGCAGTTCCTTTTTTTGACTCCAAGTTCTATGGAAAACTAAAGTGCCACTTTGATATTAGACAATACATGGAGCACAAACTAAATTATATTCAACATTCACATGATTAATGAAGTAAACATTGGCAAGACATTTTTTACAAAAAGATAATGAAACAAGAACTAGTGGTACGTACCCTGCTCCAAAGAGCAAAGACCCAAGAACCAGCTTAGGCAATTGCTTCCTTGCAGACTCTATAAGCCCCTGGAAAACTGATGCTGGTGTGAACTCAGTCCCATCTACAGCAAAAGAAAAGAATGATGCAGAAAAGAAACGAGAAGACTTTTTCATCAATGCCTTCGGAGCATTAAGGGCCGAACTCTCTCCAGTAAGGTCTTTCTGTGTTTCATGTTTTTTTATCTGAACAACATTCTTTGACTTTTCTGCTTCCAATTCAGCTTCTTTAGGAGAGTCTAAACTCGGCTTTCCATTCTCCTGATTAGTCATTTCATCAGATTGGTATAACTCAGAATTCTGGTTGACTTTATCTGACAGAATATCACGTGAAGACTCGCCAACCAAATAATCAACATTACTTGGCACATCTATGCCTCTTTCAACATTAACATCGCCAGTACTACTGGTCTTCTCCTCCTCAACAGCAGCCTCATCACCTGAGACATAGCCTTTGGTCTTGGAGAAATCAACAGAGGAATTGGAGATTGATTTCTCTGCTCTCTGCAATGCAATCTCTGCATCATTCACACGCTGCATAGCCTCAAGTTCAAAAGCAACAGCTTGCTCTGCTAATAGCATAATGTTTGCTACTTCTTCCTCAGCTTTCAAGGCATTCATCTGTGCTTCCTCTGCAATCCCGTTTAATCTATCGACTTGCTTCTGCAACTCTTCCTTCTTACTCTGCAACTGTCTCAACTCTGCCTCACAATTTTCCAAATTGGCCTGACACTCCTTGATATCATTTTCAGCAGCTAATAGCACTCCATCCTCTTCTCTATCATCACTTTTGACACCATCCACTCTAGAAACTTCTGGAGGATCATCCTCTCCTTTTACAATTTGTAATGATTCTACGGCCACTCGAAGCCTCGCCTCAGCCAAAGAAAGAGCCATTGTTGCTTTTCGAACAGCTTCTTTGGCTATGCATTCCTCATTCACAATTTCTTGAATCACATTGAGTGTAGCATTAACATCATTCCACGCATTGGCTGCTTCATCCTTCAAGGCTATTGCAGCTTCTGATATTCTCTGAGCTTTCTCCTCAAACATGGTACTATTTAAACGTGCTACTTCCAGTTCTTTCATAGCATTCATTAACAATTCTCTCAATTCATCCACACTAGGTGCTTCCACATCTTCTTTTTCTTCTCTTTCTTCATTACCCAAACTATTTGACTCTGGACCATCAACAAACTCCCCTCTTGATATCTCATCACCATTTTCCATAAACTCTACATTCCGACCATTTCCATCAATATAGGCTAAAGAATCATTATCTTGACATCGTGAAGTAACTCTCCTTGACAATTTTGAAGAATCATTGAAGTTACGAGATAAAGACTTATATTTATAGGAAACCCACAAATTAGCATCAAAGTTTCCTCTAAAAACCAAACTTGAATTCGAACAGCCAGTATAAGCAATACTTTTCCTTATGTTTCTTATGGACCGAGCTTTTGAAACAACATTCCGATTGAAAACACTATAACCAAAACCTCGGTATCTAAACTTTGAATTAATTAATCGCTCGGATATTCTGCAACTCGTACCCCCACCATTAAGAAACACATTAGGCTGGTGCATACTACAAGCAAAATCCATTTCTCTAAAGCCAGTCAAAGCAGTTCAATACTTAATAGAAACACTAAACGAGGTATTTCACATACTCTCACTGGCATTTAGTCAAACACCTGGCGAAACAAACAAGAACAAAAGAGTGAAAACAATGTAATACGTCCATTTAATTAAACCGAATCTTGTTAAGTTAAAAAAAAAATAGCTTAAATATACCCGAAACCGCGGAATCACACATACAGATGAATATGCATAAAATACATCCAAAATATATAATACAAATACTGAAAGAAGAGTGAAGTTACCGATCATAAGGAGCAAGAGAGCAGCAGCTGGAGCTGATAAAATCGATGGCATACTTAGGAAAACTTCTCGCAGAAAATGACAGAACTGGTAACGAATCAACAACGTGGCGCTATTAGTTCTGTTTTTTAGAGGGAGCGGAGAGGGTATGTTATAAATTTCTTAAAAACATTTCTCAGAAATCAAATTATTTCCAATTTTGATTATTTTATTTATGATGAATTTACGAAAATGACCTTTGCGTACGTGAGATTCATATAATGATACGGATATTCCAGCGGAAGTATTTTATCTCCACTCGCACTTGAGCTACGTGTGAAACAAGCTCCTATCATCAGCGGCCTAGCGGCCCTAGCCTGAGATTCTCGGGTCGTTGATGTTGGAAATGATGCGTTTGTCGTAGCAGCAGCGGACGCTCAACGTTTATTATTCCCAGAAGCGCGTGAAGTTAACCTAACCCTTCTGTTAAAAATCTGACGTGGATACGTTATAATTGTTAGGGACTGTCCAGCCAGGCTTCACTAACTGGAAAACAGCCCTGTTGCACTACAATCTATGATAAAATAAATAAATAACCGTTACGTGATGGCTTTCTGGCACTCTAGGGCTTTGGCCCAAAACCAACCCAACCAATACCAGTAAACTCTAAATTAGGCCCAAATATTTTCTGTAAGTATCCACTGGTACAATAAGTCAATAACCATGCCGTATAGTACAAAAGGTTAAGGTAATTGCTTAATGCTCAGTGCTTGACAACTAACCGTGCTGCTAAAAGAAAGTGTTCAGACAGTGATCTTCTTTTGAGCAGAGAATTTGGTTCATCGTTTCAGTTGTTCAATGCTTATAGTGGTATAATAATAAAAGGGAGTCGTCAGCCTCTGAGAGAATTTCACCCTATAGAAGTAGTCACTGGAGTGTCCCCATACTAAACTAACAAATTTTCTTTTTACAGCATGCAGCATGCAAATGGGTTGAATTAGATAACCAATAAAAATTCCTGTGACCCCAGCACTGCGAAACACTATTAAACTCTTGAGAAGGAAGCCCAATGGACAGAGAACATATTTCCATTCACATCTATCCCATCCACAGGATGTCTGTCTATCAGCTTTACAAATAATGAAACTTCACAGGAGAGGAGAGCATACTAGAATCATTTCGAAAGCAGAGCTAAAGACCAAATTTGTAAACTGTGACTTCCAACTATATCCTGAAACATTATCCATTGCCATCTCATGCATTAATTTGGATTGGGGAACTAATTTTTATAAGGTAAAACAGGATGGTATCGCTAATTTCATCATCGACCGGGAACTCAGCATGGGAGTGCCATCACGGTAGTGGAGTATGTACACTCTTTTTCGAATTATAGGTATAGGATAACGTCATGAAAACGCTCAAGTAACTGAGGTCGACAACAAAAGGAACTACATGACTGTAATTGTACCTCTTTTGAAAGGACAAACATGGTATCTACTGCAGCCAACTCCGGCTCCCTATTCGTTACAGTTATGAAAACTAAGCCTCATAAGTTTAGATGATACGAATGTACGTTAGAACATCATTCACTAAATTAATTATAAATTTTTTAATCAGAAACTGTAACAACGATTATACCTGTGGCGTTAGAATTTTTCAGACGGCAGAAAATACGCCTTAACTATTTTGAAGGTATCCCAAGAACCACTTGGTATTCATATTCCAAATTACAACCTATGCTTACATCCTCATCCTTAACTTCAATCCCTTCCGTTTCTGTCTCTATGCTACTAGACACTGAGTTTAAATAATAAACACATAGTTTATAGTAAATGTCATATATACATTAACTAATGAACAGAATATTAAAATATCGAACCAGATGACCCAAATTTTTTTGAGTTTCTTTCAAATTCATATATCAAACACCTTTTCTTTCGCCGGTATGTTACTAAATTCTCATCATAAAAGTTTGACTTGAAATGTTAATTATATAGGTTTTTCTTTTTGATCAAAACTCCAGTGAAGACTGTGAAATTCCTCAACTTCACATGCCAAGAAACAGAAGAAGAAATGGGAAAACTGAAAACTAACTCAAAATACTTATATTAGATCGAGCACAGATTTCCATGTAACGGGCAAGATTTTATTTGGCTTTCATCAGCATGACACAGTGTGAGCGTAGAGTACAACTGATGCAGATTGATACGAGCAACGTTGTAGTATTTGCTTTTAAGAGTTGAAAGCCAGTGGAATTAATTCTCAGCACCACGGTAACGATCTTTTCTTGTTGCAAAACTATCATGGATATCCCATTTTCGGAGTAGTAGAAGGTGCCATCGTCGGCAACTACGAAGGCTAACACGAGTCTCTTCATAAGACGCCCTGAGAGCCTGAGAGCCTGAGTTCTAGGTATGCATTCCATACCGTTCTCAAAATATCAGCAAAATCCATTTTGTTTGGATGTGTGTTAGCGAATGAGAGAGCCCAGAGGAAGCAAAGAATTGTTTGTGCGGGGGAGGACGTAGCAATTATTTCGTCCAAGTTAGTTGCAAAATGATATTTTCCGTTACTTTCTGGGCCCCACTATAGTAGTTCATAGGAGGCATAGAAGCAATAAAAAGAGGCCGGTCCATAGTACGTAGTTTCTCCAACTCGAGAAGGATTTTAAAGTCAATCTAGAATTCTTCACTCGTGTTAGCACATGCTATCAGGAAAATCTCTTCACTCAGTGCCGAAAAGTTCACTTGACTACATATCTGTGGAAGGAATGGAAACTGATATGATTTGTTAGCAAATGCCTAGAGATTCATACAAGTATCAATATGGAATGATGACAAGTATTTGGCATTAATTTATGTTTTTAACTTTGGTACATCATTTCAGTTTTGAGCAGAATAAATTGGGAAAGGAAATGTAATTCTAGTAAACAAACAACTGAAACTAGGCCCCTTTACTCGATATAATGTTGAAGTCAATTCAGCAGAATGATTAAGAGAATGGAAGCTATGACTCTTCTGACAGAATGATTAGAGGATATATCTCCGTTACAGGTCAATCCTGGGTACATAATAATGCAATTTCAATCTGCTAATATGCAAGCAATTAAATAAACTTTTGCTCGTTATGTTCTTGCATCCATGGCTTTAGTGCTACAACAATAATATTCTGCTCCATAATTGCATAAACTTACACAGAATAAATATAACTGCAGAGAAATTTTGTCGAGCATAGACTTGCAAACTGTGCTGAGACTTCCAGCGTGAAATGACTGTTTTCATCCATAGCATAGCATAACTCGTACTGATAAAGTTCAATTGAGGTACAAATTCTCTGTTCTTACAGTGGAGCCACTTATGTTTTTTAAGAGGTAAAGTAAAACATGATGCTCCCTTGAATATCAGCAACTGGGAAATTCAGCATGGGAGGCGCTTCATGGGAGTGGAGTATGGACACAACCTCCGAAAGAAATGATAAATGCAGGAATAAAGCATAATAATGGAGGTTAATAATGAAGAAAACTGGATCCTTTTCTCCAACACCTCGAATCCTACATTCTCCCTTCTGCAGAATAGGAGAAAGTTACGGAAAAACTGGGTTTTCTGTATCAGTCTAGTCTAGAACTCTTTGCTCATAAATGACAAACATGGTGTTGAAGATAAATATATATACCTCTGCTGTGAGAACAAACTTGGTATTTATTGCAGCGAACTCCACTTCCTCATTAGTAACGGTTATGAAAACTAAGCCTGAGATCAATGATACATGAGTTAGCACATACACAATAAAGCAAATTAAAAAGAACGACAAAAGCTTTTGTGAAATTAATGCTTGATAAAATTTAGTGATACTCTTTCAATCTCCTCAATCATGGGCAGCTTGACACTTGCTTTGAGCAATTAAACACAATCATCGGGAGTAAACTGAACATTTGGATCAGAAAATGCAAGAGTCATTCTTAATTAAATGATTTGTTACCTATTTCTTGGGACCGTGCCAGACAATAAAAAATATTTCTGAACTCTCTTGAACGAATTTCAAGCTCCACATCATATTCATATGATTGCAATTTAAGATCGCTATCTACACGCTCATCCGTGACTTCGGTCCATCTTATTTCCTTCTCTACGTTCCCAAATGCTGAGATGTTAATTTGTATTATACCACGTATACAGACACCAATGAACAGAAAACAAGAATACTGATAAATACAAACTAACCAAATTTCTCATAGAAGATGAAGCAAAGGTCTCCAAGAATTAACCCCGTCTCATAATCACTCTCAAACCATCAAACCCATTTTTGAAAAAAAAAAGAAGAAAGAAAGAATGATTCTTGAAATAAGAAATACGTACCTCGCTCAATCAAAAAACTGATGATGTGATCCTTCTCTTCGTCCGTTTGAATAGAGATGGATTCTTCAGAAACAGCAAGTTTCAGAAAATCGAACAATTCCACCAGATCAACGCCAGCAACGCCTCCATCTTGACAGCTGAAGTAATCAAAGCCAAAATTGCCAATTTCTAGCACCAAAGTAACGATCTCTAGTGGGTGCAAAGCTATCAGCAATATTCCACCAGGGGAGTAGTGGACGGTCGCCTCTTGGGATACCTTTTGGAGCGGTAACACAAGCTTCTTCATTAGATAGCCAGAGATCTCGATTTCCAGGAATGGTTCCATCTAGTTCTGCATTTGAGAGAGAGAAAGAGAGAGGAGAGAATTTTTATATTGGCGGGAAAGGAGGTTCCAGTTTCGGCTATGGGATATTTCAAGTTAGTTACGTTAGTTACAAATATGTTTTTGCCACACCCAAACGTTGAGTACCCGTACAAAGGTCATTGGAGAATTTCCACGTTGGAGGCATGGAAGCAATAAAAAGAGGCCAGTCAATAGTAGTTTCTTTTTCTTTTTTTTTCTCTTTTTCTAGTTTCCTTCCTAACAACACCAGCAATGCCGCTCCGATTGCAGCAAAAGAAATCAAAGCCAAAAGATTTGATTCTCAGCACCTCGGTAATAATCTCTTTTCGGAGTAAAACTATAAGCCACATCCTATCAGGGAGTGCCGATGGTTGCCTCGGGCTATTTTTTCGAGCGGCTTTGTTCATAAGATCTCCTGAGAGCTTGAGTTCAGTAATTGGTAAAAGCTTAATCATATATGAATTGGTCAACATAATAATGTCTAAATATAACAATGGTGGTTGATGACAACAAAATTTTAACATAGTAGAATAGAAAAATAAACATGGTGAGTTCAGAAAATTCTTTTCTTCACATGAAACAGAGGCAATTTTACAATTAACTATTCTACTTGAACCCACTTAATACAATCGCAGGCCTATCTGGATACCATTCCATTTGATCATAAGAAGAAATTAAAAGAAAAAAAAAACAATGGAAGAATAGAAGTGCTTCTGCCAAAGAATAGTTTCTTTCACATCCACTAAGAAGATGTTAGGCATCTACTCCGTAATTTTTTTCGAAAGAACAGAACAGACATTGATAAACACACGCCATACGAGTTTACTAAAACAAAATCTTCAGCTTGAGTCTTAAAATTTTCTTCTTTTTTCACTTTCTGTACATCGGCTAACACTTTTGCCTCACCCTTATCATTGTTGGGTTCACTGTACATGAACTCAAGTCGAATATCACATGACCCAGTTGCACAATTTGGCATTTCAGCAAGGTACCCAAGACATTGGATCTAAGCAGCCACACTTTGTCCGTCATCTTCACTGCTTTCAAATATGAACTTGAAATATCACCACACGATGCTTGATTAATTGGCTGCTCTATTTCAGCATTCTGAATTTGATACTGCTCAAGCTGCATACATAAAAAGAGAGTAGGAACATTAACGTCTTAAGTCATTTATATTTCCAATACGCAGAGGAAAAAGAATGCACATGACGATATCATCCTAAATTCTTGTGATGGAGATTACCTCTTTGACAAGAATTGTCTCCCTACCCCTTGCTGAGAATTTCAGTTTTTCATTGCTGATACAGATATGAAGTGAGTCCTCATGATCAGTCTCTGAAGAAAACTTTACCAGTTAATTTCCTGCAGAAATACTCACTGAGATGTCAGCAACTGAGCAGAATTAGATACCACATAATTTACCTGCTTCCCCTGCAATGTCCAGCTCTGTCAAATCTCGATTAAACTCTTGAGAAGGAATCCCAATGACCAGATCATTATATTGCCCTTCACATCTATCCACAGGTTCTCTACTGGCTATAGTAAATTCCATTATGTGGTGTATGGTAAAGCCAGTTTCTGAGATTATATTAAACATTAGTTAAACCCAAAGCAGTTTCAAGCAGAAAACCAGACCCAAGATATTCTGCACCATGAGAACATCACATTGTTTATTCAAATTTCTTTATGTTCATCTCCAATATACTCAACTGATTACTAAGCTAAATGGCTGCAAGGCTTACTATCTGTTCAAATACTCAAGATACAAATTCAAGATCCCGGCTCTCCCCACATTTTCTCAGAAACCAACAAAGAAAAAAACTTATATATATCATAATAAAATACAGAGCAGAACTAGTGGAAGAAAATTTCTACTCAAGCAAAAAACAACCTGTAAATACAAAACCAAACAAAGTTATCAAACTAAGTTGTTAGCTACTTATAAACCAGGAATTCAACTCCCCAGCACGCAAGCAAAATACAACATTAAAAATCTTGGAACAAGCAAGATTCCAAAAAAACAGAGTAACAAAAATGAGCACACCAAAGTCTTTAAAACGAATCCTGATGGCCTTGTCACCCCGATAAGTCTTTACATTTCTTATATCACCAAACGAGATAGTGATGACTTCTTTATCAGTGGCGGAGTTGAGTGATTCAGAATAAGGCATCAAGGTCAATGTCCATGGGTGCTGGTTTGCCACAGTAAAAGATTTCGAAACCTGAAGCCAAGAGATGAAGTACAGCAACGAGATTGACTGTAGGCACCTTAAAAACGGAGAGTGATAATCCATTTTCTGTGTAATAGAGGGAAGCTTGTGTTGCTGATGTTTGCCACTGATGCGACAGCCCTTTTTAGCAGATTACTTTTCCCTGATTTGAGTTTTAACATGGTGGAGAGAAAGAGAGAAATGTTGGCGAGAAAATTCTTGTTTGTTTCTTGATTGTGTAGAGGAGTAAGTTCTTGATAACCGATGTTTACATAGAATATGATAAGAAGAGATGATATCTGACTTTATACTGTGACTTGGTTTCTTAGTTAACAGAATTCCGCGTTGTTTTAATCAATTGGGTAAATTCCATTTGATGCCTTCTGAATTGTGGAACCACAGTTCAGAATTTGGGAACCTTTGATTCCAAATCATCTACTTAAGTAGACTGTCTTGGCAATTGCATAATATGTGCTTATGTTATTTGGCAGAAAGAAAACAAATATTTGGACAACAGTCTGAAAGAATTGAATATAGTGTATCACATGATTGGTATCAAGAAAATAAATAAACAAATCAAAACAATTTGTGAACAATAAGAAATGAATTTCAAATTGATAAGCACTTCCACCAAAAAAAAGTTCTTAAAAACTCAAGATGGTGGCAAGAAAAGAATTCATGGAGTGCATTTCTTTTTATGAATTAAGATTTGTTTTCGTCCTGTGTCTGATCTTCAGAGTCAGCAGTAGTTTCATCTGGTTTAGTCTCAGCTGGCTCAGGAGGTGGTGTAGAAGAAGAAGAAGCGGTTCTTTTGTGGGTCGCAGCCTTGAGGACATGGCTATAATTTCCTTTCTCCATGAAAAGCTGAGCAAAGTGATGCTTGCAGTACAGAACTCCATCAAGAGCTGCATAAGATGAGTGTGTGAGAGGGCAACCTCCATGAGCACACCTGAAGCATGTCTTGTGATAACATTCTCCCTCCATTGTCACCTGTTTTTTATGCGATCATCAAAAAGAAAAAGTCCAATCATCATAAAGTTCGATTAGTGAATGAACCATATTCTGATTTCAATCTAATTTGCTTGAAGAACAGATAAATTGAACAAAGTATTACAAACCTTCTCCAGGGGGTATACTGTTTTCTCACAAGCAGCACATTTGTCTTGGGTTCCACTGAACATTGATGAGAGTTTGCTGGGGGTCCTATTCTGTAGCAGTTTGCAAAGCTCTCATGTTATCATTGAAATAGTAAAAATAATAATTACATATTAGCATCTGAAGGAGAGAAAAACTCCATGTCCATAGGAAATATAAAATAAACGCTTCCAACATAACGAGACATTCGAAAGATCAGATTCAGAGTTTGAATTTGAGGACATACCAGCAGCTCATTTTGCCTATCAGACTTTCCTGTAAGGTCGTTGATGATAAAAAAATACATATATCGTTAGCCAAATTTATGAAATGGCATGTGTACATGTGAAAATTGTTTCCAAGATTTCCCCTGAGAGAGAAAAGACGGATTTCTCACCAGTTTGAAAATTCTTGCTGAAATTGCCAGATTCCTTGAAAAGTTGCTCGAAGTGAGGCTTGCAATACAGAACTCCATCCATGGAAGAGTAGTTACTCATCTGGAAATTATAGATAGTTGAATATAGAAACAGAAAGGAGGGAAAATAATTAATTAGAGAGAAGAAACAAAATACATACAACAAGAGTTCCTTTGCAATGGCTGCATTTGAAGCAAGATTTGTGGTAAGGTGTTCCTTCAAGAGATAACAAATCAACAACGTAAACAGTCTTATCACAAGCCTTGCATTTGTCCAGAGTTCCAGTGAATGCCATTCTTTTTCCCTTCTTCGAAAAAGATCCGAAATTCGGAAACTTTTTGAAGATTTACAGAGAAAAGAATTTAAGTAAAAATCTCAGGTTGACTGAGAATCAAAGGGAAGGCACCCCACAAATTGCTTAGTGACTCGGACTCGGACAAAGTTAAAATAAACAAAGTCTTAGTTTTGTTTATAGAAAACAGATTTATATCCAGATATACAATCTTGTCTTGCAACGATGGAAATTCGATGGTAAGATGGACACGTGATTGGAGATCCCAACATTCTTGAGGTAATTTTGCAATGTTAGCGCTCTAGATGTGGATGTAATCCTATGGAATTAGAGTGAAAAAAGGTTGGCACTCTTTGACTTTTTCAATTTTTTCAAATTTTAGTTAATGTTAATTCAGTCTCGAATATAAAAAATGCAAACAATGGCAATGGCAATGGCTTTGGCTTGTATTTTAAGTCAAACCCAACTGTTAAAATGGTCAGTCAGCCAACCAACGGATAATCTTTACTTTTTTTAGACTCTACTGGATCTGGATGGATAGATCATAAATGGTCCAGAATTCAGCAAGCTGCATTAGGCCAGGTGGACTGACTGAATTATTGTTCCTTAATTCATCCATCCATCGTCTGCAATCTGCCAAAATCAATCTCTCTTTAGGGGACTCCACTTTGGTATTGCAGAAATATACTTGGGAAATATTATCGCACAACAACAACAATAATAATAGCCATAGGAAAAATCATTAAGATAATTAAGAATGAAATTTTTCTGAAATTTCTATACATCTTTTATGACAAAATGATCAGCAAATTTAGTTTTGTGACAAATATTCATAATGATAATAAACATAACTGAACAAATACAATATTATTCCAGCGTGTTTAACCAGTAAGACCACTCAATCAAGGCAACACTACTTGCTGGCACAGAATAAGATCTGATATTGTTTTTCCATGACGATCAATTCTCCTGGAGCAGTTGACTCCCCCATCCAGAATGTTGCGAACCACAACATTCAAAGAATGGATTCCTCTAGCTTCGTATATTTCTACCTTTACATATTCGTTAACCCATTGGTCTCTGTTATCGATTGCATCTGAATCAGGATACGAAGAGCTATTTAGAAGAGGTGAGACAACTTCCTTCACCCACTGTGGTGTTATGATCAGCTTCAACCTCTCGAAATCTGGAGGGAAACTGTGGGATTATGGAGAAATTCAAGTCATTTCCTTTGTCTCCTACCCTGCTATGGCATACAGTATAAAGAGGAATCTTCTGGCCTGATGGAGCAGGAGAAAGATCAATTACTTCTGGTGACAATGAAGGTTCAAGCAAAACATCAGTTTTTAGTGAATTTTCTTCAAGGGTGATCTGTTGAGCATTTGAATCTGCTACTTTGTTGCACCTTAAACCGGTTTGCCAGAAAATGTGGTCGCGCCGAACCTGGATGACCATAGAAACATCTTTCCTTGAGATTCTTTATTCCCTAAACTCAACTGAGAATTTTTTACTGGCAACTAGAAACATTTGAGATCATTGATTGGATTAAACAACATTATCTCATATCTAAGATTTCAGATGGGAGAAAAAAGCTAGCGATTAGTTTTTAAGACTTTTGGAACTGAATTATAGCTTAGTTAAAAAGTTTCCTGAGCTGTAACAAGTATTTAAATGAACTGAAAGGTTTTTCCAAGTATTAATTTAGGAACTTGAAGAACTTGGTTGCAGATAGAAATTAAAAGAGGGAAAGACAGAGAGAGAGCAAAAAGTAGGGAGGGAGGGAGCGAGAGTACCAATTGCTTTTCAAGAATGATATCCTTTTTTTGTCCAGTGCTGCATCAAGAAAGCAAATAAAGTAATTACCAGAGATAATTAAAAAAGAGATTTGCTACATATCACAAGGGAGAAGCAATACAAGCAAGGCAAAATATTATTTGGAATTAAACAACCTGATATAGAGTATGCAGCAAGCAACATGCTCCAGCACTTTAAAAACACTAAAGGAAGAAGAAGCTGGCAAGAAAATGACCTGATGCCACCACCACCAGCTGGTCCATTTGTATATAAAGCAATGAATTCTTTGGTGAATTGCACAGCATGATCTTTCTTCTCAAACAGACCATCCATGCGTAATCTAATATCATTACTAACCCTCCATGACAAAGGATCATCATTCACAGTGGTTGTCTTCAAGCTATCAAGTCCAATTATATAAGAAAGTATACTGTGATTAACTCCTGGGAACATTTCTTCCACCCATGACCTGACCTAATTATAGATGGAAAAGAAGACAGAAAGAAAATTACTTCTAAACAAATTATGAGCCAAATGCAGTTGGATCATGGATTCTTCAAGTAGGCTCTTCAAATAGCTGATTTACAAAATAACTGTCACTCGGAGACATCGAACTGAAAAAAACCATTGCATGTTTTAAGTAGAGGCCTACCAAAAATTCAGCAGCTCTAGCCCGTTTAACACATTCATGTCCTCCATAGGATATCTCGCCCCATCCCTTCCATCCACAGTCCTGAAAACAAAAAATTAAAACATCAGAAAACAAAAGTGTATAGGCTTTTTAAACTAGTTCTCTTCCATCAGCCGTTAAATTGGACAACTGCAGTAAACTCATTTCACACAAAATTCTGCATTATATAGTAATTATACCTCTGCAATGAATATGGGCATTAAAATAAATGAGATTCATGGAAGTGATCCCTGAATTTGGTTCGTGTTCTACATAATTGAAGTAAAATTATGCATTCAGATTACCTTCGGGACCAACCGCAACAGTTTATCAGGAACCAATGCCGGCGAAGGTTTTGCTCCAGCACAGAGCACTTTATGGCTAGTTAATGGCCGGAAAGAAACATCCCGAAAGTCAACTATCTGCAGTGACATACAAAGATCAGCTATTCTTCTACTGGATTTTTTTTTTCCTTTCATATCCCATTTAATCAAAAGTTCTTGATATGCAAGTTCAACTTACCACATCAGGAGTGATATAAGCACCTGGATCCCCAACTTCATAAAGAAGTTGTTGAGCACAAGTGCTAAAATTTAAAACTCCACCACTACCTTCTGCCTTCGCCACACATACTCTTCCGTCAAAGCTAATTTCAGCGTAAGGAAGAGACAAATCAAGGAGATGCTGAAAAGATATCTCCCGATGCTCGTCTCCTACAACACAGAAACAGGAAACATGATAACAAAAAATATTAAATATATCAAGGTCCGCTACAACGCTTAATAAGCCCAGAGCAAAGCAGCTAGAGAGCTGAAATAAAGTCCACCTGGATGCATGAAGTATCCCCCAGTGAGTTGACAACCACACTCTAATAGGTGGCCAGCTAGGGAACCCTGTGCCAGCTGCTCTAATTCATCCCAATTCCAACCAAGTTCATGGACCTAATCATTTATCAGTTAGATTGCTCTTTGCTGATAATAATAGATAGTAGCTAGTACATAAACCTATTCTTTCTCCATTTCTTTCAAACTTCTAATCCAAAAAGCATGGTGTGTGCTCAATCCCTGTGTTTATTTTTACATGTCAGATAATCTTTGAAAGCAGAGATGTTACAATATGCAATAGCATTACATACCATTGGTGCTAAAAATAGGGCAGCATCAGCAACCCGTGAAGTAATAATAACATTTGGTTGGTGCTTCTCCAGACATTCAACAATGGGAGCTGCCCCTAGATAAGTGCTGACACCCTTAAGAAATTAGACCAAAGATAAGTCAGCTTTTTGAGTGGTTGTAGAAAGGAGAAAAAAAATGACAGGAACCATTTGCTCTAAATCAAACTGTCCCTTTGCTGGTGAAAGAATGATTAGAATTCACATAGTTATATAAAAAACAACCAAGATATATACCATAAATACTTGAGGAAATAACCATAGAGTACCAGATTCTTACACCTTCCATGATATATGCTTTCTCAGTGAATGAATTTGAACCTGAACAAGCAAAAATAACTTCTATAACTTAGGGCTTATTTGTTTTTTATCTTAATACTAAGTTAGCTGAATTTATCTATTTTAAGTAATTAAGTTTGTTTTTTTTTAACTTAATGAGAATTTTAGGATACTTTTTTTATTAAGTAAATTCTTTTTTTTACTTTTTGGCTGAATCTGAAAATTCTAATTTATTTTATTATGCATTTTTTTCATAGTCAAATATATTTAGAATTCACACTAATTTAGAATTCAATTAAAAAAAAAAAAAAGCAAATTAGTATAAACAGATAAAGGCAAAGGAAAATCATAAAAAACAAATAAACGAACAAATGAATCATGCAAAGTAAGTAGCATATGATTTGAGCCAAACATTGCATCATGATTTTGGCTAAGAAAAACCATATAAGACACATGTAGTCTATTTAGAACCTCTCCTCAGAGACCAGGCGTACCTGATTCTCTTACAGAAACTTCATGAGCCACGCCAACGGAAACATTGAGTCCCAGGTTAGAGGCAATTTCTAGAACCTTTTCCTGAGCGCCAGGTGGGTCCACTGCCCAGAAAATGATTTGGAAAAAAGAAATATTCAAGGAAACAAAGAGCATCGGATAATATTGAAAAAATTAGCGTATCGTAAATTTAAAAAAAGAAATTATAACATAGAGACACAATATTTAAGATTTCTTCTGACATAAAGTTTAAATCTTGAAGATATTTACTTGCACCCATGTTGGTAATTATGCATGTTCCTCTCTCCACAGCCAATGGTAGGAGCAAACGCATCCATTCTGAAACTAAAAAAACGTCGGAAAAAGAAATAATCAGAAATTAATAAAAGGACAAGAATGGCATACAAAAAATGAGAAATGAGGTAACAAGAACATACTACGAGAATCATAACCATCGCCACCAGATAACATAACCTGAAAACGGTCGGCGAGCGTGCGTTCTGCTAAACATTCAAGTACAAGATAGTTCAAGTGTTCGACTCTTTGAAGCAACTTAAGAGCTGCCATTGGCCTGTCACCTGCAAATCCAGCTCCACATCCTATATAAACCTTGTCTCTTCGTTTTTTAGGATTCATTCTCTGCAATTCAACATCACCTAGTAATTGAGCACTATCACAAGCAATACTACGATTTTAGCAGACAAAAATTAAAAAAAAAAAAAAAGAGAATACTAACCCGCTTGATCACGCAGTTATGAATCGTATCACCGTCTTGCTTGTCCATTGACAGCAGGTCCGATCGCCAGAAATTTGATTTTTCGCACAATTCAACAATCAGATTGTGGAGAAGCCAACTTGAGAAGGCGATCACGTATACGGGGACAATAAAACAGTTCACGTATTGTCCAATGAATGACCCAAACGCCGACGTTTTGGAAATTCTAAGCAGCTCCTTTTGTCGTATTGGTATCGCCTCACTAAGTGATTTACAGGATCGCGTTTCGTCGACCAAAAGATGTTTCTTGCGCCATAACCAGCTGACACAAATTGAAAACTTGTGACAGCGTATAGCCCTTCGCTCATAAATTAGCGTAGAAGTAGACAAACAAAAAGAATTAAAATTCACCATAAGACAAATATACAGGTGAGGAGATTAAAAGTCCATACAAAATACACCACACAGCCGGAATAATAATAAGAAAAATAACCGAAAATATCCCTACTTTATAATAAAAGTTTAAAATTATCTCCTATAAAAAATTTTATTTAAAAATAACTTTTTATATACATTTAAATTAAAATATCTCAATACCCAAAATCACAAAATACTTTCAAATTTAGAAAGTGTTAATTTAAAATTATTACAATAACTCAAAAGTATTACTCTCACATTATTATAGTAATAATTAATATTATCTAACTGTAAAATTTGATTTATCACTATCAACATGTACTTTATTCCATATGGAAGGAACACATATAATCTACAAATTCAAATAATAGAACAATCAACAATTTATTCCATCTCCTCAATTAAAACCTTGCCCCTGGATTTTGCTTTATTCTCTATTTCTACTGAACTTCTAACTGTCCCAGTATCCGTGTATGAAATCTTTTCTGCCCTTAGGATGGCTGCTGTGGAAGACCAAACTTCTCCAGGCTGTCCATGCACCCAACACATTATGAAATAAATTTTCCTCTCAGCAAGCTTCAGCTTGCTCCTGGTTTCAACCTTGCTTGACTTTCTTGTCTTCTCTGTCTTTAGCTCCCTCTCTCCAGCCTGGATCAGCCTCTGGAGATCACACAGTGCACAGACTAAAGCAAAACCACCCAGCGAAAGCAGGCTTATTACATCATCAATAACAATCAATCCAAACTGTAATCCGCCCATGTCTTTGTAGGAAGTACAAGTTTGCTCCAAGCAGTAAGACAATGCTTCCTGCACGCTTTCCGGCTGTCCACCCTGGCCCAAGACAGAGGACACACTAAAAGTCATCATTGCAGATCCAAGAGCATCTGATTGCCAGTCTCCATTGTAGAGGCGAAGAGTAAAACAGTAGCTATATATAATGTCAACCAGGTGAACAACTAAAAGTGGAGATGGCTCTGTAGAACTAAGCTTCTTAATTGGGGTAAGTGGGGTTTCAGGGCCATGTGGAATCTCACTTGATTGGTTACTTTCTAGATTATCATTAGTTGGTGATGATGTATCATGCTTGCCAAGAGGTTGGACAAGCTGAGTTCCTTGCTCGCTGAGAGAGATTGTTCTAGCAGAAGGCTTCAGCCACCACGGATCCCATGGCTCGATCATTTTGCTCAATTCTCCAGACGTTACTGCTCTTAGAAATCGTTTCTTCTCATCTGCAGACAAATCATCAAAATTGACTTGACCACCTGCATGGAGTGAAAAGGAACAAATTCATATCAGCTTCAACACATAGCACAGAATCTGTGTAACACATACTCCAGTAAACATACCAGTCAATCCTCACACTCCAACTACAACATAAGGAGTGCAGTAATCTGATTATGCGGCAACATAAAATTAGAACTGACTGACAGGACATCAAACTGAAAGGAAATATTTTCAAAATATAGTAAACAAAATACTAACACAGAGCTTACCAGACAAAATCTTTTCCATTGTCTCCTCAGATAGTGTTGAATCTGCCACAATGCAATTGGTAAGTGAGCTGATCATAGCATCTTGTATATTGATATACCAATTACAAGATCCTTAAGAATTAAAGATCGTTCCACATAACTAAAAGGTAATAATATAAAGACCTGAAGACAAATCCACATTCTTGATTTCAATTTATCATTTAAAAAAATAAAAAGAAGAAGAAGAATTTACTGCAGGCTTCAAAAACAAAGACTTCTTTCTATGAAGAATCCTCTAACAACAACAAAAGATCCACAAGGAACAAAACTAACAAGATACACACGGAACTAAATAATGACATACCATCCTCATCCATGCTATCCATTTCCTCTTCTGAATGGAATCGTCTCAATATGTCCAGCATTTTCAGTTTAGTTTTGTCATCAGGTTGCATGTGTCGCATCTCTTCAACCACATTTTCTTGCATGAAGGATTCAGTACAATGACGACTATGAGACTATTAAGCAAACCACAGAAAGAAAATCAACATACGAATGCAAACAGAAAATATTATAAGTACTCTCATAGTAAAGTTAAAGACCGCTAAGAGAAGATACAAATGCACCACAATATTCATAAGTTTTTTAATAGAAAATGAACTGAGGATTATTTGTCTTTTATGTCTCATTCTCTGCCAATATATAGAAAACTTTAAGATTGGTAAAATTGCTCTCCAGTGAAGCAGATCAAGCCTAAATCTGATCAGTACCAAATACTATATTGTTTGAAAAGAACAAAAATCAATGCAACTGATGCTTCCAAAAGGAAGAAAAAGACAGCTGAAAAAGGAAAAAAAAAAAAAAAAAGAACCCACACACACAGCAATACATGGGGAATTTCCAAATAAAGATGTTGAAAAATAGTGAAACCTCGTGTAGAGCTTATCAAAGATGCTACATGCATAATTGTAAACAACTTGTAGTAACCCAAAACTATATCCCAGACAATTCTGGCCGTGAATAGACCTCCTGAGAAATTATTCCATTAGAAAAAACAAAAGAAAAGAAAGTAGAATAGATTTGGTGATCTTCCGACTTTCGAATCTCATCCTTAAGGTCTGCCTATTCATCAACTAAATAACATTCATAAACATCCAGTACTCCTAACATAAGTGTCTTCCTACCTGGTAGCACTTAAGGGAGCAGTACCGCGAGTTACATCGAGGGCAAGTATACTGCGAAAATTGCTTCTGACATCTGTTCAGGGGAGCGAAAAATATCACAAAGAGGAGAATTCATCAGCTCAAGTCAACATACGAAAAAAAAAGCAGAACACCAAAGCCACTGCAATAATATACAAATCCAAATATCAAAAGTGAGATTTTACAAAACTACGTTTTGCAATCTTATATTCTATTAAATTATTAATCTTTGAAGCAATTATAGCCTCTGCTTATAAACATTAACATGCTCAGATTACATGTAGTTCAAATAACCAAACTTGCCAGAAAAAAAACAACAGATTAGCAGCAATTGTGTAAGCGATGTTAAAATCTACAAGCATAAAAGCAATCGTACTAAACATCAACTATAACAATAGAGGAATCAACTGAAAGGCGATTAAACTAAAATCATCAGAAGAAGAAAGAAGTTGGAGGTTCAGAGAAAAACGTACACGTGGCAGATTATGCGAGAAGGAGGATTCAATGCGGAAGAACTGGAAGGTTTTTCTGAGGTAAGGATTTTCTCGGCCATATTCAAATTATAAAAGCTTCGATGCCAGGCCGAGCAATGTTAGGGTTTATAATTCAAATGTTCAGGTTTTATTAGGGTTTCTGATTCAAATCATTCAATTATCGAACTTGAAAGGATTTTTGAGTAATGGTCCGAATGGATCTCTGAGCTGAGAGTCGACACTAGAGGAGAACATTCTACGACTCGGCGGCATAAATTACAATTATTATTAATTTAATTATTTATGCAGTAATTACAAAATAACCTACAAAGCGTTTTTCATTTTTTTTTCTTTTGGGCTATGGGCTTTCACATTAGCGCATAAACGTTGGGCCATGGGCATGTGCATGAGAGCATGCATGTGGGCCCCGATATAGATGGTAGTTATCTTCATTCTTGATGACTTGTCCATCTTCCAGATTGATCAGTTGTGTTGTCCTACGTCTGCTTTAGCGCGTGATGCACACGGACTAATCACAGCTTTTTATCACTGTCCTACAACTCTGCGTGGAACACGCAGCAGCTATGTTTAGTGGACTTTCCCAATTACTGCAACAAAAATCAATCCACTCTGGACCTTTTTTTCGGTTGCGTGAAAACGTTTTTGTGCGGCAAAAGCATCTGGACCGTTGGTTTCCGAGCTTCTTAATTCAAATTACAGTGTGTTTGCTAATCTGATGCTTCCTCCGGATAGTTTGCTACCAGAAGCCCTATTTCTGCGCACATGAATTTCACTCTAGCTCTAAAAAGGATAAATTAAAGTGTCAAATTACCTGGTAATTTACATATTCTCTTTTGCTCATTGCTTAGTCGATAATGCTCTGTTTTAATTAAGAAAATTCTGATACTGGTTTCACGATTGAACTGGTCGTTTCCAACTTTTGTTCTGAGATTTTATTATTGAATTGCTGTTTTCGTGTGAAAACACCGAGCAAAAATTCATTCAGCAATCTGCATTATTGTTGTTAGAGAAAACATTTCACTTAGGAATGCTGATTTTAGCAGATTTTGGAAACTTATTGCTGTTAAATTTTAATCTTCGAAATATTTTATGGCTGCAAAACAGGGTAATGGCATGAGCTACTTTCCTTCCTGTAGTACAAAATCTGGAGGGATATGGAAATTGGGAATTGGCATATGTAATAATATCAGTAGAAACAATTGAAAGTGAAGGAAGTCTTCTTTTTTGCTTGTTCTTTCGATCTTAATTCTAGTTCAGAAAAGACTGAAGTATGCATTTTGAAGGAAGTTAAATATTTTCCACAAAACCTTTTCTTATATGCAGGAATGCAGTGCATGAAGCATCATCATACATAATTTTGAAGTTCTACATATTGAGTTTATTGAGTTGATTGAGTTGATTGGTGAGATGAGCAGCTTATCATTGGTAGCTGGAAATTGTGGAAGAGGAAATGGAACTGATGATCAGAGCTTTGAATTTGGATGGAGCTCTTATTTTGGCAAGCACTTATTTACTAGTCATTTTCGTAAAAACTCATTTAGAAGGCTAAACGAGCATTGGTCAAAAAGTTTGGAGGGTTCCAGAATTGGAAATGGGAACAGATTTTATGTTGCTGCAAAAATTAAAAAGGGGAAGAAACATGATTACCCTTGGCCGGATGATATTGATCCAAATATCAGCAGTGGATACTTGACTTACCTGTCTCACTTCAAGCCTCTGGATGAGAAACCAAAACCCGTGACTCTTCCATTTGAGAAGCCACTGGTTGATCTAGAGAAGAAGATAATTGAGGTGAGTTTCTCTTGTTTTATTGGAATTTGGTGTTGTACGTTTGCAATTAGAGGAACTACAAGAGAACAATCTTTGAGTTTCAAATCATAGAGTTTCTGAAATTGTGGTTTTTGAGCATACGTGAAGAGCTCTGCCAAAGATGATTTTGTAAACTTAGATTAATTTGTGATTTAAACATCTCCTGCAAACATCATCCATCATCTTAATTTGTCAATATTGTTCTTTCTAGGCAACTCATTAATTCCCTTAGGATGCATTAAACAGGGATTATTACTTACTGCTTTGTATTAAACTGTGTCCATAGAGCCTCTCTTTTATTTTCTGTTCAGTTCAATCTCTCTTGTGCAGGTACGTCAAATGGCTGATGATACTGGTCTTGATTTTAGTGACCAAATTGGAGCTCTGGAAAACAAATATCAGCAGGTAATCTTTACATGAATTTCAAGCCATAGTATTAGAGACTTTTGCTTCAACACTTGTTACTGTTGGAGCTGTTGTTATCATTTATTGGATGGCTAAATTATCTGATGAAAGGCTCTCTGTTAGTTGCCTTAAGCATTTAACATAATATTTTGAAAATTTCTGCATGCGTCAGGACATCATGTCAAGTATCATCAGGTGTCCTACTGAGCTTGTAGAGTTTCAAGCCACAAGGCACCAGAAACTCAAGTAGACTGTAAATCTTCTTTCTCAAACTGTAGAATAAATCCTTACTAAGTGCAGTTTGTCAGCAAGTTACTAACAACGACAAAAGCCTTTGATAATATTTTTTCTACCTAGTTATCTAATATGTAGTCATATATGTGTTTTCTTTTTGCATCTCCATCCTTGGTTCTTTTTTTCTTGACATTCATGTACTTATTGTTTTAAATACAATTAATTCAGGCATTGAAAGATTTGTACACACATTTGACACCTATTCAACGCCTAAGTATTGCTCGACATCCCAACAGACCAACTGCACTTGATCACATATTTAATATCACAGAGAAGGTAGTTAATTACTCGCATCACTTCTATAACCACTTTGATCTAGCACATTGAGAAGTACTATTTCTTACTCTCTCTTTTTATCCTCTAGTGGGTGGAACTCCATGGGGATCGTGCGGGCTATGATGATCCTGCTATGATAACTGGTATCGGAAGCATGGATGGCAAGAGCTACATGTTTATAGGCCATCAGAAAGGTAGGAACACGAAGGAAAACATTTTTCGCAACTTTGCGATGCCAACTCCTCACGGGTATGTTTCAAGGATCTTTCATTGAAATTTAAGTTAGAGCACTCAAACTGCATAGACTACAAGATTTTGGTTGTAGTCTTATAGAATTCAAGTCCAATAATCAATGTAACAAATTGAGCATTCTGTATGCATTGGCCTTTTCTTTATTTATTTAATTTTTTTGCTGAAATAGACTTGAAAATGATAAAAGAGATGTGACCCTGATGTTCACTACTTTGAAGACCTGTCAAAATTTATTCTCAGCACTTGCAATGCTTGTTCTGTCTGTTAACAGCTACCGGAAGGCACTGCGCATGATGAAATATGCGGATCATCATGGGCTTCCTATCATTACATTTGTCGACACTCCTGGGGCCTTCGCTGATGTCAAATCTGAGGAGCTTGGTCAAGTGAGTATGAAGCATTCCATGTTGTATCATCTATGTTTATTCATGTTTTATTTTGCATGATTTGGCCTGTTTTGATTTATGCAGGGTGAAGCAATAGCCCATAATCTGAGGGCCATGTTTGGCCTCAAAGTGCCCATTGTCGCTGTGGTTACTGGAGAAGGTGGTTCAGGTGGAGCTCTTGCTATTGCTTGTGCCAATAAATTGCTTATGTTGGAGAACTCAGCTTTCTATGTTGCAAGGTAACAATAGTTCTTTTCTTTTTCACCATTTTTCTTATTTATATTACGTATAAGCTAGAAATTTATTACTAAAAAAAGTGCAGCTCTTTATATCAAACGGTTGGATATGAATGTTTACAAAATTGTTTTACATAGCTATTATGAAACAAATTTGAAAGTAAGAATCCTCATATCTTTATTCCCAATCTGAGAACAAACTTTTTCCTGTTTTCTGTTCTTGAAAGCAAATTTTTAGTATGTGTTTTTTGTGACTCTTTTTCTTTGACCAGTCCTGAAGCATGTGCTGCAATATTGTGGAAATCATCCAAAGCAGCTCCTAAGGTATAAATTGGTTCAACAACAAAAAAAGCTTAATGCTTAATGTAATAGTTGGATTTATTGGGAGTTTCACTGAGTGTCATTCTTGTATAGGCAGCTGAAAAGCTGAGGATAACAGCCCAAGAACATTACAGGTTCAAAATCGCTGATGGTATAATTCCTGTAAGCACTCTGATCCTTTATATTGGCATTTGTGATTATTATGGTTGGTTTCCTCTATTCTAATATGTTATTGGGGAGATTCTTTTTGTACCTTATTATGATTGATGGATTCGGCTAATATCTTCAGGAACCACTTGGTGGTGCACACTCGGATCCAGTCTGGACTTCCCAACAAATTAAATGTGCAATAATCGAGGCAATGGAAGTAAGTGATAGTAACTGATCTACATGTACAAAATGAAAATAATTTGAGTACCAAAACTATATTCTGGTTGTGAAATTTCTTTATAAGTTTTACTGCACATCAAACTTTTGATAGCTTTTGTGCTGATTATTCACTTTGCTGGATATATATGTTTCAATAGACTTTCTTCCAGATGTAAAACTTACCAGTTGGTTGAAATCCTCTTTAGTTTATCTCAGAATTTTCCTTCTTGATACTTGTGGGAACTTTAAGTGTGAACAAAAACTGGTTGCCTCTATCCTGGTATAGGATTATGCTTTTCTGCCATTAAATTGTATCTCATGTGATGAGACCTCTAGGAAAATGGTGCAGTAAACTTCCCTTTTGATGTTTTAGGGGTGCGCATCTAGGACTTTCCAAATTTGATATGCTTTTTTTTTTCTCCAATAGTTGATATCCTAGTCATCTACCACTCACACTCAATATTGAAATGTACACAGGAATTGACAAAATTGGATACAGAAGACTTGCTCCGCCACCGAATGCAGAAATTCCGATCAATTGGTGGTTTCCAGGAAGGCATTCCAGTGGATCCAGAGAGGAAGCGCAACATGAAGCCTTCTGAGGTCAACATGCTCAAGGCTGCTGATATAGAGTCAGACCTGAAGAACTTAAAGAAGAGGATTCTCGAAGCCAAGATGCCATCTGATCCAATTACTAGCAAAGCAATTGCAAAACTCAGGGAAGATGTAGAGAAGGAGATTACCGATACATTCATTTCAATGGGCTTGCAGGAGAAGGTTGAATCAGTCCAGTTGGCCATAGCAAAAGCCCCTAAGTAATCAGCCCTCTAATCATAGTTTAAAGGAAAAAGTCGATAAAATTGTGCAAGAATTTAAGCAGAATTTGTCAAAGCCAGGGGCCTATCTTGGGTTAAAGCAGAAGCTTGAAAAGCTAAACGAGGTTAACAGGCTTCTTGAACTGAAAGAGAAAACTGAGAAGCTGAAACAAGAAATTAATCAGAAAGTTCCTGCAGAGGTTAAGGCAAAGATGAAAATTTTGAATACTGCTCAGGATAAATTGTCAAAAGGGGATCCACTGGATAAAGATTTGTTGGAGGAAGTAGCAAAAGTTAAGAAGGAGCTGATGGAAGCATTAAAATCAGCTAATTTGGAGATTCTTGGGGTGACTAAGAGAAATGTGACAACTCCACCTCCAGAATTGCAAGAGAAGATAGTAAACATAAACAAAGATATTCACAAAGAAATTGAAAGAGTGGTAAATTCATCAGGTCTTAAGCAGCAAAATTGAAGAGTTGAAGGCAAAAATAGCTAAAGGTTCAAGTTCATCAGAAGTAGCAAAAATGGAAGCAGAGATCAAAGAGAAGATTGTTGCTGCTTTAGATGCCGCAGCATTGAAGGAGAAAGTTGAGAATGTACAAGTGGAATTGCAATCCTTCTTGGAAACAACTACAGAAGATAAAGTTCCTGGCTGAAAATGGAAGATGGTAAGATGACATAACCATTATCATTTGCCTTTTAAAGAGAGAACTAAAATACATAGAGAATTTGTATTGTTGTGATTGAATTACTGCAAATTTACGAATATCCTAACTTTGGATTGTTTATTGTCACTAGATTCCTATGGAGTATTATGTGTTGTTTTCTTGTATTTATATATCGTGTTGCTGTGTTGTATTCTATATCATTTATATATAAAAGATGCTTTGTGTTGTCTCCATTATGATTCTCTTTAATTGACATTTTGATGTTATTATGCTGAAGAATATGACAGGGAACACTTTTGATCCTATGGTGCAATGTCTACGTTTCAAATTGGGTGATGTTCACACTCAAATACGGTAAGGACTTCCATGTGAAATAATATTTCTCAATAATGAGAAATTAATTTTGAAGTTTCAAGGAAGCTAACAAGGTTTGAAAGTGAGACTCTCAATCTCCTGACCACTCGGACAAAGCTTCGAATAATTTTCTTAATACAAACATCTTAAACATAAGTAATTTCTCTATTTTTTTTTTTTTTTGAACGATGAAAAATATAAAAGAAGAAGAGAAATTATGTATCCATGCATCAGATTTTCTGGGGTCCTACAACCAAGCACTCAATAATTATCCTTAAACCTGTTTTCGGCCCTTTAATAAAAGTAAACTATACTTTTCTCCTCTTTTAATAATTATATTTACATCCCATTAAATATAGATAACTAACTATAATCTACCAAATTGAATCAAGTTTTCATACAACTCCTCGGCTTTATTTTATTTATTTTATTTGTTTATTCTCTTTAATCCAAAACCACTGTAGCAAATAGAAATCTTCCCTTCTCACTGAATCATCGCCCCTCTGGGCATGCCAATATTAAACAAGCCATTTCCCACTTCAACATAAATTTAGATCTAGAAGATGTTAATATGGGTTCCCTTTTATTTAATTATTTTTTCTTAAGAATGAAATTGTCTGATCTGTTAATTTTTTTTTTAAATAATTTAATAAATTAAACATAAACTCATCATAGTTTTTTATTTTATTTGAATAATTAATAATTAAATAATATTACATGACGAGAGACATTATAATAGTTATATAACACCTATCATTATCACATATTGATTAACTTGTATCATTAACATATAAAAGACTATCTTATATAAAATTTGTTCTTCAATCATGACCATCATATTAATATTTAAATTTTATGATAGGATATCTTTATACTAATCTACCAAATCAAACCTTCAGCTTTTTCAAAATATCTTCATTATTTTTTCTTACATGTTCAAAACATCTTCCAAAATAAAAAATATATACATATATTATGCGTGATATGATCATTGGAACTTGGCAGCTTAAGTTTGTATGTACACTAGTTACATTTTTCTATGAAATGAGTACTTGTAAGTTGTAACACATTATCAAACAAAAAAAAGTATTTTTAATTTTTTATATTACTATAATTATCAAAGTAAACTAACAAATTACTTCAAATACCATTCCAAAATTATTATTCAAATATTTACTGTCTTTAACAACATGTAATTAAATAGCTAATTTCTATTAAATTTGTTATTAAATTAATGATTTCTGTTTTTGGAAATGACCCAATTACCCTATTTTTAAAATACAAATACTCCAACGAGAAAGGAGAAATAGGTCGGTGGCATTTCGCCAATAAATAGAACAAGTGGGCCATTTTAGCAAATTCGTGGACAATCTATTGACGCCCTAAGAACGGCGTGAACTTGTTCTGGTCATTTTTGCAGTTTCTACAACAAATTAGCCATGTATCAACGCGCTCCTCGTCCTCAATTCCCTCGCCTAGAAATCCAAATCCTTCCGTTTTCTCTTACTTCGCCGTTAAAAATTCAGACAATCTCTTTGTATTTTCCCCAGATCCGTGTACAAACGCCTCCGATTTTCCCCCAAATTTACGATCTAACCACCTTGACAACCAACCCTAGCTTTTTACCTGTCAATACACCTCCTTTTTGCCGTTTTTAAGGCATTTTTCTTGGTTGAAGAAGCCCTAGACTCGATTTTCATTTCTGCCTTTGTGTCGAATTAGTTTGTAGTTAGGGTTTTTTTTTTGGGTCTCGGTGCTGATGAATAATAGTAGAGGGAGGTATCCGCCGGGGATCGGCGGCGGACGAGGTGGCGTCAACGCGGCGAACCCTAGCTTTCAGTCCGGCCGTCCTCAGCAACAGTACGTCCAGCGGAATTTGGTCCAGAACCACCATCAACAGTTTCAGCAACATCAGCAGCAGCAACAACAACAGTGGCTGAGACGGAATAATTTTCCCGGCGCTGATTCCTCGGTGGTCGACGAGGTTGAGAAGACCGTTCAATCCGAAGCAGCCATCGACTCAAGGTCCGCCTTTCTATCATTATCAGATTGTATTTCTAATACACATGCGTTGCTGCGGTATCTATGTGGTTGCATGCTTTGATTCTATTTATGATATTGTGGATGCGTTTAAAGAAATGCCTTGAAGAAGAGGTGAAATATTTAGC
This sequence comes from Melia azedarach, assembly GCA_028052125.1. Lineage (NCBI taxonomy): Eukaryota > Viridiplantae > Streptophyta > Magnoliopsida > Sapindales > Meliaceae > Melia > Melia azedarach. Next base: position 814,038 of record CM051394.1, on the reverse strand, counting down.
TATGGGTGCGTTAATTTATGCAATAATTGGAAAACTATAGGTTTTCATCAACTTCTATAAAACAAAGTTTTTAACAAAGTTTCTGAGAAGAGGGAGGACTTTGCTGAACTTGAGCTAATATTTTTATTTAAGATAGGAAATGTCATTTAAGGTATAAATATTTTTATTTAAGATGGTAAATGTCATTTAAGGTATGAACATAATTTTTCATATACAGTTTAGCTCCATTCCTGGATGCACTCACCTCCATTCCAGCACTTTCGAGCCACTGTATACCTCGTAGGAGTTCAGATAGTGCTGTTTTTATGCTTTCATTTGGTCCTTCTGTTTTCTCTTGCATAGCACTTTAGATAGTAATGTTTTTATGCTTTCACATGGCCCTTCTGTTTTCTCTTGCATGTGACTCTAGACACTGATGTTTTTATGATCTCACTTGGCCCTCTGTTTTCTCTTGAGTTTCAAGCTTTATTTTATGTTGAATGTAGTCAAGGAGTGGATTAATTTTAATATTTGCCTTGATGTTATGGTATGGTGCTGCAAGTGGTTATGCAGGGTTTCTGGTTTTATTGCATATGTAGATAATGGTGTTGGTTGGCTAAGTCCTTTCTTTCTTGCTTTCTTGCAAACTTATAGTTTCAAATGTAATCTGAAACGTATTGTTTATTCGTTTTTCCTTCACATCAGTTCTCAAGATTGGAAGGCAAGATTGAAGATACCTCCACCTGATACCCGCTACAAAACTGAGGTATGGTTGTGTTGATGTTTTACGCTAGTGTGAACCACCATTTGCATTTTGTAGTTGACAAATGATATTGTACATTGAAGAATTTCATTGGCCTTTCTTTTGCACAAGCTTTTTCAATTATTCTTTTTGCCACCTTTGTTTTGCTCTCTCTCTCTCTATATACATATACGTGTGGACCATTGTGCTTATTGACACTTGGGTGGATAAAGTAGATGTTAATTTTGACAAGGAGACTGATTACAACTTAACTTTGAAAAGATCAATTGTATATTAGTTTTCACCGTCACCATGTGATACTCTGTATGGATTGAATCAAGTACACCTTTGAGAAACTGAATCATCAGGTCTACTTATCAGATAACTTTACATTACAATCATCTTCACTAAAGTGTCTGAGATATGGGCTCGATTTTTATCACTCTTCTACTCAATGATCATGATAACAAAGTAATGTGGATCGTAACTACATATGTAGGCAAAGCAGATAATTGGTGGCTGTTTTTTTTGGTTTTGTTTTTTCTTTGGGTGAACAAATTGAGTTCAGAGAGGGTTCAGTATGATCAGAGCATTGCTGCTGATTTAGGGGATTTTTTTTTTCTATATATTTATTTGTTTTATAAATTCTGGAGTTGACACTATATGTGCTGATATTGATACATGTCCTTTCTTGCTCACATAAATGGATTAAAACCACTAACTGTAATTGGTTTCTAGGTATGGGTACAGAGGCTTTCTTTCAGTATACTCTGTAGACAGCAAGTCTGGCTGGCATGGGTGTGCATAAACTATTGATGAATGAGAACCTCTGTATATATTCATGGAGATTCTAAGGGATGTTTTACATGTGTGATTGACCATGTTCTTATACTCTGGTTTTTTTATATACTTTTATTTTGCTGATAGATAATGAAAAGGCAAAATAAAATTTTCTATTGCCTAGTTGGAGTGTTGATTTACCATGTTTGAGATTTTGCCTATTTTTGTGGGATCATTTTAATTCTAAATTGTTGTCTCACAGGATGTGACAGCCACAAAAGGAAATGAATTTGAGGACTATTTCCTGAAACGTGAGCTACTTATGGGAATATACGAAAAAGGGTTTGAAAGGCCATCTCCTATTCAGGAAGAAAGTATTCCCATTGCTTTAACTGGTAGTGATATTCTTGCCAGAGCTAAAAATGGCACTGGGAAAACTGCTGCATTTTGCATTCCTGCCTTGGAAAAGATTGATCAAGATAACAATGTGATACAAGGTTTGAATCTGCCATCTGATCACTTGTCATTTATAGGCCTGGTCAAATAATAACGGCTAGCTTGACGTTTTAAGTTGCATAACATGATTAGAATAGCCTTTTTTGTCATATATGCTGAATTATTTTTCCAATGGAGAGAATGTTGTGGCCCCATCTATTGCTTGTGTTTTGCTGCAGTACCTAGATATGGAAATGTGGATATATGAGGTGGTGTGCTGCATAAGGTCTAGTGGTAGTTGCCTTTTAAGGCCGTGAGGAAGCTGGATTACTGTTATATACAGTCCTAAGGAGATTTTATCTCTTTAAGCACGTTGGTGGAGCCCAAGAATCGCTCCCTTTTGGAAAACCTATCAGAAAAGTTAACTATTGATATGATATTTGTATCACTTTTATATTTTTCTTTAAGATACAAGTTGCATTTATTCCCAATTATCTTTGGTTCTACATCCTTATTTGAACTTGCGAATGATTTTTTTTTTTTTTGGCCTTTTTCTTTACTTGGTGCTTCTTTATGCAGTTGTTATCCTTGTTCCAACACGAGAATTGGCTCTTCAGACATCACAAGTCTGTAAGGAGCTTGGGAAGCATTTGAAAATTCAAGTTATGGTTACTACTGGTGGTACCAGTCTCAAGGATGATATCATGCGTTTGTATCAACCAGTCCATTTGCTTGTTGGAACTCCTGGAAGAATTCTAGATCTTGCAAAAAAAGGTGTTTGCATTTTGAAAGATTGTTCAATGCTCGTTATGGATGAGGTAAATGCTTGATATTACAACTTTAGTTTTTATATTGGTGCAACCAAGTCCAGCAGTTTGTTATTTAATATAGTCGAGTTTCCTATTTCGCGTTTTACATAGAAGAAATTAACCACCATTTTAGTGAACTGGGGAGAGAAGAATATTATAATTTTCCTTATAAGCTGTAAGTAGGTGCTTTACTGTATCTGTACCACCTTTCATGGAGAGATATGTGAACAGTTATCACATTAATACTTTCTTGCACGGTGAGGTTGACTTCTGAGGAATAGCAGGGCTCAAGTTTCTCAACAATTTCTTGTCCATATTGAACTGCTGTTGTTAGTGGTAACTTTATTTGAACTGTATGAACATCAAGAATTCAATGTCAATTTGTTCTGCTTTCAGGCTGATAAGCTTTTGTCACCGGAGTTTCAACCTTCAGTAGAGCAGTTAATTCGTTTTCTTCCGTCAAATCGTCAAATTTTAATGTTCTCGGCGACTTTCCCTGTAACAGTCAAGGACTTTAAGGATAGATACCTACAAAAGCCATATGTTATTAATCTTATGGATGAACTTACTCTCAAGGGAATTACTCAATTTTATGCTTTTGTTGAAGAAAGACAGAAAGTCCACTGTCTAAACACTCTTTTCTCTAAGGTTTGATCTCGATTTAATTATTAATCTTATTTTCCCTTTGGTATGAATATGACGTGTAATATACTATACTGTGTCCGTTTCCAGCTGCAAATAAACCAGTCAATAATTTTTTGCAATTCGGTGAATCGGGTTGAATTGTTGGCCAAGAAAATTACAGAGCTTGGCTACTCATGCTTTTACATCCACGCAAAGATGCTGCAAGACCATCGTAACAGAGTATTTCACGACTTCCGCAATGGCGCTTGCAGGAATCTTGTTTGTACTGGTATGTTATTGAGGCACCTATATACTTATATTGGATGTGCATATCCATTAATGTCTTTTTGGTGTGTAATACTATGTATCTGTTTTATTTTCTCAATTGATGTCAAATGAATGAGATAGTGGTATCCTCCCTCCCCTGGGAGTTACCCCTTCTTCTTCCTTAAAATGGAAAAATAGGGAAAGGCATTTGTTGATTTCTTGCTTTGAAACATTTACAGATGTAAAAGTATTTGAAATAAGTTTCTGCAGATTTTCATGTCTAAGCAAGCAAGAGCTTGAGGTATTTCATTTGCATTAGTAGGGCCTGAATTTGAGAAATTTGATCTTTTAACTTGTAGTTGGGTGTTATCTATTTGCTCCTAGTAGTGCAAGATTTGAGTGCCCTCAATTTTGAAGGTTTTTCAAAATAAAGTTCATCTGCTGATTGGGGAAAATGATATTGGCATACTTATTATTAGTTAAAGGAAGCTGGTGAATATGTTGTATCAGATGGTAATGGTTACCTTGGTTGATGCAGACCTATTTACAAGGGGTATAGACATTCAAGCAGTGAATGTTGTCATTAACTTCGATTTTCCCAAGAACTCCGAGACATATCTGCACAGAGTATGTTCGCTGCAGTTTCCTTTTTCTTTCGTAACGCGGATTTTGCAGTTATTTTTTTTAATGCTTATGATATACATTTCATATACAGGTTGGTCGATCAGGAAGGTTTGGACATCTCGGATTAGCTGTGAATTTGATTACTTATGAAGACCGCTTTAACTTGTATATTTCTTTAGCTCTTCCTTAAATATGAGGTCTTTTGGACTTATGTTGTGTTTCCTTAATATCTATAAGATCAAGCAAATTTGTACAAATTGCACTTAATGCTCACTCTCACTGAGTACCATTTCCCCTCAACAGGTATAGGATTGAGCAAGAACTTGGGACTGAAATCAAGCAAATTCCTCCACATATTGATCAGGCAATTTACTGCCGGTAATTTGTGGCAGATATTGTGCTACAGGAGCCAATGGTGTGGTGGTAACAATGGTGAGTCATTGCAATTGATAGTCTACAGTATTTTTCCATTAATATTTTATTGCAAAGGATATTGTATGTGCATATCTCTGGAATGATTTTCCGGCAACATCTGTTGACACTAGGGTCATTTATTATGCTCTTTTCGAGAAACGTTGTAATTTTTCTTTTAGTAATGGCAATGGTTATTTGATGTTTTGTGAGAAGCAGATTATACTGGCACTGTTGAAGTATAGCAATATCTTTACTTAGATGTTGTTGAGATCCACAATTTTCATCATTTTAATTGAACTTTAATATGTGACAATATTGTTTAACTGGAAATTAATCTTGGTTACAATACAACATTTTGCAAAATATCAGTTTTGATATTTGTTTTAGGTATTCGTTTTCAACACTTGGTCCTTGGCGAATCAGTGCAGAAATCTTTTGGGCTACATTATGACTTGTTAATTGATTATATATGTAACATTATTTGTTTTGTCTTTAGGATTCCTAAGGCTTTCGACCGATCAAAGGCACCGAGCTCTGCAGCTGAGGGAGAATGTTATGAACTAGGTAATTGTTGGTGGAAGACTAGCTGGTGCTGTATGGAATTAACCGTGGGATTCTTTTTTCTCTTGGTTTATGGATTTTCATAGTCCTAAATATTTAACAGGATTGTAGAAGAGTTTTAGAATGGTTTATAAATCCCAGGCACAAAGCTGGGTCCAGTTCATAGTTGCGTTTGCTTTCATTAATGGGCTGGTTTGTTACTTGTATGTCCTTGTTATAGTTTGCTGACTGCTGAATTTGGAGGCTGTACTTTTGTGCAAAAATATTCAGTCTTTTATTTTTTTTTTATTTTTACATTTTACATTTTAAAACTCCCTGGTGCATTTGCTTGGCTTACTCTCCAAAACAATAATAAAGGACCCCGACCTTAAAATTTTCTCAAATGTGTTTAGCAACATGAGAACATAATCCTTCCTGCTAGTTGTACTGTGTATGTTGCTGCTTCTGGCGTTTTTTTTTTTTTTTTGGTTTTAAGTGGATGTACGTGTGTATTTTTACTTGTTGAGGCTTAGATTCCGTAAGAGTTCAACCGGCATTGCATTGGGCTTTGGTGAAGGGACATCCATTTTAGAATAGGAAAATTTTGTAGGAGCTTGCTGTAAAAATGAATGATTCCCAGGCACGCTCTCCAAATCTCTTTTATCCTGGCAACGGCAGCCCCCCATGGGTTTAACATCCTATTGCCATGAGAAGAGCCTTATTATGATGATAATACAAACTAAACGAGCATCGAAAGGTGAAGTAAATTATATAAAACAAAAAACTAATATTAGCCTTTGAAAAAGAAAATTAAAAGAAAAGAAAAAGTTTGTAATGAGATACTAATGGATTAGATAGAATCGGTCAGAAAGTAGAGTCAGACTGAAAAATCAGCTATTTCATTTACTTCTCTCAACAACTAAATCGAAGCCGAGTAATTTGGACTTTGCTGCAGGCCGTGTTTTAGATTGAATCTGGCACACTTCACTGTGTCTTTGTAATGCGGGTCATGTATACAGTATTGTAGATTTAGTAGTATAATTAAATCGCTGCATTTATACATATCGCCGGCAAACATAAATGGTATGTATGAAAGATTGAAAAAAAAAAAAAAACCAAATAAATTGCCACAAGAAATCTTTCGTCACTCGTGATTGATTTAATTTATTAGGGGTTCAGATTGATAATTCTCTACTCTACTTAATTTTACATTTAAATATTATTATTAGGTATACGGTTAAGGGGAGCTACATAGTACATAGGTACACACAAAAGGCCAAAGGGGAGCTACATAGTACATAATCTAATAATGTATGGTATGTCCTGGATATTTTTATTCGTGACAAAATATTTTATATTTTAATTTAAAAAATTAGATTTCTTTTCAATTTTATTCACTATAGTTTTTAATATTCTGTCTCATATTCTCTTCCTCCCAATATGTACTCATTTATAAAATTGATGCTAGCGTTGTTACACTATTATTTCATTTTTTTCTTTTTTTAGGAAAAAAAAAACACTTTTACGTTATCAGGAAAATTTATCTAAATTTTATATTTTAAACCTTGTTATTTTATAATATATATTTGATGAAATGAAAGCTATGAATTAACTCCTGATCAACATAACATCTCTTCGCAGACTGTCCTATATTATATTATATATTTCACTCATTGAATTGCCTTAAGATTCTCTTAAAAAAAGTGAGTAATTACTCAATCAATGAATGTATTAAGTGGGAAAACACAGTGTTTTCGGTCTTATTATTTTCAATTATAGAAAATTAAGCGAGAAAACAATAGAGAAAAACATGCACATAAACATAAATATAAATAGCTGCGCCTGGCCAGTAAAAAATCACCGACCTCATCAACATCTAGTATTTTGGTTTTGGAGAGATTCTTTGACTTTTCCATTGACCATATTTATTACATGGAGTAGACTAGCCAATAGCAATACACTGCCCCTCTTTGACCAAGATGTTTCAACCCTCGTGCCCTTGCGGGATCTAGAGCAGACATACCACGCGCCAACACGTGGACGGGATCACTCCCCTCCCCTGCCGTCCCTCGCCTCTCTCTCCAATTGTCGTAAAACTTTCTAAACTATTGTAACAACTTCTTGTAAGAACTCCTACACCACTGAAACCCTAGCTCTCAACTGAGCTGTCTATGCAGCATCAAAACAGTATCGTTTTGAATTTTCATTTCTTTTCTTTTCTCAGTAAACAAACATAAACAATTTTGAGTAGAGTCTTTTCAGTTTTCATAGCCATTAATGCTTTTCTTTTTCTTTTTCTTTTGTTTAAGTTTTGCAGCTTCATTTTCTTTGTCCTGTTAACCAAGCAGAAATAAATAACTGATGGGCTTGTCATTTCATCATGTGTGTCCGTACGCAGCAAGTCACTATCCTCAGCCATAACTCTTCTCTTTCTTCATAAATTGTTCCTCTCTTTGTCTTCTCTATGAGAATCCGCCATCAATGCTTTCGCTTTCGCCTTCACTGCATTTTCCTCTCTCTCTCTCTCTCTCTCTGTCTATTCGCTCTTTCTCTCTCCTATCGTTTCTGTCCTTCTGAAAAACCTCAAACAAGAAACCCCATTAATTTTCTTCACTGTTTGTACTAGTTTCTTGCCCTCAATGATGATTCAATTTCTCAATACATGTTATTTTCAACATAAATACATATACTTATATACATACGCATATTTATTGCAAAGCCAGCTTGAAGCTCGCTGACCGTCCTAGCTTGCACCCACGTATTAATGAGAACAGCAATAATGATATTCACTTTCGATTTCCCTAGATAATATCAAACAAGCATTTAATGCTTCTTTCTCTGTCTGTGTCTTACTATATATCTTGCTTCACTGTGAAATTTCTCTCTCTAAACTGAGTGTGCGTGAGCTTTAAAAATTCACTGAAGGGTTTGCTTTATCTTTTCATTGGTGGTGTTTGGTGGTGGCGTTAATTTTTGTTGGTTGTTGAATATCATTGATTAAGTGGAGAAGAGATATGGGAAGGACACCGTGTTGCGATAAGAAAGGTTTGAAGAAAGGACCGTGGACTCCTGAAGAAGATGAGATTCTTGTTGAATATATCAAGCGGAATGGCCATGGAAGCTGGCGTTCTCTTCCTAAGCTCGCAGGTCTCTTCTGTTCTATCTCTATTTTTGTCGCCTTTTAGTTCTGTTAATAGTTATGATACTAGTGTTGGATTATTTATTTCTAGCGGCCATGATTTCTGGGAGAGTCTTCTTGATAATTATTTTGTTTTTGGTTTTAAAATGTATATGTTTATCTTTCTTCACTTCAAATAGCTGAGTAATGGTTAAGTAATGTACCCTAATATTTGGTCTTGATGTTGTGTTAAGATAAACGTACTATGACTGTGAGATTGTTATGGGCTATTCTGTGAATAGGTTTAAGCTTATGCGTTTTGGGCAAAAACACGCTATTTGCATCGTCAGAATTGTTGTTTCCTTTTCTGATCTGCTTATTAATGTTGCCATTTTATGCAAGGGTTTCTATTTTTTTTTCCCTATGGTAGATTTGATAAGACTTTGAAGATCAGCATTGTCTTCTAGCTTACACAAAGAAGGTCATTTTTATATCTTTACATCTTCCCATTGTGTCTGTGCGACTTGTTTCATTTGTCCCTAGCTACTAAGCTACATTTTTCCTGTTGTCATTGTGAATCATTATCATTGCTCAACATAATTTAAATGGGTCTTTTGAGGAAATCTCTCTTAGGATACTCCTAAAAATATGATCATCCTTTGCAAAATTTTCCAATAACGCTAGCTTTTCTAAGTTAGCCGGGTGATTAAAGTGCTATATACTTAAAAGAGTAAATCTGAAGGGTCCCATGTAACATAAAGCTGGAGTTTAATGTTTCACATTTTGATTTTTCTCTGGTTACTTTTAATTTGAGTCTTAATAAGTTTTTTCTCCTGTTTGGATCCCGAGTAATTGAGGGAAATTAAGGAGGAAAAGTTAAAATTGCTACTCTGTAGAGAACCAAACTGGAAAATGTATTTACATATCTTTAAATGCAACAAGTTTCCATTTCGATAGGTCTTCTCCGCTGTGGAAAGAGTTGCCGGCTCAGGTGGACAAATTATCTTAGACCAGACATAAAGCGTGGCCCCTTTACTGATGAGGAAGAGAAGCTTGTCATACAGCTTCATGGCATTCTTGGAAATAGGTTTTCTTCTATATGCTACCTTGCTTGAACTTGAGAACCAATTACAGAACAAAAATTAAAGAATTAAATTTTGCTTCTATAAATTATGTTATTACAATGTCCACCACCTTCTTAGCATGTAGAACTAACTGTAATAACCATGGATTTCAGGTGGGCAGCCATTGCTTCTCAGCTTCCTGGAAGAACTGATAATGAAATTAAGAACTTATGGAACACTCACCTGAAGAAGCGGATGCTATGCATGGGTCTTGATCCGCAAACTCATGAGCCGTTTACCTCTTGCGGACCAACCATAAAAGCTCCTGCATCTCCGACCACTCGCCACATGGCGCAATGGGAGAGTGCTAGGCTTGAAGCTGAAGCTAGGCTTTCCAGGGAGTCATTACTCTTCAATCCACCATCTTTGGGAAAAACTGAATCCGATTATTTTCTGCGCATGTGGAATTCCGAGGTCGGAGAATCATTCAGGAAGCTAAACAAGGGAGATAAAACTGCTTGTCAAAGCCCAACTTCTCAGGTTTCTTCATCCACAAAATGTGGATCAGTTTCAGCCGTCACTATGGAAATTGGACACAACTTAGCAAGGTCGTTAACTCCGGGAAGCAATCAAAATGAAGAAACAGAATGCAAAAGCCCCAACTCAAACCATGAGGAAATGGTGATTGGTTCTGATACATCATGTTCCAATGATTCGCAGGATTCATCAGACTCTGCGCTGCAATTGCTGTTGGATTTTCCCATCAACAACGACATGAGCTTCTTAGAAGATAACTATGTCATGTCTTCTGCAATGTTGACAGATAACTCGTTGATCTGCCCACTCTGAAGCTGGGTTTTGGTATCAGAAGCTAGAGCAAAGATAATTTTTGTGGAGTTGGTGGTTTTTGGTGTGTTTGATTCAACTGGATAGATTTTAGAGGACGGGATGTCGCCATTAGTAGGTTTTATTAACAAAACCCAGTTTATTTAGTATGTATAGAAGATATATTTTAATATTCCTTGTCACACTTTGAACCTTTTAGTTTAGATATGCAAATACTATTTCTATATTATACCTTTCACTTGCCAATATTCAGTAGAATTTAGTTTGGTCAGTCAATTTGGCATAATAATTTCGTAGATTTGATGTTTTAATCATTTTCTGCTGCTTTCATCGGAATTTCTCTGGTACGTTTTGCTGTTGTTGATCTGTTATACATGCCCTTTAATCAGTCAACAGTTTTTGCATTGCCGATGCGGTGAGCTTCCATTGATGGAATTTCACTACCTCGGAAACAGGAACAGAGTGGCTGAAGAGAAGTAGATGTGAAAGCTTTGGACCTATGAAGAAATTCAATTTGATTCAAGCAGATCGAAAACAACTATGGCATTCCTATCCCACCACCACACATTCTTGACACTTGCAGAAGTGCCATCGAGATTTACACACAAAATACAATCACAACTGACAGACAAGAAAATATACATAGGTAAACTTGGGAGATAAAAACACAAAAAAATATATAGCAGGTGCAAAAAACATTTGGACTTTGATCAGAAGCAACCAAGGAGCTTCTTTGGAGTGGTTCCAGTTGCACGATATTTTGCAGCCATCTCTTCTGCCTTGAGCAGTTCTTCTCCACGTTTGGCTTCAACCATTGCTCTTTTCTCTTCGGCTTCTTTGTGTACAAAAGCTACCTTATTCTTCATTTTCTCAGCATATTCTGCCTTTTTCCTCTCCAATTGTTCCTGCCAATATTAAATATGCTTAAGTTGAAACCAAATGGGAAGTAGAAAAATGTGTGGATGCTTTCACAAAGTAAAAAGAAATCCAAAGAAGTGTGATATAGAAAAAGAAGGCCCGGTTTACCTCAATCTTTTTCAGCTTGGATTCTAGAGATGCCTTCTTGCTATTTTCCCATGCAGTAACAGTAGAGAGCTTTTTCTGAGCCCTGTTCAACATTTCAGCACAATTGCTTCAGAATCACAGACCAGACCTAACATACAATTTAAGGAAAGCAGTTTAGGGAAAATCCTTACTTGTTCTCTGCTTTTGTTTTTTCACTATCTTCCCATGCCTTGATAAAAGACATTCTTTTTCCCTTTTCAACCTCTGCAAGAGCAACATCTGAAGAACATAACAGAAACCCACATGTTATTCGCCAATAAAGGTTTCATACATTCAGTACCGTTATCAACAGAAAATTTCAAACACAACTTACGTTGAACATGAAGCATAACCATAATCAATCACTAAGAAAAAAGAAAATAATGTTTTTCGGAGACTCAGGGATTCAATTAAAACTCCAGTAAATGATTATGAATTCATTTCTTCTGCTAATCTAATCACAGTCAAATTTTTTCACGATAAAGAGAAGATAAGAAATATGAGCTATGAAATACTCCCAACGCTTACCTCTATCATGTGATCCTCCAGAAATTTTTTTCTTTTCTGCTGAATCTGGAGTTTCTGTAGAAGATAAGATTGGTAAATATATAATCCAGTATTAACATATAATAAAAGAACTAGATTTACATTATTTTTCAATCTATGAAAGTGGAGGTTCCAAGAATATTCACAATATCTAACATATCCGAAGTCTGATAGCAGCGGAGAAAAGGGAATTTCTGCAGTACAAACATATGCTGGCAATAAGATTAAAAAAATTATGCATGCTTCAGTCATCATATTATTCAAGGATATAAACTAACACCATCTTTCAAGTTGGAATCAATTCTATTATCAAACCAACCACGATTACATCCTCTCTGTTTAATTATTTCTTCCCACCCCCATCCCTTTTTTCCCATTAGACCATCATTATCTTTCTTATGCGAGCTAGCATCTGACCCACTTCAATGCAGTATATAGAAAGCTTCTCTTAAGTCTCAAGTTATACTATTATTAATCATGAATTAAATAAAAAGCGGGCAAGCATCTTTGAATTACACCTAATTGACTAGATATAGACAATAAAGGTACGCTGTTGCGGCACTGTAATGCTTTAATGATGAATTCCGAAAGTGATTCTTAGAGAAAAAGAATGATATTTTTGAAAAAAGCATTTGAGGAAAAGCTGTCTCCCATAAAGAGATTCTACTTAATTGGATATTAGGCCAAAAATCTGATTGAAAATGATGTGCAATTTATAAAAAATGTAAAAAAATTTACTTGCTAAAAATAAATAAATATTCTTGTTTACTTTTCTCTTTTTTAATTATAAAGAATATTCTTTAAGAGTTTAAGCCTCTTTAATTATTAAAGAATGGTGTAAAAATAAGATTATATAATAAAAAAATTCATCGAAATAAATCAAATTAAGATAAAATTTTCAATACATCTAGATATAGTTGACAAAAAATAAAAATCACATTCTGAAAAATTTAACCCGATCGAACTTGATATATTCAATTTTATAAGATATTCAACCGAAGATAATTTTAATTTAAAAAACTTAAAATTTTCTATGTAAAAATTTCTAATTGAACTGAAAATATATTTTTTAATTTTTTTATCAAATTCACGTTAGTTTGTGAAGTTAAAATGACAGTCATTTTTAAAACAAACCGAACAAAAAATGAGACAACATTCATAAAAAAAAAATTTCAATAATTGTAAAATAACGTTGGTAAATAAATATTTTCAATAATTAAAAATTTTGAAAATTGAAACCCGAAAATGACCGGACCGATTGGTCTAATTGCAGTCCGATTTTACGTATATATTCGTCCGATTTTGATCGGATTTTACATTTATATTTAGTCCGGTCCGATTTCAAAAATAAAGACATGAAAAATCGGTCCGGCCCGTGCCCACCCCGACACCCAGGTGATCGAGACAGAGATGTGCATGCAAATTTCACTGATTACTCGGGATATTGTTGCGAGTATACAAAAGGGGATTTCTTTTTCTAAAAGAATAAATTTAAAACTCTCAACTTGAATATAAATGGATGACGATTGAAGAAACAAGTCCAGAATTGAACACTAAAACAACATCATCTCTGACAAAACAGAGGACGATTAAATTATGGATAAAAGAGAGAAAATTCTCCGTTCAAAGCTATCCATTCATTTTATCTATAAATCAATGGTAATTCCATCTCATATAATATTATAAACTCATTTCATAAGAGCTCTCTGTTTTTTCTGGTCCTGTAAAAAACTCAATATCAATATAGAAATTGAAACATCCTAAAACCACAGATTCGAGGATAATTAATGGACACTAAACAATAAAAAGGCAGCAAAAGCATATATGTATAAACTCAGAGCTTACTTTCAACTACAGCAAGTGCCTTGGATTCATCAGGCTTCTCTTCGCCTGCTTGGGTAACAACAGCTTTCTCTTCTGCGACATCATTCTTGTGTGCTGCCGGAGCTGGAAGTGCCGGCGACTCAGCTTCAACCTTCTTCAGTTGCTCCTCCGCCATAATCGTAACGTATAATTACAGCTCAAAACGACAAAGCAAATCAAAATATCCAATAATGCAACGTCGCTCTGTTTCTAGCGCAAGGGGGGTTTATATAATATATATTCTCTCCCAAGTGTGTGGTAAGAAGTGGAGTGTGTGTTCTACGCTAAAATAATTATCCTACTCTGTGGCCTAATCACCGTTGATCTACTGTTGTTCTGTTGCTTTACCCCGGCGAATAGTTTGATCCAACGGCTAGTATCTGTCTTCGTGCTGGAGGAATATTATTCTTGAAATCATCGTGTGATTTGCTTTTTGCCGACAGGTAATGTAGTAAAGCAGTATCCTGCTGCCACGTTTACTTACATAAATATGGAACGGCGGTGTCGGCATCCGTTATACGACATCGTTCGAACAGATGCAAACAAATAAAGAGAACACGTCGACTTTAGTCATACTCTGATGAGTTGGATCTTTGGATAAAAACAGTAGAGTGCCAACCGCATCCTCCTACACGCAGAAAGGCAGAATCACTTACCGACCTTATATTGCCAAAACCTTTTCAGGTTTTGCAGTACACGCGCTGATGATGAGCGTGGTAATGTGGCCATTCGTCGTCTTCTACAGCGTGGCTGCGGGACATGTGAGCGTGGGATCTACCGTCTTGAGTATCAGTTATTGGACGATTCATTGTTTTAAAGGATTTAATGTGTTGGTTAACAACTGTCACAACTCAAATGAATCGGCTTTCATATCTCTCTCTGATTATTCAATTCAAGCTTCCAAAATTCCTCTCTTTTCAATCCACAACCAAGCTAGAATCCTGAATTATTTTATATTTCTCGAATATCTGTAAAGACACAATTTTTTTTTTTTAATTTGATGCTTTAATTCAATTTAATTGTACTAATTCGAATTTATTGTGCTTTACAGATCATTGCCAATTCGAGCATTTCGTCAAAATTAGAGTGTTGAAGTTAATGATTATTAGGAAACGGGAAAATTACAACGGTTCATGAACATAAGTGGGACCGTGAGTCTAATTCTGTTTATGGGACCCAAATTTTGCTGACATGGCAGTGTTCTCAATGTTCAACAGTCAAACCCTCGCACAGCACGGACCCGAAATCTGTTCACTTCAGTTCAGTTGATGGACTCTGAGTCGGGTTCTTGTTTGGCGACGAAGAAAGAGTGGGGAGAGAAAGTATCCAAGAAAGTTTTATCGTTATACAACTCGCTTCCCAAAAAGGGAAAGCCTCAGGGACGCGAAGTTACAGTCTTGGCCGCCTTTCTCCTCTCCTCTCCTTCTCAAGGTCTTCCTTTTCCTTTCTCTCCGTTTCTCTTCTGATTTTTAATGGGCAATCGAAGGTTTTATTTGGTAAATGAAGTTGATTTCTCTCGAGTATAGATTTGGAAGTTGTTGCTCTTGGAACGGGAACAAAATGTATCGGCCGTAAGCTCTTGAGCCCGCGGGGTGATATTGTCAATGACTCGCATGCTGAAATTATCGCCCGAAGAGCTTTATTGAGGTCTGTCTTATTACCGTTCATGTCGTTGCTTAATGTATTAACATTTTCTTCTTCAATTTATCTACTTTGGGAGGTTTGCTTCTATTATGATACCCCAAATTCTGTTTTTTGAGATCACTCTTTTTGTGGGCTTATTATTTATTTCCTTAATTTGTTAATTGCTATGGAAACTGTACTCTTAGAATTGTGTAGAATGTAATATACTGTGAAAGCCCTTGTTCTTTGTTCAAAGTTGATAGCTTATTTTCTTTTTATTTTTGCATATTACTCCAGATTCTTCTATACAGAGATTCAGTGTGTTGCTGACGTTTTAAAAAAGCAAAAATACAGCAGTGGAACGCAAGAGTTGCAAGATGATGTTCTTGAAAACTTCCTTTTCCAGCTGGATCCAACTGGTCCTGGCCAAGGAAAATACAGATTAAGGACGGGTTGGCAGCTACATCTGTACATATCACAGTTGCCATGTAATTTTTGGTGATTTCTGTTGCTCTTTTTATTATTGATTTGGAATCAAAAGAACAATTTATTTTGGTATATCTTTATGACTGTATATCTTTTTCTTGTTGTTTTGGATAGGTGGGGATGCTTCACTTGGTTCATCTTTGCCTCTACCAAGAAATGTCTCCCTAAGAGAAGGCAACTCATCATCATCTGTGCACAAGGTTAATGGTTCCAGGGATGACATTTGCAAGGCTTCAAAAATGAATAATGGTAGTGCTGGAATTTAAATTTCCTTATCCACATCCTTTTAATGTTATTACATTGTTGTCTTTTTTGTAACCTCGGCTCTAGTTGCTTCACTTCCTTTTTCTGATGCTCGCCAGTGCATCAATAGGATGTGTAACTTATACTACAGATAAAGAATTATGCAACTAAAATTCACTTTTTATGATCTTATCATGTGTTGGCTTTCTGTAGTCTGCCATTGTCATCTTCATTAACAAATTTTATAATTTCTATTCTACTCAATAGAAGGATTTGGGAGTAATTTTGAGGCAACTGTATTATTGCTTTCTGTCCTTCTGGAGAGCAATGGATCATTGAAGAGGGTAAAACTTTAGAAGATGAGAGGCAAAAATATTGTTGATGAAGTCTTAGGGACCAAAATAATTACTCGATGCGTCTTCTTTTGAGGGGTCTTATCTTTTTTCTGTTGTGTTTTTTTGTTTTTTGGTTGGCAAACAGTAAGAAAAATAAGATCATTGGCTGGAAAGAATTTTGCCGCAATATTTTATGTCATATGAGTACCATACATTCCATTACTTTAAACTTTGTGGCATATTTTCTTTTCCTTCTTATGACATATGAATATTTTTTTATGAGGTAACATTGTCTTATTGTTTGTTAGCGGTTGCAAGTCTTATAGCAATGAGAAAGTATATTGGTCTTGTCATAGGAAGTGTTACTTCTTGTCAGAACTTAGAAGGATATATACTTGCAGATGATAGCCCACAACTTATTGGAATGGTTCAGAGGAAGCCTGGTCGTGGTGATACAACATTGTCAGTTAGCTGCTCTGACAAGTTAGCTCGTTGGAACGTTGTTGGAGTTCAAGGTTTGTCTAATGATAATTTATGTAATTTTCAAACTTATTTTTTATACCATTAACAGTCGACTAGTACTACTGGTTAATAAATTGTGAAAAGTGCAGTCAAGTTTTTGAAGTCTGCACACCCACTGGCATGCACAGGCTAGTTTAAATGCGTAACTTAAATCATTTTCACAATAAATGTTGATATTTTCCTTGCTTTAATTTCAGGAGCTCTACTCTCCTGCTTTTTTCAACCTGTTTACCTCTCTTCCATAATTGTTGGGCGATCCCCTAACTATTCTGAAGATTTTCCCTTGGAGGACTGCTTGAAAAGATCTTTATATGATCGGATTTTACCGTTGTCAAAGGAACTTATGAGTCCCTTTCAAGTGAATAAGGTCTGTGAAGTGTGTGGTGTTTCAATAATATGAAAAGTGAGCTGGTTAATGACAAAATTCATCATAATGCCATTGGCAGCCACTATTTTTGGCAGCACCAATACCACCAAAAGAGTTTCAGCACTCCGAGACTGCTTCATCCACTTTAACTTGCGGGTATTTATTGAATTCAACCAAATCTAGAAATTATTCTCTTCATGTTTGTTTTTTCAACAATGTTCTATATGCTGGTTCACAGGTATTCAGTATGTTGGAATAAGTCAGGCCTGCATGAAGTCATTCTAGGAACCACTGGAAGAAAGCAAGGGACCTCTGCCAAAGGAGCACTTTCACCATCTACTGAGTCATCTTTATGCAAGTAAGCTGATAGTATATGCTCCATCAATATCACCTACATAAGGCATAAATAATCAGTGTTATTTTTCTCTTCCTTAGAAAGCGATTACTGGAGGTTTTTTTGTCTTTGAATCAAGAAAACAAAATCAAATGCCTAGCTGCTGATAGTTCTTATCGAGAACTCAAGGTAATTTTGATTTTCTGAACTTAAATATGAATGCCTTTTTTGTTCATTGGATTTATGGTTATCTTTTATGTTAGGATCAGATTATGAATTTTAGAACTCAAATTTCTGGTCAACTTACATCAATGGTTTTGAGTAGATGCGGAGGTAGACTGGTAACCTGAGTTTATTAATCCTGAATTTACTGCCATGCAATCTCGTCTGTTTTAGCAGAGTTGGTGTAGTGAAATATAATTGTTGACTTTGTAATTTTGCTGATAATTCTTTCTGCCTAAATAAATAGGGAAATCTATATCAGTTGCTGTCTTCTCAATAGTTTGACGTGAAATTGCATTGCAGGATGGGGCTCACATGTACAATTTGGCTTCAAAAGTTCTTAAAGGAAGAGTGCCTTTTAATAACTGGCTAATGAAACCCCTGGAATATGAGGCCTTCAAAGAACTGAGGTAAACTGCATGAAGTCATGAAACTCTTTTCCAAATCATTTACCTAGAGAAGTTGGGAGGACTCATTCTGTCAGTGTTCAGGCGCATACCACACTTCTCAGAGAATAACCTTATATTAGCAACATAACCCACTTCGTTTCTGCCTTTCTTCATGCAGGTGCAGTTAAGAGTGTGAAAAAAATGAAGCAGTAGTCTTGAGCAGATTTAAGCTACCGTATGCTTCAGGTTATCAGCAGCATTTGCCGTGTGAAATGGACCAACCCATTCTTGATGGACGGTTCAGACCTTTTCACGATGTTTGAATTAGAGAAACTGAGTAGAAATTATTTGATAACTCCCATCAGTGAATGAAATCAAGCTCCGTGGTCCCCTGGTGAAGTCCACTGCATACAGGGCATGTGCTAAAAATTATAGCAAGCAATAACCTTAGGCTTAGCAACTCTTATTGCGTAAAATTAGCGGTACACTGACACAAGAATCTAGATTATATTGTGGTTTAAGTGCTTTTGTCTTACAAGTCAAAGAGCTTGTTTTAACTTCTCAACTTAGCACGTGCCTCTTTCAACAACAACAACCAAAAAAAAAAACCTTAGCACATGCCAAAAACTAAGATGATATGATAATGAATTAATGATACAAAGCCTAACTTCTAAAATCCTCCAGGCAAATTTTATCTAAGGGTTGAATCAGGTTAACGCCCGAGATATGCGCCAAATTTTGATTCATTTTGACCAATAACAAAATATTATGAAGAAATCCAGTGGTAATACTCGTGAATTTTGCATATACGCGATAGAGAAGAACAGAGTCCAGGAGATATATTATTACTTTGCCTGAATCTCAGCATTTTTACCTGTACTTTAACCGTCATGTCACTATCTGCCTCCTTCACATGTTAATTGCTCCCAGTAACAAGATTAAGTGTGTACCAAAGGTGGGTTAGGCCCAAGTTAATTATGCTATCTATAACTTTGAACCATAACTTGTGATGATTGATCTGTCTTATCCTAACTAAAATAGAATTATAAAAAGGAATCTACAAAGTGAAGCGGCCAAAACTAATAGTGGAATTTAAAATCAAATAATAATTAGAGTCTAGTATTGTACTATCAGGATGAGATGATGTTAATTCTATTCTGGCAGGCCTAATTTTATTGACTCATATACAAGTACCACTTCAACTATTAATCACATTCATCCAGGTTCACGAAGTCAACTGTTGTTAACTATTGTTACTATTTATTTATCTAAGAAAAGAATATTTATCCTCCACATATACCATTATTAATTGTTGTTGAGTAAGAGTCATTATATTACATTGCATTGGCTGTTAAGCGTGATTTCAGAGTCATAGTAGGCGATGGAGACATATATATATATATTAATAGTATATTTCATGGAGCAAATTATGGGCCTAAAACGTAATTCAACCCCCTCTCTGACAAGCAAGCATGAGGGGTTAGGTATAAACTTAAATTTTTTGTTTTAGCCACCTGTATGTAGGATTGTTGATTATTGTGGGCTAGCCGACTTCTGTAAAGACTCTCTTTAATTTCCTTTTCTAATTCTTTTTTCTTCGATTTAAACCAGAATGTAAAAAATCCTGTGTTCCTACATTCTGTGTTGACGAAGACATACAGCCAAACTTAGAGGTCCACAGATGACAATTAGCTCTACCAAGTCTGTGGTATAGAGAAACTCCTTTTGTTATTATCTTTTATTTTTGGAAACCGTACCATAGCTTATTTTTGATATTGTAGTGAGACCAATCTGAGCTAATCAAGCATGAACGACAGACTTCAAAACAATTTCTGGCATGCGTCGGGAATTTACAGGCACTCCACAGGAACAGGAACAGAAACAGGATCGTCGCAGTGGCCGCAGCAGCCGCCAACTAGGAAGAAAACTGCAACTACTTCTTCCTTTCTCTGCTTTGTCGTGTTCTTCCTTTTTGTCGCTGTTTCACTTTTTCTCGGTTGGTTTCATTCTGTAAGTCCCCCAAAACTCCTTTCAACAAACATGAAGATCATGTACTACTACTTTCTTACATATCTTCTAACAATGTTTTAATTTCTTTTTCTTTTTCAGTGAAATTAAATTTTTGTTTCTGTTTTCACAGTCTATATTTACAGGTGTTGACATTGCCGTTGCCCCTCAAAGACGAGCTTCAACTACGACAAAATCACCAACCAAATCAGCGTTTGATCTCAAGTGCACTATAGAGAACGTAACACAAGGCTGTCCTTCGAATTATCCAACTACGCACAACCCCATCAATCGTGACCGTCCATCATGCCCATCATACTTCCGGTGGATCCATGAAGATTTACGGCACTGGAAAGAGACCGGAATCACCAGAGACATGGTCGAACGGGCACGGAAGACAGCTCATTTCAGGCTTGTGATCATAAACGGGAAGGCTTATATGGAGAAGTACAAACAGTCCATACAGACGAGAGATATGTTCACACTGTGGGGAATTTTGCAGCTGCTAAGGTTCTACCCTGGTACATTGCCAGATTTGGAGCTAATGTTTGACTGTGATGACAGGCCTGTCATCGGAGCAAGAGACTTTGGAGGCCCAAATCCAGGCCCACCTCCTTTATTTAGATACTGTTCGGATGGATCCAGCCTAGATATTGTCTTTCCTGATTGGTCCTTCTGGGGCTGGTAGTCACTATCATCATTTCCTCTTCCTCACATTTGACGATAAAATTTTTAAGTTGAGATTTGGCTGATAATTAATATTTTTATATAAAAAATTTGGTAGGGCGGAGACAAATATAAAGCCGTGGCGTAATGTATTGAAAGACATTGAAGAGGGGAACAAGAGAACCAAATGGAAAGATAGGGTACCCTATGCGTACTGGAGAGGAAATCCGAATGTGTCCCCAATCCGAAAGGACTTAATGAAATGCAACGTCTCCGATAAAGATGACTGGAACACTCGCCTCTATGTTCAGGTAAACATTAATTCAATTTGACTTGGAAGGAGATTTTAGTTTATATTTATTTGTATGGTATTATATAGATATATATATGTCTTAATTAACTCTACTTTAGGATTGGGATAAAGAATCTAAACAGAAATTCAAGCAGTCCAATTTAGAAGATCAATGCACCCACAGGTATGTTATGTAATTGCACGATAAATTTCAATGAAACATGTATCATTCTATGTACTTAAAAGTAGTTTTATTTTAAAATATGGGTGGTGTTTTCTTTCAGATATAAGATATATGTAGAAGGATGGGCGTGGTCTGTGAGTGAGAAATATATTCTAGCTTGTGATTCAATGACATTGCTGGTGCGGCCTCTTTATTTTGATTTCTTCATCAGAGGAATGGTGCCATTGCAGCACTACTGGCCTATTAGAGACAACAGCAAATGCACTTCTCTTAAATTTGCAGTTGAATGGGGAAACAATTTCACAGAAAAGGTCTTATTACCCATTTTCATCGCTAACACTTTATTTCATTTCTAATGTCTTGATTAACAACTAAATATTTGATCAATTCTGTTGATTAATCTGCTGCAGGCAGAAGCCATTGGAGAAGCAGCAAGCAGCTTCATACGAGAAGATTTGAAGATGGATTACGTGTACGATTACATGTTCCATCTATTAAACGAGTACGCGAAACTCTTGAAATTCAAACCTACAATTCCTTCCGGAGGAGCTGAGCTATGTTCAGAGAAATTGGCTTGTTCTACAAATGGAAACTGGAGAAAGTTCATGGAAGAATCAATGGTGAAGTCTCCAAGTGATACAATTCCCTGTTCCATGCCTCCGCCTTATGATCCTCCTGCTTTGAGGAATTTCATTGACAACAAAATTAAATTAACAAAGCAAGTGGAAGCCTGGGAAAATGAATATTGGAAGAACAAGAACCAGAACCAGAATAATTAATGGAAGAAGCTAGCAATCAATGCTGAAATATTCATGGTATTACTGTATTTTCATGCTTAATAATTAAATGAAAGGGATAAAATTGTAAAACAAAAAACTTTTTTATAAGGAAATTAGTTTTCCATATGTACATTAAACATTAATTGGATTTAATTTTCCATATGGAAAGTAGTTTTCCAGTGTGTGTGTGTGTATTAATGGAAGTAGTAGTGAAATAAACTTGTGTAAGATTATAAAACTAAATTAGAGAGAGCTACGGGACTGCAGTTATTTGCTAAGGGAGAGATAGTTGACCAAATCCTTTGGATATTTCAAGCGCTCTTCTCTCTTCTTCTGTTTCTTTCTCTATTTTTAACCAACTATTTTGCTTTAAACAATATCTGCTTGTGATACAATAGACTGTGTGAATTGAAGATGGAAGAAAAATGAAAAGAAAATTAGGGGATGAAAATGGTGAGAAAATTAAGAAAAATGAAAAATGAGGAAGTTAAGGATATAATGGTCATTTAACTTTCATATTTAACATTTGATGGATGGATATTAGGATTTTGTATCTCTTTAATATATTTTATATTTTTTTGAACTGTAATGTAGTATCAAAATATATATTATATCACAATAAGATATCGCTTAAAATAAAATAATTGGTTGAAGATATTTAAAAAATAATCAATTTTTATATTTATAATGATTGTTAACAAGATTTTTTATTCTGATTCTATGGAACAAATTTTTATATTAATAGATCTATCAATCTTAATTTTGATTTGAATTTTCTTATTTTATTCAAGAATTTATTGATATATATATATATATATAGAGAGAGAGAGAGAGAGAAGTCCCACAGAATTTTTTAATTTTTTTAATATTTTAGCTCTATTTCTTGAATTAATATGTAGTTTAATTCTTATATTTTAAAAAATTATCAATTTATCCTTTAATTTATTTATTTTTTTTAAAATATTATCTAACTAATTTTAATTTTTGAGTTATTTTAGCCTTCCAAAAATTTTTACCCCAAGTTATTTAGCTTTTGCTCCATTCTATGTATATATTATATATATAAAGATTTTTTTAAACTGATGAATAGGCAGAAAATATAATCACTGTCTTGGAGAAGGCTGTTGCAAATATTAGGCAGACAAATGGAAAATGTTGGTGTAGTTCTGGGATTTTGGATTCGTGGAGTACAAAAATATTGTTCATCAACCATAGTTTCACCATCATTCTTCACCATTCTCTTCATTGGGTCCTTCATTTTCTTATAACATATTTGATGTAGGACAAATTAATCTTTTATTTTTATTTAATATATTATTTTTAATTTCTTAGTTTCCTTAGTTTGGTAGGAGTTTGTTTTCCTTATTAGGGTTGGCTTAGATTGTTTTCCTTATTAGAATTGACTTAGATTTTCTCTATTATAAATAAGGAGCCTATAATATTGTTTAGTCATATTTTATTCAATAAAATTTTATTTAGAAACTTGTGAAACTTTTGTTTCGTTTTATCTTTGCCTCCGCTTCATCAATTGGTATCAGAGTAGGAGTTGCAATGATGCGTAACAACGATACAGGAAGCAACCATCCTGCCTAACAACGATACAAAAAGCAACCATCCTACTGACGATGTTCAGGGGGTGCAGGCATTAACGGTAGAGCCTATTCGTGAGATAGCCGTGGAAGCCGGAAGGGCAGTCGCTAGAAAATTCGCTCAAACTTTTTGTCAAGAATTGACGGATTTTGATCGAAGGTTAGAGAGGTTGGAACTAGGCGGCAACAAGATGGTTGAACATTAGCGTAGAAGGACAGACGGGATCCCACCCCGTGGTCCGACATCAGCGCCACAACCACTTGGAATTATTCACGACAAAACTCAGAGAGATGAAGATTCAGATGAAGACATAATTGATTGAGGTTCTGTTAGAACATGTGGAAGTGGAAATTATAGTGATTATAAGGTAAACCTAGACCTTCTTGTGTTTAAAGAGAGTTTGCACGTAGAAGACTTCCTTGATTGGTTAGCAGATGTAGAGAATTCTTTCGATTATATGGATATCCTAGATAAGAGGAAAGTAAAATTGGTAGCCATGAAGTTGAAAGGGGGTGCATCCACTTAGTGGCAGCAGGTTAAGAATAAACGTCGGCGTGAAAGAAAAGAGATAATTAGGTTTTGGGAGCGCATGAAAGAAAAAATGAAGGCACAATATTTGCCTTGAATTATGAGCAAGACTTATTTAAACAATTAAACAATTGTCGACAGGGAAGTCGTTCCGTCGACGATTATGCTGAAGAATTTCATAGGTTATGTTTTAGAAATAATTTGAAAGAGTGAAAATCGCAATTGGTTGCCAGATTTAGTTGAAGGTTGCAAATTGACATATAAGATCAGCTTGACATGTATACGATCTGGGATTTTTCGGAAGCTATAAGTAAGGCAAGAAAGCTGGAGAGGTAATTAAAGCGACCTATTATTAAATCACAGGCTGTAGCACATCAATTTTTGACTTCGCCAAACCAAATACCACCAAATAGGGGTGTAACACCAAATATAGGTGGAAGAGAAACCAGGCAAAGGGGTAACCCGCAAACTGCTCAACAACAAACTAGTAACTTGTATGCGAAGTTAATGCCAAGCAAATGTTACAGATGTCAATAGCCTGGGCATAGATCCAATGAATGCCCAGAATGGGGAAAAAAATAAATGTGTGACGCATTATGTAAGTGCTGCGAAAGAAGATGAAGATGATGATTATGACGACGGGAAAGAGGTTGATGGTGATGAAGGAGAAGCCGTTTCTTATATCGTACAGAAGCTATTATTGACACCAAAAAAGGAGGAAAAGACGCAACGAAATAAGATTTTTCGTATTAGGGAAACAATTAAAAGTAAGGTTTGTAAGGTGATAATTGACAGCGGCAGCAGTGAGAATATAATGTCAAAAGCATTAGTGAATGCCTTGAATTTACCCATAAAAAAACACCCGTCACCCTACAAAATTGGTTGGATAAAAAAGAGAACCGAAACACGCGTAACTGAAGTGAATAAGCTTCATTTATCAATTGGCAAGTTTTATAAAAGTGATGTATTGTGTGATGTTGTGGATATGGATGCATGTTATGTGTTATTAGGAAGGTCATGACAATATGATGTTGATGCGATGCATAGGAGGCGACGAAATATTTATGAGTTTTGGTGGAATGGGAAGAAGATAGTATTGGTGCAGACACGTAAAACCAGGGAGGTACAAAGAGTTCTTGAAGTAGAGGGAACAAACTTTTTAACTGTAATTAAGAGGCATATGAAGGAAAATTGTGAGGGTTATATGATGGTTGCAAAAGATAAGGAATTGAAGTCGATGCTAGAGGTCTTTAAGGTTGTACAACCATTATTTCTGAATTTTCTGACATAATTCCAGGGGAGATACCAGATGGTTTATCACCTATACGGGATATACAACATATCATTGATTTTATGCCAGGAGCTACTTATCCCAACTTGCCACATTATAGAATGAGTCCAAAGGAGCATGAGATCTTGCAGAAACAGGTGGATGAACTATTAAAGAAGGGGTGTATTCGAGAGAGCAAAAGCCCTTGTGCAGTTCCTGCGCTTCTAGTCCCTAAAAAGGATGGTAGTTGGCGGATGTGTGTGGATAGTAGAGCAATAAACAAAATAACCATTAGGTATCGGTTTCCAATCCCGTGATTATAAGATATGCTAGACCAGCTTGGGGAAACAAAGGTATTTTCCAAACTTGACTTGCGTAGCGGTTACCATCAAATTCACATCAAACCTTCAGATGAGTGGAAGACAACATTCAAGACTAAAGAGGGCTTATATGAATGGATGATTATGCCTTTCGGTTTGTCAAATGCACCAAGTACTTTTATGCGGCTTATGAATCAGGTATTAAAGCCTTTTACTTTCAAGTTTGTTGTGGTATATTTTGATGACATCTTAATCTGTGGTAGTGATGAGGAGAGTCATTTAGTACATTTGAGGGAGATGTTCAAAGCCCTTAGGGAGAATAAGTTGTTTGTCAACTTGAAGAAGAGTAATTTTATGCAGTGCAATTTGGTATTTTTGGGGTTTGTCGTTGGTGCTGACGGCATTACGGTTGATGAGTCTAAGGTTAAGGCAACCCAAGATTGGCCTACACTAAAGACTGTTAGTGAAGTGAGGAGTTTTTATGGATTAGCGACATTTTATCGTCAGTTTTTCTTAATTTTAGCACTATCGCAGCACCTATTACTGAGTGCATGAAGAAGGAAAAATTTAGTTGGGGTGATGAACAAAATAAAAATTTTATCATCTTGAAGGAAAAATTTTGTACAACTCATGTATTGGCACTAGCTAACTTTGATCAGGTGTTTGAGGTAGAGTGTGATGCCTCAGGGATAGGTTTTAGTGTTGTTCTCATTCAGGAGGGTAAACTTGTAGAGTATTTCAGTGAAAAATTGTGTGATGCTAGACAGAAATGGTCTATATATGACCAAGAATTTTATACAGTATTCAGAGCATTAATGCATTGGGAGCATTACTTGATTCAGACAGAGTTTGTGCTTTATAGTGATCACCAAACATTGAAGTATATAAACAATTAACATCATTTGAATAAAGTGCATGCTAGGTGGGTGTCATTTATGCAGAAATTTACGTTTGTATTGAAACATAAGTCTGGGCAGCAGAATAAGATAGCTGATGCTTTGAATAGGCGAGCTACTTTACTGGTAACATTGAGTAATGAAATAATTGGGTTTGAGGTAGTGAAAGAGTAGTATGCAACTGATGAAGATTTTCACATAATTTAGGATCAATGTAACCATAATCAGCGAGTAGCAGATTTTCTTATTCATGGCGGTTATTTGTTTAAAGCCAACAAGTTATGCATTCCTCGTTATTCATTGCGGAAGCAGTTAATATGAGAATTACATGGTGGCGGTTTAGCTGGTCATGTGGGGCGAGACAAGACAATTGCTTTAGTGGAAGAGATATATTATTGGCCACAAATTAAACGAGACTTAGGAAGAATTGTACAGAAGTGCCAAGTGTGCCAAGTTGCTACGGGACAGGTTCAGAACACTGGATTGTATATGTCGTTGCCTGTGCCTGAAAATATTTAGGAGGATGTGTCGATAGACTTTGTTCTAGGATTACCGCGTATTCAACGAGGTAATGATTATACCCTTGTTGTTGTGGATCGTTTTTCAAATATGGCACATTTTATTGTTTGTAAAAAAACTAGCGATGCAACTCATGTGACACATTATACTTTAAAGAAGTGGTTCGTTTACATGGTATTCCTAAGTTTATTACTTCAGATAGAGATGTCAAATTTCTTAGTCATTTTTGGCGAACTTTATGGGGAAAGTTTGACATGAAATTGTAATATAGTAGTACTTTTCACCCTCAAACTGATGGAGAAACAGAGGTGGTTAATCGAACATTAGGAAATATGTTGCGTTGTATTTGTGGAGAGAAGCTTAAACAATGGGATGCAATATTGCCTTAAGTAGAATTTGCTTATAATTGTATGATGAATCGTTCGACTGGCAAAACTTCATTTGAAATGGTTTATTTACAACCACCCCATCATGCATTAGACTTGGTGACTTTACCAGCTTTGCTAGGGGTTAGCAAGGCTGTAGAAAACATGACAGAAAATATACAAAAAATACAGGAGGAAGTTTGTGCTAGTTTAAAAGCTGCCAACGAGAAATACAAACAAGATGCAGATCAACATCGACGACAAAAGGTTTTTCAAGAAGGCGATCTGGTAATGGCTTACTTGGTCAAAAATCGTTTTTCAGGGATTCGAAACAAGTTGCAAAATAGAAAGTATGGTCAATTTCGAGTTGCAAGGAAGATTAATGATAATACTTATATGTTACAGCTATCGAATGATGAAATATCTCAAACATTTTTAATGTAGCAGATTTGTATGAGTATATGAAGATGAAGTGTTAATATCCAGATAACTTGAGGACAAGTTCGTTTCTAAGTGGCGGGGAGCTAATGTAAGACAAATTAATCTTTTATTGTTATTTAATATTTTTTTTAATTTCTTAATTTCCTTAGTTTGGTAGGAGTTTATTTTCCTTATTAGAGTTGGCTTAGGTTATTTTCCTTATTAGGATTGGCTTAGGTTTTTTTTAATATAAATAACGAGCCTATAGTATTGTTTAGTTATCTTTTATTCAATAAAATTTTATTTATAAACTTGTGAATATTATTAATTAATAATTGGTGTCTAGTATTGCACTATCAGGATCATAATTCTATTGTGGTTTGCCTAATTTTATTGACTCATACACAAGTACCAATAACTTCAAATATTATTCACATTCATCCAGGTTCACAAAGTCAACTATTATGTATATATATATATATATATATATATATATATATATATATATATATATGGGACAGGTTCAATGACCTTTTTTTATACAAAATCTTACATTAAATACAAGCCGTTGGATCTAGGCACATCCAACAGTTGAAATTACATATAACTATGTATTTAATGCATTCATATTTAATGTACTGTCAGATGCAATTTTAACCGTTTGATATTTTTAGATCTAACGATTTATATTTTAGTATAAAATTTTGTGTAAAAAAAAATGGTCATTAATCTCGCACCTATATATATACATATATTAGCTATGGTTGAGGAGTAGAGTCATTACATTATATGAACAATTGAACATCATTGCATTGGCTGTTTGTGTGATTTCAGAGTCATTGTAGGCCATGCAGACAGAAAAAATATCAATATTAATTGAATATTTCATGGACAAAATTATGGGCCGAGAACGTGATTCAACCCCTTCTTAAACAAGCAAGCATGATGTAGGTTTTAATCGTTAGCTTCTCTATTATTTCAACTTAATTATTTTTTCCATTTTTTTTATAATTATGATTAGTTTCTCTACAAAACTTGAGTTTTGTGTTTTAACCAGTTCTATGTAGGATTGTTAAATAGTGTGGTGTAGCGAACTTCTGTAATGACTCTCTTTAGTTTGAGCCTTAACCACTCTCTTTCAATTTCCTCTTTCTAATTCTTTTTCTTTGATTTAAACCAGAATGCACAAAATCCTGTGTTCTACATTCTGTGTTGATAAAGACCTACTACAGCCAAGGAAAATTAGAAGTCTCCACGCATATTAATTAGGTGTAACAAATTTGTTGTATAGAGAAACTCTTTTTATTATTATTATTATTGTTATTATTTCTATCTTTATTTTTCAGAACAGTACCAGTGTAACAGTCTGACCAAATCAGGCATGAAAAAGAACGACAGACTTCAAAACGCTTTCTGGCATGCGTCAGGAATTTACAGGCACTTCAGAGGAACAAGAACGTCGCAGTGGCCGCAGCAGCCGCCACTAAGGAAGAAAACTGCAACTACTACTTCCTTTCTCTTCTTTGTCGTGTTCTTCCTTTTTGTCGCTGCTTCAATTTTACTGGGTTGGTTCCGTTCTGTAAGTTCCCAAAAAAATCCTTTCAATAACATTTTAATTTCTTTTTCCTTGAAATTGAATTTCTGTTTCTGTTTTCACAGTCTATATTTACAGGTGTTGCCATTGCCATTGCCCCTCAAAGACAAGTTTCAACTACGACAAAATGGCCAACCAAACCAGAATTTGATCTCGAGTGCACAACAGGAAACGTAACACAAAGCTGTCCTTCGAATTATCCCACTACGCACAACCCCATCAATCCTGACCGTCCATCATGCCCATCATACTTCCGGTGGATCCACGAAGATTTACGGCACTGGAAAGAGACAGGAATCACCAGAGACATGGTTGAAAGGGCACGGAAGACAGCTCACTTCAGGCTTGTGATCATAAACGGGAAGGCTTATATGGAGAAGTACAAACAGTCGTTCCAGACGAGAGATGTGTTCACACTTTGGGGAATATTGCAGCTGCTAAGGTTGTACCCTGCTAGATTGCCAGATTTGGAGCTAATGTTTGACTGTAATGACAGGCCTGTCATCCGCGCGAGAAACTTTAGGGGACCAAATCGAGGCGCACCTCCTTTATTTGGATACTGTTCGGATGGATCCAGCTTGGATATTGTCTTCCCTGATTGGTCCTTCTGGGGCTGGTAATCACTTCCTCTTCTTCACATTTGATGATAAAATTTTTAAGCTGAGATTTGGCTAATAATTAATATTTTTATTTTAAAATTTTGGTAGGGCGGAGATAAATATAAAGCCATGGAGTGATTTGTTGAAAGATATTGAAGAAGGGAACAAGAGGACCAAATGGAAAGACAGGGTACCCTATGCTTGCTGGAAAGGAAATCCGACCGTGGCCCAAATACGAAGGGACTTACTGAAATGCAACGTCTCCGATAAAGTTGACTGGAACGCTCGCCTCTATGTTCAGGTAAACATTCAATTTGACTTAGAAGACAATTTTAGTTTACATTTATTTGTATGGTATTATATATAAATATGTCTTAATTAACTCTACTTTAGGATTGGGATAAAGAATCTAAACAGAAATTCAACCATTCAAAATTAGAAGATCAATGCACCCACAGGTATGTTATGTAATTGCATGATAAATTTCAATGACACATGTATCATTAATTCTATGTACTTAAAAGTAATTTTACTTTAAAATATGGTTGGTGTTTTGTTTCAGATATAAAATATATGTCGAAGGAGCAGGGTGGTCTGTGAGTGAGAAATATATTCTAGCTTGTGATTCAATGACATTGCTCGTGCGGCCTTATTATTTTGATTTCTTCTCTAGGGGAATGGTGCCATTGCAACACTACTGGCCTATTAGACACAACAAAAAATGCACTTCTCTTAAATTTGCAGTTGAATGGGGAAATAATTTCACAGAAAAGGTCTAATTATCATTTTCATCACCAACACTTTATTTCATTTCTAATGTCTTGATTAACAACTAAATGTTTGATCAATTCTGTTGATTAATCTGCTGCAGGCAGAAGGCATTGGAGAAGCAGCAAGCAGCTTCATACGAGAAGATTTGAAGATGGATTACGTGTACGATTACATGTTTCATTTATTAAACGAGTACGCTAAACTCTTGAAATTCAAACCTACAATTCCTTCCGGAGGAGCTGAACTATGTTCAGAGAAATTGGCTTGTTCTACAGATGGAAACTGGAGAAAGTTCATGGAAGCATCAATGGTGAAGTCTCCAAGTGATACAATTCCATGTTCCATGCCTCCGCCTTATGATCCTCCTGCTTTGAAGAATTTCATTGACGACAAAATTAAATTAACAAAGCAAGTGGAAGCCTGGGAAAATGAATATTGGAAGAACAAGAACAAAAACCAGAATAATTAACCGGAGAAGCTAGCAAAATCAATGCTGAATTTATTATGGTATCACTCTATTCTCATAAATGGTTTTGTATTTAATAATTAAATGAAAGGGATAATATTGTAAAACAAAATCTTGTTTAGAAGGAAGTTCATTTCTGAACGAAAATTACGTTTGCGACCTTGCTGTTTGTCCTATTAGTTTCCCTATCTACATTGAACATTAATTGGATTTAGTTTCTACGTGAATTGTTTTTCTCTGAATGAACATATTATAATAATTATTAAGAATATTGTACTTTATCTCTTAATTTTTTTAAAAAGGTGATATACTTCTTTAAATATTTGAGAAAGACAATATATTTCCCTAAATTTTAGAGAAAGTTTAAAATACTCTGATAGAATTACTATTTATATCTTAATTTGACTATTTTATTCCTCTATTATTAAAAATATTTAAAATAATTATATTATCTTTTTTTTACTTTATAATAATTATTATAATCTTATTGTAATATTTAAATTTAAAAATTATAATAATATTTTAATCCTTAATTATTTCTTTCCTTCAAAATTTATAATTAAATATTTATAATATCTAATTACATATAATTTATAAAATATATCATATTATATTTAAAAAATTATGTATAATTAATTATACACTTTTTTATAGCATAAAATTTCTTAAATTTTTACATAATTTTGACAATATTAATTATACATAATTTTTAAAATAAACTATCTTAATAATATAATTTTTTTTAGAAAATATATAATTAAAATATTATATAAATTTGATAATAGATTTGAAAGAAAATAAATAATTAAAACTAAAATATTATTATAATTTTTAAATTTAAATGTGAGAATAAAATTATATTAGTTATTACAAAATAAAAAATAAAGATAATATATTTATTTTAGATATTTTTAATAATAGAGAAGTAAAATACTCAAATTAAAATGTAAATGGTAATTTATGGGGTATCTTAAATTTTCTTTAAAATCTAAGGAAATATGTTGCATTTCTTAAATACTCAGAGGGGCATATCACCTTTTTCCAAAGGTTAAAGATAAAGTACAATATCTCTAATTATTAAAGGGATAGGATTAAGAGTCTTTATTTTTTACACAATTTTTTACATCAAATATAGGTCGTTGGATCTAGATACATCCAACTATTGACGTAGGACAAATTAATCTTTTATTTTTATTTAATATGTTATTTTTAATTTCTTAGTTTCCTTAGTTTGATAGGAGTTTGTTTTCTTTATTAGGGTTGGCTTAGGTTGTTTTCCTTATTAGATTGTTTTCCTTATTATGATTGACTTAAGTTTTCTCTATTATAAATAGGGAGCTTATAGTATTGTTTAATTATCTTTTATTCAATAAAATTTTATTCAGAAACTTGTGAAACTTTTGTTTCGTTTTATCTTTGTGTTTTAAGTGCAGGCTCGGGCTATAGGGCGAGCACGAAGCAAGCATGTAAAAGAGCTGCTGAAAATGAAGTATGTGTACGATTGCATGTTTCATTTGTTGAACGAATACGCAAAGCTTTTGAACTTCAAACCAAGAATACCTAAAAGAGCGAGAAAGATGTGTATTCGCTGAAACTACTGTGCTTGTAGTCGCAGCATGGCTTGTGGAAGAAATTCATGGTGGAATCGATGGTGAATTATTCAAGTGAAACGCTTGCATGCAGTATGCCTCCTCCTTTTGAACATCTTGCCCTATGAAGCTTTCTTTGAGAACAAAGAGATCATTAAAAAACAAGTGGAAAATGTGGGAGACTGAATTCTGGGAAAATTTAAATCAGGACCAGTAGTCTTACCTGTCTTCTCTAATACATTTTTAGTTTCTCTTGTATATCTTTTTTCTTGTTTTCTAATAGCCTTTATGATTGATTTTTACCAAATCATATGATAATGATCATAATTCAGAGTTTTATACAAGTAACTAAATTAATATTGAAAATTATGTCGAATGTTTTACAACATCAACACATATATAATCAACAACAGCAACAAAACCATTATTAAAATTTCATACGTAACATAAGAGTATACGATTGGCCGTAGTTTCAGCAAATGCCACCAAGTTTAGGTTGTTACTGCATTTTCATGAATGGTTTTGTATTTAATATATAAATAGGAGATATAAGGAAATTAATTTCTGTGTTAATAACCTTGCTGTATGTTTCCATACGTACACTGGGCATTGGATTAATTATGTAGATTTAATTATAAAACAGGAGAGAGCTACAAGACTGGTGTTATCTGTTGAGCGAATTCCCGAATAATACCTCTTTAATATTTTCATCCAATTTATTTTTGCGTACCTTTTGCATAATTAATTAGTGAATAATGATACTGAACCAGCTAATGTTGTGTTTCGTTTGGTATTAGGTTGATGAGTCCCGTCACAAATTGCTAAAGTATATTAATAAAGATCGAGTAATATTATTCATCTTAAAAATTAGTTTAAATGTGGTAATAGCGTTTTAGATCAGCAAATATACTAATTTTCTCCGAGATTATAAGAAATCATCTCGATTATTAAGTGATAAATAGAAGGAAGTTAATTGTTAGAAAGACAAACCGTTTAAATAATTATGTGAAATTTCTGCTTTGTTTGAACACTGATGATTATTAATAGCGATTAATCCAATAAAAATTTAACTCATGTATCAACTCTGATTGCATACATTTTAGTTTTGACAAAATTGATTAATTTATACGTCATTCACACTGTAATTCCAGGCTTTCTTCAGCACACGGAGTCTTAGATTGTTTTGTGGGTTATGTGCTTTTGTCTTATAAATCAAAGTGCTTTTTGTTTTAACTTCTCGACTTGGCACATGCCATATCCTAAGATGATATGATAAGGATACAAAGCCTAAGTTCTAAAATCCTCCAGGAAAATTTTACCTAAGGGTTTAATCAGGTTAATTAATGCCCCAGATATGCGCCAAATTTTGATCCATTTTGACCACGTAGCAAATATTATGAAATCGACTAGTAATACTCGGTAGAGAAGAACAGAGTCCAAATATTATTATTACTTTGCCTGAATCTGAGCATTTTTACCTGTAGTTTAACTGTCATGTCATTATCTTCCTGCCTCACATTTTAATTATTTCAGTAACAAGATTTAATGTGTACTAAACGTGGGTTAGGCCTAGGTTAATTATGCTGTCGCTCTTTTATAACTTTGAACCACTAACTTGTGATGATTAATCATTCTTAGATATCCTAACGATTGAACGATTGAACATCATTACTTGTGATGACTAACTTGTGACGAGTAGAGTCATTACATTATATGAACGATTGAACATCATTGTATTGGCTGTTTGTGTGATTTCAGAGTCATTGTAGGCCATGCAGACAGAAAAAATATTAATATTAATTGAATATTTCATGGACCAAAGTATGGGCCTAGAACGTGATTCAACCCCTTCTTAATCAAGCAAGCATGATATAGGTTTTAATCGTTAGCTTCTCTATTATTTCAACTTAATTATTTTTTCCATTTTTTTTTATAATTATGATTAGTTTCTCTACAAAACTTGAGTTTTGTGTTTTAACCAGTTCTATGTAGGATTGTTAAATAGTGTGGTGTAGCGAACGTCTGTAATGACTCTCTTTAGTTTGAGCCTTAACCACTCTCTTTCAATTTCCTTTTTCTAATTCTTTTTCTTTGATTTAAACCAGAATGTACAAAATCCTGTGTTCTACATTCTGTGTTGATAAAGACCTACTACAGCCAAGGAAAATTAGAAGTCTCCACGCATATTAATTAGGTGTAACAAATTTGTTGTGTAGAGAAACTCTTTTTTTTAATATTATTATTATTATTATTTCTATCTTTATTTTTCAGAACAGTACCAGTGTAACAGTCTGACCAAATCAGGCATGAAAAAGAACGACAGACTTCAAAACGCTTTCTGGCATGCGTCAGAAATTTACAGGCACTTCACAGGAACAAGAACGTCGCAGTGGCCGCAGCAGCCGCCACTAAGGAAGAAAACTGCAACTACCACTTCCTTTCTCTTCTTTGTCGTGTTCTTCCTTTTTGTCGCTGCTTCAATTTTACTGGGTTGGTTCCGTTCTGTAAGTTCCCAAAAAAATCCTTTCAATAAACATGAAGATCATGCACTACTACGTTCTTTACATGGCTTCCAACAACGTTTTAATTTCTTTTTCTTTTTCCTTGAAATTGAATTTCTGTTTCTGTTTTCGCAGTCTATATTTACAGGTGTTGCCATTGCCATTGCCCCTCAAAGACAAGTTTCAACTACGACAAAATGGCCAACCAAACCAGAATTTGATCTCGAGTGCACAACAGGAAACGTAACACAAAGCTGTCCTTCGAATTATCCCACTACGCACAACCCCATCAATCCTGACCGTCCATCATGCCCATCATACTTCCGGTGGATCCACGAAGATTTACGGCACTGGAAAGAGACAGGAATCACCAGAGACATGGTCGAAAGGGCACGGAAGACAGCTCATTTCAGGCTTGTGATCATAAACGGGAAGGCTTATATGGAGAAGTACAAGCGGCCGTACCAGACAAGAGATGTGTTCACACTTTGGGGAATATTGCAGCTGCTAAGGTTGTACCCTGCTAGATTGCCAGATTTGGAGCTAATGTTTGACTGTAATGACAGGCCTGTCATCCGCGCGAGAAACTTTAGGGGACCAAATCGAGGCCCACCTCCTTTATTTAGATACAGTTCGGATGGATCCAGCTTGGATATTGTCTTCCCTGATTGGTCCTTCTGGGGCTGGTAATCACTATCATCACTTCCTCTTCTTCACATTTGATGATAAAAATTTTAAGCTGAGATTTGGCTAATAATTAATATTTTTATTTTAAAATTTTGGTAGGGCGGAGATAAATATAAAGCCATGGAGTAATGTGTTGAAAGACATTGAAGAAGGGAACAAGAGGACAAAATGGAAAGACAGGGTACCCTATGCTTACTGGAAAGGAAATCCGACCGTGGCCCAAATACGAAGGGACTTACTGAAATGCAACGTCTCCGATAAAGTTGACTGGAACGCTCGCCTCTATGTTCAGGTAAACATTCAATTTGACTTAGAAGACAATTTTAGTTTACATTTATTTGTATGATATTATACGCGTCTTAATTAACTCTACTGCAGCACTGGAATAAAGAATCTAAACAGAAATTCAAGCATTCAAAATTAGAAGATCAATGCACCCACAGGTATGTTATGTAATTGCACGATAAATTTGAATGAAACATGTATCATTCTATGTACTTAAAAGTAATTTTTTTTTAAAATATGGGTGGTGTTTTCTTTCAGATATAAGATATATGTAGAAGGATGGGCGTGGTCTGTGAGTGAGAAATACATTCTAGCTTGTGATTCAATGACATTGCTGGTGCGGCCTCATTATTTTGATTTCTTCTCTAGGGGAATGGTGCCATTGCAACACTACTGGCCTATTAGCGACAACAAAAAATGCACTTCTCTTAAATTTGCAGTTGAATGGGGAAATAATTTCACAGAAAAGGTCTAATTACCCATTTTCATCGCTAACACTTTATTTCATTTCTAATGTCTTGATTAACAACTAAATATTTGATCAATTCTGTTGATTAATCTGCTGCAGGCAGAAGGCATTGGAGAAGCAGCAAGCAGCTTCATACGAGAAGATTTGAAGATGGATTACGTGTACGATTACATGTTTCATTTATTAAACGAGTACGCTAAACTCTTGAAATTCAAACCTACAATTCCTTCCGGAGGAGCTGAGCTATGTTCAGAGAAATTGGCTTGTTCTACAGATGGAAACTGGAGAAAGTTCATGGAAGAATCAATGGTGAAGTCTCCAAGTGATACAATTCCATGTTCCATGCCTCCGCCTTATGATCCTCCTGCTTTGAAGAACTTCATTGACAACAAAATTAAATTAACAAAGCAAGTGGAAGCCTGGGAAAATGAATATTGGAAGAACAAGAACAAAAACCAGAATAATTAACCGGAGAAGCTAGCAAAATCAATGCTGAATTTTTTATGGTATCACTCTATTCTCATAAATGGTTTTGTATTTAATAATTAAATGAAAGGGATAATATTGTAAAACAAAATCTTGTTTAGAAGGAAGTTCATTTCTGAACGAAAATTACGTTTGCGACCTTGCTGTTTGTCCTATTAGTTTCCCTATCTACATTGAACATTAATTGGATTTAGTTTCTACGTGAATTGTTTTTGTTAGAACAAACATAATATAATAATTATTAAGAATATTGTACTTTATCCCTTAACTTTTTAAAAATATGATATATTTCTTTAAATAATTGAAAAAGACAGCATATCCTCTTAAATTTTAGAAAAAATTTAAAATACTTTAATAGAATTACTATTTATTTCTTAATTTTATTATTTTACTCTTCTATTATTAAAAATATATAAAATAATTATATTATCTTTTTTTACTTTATAATAATTATTATAATCTTATTGTAATATTTAAATTTAAAAATTATAATAATATTTTAATCCTTAATTATTTCCTTCCTTCAAAATTTATAATTAAATATTTATAATATCTAATTACATATAATTTCTAAAATATATTATATTATACTTAAAAAATTATATATAATTAATTATACACTTTTTTATAACATAAAATTTGTTGTCAAAATTTCTTAAATTTTTACATAATTTTGACAATATTAATTATACATAATTTTTAAAATAAACTATCTTAATAATATAATTTTTTTAAAAAATATATAATTAAATATTATATAAATTTGATAATAGATTTGAAAGAAAATAAATAATTAAAAGCTAAAATATTATTATAATTTTTAAATTTAAATATGAGAATAAAATTATATTAGTTATTACAAAATAAAAAATAAAGATAATATATTTATTTTAGATATTTTTAATAGTAGAGGGGTAAAATAATCAAATTAAAATGTAAATAATAATCTTAGGGGTATCCTAAATTTTCTTCAAAATTTAAAGAAATATGTTGCATTTCTTAAATATTCAGAGGGATATATCAATTTTTCCCAAAGGTCAAAGGTAAAGTATAATATCTCTAATTATTATATATAAATATTATATATATGTAGGGATAGGATTAAGAGTCCTTCTTTTTTTACACAATTTTTTACATCAAATATAAGTCGTTGGATCTAGACACATCTAACGATTGATATTGTATTTGATATATACATTAATTATTAATGCATTAATTAAATATTAGTTATATAGTCAAATATAATCTCAATTATTGAATATGTTTAAATCCAACGTTTTATATTTAATGTAAAAAATTGTGCACAAAGAAATGGATTCTTGATCTTATCTATATATATTTAAAAGTTGTAATAAAATAAACTTGTGTAAGATTATAAAACGAAATTAGAGAGAGCTACGGGACTGCAGTTATTTGCTAAGGGAGAGATAGTTGACCAAATCGTTTGGATATTTCAAGCTCCCTTCTCTTTGCGTTTTTCTTCTTCTATTTCTTCTTTTCTTTTATCTATTATTTAGATCGATTTAACAAAAAATAATCGGTTATTGAGATTAATCAAGATTGTTATTGAGATTTTGATCCTGATAACTCAGAACAAATTTTTGTTTTAATAGATTGATTAATCTTGATTTTGATTTGAATTTTCTCCTTTCGTCGATGAAATTATTGATATACTTATGTATATGAAAAATATTTTTTTTTAATTGATAAATAAGCAGGAAATCTAATCGTTGTCTTGGAGAAGCCTGCTGCGAATATTAGGCAGATAAATGAAAAATGTTGGTGCAGTTCTGGTTTTTTGGATTCGTGGGGTACAAAAATGTTATTCATCAACCACAATTTCACTATCATTCTTCACCATTCTCTTCATTGGTTCCTTCATTTATTGGGTTGATTTTGTAAGTGATCTCTACTAATCTTCTACTGTTTCAACTCATACATATGTGAATTAATTTGATGTGCAATTTTCTCTTTCTTTTTCTAAATAAAATTTGATTTTTAAACCTCTTATTATGTTTTCATAGAGTTTTATTTTCCTTTTTTGCTTAGTGAATCATATTAATAATATATCAGTGACAGAGTGTGTGACTTAAAGTAAGCATACATAAGTAGCTGGTAAATTTGTTATAATTTCTAAGGTAATTTATTCGTTATATTATTTCACAATTTATGATGAATATTATCTCATTTAATCTAGCTTTTTTTTTATTATAATTAATAATATTTTAGATAGGTAGCATAGGTAAAAGATTTCTTTATGTCATAGAGTTTTGTGAAGCTTAGGTTTCTCGAAAATTAATTAAGCGAGAAAAAGAAGCAATTTATTATTTTATTAGTTTCATGAGTTGATATAATGTAATTAATGAGCATTTAATTGAACTGGGAAATCTGTAGTATAGTGATCACCTTCTTAATCTGAAGGATGATAATTATTAATTTTATTAATTGAATTTATAGCACTTATTAATGCGTATCCCCATTTATAGTATGACTGTTGATTGAAAGGTGGTTAGTTGATGGATTTGCTTTGACAAAATTCTTAGATCTCATTTGTTATTCAGACTGTAATTCCAGGTTATCTTCTGCATGAGGCAATATTGGGCACCAGGAATTCTGAAAAACCTTTAGGCGATCAAGTCGTTGCAATCAACTGCACAGCATACAATTTATTCAAATCATGTCCACCCGATTATCTTCTACCACCCAAAACTCACGAAATATCGGGGGGCAAATGTCCAGAGTATTTCAGATGGATACACAGCGATTTACAGCCCTGGAAACACACTGGAATTTCCAGGGAAATGCTGGAAAGAGGAAGAGACTATGCACATTTTAGACTTGTTATCATAGAAGGCAAAGTTTATATTGAGAAGTATAAAAGGCCATACCAAACAAGAGATTTGTTTACAGTATGGGGAATTTTGCAGCTTCTGAGATTGTATCCTGGAAAAGTATCAGACTTAGAGCTGATGTTTTGGTGTGATGATCGGCCTGTAATTATGAAATCTGACTACGAAGAACAAAATTCAACGTTGCCGTTGCCGCCGCCACCAGTGTTTCATTATTGTGGACATCAAGAAGCTTTTGACATTGTCTTCCCGGATTGGACCTTCTGGGGTTGGTAAAGCCTTCATATTTATTTATTGTTACACATTAAAACAATTCTTTGTGCTATATTAATTAACTTTTTTCTTTTTTGGTTAATATTATTGTAGGGCTGAGACGAATATAAAGCCATGGACAAGTACACTGGAGGATATAAGAAAGGGAAACAAGAGGACAATTTGGGAAGAAAGGATACCCTATGCATATTGGAAAGGGAACCCTAATGTGTCATTAACCAGGAAAGATCTTATGAAGTGTAATTCCACCCGAGATAAATACGATTGGAATTCTCGCCTTTATACCCAGGTAATTAATTTTTTTTTTCTTAGTTGATTGGTCATTTCGTTAATTACTTTTTGACCTATACATGTTGGATCAGGACTGGGATAAAGAAATAGAAAAAGGGTACAAAAATTCCAAGCTAGAAGATCAATGTACCCACAGGTTTAACATTTGTACTCGTATTAATTCTTATTACTCCTTTAATTCTTCTTACTACTAACTAAGATTTTAAACTTTTGATAAATGAAGATATAAAATATACGTAGAGGGAAGATCATGGTCCGTGAGTGACAAATACATATTAGCATGCGATTCAATGACATTGATGATAGAGCCTGAATACTATGATTTCTACCTTAGAAGTCTGGTGCCATTGCAGCATTACTGGCCAATTAGAACTACAAGAAAATGCAGAGATATCAAATTTGCTGTTGAATGGGGCAACAGACACAGTAGACAGGTATTCAATAGTCTAAAACAGTTTAAGAAAACAGGTTGTTCGTTTGAAAACTGTTCCTTTATGATATGTCAATAACTTTAATTTGCATATATAAAGTGCAGGCTCGGGCCATAGGGCGAGCAGGAAGCAAGTACGTTGAAGAGCAGCTGAAAATGAAGTATGTGTACGATTACATGTTTCATTTGTTGAACGAATACGCAAAGCTTTTGAATTTCAAACCAAGAGTACCTAAAAGAGCGAGAAAGATGTGCTCACAGAAACTGCTGTGCTTGCAGTCGCAGCATGGCTTGTGGAAGAAATTCATGGTGGAATCAATGGTGAATTCTTCAAGTGAAACGCTTGCATGCAATATGCCTCCTCCTTTTGAACCTCTTGCACTTGAAGCTTTCTTTGAGAGCAAAGAGATCATTAAAAAACAAGTGGAAATGTGGGAGACTGAATTCTGGGAAAATTTAAATCAGGACCATTAGTCTCACCTGTCTTGTCCAATACATTTTTAGTTTCTCTTATATACTTTGTTTCTTGATCAAATTGTCTTCTAATAGCTTTTGCGATTTATTTTTAGGGAATCATATATATGATCATAATTTAGAGTTTTATACAAGCAACTAAATTAATAGTTATATGTGGGTGAGAGTAGGGACCTGCTCTAGTATAAAAAGATTAAAATAACTCCATCATAACGATATACAATAAGATAATACTCTAACAATAATCACATGTTATTCCAAATGAATTGAGAAAATGGAAGAATAATTATGCTAGTCCACCAAATATGAAAATAAATTCAGCAAATTAGTCTGCAAACGATCTACCGAACGAGTACGAGAAACTCTCGAAATTCAAACCCGTAAGGGCTTGAGCTTTGTTCAAAGATATTAGCTTGCCCTGCAGCTGGAACTTGGAGGAAGTTCGTGGAAGAATCAATAGAAAAATCTGCAAGCGATACA
The DNA here is from genome assembly GCA_028052125.1 of Melia azedarach. Lineage (NCBI taxonomy): Eukaryota > Viridiplantae > Streptophyta > Magnoliopsida > Sapindales > Meliaceae > Melia > Melia azedarach. Next base: position 771,742 of record CM051394.1, on the reverse strand, counting down.
ATTCCATGTTCCATGCCTCTGCAGCCTTATATAATATCCTCCTGGTTTGAAGAAATTAAACTAACAAGGCAGGATAGTGGAGGCCTGGAAAAATGAGTACCGAGAGAACAAGAACTAGGATTATTAATGAAAGGAACTAGCAATCAATGCTGAATTTATGGTCTTATTGTATTTTCACGAATGGTTTTGTATTTAATATATAAACGAAGATATCAGGAAACAGATTTTCTTTTTAAGGAAATTTATTTCTGACAGACAACTAGGGTTAATAAATTTGCTGTATGTTTCCATATGTACAGTGGACATTGGATTTATTAGCTTCCGTGGTCCCGTGTGCATGTCCGACTGAAAAAACCCATTAAATTATATATAAACGTATTCATATATGCATTTTAATAAAATGGTGATATAAAATTGTGTAGATTTAATGATAAAACAGGAGAGAGCTACAGGACTGGGGTTATTTGTTATTTCGAGAGCAGACAGATTACCGATATAGATTGATGGAAAATGATGGAACATTGGTGGGATTTTGGGTTCGTGGAGTGCAAAAATGTTATTCATCAGCAACAGTTTCATCTTCGTTCTTCACCATTCTCTTTATTGTCTCCTTCGTTTATTGGGTGGATATTGTAAGTCTATACTACTGTGATCTGCAATCTTATATATTTTCTCTCTGCTAATTTTCTGAGTGAATTCCGGAATAATACTGATTGAATTCTCTTCAATATTTTCATCGAATTTATTTTTGCGTGCCTTTTGCATAATTAATTAGTGAATAATGTTACTGAACCAGCGAATATTGTGTTTCATTTGGTATTAGGTTGATGATCCCGTCACAAATTGCTAAAGTATATTCATAAAAATTGAGTAATTTCATTCATCTTAAAAATTAATTTAAAAGATTAATTTATCTCAAATGAGGTGGTATATATATGGGATGATGATATACACGTCATCATTTTGAAAAATAATTTATGACACTTATCTTGTAATATATAAGATCATCTTTTAAGATTTGTAGTAGTCTTTTAGATAAGCAATATACTAATTAAAGAAACTTCTGTAAGCCTGGTTTTCTCGGAAATTATAAGAAATCTATGAATTATTAAGTGATAAATAGAAGTTAATTGTTAGAAAAACTGCTTAAATAACTATGTGCAATTATGCTTTGTTTGAACACTGATGATCATTAATTAATTTTATCATTTTATTAATAGCGATTAATCCAATAAAAATTCAACTTATGTTTCAACTTTGATTGCATACATTTTAGTTTTGACAAAATTCTTAGAGCTTGATTAATTCATACGTTATTCAGACTGTAATTCCAGGCTTTCTTCAGCATGAGGCAATATTTGACACCAGAAGTTGCGATAAATCTCTTCTCAATCAAGTCAGTGCAAGCAAATGTCCAGAGTATTTCCGATGGATACACAACGATATACAGCCCTGGAAACACACTGGAATTTCCAGGGAAATGCTGGAAAGAGGAAGAGAATATGCAACTTTCAGACTTGTGATTATAAAGGGCAAAGTTTATGTTGAAATGTATAGAGAGGCGTATCAAACGAGAGATTTTTTCACAATCTGGGGAATTTTGCAGCTGCTGAAGTTGTACCCCGGAAAAGTACCAGACTTGGAACTGATGTTTTGGTGTGGAGATATACCGCAAATTATGAAAGCTGATTACCAACGGCCAAACTCAACGTTGCTGCCGCCGCCGTTGTTTGAATACTGCGGACATCCGGAATCGGTGGACATTGTCTTCCCAGATTGGACCTTCTGGGGTTGGTAATTAAGCCTCCATATTATATATATATATATATATATATATATATATATCAATTAATTATTACACATTGATAATATTCTTTCTGCTATATTGATAAAAGGTTTTTTTTTCTTTTCTTGTTTTTAATATTATTATTGTAGGGTTGAAACGAATGTAAAGCCATGGACAAGTACAATGGAGGATATAAAAAAGGGAAACAAGAGAACAATGTGGAAAGAAAGGATACCCTATGCATATTGGAAGGGGAACCCTGATGTGACTTTGACTAGGAAGTATCTTATGAAGTGTAATTCCTCTCGAGATAAATATGATTGGAATGCTCGCCTTTATTCCCTGGTAATTATTAATTTCGTATATTATTATCTTCTTTATTAATGGGTCACTTACATTAATTACAAAACTCTTTGGTTTATACATGTTCGATCAGGTCTGGGATAAAGAAATGAATGAAGGGTTTAAGAATTCCAAGTTAGAAGATCAATGCACACACAGGTTTAACATTTACATTGAAATCTATACTATTAAATTTTGATTACTGATCTTTTGATCCTTATTACTAATTAAGATTTGAATTTTTGATAAATGAAGATATAAAATATACGTAGAGGGAAGATCATGGTCCGTAAGTTACAAATACATATTAGCATGTGATTCAATGACACTGGTGATAGAGTCCGATTTCTATGATTTCTTTCAAAGGAGTATGGTGCCATTGCAGCATTACTGGCCCGTTAGAAATACGAACATGTGCAGAGATATTAAGTTTGCTGTGGAATGGGGCAACAATCACAGTCACCAGGTATATATATACACACTAGTATATCCTTTAAGATCTGGTTTCAGAAAACATGTTGTGAACATAGTTTTTGCATAAACTGATCATGCACCGCCGGCAGGCTCAGACGATAGGGCGAGAAGGAAGCAAATATGTTGAAGAGCAGCTAAAAATGAAGTATGTGTATGATTACATGTTTCATTTGTTAAACGAATATGCAAAGCTTTTGAATTTCAAACCAAGGATACCTAAAGGAGCGATCAAGATTAGTTCACAGAAGTTGGCGGGCTCGCAGGACGGTTTGTTGAAGAAATTCATGTTGGAATCAATGGTGAATTCTTCAAGTGAAACACTTGCTTGTCGTATGCCTCCTCCTTTTAAACCCCTTGCACTTGAAGCTTTTCTCCTAAACAAAGAGATGATTAAAAAGCAAGTGGAAATGTGGGAGACTGAATTTTGGGAAAATTTAAACCAACTAGAGCACTAGTACTAGTAGTATTAATTCCCTGTCTATGTTAAATTAAGTTTTCTTGGGACATCAAATGGTTTCTTATATGTATACAGTTTAGAAAATCTAGGTGAAATAAAGCATAACGTAATACTACTAGTGGCGGAGAGTTTTGGTATATATGAATAAAATTGAACTCAACCATGACACATGGTTGAATAAATAATTAAATTAATAATTTAGACACAAATTCACATAAGTTTCCAAAGAAACGAAAGGAACCCCCATGCACAAAAGTGTTTAACAACAGTTTCTTGCAGTGAAGAAAGAGTGATTATAATAAGCATGATCATTTCTTGGATTAATTGGTTGGACAATTAGCTAGAGAGCTCTTCCTCTCACAATATCGAGACTCATCTCGCTGGGATCTGTAGCCTGCAACTCCACATGAATTCCATCCAATTCTCTCTTGAATTTGTCCTTTGAGCTTGCATACACCATCTTACTCCTCACCTTTGATGTATCGGGAGCCCTGCATTACAATTACAATTACATATACATATACATATACATATATATACAGTCATTATATATCTCCAGTTAAAACTGCAGGGGTAGGGTTTAATAATTATTAATTACCATGCAATGAAGAAAATCTTGCTTTTCTGGACATTCTCATTTGTGGTGAAATCAAAATCGAAGACAGCATAGCGGCACTCATTTGCAGGCAAGGAATTGGTGAAATCCTCGTAGGTTTCTTCAGGACTGCCAAGCTTTTCAACGGCAACCTGTTGAATCTGCTCATCGATCTTGAAAATAATGAATCGGTAGTTCCTCCTGGCTTTTAGATCTAAGAATTTCAGCTTGCAGTCATCATTGACCGCCATGCCTGACGTCGCATTTGCCTAACGCCACAAAAATAACCCATATCACACGCAACATGTAAAACAAATTCACATATAGCAAGATATATTAACGAAAGTAGAGTCACATTCACATACAGCAAAATCGTATGAGATCATTTATGACGTAAAACTGCTTTATGCATTAAGAACAATTCTGTACGTCGCATCATGCATGCAAATGTCGTTTTTTTTTCTACTATTAACCTATCATTTTATCTCTATAAAGCAATCGTCACTTTGTCTAATTATTTATTTATTTTGAAAGTTTGCCACTTCTTGGTTTTCTCTATTGTGTGTATATATATCGATCTCTACTTAATACTAACCTGTCATTTAGATTTTTTTTTTAAAAAAATACTACATAAAATATCAACTAATTAAATATTCTTTTATCAATTTTGTGTAAAATTTTCAAGCAAATAAAAACTGATATGTTTAATACTAATTTAAAAGATTTTATTAGTTAATTTATTAGTCAAAACAACCAACACAAAGATTTTAATCTCCATATAAGTTTGTCACTTTCTTAATTTTTTTGTATTTAGCCATAAAAAAATTATTAGAAAAGAGATATGAAAAGGGCAAAGTGAGAGAGTTGTGGGAAAATACCATGTTGTCTTCTTCTAACGAGATGGAGATGAAACTTTTTGAAACGATTATCGAAGGAAATCAAAAAATAAAGAAAAACGAGGGAGTTGAAGGAAGGTAAGAGAGAGCAGGATCTGATTCTGATGGAACATACGAGAAGTCTTTTCCTTTTTTCCTTTTTGTTTTCGTTTTCCTCTGTGAGTAAAAAAAGAATATTGGTAGAAGACGAAGGAGAGATTTTTATGGGTGGAAATAAAGGTGGGGTTAGTTTTCACTTATGTGATCACGTCCACAACACAATTTGATGTTGCCACGTCGAAGATTGATGCATGCATTTTAGATAACTCGATTTGGTCGTTGAATTTTAGGGTTTCATATTAATTTATTGGCAATTTGACCATGTTTTTCGAAATTAAAATATGCCCAATCTTCCCCACAATACGCATATTAGTTACATGATTAAATTTGAATGAATGAGTTTGATTTAAGGTGCATACCCATATTTGAATTATTTGTTAAAACGTCTAATCGTTAACAAAGAGAATATTGTTTTAATCTGAGTCAGCTTTTCTTCACGCTCACAAACAATCATACAAAAAGCATATTAGGTATAGATAATGTGACATTAATTATTCTTATAAAATAGAATTTCAGTTAATAATTAACATGATATGTTTATGATCTGCAAAATATATATATTATGATAATCCCACTTTGATTGACCGAAACAAATGCCCATTTTAAAAAACAAAACAGGACACCTCATGCCCCACGATACGGGACTGTTTAGCTTTAGGAACATCGAAGACGATAAATAATAATATCAGGAGTGGAATAAATAGTTTAGATTAAGTTAAAGGTGAAGTTGTTTGCGTTAAAAAAATTTTGGGTTAAAATTTCGTAGTGGGCCCTGGGAGGTCCAAATTGGGTCGAGGGAAATTTTCACATACCTCCGCCTGAGGTTTGTCAAAATCACATCTAAAGAGAAAGAATAACATCATTCACATATACCTCCCCTCTCACTTAACGGAATTTTGCTTTTTCATTATTTTTAACAACAATATTTGGTAAGAACTCGATTTTACCCCTATATTTATCAAATCAAAAAGCTGCAGATTTTTGTGTATTGTCAGATAGCAAAAATCATGAACTGACTTGCTATTATTTCTATAATCATTCACCTTAAACAACAACTAAAGCCAAGCCATGAAGTCGAACTTGTTACTTATACAGAAATTAGATTTTTATTTTGCTCATTAGCTACAATTATTGAATTCCATGAGACAACATCTCTCATAGTCGTTTGATCAAACACCTTTACGACATATGCCCCAAGATACCAAATCTTGCCCACGTTAATCAAAGGATTGGACAAAAACAATTCAAACCCCAATTCATGGTTTATAGTGCATGAATGAGTTAATAATATATTTATAATATCATTTGATTATGCACAAATAGAAAGAATACTTATAATAATAATTAGATCCGAGATGGTGCTGCTTTTAGTTGCTGTAGTTGTCCTCTACGAAGCATCTCTGATTTCTTAAGCTTTTTTGTAGCATATACATGAGTTGCCTACTCCCTATATACTCTTAACCTGCAATCACAAAACGATAACTAATTAATACAAGAAAGAATGGTTACTGCTTGGTGGAAATTTGGCTTACAGGTTTTCAGCTGCTGCTGGGTTCAGTCATTTGTTTCTCAGTTTACTGCCAATTTTTTATGCAGCTACAGGGTGTTTCCTTTTTGGATTGCAATTTTGGCTTTCTTTCTTTTTAATTCTTTAATCCTATTTTTAACATGATTCTTTAAACACTCATGTGCTTCCTCCTCCATTGTATATTTTTTGCCTTTGTTAATATATTTGCTCTAAGCATTTGCTTGGAGTTTATTTAAAACGAAAATACAAAAAAGAAGCTTCAGGAACTTATTTGTAACACCACAAGAGAAATCAATAGAACATGAAAATCTCAATAAAAAAAATTACAAGGATGTAGTATGGACAAAATATATTGAAAGCATCACCAACTAGAAACCTCATGCAATGAGTCGTCACAAGTAGAGAAAGAGCACTTAGGCAGATCACAAAACAAAATTTGCATGTAGATATTCTTATTTAAGAGTTATTTTATATTCTTCCTCTTTTAGAGAAAATTTGTTGGCTTATATATGAACAACCTGAAGTATACCACATAATGCATTTAAAAAATTAGAAACACCTTAATAACACAATAACATAATATGCTAAAAAGTAAACTCAAGAATTTTCATGCCATTTGATCACCATCCCTCCCTACTAATTAGAGAGAGGATGAAAGAAAAAGCTATAAGATAAAGCATTAATTTACAACCTTAAACTTTAGTAATAAAAGTTTTAATATTATAGGAGTAGCATGTTAAACACAGTTCACGACTGAATTAAAATATATACGAAAAATTATATGTCGTTAATATAGTATAATCTGAATTAAAAAAGAATAATATCTCTCAAAATGATCAATGGCTCAAAATCATCAATACCCATCTTATGCTTCTGAAGGCACATATGTTCTATTTCCTTCTCTAAATACTTTAGTAAGTCATTTAATTTGCTCTTCCTCAAAGACCTCTGCATCAACCAACTTCTTTTCCAAAATATTCCGTCTCTATTAATTGATAATTATGTATAGTACCTAGATATCATTGCATTCCAAGAACCATTATAACCATTATCTCGAACTGGCATATCATCGAATAATATGTAGGCAATATCAGCTCGCCCAAATCAACTAGACATATATAACAAGTAGTCACAAAGACATCCCATCCAAAACGTAGTTTCAAAACTAAAGCAATGTATTTCTTTGCCATCAATTAGATTTCCATAAAATTTTAACAAAGGAGAAAAATATAAAAATCAGGTTGAAGACCATAAGTGAAATCAGATTCAGAGAAACAACCAATTCGTTAAAGTAATTCGTCGGGATTGTTGATGAAATCTCAAAGGTCTTCGCTCTTCTTTCACTTTCAATTCGATTCGACCCATTAGTTTCGTTAGAAAATTCATTTGCTACAAAGGAAGTATCCGCCAAAATGGCAGCAGAAAATATGGGAGCACGAACGAGTGCAACTATTTTATTTCAAGTGAAAAATGAGACTTCGCCCCGCTTGCTTAGAGAAAGATTGAATAAATAAAAAAATGGGGAATTAACACATACCTCCCCTGAGGTTTTAGAATGTAACACATAGAGAGATATTATGGGGAAAGGAACACTTACCTCCCCTGACAGCATCCACCTCCATTACTTGACTATTTATATGAGGGATATTATGGTAAAAGCATCATAAACTTGCCCAATCTCTTGATCTAGAAAAATTGTTAAATTTTTTTGTGTTTTTCTTTTAAGAGTTTTGGCCACCATTACATACTATTTTGTGTTTAATGAATTAATGGTGATATTTTTTTCTTTTTTTAAAAAAATATTTATAAGATCACCAAAAGAAAGAAAAATTAATAATATAATGTACTTGCATTAATGTTTCATAAATGAATAGTATTAATATATGTCAGATTTTGCTTGAACTTGAAATTATAATGTACTTGCATTAATCTTTCTCTTCAAAATTAAAATTCTATTAAATTTTGCTTGAACTTGAAATTATATGGGGCCACATAAGCCAATAAGCAATGAAACATAGACAAACGAATTTACAAAACTATATTGTCTTTATTTAAAATATAGAAATTGAAGGGTAATGAGTATTTTTATTGAAATTAGATGGAGTGGATGCTGTCAGGGGAGGTAAGTGTTCCTTTCCCATAATATCTCTCTATGTGTTACATTCTAAAACCTCAGGGAGGTATGTGTTAATTCCCCATAAAAAAATAAACCAAGCGCAGTTTGGTTCCCTTTCCCTTCTTACTTAAAGCTGAATCTCTCAAAGAAAGATTATGCTCGAACAACCAATCTCTCTCATTTGCAAGTATCATTGAATTCCAGATGTAAACGATCTTGTCTAAGATGTGATAAAAAATGTTAAAAGTTTGTGTTCTCCAATTTTTTATATTTATGAGAGAGAGCTTGAGGGATAAGGAAACAAACGCAGAGAATTAGTGTTGCAGATTTATTTGAGGGCACTGTCTGTGCTGAAATATTGATATTGACCTCCAAGTAAACGGAAAAGCGAAAAATCCGTTAATTTAGAAGGGAGATGTCTGTAAATTACGTTTTTTTTTTCTAGATGTGATTTTGAAAAACCTGTAGGGAGATATGTGAAATTTCCCCTTGGGTCGATGGAGAAATGAGTCGAAAAAAGAAAAAGACGGGATTGGCTTGCCAAACCCATCATACACGTGGCAGGGGCCCACACAGTCAATATCATGATCCTGCTTTCTCTTAATTTTCTCGTCTCGTGATTAGAGCGTTTGCATATTAGCACGTAGATCACGCAATGCGCCATTCAACGAACAGAACTTAACTATATGTGGGTCTCCCCTGGTTGTGTATTCACATTGATTTTGGACCGTGAGATCAACAAATATATATATTAGATTATCAAGTTTGACGAAGTAATTGCAAACCGCGTGTAGAAATGAGGGAGAGCCTTAAAAGGATTTCTGTTTCAGTGAGTTTGCTCGACCAAAAATATTATCTTTACCTGTTTCCATTTTAAGAAAAATAAAAATTAAAAAAAAAACTCTGTGGGCTTGATTATTCTACTTGCGGGTTTACGTAAACCCTATACGCGCGCACCAATTTTACTTATGTAATTGTAGCACTTTCATTTTGAATTAAAATGTTTTAATTGATTGACTTAAGAGTTTATAAATATTCATTAGTTGGCTATACTTTCTGCCGCCAAACGTTACAAAAGGATTATTTAATTAAAGAATGGACATTATTATTAAATATTTTTTTCAAATATAAATCTATAATTCAATAAATACATTAAATAAGAATGCAAAGGTCACTTTAATAATTTTAGAATTAAATGAATATTTATAAAAAAAAAATCTATCCCGTTTGTGTAATGTTTTTTTAAAATTAGGTAAGGATAACTAATTCCGAAATGTGAGACACGTGGCCGAATAAGAAAGAGAGTGTAGAGCGTTGAGCGACGTTCACGAGTAGGCCAAAATTTAAAATGCGTTTTGAGAGTTTCGTACCACCTTCGTATTAAGAGAGGGAGAAGAAAAATACATACAGAAACTGATAACAGAGGGGAATTGAAGAGAAGACTCGTCTTCTTCTTATATTCATTTTACTCGTCAATGTTAACCATTTAACTCGTTTTCGACGACTTTGTCGTTGTCTCTTTATGTGTTTCTTCTCTGAAACGTTGGTGTAGTTTCATTTCTTATTCTTTTCTGCCGCTTACCTTCTCTATCAAGTCTTCCTGACTCTGATCATAACAAGCTCAGCTCCTCCGCAATTTTCACAGACCCACCAGCCACGAGCTTCTTCTTATTCTTCACCTTCTGTGATCAACCTGTAAAAGCTCAAAAGAGCGAGGTCAGTTTAGTATCTCTTTTCTTTATCAGGGTTTCTTTTTTTCTGATTTTTAATTTCATGTTGTCTATGATTATTTTATTTGATACTTTCAAATGGAAGATTTGTGAGTTTGCTTGGTTTATTGATTGTTTGACCGTCGTGGATGTTACAAAAAATCGGTTTTTGGAGAGTTGAGAAGAGGATTTGCTAAGACTAGCTACTCTGTTTCTGGGTTTTGAATAGTCTCTTTGTTGAGATTGAAAATATTTGGAGGAAATATTTTTGTTATTTTACTGTTAATAACTTTTATAGCTCAAATTTCCACTGTTAGATACCTACCAGGATAAATGAAGTTTTGTTTGAGTTTATGCTGTCTTGTTTTCAAGACAGCTGAAAAGTAATTGAAGGTTCCAATTGTTCTTTTCTTCCCTTTTGGTTATCGAGAATCTGGAAAAAGCAATTCTTTTTCTTGATTCACTTTCTGACTTTTTTTTTTTTATTTTGTGATTCATAATAAGTTTTGATATTTAGCTAAAATGTATGTAGCTTTCTAAGGAATCTGACTTTTTCTCTGATAGAACAATTTCTTCATCTCTGTCTAGATTCTAGAAACTGTGTGCTTGGGCTTAGGGTTTCAATCATCAAGGTTCTTACTTTTCCAAAGCACTGAATTTAAGAGGCTTTCATTTGAAGTATTGTGCATCTGCCTGCTTTAATAATTTTCTCAGTCTGATATCCCTGTTTATGGGGGACACTCTTTGGACTTGTCAGTCAATTGGAATATAATCTGTATTATCATTGAACTTGGAATTAGTTACTTGGCTTGCTTTCTTGTTCAGTAAGTATCGTGTCTGTTGAGAAAACACTTTACCTAAAATGTTAGAGCTCAAACAAATAACAGTGTCTATATCTTTTATTTTGGATGAACATTCTGGTTATTGTTGCATTTCAATTGGTGCTCATACAAAATAAAATAATCCACGTTTCATCTAATTTCTCCTAATACGCTCATCTTGTGAGTAAAGAAGAAAGAAATTCACTGTTTTCTGTTGTATTTGAAGGTTTTGGCAACTCTTCTCCTTCCTGATTTGTTGTATATTTTATGATTGATAAATCTCAGGTATTTCTTGCTTGTTGACAATTCCTGAAAGAAGCTGGTTTGTTTCCCCTCAGTCGTTCCTCAATTTGATAGCAAACCCATGAGCAATCTCAAGCTAGGAGTAGAGGTTGTGAGTGCTCACGACCTCATGCCCAAAGATGGGCAGGGCTCATCCAATCCTTTGGTAGAGCTTCATTTTGATGGTCAGAAATTCCGCACCACAACTAAAGACAAAGATCTCAATCCTGTTTGGAATGAAAGTTTCTACTTCAACATCTCTGATCCAAACAATTTATCAAATCTTCCTCTTGATGCTTATATCTACAATCATAGTAGAACAATCAACTCTAAAACCTTCCTTGGAAAGGTCCGCCTTACTGGAACATCGTTCGTCCCCTATTCCGATGCGGTTGTTCTACACTATCCTCTGGAGAAGCGCAGAATCTTTTCTCGTGTAAAAGGAGAGCTTGGTTTGAAAGTTTTTGTCACTGATGATCCATCAATAAAATCTTCAAACCCTCTTCCTGCAATGGAATCATCTATGCATACAGATTCGCGCTCAACCAAATCTGAAGCGCCAGCACAATTTCCAAGCTCGGTTCCAAACACATTTTCTGATGAGAGATCTGAGAAAAGGCACACATTTCATAATCTTCCAAAATCAAGTGTCTCACAGCAACAGCAGCATTCTGCCCCAGCAGCAACTCAACCAATGATGAATTATGGGGCTTATGAGATGAAATCTGAACCACAAGCTCCTAAAATTGTTCACATGTACTCAGGCTCATCACCGCAACCAACTGATTATGCACTTAAAGAAACAAGCCCTTTTCTCGGTGGGGGGCAAGTTGTTGGAGGGCGAGTTATACGCAGTGACAGACTGACTAGCAACTATGATCTTGTTGAGCAGATGCGGTACCTTTTTGTGCGAGTTGTGAAAGCCCGTGACCTTCCTTCCAAGGATGTTACCGGAAGCCTTGATCCATTTGTGGAAGTAAAGGTTGGGAACTACAAAGGGACTACAAAGTACTATGAGAAGAAGCAGAATCCTGAGTGGAATGAGGTGTTTGCCTTTGCCCGGGATAGGATGCAGTCATCTGTTCTTGAAGTTGTTGTCAAGGATAAAGATACACTGAAAGATGACTTTGCTGGGCTGGTAAGGTTTGATCTGAATGAGGTTCCTACACGAGTTCCGCCTGATAGTCCATTAGCTCCAGAGTGGTATCGTCTTGAAGACAAGAAAGGGGAGAAAAAAAAGGGCGAACTGATGCTTGCTGTCTGGTATGGTACACAAGCTGATGAGGCTTTTCCTGATGCTTGGCATTCTGATGCTATTACTCCTGATAATTCTTCAAACATCTCTACACATATCCGCTCAAAAGTTTACCATTCTCCAAGACTCTGGTACGTCCGTGTTAATGTGATTGAGGCACAGGATCTGGTTGTATCCGAGAAGAATCGAATTCCTGATGCATATGTTAAAGTGCAGATTGGTAACCAGGCTCTAAAGACAAAATCTGTTCAAACTCGGACTATGAATCCAGTTTGGAACGAGGATTTGATGTTTGTTGCTGCAGAACCCTTTGAAGATCATCTAATTCTTTCAGTTGAAGATCGTGTGGGTCCTAGTAAAGATGAGACTATTGGTAAGGTTGTGATACCATTGAACACAGTCGAGAAACGTGCTGATGATCGAATTGTCCGAACCAGGTGGTTCAATCTTGAAAAGTCTGTGTCAGCTGCCCTGGATGAAGATCGTGCTAAGAAAGATAAGTTTGCCTGTAGACTTCATCTTCGTGTCTGCCTTGATGGAGGTTACCATGTGCTTGATGAGTCAACTCACTACAGCAGTGATCTCAGACCAACAGCAAAGCAGCTCTGGAAACCACCAATAGGTGTGTTGGAGCTTGGCATTCTAAATGCCGATGGACTCCACCCCATGAAAACAAGAGACGGGAGAGGTACATCTGACACATATTGTGTTGCTAAGTATGGTCACAAATGGGTTCGGACTCGAACCATAATTAATAGCTTGAGCCCAAAGTATAATGAGCAGTACACTTGGGAAGTTTATGATCCAGCCACAGTTCTTATAGTGGGTGTTTTTGATAGCAGCCACATTGGTGGTGGAAGTGGTAACAAAGATATGAAAATTGGTAAGGTTCGGATTCGAATCTCTACTCTTGAAACTGGCCGTGTTTATACACACTCGTACCCACTTCTAGTCCTCCACCCCTCTGGTGTGAAGAAGATGGGTGAACTGCATCTGGCTATTCGGTTTTCATACACATCATTGGCAAACATGATGTTTCAATACTCACGACCGCTCCTGCCAAAGATGCATTATATAAGGCCATTGACGGTGGTGCAGCAGGATATGCTGCGTCATCAGGCTGTCAACATTGTGGCAGCTCGCCTTAGTAGGGCAGAACCTCCCCTGAAAAAGGAAGTAGTTGAATACATGTCTGATGTGAATGCTCATCTCTGGAGCATGAGGCGCAGCAAGGCAAACTTTTTCAGGCTGATGTCAGTTTTCTCAGGATTATTTTCTGTTGGAAAATGGTTTGGGGAAGTTTGCATGTGGAAAAACCCTGTTACAACTGTGCTAGTACATCTTCTGTTTGTGATGCTTGTTTGTTTCCCAGAATTGATTTTGCCGACTGTATTTCTGTACATGTTCCTGATTGGGCTTTGGAACTATCGTTTTCGTCCAAGATACCCTCCTCACATGAACACAAGAATCTCTTATGCAGATGCAGTGCATCCTGATGAGCTAGATGAAGAATTTGACACATTTCCTACAACGCGAAGCATGGAAATAGTTCGCATGAGGTATGATCGACTCAGGAGTGTGGCTGGGAGGATTCAGACTGTTGTGGGTGATGTGGCTACCCAAGGAGAGAGATTCCATGCCCTATTGAGCTGGAGAGATCCTCGTGCCACAACCATATTTGTGATTTTCTGTTTTGTAGCTGCTGTTGTGTTGTATGTGACACCTTTTCAGGTGCTTGCTCTACTAGCTGGGTTCTACCTCATGAGGCATCCCAGGTTCCGGCATAAAACACCCTCTGCACCTATCAATTTCTTCAGGCGGCTTCCAGCTAGAACAGATAGTATGCTGTGAACGAGTTTTTGGTGTCTTCAGTATAAGCTTCTTTTGCCAGTGTGTCAAATTCTGGTCCTCTTTGGCAGTGCTTGTAAAGCTTTGGTGTCTGTACTTGTTTAAATGATCCTGGAAGCTTATACTTATTTGTAGATACCCTCAATTCAATACTAATTATATAAGTATGTTGTTTGCCAACAAATCTAATCCTGGACTGAATGTCATTACTGATCCATGTGATGAATTTCCTGTTTAAGAGCAGCATTACATGAGTATGCAAGACCAGAGTATTTTGTTTATACATTACTTCCAACGTATCACAACTTCAAACAAAAGGAGTAAAAAAAAAAAAATTTGAAAAAAGGGTGACAGAGAATCTTATCATACATGGACTAAGCGCGCGCACAAACATAATTGAAGGCTTGAAGCAACATAAAATTATAAGCATGGTGGAAATCAAGCATCAGACCAATAAATACCCTGTAATCACGCTTTTTAGGAACACCCAAAGCTTTCCAAACAGCTTTTGATGCATCAAAAATATTATTATCACACGGAGGCTGATAATCATGTTCTGCATCACATCCCATGGTAGAATCACATTTGTCAACCACCTTGGCTTCAGCACTTTCCATTTCCATAGATGTTAATAAACTTTCAAGCACCTATTCTTCTTGTTGAACCATCCAGTTGATAATGCAGCAACAGGTTCATCATCTGAGCATTATTTATTGTCACATTCAGATGTTGCACGGCCAACCCCACCGTCTTCGAAGCTGTTGAACGTTAAGGTTGCTTTCGTGTGGTGAGAAACTGTGGGAGAACACTTGTAAGTAGCGTAATACTTGCCTTCGTCACAGCAATCAGAGTTGTTTTCTTTATTGCATTTCGCTGGAGGAGGTTTCTTCCCTCTTATCTCGCCACTGGGCTTGCAAGTCCCAGCGTCAACAGTACTCAATCTAAAAATAAAAGGTACACAAATGAGAAGAAGAAGAGCACTAGAGCAAACTTGCTTCCTCATTTTGTGCTTTTTGTATTGCTTTGTGAATGTGTGATGATTTGCTGAAAAAGTTGAATTCCCAACAAGCTACATAGAGAGGTGAACTTGGGTCTTTGCTCTTCAGGTTCAACCTGGTTTGATACTCCTCCTTTAAGTTGTCGCGGCTCTTTCTTCTGAATTGTACTCTTGACTTCGGTTTGCTGTTCTATTTTTTTTTTTCACATATTTCAATAATATAATATTTTGATTTAAAAAAATATATACATGGAGAGATGAGCTAACTCTCACGAACAATTCATTGAATGCCAAATTACAACAATTAAATTTCATGAAAACAATAATGATTTTTCAAGATTCCATTTATTAAAGATATAGTAGTTACCGAAACGTTAAATTTTTTTTTTGGTAAGTATAATATGTAACTTTAATTTATTGCTGGGAATATATATGTAGGTAGGGTAGGTGATTGATGAGCATTTGTTTATGAGTAAGCAAAACACAGTAGCTGTTATGGAGGGAAAACAAGACAACTGTAAATATGTCCAAAGAGTGTCGGATCAAGACTAGATTTATTTACCTTAGCTTTGATTTCTGTCAGACAGACGCCCTAAAGGAAGTGTTTGTCCTACTTGATGTTATGGCGGCAACATCATTAGAATCTAAACGAATCTGTATATATATATATATATATATATAAATTAATAGACTAGATTAGAACTAAGGCAAAACACGAATCTTCATTATGTTATGATGTGTACAAGCAAGAAGGCGATTACCTTGATTCTACTCTATATCGAAGATTACAAATTTAATTAGAATTAATGTTGCTAGCTCCGATGACCACGACAACCGAAATTATATAATTAATTAATTAATATATGTTGTCTGTTGGCCCTAGATCATCTCTATATGAAAGCAAACAAGAAATCATGTCCTAAAAAACAGAGTGAGAAATGCGTAATAAAAGAATCACTTGTATTCAATTAATTAATTAATTGAGCTACGAATGTCTGCTTGTATGATCTTCGTGGATTTTCATCTGACTGAGACACCTGCTTTGTTTTATAGAAATAATTTGCTTAATTAATTAAACAATTAACGAGGTGGTGTAAATAAATGATTGGTCGATCAACAACGAAGATGGTGATGGTAATGAATATATCCATCCGACCGAGAACAAACAATTTTCAATCTGCGCAGACTACGATGTAGAAACAGAGACCTGCAAATTCTAGCTGCGAAACCATTCCTTCCCACTCCCTGAGAACAAGAGCAGATATATTTGTTGTTTTAGTTTGCACTTTGCAGGTTAATTTCATGAGCCACTATACTAACATTTTGGGCAATTTAAAACAGAGAAATTAGACTTTGTAACTTAATTCAGTAATTTAATGTCGGATGTGGCATTTTTATAATTAAAATTCTACCATCACGTAATCAATTAAATGAGGTCGTGGTATCACAGCCTAGATATCAAGCACACATCAGAAATGAGAAGAAAGAAAGATTGATATGTATCATTTATTTGTTTGCGTCAAGTTACATGCACCAGTAACTCTGCAATACATCAATTATTAACTAAGAAAAAGGAAAGACAAACACCATTCAGAAACACATAACAATAAAGCAAAATGAAAACCCCAGTAGCTTATGGTAATATCAAGCATCAGACCAGTAAATATCCAATTCTCCCCGCTTCTTTTCAGGCACTCCCAGAGCTTCCCAAACAGCTTTCGATGCATCAACTATGTTATTATCACAGGGAGGCTGATAATCATGATCTGCATCACAGCCCACTGTGGAATCACATTCATCCACAACCTTAGCCTTCACTCTTCTTCCATTGCCATAAATGTTGATATACTTCAAGCATCTGCTCTTCTTCTTGAACCATCCTGTCGATAATGCCACCACAGTTTCGTTATCTGAGTGGAATTTTTCGTCACATTCTGATCTGCCGCCACCGTCCTCGCCTTTCCCGAAGCCGTTCAGGGTTAAGGTTGCCTTTGTACGGCGACTAACAGTGGGAGAACAGTCGTAAGTAGTGTAGTACTTGCCCTCAACGCAGCATTCGGAGTCGTTTGATTTGTTGCATTCTCCCGGAGGCGGTTTCTTCCCTCTTATCTTCCCACTGGGTTTGCATGTTCCAGCTTCAACAGTACTAAACGAAACAAGAAAAAGAAAGACAACAAGAAAACTGAAACAATCAGCTTGCTTCTTCATCTTCGTTAATTAGCTTAGTTTGGCTTGCAGAAGAGAAGATGGATTACTATATATAGGAAGAAACTGGGTATAGCTCTCATTCGACTCATTAATTCCTAGGGATAATTTTTAAGTTTTGCTCTTGAGAAATTATTTTAAAGTATATGATCATCCAGTAATATATGCCGTTTATGAAGTTCTGTCCGGCAGCATTATTAAATTTAGTGGAATCTAACAAAGCTCAATATATAATCGAACCTTACTTATTAACTGTTAATGCAAAGCTAGAATTAATTAATGAGATTCCTCAATCTCACGTACGCTACAAAAACTTTGGATTTGACAACTAAATCTTAGAGCTTTAACATTATTAGATGATCTAACATTAACTAATACTATAGTGGAGCTAAAAGAAGAAACTGAAAATGAGAACAAGTAACACAACAATGTATACATATATATTTAGCATTATATTCATATATAATACATAAACTTCACAATCACACAAACTTTAACTATATATTGCATATAATAATTCAGTTCCAAAAAACTGAGTATATAACATATGGTAGCAGATCAAGCATCAGACCAGTAAATATCTAGTCCACCCCAATCACTTTCAGGAACTCCCAAAGCTTTCCAAACAGCTTTTGATGCATCAACAATGTTGTTAGCACATGGTGGCTGGTAATCATGATCTGAATCACATCCCATTGTGGAATCACATTCATCAACCACCTTGGCCTTAACTGTTCTTCCATTTCCAAAAATGTTTATATAGTTCAAGCACCTGCTCCCTTTGTTGTACCATCCTGTTGAAAGTGCTACAACTGGTGTATCATCTGAGTGATACTGGTTGTCACATTCTGATGGTGCACCACCGTCTCCATTTTTCTCGAAGCTGTTGAGTGTTAATGTTGCCTTTGTGCGGCTGGTCACTTGTGGTGAACATCTGTAAATGTTGTAAAGCTTGCCTTGTTTGCAGCAATCAGAATCATTTTCTCGGTTACATTGTCCTGGTGGGGGCTTTTTCCCTCTTATCTTGCCGCTTAGATTGCAAGTTCCAGCTTCAACACTCAATGTGACAAGAGAGAGAACACAAACAAGAAGAAAGACACTAGCACAAACTTGCTTCTTCATTTGCCTATATTCTTCTTGTGATTTGTTGGTTTGATGCGAAAAACTTGAATTGGGTAATCTCTATTTATAGGGAGGGATATTGAGTTGTCTTTTAATGTACAGACAATTTTGAAGCCTTGCCGTTTAAGGAAACAATAGTAAATGGTCTCGTGGAAAGCAACAAGTAGAGACAAAACAAAGGCAAAAGGATATAGAAAAAACTTAATTTGATTATTAATTTCACCGCGTACAAGCCTTAGTTTTGTACTTTTTATGAGCTTCCTTGGCTTATCACTTTAGGAAATTTTATATCCGTTGAGATTACATCTCTGCTACGTTGATTATTACTGTCTGAAAATATGAAAATGGGTCTCGGCTGCAAGATGATTGATTAGGCAGTTATTTGAATATGTTGCAGTTAGGATTCAAACTCGTCTGCTATTCATCGGCCCGTAGCAGTTATGTTAACAGCGTCTATTTGTTTTATATAAGCACACTTGAAATCTTGTTCTGCATCAACCATTCAACAAAACAGAACTAAAGTCGAGAGATAAAAAGCAACAGAATGAAGAGTTTTGGATTGAAAGCTTCTCTTATTCTAGTAGCAATTCTCCTATTAACAAATGGTTCCAATATTGAAGCAAAAAAATGTCGTCCAAGCAGCAAAATAAAAGGAAAGAAATCTCCTTCTGGGCATTGCACCACAGAGAACGACGCAGATTGTTGTCTAGAAGGCAAACTCTATACTACATACAAATGTTCACCTCCAGTTTCAACTCACACCAAAGCCTACCTGAGACTCAACAGCTTTCAGAAAGGCGGCGATGGTGGTCGCCCATCCAAATGCGACAACCAATATCACTCTGATGACACACCAGTTGTCGCATTGTCAACAGGATGGTTCAACAAAAAGAGTAGGTGTCTTAACAACATCACCATTACTACGAATGGGCGCAGTGTGGTGGCATTGGTGGTGGATGAATGTGATTCAACAATGGGATGTGATTCAGATCATGATTATCGACCACCGTGTGCCAATAACTTTGTCGATGCATCAAAAGCTGTGTGGAAAGCATTGCGTATTCCTCTCCAACAATGGGGTGATCTTGAAATTACATGGACTGATCCTTAGTTTCAGATATCACGTATTTCATTCTGTTGCTATCTTGTTTAAAATGCGAGTCGTTCCCCCTTTTTCTCAGTTTATCTGTTCTATTCGGTCACGATGAACTGTCTAGGGAAAGAGAATAAATTCCAACTATAGCCATTTCCATCATTTTCACTGCTCCTCCCTCTCCATTTCAGCGACTAGAAAGAGCTATTGCACCAAATATGAGAGGGTGAAGCAGCTGGAAATGAATGCAGAACAGAAAGGTAGAAAATAACAACAATAAGATGTTCTAACATCATGAATTGCACCTAAATTGTCTTTAATATTTTCCCAATAAAATCATGTGCAAAAATGTACAACCCCAATGTTTTCCTAACATAAAACCCTTCCCATGTATGAATTCTCCGACCGAACAGTATTCCCCTGTACTGATTAACTATCCTCCAACCCGGCACCGGCCGAAAATTGAAAAAAGAAAAAGAGAAAAATGTTTTTAAAATAAATAAAAGGCTTCCCCAGATTACTACTACACCTGTTATGTTGATACTTCTGGGTTCTCATAGAGAAGATGAACCACAAGATGTATGGTGTCTGAAATAATGAGCACTAGAAACTTTAATGAAATTGTCATTAAGCTAGAGTACAACTCCATTGTCTGTCTGGATTAAATTAAGTGAGAATCTTCAAAGCCAAAATGAACTGGTTTCTTCTCTGTCAACGAACTTCAGAATATCAGATCCAACTGGCCTTGGAACAATAAAATGTATATACATTGCTCATTAAACTAAAAAATGAAATAGTCAACCACGCATTAAATCAATATCGACATGAGCATTGCGCATATCCATTTGCCGAGAACCAGGCCACACACCTACAGAAGAGGTTTGAGAGAGATTTTGACTTGGTGGAACAGTAGTTGGAGTCACTTGATTTTCAGCTGTCTGATGTTCTAGATCTCTAATACCTTCTGAAGCTTCCCCTTTTTTATTCTTTGTCTTTGAACCTCCCCATAAGAAACTCCCCACTATTACCTGGAGTCATGCATTATTATTCTCAGCATCTGAAGGATTCAATTGCCAATAGTATATAAGATTTGCACATGGTACAAAATTAAGTCTTAACTACTGCAGCCCTTTGCTTTTCTGCTTCTCATAGGTGATGTTCAAAATAAGACCAGTCGTTAATTTCTTGTATTCCTAAACAGTTGATTTTTCATAAACCTTTTCCTCAAAAGTAATTTACCTACTTGATGGTCTCACAGTGAAATATATAAATCTACAATTTAGAGAAAGGGAAGATGTAAGGGGAAAGCAAAGCATGTTATGCGGGCAAAAGCAATCTAATAGTTACCTGAACATTGCTTGCTGCAATGAGCATGCCCCCAACTCCTCCACCAATGACACGACCGTCAGGACTAGCAAGGGAGACACTCAGACCTCCAGATCGATTGCGAGGGCCAACATTATTGGTGAGCAGGTAAGAGCCAGACAGACACAATATCTCAAAACGCCCCTAGGGAAACCAAAATGCACCAACAAATTTAGCTTCTCCTATAAACAATGCAAAAGAAAGGGATATTGCTAAATTCAAAAGACTATTTAGTACTTATAAAGAGGAAGGCGGTTGAATAAACATATGTGTAAAGCATCCATATTCTTGTGTGCTTGTGGATGTGTTGTGGTACTATGATGCAAGTCAGTAGGGAGGGAAAGAATTTGACTTTGGGACCAATGATCCAAGATCCCTTAACTATTGCAAAATACTCCCAATAATGGGCACTGGAGAGATATCAGAAGCAGATTACTTAAAACTAAACAGATGATTTTCATTTTCTTTAATCAAATAATTATAAATCCCAGATAAATTAAGTCTAGGAGCATCTTTGGTTAATGCCAAAGCCATATAGACTCAACTTGAATATCATCCTTCAGTCACAAGCTTCCGTGGTAGGAGACTAAGAGCCAACTTATGCTCAGACACCTTAATGTTGGTCTTAACATCAGCAGCAATTATATTTTTAGGTAAAATAACAGAATCTCCTAAAAGTGGGCAATCTGCCCCAGCAACTATCAAGCATCATTTATACATAAACTGGAGAAAAAGAAAAAAATATATAAGTATTCAAACCTCATATGTGACAGTGCCACTAGAACTTGATGGTTGACGAAGAGTAGCGGTAGAGACAGCACCATTGGCTGATAAGATGCATATTGCTCTGGGGCCTTGTTGTGAAAATGACGTTAATTTTGTTGCAATGTCCTACAAGAAATATTAAGCAATTTCAAGACAGTAATTTCTTCCAAAAATCACATAACCTGCCAAAACATATAGAGTACTGGATTGAAAAGTTATGCCTAAAACCAAAAAGCAAGTGCAAAGGACTCTTCAACAAGATTTTCAACTCTCATAATAGAAATAGCCCTATATTATTTTAAGCATAATTAAAGTCCTCATTAAAGAAATAGGAGTTCAGAGAATTGGAAGATAATGCAGATCAATAAAACACATGTACAATCCATGAATGGATGTGAGAATCACATCACGGAAAGCCAAGCATCATTTTTACTTCTCCAATTCTATGGATTATGTCCAAATTCTAATATGTTGTCCTTGAGTCTGACAGCTAGAGCCTGAATAAAAAGTTAAATCAAAACGCAAAAGGTCTAGAGCATGCACCAATCTTTTCTACTTGAAGTTTATTTCAATTTATTATATATCGACATCCTGGCTATGCTTTGACTTTGTTCCTGTCTGTGAAGTTGATTTTTTGCAAGGATATAACTCAGAATGAAGAAAGAAAACACATATGTGGCATTCAGCCTTTTCTGGCCCAAGATACTGCATCTTGACAACCATCACATACTGAAAGAAGATCCCTCTTCCTAGTATTAAACAGTAATTTCTTTCATACTTAATTTGAGATTGGAGATATCGATACAGAGAGTGTAAGAGAAAAGTGGCATACTTCTCCTACTGCAACAGTAATGATATGTGGAGTAAATCCCATCCCAGCTGAACCAGACAGCCAATCACCTAACAAAAAAATTTTAAATCTGCGTCATCAGGGAGACCAATTGTAATCCAAATATTATATATAAGATAAATACGATACCCAACCTTGTTCAACAAGGCATAGTCATGCTGTCATTGACGGACATACTCACAATAGCCATTTAAATAGCTAAAAAAAAAAACAAATAACGAGCTTGTGAAGGTTTAATCACAAGCATTATAACATGAGATTGCATGCCAATATGAGTTGAAAAGTATTAGGATAAGCTAAGTGTTAGTTACCCAATTAAACAGAGCTTTGGTTTACCATCCACAACTCCTATACTTTCTTCATATCATATTCCTCAACACATTTGAGAGGTTGATAGTAGATTATCTTTCTGAACTAGGTCATAAACCTGAAACATTTAGCTCCCATGGACCTACTATGGTTTCTCACCCAAGTTTTGAGTAACAAACAATTAAACAGGGATTCCAAGTATTTTGAATTTTACTTTATGCGCCTTCTGGTTTCCAGCCAACAAAAAAGAAAATTCAATGCTAGTTCATAATTTTTCATTAAAAAATAACACCCACTCTTGCTCCTTTCTGCCTAAAATCAAACTTAGGCAGTTTTCTGTCCAACTAATGGTTTTCACTTCTGAGGTTTTCAAAGTTAAATTTCATATATTTACACCCTATGTCTAAACTTCTGAACATCAATGATAAAATATTGGATCTAAATAGTCCAATTTTCACCATGTCTTAATGTTGCTCTGTTATACATTTGACAATAAATTTGATATAGCCAAAAAAGAAAGAAGCCGAAATCCCTTTATTTTGGCTATCATTTACTCTTCATTAATACCTATCATGCTCAAGACCAAGATCTTCATGTCCAAAGAGGAGCAAGATACACAATAACTTCATTTAGTAGGCTGATAATTTGTAATCTAATAGTGCATCAAGATTATGAGCAGACTATTAGATTTACACTTTATAAGCCATTCAAATATATACATGTTTGAACCAGATTCTGATTCACCTCAGCAAAGGACTGATAAACTAGATATTAAATACCCTAGTAAATATGAAAGAACGAGTCAATTGGCGATATAAAAGATGCCATATAACATTCCCAGTAGTCTAAGTTAAAGAATGCACATAAAAGAAAAACTTCCCCCATTGTAACAAGAGGATATTGAATACGACAATGACTTTAGCAAACCGTACCATAACTGGTCCGTTAAAAAATCAGCTACAAGTCTTCCATTCATCATAGTCAATGTGAGCACCAGAATTCTTACCAAGCGGAGATGTTTGTTGCTTCCTTCCAGTTCCTGGTGGCCGTCCTCTCCCCCTCTTCTGAGTTGGCGATATGGTCCCTGGATGAGTGGATACAGAGGGAGATAATGCCAACGACACAGCTCCATCAGGCCCATATTTCCGGGGTCTTCCCCTCTTTCTTTTCACAGGCTCACTCTGAGGCATCGCAGCAGGTGCACTGATATTGACACCATGAGGCGAAATTCCAGATGAAGGATCTATAGGTAATGTTGATACAACACTAGCGCCACCAATATTAGATTGAAACTGTACATTTGGATTAGATAATGGATGAATGCCTGGTGATCCATGTAGACTAGGCTGCGGTCCTGACCCAGAACCAGTCATTCCTCTTTGCATATAAAAAGAAGCTGACCCAGGTAACGCCATAGCATCCCTTCGATCCATGCATTTACTTTGAAAAACCTAAACTTAAATGACTATCTGAATCAACTTACACCCAATTAATTGCAAAATTAAGGTATCTCTACTTGCTCAAGTGTTCAAAATAACAACACTTCCAAAATGCATGAAGTTAGAACAATGAATAATCTACCAGACCTGGTGACTAATACGGAAATCTAATCAAAAGGTATATGAATTTCAAATTGTTAAAGCAACAAGAAAAGGCCACATGCAAGACTAACAGGACATTACAAGTAATTTGGATCTAACTCCATTAGACTTCACATATCAAAACATTCAATGTGCTTCAATTTCAGACAAGAAAGCTCAAAGCAGACACGTTGGTTTAACAATGAGGCAGAACAAAACCCATAAGAATGCAGCCAAAGGTACTTTTAAAGTTCCTTAAATCTATAATGGAAAGAAGAAAACTATGAAAAGGAAGAAAACCTAGATTCATAAGTCTTGAGCAAGGAACTAAAAAACGAAAAGAAAGGAACGAATATATGATTAGATAACACAAGAATAAACGAAAGAAAACAGAATTTAAACAAAATACAAGAATCTTTAACACTAACAAAAAAAGAGAGAAAACGAGTTCAAATCTCAGAAAAGCAAAGAACTTCAAAGAAAAGACAAAATGCAAGCCATTTAACAGCTTACCAAACCAGAAGAAACAAAGAAAAAAGCTTCGTCCTGAAGATAAAGACCAGAAAGACTGAAACAGGTCCACACTCTCACCAACTCATGATAAACCCTTAAACACCAAGCATCTTCTTAGGCAAAACCACAAACCCTTACAGAAAATAAACCTCGAAGAACCAAGAGGAAAAAAAAAATACAAAGTTCATGTCGATGCCATAAAATAACTCAAATCCAGTTGACGTACATCATCAACAAAAGGGTAAAACACAATAAGATAACATTTTTTCTGTTTGATAAAACGAAATGGGCAACAAGTTTGACAGAAAAGAGAGAGAATTTACTCACATTAGTGAAGTGGGTTAACGGTCGAACGTCTTTCCAGTCTCTCTCTCTAAAATAAAAAAGAGAAAGGGAAGGATAGAGATGTGTGAGAAATTAAAGGTCGGACAGTTTTAATGGGAAATTAAAGCTGACTGAGAAGTGTGCAGAGAGGAGAAGGTTGTTATTTGTGCGAAGAGGCAAAGAAAGTAATATTACTTACTACAAAAAGCGCTTTGTACACAAGTCCTTAGCGGAATGCAAATTATGTAGGGCTGCTTATAGCCTTCTCTGTGAAGTCTTAAAAACCAATAACGCTGTTTTATCTTTATATCTCTCTATTCTCCGTTGAGTGATGATGCTTTGCTTTGCTTTGTTTTACTGGGTTTGTGTGAGAGAGAATAGAGGAAAGAGGGATTGACAAACAAACAAACAAACAAAAACTACAACAGAAAAAAGCGCTTATTCTTTTGGATAATACTTTAATTTTCTGTTCCTTGTATGAAATTTTTCAATTGGAAAAAAATAATATATATATATATATATTATAAAAATTAATAGTACCTCTGACTGCATCTGTTCAGCTGCTTTGTCAGCAGTTCTCTGTCTCACGCGCAACCATTCGCGCGTGATGCTACGTCTCTTTTTCTTTTTCTTTTTTTATCGTTATGATTTTATAAAAGAATTTTGTACTCTACCCGCATTTTTCAAATAATATTGTAGCAAGCATAATAAATTTCACAATCTATGGTTATAAAACATAATTCAAGAGGAGGTGCAAGCGTTGGCCACGGAGCACAATTTAACAGAAATTTATTATTTATGAGGGTATTGAATTTGAATTAATGGTAAAGTGGTAGGTAACGCGACAGTAGGGCGCGTGGGGGTAGAAGGAAGAGAGAGTTTGCATGTGAATGTGATACTTCTTAGTTACCACTAACCCAAAAAAAAGGCGGTGGAGTGGTAGCCCATTGACTCCTTAAAAAATATCTACGAACAAAGTTTTTTTAATTTTCAGTGGTATCATTCCATTCATTTATCCATCACGCCCATCTTCAATGCTAAGTGGCCCCACTCTGTTTCATTTTTATTACCTTTTCCCAGCAATTATTTTGACTTCTTCTTTACCGCATCGAATAAAAATTCAAAACCATCTTGAAAGTTGCAACACCACAATACATACAAACTTGGAAAATTATAGCATAAATGTGTACGATTATATTATAATAATAACATGCAAGACGTTGGGAAAGAAAGCGGGCCAATATTATTTATTTATTTATTTATTAGTAGGATTACTTTAATTAGTTAGTTAATTAATTAATTAATTAATTAATTAATATTGTTTGGGGCCATGGGAGTTGGGATCATAAACTCCAAAAATGGAAATACCTTTTAACACTCTTGGCCTGTCATCAACTTTCCTAATTCCTGAATCAGACAACTTTTAACACTTCTTTTTATTTTTTATGATTCTGTTGTCAATGCCAACCGAATCTAATCGAACACATTCATTCGTTATTCAGCACGGTCAGTTCCATTCCTGCAACCGAATATATGGTTACGTTTTTGTAATATAAAATTATTTGATTTTTATCATTTTTTAAACCCCCCAAACTAATGGCAAAATCATTAGGAGGACGTTAGTGTATTGATGATACATGACATGTATATTTAGTTGTAGATGTAAAAAGCGAGACATTATTGAGTTTAAAATTTTTTAACAAGAAAAAAGTTACGTAGATTATATGTATACATGTACCAAAAATGGAAGAGAAACCCCACTAGCTCTAGTTGAAATAAGGAAAGAAATAGCTGTAATTTGATATATAGCTGGATGACAACAACAACAACAACCGAAAAAAGAAAAAATTAAACATAAAAATGATGGGAGAAAATATTTATGCCACTGAGAGAAAGACACATCAATTTCAATTATCAAGAAGCGATTGTGACTTTACCAATTGGACCTGTGGCGATTATCAAAGCACAATTTGTTTGACTATCTAAGATTATCACTAGTCTAGTAACGGAGAAAGGCTAAGGTTGAACAAAACACAAATCTGCATCTCGGTCATTATAGGATTTACAGTGAAAACTGTAGCTACACAATTGGGAAAAAACCCTTTGATTATTGTTGCAACTTGTAAAAGTGGTCCAAATTGGTTGCAATAAACTCAGTTACATCCCTTAATTCCATTCTACAAAAGTGGGAAAGGACTATGGGAAAAGAGAGAAGGACGTACGAGTTGAAAAGCAAAGATTATGTTGGTGGGTGGAACAACCCTCAACCTATTTTTGTTGAGGAATAAATAATCTGTTGATTTTGGGTGAAATTGTGTTTTCAAGAATAATACGTGTTTTTCTTTGACTAAGAAACTCTACTTGTTTCATCAAGAGTCAGAATTATAAATCTACATTCACATGCAGTTAAAATGTGAAAACAAAATCTCCAGTGTAAATCTCAGGAGTCAAGCCACAACAATTATGATTTAACTACTACATAGCACAGCTAAGTTTGTTCCAAGCATCCAACAGGAGAAAGCAAATGCATTTGACACTATCAGACTGTTTACAGAATAGAGAAGTTCTACCCAAATATACCATTCAGAGTTATCTTGGAAAACCACTTGATCAGAGATGGGCGTGATTTTCCATTCACCCACAATAGCCACTCAAATGAAAAACCTTTCACTCAACTTGCAGAAACTATTACAGACCCTTATGGCAGCAGGTTACTTCAACCTCTACTCAGCGACCATGGATTTACCTACCATGAACCAGTTATTAGAATGAATAACAGCAACCCAACCCTATCCCCTTAGCTTATCCACCATGATCTATTTATTAGAAATTATATGCACAACAAATGTACTATTACTTACACTTATTTATGGCCACAGTAAAACATTGACAATGTTTTTCTGAATTACAATTATGACCACTTTTGGTTTCAATAATTTCTCAAAGTTCTGCTATATATGAGGACATCTGTAATTCTCTAGATAATTCTATGACTTGTAAAATACAGGTTCTACCAGCTCATCTAGACTTTTCTGCCCTCCTCTGCCACAAACCCCTGCTAAAAATTAGGAGCAACAGCACATGCTTCACCACCCTCCTACTTATCTATGTAAATACCTAACAAAGCGAAAATTAATATTTCATATCGCATTGAACTTGGTTCATGAAAGATAACCCGGGTCACCCAGATTGTTAAAGATACCCATAGTCAATAATGCCTAAAAGGTTTTGCTACACATATGGACAGCCGTACTATTTGGAAGAATTCTCCAGATAATTTTTGGCTTGAGAAATTCAAGAATCAGGATCCACGATTTCACACATCTAAGCTTTGCCTGCTTCATCTCTACACACCTGCACTACAAATTAGGTGCAAAACTACAAGTTTCACCCCCCTCCTACTTACCTAGCTTAATACTATCAACAACATTAAATTCTTTATACTGTGTTGAATTAGGGTCACGAAACTGTATAAAGATAATCACGGAACATAACAGCAGTTAGTTGTTTCAAAATCCAAAATTTCTTTAAGCAAAATTTTCTTCATAATCTACAACAAGATAGCGAGAAAAGAAAAGGCAATACATTGTTAAGTTTTTACAAAATCCAATATTCCAGTTTTAGAGATATAATTATCTTAGTAAGGAAGACAATAATGTATAACAACATTAGATAAGAAAGCGAAGACAATAGCTTTCCTGGACCAGATAAAATGAATGCATAAGAAAATTACAGTGTCTGGAGAACTGAAAATTGTCAACTAACTCAGAAAGTATTCTCACAAGATAATTGCACACAAGCAAATCTTAGCAAAGCACAAGGTAATAAACTTTCTTATCTAATTTACATATAATAAAATTCAAGAAACTGGTGCTTATCTGGCTCAAAACTA
The DNA here is from genome assembly GCA_028052125.1 of Melia azedarach. Taxonomy (NCBI): domain Eukaryota; kingdom Viridiplantae; phylum Streptophyta; class Magnoliopsida; order Sapindales; family Meliaceae; genus Melia; species Melia azedarach. The sequence continues at coordinate 742,519 of CM051394.1, read as the reverse complement.
ATTCTTTAAACTTGTTAACTTATCCATGTGCGCCTAACAAATTGGATAGGAACCTCATTTATCGAGTTCCATCGCCTGGGCAGCTTTAGCTTTTGCTACTGCTGTCAACTTGGTCTTCACTTTTCTTTTACCCACTTGAAACCCACTTGCACCCATCTTCTTTTTCTTGTCCTTGCCATCGAGCTAAGAACATATAACCAATCAAACATTATTCTCAAAACTTTAACCGAACTGAGATTAAGACAAATTCACAGTTTGATTGAGCTAAAATTTCAACTTTATGTGGAGGCAGAACTACAAGAAACGTATAACTTCAAAGTTTTATACGTTTCCTGTCAACCAAATAGATAGCAAGATATGTCTCACAATTTATACACAAAAATAAAATTCAGAAAGAAGTATAACGCAGTACGAGAGAAACTGACCTTCATTTTATTCTTCTTCGCTTGAAGCTTCTTTGCTCTGTTCTCCTTCTCTTGCTTCTCTCCTAATTAGCCAAAATTAAATATAACAGTAAGTATAATTTCTAAGCTAAAACAGATATATGTATAAGCACAATAAACAGAGAAATGTGTTAAGACATGCGTACTCCGGAGCTCGAATTCATGCTGTCGCTTCCGACGAGCTAGATCGTTTTTCTTCGACATTTATCTGTTCTGTATCTGGTTCGTATACGGTCTCTTCTTCTTCCTGATGAGGTGGAACGCTAAAACCCTAACCCTAGACAATTTAATTGAACAACTGTCTCTTTTCCACTTCTGTCCAGTAATTCTTACAAATTTACAATATTTGGCTCGTTTCTTTTTCTTTTCGAGTTCCGGCCCAAAATTGCATTGAATTATAATTAGTTGCCTTCTCTTTTAGGGCCTAGCCGCCTAGGCCCCTCCCCTGAGCCAGTGGCGACTGGCGAGCTCGTCTTACAACGAGGCCAGGCTTTCTCATGAAGCCTCCCAACTTTTACCATTTTAAAAAACTATTTTTAACAATATCCTGATTTTTGTATGTTATATTTCTATATGATAATTCAAAATGACATAATATTAAAGGCACTAAAATATATGAATTACTAGACACAATAGTACTCATAATTTGTGAAACTCTAGTATCCATAACCAGAAAGTTTGCTTTTTAAAAAATATATCATTTAATTTTTATATTAATGAGAGTATGAGTTGTTTAATTATAAAAATTTACACTTTAATTAAAATTTGTTTTGTAATGAGTTTGTAAATGTTAGAACTTTTTAATTTTTATGTCACTCCATCTTGGTTATATAGTTTTTTTCTAACATAACAATTGAAATATTTTGTGTGATTATAATTATAATTACATTTATGAATTCTTACTTTTTTTATTTTATTTATATAATACCAAAAAAATCAATGATCAACTATTTTTAACAATTAAAAATAAATTTAATACATATAATTACTGTATTCTTAATATACCATAATTAATGTATATATAAATTTTTAATAGTTAAAAGTAACAAAAATATAACAATTTATAAATGATAGAAGAATTTGCATGGATTGAAGGACGGTCGTTTTTAATATATATATATAACTAAATTAGGCCTAGAACTGTGAACTCGCCAGGCCCGCAGGCTACAAATGTGGGCCCTAGATCTTGATGTTAGCCCACGCCATAAGTGGCCGAAAATGGGACAGTCGTAAATTACCTTTGAAAATATTTAATTTTTAAAATTAAAAATCAAAATTCGAAATAGCGGTAGAAAAAATTTTTGACCAATGAGTGGTCTTAAGGCTAATGAGTGGTCATGGACCAATGATCGCGGGTCCCACAGCATGCACATGCAAACTGCAAACAGAAGGGAAACGAGAATCAAAACGGCGCCGCTTATATAAATTAAAATGTTGAAAAGGAGGAAAAAAAGTACGAAACGGAAATGATTACGGCGGGGAGCAAAGAGAATGATGAAAGGAGTGTAGAGAGTTAAGCCTTAAGGGGGGTTGTGGGCGTGGGTTTGGACCCTTTTGCTGGCTCTGTAATACTGTTGAATCTCTGAACAGAGACTGTTCCACTCCAAATCACACCAGCGGTGCAAAATTTTATTTTTAATTTCAAATAAAAAATAAAGAAAGAAAATACAATTTTTAATAAAATAAATAACTCATTTTTATATAAAATAATCAACAGATTCTATGGACTTGAATAAAAATTCGTGACATGTCAGTAATTATTGCCCTTATTCTTTCATCATCAACAAACAAACCTAAACAATTAGATGTACATGTGGTCTGATCTGATCTGATCTCCACTGTTCTGCTCTGATCTGCCCTGTTGCGCTCTCTTATTTCAACAATCTCGAACGTTTCTTGAGCTTTGATTCTGATATTTATTTGATTTATTAGTTTTGTTTTCAAGAACCCACGTTTTATTTTTCGATTCTGTTTCGTTTTTGAGGCGAGAATGTGGATCTTGTAAGTGCTGAACTGATCGAGAAGCCTCGAGTGGTGTTTTTCTTGTACTGGGTGAAGCTTAAAAAGGCGCTGAAGTGAAAGCTGATAGGTAATATGAAGTGGGGCTTTTGGTTTTGCCATCTGGGTGGTGTTTAAATTGTGGTTTCAACGACACTGATAACTGGATTTTGACTCAAAAAGGAGCAGAAGCACTTTTTGAGGTAATTATCTTTATGTCAAATGCGGCTTAATCCTCCTACTTTTTCTTGTTCAGCTTTTGTTAACTCAGTTTTGGTTAGTTGCAACAAAGTGGTTAGTTGAGTTTGTCCGATTAAACAGAGTTCTGATATAGTTAGCAATTAGTTGCAGAAAAATAACATGCTCATAATAACCAGGAAATCGTGCCCTTACTTTTTTGGTTTATATTAATTTTCTGTTATGAACATTGGATTAATTGACTTTTAGGTGGACCATTGATTTAATAACACCAAAATTTCTATTCCTCAACTACAAGTTTTCTTTGCAAGTCCGTTGATAATCAGAAATGTTTTTTTTTTTCCTTAAAAAGAAATACTTTGATAATCTTCTTTCAGGCTAATAGGACCAGCTATTGAGACTTGATCTCATCTAATTTTCCTTAAGAGGTTGGGGTATTTTGATTGCGTTCTTAACTACAAAAATGTCTATATGTCATCCCAGATTCTGGGATTCTGTGAAAATTTGGTGGATACTGGGGATTTTGTTATGTTGTTCTGAGCTTTTCTAGTAATTGAGAAGATCAGGATTCCTGGCTTTGGCTGAAGCTGCTACTTTGCATGAATGATGCTGGATGAACAGGGACTGAAACTGATGCCAGTTTTGTGAGGGCTTGTCTTTGAAGAGGTTCAATATATATATATATGCTTTGATTTGTGGTGTTTTGAAATGGGGGTTCAGTGTTCTAAGCTCACTGTATGTTGCTGGAACTCACAATTCAAGGCTTCGGTTCTTGAAGCTCCCGATGTTGGTGGGTATACGTGATTTCTGTTATTGGATCCTTGTCTTCTCCAAGAACGAGAAGAAGCTTAGGAGTGAGTGGTAATTGATTGTTATCATGTTTTGATACAGAAGAGAATGATGAAAAGAGTGAGGTCGATTGCTTGCCTGCATTCCGTGAATTCACCTTGGAGCAGCTTAAAAATGCCACATCTGGGTTTGCAGTAGAGAATATTGTGTCTGAGCATGGGGAGAAGGCTCCAAATGTTGTTTATAGAGGGAAGCTGGAGAATCAGAGGAGGATTGCTGTTAAACGATTTAACAGAATGGCGTGGCCTGATGCTCGACAATTCTTGGTAGGTGATCATTAGCTACTATTTTTCACTTTGTTTTCTCCATCTCGTCTAACCAGTTTTTCTTAAACTATCTCCAGCTTGATTACTGCAAACTCATGATGCATGTTACTTTTTCCTTTTATTTCTGTGTTTCAAAACTGTGTTCTTTATTTGTTTAATGTAGATCTACTTAACTTGTCCATTCCTTCAAAGTGATGAGGAAATCTTTGTCTTTCCCCCCTTTCTGCGGGGTGAGGTGTTAATGAAAAACACCTTGTACTTCAGATGGTCAGAATCAGCATCTTATTATGTGTTCCTTTTAATACTTAGGTTTACAACAATTTTGTTTCTTTTGTTAGTGACTCCTTGGAGGTCTACACTAGTTTTCCCATTTATGATAATATCTTAGACTCTTCTTTTTCTTACACTGTAGGAGGAAGCAAGATCAGTTGGTCAGCTACGAAACCATAGATTGGCAAATTTGCTTGGTTGTTGCTGTGAAGGTGACGAGAGGTTGCTTGTGGCAGAATATATGCCCAATGAAACACTTGCCAAACATCTTTTTCATTGTAAGGCTTAAGGCAGTCCTTTTGCACATCCTTTCATTTCAGATATCTGATTAATTTAGTGCTGCATTTGACTTATAACATGTATTATTTGTACTGAATCAGGGGAAACACATCCCATGAAATGGGCAATGCGATTAAGGGTTGTTCTACATCTTGCACAGGCTCTAGAATACTGCACAAGCAAAGGGCGTGCCCTTTATCACGACCTTAATGCCTACAGAATTTTATTTGATGAGGTTAGTACAACTATCACCCTGTTCTTCAAAACCATTTCTCTAGTTAGATTCTGTATCTGTTCCTGTAATTACATTCTAATATTATGCAGGATGGTAATCCAAGACTTTCAACTTTTGGACTGATGAAGAATAGTAGGGATGGGAAAAGTTATAGCACAAATTTAGCATTTACTCCTCCTGAGTATCTTAGGACTGGTATGTAATTTCCCATGGAAACAAGAAAATTTTCTAGGTTCAGATTTTAGTATATTTTGGTAATCAACTCTTTTGATGACTCACATTTTTGGATTCAAGTTTTCAATTATAAAAGACTCTACTGCTATGTTTCAACATATGCTTCTATGATTGGTTGATCATATACTTTTCCAGATTATATTATGTAATATTGTTGGTTTTGAGTTCCCATAAGCATAACTGTTCTTAATCATGTTTATGTGTGGTGCAACTCTGTTTTGGCTTCTATGGGTAAATACTACCTGTGGGATTTAGTATGTCCGGCTAATTCACTTAATGTACTTTGTTTGTAGGAAGAGTAACGCCCGAAAGTGTAATATATAGCTTTGGGACTCTTCTACTTGACCTTCTCAGTGGGAAGCATATTCCCCCTAGCCATGTAAGTGTAAATAAAGATATTATATCGTAATTTTTTAATTTGATGTTTTGAACTGTTGATAGTTCTATACACTTCTGCATCTAATCCCTAAGTAATTTATACCAGGCCCTTGATCTGATAAGGGACAGAAATCTTCAGATGCTGACAGATTCCTGCTTGGAAGGACAATTTACTGATGATGATGGGACTGAGTTAGTACGCTTGGCTTCACGCTGTTTACAATATGAACCCCGAGAACGCCCAAATCCGAAATCATTGGTGACTGCTCTAACTCCTCTTCAGAAAGAAACTGAGGTAATTTTTTTTCTTTTTCTTAAGTAGCAAGGCATTTTGTGCTACATAACTTTGTATCAAGTTGTGAATAGTTGTCTATTTCCTCTTTCTGCAGGTTCCATCTCACATCTTGATGGGTATTCCACACAGTGCTTCACTTTCTCCTCTGTCTCCACTTGGTGAAGCTTGTTCAAGAAGAGACTTGACTGCCATACATGAGATTTTGGAGAATATCAGCTACAAAGATGACGAAGGAGTAACAAATGAGGTTTGTTATATGTTTCCAATAATCAAGAATTGCTGGATGGGTCTCAAATATTTTTCAGCATTAACTATGCTTTCTTTCTTGATGAATTCGTAGATTGGGCATACAAGCAGTTCCTATTATGCTCATGTTGCATGTTCTGTTCTTTGTAATATTTCCATTGTTGAGATTGCACCTGTTTATATTTTCATTATTACACCTCTGTTTCCTGTCTAACTAGCAAAGAGCCAATTTATCGGTTACTGAATCATCTTCTTATGCTATTTTGCAGCTCTCCTTTCAAATGTGGACTGACCAAATGCAAGAAACATTAAACTCAAAGAAAAAGGGTGATGTTGCTTTCAGGCAGAAAGATTTAAAAGATGCAATTGAGTGTTACACACAGGTGGAGATCTTTTCATGATGTGTTTGGAAACTTTTAGTCACTTCAGTCACAGGAACCCATGAACACATACTGTTCACATTTAACACTCAAAATTTGCATGCCTTGTCAAGTGAGAAACTGTTGTCAATCTCAATCTGTTTTCTACAATATTAGATAGATATTACTCCTTACAGAAAATTCATCTGTATGACGTGTTTGGTAGTCATAAAATGTCATTTGTAGACCAGAAGTGGTAACAAATCATTTTTAGGTTGTCCACTGAATTGTTGAATGTATGAACTTTTGATAGCCTTACTTGCTACTTTAGATGTATGTCATATTTAGGATCGTGCTGATGGCTTCTTCTTTAACTTGCAGTTCATTGATGCTGGAACCATGGTTTCTCCAACAGTTTATGCACGACGTAGTTTGTGTTATCTCATGAGTGACATGCCTCAAGAAGCTCTAAATGATGCAATGCAAGCTCAAGTGATTTCCCCTGTATGGCATATTGCATCTTATCTTCAGGCTGTTGCCCTTTCTGTGCTTGGAATGGATAATGAAGCTCAAGCGGCACTCAAGGAGGGCACAACGCTTGAAGTGAAGAAGAATTCAACTGCTGGACAAAAGTGAAAAAGGGATGTGCAGATTTCATGAATATCCTTTCCCTAGTTTCATCTTGATTCTCCAGTGAAAATGAGTCATGGCATTGGTTGTGATGAATCCTCAGTCAGGCTAGGGAATCTAAGAATGACATGGTTCAGACATATGAAGTAATTTTTTTCTTTTTTAAATCCAGTTTGTGGTACAAGATCATGGATGGGTTTGAGGTGATTATGGACAAAAAGTTGTGATGGATGTAGGTTGTCCATTTTTTCCTATGGGCGTGTAGAAGTTCTTTCATTCTTTGTGGGGTTTGATTAGTGTTTATGTAGTGTTCCAAATTTTTCCTGTCACTCCATTAAAATGGGTGGGCTTTTTTGTTTTCCCCTGAAGAACAAAAGATGGGAGCCTAAAATTATTGACGAGCTTGTAATTCTGTGTACAGATACACTCTTCTTGGTGTGTTTTGCTAATGAAATTGGTGGTTTTAGACATTAAATGCTTTGTATCTTTCTTATTTTTGTTCCAAACTAGACTGACTCTAGTTTTGTATCAGTAAGGTGAGTGAACATAGAAAAATCTGAAAAAAGAGAGGGAAAAAAATGTATCAGAAATTCTCTCTCCTATAGTTTTGCTTGCTGCAAGAGAGTAGCTACTTAAATATCTTCTACTAGTTACATATGGTAGACAAACAGTTTTGCTTGCTTTTATGAAATTGGGCAGATCTGAGGATACCAAGCTCATATATCATAATCAAATTCTTCGCCATGAGGTGCATATCATAAAATTGACTCTTTCCCACGGAGAGAATTCAGGCCTTTGGTTTCTTGTACAACAATATTACAGGAAAGGAAACTAAACATGTTAGACAAACCTAAATGTTCTGTAATCATTAGTGCAAAGAATTACAATGAAAAATCCCTCTATATTACGCAGAAGGATGGAGCCTCCACAATCAATTCTTGTCAATGCATTATTTTCTTTCATCCCAGAATGTAATTGGAGAGAAGCCGTTCATTGTCCTTGTCCTTCTAAATTCACTTGAGAATGTCGAAATGATTCCTTTGTTACTCCATAATAGACTGGTTGGCTGCCAGAAAAGGTGATAAAATTCCAGCCAAATGCAGATCCTCCTATGATACACGACCCATCACCATCCACTGGCTGCTGCTTGGAGACGCTATCGAACTGGAAAGGCTTATTTTCAGACGGCTTAGAGATAATCCCATCTTGAGGTGGCTGGCCTTCAGTCACAAAGTTCTTTACAGAGACTGTTTCTGCTGTCATTTGTTTGTATAGTTCCATCAAAGTCCTTATCTCTGCAGAAAGCAAGATATATAGTCATAAGCATATACCACAAAATTGCAACCATCATCACAAGGTCTAAATAATGGCCCATAAACCCTGGGTGCGATCTCATAGTTTTAAACCCATATTTTGAAGCCACATAGAAGCCAATGGCTCCTCAAGATCAAGATGAGTTCATCTGAAGCTTGGCATTAGCGGAAAAACAAAACTTAAATGGTGTATTAATAAGATAAATATTCAATAGGGGATACAATCATACAAACAAGCCAATTATGCTAAAATATTTCCACCAAGAATCTGTAGAAGAGCTTATTAGTGGTCAATCAAACAGTCTTTGGTTCAAGAAGTTTAAGTTGTACCAAGTCACAGCAATAAATTCCTTCAGGACTATAACTAGGATTAGCTTGAGCATGGTAACACGGAAATAGTGTTCTCATTAAGGACACTTACACTTAGCAAATCATGTCAATCATGTCAAAGACTAGAAGGGCATGTTAGATAAGCTTACTTTCTCTAATGTCATGAGATGCTTTGCAGTTCCGAAAGTCAGATGTCCGCACCACCTGCAAGCAAACAAAGGTGTGGCAAGAAAACAATTTAGGTCCTCCATGCTAAAAGTCCAAGGACATACAAAGCCTAATGCAATATCGTCAATGGTGTGAAATGTCAAGAGCATTACATCCTTCAAAATAATTGTAGGTATGATGCAGTAGTTTGCTTATTGTTTTTTCTTCTAAGGAAAAAATGGAATGAAGAGGTCATTATTGCTCCAAAATAGTTGTTCCAGTAAAACATGACCACCACTCAAGCTCAGTACCGAGTTTACAATGCCGAACCTTTGACAGTGTAGAGTAATGCATCAACATATAATACTCTAAACATGGGTTTGAAGAACACATTTGGCCAGCAAATAAAACAACACAAGGTCGAGAATTGTAGCAAACTATGATCAGGACTGTTAGCTTAACAACAATGGTCAAACCAGATAAGCTAGAGAGTAATCTGTAAGTCATATCATTTCACAGAAAAAAGAAAATTGAAAAGATAATAAAAACAACAAGAAGGGAAAAAAATAGGGAAAGCAGATCAGGAATATTGGACTGACCACAAGATCCTATGTCCAATCCCTTAGAGAGACAGACATGATCAAAGCAAATTTACCTTAAAATGACATTAATTTTAGTAAAAAATGACCAAAGTGGCAAACAGATTCCAGGAAAACATAGAGCAAATAAAAAAGATTCCGTCTTAATGCCTCAGCTAAACAAACCCAGAAATGAAATCACTAGAAGATTTCTAAAAAAAAGAGCAAACTCTCAAGAACTAAAATTCCAATCGCATGTACCTTATGCATACAATTCAGAGACGTCCAAAAGGCAACCTCATTAAGCATCAAACAAAAATCAAAACAAGATCTCCAAATTCACAACAAAATGTAGTCTAATCCTAACAATTTTGCAAATGTTTCTGAACTGAATTGTACCTCAATGAAATGGGGACGAAGATCTTTAAGAACAAGGCGCATTTTGTAGTAGCTTGAGTCTTGGATTTTAACATTGTCAAGTAGTCTCTTCTTGGAGCTATGTGTAGCAGGAGCTTGAACCTGAACTGGAGCTTGAAGAGGTTGTGAATGGAGTTTTTGGGTTGTTTCTGGTGGTGGGTTTGTAACTTGGGTTGCCGTATTTTCTGCTGCTTTTGGATCTTCCATGGATATTCTTGTTTGTGTCAAGTCCGGAGAAAGCGAGTACCGAAGAATGAAATGCAGGATTTTTCTTTACCTGAGAAATTATGTTTAACGAGTTAACTGGGAAAAAAAAATTAATAGAAAACAGCGGGTGAGTTATGATAATCAAGATTCGAAGTAGCATTTCTGTAAAATAAATGCTAATATTGAGGACCTAAATGAAAATATAAAAAAATCAAATCGGAAAATTTTTAAAACTAATAGTGAAACATATATTATAATGATAAAATATAGGGATCTTTATGATAGTTTGCAAACTAGAACATCCTAAGTTCTTCCATTTTCTTCTGCAAGTCGCATGTTACTGCTGTCAAACTTCCAGCGTCTTTTAAACGCTCTTCTCTCTTTGTCTGAAATTAAACAAGTAGACGCAGAAAGGAGAATTGAAATAATGAACCCGCAAACAGACAAGATTGTGAGGAGGACAACAATGGTGGCCACCAGTCGTTGCCTCTTATTTTCTATTAACCGCTGACTATGGTCCCGAACCCAATGCCCTCGATCCCGTATGTTTCGTAAAACTTCGTTGCAAGTTTTATTTTCATTTCGAATGGATTATGTGGAACTATTTTCAAGTTTAATTTATGGGTTTTTGTCCTTTTTTGATTCACAATTTTTGTGCATATTCATTTGGTCCTTGGTTGTGGTACCATCTTCTTCATGACTTTTTTAGAATCTCTTGTTGTTATTATCATCGTTTGCTTTATAAGATTACCTTACTAATACGTCTCCAATAATTTTCTCTATTTGATTTAGCAGTTCCCTTTCTGACATGGTGTGTTTACATACTATTCAGGCGTAATTTATGGTTTTTCTTAATCTTTTTCTATTTTCTTATCAGGAGATTGCTTCTTGCAAGTTTGTATGTATTGTCCTGCAATTATCTCAGTCGTCTGGCTGAAAATCTGCTTCAGGACTAAAATCATCTCCATTTCCCCTCTTTTAGTTTCATCAATCAGATCCATTTGCATAGACCATTGACAATTACTATGAGCCTATTTATAGATATATAGTCTCGCTTTGTCATGATTTGAGTCTTCGAGTTACAATAACATTATATTAGAAGCCTGTCTATCTTTTTAAAATACTATCATTACATTTATAGTAGTTAAGATATCTACCCACAATTGAGGTCGAAACCCCGCACAAGAGGTGGGGAGAGTCCTGCCATAGGCTAGATTTGCACACGGCTTTTCTTGTCAATATAGCTTTTGTGGTGACTCTGGTTCGGAGATACTGAAGAGCTGGGATCGATTGAATTTTTAGTTGGTACTAAACAAGCAGGAGCAAGATGGAATCAAAAGTTTCTAATCCTTCAGGTCGATGACAAAGCGATATAAAGCTTCTAACCCCTATTCAAGTTTGATAGCATTGAATTTCAAGGCATCTCACCTAGTTAAGAAGTTTCATAGGTTAAGAGTCGAAGATGGAGGAGTTTTTCTTACAGCTTCTTGGAATAGTGACTTTCAAACCCCCTGCATATTGTTTCTGCTAGTTTTTGTAAGACATGTTCTTTATTCAGTTGAAAGTTCTTGCTCAGACTGTGGTCTTAGTAGAATCATTCTTATTACTAGTTTAACTTTTATATAAAACCATGTTGTGGTTTTTGTTACCACTATTCTATGTTAGATGTTCCACTGAAAGTGAGAATTTTTGTCGAGTTTGACTTGCCAGAATGTTGTGGCCAACACTGTAGCTTTCAGTTTGCAGTTTTAACATGTTATTTCTTTTAGTCTTTTGTAGCTGTTTGCCCAAAAATTTAAGTTAAAGTTTCATTTTTATCTTTCATTGTATAAATGATTGTGTTATAATCTTTTTCTGAATAAGTATTGCTAGTTCTGTTTTCATCCCATTCTCTATGGTTGGGTTTTCTTCCTGTTGTGCTACATTTTCTATACTCTAGACACGAGTTTCTGTCTACATCCTTCACAATTTCTTTGCGAATATTACGTTAGCAATAAGGATTATGAATGCTGTAAGTTGGCTTTTGCCATGAGAAGTGTTCCAAGGAAGGGAATGTGTCTGCTGATTTGTTAACTAGTAGTCTGCCTGCTTCATTATCGGTGAATTTTGATACTCTCTTCTCCATTCATTGTCTGCATACTAGTTTTTGCACTTGGTTGAATGAATATCACAACAGATTATGTTCTTCTGATGGCAGATTAAAAAGGCAATACTCTCTGCGGAAAGCTCAGTGAAAGAGTACATTTTTGGATCAAAAAAAGAACCTCAAGAAAATCAAACAACAAAACTGAGCTCCAATAACGCTAAGGAACATCCTTAAGAGGCTACCAGCTATCAAGTTTCCATAACAAGGAACATGACTGTTTTCAGTTTCAAGTATATTTCAATGGCTGTTGTTGGAGATATGAAAATTGTATATGAGACCCCAGTTCCTTTTTATCATTCTCTGTAAACTCTGTATGGACAATTTTCGGATTTTGATGATGTTGAGGAGCATCTGCATGGAGGATTTATGTTGCATCTTTATTTATCTATCAAGTGTCTCCAAAATTTGAAAAAAAAGAAAATCTAACAGACATTTTTAATTTCAAAATAATTCATTTATTTCACTCGAGAAATGGTATATGCTGATTGATCCACCTGGTCAAATAAGGAGCAACAGGTGCCGCAGAACATCTGGGATCATGTCAACGGTAGAGATATTCCACGACAGACATATTCGTACCGTTCAGCGGGACAAACAGACACACCGTATTTTATCCAACTAAATATCTAACGTGTAGAAATCTGAAACAACCGTTTTTAACTGCCTATCATCAACTCTTACTCACTAGCTCTGTTTGCTTCAAAACTAAACTGTTCTCTGTTTCATCTCATTCTCTTTTTCTCCAAACCCTAATTTTCTGCATCACCAATGAAACAATCCACGAAACTCTCACTTTCTTCCCACTTTATCCCCAAAACCATCCTCAAATTACACCCCACCCTCCCCTTTCCCTCCAGACCCCCAAAATCTCTCAGCTTCAAAACCATCTCTTGCTTACAATCACAGACAGAATCACAATCGCCATCGCAATCTGAATCCCTAACCCTAATTTCAATTCTACGTGCGATCCCAGACTGGGCGGACCGCGTTAAAGAGCGTGGTATGAAACAAAAGCGGTCGTTGTATAATCACGAAAAATGGGTCCACCACAGAAGCTCATTGCGTCACATCCGGCATCTGCTTTCAAGCTTGTCTTCGCGCGTGATACTCTCATTGATCCCGCCCGTGATTGCGTTTACTTCGGTGGCTGTGGTGATTGCCAGTTATAATTCTGCTGTGGACATGCACTGGTTGCCTGGATTTTTGCCTGTTCTAAGAGCGTCTTCGTTGCCGTATCAACTGACAGCTCCGGCTTTGGCATTGCTTTTGGTGTTCAGGACTGAGGCCTCGTATTCGAGGTACGAGGAAGGGAAAAAAGCCTGGACTAAAATTATTGCCGGTACTAATGATTTTGCTAGAATGGTAATTTCTGGAGTTGACAATGCCGCTGATGACTTCATTAAGGATGCCCTTCTGCGTTATATTATGGCTTTTCCAGTTGCTCTTAAGGTGATTTTGTTACAATTAAATCAATTCTAATTTATTGTTGTTAAATACGTGTATAGTGCTTTTGATGAAGGCTGATGGATTTCTAGATGGAAACTATTTAGGAAAAATTGAAAAATAAAAGAGAGAAACTAAGAACTCTGTGTTCTTGTGATGACAGGAGCAAGAAGTCATCTTTTGTTGCTCATTTCTCTTCATTAACTGCCTATTTTTTGTGCATGTCATGGCACACTTCATAATGATATGTGAGGTAGAACAATCTTTTTTGTTAAAGAATCTGTTTTTGGAATATGATTGCAGTGGCAACATTGACATCAGGTTTATCACGGTATGTTTTAAATGTTTGTTGCAATCGTTTCCCTTGGTCTCTGATATGTTATGAACCCTGCTGAGGAAAAGCATACCTCTGTAAAGCTTTTCTCTGTAATATAAATTTTCATTTGGTTGGTGACAGAACTCAATGGTTTTTTTAACTTTTAAATCTCTTTATGTGCAGTGTCATGTGATTTATGACTCCGATATTGACAGAGATCTCCAAACCTTGCTTGATGGAGATGATCTAGAAATAGTACTCAATTCAAAGCATCCTCCCCGGTGCATTATCGATTTCATATCTCAAAGCCTTCAGTTGCTAACCGTAGAGGAAACAAAGAGAAATATGTTGGTATCCCTCTTCTTGGATTAGTGCTCTCAATTTCTATCCTATGTTGGTGTTTTGAAAAGCAATCTTGGGATGTTCTCTGTTTTTGGTTTACGGTTTGGGTTTATCTTTCATGAAAATTTGTCAAGATTTACATGGGTGAACTGAAAAGGCTAACAATTTGCAGCAAAATTCTAGGTCTTCCTGGAATCAGTCTGGTGGATAAACTAAAAGTGACTTAAACTAGATATTGTTTGATGAATATATTCATATTAATTTCCCTCATCATGATGCAGGAATCAGAGATCTCTTGTTTGCATGAAGGAATTGGTGTATGTGATCAACTCATGGGTATCCCCATTCCTCTCTCATATACACGTTTGACATCAAGATTTCTAGTCCTCTGGCATCTCACTCTTCCAGTCATACTTTGGGATGATTGCCACTGGATTGTAGTTCCTGCTACTTTTATCAGTGCTGCTTCTTTGTTCTGCATAGAAGAAGTAAACATCTCTCTGACTCTGTCATTACTAGTTAGTCTATGTGCCCTTACTTATGCAAATTTTCCATACTTAGCACATCAAACATGGAAAGTAAGTGGGCAGTTGATTTCTGTAGGTCGGTGTTCTTATTGAGGAACCATTTTCTATGTTAGCTCTGGATGAGCTTTGCAGTCTTGTTCAGAGCAACATTCACGAAACTATTAGGAATCAGAAAGTTATTCAAACGCTGGTTGCTGCAAAAAGAAAGAGCCATTCCTGTCAGCATTCCACTAATGGTTGGCCTAATTCTTAGAATGGAGAGTCAGTGCAGTATAATTTACGGGGACTAGAGAATATGGTGCCCAAAGAGTTTCCCTTTCACTGGTGCTTGGAGTTGCCTTTGCCTTACCTCTCTTCCGCGTCAAAATGACACGCACATCTCAGGCTTAGTGGTGACATATGTAAATATGAATTGGCTTAACTGGGATACCTCAAATTTTGCTGTCTTTGCTATATGTATATATTAAATTCATCTACTTGGTAGGAAACCTATCTGCTTAATTCATATGTTAGCATTTTGTCAATTTTTTGTTTCGGACTAAATCTCCAATTCTTCTACCCAGGCTTTGGTAGTGAGTTTTTGTATTACATAACGAGTCCGATTCTCCGTATCTTCTTTTCCCTCTCTAGCTACTCAACGTGTGCTCCCAAGCTGCATATTAAATCGTATTCTCTCACCTTCCGTCTAGCATCTTGTGATTTCACCTACAAAATCTTTCCAAAAAAGAGACTATGCATTCGATTTCTCAGTTGTCCACCTTAAAGCAGGAGTAACCAGTGACTGGCAAACTACAGGCTACATAGATCAAAGATTATGCAGCTAATCAGGCTTAAAAAACTTTCCAAGTAGCATTATAACTGAAAAGTAACAACCAAGTGAAGCTTTCATGTCAATTGTAGTTTGTCTGTAGCCTAGCAACCTATGAAGTTCAGGACTGCTATAAAGATCAGAATGTTAGAAGATGTTTCCCAGATGAACCAGAAAGGTGGTACTTGGCAAGTCTAAATAGTCTGTGATCACAAGAACCACAAAAATGCAACTCAAATCTGCATGTGCCTCGCTTCATATGCTACATCAAAATAACAGAGGTCAAATGTCATTCAATGTTAACAAATTGGAAGAATGCAGCATGGCCAGCTCCCATAGTGTGACGGGCAGTGTGTACACTGTCCGGAACGAATTCACCACCGTATAACTGACCGGCATGAATTCACTACCGTATGGCTGACCTGGCGATCGATGACTGCATCTTTGATGCACTTGCTAGTACTAGTACATCTGAGAATTCTTAATTGACTAATTGTAAATAGACCCATTCGAATTGTTTTTTGACAAGGACAAAGTCAGGAAAAACCTCTAAAATTATTTTTATACCATATCCACAGGCTTCAATCACCCAAATCAAAGGTATCCCTCAAGCACAATGCTCTGACTTGACATCTTAGGCTGTAAATTTTTCACTCTCAGTCCTTTCCCTAAACTGTTCAACAGGGCATGAGGATTCCCTCCATCACTTTCACTCCATATAGGCAGCACTTCCACCATGATCTTTTGCAACAGGTTTTGTTCAATACCCATTTTTAGAAGCATTTCAAGATCACCATCATTACCCCTCAAATCCAGCAAAACACTGCAAAACCCCTGGCTATAGCAGTAGTTCAAAATCACATTTAAATTCATCTGATCCAAAACCACCGTTTCAATTCCATTTTTTAGCTGTTTTGGGTTCTATGGTTGTCTCATTATCCGTAAACACCATCACTTTTGAAGCAGTTTCTTCACTGAGGCTTGGAAGTTGGATTGGAGAACCAACATTGAACGCTGTTATTATCTGAAAAGGCTGATTAGCACCAGGTTCTTGTGATGCAAGTAAAGAGTACTTGCCAGCTAATGAGGCAGGAAGTATAATTGCATCATATTCCTGTAGTAACTGTGAGTAGTATCCACCAGACTCTGTAACTCCTTCACCAAGTTGGTATAGGAGGTGGCCATTAACAGAGAGGGAATACCTGCCATGAGAGGCCTTTAATCAGATTACTTTTTTCATTTTTAATACACAAGAATAGAAGTAAAAATATCAGACTGCTGAAAAAATTTGAAACCATGCCCTTAATGAAATAACTAAGCAAAATCTGTCCATGTCTTGACACTGGTGTTTAATTCATTACAAATAAAAGTTTACCTAACTGTAACAAAAGGCTTCTGTGTCAACATTCGATGAATGAAGGCCTCATTGAGCCTCTTGCACAATTCTTCCTCCACACCCACAGTCACATCAATTCCAGCATTTCTCAGCCTTTCCAACCCCTTTGAATCCACAATTGGGTTTGGATCTACCATCCCTACGACCACCTTTTTCACTTTTGCTTTAATCAGAGCTTCAGTACACGGTGGAGTTCTCCCATAATGATTACATGGTTCCAAGCTCACGTAAGCTGTTCCGTTCTCAGCCAACTCACCAGCATCTCTGAGAGCAAATATCTGCAAGTTTCATCTGCTTATTCAATTTATTCAGTATTCAAAACACACCAATGCAAATGTAGCTATTTGCATTGCATTGAAATGCATAATAGTTCCACAAGCACACAACACAAATCAATCAAGGACAGTTTGTATAGCATTCCAGAAGTGTGTTCCAACCAAACACTTTCGAAATTTACAGTAAAACATGACTTCTGGTTAGAGCCAGTGTGGCCAGGCCCCTTGCCTTACGTAAATAGTGACACCTCACATCTCAGGATCAGTGCGAAAATAGAGAGAATATATATAAAGGGAAATAATCATATGTTGCACCCTTAAATACATTAAGCTAAGCACCATACAACAAAATCAGCATGGGAAAGGGAAAAGAAAGGCTATTAAATTAGGAGTGCCCTTTATACTTTTAGTGTCAAAATGCAAACAGGACTCCAGAATTTGCTCCCCCAGAAAAGGGTATTCAAATTTATTCACAGAATATGGTATTCAATACTTCAGAAATATAAAATCTTGGACTGCCAACTCTTCACTGAATAACAGAAAATGCAAGAAACGTTGCAGACTTTTCAGCACTTGAATTATTGCGCAGAAAAATGGGGAAAAATACATTAAAAAGATAAATTCACTCAAAACCTCACTATTGTTTCCCAACTACTACACTTTTCTCAACAAAAGCAAACATAATAGGAACAAGAAATATGCAAACTTGACAATGAAAATAAAATCTTCTTAACAACACACAAAAAAGTGGGTTACCTCAGCATGAGGCTGCCCAGCTTTAGGATGAAATCCTTCACCAACAATCTTTCCATCTTTCACGATCACGCAACCCACCATTGGGTTGGGACTCGTATGGCCAATTGCCTTTCTAGCTAGCTGCACACACCTCCTTATATAAAACCCATCATCATTGTCTTCTTGTACCACTCCGCACCTGACCCTAACCCCACCACCAGCAGATTTTCTCACACTAGTTAGTGATTTGGATGCCATTTTGAGTGAACTGCAAAACCCAGATTTTGAACTTTGATTGAATACAAGTTTTATGGCGGGGCTTTGTATTGATGATGAAGAGAAATAAAAACTGCGTGGGGAAAGAATGTGATTTGGTAGTGAAAGGCTTTGAATTTGCATTTTTGAAAGTCGGAAATTGTTAACAGCAGCGAAGATGAGGCAATGTCTAAGCAATAGGCAACAGTGTGAGAGAGGAAAAAATAAAATTCGTAAAATAAGAATTGTCTGAGCCCGGGTTCGAACCGGGGACCTCTAGTGTGTGAGACTAGCGTGATAACCAACTACACCACCCAGACGTTGTTATTCTCGTTAATTTTTTAATTACTACTACAGGTTTTTGTTGAGAATTCTTACTAATTACCAATGACAAATATCAAAGCATGTACAGGAATAGAACTACCATCTCATTCTAATCTCAGGTGTCATTACCCCTCCAGTCGCTGATAAATGATGCAATCAAGACTCAAAGTTTACCACAATTTAACAATTGCCAACAAAATATATCAAAGATATCAAGCACAACTAGTTCGAATAAGTGGTTCATAATGCTTATAAAAACGTTGTGAATCATGGTCATGATTCAATGTACATGTATAACATGGATAACTAGATCCCCATAAGGATTTTGTACGAAATCCGTGTGATAATCTTCTTCTAGATAATGTTAAGGGTGGGAAGAAGTGCACGGTGCAAACGGAAAACATGTGATACAATTATACAATCAATTATGCTGAAAAAGGTATAATTAGAGAATATTGCTTCTCCTATTGTAATGCCTTATAACATGATACAACCGCAGCACGATGGCATAGTCTTCTTCTCCTGCAACCTGTCTTGGATAACCTCTAGCCGTAAGATTATCTCCTCAAATGTTGGTCGGCAGTCTGGATTCTTATGCCAGCATTCTCGCAGAAGCCTAATTCAGAAAATTGAAGTATAGATTAAAGGATCATATTTAAATAAAAGTTCTCAATAAAAATAATTTAGTATGATCTCAAGATGTATGTCACAGTTGACTGTATGGAAGCCATATAATTGGAATAATATGGAAGCTATCATTCTAGAACAGAACTTGGTACAAATGATTATTGTCTTTCAAATCATACTGTGAAAGTAGTGGCTTGTGGTTGGCACTGAGAATTATAAGCAAGTTTTGCTACAAATCAATGTTCTGGAAGCATTGCAATCCCAAGCATTGTATGCAAATCTAAGTCTACCCAACCCACTTTTGTCGCTGCATAAATCCTTGTACAATATACACCTCTATTTAGGGCATGTCCTTGCAAATGTTTTAAGGTCTAATATTGCAGTACCATATGCAATAATAGTTTAGTTTGGAGCTTGTAAACAAATTCAAACATGGAAGTAATATCCAAAAAGAACTCACTCTTTGATTGGTTCAGGGTACAATGCTGAAGAAAGAGGTGGTCGAGAATCTTCATATGCCCTCTTATCTGCAACCTGTACAGCAGTTTCTGCTTTATTAGATGGCCCTCCTTGAAACATCTGTAAGCAAAGTAAACCACGACCACATATTAGATACTAAAAAAAATTACACTTATTCTGCCATGAAGAATATCTTAATTTTAATAGATAAGTGCATCTACTAGATCAGTTCAGAATGCAAACTAGTCCATGCACAAGTTGAACTGATATGCATAGGTCAATATAAACCACAAAGGTATTGTAAATATATAGCAAATTGTAAAATTTTGCTTAAGGTTACCTCATGAACTATTAAAGCAAAGGAGAAGATATCGACACTTTTGCCATATGATTCTCGACGATAAACCTCAGGTGCCATGTAACGATCTGGTAAATGCAAAAAGAGCATCTAAACAAGCATTCAAATTTATAAATGGTTAAACTTTTGGTGAGATAGAAAATTACATGAACCAGTTCCTCCAGTCATTTTGTAGCTATATGAATCTTTCTCTTGTGCAATTTTGCTCAATCCAAAGTCTGTAACCTTGAGGTGCCCTGCTTCATCTTGTAGCACATTGCTGCAAGTCCCAAAATCGTAAGGTATATGAGAAAATTTAGGTTCTAGAAATTGCTAAATACGCGTAAAGCCAAAGGCTCAAGCAAAATTTATGATCTGAATTTAAAGATTCCAGAGTTAAATGCACTCAACATGACATTGACTGAAAGATGTATATAGCAATACCTGGGTGTCAAATCTCGGTGTATTATAGCATGTGGTTTGAGCTGATGGAGATAATTCATTCCTCTATAAGGTTTCAGAAGGAATCAGCCCATGTTAGGAGTTAGTAGAAATTGTCATGTTTATATAAAAAATGAAAAAGGAAACAGTAACAACTAATGTAATATGTACCAAGAATGTCAAGTAGAATAATGTGTCAGATGTAAAATTCAACATTTATGGCAGGAACCAAGGGCAATTGCATTGTTGTCAGAACTATCCATTCTCACCTCAATCTCAGAAACCATTATGATCGGATGCAATTCAATATCAATTATAATCTTGCTCAATTACTTCACAAGACTATATTATCTATTTCAACAATTCAAATTAAAAAAAAAAAAAACAGTATTGACATACAAGTATAAAAAGAACTTAAAAGGACACGTCCAACGATTCTTATAAATCCAGAAGGATGAGAATCAGAAAACTAAATGAAAAACTTCATTCAATGATCTCATTGAGACAATTTTCCACAATCCAAATTATAGTCATCAGAAATTTTTTATAAATTCTTCTGGGATTCAAAGCAGAAACATCAACGTTCAAATTCTATAGCACAGTTGTCATGCTGGATCAGTAATGTCTCATTCAGGCATATTCGCTGGATGAGAACTTATGCAAACTGTAACAGTATCTAGGTAGATATCTTTTATGGACTGGAAAATTGAATCAGTATCTTATCAATAACGTTCATGCCAAGTCAGAACTTCTAGCAATATACTTCAAGCACAGAAGTGTGTTTCCCTAGAATATGTACCTTGCAATATCTAAAGCATAAGCAACTGCAGTTGGTGGATCTAATCTTCCTTTCTTTTTTAATATATCATGCAAACTCCCCTAGCACATTCACATAAAGGGAAAATCAGCAACTTGGGAATAAAGAGAATTAAAAACCATAATTTGATAGAACAACAAAACTCACATTGCGAAGATACTCTGTAAGAAATATCAAGCGCTCAGAGTGCTTTAGGACACCCAGGAACTGCACTATATTGGGATGGCGCAACTTTTGCCACAAACCCAGTTCCTTCATGAATGAATTCCTGTTAAACAGTCAATCATTGAGGGAAAAATTTAAATGTTACTAGGATTGTCAAGTTAGGTCATAATAACTCAAATCGCTCTAACCCAATTTGCATCAAATACTTTATTTCTGTAGGTTTACCAACTAAAAATTAAACCAAACGGACTGATCATCCTTTAACTAATACAGATTACTAAACAAGCACTTAAATAAAACAACACCGCAAGAGCTCTAATTTTTAGCACTGTACAAAATATATCATGAGTACAAACAGAAACGTGAAACTATTTATATTGATCCTTCTATGAAGACTGAGAGACAAAAAGGGAGGGAGGCAAAGCAGAGGAAGGAAAGGAACATGTTATGCCCTGTACCATAGTAAAACTCACCTCACCCTTGGATTTGACGCAATGGAAGAACGAATGGTCTTTGCCGCAACTTCTGTACCACGCCACCTTGACTCGATAAATTTCACCATATGCTCCCTGCAATGGTTCACTGTAAATATAGGAAAAGTATAACCAACAATATAGAAAGTTGAGAGAATTCTGGTTGTTCAAATGTGGCACTATCATTATGGGTTTAAGTGCCCCTACTTGACATTTGCCCGAATAAGTTGAAACAAGAAATTACTTCTCCAACAAGTATTGCTTCGTCCATGTTCACTTCATCATAATCAATTTCATAGCAAGGAGTATGCGAGTCAAGCCCCACCTGTGTCAAGCAAAATCTTTTAAAGTATTAACAGGAAAAGAAATAAATAACAATAGAAAAATGCTTTCAGTCAATTTGAAAGTAGACACTGCTGCCAATGTTAACAAAATTAATTATTGACAGCTTTTGTACAAGTTAACCATAAAGCAAATGTTGGATGGTGTTTTCTGCAAGCATAGATAAGGGGAAAAAGATTGCCAGTTCAACAAAATTCATTTCCTTCAAAGATAGTATTAAAATTAAAAATATATTCACAACTATATATATGTTCATAATGTTAAATACCGGATCTATCCCACCTCGACCTTCAAGTATCCTGCAAATAACCCCATGACCAAAGCTGCAAGGCATCTGAAAGTGGCTGATAAATTGATCAAATGACACACACATTAAAACCAGTTCCATGAGTCTATAGAGTAAATCAAAGGGGTGAAAGGAGTGGATTCAAACTTACAGTACGACCCCAACGATCTAAGGAGTTGACATCAGCTCCTTTCTCAAGAAGTAAATGAACAATTTCAGCACGACCTTCGCTTGATGCTAAATGAAGTGCTGTTCTCTTGTCATAGTCAGATAAATTGGGTTCTACGCCTTTCTCTAGCTCCTGTAACACACCTGCTCTGTCTCCCTTGCTTGAACAATGAAGCAGCCTATATGGACCTTCTGAATCAAACATTTGTGCCTGCATCCTCTGTAATATTACCATTTAATTGCAACATGAAATAGACAGACAGATAATTCTTTGCATAATAGATTTACGTTAAACTTGCCTTATAAACGGATACCTATTTTTCATTTTGTTATTATTTTTTCTATGAATTTCTTTATTTTCTCAAGAACCAAACAAATTAACACTTGGATTACAAAATCAATGTAAATCTTAGTGTTATTTTTATACTTCCGCTAATTACTTTACATGTTGAAAACATTCGGGCAAAATCAACAGTTAGATTACAATTAAATATTAAAAAAAAAAAGAACTGTAACTTACCATTGAAGGAGATGATGAAGGTTTGCAATCCATAATTTAAGAATCGAAATCAAGATTTCAGATTGCCAAAGCACTACGTGATGTCGCTGAAAATCAATGACATAATGTTGGAAAAGCCAAATTCATACTCGGAGTATACAAAGTCATCGGTTGTCTTATTTGCTGAAATTCCGACAAAGAATGATGTAAATATCACTTCCTCGATTTCTCCGACAGAAAACCAATTGAAGTTAGGGTTAGGGTTAATCATCTGTTCTGGTTACTGAGAAAACGAAGAGATAAAAGTGAAGTTAGAGTAAGAGTTAGGATTCGATCATCTGTTTGGTTCCTGAGAAAACGAAGAGATAAAATTGAAGTTAGGGTTGTGGCTAACGATTTACTTTATTCCTGAGAAAACGAAGAGAAAATTTTGAAGTTAATTTTGGTTCCTGAGAAAATGAAGAGAAAAATATCGAACTTTCCTCCGGTTTCTAAACAGCCAAGCAGGTTTTGATGACCGACATTTCAAAGCAGTTCTTTGATTTTCTTTGGGCGCGGGAGAAGTGGGATTTTAAACATTGCGTTCAACGACGGGACAGCTCGAGAAGTCTGGTCGAAACGACGCTGTTTTACATATTTAATCTAATTAAACGTTAAATTTACGTGATGGACGGCGAGGATACAAATATTTTGATATTACGCATCCCGACCGTTGATTGATCTAAGTTGAGTAGACGTACACTGCGCCTCATGTACCAGCCGTAATAACAGGTGTGCGCACTTCGCCCCTACCCGCGCGTATCCGTATTTTATCGTTAACACTTAATATAAACACAAACAAAAGGAAAATTTCGAAAATTTTCAAATTTTAAAACCCCTAACGTCCAAAAAGCCCTCCAAAAAAAACCAAAAACCACCTGATTTCTTCTACTTCTATCTATACATGGCGTTGAACGATCCAACGAAAACCCTAGAAACCCGAATCGGTATTCGGGGTGCTGAGTGTGGATCTGGAGAATCCGAAGCCGAAGAGGAAGAGCTGGAAAAGCTAGAATCGGATGTGAAGCAAATGGCGCAAAAGATTCTAGAGTATAGAGCGGCTCTACCAGATCAGCTCAAGAACACTTTCGCTTCAATTCTTTCGGCTCAAAGACCCGTTTTTCCTGGATCCGAATCCTGGTTGGAGCCCGGATTGTTCGGAGAGCAAAAATCAGGTTCGTTTTCCTTTCTAGGGTTTTTCAATTTTAGTTGCAGATGTCCGTTGTCTTAATTCATGTAGCTGACAGTTTAGGAAAAATTTGAAGGGTTTTTGTTATGCGGGTATAACAGTTTAAGGTTTCTCTGAATTGCATTGTGCTTCGTTTAATTGCTGAGAAATACATGTTTTTAATGCTTTATAGTGACTTGGTTTCTGGATCTTAGTTGAGTAAAAGGCCTTTTACTTGCATTGTTTTCTCTCATTTTTTGGCTTTCTGTATATTTGTTTTTTGCTTTGTATACTGTACAGACTTGCAAAACAAATAACAATTGCCATGGTTGATTAATTTGTCTTTATTCTATGGAATTTTAATGTGAAGTTTCTGAATTTCAATTTAGTTTTGTGCTGATAGACTGTAATTTTATGTGCTTCTTTGAAATTGAAAGTGAATGATCAGACTATTATGTGTTTTTCCTAGAAATTACCTTACCTGTGAAGTGAAGAATAGTTATGGAAATGGAATGCATATGCCCACAGGTGAAGTGTGTAATTGGTGAGCAATGAAGTGCATTAGCAAAGGTCCTTGAAGGGCTGTGAGATAGAAAAACCAGTTTTAAGTTAACATTCATCTACTTTTCAAATGAATACTGCATAAAATATACTGTTAATGGTAATTAAATTCAACTAGATGAGATATTTCCTGTAATATCTTGGTCTCAAATTGGCATGTTTAATTTTGTTTGTCATAACTTATCTATAAATATTGAACCTGTGGATAATATCATTGTCCTCAAAATGATTATAGTGGAAGAACTTTTAATTCAAAAATCTATGTTCAGTGGTCCTCGTATATCACTTTTGGTGGCTACTATTACTTTCATGCTTGGAAAGCATACATGTATGGCTACAGTGATTAAACATGGACCCTTCTAATCATTTACTGAAGAGATTCTCACCCTGTCTTAGCTAGCCTCTCCTCTTAGGCCGCTACATGGTCCTGAGCAAAGCCATTGTTGTATACACCATTTTTAAACAGATTCTAGAACTATTTAACAAACTTTTGACACTTTAAGTGTACTTGTTTGTTTTTAGTTGTACTTAGTGATATGTTTAATGTATGCATTGGGTGACGCATTATAATCTGGCTCATTAAGGTTAATTAAATTTAAAAAAAGAATGGTCATCCTATGAAGCGTGTTGCTGTTTCTCAGCACCAGTAACTATAGATGCCTAGTGTTGAAAGTAAGGGATGGTGGTTGTGGTAAATATGGTTGTGACTAATTTTCTCAGTGGTGGTGCCATTGCTGGCAGTGGAATTTGTTTACAGTTTTGCAATAATGCTATATGGCAGAGGTAGCAGTATATTGTTCTGTTGGCAATGGTGGGGTTGTGTTAAGGTTCACACTACTGTCAGAAGACAAATACTTGTGGTGAAACGAGAACACTTATCCATGTTGTACTTTTCAAGGTGTTGGAATTATTAGAGGACCTTCTTTTAGCTGTAAAAGCAGGGCTTTTTCCTTTTTCCTTTTTCTTGTTTGTGTGATCTTTCCCTTTTTTAGAAAAAGGAGATTCCTGGCATAGGAAAAGAAACTGTGGCTTACTATTCACTTGCAAAGTAACAAGGGCCTTTCCTTAACTCCAAAATGCTGTTTCCTAGTGTGATTAAGGTATTGACCATGTGAGTATTATGCACAGACTCAGGAGGACATGATGAATCAAGTGAGGGGACAACGCGAACGGAGGAACAGCAGAAAGCTTCTGAGAAAATATGCTTGCTCAAAGATAAAATGTCCAGTAATATGTCAGCAATGCCTACCCTTCTGAAAAGGATGAAAGAGTGTATTTCTAAAATTGATGAACTAGATTCATTCAGTGGAATCATACATCCTGCTTTTAAAAAGAAAAAGCCTAGCTGACCAAATTCATTTCAAGTTGCTTGATTATTCAGTAGATGGTGTTAGCTCAAGAGAAACGACATGTTATTCCATCAATTGACATATAGCATCTAGCTTTACCGGGAACTGCTGACCAACAATCTCCCCAATATTAGATTTTTGGGAGTTTCCATTGTAGTGTAATTACCAGAGTATTGGTTTTTATATGTACCATAATGTATTGTCGATAATATGTCAGAAGCACCTCTTAACATTAATTCTGAAGAGAAAGTTGTTACCGTGCACTTAATTTGTGTTTCCTTTTGCTTCTAGCTCTTATAGGGAAGGATGTTTTGAGACTTTAAATTGTTTGGATAATCATAATTGACATAAACGTGCAGTTTCACCAACATTTTTTTTTCACAAAAAAAAGGGAGGGAAAAAGTGAGCCATTAAGATTACATAGCCATTATAAAAATGACTTTACCAACATGGCTTTTCAAGGGTACATAAAACAGAAACAACAGTTTCATTTCCGAGGGACAGTCCAAATGTACCTATAAGGCATTATAATGTTCAGGGCATTACACGAGTTAGAACATCAACACAAGCTTCATATTGCTAAACATTTACAGCTTATAACATCGTCCTTATCATTCAGTTTTGGAATAGAAGAACTCATCATAACTCCTCCAATATTTCCTGCATTGTCAAGATCAATCACCACAGTGCTACACCCCTTTCCTATCACAAAAATGTTTTTTCCAATGGCAACAAGCTGGCAGGGTGGTCTTGTGAGGAGAGGTGACAGCCTCCCAACTGGTGCCCATTCCCTATGCTCTTTCTGCCACATCATCAACCTCGTTCCTGAACTCTGATCCAACACATAAAGAGTACCATCTACAACAACTGCAGGACCTCGCCATCCTGATGCCAGGTTAGCATCTGCATGCCTCCAGGTGCTGGTTGATGGCTCATAAACTAATGCATAAACATGAGAAATTGCAGCAGATGTGCCACATCGGACGTAGATTTTGCCATCCATGACAAAAGAATCTTCAATTTCAGTGACAATGTTCAGGTCTGTGTGCAATTTCCAGTTGTTTGCACGTGGATCATAAACGTCCCAAGAATGTGCATCACTCGATTCTGAACCTAATCCACCAATGGAGTAAATTTTCTCATTTAGAACTTCACAAGCAAAGAAGCACCTGAACGCATCAAAACTACATACAGTAACTCACCAGAAAAAATGAAAAAGCGAGAAGAAAGAAAAAGTCTTTCTGAAAGGAAAATGACAAAATTAAAAAGCAGGGAATGAGTAAATTTGTGTGTATGAAACATGGGAGCTCAGCCACTCGTACCCTGAATCCATGAATACAAGAAGAGCATTATGGCCATGTTCGATACATAACATAGCATTACAGCCCATATGATATTTACACATAAAACCCCTCAGCAACTATTTGTTGCATCAATAAAAGAAAAACCATCAAGCCCTTAAAACTACATGATATGAAAGCAGAAAACAGAAAACAGAATGCTTGAATATATTCAGTCTGGCCAGCACCAGTAACTTCAGAAAAATAAAATAAAATACTAGTATATGACCTTGCAGTTGACAAGGGAGCACTATCAATCCAAGTGTTCCTCGCAGCATCATAGCAGTAAACCTCCCTAGTAGCATCCTCAGACCAACCACAGCCGCCCAACAAGTAAGCATTCTTTCCCAACACCTCAAAACCCATCCCTTTTCTGCGCAAGGCACGAGATGGTGGCTCACAAATCAGCCTCCAACTCCTCCTTGTTGAGTTTGGATCCAATACATAGCAACAAACCCGCTCAAGCTTGTTGTCTTTACACAAAGTATATATCCAAGTCTCATCCAAATTATGCTTTCTCCGATAAGCACACCACTCTTCACTCTGCAGTAAGTCTCTCCATCTCCTCGAAACACACTTTAGTGCTGCATGGTACTTTCGAGGAACTCTTCCCAAACAAAAAAGTGCAATATCATCTGGAAGCCCAGATATCAATGGTCCTACAGATTGTTTATCATTTGATCCACTTTCACGACACTCCATAGTAGTACCATAACCAAACAGCCCCCTAAGGTTTAAAAAGTAAAATCAGATGAAATCTTCACCTGAAATGAAATCCATAAAGCCAAGAAATAATGTCCATAATTTAAATCTACAATTTGCAATGGAAAAGCTCAGTTTCCATATTTGGATTCTACCAATAATGATAACAACAACAATAAATAATTTGGAAATATCACAAGTCAACCCAATCAATGACAAGGGATTCAAACACATATATTTCGATGCAAGGTCTAAACTTCTTCGCTCAAGTAAATGCCGAGAAACTCAATTACTATCATCTAGCTATACCACCGATTAAGCCCCATAAAGCCAAACTCTGAGATAAATTTCAGTTCAAAAACTGAACTATTTCATCTGCAAAACTCACATATCTATAATTGAAAAACAACCAGTTATTACCAGATATATCAAACGCTGACCTAAAAATAATCTAACTACAGGAAAACTAGCGCACTCAAAGATCGAGGAATGGAGAAGAAATTCACCTGCGATGATTTAGGGTCGATACTGTCAGAGGAAATTAAGCGAGAGAGCAAATCGTCGTGGGGTGAAGCTAAAGTAAGTTTGTGATTTTCGGGTGGCTTTATATAATTAATCTTTCTTTTGGGGAGTTTATGTGTTAATTAAGAAAGAAGTACAAGTAGTATAATGAACATGGTACCCGCGTCGGATGTAAATCTATTTCACTCATGAAATCTGATTGCGTAACGGCTATTAATTGAGAGTATTATATTTACTAATAAATTTAAACTTCTATCGGTACTTTAAAACGGTGTGTTTTGTAACTGCATCCAGATTACCAGTTTCATTGATACAAAACAAGTGGGCATTCAGAAAGATTCATAGAGAGAGCTCTTAGACTTCGACAAAATTTTCGTTGATTTTAACTTTTCTACCGGATGGCTTAGATCTGAAATTACCGGGACACATTTGCCCCACGTGTAATGACAAATTTCTCTTTTGTTTATGATTTGATTTGATATATATTTGCATCTGACAAAATAGTAAAAAAGATATTGCAATCTCAATCTTTCTTTTGCAGCTCGTGGTACATGTGAAAGAGGCAAAAATTGGAATGCTGCATGGATCACTTCTGTTAAGAGGGCTCCATTAAAATATTTTCTATGATGGAATGGTACAAGCTCAAATACTTAGCAGTGGAATAATACACAGCATTGGCTTTACAATCAACGTAAAGCATTTTATTTAACTTGTACAAAATCAAAATAATATTGTGCAAAGCCGTTGGGTTCTCCAGGTTTTACAGCGATGCTCACTCTTACAAGAACGTCATGACCACTAGCTGTTCATAACTTTGATACAGGGGCTGGATTTGGGGTTTTAGGAGTCCTCAGTAGGGCATCTTGGGTCAATGATACAACAAGCTGCCACAAACACAAAAGCATAATTCAGTAAGAAAGCAAAGTCAAATTTTATGAAATGAAAAGGAAAAAAAAAAAGTGGAGGACCATAATCATTTTAGGTAATACCTCTCCATTTCTATTGAACATTTCGCCTGAAACAAAGCCATGTCCATTGTGTGCAACGGGACTTGCAATCTGAGAGAAATTGGATGTTATCCATGTATCTTTAACTAAAGAGGGAAGAAAAACAACAAAATATGCAAACAATCGCAGGTATATGACACTTACCACAAACAACAACCAGTCGTCAGCTCTGCAAGACCGGTGAAACCACATCCTGAAATACAGACATGATTAGAAAACAAACACCAATAATATTTTCCAAGGCTGAAAACAAGCACCTCCAAGTCACTTTGGTACTATCTGAATTATACAATAGATATGTTGATTCTTATGTTTGGCATGTATGAATGAGAAGGTTTATTCAAGTCATAATGAGAAATGTCATTTTGAGGAATGGACAGGAGTACTCCCTACCAAAAGGAATTCATTTGGAACCCAAATGAATAATGTTATATTGACCCTCGTCAACTTGCACTGCAAGGATTTTAAATCAAAGAGGACCCATTGCGGATGTTGGTTGGTTCAACCGGCAAAACCTCTTTGGACCTCTCAAAGTATGGGATTTAAAGTCCCATCACATTTAGAGTTAAGGAAGGGTTTGATTTATATTCATGTAATATTTAGAAGAGAAAAATGTTATCTAAAGAAAATAAAATAAAATCTAAAAGAGAACCAAAAATTGAATTGTTTTTCCTCTCCATATTAATTGGTAAAGGTTTACAACAACTCAGCCTTAATGCAGTCAGCCTACGACTCAAACTTACGTGATCTTGGTCAGACTAGTCTATTTGATGGATATGCTGGATAATAAACACTAATTACATTATTTGTGAGAAGCAGATACTTACGAGTGGTCCAGACTGAGAGAAACTGATCTGAAACCTTTTCTACGGTGGGGATTTAAACCAACTGAACTGAATATTAGATCTGAAGCATAAGCCACCGCACATCTGCAAAACACATATTGCCAGTACTTCATAAGGATCATACTTGAGGTAGTTGACATTCAACTGTTTTACATGTACCTACAATTTGTTAAGAGAGCATACTCAGACCCACATCCATCCACCTACCCACAACAGGGATGCGTATAAAAGGATTTAGTTACAATTCACCACAAAATCAGAGTGAAAGGATTATAAATACAACAGCCAACAGGTATTCATGTTGGTGAGACCACAATTCATGCGTGCCCAGATATATGAGGGCAGTGGCATAACCAACACAAAAAATAAAAATATTTTAGCATCTGAAAGGCATAGCTTACCTATGCAAAGCCTGGTCATCTGAAAGTTTCCCTTTTGCTCTGAACCAATACCTCAGACTGTAATACAGTTTCATTGTGCATGAATCAGACACAGACATGAAAAACACACAATAAATTTCCACATTTGGCATAAGGTGACAAACAATTCAAGCAGTTAGCAAAATACAATTACACAACGCTGGCAGGCTAACCTTGGTGGAGATTTACTCTGGTTAGTATTACTGTTAGGCTCACAAAACCTTATCTCTATTGGCCAAGGGACAAATTCTTTTGTGGCAACCTTGTTCCGGTAGCTCCTGAAACAATCAATTACTCAAGTAAAATGTGCTTGTCTGTGTACATGTACAGCAACTAACTAAGACCAGAGGAATTGAAATCCCACCTAGGAAGGTTAGGATCAATAAGACGTTTCTCACGTAGCTCTTCCATTGATAGAAGCTGCAATAAATCAAAGGTTCAGTACCACCACAGCAATCAACAGAAAAAATACTAAATTAAGTATATATCAGTTACCAATTCTGGAGCTGGCACTGATGGCATTTTTGTTTCTTGGTGTTCAAATCCCCCTTCTCCTTTCTATAAAATAAAAGGAAATGTTACAAACATTTGAGATGTATCAACCAGCCTTCTGAAAATTGACAACTTGCATATGCATTTTATGAGCACAAAAGAAAAGAAAAGAAAATGCCAAATGAGAATGTGGCAGATGGAAGTTAATTGGTCTTTCTTCCTCAAGCAACAGCCATCGCTGAACATGCAGTCTGTATCTAAAGCTACTTCAGTACTAAAAATTCATGCACAGAGCTTTTGCATTCTTCCACTATCAATAAACACTGGAAGGCTATAGATTATAACTTGAACTCAACGGTCATTTCCGACCATTCACCAATTCAAGTTCACGTTGATCTTCCATACCAAAGCTCATAGATGTGGCCAGCTTTAGAATCCTACTGCATCAAATCCAAAGAGATTATATTTGATGCCTTCACTCTCACACAGAATGAATAATGCTAATACAGAAATCTTATTTTCAATAGTGTTTGGGACAATCTAAAGATCAAGAAATTCACTACTTCAATAAACATGAGAATGGACTGTAATAGGCTAAATCATAACAAGATAGGTAATGATAGTTTTTTACCAGTAGAAAGAGAGAATATGAATGAAATATCCCAGACCCCTCACTACATTAATAACGAAGATAAGCGATATACTCAGCAATTGCAAACAAATAAAAATACAATAAATAAATGGAAACAATGGACCAAAATTTTTTCTCAGAATTAAGGTAAAATACAAATTTAAGGGTTAATTGCATTACTTGAAATGAAGCGAGCAATGTGAATATGACATTTCCTTTTTGTATTGCATCTACTCTTCGGGTGGCGAAGCTGTTGCCATCACGTAAACGGAGAACTTGGTATATAATTGGCACTGCAAAAGTATATTCCATAACACTGAAATATTCTGAAATTTTAATTGTTGGTCCACGAATTTAAAATGCATACTGAAATCAAACTGTTTCATTATAATAAATTGAATAATAAATCTAGATTTTAGTTCCTCTAGCAGCAATCAGCCCAAATTGCAACAAGGTATCAGCAATTTACCAAGCTGAGTTCTAGCACAAAAACCATCTAACAGTCATAATTTCTCCATCCTACTAACTTAATGCATTTACTCACGTGAAGAATATTTCAGAATACTTGCTTCAATACATCATGTGTCAATAAACAGAAAATCACAAAAAAGTGGTCCATAAGCCTACATAACAAATGTCTTATTTACAAAACATTATAGGCTTGCTCAAAATTGATGGTTAGGGGTCCTTCTGAGGCCTTTTCTTACCATAGGACACTTCCATTCATTCATTCACCCAACAAAGCAAGTAATATTAACTTCTAGACCAAATGCAAACTCAATTAATTTGAAAGAGAGGCTGTGTAGTCATAGCACTCAAAACATTACAAAAGATTATTCAACTTGCACTACCCTATTCTCAAGTTACTTTATCACAAAGGGTTCAGAAGGGTCAATAAGGAATTTGCAACAGCCAATCACATAATATAAAGGTAAAAGATGAACCCTCATTCTCAAATGAAAAGGGAAAGTTAAACAAGAGAAAGATGCAAGTGATCATTACAGTTTCATTAGCACAAGCATTGTCTGAAAAGAAAGAATATAGACATTGCGATAAAAATAATCACAAGCTGTTTTCTAGCTCATGAATAATTTACCAACTGTTAAAATCTGAAGCTCGTGAAAAATGACACTTACTGTTAACATCCCCCACCAGAAGAAAGTAACAATGCAAGCTATGGACAATTTTAAGACAATCAACAGTTTTTGATGCTGCAGCCAGCGCCTGTATATTTCGTCACACGGGTTAGGAAAATGAACAATTTGTCAAATTGCTGGATAATCAACAAGAGGCATATAGGGCGTAACTATTAGCCAAATTAACCACCTAAGCTGGCTTATCAAGACCATGTTTAGCTCAATATCAGAAACAGAGAGAAAATGTCAATTTTAAATGGAAGATCGATGAAGGAAAATCTAGTCAATTTATGGTCCATGGTTCCTTGAGATTGTGTATAAAAACAAAGAATCTCACCATTCAAAAATCAAACAAGAGATTGACATGAACATTAACTGGAAAAAATAAAATAAAAAGAAGAGGTATAAGATCAATGGTCACCATTTAATCCAAACAAGTATTCTAGTCCTATGTTAGGCCATTTTCAATATCTTCAAGGGATAAGGATCTGACTTCCAGCAACAGCAAGAATCAGGATTTACTTGTTGACTAAAGCACATATTATAACCATTTAGCTCTAGGACCATTCCGAGAAATTAATTATGAGCATCAGATTTTTAGGATGAAAATTCTACATTAAAAACCATAGGTTGCAAAGTGTTGACCAAGTACAAAGAAACCATTCAGCCTACATCTAAACTTTCAAAAAGCATTTGTTTAACAACATGGAAGTGATACAAAATCAAGAAAGGAATTGATGTAGTAAACACAGAGATACAAAGAAAAGGAAAAGAAGCTAATCATACCTGCCCAACCAACTGTCCTCCAAAGACCTTTCCAAATTTTGGAGCATCTGGCAAAGTGATCCCTTGAAATATATTCACCTTCAAAACAGTTCCAGGAAAATTTAAATTAAACAAAAAAAAAGTAGGATATGCATCTAAGCCAAAAGGTTCATAGAGTGCAGTACAAAAGAAAACCTTTTTGGCAGGAGTTTGTAGGCACAGTCATGGAACAGAGGCACAAGCATCAAATCTTAAAAAAGAATAAATAAATAAAACAGGAAAGATACCTCCATCGGCTCCAAATGCAGTATGTTCTCCACAAGTGAGCATGGCTCAGGTGTCTTTTCAGCACTCCAGATTGATCTTGTTTCAAGCAAATTGCAATGCTCATGAGGCAGAACCAAGCAGGTCAGCTGACAGACAACACATAATGTAGTAACAATTAAAATGCTAAATAAGGTCCATTTGAGGTACATTTCATAAGTTTGAGCAGCTATCATGATGATTTTCACAAAAAAATTAATAATAGTTCATAATAGAATAACTACCTTCGTCAAAGCAATTACATCTGCCCGCCTAGATGATGTGGACGAACCTGCAAAAGGAAGTTTAAATTATTCTGCCAAGAAAGCTCTTTTCATCGTTGGATGTCATAGTCATAGACTACCTTTATCATATGTGTGGGATTCACAAAAAAATTTCATACAAGCAAACAGGTCGGTACGCATGAATAACCATAATGCCAGAAAGAAAATAAGGACATCAATGTAAAACAATTGGCACAATTACAACAAGAAGGCAAAACCAAGAGGTTCGTTGGGAAGTAAAAGCACCTATCAACCTAACAGTTTAAACTCCATTTTTGGAATGATGTTGTAAGAATTAAAGTATTGTGTAATAGTAGATGAAAATATCAGTCTCACCATTTCCAAAGTAATCATATCGTTTCAATTGATACTCAAGACGATCTTCTTCCTCAGAATGAACTGACCCTGAGACTTCAGCCTGTGAAGTGTCATTAAACTTCAGCCAAACAAACTTACAAAATATGAAATAAATGTCACAAGCAAACTAACCTCTCCTTCCCATATGAAATAAATTCCCTCTCCAATATCTCCATCACGAACAACATCCTCACCTTTCTCTGTAATGCAACATTATTAAACCACATTCAAACAGAAGGAATCAGCAGCAAAATGGAGTACTTTGATGTTGCATTGTCATCAAATTTGTCAAATTTAACATAAACAAATTACAAAATTGAGTTGTGTCAAGCTCAAAATGACAATAATTCTTTTATACTGATATTCTTCAGCAACCAAACAAATTCATAGGACATTATACTTATACATGTTTAAGAAAACAAACATTCACTCATTGAATTGAGATGAAAATCAACAACAAACTGGAACGAAAGAACTCCAATTGAAAAATCACCGTATTGTTTAACTACAACAACTTCAGCAATTTTCTTCAGAGACGAACTCGGCAGCCTCTGCAGTAGCGGAACGCCGCCCAAGAACTCGATCACTACAAACGCACAAATAATTAAGACACGTTAGTCATCAGAATTCAAACACGTGAAACACAAATTTGAATCGCAACATGTTTACTAGTTCCAGAGAAACCGTAGGAGAAAACGGGAACTCTAAAAATTGACGACTGCATATTCCGAAAAAAAAAATTTCCTCCTCTTCTCCTGCGATTTGTCGGCTACCAAACAGAGAAGTAAAGCAAAATTAGGGTTAAATATAACGTACCTTCTTCAATATCCATCATCTAGTAATACCTTCGCAACCGAAGAGTTAAGAAAAATACGGAATCAATTCCAGGATCAGTTTTTCCTTTTTTTCTAATTCCAATTTTTAATTTTTCCTTTTCAGCCAAGCTGAAAAAATTATCAATTTTGGGGGTTGATTATAGTTTTTGGGCAAACAGTAACAAGAGCAATAAAGAATAAAGTTGTAGGGATGATAATGGAACCGGGTAGCATTGACGTAGATGCTGAAGGCCTTCTCCGATTCATTTTCAATAAATTTAAGGAATAGATTTGTTGTCACGGATTTTCAATTTTGACTACTTTCTAACCACTAAATTTAAAAATAATTACTATTTAAAAATATATTAAAAAATAATTAATTCAATAAAAAATTAACAAAATTACCTAAACGATTAATCTCATAAAAAATTATTCAAAATTGATTAATTTCCTCTTATTTAAAGATATATTTTTTAGGAAATGCACTAAGTGCATTTTTAGTGAAAACAAAAGGTCAAAAGTACACTTTTTAATTAAAAAAAATTCTTACTCGAAATATACTTTTTAGCAAATAAAAAAAATTACTAAAAATTACACTTTATAACAAGAATGAGGTTATACTTTCTAACAAAAAAAATTATTCTTATTCAAATGTATACTTTTGAGTTATAGAAAATTTAAAGAGAAAATTTGGTTATAGAAACATTTTCGTCTAAAATTTATTAGGCGATATTTTTTACTAAAATTTGAATAATAATTATTTCTAAATTTAGAATTAAAAAGTGGTTATAAATGGACAATTTCGTAATCTTTAGATTCTTATTCCCACTTACTCAGACAAAAAATATCCTATTTTTACACCCAAAAATAAAAAGAAAAATAATCGAAAATACATTTATTTTATAACAAAAATTCAAAAATACTCGCCTATCATAATTTTACTCAAAAAATTTTTTTACATATGTTCAGACTAAAATACTCTTATGTCCAAAATTTACAAGATACTTTCGAATTGTTAAAATATTTCAAAAGTGATAGTTTTGAGTTATTATAATAATTTAAAAGTATTAATTTTGAATTGCTTTCGTATTCGAAAAATAATAGTTTCGAGTTATTACAGTAATCCGAAAATATTATTTTCGCATTGTTAAAGTTACTCGAAAATATTAATTTCGAGTTGATATTATTATTTTTAGACAAAAATATCTTTGATACCTAAAATTGATAAAAAAAAAAAAGTTGTAAACAATTTTTTTACCTTTGAGCATTCTTCACTTTCAAGCACCAACGCATTCTTAAGTATTTCTGTCAAGCAAGCATTTCACAATAAAGAGACGTTATAGATGAAAAAATAACAACAATAACGAATAAGAAACGATTGCAGCATTGTGAATATCAAATTAAGGTTTTTTCAATTTCTACTTTGATTTTGCATAAATAGGTATAATTTTTTTTAACTTTTGGCATAGATTTAAATGTTATAATGTTAGAATGACTTGATGGGTTATGATTTTGTTTAAATTTGGGAGAGTCATTGCCAAAAATATTAGTGTGCGATAAGTTTACGACAGTGTGACTCGTGGAGGGTGAAGCTGAACGAACTCGAGAGTGAATTGTTTGGACATCAAGGGTTTTTTTTTTTTCCGAAAGGTCCAAAATTGAGCATTTGTTAATAGTTAATTTAATTTAGTAGACTATTATATGTAAACGATGTCGTTTGAATAGATATAGAGAACGGCATGATTTACGCTGGGTTTTGTTGCCGGTTAAATCCTCTTCATGAACAACGAGCCAAGATAATTATCATTTCTCACCCTCAAATTCCGTCTCACAATTTTTGTTGTAGTTTTCCGGAAATCAAATCATATCTACACACAATCAAAGGCTAGACTATCAGCTTTACAGGTTCGTTTTTTTGTTCTCTATTACACTCTCAATAACACTTGCAATTATTCCGGTCGAGTTCAATGGACGAAACTAAAACGACGAGAGAACACGAACTTTACATGGAACCTGCAGAGTAAACAACTTTTAGCAAGAAACATGGACTAATTATTTATCGTTCGTTTGTCTGCTTGCTTATTACTATACGTTTCTTGGCATCAGGTGAACCGCTGTAGCAGCTGGGCATTTGACCTTTTGGCCTATTGGGTAGCCACCATTGATGAAAACATATGTTCAAAGTGTATATCTTTTGTGGGGTTTGGTCTCTTTCGGATATAAACATCTTCGAACTTTTTATAATCCCATTTCTGTGTTTGTTTGAGATTGCTGTTTGAGTTTGGACGGGAGAATATGGTTCTTCTTCAAAATTTCAGTATGGCAAACTCAGTCTCACCTTTTTGTGCAGTAAATACTCGTCCTATTTTGATTTCCTTTCGAAATTCCCTCTTCCCCCAACTTCAACAATATAGTCGTACCCCAAAGTCTCTCAGTTGCCTAGCTGTTTCGATGAATTCTGACCCTGAACCTAGCTCCAAGCCCAGCGGTAAACCTAGGAGAAGAAAGAGCCAACAAAAATTGCAACTTCCGGAAATCAAAGATGAGGATCCTGGTAGTGATAAAATGTTCCCAAGAACAATACCGAAAAAGAAGAAGCGGGGCCGTAAGAGGTGAAGCTGATGCCGTTGAAGATTTTGTACGTGACTCGCTTGAACGGACCTTTGCATCAATTAGGCAGCAGAACTCTGAAGTTTTAGAGAATAAGGAGAATGTATTCAAAGACAGAGATGAAGATTATGTAGATTCTGAAACTAGTGATGATGATGAGGATGATGACGATGAAGATGATGAAGACTGATGAAGTTGGTAAAGGGAAAAGGAAAAAGAAGATGGTGGTTGAGGAGGAGGATCCATATTGGCCATTGGATGCTGATATAGGGTGGGGAGTTAGAGCTTCAGAGTATTTTGAGCAGCATCCAATCAGGAATGTCGTGGGAGAAGATGGCTTTGAGATTGATTGGGAAGGCGAAATTGATGATAACTGGGTTAAGGAGATCAACTGTCTGGAGTGGGAGAGCTTCGCTTTCCATCCGAGTCCGCTAGTTGTTCTTGTTTTTGAGAGATACAACCGGTAACTTTCTCATAATACAACAATTTGGACTAGGTTCTGAAAGATGATGGTGGTTAAGTGTCTAATATAGATGGTAATATTGTTTGAGGACAAATAGATATATTTTGACTGGGAAAATATTTGAAGTTTGACTTATTAAATAAATGGTGAAAATGGGCCATGAAAAGTGATTATCACATAAAACTATACTAATATTCTAATGCCTGGTGCAAGTCTACTTAACATTAGAGTTTGCATAGTGTATGTGGTACTTTTGCATAAAACTGTCAACAGGTTGAGATATGCGTCTAAAAAAATTAAAGTAGTTACAAATGCATGGTGCTGTTTGGTGTATGTGCAATGTGCAGTGCATAACTGCAAAGTGATTATTGGGCTCAAGCCTGTGAAGTGTGTTCCTTATGAACTTTGGTTATTTCCTCTTGTTCTTTTTTGTCAGTCAAGATGATTAAACTCATTTTCTTGAGGGTTTTATTCTTCCAACATCCAATCGGTCTATAGATTGGGGGTTGACTTGATTTTATTGAACTTATACACTCAGTATATGCAGTTGATTTTTCACAAAAGTGATCTTGGAAAAAATGTGCTTTGAAAGAGAATAAAAAAATTAATTTCCATACGAAAATATAATCCCTCGAGAATTCCATTATTTTCATTTTTCCCCTTGTATCTTCCCAAGAGCCGAAGGAGGATTAAATTTTTAACATGTGTAATTGCACCATTTGGTCAGGGCAACTGATAACTGGAAGTCTTTGAAAGAGCTAGAGAAGGCGATCAAGGTATATTGGAATGCAAAAGATCGACTGCCTCCTCGGGTATATGTACTTATCATTTAAAAGGCTTCTCTGATTCTTTAATTGTTTCATTATGCATACTCCTTTGTCAACTTTGCCACTGAAATATTCAGACTCTCTATGAAGTTGCACTAGAACATTGTACTTTGGCTATCTGTTGTTGAAGGGTCAATATATAGATCCTGCACACAATCTATTTGATTGTTGAGGAAATAATTATAAGGGATGGTTGCCCGGACATTTTATCATTATTCTATTATGGAACTCTTTTGACTTCTAAAATATTGATTTGTTAGTCTTCTCTTCTTTTCTTCATATATCCTTCTTACCAACCAATAAATCAATCCTTCATGGAAGGATCTTATATTTCCTCAGCCTGGTATCCACACTTATGACAGTTGAAATTTCTTGGAAACAGGCGGTTAAGTTAGACATCAACATTGAGAGAGATTTGGCATATGCTCTTAAAGTTAAAGAATGCCCTCAAATTTTATTTTTACTGGGAAACAGGATCATGTACAGGGAAAAAGGTAAGATGGAATTTTCCCTCGTAAGTGTAATAGAAAGCATGGTTTTGTATATTACCCCTTGATACATGGTGATGGGGTCTTTCCAGAGTTTCGCACAGCTGATGAGTTGGTCCAAATGATTGCACATTTCTACTATAAAGCAAAGAGGCCATCATGGGTTGACAAAGCAGCTTTCTATCCTGCTTGTTAGTTCCAAATGTGGTAATCAAATCAAACTCCCCATAATGTATATATCTTGTAGTAGTTTTTTGTTGATTATTTGCTCCATTTTACCATGTGAGAGACATGGCGCATAATCAAGAATAACTTGATTTAGCAGGACGAAGCTGCTGACACAAAACTTGCCACTTTTCTAACGCTGGTATCCATACCTTTGGTTAAGCTGCAGAATCCAAATTGCTCTTTGACGGTGCTGGATGGTTGAATTATATTGATTTCTTACGTGCCCTTGTTTGTATGCACTAGCATATGTACGCCTCTAGGACCATAACTAAATGTATTTTTCTTGAGAAATTGGTTCTTGTTGTAGGTGATTCAATAGCCTCGGATGATTCTGTTATTCGTTATCTGCTAGATTTGTAAATATTTCCGATTTTGGGGTTCAGATGATCATTGTGCCAATATCCAATGATTATTCTTTGCTTACTGTCAGCAAGCTTTATGCTTAAGCAGAAGCTGTATTTTATCTGTTGGATCAGCGAATAGTAACTGTTGCTCTTTTCTGGTAAGTTATAAATTTTCTTAATCTTTGGCTGTTATGTAGAGTACCTAATTTTGGACGTGAAACATTGGTTATTTTGCAAAAAAATTCAGAATTGTTTAGGCATAGTCATTCACTTCTTGCTCAATATATAATCCTTGGCTGTGAATTCCTTCTTTATCACACTGAAGTTCTGCTGTCTTAATGAATGCATCACCCATCATCTATTGTGTAATCTTAATCTTATTTTATGTTTCAAACATAAAGATGATGAAGATTTGAAATCCAGTGTTGGTGGAGTATGCCAGGAGCCTCAAATCAAAGGGTTATAAAATTACTGGCGTTGCCAAGAAGGTAATAGAGCCTGAAATCTTGTCAATTCTGCCATGGATTTCAAAAATCAAAGCCTTTTTGCTATGCCTTTTATTGACTGTACCATGAATGTTCATACACACATGAGACTAATAGTATGATTATGACCCCACATTGGAAGGCGAAAAATTGAAGGCAACAGCTGAATGCAAATTATTTTGATTCGATGTAAATAACGTTTAAAAGTATTTAAATTTAATTGAAAAGAGATAATTACACCACTATGTGAGCATTAAGGTGGGGACGTGCATATTTTGTTGGACTATTTCGCATTTTCTTTAACATTTTTATTTGAGAATAAAATAAAATCCAAACTTTAAATTGATATTAAAAGGAAACAAAAGGTAGGAAAAGAAAACAAAAATTAAAAAGGGTATATTCGCATAAAAACGTGAAATGAGGTGGTCAAAAAATGAAATAAGAAAAATAAGGGGGAAAGAATCTCTAGGGTCTATCCCGTCTCAGCTATTCGTCTCTGACTTTGAATTTGCTCGCCCTCTACTCTCTCAGAAACTTCATTTTTAGGGTTTCACGTAGATCTTTCAATTCGAATTTTCTATTATCGGAGAATGGTGAGAGGACTGTTGAACAAGCTCGTCTCTCGCTCGCTCTCCGTAGCGGGCCAATGGCAGCAACAGCAGCTCCGCCGTCTCAACATCCACGAATATCAGGTTCGCATCGCGTTATCATACGCTCATACGCATTTTTTAATCTCATATTTCTAGTATTACTTCTGTATTGTTTTCTTTCTTCATTTTTTTTCCCAAAAAATGGGAACTTTTATCGCGCGTGTATAGTTTTGCTGGAATGATGGCTAGTTGCAAAACGACCTATTGTTTCTGGATCTCTGTGATTGTTGAATCACGTGTGTAGTCTTTGTGAAGTTTGGTTATCTTGATTGAATGAGAAGATTGATGGATTTTAATGTGTGGAAATCAGGGAGCTGAGTTGATGGGCAAATATGGAATCAACGTGCCGAAAGGAGTTGCTGCTTCTTCTGTTGATGAAGTCAAAAAGGCTATCCAGGATGTTTTTCCTAATGAAAATGAGGTAATTTTTATACTTTCCCATCAAGTGAAGAATATAATTCTGATCAAATTTTAAAATTTTGTGATGTTGGATTCACTAAGAAGACGGAAAAGGTGTTAAGAAGTGGGACAAATTGATGCAATTAAACTGATTAAACCAAAAGTAAAATGAGTAACAGCAGTAGTGTTGGATGTGGTGCAGATAGTGGTTAAGAGCCAAGTTTTAGCTGGTGGACGAGGCTTGGGCACTTTTAAATCCGGTCTTAAGGGTGGTGTTCACATTGTCAAGACTGAACAAGTCGAAGATATAGCTGGTAACACATAAATTTTCTTGTATAATTTTCGTGCAAATTTGTTTTTCGTTTCCTTTTTGGTTTACTCATAATGTTATTTGCTTGCAGCAAAGATGCTTGGTCAGATACTTGTCACCAAACAAACTGGTCCACAAGGCAAAATTGTCAGCAAGGTTAGGCTTATTTTCGATTTTACAAAGACATTTATATTTTCATACACAATCTCACTTGTAGTCATGGGGACGTACATACACAGTTCTACTGTTGATCTTATGGGGCTTGGATCTAGTACTTGAAAGCAAATTATGATCAATAATAGATGTTTATATTTTGTGTGAATTTGTAGTTATTGCATCAGACATAATATCAATCAAATTTTCTTTTTATTTTCAAAATGTAATATATTACTTTTTTTCTGGTTACTTAGTAAGTATTTATTTTTAGATGAATATGTAACTAGGTTGAAGGTAAC
Organism: Melia azedarach; assembly: GCA_028052125.1. NCBI lineage: Eukaryota > Viridiplantae > Streptophyta > Magnoliopsida > Sapindales > Meliaceae > Melia > Melia azedarach. Next base: position 699,672 of record CM051394.1, on the reverse strand, counting down.
TCTTAATCTCATTTACTTTCTTTTCCTTACCCAGGTTTATTTGTGTGAGAAGTTGTCACTCGTGAATGAGATGTACTTTGCTATCACTCTGGATCGTAAAACTGCTGGCCCTGTAGGTTAACCAACCGAGTGTTTTACTTCTGTTTTCTCTTTAGTGAATTAATACTTTTATCTCTATTATTGTCAATATTTTTAGCCTGCTATGATAAATTCTGGCTCAAGATTATTCTGTTAAGTTAAAGATGCTTATTTCTGTACCTGTTTTTCAGCTTATAATTGGCTGCAGAAAGGGAGGAACCAGCATTGAAGACCTTGCCGAGAAATATCCTGACATGATTGTTAAGGTGAATATCCTTCTGTCTGACTGGATGATTTATGATGGACATTGAGGGCAGTCTGTTCCTCTCTTGTTGGCTACTACATTGTCATGTAGCTGACTGATAATTTGTTTCTGATAGGTACCTATTGATGTTTTCAGAGGAATCACTGATGAAGATGCTGCTAAAGTTGTCGATGGTTTGGCACCTAAGGTGGCTGATAGGAATGATGCAATTGAACAAGTGAAGAAACTGTATAAACTCTTTTGCGAGACTGACTGCACATTATTGGAAGTGAGTATGAATTTCCAAATAACTCAAGTGTTCTTGATTTGTATATCTTTTATTGGCTGGGTCACAAATGCTATCCGTAATATTCTTGGTTGGTGGACTATCACATATTTTTGCTGGATGTCTTAGTGTGGATCTTTAATCTTTTGCACAGATCAATCCTCTGGCGGAGACTTCTGGTAACCAGTTGGTAGCTGCTGATGCCAAGTTGAACTTTGATGATAATGCTGCCTTCCGTCAGAAAGAGATATTTACTCTTCGTGATCCAACACAGGAGGATCCTCGAGAGGTTTGGATACTTCTACATTTAACTTGACTAATGTTTGTGAAATGTTTATTTTTATTTGCTTGTGATAACAAAATGCAACCTGAGTGTGAGTTATACAGAAATATAAAGATTCTTCCATTGCAGAGGCTAAGCTATCTTATTGTTTATTCCATGGATCACCCCTCACTCATCCACAACACTAAGATACACAAAATTCAATGTTCTGATGCTATTTTTTCTCCCCTCTTGAGTTGTGCTTTTTATCTACTTTCTCTCCCCTCCTGTCTGACAGGTGGCTGCTGCCAAAGCAGATTTAAATTACATTGGCTTAGATGGCGAAATTGGTTGCATGGTGAATGGCGCTGGGATTAGCGATGGCTACAATGGATATAATCAAATTACATGGTGGAACTCCTGCCAATTTCTTAGATGTTGGTGGTAATGCTTCTGAAGGCCAGGTAATGATTTAGGACTCTGCTTTTGCTATACTAATTATATCCCCAGTTTAATGTGTCAATGGTTCAAGTCTACTTAAGCTTCAAACATCTGATAATAACCATTTTGAGGTTTCTGAATATCATCACTGATATTTATTAGGCTTAAGATGCTATTTAGCACCAGTTGTTAGTAACTTGCTTGTGTCTTTGCACCCATGCTCATATTTTGTTGATATCTGACATGCTTATATAATCAACTTTTAATTGCTGTTAAAAAAATGTGACTTGTTGCTTCAATTAAAAAATGTGATTTATTGCTTCTTTAATTGATTAATATATTATGTGGAGCAGGTGGTTGAGGCATTTAAAATATTGACTTCTGATGAGAAAGTCAAAGCAATTTTGGTGAACATATTTGGAGGAATAATGAAATGTGATGTAATAGCTAGTGGAATTGTCAATGCTGCTAAACTGGTGAGAACTGCATTGGACTGTTTTGAGTTTCATTCAAATCGAATACTGCCTTTTTTGAACAGGTTAACATGATGTTGGGCAGATTTTTTAGAGTCAAACCTCATTAAATAAAAAGAAACAATCGTAATCTAGACTTGGTTTTTTGCTCATCATCTTTTATTCTGTATCAATGTATACATTTCATCTGCTTTTCTTTTTAAACAAATTTATCATATTGAAATAATCATCAAGAAATATTGGAATAGTTTATTCAAAATTGGAGGAATCAAAGAATTTGACCTATGTTCCCCAAGATGTGTACAAATGAAAATAAGAAAAAAGAGAGGATAATTCTCGGTATTTTGGTCAAATCTGGATATTTTATTGCCTTGAGGTCAGTTATTCTAGAAGCATTGACTTTTATCTGGTCTTGCGATCAAGGTTGCTCTAAAGGTACCAGTGGTGGTTCGTCTTGAAGGCACCAATGTGGACCAGGGAAAGAGAATACTTAAGGTAAATGTGGCATTTGATCTGATTTAAAAATACTTCTGATAAATGTGAAATTTCTGTTATACAATAGAACAAAAGAGTAATTGGCTTTGATTATTATGATGGATATTCATTATCACTGACGGTTCTGCAGGAAAGTGGTATGACACTGATAACAGCAGAAGATCTGGATGATGCTGCTGAGAAAGCAGTGAAAGCAGCAGTCAGTTAAGAAAATTAAAGATACAAGTTGTCCCTATTCTTCACAAGTTTTAGAATTTTTGGTACACATCAAGTCCATTGAATCTTTGTTGATGATAAAAAGCTGGAATGAGGAAACATTCTACAACTGTTACAAAATTGAACTTGCCATGGTTCTGATCATTGTGATATTTCTTTGAGCACTATAGTTTTATGACACCTCAACCAATTTTTTGTGATTACTTCCGTCTCTTGCGAACATCTTTTTCCCCGTCTATGCTACTTAAATCTTTTGTTTTGGGCATGATCTTCTAGAGCCGTGTGCCATGTGATCCTTCCCAGAAATTAAATGGACAGAACAAGAAAATGGCAATCGGACCAAAAAAAAAAAATTAATCCAGGAACAGTCTAGTCGTGTGCAATGCAATATCTTCGTGTAGAAAGAAAAGCTGAGAGGAAAAATATTAAGAAACAATAGAAATAATGAGGAAAATCTGCAGATATGATTTTCACCGCTCAACTTATTTTGCGCGTTTGAAAGAGCATAATTCAAGAATACAATTAGACAATTAATTCTGTTTTGAGAGTTTATTCTTCTGCAATGACTCTGCAAGCTTCTTGGAAATGCAATAGGCTGTGGATTCGATAGTGATCATAGGATTGATGCCAATTGCAGGTGGGTAGAACGCTGCCATCACACGCATATAAGCCTTCAGTTTCCCAACTTTGACCATTCTCATCGACTGCACTGTCTTCCTCGGTAGCACCCATTCTGCAACTTCCCATCTGATGTGCGGAACAATACATGGACCAATGCTTCCCCCTTGACATCATCCCTCCAACAACATCAACGGAGTCCAAAAACTCCTCCAGGTTTTCCTCCTCGAACCCTATACATTTAATTTTATGGCCATCACTCCTATACGTGCCCACTTCTACAGCTCCTGCTGCAACCAAAATTCTTAAAGCTTGTTTCAAACCAGTTTTAAGATTCTCCTTATCATTCTGATTTAGCCGATACCTGATCTTACCCTCAACCTTGACTTCTCCGGAACCCTGATCTCTGACCAGTACAAAAAGGTGACAGATTCTTCCAAACTTAAGCATTCTGTCCTTAAATTCACGCCCTGAAGTCCATGGAAATAGTGCTGCAAATGAAGCTGGTCCAATTGCCGGAGATTCTATAATCGCTTGAATATTGGATCCCTCTGATACCACCTTATGGATTGAAGTGATGATTCCTCCCTCATAAGATTTGCCTTTGAATTCTGATATATGCTCCGGAAAGTATCCCCAAACCAAAAGAACAGGATGTAGATGTAGGTTTTTGCCAATATTTGGATTTTCCAACCCACTAGCAATCATTAGAGGAGGTGTGAAGAGAGAACCACAAGCTGAAACTGTTACTTTAGCCTTAATTTGCAGCTTCATTGTGATATTGTTATTCAGAGCTTTTGCAGTCACCCCCAGGCATTTTTTACTTCTAGTTCCACTTTTGTTATTTACCAGTATGAATTTCTCAGCTTTGCATCCTGCTAGAATCACAGCACCATTGTCCACAGCATCAACAAGCCAAGTAGTATCAGTCCCTTTTTTATCTCCTTTTCTACAACCATAATTACAAGAGCCACAATAATGATCTTCTGGAGAATTTCTTCCAACTGACTCAACTTTTAGACCAAGATTCTCACATCCTTTCCGAAGAACTTGATTTTGAAATCCTTCCTCGGCACAATGTTCTGTAACACCAATCCTTTTACAGACATCTTCCATAGCTACTTTATAGTCGGGGCTCCCAAAGAGAGGAATCTTATGATTGATTAACCATTCCCGGAGAACAGAATGAGGTGTTTTGATGGAGGCAGACCAGTTAACTGCAGAGCCTCCGCCCACTGTTGACCCTGCTAAAATCATAACTTTTCCGTCAATAGTTGATAATAATCCACCAGACTCATATAGCTCTTGCATGGAGGGGCCTTCAAGAGAAGAGTAGTCTTCGGCTGTGAAATAGTTTCCTTTCTCAAGAACAAGTACTTTCTGACCAGCGCTCGCAAGAACTGAGGCTGCAACCCCTCCACCACAACCAGAACCGATAACTACAACATCACATTTGATCTCATAAACGTTGTGAGCTCGATCTACAGAGACTTGAAGGCCTTTTTCAGTAAAACGTTGAAAAAGTGTTGAGTCATTTTCATGCATGGTTTCTATAATACCCTTCTGAAGAGGTTTCTCCTCTTGGGGTTTCTTCAATCTTTCCCTGGTGTCTGCATGATAACCTATTGCTTCCCATGCCAGGTTTTGTGAATTTTCATCTGTCTGAAAAATGGAGGAAAAATAAATTTAGAAAATACAAGATCGTTGAATTGTGAACCTGATACTTCCAAGTATAAACAGTATTTATATATGCATAACTATAATGATGCCAAAATTAGAGAGTGATTAGAAAATGAAAATCTACATCACTCTCACTCCAAAACATGATTAGCATTAGAAATCAAGAATCTTCTGATTTTCCATATCCGAGTGTCATATTTCAAACCTGACATAATATAGCAATTGATCAACCTTGCATAAGTAAAAACAAAGATAATACCAATGACAACACTATTTATCAAGTCAAAATGAACCAATTGTAAAGGCAAAAGCCAGGGTCAGGACATTGAAGAAAAACATTAGTAGGAGATTTTCTTAAGGCAGGAAAAGTACATCAAGCTAATTTTTCTTCCTTCCAGAATCACATTTCATCTTCCTCCCTGGCTAGGCATATTGTCATCCCTTTGGTGCTTAACTCCATTGTTGTGTAGAAAAGTTTAGACTATTATGTCATGCAGAATATTAGAAAGAGACTTTTAGAAACATATATATATGTATCACCAAACAAATAGCAGGCCCAGAAAGTCAAACAACACCTAATCTCTTGCTTATCCCCTAATTCCTAATCTTCTAATAAAGTTAATATTATAATATATAAAAAAAATAATAATTAAAGATGAGATAAGTGGTGGGATTAGAAGCATTACCCTGGAGAAGAAAATGTAGAAGCAGAAAAGTTTGGTAATCACAAACACTACTCTTAGAGGCAGCAAATACTTTTCTTCAGACCATTTTTTGAGAATCTTTTCTCTCTTCTCCAAGGAAATTTCTGAGAATTTGTGAATGAAAGGCCACCTCCAATCAAAACAAAGATACCCACATAGCAATAATGTTCCAAGTCTGAATGAGAGAAGTCTCAGAATCAAACGCAGTAGGAACAGAGCGTTTGGTAGACCCCTTTCCACCAAAAGCTCTGCTACCTGTTTCCACAAAGAAAAATGAAATTTGATAAATTTGATGCTAAAATAAGTTAGACAAAATTGTGTGCGCGCGTGTGAGAAGGTAAAGGTATTTTAAAGTGAAAAATAATACTAAAAAAAGTTAAATGTTTATAATGATTGAATAAACCACCAGCCCAGATAACAGAATTTACAAGAGGCAATCCACCAACTATGAAAAGGAAAGACTGACTGAGCATATCACATGGAACATAATCTAACCTCATCAGGAATTGGAGGCTGAGAACCAGAAGCTTTATAGAAGGAAAGAATTGCCTGGTTATCTGAATATTCTTTGCTGATAGTTTCCGGAGTCAAAGGAGGGATAAGGGTTTCACAGATGGCAGCCAATGATCTGATCTGAGCTGAAGAAAAACCATGACTGTAACCGCTAACTCTCCTTCCTCCTCTCAACAGAGGATGGCCTTTTCTTCCCTCCATTGTTCTTATCTTTTCTCTGCTGGAAACTTCGTGCTTTCTACACACAGAGAGAGTTGTAGGCTCTTTCTAGTGTCTTGCTTATTATGTCTTTTTCTTCTTCCCTTCATATATAAGAAAAGAAACCGCCTGCAGGAAGAATCAATTTTTGTCGTAAGTAATACTGTACTTGGATAGCTGATGTGTTGAAGAATCTCAACTGGTGAAAAAGCGTATTTAAACCATTCACTTTCAATTGCTTAACAATTATTGGGAGTGCTTCTGCGTTCTGCTGTCTACATTCTAATTCTAAATCCATTGAATTAATCACAAATTGCAGCATTAAATGCAATGATAAGGAATGAGAAAGAAAATATTTTAACTATTTGCTTCAACTTATTTTTAAATATTTTATTATATCATATTAATGGGTCATACTCATAATGCCCAAATAAAAAATTTGGGCATTGATACTGGAAATGATATCAACCGTTCAATAAAATTATTAGTTTTAATTCAAAATTTTTAAATTAATTTTAAAAAATAAATATTTTTGTGTACACTAATTATACAAATTAAAGCTCAATAGTTATCTTTTATTCCTTTCTTTTAATGCCATTAACTTTTATATTTTTATTTAATAAATATTATTATACCACACCACAATTTGACTAAAAATTTATATTGTGTTTATTACTTAAATTATTAATTTATTGAACTTATCTATTTTAGATAAAAAAAATATAAATATTTTTTTATTTAATTAATATTTTCAAACCGTTTTTTACTAAATAAAAAATATTATTAAACCACTTATAAAATATATCTTTACCTAATTAATTAATTTATATCATTGCCTATATAGCACCTAACACTGTTTATTCATTTCAAGATCTATGTAATTTTATTTTTTTGCATGTACTCTCAAATTTATTAATTAAAATTGTTAATTAGTATATTGTTCTTAATTTCTTTTTAGTTCATTCAATAGCATAATTATTATTTTTAAATCTTTTATTGTTTTATTCTAATTTAGATATATATATACATATATATATATATATATCCATTCATTTATGATTCATAAATTATAACAAAACTTACATTAACAACCAAATTTATTCGGTTGACAATGAAACATTAGCAAAATTCTCACTCTCACATACAAATACAAAGGTCAATGCCTGCGTTTATTAAATGAAGATATTATAATTGAAAACTTTTGCAATTCACATGGAGGAGGAGGATTATATTATTAAAAAATTGACGAGTACCATCGAAATATAAGAGAAGAATAAATATTTTTTAAAATATAAAAGTATTAAAGATATTATTTATTTTTTATTTCGAGAAGTTGACCTGTTAAATTATTATCAATTTTATTTTTAAATTTTAATGAAATAATAAAATAAAATATACTTTTTTTAATTATAATATTTTAATCTTTATTTTTTTAAAAGAATTAAATGTTGAAATTAAAATTTTCAATTTATTATTTTAATAAAAAATTTAAAAAGAAAATATTATTATTAAAAAATTATAACAACGACAAATAACGTTTTAGTTTAATAATAACAAATTTATTATTTTAAGATGTTAATAATAACAAATAACGTTTTAGTTTAATATTATATTAATATATAGGGGTGTAGATAATATTATTCTATAATGATATCCAGGCTTGCATGCCGTGCCGGGCGGGATCTCATTTGGTAAGCCTGCACTCGGGATCTTCATTATTCCGGGCCAGGCTTAGAATGGGCCCACTTTGTCCCCGGCTGGTCGGGCCTGGGTTTTCTACCAGGCCTAGAGGCTGCCCCTCTAAATTCTATAATCATTTGACGAGTAGTCTTTTCACCGATAATGCCTACGCTCACTCTACGATCACCGTCAAGTAGGTTGCAAAACTTATCTTATTATCATTTCACAATTCAACAATACGAACAAGGTAAATTCCCAAATTCATGATAGAAGGACCTAAAGAAAAATATAATTTTTTTTATTAACATAAGAGGTTGTTTAATAAATAATATGATCTATTTATAATAAGGTAAATTTATTCCCAAGCCAACTAAAGTATTAAAAAAGTTCAATTAAAAAACATGCAAGATGAAATTCTAGTTAAATTAGTGAAGATGTATATCATGAATTGTATCATATAACTTATTATTATTTCATTAATTTATAAAAAAAACCTCTTTTAATTCATGTATTATATCTTGAATTGGTAACTTATTCTTAATTAATTACCCTATAATATACCATAGAACTTATTATTATTTCATTAATTTGCTGTGATTGAATATCATTAAGAATATGTAAATTGGTATACAATTAGGCAATACGATCGAAAAGGACGAGAGAGTAGACAAAACTTTTGAAATAAATGCCCACGTACACTTGACCTGCTCCAACTATAATAAATTAAATACTAATATTCGAGCAAATTTCCTCAGTTTTCGGTCCCCCTTCTTGCACTTTCACTTTTGTCCATCGTGCTCGAATATAGACGAGTGGAGAGAAAGAGAGATCAATTCTATTACGGAATAAAATTACTATTATTATTATTATTATGAACTTCTTACTTGAAAAACGTTAACAGAGATTCTCCATTTAGAATCTGCCGTGGAAACCGCTAAACCAGCAGCAACATATAGCCATTTAACTAGAAACTGAGTGATCATTGCAAATCAAAAGTAAAAATTAATGGCATTAGCAGGTCTTTACAGAAGAGTTCTTCCTTCTCCTCCTGCAATTGAGTTCGCTTCTCCTCAAGGCAAGGTTAGTCAAACAAATTAATTATATCCTCTCTTCATCCTCACTGCAGTTCTGTTCCCAGCAAAACCTTGGATCCTCCTTCCTCTAACGTTCCCTTTTTTCCAATGAATTCACAGCAACTGTTCAGAGAAGCTCTTGAAGGAGGTACCATGGAAGGATTTTTCAAGCTGATATCATACTACCAGACTCAGTCAGAGCCTGCTTATTGTGGAATTGCCACACTTGCCGTGGTCTTGAATGCCCTCGCTATTGATCCTGGAAGAACGTGGAAATGTATATTAATTTTGGTTAACGTCTTTGAGCCAAGTAATCAATTAAAGATTTACGGATTGACTGGATCTATATATGTTTCAATTATTTATTTCTACTTTTGCAGGGCCATGGAGATGGTTTGATGATACAATGTTAGATTGTTGCGAACCTTTGAGTAAGATTAAAGCTGATGGTATTACATTTGGTAAAGTTGCTTGTTTGGCTTATTGTAATGGAGCCAATGTCGAAGCTTTTAGGACAAATGAAACCTCCATTGATGATTTTCGCAGACATGTTATTTCCTCTGCTTCTTCTGAGGATTGTCACGTTATCACCTCATATCATAGAGGAGTTTTTAAACAGGCACCCAATACTATTTTGCTTATGCTCCTTCCAATTTTCTTCAATTATTATTTCCCTTTGTACTTCAATGAACTAATGTTTGTTTGACTGATATTATTATTGCAGACTGGAACTGGTCATTTTTCACCAATTGGGGGCTATCATGCTGGAAAAGATATGGTTCTTATTTTGGATGTAGCTCGATTCAAATACCCTCCACATTGGGTCCCTCTTACACTTCTTTGGGAGGCCATGAGTGCTATTGATAAAGCCACAGGATATCCAAGGGGGTTTGTAGTCTTTCCTATTCGGAATTATCATAACTGTATTCCCGGCCATTGAATAATCTTAATTTAATAATTGTAATAAAGTTGAAAGTAGCTATATCTCTATTGTGTTATTATCCAAACATGACACTAAATATTTAATCCAATCATTGATTATCCTTTTATTTTTATTCTAGATTCATGATTGTCTCGAGGGTTCAGAAAGCACCATCCATTCTCTACACCGTGGTAATGTTCTTATTGGAAGTTCCCTCTCACTTGCCATAAAAATTTCTCTTTCAGTTTGTATTTTCTCTTGATATAGATCATCATAGCATATAAAATTAAAAAGTTTGAGAACGCATTTGTTAAATAATATATTTCACATATGAACGCAGTCATTTTGAATCTTCCTATTCTGCATAAATCCATACGTACATGTATGCATATGCATATGCACTTCTCTCAAAGGAGAATCTGGAGCTGGAAGGGGAAGTAAGATGTTGAATAAAATGCAATGGAAGGTAAAGTAATTAAAATGGTATATCATTGATCAGCTACAGGATGGCAAATGTTGTTTGCCTTTCATCATTGCATCTTCGGGGGTAGTAATTTTTCTTGCAATATACTTTCATTCTTATTTCTTTACTTACCTCAGTTATAATTAGCTCCCTGATCAATTTTGACTGTCGGCAGAATTGTAGACATGATGGATGGAACAAGGTTGCAAAGTACTTAACTGAAGATGTTGGCCTTCGGTTAAAATCTGATGATGTGAAAGATATTGAGAGTTTACTATCTATTGTATTTAAATCAGCGCCTGCTGACTTAAAAGAGTTCATCAAATGGGTTGCAGAGGTTCGGAGACAAGAGGATGGGGGTGTAATCTTAAGTGAAGAGGAGACAGGGAGGCTGGTTATGAAGGTTTCAGCAATTGGCTTCTTCTACATGTTCTTTATTATTATTGTTACTGTTTATAAGAATAGATAACAGATGTAAAATTCTGACGCTGAGGTTTCAAATTTTTGGTATTTCAGCAAGAGGTATTGAAACAAATACGAGAAACTGAACTTTTCAAGCATGTGACCACGTGGTTGGATTCTGAAATTTCATTATGTAAAGGTAGCAAATCTTGGGATTTCAAAGACGAGTTACCCGAAGTAGCTGCAAATATTTGTTGCCAAGGGGCAGGACTTTTGTCCGGAAAACTCAGTTCCCCAGATGGAACATGCTGTAGGGAAACAAATTTGACACTCGTAAAAGCTAACTGCGAAAAGCCTATGACAGTTGTTTTGGGGACAGTAACAACGGATGGCATTGATCAAGGGGTTGAAATGCTGGTTCCTTTCTCTGCAACTGAGCCAAATAATTTGTGTGATTTTGATCGAGTTAGTAATTGCAAAGGGATGCATCCTTCTACTGCCGATGTTCTTACAGTACTTCTATTTGCCCTGCCGCAACATACTTGGTCTGGCATTAAACAAGAGGAGCTACTCCTGCAATTCAATTGCCTTCTATCAATTGAAAATCTGCCCTCTCTGCTTCAACAGGAGGTAACACATTTTTCTTCTTACTTCTTTGTCAGTTTTTTTCCTGTCCTATCTTTCTTTCCTCCTTGTTCATCAATCAAGCTAGCCCATTATTCCTTGAACTTGTTCTGCACTTTTGGCATTTGACAACTAATTGAGTAACTAAAGCAATTACTATTATATTATCATTACATTACAGCATAATTCTTAATTGCTTGAAAATTCCTGTGTACATGCAGGTCCTGCATTTAAGACGGCAGCTTCATTTCCTCATGATCGATCTCAATGTGCCATCACCTTCTGTTTAATTTCCTCATGGCTACATATATATATGGTCAGATTGATATCATATCAATTAATCTCAGGTTTTCATGGAAAACCAGGAGATTTGAATAAATATAAAAGAGCAAGTCAAGTGCGTATTTGACTCATCGAAGATAGTATAGTAATTACAAATTAGTGATTAGATGAGGAACTCAAGTTTTCAGTGGATTATCGTCATATAATTAAATAAATAAGCTTTCTCTTAATGCTTCTGTTTATAGCTAGTCATTTGAATAAACATATTGTCTCAGGCATTAAAATATTATTTTAGCCTATAAAAGAAGAGTTGGTCAATTAATCTTTTATAAAAATAATAATATTTTGTGATGGGGACTTTTTCATATATTATTTAAAGTTTAGGGATCGTGAACATAATTATCCTCCTTAAGTTTAAGTAGTAGAGTAATGGAACTCCAACTAATTGAGGGGTGTAAATAACATTTTTAAAACTTGAGGGATATACGCACATCACGAAAGTGTCCAGAACAATATACAAAGAGCCAAACTTTAAGGGGTATATACAAATTACCCCTTTGTAAAAACTAATTTATTTTACTAATTACTGCTGATTAATTTTATTTTCAATAATAAGTAGGGATGTAAATGTAGCTAATTAATTAAAGACGTCCGGTACTGAGGAAGGAAGCAGTATTGAATATTGATGATTTCTCGGAAGGACTTGTCTGTAAACCTGAGCAAGTCGTGGACGAAAGCAGCAGTAACGGCTCCTAGAATTGGCGCCACGACAGAGTAACTAAGAATCGTAACAGTGGGTCCCCACACCAAGGCTATGCCCGGAAGTGTCGCCGCTGTATCCTTCTCCGTATTCACCACCACCGACGCACATCCCGCAAATATCAGCATGTATGTCCCCGGCCCCTCAGCCATCAATTGAAGCTGCAGAGACAGACGTATCATGGCCACTATCATTCAGATGTAGAACAACTCCGCCGTTCCCGTTACCGATTGATGATAATGATATCTCGGCCAAAGATTAGTTAATATATATATATATATATATATATATATATACATAAAGCAGTACTAATTAATGTGCAAGCTAATTAATACGAAACATACAAAAGATAATTATATTTGTTGGATAATTGGATAATGGACGAGGGAATAAGAAAACTATAATTCCTCTTCTAAAGGTCATAAGGAATCGTACTTTCACCTTAATTTACATTTTCAACTTTAATCATTCTTTATGTATTTCATCATTTCGCTTTTAAAAAAATTTAATGGAATTTTTCTATAATAGTTTATGATTTTATTCTTACAACACATATTTATTGTAACTTTTACAATTAGTCGTATTTATTTAATAATTCTATTTTTTTTTACCTCAAATAATTATTGATCATGTAGTCATTTTTTTAATAATTTTTATAAAGACAAAAAAACTACTAAAATAAATAAAAAAATAAAAATATTGTTGGTAATTATAATAGAATTTTAGAAATATTATTAAAAATTTAAGATACTGATGAGATATATATTTTATTAATGTATTTTTTTATAAATATGTTATATTTTGTTAAGTTTTAAAGATATAATAATCATTTTTATTAAATAATTATTATTAGTGAGTATAATTGTTATTTTTTTAATAATTTGATATTTTAATAAGTAATTTTAAAATTATTAAGATCAATTAATTTAATAGACCAAATCTTATGGACTTGAATGTCATTTTTATTAATAGCGAGGAATTAATGTATTGTTTATATGAATTGATTGTATGGTCAAAAAATTTAAATAATTATTTAAAGAAATTAATTAATGAATACTTGTTAAGCACGCATATGATATCAGGGCATAATTCATGCATCCACCAATTAAAGTTTTTAAAGGAAAAATAATGGAATAATTGAATCGATTATTTTAGTAAATAGTATTAATTTTGTGGGAATAAAATACATGGAATATATATAAATCAGTATATTAATAAATCCGCCGCATATGATTGATCTAATATGAAAATGAAAAACGTAGACTTGGTAACATGGCCTACTGAAACCTTATCATTAAAAAAGTATATATTGGTTAAATTATTTATAATATTTATTAGACTAAATTCATGCATATATTAAGCAGGCATATGATATCAGGACATACATGATCATTATATATATATATATATATATCTACCGACTACCGAAGATATATTAACTAAACTCATCCTTATGAGTATTTTAATATTATTCATTGTACTTCTGAAAGTGATTTTAAGATAGCGGAAGCAAGTGATCGAGAGATCTCCGAGAAGTTGACTTCTTTACATTGTCCTTAATTGATGGACGGAGGAGGAGGCTTTCGATCGAGAAATTCAAGTAATACTAATACAAAGTAAGCATTAATTAATTCATTCATTCATTCATTCATTCGCTTTGTCTTGTTTGTGGAATTTAAGTTAGTTTAGTGGTTCAATAATTTGGTAGCTGAAAGTGAGTCGTCTTCTCCGGCCGGGAACCTGGCGATGAAGTTCTGCAAGATATACCAGGACTACTATCTGCAACAGAAAGAGCAAAAGCTACCTGAAGTTGCTTGCAAGAACCTCAAAAACATACTGAAGAAATGCAGGACCGTTTTTCTGTCTCAGAAAGACACAGATCCTGATGGGGTTCCTGAAATTAAAACCACCTGCCATCAATCATTGTCCTGGTATATACACTATATTATTAATTCGATATGTTCGATTCATCGGTTTTCTAATATGATATATATTTCTAATTAAGATTGTCTCTATTTCAAATCAATACGGTCTAGTTTGCGATGGAGCCTTCTTTCCTTCCCTGTTCAATGATATGTCCGCAGTAGTAAGCTACTTTAACGAGCGTGCTAAGAAATTGGTTAAGCTTCATCAGGCTGCTATATTTCGCAAGTACTTTGTTTGGTTTAAAGCAAAGCTTCAAGGCTCGCCTCACCGCGGGAATTTCTTAGTTGAAGAAGGCAGAGGCTTGGTTGTCTTTGCACTGATGAACGCCATTATGATTCAGAAAATACTTAAGTATGACAAGGTATGTATGTATTTTATCAACGTACTATAGCCGTTTTCTTTAATTGTTTTTTCTTAATTTGTGGGGTACTTTACGCATGCAGATTCATTTTTGCTGTAAGCAAGGGCCGGCTTTTAAGTCACAGGCTCAAAGCATGCAGATTGAAATACTACAGTCACCATGGCTGCGTGAGCTGGTGGCTCTACACATCAATTTGAGAGATCAAACCGATGTCGTCAACTCAACTGCATCCTCTGAAAGCTACAAGCTGACATTTAACGACGGCAAACCATCACTCTCTTGTCAGCTCTTTGATTCCATCGAGCTTGATATTGATTTGACTTGTCCTGTATGCTTGGTATGTACTTATTCCTTAAATTAAATCCATCTTCCCAATATATATGAATAGTACTATACATACGAAGGATTTAATTTATATGTCAAAAATGATTACAAAGCTAGCACTAAACATGTGCTATATATATCCACAGATGCTCGGAAGGTCATAATATCCAAGGTTTGTTTTCTACCTTCTGGGCAATCTGGCACTTGGGAATATTTATTGATCAGATTAAATCAAACATCTTCGATATCATTAAAAGTTAAACGTTCCATGGTGGTGGAGAGTTGAATCTTAATTCATTATTATAGTTATCCACCCTCCCTCTCCCTCTCTCCCTCTCTATATATATGGCCTTAATATAATGTTAATAATGCAAATATATATTAACATGCAGGAGACGGTGTTTGATCCTGTATCTCTGACATGTGGCCATATACTGTGCAAAATGTGTGCTTGCTCTGCTGCTTCAGTCTCTATTGTTGATGGACTACAATCGGCAGAACCTAGAGGAAAATGCCCCCTATGCCGACAGGTATATAATCTTTATCATCATCATCATATTGATCACTTCACTTGATCATCATGATGGTTTGTGATTTTTGTGTTCTGTATATATTTTCAGTTGATTAATGCAAGGCAACTAATCCAATCTTCTTTATAATATTGATTTGATTTGATTTGATTCCAGGCAGGGGTATACGCAGGCGCTGTACACTTGACAGAGCTCAGTTTATTATTAAGCAGAAGGTAGGTTAATTTCTTAATTAATTTTCCATCCCTTAAATCATTTTTATTATATATATAAATATAAATATATTCATTATCCATTGAAAATATATAATATCAACGCTTATATGAACAGCTGCCGTGAGTATTGGGAGAAGCGGCTTCAGATGGAAAGAGTAGAGAGGGTTAAGCAGGCGAAGGAGTATTGGGAATCTCAATGTCGAGCATTCATGGGCATTTAATTAATTAAATAGGCTAATTTTTCATATAATATATTATGTATTCATTCTCTCTGTATTACTCACTAGTTTAATTAGTTATACACAAAGCTTAGCTAGCCATGAAATTAAATGTTTTTGGTTTCCTCTTTTCCATAATGTTTTTGAAACATGAGCATTTTAATTCTAACGTTGGTCATGTATAATATAATTGCTGCTTAATTAGTGTTTTGTGTTGGCTTCCATTTTCCATTTTCCATTTCCCCATACAAGCTTCTTCAAATTAATTAATTAATTGCATTGTTTTTTGAAATTGAATTTTAAACTTGAACTTGAAGTTTTTATGTATGAGAGATGAAAAGGAATTCTTCAACTTTTTAATGTATATGGTATGGACCATAGCCTTCAATTGAGATCAAGTGCCCCTTCCCTTTCGTTGAAGGAAATGGAGAATCAATGCTCTCGTTGATTCAACACAATACAATACAAGTCTTAATGAGTCATTTTCAAATGGGTTATATATGGAAATGAGTGTGAGCATTTCATGCCATAAGAGCAATTTCTTCAATTTTGCTACCACCCAACCAATCCAAAATTCACGTTTTAATTGATATACAAATTAAGGCCCCTTTATGTAAATTCTTCTAAATAAGTAGTAAACATGAAAAAAAGAAATACATCCATGGCCATGGCTTCAAGCACTTGAAGCATATATCACACATCTAACTCAAGATTCTCCACACACACACTATATATATGTCTAGCTAATCTCCGCCATTCAGCATTGAAAACAAACTGAAAAGAAGAAAAAATGGCAGTGGCTGGACTTTACAGAAGAGATCTTCCGTCTCCTTAAGGCAAGGTTAGTCAAACAAACTCTATCCTGTCTTTTACTTTCTCTGTAGTCTGTTTATTCATATATGCCAACAAAATTTATGCTACAAATTTATAGTAATTAAAATATATAAAAGAATTCATTCAATAGATATATGAATCATGCATGTTCCATTTGTCTCACACATGCCAGGCACGTTCTGTACTCTTGAGGATTTATGAATCCTGCAAGAAGCATAGGGCCTGCAATAGTGTGGAATCATTTTAAGGATTTATAGATATACATGGTGAAGCCAGTTCCAGGAGCTGTAACCGGTTCATTTGTCTATAATATGCTCAGGTTCACAGACAAGTTCTTGTGAAAAATCACCAAGACTGCCTCCTTTCACAGTAGTACAGAACGTGCTGTGCTAGGTCATTAAAGATATATTTGAGATTGTGATGTAGTTTTATACCATAATGATTGATTATTAAGGAATGAAATCAATGGACCGAAAAAATTTTAAAAAAAGAAAGAAAAAGAAAAGAAAAGTAAGTGATCCCTAATAAAAATCGGTATCTAATTATTTATCCAACACTTTTAACTATAGTCCAAAAATACCCTAATGCACAGCTTTCATATAAATTTATTTTACAAAAACTTTACCTGAGATAAATGTATTCCAATTCATTTGTAATAAACTACAGCTTTTTTATTTTTATCTTAACTAACTACAATATGATTAATATTTATGTATAAAATTGTATAAGATAGATGTATAATACCAAAGATCTTTGAACTGCATCTTCTGTATGATAAAAAATACTTGACTGCCTTTATCACCCCATGAATGCCAAGGATTGGTGTTTGTCCTTCGCCAGGAAGAAATTATGCAGAAGGTGATGAAGCTTTGAGATCGGTCATCAGGAAAAGGAGCTGCCTTCGTAAATGTAGGACCTGTGTAATTGCCATGAACAATACACAGCAATCTTAGAGTAAGAATAAAGTTGTAATTGCAGTCTGCTTTTATTTGTTAGCGACAATGTGAATATATTGATAAAATACTCAAGTTACATGCATATGCAATCAGAATACTCAAATACACAAGTGCAAAACAAGTTTAATGAAATGATGAAACGGATGCACCAAAGAAAATTGATCAACTTGAATGAAAGCCACTGATGTCAAGCATAAGTTAGTGATTGGTAAGTATTAGCTACCAAGTAAAAGTGGGTGTGTTTAACCTAAGCGGTATGATTTTAAAATTAAATAAAAACACAACAGTTACAAACATATCTTAATATTAGCAAAATGGCTAGGTTTGATTCCCATTTTACTTCTGTTTTATTCATGATTCAGTTGCTACTGGGACCTCAAGAAGATTACTCCCTCAAGTCTTTGTTGAAAAGTGAAGATGAGAATGTGCATATGAAGTTTGGTAGCATACGTACATAAAGAAATGAAATTAAAAAATAATCCATTCAATAAAAAACAGTTATTCTCACGAGTTTAATACTCGTGAGAAACAAACCTTTTAATTTTGCATAGAACTTTTTCCTTTCTTGAAAAGTCAGTAGTCTGGTCCATTTTACAAGTTATCAGTTGGTTAGAATTGAAGCATGTAGGTTGGATAGCAAATCCTTATGAAATAAAGAACCCAGAATAACTATTATTCAACTAAATGACAGACTAAAAAGAAAAGAAAATCTTTTCCATAAAATAGATAAGAGAGCACTGGAAAAGGAGAGAGAAATATTACCTCTTGTTGAAGCAAAGAGGGGAGATTGTCAATTGATACAAGAGAATTGAATTGCCTGCGCAGCTCCCCTTCTTTAATGCCAGACCAAGTATGTTGTGGCAAGGCCAGTAAAAGTACCGTAAGAACATCAGCAATAGAAGGATGCATTCCTTTGCAATTACTTTGATCTAAATCACACAAATTACTTGGCTCAGTTACAGAAAAAGGAACCGGCATTTCAATCCCCTGATCAATGCCATTTGTATTTATAGTCCCTGAAACCACTATCATTGGCTTTTCACCACCATCAGCTTTTATATGTGTCACATTTGTTTCCCTACAGCATTTTCTGCCTGAGGAGCTCAGTTTTCCTGATAAAAGTTCTGGTCCTTGGCAACAAGTATTTGCAGCTAGTTCAGGTAACTCATCTTTAAAACCCCAAGATGTGATACATTTACATAATGAAATTTCAGATGCCAACCATATGGACACATGCTTGAAAAGTTTGATTTCTCGTATTTGTTTCAGTAACTCTTTCTGAAATACCAAACTTTAAAACTTGAAGATCATATATAAAGAACAAATAGAAGAAGACAACAACAGAAACTGTGATATGAACATTTACTCTAATCAAGGAGAAGGAAATGAAAACCGGTGAACAGGTGAACAGGGGCAAGAGAGAAGGGAATAGGAAAGAAAGCAAGAGAAAACCTTTACAACCAGCCTCCCTTTCTCCTCTTCACTTAAGGTTACTCTCCCATCCTCTTGTCTGCCAACCTCTGCAACCCACTTGATGGACTCTTTTAAGTCAGCAGGTGCTGATTTATATAAAATAGACAGTAAATTCTCAACATCTTTCACATCATCAGATTTTATCAGAAGGGGAGCTTCTTCTGTTAAGTACCGTGCAACCTTGTTCCAATCCTCATCTCTACAACTCTGCAATGGTAAAAAATAATCAGGAAAAAAATTAAAATTTCTTCCAATAAAAGCAAGAAGAAAATGAAATGAAAGTATATTTCAAGAAAATGCTACATCCATAAGTACAACCATGAAAGGCAAACAACATTTCTCATCCTTTAGCTGAATGATCTACATTTTACTTCACCTTCCATTACATTTAGTTCAACTTCTTACTTCCCCTTTCAGCTCAAGATTTTCCTTTGACAATAAGTGTATATGCATATATATGCACATACATATTAATGTATATATGTGTTTGTTTGTAAAATAGGAAGGGTCAAAATGATTGTATGTCAAATAATTTAACAATGATTCAGGTCCTCAAGCTGTTTGCATCTGCCAAATATATTACTCAAACCAAGTTTATATGCTATATTGGGCATTACCAAGAGAAAAGAAATACAGATAAAGAAATTTCCATGGTCAAGTGAGAAAAAACTGCCATGAGAACAGTACCACAGTGTAGAGAATGGATGGCGCTTTCTGGAGCTTTGAGACGATCATGAATCTGAAAAATGAATAAAAACATAGTCAGCGATTGGATTTAATATTTTGGTGTCATGTGTGCATAATAGCATGATATAGCTACTTTCAGAACTCAAAAGGCTTGAAAATTTATTACAGTAGAAGAAACTTATTAAATGGCTAACTCAATCAAAAATGAAATTTTGATATATTATAGGAAATTTAGAAATGGAAAGATTATCTACCCCCTAGGAAGCCCTGTTGCTTCATCAATAGTATCCATGGCCTCCCAAAGAAGTGTAAGAGGAACCCAATGAGGAGGATATTTGAATCGAGCTACATCCAAAATAAGAACCAAATCTTTTCCCGCATGATAACCCCCAATTGGTGAAAAATGGCCAGTTCCAGTCTTCAACCACACAAATAAGTCAGGACATTAGACAACATTTTCATGCTTATCTGTGATTTAAGTGATTATAATAAAAGCTACGACAAAGAAAATAATAGTTGAAGAAATTTGGAAGAATTAATAAGCTAGTTAGTATTGTATTAGCACCTGTTTAAAAACTCCTCTATGATATGAGGTGATGACATGACAATCCTCAGAAGAAGCAGAGGAAATAACGTGTCTACGAAAATCATCAATGGAGGTTTCATTTGTCCTAAAAGCTTCAACATTAGCTCCATTACAATGAGCCAAACATGCAACTTTGCCAAATGTAATACCCTCCTCTTTTATCTTACCCAGAGGTTCGCAGCAATCTAACATTGTATCATCAAACCATCTCCAAGGCCCTGCAAATGGAAAATTAAAAAAAAATTCCATGGAGGTTTCTTCTATTTGGTTGGCTCAAAATTAAGTAACCAAAATCCAAATATGGGTTTGCTAATTTACCTTTCCATGTTCTTCCGGGATCAATAGCTAGTGCATTCAAGACCACGGCGAGGGTGGCAAGCCCGCAGTAAGCAGGCTCTGACTGAGTCTGGTAGTATGATATGAGTTTAAAAAATCCTTCCATGCTGCCTCCTTCAAGTGCTTCTCTGAACAGTTGCTGTACATTCATTTGGAAAAAGGGAATGGGATTCAAGACTTTGCTGGCAACAGAACAAAGAAAGTGAAAGAGGATATATACATATAAATGGTTTGTTTGACTAACCTTGCCTTGAGGAGAAGAAAACTCAATTGCAGGAGGAGAAGGAAGAACTCTTCTGTAAAGGCCTGCTACTGCCATTTATTGCTTTGATTGTTCACTTTGTAGTTAGTTAAAAGACTGTATATAACATGTTGCTGCAGGCTGGTTTCCGTGGCAGATCTTTGTTGGATGGAGTCTGTCTGAGTGCAGAATCCACCATTGACTTTTTAATTGGCTGACTCCCACCATTTTCTTTCCTCGTCTTTTCATCTTTCTTCTGGCTCTCATACAACAACAGACAAAAGTATACTAAATTTAAAAGAAAAGACTACCAAATATTTTATGATAAAACAACGGGAATGAAACATAATTATAATTATATACAGTGTTATAGTTTTTTAAAAAAAAATTAAAGTTTAAATAATAGATAAAATTAGGTGAATTGAAAACTCTATTTATCATCAAAATAAGTAAACGTCATTGATTACATTATTATCTAATAAACGAACATTAAAATAATGGTGCATAATACATGTTTACTGGTTCAAAAGGCAGCATGATGAAAGTGACAAGACAAGGAAGGGGACCAGAAATTGAGGTTATTGGGCAAGCTTTTGCTATAATATTCTCAACTTAAGTTGAAGGTCAAACTTTTGCTTTATACATATTATATAGTTTTCCTTTCTTGGATTCCTAAGACTTCGAGAGCGTTCTTCCAAATTAAAGAATACCCAAAGGCCATTTTTAACTTTTTCTTGAATGCAAAAGCAAATCTAGAATCGCGAGTAGTTGTTGAGAAGACGAAGTAGAAATGTTCATATGGACTAGCGTCTTTTAAATCGGTTTAACTAAGATTTTTTAGAGAATTGAACCTTGCTATAATCTACTTATATCTTCACACTACATTGTATTTATTCTCCAATAATAATGATTCGGATCCCCCATATTATACAAATTACATGAAAATAAAACAATGTCGCCAAGGCTTAGCATCGTCAACAATAATTAATTAAATTCATATTCACTAACAAAGTCAATGGCCTTTGGAGCATCAACTAGGTTATATATTAATTAATTGTTTTCTTAACAGATTAATTTCACAATCGATCGAAATCATAACTAAATACTGAAATTCGATGCATGTATGGCATTGGCAGGCGGAATTCAGAGTATAATGAACCTGCAAGAAGCATAAAGTCAATTCATCTTCATTAAAATATGTCCTGTTTTCTATCTCTATCACCCGTGAATGCAAAAGACAAGAACAAATTAAACAGAAGGTGATGGGGCTGTGCTCAGATCGATCATGAGGAAATGAAGCTCTCGTCTTAAATGCAGCACCTGCATTAGCCATGAACAATACCAAAGAATCTTCAAGTGAGAATACGTTGTAATGATAATTTTCTTTACTTTTTTAAGTGACAATGGGCCGATGTAATATTTTAGATTTCAGCGTATGAATGCATTACGCAATCGGAGAACTCAAATGCCCAAGTGCAGAACAAGTTTAATGAAGAATGGGCTATAAAATGGACGACGAGGGAAGATGGACAGGACCACAACTGACAAAGAACTAAGGAGAATAATATATTACCTCCTGTTGAAGCAAAGGGGGGAGATTGTCAATTGATGCAAGGGAACTGAATTGCAGATGCAGCTCCCTTTCTTTAATGCCACACCATGTATGTTGCGGCAGGGCCAATAAAAGTACTGTAAGAACATCGGCTGTAGAAGGATGCATCCCTTTGCAATTGCTTGGTTCAGTTCCAGACAAAGGAACCAGCGTTTCAATCCCTCGATCAATCCCATTCGCAGTTGTAGTCCCTGAAACCACTGTCATAGGCTTTTCACCATCAGCTGTTATAAGTGTCATATTTGCTTCCCTACAGAATGTTCCATTTGAGGAGCCGAGTTTTCCCGATAAAAGTTCTGCTCCTTGGCAGCAAATATTTGCAGCTAGTTCCGGTAACTCGTCTGTTAAACCGCAGGATGTGGTACTATTACATAATGATATTTCAGAAGTCAACAATATGTTCACATGCTTGAAAAGTTCAGTTTCTCGTATTTGTTTTAGTACATCTTCCTGAAAGAACAAATAGAAGAAGTTAATCACCGAAACTGTGACATGAAAATTCTCAGTATTCAAGGAAAAAGTAAAGAAAACAGGTTTACAGAAACAGGAAGGGGGCAAAGGAGACAAAAACCTTCATAACCAGCCCTCCTTTCTTCTCTTCTTCACTACTCCCATCTTCTTGTCTACACACTTCCGCAACCCACCACTTGATAAACTCTTTTAACTCAGCCGGTGCTGATTTAAATATAGATAGTAAACTCTCAACATCTTTCATATCATCGGATTTTAACCGGTAAGGAACATCTTCTGTTAAGTACTTCGCAACCTTGATCCAAACCTTACCTCCACAGCTCTGCAGATTGTCAAAAGTAATGAGGGATCAAATCATAATTTCCTACAATGAAAAGCAAGATGAAAATGAAGTACTAAACAAATAAGAATTGAAGCATATATTTCAAGAAAATTAGTACTATCCATAAGTGCAATAATGAAAGGCAAACAGCATTTTCATCCTGAAGCTGAATGATCTACTGTTTTACTATACAGCAGTGATTGGATTAAAGCATTTGAGAAAAATGCACATGCACATACAAATATGCATGTATATAAAGAGAAGGGTCAAGACGATTTCTTGTGAAATAATTTAACATTGATTCTGGGTCCTCAAGCTCTTTACATTTCCCAAATATGACATTTACAACCATGTATTATGTATATATGCTCATGAAGAAACGAAAATTGATAAAGAAACTTGATTACGTACCGCAGTACTGAGAATGGATGGTGCTTTCTGAAGCCTGGACAGAATCATGAATCTGAAAAAAAGCATAGTAAATGATTTTCTTAAAAATTATAGTGCTATATGTATTTGCATAATAACATGGTATAGATAGATATAGCTGGTTAAGAACTCAAAATCCTGAAACTGTATTGGAATAAATTAGCTGCTAAGACATTCAATAATGATAATTCAGAATCGAAAAGGTTACTTGCCCCCTAGGATGTCCAGTTGCATTATCAATAGTATCCATGGCCTCCCAAAGAAGTGTAAGAGGAACCCAATGAGGAGGATATTTGAATCGAGCTACATCCAAAATAAGAACCATATCTTTTCCAGCATGATAGCCCCCGATTGGCGAAAAATGACCAGTTCCAGTCTGCAATCACTCAACATTAGTTCACTGAAGAACATAAACAAAATAATAATTGAAGAAATTTGGAAAAAGCATAAGCAAAACAGTATTACACCTGCTTTAAAACTCCTCTATGATATGAGGTGATAATATGACAATCCTCAGAAGTAGCGGAGGAAATAACATGTCTGCGGAAATCATCAATGGAGGTCTCACTAGTTCTAAAAGCCTCCACATTAGCTCCATTACAATAAGCCAAGCACGCAACTTTTCCAAATGTAATACCCTCATCTTTAATCTTACTCAGAGCTTCGCAGCAATCTAACATAGTATCATCAAACCATCTCCAAGGCCCTGCAACGTATAAATTTAAAAACAACTCCTCCAACCCATTACTTTCATTTTACATCGGTTTAGAATTAACCAAAATTCAAATAAACATAAGTGAGTTATCAATTTACCTTTCCATTTTCTTCCAGGATCAATGGCGAGAGCATTCAAGACGACGGCCAGACTAGCAAGTCCGCAGTATGCGGGCTCTGACTGAGTCTGGTAGTATGATACGAGTTTAAAAAACCCTTCCATGGTCCCTCCGTCAAGTGCTTCCCTGAACAGTTGCTGTAAATTCGTTGGAAAAAGAGAATGTAAGAAGAAAGCGGGTTCAAGATTTTGCTGGCAAAAGAATAGGGAAAAAGACAAACCTTGCCTTGAGGAGAAGCGAACTCGGTTGCAGGAGGAGAAGGAAGAACTCTTCTGTAAAAACCAGCGACTGTCATTGTTCACTTTTTCTAGTTAAATGGCCATACGTTAACGTTGCTGCTGGTTTCCATATTGGAAGATCTTGGACGGACTGAAAAGGAAAATGGAGAATCAACAGTTAACATTTTGAATTAATTAAAAAGTTATGGGGGCCGAATTGCGCCATTTTCGTTTCTCATTCCCCTGCCCTCAATCATGGTTAGTTAGAACGTGGTGAAATATTATCATATGATATTAAACATTACATACATTGTCCATACAACAATAAAAAGACAAGAAAAAACACTACATTCGCTTTTCAACTTTCTACCCTACTTGTACTCCTTACTGAAATTATTATTTTTATTCTTTAAAAATACACAACAAAAGAAGAACTTCACTGATTTAATATATACATATACACATGCACACATTGTATCAGTAAGCAATACTAACCTAGCCACTGTATTCTCTCCCTTCTTTTTTGTTACAGGAGCTTCGAAGTTAATTTGTAGGAGGAAAAAGAAAGAGTTGTAAGAGGTCGCAATGTGAAGGATTTGTATTTTATTTATAAAACCTGGTCTTATTAATTAAGAAAAAAAATATTTTAAATGCCATGTATTATTATCCCCTTGAAAAATTAGGAAAAAAATAGAGCGAATCCCTCTATTCCTTGGTTGCAATTATTTTCTAGGTATATATATATATATATATATATATCTGGTAAAAAATTAAAAGTCATCTTTGACCAGTTAATTAAGTTATAGTTTTAAATTTAAGAGATCACAAAGTTAATTATTTAATTTGTTTGATTTACATATGTTTTAGTATGCAGTTAATTTACTTACTATATAGGTAAACACAGAAGCTCGAAAAAGATTATTTATCAAGATATTGCCAAACCTAGACATTTGTATATACAACAAATTTATCTAAAAAATAAAACAAGCTAAGATAAATTAAATTTATGAGCAAATTTCTTTTGATAAAAATACAATTAGGCTTAGATACATCGGATTTGGCTTTTATAAAAATTGAACCAAATTTAATTAAACTGTAGAAATGAATCAAATTAATTCGATTTCTACAGTCGAATTATCAACTTTATTCAAGGCTCGGTTTCAATTATTTTTTTTAAAAAATATTTTTACATAAATCTTTAACGTTTGTGAAAATTACAAATGAGGATGATGTTAATAAATTTTACAAAAATTTATTCATTTCTTTATTATGAATTAATATGTACATTTTCAAACTCTCTATTTATGTATAATTTTTATAAACTTTAAAAATTTGTATGACAATATCTTTTTCTTAATCCTAAATTTAATTATAGTTCACATTTAATTATCAATTAATTTTTAAAAAAGAAAATCGAATAAAATCGAAATTACCATGATGGTGAAATTGAAATCGAATAAAACCATAATTATTAGGATAATCAAATCCAGTTCAGTTTAATTAGATTCAATTGTGCCTTTTTGTCCAAGTGTGAATACGATGATCATTAAAATTTATCCTATAAAACCCGGTCGAAGATGAGCTGCCACACACCCGCCTCACCTCCTGATTACGAGTTGCGTCTCAAAGTTTAAGCTTAAATTCCACGGATGTTAATGCAAGACCACTCTTGTCTTTATCTCAAGAAATTAGTAAATATTACTTCCAAAAAAAGAAAAAATCTTGTTAATTGTTCCACTTATTTGATAAAACATTTAACGGACGTTGTTTAACCAGGTTAAACGGTATAAGAACATCAAAACGTAACCATAGAAAACGATGAAATCAAACGATATATTTTTCTTCCCGCAGTTACCGGAGTCTAGGAGGAGAAAAAGAAGGAACTTCTGTTTATATGTTAGGATGAGGTTATCACATTTAGAATTGGGTGTTAACAAAAAAAAGAAAAAAGGATTCTAACATCAAAGCCAGCACTCATCCAATTTAGTTAAAACTGGTGAAATTTTGATCTCTGATAGATGCATCTTACCTCTGCATGACGAGTGGTTTTGATGTCTGAAATATGCTTTTTGCTCCTTAATAAAGGCATTTCAACGCTGGGAGATTAAGATACAAGTACACCATTGTCTTCTTGGAGCGTAACCCATAAAAAGGCAACAAGTGCCATTGTGTTGTGCATATATCTAAGATTTTAGATATTCAGGGCACTAGATTAAATGCCTGTTTCTTTGCTACATAACAGTAACTACAAGAAAACAAATTATATAAAAGAGGATGCTAAATGCTAGGTGCACCGAGATCCACATCTACCTTATTCTCTTGGCATCTCTTGAGAATGTGTAGCTGACGTCGCAGATGCAAAACCTGCCAAATCCATACTTGACATGAGAAATCTCGGAAACAGATATTAGAGAATTGGAGTTTGCATAGCAGCCAAAATAAGAATAGAGAATGAACCAGCATGTAAAGTAATACATCAATATACTCAAGTGGAATGTTATCTTAAGCCATATTAATCTGGCAGATGCCCGCAAAACGCATTGATACATCAGGTTCAAACCCACAAAAGTCCCATTTACTTGCCTTCTCATTTCCAGACAATCCAGCCAATAGTAATTAACTTATTGCACCCATTCAACATTCTTATAACAAAGACGAAAGTTCCTTTCTGTTTCCATAATGTTTACATTTTCAAGAACATCAAATACATTTTGAATGCGATTATGCTTCCACTTTCAGAAAAAGACACTAAAATATCAATTTCGAGGCTCCTGCTGTAACATACTTGACAGGAAAAATTGAAAATTTCCCCTATTCTTCTAAGACCACTAACAGAATTCATTTTAAACAGAAGCAGAAAAATAGGAAGATTTTCATCTTAAATAATAATAACAATAATATAAATACCTCTTCTTGAAGCAAAGTAGGAAGATATTCTGTTGAAACAAGGCCCTGAATTTCTCCTGAAAGTTTCTCATTCTTGATGCCAGACCATGTTTTGGTAGGCAAGGCCAGTAAAAGAACTGTTAAAATATCATTTCCAGCTGGGTACATTCCAATGCAATTATTTGGGCCACACCCACAGTCTTCCATTTGAGATGAAGGAACAAGCACATCAATGCCTTGCTCAGTGCTACCATCTACCACTGTAGCAGACACCAATGTAACAGGCTTATCACCATTCACTTTCAAGCATTTGATACAGGTTTCCCGGCAACAAAACCTCTCGGAGGAACTGAACTTTCCAGCCAAAATTTCTGCCCCTTGGCAACACACTTTTGCAGCAATGTCAGGCAGATCATCTTTATGAGCTAAAGCTGACGTGCTTTTGCAGCAGGAGTTTACTGAAGATAAAAATGCCACAACATGTTTAAAAAGGCCAGTTTCCTGCACTTGTTTTAACACCTCTTCCTGCACAACAAAAAGTAAAAACAGTGGGGATTTAAATCTTTGCAGAGAAGTGTATGAAACTGCAGAATTTGTCTCCACTCAGCAAGAGAAAGGGCGGGCAAAGGTCAAGCTTTAAAACACCTTGAGAGCAAGCCTTCCTTTCTCCTCTTGGCTTAGACTACGATCACCATCCTCTTGTCTCCGAACTTCTGCAACCCACTTGATGAACTCTCCAAAATTTGATGGGAGTGATGTGAAAACAACAGTGAGAACTTCGTCAAAATCCTTGAAATCCTTTGACTTCACTAGATTTGGAACATCATCCATTAAATACTTTGCAGCACCAACCCAACTCTCATGCTTACAGCTCTGTAAAATATATCGGAGGAAGATCCTTAATCAGTATAAAAGTTATCAGGAACTTCAGATGCAAGATTAAATATATTTTAGCAACCAAGGGGAACATGAGAGAGAAATTCAATCCAGCCATGATGCATCCCCTCCATAGACAGACGGGTCCAGCAAAGTAAGTTTACCAAACTTACATCCAAAATAACTAAATTTCCTTACTCTACTGTCATTGCTCATCAAATTTTTTCCAGACAAAAGATGATATGATCTGTACTTTGTGGTCATTACTTTGTCCAAATAAAATATCAAGACACTGTATTAATGATGAATTCTTAGAGTCCAATCTATAAGCAAATGAAGATTCATCTAAAATAGGAGTTTTCTCCCAGGAAGATCAGCAAGTTCTTTATAGTCTATATGGTCCATGAGAAAAAGAAACTACATGCATTTTACTGATGCAAAAAGTTAAAAGCCCTAGAAGATGCAGAAACAACTAAACAGACTTTCACCAATCATACCAACGTATAGAGCAGTCCGGGTTCTCTGTGAGGCCTGGATACAAGCATGAACCTGACAAACATCAAAAAAATTAAAATGCAACTGTACAGGAAATGAAAAAGATTCAAACACAAGTACTTGAATACAAATTTCCGAAACCATAAATAGACTATACTAATAGAGAAAATAGTATGGAATTGTTTCCAATGCAGTCCATTGCATACAAAATAAAAATGTATATTGATAAATTGAAAATTGAAAATTGAAAATTTTTGGTCTAAAGCCCCTAGACCATCAAGTTTAACAGCCGACTACTAATGAAAAGAAACTCATTTTAGAGGTCTCACAGGGTTAACAATTGCATTATCAGTTCCTTCTAGCTCGTTTGGTTGCATTTAGCACTGCCACTGTTTTTTGTTATTCATCCTTCTTCATAAATCCTCAGTTGCAGCACTCTATTAATGGTATACAAAACTCTCTAAGAAATTTGACCTGATAAGCAAACACAAATTCAAGTTCCAATTCGTTGATTCTACATATTAAACAGATTCCATCAACGGTCTAGAGCATTGCCATCAAATTTTTCTCAAAATGCTTATACATTCTATCACTGAACTTCATATTCAGGACATCAGAGGCATGCCCTTACAGGTTTAACAAAAATACACTTTCTGTTGCATTGCAGATATATTGCCCATTGCTCCTTGGTTACCAGATAAAGGTTTCCAGAGAAACAAAATTTGGACTTATTTTTAGCATAGAATGAAGAGAGGCTATGTCATACATCATATTGGCAAATATTCTTTCCCAATTAGAGACACATCTATAGGAATAAAAAATAATTTAGTAAAACTTTACTTCATATAAACAATTCCATGTGAGCAACTAATTAGCGATTCTCACGTCTATTTCATTATCACTTATCACTAAATAAATGATAGCAAGGCAATTCTGAGCAGTTTCTTCTGGAAAAGACATATCCAAGATCAATAGGTTGCCTCCAGCATGAATGTCCAACATAATTATGAGGGATAAATATATGTGATACTAAAGTATAAGAAGTATACGCAAGCACCTACCCCCTATGTTGTCCAGTTGCTTCATCAACACTATCCATCGCTTCCCAAAGAATCGTAAGTGGAACCCAGTGTGGAGGATACTTAAAACGTGCAACATCCAAAATTAGTGCCATGTCCCTTCCAGCATGATAACCACCGATAGGTGAAAAATGGCCTGTTCCAGTCTGCACAAAATATCCCCGTGCACCATAAGAAAAATAAATAAAGATCAAAAAAGAAGATCATATCTATCAATTCCCACATCTAGGCTGCAAAGGCAGAACATTGAAGAACATTCATTTAGAACTAATAGTAGTGATAGATATTGTATCAGAATGGACTATTCAAGAACCATGTAATGGAAGTAAGCTAGAGGATGCCTGGTTCATTTTGTGTCCTCCCATCTGAATTAATTAGGATACTGTTCAAACAAAAGATTTGTCACAAATGGAAAACTGCCTCTCAACCCTTCAACTGCATCAATATTTCAACAACTGACTTTAAGGTAACCTTTCAACGACAACTATAATGCTTTACCACATAAAAATCACAAACATCAAATATTCAAATAAAAAATAACAAAACTCAAAAGTGAAGAAAACTCATTGCATGTGCTATATGATGTAAACATAGAATGCCATTCGCACACTATTTAGCAGTAACATCAGATGAAGTAGCTATACCATGATTTCCCAATCGGAAGGTGGACACAAATTCATTCACGAATATCTTTTGGTGCATCACAATGTCTCCATGGTAAAAATGATAACATAATACTCTTTTGCTCCCAAAGCTAAAACATGGTAGAAATGCATCATCAAGCTTTATGTCTCATTTATATATTTTAAATAGTTAACTAAAATCTTTAAAACGTGCTCAAACCCACACTCTTTACACAGCCTCCCACTTGAATGAGCAACAATGACAGAACCTTTCATGTGAGGCTATAATAAATAAAAGAATCAGCCAACTATCAAAGGAGGTTAATTCTAACATACAGATGAAGGAAAAGCCAAATAATCCAACGTAGTTAATTACCTGTTTAAATATCCCTCTATGATATGATGAGATCACATGACAATCATCAGAAGCAGAGCATCTAATTACATGCTTTCTAAAATCATCAATGGTGATTTGATTTGTTCGGAAAGCTTCAACTTTTGCACCGGCACAGTGAGCTAGACATACAAGTGTCCCAAATGAGATGCCTTTCTCTTTAACCTTTTCCAAAGGTTCACAACAATCGAGCATAGATTCATCAAACCACCTCCACGGTCCTACAAGGGACATCAATGACTGTTTCATATCCTTCTATCGATATACATCCTCAAAGGATGACCAAAATGATGTAGAAACTACCAAACATCACCAAGTGCCATAACTAAAGAATACGTTAAAAAACAGTTTTCCACAAAGTGTTCTCGATGCCTTCTTGCATCTATAGGCCTCAGCAAATTAGTCATCACAAATAAGCGATATTGTATATCCAACCAAAATTGCAAAGACATGATAACTAGACAAGGTACAATCATAAGAACAACGAGGCATGCATATCATAAACAAGTCATATAAGAGGAAAGTTTTGCAATGAATCATATAGCAACCATGACCCATTGCCAAATTTGCTGCTTTTTATCTCTTTTGTTTTCAAACTTTTAAGCCAAGTAAAAACTTTTAAAGCACCAGATAAAATGGCAAACACACACTTGGCCACCTGTAAGCAAGTATTTTAAAGAAAAGAAGGGCCAAGGTCATGTGCCATGGAAAAGATAACAATGGCGGGGAACATAAAAACAGATATGTAAAATCACCATTAGGGATTCAAGTTATTCAGTTTGAAGATTACCTTTCCACTTTCTTCCAGGGTCAATAGCAAGGGAATTCAAGACCATGGAAAGGCTGGCCAATCCACAATAAGCAGGCTCTGATTGTGTTTGAAAGTAAGAAATCAGCCTATAGAATCCTTCCATTGTTCCACCTTGAATGGCCTCAAGGAAAAGTTTCTGTGATTCCAAAACATAAGTGCAGTCAATCGGTGATAAAGATGTTAAAAATAACTTGACTCACCAAAAAATATTCAGAACTACAAAATTAATTTGCTTAACAACAAATGGATTAATGAATTAGGCTTATTCCCAAAGCAGGGCACCAAAGAGCAATTTTCTTGGTTACATTGACATGGGGTCAAGTGCTCATAGATACTATCACCTCATAACCAATTCACTCTCACGAAATAACAATTTGAATGACCTTAAATTTAAATAAAGCCACATCGCGGTGAATTTTGACACTAATTTCATTCCTCAGTATACCACTCAGTTCAAAGTATAACAACATTGTACTAAATTCAATCCTTCCGTTTTTACCCACTATGAACAAAACCTTCCATTTTCATTTTTCTAAAGACACAGAATAATACAACCATAGAACACTAATACATTAGTGAAATGAGGACTCAAAAAATCATTTGCATTAATTAAAGAAAAAGGATAAACTGAAAATCAAACGAAAAGATTTTTAATATTTCTCCGATTGATTTTAAGAATAAAACCGCCAAAAATAAAATTGAAAACCGCAGGAATTGCAGGGAATACCTTTCCTTCAGAGGAAGCGAAATCGATTGCAGGAGGAGAAGGAAGTATCCGTCTGTACAAACCGGCCATCGCCATTTTCTCTAATTTTCTTGGATGAACAGTATTTTTCTCCAAGTATTCTCCGCGAAGGACAATGTACGTGCCAGAATAATTAAACAAAACCGGCTCAATTAATTTGTCCTAGCTAGGGCTTTGACCTTTCAGAATCGAAAACTCATTAATACGACATCACTTCTTACTACCTTCTTCCTCACCGATCAGCAGCAAGAATAAAAAAGAAATAAAATATTACGTCAATTAAGCCGCGCGTAAATTGTAACGGTTTCAAAAAGAGCGATTAGCTTTGGACTCACGACGAGGACGAGGACGAGGACGCCACTCGCTGTCAACGTATCCGTGACTGGTTGACAAGTCAAACGTGGAGCATGCGAGTTGAATTGGGGCAATTCGTAATTCCATAGGGTCCCTTGTTGTGAGATGTGGGCTGGGCTGGCCTGACCACCAATGAGCTCATGGACATTGGTAATAAATTTTGTAAGATTTTCGAAGAAATATAATCACTTAATTTTTTAGAGAAATAAGAAAATCTAAATGTTACTTCATTCTCTCTCTCTTTAAAATATTACAAATTTACTAATATTTAATTAATTATCTATTGACGAATATTTATAATAAAAATTTTATCAAAATTTAACTAAAAAAATAATTTATAATTGTAGTCCAAAAAATATTGCCCAAAAATTTCTGGAGAGAAGCCACACAAATTTCTCTTTTTTTTTGTTATCAAAGTTATTTGTAAAATTTAACTGTTGTTATTGGAGAAAAGAGATCCATGTATTTAAAAGTAGGATCACTTTTTTTTTTCTTCCATTTCTATTATTCTCATTACATGCTTTTGTTTTAAATTGAATATTATATTGAATCCCCATTTTATATACGTGAACTAATATGATTTTATAGAATATAAAAATAAAATAAATATTATTTATTACGTTAAATGGAAAATACTCTGTTAAAAAAGAAAGGTCTTAATATTGTTTATGAATGCAAGAACCAACATTCACCCGAATTCCAAGAATTATGGGGTAACATTGAAAACGAGGGGGACAATGGTATGGAATAGTTATTTATCCAATTCATCCCTACGGTCCATTAACCTAGTTTCATCTCCACCATCCATGTTTTTTGTCGCCAACTAAATTTTTAATTCAAAAAAAGAGATGAATTGACTTCATTTACTACACATTCTAGCTGCATTGGGAAGACTAGGTAGTTTTTATCTCCTATTATTTCTCTGATACACAAGCAGCCGTAGCCTTCTTGCTTTAATTTATTCGTCCACAAGCAGCAGCAACAAAAGGTCAAAAAGCATATAAAGCACAAACGAAAATAGAGTAATTTCGTAATAAAGTCCAGAGTGGACTCCGCTGAGAACCTCTGCTCCATTGGACGGAGGGAGACGCCCCTTGCTGGAAACGGAAATACGACATTGGCATGCTCTGTCATTATCCGGAAACAATCTTCCACACGGAAAGCACGTGTCACTTTCCCTACAGGCTAGAATCCTGCTACCACTGGCAGGTTGACGCGTAGCCCCCACAACAATGTGCCTCGTTCTTGTTCTGTTAGACGTCGCTTTCTCTGTAACACTGCGAACCTCAGACAGTAAGTCGGCGGCTGCGGCGTGGCACTGTCGGCTCTCGCAGGTTGGTGTCGGCTGCGCCTCTTAACCTTCTTTTACTATTACCAAAGAAGCAAAAACCAAAGGCAACCTTTTTCGTGGTGTTTCAGCAGCGGTGAAGTGATCCTAGCCGTTGGTGTCTAAAGGATTTGTTCAGAAAGTGCGCACTCGAGGTTTTTAAGCAGTAATTCTGGCTGTCCGACTCTGATAATTAGTTCTGGCTGTCGTGTATATTTGACATGCGCATCGTGAAGTTGTACGGATCTGGGGTCAAAACTCCATTATGCCCTTGCAAATTCTCTTCAAATATTTGTCCGCTTTACAAATAGCATATTCTAACAAGGTGAATCCGCGAAGTATGGAAAGCGTTTCATTATTATTTAATCATTCTCCGTTGATTAAAAAAATGTTTTTAAATTTAATCATATTATTAAACATGATCCCATTAAACTATTTTGTACAATGGTTTTTATAATATTATGAAAAAGTGGGGTACTAGTTTTTAATTGGTTTTTTATGACAATTCTGGTACCCATTATTGCAAATTGTTCAAGTTAATGAGTCAGTAAATATATTATTGTATAAAATAGTTATGAAGAAAAGGAAATCTAAAAGAGAAAACAGAGCTTGAGATTTAGACGTTGAAAGAAATCTCCAACAAACAAACAGAAACATTAGTTGTGACATATCGCATGATTATTCACAAAAAAGGAAACACAAAGCATCATTTTTCCTTGCCCCCGGCATTTGTCACCTGCAGTTATCTTATCTTGCTTTTTAATTAATTTTCCTTAGCCTCGTACAGTCGTACCTGCCTGCTTCTTCCACAGATCCACCCTACAGTCCAACCCAAGCCTAACTTAGTAATTTCGCACCGACACACCGCAGTATCCGAACTAAAACCATAACAATGGCTGCGAATAAAAAGCAAACACTCCAAAACACGCTCTCTTCCTTTTCCATGACCCAACAACTACTCTGTTCCAGTCTCTTTCTTTCACCATTTTAGTAATCTCTCTCTCTCTCTCTCTCTCTCTCTCTCACAGAACAAGGAATCCTCTTAATTTTCCTACTTAAGCCTACAAAAAGCTCCTATTCACCTCCCATGCTTTGGTTCTTCACCACAAAAATGGCTATTTCTTCTTCCTCCACCTCCTTCATGTTTACTCTCGTCGTCTTCTTCACAACCATACTGTCCTTTTTCGTTATTTCTATCC
Source organism: Melia azedarach (assembly GCA_028052125.1). NCBI lineage: Eukaryota > Viridiplantae > Streptophyta > Magnoliopsida > Sapindales > Meliaceae > Melia > Melia azedarach. The sequence goes on along the minus strand of CM051394.1, from coordinate 663,897 downwards.
AGCAACCTGTTCTCAACTCCCTTGAGCAAGACTCCGTCTATCGAGTACTCGACTCAGTCAACCCGAACATCCCTTGGCGTTCTCTCTTTCCTGAAGACCTGTGCTCATCGCCTCCACACGGCGTTGTTTGTGACTACTTCACTGAGCTCAGCGGCGACAATGTTTCGTCCCAAATCGAGACGGTTCACATCACTGAACTGAGTTTTGGGTACGTTTCAGACTACTCCCCGAACCCACCTTGTTATCCAAATTCTACTCTCAACCCACTTATCTTCACCTCTTTTAAGTTCCTGCGCAAGCTCTTCTTTTACAAGTGCTTCAACGAAACACACGTCCCGGTCCCTGATCATATTCCGGCCAGTTTCGGGTCACGTCTTGAGGAGTTGGTGTTTATAGAGAACCCATCTTTCCTTGGCTCTCTCGGTGGCATTATCGGTAACTATACCAATCTGAGGAGGTTGGTTTTGACAGGAAATGGCGTTTATGGTAGCATCCCAGTTAAAGTTGGTGATTTGGTTGCTCTTGAAGAGATTACACTTTCCAGGAACAAACTAAGTGGCGGATTTTCGTTCAGTTTGGCTAAGCTGAAGAACCTGAAAATTCTTGATTTAAGTCAGAATTTTTTTGAAGGAAATCTCCCAGAAGAAATGGGTAATCTTACACAGTTGTTGAAGCTTGATTTGAGTTACAATATCTTTTCTGGAAGAATCCCTGATGGTTATAATCTCTTGGAGAGTTTGGAATTTCTTGACTTGAGTTTTAACCGTTTTGGTAACTTTGGTGTGCCTCTGTTCTTAGCTGAGATGCCTAGATTGAAAGAAGTGTATTTGAGTGGGAATTTGCTAGGAGGAGAGATCCCGGAAATTTGGGAAAATCTTGGGGGTATTGTGAGGATAGGATTTTCTAGGGCAGGACTTGTGGGGAAAATTCCAGCTTCCATGGGGTTGTACTTGAAGAACTTGTGCTATTTGGGGCTTGATAACAATAAGCTTCAAGGAAGTATGCCTGAGGAGCTTGGGGTTCTGGATTCTGCGAGTGAGATCAACTTGGAGAACAACAATCTAAGTGGTAGAGTCCCATTTTCTGCCAAGTTTAGCGCACAAGTTGGAGAGAAACTGAAGTTAAAAGGCAACCCAGATTTGTGTGTTGATGGAAAATTTAGAATTGGGAAGAATACAAATGGCAGCCTGAGGCAATTGAAGTTGTGTAAAGAACCAGATAATCCCAATGCTGTACTGTTCAATGCTGCTCGTTCTCCTTCAGGGCTGTTGGCATCGTCTCACATACTCATGTTTATTGGGTTTTCGGTTTTCTTTGCTTGATAATTGATTAAAGGCTTGGAAAAAAAGAGCAGGTTATACAGATTGAGACAGCAAAGTTAATTTTTTTCCTTTTGTGTTTTTGGAGACTAGAAAAGGTGTGGGCAGATATGTGTAATTATGTATGGTTTTTGTCACTGACAACTGCATATATTTTGCTTGATTGTGTATATCAGGTTTGTTTAATATGGAGATTTTTGAGTTCAAGTTAGTCTGTTTGTTTTATTTTTGCTGCGATACACTGTAATTACAAGCTTCTGCAGTTTTATTGTAATGCTACTTTATGCTTTTTCCTTGGCGTGTGATTGAGGCAAGCATTAATCGCAGATAATGAAGGTTTGGACAGAAAAAGCAGAGTAGCTTCTGGCAGAGATGAGTATTTGACAGAGAACACAACAGCACATGTGAAATTGGTAAAAAATATTGGATAAAGAAAATAACAACTCAAGTGAAATTGGCATTGATATGGATTGATAGTCCATTTCATTATCATATGATTAGGTTTGAACAGAATCACAATCATAAAATGGATGAATGTCACATGAATAAAAGCCATCTCAAACAAGAAAATACTCCTTTCTAAAAAAAAAAAAGAATTAAAATTAATTAAACAATTGATATGTACCATGAATTTGATCATACAAGTCTCAGTGGTATGAAGAAAAAAAATGAGTTTTTTGTTTTGTTTTGTTCTCTTAACTAAGCAAAAGATTCTAGCTACCAGTGTAACAGTTAAACTTCACCAATAATTTTTCAAGAAATCCCAGTAAATTCCTTTTCCGCACCTCCCTCCGAAGGATTTAAACCAGAAGCTAGAATAAGCTGTTCGTTATTGGCTTTGGATACGGATCCAGAGACAGACCCAGATATAGACCCACATTCAGACATAGAATCTGACTTTGATGCATGATGAGCTCTCCTGGATCTTGTTGATGATCTTGAGGATCCATCAGCAGATTCCTTGGATTTCTTCCTCCTGGATTTTTTGGGCATATCAGGACGTTTGGGGGGTGATTCACCCCCCTGGCTTGCATCTTTGGACTTGGTAGATTCCGATAAGTCTTTGTTAGAATTCTTCGAAGACCTTCTTGATTGCTTCTTTTCTGATCTTTCCCTGATGGGCGACTCACCTGTCGATGCATGGCGTCTTGATGATTTAGGCAATTCCGGCAAGTCTCTTCCACTTCTCCTGCTGCTTGAATCTACACCAATGGAAACAAATTTAAGTTACCAAGTTCTAACATTTCATTCATCCCCATGTATACCTACCAAGTCTGATTTACTTGCCTTCAGAAACCCATTTGACGGAATCGTCCTTCTTCTCTCCACCATTTAAAGGTGCCGACTGATATCCTGGCTGTGCTGTGAACTCGTTCATCTGCAAATTATAACACATACAGATTCTCATACTTGTCGAAAAATTAATCTCGGTAATGTTATTTTAACAAAAAATTAAAAAAAAATATACCCAGCTTGGGGAATTAACAGATGGACCATCCCAACCTATGTGGGCAACATGCTTTACATCCGTGGGATAACCAATCTGCATGTCAGGCTCTTTTTCATTTTCTGCAACAATGGTGATTCTCTCAGTATCATCAGCAATAAATTCAATTAAAAGTAATTCTTATAAAAGGGGAAATACATACCAAATATATGAGAAATGTATCTGAGGCCTTTTAGAAGGCCTTTCATCTTATTGTTTGACATTTTAGATATATGGTACGTGTCAGATGTATTTGCTTTAACGACAGGAAACTATGCTTTAGTTGAAGGTGGAATGGAATTAAAAAGAATATGCTTTCTGAAACAGAGAAAACAAAAACAAAAAGTTATTGGCGAAATTCAATCTCTTGTAACTGGGGTTTGAAAAACAATTGCACCTCTGATGAAATAAGACTTGCGTCCATGCAAGCGGAAATTTAGAATCTCATTCAACATACATAGTAAACTAGATTGTATTTTCTTTTTTTTTTTTTCTTTTTTTACCAATGAGAAAGCAAGATGAATTAAATTCCAATTCTGAAGTGTTGGTTAGAATTAGTTGATGAACTGGAATTGAAAAGAAAAAAAAAAAAGAAAAAGAAAAATGGTTCAAAAACATGTAACTGTTTTTGACAAATGTGTAATGCGGGTGGGGGTGATGAGAAAAGGGCTGTAACTAGCGAGGCAAATGCTGTTTAAAGCAAAAGTTTCGTTAACTCAATGGCCAATAGCCATTAAATCAAAACCAAAAGCTCTTCGAAATTTTAGGTATCAAAAAAATATCGTTTGTGATTTTCTCCATTTATGCTTTATTTAGCTTTGTTTTAACAGCTCTGCTTAGGCTGGCAGATTCATTGGTTGTTGGTGCTTTTGTTGCTTATTGCTCGGATGAAAAATATAAAGGTAAAGGTGTGAAAAATGGAAAGTGTTACTGATTTTTAAAACAGAGAAAACGATAGGGTATATGGTTAAAATTTTATTTTTATTTTTTAATTAAGTACTCAAGACTTCGAATTATTATTAGTTAGATGGTCGAGGGCCATCTGGTTTGTTTTGCTGCAGGAAAAAGATGTATGCAATGTGTTTGGGGTTGGGGTGTAAATGCAAGCAATATTGGGAAACTCGATATGCAATGTAACAATCGAGTATCAGAAAATGAAAGAAAGTGCTTTTATCTTGTCAATCTTTGAGAATTCTCGATGAATTAGATTCAGAGACAATTATCACGTGTGAAAATCTTTAGAGACAATTATCACGTGTCGGTGCAGACATCACTTCCAATGATCTTTTCATAGGATGGTTTATTGCATTACTCTCGACGACTCGAGAGAGAAATTGATGATGAAGCCTTTGGTCGAAGATTAGAGATAAAAGCCTTCAAGCATAAAGATAGGATTCAATCAAGATTTTGGCCAATCTTATACAAACTGATCCAAGATTAGAGTCGTTCTCTGTTTTCACTTTTTTCTTTGTTTTAATACTATCAGTGTTTATTATTATTTTTACAGGGTTTACAAGAACGAACTCCAAAAAAAAAAAAGGACAGCTAATAGAAAAAATCCACCAGCAGCTGATGAAAATAATTCTTGACATTTAAATAATGTTTATGAAATAAATAAACAAACACTTGACGACTAATATCATATAATTATGTATGACATTATTATTATTATTATTATTTCTAATTTCAATCCATGGATAGAACAGAAGTCACATTGTAAGCTAAGAGAAGCAAAGAGGAGTAATTGCCGAAATGTTAAAAGAATGAATTTATTAAAATAAGAAGAATTCAACATTCTGTTTGCAATTATATGAAATGACAAAAAAAATGTTGCTCGCTATCACTGTGTTTGTTCATACAATGGACATCTCTGTATACTGATTCGAAGAAATCAATCGCCACCACCACTGCCACTGCCACCAGCATCACCATCACCATCACCATCACCTTCAGGAAACCTTAATGTTTTATGGCCAATCTATGTGCCAGCATATCATCCTTCAAAGTTACAGGGTCTCTTGGTTTACATGAATGAATGGCGTGTTACAGGGGAAAACACCATAAAAGTCTATTACAAATTTACAAACAGCTCAATGTCATTTACTGATACACACAAATCATCAACTGCAAGATTACATATTGCAAACACACGTAAACCTCAGCAAATCACTCTTATAGCAAATTTCAAACACATGTAAACAGTCTAAAACTACTTTGCAGACTGATACTCTCTCATCCGAAATATATTACTTCTTGGTCTGCATGCACAAACATTCATCAGCACATCTGACGTTTGTAAGAGAGTTTAAAAGAACACAATGAGAAATTAAAAAAAAAAAAGGAAAAACGAATCCTACCTTGCTCAAATACTTTTTGTGAATCTTTAATGCCTCGGTACATGCTTTTTTAGCATCCAAATTTCCAGTAATGTCACCCAAAATCTGGAAATGAAAAAGTAAAAAGTATTAGCTTACTGTTGATGAACTATGTGTATGCAGAGAGAGAGAGAGAAAGAGAAGAAGACCTTGACAACATCATCCAGACCCTTAGCCTCCTTTAAAAGTTTCTTATTCTTTGTCTCTAGAACACTTGCAACAAGAAAAACAGAAAGTGCACTCTGTCCGTCCGTCTGTCCACTCTTCATATTTTTTCTCTCAAACTTGCCGCACTGCTTTAGCCTCTTGTCATTTACTTTAAGTCCACAATCACTACTCTTTGAACTTGACTCATATGATGAGAACATATTTGGGTTGTACTCCATGGCCCACATCAGCTGAAACCAATCTATCTTATGTCTTAAAAGATGCTTATGATAACAAAAGTCTTTAAAATATTTATAGAACTCTACGCAAATTAAACATAGATGAGACCTTAAATACTGTCAAAGCCCTGGAAATAGTGCTTTTAATAACAAAATAGCTCAATTCTAGGTGAAATTTGCCTGAATACGATAATTCCTCCATACCTCCCAAAGATATAATGCATCCACAAAGGAGAATTCTCTCCGGAAAAGTACCATCAGCATGCGAAATGCAAACAAATACTCTCCACCATCCAGATCCTCTGCCAAATGAAAGAAATAAGGATTTTATGATGTAGGACAGGAAATAGAAAGAATAATAGAATTATAAGAAAAAGAAAACATCTAATCAAATCATAATCTGAGCCTAAATTTTGATCTTTTACTTTTGCAATTTCAATGCTTTTTTTCTTCAAATTCACTATCATCTGCTCCATGTCTAGAAATTTCTCCTAAATCCTCATTGAGTAAATTATTTTGAAATGGTGGCATTATTTTTACTCTATCTGATCATTTCCACACTAGATTTCATTTATCTGTGCTGCAGAAAACGACACTGTAAGAAGCCAGATTAGAAACATCTTTTTCTCACAACTTCAAAGAAATTTATTGATTCTTTTGGTTAGCAACCAGGATGGTGTAAATTTGCTGAGAAGCTTAAAAAAATAAAATCAGGTCAACAATACCAAGCTATTGCAGCAGAAACAGACTAATAAATAGAACATAAGTTTTTGAAGAGAGCGAGGACATGATCTCATACCAAGGTGCTGATGAAGCTTAGGATCAATAGTTTTAATAATTTGTGAGAGTGTGCACAGCTGCGACTGCACCCCTATCGAACTTGTGCTGCACCTAAAGTTTTCTCTCTGTTATCAAAACAAAAGCAGGTCTCAGAAGACAAAAACCACATGTATTCATCATGAAGAAATCATTACGACCAGAGAACATAATAATAAAACCCTAGATGTTGTACAAAACAAATATACTTGCTCTCATGAGTATAAAACCAAAATCATCAGGTAGAATCAAGATCAGCACTTAAATAAACCAAATGCTACAGGAAGCTCTAATGACTTATGCCCATGTAATGACCACGGGCACAAATAATCCATATGGTTGGGCCATCCAAGCAACCATATATGTGGGAGAGCAATAGTCAGGTTACTGATCAAGTATAGAAACCTCAAAATATGTACTGATGATGCCAATCTTTTTCTTCTTACGTTACTGATCAAGCATCAAAACCTCAAAATATGTCCTGATGATGCCAATCTTTTTCTTCTTCTTTGGTCATAGACTTCCAAGGTTAAATGAATAGATTATGCAATTTTTATATACACGGGACAACAATTATACATGAAATCTATATAAAAAAGGGCAAAGAAGTTCGCTTTGATCCTCAATGTTTATTTAAAAGACTATCATTACAAGATTGAATTTTTTTTCAAAGGGAAAGCCACTTTAGCATTCAAATAGTAGCTTCATTTAAATAAATTGTCAGAGTGGGAGATTTCTATCATATCTTATTAAACACTGAGGAATATATACTAATTATTAAAGCATTTGAAGAGGGGAAATATTGAAAATTCAAGGCGATAATGTAACAGAAAACACATGTAATAATTTCTTAAAACAAATGAACACTCATTGTAACAGGTTCCTGGACAATAAAGTCTCAAAAGGTAGTCGGAATCACTTGCACAACAATTTTTACAAGTACAATGTTATCAAATTCATGCATACCAGTCTTCGCATTGCATGCTCAAAACACCAAAATGCGTCTGCTTCATTTTCAAGAAGAATTACCATAGGTGAGCATATATCATTCATTCCTGCTCAAGAAAAATCCAGAAATAACTATCTGAAAACAAAATTATTCAGTTTTGCAGTAAATTATATAGATTATTTCTGTTCACCTTGAACATAGCCAATATCGTTGTCCACCCATGAATAAATTGCAAGAACATTCCAAAGTTTTGCCTGATTAGCTTCACTCTCATAGAAGGCAAGAGCTCGATCTGTGCGAACAACATCCAAACCTACAATCCAAATTATATCAGCCGTGTTAAGTAAGTACTTTTATAAGTCAATAAAAGGCGAGAAAATGACAAACATGTCAAATTTTGAGTCATGAAACTCATAGAGCAACCGAATTTAGCCAATGCATTTTCTAGCTTAATATTTTTGCTGTGATGAACACAGATTCAGGTAACAACACCATGATACCCCAGCACAGCTTAACTGTCTTAAGGTATCCAATGAAATACAGACGCAGCAAGGCCTTGTCACACTCAAATCTGCAAGTATAAAAGTACTGCAAACCACCAGAAGAATATGATAAAGTGTCATTCTCTGTGATCACTTTAGACTGCTTGTTTCCACTTTGCAAATGAAAGAACATACACAGACCATTGATGGAGTGCAAGCAGCCAAAAGGTGAAACAATACCTTAAACACCAAAAAAGGAAAAGGAATATTAATTCATCGGAGAATCAAAAAAATGCACCAAATACGTACCAATTTGGTGCAAGCTGAGCATCCATTGCAGCACTTTCTTGTCCGAAACAGCACTGGTTACATGCCATCCCAGATCTTGTGAGTAGCTGTTTTCTTGTAATAATTGGCCATCATCAGTTACAATAGCAGATGTAATGATCTTTCCACTACCAATGATTGGAACCATGTTTTGACATTCAGTTTTCCATGCACTGTACTGCTGCCTAAAATGATTTGTGTAAGATATTAAGCCATTATGATCAGTTAAGAAAATGAGAAGGAATGGCAAAGGAGTCGCTACCACTAGCATAAAATCAACAGTTTGTCATTTAACAGAGATGCTATCAGAATTAGGACCGAGGGCTGAACTGAAAAAAGGGCAAATAATAAACAGATCAATGTTTTCAGCATGTTGGCAGTGAAAAACTCTATCTGTGCATGCCTTTTATGTATGTTTCAAGTATATCTGTACACAGTTATGTGGCCATGAGAGAAAAATTTGTTCAAATATGTTTCTCAGAAAACAATAACCAATGATCTAATGCACCTAGACAACATATGTATGCATGTAAGACTAATCATATGTTATTTATCAAAAACTGGGAACCAAGACAACAAAAGTCTCCCTCACAATCTGACTGTCCAATCATATTCAGTTTCCAAGACCTAGCAAAGAGTCAGGTGAAAACTATCGGGGAAGGAGATCACAGAGCGTGCATTTTCTTCCCCAAACTGCTTAAATTGATTTATAACATCCAACGGATAAGTTACAATTTGAAGGAAGACATTACCTCCTTTGTTGCCTCAGTTGATTCCGTTCTTCAAAGGTGCTGTCAGGATCAAAGCAACCCAACAAGAACTCCCATACCAACCCTTTGATTGAAGGATGAATACCCTACCACACAAGCCAGGCAAGACATAAAACCTCTATTATATTCATACAGTAACTTTTAGATTTCAGGACATAAAAAAGATCATCCTACACCGACAAAGATTACATAACCAAATCAGCATGACATCATTATCAAGAATTACTGATTGTTCCATATATGAGTAATTTCTATCTGGAACAAATGCATTATAATAATAAAACAAGAAAAATATGATATAAAAATTTCACTGGTGGCCAATACTAGTATCAAGGGTAGTAAGAAACAATATATTTATATGAAGGGAGGGAGTGTAGAATCCATTTATCAGGCTATTAAATTAAACGAACGGTTAGCAGACATGCAGCTGGGCTAATAAAATGTGAAATCGTAAACAGATTGATGCAACGGTACACTAACAGGCTGAGCATGGGGACACAAAGAAAGCCAAGGTTCAACTGCACAAAATGACTTCTGAACAGTTCGGTTCAATCTTACACCTAGATTAAGCTTTCGAATAAGCTAGAGACTCCCTGTTAATGGCATTTGTGTGCTCCAAACTGTTGGATTGTCCAGACTGTGACTTTAGTTTGCCTAATAAAATAACATAGTTTAAGCAGAAGAAGCCTACCCCTCTTTGAATCCGTCTTAGCACTTTTGCTATGTCCAAATGACCATCTTCAGAAAACGCAGCATGCCATCTTCTTGCACTAAGCGTTTTCCCAGCCTGTGAAGAGAGAACGTTTAATGAACGGAAATCCATACACCAATTTACACACATATCATATCTAAAAACCATAGCAAAAGATAAACCTATAACATTTATTACAACACAAAGTACCTAAACAAACTAGAAACAACTGCATTGGATAAACAACATGATAGGAAAACATGTTGCATGGAAATTTCTCCAAATGGAAACCATAGCAAAAGATACACCTACAACATTACAACACGAGGTACTAGAACAAAATTAGAAACATAGGATGAGCACAATGATACAAAAACACGTTGCATAAACAAATGAATTAAGCGATGAAATACCCGGGCTTTAAAGCGGATCTTGGGAACGTCAGCTTGGCATTCGGGTCTAATCGGATAGAAGGATTCCAGATCATCCCCTCCAGATTTCCACAAAAGAATGCCCGCCATTCTCTGCAATCACTTGCCACCCATCTAACAAAACCAACCCTGCCACACCAATCACCAACTTCATCAGTAAAAAAACATAACCTTCATTGAAATCTAATCTCTATTCACATAAACACAGAACCCCATTTTAAATTGAATGAATCATGCAGAAAACTAAGCCCTGTGTCTATAAATCATAGGAACACGTACAATATATGTTTATTTCAACTGCAAACGCTACAAAAAATGTTCCATGGATCAATAATATTGATGAAAATTGCAGAGAGAAGGAAAAAGTTATGTTATTTTATTAGGGAGATGGATAAATGAGAGAAGAGGATGCTAGATTTGAAGATTTCTTATTTTTGGAACAGTACTTATTGTCCTGACGCCTTTTCATTTTCCTTATTATTCGGAAATTTCCAGGAGGGAAGAAGGCAAATGACGTGGACAAAGGGACAGACAGACATCGCTGTGATATTCTACAACTGTTTGTATTAGGACTGCACGCGGTAATTTTAAATTTAGACGTTGTAAAACTAAAAAATTATGATCAACAATTTAACAGGAATAGATTTATTTATTTACAGTGCTCTTTGCTTTTGTTAGTTTATTAAAATTTTTACTCCAATTCGTTAATTAAAAATTTGGCATAAAATCTAACAATTTTGATTATAACATACAATTTGGGCGTTTGATGAATTTACTATCATTGTTTGCAGCATAAGGACGTGCTAGAACAGTAAATACGCCAAACAGAGGGGTAGGAGTGCAAAACTTCAATCAACGCAACACCAATCAATAAAATCTCGCCACGTCATGAACCTAACGTAGTACTGTCCGCATGCGATTACCATCACGAACTGAAAAACCCTAGTATAACTTCCCCCAGCAAACCCTAAGCCAAAGTCTCTTCCCTCATTCAACTCTTCGCTTCTCCGGCCAAGCTTTTAAGATCTCCGAAAATGGTTGGTACTCTGTCTAACCCTTTGTTGGGTCCTCCTTAGATCCATGACTTAACGAACATAGCAATTGATTTGCCTGAATTTCGTATTTTTTTTTTTTACTTTGTTTAATAATTAGTTGATATTTGAAATTTTGTGATTTCGGGCGTAGCCGTTCAAGAGGTACGTGGAGATAGGAAGAGTTGCGCTGGTTAACTATGGCAAGGACTATGGGAAGCTCGTAGTTATCGTCGATGTCATTGATCAAAACAGGGTACTTTATTAATTTTTTATCCTTCATTTATGCTTTAGTGGCGACTTACATTCAATTTATTTAGTTATTCTTCACTGTTTTAAGTTTTATAACAATTTAACAATTTCTAAGTACAGTGCAATAAATCTTAATGCTCTTGTTTACTTAGTTTTCAAACTGTGAAAGAATTAATTGGATTTATACGAGCTGTGTCGTATAATTTTTCAGCTGCTTAGAGGCTACTTGTCAAAAGTTTTTTTTCCTTTGCATTTTATTATCATGTGATTAGGGAAGATAGGGCTTTAAGTACGGTTTTATTTGTACTACTGAGTTAACAATTAATTTTTGTTAATGGCCTATAGGCTCTTGTTGATGCCCCTGATATGGTGAGGGGCCAAATGAACTTCAAGAGGCTATCTCTCACAGATATTAAGATTGACATCAATCGAGTTCCGAGGAAGAAGGCTTTGATTGAAGCCATGGAGAAGGCTGGTGAGTGTCAAGTTGTTAAAATTGCTTAGTCAACATTTTTTTCTCTTTTACTGACTTCATTCTTGTGTTACCTTAATTGTGATTCTCTGGTGGCAGATGTGAAGAACAAATGGGAGAACAGCTCCTGGGGCAGGAAGCTGATCGTGCAGAAAAGGAGGGCCTCGCTTAATGATTTTGATAGGTTCAAGCTCATGTTGGCGAAGATCAAGGTATGCAATTGTTCTCATATTTTGTTTCCATACTTCATGTCCTGTAATTTTGGATTGAACTTTTATCAAATTAAGGAAACAGTCATCCTTTCACATTTTCTACTGTATACCCTTCATTAAACTAAATACACGAAGACAATGGTGCATTTGGCATACATTTTGCCTAACCCCGCAATCCAGCAAGTATTAATCAATAATTCAGAAGATCCATGTCTTTCATAAATCGAAAGTGCAGCTGATAAACAGCTAAATGCCTATACAGTTTTATCAATTTTTGGATATTTGATCCATTCGCATTCCTAGTTATTATCTACAATGTTTTCTACGGTGCACTTTTATAAGTTTCTTATGTGTTATAATTATTGATTGCAGAGGAGTGGACTTGTTCGGCAGGAGCTTGCAAAACTAAAGAAGGAGAATGCGGCATAGAATTTCTCTTATATAGAGTTCCTGCTTTTGTTTATTTTTTGCAGCATCAATTTGATTTCTTTAATGTTCTATTGATAAAAGGGAACACCCGAATGGCTTTTTCGGTTAATCATTATTCTGAGATGCCTTTAGAAACTGCTAATTATATTAATATCATGTGTTTTTTTCTCATTTATGATCTTTGGTCTAGTTAGTTAATATAATGCGCCTTTTTTTTTCTGACGGAGAAGCCATTCCCTGTTATTCATGCATTGATGCTGCCTGGAGGAGAATCTGTTGATGGTCATGTTTAGTGGGTTTAGCTGTGGCAACTCTATAAATTATGAAAAATATTGGATGATTTGTTGATAGTTGATGTAAGGTCATTTGTTGTTTTGGTAGACACAAGCATATAAATTGGGTAAGAGACCAACAACCATTTGAAGAATACGGTTCTTACTGTCATTAAATTTTTTGTTATGTTTTTAAAACTTTAGATATATTTTCTACGTCACCCCTAAAGTCTTCTTAAAACCTATTTTTTATTTACTCATTAAAATTAAACATTCAAAAAAATAATTTTAAGTTCTCTGCTCTGAAAGGAGTTGTTGACAGAGCAATGGATTTGTTACAATCTTTTAAGTTTAGTTGAAGGGTTAACGATGTAGTAGGGCTTTATCCATTAGTAGTTGTTGAATCAGACACTATCATTAGCTTGATTCTGGGCAAAATTAAAAGGTTTTGTGAGACACAAGAAATGTACATCAAATGATGGACAAGGCTGGCTGTCTGTTTAAGAATTCCCAGATCTTTTAATAATATGGCAGCAGGCCATAGGTTGGCTAAAATGGCTTAGCTAATTCCAGATACCCATGTCTGGCTCCAGGAGGCTCCATTGGAGCTTGCTCCTTTAATTATTGAAGCTTGATATGCTTTGTGTCTAATGAAATACTAGAATTTAATATATCAATGATTGCAGCTCTAACAATAAAGAAGAAAGGCAGAATCAGAAAAACTACGTTGCTAGATTTCAAATTCACTCTGCACGAAGCCATGTACAATCTTTTTGGACAACTAGCACCAAGCATGGAACTCCGATTCATTTTGATCAAATCAACAGGAAAACTAAATAGGAAAAACAAAAGACAGATAAAGAAAGCTAAACACAGTACCCTAACTTTTCCAGTTGTTACAGAGCAAAAAAGTTAAAATGCAAAAAACTGTGTATTCTATAAATGCTCAAACTGAAATGCACAATCTGTTTAAAGGAAGCCCAAATCAACACCAAGGCCACCCAGAACTTGCATTAAGAACACCGCGTGACCCTAGAATGACAAACGGGGAAGATTTATCTGCATATATTTTACCAAGCAACAACATAAATAAGGCCAACTATCACTGATTTAAGGAGATCAAGTGCTGCATTCCAAAGAAGAATTAAGTACCATGCGGACAAGTGCTGTAAAAGTCTTACCGTGTATGCAAAATAAGCATGCCACAACAGTCGCCAACTACAAATCTGCAAAAAAATTATTTGAACTGCTAACATTGTTTTGTTTACTTGCACCTTTACTCCTTGTCACTGTAACAAATAAAATATAAAATCAAATGAAGTCAAATCCATGACAGATGTAACCCTCAAACCGTATCATGCTTGGCATAAAGGGAGCAGATGATCTACCAGACAGTGCATCAGCATGATCAGCACATTTTCCAAGGCTAAAGGGGGTGGAATCTAAATGAAATAAAGAGTTTGCAAGAATCACCATATTTTCTCAATCATTCCCAAGAAATCTAATATACCTTTGTTATCCACATCCATCTCATCACTGTCACTGTCTGCCTCAGCAGCTTGAGTTGTATTTCCAGAACCTTGTAATACATCATCCAAATCCCAGAGCTGCATGAAAGAAACAACAATTTCAAGTTGTCATACAATAATGAAGACAGCAACAATTTACTTAAAGAATATAAATTAGACTAAAAATTAGAAAACTGAAAGCCTAGAATTAAACTTAGCAGGGAATGCACAAAAGAAAAATTAAAGAAAATTTAGCATTGAACTAAACTTATATTTTTAAGTTTGCAACTTACATTGACTTACAATAATACAAAATATCTCCACACTACATGATAACATATTTGGCACAAAGGGAAAATTCAACCTGTCCAAACTCTAGACAGCTACCTAGCTTTAATAACAAATTAACTGATTAGACAGATCTAATTTCAGACCATCAAATAGACTAACTTATCCACCGTTACTCTGTTATCCACATACCCATCTACATGATATATTACCATATAAAGTATACTTGGTACTATTGTGCACCCATCACTCTATGGATATATCATCAAGAAGAAAGAGAAAGAGAGAGAGGTGCCACACACCTTTAACATTAAATCATGCGATATACTGCCAAGATACTTTCTGTCATGAGAAAAAGCTACAAAACCAAAGAAAAGCATTCATTAAACAGGTTTGTGTTAAAGATCCAGAATGTTTAGTCAAAATTTGAAAGGGCCACCTTCAAAACCAATAAACTACTGAAATAAAGCTCAAGGGAAAACTGATCTGAGATGTGACATTATAATGGTAGTTAATGATCCATCAGAGAAAGCAAGGCACATCCTAAATCAATTAACTGCCACAGATAAAGCTCTAGCAAGAATAGATGCAATACCTAGGCCCTCAATTGGATATTCTGAGTGTTCTGCAATTGGCTGAATGATTCTATTGGGTAATATGCCAACTAGACTACAATAAACAAGGAAACGAAACGAAACAAAAATTAGAAATATTAAGAATAATAACTTCATTAAACATTTAAGATTGAACATTTCCTCCCATGAAGTGCAGGTTATTACCTGATGATGCCATTATCAGTAGCTGTAATTACCCTTTCTTCATCAAGCTAACAGAATACGTTTCATAATATTAAATTAAAGAAGCTCCTGGACAGTTTTAAAGTTGATTGATGATGCCATAATACAGATACCAACTCACCTTTAATAACACGTCAACAGAATTTGGAGATAAACCAATAAAGCGATCACTGCAAATACAAAAAGATATTTTACCAAACAAGGATATTAACATTCACATGTTTATCTGTGTGCGAGCAAAAGTGAGGGGTAAAAAGATCAATTTGAAAACCTGCAATCCTTGAAATATCCCCAAGAATACAACAACAGAGTTCCGCTCTGTGACCCGCATACAATTTTGCGACCATTCTGCCCACAACATTACATTTATGAAGAATATTATAATACAGTGAATTAATAAACCAGCAAATCTAAATAGAGAACTTACTAGTAAGCGTTTATTCAGAGATATGCTCAGGAAGTTAATGATTTTAAAGTAAATGCATAGTTTCATAAAGTACTTCTTTCTTTTTTCCATTTTCTTTTTATTCTTTTTTTGGCCAAGTGAGGAGGGGGCCTTAAGGGAAGGGATTGGTGGGCCAAGCACTAGAAGGAGTGATAATTCATCAGCTATCGAGCACCAACCACTCATTTTTTTTTTGGTCCATTCAAATCAGTCCAGTGCCACTAACACATAAATTATTGCTAGATGAAGCAGACAAAGAAAGGTAAAGAAATGCTACAACTAGCAAAAATATTATGCTGATACAAATATGCCCACCGTTGATATATTTCCAGGTTATATAGTAAACATGTCCTAGGAATAAGTTCACGCCTTGATACAGCTTTATGGTTGAAATGTTTCCAGCATTTAAAGGATAAAATAAACCAACCTTCATCATGACAACTGAAGTTAGCTCTTCTTCTGAGAACTCAGACTGAGTTTGGACCTGTCATTAACATAACATCTTATTAAATGAAAACCTGCATCATACTCTGATCATTGATGATAAAAAAATACTCATCTGGTATATCAATCATTCGAAAAGTGGTTATATATAGAAAAAGTAAAGCTTACTGTATTTTTACGAAGGTTGCAAACAGAGAGAGTCCCATCTCCACTAGACAATGCAACAAAGAGAACATGTTAGAATCTCTGCCAAAAATCATCAACAAAAAATTAGGAATGCTAAAAGGTAGAAAACTTAGTGTGCACAAACAAGTCCGTTGGAAAAAGAACGAGAAGCAAATACATAATGAAACTGATGATGCCACAAACATATATAAGAAATTATAAGAATCTCTTCACAGGGCAAAAACAAACAAAGAGAAAACCTCAGAAGAATGGTGTTATGACCTTAAATCTCACATGGGCTAAAAATAATAATACAAAATGAAATAAGAGCCCATGGAAACCCTTCCCACACAAGTTGGTTTTTCAGGGTGAGTTCTACCCACAAGTTTGTATTAGATGATCAATTTGAAAGCATATTAGAGAATACTAAATGGGTCCTCCATGGAGCCTACATCCACATTCATGGGATGGGACATCTTTTTTTTAAAAAAAAAAAAAGGCAAAGAGAAAACAATTTTGCAATTTTTCTGGTTTAACTTGGAAGAAAGAAAAGTCTGGAGACCTTGTCAAATTGAAAGGAGAAAAGCAGAACACTTAAAAGAGTAACAGTATTAAGTACCTTGCTCCCAGCAGTTTCATTGCATCAGATGCAAAAGTAATATCTGAAACAAAGTCCTCATGAGCATTGAAAGAATTGCAGAGAGTACGTTGTCTGGTATCCCATACCTCCAATGAAGGAAAAATAAACAAAAATATGAGTGGACTGAAGGAACATTGAACTCTTAAAGGTCAATTAATACTTCAAAACAGATTAACCATAGTGATTAAATATGGTCAAGAATAAATAGACCAAATACAAAGTATACGTTAATATTTGTAAAATCAAAACATTAATGTATCATATAAGCATCACAAGTAAATAGAAAACCTTGTGCATTCATTTAAAAATCAAAATAGTAAAAACATCCTTCAAGAATTTCAATGCCCATTAACAAAACACCATCTCACCACAATGAAGGTCAATGGACAAGAAACTTCAAAGCATATAAAATAATCCAAACAGAAGCTAATTGCATTTCAACCCCCACTATTAGACAATGTTTGCTGGAAATTTATTTGCTTCACACTATACTTAGAAAACAATATGCTCCATAAGAGTTAAATAATGCTATCAACAAATCTGTAAAATCTTGAAAGGAACACTGTTACAGTTCTCAAAGAAACATAAATGAAGATAAACAAGTTTCAGCAGCTACTGGGGTGGGGGTGGGGGGGGAGGAGGAGAGAGGGGGTGTAGAACCTTAATGCAGCCTTGATCATCACCAGAAGCAATAGTTGACTCTGTCAAGTTGACCAAACAATAAATAGCCTCCCTACAAGTATATAAACACATTTCTCAAATCATTAATGACAGTTAGTTTGAAGAAAAAAGCCCAACTGAATACATGAGCTTACTCGTGAGAATTTTCAAGACGAGCAATAGTGGTTCCAGTCTCCACATCAGTTGCCAGAATCGAGCAGTCAGCGGAACCCGTCAGCATTGCTGCATTAGCCAAGCATTAGACACAACAGCAGCAGTAACAAAATTAAGAGTATTATTGACCAAAAGCATAAAACCTAGACAATTAGGAATTTAACAAAATGAAATCACCTTGTCCACCGTTGATGAATCGGACGGCTCTGCAAGACTCTTTATGAGCGTTAACATCCAGCACCCTAATTATCATCACAATCACATATTAACAACAATAATAATAATTAAAAACAAACCTGTTATTAATTCTCAAATACACACTTAAACGAAATACGAATCTACCGTACTTTTGCAGTCCTGCATCAGCATTGTAACGGTACCTGCAAGGAAAAAGAAGTGATATTGGTGAATAATTTGCATAATTTAAAATCCTAATTTGCCAAAAATGGAGTTGCAACTACAGAAAAGTTACAGGTGAAGGTCGCCGGTGATGAGGGTAGCAGCGACGAGCTGGTCCGACGGATGAAAGTCCAAACCAAAAGGAAGATTTCCTAAACTTGTTTCCATTTGCTGAGACTAGTATTCGGAATCAATCTCCAATTGCTAAAAAACCTAAAACCCTCCCTCCCCTCTTCCTCTTAGGGTTTTATTGCTCCTTTTATCTTTTTCAGAATGCTTTTGGTTTTTTATTTATTTATTTTAAAATTCCTTTATTTTATTTAATAATTTTAATTGCATCATAAATATAAAAATACACTTAAAGACAGCATGTTAAACGTCCATTAGAATAGTTGATGAAGAAGTTAAAAAATAATTTTGCTCTGTCAAAATGTTTGATAAAAGTTTGAAAAGTGATTTTTGCTACAACACATTTTATAAAAAGAAAGTAAGAATTGATTTTTAAAATTCAATTTTCAAAACTATTTTTATTCTTATTTTTGTAATAAAAAAATACTCTTATTTTAAAAAAATAATAAATATATTCATTTAAAATTATAAAAATTTAAAAATTAATTTTAAATCATTTTTAAATTTTAATTAAAAAATAAAATTGTTCAAACCTAAATATTTTTTTACTTGTTTTCTAATATAATTAAAAAAATAAATAAACAAATATTTGACTAAAATTAATTTTCATTCACTACTGCTATATATTAATATTATATATATAGTTTGATCACTAGCAGTGTTACAACATTCTAACAAATACCATAATAAATTATAATGCAGCCGAAATGCTCCATTCCTCTGATTGTTCAAAATCAGCAAGTCAAAGAAAATACAATCAATAGTATAGTAATTAGAGACTGAAGAAGAAAACAAAAACAGAAAGTTTTCTGTTGCAGGGTCTTCTGGAAACAGAGTAGCTAGCTGAGACTGAGACTGAGACAGAGAGCGCATGATTGACAGCTAGCTGCAAAGCAAGTAATCACCAGACAGCAATTAACCCATTTCCCAGAGAAGTCTACTGATATTGACAGCCTTTCTCTTCCATAAATTTTAAATTCAGCATCTCCTTGCTAGGCGGGATGATTTCTATTTACAAAGTGATCCCACTCTGTCCAATCTGGGTGTTTTTCTACTTCCTGAACCACCAAGAGGCTACAATTATGCACCATCAATCAATCATACAGAATCACCACTATCAGAGTTGTGCATTTTCAATTTACCTGCTGGCGATCCTCTCTTTCTCTAGCAGACTCAGATTGCAGGAACTTCCTAACATTGAATAGCATATTGAAAACATTTCCTGAGAGTTTGGATCGTTTGAAGTCCCTTAGTGTCATATACTCTTCCCTCTGCAAGTAAAGAAAAGAACATGTATGTCACTTGAAGAATATCGACCCTTGCGGATTAATTATCAGAAACAACCGAATTAATGAAACAAAGGCAGACTTTGACCTCACCTCAGGTGCAATCATGTCAATTATTCGACATAATATATCCTTAAATGGAGCAGGTGGGCATTTCAGAGCTCGTGAACGAATCATCTGCTCCTCATAGAAGTATTTCGTTTCATCTGCTGTAATCTTTTCATTTCCATCCAAATCTAAGCACTTGAACCTGTAAAAACCAACCAAATTAAAGTTAAGGAACAACAAAAATGCAGAGAAAACTGCAATAAATTAACGAGCAAAGCATACCAGTACTCAATACTAGACTCAGTTGTTTTGTCCTCCTCTGCAAGCAAGAAGTAAATGAAGTCTTGATAATTCATCTTCCCTGGAACATTGCTAGTGAACTTCTTTGGAGCCTGAGATAAAACGAACACTAGTTGTAACGTAATTGATTCAAGATTTTCAATAGCATATACAGTAAGGTAATGGTAAACTAACCTCGGAAAATATCCTATCAATGACCCTTCTGCTAAGGGAATAACGAGCATATCTGCGTAGGCGGTCTCTTTCGATCAAATCTTCATCATCAGCCAGTTCCTCAAACGCAGCATTAATAACATAAGCATGCTTATATGAGAAGTACCTAGAATTTAAAACCACACTAATTAAGTAATTAATTATGAATAATACATAATTAATAAACAAATTACAACCTTCGAACATTATTAATGTTCTGTTCCTCATCAAGTTGTTGCATGGCATCTACTAAATCTCCACGCTTCAGATCCCTCAGTATAAGACGACCACTTGCTGATCTGTCGTTCTGATAAAAAATTCTGCATATGACAGTTTTAGCTGGGCCAAGTATTACACAAATATCAATTCAAATATGTTAATAGAAAACTGCCAAAATGATTTGTCAATGAAAATAATGAAGCACGCACCATAGGCATCCTGATTCTCGGGTTGGTTCTTTATGAATCGCAAAGATGGATGGGTTGCCAAAATTTCTCTTAGGATAGGTTCGAAGTCGTCCTTTACAGGAGAGTTGCCAACAGAAAGGCCACAATCAAGATACATATGAAATGTGACTGCTCAGTAAGAAGATATATTTGCGGCTCAAAATACAAACCTGAGAAAGGTATTCACGGCCTGGCTGCTTCAGAATTTTATATATTTGCGTAGCTGTGTTCATTGTCAGCATATTTCCATCAACCCAGTACTTAATTAGTACTTCCCTGCAAACAAATGATCATATAATTAAGCATTCATGAAAAAGCTTAATTAATGAGCTGATGTACTCCACAACCAAATCCACTTTATCATACAATTTATTATACCTGTTATTGCATTATAATATGTATATTACGGATAAGATAGATATTATACCTGGTGACTAACCCAGTGCTCTCACTGTCTATCCTTCTAAAAAGTGCAGAAGAGAAAAAGGACGGTAACTTGCATACATCCCTGGTAACTGATTTAAATTCTGAACGATGAAAGATGTTGGATTAATTCTTAAATTCAAAAGAAACAACCTCTCTTTTACTTTATAAGATTTAAAAAGGGATAAGTGCAGATATGAACTTCTCACCGTTGATAAGCAATCTGCCAAGAGGGTTATTGAAAATCTGATTAATTCTTGAAATACATCGGTTTTTTAGTTCCTGTGACTGAAAGACAACCATTTTGAAAAATAAGCCAAACTATAAGCATATCAATATGTAAGTTAATTAAAATTAATCGGTACTCAGAACATCATAAAGGTGAAATTCTATCAACACTGATATGCTAGCTAGATGCAGCAAAGCTTCAAGTTCTCTTCATAAGAAAATGCGGTTAGGCAGGAGCTGTAATTTTGAGGGAAAAACTTAGAAGAATTAGAACTGCCGAACTAGCAGCAGAGAGCGAATAATAAACCCAACCCCATACCAGGATGTCTAGGAGTAACACATTTGAACCTTAGAAATCTGTCCAAAGAATTTGATAACACCACAAAACCAAGAGCATATCATCTCAGAGTACAATAAAGCCAAATATGAGAATGTAGTTCTTTCAGTACATTCTCTTTTTAAACTAAACAGCACAAGCCAGTTTATAATTATATCCGTCCCCAACAAGACTATTTTGACTATGAGCTTACTGGTTAAGTAATTTGATTCAAATGACTAACTATATAAGCAGCAGAATTAAGTCAAACCTGCAACGGATCTTTAGCTACATTCAATGGAAAACCATGCGATGGAGCAGGATACGTGGAAGACAATGCACTGCTGTCAGTATTTCCAAGGGTATTGATGGGGGCGCCAGGCATTGCATTTTCAATCAAAGAATTCATCTGCATTCACATCAAAACAGCAACATATGCCTGGGATTATATTGTGGGCACACGAGGATCAAAGATTCTAAATCTTTTAGTTCACTCAGTTCATGAACCCAGAAGGTAAATAAAGTAAAAGAAAAAGAAACCAGTACCTTTCTGCAGGTTTCTGGTAGCGAAAGCCACTGCTTGAACATCCTTTGAACATGTAGTCTCATAGGAGACACTTGCTGAAGCTGCAGCAGTTTAGGATTAACAGAAGTAAAATCTTTTGCTTCATCAGGCTGTGGTGGTTCGGGGTCCGTAGAAGTAACGTGCTCCGGTTCACCAGGCTGCGGCTGTTGTGGTTCAGGGTCCACAGAAGTAACATCCATCGCCTATGTTCACCTTCAAGCCCAGCTAAATGTTCAATTCCTGAAATGTAAAATGTGCATTAATTCTTTAAACTATACCACTTCGATGCGTGTTTGAGTTAATTAAAGAGAGAACAATACAATGTAATAGTCTTAAATTGGGAAACGCCGAAATTACCTGATCACCCTGGAAACCACTCTGGAATTCTTTGGAGTTTTGCTTCAAGAATTGAAATGAAACAGAACAAGAAGGCGTCTTTTGATCTTCAATCAGAGGTAAAATTAATGAGCAGGTAATGTTGAAGACAGAAAAGGCTAGTTTTGGCGCAAAAAGACAGTGAGAGAGAGTAACTGTTTAACGGAAACCTGCAACTATCTACCCAAGAACCAAGATTCCAGTTTCGTTATAGAATATACGTATAATGATACTATACGGTCTTGCTTTCTTGTTTTGGTTCAGCACACTCCCGTGAATTAGAGGATCTTTCCATTACTTATTTATTTTGATAACAATGACAGTGTAGGCAGTTAATTTTTTTTTTCTTTTTCGTTGAATAATCAGTAATAATAGTAGCAATTTTCTGTTCAATATACTTTTATTTTTTGTTATCATAATATTTTTTAAAATCTAAATCAAATTAGATATATATACATATATATAATTACAAAAATTTTAAATCAACAGAGAAATTAATCATCACATAAGCAATAAGATTGAGATACGAACTCTATACATACAATTTAATATGACTTGCATATTTTATTTTTTTTAACTCTCACAAAAATATAGGAGCTAAAAATTTAAAAAAAAAAAATTAATTTTAGAGATCTTTTGTATTCTCTCTTAAGTGATTTGATTAAAAGGACTTTAACGGGTGTTGTAAATTGTAAAATATTTTACAGAGTGTGAATTTGTAAGCCAATGTAGTGTGCATATGCATATGTTTAGTTAATTGAAGGATAATTTTATTTTTTTAATTTAGTTAAATATTAGAAAAAGATTTTAGTTCATGGCAAAACAAGAAAAGATTTTAGTTCGTTTTCTGCTTTGATCAACATAGATTTTCTGACGAAACCATCATATATTTTTCTGTGGGTCACTGATATAAACTAAAATTTTAGTTAATTAATTTAGCTCTTAATCCATAGTACACAAGTTTTGTTGTGCATATCTATTATTTGATAAAACATTGTGTCTCAAAATATGAAAAAGAATGGACTCTAAATTGTTTTCATCATTTTAGTTAATCTAGCATAAAAATACTAATACACCATTTTTAATTGAGGTGAAATTTCAACATATAAATGCAGTTTTGGTGGAAATGGAGTAGCTGCTAGCTGAGACTGAGAGAAGTCAAAGAACCCATGATCCATAGCTAGCTGCAAAACAAGTAACCACCAGACAACATTGACCCATGTAAACTCAAAAATAAATAATTAGAATTTAATTAATAAACTACAAAATAAAAAAAGAAAACAAGATTTAAGTGATTTAGCCAAGATGACCTATATCAAGTGTCAAACCAGCTTAAAGAAAATTTTCTAATAAAAAAATCAGATTACAAGCTTTCAATTACAAATTCTAGAAGCTTCAAACTCTGTCTTGAATCATTTCTAAATTTTCTTTCTCTAAATTTCTCTCACTAGAATGAGTGCTCTCTCTCTCTCTCTTAATAAAGTACTTGACCTAGTCCCGACCTGATTCGGTACCAACCTAACATGATATTAATCTGATCTTGATCTCATGAAATTGAGTCCTCAGAGTTCATCAAGCCATCTGATTTCATAACTTAAATACTTATTCAGATCAGTCTTAAACTTAAACCCAGCTCAGATATTGTTGATTTCTGAATCACAACCAATACATTTTTTTTAGGAGAATTCTATTGGCATTGACAGTGTCCCCCGAATTTTCACCTCAGCCATCGTCTTCCATAAACGTAGCATCTCTTTGCTATTCATAAAGCTTTAAATTTACAAAGTCATCCCACTCTGTCCAAAGTCTTCCTCTGCTTCCTGCACCACCCAAAATGGCAATAAGGCTTCAACAATTAATCACCATTCATACATAGTCCCCACTATGACAGTTACCTGCCGAGGATCCCCTATTTCACTCGCATGCTCAGCTCCAAGGAGCTTTGTAACACTTAATAGCATATTGAAAACCTTTCCAGACAGCTTGGATCGCTTGAAGTCCCGTAGTGTCATACAATCTTTCCTCTGAAAGAAAAAGAACGTCACTGGCAGAATATTGAACTCTTGCGCATTAATTATCAGAAAGAAATTAATAATCCAAAGGCAGGCTTTGACCTCACCTCAGGTTCAATCATGTCAATTATTCGACATAATATATCCCTGCCCCAGGGGTTTTAAACCAATCAGCAGCTCCCCATAGAAGTATTTCATTTCATCTGCTGTAATCTTTTCATTTCCATCCAGATCTAAGCACTTGAACCTGTAAAAACCAACCAAATTACAATTAAGAAGAAACAACAGAAACGAAGCGGCGGCTGCAATAACTAATAAACAAGCATAGCATACCAGTACTCAATACTAGACTCAGTTGTTTTCTCCTCCTCTGCAAGCAAGAAGTAAATGAAGTCTTCATAATTTATCTTCCCCGAAACATTACCAGTAAACTTCCTTGGTACCTGAGATGAAAATGAACAAAATTAGTTATAATTGAGTCAAAATTTTCAATAGCATAGGAAGTAATGGTAAACTAAACTCCGAAAATATCCTATCAATGATCGTTCTGCAACGGGGACAATAAGCAGTGCTTAGGCGGTCTCTTCCAATCAAATCTTCACTTTTGTTCAATAGCACAAAAGTGAAAATATGAGAAGTACCTAGAATTTAAATACATTAATTAAGTAATTTAATTATGAGTATACATAATAATTAATAAACAAATTACAACCTTCGAACATTATTAATGTTCTGTTCCTCATCGTTCTGATAAAAAATTCTGCATATCACAGTTTTAGCTGGGCCAAATATGTCACAAATATCAATTCAAATATGTTGATTGAAGAGTGCCAAGTAGATTTGTGCATGAAGACAATGAAGCACGCACCATATAATTCCTGAACCTTGGGTTGGTTCCTTGCGAATTTCAAAGATGGATGGGTTGCCAAAATTTCTCTAAAGGATAGGTTCGAAGTCATCCCTTACAGGAAAGTTGACAACAGAAAGGCCATAACCAAAATAAAGTTCATTCTTGCCTATAAAATGCGAATGCTCAGCAAGAAGATATATATGCGGCTCAAAATACAAACCTGAGAAAGGTATTCACGGCCTGGCTGCTTCAGAATTTTATATATATTTGAGTAGCTGTGTTCATTGTCAACATATTGCCATCCACCCAGTACTCAATTAATGCTTCCCTGCAAACAAATTATCATATCCTTAAAGCATACATGAAAAAGTTCAATTAGTGACCTATTGTACTTCACAATCTAATCCAATTTATCATACAATTAAACGTAACTGTTGTTGCATTATCGTATCTTACAGATAGTCGTTGTACCTGGTAACTAATCCAGTGTTCGCACTGTCTTTCTAAAATGTGCAGTAGAGGAAAAGGAGGGTAACTTGCATACTTCCCTGGTAACTGGTTTAAATTCTGCATGAAGAAAGATGTTGGATTAATTAGTCCTCATTTTCAAGAGAGACATCGTCAATTTTACTTCACAAGATTTACAAAAGTAAAGATATAAACTTCACACCGTTGATGAGCAGTCCACCAAGATGGTTACTGAAAATCTGATTAATTCTTGTAATACGTTGTTCCTTTAGTTCCTGTGACCAAAAGACAACCATTTTGAAAATACTACTGTAAGCAATCAATACGTAAATTAGATTACTCAGTACTTGGAACATCATAAAGCCAAAATTTCTTTCAACCCAAATATGTTAATAAGATGCGGCAAAGCTTCAAATTCTCTTGGTAAGCAACTGGGTGAGGCAGGGGCAGTAATTATGAGTTACTAGAAGAATGAAAACTGTAGTACTATAGCAGCATAGAGAGAGTAATAAACCTAGCCTCATACCAGGATTTCTAGGAGTAGCAAATTTGAATGTCATCAATGAATCCAAGAATTTGATAACACCGCAAACCCAAGAACATTGCATCCAACAATACAATAGACCCGAAGATAACAAAATAATTCTTTCAATACATTCTGTTTTGAAACTAAACAGTGCAAGCCAATTCATATCTCCTCCCCTGTAGGACTATTTTAACCATGTGCTCACTGGCTAAGTGTTTGAAGCTAATGACTATGCAGCAGAAGTAAATCAAAACTCCTATGGTTTCATGAGCTAAATTCATTGGACATGTGGAAGACGGTGAATCACTTCCACCAGCAGCAGCAGCATCCGTATTAACAGTATTTCCAAGGGTATTGATGGGGGCTCCTGACATTGCATTTTCAATCAAGGAATTCATCTGCATTCACATCAAAACAGCAACATAAGCTGCAAATTACAGAAAATCAAGAAACAAAAAAAAGAATATCAAATGATATTGTGGACACACGAGGACCAAAGATTCTAAATCCTTTAATTCATCTACTTCACGAAGATTTCATTTTTCTCTATTTTCATTCACTACTTTATTCATTACCATTTAAGACATGATACCGTATCAAAGAAATTCAGAATTACCCGAAAAAGAAGGTAAATGAAGTAAAAGAAAAAGAAACCAGTACGTTTTTGCGAGCTTCTGGTAGCAAAATCCACTGCTTGAAAATCCCTTGAACATGTTCTGATCTTGTGTTTAGCCCCATAGGAGACACCTCCTGAAGCTGCAGCGGGTCAGGGCCCATAGAAGTAACATTCTCTGCCTCATCAGGCGCGGTGGTTCAGGGTCCATAGAAGAAACATTCTCTGCTTGATCAGGCTGCTGTGGTTCGGGGTCCATAGGATAACATCCATTGTGTAAATTCGCCTTCAAACCTAGATAAATGTTCAGTTCCTGAAATGTAAAATATGCATTAATTCTTTAAACCATACCGCTTCGATGCTTCTTCGAGTAAATTAAAGAGAGAACAACACAATGTAGTAATTTTGAATTGGGAAACGCCAAAAAGAAAATCAAACTTCACGTTACCTGATCGCCCTTCAAAACACTTTCTGATGTACGTCTTGGAAGTTTTGCTTCAAGAAGTGAAATTAAAGAACAAGACTGTACGTTATGATCTTCAATCAGAGGTGAAATTAATGAGCAGCTAACAATAAAGACAGAAAAGGCTAGTTTTGGCGCAAAGAGAGAGTGGGAGTGTAACTGTATAACGGAAGCCTCCAATTGTCTACCCAAGAACCAAGATTCCAGTTTCGTGATACGTGATACGCATATTTATACCATACGGTCTTATTTTCCTGTTTTGGCTCAGGCCACACTTGGCAGTTACGTGAATTAGAGGATCATTCTATTGCTCATTTATTTATTTTGGTATGGATGACAGGGTTCACAGTCGAGATATTTTCCTTTATTTTTTGGGTCGAGTACTAAGTATTTATGGTAGAAGATTTATGATTGTATTTTGTGGTCAATGTATTCTAATCTTGAATTATTAGTTTATTACAACCAAAAAAAAAAATTTCTTAATAAATGCATATAAAACTATCCGAATCTTGCCTGGCAAGCAGCTTGTAGCACACACCATAGCACCAAGAGCACTGTGGCATACGTCCACGTCACACAGATGTGGGCCCACAAATAACGAACTCGGCTGTTTCACAGAGTTTTTTCTATCATCACTTAGTTGTTATAAAAGCAGATACTACAGCCTAAACATACTTACCCAACCGTACACACGTGTCACAATGAACAGACCTTTCACGTAAATATTCATGCGCAACCGGGTAAGCTTATTATCACCGGAAATATTTTGTGTCCGCAGTATTGGCACCCCCTCTCACTGCAATGGCGGGTACATAGCTCGTTACAAGAATCAACGAAACTCATGTTAAGCGTGAGCACCTCTCTCTCTCTCTCTCTCTCTCTCTCTCTCTCTCTCTCTCTCTCTCTCTTAAAACGCTGCGTTTGGTCTCGTCCTTTTGAAGGCCATTAACAGTTAAATCCAAACTTTTTCTCTGCTTTCAGTGCTGAGCTACCAAGTAGCAGCGACAAAAAAATGTTCTATTCTCACAACCTTCTTGCTCGCAAAGCTCCGCTTGGACAGATATGGTGATCACTTTTTTTCAATTTTAATTTTTCAATAGTATTTTGTAAATGAACTTAAATACGAATTGATATTTTTTATTATCTCTTCTTTTAAATATGGTTTTACTCGTTTCCACAACTCAAAGTGAGGAACCGGAGATTGATTTAATTTTCTTGCATTTAATTAAGATTAAGTTCCCTTTTGTTCAGTGTTTTATACTAATGGCAACTCTGTTTTCAATAGTAATCCAAATTTTCTCTCTCGGTTTCCTGTTTGTTTGTGCTAATTGTCACTCTATTTGCAATCGAAATCAGAAGTTTATGTCTCTGTTTTCTGTTTGTTTGTACCAATGGCTGCTCCATTTTCAGTAGTAATCCGAAGTTTATCCCGCTGTTTTCTGTTTGTTTGTACCTTGTACCAATGGCTACTAATTTTCAATCATAACCCGAAGTTTATCTCTCTGTTTTCTGTTTGTTTAGCTTTTGCGAATTTAAAATAGCGATTTATACTTTGTGTAATGAAGGATGGCTGCCACTATGCACGCGAAGATCAATAGGAAGAAGCTCAACAAGCTTAATATCATCAAAATCTGGTCTCTTTTTTCTTTTTTACATTTTTTTTTTTGTTTCCTATATTTTCTTCTACTTCATTTTAGTCAATTATAGACGAGCTCAAGTAGTTTTTCCATTAAAGCGTATTTTTCGTTCACAGTGAAGAAATTTTGAATCCATCGGTTCCGATGGCTCTCAGGCTCTCTGGAATTCTCATGGGTAATCATTCACTCTCTATAACTTTTTTTTTTTTGAATTTTTAAAATTCGAAGTTCATTCTCTGTTTATATATCCGTTTTCGTTTGTTTAGGCGGAGTCGTGATCGTGTACGAACGAAAAGTTAAACTCTTCTACGGTAAATTCATTTTTAATCCAAGTCAGTGTTTGGATATCATATCAGCATCTCGTGTTGGATTTTGATTTTCTTTTTTCTTAATGGTTTTGCAGATGATGTTAATCGTTTTCTGGTACTTCAGGAACTACAGAAATTGATGTTTGTGCATTTTTCTCTTTGATAACAATGTTTGAAGAGGTGTTGGGTTCGGTGTTTAAATGGTTTCAGGCTGAAGTAAACGAAGCATGGAAGGTGAAAGCTTCTCCAGACCCAACTGTTCTTCCCAAAGGAAAATCACAAGCCAAGTACGCATCCCTTGTCCTTCTTCTACTGAAAACGGCGTAGTTAAACATGATTTACTAGCGGTGAAATAAGGCGCATTTTGTATTATATCAAACGGTCGATGGTAGCAACATTCTATTATGTATAAACGATGTTAATTTGCTGTTGTTAACACATGGTTTTCACTATAGAAATGTTGTGGTGGGTTAAGTAGCTGATCTCCTTGTTTGCAGGAGAGAAACTATTACGTTGCCTGAAAACAAGGAGATGGATGTCGAGCAGTCTCTTAATTACTCAAACGCTACAACCATGGAGTTCCAACACACTGCTTATTTTGCCATGGTAAGTTCTGTAATTATATATATATCCTGTAATTTCTTGGTTTCAAATGACAGAATTGTCTATTCTTAAAAAACTGACAGAACTGTCTTTATATGATTCAAGTTGATAACTTCTGTTAAAAGTCTGGAAATATTTTTGCCTGTTCGAGTAGTGTTTGATAAATGAACCCAATTACCCATTAGTGCAGTGATGGCCCTTGGGCCTTCCCAAATAAAATCCTTTGCCTCGGCTTTTAAAGACGTGGTAAACTGTGAGACCCAGAAACAAACAAAAAAAAAAAGGTTTTGTACGTGTGTGGATATTCGGACCTTACCTAATTTTGTTAAAAATTGTAGTACCATCACACTGCAAACCAATAAATTTATTAAAAGGTTATTTAATCAGCTAATTAGTTCTATTGAAGAGGGATTTTCTCAGCATGTGTCAATTGCGGAATTCTTCCAATCTATATCCCGCCAAAAATGCCGCCGTATTTACAAATATGCAAAATAACTCCACCTTCAAAAGGGTTGTGGCTTATTTAAATTATATTATGATAATTGGAAGTCCTAAGGAATAACTGAAAGTATTCCTCATGAAAAAGGAAATATAGCACACACAACCCGCACTGTAGGTAGCAAACCATGAAATAGAACATATTTTGAAGACTGTTCAAAAGCATTTGCGGAAAAATAGCCCAAAAATAGTATAACACTGCGATTCTTTGTTTTTTTTCCACCGAAGCTAATCTGTCCACAACATTTCTCTATTGCAGCGGCTAGATAATGTGGACGACTCCTTTATTCACAAAGATTTTGTTGAGGAAGATCCGTCACAAAATTTCCATCAAGGTTTTATTTTACTCAACTTTCCCCCTTCCTAATTATTGATGTTGATGATAAACATACAACCTTTGAGCCTAGAAGTGAAATTACTCCCGTATGTCAACATTTTGTCACCTCTCTTCCAGCTGATGCTGAGAATATCACACTCTTTGAGCGTTTTGATATGTATCAGGCTAATGATGATATGTACAATCGGTTTGAAAGGTAAATTACCTTCCATGATTCATTGCTCATTATTAGGTTAACCCACATTCATTTGTCTTTCTATGTTAGGCTTATTAAATATAGTTTTGATGGGTAAAACATTTATACGAAAACTGGCAAAATTGTTGATGTTTCAAGCGTACCATTAGGACATCAATGAATCTCACATCTTTTATATTTGGCATTTCCTTGATAATTTGTGGTTTATTGTTATTCTTGTATTTTAATTTATGAGGCCGTGGATGATCTGACAGATTTGATATTGACGAGGAAGGGGAGACTCAGCCGAACTTCACTTCAGGAGACCACTCACAGATACCAACTTTTATTCCCTCACCACCTCCTCAGGATGAGCCTCAGAGAGGTCAGCAGCAGAATCAAATGAAATATTTAATTTCAGTATCCTGCAATTCCGTTCCCTGGTTTTTCTTATTAGGGGACTGTCTTCATAGTTGCACCAGTCCTGGCTATAACAATTTAGGTCAACAAGGCTGCATTAATATTTGATGATTAAGTTACTAGAAATTTGTTAATATGTATATCAATATGTGTCTTACTAATAGAGACCTTCCCATATATTTTATATGCTTTCCTTTTTCCTTTTTGTGAATTTGATATAGTGAACTTGGACATCATAGCAAAATAGGACGTGGAACATATAAGGTTGTTAATTTGATAAAGAAATGGTTGAGAAAAATCAAGTTGGATGTGTCTGCTAACCTCTAATTTCCTACAGCTGAAGAAATCCATGAGCAACATCCAGAACAGCAAGTGAATCAACGATCTGGTGAAAGCAAAGAAGCTAGACAGGTATTGTAATTTAATTATGTGGATTCATGCAAGCTTTATGTACTAATATAACAGAACAAAGAGGAAAATTTAACCTATCTTGATAATGTGGATGAGGCAGGATCAACAGAGGCAAGGACCACTAAAAAGGAAAACAAGAAGACTAAGAGCCCCAATAATGGATTATGAGCAAACAATGATTCCTGGTCATCTATACCAGTCCTGGCTCCAAGATGCTTCTGACATTAGCTCAAGAAGAAGGAAAAGGAAGAAGGTTATTAATTTTCTCATATGCATCTTTTAATTTATCCTCTGTAGCAAAATTCTCTCTTACAAAGTTTTACATAAAAGGCCTTGGACAGGTTATAGACTGCACTGGCTTTTCTGCTGATTCTTTTTAAGTTGTCCGAGTATCCTTGACATTATTTCCCCATCGTGGATATAGATAGAAGGCTGCATGAAAGTATTTCTAACTTCAGTCATGGTGAGATATGAAATCTTCAATATTATCAAATAAAAGATGAGTATTTAAACAATGTGTTGCAGGCAAACACAAATTTGTTGTCCACCATGAAGATAGGTAACCTCATGGAGATTCCACCTGTGGTATTGACTGATGATTTTTTTACCAAAGGAAATGGAGAAATCCATTATCCAGCTCCTCTTCTAAAGTTGTGGATGAAAAGTACTCAGCCTCCTCATGACTCGCCTTTTGGTAAGAGTTTACTATTGATCTCTTAAAATGTTTCCCACTGGAAAATTATGCAGGAAAAGTGACTAGTGCACTTTCTGTATGCAGCAAGGACCTCTCCACCCCAACCCCCAGAACCATCATTTTCATCACCACTGAGATATGTAAGGCATAGGACTTTTAGTTTCTTAATGGAAAAATACTTGAGAGCTATCAAGCTATGTATCTGATTGACTTTTTGAATGTGTAAGCCCTTCAAGGATATTTGCAGTGGAGTTCGCTCCCGGTCACTTGGTGTGTCCATAGAGAAGCTACGCGAAAATGTTGTTAACAATGACAAAACAACAGAAGATCTCATGGAAGAAATAAGAGCCAACTTTATTAACAATGGCTTTAAGGGAAATGACGCCAATGGAATGGTCACACCTGGGAATTCTGGTATACATAATCTTTCTTTAGAACTCTATATATTTCACTTCTCCGGTAAGAACCATTAAAGTTATCATATGATTATGATGCTCAAGTTTTGATTGATTTAAAATTACAGCAGATGATGTAAGATCCATCCCCAGCTCAGCATCAGGACATGGAATCCTCTCCTTTAGCTCAGAAATCAATTCAGGCCGGTCAGTAAAATATCTTATGACAGAGTAATTAGATTTAGAATGACAAAAAAAAACATTTTTTCAAAATATATTCCTTAGAAATTTAATGGAATAGACATAAAGTTTTAGCATGTCAGAGAGTGATTTGTGCTTTTATAATGACTTGAGGATTGGATGTGCTGCCTATCACGTCAATAGATCGAACCAGAAAAGGCCTCGTTCTTCATCTAGGCACAGTAGCAGTAGCTTGGAACCAGTTGCTGAAGAAAATCCGTTGCAGTATCCTGATCCAAATTTTAAGTTATCAAGGCTGTCTGAAAAAGGCTCAACACCTGATCCGGGTAAATTAATCTCAATCCTTCTCTCGTATTGCAATGCCATAGCTGTTGGAAATTGCTTCCTTATTAAACTTGGGTAACTTGTTTAATTTAATCTTCTACAGAATTGTTGTGCGAGACAGGGCCCACACCAACCCAAATTCCCATCATCAATGCACCGCTTGACAAGATTACTGATTCTATTAGAACGTATGATTTTTCTCACATCTGTTGGATTTTCCCAGGTCCAAAAGTAAACTTTAAGTTGAGTTTGACCAATTAATATATTTCGTCTTTTTTTCAACTTAAATGCCTACAGACAGATGAAAGCTCATTTTGAGACCCCTGGAGGTCCTAAAGTAGAATCACTGAACAGGCTAACTGCTGGAATGAACAGGAAGTCAGCAGCTATGCTCTTTTATCAAACTTGTGGTATGTGTCTATTAGATATGTTCATTACCCTCCCTTCTCTTTTCAACAATCCCAAAATTCTCCCAAAGTTTAGCATTTACTAACAAATGAGTAATAAAGAATGGACTAATGGTTTGTGCAGTTCTTGCTTCCACTGATGACATTCGTGTCGAGCAGAAGGTTCCATTCGGTGACATTCTGATCTCCAGAGGAGCGAAAATGTGACACAATTATCTATATCTCAAATTAAGGTTTCTCTTTATCTATTCCTTCTCCCATTTGCTGTAGATGTTTAAAATGATTAACTTTGATTGTGCAACTGCGATTGTTATTTTTATACTGCGAGACAGAGAACAGAACAAAAAGAAAAAAGAGTCCGTTGATATCCATGCCAACAATCTCCCATGAATGAATTTAAAATGAAATGATTCCATCTGAATCTGAATCTGAATCTGAATCTGAATCTGAATCTGAATCTGGATCTGGATCTGGATCTCTATCTGCAGCCATAAATTGAGCATCTCTCAGCAGGACAGGAAACTGTGTATTTACAAAGTGATCCCAATCTGTCCAATCTGGGTGTTCCAGTTCCGCCTGATCAAATATTAAGCCAAACCGCCAAAAATCCCATTAAGGAAATTAAGCTGTATTGTTTTTTACAAAGACAGACAGTTCTATGAACAAGTATAACTGGAAAATGTTTTCTGAAAATATTTAATTACCTTGCGACGTTTACGACGTATTTCAGCCTCATCCGGATCCCGAGACTCAGCTGCACGGTACTTTTGAAGATTGAAAAGGATATTGAAAACAGTTACAGAGAGTTTGGATCGTTTGAAGTCCCTTAATGTGATATACTCTTGCCTCTGAAATAAAAGAGCATGTCACTGGAAGAAGACCCCCTTTATTATCAGAAGCAAATAAAACAAAGGCAGGCTTTGACCTCACTCACCTGAGGTGCTATCATGTCAATTATTCGACATAACATATCCTGAAATGGCACAGCTTCATAGCCGATGGACCATATACGATGCATTTGCTCCTCGTAGAAGTACCCAATTTCCTCTCCTGTAACCATTTCATTTTCGTCCAAATCTAAACACTTGAACCTGTCAAATTACGAACAACCAAATTAATTAATTAATTACAATTAAGAAAAGAAGAAAAGAAAACACTTCAGTAGACAAGCAAAGCATACCAATACTCGATGCTAGCCTCAGCTGCTTTATTCTCTTCTGCAAGCAAAAAGTAAACAAAATCTTGATAATTCATCTTCCCTGGAGTTCGGCAAGTGAACTTCGTGGGAACCTCTGCAAATATCCTGTCAACAATCTTCTTGCTAAGGGCATCATTATTGTATGCCATTAGGTCCTCCTGTTGCAATAGTGAATTTAAATCCCCACCATCTATAATCAGTTCCCAATGCTTGGAGTATATAACCAAAACGTCCTTTATTGAGAAGTACCTATAATCATTAATTAATTATTAAAACACCAATTAATTAATAAAAGAAAAATATCAATCAGCTCAGCTCAGCTCAGCTCGAGAGGTCAGGAGATCAACCTTCGAACTTTGGCCGTGTCCTCTTCCTCCTCAAGCTGTTTCATGGCATCAATTAAATTTCCACGCTTCAGATCCCTCAGTGTAATACGCCCGTTCCCTGATCTATCGTTGTGGTAAAAGATTGTGTATATCACAGTTTCAGCTGGCCCATTGCACAGTAATTAATCATTAAATTAAATGCCAAGTTGATTTAATTGCGAGTAAACAAATAATTAAGCACGCACGCACCATATATTTCCTGCAATTCGGGTGAGCGACCTAGGAACTTCAAACCTGGATGGGTTGCCAAAATTTCTCTAAGGACCGGTTGGAAGTCAGCCTTTACACGAAAATTGGCAACAGAGATTAAGGCCATAATCAATTAACATGAACTATGAATGCTCTGCAAGGAGGTCGACAAGACAAACCTGAGAAAGGTATTCATCTTTTGGCTGCTTCAGAATTCTATATATTTGAGTAGCTTCGTCCACTGTCAGCATATTCCCACCAACCCAGTAGTTATAGAATGCTTTCCTGCAAACAAATGATCATATCATTAGGCATACATGAAAAAGCTTAATTAATGACCTGTTGTACTCCACAACAAAATCCATTTTTGTCATAACTGTTGTTGAATTAATCATTATATGTTGTATATTGTAGATAAGATTAGATAGATATTATACCTGCTCACTATCCCAGTGTTGTCATTGTCTATCTTTCTAAAAAGTACGGAAGACATAAAGGAGGGCAACTTGCATATTTCCTTGGTAACTTGTTTAAATCCTGCATGATCAAAGAATATGTAGCATTAGCTACTTTCAAGACAGCATACTCTCTTTCCATTTACAAGGTATATATATATATAAAAGGATTTGTATTGATATAAACTTCTCACTGTTGTAGAGCAATCCGCCAAGAAGGTTATTAAAAAGTTGATTAATTCCTGAAATACATTCTTCTTTTAGTTCCTGCGATGGAGGACAACCATTTTGAAACATAAGCAAAAATGCAACCATATCATTATGTACATTAAATTATTCAGCACTTAAAACGCAATAAAGCCAAAGTAAACCTCGTCTCTCACAAGGATTCCTTAAAGTAACTCCTTTGAATGTTAGAAATCAATCCAAAGAATTTGGTATCACCACAAACCCAAGAGTCATGGGATCTCGCAGTAATCTAGAGCTAAACATAACAAAGTAAACGTTCTTCCAATACATTCTCTTTCAAAACTAAAATAGCAGCAGAAGTAAATTGAACCTGTGATGGAGCAGGAAAAGGGTAAGACAATGCTTGGCCCCCAGCAGCAGCATCCGCGTTAACAGTGTTCCCTAGGGTGTTGATAGCGTCGCCTGCTTCCAGTGCACTGTTAATGAAAGCATTCATCTGCATTCACATCAAAATAACAACATATGTTACCTGGGATTACAGATCATCAAGAAGCATAAAGAAGAATAACATATTATGTTGTAGACAGTTGGCACACCAGCACCAAAGATTTTAAATCTTTTAAATCATGAACCTGTCATTTTTCTCAATTTTCATTCACTAATTTCTTCATTACCATCTAAAGCATGAACCACCCTGATTTCAGAGAAACCAAGATTAATTACACGAAAAACAAGGTGGTCAATGAAGTAAAGCAAAAGATATCAGTACCCTTTTGTAGTTTTCTTGTAGTGAAAGCCACTGCTTGAACACCCGTTGAGCATGTTCTGAACTTGAGTTTAGCACCTTAGGAGACCCCTCAGGAAGCTCCATCAATTCGGCGTTAAAAGAGGTAAAATCCTCTGCTTCTTTGTCAGGCTGCGCCAGTTCGGTGTCCATAGAAGAAGCATCCTCTGCTTCATTAGGCTGCTGCGGTTCAAGGTCCGTAGAAGTAACATCCATTGCGTATATTCACCTTCAATTCCTGAAAGGTAAAATGTGCGTTAATTCTTTAAACCATACCACCAATCACAAAACAATTACTTAATCAAGATTAACATCATTAATCGCATTCAAATGCTCTGTCATTCTATCTCAACTGCAAGCCGCAGGCAACAAACAGAAACCACGATAATCAAGAACTTGAGGCTTAAGAAAATATTGCCAGATTCTACTGAAGCTTCTTGAAATCAACTTCGATGCTTCTTTGAGTAAATTAAAGATAAAACTATACAATGCAATGATCTTGAACTGGAAAAACCATAAATGAACTCAAACTTCACGATACCTGATCACTCTTAACAACACTTGCTTTTAGTTTTTGCTTCAAGAATAGAAATGAAAGAACAAGACGGTGCTTTATGTTCTTCAATCAGAGATTAAACTAATAAGCAGGTGAAGGGGAAGATTGGAAAGGGTAGTTTTGACGCAAAAAGAGAGTACGAGTAACTGTATAACTGAAACCCCCAACTGTCAACCCAAGAACCAAGATTTCTGTTTCTTTGTACAATATACGTATGTTTATGTTTATACGAGCTATGGTCTTGTTTGCTTGCTTTTGACTCAGGTCACACTTCAGTCACGTGAATGAGAGGATCATCCAGTCGCCCTCAAATTATTATTATCATTACTAAATTTGGATGACTTTTTAAATTTAAAAGCAAGATTGAATTTAAAATAGATAATTATTTGATAAATCAAATTCAACAATTTTGATCATTATTTAATAATTTGATATGGTATATGACATTGACGTGTCCCTATTATTTAGTGAACTAACAAAAAGAAACATATTGTTTTCAGTTTAACATATTAGTCCCTACGTTTGTGAACAGCATGAAGAAAGCAAAGATTGGGCAAAGGTTAGGGTTGGTGCCGGGTGCCGAGGTGGGGATTAAATTGTTAATATTGAGACATAATGCTGTAATATGTTATGTTTTAAAATTTAAGGACAAGAATGTTATGATCATACAATAGCGAAAGCCGAAGGTCTTTTTGGATAATGCTGTTGAAGTCCCCATATTTTTGAATATTTAATTAACCATATAAATAGAGGAAAAAGCCGCAAACTCTCCGGGCACTTTCCCCCCACATTCGGCAACCACCTCTTCCTTGGTTGTCTCAGTTGACAAGTATATTAAAACCTCTGTTAATCATCATCATCACAAATTTTTCAAAAATGAACATCTTCTCCAAAAAACCAAACCCTAAAGGTTCGTACGCGCCACGCCCTATATCTTCTGCAAATTTTCATCTTTTAAATGATTTCTCTTTTCACTACTGATGAATTCTGTTGATAATGGCGTGTGATTTGTTTTATGTCATGGAAATTTACACATTTGACATGTTCTCTTTGCGTCCTGCTGGTCAATTTGATCTCGCGTTGACTTTTTCGGAGGTTGTGATCAAGGGTTTTCTTATTGTGGGATTGGGTTTAATTATATGTATTTTGATTGCAGAGGCTCTTCGAGAGAGCAAAAGGGAAATGCAGCATGCCACTAGAGGTAATGATTTTGCTTGCAATTCATCAAATGTTGTTTTTGGTATTGGAATTAATTATAGGAAATGAGTTTTGATCTTTATCATTTTGTTATTGATATCTACAACTTCCTGGGACTATTTGGTTAGTTTTAGCTAGAATCTTATGGAAAGAATAACCATTGATTGCTACGCATGCCAATAACCATAGAGTTCTACAAATGCTTTTTCCCTTTGAAATGTAACATGGAGGATATGTTTTGGGTTCCTTCTTTCTCTGTTTAATTATAATATGTGAGTGTCCTAGGATACAAAAGCTGGTTGGATACTTCCGACTAGGGAAAGTGTTTGTGGGATCAATCATTGTTGAAAGTGCTTTTCTTCCAGTTATTGTTATTGAAAGTGAGGTCACAAGAAATGTTTATGATGCTTGAGGAAGAATATATCAGGGAAAGCACATGCTCACGAATTGTTTGAAAGCATTGGGTAAAACACAGCTTTTGGCTTCTTTACTGACCTGTTGCTGTAGGAAAAACCTTACCGAGATGTAGCGAAGATGAGGGCTGGTGTAGGACTGACAGTTTAGAACTTGTCTGGAGAGCAGTCAAAAACAATGAATCTATTTGGTCTGGATGGGTTCATTTCAGTTTCTCAAGAAACATTCTATTCCATCTTATTCTTCTTAGTCTCAGTGAAGTTTTGGCTACAAAAACAGAAATCAT
The DNA here is from genome assembly GCA_028052125.1 of Melia azedarach. NCBI lineage: Eukaryota > Viridiplantae > Streptophyta > Magnoliopsida > Sapindales > Meliaceae > Melia > Melia azedarach. The sequence continues at coordinate 624,373 of CM051394.1, read as the reverse complement.
GGCAGTCTTCATGGCTTAAAACTGTCCTGAACAACTGTAGGGATTGGGGTTCTGTTGTTAGAGAGTTAGGTCTTCAAGATATAACCTCATGTTTTTTATCATAGAAAGTGATTGGTCATTGCCAGGGAACTGCAATCCTATCTTTCTTCAGCGCCTATGGCCATCTGCAATCTAATAAATAATGTATTACAATTAAATTGTAATTTTGGAAGTGTGACCAGTTAATTTAAAGTAGGTTGACTGTGAAGCTCAAATTCAAACATCCCAAGGAAATATATGAAAATTATTGAAAGTCCAATAAGTGCTGTGCTAGAAAAGCACTGATGCAAAGAGTGGTGTGACTGCAGCTTGGTAGCGTACTGTCTTCTGAGGTGTGCTGACTAGATGGTCGGTAGGAGAATGGATTGTGTAGTTACCCTCTAAACATGTTCTCCATTTACAACTTCCAATCAGATCAATTTAAAACATCCAGATGATTCTTACTCTTGTTTCTCTGCCGTAGGTGTTAAGGGGTCTGTTGAGTTAGGTGTTAGATTATTCATGCTTATTGACTTCATTAGAAACTTTTTTCTTTTCCTTGATTCCATGCTTTAAAAATGATTCTTAGTTACAAATTATATTTGCTTCCAATATTAAGAAACCGAGATTGGAGCAATTTTGATACTCATGCTTGTGTTCCTTTTTGGAACTATTACTTGCTGCAGGTATAGAGAAGGAAATTGGAGCACTGCAGTTAGAAGTAAGTCAAGGGTTTACATTGGTGATCCTCTTTTAAGTTAATAGGTGTTCAATCTAATATGACTTTTCATCATGTCAGGAAAAGAAGCTTGTCGCTGAGATTAAAAGAACTGCTAAAACAGGAAATGAGGTATATTTTGTACTTCTTAACTTGAATAGACAAACGAGGTGACTACATTTAGTATTTTAATGTGAACATGTTATTCCTATGAGACCTCAAGTTACTGGAGTTGATTTTCTTTTGTCGTGAAGAGAAGTAGTATTTCTCAATTCTTTTTGACGTGTTTCTTTCACCTTTGTTTGTTAATTACTTCTCAGTCAGCAACTAAAATTCTGGCCAGACAGTTGATCAGGCTGAGGCAGCAAATAGCTAACCTACAGGGTAGTCGAGCTCAAATGAGAGGCATAGCCACTCATACCCAGGTGGAATATTAAAACCTCTCCAACTTACTTTGTTTATGATATCTTGTTTAGGTAAGACTTGAAATAGCAGGTGTGCATTTGGCTCTTACCAATGACTATGCCATTCTGCAGGCTATGCATGCACAATCTTCAGTTGCCGTCGGCATGAAAGGAGCCAGTAAGGCAATAGCAGCTATAAATAAGGTCTGTAACATTCGAGCATATATTGTTAGCTTAGGTCACACATATATTGGGATGTACTGCCAAATAAAATGCGTCCCAAGCCAAAATATCACAAGTACCGTCTCTTCCCGGACCGTCGCAAGGAAAACTATAACCGAAGTCTTTTTTATCTAGCGGTAACTTGGAATATATATTTCATCTATTACTAGACCAGGACTGGACCCTGAAACAAGTTTCATTTTTAAGGCTGCTTTGTCATGAGGTGTTACCATGTATAGAGATTGCAGATAACTTTTTTATTTCTTCAGTTCTTTTGTCCTAGCTCTTGATGAGGTGTATGTTACATTTGTAGCAAATGGCCCCTGCAAAGCAAGCAAAGGTTATACAGGAGTTTCAGAAGCAGTCTGCACAGATGGATATGACTGTAAGATCATGCTTCTATTTTAGAATATTTTAGTAGTCTAATGTGGAATTAGGTCTAATTTTACTTTTAGGAGCTCATTGGTTTAATATTCATTCTTGCAGACGGAAATGATGTCTGATGCCATAGATGACTCCCTGGACAATGATGAGGCTGAAGAGGAGACTGAAGAGCTGACAAACCAGGTAGGCTTCATGCTAGTATGAAATTTTCGCTTGGTGAATGAAAAAGTATTCTGTAATAGACTAACCATAATATGTCATGACCAGTTCCAAATCCAAACAGCTTAGGAAGGATGTTACTAGGTGTCCCCAAGAGTTGGTTAAACTGTACATGAGTTCAATGTTAGGATATAATATATTGTTGATCTCATCCCGAGTTGGATTTAAAAATATACTTGTTAGAAATGGGCTTGGGTATAACTCAACCCAAAAGCTAGCTTAAGGGAAAAAAGTGCCCAATTCTTATATAATAAAGATGACAGCCTAGTAAGATGGCAATGTGGGACAATTGACACATTCCCTCACGCAAAGCGTGGATCAGATGCAAGAGAAGATAGAGGAACAGAATCCCACAATTGCCTAAAAGCTGGCTCAAATACCATGTTAGAAATGGGTTCGGTAGAACCCAACCCAAAAGTTAGCTTAAGGGAAGAGAGTGCCCAATCCATATATAATAAAGATGACAGTCTAGTGAAATAGCAATATAAGACAATTGACAGTACTAATGACATATTTTCTGAACTCCTATTTTTTTTCGTCCTTTCCAGGTGCTGGATGAAATCGGTGTTGATGTAGCCTCGCAGGTTAGTATTGTAGCTGTTAATTGCCTCACTCAACAATCATGCGCTCTTTACACTAATGGTATTTGAACTGTGCTTGAACTTTGACAGTTGTCAGCGGCTCCAAAAGGTAGGATCGCTGGAAAAAACACAGGGGATGCGAGCAGGTATATTTCCTGTCTCATTCATTTTCTTTCATGGTGACCCCACCGGATCCCCTCATTTTACTTGGCAGAAGTTCTTAGACCAGTTGTAAGGATCCGTTGTCTTAATAGATTTGCTAACCTGATAATGCTGCTTTGCAGTTCTGGCATTGATGAGCTTGAGAAGCGACTGGCAGCTCTCAGAAATCCATGAGCCAGAGAATTCAGAGCATTATTTTCATTATCATTTTTAATCTGAGTTGATCGTCCTGGCTACAATGTGAAGTCCGGCGAGGTTGTATGCTGTCAATAGCTCTGCCCTAGTATATTCTATTGCTTGGATGATGTTTTAGTAAAATTAAGGTGTAAATGTTGCATTGCTAGAGAAGATATAAATACTGGTGAAAGTGTTTAAAGTGCCTTGATTTGAATGAAAGGAAATGCTGGGACACACTCCTGATAATTTTGAGCAGCTAACTCTTTGATTTTGAGTAACAATGGAAATTATAGAATGATAAATAAATCAAACAAAAATTATAAATAATTTTTTTAATGTTTATTTTGTCCGAGAAACTAACAGTGGATTATGTATGGCCAACACAAAACACACACGCCAAAGAAATAACAATAATCGTATGCATAGTTTTAACAATACGTGAAAATGAAAACCAATAAATATATGACTAAAACCGCAACTGCATACAAATGTTACATCACAACCCCAAATTGAAGACGACCAATCCATTGATATTTTAAGTAAATATTTCTGCAATCTGACTTCGAAGTTAAAAAGAGGACGGGAGAACTACAAGTACATGAGAATGAAGCTCATGCATTCATCGAAAACAAAATTCTTTCTTAAGCAAGTACTAGAGTAGTACATTGATTAGATTCGTTACTAATTTTGGTGTCCAAAAACCATATGAATAGAAACAGAAAAGAGTATTTATTACAGCTATTCAAGTAGTCTCGCATAAATGAAATTCCAATTCAGAGATCCCCTCTTTCTTGGATCTGTCTACAAAACCCGTTACAATGGCCCGAAGCTCACAGGAACAATAAAAAGGAATGAATGAAAGAAAGAGGATGTAGGAAAAATGATTGGTAATACTGTTGTATGATTGGAATGACATGTTGAAAGGCATTGATTAGGTAATATCCCGTATACAAGAGTGAGATTATAACTTCAAGATTTGGATTTCTTCACTTTGAAGAGTAATCATCCACCACATGCATAAGCAAATATCTCCTCACAAATTTCACCCACTAATCATTCATCATTTTCTGATTGAGAGCATCTCAAAACTCCGAAGAGGATCATCTCGGGAGCTTCTACCACCAGCTGTGCGACTAAAAGAAGATTGTCTGGAATCATACCCAGGTTGGATCCTTTGTGTGGTAGACAAGCGACCACTGCTTGAGACTAGTCGGCTAGAGCGACCCTCACTGAATTCACCTGATGAACTCGGCTTACTGCTTGAGATAATAGCTTTTCTTGAAGTGCTGCCATAACGAGAAGAACTCCGTCCCTTTTCAGAATCAGGGTTCTGACATTGTAAAGGAAGAGGTTCTTTGTGAGAATGTTGAAACACAACAGAAAATAGCCTCCACTACAACTTCAAAATGGAGATTGGACAGAAACAAAAATGGGAGACTGATCTTAACAGTGTTCAGAGTGATTGAGAAAAGACATAACCAAGGGTTCCACATGAACACTTGTGCAGTTGGAAGTTAAACTAAGATTGTATTCGATAGAAGGAATTAGGTTATACAAATGATTACATATTAATATAAGATTGAACAAATTAGAGAGCAATATTTAGGGGTCAATCATAACAAATATGTCTTTAACTGCACATAGATAAAAACTCGGTAGCATCAATTGGTGGCTAACCTTCGATGAACTATGATATGTAAGATTTTATCTAATAAGAAAGCAGCAGCGACAAAATCATCGGGAGACCAGGTTTTCAAATACACAATGGATACTGGCCAAAGAAAAAGATAAAGTTGGAAATTGGGCCAACTTCTGCCAGGAATTAAAACTTTACCACATGTTTGGATGAAGGCCCGTCCTCTGAGGTCTTGTGTCTGGTATGTTCACGATGAGGAGTACCAGTAGTATTTTTTCTGGAAAATGCTTCAACTGCACCAGAAAATTTGTCTCGGATCTCTTTCCCAACTGGATGAGACGTCATAGAATTGCTATCAGAAGTTTCCTAAGAAATGACATTGAGTTGTTTCTACAAAGTTATAACTAGAAATTTAAATAAACAGGTTTGTTTGATGTGAGAGGACCTGAAATCCTTTCTGGTCTTTCTGCAGAAGGTCCTGGGGTTAAGCATGCTTTCCCACTAGAATGCTGAAAATCAGAGACAAGACATAAGTGACATTCTAGAGAGAATGCAAATGCACACCTAGTAGTCAGCCAGAACTTACCCTTCCTCTAGAGCTGGAACCAATTTGGGGGTACTTTAATACAGTCCAATCAAACACATAGTCAAACTGAAAACCTGCAGCACAATGATGTAAAAGTTTGGAAAAAGAAAAAATAAACCTAACAGCTAACTAGAAATTATGAATATAAGTATATGGGGAATAGTTTGGAGTGAAACCAATTGTAAGATTTCAGAATCTTGGATCACACTTACCACATTTTAAGTATATTGAAAATCTGGAATTATCAGAGTGAAATCATATTCTCCAACCATTATGGGAATAGCTAGCAAATATCACATTATGGAAATCATATTCTCCTTGGAAATTTAGAGTTATCTTGTACATAATGTGAGTTCAAGGAATAGCTAGCAAATAATACCTAATTAGTATGATATTTTCCAACCATTATGGGAACAAGAAATTCCTTCAATTTCAGTGAGCAGAATCAATGAAAAGGAAAAATCCTATAGAAAGTTATTGAGAGATATAAGCCAAGAAAGTTTCTAAGAGATAGAAATTGAACCATCACAAACACATGCATTAATGTAAGAAATTTTTTGACAGAGACAAATACTGCTATTTATTACATTGAAGATAATTATTCTTCGATGTGATTGGTTGCAAATTACTATCTTTTGGATACTAGATATTGTTTAATTGAATTTCTTTAATGTGACTGAATCTATATTAAATTTTAATGGATTCCAAATGGATCTTAAACCTAGTATTTTACATGCCTGCAAAATGGATGAACTCAGCAATAGCAAAGCAAAGCTAATGCATAAGATTCTAAAAGAAGATAGCCCATGGGCGTTTTATTAACCTTCTCGGATAAATAAGTCCCGGAAAAGCCTCTTCAAATATGAATAATCTGGTTTGTCCTCGAACCGCAACGATCGACAGTAATGGAAGTATGATACAAACTCAGATGGGTAGGATTTACAGAGAACCTGTTACACATTTTCAAATCTATATCAGCGACACAGAAATATGAACAGTTAACGTAAGCCAGGCTGAATTTCAGAATTTGATATTAAATGATGCCCAGTATTTAGTAGGATCCAAATTGCCAAATAGAGATAGTTAATAAAATTGCCCATATGTGTGCACACCAAAGTTAGACATGCTTCCACATGGGCATGACATTTATGTAAAGAATCCAAAACCTTATCATCAGCGTAAGATTGAGAACTGAGCTCTTCCAAGGTTGGATTTCATGGGGCTGGAAATATAAAAACCTAGCAATACATGTATATATCTCCCTCCAGAGATCAGACCAGGTGACAGCGAGCCATAGGTCAGGTGGTCAAATTCAGAATCAGACTGAGCGAATTTCTTCAAAGCATTCATGAAGAAGAAATTTGTCTGAAGGATCACACGGCTTATCAAAAGGATGCTAAATCAGTGGTAACATACCTCTATGGGAGTTGACACCTTCTTTTCGCTAATTTTATCATATTTTTGCTTTTTTGTGCCAGCTTTCAATCCTTGCCAGGGAAGGCTGAAGCAAGGAAAAAAAAATTAATAAAAAATGAATTTAATTAAAAACATTGGAGTAATTTTGCTCTAATTGTTGACATGTCAAAAAAATTGGAAAAAATAGGAGTCCACCTTCCTCTGAGGAAATACATAAGCACATAACCAAGAGACTCTAAATCATCTCTTCGGCTTTGTTCTGAAAGAAAAATAAAACACAATTACATTAGAAACGAGGCACATTGAGTTTAAATACATCAAAGTTCTTTACTAATTAGGCAGACATATAATATGATTAATAAATTACTCACCAACTCCAAGGTGAGTGTTGACACTTGCATAGCGAGCTGTGCCGGTGAGATTCTTGTTCTCCCTGAAGTAAAATAAAAAATGAATAAATAAATAAGAAAAAGGAAAGAATTCATAATCACCACAAATGCATCAGTATGCAAGTTGTCACTGCAGGAACTGCAAATCAATGTAGCATGCATGAATAGAAAACTTGTTGTATGACTTAGAGAATAATAATTATATAAAAAAGGGAAATAGAGGAACCGGTTTCTCAGAAGAGGGGTAGAAAGGGAAAAGATATAGATGAATATAGAGCAGACAATGTAGGAAGTGAATTTGATCCACAATAGACGTTAAATCAGTCAAATTGATCGGAACAGAATAGTCAAACCTTAAAGCTGTAGCTCATGACAAAAATTACATAAGAGTCAAGAAATTTAAGTAGCATTCCCACAAGAGGGCGGAAGAAGTATAGAACCAGCTAAAATGGGCAGACATACATGCGACAAGAAAAAATAGACAGATGAACTAAATGGTCCAACCACAATTTTGAACAGTCAAGCAATTTATATATTAGAGAAAACTGACTAAATTAATGTCCACAATATGTGATCATTGTCCCATTCATAGATGAAAATAGAAGCTCTCCTTGTATACAAAGGTGATCTCTGGAAAATTAAATCATTGTCGTCTATCTGATGAACTCCAACCCTGTCCCTATCTAGGTTTAGTGCCACGTCATCTCGCCATTGCTTCAACTAACTTGAGTTCAATTTTACCGCAAATAAAAAGAGAAACCAGCTTCATATGTTCGTTCACTAATGATGACAAATACCCAACAAATAGGATTTTCATTAAGCTCTTTGTCATTTGATAAGACAAATGATGCAATTTCCACTGTTTCTTCCTCGAAGTAGAAGAATATTAAGGCAAAATCTACCATTTGGTTCAACAGCGACTTTTTGTCTAGTTCTTTTATCATCACAATGTGTAACTTGTTCAACACATATTCTAATGCGCAAAGTAATGACTATGCAGCTCCAGCTCTGGAATTTTTCCATTGAAAGATCAACAGAGAAATAATTACCTGTATAGGATGTGCTAGACAAAGAAATAGTTACCTGTATGGGATGTGTTTATGAGTTTGAAGATCCCTATACTTCTTTGCAAGGCCATAGTCAATGATGTAGACCTGTGATAAGATGATATATCAGGAGATTATAATTGATAAAAAGCAGGACAGAAGTAAAATTATTTGTCAATGTCTAGTTGCAATAACGGACATTTAGACTCCCTGTCAATCATAAAAATCTATGCATAACAGTGGAAGAGAAGGCATTTAGACTCCCTGTCAATCATAAAAGTCTATGCATGACGAAAGATGTTTCAGCTATTTGTGGAATTAGTTAAAATGCTAAGACTTGCTAAATGATGTGCGAGCAGATGTACTATAATTTGTTGATCTGAAGTAAATAAGTCACACAAGAAAAGTACCTGATTTGCTTTGCGCCCAAGGCCCATTAAGAAGTTGTCAGGCTTTATATCACGGTGAAGAAAACCTCTTGAATGCATGTATTCTACTCTATTAATCTGAACGACAAAAGGCCATGAATTTGATGCCTCAAAACCGTTCTTTTAATGGAAAAGAGTCGTAGGAACTTACTAATTGATCCGCAAGCATCAATACTGTTTTCAAAGAGAACTTCCTATTGCAATAATTGAATAAATCTTCCAAACTTGGTCCAAGAAGGTCAATAACCATGATATTGTAGTCCCCCTCAACTCCAAACCACTTGAGATGGGGAATTCCCGCTTCATCAAAGGAAAACCATAACTTATAAGAAAAGACAATGAACTCGTCAAGTATTTTGTCTCCTAGCAAAGATATCCTACAGAATATCTGACACAAAAAAACATTTACAACTTACAAGAAAGAGAAAGAGGGACTTACTTCCTCCTTGAAGAAGCATGTACAGTTTTGACTCGTAGTGAAGCTGAGGATGCTTGGTCTTTACAGGTTCCTAAAATTCAAAAACCACCAAGAGAAATAAAAGTGAAGATCTGCATATATGGTATATTGAAACCACCAGGTAAATATGAAAGGGAAAAGGATACACACAGAAGAGTGGATTAAATTGAAACAAAAAAAAAAAATTGACCAATGAGAAACATTCACTTTATATCAATGACATAAACAGGACTTCAGGTCATAACATCTCACATGAAGCATAAATTACAAGCCCTCCTCAGATGTTTGAAGAGTTGTCCCTACTTTCAGTTAACAAAGATTAATGTACTAAGGCTGGGTTTAAAAATAAAAGTTAGAAAGAATGAATTTTATAATTGTTTGAACATATAATTAGTAGCAACTCCAATGCAAAACAGAAAACAATGATCAAGATGGGCTGCTTCAACCTCTAAAACACAAAGTAAATTGACCTTCAAAAGCTTACCCAATCAAGAGATAAGAATGAAATAGGATCCATATCTGCTAAAAAAGTATCATTGTCAAAAGTTCAAAAAGCAAAATTAAACCATGATCATCAGCAAACTTAATGAAAGCCCCAAAATGAATACCACATACAACATCTACACATAGCTTCAAATCAAACATCATTACATAAATCCTTGTACATCTATTATTGAAGGATAATTTACATACCAGCTTAACAGCAATTTCCTCTCCAGTTTGTACATTGACACCTAAACATCAAAGATACGAAAAAAAAAAACACAAACTGCATTTAGACATAGGAAACGGAAAAAAGAAACAAAAACCGAACGTTGTTGACAAAAAAGTTTCTACAAATCAAACTTTGATGGACATTACCTAGATAAAGCTCCCCAAAAGAGCCACTGCCAATCTTCCTCCCCAACTTAAACTTGCCACCAATCACGTGGTCCATTTTCAATTTCTCGTGGGTAAACATTGAAACAATAGCTCAATTTAGCTTTCAATTACCCAGATTTGTGACAATTGTCGCCGATAATCGTAAACCCACCAAGCAGTTGCCCAAAAGAAATCAACAGATTTGCCAAATTAACAAACCCACAGGTCGAAGGATCTCCGCTTCTATAGATTATCCGCCGAATAAATCACCGAATGTTAAAACATAAGCATTCGATTAACATAAAATTGAAAAAAAAAAAGAAGAAGAATCAAACGACGATGGATATTCCAATTCAATGTCCAAAATCCAGCATAAAGTTACCCAAAAACCGAAAAGCAAAAAGAGCTGCTTTAACGACGTTACCGGAACTAAATCCTTTCAGACCATTATCCCCAAATATTTCAATAAAGGACGAAAACCCTAATTTAGAAGAAACCCAGCCACATTGACCTGAAACTGAATCGGAGATGCAAGTATAAAGAGAATCGAGACAATAATTGAACTCTTAAAGGAGAAAAAAAGAAACCAGGTAGATTTTCTACCGTGACCAGAAAACTAAAAAAGAAAAAAAGAAAGGAAGTGTTTTGAGAAAACAGGAAAACGTGTTGAAGATACAGCGAGAAATAGAGAAGAATGAGGAGGAGGAAGTAATAAAACGGGAAAGCAAGAGGAGAAGAGGGAGGGATTTTTTTATTTATTTATTTATTTATTTTCTTTTTCTTTTCTTTTTTGGGGTGCTTTTATTCTATTTTACGAAAATAACAAAATATTTTAAATTTTTAACGAGGTAATTTGTGTTCTGTAATAAAGTGAAAGCTTTATTGGGACACTAACATATAAGTTCTCCACCTTTTTTTCTTTTTAGAAAAAATACACATCTTTTCTATTTATATCAAATAAGTCCCCATCTCTCATTACAGTGACCGAACAACCCTTATAATGCCGGTAGAAACACAGCATTGAAGAAAGTAATTCAGTCATTCAAATAAGATCTAGGGATCTATTTGATATAAATTAAAAAAACTATGTCAACGCTTGTGAAAAGGTAAAGAGAGGGAGATCATAATACACGAGACATGAGAGTCTAATAATTACGTGGAGGGTTGTGTACTGTAGGTGCCGCCCTAGTCCTAACCTAACACGTTTTGGCTGTCTGTAACGGTGTCAGATCTCTCTCCCAAGCGTGCTTCCGTTCTCTCTCTCTGTCGTTATCGACAGTTTTAGATTATGTTACAATAGCTTGCCTATTTTGACCCAGTCCACGTGGCCGCATTTCATCTCCTGTTTTACAACTTCACCATTACTATTTCTATTTTACAATTATTTTTCTATTTATTAATCCATCTTTGTCCTAATACCACCTTAATTGATTCTCTCTGTCTTTAAATTTGTTACTCGGAATTGTTCTTTGGGTACATCCAGTTGTAGCAACATGATTCCCCTGATTTTTCTTTTTGGGTTATAATGTTAAGCTCTTATAAATTTTAATTTAATAAAACACTTAAATATTGCAAAAAAATTATATTAAAATTGTAATAAAAGAGTTGAAAAATATATATATATATTGTGATTAAATATACGGTAATACAACGCTAAATTAATATGCATGTTGTATAAAATTTATTTACGTATATACAACACATACAAACTAGTACACCGCATTTTTTATGAAGAGATGAAAATTAAAAAATAATAATAATAATTTCATATTTTAAATTAATTTATGTATCCGTATTTTATATCGCATTTTAATCAACATAAATAAATATTTAGAAATAACTCATTAGAAGAAATCATTTAATATTAATTAAGAAAGATAAATCCTTCAAAAAGATTACTGCAATGGAGAGAAACAAAGTTTAGGCAACAAAAAGAGTGTATATAAAATGTTGAAACTAATTTATAATATGGAAGATGCACGTTAATTGATTATATGTGAATCTTGTTAATATAAATTATGTATAGTTGCTATTTAATAAATAACAATAATAAAGGCAAACAATGATTGGATGCATAGAAGATGATAGTTAATTACTACTAATGAGCAATTAAAACGCAAATAAATTTTATATACCATTAATTTTTATAAATATAATATGATTTTGTCTGGTCTGGATCGTTATTTTCTCCATATATGTTAATGGATATTGTTGATTTTATCCTACAAGCTACAACGTGTAGTGCTTTTCTTACTAATGACTGAAAGCAGAAATGGGCCTTGCTAAGATTCACTTCGATTTGATATCTCCCTTTTTAGTTTCAAAAATATCAGTTTCGTACTTAATAAACTTTGATATTATTATTTTTAATTTTATTTTTTAAAATTATATTTTTAGCCCCTATTATTATATAAATTTATTAACTTTTAAAATATTTTATCATTTGATACATTTATCATTAATTAAATTAAATTTTTATTGGACCTAATCCAATACAAAAAAAAATAAAAAAATAGATTTTTTTATTAAGACTATAATTACTTTTTTTATTTTTTATTTTAACAAATAATTATTAAATAATATATTTTTAGATTATAAAAATTTTAAAAAGTTATTCATAATCAGGTTTTACAAAATATCTTATTCAAAAATAGATTTTTACAAGAAATTTGAGTTTTATTATTTTTATTTTTAGTTAATTTTATTGTAAAAATTTTAAAAAATAGATATTTTTAGTCAGTAAAACTCAAAGTTCTTTTAAAAAATAATTTATGGATAAGATATTTTGTAAAGCTTGAGTATGAATAATATTTTTAAAAATTTTATAATCTAAATATATACTATTTAATAATTATTTATTAAAATAAAAAAATATTTATAGTCTTCAAAAAAAATTTATTTTTTTGTATTGGGTTAGGTTCAATAAAAATTTAATTTAATTGAGGATAAATGTATCAAATAAAAAATTATATTAAAAGTTAATAGATTTGTTATAATAGTAGGAATTAAAAGTATAATTTTAAAATATTAAAAATATAAGTGATAATATCAAAATTTATTAAGAACGAAATTGATATATTCTTTTTATAATAATAAATTAAACTAATAGATAGATAGATAGATACCCACAAAATTGTACCTTTTTTAATTTTGCAATAAGAGAATCCAAAGCAAAAAAAAAAAAAAATACACGCCTCTTCTCAAGATACATTTATAGTCTTAATTAAAAAAGTTTATTTTTTATTTTTTTATTGGGTTGTGTACCTTTTTTAATTTTGCAATAAGAGAATCCAAAGCAAAAAAAAAAAAAAATACACGCCTCTTCTCAAGATACATTTATAGTCTTAATTAAAAAAGTTTATTTTTTATTTTTTTATTGGGTTAGGTTTAATAAAAATTTAATTTAATTAAAAGTAAATGTGTCAAATGAAAAATCATATTAAACATTAATAAATATGTTATGATAGTAATAACTAAAAGTATAATTTTAAAATATTAGAGATATAAGTGATAATATCAAAATTTATTATGGGATGAAATTGATATTTTTTTCATTTTATAATAACAAATTAAATCAATTGATGGATATATAAATGATTGAAAATTATTTCAATCAAATATTTTTTGAGGAGAAGATTTTTTTATTGCAAGAGTAAATTATTTTAATGAGATATTTTATCTCTAAACCCTAGATTTTAGATAATATTTTAAATGAGATCATTTAAATTTGATATAACCTAATATTTATAAGTTAAAAGTCCATTTTTTTCCCATTATTCTCACCCTGTTATTTTAAAAACACTCAATTATCCTATATTGCTATTAATTACGTAAATTTTCTTGAAATTTGAAGGTTGATACTGTGTTATATATGTGTAAATATTTAGAGCGTACAACAAATATATGTATCTAAACTTCTAATAAATTTTTAACTTTAATATTAGTAAATGTATTCGTAATTAAAAAAAATTAATATAGATACAAAATTTTGATTATAGTTGAGTTGATCTAACCCGATGCGTTTGAGCTCATCTTTATTAATATTATTATTGTTGCTTTTAAAATCAAATAAAAAATTAAAAAATAATAAATATTATTTTAATAATTTAAGAAAATTAATTTAAGTTGGATTAACTCAAATAAAACCCAAATTTTTAGATCCAAATTAAGATTAAAATAGTACAATTGTATTAAATATTTACGAAATAGCAACTATATATAAGAGTAAGATACTTTTGAAAAAAAAATAGAAAATATATATAAGTGAGCATACTAAAATAATAGGGGAAAAGTGGACTTTTTTCTTATTATTAATTTGAAATTATCTATTAATAATTTATTATAAAGTGTTTCTTAGACATTAGCCTCACTAATCTTGCTATATATTAACATTTTGAACTCTTTTATATTTTAATCCTGGCTCCACAATTAATATGCTATAATAATATAGAACAATGAGGACTAACCTTAATTAGCGTAACAACGCACATATATGTATATAAATATCAGCAAGAGGAATTTATTCCCCCATTTAGTAAGGAGGAGTTTGCTAAGAATTAATTAATGCTTAAGCTTTCTTCTTAACTTTTAGGAGAAGGTCAAGGGTTTTTGAGAGTACTGAAGAAACATTTAAGTATAATAAGAGGTGAAAGACGGGACAGGAGTGTGTTAAGTATATGCATCTGCAGTAATTTTACATAGTATATATATCAACTATAACGTGTTAAGTTATATATCAAGCAAGCATCGATCGATAAGCTCATGGTTGTATCAACTATATGTACATATATCATTCATCGTAGTCTCTAACCTTAATTTAATTAAACATGCTGACAGTGAACATTATTTTTTTAGTATTATGAAGAAAACAAGATCATCGTCTCCAATTAGTTTTCCAATTACAGATCATAAATGTATTATTGGACGTACGAAAGGGTGCTACAACTGACTTGCTTGCTAATCTTTACAACATTAATTGCTCTATATATATATATAGAACTCAAATTTCACAGAAAGACACACGCAGATGTATGAGCATTGAGAGGTTAAATACTATATAGCTGGCTATCTAGAAGCATGAGATGTCCAAGAAGAAGCAGTAAACAGGGTGGTATCCTTCCATCCAAGCATAAGAGTTCCATCTCCTTGAACCAGGCTGTAGCCATGAGCAGGTGGAAACATGTTCAGTATAAGCTGTGCTTGCGCCATTGAATTGCTGCTCATTGGTACTTGCACAAAACTATTCCTTCCCGCAAGCTCACTTCTCCAATGCCTAAACTTATCTTCCCCACTTCTCGCCGGGCCGCCGATTGCTAATATGTTGTTGATTTCCCTGTAAAGAAGACAATGTTCCACGCGGTGCCTGCTTGGATCGTCACTAGGCAAATATGCTCCTAGTGAATCGAATAGGGTTGAGTAGTAATGGAGAGAGCCTACAAAACGGTCTAAGAAAGATCCACCATGGGAGATTTCTTGCTCGACTAATGTGATAACTCTTGGTGACAATTCTTCCAGGAGTCTGAATGTTTTCCAATCAGGTCCTGTGGCATCATACAACGAGTGTTGTAGCCAATGCACTGCTAGGGTTTCTCCTCTCCGGACTTGCAACATTGAAGGATCGACTTCTCCGAATTTTTTAGCAATTGGATGAAATTCAAATGACATTCCAAGTCGCTTGGCGAAATTGGAAAGTTGCTTTCCTGTCTCTAACAAGATCTCCATTGAAGTTCCCATTCCAGTCATTCGAACGTGTGGGGGGCCTTCCATGCGTGTGGCAAGGATATGAAAAAGGGCCGGCCATTGCAGACCTTGCATGATATCAAGGTCTATTATGTGAACCCTATCGCGACGATGAAAAGCCTCGAGGATTGCTTGGTTTGAGGTGAAGTGTGCAAATTTGATGAAAGGAGAGACATTGTTGAAGGCTTGAAATGCGCAGTGAGCACTCTTGTGGTTGATCAAAGGAGAGCAAATTCCTAGCCATGAGTTGATAACCCTACTTGCCATAGCCTTTGCGAAATAGGCCACAACTCTTTCTGCACAAGAAGGGCCGTAAGGTGAAGCCATTTGTGTTAGCTCAAGCAACATTCTATGAGCTTCACCAAGATTATCAACTGAAATTGCAACAGCACACTCGAAAAGAAGGGTGATTAGGCTTAACCCTTGCTCATCTACTTTATTCAACACTCTATTACTCGATCCATTTTCACAAACGTTTGTTTGGTTGCCAAGCTCATTGCTCCATTGAAATTCTTCTCCATTGCCTTCAAAATAACTTCTCCTCATATCTTTTCGGGGCCTTAAGTCACCCAAAATTGATGGGATGGGATCGTTTTCGCACACCATCGTTGTGTCAGCTTGCAAGCTATCACTGTTAGCGTCTGGTAGATCATCAATGAGCTGCTTGGTGACATGTTCAACCCACTCAGAGAGATCATTTCTCTCCAAGTTCACACAGCGATTATCGATGACATTTGACGTCGGTATTGGGAAAGAGTAATTAGGGCTAGGAGTTGGAAACCCAATAGAGGAATAGTCCCATTGTTCATGGGGCTGTATCATATCAAGAGCTCCACGAGCCACTTCAAATCCTCCTTTCATCGTTGATTGAAAAAGAACAAGGCTTAAGAAAAATATAGTGAAAGAGGAGATTGATTAAGGCGTGTACGAGGGCAAACGAGACAGATGAGAGAGAAAATAAAGACGGAGGTGCGGAGGGTGTGAACAATAGGTGAAGACCATTTTTAAAGGGAGAAGTAGTTAAAGCAAAGATGACTAAAGAAATGAGCAAAGAAATGGTCATGAAATTATAGCAGAAAGTTTAATTTGCAATTAATTAGTTTTTTAATCCAAGCTAGGGCACCGGCCGGCATAGCCAGACATATAGAAGAAGTTAAGTTACTAAAAGCCAAGCACACACGTAGGTTTTGGTAGCGATTTTCTCATTATAAACCGAAACTCTTCGAGTCTTGGAAGCAAAATGGAATTAAATAAGTGTAAAAGGAGGGAGATTTAAACAACAGGGTTTGAGTAGAATTAGCGAGATGGGGAAATAACAACTACCCACCATATAAATTATCAATTTTAATGGAAACGATGGTCCCCATATGTCTAAAATAAAGTTGGCAACCCTGGAAGAAAGTTGTGACTTTCATCATAAAATAAATGTTTTCTCGACAAGAGCATGCAAGTGGATAATCATCCTTGGATCAGGAAGACATATATCTTATCTTCTAGGCTGGGGTTTGTGAAATTGTGATCAGTTCACAGCTGCTGCATGGTAATTAATATTGCACGAGAGTAAGTCAGCATAAACGTTGAAACGTGGCCGTACAGTCTCTCTTATGAGAATAAATATATGTAGATTTAGTTGTCTCACTACGACAAGATGTTCTAGTACCAGATCGATGTGGTTAATTTAAGCTGCAGGAAATTAACTCTATATATGTAGCCACTGAACGTCCAGGTCCAGGGCATATATATCAGGCTACAATATATATGACAATTTGGATACATTATCTACATAATTAATTAGTCTAACTATTCATATACAGTTAATTACCCTCGGAAATATATAACAATAATATATAGCCAGCGCCATGTACACACAGATGCATGATTTATATATGACATGACATGAAATATGTCAAAATTAATTATTGTAACATCCAATGTAAAATTTTAATTTATGAGTTAACGTGTAATATCCATACATCGTAATACAATTAATTATTAACAATGTAGTCTCAACGAGTTGTGTCTCTATAATTAACCGATGGAGGTACGTACATACAGGTCGATATCATTTACTGAGTTGAATAATGCAAATATATAGTTGGCCATATGCATCCGACGGTCTTCCTAATTTCCTTGGAATAACAGTAGTGCTGGAATAATGGAACCAGCTGCTGCCTGAAGCTGGAGGGTGGTCAAGTCTTCGATCGACATTAATTGACTGAGAGAGTCAAAGTCTAGTCAATCAACTCTTGGCCTGCGTATATATAATTCTATTTCTTTTTTACGGTGAAAGCTGCTTGCGTTTTCATGGCACGAAACCAGTATACACTCCAAAACGACTAACTACGAATTATATGTACATGTTTCAGTTTATCTGCCGATTGTTTTGATGGATCTTTGTGCCAAAACAAATTAAGCTGAAGCAAAACGACGCTGGCTGATCAACAAATTAATTAATTAATTGGCAAGTGAAATTGACACTTCATTGCAGAGAGAAGGCTATGATCATATATCGACGGATGGCAGTTTTGCAGAGTTTCTGGGTCCATTTATATATTATGTTGTTTATTTTTGGAACGATCTGCCGTATCGTTTTGGGCTTTTAGCTGTCGACCAGATTCCAATTCCAAATTTGAGCAACTCTGACTGACGACTGATCCTCTACGCCATTTATTGATGTCTCTCTCAATATTTATTTTCTCGTAAAAATGTATAAATAATTCCCCGAGATGAAAAAATAGTTTATACTCATCATAAAAATTATGATTTGCGTCGTAATTGAGCTAATATAAAGATTGTTCTAATTCTTTTATAAAAAATAACAAATAAAACTGTGCTTTCTTTCATTTAAATTACTTGATTGGTCGAGTCTGGGTTAGAATTCAGATTTTGGTTGAATTTGGATGAGAATCCAGATTTAGCTTTGAAAAAAGAAAGCACTTTTCCCATGAATCCAACCTCGTGTTAATCTATTTATTATGAAGTATATATATATATATATACTCATTGTCATGCAAAATATGACCAGTTGTATAAACACTAAATATGAAGTATGAAATAAATGATAAATTAATATTGATAAATGAAAAATATATTTTATACTTGTATAAAACAAACGCTAGACAAAAATAACAATAAATAAAATTACAATAAGATTATGTTGAATTTATAAACAAAAATTAAACTTTATTCTAATAATTATAGAATAATTTTTAAATAAATTTATAACAAAATGATGTTGAATTTAGAAATTAAAATGAGTATTTATCATAACAATTATTAGAATAATGTTCAAATATTTTTAAATAATATTGTATGAATTAATTCTATACCTAATTAAAACAATATCTTAATTTATTTTTATTAAATTAATTTAAAATAAAATTATGATGATACATATAAGATATGGAGACAAGCTGAAAAGCTTTTGTATTGTGAGATGTTGGAATCATGATTCTTTTTACTCATGGAAGAAGAATCATAATTCCACCATGTGAGCGAACGAAAATTCCTAAAATGTCCTCCTTCTATCTTTTGTTGGACAACCAAACCAATTAATTAATCGTTACTCCATATTCGATTCCTTTTTCGATTTCGGTTTCTCAAAGTGAAGGGTCTTAACTGGACATTGATTGATCGATCGATCGATTCGAATGAGTAGCAGAAGGCGCCAAATGACCTGGTTGTACTTGTACATGGCGGCTTCTGATTCTGTGAAAGTTGAATTTAAACCTCCTTGGAAAATACTAGCAGCAGCTAACAAGCTAGTTTAGAGGTGGTCTCCATTGTCTCAAACTCAAGAAAAACGTTCAAGTTACAAAAGTGACCAAATGAAGAGAGGGGGGTTTTGTCTTTGCCACAAATAGAATTAACCTACAATCTGAAACGCGAGATGAGAATGAGATGTTGAGTCTTTCTCAATATGTTGTCTTTCACGAGTTTCAAATAATCCATCACCTGGGACTATATATGTACAGGTGTGCTAGCTGAGTCTCTCTAAACTACAATGGACTTTGAATTCCCTGCTCTTAGCTTCGGTAATTCTCTACTGTTTGCGGAGAATTATTAAAACAAATATTCTGAGAACAGAAGTAAGAAAAAAACTGCCCTCAACCATGGTCCATGGCCATCTGGTACAAGTATTCTATTTGGCCAACCCTTTTCTAAAATACTTGGAGCCATTGCTGACAAATATGGCCCTATCTACTCTCTCAAAGTTGGGAAATTGCCAAGGATTGTTTCACTACAAACGAGAGAGTTTTGGCAACAAGGCCAATCTTAGCAGCAAGGAAGTATCAGGGCTATAACACTTGCTCCCTATGGAAAATATTGGCGGGATATTCACAAAATATACGGAAATTGATACTTTCATCCTAAATATGTTTGAAATTTGTGCAGAAAAGGAAAAGGCATGCAATATTTCTGCTAAGATGACAATAAGCAAGTTGATTGAACTGTTAGCTTTCATTATAAACATAAAATTGATTGCTGGAAATCAGTCTTCAGCTAGAGAATAGGGCGAAAATGGTAGTCAGCCTTGGCATATTGAAAGAAGCTACGTATCTATCCAGGGTTTTTGTGGTGGGCGATGCCATACCGTTGGCTTGAATGGGTGGAATTTCAAGGGCATGTTAGGTCTATGAAGAGGATCGCTTAGAAGTTGACCATAGGATGGAAATTGGCTTGAAGAACTTGTTCAGAAAAAATTACAGGGCGAGGAAACGTCATTTCATGGACGTGTTGCTACCAAAACTTGCAGGAGATGCTGTAATGTCTGGGCATACACGTGACGCTGTCATCAAGGCAACAGTTCTTGTAAGTTTGATGATTTGATCATTCTCCCTTCTTGTCAGTATATTGGATTCTAAACAAGCAAAGCAGAAAGCTCATATAATTATGAAACTTGTTTTGCAGATTCTAATCTTTTTAGGAACAGAGAGCATATCTCTTGTAATAAAATGGACACTCTCCCTCTTAGTAATCACGCACAAGAGATCAAGAAAGGCACAGCCGCACAGGAAGAATTGGGCACACAAGTTGGAAGAGATAAATGGGTAAAGTAGTCGGAAATCAAGAACCTGGAATACCTCCAAGCCATTGTCAAGGAAACTCTCTGCTTATACCCACCAGCTCCTGCATCACAACTGCACAAGGCCATGAAAGATTGTCAAATTGTTGGCTATCATGTTCCAAAAGGCACACGTCTGATCGTTAACATATGGAAGCCGCACAGAGAGTCAGAGACCCTAGGATGTGGGAGAATACTTGCAGAGTTTCAGCCAGAAAGGTTCCTGACAACTCAATGCTGATGTTGATTTTAGCTGAGAGTACCTTGAATACATCTCGTTTGGCGCTGGTAGAAGATCGTGTCCTGGAATGAGTAACGGGTCACAAATTATTCATTTAACGCTAGCTTGGCTGCTTCAGGGATTTGATATAGCGATTGTTGGGAATATGCCAGTTGATATTGAAGAAGAACAGGGGCCTCTTGAAGTCGTCCTCAAACCACGCCTTTCCGAGGATCTTTATCAATGCCATTGAAGCTTTATATGTAAACAACAAAGTCTAGTTACTTGTTGGAAAAGAAAGAGATGGAACTAAAGGCAAAAGGAAAGCTGGTATCTAAAATACCGTTTCGTTATCATTAATCAGAACACAATATACATGGTATGAGTATAACAAGTATCTTTGTACAACATTCTGCGCCCCCGCAGTGTTTAAAAAGAAAAAAAAAATGAATAGATTACACATAATGGAGAATGAATCAGCTTTACTTTTTTGTTTGCTTGTTTGTTTGTTTATGCTCTGCTCTTTCCAACAAAAAGAGAGGGGGAAGGAAAAAAAAATTGCTTAATTCTTATACACATTGATGCTAATTAGTAGTTTCAAAATCCAGCACTTTTCTTAAAAGCCCTAGACCTCAAAGAATTCAATCAGAATTCAGTTTTGGTAAATATAAGCTGCTAATAATAGGGTTAAAAGAGCAGCATCATGAACATTGTCCGGAGACTGAATGTCAAATTTTAGTTGAGGCTTCTCAGCTGGAGGGCCTTGTCTATCTGAAGTTTAAAAGAGATTTCAAATTAATCTGTTGCTTTTGAGACAGATCTATTTAGTTGGGAAGGTATAAGATTCATAAAGCTTCCCCGCACAGCTTGATCGCTAGTGGCTGTGTCTGATGACTCTGATGTCTCCGACTCATCCTCTGTAACAAAGAAATCCAAAAACGTTGAGTTACATATGTATTGGAAAAATGTGAACCGATTACATAAAAAAGAATATAGTGGAAGGGGTATACTACCAAAAAGTGACTTGACGGAGGGCCTCTTTGGTTTGGAGCTTTTCTTCAACTCAGCTACAAGAAGGAAACAAATCAGAATCAGTTGCCAAGGCAAATAATGGCCAAACTGACCACAGTAATACATAGAAGCAAAATGGAAGTTTAGGCATGAAGTACATTGTAACAAGCTAGGACAACGTGGAGATATACAAAACCACTTTTCTTCTCCCTCATTGTTAAATGAGTTCTTTGCATACACATAAAAAATAATCTATATGCTAAGATATATTGATCAGACAGAAAAAATATGTGCAGATACATGAATCTGAAACCCCCATCAATTTACATAACATAGAAAAGTTATTCCTATATAGGGAGAGAGAGAAATACCCACCCATCCCAGGCACTTGATAATCATTGACAATTTCAAAGTTCTTGTAAGTGTAGCCCACAAAATTTATATCCTTAGATGAGAGCATCTGCATAATAGAGGAAGATTAGCAAGGATAAAATTAAGAAAAAAGACAGGAAAAACTCCTGGCATTCCTTAGATAACTTTCATGCCTTATTGTCTTATAGAACATCCAAGCAAAAACTAAACCAAGCAAAAGTAAACGATAGTAATACTCTTCCATCTCCATCAAATACTAAGTTTATCACAAGAAAGAAGAAGAAAAAACTTCCAAGCAAAAGTAAACGAGTGATACTCTTCCATCTCCATCAAATACTGAGTTTATCACTAGAAAAAAGAAGAAAAAACTTCATAAGGGATTCTTTAAAAGACATTTAAAGCCCATGGTAGGGTTTTCAGAAATAAAAAATGGCTTTTACCAATGCTTCCATCACTTCTATTACAAAGTGAAAACTGTATTTTAATCAAGAATTGATAAAAAGTAAATAAAGTTGCCAGAAAGATGAAATTAGTATACGCAGATTTGTAATAACAAAAAGGAAGAAAGAATAAAACAATATAAGAAAATTCCAAGTTGAATAATACACTTATTTTACCTTCCTCCATGGACCAGTCTTTGATGAAGTCTTTGTCTGGTTTTCAGCCTGCATATCCAAAAGATGAACCATCAAAGTATGATTATCAACGTGAATTATTAAAAAATGTGGTTCCATAAATGACCAAGAAATTTAGGACAATACTACCTCTTCAAACTTTTCAAAATTTTGAGTATCCAGCTCATCAGTGACCTCTGGGAGAAATGCAGCTTCCATTTGGTATATCCTGTCCCAATCAACACTATCAAACCATGGATGAACCTGAAAAATGAAAAGGCAACAAGGTCATTCATTTTTTTGCAACTGGCTTACCAAAAAATTTTAGAATTTAGAATAGGACACACCATACAACACCTTTATTTCATCTGCGCCCTTTGCTCCCAGTCTCTGGTTGACATTGCACAAGAGTTTGCTAATGAGATCTTTTGCCTCCGAAGATAATTTTGCTTCTTCAGGAAACTTCAGATGTGTTCTCCAGTTTACTATCTGCATAAAACGAAACAGGGAAGAATAAGATTGTTATTTTATGGTTGAAACTTTTGCTGTTCTTAGTCCATTTTGAGTTCTCCTTTTTGGAGTGTGGGGCAGTATGGTGGTTTACAACCAACTCAAAATCTAAGAAGCCTATGATAAAAAATTGTTAAAGGAAGACTTATTTTATATTAAGTTAGGAACTCTCTCAGTTTACCTTCCTACATGTTGACATTGGATCATCCGAATAAAAGGGCGGATATCCAACAAGCATTTCATACATAATAGCACCAAGTGACCACCTACAAATCAAATAGATAATCGTGAGTAAAATGATATATATTACGTCGAGCAGGATGTGCGCATCAGTGAACATTTCTCAAAAATAATATCATTTGAATATCCATGACATTACAGGTGTTAATATATTTTAAACAGTAACAGAAAAACTACTAACGAAGTTTATTGTTGTGTTAAATTGTTAAAAAAATGAGCTGGCAAGAGCAACCGATAAGTTCAGTTTCCATAGGAAAAAGGATCCATTTCAATTACCATGCAGAAGAAAAAATTTTAATTTGCATCCATTACAAATCCAAAATTTCATATACCTGGTCAATGGACATGCATAACTACTCACCAGTCACATTCCATGCCATAACCTTTCTTCAACAATACTTCTGGAGCAATATAATCGGGTGTACCAACAGTGGAATAAGCCTGCAACATCAGCAATCACAGACAAAACCAATCTTCAGATAGATATCACAAATTCTGCCAAATGCTCAACAATGACTTTTGCAGTAAAACGAAAATGGTTCTCTTGAAACATTTTCTGAAATACATTCTTCAAATTGCCAAACATTGTCTTTTAATGAAAAAAAAGGAGCCTAAAAGAGACTTAAACTAATTGGATGAAGATAAGATGTGATCATTTGTACCATATCCTTTTTTCCAGTGAACTGGACAGAATAAGTTAATTATTTAACAAAAGTAGCAACATAAGACCAAATTATTATGAGTATTGAAGGAGAGACATGGTACTTTCCACCTCTCATTATCCCCATTCATACTGAATGATTTTCTCCGACCCCCAAACATGGTATAAATTATCTGGATATGAACCAGCTAACAACCCAATGATAATCTCATCTAGTCCACCAGACATGATGTTCGAGCAGCATAGGATAATATCATTTTATCACAGTAGTAATCTCGTCCTAGAACCAGCACTTGGAAAACTGAAAAAGAAAAAGAGGAGAAACTCTGCTAATAATAATGGTAGACAACTTACAAGCATTCTCCTATTCTTCTGCCAATGTTGGAGTTGCTCTTGTTGTGTGCGTTTCGGTGCTCCTGCACGTTCGCTATTTGGTGAATTCCCATTGAGATTGTTCCCAAGTGCAAAATCCTGTTCTTGGAGAGTACTGCAATCTAATGGTTTGCATAGTCCAAAATCAGATAGTCTCAAGTGTCCAAATTTATCAAGCAGCAAGTTGTCAGGCTTAATATCTCTGCAACATTTAACATCCAATTGGTCAAGTCTATATTTTCCACTCAAACACATACATTTTTTGTACCATGTACAATTACACTGATACATCATAACATATTCATGCACAAACCTATGGATGTAGTTGTGTTTATGGATAGACTCAATAGCCAAAACTGTCTCTGCAACGTAAAATCTAGCTTCATCTTCACTCAAGGTATCCTTTCTCATAAGTAAAGTCATCATATCTCCACCAGGTAGATATTCCATAATAAGATAAAGAAACTCATCATCTTGAAAAGAACAGTAGAGTTTCACAATGCAATTGCTATCAACCTCAGCAAGCAGATTCCTTTCAGCTTTTACATGCTCAACCTAAAAAATTGAGAAGCCAATTGGCAATAATTATAGTGCACAAAACCTCAACGAGATCACTTGGCTGGCCATATAAATGTGCACATACCTGGCCTCTACGAAGCATCTCTGATTTCTTAAGCTTTTTCATAGCATATACATGACCCGTTGTCTTTTCCCTACAAACTCTAACCTGCAACAGGAACAAAAGTTGAAGCAATTATAACTGATAACAGATGCGTGGTATCCTGCATAATACTAGAATGGATGTATACTCTAAATCCATTAGAAACAAGTAAAACTAGCATACATGCATAATAGATAAATTTATATGTACATCAAAACGGCTTTCATATTAGACACATGAGGAGATGCTTTACATGTCAAAATGTCTTATTACCCAGGGACAATTAGCTTATTCTTTTTAAATTCGTAACCAGTCAATAAGACTAAAGAATAATCAAACATGCAAGAAGAAAGGACATTTCTTTCCGGGAACTAATAAATTATTGTGAAAGTATTATTAAGTACCAACAGCTATTATAGGCTACAAATTGTGAAAGTGCACATAACACAAAAAGTACCTGCTGTTGTATTTCAGAGATAAGCCAAAGAAAAACTGAAATCACTAGGAAATGAGATCATAATATTTCACATCAAAAGAAAATACCTCCCCAAATGCCCCCTTCCCAATCATTGTCAGCAATTCAAAATCATCAGCACCCATTTTATGCCTCTGAAGGCGCATATATTCAGTTTCTTTTTTCTCCAAGAACTTAAGTAGGTTGTTTTGATCTTCCTCAGATACATCAGCATCAGCCAGCTTTTTTTCCAGCATATTTCGCCTATTCAAATAATAAATTGATTAGAAAGCCTTTCATTTATTAAAGTACCGTACAGACAATTCCACTATCCAGTTAATGTAGAAAACCAGACTTCCCAATAAGAATGTTTAACTGGCATTTTCACCGGAAAGAACACAAGAAATTGTCAAATAACATTTGATATAAAACTAAAAACTATATTAGCATAAATATGGTTCAGCCAGTTGGAGTAAACATAAGAAAACTATTTATCACTTAACAAACCAACACATTTCCCAAACCTATCATCTGACTTTGAAAAGCAAAATGGTAAATTTCATAGACAATGATGAGTTTGACGTCCAGAAATGATAAATACTTTTAGTGTATCTAAGTCAAAAACTATCACTTTAAAAGCTAGAAAGAACTAACTATCACTTTAAAACCTAGAAAGAACTACAAAATAGCAACAAGAGAATTTGAGCAGCCAAAAAAGATAAATTCATGGTTGAAACTAAGTTTAACACATTTTATTATCAAAAGAAAAAAGAAAACATACCTCTCCCTCCTCTCTTGGAGATTCTTCATTTGCTCCTTGTAATGATTCTCAATATACTGCTTTGCAGCAGCAACCTTCTGCTTGGTGACATTAGACATAGCTTCTTCATCCGTTGATTCCTCTGTACTTCCATTACCACCTGTCTCCTTCTTTCTAGTTGGAACCTTCACCTTTTCTCGCGGCTGTAGCTTCTGCAACCAACTCCTAGCCGAATCCATTTCTGCGACTCAACCACTAAAATAGCATCCCTCAATCACAACCAATATCAACTTCAGAAACACTCAATTTTATACGTTCTGCATACATACAATACAATAAATTAGACAAATTCTAACTTCAAATGAACATTAATCACAATTCTAAGTACAAATTTGATCGAGTTCCTAATGAATTAAAATGTTACCTCGAACATTGAAATAAACTGAAACAAGAACTCACAGAAAAACCGACTACATAATAAAACAACCTAAAAAAATCTTAGATAAGACAGATTAAACTTCGGCTGAGAAATCGGATTACCGCGAAATTTGTGTCAAACACGAACACAGAAACAATGTCTTGCAATTTTGATTTCTTTGTTGTCCGCGTGATTCTCTCATTTGTATTATGTATTGTCTATGTGCAGACCTTCCATTTTATATAGGTATTCCCAATGATCCATAATTATTTTAATTTTCTATTTTTTTTTCATTTACTTTATTTTATTATTTTAGATTTCCAAGCGTTTGATCCCGCGAGAAACTGATACATGAAGATTCGATTCGATGGGGCGGCTGCCCAGGTTCTAAGATGCGCTTGGTGCGTAATGTGCACCCTTTTAAAAATTTTATTTTACTCAAAATATCTACTTTTTAATTTTTATTAAACAAATTATTTTTAAATTATTTTTAAAAAAGTATTCGATTAATCGCCTTCAAAATAAGACCTTGTTTCAGAAAATACAAGGAGTATATCACATTATTTCCCAATCCTTTTCATAAATCTGTCAACATATTAAAACAAATTAAGAATTCTCTTTAATATTATAAATTAAAAATATTCCACAAAACCTTTACGCTAATATCATGATTGACAAAATTAAAAATATTCCATAAAACCTGTACGCTAATATCATAATTGACACACGGTGTAAGTGATCAAGCGGCTGTTATGTTGAAATAATTTTAATAAACAATTGAATTACTTTTAATATTGTAACCAATAATTTTTTTTTTAAATATATATGTATTTCAACTAAACGCGTTATTATTATAAAATTTTTATATTTTTATCTTAAAAGAAAGAATAGTATCCGAATTTTAAGATTAAATAAGTTGTTGATGTGTAATTGATCATTTTGTGCGGATTTGGTTGACCTATAATGTAACAAACCATGGATAGTAAGTGTGCATCATCTTTTCGTCACTTTCCTTCCTCTCTCTCACTCTCTCAAATTACACGACCGAAAACCTCAACAAAGGGCAGGCAAAGACAAGTGAGATTTTCTTGCAGCAAGGGCATAATGGGACCATTATTATTAGTTTCATTTGAGCTCAGTACAAGTTACATGCATCACTTTTTCCTCCCCTTCTTTCACCGAAGACTACACCACAGCTAATCAAGGTTAATCAGTGACACTTAAACCAATAAAACACTTAAATTACAAACCCATTTTTCGATCTTGAAAATACTTTTCTTATTATCAAAAAATATTATTTTAAAAAACAATACCAAGTACACTCTTAGTGCTTTGTTTTGGTTGGGTCCCATTTGATCTAGTTATTGAGAAGTTGAGGCCAACATTCTAAAATCTAATCCAAATCCATCATTCAGCTGGAAGAAAAAGTGCTTTGCAGCTTGTTGGGTGGTTGGTTGTGTAGAAGTTGGAGAAGCATAGCTATCAAGATGTGACTGCAGCAAGTAGTTGAAGCAAGATTATAAAGAAGATGATTTCATCTTCTTCACTAGCTCCATCCAGTTTGCTTGTAATACTAATCTCTCTTAGAGCCTTAATCCATATATTTTGGTGTTACTGTCACAATCTCTTCTACTCCACAACCTTGGTATTGAATAGTTTAGAAGTTCAGCTAAAGCATAACTAGCTCCACCAAACTCAAGATAATAAGGTAATTTGCCATATAAAATTGATCTATATCAGATGTCGACACTAAATAACAGACAAACCTGTCAACCTGCAACTACAAGTATTTCAAGCTTGTATTGTTAATCGTATAATTCTATGGGATTTTATAGGTAAAGGGTTCATAAATTAAAGAAACAACAACTCCAATTAGCTATAATCTCCCAGCTTCAGACATTAGGAAATTATGCGGCTATCTCACACCAACCAGCTGGTAGTTGGTGCACCCTTTCTAAGGTGTGCGGGAGACCTAGACAGTGAGAGTGAGATGCAGAAAGAGAGAAAGATGAAGTTGGGCAAACCTAGTAGGTTTACTGAAGCTCTATGAAAAAGAGCTCCTGGAAATCCCTTTAGATGAAGTTTTAAGGCAAAAGTGTATGAATTGGAGCTGTTCACGACAATTACAGTTGGTCTGAGAGTATTGCACAGCCAAAATGTCATTATCAGAATAAAATTTTCAAACTCTCTACCCTTTAATTGTGTGGCTAATTCAAGATTAGATAGAAATAAATACTTACAAAAGCAATAAAATGTAAGTGCTTAATTTACAAACGGGAAAAAGTCCTAGAACCCCCTCATGTTTCAATGAATTACTCATTATCCCCTAAAATTTCAAAAATATTCTATTACATCCTTCTGTTAATTAAGATGATAAAAAAATTTAAATTTTCAGTTAAATTATAATTATAACCCTTCAATTAATAATGAGACAATAGATAAAGACCACATTGTAGATATAAGATCTATATTTTAGACATAAAACCCATATAACAGTAATTTTTTGTGATTTAGCGAAAAAATTAAAATAATTTTATAAATAATTATTTTATTTTTATTGTAAAATAAATATATAATTATTTTCCTTTTATATTAAATAAATATTTTAAAAAATTATTATTATATAAATAAATAATTATATGTAAAGTAAATAATTATTATCTAAAGTAAACACATTTATGTTATTTTTATGTTAAATACTTATAGAAATAATTATATGTAACATAAATAATTATTTTATTTTTATATAAAGTAAATATTTATAGAAATAATTATTATGTAAAATAAATATATAAGTATTTTATTTTTGTATTAAGTAAATATTTAATGAAATAATTATTATACAATGTAAATAATTATTTTATTTTTATGTTAAGTACAAATTTATAGAAATAATTATTATATAAAATAAATATATAATTATTTTATTTTTATATAAAATAAATATTTATAAAAATAAATTTTAAATAAATAATAGTAGACCCGAGCATATATAAATATTAGTATATTAGTGAATTTAGACAAATAAATATTGGTTAACTATTGTGTAATATTATTTTACTATTTTACTTCTAAAATTTAAAATTTTCAATCATTTCAATTAATGAAAGAATGTAACAAAATATTTTTAAAATTTTAGAAGAATTGAGGGGGTCTAGAGCTTTTTTCCTTTACAAACAATTATAAAGGGACTACCAGGTATCAACAAATTTACAAAAATCATAGAATCTGTGGAATTTTTCAAACCCAAAACCAAAGCAACGTATGAAATAAGACAAGAACTACATCCTGCCACTGGAAAGTTCCTTCGCCAGAAAAAAAATTGTGTTTTTTCACGAGAATGTACTGAAACCAGAAATAGAAAAGGAATTTTTGCATAGATATCATTACACATTTTCATGATGACGAGTACATCTCCTACCCGGTTGATAATATGGTGGCTGATTACAACAATATTTACCTAAGGTATATTGTCAGGGTCCATCAAGGAGCACAACTAACCCAAAGTAATCATATCAGCTATCCTCATTTCTACAGGAAGTTATTAATACTAACACTCATGCAACCAGAAATAAACAATTATACATCAACAATGACTGACTAGCTATACGAAGCTTTCTTGACTTGTATATTTGGGTTTGAATATACGCTCTGTTGAAAATTTTTAAATTAAAAGAGATCATCGGTAGTATGCCATATGTCTGGATGACACAAAAGGAGAGGTACCAAAGGGAGAGGTCTTCTGTTTTTGTGTAGGAGGGTTGACAGGCTTCTTTGTCTCAAGCTTTGTTTCAGAACGGAGCCAGGTCTCAACAACAGAAAGCAGGTTACAGGAGTTTTTCAACTCATCAATCTCTGTTAACTTCTCAGCCTTCCTCAACTCACCATCTTGGATGTATGCCAGATGCGTGGCCCATGTCTCCAGTCCGTCAAATATATGGGTTGCATATACAATTGTCGCTCCCCTCTACAAGTAAAGAACAAAATTAATGAAGAATACATGATTAACCTATTTTTCCTCATAAGTAATGATCATATACACAATTTTTACCTTTTCGTTAAGATAAATCATACTCTATTTGTGACTAGAAACTAGATAATTAAGCACCAGAACCAAAAACAAAGAAAAAACAACCGTCTAACTATAAAAAGTCATATGATTGTGATATTTTTCCTAAATGACATTTCAAACAGAAACCAACAGCTTGCACTTCCAGTACCATACTCATATGTGATGCCTCCCCCCTAATAGTCCTTTGTCATATCTATATAGCTTGTGCATGAGAATGCAATGTCAGATGGTGCAGATGATTACCTCATCACATTCTTCCTTGAAAAAATCTAGCAAATCCAGCCTAGCGACAACATCTAGGTCAACTGTAACCTCATCCAGCAAAAGAACCTGCCATTAAATCAAAGATAGATTCTAGAAAAGTTAATGCACTAAAATAGTTCAAATACAGTTTAAAAAAGAACACGCCCAAAACACAAAAGGATTTAGTTACTAAGACAGGAAAATGATAAGGGCTGAATGGTTAGTCTCAGGTAACAATTTGCAACTTCTGCAGGTAGGGTCGGATCAAATTCAGGTCATCAAGAAGCACCCTAGCGAGGCTCCTTCCACATGTAACAGGTCAAAAGACACTTAAATTTGAAATTAGCCTCAAGGCATAAGGTTAATCTGCCAGCTGGTTAAAAATTAAAAGTTCACCTTGATCATTATGAATCAGTTTAAAAAGTTGTGCTCTGGATTCAAGAGAAAATCTTGGTATTTGACTCAAAACATCATTCTCTCCATACATAAATTTCTTATATAGTTTCTCCACGAAAAAGTACAGAATTTCATGGATGGTTAGATACCATATTCCAAGATACATTAACCCCTAGATTACATCAAGATACTTGTTGAATAATTTTTCTATAGAGTTTAATGGGCTTAATTTTGCTAAGTTAGCTCCAGAAATGACAGTTTATGGACTAATGCTATATTTGGTATTCTTATGCTTATACTTGAAAGTTAGTAATTTAAGTGATTACTAAATAGCATCTTTTAGTTAGAATCACTTATATTTATACTTATATTTAACATTAGTAATTCCATCCCAGGTTGTCCTAGCTTAAAAAACGCAACACCTAAACTCCAAACACATCCATATTCAATCCTATTGAATTCATAACTTTGTATTACCTGAAAAGGATGAAGAAGACCCATGCAAATTTGGACTCGGCGCCGTTGACCATCAGATACCTTATGCATTCGCCACTGCAGGTCAATATCAAGCAGCTCAATCAACCTCTCTCTCCTCACAGGATCCGCACCTTCAACTACCGGTTAAAGGGGAGAAAAGCATGAGTAAAACCATTTAGCTAATCATGAAATGGAGAGAGAGAGGAAAATAAAATAGAAGTCCCACCTCCAAAAATCATATGTTCCGCAGAGAAGTCTCCCTGGAGTGGAACCTCTCCCTGAATATTTCAGTTCAATTCAGAATGAGTATATTCTGAAACAGAAAATGCAAAAGACAGGAAAAAAGCAATGCAGCGAATACATACAAAAATTCTTTAATGAAGTACTTTAAGAGGATCTTAAGTGTCAATGAGTGAGCATTTTTGCCACAACAGCCAGTCAACACACATTTTTTCGACCAAACTTGATGAAAATCGTTTTTCAATAAGCCAACGAATCTACCACTGGTTTATTACAAGCAACATTGTACCGCAAAAATTCATTTTCGGTATTGCAATGGGGAAAAATAAGAAACAAAAAAAAAGTTAAAATAAATTAACTCACAGCAGAGCCGACAGTTTTACTCCAAGATCCTCCCAAATAAGCTAGATCACCAGTACAAACCAGTTGGATGTCATGAAAGGCTGATCGATTCAGCACTTGGACAACGTCTCTACCACCTACCATATGCTTTCCGGCCAGAATTTTCAATAAAGTTGTCTTCCCTGTACAACACAACCAAAGCAATGAATGTAAGTGAAAAATTCATGAGCAGAAATGTTTAAGTAAAAATCAGAGATTTGAATTAGATTACCAGATCCGTTGGCGCCAACGAGAAGGCAGCGGGATCCCGGCGAGATATCGAGATTGAAATCGTAGAACAGAGGAGGCTGCCTCTCGTATGCGAATTGCATGCCACAAACTTTGATACTCCTCGATTTCTCACTCTCCTCTCTGTCCGCCATTTTCGTTCTGCGTAGTTCGAACGACGACGCTGGCTGCGTTTTATTCACGACTTTGTACACATACCTCTCCAACAGAATTTAGACACGTGTTCGAGGTTTGGCGGGTCTTAACTTGCCACGTTGCTTTCTTCTTTATTCTGGTGTTAGTTGAAAAAGAAAAAACAAACGACGTCGGGTGAAGGATCTTGCGTCATTACGTACGTGGCCAGTGGTTTATTCTTGGGAAACAAGCCAGCCAGCGACTCGCACTCGGCAGCGAAGCGATATCTGATAAGGTATCAATAAGCTTAGGGACTTATCAGCGGGGAGAAGCCTACCGTAGGATAATAATCGTACGGCGCCAAGCTCGTCTTATAAAATATCCTTCAAAAATCCAAATACGACCGTCGTTCAACAAATAAAGGCTGAATGAAACCAAATCGACGGTGCAACTTCCGTGCGAAAGGATCAAATCTGTGAATTTAAAGGTTTTTCTTGGATTTTCCGAGTATTAACTCAGCAATTTCTGCTAATGCTTCCTCAATCTATCAATAATATTATACTTTGTTTGGCGAATTACGAATTCGTTCCTAAAATCCCTAAAATTACTAGTATGCTCCCTGTATGTTCTTCATTTAATCGTAGTAGCTAAGTGTTAATGTAAACTGGAACTTTTGAGTAACAATGGTGTTGGAGTATATGATAATCATGCTGAATATTGATTTGAGAACGAGGAATGCAAAATGCTCATAATCAAAATAGGGTTTCAGGCTATTGAATTTGATGGAAATGCCATAAAACTATTTATGATGACCTTTTGTTTGCAAAAAAAGGAATATAATGCACCTTTTGTTTTAGCAGGTGTTTCTACTTGGACATACTATGGCCTAGCAATTGGTGACTCATTGGTGGAATGTGATGGAGGAAGACGAGGATAGACTTCTGCTGAGTAGTTTGGGCGTGACATCAGCCAATCCTGAAGACATTGAACGGGATGTATTAGCTGTGGTATCCGCTTGGATTCCTTATTTTCCATATTTTGGTTTTAATTGCTTATGGTAGTGTATTGTACTGGTGGGTGTAACATTGTTTATAGATTAGCATTGATGATCAGAATCTTGATCAAATGGGTTTGATGGACTTATTTTTGTGTATTATTATTATTTCCCTAATTTGTTTTTTGAACTGAGAAGAAATGTTAAACAACTACTTATCCATGCACAAAGAACATTTAAAAGGATCAATTGAAATGGTCTGGTTATGAATTTGGTGACATTCTGTGATTTTAGCTTTAATTGTAGAGGTAAACTAAACAAGTTCTTGTTATTTAGCAGAGACAAAATGACACTGGAAACAGTAATGAGACAGAAGGGAGCAACGAAGAGGAACCTCTTGATAAGTTGGAAAGTATTGATCCATCCTCCACCAGCCAAGGGAAACTTTATAATAAATTAAGGGCTGTAGACTTTGAAATAGATGCTGTTGCATCTACTGTTGAGCATGTCAGGAGGGTTTCCAGTAAGGAAGAACAGGACATTGATGTTGCTAACAGTACCGAACAAGGAGATATTGAGAATGATAAAAATGCTGTTCAAGCTTCTCCCAGTGACCTGACCCTTCAGCATGCCCTGGCTGCTGACCGGCTTAAGAGCCTAAAGAAAACTAGGGCTCAACTTGAGAAAGAACTTTCACATTTTCAGAAGGAAAAGACTTCTGAGGGAATTGCGCATGATAAATTTATAAAAGATCTGGTAAAGGAAGAACCTAGGCGCAAGCGAAAGTCGAAAGAAGCTTCAAAACAGGGCATAGATCACACGAAAAGACAGAAAAAAGTTCCATTTGATGATGATGTTGATTTTGATTCAGTGTTGGATGCTGCATCTGCAGGATTTGTTGAAACGGTGAGTCAAACATAGTTCTCTCTTGTACTTATGATGACTTTCTCAATATGATTTATGAATGGATATGAGAGATCAATATTTTCTTTACTTATGTCTTATTATTTGTAATTGATGCCTTTTTTAATTTTTTACATTCAGCTGTTTACTTTACTTTTAAATGTCTTAGAAAAGGGATGAATTGGTGCGCAAAGGAATCTTAACTCCTTTTCACAAGCTTAAGGGCTTTGAGCGCCGTATTCAACAAGCAGGACCATCTAATAGGCAAAATGTGCCTGAGGAAGAAGAAGACAAAAGTAATGATCTTTTCTCTGCCAGTGTCAACAGAGCTCTGCGGTCAATGTCTGAGGCAGCCCAAGCACGCCCATCAACCAAGCTACTTGATACAGAATCTGTACCGAAGCTTGATGGACCCACACGTCCTTTCCAGAGGCTAAAAACACCTTTCAGAATTCCTCAGTCTCCAGAAAGTGAGGTAGAAAATAAAAAAGGTTCAAAAAGGAAAAAGAAACGACCTTTGCCTGACAAGAAGTGGAGAAAGCGCATTTCTCGTGAGGATACCTGTGTGCAAGAAAATGGTACGTATTCCTTTAATTAGGTTCTTGGCTTGGTGTTGCCAATTTTGATCCAGGGTTTTGTGCTGGCTCATGATCATCACATAATGGTCTGTCTATACAAGCGAAAGCTGGTTTTGAGAAATAATAATTAAGTCATTCTAGTTTTGCTTTATAGATGTTAAGAATATTCCTCCTCTTTTTTAACCACACCCAATTTTTTGAAAAGAATTGTAATTTTTATGCTGTTATCTTTGTAGAGGATTCAAGGGATAGCTTGGGCACATCCAGTTATGAGGAAGAAAAGCAAGAGGATGTTGAAGATACAGATGATAATGGACCTCCTTTTGTAACCCTTGAAGGTGGACTTAAAATCCCAGAATCAATTTTTGGCAATCTTTTCGAGTATCAAAAGGTGGGAGTGCAGTGGTTGTGGGAATTGCATTGCCAAAGAGCAGGTGGAATTATTGGAGATGAGATGGGGCTTGGTAAGACCATCCAGGTCTTATCTTTTCTTGGTGCATTGCATTTCAGTAATATGTACAAACCCAGTATTGTTGTCTGCCCAGTAACACTCTTGCGTCAGTGGAAGAGGGAAGCACAAAAATGGTATCCAAGCTTTCATGTGGAGATATTACATGATTCTGCTCAGGATCCTTCTGGTTACAGGAAGAAGCGAGCTAAATTTTCTGATACTGATGATGATAGTGAAGGTTCGCTTGACAGTGATTATGAGGGAAAGTTTTCGTCTAAAAACCCCAAAAAATGGGATTTTCTGATAAATCGAGTTTTGAGATCAGAATCCGGTTTGCTTATTACTACTTATGAGCACCTTCGCTTGTTAGGGGAAAAGTTGCTGGACATAGATTGGGGTTATGCAGTTTTGGATGAAGGACACCGTATACGAAATCCAAATGCTGAAATTACTCTGGTTTGCAAACAGCTACAGACTGTTCACCGTATTATAATGACTGGGGCACCAATTCAGAATAAGCTTACTGAATTATGGTCCTTATTTGATTTCGTTTTTCCTGGAAAGCTGGGAGTTTTGCCTGTGTTTGAAGCAGAATTTGCTGCTCCAATAGCTGTTGGTGGTTACGCTAACGCTTCACCATTGCAAGTATCCACTGCCTATAGGTGGACATTGCGATACTTCTATATGTTTCAGGCTTTCTTTAAGCAAGTTATGTGTGCTTATAATCTGATCTATCCAATCCAATGTCGCTGAACAATGAATTTGATGTTGTGCAGATGTGCTGTGGTCTTACGTGACTTGATCATGCCTTATCTTCTGCGGCGTATGAAAGCTGATGTGAATGCCCATCTTCCCAAAAAGACTGAGCATGTGCTTTTCTGCAGCCTCACTGAAGAGCAACGATCTGTGTATAGAGCATTTCTCGCTAGCTCCGAGGTGGAACAGATATTGGATGGGAGTAGAAATTCTTTATATGGAATTGATGTGATGCGTAAAATATGTAACCACCCTGATCTGCTTGAGAGAGAACATGCCTGCCAGAATCCAGATTATGGGAATCCTGAACGCAGTGGGAAGATGAAAGTCGTAGCCCAAGTGCTCAAAGTTTGGAAGGAGCAGGGTCATCGTGTTCTTCTTTTTACTCAAACTCAACAGATGCTTGATATTCTTGAGAGTTACTTGACTGCCAATGGTTATGATTATAGGAGAATGGATGGTCTTACTCCTGTCAAGCACAGAATGGCTTTAATAGATGAGTTCAATGACTCGAGTGATGTGTTCGTATTCATTCTAACAACAAAAGTGGGTGGTTTGGGGACAAACCTGACGGGTGCAAACAGGGTGATAATTTTTGACCCTGATTGGAACCCATCAACTGATATGCAGGTACTTATGTGAGAAGTTCTTCATTTTATTCACATATCTGTATATTATTCATTTACTAGTAATTTGTAAACTTAGGGGCATTATCATAAATCTGTTATAAAGTTTTTGCATTCTGTTAACTCTGTTATCTTACATGTAATTCTCTTTGAAATTCTTCAATTGTAATCAATAGTCAGGACATTGAAATCAGGACTGTACCATCAAAGAAATTAGATAGACTTGCTCCTACTAAATCCCTGACAAAAATGTCATTATTCAAAAAAAGAAAAAATCAGTAGTCAGGATGGTAGATCTCTGCAATTAGTTTTACTGTAAACCACACATCTGTATATTGAGAAAAACTGTTTCTTGTTATAGGCCAGGGAGCGTGCTTGGCGTATTGGTCAGAAACGGGATGTAACGGTATATAGATTGATTACACGTGGCACTATTGAGGAGAAGGTGTACCATCGGCAGATATACAAGCATTTTCTCACCAATAAGATATTGAAGAACCCGCAGCAGAGAAGGTTTTTTAAAGCTCGAGATATGAAGGATCTTTTCACTCTTAACGATGATGGGAATGGTGGGTCGACTGAAACTTCTAATATCTTCAGTCAGTTATCTGAGGATGTGCATGTTGTTGGGGCTCAGAAAGATAAGAAGCAGCATAAGCAGAAACATAAGAAAGCCACTGCACCAAATGCTCATGATGCTGGAGGTGATGAAGAAAACAACAAAGAGATTGGATCCTCAAGGAGAAAAGGAAAAGAAAAGGCCGATAATAGCTATGATGAAGCAGATGCAGAAACAAATATCTTAAAGAGTCTTTTTGATGCCCACGGAATACATGTAAGCTTTTATCTGTTTGTGCGCATGATTGCCTACGGCTGACCTTTTTTTTAACTATTTCTTGCCCTATGTTAGAAATATTTTGATACAAAAATGCAATGATACTAAAATACTTCATACCATTGTACTTTTAAATTGAGCGATGTCACTTCTTGGGCTGTTGAAGTTTTACTAATTAAAACCTTCTGTCCTGTTGTCTTCAGAAAATATACCTAAAAGAGTCGCTTGTTTAGCTTATGAAAATGAATTGGCTTACAATGCACTAGTTGCTTGAATTTTTCATAAGTTCATGTCATAAACCAGTTAGCTGAGAGATCAGTGAATGTGATGTATGCAAGCATAACTAACTGGTAGGACAGGAAAACTGATGCCTCCTGCGTTTTAACTATCCTTTCTGGTCTTTGTTGTACACTTGATCAATGTACATTTTTTCATTACTTTTTCCAATATAGTGGGGTTCAAGGTTTCATAAGAAATCCAAAATAGCACAAAGAGTGTATTGATTAAATTGGAAATACGAGCAGCATGAACCATTTTTTTTAATCCAAAATACAGTGGGTGTTACTATATTTACCAATAATATTGAATAAGCACTATGTATTAGACCCTAGCAATCTCCATTCAGACTCTATCTAAAATGCTTGTTGTTTTCCTCTTTTTACCATTATTTGAATTTGCTTTTGATTTTCCTTTTTAATCTTCAGAGTGCTGTGAATCATGATGCAATTATGAATGCCCATGATGAAGAGAAGATAAGGCTGGAGGAGCAAGCTTCTCAGGTTGCCCAAAGAGCAGCAGAAGCATTACGCCAATCGAGAATGCTTCGAAGTCGTGAAAGTGTATCTGTCCCAACATGGACTGGGAGATCTGGAGCTGCCGGTGCCCCATCATCTCTTCGCCAGAAATTTGGTTCAACTGTGAACACTCAGCTGATTAAGTCCTCAGATGGATCATCCAGCAATAAAACAAGCGAATGCAATGGCTTCGCAGCTGGAGCATCAGCTGGAAAGGCACTATCCTCAGTTGAATTACTGGCTAGAATTCGAGGGAACCAAGAGAAAGCAGTTGGTGCTGGACTTGAACATCAAATTGAGGTGGCATCAAGTTCTGCTAATGGAGCAAGATCTACAGATATTGGGACTTCACGGTCATCCAAAAATTTATCTGGTGTGCAGCCTGAAATACTGATTCGTAAGATCTGTACATTTATACAACAAAGAGGTGGAAGTTCGGATTCAGCCAGCATAGTCCGGCATTTTAAAGATAGGATACCTTCAAAGGATCTGCCATTATTTAAAAATCTTCTGAAAGAAATTGCTACGCTTGAGAGAGACCTGAGTGGATCACGTTGGGTGCTAAAGCCTGAGTTCATGCAATAGTGATTATTTCTCAACAGTGCTCAGTCATCAAAACATTTATAGGTCTTCACTGATGTATAGAATCTCATTGCTTGATCCTTTTTTGAATTTTGCATTTTCAGTTTCCTAACAATGTCATTACTTACTGTGGGCAAAAGAAAAGCCACCCGTTTATAGTTTTTGTAGGGTTTTTGAATCAGAAATTTTGTAGAACATGGTAGGTTTGTGATTAGATGGTCTTGCTCTTAGAGCTAAATGTTTTAAATATCAGCTCATTGTTTTGTGAAGTAGTAGTGTAACTGTTATGTATACTTATGTATTCATTAATTTGGCAAACAAATTGTAGATTTTGCCTTGGTGGTGAATATATGGTTTTCTAGAAGTTGACATGACTAACCCTCTGAGAGAGAATTAAGACCGATGTTATTGCATATACATAAATGAGCCACCTAGCTAGCATTTTCAGCTTAATGTCATGTCCTCACTCTCTTCGCTCATTTCGACTGTGCGGCGCTTAGCTATTTTGCTCACCAAACAATCAAGTAATAAAATTGTGTTGTGTTCTCTTCACTCAAATTCTCTTTTTTTTTTTCTCTTGTTTAGCTTTCAATTTACGCATTGCGGGTGTTGAAAGCTTGTTTAGTGAGCGGAACAACTAAGTACCGTACGGTCGAAGTGAGTGAAGAGAGTGAGGCCGTGACACTAAGCTATGCTTGAAATTATTGTGTATCTACTTAATTTTAACAGTATCTTTGGGCATTTTCATGCCTTATAAATTGTCTTATCTGTTTGTAACGTGATATAACTTAAAATGTGTTGTAAAATAGTTGATTCAAGTGTAATTAAAGAACACTTGTAAGTATAAATATATATTTGACTATACGGATATAATTAAAATTTACATCGAAAATATTACACCTAAATACAGAAGAAAAGAAAAGAGAGAGGAAGAGAGAATTTGTTCTCTTTTTGTATGTGTACATCTCAAATGGAATATAGGGTGTATTTATAGTTGAGAAGTAATAGGCTATTTTGATATTTAACAATTCAATAATAAGGGCTACTTTAATGTTTTCTATGCCATAATGAAGAGCAGACAATAACCTAGCTTTTCACTATTAAATTATGGAATTCATTTTTACATAACACTCCTCCTTGAATTACATCACACTTATAATATTTTATATTCCTTCACTTTTAATTGCATTTTGTTGATGTTAAGGAAAAACCCTGTGGGATGAAAACTTCAACATAAAAATATAATTTAAATGTAAAAATGATATTGAACATACTTAATATTACCTCGTTAAAAACCTTACCAGTAAAACCCAGTAGGATAAAACCTGACCAAAGGGAAAAATAGTACAACTCAAATATGTCCATAATAGCTACATAAATTCTTTATTGAGGATTTTGCTCCCCCTTATAAGATTCTTCTCTTAATAAGAATTTTTTCCTCAACAAAATTCATATCAATTAAATAGCTTGTAAAGTCGACG
The DNA here is from genome assembly GCA_028052125.1 of Melia azedarach. Classification (NCBI taxonomy): domain Eukaryota; kingdom Viridiplantae; phylum Streptophyta; class Magnoliopsida; order Sapindales; family Meliaceae; genus Melia; species Melia azedarach. The sequence continues at coordinate 583,400 of CM051394.1, read as the reverse complement.
CATGCCAATGCTATAAACCATCTTTTCAAAAGTTAATGTAGGCAATGCTTTAGTAAAGAGATCGACAAAATTCTCATTAGACCGTATTTGCTTGACATCTATATGGTTGCTTTGTTGGAGCTCATGAGTATAGAAATTTTTTGAAGATATATGCTTTTGACTTGTGTAATACAAGTAGCATTATCTTCATATATTATGGTTGGAGCATCTACAACAAGAGATAAATTGCATATACTTTGAATATGATGGATAACAGATTGCAACCATGTGCATTATTTGTTTGCTTCATGTAATGCTAAAATTTTATAATGATTGGAAGAGGTGGCAATAAGGGTTTACTTCGTAAATTGCTAAGATATTGTTGTACCATTACATGTGAAAATATAACCAGTTCATGATCGAGTTTTATGAGGATCAGAAAGATAACCAGCATTTGAATAACCAATAAGCCCTAGATCTTTCGTTGGTACATTAGAATAAAATAACCTTAAATATGTTATTCCACAAAAGTAACAAAAAATATGTATAATGTCATTCTATTATCAGAGAGTAGGTACAAAATTAAATCTAGTAAACAAATTGACAGAGAATGCTATGTCCAGTCTAGTACATTGTGCCAGATACAATAAAGCCCCAATTATATTTAGATATGATACTTTTGGACCAAATATTTTTTCACCATCTTCTTTAAAGTGAAATATATCTTTCTTAGGATCGAGAGACTGAATAATTATAAGAGTACTTAATGGATGAGTTTTATCCATATTAAAATGCTTTAAAATCTTCTCAACATAAGCAGATTGATAGATAAAAATTCTATTAAACTTGTACTCGATCTGCAAATCGAGATAATGCTTTATTTTTCTCATATCTTTCATCTCAAATTCTTTCTTTAGATATTCAATAGTTTTAAGGAGCTCTTTAGAAGTTTTAATTAAATGCATATCATCGACATAAACAATTGTAATGGTGAATCATGACTCTATTTTCTATATGAATATGCATAGACATATAAGATTATTAACATATCATTTTTTTATCAAATATTCTCTTAAGTGATTATACCATATACGCTCAGATTATTTTAAGCCATATAAGGATCGTTATAGCTTAAATTGAATATTATCATCTTTTAATTTAAATGCTTCAGGCATTTTAAATCCTTTAGAGATTTTTATATAAATATCATAGCCAAATGACCCATATAAATATGCTGTCACCATATACATAAGACATATATCAAGGTTTTCTGAAACTGCTAAACTTTTCAGAATCAGAACATAATAATATCAATCACAAAAGAATATGTTTCATCAAAATTAATTCCGGATCTATGAGAAAAACCTTGAGCGACTAATCTCGCTTTTTATCTAATAATTTCATTGTGTTCAATACGTTTTCTTACAAATACTCATTTGTACCTAACGGGTTTGACATCTTCAAGTGTCAAGACTAAAGACAAATACTTTACGTTTGGCAAGAAAAACTAACTCTGCTTGAATTGTTTCTTTTCATTAAGGCTAACAATGCTTTTGTCTACATTCATTTATAGTTCATGGATCGTAATCATCTCTCATAATTTCTGTAGCTATTACAAATGAAAATACATTGTCGATAATGATTTTATTATAATTCCACAACATATGCATATATGCATAATTTGTAAACTTTTTCTCATTTCGAAATTTCTTTGCCACATCAAGGGCTAATGTTTTTTCAAAAGCTCGTGTCATTTCTGGGACTTGTGCATCTTTAAGGGACTAATGTTTCTTTAGGAATTTGTGTCATTTAAGGGTTATAAGTCTTTTCGGAGACTATCAGCCATTCTAAAGTTAATGATTTAGAAATTGTAGATACATTAATTATTTGAGCATTATTTTCAATAGGATCCTGATTTTTCAATCGTGTTTTTCTCGGAACAGCATTTTTTAAACCAATTGGTCTACCATTCTTCTAGCATGTAATAGATGATTTACTGACTATCTTTTGATTAGATTGTTCTTCAGAAACATTTATCCGGACTAATATATTGGCAATTAGTATATATGATTTGATCAGTCTTGCAATATCATTAAATGCATATGGTAATTGATTCCTTATTTGCTAAAGTTGCACTATCCTTTTCACTCATTTTTACATTGATTAGTAAGAGAATCAAAACGAGACAAAGTAGGTGTTTTTCACGAAATTTCTATATCTTACTTCATGAGGTATTTTTTTCCTGCTAATAATGAAAAAATTATCTTATCAAAGTGACAATTCGTAAACCATGCTATAAATAAATCACTTATTAAAGGTTTAACATATCTAATAATAGAAAATGAGTTATAACTAACATAAATCTCCAAATGACGTTAAGGTCTTATCTTAGTACGTTGCATAGGTACTATAGAAACATACACAACACAATCAAATGTGCGTAAATGGGATATATCAGATGAATAACTAAAAACAAGTTATAGTGGAGAATATTGATGATATACAGTAGGTTTAAAATATGCAGTAAGGCTAAGCCAAATTAAAGTTGCAGCATGTAAAATAGCGTGACCCTATATAGAAATTGGTAATTGAGTATGCAACAATAAAATTCTAGCAATTACCTATAGTCAAATAATGAGTAATTTGACTAATCCAGTTTAAGTATAAACATGTGAAATTAGGTGTTGTACATCAATCCTCCTTGATGTACAATAGTCATCAAATACTTTAGAAGTAAACTCACTAGTATTATCCAGACATATACTCTTGATTAAGTGATCAGGAAAATATGCCATTAACTTTATAATTTGTATAAGTAATTTAGCAAATGCAATATTACGTATAGATAATAAACATACATATGACCATCGAACAGATGTATCAATTACGACCATAAAATAATAAAATGGTCTACGAGATAGGTGAATCGACTTGAAGTCTTTGTAAGAATAATGGAGACTCAAATCCAATTTTAGAAGAGATGATTTAACCGTCAATTTTCCTTGTGAGTAAATGATGCATATATTCTCGTTGGATAGAAGAATCTTTTGGTTCTTTAATGGATGTCCATGAAAATTCTCAACAATTCTACGCGTCATTGTGGTTTTAAAGTGATCAAGATGATCACACCATAATATAAATATTTTTGTATCAGTAAACTTCTGGTTCATAATTGCGTAGCTTTTGATTGCATTCATAGTTGTATAATACAATCCAGATGATAATGCTCGTAATTTTTTCAATATACATTTCTTGCCTGAGACAGTAGAAGTAATACAGAGATATTTTGTTTTATTCTTATTTAAAGTCTTGTTGTGATATCAATTTCAGCAGATATCTTTAAAACTAAGCAGATTTCTGCTAGATCTGCTACAATATAAGGTATTTTGTATATATAATTTAATTTCATTTGTTAACATGATTATGGCTCTTTTAGAGCCTTCAATCAGATCTATAGGACATGATATGATATTTATTTTTCCTTGAATCATTTTTAATTCTAAAAAATACTCTTATTTCGAAGGATAGTATGTGTAGTTGCACAATTAGCTCGACATACATCCCTAATATTTAAAAGAGATAATTTATTAATTTTTATATCCCAATCTATACATTATTTCTCTTAGTTCATAACATATACGTGACTAATGGCCTTTACGTCCATATCTCCCGCAAGTATCATTATTCTTGCGGGATTGTGATTTTGCATTTATGTTTTTCATAAACATTTCACTTATAGTGGTTATGTTTCTTTTTATTATTTTGCTATCTAGAAAACTTGTGACCACTATGCGAGCGATAGCCATACCCATTTCTATTTCCTCTACCACGTTCATTTTTGTATATATATTTTCATTCACTTCAGGGAATGATATAGAGCTAGTTAGACGTGATTCATGATTTTTCATCAAAAGTTCATTATTTTGCTCAACAATTAGAAAATATGAAATCAATTCAAAATATTTATTGAAACGTCGTTCATAATATTGTTGCTGTAAAACCATATTAGGTGCATATAATGTAAAGAAAGTTTTCTCTAACATGTCATGCTTAATAATTTTTTGACCACACAATTTCAGTTGTGAAGTGATTCTAAACAGATCAGAGTTATATTCAGCAACAGTTTTATAATCTTATATTCTCAAATTCATCTGGTCATGTCTTGCCTTTGGAGAAAAATGTCTCTTTGATGATTATATTTTTTTTTCAAATTTTTCACAGAACTAGTGGATCCTCAACAGTTAAATATTGAACTTTTAAGCTTTGGTGCAAATGATGACTGAGAAAAATCATGGCCTTTGCTTTATCCTGTAGGGATGATTGGTTTGCTTCTTAGATTATATTTTCCAAGCCCATTGCTTGAAGATGTATTTTCGCATCCAAAACCCGTGATAAATAACTACTTCCAGATACATCAAGAGTATGGATTTTCAAATGTGTGAGATTAACCATTTTGAATGATTTATTTATATTTTTTAAAAAAATAAAGGTGATATTCGTATTAAAAGTAAACAGAAATTTCGCATAAAACATAACTATGCATAAAACTTCAGGTTTATGCAAATTATATTTTGTATATTTAGAATTTCATCTTTTATTCATCATTTTACTTTGCAATCTTCAGGTTGCAATAACATGTAATAGTGTTGATAATAACAAAACTCAAAAGTAAATATTAAAATTATCAATATTGAATATGTTAATGTACTATCCTTATTTTTTGTTGTGGAGGATCCAATTAGTGGCGACCACAGAGCATACTCATAAAAAAAATGGAATAACATAATATACTATATTTATTTTCTGGTGTGAAAGTTTCATCATAGTGGTAGTCACGGAGCATACTTGTAAGGATAGTTATGTAATAATAAATATAATAAAAATATTTAATTAACAAAATAAAATAGCAAGAGTTAAATAAATATTTTCCGTACCTCAATTAATAGTTGATGCTGATAACGCGTTGTAAAACAATTGATTTAAATATAATTAAAGAATACTTAGAAGTATAAATATAAATTCTACTATATGAATAAAACTGAAATTTACATTGAAAATATTACACTCAAATACAGAAGAAAGGAAAGGAGAGAGGAAGAGAAAATTTGTTCTCCTTTAGTTTGTGGATATTTCAAATAAAATATAAGATGTATTTATAATTAAAAGTAATATATCATTATATTATATTTAATAATTTAATAATGTGAACCACTTTGATATTTTTTATATCATAATAAGAAGACGGACAATAACCTAACTTTTCACTTCTACATTGAGGAATTCATTCATTCATAATAAAATGTGATTTATTAGTCAAATTTTATGGAGAATCTCCATAAGCTAAAAATGGTCCAAAGCTTTTTTTACACTAAAAGCCAGGAACTTCATGACAAAACTTATCTATGCCTAAAGGTTAACGTTCACAACCTTCTCTTTTGTCAACATTTGTTCTAAGACGGGATTATAAAAAGAATCGAATAACCTATAATTTCCTTTCCGATTATTTTGTAGTCTTGTTTGGGCCTTTCCCATTTGCAGGTCAATTTGCAAGGAAGACAGTAAGAAAGGAAAAGAATAATTAATTTCTCTATTATATAGAATGAAAAAACATACTGAGTTCCATATGGAGACATGAGGCACATCAATACAACATCCTTTCAAAATATGCAAGTATTTGGTATTCTTTCATGCTCTTTTTCAATTTTTCTTCACCATCACCTTCTTTTTTCTTTTTACTTGAACCAAAAAAAAAAATACAAAGACTCGTCGTACAAAACAAATGATCATACAATTAGAAAGCCGCCCATCCTGAGGAAGTAGTCGTACTAGATCCAGTTGTGGCTGATGAAGGAAGATTCCTCTGCACAAGTCAACAAGCAGGTCCAGTTGTGGCTTTTATTTATAGTAGATGTATTGCTTAAAATTATGGGCAGTGAGTGCATCACCACACATGAATATAAAATCAAGATGGGTAAAACATCATTTAAGGATAATAAAAGTGAAAAAAGAACATAAAGATTCATACAGTCATTGTTCTACAGTTACATTTATACATTGATTTTAGCATTCCATGCTTAGAACAGGACAATACAGAGATAGATAATCAACAAATCATTTACCTCACATCTGAGTGACTACACAGATACTGATGTATTTATTGCTAAAATCTACTTAGTCACTGAGCAACCTAGGCATTGAGTACAGCTAAGTCTGAAGACAGCCATTCCATACATAGGCTTCAAACTAACTTCTAGCCAAAGAGAAATGTTTTGATGTAAACCATAAAGTTCCAAAAATCTGAAGATATGCCAACAATGACAAACATTTGAAAGAGGAAAGGTTGGATATGGGCTAAAAGAGGCATACCAGCATCATAACCAGTCATAAGATTATATTCCAACATTCAAATAAATAAAGCAACATAGAATAGCATCCGGAAAGAAAAAAGTCTAAAAATTCAATAATATTTAAAATTGCAAAGATCCAAGAGAGCACCAGTAATAACTAGATATACATCACAAATACTTGTTCACACTCAGTTATGTGAAATGCCTTTTTTATGTTTCTTTTTTGCCAATTTTAGGAACTTATTCTAATAATGATTTCCACAATAAATTATCAGTTTGCAGTATTAAATTTTTATAGATTAGTAACTCTATATCATGTAAAAACCCTAAAATCTCCTTCACCGTGATTAAAGATATCGAGAGTTCCAAAGTAATATGAATGGTGTATTTCAAACAAGTGGGATACCTCAATTTGAGAAAGATCAGAAAAAGCATCAGTAGTAGAATGTCTTGTGGCTTCCTCTGTTGCCCTAAGACCAACACTACGAGTAGCAGAGTTCATCCTAGCAGCTGCAGGATCATTAGGAGGTGGTGGGAGTGGTGACCTTATTTTTCCTGTTTCACCGGGAGGTGGAGCAATCCCCAGAACTTTAGGCTTTGCAGAACCTGAAACACCTCCCGACAGCCCAGCAGCTGAAAGCATACCAGTTCCACTAGACGGTTTGGGCTTCACATTGATCCGGATAGTTTCACCTTCCTATTATTGTAAACATTATAAGTCAAATTTCATTCTGAATCAATACATTAATATCAAGTTAGATCTACACAGATTACCCAAAATGAGATCAATGAAAACAGTGCTCTCAGAGTGAAGGAGATTACACACAACAAAAATTGCAAGTCTAGATATCACACCAAGTCAAGTCCCTTATAAGAATCCATTGCAAAAACGTAATTTTTTATGAGTTAGAAATCCGGAAACAAAAGGCAATAACAAATGGTAAGAGCCAACCATTCCATAGAGAGAGCTCCAAAGAGAAGGCAAATTACAGTAACACCAGCACACTTTCTAAGCTCTAAATTTCAAAAGAACAAACACGAAATGACTGCACATAACATTGAGCAAACCATGTCCTGATTTGTTATTTCGCCAAAGTTCAGGGAAGAAAAAGTTCTCACCCGAAAATGAAATAACTATGACCATTTTTGCAAATTAAGCTTGTTAAGCATACCTTTAATCTATGATTAACCGCAGGATGAATATCGATATGACTATCGCTCTCACTCGTCTCGCCACTCTCCTTCTCGAGTTCTCGTCTCACATATTTCTCGTGATCCGACAACGCGACATTGAAATCAAACGCTTCGTTTCTCTCGTTAAAACCTAATCCGATAAACGCATGTTTTCCTGTTCCATCCTCGATCTTGAGTACAAAATAGCGGGATGAGTCAAGGACGGTCTCGACCGAGTTCTCGCGCTGGCCCGGGTAAACGAAACACGCTGCGAAGAGCTCGCCCGAGTTCGGATCCTCTAACCGGATCTCACACCGGTCCTTGCAAGAGACGACACGGAGCCGCCCCGACCAGATCTTGTGGGACTGTAACCACTCGCCACATTTGTAGCCACCGGAGGTGGTACGCGGGGGGATTTTGTAGACAGAAACTTCGCGGACCACGAGGAGAGTGTGCTCGAACGCTTCTTCGTCGTCGAAAGACATCGTCGTTTTGCGGAATACTTGAAGAAATGCGAGTGAATTTTAGGCGAAAATTGAAGAACGAGAGTGGTGAGACGAAGATATCAATTCGGGGGAGTAGCAGAGACGTGGCTTCGAAGACTATTGATGGTCAACTGTTCATGGAGAAAGACTTTACGTCTTAACCAATGGGCCTCGACCTAATCATAGGATCGGCGTTCGCTATCATGGACCTAGGCCTGAATTTATAAGGCCAAGCCCACAAGCAGGTCACGTGCGCTGTATGTCGGGAGAAACCCCATTATAAACCCTAACTTCGACATTCTTCGGTAATCTTGAGCCCTAGAACGAAGAGGCGGAAAAGACGGAAGGGTACTTGCTGGCTTTTTCCTTTACTCTTCTTATATTGGTGAGATTTTATATAATTTTACAGATTATATAGACTCGACTTTGCGATTTCTTCTCTTCTTCAACAGGTTTAAGAAACAATCAAGATGTATCTTCAGTTCTACATAAACGAGAATGGTGATAAAGTCTACACCACTAAGGTATGTGATTCAAGCTGCTTACTGGTACATTGTGAATGGTGAGAAATGCATGTTGATTTTGAGTTCCTGCTTGATAACGTTTAGCTGGTGATAGTTTTCATTGGATATATATTAATGAGTTGCAAATCTTCTGTTATTCAAGTTTTTGAAAATTTTTTTTTTTTGACTTGAAATCAGAATGCCCAACTTTGAATGTTTATTTACCGGCTTTCTTGTCGTTAACCCGAGTCAGTAGGTTTTTCCGATAAACACGCAGAGTCCAATAGTGGACTTCTGCTATGGGAACAGCCCGTACGAACGCGTGACTCGTTCATTTACTCGCTTGGATTCAGTTTCGTCCTGTTGTTGATTAGTTCATCGGTTTAGATAGTCGTGGTTGGATTATTTAGTTGGAGTTGCTTAGTCATTTCCTGGTATTAGTCACGCTTTTTGGGTGTTGTGCCCCGTGGTGTATTGTATTGGGGATGGCTGGGTGGGCAGCTCCATCAAAATACTGTCTCTTTTGCTTAGCTGAAGCAGTTATGACAGCCATCAGGTCCTCCACCTGCCAGCAACCAAGCATTATTAGCTTTATATCTAAACTATGTTTCATTTTGACAATGTTTTCTGTGATGCAGCCAACTATGGACTGGAGCCCTTTGTTCATAAACAAATGTTTACATTAGAAATTTTTGTTCTGCAGTAGCCTGTATACCCTGGGTGCCCCGTTAAATAAGTCATGAATGCTATTTGATGTTGTTTGCAAGTTTGTCAAAAGTGAAAATATGTGTTGGCCCCTACTATGTTGTTATGTTGCCCAAATTGTGAACTGTATTCAAATTTTATTATTTATATTTCATGCAGTTCTTTCTATTAACCTTTGATTTGCTTTTGAATGCAGAAAGAATCACCACTGGGGAAGCCTACTCTATCTGCTCATCCGGGTACATCTCTATTCACCGTGTATATAATATATGCATCTTTATATAATTTCCTTTTAATCAATTATTGATGTTGCAATAGATATGTAGCGTTGGCAGGTGTCATTAGTTCACTGTAGCTGTTGTATGTTTGTTTGTTGGCTAAAAATTGATTCAATGTTTCTTTTTTTCCCCTGGGATCATTGAAAATACTCTAATATTATCATTTCAAAAACACTTTTACATACTGTGCATTAACTTTACAAGTCAGGTAAAACTGCGAATCTCACATCTAGTCTTATCCTACAGTGAAAAGAGTTTTTCATTTCCAAAATTTTTTATGATAGTTTCATCTTTCTTCGTATGCATTTCTGTTTTTTCTTTTCAGTTAGGTTTTTCATCCCTTTGCATGTGGGTCCTTGAAGACCATGGCTTCATTAAATTTTGCGCAATAACAAAGGCTTGATCATATTTTAGGCTTCTAGATAGAGTTTGTTTGCTTATTATGCATTCTGCTACGGCATTAGCTCAATAAGCTAAGCCTCTCTTTCTTTCTCATTTTTGTAACTGTTTAGTACATTTTCCTATGTAAAAATTTGCATGAAGAATCTCTTCGGTAATTGATGTCATTGGTTTATTTCTCTTCTTTTACAACTGCAGCTCGCTTTTCCCCTGATGACAAATACTCAAGGCAAAGAGTTCTTCTAAAGAAGCGGTTTGGACTTTTGCCAACACAGCAGCCTCCTCCAAAGTACTGAAGTTTCAAGGGTTAAAACTGTTGGAGATATCTAATTTGAATTGTTTCATCTTCCTATGGTTATGTATTGTAGAACAGGTTGCTGTATGCTAGTGATAGATGGTTTAAATAGATTACTCTTTGAAGTTGATATCTTGCCAAATGAAAATGAACAAATGTCTTCTTGGACATAAACTACAAGCTTTGCTTGCGATTGAGATATTCTAGTTGTGAAGCTGATGTAAGTGGGAGAGTGGGAGTTTTTCAAGAAAAGTTTTGCATTAATTATTTTATAAAATTAAAAGAATTTACCAAATTCCAAAATTGTCTATTGAACATTCATTCGTTACTAAATATGTACTTAAGAACTTTTATGTTAATAGTGGTGGTTCAAGTTGTGTTATAGCATAACAAGTTGGAAAACAATGAAGTATAATTTTTAGCTGGAGATGCCTTGTCACGGGTTTTATGTATTTATAGGAGTAGTTAAACATTTGAAGTTAAAATGCATTTAGAATACCTGTTAAATAGAAATATTTACAGCATAGGGTAAAAGAATACCTGTTAAATATTTTTTAAAGTATTCAGAAAAACTCTTTTCACATTTATAATTAAATACATCAAATAAATGAAAATGTTTTGGTCATTTAAAAGTATTTTAAATGATCATTTTTTAAAAAAGTTTACTATGCGTTTATATATTATTTTATAAAAATAAAAAATACCAAAGGAGTTCTCTTAATTATATAAAATTAGAATGTGTTTTTATAAATATTTTTAATTTTTGAACTCTTGATTTTTTGTATTAAATAGAGAACAAAATAATCTAAAGTGTAAGAAAGATAAAATTTATTGAAAGCAAATGGCTTTGGAATTGATTTAGGTTTATTCACTATAATTTTGGAAAGGGATATTGTGCTTTACCTTCTATCTTTTGAGAAAAAGTGACGTACACCCTTAAGTATTTGAAAAAAGTAACATACCCCCTTAGGTTTTAAAGAAAGTCTACGATACTCTTTTAAGTTTATTATTTATATTTTAATTTGATTATTTTATTTCTTTATTATTAAAAATATTTAAAATAATTATATTATCTTTATTTTTTTATTTTATAATAATCAATATAATCTTATTATAATATTTAAATTTAAAAATTATAATAATATTTTAGATCCTTAATTATTTATTTTCTTCAAATTTTATAATAAAATATTTATAATATATAATTATATATAATTTTTAAAATATATCATATTATATTTAAAAAATTATGTATAATTAATATATAGATTTTTTTATAACATAAAATTTATTATCAAAACTTCTTAAATTTTTACATAATTATAATAATTTGGACAATATTAATTATACATAATTTTAAAATAAATTATTTTAATAATATAATAATTTTTAGAAAATATATAATTAAATATTATATAAATTTGATAATAAATTTAAAAAAAATTAAAAGTTAAAATATTATAACTTTTAAATTTAAATGTGAAAATAATGTTATATTAGTTATTATAAAATAAAGATAATATAATTATGTAGATATTTTTAATAGTAGAGGGGTAAAATAGTTAAATTAAGATGTAAATAATAACCCTAAGAGGATATTTTAGACTTTCTCTAAAATTTAGAGGGATATGTTGCTTTTCTTAAATACTCAGGGGGTATGCTATTTTTTTTTAAAAGCGAGGGGGTAAAGCACAATATCTCCTTTGGAAATAAAATTTTTTTAAATAAATTTTTTCTTATAGAAATTTTATAAGTAGAGTTTTTAAATGAAAATTTATTAATCATTTTATTATTATAAATAATTTTTAAAAATATTTTAATAATTATTTTAGTAAATAAATTTTTAATATTTTATTTTAAAAATAATATAAAATTTTAAAATAAAATATCAATATTTTAAAAAAATGTATATTTTAAAAAAATTGAAAAAAAGTTAAAAAAGTTTTATTGTTAAAAGTTTTTTTAATGATTTTTTTTAATGTCAACTAAATGACATTTAAAAATTTAATTTTTTTTTACTCTTTTGATTAATAAAATATCAAACCAAGTGACACCAAATGACAGTTGCTAAAATCAATTTCAGAATTATGATGTAATATAACATATAAATCGATAAATTGGAAAAAAAAATAGTTGATGAAATAACTAATAAGTTCAATGCTCGGTGCCAAGACCAGGAGCGCTAGCTGATGGCAGTTCAGTAATAAAAGCTAAAACGAGATGGCAAATTGGTACACACGACTCGCACTCCTTCAATTTTATAGCAGTTCAAACACTGCCCCTCACAAGTCCAAGTCCTCGTCCTCGCAGACTTGCGACACTGACGGCCTTTACACATTTGTTCAAGTACGATCTAAACCCTAAGGTTTCTCAATTCTTCTCAATTTCCATATCAACATATAATATATCGAGACTGTAAATGTTGTTGCAGGAATGGCCAGTAGTCTAGCAGGATTTCTGGTGCTCATTTCGGCGATTTCGATCTGCCATGCTGCTGCGATCTTTCATCCAATTTCTGACTCTCACCGATCTGCTGCTATAGAGCTTTTCAAACCTGTCGACGGATCCATTGGCAGGTTTATTTTAATTTAGACCCTATTTAAACCATCACTAACCAATTCTTGTTGGTTTCAGATTTACCTAATGTTTGGTTTCTGAGAGAATTGGATGTTGACTCTCATTGAATGTGCAATTGTGAATCAAATTTTTTTTTATGTTTTATTTTTGGTTTTCGGCTCTTTCTTTTGTGAAGATAAATTATTTGGATTGAAATATTGAGCAATGCAAGTTTTCAAGCTTGGTTTGATTGTCATTTTGGCGTTGATTTGTAGCTGAGCTAGATTTCGTTCCTTTTGATAAGGGCAAATAATGGTCATTTGCGGATTTTTTACTATTTGTTTCTTTAGGAGTCGCTTTTGTTTTGGTTTAGTTTTTTTTTTTGTTGATTTCGCCGTTCTGCAAATGCAAAATTCTGGAATTTCAGAGTATTTTGCAAATTAAATCAAAATATTTTATGCGTTTCATGCCTTATTTTTCAATGTGAAGTAACTATCTGATATGTTATCATCTATTATACCAGCTTAGAAGAGACATATGAGGCCCTAAGGACCTTTGAGATTCTTGGACTTAAGCCTGATTTAAACAAGGCTGCTTGTGGTTCTGTATCAGAAACCTTGGGTTCATCCTCTTCAACTCCAAAAGATTTGTTCTATGCCTTGGGAGTCAATGGCATATTGAAGTGTGAGATTAATGAGGAAGTCTTTGAGGTATTTTGAGCTCTTATCATTTAAGTGCTATTTGCAGTTTGGAAGTTATTGCTTCTCTAGTTCAAAAAAAAAATATGACAGTATGTGAAATTGATGCTTAAATATTTCATTCTATGTTAAGGGAATCATTTCAAGACTGCAAGCTGCGGTTAATGATGCCAGTTCATTGCTTGACTTCTACTATTCAGTCGGAAGTTTGAGACTTATCAAGGTAATGAATGAATAAGAACCACGTGGTTAGTGTATCGTAAGTGCTTGTGCTTTAGAATTTGGCAATTCAGGAATTTGTATTTATTTCTTCAAATGTATGTAGACAGTTCGTAAGTATGATGCATCAGAGTATGTAAAATTCTTTTACCATTATAATGTTGTTATTGGGACACTTAATGCATGTTCTCTTTGAAGATTTTTGCTTTTTTACTTTTTCCCTCTTTTTGATAAAATTTGAATTAATTTATTGGTGCAGGATCAGACTTCTAAAACTGATTTATATCTTACCGATGCTGAAGGAACTTTTCGCTCTATCAAGGTTTGTTGCTACTTTATCTTCTGATATTTTGATGGTGGGTTATGTTTAGAGTTGGGGTAGACCTAGAATTTGCTAAGTCTGATTAACTAAGGCACAGACATGGAGAGAAACGAGTAGATGGAGGATGTTTAATACGGGATCTCACTCAAACTCCCATCTATCTCTCTCTTTAAAGTTCTGACTACAAATTCCTATTCCCTCTTACTGCACAATTGTTTTCTGATCATTTGGGGTGATGGCTAAAAATTGTTGGCAGGCTCTCAGCCAGAGTGATGGAAGGTGGCGTTATGGTTCAAACAATCCTGAGTCAAGTACCTTTGCTGCTGGTAATGATTTATCAAGATGCAGCTAATAATAAATGCACCCTTTTTCGTACTTCATTCCCATCTAGTTCTGATTACAATTGTAACATTTGATTTAGGTCTTATCCATATGCTACTTATCCCATCTTTATTTGAATTATTTACTAAAATGGCTTTATGCTCATTCCCTTATCATAATTTTTACAGGATTAGCACTTGAAGCCCTTGCTGGAGTTGTCTCATTATCATCTTCTGAGATTGATCAATCTATGGTAATTTGAATTTGAAAAGAAATTGGGGTTTAGTTCATTAGCATTTTCAAAATTGCATTTATCATATGCTAAATATGTGTATGTTTTTAGTCATCTGCTGCATCTTTTTTGCATGATTATTTTTTCTGGATTTTATTTTTTATTTTTATTTGTTTTCGCTGTTTATTATCCTGTATTGCCCTTAATTGTGAGCTTCAAACCTTCAACCACCAATATTCATATTGTGCACTGGCTTACAATCTGCAGATCGATACAGTGAAAAATGACATTCTGAAACTCTTTGACAGTATTGAGAAATATGGTATGTGTAGTTACTTTCCCTTTAATTTGACTAGAAGAGAAAATGATTTTATTTGTATTTTTTTCTATTTTTGGCTTCTATATATTTTGAACTTCCAGTTGGAGAATGCCTTATAATCATAGATCCAAGATCTTTCTTGAAATAATGGTTTTTGATGGTGATAAATTTTGGATTTGATCATTCCATTCTGTAGTATTGTTTTCTTATCTGACTTCCTTATTGCAGATGATGGGGCCTTTTACTTCGATGAGAAGCTTGTTAACATGCGTGAACAGCATGGTCCTCTTGCAACTTCCTCATCAGTTGTTCGAGGGCTGACAGCATTTGCAACTGTGATTACTGGAAGTTTGAATGTGAGTATACCATTGGCGCATGCTGTGCAAGGCTAGTTTTCTGTTTGACAATGTTCTATTGATTTTGTTTGGTTTTTGCAGCTTCCAGGGGATAAAATATTGGGTTTAGCAAAGTTTTTCCTTGGCATTGGGGTTCCTGGTGATGCTAAAGACTTCTTCAACCAAGTGAACTCATTGGCTTGCTTGGAAAACAATAGGCAAGTTTTCTCTTGAACAGTTAGTATTTTGTCTCTCCTTTTTAATATATTTATGTTGTGATGCTTTGCAATAGACTCATTGCAATTGCAGTTAATGAAAGTGTTACAGCATTTGTTTAGGATCTTACTCATAGGATAGCTCATAGCAATACCTTTTCACATAACAGGAAGACACCATGTTGAATTCTGAAGCCAGCTCTGCAACAATAGTTAACTTGGCTGAGCTGTTTTGAATTGTGCTGAACTTTATTCTTTCTGGTGCAGAGTTTCCATCCCACTGATCTTATCACTTCCATCACTGGTGGTTTCATTGACTAGGAAGGACTCCTTGCAGGTGTGATTTTCTTCCCACTGATCCTATTATTTCTATCTAATGGTTTCTTTGGTTTACTTCTGTTTGATTTTTTTTGCCTGATTATAAAGTTTAAAAGTCAAACATTCATTTTACTGTTAAATGTTCGAGATCAAATGATTTATTTGTGTTTCATACAGACATTCAGAATCAGTTCATGTCAGTCGATGCCATCTTTTCAGGTGGCATAACATGGTGCATTTCCACGTCTAATCTTTGGATGCTTCTTTTGAACACTTTACACTAGTCCCATGATGATTGTTTTTAGTTTTAACTACTTTCAGTTCTATTTGTTTGGTTTGCAGGGAATATTCAAATAATTTTGATCTTGACATATTGTGATGAATGTTATCAGGTTACGGTCAATACTGTGCTTGGTTCAAATGCTCCTCCTCTAACAGTGAAGCTCGTGCGTGCTTATTCCTCCAATGCAATGGACTTTTCCGTTATTGAGAACAAGGTTCTGAACTGCCCTTGTTTAAACCTGTTTGGGTGGATTTTATTTTTGTCACCTATGTCTATTTTTGACCAGCTGTTTGAATTTTTGCATAACTGAAGATTTTTCTCTTTGTCATCTTTGTAATATAGGAACTCCAATTTGATCCTGAGAGGGCAGTTTATATCTTGGATGTGCTGTCAGCAAGCGTTGATGTTGGAGATTACATTTTTGTTTTTAAGGTATTTATGTTTTGGTAATCTTACTGAGGTGTCAAATCTTACTTTAAATGTTGTTATAAGTACCTAATTTGATTTGAATTTTTATAGGTGGTGCTTCATGACCCTGAGCATAAATCAATTTATGCTACTGGAACTCTGACTCAAGTACCAGTATATGTGACCGGACTTATCAACATTGACAATGCTGAAATTGCTGTTCTTGACAGTGATCTGGAAAGTGTAGAAACTCAAAAGAAGTATGTTGAAACATATCTCATATGTTTGGTCATGGTTTTTGCTAAAATATTTTAAGCTTCTACCTTTTACTGATGCATGTGAAAATCACACTTGTAGATGCATGTCCGAATGTGAGACTTTCAAATCATACTTTTTTACTCGAATCTAATTCTAAATGCAGACATGATACTTTCAGAATTCGTTCTCATTTACTCAAATCTAATTTAAATGAACTTACATAATGTAATTTCGATTTGTATCGCCCTGGATTTATGTAGGCTAGATTTAGGTGGAGAAAATGCTGTATCATTGTCAGCAAACCACCTCCAGAAGCTGCGTCTATCCTTTCAGTTGACCACCCCTCTTGGGAATGCTTTTAAGCCACATCAGGTATATAGTAATTTCAGTTTGCCTCTTGAAATATTTCTTTACAACAGTTAGGATGAGAAATTGTGTTGTGTGCAGGCTTTTCTCAAGCTGAGACATGAAAGCAAGGTTGAACATATCTTCGTAGTTGGAAAGACTGGGAAAAAGTTTCAGATAATTCTAGTTAAGTACCTCTTATTTTCATCTCCTCCGCTTCTTTTCGTAACATAACTACAGTCAGTCATATAGATGTGCCCTTGTGTTTGTTAGCTTTGCTCATGAATTGATAGTCAAAGTGTCCAGTCAGCCTGCCATCATTTGGGAAAACTAAGTTTTTATGCTGATCACATCTTGCATTTTATCTTGTAGGATTTTCTAGGGCTGGTAGAGAAGTTTTTCTATCTCTCTGGTAGATACGACATCCAATTAACTGTTGGTGATGCTGCCATGGTAAGCGTGTGATTTTCATGCATGTGTTTTTCTTTCTGTGTGCACTATCATCTGAAAGAAAAAAAATGCTGCATCCCTTTACAGGAGAACTCTTTATTACAAGATATTGGCTATATTGAATTAGATCTTCCAGAACCCCCAGAGAAGGCACCCCGTCCTCCTGCACAGCCTGTTGATCCTTACTCAAGGTATGGGCCCAAAGAAGAGATAACCCACATTTTCAGGGCTCCAGAAAAGCTTCCACCTAAGGAGCTTTCTCTAGTCTTCCTGGGTCTTACTGTTTTGCCATTTATTGGATTCTTAATTGGGGTGAGTCATATATAATTGTTTTTTCCTTTATTTTTATTTAGCCTTTAAATTTCTGGATTCCTATGGTCTATCTTGGGCAGGTGGTGATATATGTATATTCTTTGATGTCTTTGACAGCTATTACGATTGGGGGTGAACATGAAGAACTTCCCTACTTCAGCTGGACCTACCACATATGCCATCCTGTTTCATCTTGGAATTGCAGCAGTTTTGTTGCTCTATGTTCTTTTCTGGTTGAAGGTTAGTCTTTACTCTGTGCTCATTATACAACTGAGTACTGTCTGCAATGCATCTTTCGGATGGCCACACTTTGGGATGAAATACCATGTGTTTTATTACATACAGTTCTATGAAGGATAATAATCTTGACTACGTCCAATCCATACCTTGTAACTCGCTGTTAAGCATTCGGCATGTCATTAGTATCAACACCTGTGGCATTTATTACTAACTGTTTTTCTTCCTGCATGCAGTTGGATCTATTCACAACATTGAAGACACTCGGTTTCTTGGGAGTTTTCTTAATGTTTGTTGGACACAGGATCCTTTCCCACCTGGCGTCAGTCTCATCCAAGTTGAAATCTGCCTGAGAACTATAAAGAAGAAATGTCCTTTCAAGAGCGACTTATGAAATACTGAGGAAATCTCTCTTTCAAGAGAAACAACGGACGTTTTGGTTCAATTTTTGTAGGACCAGTAAATTATATTTGACCAGTTGGCACACAACCCTAATGAAATGCTGGGAAAAAAAAGGTTCATTTAGTCACATCATCTATTAGAAAAGGCATCTTAATTTCTGGAAATTGTGCGGTAGCAATGCAACAATAAGGATGGTAGTGTTTTTTTTTATTTTTGGGAATATCTCTCTTATGTTTTTGCACGTGCACAGTATTCAAATCCTAATTTCAGCAAAATAGTGTGAATGGAATTTGAATATCAAGATATGTAACAGGTAAGAATCATTTTATTTAACAAGCTCATTCTGAGCAATCGAACTATACGATATTAACAAACTGCCCTGTCAATTATTCTTCGAAATAACCCAGAACGGTAAATAGAAATAGATAGATACCGACGATGATACTTGGGATGGATTAACCAATACAATTCCATTGTTTTCCTGAGCTGATATCTCACCTAGGAAGATGCCTAGTTTGCTTTCTTTTGTTTATCCATGGGAAATATGATACGTTAATTGAGCTGAATGTGATAGCAAAGCATCTCACTCATGACAAAACAAATTTAAAATTCTAATGTCATACAATCGCGCTAATGACCAATTAAGACTTTCTCTTGTAAATGGATAATATTACCACTTCCTTTCTATGTACAAAGTTTTTGTTCTCAGTGGCCTGGATACGTTGTTTCATCCATGATGAAAAAGAATAATCATTTTAGATTGCCTGAGATAATGAACTAGGTGGTGAAAATAATCTGCAGGTTACGCATTTTACTTGGAACCAATTAATCATATTTAAAAAAAAAAAAAAAAGAAAAGGAACCAACGAATGTCAAAATTAAGTGATAAAATCTTATAACCATTCGGCTCAGTTTGGGCAGGCTTAAGCCCTGCAACAAGAGTAAAGCAGCAAGCATTTGCTCTCTTATTCTGAATCACTAAAGCTCTCACTAGTAACCCACATCTTCTTTTGAATTATAAACACAATCTCATCATCATACCGGTCTATTTCCTGGTAGGAATCAGCTGTTGTTACTGCTTCCCAGTTTAATGCTACTAAATACTTCTTTATCAGCTCCACCATTGGTTGCCTATCGCGCACAATGATGAAACCCTTTGGTCTCAATATGCGGTCCATCTCTATCAGTAGATCTGCTACACTACAGCCTTTCCCTTTAATATCAGAGAAGATAGTCGAAGCATGAAGCAGATCATAAGTCCTTGGGTATGTTGAGAATGCTTCACACCTTTCATTTGCATGCCCCAAAAACCACATACATCAGATAGAAAACTATGTGCATAAAAACATTTAGCATAAGTCAAATTGTTTCTAACTTTTTAGAATATGAATTCTCAACATACCAGTCGTGCACAGTGCCTATGAGGCCTCTGTCAAATATTATCTTGAGAAGGTTAGGTCCATTTTCTGGCACCACATTCATAACCCATACGTCTTTGTTCTTCAGAGCAGCTGCAAACGAACCCATCCCCGCATTCATGTCCATTATATTCCTCAGTGTATCAGCCTTAATCTTTGAGCTCAAAAGACTCCAATATTCATCAACCCTTTGTACCCAAATTGCCTGTGACATAAATTTATCACTTTTTGGCTCCCATATATTCACATGCACATAATGAGAACAAATAACAAAGAAAAATGTTTGTGATAGATTACCATGTCCCTTTCAAACATACTAAGGGAATAGCCAAAATCAGCCAGGCGGGGAGGTGCAGTGGTTAAACGGGCAGGCCAAGGGGCCAATCCACTACCTGCTGCTAAATGATCGTCTGATGAAATCAACACACAGATTTAGCTATTGGTCTATTGATTTTTATTTTTTTGGTGTTTAAGAAAATAATTGTATTGAAGAAAAAAAAATTACAAAAAGTGGTACAGGTAAGTCAATCCTATCCATGTATTGATTGAAGATATGTGACTAAATACAAGCAATAAAGGCCCTAAAACAACCATAAAACTAGAACAAGAAATTCTCCAAAAGCACAAAAACAAGGACTCCATTGGCATTACCGGCACATATTTATTAGTTCATTAAAGGAAAGTACAACAATAACCAACATAATTAAAGCTTCTTCTGCTCAAGTCTTTTAGTTTGAAAAATTCCTTTAACAGTTTAAAAATAATAAGCTTCAGACTTAAAGGAATCAAATTGATGCTTTCCTTAGCAATATTCTTGAAATGGAAAGGCATAGAGATAAGCAAATTGAGGGCAGCATAACTTACATTCAGAGTAGGGAGTGATGCAAGCTTCCATTCGCACATCCCACACAGCATCTGGATCAACATCAGTTCTGCAGAGTGAAGGTTCAGAGCCAGATTCTCTTTCCATATAACAGTCATTAGTTAGAGGCTTAACCCAAATAACAGTTTGATCATGTCTAGCGGTTATTTTCCAACACATTCTTTCTGCAAGGGAGCTCATTTCTTTCCAAATTCTTAGATCCTCTTCATCGTGTGCATAGGCTTCAGGAGATGAGTAAACAAAGTAGCCTCCTGGCCTGAGCAACCTATCTATCTCGAGAAGAAGAATTCCATTCCTTTGAAGCCAATCAATCCTACAGCGAGAACAATGTGCAAGATCATATGATCTACTTGGGTAAGGAAGTCTTTTTGTCCCCAAAACACCAAGATATGCTGGAATTCCTCTCTCTAAGGCAAATTGGATCTGGTTTTGGTGGACATCATTAGGAGCTAATGACATTGTTATGATATCATGAGAAAGTAGGTATCCTCCAAAGCTTGCAACTCCACAACCAACATCAAGGGCTGTCCTAACGTGTCCCCTATTGTTTATTTTTTTGCTTGGAAATCTTAGCATCTGCAAATTCAAAGAATGAATTAAAGATCACTGCTTCACTCCTCCAAAAAAGAAACACATATGTACATGTCTATTTTCTTCTCCTTTGCATGGGATCAATTGACTTACACTTGTAATTCGAGCAATATACTTATCAGCTCCATAATGGAAGTGAGTTCCTCCCCCAGGGAATGAAATCTTCTCACCTTTGACAACCATCCAGTTCTGGTCAGACTTTTCAATTGCAAGGTGAGTATGAGGTATATTAGCTTTCCATACCTCATCTCTGCTCTTTGGCCATTTGATTGGGATCTGTAGCCATTAACAGTCAGGAAAATACTATCACTGTAATCTCTTGTTTCCATAGTTGACTAGAATATGAGCTTCCATGAATTGAAATTAAAAACATTTGTACAAAGCTTACCTTATAGCCTGGGGGGGGAGGAATCAAGCAGTTGAAGCGCCTTTCAGGTTGTGGGCAATGTCTCTCATAGTGTTCCATCAAAGATAGATCCAGCTTCAATCTTGACTGGTAAATGAAGGTCCTGTCTAGGCAAGGAATCAGCTCTGTATGTCGATCATCACAAACCTTCCAC
The DNA here is from genome assembly GCA_028052125.1 of Melia azedarach. Taxonomy (NCBI): domain Eukaryota; kingdom Viridiplantae; phylum Streptophyta; class Magnoliopsida; order Sapindales; family Meliaceae; genus Melia; species Melia azedarach. The sequence goes on along the minus strand of CM051394.1, from coordinate 561,554 downwards.
GTGCAAAATCCTATGTTAGTTCAAATTCATAGGCAAAGTTCCCAAGTATAGAAGTTAGCTTGTCTACTAATTGCTCACCGGAAAACTTTTTAATATAACACCATCATTTACATTTCTATGTAATTTTCTGGGCGAAACATCAGTATCATCATCTCCAATCCAATATGAAGAACCAAATTTCCTCAATGATTTGCTGCCATATTCCATAGCAGATGAACCATGGTTCTGAGAACATAAATAGAGGACACCACAAATGATCACCAACAATAGGACCCAAGTGAGGAACCGCTGCTTTTGATGTTCATCAGATCTTGCCCTCATCATTATTCTAAACCAAAACACAAAATGGAAATCTACCTCCTACTTTAACATGTAGAAGATGAAAATCTAAACTCCACTAGCCTAGTCATTTATGAGAAACCCAAAATTAATTTGGCACCAGACAGTGTTTAAATTTTCACTGTTCACTTCAAAACACCCCAAATTTCTGTCACTAGTATCCAAATTAGGATCCCTTTAGAGTCTCTGTATCAAATGCAAAGACTGAAAAATGATTAGTAGCGCTGCAATCACACATAAGCAAAAGGAAAAAAGGGTTAAATAACAGAATGTCAATAGAGAAAGGCTGTAAAAAAAAAACTAACAACCAATCTTTATCATATCAGGAAATCGCTAAACACATTCTATAATTGGAAGAAGAAAAAGAAAAATCATCACCCTCACCGGATAAATATAATTGTGGTGATTAAAATAGTATCTGAAGTCGAAGTTACACATCTCTGTATGTGTTTATATTTAAATGTGGAATGCAACACCTATCACAGCATATATCGTTATCAAGATTCATTAGCATTTAGTCTACAAACCAAATGAGAACATCAAGAAGATAAAAACCTACAAGAACTACTACATGCAAAGAACAAAAGTAAAGGAGATAAAAGAGAGAGACCCAAATGAAAATGGAATCCACCCAGTTCAATAAATTCTATAGAAACTGATAAATAGCTAAAGCACAGACCCTTCTCACAATTTCAAAACTTAAAGACGTCGGCAATATTTCAAGCACTGAAAGGACACAAACTTTCAGCTCCCTTTCAAGTAAAATTCTCCAATGCGATGAGAAAACGACAGAGAACAGTACTGTAAAATCGACAAAGACGATAAACAGTATCAATCTACGTAACCATATACCTGAAATGGAGAAACAGATGTGGAGAAAGAGAATGTAACGAGGAGAGGAATTGCATGTTTTGGTTGTGTGCGCGCGTGAGATTTTGAGAGAGAGGTAAGATTCTTCCGTTAAACGTTCTTAGTTAGTTACTTGGAATTTGTCAACTCTTTTGTTTATTATTGGGATTAAGTTATATTCGATATTATTATTTAGTGATTGTTCATAACATTTTTAAAGATAAGAAAATAAAACTTGAAAAAAATAGTTAAAAAATAGTCATTTTTAAGATGAAATTTAGCTAAAGATAAATGTATTTTGAATAATAAAAAAAATCCTCGCATAAATCTATTAGAATCAAACAAAATATTATTGTTTTGCAACAAATTTAAAATTTAAAATTATCATTATAACAACCTAGAACTTCTATTAAAGATATCTTACATGATTGTCCTTGATATCTTTTTATCAAAATTAAACTGGTAATCATAACAAATATAATTAAGCGTACTATAATTTGAGCGGTTTAGTCCAAACGACATGTCGTTTTTCTGCCGGCTTAATATGTAATTTAAAGCGCGAATCCCCCAGCTGAGAGCGAGTTGGGCTGAACCGCTGGGAAGGATCGAGCCCGGGTCCCAAGTCTCAACCTCCAACTACCGAGTTTAACTGAGTTGACACACGCCAAAACCCGAGTTGTTAGGACTAATTGATTCTGCTCAAACTCGAAGCTAATAAACATTAGGTGGATTTTTTTTGGTCTGAATTTCAGTCCCGCACTCACGAGATGAACAACGGCTCAGATTCGTCCAAAACCAAGAAACGCCGACGAGACGAAGAAAGCGAAGCTGAAAGCAGCGACGCCGACCGTTCTCTTTCACTCAGTACTATTCTAAATTTTCTCCGTAATTGATTGGATATTAATCAATTAGCATTATTCGAGAAACTTGGTTACTAAGAGTTTTTTTTTGTTAAATTATTGTTAATCGCAGAGGAAAATCTCACCTTCAGTGACACATTGGTGGCACTACGCATAATGCGAGCTCAGTTTCCACGCATCGACAAGGTTAGTTCTGTGAATTGATTATAGAGCTTCTTTACAAGCTCAATACTGCTTTCGTTATGTAACTGAACAATTTTTTTGTTTAAAGGTCTCAATTCAGCCCTTTATTTTACAATCACAACTATATAGTAGCGTAACTGACAGAACACAGGTGGATAGGGACTTAGAGGTATGGTTTGTTCTCAATAGCCATGAGATGATCATCTTTTGAACATGAACTTTGTAGAATTTAGTTTTATTATTATTATTATTTTGTTTTTAATGCATATAATTTGAACAAAAATTGGTTTGGTCTGTTCAGTCTTTGAGAAGGGAGAGAGTAGTGCGAGTTTTCAAGCTAAATACTGGACAGGATGATCATGCTATAATGTTTTTGGATGACTATCTAAACCAGGTTAGTGTATTCTAGTACTGATTGATGGATACAGTTTTTGTAGCTAAATATACATGTTTTGTTTTTGTTCTGTGTTTGATTTGTTCTAACTAGTTTGTGATGGTAGAATGTCAAGTCTAGAACTTTTTTTTTTCCTCAAGGAATTGGCATACTTTGATGAATTTTTATCTCTTTAAAATGTATGTATAGATAGAGTGTATCCTGAAAAGAATGGAAGAAAAGAAGCAAGTTGATCTTGGAGTTTTTGAGTGGTTTAAAACACATGTTCTCAATTCCAAGCTGGAACCTAGTATTGGAGATGAAGAGCTTGTGAGTGATTCTGAAATAAATCCTTTTATGTTGTTTGTCCATTCTTCTTCTCTTTTCCTAGTTTTTTTGCATTTGTTAAAAACCCATAATCATCAATATACATGAACTTCTAGGCTGTTTTTGCTAATTCTAATTTTATTTGTCTTTCTGAGAATGTTAGCTTCATTTGCAGAGTGTGTTTACTTGGATTACATTTAGAGCATTTAGATTGATTATTGTTTGCTTCACTTTGCTTTAGTGTTCACTCTTATCACTGGGAGGAAAAGTGAAGCATGAGCACATTTCCCTTCTAATTAATGTTGGACTTCTTGTAAGTTGGCTTCACATTTATCAATTAAACTATTGCAGTTGTTTGAAATCAATGATCAATTGTTCTGTATTTAGTATTTATGTTTCTGGAATATAATTCTTGTAGAACTGCAGGAGTGTTCTACCAGGGTGTATGGAATGTTTCTTTCCTATGTGCATCCCAAATGTGTGCCTCACATGTTTATTTCACCAGAATAGAAGTGCCTGTCCTAATTGTTTGGCAAAGTCACATAGTAGACACTCAAATTTTTTTTTATGTTTACAGTTCCTCAGTACTGGCTGTCTCTCTTTTCTCTTCATTTTAATTAATGTCCATAATTTTGACAGTTTACATTATATGAGACAACTAGAACTCAATATCTTTATTGTAAGTCTCCTAGTTACTTTATTGAGCAGGCGTTATAGGTGGAGTGGTTTTTAGAGTTCCCTTGATTAGTTAACTTTCAGTCCAAGCAAAGTTCAAGTTTCTTCAGCTCTATAGAGAAATCTGTCTTCCTAACAATGTTGCTTATTTGGTGTTGGACAAGCAGTTTCATGCATATTCATTCTATATCTTACAAACGGTTCCTATCAAATTCTGTTTTGTTTAAATTTTTTCTGTGGCTTTTTTCCTACCAAACATATTTGATGGCCTCTGGTGCCTATTTTCCTGAAACTGATGCTTCCTTTATAGACTCGCCAACTGATTGATCCAAACATGTACTGGTTTGCAATCCCGAATATTGGTTCCGTACTGAAGGGCCTCTCTCAGGTATGTTGAAGTATTCCTCTTTTCTATATAGGTGGATATATATGTATATATATTTTTCATACTGAATATGTATCTGCTTGTGATTTGTATTTTACATGAAAAGAATATTGACCTGAGTATTAATTGATGAACGCCATGAGAAAAAGCAGTGTATTTATTGAATACCATGATATATTGTCTGTCTTTGCAAATCTCTTCTGATCCTGTGAAGTGGCAATGTTTGTGAATTTAAATAAAAGATCTACGTTTTGAATCCTCTTCCTAAGCTCCAGTTCATGATCTAATCATTCTTTTTTTTCACTGTTCAGGGAAGAAAGGAACTTCTTTCTTTCCTTAATCGCAGGAAATACAAAGAGATGGTGTTGGCCCCTCTGGAGAAGAAAAGTCTTCGTTTGTCTCCTCTAGATATGAGATTTCACCTTCGTGACCTGATTGGATCTGGTCATCTCAAAACCATCCAAACACCTACTGGCTTAGTTGTTCGGGTTTCAAAGGATTAAAACATAGGAAGATATTGCTCCAATTGGATTGTAATGCTTTCTTGGTTGGAAGCCAATCATGACAAAAGGTTTAGTAGCTCATACTTTGCAATAATTAGCCTTTAACGCTCATATAAATTTTTACTCACATTTATGTAGAAACTTTGACAGGATTGGCGACTGAAATTAAAGAGAAAAAAAGAAAAAGGATTTCGAGCAATTATTCCATCCGCATGAACGAAGGCAGGATGACGTGAGTTTATTCTTTACTAGGCCTTGTATTATTTATTTATTTGTATTTTAGCTATTTTCTAGCCATGTTGTAACCTTTTGATTAACTGAATCAACTATGAGATTCTTCAATAAAATCATTTCAGCTCGTTATATTGGAGCATGCAATGACCTGCTTGTTACCTGATACTGTCAATATTTTGCTCATCTGTTCTAGTACTTATCTAACAAAAATGTTGGTTGAAAGCATGTTTCATGTTTGTTTTCTTATTCTCTAATTTTTTAACTAAATTAAATAAAAAGACCCTATCCATAAGTGTTGATCTTTCATGAATTTGTCAATTTGAACCTATGGTTGATAATCTTCTGTGCTAAACTCAGAATGGTTTTTGATTCATAGAGAACAGTGATAACAGTTATCATTCAGCTGTTGATTTTAACCTACAGAATCAAATATCTCCAAAAAGGAAAAATTTAAAATTTCAACAATTAGTTTATATATAATTTTAAGAATCTAAGTAATGTACCACAGAGGCTTAGTTTGAGACTGTTGTGGTTTTGTTTTAACTTTGATTCTTTGAAAGAACAACTAAAGTCTTTGTAACATTCACTTTTACTTGACAACTAATATTTATCACCCAACTCCCACTCTTATATTTGATAAATAGTGATTTAATGTCATAGCAATTGAGATTGTTGTGGTTTTGTTTTAACTTTGATTATTTGAAAGAACAACTCAAGTGTTTGTAACACTCACTTTTCTTTGATAACTAATATTTATCACCCAACTCAGCACTCTTATATTTGATAAATAGTGATTTTATGTCATAGTAATTGTAGCTTGAAAAGCCACATCACTATAGTACCAAGCAGAGCCTTACTAAAACTGAAACTTGCAAATTTACACAGATTGGAGATGGCTTTCCTTTATTTTATTTCGGTTAAGCTTAGAGTTAGTTGTTAACGCTTCACTAATTTCACTACTTAATTAACACTCTAATGTCATGTCCCCTTATCAATTTTTATTTGTTTTTATTTGAAGAAGCTGATTCCATAGTTTACTTCTCTTTTTTAATTATAATTGAAATATATTGGCAACTCCTGCAGTAAACTTCAAAAAGGACTGGTTAATTTTAAATAATTAAAAAAAGTCATCTCAAAGGTTCATTATCATTACTGTATCAATACTGGTTAAGATTTTTTTTTTATTATATCGATTATATAATCACTGTGAGATAAACACTCTTTTCGTATGTTCAAAGTCTATACATATGTGACTGAAAATACCAATTAACGTGACAGGTTCTGAAATAATTCATCATCTAATTAATGTAGAATACACGTGAAAACAATTGTATTAATTGCCATGATAGTTGATAGTTACGCAGGTCATTCAATAAGAATTTTAAGACACTAAAAGGACTATATGAGCTAGGTAGGTATATCGAAGAGGTAGGAATATTAGGAAGAAGATGTTATTATTATTATTATTATATTTGATGAGAAAACCATATTGAAATGATTTTATATATTATGACTTTACTGACTGCCCCTCCCCTGCATGCTTTGGCACGAACATTGATCTGGTCTTGGGAACCAAGGGTGTTGTTTGCTTATACTCATTCTATCGTAAATGATCTGGGATTGGATGTATGAGGTGGTGGTGGTGGTCTGGTCGTACTCCAGTGGATCCAAATGTTGATAGGGACTGCTACTACTACTCCTACATGGGCTGATTGCAATGTTTAATTAGAATCCAATGTTATGAATTGAGATATATATATTGATTTTGATGAGTTTGACAGGCTGCTATAGGAAACGGATTCTTGTTGCCAACTTCAAATTATTAGGACAAACAAAGGCAGTGTTCAATTATTATTCTTGAGGGACCGCGTTGTCAGAACTCGGAAACTTGCAATTAACTAAAGTAACCATAGTTAGTCGGGTGTCATCTAATGTCTATCAATTCTCATGATTGAGTTGCAGCCTGTGGAAGCCTGGAATCATGTCGTAACCCAAACCCAAAGCCAAGTCATTTTCGAGTTTCGACTCCTGTGACTGTGATCCATAAGTTATATCCGTTCCCTACTGTTCTTTTACATTGAATACATATGTATGTATATCTTAATTTGCCACCTGAACTGTAATTAATTGCTGTAGGTAAATTTGCAGGTAAACAAAAAACAAAAATATCGTCCCTGGTTGAAGATTGCTTTGCTCGATTCATGAACTAACAGACCGTATAGATATATATTGTCAGGATAATAGGCTTTGTCACATGATTTACAAGTCATACTGGTTTGTTAATTTGTTCTTCAATTATTGTACTTGATCCGTTTGGACATCTTTGTGCTGTGCTGCCTTTGGATCGATATATGCACTATTATTACACGATGATAAGCTGTCCAAATTGCATGCATGATGACCAGTCAGTCACGCAAGCAAGCTAGCATTCGGGTAATTTCTTGCTGAGCTTCGAATGAATTAATTTATGTGATGTGCTTGCTATATGTGGAGAGAATTCAATTAAATAGTACTCTTAGAAAAAGCAGCTTCTTTAAGGCTTCCAAAACTCACTTTTCTACATATCCAAGCCAAGCCAAGCCAAGCCAAGGCCGTGCCACAATGCCGACACTTCCCTAGCTATAGATAAGAAGTTGCCGCAGCTTCTGTGGATCTGGACTATCCTTCCAATCAGTTACTTTTCTTGCTCTTGTTACTTGCAGCACTAGCAGAATCAGATGGAAAGAATCCTTTTAAAACTATTCAATTAGACCCCGCTTGACATATACTCTAGATTAAATCAGAGTACTGAGCTTAACAGAATCGGACACGACGCGATTGGATTAGATAAGTTTTTTGAGATAAAAAAGCATTTTCATTTTTTTATTATGGGGATTTGATATAAACGGACAATAATTAACAAAAGTAGGCTTGGGTACATATATACCTCAAATCTATAGCTAGGGACATTCATGTTGTTATCCGAGTGAGATTTTCATGTACAGTTAGATATTAGATATTCATTCTGAATTAGAATCTTTTATTGTCGTAGCATGTAAATAATTTTGGGACGCAATCTATTGCAAAATAAATAAATAAATAAATAAATAAATATTTGAAAAATTAAAACAGATAACGCTGTCGTCGGTATTTCAATTAAATTTTGGCTGCAAACCAAACAAAAGGGTTATTTAAACACCGAATACATGATCCCTTAAACCTCTAGATTAAGACCTTTAGTTTATTTTAATCAAATTAGTAATAGTCAATATTCTGACCAATTAAAAGATTAAGGATCTGAACTACTACGTCATTAATTAATATGCGTTTGCTAAATGAATATTAACACGCATCTTAAATTAAATATAAGATTTAACAAAGATTTGACAGAATATGCCACACATATAGAATCAATAAGCGTGCTTTAATTTCCTAAAAAATAATCAAGTAAAAATAAAAACATTTACATCAATAACACTATTTAGGGATCTTCTTTAACAGTGAAATTGAATTTTCTTAGGGTTTCAAAATGGAATCACGATCAATGTGCTTTGTTATCTTCCTTGGAGCCACGTATATAAATACATGTCTCTTTGCCCGTGCCCGTGCAATGTGTTAATCTCAATCATTATTAATTTATTTAATTGGAAATATTATCATACAAGAAAAGTGTTTTTGTTTTTAATTTAAATAATTTAAAACTCTCTCGTGGAAGATATTGTCTCTGTGTTAGTGACATTTATATTTGTTAAATTAATTATGGGTGTATATTTCTTGTATGTTAAGGTGCTAATGTTGAGTGGCTGTGGAAGTATGACCGAATCATGCATGAAATGATTTTTCATTGGTTAATTAAGACCAAATTAATTAAAGCTAAGTTTAGTATAACAGAATAGATTGAGTTAGGCAGACAAGTTAGGTGCTTGAACGGTTTATGTTTGAAATTAATTTGCTATTTTCATGGGGTTTCGTTACGATATAGGATACTTTTTAACTTTTAATTTGTTCAAAATGTTCGGTTTGAAATGTATATACATATAGATATATATAAGTTAACGTTATATATGTTTAAAAAATTTAAAGTTCTATAAATAATTATTTAAATATATACATATACACTTTGTGTGATAATTAATTATAACTTAATTATTTTATATCACATGATAATTATTTTTTATATAAAAAATTGCCACAAGTAGAGTTGTTGTCGATCCACAAGCAGGAATGTGTCCACTAAATAATAAGTTATGTTCATTTACATGCATGTAGTCATCAGGTATTCAAAATACAATAAGCATATATAAAAATAAAAAACTATGATATATATGGGGAGCATAAACGTGAAGTATTAATAATTCCCAAAAAACGTAAGGCAAATAATTAAGGAGATGTGTGTGCATTTGGTTTACTTGGTTATATGCAAAATTTAATGCTACCAACCACGTCCACATGAAGCAGGTGACAGAAACAGAATCAATCAAAGTTTGGAAGATTATATATATAATCAATAATAATAATAATTGGTTCGAATTAGAGGCTGTGGCGCCCATACATTTCAAATCAAATGCAATCAAGCGCTGCAGGTTCTATGATCAGCCAACGCAACATTATTATTTGATATTCTTCTATCAAAAAACAATTGTAGGTCCAGTACTAGTCTCTCAAGAATCTCACATTGACAGGTAATTAATATATCAGAGATGATTGATAGATAGATAGATAGATAGATAGATAGATAGATAGATGCACACATATATCATCAGCCTAATTTGTGGAAAATATAGATAGATGTTCTTCGTCTGTATTTGTATATTAATAATGAAACCCAAATGAAACTTCACACGTGTCTTTTTGTCTGTAAAATAATTATCAAGTGGTATAATTAATTGTCTGTTAACTAATTAATTATACATGGCTGCGGTTACGTTGCTGCACCTGCACCTTCACCTGCATCTGCATGCATCAAATTCATTAATTATATATAATTAATTAATTAATTAATCTTCACTTTTCTCACCATATAATCCAGAACACTGCAGCTCTCTCTTGACATAATTAATTAATTAATTAATTATTACTGTACATAAAATATAACGTGAAAATTGAATTGAAATTGAAACGCCATGCCTCGATCGTTTTTGCTTAAAGATCACGTAGTCTTAGCTTCTCCGTTGACAGCAACTGTGGCTCTCCATTATTGGAAGGTGAAAAGAAAAAACATGAGTCTATTAGATTAGCTTCTTACACCTAGCAAGCTAGCTAGCTAGATAGCTACCGAGGAATCTAACACAAACACAGCAGTTAAATTTATACAAGGAAAGCAAGATTTGAGATGGGTTTACGTTGCAGTACTTTTTAGTTAAAACGTAACTTTCATAGGCTGCCCAGAAAAGCAAGAAGAGAGCAGCCTCATGATCTCTGGTTCTACACTCCTAATATATATATATATATATGTATGGATATGCAATGAACTTGAATTAGTTTTAATCAAATTATTTCTCATTTCTAATGTCATGATAGCTAGCTAGCTAGCTTTGCTTTGCGATGAGTGTGAGGCGAGTATACTGGACCTTCCCCTCTTTGGGGGTTTAATTAATTTGGTCGCACACGTTTGCGGCGGGAAATTGAAAATGAAAATTAAGCTGGAAGTGTATGCAAGTCATCAAACAAAAACACATCAGATCAGATATATGTATATTCAGCTTCCCTCTCTCTCTCTCTCCGTCGACACGCTTTCTCCTTCTCCATTTAAATATAATCTGAAATTAAGACTCGTGGGCTTCATTAATTAACTACCTGTTCTCATATAATTGGCCAGCTGTCACCACCACGACCACATAATGATTCCATCTTTCATATGTGTATACGCGTACGTCAAATCCAGCAAATTAAAAGCATTTCTGTGCATGTTTAATTAACTCGCTTCGCCGACGACGTTCCTGTATATACATAGCAGACTTTTTCTGACTGGCCAGTAGTAGGTTTGATTCTCATCAGTTATTAAGAAGAAATCGTAGCCCTTAGTTTATGTTCTACATGTATATATGTTGACTGACTGCAGATTCTTTACCATACAAAACAAGAAATCCGAAACAAACACATTTATAATTATTTATTGCATGGAATGCATGCATGGCGGTCTATTGAGATTCTTTAGTTTGCATATATAGCACATATAAATATATATATATATTTGCATGATTCAATTTCAGTCACATCCATCTCTCTTTATAATTAGCTTCTTCTTCGGACCATCATGCTATGCTTATACTTGTAGATAACAATTTCCCACGTTTTCAAGCTATCAACCGAATCTTCTGATGTGGGTTACCATTTTAATTGGCAAATAATATATATCATTTTTATTTTTAATATATATATATATATATATATATATATATATATACATATACATATAGAAGATGAAAAAGACATAAAGTTATAAAATTGCGGGTGTGTCTCATGACTAATCATATAGGCCATTGAGAGTGCCATTTTATTAATTCAAAATCAGCTTCAACCATACTGTTCGAAATTCCCTTTGATGCTGCATTCCCCTACACTCTCGTTTAATTTATTAAGTGCTACGTTTGCTTTGTTGACAATTGAGGTGTCTAGTGTTTTTCCCTATCTCCTAAATCTCCTCCTTATATTATTAGACTCAACTTTAACCCCTATAGCCTATCTAACGCCCTTCATCATACGTACATATATAATCTTAGATGTCATTGATTAAACGTTACGGGTGTCTGTTTCATTGGAAAAAAAACCTAATTAGGGCTTATATATATAGGTTAATTCGGGGATGAGGGAACATATATACATGCATGTTAAGGGAATTAATTATAAGGAGGCTCAACCAGCTGGGGACAGAATATAATAATAAACTTAATTAACCCCAACCGTTGATTCAGGAAATAGCGTCCAAAATTTAATAATCCGAGTCTTTTTCATCAACTGTATAAAAGGATTGCTATTAATTAATTAATTAAAAACACAAAAAGGAGGGGGAAAAAGGAAATCGTTTATTCATTAATTGCTTGCTATTCGATGGGAAATAATGTTTCTTTGATGAGTCATGAAACGAAACTAAATCAAATCTTATCTCGAATACCACAATTTTCAAAAGTGTATAAAGTGATATATCAAACCGGAATATATTTATTTAACTTTTCAATTTTCAAAAAGGCGTTTGTGGAATAGAACCGCGAAAGTTGCTGAATCTATGTAATAATTTATATCAATAGACCCCCCCCCCCCCCAAAAAAAAAGTGCTTTTTGGAGTAAAATAACAACTGCTGGCCGTTCATTACACAAAAGTAACCTTTTAATTCCTAGCTGGAAATAGAGAGGCACTTCATAAAGAACCCTCTCTCTCTCTCTCTCTCTTTTTCTGTCTCTCCAGCTATTTATTATATAACCCATCATATATATATATATATATATATATATATATATATATATCGCACTATATAACCCACCATAGTAAGTTGGAAGTTGTTTCTTTTCATAAATGGTGAGTTACTGACTGGTTCGTACTATGGAGTTAATTAACCGATTAGGAGTAATTATATATATTTAATTAATAATAATTAAAAAAAACATTGCTGTCAAATGATCGGCTGTACAAATTAATCTTAGGATAATGATTGAAATAATAATTTTAAATAACATGACTTGGTGGTATATATGCATAAATATTAATATTAATACATGTACATCAAATATAGAGTCGATGTAGGCCATGGAGAAATGATTTTGATGACACCAACACGAATTAAGAACAAGTTGCGAAAGAAAATAATAAAAGAAAGCCACGTGGATGGAAATGGGTTGATGAATTGGCAAAATTTGATTGGCGACACAGTCGCAACACAACACAAACTGTTACTTTGGCAGGATGTAACCCTTTACATATACAAAGTTGGCCCCACGAAAGAATTATTTGTATCCCCATCCATCATCATTATTATTAATTATTTCTGATCAATTAATTCCTGTGTGTGAATTTGAAAACTAAATGAGTATTTATCACAATCTTAATAATAATAATAATAATAATAATAATAATAATGTCTCTGTTTATGTTCCCATGCATAATACACAAGCTAATTAAAGAGAGCCCATAACTTATGGAAGTGTATGAAGTAAAAAGAACAATTTCCTTTGAAAAGATCGAAATTTTCATGAATTAAGATATATTGATAGACAATGAAAATTAATTAATCCAAATAAAAGATGAGGAACTATAGAATATGAATTCGAAGGCGTCACACTTTGTCTAACATCATCACGCATGTATACACCTAACAAAAACTCCATCCTTGGAAATAAACCCTAATCTCACAACTCACAATCATTTGTGTTAACTTTCCTTGCTTGGGATATCGATATTCATACTCATACCTTCTTCTTCTTCTTCTTCTTCTTCTTCTTCTTTTATATATGTATATATGAAAATTAAAATTATCTATACGTCATCTATCCATGACGTGTACCTTTCCTTGTGGTATATGTCACACGTCTTCCGGCGCATTCCACTCCCGTTAATTATGCAAAATTTCCCCCTATTAATTATTTCAAATAACACGTATTATTATATATACACACACACACACACATATATATATATATATATAGGTCATGAGTCATTCATCTCATTCATATCTAAATATATAATTATTTATTTGTTTTACTGCTTACGTCTACTAGGTTGATCAATTAGTCTTTTCCTTTATCAACCTTTTGAAGAAAGAAATCTCCGTGACTCATCTTGACTTGACTCTTTTTATCTATTTACCACCATCCTTAACTCCCAATTCCCGACTCATTCCTCAACTTTAAAATACAGTGTTATTAATATTACTGATCATAATAATTGAAATAATTTCTATTTTCACTTTATCTTAATTTGTAAGTGTGAGAGAGACTATGATTCTTCTGACAAAATTCATGAATATTAAAAAAAGCCATTTCAATTCATGATCTGAAATTCAGATTCTTGCAATTAATTAATTAATTAATTAATTAATTAATATGATGATTATATCTTACAATTACACCTTAACTAATGTTTTAATTCCGAGACATGATCACAACCAATTACCTACCATCCTCCGACGAATATTATTTTTTAATTCAGGAAAATGACAAACGTGACCTCCACTGAAGACCAATCAGCCAATCGTACAGGATATCCACGACGAATACTAAAAGGGTATTTTAGACTGTTCACCGACACGCATATGTATTTGCTAGATCTTAAGGTTTTAGGGTCATATTCGTACAGTGAAATTCGTACTCCATTATTATTATTTATTAATATATAAAGCGTAGCTACATAGCAAATAGGGGTGACCCTGACCCCCCCAGTCCAGTCATCATCTTTCTACACAGTGTCCTAATTATTTTCTCTCTTTCTTTTATTTATTTTATTTTCGGGTTTGTAATATATAAATAAAATATTTAAAAAAAAAAGAAAAGAAAAACTTATGACAAATATCGATTTGTCCATATTTCAATTATTAATAGAGCCTTTGTAACATTACTCACTCAAAAACAAAAATCACCAAATTCATACAGATAAGTTTCTCTATATGCATGATTATGGGCGTGATGTACATGTACATGATAATTTGTGGACCCCATTATCAAAATTTAATATCAATCAGGCCCACCATTTCTGCATCCATCCAAAGTTTTCTTCAGTGATCAAAAATTGAACAGATAGGACTTCTTTCAGTTCATGATTAGCATTTTCCAATTTTCTCTCCTATAATTATTTTCCAGCTATTATTTTTCTATTTTTATTTTTGTTTAGAGCTGTCCACGTTTTGGCTGGCTGATCGTCAGATCAATCAAATGTTTCTCCTGCTTTCTGGACAAGATGATGATCTGATCGATGGATTCATTAACCAATTAATTAACGAAAACCCACATAATAATTATAATACGCATAACTAATTGATAATTATGATTTCATTACCCTAAATGTTTTCATAATATGCCTTGTAAACCTATAAAACAATTGTCAGCATGATCGCTTGCACATATTATAGGTTTATATATATATATATGTTCTTTCCTAATTATTAGCCAAATAATTAATTCAATCCATTCGACTATTCTATATTATATAATAATATTACATTACTATTCTATTCTTATTATATCATAATTATTCTCAATCATAATATAGAAAGGAGTATAATAAAAGTTTATCTATTTGCTTTTAAAAAAATTGATCCGCCCGTGTGTACTATTACTCATACATAATTAATTATCAATATATATATATATATATTTATCAATAACTATTAGATTTATTTAAGACGAGTTTTAATTTGAATTTAAAATATATATATATGTATATATTTAAACATATATATGGTGCAATTGTAGTAATTAATTATAACACGTAAAATTAGAAAGTTATACGATGAAAACAATGGAACTGAAAATAAAAATTAGGCTAATAATTTATTTAAAAGTATATATCATATATAGTAAAAAAGAGGAAAATAGTGGGCGGCTGTGAAGAAAAAGTAAAGGAAAATGATCCACGAGAGAAACTTTTACTTAAACACAAGATATAATTAATTAATTAAATGGATAAACATGATTGCTTGATTTGATGAACAATTAATTGATGATTTCAATTAAAAATAATTGTTGGCAACGTGTATGGCACGTGATATCCATAAAAAGATGACCTCGATCTGTGTTTCTTTTCTTTTCTTTTCTTTGCTTTGTTACCTTCATCACGGGATTCTTAATGCTGTTGAAATTAAAGTAAATAAAAGAATATTTAAATAATAGAAAAATAATTAAAAAGTTTGATTTTGGAGGGTTTCTCTAATAAATTCGTTTGTAATTTTGTCCATATGTTGCATCTATTGCTCTGTTAATGCCTGCTATGCTATGCTATGCTAGTACCCGCAGACACAACCTCATAACAAGATTTCTTGTGAGTTTGGTTTTTTCGTGAATCTTCCTTAATATATTAATAATATAACTAACTAATTACACAAGCATATATATATATATATATATATATATATATATAGGTATATTATATGGGGTCTTATAGCTATGCTAGAATATTGTAAGAAATTCTAACTGGGCATTCCATATCCCCTTTTATGTATAAATACACATTCCTTCTTCCTCCTTATAATATTTCCAACCCCCCAAACTAAGAAAGAAAAACATACATCATTTGTATGTGTCTGCTCTCTCTTTTTACATCATCAACATTCCATTTTTCTCCTACCATACCCCTAACTGAATTTTTGCTCGTCTTTCAACCTTAAAACTCGAAAGTTTACATTGTCTTCAATTAATTTCCTCTTACCCACCAAATATTCTTCTTTGTATTTTGCATATTTTTCTACTTCTTCATAATTATAATCAATGAACATGGGGCTAAGAGATATTGGAGCTACACTGCCTCCTGGGTTCAGGTTTTATCCGAGCGACGAGGAATTGGTCTGCCATTATCTTTACAAAAAGATTGCAAATGAAGAAGCTCTGAAGGGAACTTTGGTGGAAATTGACTTGCATACATGTGAACCATGGCAGCTTCCTGGTGGGTTTTGTCATCTCTTAATTTGCTTGTTATACAAATATATGATTCTTTCTTTGGTTATCATGTTAATCTTTTCATTACAGTTTGCAAGGATTTGACTGTTTAATTTTCAGTATATTTTCCATTAAAAACGATGATTCTGCAATCATTGATTTGTTTTTCCTTTCGGGTTTTTGGATTAAACAAATTTACAATCATTGTTTTGATGATAAAAGTTAAAACAAGTAGGGTAGTTTGTACTGTCTTTTGTTGGTGGGTTTGGCTTGATTGAAGAAACACAGATAATAAAACATGAGAGAGTTTCTGTACGAGGGAAGACAGGCATGGTTGACATGTATTATTGCTGTAAGAGAAAATACAAAACACATGCATGTTTCCCATTTCACACAGAGAGAGAGAAAAAACCAGATATTGTTTCCTTCTACTATATTTTTAATTATTAATCTATTTCAATGGTAATGCTATTTACTTCTGTGATAAAACTGCTACGATACGACTATCTTTAGATTATTCAAGTTTTTTTTTTTTTTTTCCTTTTTCACTTGATATCACCTATTTCAGTCTTCTCTGCTTGTCGTTTTTCGTTTTGGAGCACAGAAAAAACTTACCAAGGCATTTCTCTCTCCTTCTCATCTATCCTCTCTCTCATGGAAAACACGAAATTTCACTGCAATTAAAATTTAAAAAAATTTGAACTGTGAGAGGTAATATTATATACCCTTTGATATTTTCAGATATATATGATATGAACTGTAAATTAGCTTTAGATTCAATGGTAGATGACGAGGATGGGCTAATTATTTCTATTTAATTAAAGATAATAAGTTTTTTGTGTCAAGTTAAATCTTACCAAATAAGATAACAACTTTAAATATATATATATATATATATATATATATATATATATATGAGCCATTCTCTTAAAGCAACTTTAAGGAAGAATATCCGTTAATGGCCCCTAGCTAGGCAATGAACGATGGTGATGCTGATGCTTAACGCTTATCCTCTTATATAGATATATATTTACCTTTACGGCAAATATTCGCCAACTCTCTCTGGCTAAGATTATTATTCATGCATAGTAATAAAACTGTAGAAAATTAACTGTAATTCATTATCATACGTACGTATATTTATCAGTGGCAATTTTTTCAACACGTACATATTCTCTCAGTTTCTCCCTTTCATACACGCACACACATATATATTCGCATACAGACAGACATACTAGAGCATGCTTGTTGAAACGATGAATTAGTGTTTGCTGAGTTCATGAAAGAATAGCGACTGCTAATAGCTGGTCCCCAGCCTAATTAATGAGCTAGCTGCTAAAACCAGAGAAAAGATTCTACCTATTGCACGCTTTCATTGAAATTATTTCCATTCATTGGATTTTATTTTACATTTCGATCGATGTGAAGTCGATCTTTCAAATCTGTCCTTGTTACTGTGTATACTGGGTTTACTTTAGTCTCTGTTTGATCATAACTGTGCACAAGCTAGCACATAGTTTCATTAATTTTGCATTATTAAAGTAAGTTAAACTTCAGTTCTTGGAATTTACACGAAAACTTTCAATGGAAGCACTTTCTTTTTTTATATATTAATTTCCTTTTCTGTTTGACTTAGCTGAACCCTATAACCGGTGAAGAAACGCTGCTTTCCAACGCGTAATAAGGAAAAAGATTAATTTTGTAACAGAAAGTCTTTCTCTAAAAACTGAACTTTTTGTCTTGTGGTTCAAGTAAGAAAGTCGGGTCACTTCTTTGTAAAAGCACTTAATTATTAGATGAAGTCTTTCTCCAGAAGAATAAAACAGTGTAGCTAGACAGCAGGCTACCTCACCCTCCCCAGTCCTCCAATCATCAACCATACCTTATTGTATTTTGTACAACAGCAATTATAAGAGCTGTGTTTTTCTCCCAGTAGCAGTCCCCACACTAGCTATTATATGTCATGGCGTCACTTCCACAGTAGCTTCCAAAATAATCGAAAAGTAACTTGAAAAGCACTTCCATCTCCACCCAGTATTGCACCTAAACCATTGCACCACTTAGAAATTCAATCATAATATATCTAAGACATGTTTGATTACCTTCCTTTAGTAATTGTATGATATATGAAATGGACTTGCCAACTTAAATTATTCGATCCTTTAATGTAGAATTAAAGTAACTTTAAACCTATATCTTTATTATATTTGTAATTGAGTACTGTTTTTAATGAAAGCAATCCTTCATCTTAATTAATTATTACTGATGAACTAATCAATTCGTATATTTGGCAGAGGTGGCAAAGCTGAATGCAAACGAGTGGTACTTCTTCAGCTTCCGTGATCGGAAATATGCAACAGGTTTCCGAACAAATCGTGCGACGACATCTGGATACTGGAAAGCAACTGGAAAAGATCGAACGGTGCTTGACCCAACAACACGTGAGCTGGTAGGGATGAGAAAGACATTGGTTTTTTACAGGAACCGAGCTCCAAATGGCATCAAAACAGGTTGGATCATGCATGAATTTCGCTTGGAGACCCCACACATGCCTCCTAAGGTCTGTTTCATATTGCCCTTTTCAACTATTGTTATGATTGTATTATAGAACCGCACAGAAAGAAAAGAAAACAAAAGAAAAAAAGAAAAAAGAGAGAATATTCATTTGTCAATTGAAAAGAAATTGGAAGGAAAGTGTGTAGCTGGCCCATTCTCATCTGTGTTTACAAAATGTCCTACCTAATTAATTATAACCTCAGTTTGATCATTGATGTTAAATCTTCTTCTTCTTCTTCTTCTTCTTCTTCTTCTGTTTATTACTACGTACAGGAGGACTGGGTACTGTGCAGAGTTTTTCACAAGAGCAAAGGAGAGAACGGCGCCAA
Source organism: Melia azedarach (assembly GCA_028052125.1). NCBI lineage: Eukaryota > Viridiplantae > Streptophyta > Magnoliopsida > Sapindales > Meliaceae > Melia > Melia azedarach. Next base: position 542,382 of record CM051394.1, on the reverse strand, counting down.
GCTCAGCCCACAGTTTATCTTCGACAGTACTGCTACTGCAAATAATAATGCTTCAATATTGTCTATGAATTCATCTACTGCATCTCCTCCTATTGTTACTGTCCCATTCGGCTATCAACCAGTCTCCTCTACTCCTTCTTATCATAACCACAACTCAAGCAATTCTATGCTTAACCTTCTTCAATTTTCATCCCTGGAAAAGAATAGCAGCGATGACCAAATCCCGGACGACATCACCTCCAAAAACGACGTGTTCTTCTGGGATATGGAACTGCAAGCAAACCTGGGAGATGGGTTGGAGGATATGAGATTTGATCAGACCGAGAACAGCATGGTCTTCCTATGAAGCAGCATATTATAATTATATCAGATTCATCAGATCGAACATATATATATATATATATATATCGATATCGTACATACTATATATTAGAAATTTAAGTATTATCAATTTGTTGATTGTGATCTACATATAAATTACGTAAGTACTTGTGAAATGCTTTGGCTTTGAGGAACATATCTTCATGTTTAAATCGATTGGAAAGGTGTTAGAAGATTGTGCTTTTCTGTATATTATTTTAGGGTTTAAGCATATTTTTATTTTTATTTTTTACACAGAAATTATTCGACCACATATATATGTAAATACTATTATTAAATTAATGAATTCTGTCAGCTGTCTTGGCTAGTTGCTGTTGTTTTGTCTCGATCTTAAAGGAAATTATACATTATACGTACATATATTCTGTGTGTGATTTTTTAATTAATTTAAAGAGATGTATCGCTATATATATCACAGCCGCCTGCTTTGGTGGTCAGATCAATGGAATCAGAACGAGGATGGGATTTGAGACTATACAAATTAAAGCTAGCTAGCTTGTTGATATGATCATTCCGCGTGGATCCTATATTAACATGCAGGCCTCAATAATTTAGGGAAGATGTTTCATTTTTCAAGTAATTCAATTGTACTACTATATATACACAAACAGAGATCAACGTGGAGCTTATCCTATTCGATCTATTATATATATATATATATATATATATATATATATATCATCACATGTATTCGATCTATTATATATATATATCATCACATGTACAATATATAATGTTATATCATACAGCTTATACATATATATGATCGATCGTGACACTTCCACCATGCATATATGTATACAGCATATATTTTCTTTCTCTTACGAGTAATTAACTTAAATTATAAATACTATAATATTTAGGTAAACAATATTAATATATATTGGTTAGTTTAAGATCGATATTTTGAAAATTTTTATTTTTAATATATATATATATATCTTCTGTTGATCTGTCAGTAATGTTCACTGTTCTTTTGTTATTATTTTTCTCGATCACAATTCTAACAAAGGCAAATAAGATTCCAAAGAATAATTAACGTATATATAATTTAATATTGCTATAAACCCTAGCTACTGACATGCATAACATATATATTATCAGTAATAAAGAAGTGGTACATCTTTTTATGTACATTTGTTTTACTAATAAAAAAGGTTACTTATTATTAATTTGAACTTTAAGTTAAATAATAATAACTTTAAAATATATATTATGATCACAACCAAATTTTTACATTATCAATCTTTCATTCTTGCTAAAGCTACTCGAAATAAACCTTTCGTGTGGGATTAATTTAATAATTTCAATGCAACATTTATTAAGTGTGATAACATACGTACTCAATTAAATTTAGGAACCGTGTACAAACTAAATTTATATATATTTCTAAATAATGTTCACATATAAGTAATTCATTTAATTAAAAAAAGGAAAATTGCTGAAACCCTTCTCTTAATGATTATGATACGTATTCAATGATTGAAATTATTGATCAATTTGTTCAATAAGATATTAAAAGAGTGATTGACTAACTTTTATATATATTAACGTTAATCATTACAAAGAAAAAAAATTATTAAATAAATTTATACATTTAATCTCGCTTTCAGTATATAATTGACTGGAATCTCTCCTAATTAACCACTTTATATAATTAAAAGTAGATAAATTAATTAATTATATAATTGAATTCTTTTTGCTTTTAATACGGAGTAAATGGTCCTCAATTCCTTCTCAATCTAGACAAAAGATTATTAATTATATTTTATTTATGTATCAAGAATTTTTTTTATACTGCCGGGGCTCACATAAACAGTATTATTAGTATTTGCGTATAAGCCTAGCATGTGTTGAAATTAATAATATACGATTTTATACACAGAGTCAAAAATAATATGAGTGAGACAAGTATAAATTCATTTAAAGAATTATCTTTTGAATTTAGGTATTAGTTAAGGGTTTGTTTTTTGTACTTGGATTGAAATTTATTTATTGGATTTTAATCTACAATACAACTATTATAATTTTATTAATCCATTGAAATTTCTATTATATTTTAATTTCTTTTATAAATATTTTTGGGGCAATCACTAACATTTATTTATTGGGTTAGTCTATAATACAACAATTATAATTTTATAATTCATTAAATCAATCTTATAATCATTAAATTTTGTTATATTTTTTTAAGTTTTCTTTTTAAACATTTATGGTTGCAACGAGTATCTTAATATATACTATTCTGGAGACTAAACTTAACTATTATCCAATGTATTAATTTTAATTCGGCTGCACTTGTAAAATTTTATAGGATCATATATTTTTTAATTAAAGTTCATGTAAAAGCAAAACAAAAAAAAATTAAAAGTTCATGTTATATAATTAAAATTTGAGAATTTTCCTTTTTCTTTTAACCACGTTTTAAGTCAATTTTTAAAAACAATCATGTTGAATTTTTTTCTATCTTCAACTAAACAACAATATTTTAGACAAAATTGCCTTCATAACCACATCATAAAAAAAATATGAATTTTTTGTGGCAACACTTTAGAGTGTTGCTCAACTCCAAAATCTTACATTCAAGAATCATTTCTATATCTGCAATTCAATATATTAACATAAGCATGATGGAAATCCTAATTTTAGTGCACTAAAAACTATATTTTTTAACACAACTTAATTTGAAACTGTAATTTAAGTTATACTCAAAATTTTAATTTTTAGCATACTCAAAATTTTATTTTTTACCGTGCTAGAAAACATAATTTTGAGTGCATCTTAACTCGAAACCATAAATTAAGTCGTACTCGAAAGTTGAGTTTTTAATGTGTTAAAAATGTCTATTTTTAAGTGTCATAAATTATGATTTCAGTCATAATTTTGAATTTAATCATATGTAAAAGTATTAAAAATTGTTTGTAAAATATAGTTACAGGATATTTTTGTCTAAATTATGATTGTTTAGTTAAAGAAAAAAAAATTATAAAGGTGATTAAAAATAAAAATTAGAGTAAAAAAAAGGTTAAATTGAGAAATATTCCGTACAAATTTTCATTAATTTTCTAACTCATATGTTATGTATTTCTTCTTAAAATTGATAAAATAACATAATGATTTTTTTATTTAATTAGGAGAATAATTATTTTTCACTTTATTTTAACTTAATTTTTCATTTAAAATGAAAAATAATTCTTTATTAACCTATAAAATGTTGTAAAAAATTTAAGGATTTTATTTTTCTTGGGATCTCATGCTTGCAATTAGTATGTATTATTATTACAAGTAAATGTTTACAATTATCAATTAAATTCTGTAATTACGGGATTACGGTGGGAAGAAAGTAACAATATCGGACAAAGGACTAGATTCTTGCAAGAGTCACGCGCCATGCCACACACGTGAGATGCACGTTTAACATTCGCTAGCGTAACGACACGACAACTTTTACGAACAAGGGCATAATAGTAAATTTAACGACCGCAACAGGGAGACACTCGAAAACTGAAATGAAACCAAAACTAAACCGAACTACACCGGCTTCAGTTTCGCACCAACACCTTCATATCGCCAGACAAAATTCAGCTTAGCAGTTGATATCTGGGTTCTGGTATACATTTGAATGATAATTTTTACGTAATTTACTTTATTGGGTATGTTCTTTTGTTCGTTTCAGTGTGAATTTAATGTTTGGGAATCTTGTTTTCGACTGTGTTTCTTTCTTGTTAAAGAACGTCCGTATTTGTTTCTTGATGCTGAACGATTCCCCTCGTAGGGGATTCTTTTTCATTTTTTATTTTATTTTTTGAAGTTTGGATGATGGCATGGCACTGAGATGCTGTAAAATTTGATATTTTTTGTTGTTCAAAGTGAAGCTGGCAATCCTAAAATCTGGAATGATTGGATTTTAGACAGAAATTCGTAAACTTCCGCGTTTTAGTAATTTATTGTACTATGATGGTAAATGGATAGGCACATAAAACCCTATACTTTTGTTTTATGTTCTACTTATTTATGTTATATGTTACTATTCATATTTGTTTAAAACCTAGTTTTTTTTTTTAATCCTAATTATTTGTGTTGATATCTTTAAGACTGTCGCAATGCTATGCTCTCACATAATTCACTGTCACATACTGTATACTAATGAAATTTTTCAATAGTACGCTGGTAGGGATGACTTCAATTTTGATGGTTTTAGTTGCCTGCTGGAATTTGAAGAGAAATGTGGAGCAGGAAACTGTTAGGCCTTGGAGATACACCCCTGTTGCAGAAAATGTAGAAGAACAAAAAAGGAGAAACATATTAGTCGTTCTAAACCATTATTATGTAACTTTCTGAGCAGACAACACATTACCCTTGTCAGGTAAACACATACTTTACGAATTTTGCAAATAATATTGTTCTGTCTGTTAGTGGTGACAAGCATTCTTAGGAGCTCACTTATCTTACTGCTATTATATTGACTCATACTTGAACATTTATGATCAGGTTGCTTGACTTTGACGAGTTTCCCTCATATTTTTATCATGCTTTTTCTTTGCTTATCAATTTGTTATATAGTAGAACTCAGCTTAAGCTTGGTCTGAACTTCTAAGCAACTGCTACAGTTTGATTACCGGTCAGAATCTACTCTAATACTAATGGGGACAGAACCCATAAGAGGTAATCTCAGATATGAAGATCTGACAGTTCCACCAGGCTTTGTGTCCCGTACATCCTTCCATTTGAAGAAGGTAGAAAATAGTGAAGAATCCCATAATTCCATGCCTTTTGTGAATGCATCTGAGCAAGAGCCAGTCTGTGCAAACAACACATCTGACATAGTTGATGCTGGGACGCTAAAGAGATATCTTCGAAATAGACCATGGATACTTCATGAACAGAGTGATCATAATAAAATGGAACCATACTCTGAACAACCTATTGGGGTTATATCTCTTGTCCTTTTCTCCCTTTTTTCTTTTAAGCATGTGTGTCTGTTTTGAAGTGGGGAGTAGTTGTAAAAATTTATCTATGTAGTATAGACCGTGTAGATGGAGAGAACATGCTTGCCAAGAGCACACTTATGAGATATTACATTTGATTATTGTAACAAAACAGTTGTTTGATATTTGCAGATTATGTGAAAATTAGGTCATTTGAGCTGCAATAGAAGAAGGTTTCATTCATAAAATCAATGCAGCCAATTGCTTAGTTATATTCCTAGATAGTGGAAAATGCAAAAAAGAAATTTTCTGTAATGACCTCAAACAATTAGCATTTTACTGTTGAGCATGGTTGAGTTGTATACATGAAATGCATGACTTGGTTGATAAAATTAGTAATGGGACTAAATATAATCTTATTATGTTGCTCTTTTCCTCTATATTGTATCAAAAGTTGACTTTTTGTTGATTAAAGGATTTTATTTGTTCTATGTAATTCAGTGAATCGGTAATTTAGGAACTGCTGTGTTTTAGTTTCAAATTTCAGAATTGGAATCCTCCGTAAATTGCTTTATTTGGGGTTGTGTGAAAGTGCAATTGTTACTCTTTCTTTTATTTTAATGGAAGATGGTTCTGGGATAATGATTAGAATAACTGGCCTTAATTTGTTTTTACGTTTTGGATAGAACTGATTGTTACATGGTATGTTTGTTCTCCACAGGAACTTTCTTCAAGAACCTCCCTCCCTAAAGGGGTTACCCGTGGATGTCCGGATTGTAGTAACTGTCTGAAGGTTGACTTTCATTTATTAAGATATATTTTCTGCTTCAATTGCATGATTATTTGAGTTTTAAAGCATTGCCATCTGGTTTCTCTCTGATGCTTTGTCATGACACGACTATTGAAAACTCGGAACAGATCACAGCCAGTTGGTGTCCTGAAGATGCAAAAATAGATGTACTTGAAGAGGCTCCTGTATTTTACCCAACTGAAGAGGTCTGTATTGTCTAACTGAAATAAATGACATTTGTGCATTACAGTGTTTTTGTTTGCTTTCTGCGAGTTGAATATTTTCTACTAGATGTGGAGTGCTTTTGGTTTGCAGTGATTCTAATTTCTGAAGGAGCTTGAAATTATCTACAGGAATTTAGTGACACACTTAAGTATATTGCAAGCATACGTCTAAGATCAGAGGAATATGGAATTTGTCGTATCGTTCCTCCTCCTTCATGGAAGCCACCATGCCGAATGAAGGAAAAAAGCATATGGGAGAGCTCTACATTTGTTGCCCAAATTCAACGGATTGATGGGCTTCAGAGTCAGTATTTACAGAGTAAAACGGTTAAAATGTATGAAAACACGAACAGCAAAAGGAGGAGAAGCTCGATAACAGATTTGCAGCATGGGTTTGATAGTGGATGCACCATGAATCCAGATGAAGTTGGATGTATTGAAGGCTTTGAATCTGAACCTGGTCCAGAATTTACTCTTGAAACATTCAAGAAATATGCAGATGAGTTCAAGGACCAGTATTTTTGTGCAAAAAATATGGTTATGGGTGTGGATACCAATTCACTGGTGTCTCAAAAGCTGTGGGAACCAACATTGGAGAACATTGAGGGTGAATATAGACGAATTGTTGAGATTCCAACCGAGGAAATTGAGGTATGGAGAAGAGGTATGATGAGCTTATTGAGTTTCAGTACTTTCTGTTTCGTTACACACTTTATGTTATCGTGCTAGTTTGTGGCTGCAGGTGCTTTATGGTGACAATTTGGATACTGGAACATTTGGCAGTGGATTTCCAACTGTGTTTAATCATTTGGAAACTGCTGACTATCACAAATATCTGAAGTCAGGCTGGAACTTGAATAATATACCTCAGCTACCTGGTTCTCTTCTTGCCTCTGAAAGCTGTAAAACTTCCAACTTATTGGTGCCTCGGCTACGCATAGGAATGTGCTTTTCATCACTCTGTTGGGTAACACGAATTTTTCATTGCCTTTATTGAATGTTCCATGATCTTTTTGCTGCATGTTTAAGTTCTACTACATGACATGCATGTTAAGCTTGTGTGGTATCTGATTTAGATCTTGAAGTACTTTTTAATGCACAATAAATAGAAATGCACACAAAGTAACAAAGAAAAAATTAACCACATTATTATAAATCAAGTTATTGAATATTTCGAACAAATCTCGAAATTCAAAACTACCTGTTGTCCAATAAAGACCTAAGATTCCTAATAATAATCCAAAATCCCCTACACGATTAGTTACAAATACTTTTTTCCAAGCACTCGCCGCAAGAGGTTGTGTGAATCAAAATCCTGTTAATAGATAAGAACATCAATGAACCTACAAAGTCCTTCAAACGGTGTCAAACCAATCTTTCTTTCTTTTTCAAACAAAAGTGATAAATTCCCCAATTCTGTATGGTTGAATAAAATTTAGATTGATGTTATCTTGTCTCTTTATTTTGCACATTTCTTTTTTTTTTCCCTCTTCTTTTTCCTTCTTTTGGTTCTTGCTTTTAATTGTTCAACTGATCTTGAAAACAGAAAGTTGAAGAGCATCATTTGTACTCACTTTGTTACATGCATTTGGGTGCGCCTAAAATCTGGCATGGCATCCCGGGGAGAGATGCAGTTAAGTTTAACACTGCAGCTAAGAAGTACCTTCCAGATTTGTCAGTCAAACAGTCAAAGTTGCGTGATAGAATGGTGAGCATTAGCATCTTTCTTTGTTGCTTCGTGCCAGATAGATGCTTTTGATAATTTAAGTGCTATGGAATATGATGTGTTTTTAGCCTTTAGCCAGTATGAAGAATTTGAAATGATGATAATTCTAAATATCCTTTAGCTTATTCGTACATCAGACATATTTCACTGCATTGTTTCTAAAAGTTATGCCAGCTTACATGCTGGCAACTTCATGGTGAAATGAATTTCAAAGATTAATTATAGAAGTTTCTATGTTTTAAATTTTGAGTTTTTTTTCCACCTTATTGTTAATTACCTTCTTGAAAAAAGTTCTTCAGTTTGTCTTATGAAAGCAGGTATCAAATGCCCATCCTTGTGATAAAATAGGAAAAATTCCATTCTACTGTAAATTGAAGACTTTCCTCTCTTCACTTTTAATAACTGGGGCACTTCCCATGAGAAGCCATGCAACAGTGGCAAAATCCCTCCATCACTGTAGTATTTCTTTCTTAGCTCAAGAAAATGAACACTTTTCTGGATACTGGTTATTAATACTTGAAACTGGAGCATTTCCTTGTGGCACTCTTTGTATAAACAATTCGATAAGTTTAAATCAACATTGCCATATTCTATCAACGTTTCTAACCTTCCTAACCTCCCTTAAAATGCCAAGAAACAAAAAACACGTAACAGCATAATACTGTTACCAATCCTTTGACAGCGTGCTTATACGCACATCAGCAAGTTATGCTGAAGGTCTGTAAACTAAGAGATTTTTTTTTATTATTATTTTAATAATACATCTCTAAGCTAAGTTATTGATTAAGAATTATTCAGCTGCAGGACAAGAACTGTAACTGGTAATGGTAATCATTTATCGGCTAATGTTACTTTACAAAGAAGAAACATAAAATTTCAGTATTATTCATCATAAGATGATTTGAGTTATTTTTCATTATGTTGCCTAACTTATTTGATACAGGTTGCAAGTTTATCTCCATCTACGTTGAAATCTGAGGGTGTACCTGTTTATCGTTGTGTCCAGTATCCTGGGGAGTTTGTTCTGGTTTTTCCTGGGGCTTATTATTTGGGATTCGATTGTGGCTTTAATTGTTCTGAGGCAGTAAACTTTGCTCCGATTGATTGGTTGCCTCATGGTCAGAATGCTGTGGAACTCTATCAAGAACAGGGGAGAAAGACATCAATTTCCCATGACAAGCTGTTGCTGGGAGCAGCTAGGGAAGCTGTCAAGGCACAGTGGGAAATTTCACTGTTGAGGAAGACTACCTCCGATAATTCAAAATGGAAAGATGTTTGTGGAAAGAATGGGATCTTGGCAAAAGCACTGAAGGTAACCTCTTCAATTTCATTGTCAGATCCTGTGTCACAACTGAATTTGAGTCATTTTGTCTTTGGAAAAAATATTAGTTTCTGGAGTGCAAGGCATGATTTTTGGGGTTTGTTTCTTATTTCTTATTTTCTGCTCTTAAATTTCATTTCATCACAGTTTTCTTGTCCTTTCTTTTTGACGTCTCTTCTTTGTTTTGCAGTCACGAATTAAGTCAGAAAGCAATAGATGGGAATATCTTTGCTTATCTTCACAGTCACAGAGGATGGACAAAAACTTTGAGGAAACTGGCAAAAGGGAATGTAACATTTGTCTCTATGATTTACACCTTTCGGCAGCATGTTGTCCATGTTCACCTGACATATATTCATGTCTAAAACATGTAAAGCACCTCTGTTCTTGTGCTAGGACTGAAAAGATTTTCCTATTCCGTTATGAGATCAGTGAGTTAAATATTCTTGTTGAAGCCTTGGAAGGAAAATTAAGTGCAGTCTATAGATGGGCTAGAGACGATCTTAAGCTGGCTTTGCACTTACGTGCAATCTCACAAGCAAGAGAATCAAAACAGGCGGAGAATAAATCCCGTCATTCGGCTCCAGTTAATGGCATTGAGCAATATGCTTTCTCTGGTATCAAGGCAGAGAAGAAGGCGTGGCTGGGAGGGAAAGATAAAGATGAAATTGAGTCTACGGTTGTTTCAAGTGGAACTGCAGAGAATAGTTCGTTTATAAACAAAGAGATAGTAGAAGTTTCTTCTGATAGTTCTAGTGACTCCAGCTCCTCAGAATCTGATGAAACATCAGATCTTGCTCTCAGTTTGGCCAAAGGGAACAAGTTTTAACTTCAATCTCTCCTTTTATTCCGGAAGAAAAAACTTTCAGAAGGTACACCTGAGCAAGTATAGGACCGCTCTGCTGGAGATCCATTGGTTAGAAGAACAAGTTACCAACCCTACAAGAATAATAATTTCTTGTGGAAGACAAAAGTGACTAGACACGGGGGTAAGTCAGCCGACTTTACATAATTGTACATTCAACGCAAATTATCAATTAAACAGCTTCTCTATGGTAGGTAAAAGGCAGATTGTTGTAATCGTCTTCAACAATGTTTAAGCTGTTCACATAGTTTCATAATTCATATCCTGTTTCAGTTCAGTTTTTGTTTGGATTCATGATTATTAACCAAATGGTTGGAATGTCTTTTTCAGGTCTTTCACATCACAAGAAAAGAATTGCAATCGATTGTGATTGACTTCGTTATAGGGTTCAGCATATACCATCTAAGGGAAATTAATTTTTGTATATTCTAGGTTCCTATTTTCTTCTCGCTGGAATAATTGTAAAACAATAACTAGATTATCTAGCAAAAAAGAATAATATAGTAGCTCCAATAATGACAGAATAGCGCAAATTTTAACAGGAACAAAGAACAGCGCTACAACTAATACTTGAATATTACAGAGAAATAAACGCTGTTACACAAATCAAAGGCCAGCTGATACTAATCCATGCAAAGTAACAATACCAATCAAGATTTTTTGGTGATCGATCACCGGTAAAAATTGTACTGGAGACGGTGGTGATTCCATCTTCTGCATGGCTTCCACTGCCATCGCATCTGGACCGATTGTTCTTGGGCTCCTGACAAGGAGAAATGGAAAAGGAGTTAAGCAAACAAATGTCTCCATTATTCAAAAGTAGCTTGTCATTCACAAACGACATTGAATTTTCAAGCTGCTTAATTTAGCAGTCATTGTTTCTAATGTGCAAGGTGATCATTATAAGTTTATTGCCCCAAAATGAAACTAAATCAAGCTATGATATGATTTACCTGTTGCACATTTCGCCTACAGTGAGCTTGAAGATGCCTTCTCCACTAGCCTTAAGTGTACGCCGCAGATCACCATCAGTAAAAGTCCCTATCAGATGATGCTGTTCATCTACAACTAGCAAGCACCCGCATCCTTTACTTGTAAGCTCCACAAGCTGATCCATTATCAAATCCCCTTCCTTGCAAACGGGAAGTTCGTCCTGCTTCTTCATTACGTCTTTCACCTGCAACCCAGAACACTCGCACCCATCAAAACCAGAGGCATCGCATATTACTACCACTCAATCAGCGCTACTAATAATCAAATACAAATTCATCACCAATATAATAGGAAAACCCCAGATAGCAAGCATAAGGCAAAGATCTAAAAAGAAAACAGCAAATGGATCAAAGTAAATATCAAATGTAATTATCCATATAAATCCAACACTTTGTGAACCTAACCTAACTTTAATAAAATAAGATTTCGAAATGCAAATTTTATACTAAATTTTAACTATAATAATTCCGTAGAGTCATTTAATCAAACAGTTCGCCTGAAAATCAATTTTCATTTCCTAACCATGAACTTTTCATCAGATCTCAATCTACATTATACCAAAAATGCACGAATGAATCCCAGTGTTACCTTAAAAATCAAGCTTTTCCCGATCCTTCCAGCCGGATGATTAGCCGCGTACTCTTCCTTGCTCAAATTTCTCGCTCCCATCATGGCAATCGCCACCGTGTCTCCAAACACCATCTGGATGGCCGTCGAGGTGACCGGCGCCAAATCAAAGGGACACAACTCTCTTTCCACCGGCAAATGCACGTTCATGTCACAAACACCCGCCAGCGCATTGCCCTCCACGGACGTCACCGACACCAGATAAGCGCCTTTTGCCTTGGCGCAGGGGACCACTTTCAACAACTCCTCCGTGTTCCCGCTCTTACTGAACATAACCAAAATATCATAGCTCGTCAAGATCCCGATATCACCGTGGAGCGCATCTAAAGGGTTGAGAAAACCGGACTTGATTCCCAATGAGATCAACGTCTGGGATATTTTGTTGGCCACGAATCCGGACTTCCCGACGCCCGTGAAAAATATCGTGCCGCGACAGTTTAGAAGGGTTTGCGTGAAGGACAAAGCTTGGCGAAGAGAGAGATGCTGGAAGAAGTGATTGAGGTGGTTTTGCTGTGATTTGAAGAGATTCAGAAGGGTAGTTTCGGAAATTTCAGGCGACGGGAGGTCTAGCGATGGAGGAAGAGATCCCATTGTTGGTCAGATCTAGAAAAGAGTGAGAGGGAGGGACAGAGGGAGAGAAGCGAGATATAAGCTGTATTTTTGGAGAAAGGTTCGGTAATTTTGCCGTTATTTTTAGCGGTAAAGAGTGGCGGGGAAGTGAGTTTGGAGGCGCTGCCTCTTGTTGTGTTGTCGGTGCCGTGATCTTTTCGGTTTCTCGACGTTGTTGCGCCGCTGATTTTGTCGCAAAATTACGAAATTATAATTTATAAATTTAATTATAATTTTATTAATTTCAAAATAAAATTGATAACGGGGTAAAATTGAAAAACTTAATTATATTTTAGATCTATATTTTTGAAAAGAAAAAAATAAAAAATAGACATTCACAGTAGAGAGAGAGTAAAGTAAATATTGTAGAAAAGTGAATTAAGAATGACGTAGGCTGTTACATGTGCTTGCATGTGCTTGTATTTGCGTTTGCGTTTGCGTTTGTGTGTGCATGATCTTAAGGTTATAATCATTTTGTGGAACCCAGTGAGGAGCTGAGTCGGTCCAGCTCACGTTAATGCTGTCGAAGTGACATTTCAGATCTATATTTTTAACCTGAATAAGGGCGGCAATAGCATTCTTCTCTTTGTTTTTGTGATTGTTTATTTTAGCCAGCCCATCAAATAAAATTATAAGCCGCTTCGTTATTTTTATGGCTATACATTTATAATTCGGATAGGCCCAATATATTTGTACAAGACCCATAGTACAGCTTGGGCTTAGTTCATGTGTCCAAATTCAAACTTTACTTTCGGCCTTCCCCCACATTGATTTGATTTGTCCTTTCCTCCTCTATTTGTTTAATGGCATTGGTGTCAAAGCAAATTACTTTCCATCATGCTATAAAAACATCACATTAACAATTAATTAATAACGCTGATTAATCCAGACAAAATCTTAATCAGACAGTGCTTTGAGAAGAAAAAAGAGTAAAGAGTATGACTAAAGACTAAAGACTAAAGAGTTTTCAAGATTTTCAAGCTCTGCAAAACGAAATCCAAAATTTGCGGGATGATTTTTATCTTTTTAAACAGCCAAAAAGAAAACTAGCTAGGTAAGTAGTAACTAACAACCTAGGGTTCCAATATCATCGAATTAGAATGTTAAAATTTTCAATCTTGTGGTTTACTGCGATGGTCCATGATTATAAAGACATGTTACTTTCCCTGACACGACACAATAAATAAGGGGGGGGAGGGGGAGGGGGAGATACAGCACTTTAATTAATTTCAATGCTTTTGTTTCATTACATCTACAACCTATCTAGCTATATATATATATATATATAATATGTACACTGCACCTAAAGCAGCAGCAGCAGCATCTATGGCCTTTTGCTTTCAAGCTACCAAGCTTTTCTAATTAGATATCGCTGAAATGAGAGAGATGAAAACTAAAGTTCATTATTTGTCTGCATTATTTTTGTGATGTGACCCAACAATACATCCATTTATCTTCGACTTCGAGAGCCTCTGAGTCTGACCCCCAACAGCTTGCACCAAATATTTCACATTACAATGAGTGATTGTATGATGAAGCTAGGGTTTCTCTAGCTCTCTAGAGTGATGAGTGATGCTTTTAGGGTTTCGTGGCTGTTGATCACTGATATTATTGGCCTGGGGGGCAATGGCAATGGTTTTTTTTTTTTTTTAAATTTTTCTTCCCAACAATGTATATTACCTTAATTATTACTGAATTTTATAATTAGGTTTAGTGCATACAAATATACACAATCCAGACTCTTCATAAATTGTCTCTGTTCATTTGGTCGATATATATACAAGTATATGTTATATGGTCGTGAAATTCAATACCCATTTGATGGATTTCACAGTGTAGGAGAAGAAATAGAGAAGCATTGGAATGGGGGAAAGAGCTATCGTACGTCATGCTATGATGAAAACAGAACCGCTACAAATTAATATACTGCATGCACGCTAGCTACTGATAAAGATTAAGCTAGCTACCTAGCCAGCTAGCGTAGAATTAACAGAAACAAATACACAGACTACCAAACACACGTGCAGAACAGTGCCATTAATTGTGAAAGAAACGGCAGAGTTCCATCCCATCTATACGTCAGTTCATCACTGATTATCATCAATATTATTGAATCCAAGCACCAATGAAGTATGACCAGTTTATCATCGTGACCTTGACTCTCTTGGTCGTCTTAGATCCGCATGCATGCAGGCGTTCTGAATTCTGCAACATATGCATTTGTTTTCTCTCTCTCTCTCTCACTCTCTCTCTCTATTCAGACCCTAGCAGTAGTGACTGTAGATGCCATATACATGAATAACTATAAAGTAAATTACGTGCTCGTAAGTTTGATCCCGAGATCTCTTCTTGCTGTTGAGTGTCCGTCAGTCATCTATAAGATAATCTAAGCTAAGCTAAGCTAACCCTAGTTAGTGCATATATTAACCATGCATGGACATAGGTATGTGTGCTTTTTCCATGAATACATTTGCCCCACTATTCGTTCTTACTGTTAATTTATCCTTGGACATCTTCTTTCTTTTACAGTAGCTACGAACTCCATGCATCCTGCGTCTTATGCAGAGAAAAAAATGAAACCGAATTTCTCTTTCAGAACAAAATTTCAACAATATTGTAGGTTTACAACTAATGAAAGGTTTTGCAGACACAAAGAAAACAAACACACACGTGTGTGCATACACACACACACACACATATATATATATATAAAACAAAATTATTCAAGAATTTTACTTATCAAAATATACTTGTAAATAAAGTGATTTCATAATTCAATGAGCAAATAACTTCGTTGTCTATGCTTCTTTATTCCGGGTAAAATAAATGCCATTTTAGTGAAATTTAAAAAAAGAAATGGAAAGTAAATGCGCATTTCAGATGCTTGCACTCTTAAAGAACTACAGTTACTTCTTTCAATGTCCTATTTTTCAAATTTTAACGGAAGTTTTATTTTAATTAGTTTGAAAAAAGAAAGAAAGAAAGAAATTATTAGTAATTTTTTATTTAACCCAAAGCTGGGGGTGTCCGTACAAGAAAAAAAAGGTCCAATTGAACCGCTAAAAGTGGCAAGGATGCGGGACCCACAGCACCAACAACGTCTTACATTTTGACTGTTCGGACCCATTTAGTAATTAACTAAATAAAAATAATTATAACAAAATGAAGGCGCATTTTTCGATGAGGGCGCACAAGGATCTAGTACGGTCCACGCACACCGAGGTCCCATTAAACCCACCGTTAGATGAATACACGTGGAAACATGCATGTGGAGGGCGGTGATATTAACTTCTTTTCCTTTTTTTCTTCTGTTTTTTGCGTCACAGAAGCCGACATGAATGACAGGTTTGCACGTGGGGCTTGCACGATTGGTGGGGTCATCTGTCAAATTGAGGGACCCACTTCTATTTTTGTCAAATCGAACGTCCCGTCGGATTGACCGAAGAATGCGGGATTCTCGTACAATTCTGTATTGTGGTGTATTGGCCTTTGCTTTGCTTCGATTGGCGGTGTGTAGCAGTGCATGGGCTGAATCCCATCCCTTCACGATCAAAATAGGGTAGATTTCTTTCAATAAATGAAAATAAATAATTGTCCATCCGAGCACAGTATAGTGTAGTATACAATGGAAATACTGTCTTGCGAGCATTCAGAGTTGTGCTTATAATCTTCTTAAACGGATTAGATGATTGCGTGGAGGCTCTTGAGTAGTTTACTTTTAGAAAAGCTCACGCACAACACAAGCTTAAATCATTGTATTCATGGGGAAGGAAAATTTGGTTCAGTGCAACCTGCTACTGGCTTTACTGCCAATCTTGACTGCATCTCATTGCCTCATTTGTACAGTTTCTATAGCAGATCTACTCGCTCACTAGTCACTGTCTACCCAGCAGTCTACTGATACTGTTCATAACCATACATCAGTTCAGAATTTGCTAATGAAGTTCATTAACTTTGACTGTATACTTGGTTATTCTCCCTTGTCCTGCTGTCCACAATCGTCCTTATGCATTAATGACGATGCGAGTAGTTCAATTGAAAAGTTACAACAGAGGGTACTGTTGTTAACACGAGTCAATGTAATTGAACGAGTTTCTTCTCACCCGTAAAGAGCTGCTTAATTTGTCTCACTGACACCTGATGATCCATTATATTCCTGTTTTAGTTTGTTGTTCTATTTCTAGTTTCAATTATTTATGACGTAAAGTTTCTGTTTGGAAGTGAACTTGGATAATCACTGTTCAAAATATCTTTGTTGTGCATTATCTACTGTTCATAATGATTCGATTACATGTATTGTATGTCAACTCGATCATTTCATTTATGCATGGTATCCATTTTTTTCAAACAATTAGTGCCCATTAGGATTCCATGATGGGTAATTAATAAATGCTTCTTCTTCAATGATTCTTCATTAGTTGCACTTTATGAAAGTCAATGGAAAGCTATAGAAGCTTTTATATTAATTAGCCTTAAATTAGGAGGTAATTTGTCAAAATAGATCAGTAATTTTATGAATTAATTAACCATGTGGTCTCTCCATTCAATAGTAATAATAATAAATATTTTCATTTTAGAATATTCATCCAACTAGGTATAAGTTATCCTCTTGTGCTTTAATATATCAATAAGTTTAATCAGTTGCAAATACTCAGTCCTTTAGTGAAATCGATGGCCTTCTTTTTCATCTAATTTCAACATTGGATTCCCTAATTAATACTCACTATATTCATAAGTAACAAGATCATTTTATTTTATTATTTACATTATTAATATTGAGAGTTAAAACATGTTTTTATACACAAACACTTGCATTCACGTTACAAGCCACAAATTATAGTGGAGGCATCGATGAATTCACTAATTTAAGTTGAAATGAACACAGTACAAATTTTATATTATCAATCAGATCATACTTCGCTAGTCATTCAAAAAGATCTTTCAAATTTATTTTTTTGCTACCACATAAAAGATTAAGCCTATCTTGAATGCTTTGTCCGACGACTTTTGAAAAATGATATGACAATAATGATAATGATGATGACTGAGTACTATTTTTCTCTATTTTTAGTTTCAAACACTTTCTCATCATAAAGAACGCACAAACCTAAAAAATGAATGACAAATGAAATTTTCATGATTGTTCATTTTATATATATCCAGCTAATGGAATAGAAGTATTAATCAATAAGAGTTGAAAGATGCAAATAATTGCAAGGATCAACACTTGTTTCTACTTCTAACATGATTGTTTTTGCAATTAAAGTAAAGCAAACCAGAACAAATCAAATCAAACCAAACCAAACCAAACCAAATCCATTTTCTATGTGGATATGACACAAATGCTTTACATTATACCCATGCTGTGCATGTAAGAGCAAATTAACCTCGCTACTTTTTGTCAATAGTTTCTGTTCTGACAATTTATATATATACAAACAAATTAATTACATATATATAAAGTATATAACAGCCAAGTCACATAAAGAATACATTATATATACACTCTCATAAGACTTTTTCGTGGACTTCTTACAGTTTTATGCATAACTTAGTTGAATTCGAATGTATCAAAACTAAGGAAAAGCAAGAGACAGGTATGAAATTTTCAATATATTACGGCTAAAAAGAATCTTGATTTGGCATTCTCCATAACCGACAAAACCTTCTAGGTATTCAAATTCAGTACTCTTCAACCAAAAACATTATTAATTCATTCACTAGATTTTGTGGAGTGTACAACTGAATTTAATTTGCTTTTAGTGAAATGTGAAAGTACCTATACAATTAAGTATAAATATATAGAAATCCAATAGCGAGATAAATTGATATCAAACAACGGAGAAAGGAAAGAGCAATGGTTGATGAATGAAGAAAACCTTAAACTCCATAATCGGACACTCGATAGCAATACATCTAGCTAAAACACACGCCACTTCCTTTGAATGATGAAATCTCTAATTAAACTACTAATTAAATTCAGGAGAGCATGCATGCATGTGAATCCTAATTAGCTCAAACAATGATAATCTTTCCACTAAAAGTGTTATATGTGTGTGTGTGTGTGTGTGTGTGTGTATAATTCAGATGTAAATATATGCAGTCTTAGATATGTATGTTGACATCATAAAGGAGGGACCTCTTCACAGAATATGTAAATACATAAATCATATAATTATGACTAATATTAAGATAAAAGCTAAGTGATCAGCAGCAGGGATATATAGATCTGCCTTATGATTCAGAGTGGCAGTTTCATACCCCACTAGAATCGCTTAAAAAAAAAAGAAGGTTCGATCCATCGGTAGCTAGAATCTATCCTGTGAACCATAGTATTTTTGTTTTTGGCCGATTGCTGAAGTGATGAACACTTTTTCCTACAAATAATAAGAGGGAGTATGCTTATTCATCTTTTAATAAGCCTAATATAATCAGAAAATCCAAAAGGGATGACCCAGCAAAAGCCAACCACTGATATACTGTCGGTCAAGTTGATTAAGAAAATTTCCCTCGAATCTCCATGCTTAGTTTTCTTTGTTAATTACCTAAAATGCACAATTAGCATTCAATAATAATGGCAAATTAAGTTTGGATTTAAACTTTTTGTCTCTTGTATATCTCAATAATAAATCTAACCATGTATATGTGTTTCTGTTTCACTTGATTAGAAATCCAACTAGATTCCACTGTTTCAAAGTTAATGTGATCAGTACTGTAATTGATTGGTTTTATTTTATTTTTAAAGTAATGTGTTCTCCCTCTTTCTGAAACATCTGAAAACTGAAGAGACAAATAAGAGAAATTGCAGATGCAACTTTACTAATATAGGTTAAAAGATTTTCACACATATAAATGGATTTCATAGTTAACTAGAAGTGTTAACTTATAAAAGGAAATTACAAAGGTTCTGCCAATTTTATTCTCTACCTCTAATGAAGCAAGCATACCAATTATAATCGACCAAATTTCAGTGCCACTATCGTTTTTCAGTTTGCAAAAGCATGATTGTAATAACCTGAAATTTGAAACATAAGGGCTTGATGTTCTTCCTTCACACTAAAAAGTATAAACTATGGATATTAGTTCTCAGACAGTGAAGTGACAACATGCAGAGGGTAAAGAGAAGTCAGAAATACAAAGAGTAGCAGAGATGAAAAAATTGTACCCACCAGCTGCAACCCAGCCATTAAATATATTGCTTGACATATCTGACATAAGATTCTTAGATATGTATAGTTCACTCAAGATTTAATAACACTATACTAACTGAATTGCCAACACCATTCACGAATCGGGAAAAAATTATGTCAGAGAAAGAGAGAAAAGAGAGAGATGGATGATCAAGACAGATGATCTGAAAATCTATTGCTTGGCATACACATGAATATTTTAAGTACATAAAACTACAAGAGCAATTAGATGCCTTGATCAGTTCCACATAGAACATAACTGCTAGTACAATTACTCCTACTCCCACTTTTTAAAGTATTTTACTCCTAGTTCCCTACCGGTAACGCCATTGCTGTTTGCATCAAAAGCAGATTCAGGGTATCCCCAGATCTAACCCTTTGCTTCTGTCCAAAGCAAACACAAGACACAGAAAGAGAAGTAGGCATACTAATTCTACATGTACTAAAATACCACAATACTATCTTATAACCAGAAAAAGAAAAATACCCAAAGAGATCAACCATCGACAATGATAAGAAGAAGAAGAAGAGGAAGAACAGTAGGTACTGTAATTACTTCTAACTTCTTTCATTATTTAACTTGCACCTGGTGGTGGTGGCAGAACTGGAATTTGCTGCTGCTGTGCCGCACGCTTACGCTTCTTCTTCTCGTAGCTAATCCCTCTTGCTTTAGACTGCAAATCACGAACCTCACGGAGGTAAAGCCTGACAGCGCGTGCACCAAAAGGGTTTGCCTCAGGTTTGCCACCGTTTTCCTCAAAGGCAGCGCGTAGACGGCCTATGAGCGCGTCGAGGCTGCCCCAGGCCTGGCGGAGAGGGCAGGGACAGGGGGCAGGCGGATTTGGGTGTCCATAGAAAGGGCAGATTGGGGTGTGGACTTTGGTCTTGCCGAACTGGTCAAGGTAACGAAGGAATTCAAGGACATGAGCACCACTACAGCGAGAAAGAGAAAGAGGGGGCCTGTGATTTTTGAGGTACTGGCCAAAAGTGTTCCAGTCACGGCGCTTTTGATTCTCATAGCGGCTACTGGAATTAGTTGTCGAAGATGACGATGGAGAGGATGCAATCAGAACGTTGCTAGCTGTGGTTGAGTTTATGTTGAGGCTGCTTGTGTTTTCAGAGTGGGAACTGTTCATCTCTGAGATTGAATGATCCATAATAGAAAGTAATTATATTCCTTTAGTTTTTTTTTTCCTTTTTTTCTTTAATTTATGGTTTTGGGTTGGTTGAACTGGAGATGAAAGTTGAGTTTCCTCTTTGGTTTATAGCTTACTTCTCTTCCAGGGTTTTCTCTTCTTCTTGTAGTGATAAGAGCTAGCTTATAGGAAGAGAGTGTAACAGAAGAGAGAAGTTGTTGAGTAGAGGGTGAACTGAATCTTTGGCTTCTTATAATTCTTGCTGCAGTGGATTAATTTTTTTTTTTTTTTTGTTGGGCAGATGTTACTGTTGATGAAAACAACCACACACTCACTCCAAAAAAACAAAAAATAAAATAAAAATAAAAAAATACAGAGAGAGAGAGGAAAAGTCTAACTAGTTATTGATTGATATATTACAGAATTTCCTTTTCATTTTAGAGGAATGAGATGAAAATGGAGAAGCAAATAAGATTATATAGGGTGTTGGTATTTTTTCAAGCAAATAAGTTCATTTGTTTGAGCAATACTAGCTACAAAGTTTCTGATATATAATTCAAAGAGGAATTTCCGGTAGGCTTTTGTTTTCTTAAAATGTTGTTAAAAGTGATCTGTTTTTATTTCCAAAAAAAGGAGGAACAACTGATGAAAATCTAAATTCATAATAGGGTTTAACACATTATTATGGATGATGATGATGTTTTTTTTAGTATATGTAGGAAAAGAGAGAGAGATCATCTCATCAGTATTCAGTAAGGAAGTGTACTGTTAGGGCTTGTACATTGAAAATGGAAAAAAAGGAAATAGGGTATTCAGTAGTCGAGATGGAGACAGCAAAAAGTTAATGGGAAAGGTGAGGGTAAATTTTAAAGGAATAACATGATTATTGTTTCTTTTCTTTAACCTCCAGTATTGAATAACAGTTCCTATTCTCTAAGTTACCATAATGCCCTTCCTCTCTCAAACTTTCTTCTTGGATAATTGGAACTCGCAATTTAAAAGGTGTCAAATCACAAGTTAAGACGCTTTGAATTGGATAGCACAAATTGCAAAAGTTTGTTTAATTTTCAACTTTCACAATAATTATGTAGGTACAAAATTTATATTCAAGTAATATTTATTTATTAATCACAATTATTTGTAATTGCAACATAATTTTGTACCCAAATTTTACTTTTTATGTGTAGCATTTTTTTGAAGTTTGTTTCAATTTTACTAAATATTGGCTTACAAATTTTTAAAAAAAATTAGAATACATATTAATGAAATGAAATTCTACTTATAAGAATGTAAATTACCTTAATTTTCAACGATCTAGATTTCAAACTTATGAATTGAATATAGAAGTTTATTAATCTTACTTTCATATATATTAAATTTTTGTTAATTTTTTTACATTAAGTTATTTTTTAAAAAGTCATTCATACTTTATTTAAATAATTAGTACTCAAAAGAGAGGATATGTATTTAAATTCTATATTCAGTAAGATTCTTCCCATTATATGTGAAACTTCTCATTAAATGTGGAGTTTGATCTCGCATTATATATGCAAAAATCTTTTAAATATGTCATAATTATATATATCAAAATTAAAGAAAAAAATTTAATTGTAATATTAGTAGATATATTTATAGTAAAAAAAAAAATTAAGAAGTTTTTATAGATAATAAAAATATATGTGATATGATATAATATAATGTTCTTGTACTGATAAATATTTATTTATATCCTATTAATTATATATATATACACACACACACGGTGCACATCGTTCCACCATTCTAGATGTATATAGTAGAGTTGAGTTGATAGAAACGGTTACAAGTAATTAAAACTTATAATTAGAAGTAGCTAATAGGTTTAATTAAAGCTTATAGAAAGTAGAACAACCATATATAGGAGCAGCTAAATATTAATTTAGCTCATCGGCTACAAAATTCAGGTACCATTAAACGACAACAAATTAATTAAGCTCACGAGGATGATGATGATGACACAGTAGTATATAGTACTGTTGGGACAAGACAACATTTACAGATGTAGTTGTAATTAACATGTCATGTGTTATATATTATCATGTAATTAACATGTCATGACATCTCTTCTGTTATGTCATGCATGTGACACACATCAAGGGCATATTATATAGTTAAAAAAAAAAAAAGGGTAATAGAGCAGCGAATACAATTAAGTAAAGGAACACATGATGAGTCATAACATGATTCCATAAAATGCGTTTTCTTTTTATTATATATGGAAATAAATAAAAAGATGATTCTGAATCGAGGAGGAGGAGGAACACGTAGGCCACTGAAGTACTGTTGTTTAACTATATATGTATGTAGGTATATTAATTAAATAGTACTAGTAGTAATACTTTCAAGTTCCAAAATCCAAATGTTTGTTCACGATTGTATGTATGTAAGCTGTTTCTCCTTGACAGCTGAAAAATATGCTCAAATTCGATATAAAATTAAAAATTGGGTGATTAAATATATATAATAATATTAATTGATTAGTAATTAAAACTAAAAAGAAGAAATGGTAATGGTAACCACGACCTCGAGCAGACAATTTCGAAACACATGAATGTGTAATATATTTAGGGAATCATCGACATTCACACTGCATACCTCACCGCCCATTGTCCCCCCTTCCCTGCCTAATATATGCTACCTCCATTCCAATTACAATTGTATTTCTTTTTCTTTAGAAAGCAAATGATGACATATAATTGATTTATATATCAACCCAACTATCGGAACGTATATACACACACACACACACACACAATTGAATTTAACTTTTTTCCTCCTTCTCTAGATCAGACTATATGTGTATATATATATATATATATATGATTTGAGCATCATTTCATTTTAATAAAATTTATTCGAGCCTTGATCGGTGAGAAAAAAGAAAACAAAAATAGGTCGACAGAACAAATTAAAGTTATGATTGAGTCTGATGATGATGATGATGATGATGACGATGATTTGGGGAAGTGTTTTCTAGCTAAGCTGGGGACGTATGGCTCGACCAAATATGGTAAAAGCATATCATGTGACCAAGTATATAAATAATAATACAGTATGAAAAATAATCAATCAGTGAGGATGTGAATTGAGAAACCAAATGGACCCATATCCTGTTACCATCAATCAAATTAATGTCTAATCGTCCATCTCATTAATTATATATACATGGAATGGAATCAAGGTTACAGATATAAACCACTCCTCTAGTTTATACTATATGTTTTTGAGAAGCCACCCACGTGTTTGAAAATAAACAAGCACTAATTTCATTGGTACGTACAAGTAGATAGATAAAATTACAATAACAAATACAAGATGGATTTGTAAACAATTTATTTGTTATATCATACAATATATGTAGGGGTTAAATTCTTGAAGTCGTATTGATAGTGATTAAGGATAAGATAAATAATGCACATATAAGTGATTATTTTTAAAGATGATTTTTCTAAAAATACTGCACCTAACAAGTTAGAGTTCCACTTAATTAAACTACAACTTTTTCTTCACTCTTTTAACTTCTAGTATCAAAATTGACTCAGTGCTGTGTCGTTGATATATATATAACGATAGACTCTTATAGAAATATTAGACATTCTACATTTGAGAAGTTTTTTGTTTGTTTTGTTAGATATAAAATTTCGAACTAAACTATCATAATATTGATTTACACTTTTAATAAACCTTAAACTTAAACTATCAAGCAAATTTCAAATTTTGTTATATATAAAATTAGAATAAGAGCATCAATTTTCGTATCATTTGATTGAGAATGCATTTTTAAATGTGTAATAATTAATTACATTAATCATAATATCAAATTTAATTTTGGTTGTTAGTTAACTGTTAAATGATTAATGGTTGAAAAATTATGTAAAGATTGTGGAGCCACATATTCATATATGATACGACGTGATATGCCCTAAACTTACATTATGTAATATAATGTAATATACATTGATAGTTGAGAAATTAATTAATGTCGGCCAAACCTATTTTAAATTAATCTCATAGCTATTGTCGAACAAGTTCAGCTGCAACTTAACTTAGCTCATACCTCACACTACCTTATACTCGATCGATGCGTGATAACCATATTTATTTCCAATTAATTCTCAGCCGAGCACATTCAATCAAAGGCATTTTGTAAGACTTATCTATCACGTAATATAATAGTTATTATATGCTGTTACATAATATAAATTTGTTCATGTAATTAAATTCAGTTTTCAAATAATCTTCAAAGGTTCATTGGAAAGATGTCGAAATTGTAGACATGGGGTTCTACTTGATTTTCTTTTACTCTCCGGTACACATCGAATAGAGTACATCGACATTTAGGGAAAGCACATAACCTTCCTTTTTTTTTTTTAAATTTTTGTCATCTGATAAGGATAGGAAATAAGAATCAACTAATTATAGGACCCCAAGTCTATACTAGATCCTATATAAAGGGATTTTGTCTTTAAATAATTATTTTAGACTTAAAAGTGGTAGGCCCAAGCCATTGATGTAGGATGTGTACCAAATTTTATATCCCCCACAATTATTGAATTTACCCTTTCAATTAGTCTACTCTTTCTCCAACTCTCCATGTCTTTTTCTTTATTTCTTTTATTATTTATCATTTTCTCTTCTGGTTTTCAAGTGAGAATAGAAAACTTTTTGGGTAAAATTTCCATCTGTCTTCCCCCCTTTTTTTTTCTCTTTTGAAATTTACTTATTTTTTTTCCTGGGGTCCTATCCAACAACTCAATAATATAATATAAAATAGGTATCTGAAATGAAATCCAGCCAGATTGTCCATTGAATTCTCCTGTACCAGGGCCTACTCAGGAAATAAATAAATAAATAAAACGATTCAGCCCAGCTGTTAACGGGAGAACTAAAAACGGGGAAAGATAAAAGAGATAACAGTGATTTAGTGATAATCATTGTGAAGAAGAATGAAGAGGATATTATTGTGCGAAAAAGGTAAGAGCAATTTGAAGAGAGATTTGGGACCATCTACAATTATAATATCTATGCTATACATACTAATATATAACATCAACATGAGTGGTCCTCTCCCCTCCTCTCCTCCCTCCCCAAACATAGCTACTCTCTTTAAATCAAAAGCTGGATGATCTATTGAATTATATATATCTAGGCCTTATTCCTATTTGCAGCCCAAACATGAGTAGTCCTTCATATAATATCTATGTATAACATATGGCAACCTGCCCAGCCAAGTAGTCTGCTAGTACCAACACTCTCCCTCAACAAGAAGGAAGTGTGTTCATTTCTCCCAAATGTGAGTGAAATTTTAGCCATGAAAACCTGAATTGTGCCATAGTTGAAATAATCTAAAGACTGGTTCCAATAAATCCTGACAAGTTATAAATAGTCCAAAAAAAAAGGCACCCCGGTAGTCATATACAGCATTTTATCAGGTAGCAAGATTATTTGGGTTTGCAGTCAACATGGTAGCTGGCACCTAAAAGCAATCCCACGAGGAAAACAGTTCCTTTGCTTTAATTTTCCTGCAAAACCAGCTGTCTGGAATAATGGATTTTAGCCAGCCTAATATCCTTGACAAAAATAAGACTACACCATTTTTATTACTAACAAGATTTATTATCTGTAATAACTGTTACAACTAGAAAATATCCCATCTTTTTCTTGTTCTGTTCTTAGTATTTTCAGAATCACTAGAGCAGTTTAAAGTAATTTGGGGAAACAAAAAGTGGACCCTGTTCTACTTCAGTCGTATAATGAATACCACAGACAAGCCAGAGCTCATTCTCCTACTTTTGCCTAATAACTACATATATTGTCTTGCTAGGACCTTGATACATATTAAGTAGAAAGCATATCAGCCATAAAAGACTTACAGTATTTTCTCGAAAACTGACCGGTGCATTGTTGTAGACCATTGCAAATGCTTGCTGAAAATACCAGTGACTTTTTAAGATGGAGAATAACTGTGAGGTGATGGACCATGCATTAGCTACAAACAAAGCATCAATGTTTACCAAAAACTGCTAAGCTTAGGTAATGGGAGAAAAACTAAATTGCCAAAAATAGAAGAGTGGAGCATCTAGAAGCGCAAAAAATTAACATAATTGGAAAGATTATTACAGGAGCCTATAACATATGTACAGCATATCTACAATACTAAGGACCAACTCAGTAACAACATAATTTAAAAAAAATTGACAAAAAAAAAATTAAGTGACTGCACTCAGTACTAAGGTAATCTATCTAAAGAAAGGAAAAAGAATCAAGAGTACGCTGCAAATTTACCTAGTTGAAAACTAAAGAATATATGGATAAAGAGCCGATCCTAAGCGGATTTATCATGGAAGAGCAAGCTATATTTAGTAGATACCAAAAAATCAAAGAAAAAACAATAAAGGATCCAATAAAATTTGTCTCCTTTTCATGATTTCTTCCCCATGGACCCTTCTCTCTGGTTCCGAAAATGACTGAGAAGTTGTTGTGCCTGCATAATATATGCCAAAAAGAGTACATCATTTTCTTTCTCAAGCACCTTCAACATGGTAAGAAATGAAATGATCTTTTTAATGATTTCCAGGAGGATTAAATATGATTATAAGAGAAATGATCCTTTTCCACGGTTCCAGAACAAAGAATCCCATTTCTTTCAAGTTCCAATGGCCCATAACAGTTCATAGAACCCCTCTCAATATTTGCCAGCTAACATATGAATGAAATTTCTAATACTTAGGTTAACTTCCAGTGAATAAGGCATAAACAGCAGAGCTCTTTTCAAAATTAAGAGATACAGCATATGAAACCATAAGGAGAAAGGATATTTTTGTTATTTAACCAAAGAGAACAGAGGAAAAAAGAAAGAAGCAAGCATACTTCGTAAATTATGTTTCTCTTTCGGGCAAATAATACCAATATCCCAGGGGATAATGCTATGTAATGTGAAGTTGTATTTCGTATAGGTAGGAGTAGAAACCATATCCATATTTTTAAAAGAATAGAGAAAGAGCTAAGTGCCAGAACAGAGAAAAAGAAGGAGGAGCTCCATACCTTTTCCTTGGCTCTTGGAGTGCCAGACTGAGATAAGGCAACAAGAGGAGGAACAGCTCCTTCCTGCAAAACCAGGGTACAAAACTTGGGACTATGAAGGCATAGCTGCAACAGTATAGAAGCTGCATTTTCCCTTCCTCTCTGAGATCCTGATTCAACTACCTCAACTAGAGATGGAATGCCCCCTTCCCGTGCAATTGCCAAGCGCCCTTCTCCGACCGTCGACAAGTTTGCAAGAAGAGCGACTGCCTTGTCAACCATCCCAGTATTGGGATCCATCAAGTCAACAAGATGCTTCACAGCCCCAGCTTGAACTATACGAGCCTTGTTTTCATGAAAAATTGAAAGGTTAAACAAAGCGGTGGCAGCGTCTTTTTTACCTCTTAGAGTCCCAGAGCCTAGAAGATCTACCAAGGCTTTGACTGCACCGGAACGGCCAATCTTTGCCTTATATTCTTCTAGAACAGAGAGGCTGAACAGAGCTGCAGCAGAATTTTCTTTGGCTCCATCACTGCCTGATTTTAAAACATGAATAAGTGGTTCTATTGCCCCTGCTTCTGCAATGATGGCCTTATTGTGTTCATTAATTGATAAATTCAGAAGGGCCGTGACAGCGTGCTCTTGGGTTAGCTGTACCTCTGAGTATAAGAGTGAAAGCAATGGTGGAATAGCACCACAACGGCCTATCATGATGCGATTCTCCATGTTGTGTTTCGCAAGACGCCGCAATTCTGCTGCAGCTGCGGTTTGAACTTCATTTGGTTGGCTGTTTAGGTCATCAGTCAATTGCTTCACATAAGAAGCCGTGGTCAATTCATCAGATCCTGATTCACAATGCGGAAAAGAGTGTATTCTGCTATAGTTATTTTGTCCCGCCCCAGTGAGTTCTGCTATTGTTTTGGAGCTGTGAAATTGTTTTCCTGATAACCATGGAGAAAATCCTATTTCCTTAGTTGAAGGAGAAGCAGCAGGGCACTCGGATATGATTTCTGCTGACAGCTCACTCGATTTTTCATTCTTACTCGATCTCCTTGACAACTCCTTTGATACTGGAGGCATATATTCGACACTTGAGATGGCACTTAACGTTGATTCGCTCCTGCTA
Source organism: Melia azedarach (assembly GCA_028052125.1). Taxonomy (NCBI): domain Eukaryota; kingdom Viridiplantae; phylum Streptophyta; class Magnoliopsida; order Sapindales; family Meliaceae; genus Melia; species Melia azedarach. The sequence goes on along the minus strand of CM051394.1, from coordinate 513,404 downwards.
TGCATATATAACTGTTCAGGGGATGGGTGGTCAAACTTTTCAATGTCCCTACTTCGACATCCATTGAATTCTTCGCCACTTAATTTGGAAGAGACATCAATCTTCAGCTTCTCAAATCCATTTCCAACATCAAGAGATGATCTTGAGGTGGAATTACTACCGTGTAAAGAACAGCGGAAACTATCAGTGCGGATTAAATCTTGGGCAGACACGCGATGCGAGGGAGATAGGACTGAATCAACATTACTATGTTCAGAGTAACTCGAAAGTCTTATATTGTTTTCTAGACACCAATTTGCTATCATAGTTTTGACAGTGTAATTGGGAATGAGGTTTGTGTGCGTCAAGGTTTGTCGGGTCTTTGGGCAAATGGTCAGCCCATGATCGAGCCATTTTTCGATGAAAGCCCTCTCGTAAGTTTGCCCAGAAGCAACAATCACAGGATCCATCATGAGTTCCAATGATAAAGGGCAGCGGAAGTAGTCAGGAATTGGGACACCACTTGTTGCTTCAACATGCTCAATTTTAAGCATGCAATCACGAATATGGGAAACAAGAACCACTATGCGGTTGATTTGATCCAAATTCTCTTCATTCTGATCTTTTTGAGCACTGAACCTCTCTTTTTCTACAGCAATACTTTCTTTCAGTAGTTCCTGGTTTGTTGTCAAACTAAGCGATTCAATAATTTTCATAACATGATTAGTGCCATGAATTATATCATCTTGTAGAGCTCTCAGAGCTTCTGTTATATCTTCTGTTATTCTTTCCTGCTTCAAGCGATGGATTTCCTGCAAACAATGCTGAAACAGATTACCACAAATTAGTTTTGCTTCTCATGGCCATTTAGCTAACTAGGCAAATGTGGAAGTGATAACAAATTCAACTCAGCAGATTTGAGAATGTTTTAGACAAAAACAAAACTATTAGAAAAGAATAGTCAATCCAAATAAGAAATTCATCGTCAAGAACCATTTCATCAATGAAAAACAGTTCAAGAGACAAAATTTTAACATTCTACACACCTGAACACCACACATACTTGAACTGGATGGAGATGACTGTAACAATCTATACAATATGTGACATACTTCAAGTGAGGATCTCTGGATTTTCATCAACAGGGGCTCACTGTGCAGAACCTGGACAAAAGAAGAAAAATAGAAAACACATTCAGAATGCAGGATTAACTCCCCAGTGCCCACATCCATAATAAAGAAAGCAATAAAGAGTAGAAGAAAATGAGAGAATGTAAAATGAGCAGTAGATCCATCTTCACGAGCCCCACTTGATATCCAAGATAACAAAGGAAAAAATAAAAGTGAGTTTGGGAGCTACGATAGGCTGGGCGGCATCACTGTCGTTGGTTTACAAACTTTCTTCTTTTAACTATGGTCTTTTAAAACTCAGTAAGTAGCTTGAAAGAATTCCAACAATTTATGGATCATAGTTCCACAAGCATGAGGTATGAAGAAACTTTTCTTCTTGGGTTTAACAGGTGAGAGGAACTTTATCAAGTAAGAACCAATAAATAAAGATTAACTAACTAAAACAAAATCAAATTTCTCAAACACTGTTACCTGGGTCAAGCAGATTTAGCAAAGGAAAATATTCAGTACAGAGAACTTACACATAAAAACTTGCTCATCTTTGGACTCCAATTCTCGACGAATTCCCGAGCCTCATTAACAGCCATATCCAGCTCTTCACACTCTTTAATTAGGATTTCATCTGAAGGTATCTTGTAATCAACAACTTCATCCAGCAGTGTTTTCAAAAGTTTTAATGCTCCAGCCATAATCTTGTAAGCCTTTTGAACAGGAGTAAGTTTTATTGTCTGGCAAGAAACAAGATGAATGAATCGGGAAATACTGTTGATAAGACATCTTACAGACGTTGTGTCCATCTAACCTGCTCTTGGTCAAGCATATAAAAGAATTAGCTACATCAAAATGCCAAACATTTTCATAATTCTTCACAAAAACAGTTCATACTAAAGTGCTTTTGACAAAAACACTATTTTCACCATGGCAACAGCATACAGTTTTGTGGTTTTAGAGGAAAAAATTTCACTTGTTATGTAAACTTAATTCACTGAATAGTTCTTTAGACCAGTTTTAGACTTCAATTTATGCCATCTCTTTTTGAGAAGAGAAAAAGATTCCACTGACTATCATTTAGAAACGAGCATAATGCAAAATCCACTGTAAATTCATTAGATAATATGCATTGAGCTTCGACATAATCAAATGATAAACAATCAATTATCCCTTACATGTCTTTCTTATTTAAAATGTGATTGAACAGATGGTTCATGGAAAACAAAAACAAGAAATGAGCATATTCTTGCCTGGAAATGCATGGTTTATCAGAATGATAAAGATATGTTGAAACTGCAACACTTGGATAAAAATCAACAGACATCTACATATTCAATTACGAGCAGAAGATGAATAGACTTAGACCTATTATTCCAGAAAGAAGCGTCTATGAGTAAATGAAGATGGCCTCTGTCATGCCTCTTTGAAACAATCAATAAATAAATAAAAAGCTACTTGGTGGCATTTTCCATGCTGTCTTTCTTCCATTATTTAAGAAAACCCATTTGACTAGATTATGAAAGGAAGCCAAAAATCTCTCTTCTTTAATTTTCATAACGTGTTAAGAGAGCAAATGGCTTTTGACTCTTGCATGTCTGTCACTCAAAGGGGCACTCATCTTATAAGGATTTGATAAAAATGTTCATTGTTCCTCCAATATAAAATGTTCAAAAGGAAAATAAATTAAATCTCTTGAGTCTTAGATTCACGCTACTATAGAATAGAGAATACAAGTGCCTTCACTTAGTAGAGTGTAATTGTCACTCCACCATTTGGCTAAGCCAAAGAGAGTTTCACCTTAACAGTTACACATGTTGAATATAATTATTCAGGAACCAAATCCTACTGAGATCCAAAACCCCATCAGCTCCCCTTTTCTTCAGTTTTTCCAGGAACCAAACAGAAAGTTTGCTAATTAACTCAACAAAAACAATTCCTCCCAATCTGCTAAGCAACAATTCTATAAAACCAAGCCATGTTAAAATAAAAGATGATCAAAATCACATACGCTCCAAAAAGAACCAGCCTCATTTGTTGAATCACGCCGAAAATAGCAGAAGAGCTCCAAAGTTACGAATCCAAACACAGAAAACCAAACTTTAACTAATATAATCACCGGCCACTCACAGTTTGATAAAAAAACAAAAAAAAATTACGTTATATCATATTAAAAACCAAAAACAGAGAAAAGAAATAGAAAGATCAACACTTGACATACAAATTCAAAGCTTTATTGCATCAAACCATACCTTTATTGCAGTGGGTTGAGGTGGTCTCTTAAGACAAAAACATTGGCAAGTAAAATGAAGAAAATTTAATCTTCAACAATCATTAGTAGTATCAAACCCTCCTTCGCTTTGCTCGTCTTACAGAGAGTTGCATGAGAGAGAGAGAGATTTTGTTGCAAGAACTCGGAAAAAAATTGGAAAATAAAAACTAATAAAAAAAATAAAAAAGAAATGGGCAAAAGAAAAAGGTGGGGCCCATTTTGGTTGGAGATTTGTTGGGTTATGTGGGGCAAAATTAATTGAGATCATAATGAAATAGTAGGGAAAATGATGAGTTGGGAAATTAATTATGCATTTGTTAAATCATAATTACAAATTACAGAGATTAGAGGGAGAGAAAAGAGTGAGTGAATGAGAAGTCTAAGCCTTTTTTATAAGTTGATGGATAATACAGAGATTCAGACATTAAAGTACTATGATTGGTCTTGTTAAAGATTCATAATATGAATTTCCAAAATGACTAATATACCCCTCACTTTATGTATATTTTTTAAGTCATATATAATAATGTTGTTGTTTAGGGATAATTATTGGAAAATATATAGTGAAAGTAATAATAATTGTGTCTGTGATTGTATTTGGCAAATTGACGAGTAAAGAAAGAGATTTCTTTGAGAAGAATACAAAAATAGGCTAAGGTATATTCCTGAAAGTGAATCTTGATGTATACAATTTGGCCTTCCCTGATGATAATTGTAGAAACATCCATCTTATATATGTACACATCTGAATTTTGGCATAAACATTGTTTTTTTTTTAAAAAAAAAATAAAATTGGGAAGAGGAATCTCTCAAAACTGAAATTTTTTGAATAATAGTGAATGTCTGGCACTCATACATCTATATCATGAATTGATTCTACTTATTCTTCCCACATAAAAACACTAAAAATAAATAAATAAAATTGGTGATAAGCCAATGAAGAGAGGCAGGATTCGTGGGGCGGCTGAAACCTGAAAGGCTGAAGGGAAGCCTGAAGAGAAACTATTAATGCCAAAAAAACAAATTGATAAGCCTTGTTTACAAGCGCTTGCTTTGACACATCCAAAAGTGCTTCTATTTGTAGCTATGATCAAGATTCCTTCATTGTTGTTTTTAGAATTAATTTTAGATACGGTACCTAACATAATCCCAATATAATCAACATGTTTATGCTGTACAGATTAAGACTGTATGGGTAGGGCCATTTGCCATAGATGTTATATCATCATCTATTCTTAATTATCAAGGGATTACCATGTCTTATGATTTAAGAAGAATGGAGATAAACAAGAATAAAATTATAAAAAAGCAAAATGACCCACAAGGGTTGTAGAGAAATATTTACATTGAAGGGTGAAGAAAGCGGAGATTTTAATGGAGTTCAGTGAAGAAAGCACATATGTTTCCATTGAAAAACTCCTGGTAGTTGCATTTATTAGGGATTCTGAACCAGAACCAGTTGCAGGGCAGGTCTAAAATTAGAATGTGTATCAGAGTCAGTGCTCCTGATCAACATTTCCACTTATGATTACTGTTATTATTCTTGTGCATAAAAAAACAGATACACCCAAAAATGATTTTCGGTTAATTTTCAATAAAATGACAACGCCGTGAATTTACACAAGATTTTGCTACCTTTATATGCAAAGAATAATTTAATTTAATAGACTATATCCTTTACATTATAGTAAATAACGTATTATAAAGTGGGTTATATAACTGCTTCACACAAACACTTGCTTGTTTTTCATTGCCTTAATTGTAACCTACCCCATTTTTTTTTTCTTGTCTAGAAGAATGATGATCAATTGCCAGCTTTAATATATATATATATATAATAGTAATAGCCAGGGCGTGCGTGCTGGCTCCAGTTTGCATTTTCAGGGCTCTCTACATCAGACGACAGAGACATGCATACAAAATAAACTCGCATTTCATGTAAAAAAATAACTGAGTAACGCAGATAACATCATTGTAATGCCCCAACTTTTTCTGGAAAGAGTCTGAATAATTCCAAGTATGCCAGCACAGAAAAGTTGAAAACTTTTCCCCACCATGAAAAGTACTAGTTAAAAACTACAGGACTGTTTTGGTTTTTTATGATCTATGAATTCTGCTAATATGTCTAGTTGAAGTGTAAAAACATTGACATTTACAAATAGAGAACCTTGGTCCATCCAGGTGATTGTTATAAACTTCTGTCTTTTTTCTGAAGTTCATTTTACATATGGACCAAATACTGACTGAGCTATTTTAGAGGGCTTGACTAGTAGCTTCAATTTTCAAAAACACATGCTTGCAACTGCAACTCCTTTGCTTTAATGAGTTGTTTATCCATTTTCGTGGCAGGGTCAAAGCAATAACACCTTAAAATATTTGATTATTATTTTGAACAATATCTTTACTCTTGTCTGTATTTGCCGTACACGCCATGTTGCCAGTTTGAAAAGAATCGAAAAGAGCAGATTCATAAAGGATTTTTGGTTTCCCAAATGGGGGAAGTACTTCAAAAGAAAAGATTTAAGACCTAAAAAAGACTTTAATGTGTCTAATCACTTGGCCAGGATTCAAGCTTTTCACTAAAAAACTCTTCCAGTTGGAGGAACAATAAAATGCCAGATGCATTGTCCAATTGATTATTCCAGGCAGCAAGGTAAAAGACAGCTTCAAGAAATTTTCTCTGGGATCAATGAGATTCTGCCAAGCATCCCATGTGCTAGTTTTTTAACATCTGGTGACTGGTATCAGAAACTGTAAGGTAGGGTCTTTCATGTTGGAATGGTGGGATCTCATGTTATGGGTCAGGTTCTACAACTCGAAAGACTTGAGAAAACAGGTGTATAAATTTATTAAAGCTTAGAGTAACATCGGGCATTCTTCTAAGCATTGTAAAAGTCTAGGACAGCCAAAAACATCCAACCAGACACCCTAATTTTTTCCTTTCTGTAGCAATGACCCATACAGTTGCCAACCTCAGTGCTCAGGAGAACATTTTTCCCGTTTTGTATGTTTAAACATATCTGTAATTCAAGTAGATTATTTTTCAGAGGCTTCCTGTTGAAAATGGACGTGGCTCACTGCATCCGTAGAAAGATTTTACGTTCAGCTACTTGACAAATATTAAGGTCGCTTATCGAGATTCACAAATAGTATTGATCATTTATACAGAGATGTATATAGATGGACATCATGTAAAACATTGATCAAGACAGACTCCAAGCAGAGTTCAATAAACAGAACCATATATAATTGCCGGCATTTACAAACTCGTGCAATGGTGTGTCACCATTCAACACTACCGGAGCATGTGCACCTCAGATAAAATAGACAATCAATTGAATTTTACATGTAGGATCCACAAATTTGTGAATGGAGTACGTATGCAGCTTCAACTGCCAAATGCATAATTTCTCCACATAGATGCCTAGTTGCATTTGTACACTTCAATCAGAGTCCCAGAAAATGCTTGGCAAAAGCTGGACTTGGAACTTCAAAAAAGAAAATCATAATTTACAAAGAAACCCTGGATCGGTTGCTTCAAGTTACTGTATCACACAGCATAGAGTCTTATCACCTGATTTATATCAGATCTGCAAACAGGACAGGGACCTTTCCTGGCTTTAATATCATTTAAACATGACATGCAACCGGCCATATGACCACATGGAATGCATGCACCTTCTATTGGAGCTTCCCAGCATATTATACACAACGAAGAATTGCCTTCGTCTTTTACATAAGTTGATGCAGAAGATCCATACTCAACAACTGGAACATGCAAGTCCACCAGATTGTTTTCAACTGATGGATAGTGGATTGGACATTTGCCGGATTCCTGCTCAGGAATTGGTGGAGCAGATGGAGCCGTGGAAACTGATGCAGAAATTGCACTGCTGGGTTGGACAACAGGGGGAGGGTTAGTATGGGTTTGGACAGCTTGACTTTGTTCAGAAGTTGGACCAGAATTGGCTGCACCCCACCCATTGTAGTCTTCTTTGGCTGGTTTATCCATCCATCCATTATGGCTTGCCTTTGTACATTCATCGGCACCCCACCCATTGTGAGTGCCAACACTCGTAGAATTTTCCCAACCATTTGCATTAATTGCTTCAGCATTCTGGTGACTATTTCCTGTTGTCGATCCACTGGCTTCTGTTGCAATTGGATGTGCGGTTGCCGGAATTGACATTACGGTATTATGAGGTGCAGTGAAAGGCATGGCCTGAAACTGAGTAAATTAAGAATAGTATCCTTGGTGGCAACAGCAAACAAATGAAGCATTTATCAAAAAAGGACGGAGCAATACGAATGTCATTTGTTTGGTAAATACATTCAACTGGAGAAAATACTAAATTAAGAATCTACTTTTGCTATGTGAATAAAGCAAATGCTAAATTTAAGAGCACCTCCTTGACAAAGTAACCTATGTAATAAGAAGTAATCCATTCAAAATAATTTTCATAGATTGCTGAATAAAATAACAAATAAACCCTTCAGAATCTCTATCCTATAACATACATTTTGATACAAGTTCTCTGGAGGTCTTAAAGCATAAAATCTAGACAACTGTACAATGCTAGCTTCAGTTCTACTTTCGTGTTGCATACCATCGGAATAATGAAAATAATTCCATTCTACCAATACCTGCAAATTCCCATAATATGTGTATATTTCAATGCTATAACTACTACTTGTAATAGTTGGACTGTTTAGATTCTTTTTAATGTAAGAGCAGCTCATAGTTTTTCTCAACACTGCATTATTCTATCATTACATGGTAAATTAAATACTTGAAAAAAAAAAAGATTTTGAGAAATGAAATTACAGATGATAACCTTCATCAATCCATTCCAATACACGAATAAAATCTTTTATATGTAAGTTTAGGAGGTGGCCAATACATATCTGCTTAAATTTCCATAAGAAGAAAACAAAGACCCACAAGGTGAAGAAAATATATATACATATCAGGATTATATCTGCCTCAAAAGATAATAATGTGATTTTTGTCTGATATGGATAAAGTCATCTATCACCAGACACTAGTGTTAAACAATTATCACAAATTTAAAGATCTCAAGAGTCAACAGGCAATAATTTTTCATTTTTATGAAAAGTCATCTATACCAACAAAAGCCAAGGATCTATTTGATTAACAGTGGTGAGATGTAATCCAGGCAATAAGTAAAACCATTGAGTGCATAATCTATACGCAATCTAACTCTGTACCTGAGCAATTCCTCTGCATGCATTATATAACCATTGAAGCTGCTGTTTATCACCCTCAATGGCAGATGCAAGCTTATATCTTATTTCTGGTAAAGAGATACAAGATCAAAGAAAAGAACCAGCTAACTGATAACAAGAAATTTAATATATGAGGTAAAGACATAGACTACTGTCCAAGACAAAGGAAACTGACAAAGATTAAATGACATAGTATGTTATTAAATCAATCAACAGCCCAGCTGCATATCAACTTACAGAATCCTGATGGAATTTGTTGCTCAATTTTATTGATCAATTTATATGAACTTACTCGTAGACTGGTCAAATATAATGAGTGCAGGATCCGGTTGACGAAATTTGGGATCATCAACTTTGGCCTTCCAAAGCGCAATGACCGCACGAGGCTGGACATCCTGCATACCAGTTAAGAATACAATAGAAAGGTCTATAAATAATGCCAATAAATATCACAAATTAATATTTTAAGGAATTCAAAGCTAAGTTTAAAGCAACAAACTAGAAGTTATGAAACCAAATTTCACTTATCTATTAAATTACATCTACCAGTAGGTATCCAACATCAGTAGCTACTATTTTGGTCAGAAAACCACTTGTAGTTAATTTTCTGGCAAAAGGAGGATATATACAGACAGCAAGAACCAATAATTATTAATCTACTCAACTTCTGATGCCACATTATACATGCTGTGATTACAACAAACCACGAGTAAAGAAAATTAAATGTGTGGCATCAAGCACAGAAGCAGAGCCATCAACCACAAACAAGATCCAAATGCCAGTTTTCCACTAAGAAATTATTGTAGTGAGCTGAACACTACCATGCAGATCAACAAAACTACAGAAATTTTGGAAAGTGACCAAATGAGTTGAAAAAAAAAGTAGATATTGAGTTTAATGAATAAACTAAACATGCTGCACAAGGTGAAAAAAAAATCTAAAGGGTAAAGTTATAGAGTACAAACTATGCCCATGGAAACAACCATTAGGAAGATTAAGAAATACAGAGTTAACTGAAGTATATCACTAACTTGTCTTCAGAAACATGTGAAATCATCCTTGACAGGAGACAAATGACGCTTTTATTCTTATTCTGCTTTTTTCCTTTTACTCCTCTATAATTGACTGTAGAAATACAGGTTAATTATGCAGGAAGCAAGTCAAAAATCAAAAGTAGAATACCTGCAAACTAGGATAAATGGCAAGCTCGAATTTAGGTGGCTTCGTGGGATTAGCAGGACCGCAAGGTATGACAACAGCCCAACTGCAAGAAACGAACCTTGGTTAACACGGAGATAGAAAAATAATCAGCAATATAATTTGCTTCAAAGCCCTTGAACTGGGCCTTGAAAGTAGGAGCATGGCTTATGTACATTAGGTAATCGACAGCATTGCCACGACAGCCATGCAGCAAAAGAGAATATAAAAGACATTAAAGCTAAAGAAATGATCTTGCAAGAGCATATACATTAGAAAGAAAGAGAATTGATATCAGACAGACATTTTTCTTGACATCAATTGAGGAGCTAATGCTTCGAGAAATCCTGGACCATAAAACTCCCGCAGCCAGCCAGAGAAATAGCAAATGTGACTCTAGAAAAAGGCAATAAGAATAACATAAGCCTTTTTTCCAACAAACATAGATGATTTCAGCAAATTAGATAAATAGACATTGTCAAGCATACCTCAATTGCTCGGACAACACTCATATGGCCCTTCATTCTTGCAACACCAAGTGGAGTGTGACAATCATCATTCCTCACAAGAGGATTTGCTGGAACATTAGCGAAAAAACTAAAACTGATCACACTTCATTTATGAAAATAGTGACACATTATATGCCTTTACATAAATTGTAATTATTATTATTTTCACTTCATGACAAGCAGGATTCAGCAACGTCCATGGACAAAATAATTATAATTCAATACTTATTTCAGCAACAGAATCTTAAACCAGACCAAAGACATACCTCCATGAGAGAGAAGTAACCTAACAGTCGGCTCCAATCCCCTTTTTGCAGCATGATGCAGAGGAGTTCCACCATGACGTCCTACAAGAAATGAATCCTCATTCAGAAACGCATAATTTTGCAAGAATATCAAATAATTAAAAAATCTTGCCCAGGAAGAAACTTATTACCAGGGCGGTAAGCATTGATGTTGGCACCTAATTCTATAAGAGTTTTAGCGACATTTATCAACCCAGAATCCATGCAAGCGACAATCAATGGGGTCTTTCCTTCTCTGTCAATCCACTGCATAAGAAAACAGACTTTAATCACACAAAAAACACGTAAACCAGAATGACAATACGCGGAAAAGAGAGAGTATGTTAGGAGGTACCTCAAGGCTAGCGCCTTGGTGGCGGATGGCTTTGATGGCGTCGACGTCTGCGGTACAGACACATTGATAGAGCAACTCGTCTTTAGAGGTCTTTTGGTGGTGTTGGTAGGTCATTGAATTCAGACTTTGCCCCATGAGTCTTCGAGCTACGTTAGCAACAATTCTGAAATGATTTTGATGGGAAAATCTAGGAATGAACGAAGATGAAGGAATGGGCTTTGGCCTTTGTGACTTCACGCAGGTAATAAATAAATAAATAAAAACTCGAGAGACAGAGAGAGAGTTTAGGAAGAGATTTTTGTCGGAGAGAATTCGGGTTGGGTTTTTATAGTGTGTAACGCACACAATAAGGTTAACCTACACCTTTGGTGGATTAGTGGGATTATGAAATTTAGACGTGGGAAAAAATCGAAAATGTTCTTATTTACCCCCAAAAATTTAAAAATATCCTCTTTCATAAATTTTAATTAAATATGTCTATTTTTACTATTTCAAACAAAAATGACCCCATATCTACACAATTAAAATTCATACATTTTAATTTGTTTTCTCCTTCTTCTTCCCCAATAAGAAAATCATAATATTACATGATTTGTATTAATTTTAAATAAATCTTAGTATTAAATTATTATTAATTTAATTTTTAAATTTTATTTTAAGTTAAGTATATTTTATAATTATTTTGCAGAGTTTGAACCTAATATGTACTGTCGTATTTAAAAGTCTAACTTGAAAATTAATTTTACGTATTTTACTCGAAATCTACTTTTAATTAGAGTACAATACTTATTTTATAAAGTTTGAACTCAATTTAGATTGTTGTACTCGAAAGTTAATTTTAAACACTTTACTTAAAATCAACTTTCGAGTTAGATTTTCGAGCACAATAATTCAGATTGAGTTTAAACTCTATAAAATCAGATTTCGTATGTAAAATAAATCAAATCTGTTCGATAGAAAAAAAAAATCGATGATCTCAACTTATTTAAATTTCAATCGTCGTCAAATTGGTGTCACGAATCGAAGAGAATTGACAACACTGCTAGAAGGTAAAGGACATGAAAAGTGCTCGGAACTGTAAATGGGTAGATATAATTTTGTTTAAAAAATTATGGACATGAGAATAATTTCGTCGTAAAATGACAACTTAAAATATATTTAATTAAAATTTATAAAAGAGGATATTTTTAAATTTTTAAGCACAAACACAGCTATTTTCGGTTATTACCCTTCATATATCGTTTCATATGGACCATTCGTTAAATTTATGATCCAAATTATTAAACCGAGACATTAACGTGCAGTATGAAACATAAAGAAGTTTCTAACTCTCCAACTTTCCATGGTACTCGAGGATATTTCAAGATCCAACAACAATTAAATTTTGCAGTAAAAAAAAGAACAATTAAATTTTATTTTCAATAATTTAGAAATAATGCATAATCAATGCTGCATATCTCAAATTATATCGCAAATTTCACGTCACGTTAATTCAGTTTAAAACATGTGGCATTACTTCTACGATACAATGAACAAATAAATTTTCACAGGTGAAATCATCAGACATTTGACATTACACTAGCACAGCTGCTTGTTGTGCACCCATTTTTTCAAAAGGAAACAAGATTTGATTAATAGAGAACAAAAATTTTAGCCGACTACTGTGGTGACCGAAATTTGACAGGATATAACTTCCCTCCGTTGAATCCACAACTACTGAGTCCCAAATAACTACATTTCAGGAAAGAAAAAAAAGACTTAATAATCTACTTTAAACACAAGAGGGATGTAAATGTAATCTTAAGGAAACAAAAAAGGAGAATCTCACAACTATCCCAAAATTGTAAGCAGTCTCTTGCTTTTTGCTTCTTCCTGACTATTAATCATAATCAGACTGAGGCACCACTTAGTAACTCCACCAGATCCCCTTTCTTCATCTTTGAATACCCTTTCACACCACGAGACTTGGCAAGTGCCCTCAGCTCAGTGAGCTTCAATGCACTCAAATCTTCATTCTCAATATGCTCTTCTTTGTTTCCATCTTCATCATTATCACCTTCATCAATATCTGAAGTTTTGCCCTCTGCTACACCATATACACTGTCTTCCAGAACATTGGATTCACTGTCTGATACCTCATTGTACACATCGCCATCTACAAGATTGGACACAACGTCCGATACCTCATCATACACATCCCCATCTGCAAAACTGGCCTCGGGCACAAGCTCAGGCTCTGGCTCAGGTTCCTGCTCTGGTTCTGGTTCAGGCTCGTGTTTAGGGTTAGCACGTATCTCAACCAAACTGTTCTTTCTCTTCCCACTTGAATTTAAACGTGAGACAGAGTTCACAGTTTCCTCAGTCGAATAAACAGGCTGATATTTGAATTGAGTGACAGGAGACCTGCGTCTGAAATTTGATGCCGGTCTTGTTAAAGAAGAGGCATTTGGTTCTCGGGACTCAGACCTGGCCCTGCTGGTTGAATCAAAGAAGTTTGTGCTTTTATCTTCATTATATGAGCCATTAGGTTCAGTCTGCTCAAAATTGAAGTCTTTGCTGCTGTTGCCACTCATGTTTCTCCTCTTACCTTGCTCAACTGAGTGTTTCCTCAACAGCTTGAGGAGAGAATCCACTGTTTCACTCTCTTTACGTTGTCCTTGCATAGCTTCAACCTTTTTATCTTCTTTTGCTGCAGCTCTTTCTCGAAGCTGAGCCTGGACCTTCCGGAAAAGCTCAACAATCTCCTTCTCTCTTGGTCCTGGGGCTGCCGTTGCTTGGAATTTTGGGGAATTGGAGAGGGAGAGTAATGGCCCATTTTTTGAAGATAACAGTTCAGCTTCATCATCAAAATTGTCCCTCTCTTCATTTTGCCTGTTCCTGCCTCGGAACCCATTTTTGTTTTGCCTCAAGAAGTCAGGATTTCTCCTATAACTACTGGAGCTAGCTCTGCATACAAATGACACTCCATTGGTAACACATTTCACTCCTCCAATCTTGACCTTTGATCGGACTCTAAAGTCACCATGAGAAGAACATGAAGACACGGCCACTGCTCTTCCAGAAACACCCAAACATGGGAGACATTTGCCCTCAGATGGCCCATAACCTGCAAGATAAGATATGTACACCAAAATCAATTAAACAATAATTATTCAACACAGATTATTTATTTAATAACTCAACCCTATACCATTTGGCAAGAAAATGTATATGAATCACATTACATAAATCTTACCTTGTATGCTCATAGTAAAAAATTCCACACATTTCAAAAGTAGTTTTCGGCATTTTAATTTCCCTTGTAATACGTTTACAGAGTTTTCTCTTCCAAAAAGATGAGGAAGACTCAAGGAAAACTCTTAAAGATTGAGGATAAAGAATACTTATGGTCCAGTCATGACAAGAAATCAACCTATATTACCTTGAAAGAGATCAATAAAGTAAGGAAAATGGGAATTTGAAGATGAACGCCAATAGAGCGAAACACGGTACAGTAAGGTTTGGCTTATTTGGTCCAATAAGGCAAAACATAATGCTTTTTAATTTTAAAAATAATGGCATTATTGCCAATAATAATACCTAGTTAGCACTCATCATTAAGTAGCTTGAGTCCCTAAAAAACTCCCCCTCCCTCTCTTTTACTTTCTAAATGATACTCAAATGACAAACCACGGTATGCTCCACTCTACCTTTCTTATCACTCCTATAAGATGCACAAGTCGACTCTTCATACATACTAGGTCTTTAGGTACGTATTGATGAAAACAATGAAAGTAATGTTTCAAATCAAAATGGACCAAGATTTGGGAACTACAGTTATGCCATTAAGCATAGACAAAATTTCTAGTTGAGCTCAAGGCTTCCTTTCAAGTATAAGCCCTGAAACTTTTGAAATGTTGGGTGCATTTGGCAGTTCTTTTTCACAAATTCAAGTTCTTTTTCTCTCTGGCAACAGATTGCACACTCAATAAACAAATAAACAAAAGAACTCAGAAAGCACCTGTAACACTTCACAATGAAATACTTAATATCTGCTTTTTAAGAAAGCACTTGAGTTCATTTTCCAGAAGCACGTAAAAATTTCCTTTCAAAAATAAAAAAATAAAAACTTTCAGAGT
The DNA here is from genome assembly GCA_028052125.1 of Melia azedarach. Classification (NCBI taxonomy): domain Eukaryota; kingdom Viridiplantae; phylum Streptophyta; class Magnoliopsida; order Sapindales; family Meliaceae; genus Melia; species Melia azedarach. Next base: position 498,325 of record CM051394.1, on the reverse strand, counting down.
CTTTTACATAAAGAGCCTTGACTCCAATATACAACCCTGAACTACATGTCCGTAATTAATAAACAACACCCAACGTTTCTTCAATTCAACAACTCCATCTAGTCTTCAACTTTCCTTTAAAAAGCGTGCACAAGACAAACTTAAACTTAACAAGGATACACAACTTTCTTTTAGGCAACTGCTTCAATTAAGAGAAGTACAAATAACAAAAACCCTAATACTTCGTGGGGTTGTTGAAAAACATGAACCAGTAATCAAAAATGAAATTTAGAAGCACCCATTTCGCCTTCATTTTCGAGACCAAACAGAGCGCAAAGAAGTTGAACTGACCTGGGAGATTTTTACCTATGATATGGACTGCTTGCGACATAACTATTCACTCACTCGACACAAAATTTCGGAGTTCGTGACTGCGCTTCTAATGGAGGTTTTGAAATTTTACTGTTTTTTCATTTGATTCCGGTTCAGTTTCTTAAAACTGAAACCCAAGGTGACTTGCCTATGCGAAATTATATAGCCACTGATAAGGGGCTTTTTGGGTAATCTGTATTTTGATTAGGGGCAAAATGGGCTAATGAAGACTTGTTGATTTGAAGGCGGCAACGTGTCTGATTTGGAGTCGGATACGGGTTGACCCGCACCTCTCCCTCCTCCATTCTTGTCATTAACGCCTGATAATTTGATTATGATACATAAAATTATTATCATTTTAATTCAAATCTTTAAATATAGTCTTAAAAAGTAAACAAACTAAATTACCTAAGTTCAGCCACATCAATTAATATCAAACACAAATTGTGTAATAAAACTAAAACCTGGAGCAATTCCAATGTGGCATAAATCTGCAATCTTACAAAGAAAATCAATTGTACAAAAAGCAAAAAAACATCCATGGCAGTGAACCTGTCATTTCTTTCCTATATCATTCCAGCTTTCTTTCTAGTCAAATATTTCAAACAGGAACATCATCTATGCCAGTAAACATATCATGCAGCAGTATATCTGAATTTCTTCAAAATGATGACCTCCGCTTCCTTATCTGCTTCAAATTTATACTTTTGAGGGTTGCAAATCCGCTCATCCCAACCCTTTTTTTTTTTTCTAGCTTGGTTGGTTATGGAAAATAACAAAAGGATACACCTCTATAGCAGTGATCTTTATCCAGTTGACTGACAAAAGAAGTGACATGCTCCTGGTTATGAACACTGCCGGCTAACTTTACCACCATGCCCAAAATTTCATACTTCTCGATCAATTCAGGCAACTCTACATCAGTCTTTGCTCTGTCAATTGTTTTGATGCCTTCTATTTCGTTGCTGTGTGGTTTCATAAAGGCAACACCAATGTTTTTGGTACCAATGTTCAAACCTAAAAGCCCTGATCTTGAACTTTCACATGAGGATGGCTGCTCCGCTCTCTAGCGCATTTTCCATAGATGCCTCGTAATGATGCGTACAAGGTTTATTAAATTCAAGATTTTGCATCCTAGTAAGTTAGTAAAAAACCATTCATAAAGTTGATAAAATTCGTCCTACATTAGTTTCAATAATAGAGAAAGATAACAGACATGCAAAGAAAAAGGAAACAAACAAAAGCAGTTAACCAATGTGAAAAAGTACAAAAAAGAACAGCCTCCATTAGCCAAACAACGGGCAAATATCAATTTTCCAAGCAACTCCACCTTGTAGGCAAATAGAACAGATGCAAATTGATGATACCAACGATAAAATAGCCATGAATATGTTTATCCAATAATTCGATCCTGTTTTAGAATTACACATACTCTGAGGTTGGATTTTTTTCTATTCCTCCAAAAATCCACATCTTATTAGTGTAAAAAACATGCCAACTACCCAGTAATGTATTATGATAAGTTTGACCATACTTCAGCTAGAGATACATGGAACTCTAGTAGGAAAGAACAATGTGTGTTGTTCATAATTGGAAAGCATAAACTTAAACTTCAAAATGAAATTATTTCTATAGTTTAACAGAGCTAGCCTTTTATAAACCAAACCTTGGATTTGGCAGACTTTTCTTTAGTTGTTATGCTTTTCAAAGTTAAGTAGAAGCTCGGAAATCCCAAACAAACATACGAAAATACACTCCACTCAAATTGCTGCCAAAAGCTAAATCAAACTGACCTACCAATTTCATCACCATCATCATTATTTACTTCACCAATTAACACAAAAAGGGTTGCACTTCTTACTCTGCGATTGCCCCTAAGCAGCACACTATTCAGACAATAAAAACTATGAAGAAAAGAGAGGAATATAAACTGACACTAGCAAAGGAAAAATTCTAATAATCGTCCAACTTCGGCTTCTATCAAGCCAACCCTTCTCTATTAAAAACAACCCATCAACTTCTCCTTTAGTACAGTTTCGTAAATGCATATAATACAGTCACGTAAGAAAATTTTCCGTAGTCCATAATAATAATAATAATCTACAAAATTAAATAAAAACAGTTCACAGATAAGAGAACCGAAACCACATACTATGACTTTACCTTTTACTTCGAATCGAATAACAGAGCTTCTTTCTTGCTCTCTCATCCCATCCATCTCCTCTTAGGCTCTATTAAATACAATGTTTTCAGGTGTCAAACAAGTCAATATCACGGGTTCGACGGCCCGACCCATTTAATTCGTTACCTCTCAAGTCTCAACCTAGCATTTTAGGTGCCAGTGTCCTTTCGAAAATTACATTCCAACATTCTTCGTTTTATCCTTACAGTGATCATTGATTACACAACGTATTTAAAAAAAAATTATACTTTTAATATTAAGTATTTCATTAAAAATTTAAAAGAATATGTAACTTTAGCGACTATGTAATTATTCACTAAGATTTCAAATATTAGTGATTCTGTAATCTCTTCGACAACAATTTAATTTTCAAAGTCACGACACAATAATTTCAAAGATGGCTTAAGTTGACAAATTGTTTAAAATAAACTTTGTTTAGTATTATTTTTTAAAATAATATTTCGAAAAGAAATCCACCAAACTAGTTTGGTATAATTTTATTTCCGAAAAAACGAAAGAAGAAAAAGACCCTTTTGAGGGGCACCATAAACTTTCGTTCAGTAAATTAATCTACCTACTAGTATCAATAACATTAACTTTTACCTAAAATAGAAGACAGAAAACACAATAGAGTGTGGCGCTAACGTGCCCAAAACTCAGTACAAAAAGAATTGGGTAGAATGAAAAGAGAAAGGATGCTCTTCCTCAGATGTTAATAATCTTTTTAACTCATGAACACAGTGAACGCATGTCATGCATCACAAGATTTTGCCCTTTTCTTTGTCTAGCTTTTTAAACTACATAATGTTCAAACTCAATGGCGGAAGCCTCTTCATATTCTTCAGTCCGGAGGAAAGAGGAAAGACTCGATTACCCAACAGCCACACCTGATCAAGAATAATCATAAATCTGGCACCTCCCATAACAGATGAACCACAAAGATCATCTTTTATTTCTCATTTCGTACTTGAAGCAAACCAGATATCTAAACAATTCTCAATAAGCAAGAAAAGAAAATTAAGGCGAACCAAATGTGTCAGTCAGTGTTCTCTGAGGGAAAGGTTTCTATGCTTTGTGATTTTTCATCATCTCGTCAACATCTAGTTCCACCTCCAATACTGGTGAATCCTTCCGCATGCTGAAATGACTGGTTTCATATTTCAAATATTCAAAGATTATCAAAATTTAATCCATCATATTTCAAATGTGGTTTCAGGACAATGCAACGGAGCAGCTTACCTGTTCTGTACAGGACCATGATCAACAGCTGTTCGAAGGCAATATATAACTCTGCCAACTATGTTTGACATGGGAACTGGTCCAAATGTTCGACTATCATTGGCTTCCTGCCCCTCAAAAAATAAAAAATAAAAGAGGATTTCAAACAGAAGATGAGATAACTCAGGCTGATGCAGGAAGGCTTAAAATTTTGGGTCATAATTATATCATAAAATCACATTAGCAGTAACCAACGCACAACTAATCATGGAAACGACAAAATTGTTTCCTCAAGACACTCAGAATAAGCATTGTTTAATGTATTTATATATTGTAGGGACTTGTACATGCAATATGCATCCACTAGCAATCAAGACTCAAGTTGGGCAAAGAACTACAGTAATCGCTAAGCACAAATTTTAGTTCCTAGAAATTTCACCTTAATGGTAATTACTCTAAATGGTAAAAATGAATGACAAAACCATCGAATTTATGGATATTTTACATATTGCTCAAAAAAACATGTCAATTTCAACCTTCTGATTGGCCTTTAAACATTCTAGTCCATGAATAATAATGTTTACATTAACAGAAGACATTTATCGTAATGCAAGTAATGGCAAAAACATGTCCAAATATAAAATTCACTTTTCAAATTAAACCAGAAAAAAAGAGAGTAAATACCTTAGGCTTCAGACTTTCATTGTCAACCAAGACCCAGCATTCATCCTTTTCAAGAACAAAAGGCTCATCTTTCTCGTCCCTGGACACCATTTCATACCCTTCTGTAGCAGCTAATCTTCTTACTAGATATTTATCTGACTTCTCAGGGTCTTTCAAGACCACAACATCTCCAACAAAAACTCGCCTGTCCACCAAAAGAAAAGGAAAGATGAAAAACTTCCAAGAACAAGATACCAAATGTTTAACAACAATGTAGAACTTCGCAGGAGAAATGGATGCTACAGTGGAAAACCAAACAAAAGCATGACTGCTTGGAACTCTAAGATGCTGTGTCTGAAAGCAATGTATACATTAAATTTACATCGATGGCAACAATTTCTTTTTCTTTTTTTGATGACTATGTTAACCATACTGTGCTTTAGAAATGCTTAATCAAAAAAAATTATCCAACTCAAGCTTGGAACACAATTCTGCTGCGTAAATAAACTCCTTCAAAATATGAATCAAGAATAAAAAGAAATTATCAGCTCTAAAGACATTAGGATATTAAAATTTCAGAATTAATATGAAGCACCAATAGAAATTCATCCCCTTTAATTCTGGAAGCATGTCAAAAGTTGTGAAATAGTAAAGCTATAGAATCATTTTCTTGCCCTGCAAGCAGTAAAAGAATTCAAAAGCCCAAGACTACATAAATAATCTGTAAGGTCCCCTCTAGTCTGTCCTTCATGTGCTAAATCTTCTATATAAACCAAGTACAGGAAAGATCATTCTATTTGCCAGCCACTATGTGAACTTAATAAAGCAGTCTTTTAGTTTCTAGAATCAAAGCCTGACCCATTACTTTATTGAAATATCTTTCGTCCCAAGATAACAGAATAATATCAGACTCAGCAGACCATGAAAGAAAAAGATCAAGGTAAAAACAACTATGTCCCCATGAGTACAATGCTTTTCTTCATCTAAATAGTAGGTACAGGCTTTTCTACAGTTCCTAAATTGCAAGCTATGCTTAACTAAACGCAAAACTGAAGTAAAATCGTGTAATCTAACTTATATTATACAGAAAGGTTGGAAAGGGCTTTATGTCAAACTCAGATAATAAATAAAAACCACATGAGTGTATAATGTTAACACATATATGAGCTAATGGAACTGAAATTAACATAATTAAAATTTAGAAGCTCTTAATCAGGCACAACCAGTTGATTGGAACTTCAAAGTTGCAAGTATTTGCAATGCCTTGCATAAGAATGACCTCAAGGGATATATGGGTAATGCTGTTGTTTTAGGTGCCTCAGATGACAATATTACAGGTCATGTTAAGGCAAACATTTCCTAAGAGTAATTTTCAGAAGAAAAATATTAAAGAAGACAACAATCTGAACTTGTTATAAAAAAATTCCGAAAATTATTAGGGATAAAGAAAGATGACTACTATTACGTTGGATCAGCAGTTGGTAACTTCCGTACAAGAAGTGTTCCCCCCTGCCCTCCAATAACTGGAGCCATTTCCTCTCCTTTATTCCAGTGTAAGTAAGTCAACTTCCCCTGAAATAGATACTTCCACACCGAATCACGTAATTCTATGTCATTGATTTGACCTCGCGTATAGCTCTGCTTCAAATGCAAGATTCTGTTAGAGCAATCTAATAAAAATAATTCTATGAGCAACACTTTTAAGCTGTGCACAAGGAAAAGCAACAAAAACCAGTGACAGAAGAACTGATTGGAACAAAAGCTGACAAAGAAGCATAAAAACCATTTCCTGACTTTGAATATTCTATCCTTACCAATAAAAGTATTTCTTGATTTGTGAACACAATGAACTTCGTCAAAGTTAGATACTTTTTCTCTGGAACTTAAAAATCCTTAGTTCCAAACAATAACAAGAATATTCTCTTAAAATTTTAAGTTTACCCTCCTTATAATTTCATTTGTAAACGCTTTGCGCTAGCTAGTTAGGTTATTGTCCAGCTCTGCTTAAAAATTAATGATCAAATCAAGTCTATCTGTCTTTGAGAGTTTCAAAAGTTCCACGGATCACTTGATTTTCTAATAGGTATCCTATATAAGAGTACAAAGAAATTCTATTCCAATTCATTTCACGAAGAGTGCAAAAAGTTAAGATTTTTTTCTCAATTTCTAACCTCAAAATTTGTGTATTGAGGCTTTGCACATCACCATGGAAGTGAAAGAACAACACCTTCATAAACAAGGTCACTGATAGATATTCTATAAACAGAGATGCAATTTCTAACTGCAGACCCAATTTCAAAAATTGTATTATTCTGTCAAGAATCATACTCTAAAATAGTCTGATCTAAAGCCAAAGTAACAACATTTGCATTAACAGTCCTCTGTAACATCAGTTAAAACAACAAATAGTAAACACTGCAACAAAATAACAACTGAGCAGGTACACGATGTCACACTTCTAAGAGAGGAAGTATAAATTTAGATATTCGCCACAAACGGAAAACAATAACAACTAAACGAAAATGAACCCTAAACGGATTGTGACTGCCTCAAAATATCAATAAGAAATGTAACGCCTATACGATACCAGATCCCACGAACACAAAAGTAATACTGGCGAAAAAAATATCAATATATATGAAAAAGTGATAGTAAATTATCATTTCAGAAGGTCACCTATGAACCCAACAACAAATGACCAAAACACACTCTCTGTCGCAAACAATAAAAATTACAGAATCTCCAGTAATCAAAATAGAGAACACGAATAACAAAACAAATTTTCATTTGAAAGAAAAATCGAGAACAAAAACATAAAAAAACCCAAAAATAAATGGGAAAAAAGAAACAAGAATGATCCAAATACGAAAATCGGAGAGTGGATGACCTTCCAGCTGATAGAGACAGAGTACTCGAGTTTGTTGGCTATGTATCGAAACCAAGTCGATAGAGAAACCATTGCCTGAGCTATGCCCTATGGAATTTTATCGATTGGTTGTCTTTCAGCTTCAGCATTCACTTCTGTTAAACCCTGGACAACTATTTTATTTTCTTTCTGTATTTATTTATTATTATTAAATTTACTTCGTCTTAATTATTTTGGGCTCATTTTTATTTTTTTACCGTTATTAACTTTTTCTATTGGGTGATGAAGACTTCAACCCTCGGCTGTTGGTCGGGTTATTTCACGACCCGGGCGGGCGGGTTCACTGCCTGTTTATATTGGGTGGTTTGTTTTAAAAAATATTTAATTTTTAGTTTGGTTAGGCAAGAGGAAAAGTTCTGGTTTGCATTGAGGGACGTGGAGGAAACACAACCGAGCCAAGAAAAAACGGAATAAATTTTACTTCTTTTTGGTGTTAATAAGGTAGAAGGCAAGATGAATGATGCTTCTTTTTTCTCCAATTTATAAGAGAAAAACTTTATTTAGTGATACAAATCATTTACACGTAACTTTTTATGTTCATTTACGGAGATTCTTATATGATTACGGATCAAATATAATATATTTTACAAAATAAATATCGTTAATAATAAAATATCTATATTACAATGAATATAAATTATGAGTTTTACTTGATTCAGCCAATAAAATTTTTGCTGATAGTAGAGGAGTTATTAAATTTAAATCCTATTTATATTAAAATATAAAGAAATTAAATATATTTTCTTATCAAATTAATTGAAATACTTTTTAATATAAAGTAATAGGTACTTGAAATTTATCTATTTTGCAATTAAATATTTAATGTGACCTAATTTGATCATTTTAGATAATTAGAGTTTGTTCACTTTCTTTTTCAATATGTATTTTTAGACATTTTTAGTCAAATATAAGAAATACATGTTTAAATCCGATTATCAAAGTGAATATATAATCTACTGTTTTTCATTTTTTTAAATATAGACGCGATAATTTGATTGATTTCCGATGACTATTATTTAGGACTAAAAAGGTTGCCTTGTATTTTTTTTAAATATATTTCACACTATAGGGTAAATTATATATAAAATTTAAATTAATATTATTTTTATTAATGTATAAACAAGTATTATTATTATTATATATATATTTAAGATGTTTAGCATTTGTTTAACATTTAAAATTTTATAAGGAGACATTGGTGTTTTCTTAAAAAAAAAGGAAAAAAATAACATTATCACTTATATATTACAACAATAAGAAAAAAATAAAGAAAAATGTTATTTTAATTCAAACTATAGTTTGTAGGAGCAGTGATAAAGCTGATGATCCTCCATTAATAATCTTTCTATCGTTTTTTTTTTTATTTTAAAAATTTATATCGTATAAATAAAACTGCAAGTTAAATATTAAATAAGCAATTCAATTTACTTATTCAATACTAATGACTTTTTTTAGAAATATTATAGTTATAATAGTAGCACACACAAATATATATATATATACAAATTCTTATATTATTTATATATCATCAAATTTAAATATTTTTAATGGATAAAATAAAATTAAATATATATAATCAATATACATGTGAGATACAATCTCAATTATTACTTAAATCTAATATTTTATAAATAATATAAGAAAATATGTAAAGTTTAGTGTGATTTAGGCACTTTGTTTACTATAATTGTACAAACTACATACTTATTTGTAAAACTGTAAAGGATTAGGGATATCAAATGTTATTAGCCGTTTCCAATATTTTCTGGTTTTTTTTGTCCCCATCCTCTAAATTGATAGTAATGGCTATGGGCCCAATCCAAGCCGCGAGCTGTCTGGCAAACGTGACACGCGTATCTTAGACTTGACCGTTCCCTTATCTCTCAGCTCTCGCCGGCTAACAAAGTGAAAAAGCCAGTTTATTCGAACCCTTCCCAATTAACAAAACTCCGTTGTTTACCCAAATTTACAAATTGGAGCTCATCTCAGGTTTGTCCGGTTCTCAACGTTTGTTTCTAATTTACGAATTTCGTTTCTTTCCGTTTGGTTGATGAGAAAGTTAGAGAAAATGAATGTAATATTCGCTTCCAATAAGAATCGAACAGCATAAAACATAACATATTGTAGATTATTAATCAATTTTCGCAGCAACCAAGCGGAAGATGTATTCTAATCAATTTTTTTTTTTTAATTCCAGCGATATCTTAAAGTTTGTGCTTAGTTTTTATTAATTTGTAGTCCGGATTTTGCTTTTTGTCGGATCAGGGTTTGCTGTTGCGACCGATATTTGAGTATTGAGAACTTTATACAGTGATGGACAAGTTAAAACTAGGGCAATGGGGAGAAAGAATAAAGACGGGTGGGGCTCAAATGGGTAGAATTGTTAGTGGAAAAATGAAAGAAATGCTGCAGACCCCAACCCCTGAATCGAAAATAGTTGATGAGGCCACGCTAGAAACGTTAGAGGAGCCCAACTGGGGAAGGAATATGAGGATATGTGCAATGATCAATAGTGAGGAGTTTAGTGGGACAGAGATCGTTAAAGCAATAAAGAAAAAGATTTCATGCAAGAGTGTTGTGAGTCAAAGGTTGAGTCTTGATTTGTTGGAGGCCTGTACTATGAATTGTGATAAGGTGTTCTCTGAGGTGGCATCTGAGAAGGTGTTGGATGAGATGGTAAGGATGATAGAGAATCCCCAGACGGATCCGGGGAATAGAAACAGGGCTGGGCAGTTGATCAGAGCTTGGGGAGAGTCTGAGGATCTGGCTTATCTTCCCGTGTTTCGGCAGACTTATATGGTGAGCCTTCTTTTTGTACTTGACCAATTGTCGAAGATGTCATCTATTTTATGCAACATTTGTTGTCATGTCAAGGTTTAAGGCTGTGCAGTTGTTTTTTTCCTTGATATTTTGTTTAATATGTTGGATTGTTTTGCTGAATTATTCTGTACCTTTTTGTAAGTTTGAAGCTGGATTTGTGAAATTATCTATCATGGCTCCTCTTTCAAGCTTACCATAGTGTTGATGGCAGTGCATCAATTTAACGTTTTTCCTTTTATTAATAGGTAGAATTCACTGAGGGTTTGTGGTGTTGTTTCTAATAGTTTCATTATTACTGTTGCATTTGTTCTCCTATTGTGGTTCAGGAGTAATCCTCTAATAGTTTTTCCGGCTCATTAATAAGGAATAATTTGAAATTTCACTTTTAAGAGCTCCAGTGTCCAGTGAGCAAATTTTGTGGATCTCTTGAAGGTGTTAGATGGAGATGATAGAGTTCAGCCAAAGATGATTATTGACTTTCATTATTTGTTCACTTGCCACATAGCCATTATCTGCCGTGCTTTTCATTTTTATACATTATGATATTTTGTATTTATGCCAGACAGATGTCAACATTTTTTTATTTACATTCTGTTGCCATTGAATGCTTGGTTTTATTCAATTAAAAGATGGCGGCGTTTCCAACACTTTTTTTCCCACTTTATGTTATGGCAGAGCTTGAAAGAAAGAAGTGTGCCTCCAGCTGTAGAAGATGGCAATTTTCCTCCCATGCAATACTCCCTGGAGTCATATGTTCATCAAGAGCCGCTATCTCCTTCTGCAAGCTATCCTATTCCCAGCACAGGATTGCAGGGTGCAGATAATGGTAGTTTTGCCCTTAATTATGGGAGCCTCTCAGTTGATGAAAAGAAGGAATTTCTTGTAATAACTCGGAATAGCCTTGATCTACTTTCTAGCATTTTGAATAATGATACAGAGCCAAAACCCCTAAAGGTAATTTACTGAATGCTAACGTGAAATTATTCATTCACTTTATTGTTTCTCTCAGCAATTTGCATAATATTGTACTCCCATCATCTTAAGAATTGGTCTACAGTTCGGCCGATTTTGTCTTCTTTCCAAAATAATGCTTTTGGCCAACTGCACGTATGAATATCAGTGTCATCTTTACACTTTAATGTTTTTGAATTTTTATTGATACACAGTTCCTGTTGAATTCAAGGACACATCATTGTGTTTGCTTCCTTTTGCTGAACAAAAGACTCTCTGCTCACTACCAAAGAAAGTAGGCTTTTGAATTGTGGCAACAAAATAATGTACGTGCAGATGAAAGTTTGGGTAATAGGATCTTAGAACATTTTTTTCCCTACTGGAAAATGTTGTTGTAGCTGCCTCAAAGAGTTGTTGTCCTTTTTGTCTCTGACCTCACATCTAGATCACGAAATATGACCTGTGGAAGTCCTTCTTTCACACATTCGAAAATTGTAAAACTGGTGACCAAGAAAACTTATTTGCAGGAGGATCTAACAGTGAGCATGCTGGAGAAATGCAAGGAATCACAACCTGTCATTCAGAGGATCATAGAAAGCATCAGTGATGATGAAATTATGCTATTTGATGCACTGAATCTTCACGATGAGCTGCAGCAGGTCATCTCCAGATATGAGGAACTAGAAGCTGCTCTAAAATCTGGACAAGAAGGGCTCGAAAAACCTAGCGCTACCGAGGCCAACTCACCTGCTAATGTTGAAGCTCATAATGAAATCAATGCCAACTTGCCTGCTCATGTGGAAGTTCATAATGAAACCAAGACCAACGCACCTGCTCAGGGGGAAGCTCATGGCGAAACCAAGGCCAACTCGCCTGCTCACGTGGAAGCTTATAACGATACCAAGGCAGTGGAAGCTTATAACCATACCAAGGCAGTCAAAGCTCATAATGATAGCAAGGCTCCAAAAGGAGAGATCGGTGAACCCCAGCAGTGAGAGGAGAAATGTTGAATGAAAAAGTGGGTACTAAGAAGTTTGCTGTTGTGCTGACCTGTGAGATGTGGTGTAGTTTGTTAGCTGCGTTTTTCTTTTTGGAATTCTGATATGATAGGTAGGGGTCTATCCTGAGTATGGATCAATACTATTGATGTAATTATTTATTATAAATTTTATGTATCTTAGATTTTTTTTTTTTTTTCGCCTCAAGCGTTTTTTTTTTTAAGGAAAGAAAAATGTTGCATTAAACAGCCAGACAAGAGTCATTATACAAAACGGAACCAAGCTCTGGTGGAGCCTCCTTCAGCCAGACATTATTGTCTGGAGTTAACAAAGCTATTTTGGCTAACATGTGGCAGTCATATTACAAGTTCTAGGAATTGATTTAAACAAACAATTTCCTGCGGCTGACATTTCTTGAATCTCAGACACCGGCCAAACCGATCTCACGGAAGCTTTTAATCTTGCCTAGAACTAGACCAAAATCAAATGAGAATTTTCTATTTATTGAAAGGAGGGATTGCAGCAGATACGTTTCGCCAATATATGAATAGGGTCAATAAAAATGTATAATATAATATGGATAAGATACAAATATCTTAAAATAAATTAAAATTTTATATTATTAGAGTTATATATATGTATTTAAATGTTAAAATAATATTAAATTTTTAATATGATATATTAATTTATAAAATATTAAAAATTAAATTTAAAATTTAAAAATATTTGAAAGTTTATTTTTTTACGAGAATACAGATATATCCGTTGAGATATAAATATTAATAAATATTTATTTATGAGAATATAAATATTATATATAATAATAAATAAAATCAAATAATTTAATAAATATGATAACAATAACTAAATTGATAAATATTGAAAGTTTTCTGAAATAATTTAACTGTATTATTTTATCCCTGTATTATTTTATCCTACCTTTTGGTTATAAAAATAAAAATTATTGTAGAAAATATTCTCCTTTAAAAAAATAAAATTGGAAGACATTATTCTTGTATTACTTTTTAATTATGGATATGGTAGTACTATTTATAAATTTTTAAAAGACATCCCGTCTTATGTTAGTATCTAAATAAGAGGTTAATCGGTACATGAATGTGATATATATATTTTTTAATATTATAATATTACATTCAATGATACATTATAAAAAACCTGTTGAAATTAGTGATTTTGACAATTATAACACATTTAAGATATTTTAATATATCAATATAAAACATTAACTCTTATTTGGAGGGATATTTATTGGCGTATTAATAAGAATTCTTACACCACTCAGGTTGTGTTCGAGTGGCTAGAAGTCTTGTCTCTTCAGTAAAGAGGCAAAACTTCGAACGCTGTTGGCTGCAGTCAATAATTTAATATCCTATTACCAGAGATAGTCCCCCCTCTTCTGATGCAGGGTTAAGATATCACCTCCTACGCTAGGTACAGATATTTGAATAGTCAACAATTTAATATCTTATTACTGTGGGGAGACTCTAATATAAGGCTAAGATATCACTGTCTATGCTAGGTGCAGCCATATGAGTAGCGCTATCAAAACTCTATCACGTTGAAAAAATAATGAAAGGGTATATTTGATGAATAGTTTTTAATTTAAAGTTTATTTATCATTTTGATTATTTATGGGAGTCCATGTATCATTCTCCCCAAGTAAAATTGGGGCCAAGAATAATAAAACCCTAAAACTCAGGGACTAAAGCGTTGAAAAAACGCGAGAGAGGCTGAAAAAGTAGACTAGAAAAGAACGGAAAATCTCGTCACGCTAAAAAAGACTCCGAAAATGAGCGCCATTTCGTAAAGTTTTTCTCGCACTTCTCTCTCTTCAAGTATATGTACATTACACACACTCAAAATTCCCTCCTTTTTCTGAAATTGTAGACTAGACCTTCACTTTCCCGGAAAGCTTCTCCAATTTCCGTCAAATTCCCGCATCGTCGCTCCTACAAAACCCTAATTCTCAGTCCTTCGCACAGAAACCCTAAACAATGCCGTCCCTAAGGTCGCCGGGCAAAATCCTCCGGTTGGAAATGGAAAACTTCAAGTCCTACAAGGGCCTTCAGACCATCGGACCGTTCTCTGACTTCACGGCTATAATTGGGCCGAACGGCGCGGGAAAATCGAACCTAATGGACGCTATAAGTTTCGTTCTCGGCGTCCGTACTGGCCAGCTCCGTGGGGCCCAGCTGAAGGACCTCATCTACGCGTATGACGACAAAGAGAAGGAGCAGAAGGGTAGGCGAGCATTCGTGAGGCTGGTCTATCAGTTGGGTAACGAGTCCGAACTTCAGTTTACAAGAACTATTGCGAGTGCCGGTGGAAGCGAGTACCGAATTGACGGGAGGGTTGTTAATTGGGACGAGTACAATGGCAGGTTGAAGTCTCTTGGGATTCTTGTGAAGGCCAGAAATTTTCTCGTTTTTCAGGTTATTTTATTATTTTAATTAAAAAAATAACGGTTCCAAATATTCGTTTCTTTTTATGTTCATTTTTTCCTTTTTATGAATTTCTCAGTTAGTTTTAGGGACTATAATACTTCTCTCTTTGCGTGTACATATTTATTTGTTTGTTTGTTTCTTATTCTGCGGTCACATGATTTGATGTTGAATTATATGTCTACCTTTTCATTTTTCTTATTTAATCTGGTGATTTAGGGACAATTCTATTTTTAATTTCTCTGTAGTTACCCGTTTGTTTTTTTTTTAAAAATTTTTGTGGGGTTCGCAATTATGATAACTGAATATGGCTGAGGAGGAATTGAAAATGGACTTTTAATTGTGTTGGATTTTAAGTTTTAGTCTTTTTGCCTCTCATTAGGAAAAAGACTCAAATTGCTCCCGCAAACATGCCTAAAAATTGAACTGATGAAGAAACGAAGTATAGTCATGTCTAATGTATTTATAACTTATTTTCTAAACCATAGAACTTCTCTGATTGTACTGCAGCTATTATGGTGGTTTGGGTGATTGAATTTCTTGTATGCTGGATCTTATTTATCACAAATAATTGTGTTCTTTTTTTTTGGTAAATGTAGGGTGATGTGGAGTCCATTGCATCTAAGAATCCCAAGGAGCTTACTGCACTTCTTGAGCAGATTTCTGGTTCTGATGAACTCAAGAGAGACTATGAGGTTCTGGAAGAGGAAAAAGGAAAAGCAGAAGAAAACTCTGCAGCTGTTTATCGGGAAAAGAAAACAGTAGTCATGGAGAGGAAGCAGAAGAAAGAACAAAAGGAAGAAGCAGAGAAGAATCTTCGCCTGCAAGATCAACTGGTACGGATTATAAGGTTCCTTTTGCAAGTCTTAGATTTATGTCTACAGCAATATTTCTTTAACTACCTTGATTACCCTGATACTTTGTTTGTCTTCTCATCAAATGAATTCCCGACTTGCCCTTTTTTCCTTCCCTGCAGAAATCTTTGAAGAAAGAACACTTTCTATGGCAATTATATAATATAGAAAAGGATATTACCAAGATAAGGAAGGATCTTGAAGCTGAAAAGAAATCCCGTGAAGATGTCATGAAACAATTGGAGTGTTTTGAAGATGAAAAGAGAGCAAAGAGGAAGGAGCTAGCCAAATATTTGAAAGAGATTGCACATTGTGAAAAGAAGATCGCTGAGAGAAGTGTTAAACTTGACAAAAGTGTAAGTTCTGGTCTTTTGTTGATTTATATTGTTGATCTGTACTGGAATCCGTGTACTTTTACTAGTTAAGTTAAATTTAGATATTTGTATTTCACATAGATTAGAGATATATGCATTTATGCTGTATTTAGCTCAGTCTGTGATTTTCAAACAAAGTGTTAGACCATGGCATGCATCTTTAAACACTTCTATTGGTAACTTTACAGTTAAGCTTTTTAAGGTGAACATTATGTCCGTCACCACGTTGTGGCATAGCTATTTCTCTTGTTTTCTTTTCCATGGTTGTGGTGAGGTGGGGTGGAATGTAGATTGAATGTGCAGCAAGCATTTTGGACGCTGACTTTATTAATACTGCATATGCAAGAGGTTATGATTAACCAATTGTGATTATTTGTCTGTCAAAATAATTGTTTCAGTAGGTCTAAGAAGAGAGAAGTTAATGGTTTCTTTACTTTGTTATTTTTTGTGCTCAGCAACCCGAGCTTCTGAAACTAAATGAAGAGATGTCTCGGATAAAGTCAAAAATCAAGAGCAGCCAAAAGGAACTTGGTAGAAAAAGAGAAGAAAGGAGGAAACATGCTGATGAGATCAAAGTGTTACAGAAAGGCATTCAAGATCTGACAGCAAAGCTAGAAGATTTAAATGAAAAAAGTCGAGATGGTGCCGGGAAACTTCCCTTGCTTGACAGTCAACTAACAGAATATTTTCAAATGTAGGTTCGATTTAGAAGTTTATAAGTTTGAACTTAGAAATTAAATTAGAATATGAATATCTGGACCTTAGTTGTTTGTCATACTCTTTTAGACCTTTGCTTTCGGGATTCTTTTGTTTAATGTTTCAAAATCTTTATTTTCACTCTTTTAAACCCCTTGTTTTAACAAGCAGGATTTATAATGTTTGTGAAAAGCCTGAAATGAAACTTGAATTCGATAATTAAAGTTTTTAAACTGTCTCCATTTCACATGCCACGAAACCATATAATTTTTTGCGCTGGAATTTTCTTGTGTCAGTAAAGAAGATGCTGGAATGAAAACTGCAAAGTTAAGAGATGAGAAAGAGGTTTTGGATAGGGAACAACATGCAGATCTTGAAGTGTCAAAGAATCTCGAAGAAAATCTTCAACAGCTTAGTAATAGAGAGCATGAGCTGGATGCACAGGAGGAGCAAATGCGAAAGAGACAGAAGAATATTTTAGATACTTCTGCAAGGCATAAGGATGAGCTCGCAGCTCTGAAAAAGGACCTACGTTTGATGCAGGATAAACACCGTGATTCCAGGTTATAAGACTTTTTGGTTATTGCATGAAGTTTGTTCTTTCTCTTCATTAGATACACTTATGGATTGAAAATATTTGCGTTTGTTAAACTGGTTGTATTTTATATGCCCAGATCTCTTGATTTGAGGTTTGCTTTCTTGATATAATACTTGTGTGGCATGTGCTGTGGAGAACTTTTTCACATTTTGCAGTATTTCTTTTTTCCGTTACTTGTCAGAAAAAAGAAAAAAGGGAAGGTCTGATATAGGTGGCATCTTTTCCTTATGTGTTGTATATATTTCAAAAGCAGAAAGGAAAGCATTGTAAAGGCCTTTCTTGCTTTTTGATTTACAGGCAAAAATATGAAAACCTGAAGTCTAAAATAGGTGAAATTGAAAATCAATTACGTGAATTGAAGGCTGATAGACATGAAACTGAGAGGGATGCAAAACTGTCTCAAGCTGTGGAGACTCTAAAGCGCCTATTTCAAGGAGTTCATGGTCGCATGACTGATCTTTGTCGGCCAACCCAGAAGAAATACAACCTTGCTGTTACTGTTGCCATGGGTAAATTTATGGATGCTGTTGTGGTCGAGGATGAGAATACTGGAAAGGAATGCATCAAGGTATAATAAATCACAAACTTTGCAGTGCCTGTGTAGGATCAGTGATGGCACACATTGTTTTTTTATATTTCATTTGATCAATTTGCATCCTTGAGATGGTGAGTTGATAACTTCAGTTCAACTGAAAAATCGATTCATGACAAGCATTTGTGTTTGCTTGTTTCGAATGCTGCATATCTTCTCAATCCTTCTTAATGATGAGAGGTGTATATAATTTTAGCTCATGGTCATTTAATGTTATCGATTTATGACATTTGAAAGATGTAAATACTTAAATACTTATAATAGTTGAGATTACACAATATGGTTGGATGGCTCAATAAATATCATGGTTGGGCATATTTATTTTGACAATCTATATTTTGTTTGTCAAGTTCTGTTTTTAAATATGCAAATACAATGTTGATAGAGCTGATTAATATTATGCATTACATTAGTGTAATTCAAGTATTCTTTCAATTGGTTCTGTGCAGTATTTGAAAGAGCAGAGGCTTCCTCCCCAGACCTTTATACCTCTCCAATCTGTACGAGTTAAGCCAATCATTGAGAAGTTACGTACTTTAGGTGGTACAGCAAAGCTGGTCTATGATGTAATCCAATATCCTTTGCCTAAGCTTACTATACACTTCCATTTTATAATGAGGCTGAAACTTCTCATGTGCAAATCTGTTATTTTGGTTTCCGGTTTGTACCTTTCTCTTTTTCTTAATGATCCTGCCCATATCTGCTTTGAGTTTTTCATTTCAAAGATTTAGAAAAGCTAAATTTCCCTGACAATAATCTAAACAAATGTGTTCTTATTACTGGTTGAGAGAATTTCTTTCTTTTTCATTCATCATAATTGAGAGGCTGTAGTCAACTGATGTTTCTGTTTTGCTTGTCTACTTTTTAATCTTTCTTTTGTGGTCTGGTGGTCCACCAATTTTATAATTCTTTTTACATCAATAACTTTTCATGTTTCTCATCAAAATAATTAAAATGCATCAATCAATCTAAACAAAATCCATAAGTTTGTGGACTTAACCATTGCACTTTTGATCCATCATTGGAGAAGGCAATTCTCTTTGCTGTTGGGAATACACTAGTATGTGATGACTTAGATGAAGCCAAGGTTCTTAGCTGGAGTGGGGAGAGGTTTAGAGGTAAATGGTTCCTGTCCTTTGGATTTGTAAATGTTCAGCATCACCCAAATTGATATTATACTAATTATTAATCCGGTTACATATGCTTGTATCAGTTGTAACTGTTGATGGAATTCTACTAACAAAATCTGGGACAATGACTGGTGGTACCACTGGAGGAATGGAAGCAAGGTCAAAACAATGGGATGATAAAAAAATTGAAGGTTGGTTGTCATATTGAAAATTTTTATCTTCTTTTGCTGTAGCTTTGAATGTTGGTCTGTTCCCTTTCAATAGGACTTAAAAGAAAGAAAGAACAGTTTGAATCAGAACTGGAAGAGCTTGGTTCTATTAGGGAAATGCAGCTAAGAGAGTCTGAAACGTCTGGGAAAATCAGTGGACTTGAGAAGAAGATTCAGTATGCTGAGATTGAGAAGGTAAGTATTTGATATATGACTTTTCTATCATAGTAAAGGAAATTTATTACAGGTGATTACAAGGGATGTTTTTGCAACGAAAACTGTAATGCACAATGGATGTTTGTAGAGTTCTTTTAAGAATACTTGTGATTGACTTTATACACAAATATATAATTTTCCACCATGATTGAATAGACTATTATCCTCTGATTTAACAGACATAACCTTGAGAAGCACAGATTTCCCAGGCTGAGACTATTAATGTATTTGTTATGACTTATGGTAAAATAGTAGATACAGTTTTCTTACCAAAAGAAGAGAAAAAAGGAAAGAACAAATAAAAAAGGCAGATATGGTCTTAGGTGTTGGACACAAGCAGAAAAGTTTCTGCTGTTGCGGGTTGATAGCATAAGGTTTTGTTGGTTCTGCGGGTTAATTTGGCAATTAAGGCTCAACTGTAAAGCAGATTTGGTTAATTGGATTACTTGGAAAAATTATTTTGCAGCGGAGCATTGAGGACAAACTTGCAAACCTGAGGCACGAAAAGCGTAATATCAAGGAAGAAATTGGTCGTATAAATCCTGAGCTTAAGAAGGTGATTTTATGTTTACAAGTATTTGCTTTATCTAATTATGTGGTAAACACATTTACCCCACTGACCTCGGTGCTTGTAAATAATGCTTGCAGTTACAGGATAAGATTGATAGGAGAACCATGGATATCAAGAAACTGGAAAACAGGATTAATGAGATTGTTGATCGACTCTACAAGGATTTCAGTAAATCTGTTGGGGTGGCAAACATACGTGAGTATGAAGAAAATCAGCTCAAAGCTGCCCAAAATGTTGCTGAAGGGAGACTTAACTTGAGTAACCAGCTATCGAAGTTGAAATATCAGTAAGTTTTTCGTTTTCTTTGGTTGAAAGTTTCTGTTTTGATCCATCCAGATGGACTGAAAGATGGACATTGATAGGCACTGTACTTCATGTATTCTTTACTTGATGTCAATCTTTTTGTTTTGGGTGCATGATTTGTTGAGTAGTTTCTTCATGGAAGTATAGAGTCTTCGTTTTCTAATTGGAGCTGTTAGTTTTTGCTTCTTTGACGAGCCAAACTGAAGTTTAAGCTTTAATGGTTTCTGTAATCGAATGGGATTGTAACCAAATTGTTGTTTGAATTGAAACTTGATGTCTGGTTCTGTGTGGTGGAACTTCTGAATGATTTAGGACTTCTTGCTGTGGTCTATTTCTCTTTCCCTGCGGGAAATAAATTCCAGTTGAACATAATAAATAAGGTATAGAAAATAAAATTTCAGAAATAAATTGGAGATAGATCAAAATGAACTTCCCCACTGTTCTCTTCTGAATATTTTTGAATTTTTTTTGTAGAAAAGAAGTTAAATAATTGGCCTTAATTTTGGATTACAGTTCAGAAAATTGTGTTGGCTGACACCTGTAGAATATTTTCTGGTTTTACTCCTCTGACTACTGGGGGTGCCTGTCAATCACTGATACCTCTCTATTTAGGTGTATTCCTGCATTACTGGCAAAATTGACAGCTTGCTGAAGTTTTTAGTTGAGTCTTCCATTATTGAATTTGGTCTCATGTACCTGAAGCATTTGTATAAAGGACTCTTTCTGCTGGATATTGATTAAGGTTTTCACATAGTGTCATTTTGGACTTTGCTTCTAATTTCCAGGTTGGAGTATGAGCAAAAGCGAGATGTGGAATCTCGAATAAAAAGGCTGGAATCTTCTCTCGGTGCCTTAGAAAAGGAATTGGAACTTGTTCAGAAGAAAGAAGATGAAGTCAAGTCAGCAACAGAAAAGGCCAGTGGAGATATCACTCATTGGAAGGAAGAAATGCGTGGTATAATTTTTTATTGCATTACTTGGATTAAATAACTGATTTTTCATATCCTAGCTTCTGTATTTTGTATTCTTGTAAACTATATTATCATTTTGCAATTATAGGATACTCTACCAAGGAAAAGATCATCGTAAATCCAATCTGTGAATGTAAAGGTGTTTGTGATAAGATAGCTTTTGAAATTGTTTGGTTATTAGAAAGAAAAATTGCTGATCCTTTTCACAGTCCTAGTATATTCTTTTAGATGTTTGGTTCATAGTATCCGGGAAATTTAGTACTGCATCATGACTATTACAGTCACCTATTTGTCTAGGGGCGTGTAACTTTTCATGAAATAGTGGGAATTACAATTAAACTTATTCGTACAGAAGTGTTTTTGTTATACAAGACTGCGTTTCTTTATGAAATATTATATTTTTTTTTTTTGAAAGGAAATAAATACAATCTTTTAGTTTGCCAGCACCAAGCTCAAGGAGTGGGGTTCCGCTTTTTTTCCTTTTTGACTTGGCGGGGGCATTTATCTTGATCCATGGTTATTATTTCTGGTTCCTTTGCCCTATTTAGAAATTTGACTGTGGATTGGTACTTGTCTCAGTTCTAGTGTCCACGAGCGACAATCTGAATCAATGAGTTTCAAGTTAGATGCATAAGATTAGTAGCAAACTAATTATTTTTTATGTTGTACTGATTTTCTAAACTTTAGCTTACTTTATTCTGACATCCTAAATATTGTTTAGCATCCCTTTCTCTCATATTGCATGCAAGTGTGCACTCTCACCCAGACACTCAGTTAGAACTGCTCAAGGTACTGCAGTGGATTGCATGCATGTTATTCTAGACTTCCCCTTCATCTGATATGATTTCCACTTATGAAATGGTCATAAATTTTCATCTATACTTTTAGGTGTTGATCAGCTAATAATCTGATTATGAATTTGTCTTCTTTGATGTGGATGATCTGGTATCTTTTCTTTTTCCGCCTTGATATTTTGATAGAATGGAAATCCAAGGCGGAGGAATGTGAAAAGGAGATTCAGGAATGGGAGAAGCAGGCTTCTGCTGCTACTACAAGTCTAACCAAGTTAAATCGTCAGATGAATTCTAAGGTGTCATGATTATTTCTCCTTTAATTCTTTTAGTTTTCAATGAAGATTCTCGAAAAGTAGGTAAACTGAAATATGAAAGCAAATTGTAATTGACATTTCCTCACTAATTATACAGGAGACGCAGATTGAGCAGCTGATATCACGGAAGCAGGAAATTGTGGAGAAGTGTGAACTAGACTGCATTAGCCTTCCAACTGTTGCAGACCCAATGGAAACTGATGATTTATCTGAAGGCCCTGTCTTTGATTTTAGTCAGTTAAATAGGTCTCATTTGCAGGAGAGGAGACCTTCTGAGCGTGAGAAGCTTGAAACTGAATTTAAGCAGAAAATGGATGCCCTAATTTCAGAAATTGAAAGAACAGCTCCAAATATGAAGGCACTGGACCAATATGAAGCTCTGCTAGAGAAGGAAAGGGCTGTAACTGAAAGGTTTGAAGCTGCCAGGAAAGAGGCGAGGCAAGCAGCTGATGCTTTCAATTCAGTTAAGCAGAAGAGGTACTCTGTAATTAGGATACTGTTGCAAACCTTCTATTTGATTAATAATCATCGCAATTATTTAAAAAGTTCAGTATTATATATTTGATAGAATTGTTTGCGGAAAATTTTGAGTTCCTTGTTTTGGGTGAGCATTATTGATTTTATTTGCTCACAAGTAACATAGGTGAATGATTCTTTTCTTCCTGTTTGTAGGAGTGGAATCAGTTGAATTTATAAATTTGTGCACTTCTGTTGGGTTTGCAGTATTTTCTTTGTCTTTGCATGCTAATCTCTGTACAACTCCCTGTGTATTTGCTTATGTTGTCCGAGCAAAGTGCCTATGACATTTTATGGTGGATGCAGATATGGTCTATTTATGGAAGCTTTCAATCATATTTCAAGTAATATAGATAAGATATACAAACAACTAACGAAGAGTAATACACATCCTCTGGGTGGCACAGCGTATTTGAACTTAGAAAATGAGGATGAGCCTTTTTTGCATGGAATCAAGTACACTGCTATGCCACCAACAAAGCGCTTTCGTGATATGGAGCAGCTCTCTGGTGGGGAGAAGACAGTTGCAGCACTTGCATTACTGTTCTCGATTCACAGGTTTGTCCTATGAATTAGATTTCTGAACTCTTTAACTTTCTCATAACACACTGAGTGGATGGTCTTGTAGCAATGAACCTGCCTACAATATCCTTCTACTATTTTTTTTCTCTTTTGCAAGGTTGGCCTAGTCGTCAAACTGGTAACCGTATTTAATTATCTGGACTAGAAATTCATTGAAATTGTTTAACATGTTCAATGTGTTAGATTGGGAAATAGGTATCATGATGTAACTGTTATTAGGGTCATGAAGCCTTTATTATGTCGGTACTCAATGCTGTCTTCTTCCTTTAGGTTGTTTGATTAGTGGAATGAAATGGAAAAGATGGGAGTGAACCTAATGTGGGAAATAATCTCATTTTTCGGTTAAAATATGGAAGTAGTCTGAATCAAATGTGTGTTGTTTTGCTTTGACACAAAAAGGAAAAAAAACTTTACATAAAAAAATCTAATATCGTTCTTCAACAAAATTCATCAAAAATTTCAGCATTTTCCTCGTGTACACATTAAATATGTTTATAAGTTAATTGCACATAATGGCATCTTCTCATTCTCTTTGTATAAACATCAAATATTTTCTCAGTCAAAATTGGTAACAAAATCAAGTCAGAACAAAATTATTTAAGCCACTAACTTAAAATGTAACCAGAATTTTAGAAAATGACTTTCAGTTGTCTAATTTTCTTCCCCCCATACATGAACTGGTTTCAGCTACAAGCCTTCGCCCTTTTTTATATTGGATGAAGTTGATGCAGCTTTGGATAATTTAAACGTTGCTAAGGTAGCTGGGTTCATCCGTTCAAAATCATGTGAAGGAGGCAGGGGTAATCAAGATGGGGATGAAGGCAATGGTTTTCAGAGTATTGTGATATCTCTGAAGGATAGCTTTTATGACAAGGCAGAAGCTTTGGTTGGGGTTTACAGGGACTCAGAGAGAAGGTGAGTTTTTTCTGTTAAATTCTATTTCAATTGTGAATCAACATGCTAACAATGCTCTTTTGTTGGGCAGCTGTTCAAGAACCCTGACATTTGACCTGACAAAGTACCGGGAATCATGAAGATACAACTGCAGGTTGTTACTTATTGTTATGGGGTTAGCTATTCCTTTTGTAAATAACACTACACTAGTTTGGAGTCTCTAGATGTAAATAGTGTTCACGACTTGCGTAGTAGTTGATGTTCTTTTTAATAGGGCTAATTGAATTTGTTCCCTTCATCCCAACTAGAGATGCAGGACAATTTCACTTTCATCCAATTACAGTGCACTTTTTCATCCAACTCAGAAATATTTTGGATAAACTCTTAAGGCCATCAGCTTCCAACTGTTGAATGTTTTATCATCAAATGCTGATTGATGTGGTATGGTCTCGCTCTTTTTTCCCCTGGCACACGAACACAAGCAGAGAACAGCTAGATATATTGAATAATCTATTAAATACTGATTAATGTTGGTTTGCGGTCTCACACGCGTGCCCCATTGACAACATTCACGGCCCACGCATGCTGATACAATCCTTTTTGCATCGGCAGTAGGGGGTTGAAAGGTATACGTGTGAAGCTAGCTGCCTGCTTAAATTTGAAAGTTGACGGAGAATGCATCTATGAATGGAATGGTTATTTGTTTTCCCTTGTAAGTTGGTGAATTTAAGTCTGCTGTAAAAGGAATTGACCGACTATTAGCTCATAATTGAATATGAGCCATTCTATTGATAGAAATGATGGATGACACTTTTGTAAATATAAAGTATACTTGGCAATGAGGAGACCATTGCTTGGTATTTGCATAGAAATAAGAATAAAGAGAGCACAACAGATTCTTGAGGTGTAGGCTATAAACACGAAAATGGGGAGATGAGATGGATCAGATTAGGTGGCGTCATCAAATCCTTCATAATATCATGTATTATTAACCAATTCTTCAATGCAAATTGTAATCCTCCAGGCTGTCTGGTGGGATGAACTAAATTTCAGCCCTTCTCCAGAAAGAAAAAAACGAGTTGTTTGCTAGTTCTGAAGGTACAAGTACAGCTACTCTACTTGGGTATGGAATCGTTTAAAGTTGTCTCCTCTCGTACTAACAGGAGCTGGGAATAGGAATATATTATGTTAGATGATGTTGTTATATATCTATATTTAGCATAACAAATAGTTTTTATTTGTATAAACTGACAATCACCAGCAATTTGGAAAGCTGACAAGGCCTTGACAGTTAAAATGAATTGAAAAATTGGGAGCACTCGCCCTAAATTTGGCGGAAGGTAACTGACGGTTAGAAGTTAAAAGCTCATCTTAGCTTGTGAAAATAGTTTGCCGGCTCCTCCCATATAAAAGGGAACCTAGAGATTCTCTCTGTCTCCCTGTCTCCTTCCCTCCCTTCCTCTATTTGGCGTTCTCTTTCTAATTCTAATTCTCTCCCCGTGAGGATTCGGTTTTCCGACGGCTTGTCTATGGCAGAATTCTAACGGGGAGGAGTCCCGATTCAGTAACAATGTCGAGGAGAGTAACGGAAAATGTAAGCAACAAGATTCATGATGAGACTGAGGCTGCTTCTGCTGCTTCCATTTTAAAGGAGAAAGACGCTAATGAAATAGATAAGAAGACCATGAAAGGCCAAGAAATTCCTCAAGATAATTCTCAACTTATTCAAGAAGATGGGAGCAGAGCTTCAATCGACATGAAGACCAAAAGGAAAAGGGCCTTGTCGGATTTACGTTGCATTGTTGAAGATGCAATTGTTGGTGATTATCTTCTAGAGAAACCTGACAAAAGTGTTTCTCCAACAGAAGCTGCAATGGCTAAAGGGCAACTCAAGAACATTACTCTATGGGGTGTGCCTTTGTTGCCAAGTGCGGGTCATCAAGGAACCGATGTTGTCTTGCTAAAATTCTTGAAAGCACGAGAGTTCAAGGTTCAGGAAGCCTTTCATATGCTTCGAAAAAATCTCCAATGGCGAAGGGAATACAACACTGATTCAATCTTGGAAGAGAATTTGGATCCTGATCATGAAAATTTTATGTACTTGAATTGCAAAGACAAAGAAGGTCGCCCTTTGTGTTACAATGATTTTGGGACCCTGAAGGACAAGGAATTGTCCAAGAAAATATTAGAGACAGAGGAATTTTATGACAAGTTTATTAGACTAAGGGTTCAGTCCATGGAAAAGGGTGTCAAGGAACTAAGCTTTAAACCTGGTGGGCCAAACACTCTGGTTCATATTACAGATTTGAAGAACTCACATCCTCCAGCCTTGAAGGAATCCCGTTTGGTTAGCAAGAAAATTTTGATGCTGCTTCAAGACAATTATCCTGAGCTTATACATAAAAATGTAAGTTTTAATAAATCAATAGAGCATGAGGATTAAAGAACTTATAAGACAATTTTAATTGAAGTTTTCTTTTGCTTGCTATCTTCATTTGCAGATAATCATAAATGTTCCTTTTTGGTACTATGCGTGCCTTATGATGAGTTCCAAGTTATTAAGTCAAAGAACTAAGAGGAAATTTGTATTTGCCAGGCCAGCAAATGTTACCAAAACCCTTCTCAAGTGAGAATTCTAATTCTAGTTTCAATATCTTCAGTTGTATATTTAGCTTGTTCTCTCTCTTAACCTTGTTACACAAATTTTTCTTAAAAAAACAATCAGATATATAAGCCCAGAAAACCTTCCAGTTGAATATGGAGGTCTTTACAGAGAGAATGACGAGTTTCTTCCTGAGGACAGAGCTTCAGAGCTAATGATCAAGAAAAATGCAGCTGGGCGCATCCAAATTCCTGTCGCCGAGGTACTTCTATAATTAATCATGTAAAGTTTAACTTGTTCCTCGTAACTTCTTTACATGTTTTAATTAGGGGATTTTGTGCTCTTAGACTGGTGTGACTGTGATCTGGGATTTAACAGTAGTGGGATGGGACGTTGGCTACAAAGAAGAGTTCATTCCAGATGATGAAGGCTCATACAGAGTTTTGCTACGGAATGAAAAGGATAAGAAAGGAGGAGAAAGCCAAAGAAATTCCTTCTATATCAATGAACCAGGGAGGATTGTCATAACTATTGACAATCTTTCACTCAAGAAGAAAAAGGTTTTCTACAGATTTAAGGCCAAACCCACTGTTCCCATGTACATCTTCCTCAAGAAATAGCTTTTCATTCTTTTTTATGCATATTCATATTCGTATTCATGCTGTTCATCAACTGTTATTTTTCTTCTCGACTGAATGGAATCCCGAGGTTGAAAATATATGTATGAAAAAATAGTACAATGTTCTTAATGCATGCATGTTCTCATCACCTTTGGTCTTCAATTTTAGATTTTTGTTCTCTTTCCTTTGGCCTTATAAAGTTTTAGAAAATATAATCTATATGTAAAATGGATTTAGAAAAATAGTGTGAGAACATGCCCTATAAGCTATAATCATAAGAAGAGCCAATATCAATCAGCAACTTGAATTTGGATTGGATTAATTTTTCATTTTTCTATGATATACCTATACAGCAGGGTTATTATGATCCATTAATTTCCATAATTGGCTTGGTGAATCCTAAATAAAATTTTCAAATAACAGTCGTTTAAATGTTAATTGACTACATTCACAAATTTTTTCTTTTTTTTTAATGTTTTTTAATTTTAAATAAAAAATTAGGGTTTTAAAAATTAATTTTATTGATAAATATGATAAATGTAATAGTTTAATTAGACGAAAAGAAAGACATGTAATGTGAATATATTTATTCATTTAATATTGTTAATAGCCACGTACCAATATATTCGTAAGAATCACGAGAAGAAAATATGAAGAGAATATTAATTTATTTTAAAATTATTATATTTCTACTTAAATTTAAAAATACTTTGACAAATATCGTTTCTATTTGGTAATTAATTTTTGTTATTTGAAATTTAATAATTTTATTTTACAATGGTCGGTGAATTTGTTATTAGTGATTATTGATATTACAGGAAACATCCAACGTTCAAGTTCGCGTGGCCTAATGGATAAGGCGCTCGCCTCCGGAGCGGGAGATTGTGGGTTCGAGTCCCACCGTGAACGCGAATTCACGCAATCAGATTTTAGCAGTTTTTTTTTTGCTTCATTTTAAGTGCTTTTATGTTTTCTCTAAGTTTTTCTTGAAGTGCCTTTATTTTTATTTTTATTTTATTTTTTGTTTTTTACGTTTTAACGTCCCACACCACACAACACTTCACTATCTCTTGTTTCGAAGGCTGAGTTTGCTGACGGGGGGGAAGAAGGAAGAACAGGAACAGCCAGTCAAATTCGGAAGACATTAAGTAATTAAACGATGACATGGAATTTTCACATGCAATCGCTCATTTGTCTGTCGTACAACCATCTCTCCTTTTTTAACAATTGATAGTGCATTGTAATAGTAGCGTAGGCTCGTCGCATCGTGCTTCACATTCACGTGAACCTCACGTGCAGAAATTGTCTGCTAGCTTGTGATGATCACTGATCATGACCTCTCTTAGCTTCTCTCTTCAGATCGCAAACCCTACTCTGTCGTAACCAAAATTTACAGTACTGCCTAACACGAATATACATGTACTACATATCATCAACTATTACTTACAATTTCACAAATTGATTGTGCTATTGCAACCCAATTAATCTTATATATTTACATCTAACAAATTAATTAACAAAAAAACATAGTATTTAACGTACCATTTTCGCACAATAATTAATGTATACTGGATCAATTTCATCAGCATTGAGATCTCACGAAAATTTCATCAATTTTATATGTTTTGTACTATTGTGCTTTCTGGTAAGCAAGTTTGTAATGTTCTTAAAAGCATATATAGGGAGCCAGCTGCCTGAGTAATCGTATGAGGTGTAAGAAATAGGAGTGAAGTAGCCATGCAAACTGAAGAATGGCCGAAGCAACCTTACACACAATCTCTTATGTGTCACTCCTTCAACACCTTTTTTCCTCCTATAAATACCAACACAACACTGCTCCTCTTCAACTCGAACCAAAAACATAATCATATCAGTCTCACTATCACAGTTTTGTCTCACCATGGCTAAAGCTTCCTTGCTCTCTCTTTCTCTTAGCCTTCTTCTTCTCTTCCATGGCTGCTTGGCTGCTCGCAATCAGCAATCTCAGCAACAGAATGTGTGCCAAATCGATAGGCTTGCTAGCCTAGAACCCAGTAATCGCGTTAAGTATGAAGCAGGTACTGTTGAAACCTGGGATCCTAGTCATGAGCAATTCCAGTGCGCTGGTGTTGCCATGATGAGGCATACCATTGAACCCAATGGCCTTCTTTTGCCTTCCTTTACCAATACTCCTCAACTCATGTACGTTATCCAAGGTAAAGTGATGATCAATCATCAGTAATATTATATATTATATGTATTCTCTTACTGCAAATAAAATAAAATTGATCACCCCCATGCATTGTATTAATTATAGAGTTCTATATGTGAGAATATAATTGATCAATGACGACTCCTTTTTCATTGTGATATATGTGTGTGTGTGTGTGTATATATATATATATATATTTGTGTGTGTGCAGGTCAGGGTATGACAGGGGTCTTGTTCTCGGGATGTCCTGAAACTTACCAGGCACCTCAAGGTTCTCAGTCACAAAGTAGATTCCAGGACCAGCACCAAAAGATTCGACGCTTCCGTACTGGAGATATCCTTGCATTACCGGCTGGAGTAGCTCACTGGTGCTATAACGATGGCAATCAGCCGGTTGTTGTTGTTAGTGTTCTTGACCTCGTTAATTCCAACAACCAGCTAGACAACAATCCGAGAGTAAGAAATAAATCAAGATGATAATTACTTACTGTTCAACTTGGTTGTATCTTTCGCGTAACTGATCTTCTTTTGGCTTTAATTTGTATTTACTGAACAGAAATTCCATTTGGCTGGTAACCCACGACAAGAAGAGTTCCAGACGCAACAGCAACAGCGACAACAGGACCCTTATCGCGGGGCCAGCCAAGAATGCAACAACATTTTCTGCGGCTTCGACCCACGGATTCTGGCCGAGGCTTTCAACGTCGATGAACGTCTTATTAGGAAGCTCCAAAACGAGAATGACAACAGAGGCGCCATTGTTAGAGTTAAAGGTGAGCTCCAGGTAGTGAGGCCACCCAGGACGCAGAGAGAGCAACAACGATACGAGGAGAGTGATAAAGTCAACGGCCTTGAAGAGACTTTTTGCACCATGAAGCTCAGAGAAAATATCGGCGATCCGTCTAGGGCTGACATTTACACCCGAGAAGCTGGTCATGTTAGCACTATCAGCAGTCTCAACCTTCCCATGCTTCGATGGATTGAACTCAGCGCCGAAAAGGGCAAGCTGCACAGGGTAAGTTTCCAAAATCCGCAATATTACATGATCGATTAATTTAACTGATCAAGGACATTTATTAACATATATACATGCACATGCATTTGCAGAATGCTATGATGGTGCCACACTATAATATTAACGCACACAGCATAATCTATGCGATAAGTGGTAGTTGCCAGGTTCAGGTAGTGGACAACTACGGACGATCTGTGTTCGACGGCGAGCTCCGCCAAGGACAGGTCTTGGTGGTGCCGCAAAACTTTGCTGTAGTAAAAAGGGCAAGAGGACAGGATTTTGAATGGGTTTCATTTAAGACGCACGACAACGCGATGATCAGCCCACTCTCTGGCCGCACATCAGTCTTGAGAGGCATGCCAGAGGATGTACTTGCCAATGCGTTCCGGATTTCCAGAGAGGATGCAAGGAGGATCAAGTTCAACAATCAGCAGACCACTCTAATTCCCGGAAGCCAAACTTCCCCTGAAATGAGGGATGATGCTTAATTGAATATTATATAAACACACACATATATATGTGTGTGTACGTAATGTTATGTAAAGCGGGGAGGATGTAGTGTTTTTTGTTGGGTGTTAAGGTTAGGAAGTAAGGTGAGTACGTAGTGAATAAGAGGAGACTTTTATAGTCTTGTTATGAAGAGGAGAGAGTTCGTAGTTAAAAAGGTTGTTAACTACTAGTACCGCTAGCTAGCTATGTGTGCTAGCTAGCTTTTAATGAGTTTCTAAGTAATAATAATAAAAAAAGTAGTATATATATTCGCAAATAATTAAGATTGTTCTTCTTTATTTTGCACATGCATTAACTTGCTCTTGAACTCGATAATTAAGAAAGGGTGCGTTATAATTCATTTAGACAGAGGAGCAAAGTTTATTATAAACTCATGATAAACTATATAATTAATGCCACAAGCATAAATTAACAGCGCTTAAAGTTTACTAATGCAATATAAACCGTCTGAGAAGGGACCAACTAAGAATGAAAAATTAAAAAGTCAAGGAGCAGTGTAATAATTTTCAGAAGTATTTAAAAATTGATTTACGTCGGAAATTTTCATTTTACAAGCATATAAATAATGAAATAAATCTATTTTTCATATTGTAGACTAATTTTATATGTGTCATTGTCATACATACTGTAACTACTGTATGTACTAATTACTGAGGTTATTATTTATTTATGATTGTTCACGGAGTCGTGTGATGGAGTTACCGTTTGTAATTACCAATTAATTATTGACCCCACTAATAAAGCAAGCAGTTTCGAGGAGTACTTCTAGGAAAGGCACGTTAATTCAGCTGCCTCCCTTGCACGTGCTCAATATCACGATTCACGTGGAATGTCTTTACTAACTTACCCTCGTTTCATGTTTTAATTTAACCACCATTTAGTATTCACCCTATAAAAAATTAAAAATATAAACACTTAGATAGGTGTCTCGTACATTCATATATATATATAAAATAATTTATAATACTTATCTTACAAGACGTAAAGTCAAAGAACCGTGTTGGAAGTATTGTTGAGTTATATTTTTAAATATTAATGTTATGAATAACTAATAAAAGAAGGGTAAACTTGTCCAAGTATGTAGTTTTTAAAAACAAAACCATTGGTCACGACAGTACCAGTTAACAGGCACGCCGGTCTCGGTGAAGCATTTTTGAAACTGAGAAA
Organism: Melia azedarach; assembly: GCA_028052125.1. NCBI lineage: Eukaryota > Viridiplantae > Streptophyta > Magnoliopsida > Sapindales > Meliaceae > Melia > Melia azedarach. Next base: position 466,035 of record CM051394.1, on the reverse strand, counting down.
ACGAAAGCAAATCTCATTCGATAGTCCCTTCAGATCCCATACAGCAGAGCTCAGCGAACACTGCAGATAAAAATGAAAGTTTAGCTCTTCCTTCAAGCAAGATGGAGACCACTTACCAACCGAGTCGACTCGTTTTCGTTGTATTATTCTCCATTTGCTCTGCAGCAGCCACCGTGTCGGCAGCCGCGACGAGTCAAATGGCGAGGCCCGGGTTTTCGTACACTAGAACCAGAGGAAGATGCACTCCAGAGTAAGATGTTTTTCTTTCTTTAAAGCGACGAAATGAAACAATATCTATTGAGTGGATGAATTCGACCGAGTCGAGCGGGATGTTTGACTGATTGAAGTGCTGAATGTGTTTGTTTTTGTTAATAATTAATGCTGTAGGTTTTGGAGCAGTAGGAGAGAGGCGTGGCCAAGGATGGTCCCACAGACATCAACGTTATCGAAGGTATTCGGATCAAGAGTGTACGAACGGTACAGATCAGATCTGACGCTGTTAGAATCAACGACTAGAAATGACGATGATGGGAACGCTTTTGCTGGGTTAGTGAAGGAGGCAACTGCAGCGTTGCTTAACTCGTATGCAAGACCGGGATTTGGGTACTCGGCTTGGGAAGTTAAGACGTTGGTTATACAAGCGTTAGTATCAGAAGCTGCTGCTGCTCGTCAAGCCAAACAGTTCTCTGTTGCCAATCAGGCTTGTAATTGATTAATTTTAACTACGAAGGGAAGCCAACTGAATGAATTAAAGTGATTCCGGTTCTTGTTTTTGCTTTGCTTTTCGGGCTCTCGATTTTGTTTAGAAATCAATGTAAACAATTTCAATGTGAGAAATGCCTGGAATCAAATTCTTAGCTTCACTTGTGCTATGAACTGAAATTTCTCGTGCGTATAATATTCTGAGATTGTTACGTGCACCTGATGATTGAAATGATGTTCCAAAAAAAATGTCTCGAACGGACTGTATTGTATGGAATTTTGGTTTCTGAAACAATGGCATATTGTTGAAAAATATTTTTGTAATTATAAAAGAAAAGAAAGTGGAGGCGACGATTTTTTTTTATTAACATAATAAATTATATTTAATAACAAAAGCATTAAGAATATATACATGGTTTTAACAAAGGCAAAACTAATTTGCATTTTCAAATGATTGCATATGCTCGCAATTTTTCGTTTGTGATTTTTTTTTTTAGCCACTTGTTTACTTAGATTATCTGAATGAAATGATTAATCAATAATTAAGAATAAATATAATAAACAGTAGTAAAAAGTTAAATAAATTAATTTTTATAATGTATGTTTTTTTTAAAAAAATATTTTAAATGTATATTCAATCAAAATAAAAAGATAAAAGAGACTAGTCATTAGACCCAGATCATCACCCAAAACCCTAACTTTGTTGGGCTTGATCCCATAGCAACGCATCAAAACCCTAGAGTTTTGTTTGGTGGCAAATGAGTTTATAACCCGAACCCGGTTTTAGTTTATTCCTCGACATCACTCTTCACAACACAACACAATTGGTTGTCTCGTTGCCAAAGGAACCAACCGGTCGCAAATATCTCAACCGCCCATCCCTCGTATAAACTCATTCGTACGTCCAAACAAGCCCTAAACTTTCCAAGCTTCCGCCTAAGGGTCTGTTAGTCAGTCTCCATTGTTTGTTTCTCAAGAAATTTACAGATTCTCTTCTTCCCTCATAATCCTTCCTCTTTCGGAAGAATACATATATTAATATTCTAATTCTCCCGAGATAGAGAAGAAGCTCCCTATTTTCTCGAGGAAACTTTCATCTCTAACTAATGGCTAGTAGAAAGCTTGTTCGTGACTTGCTTCTCTCCAGACAGCGGCCACTGTTTCGTACGCTAACGCCTCAACAGGTTCGTTTATAGCTGAAGCTATGACTTTTTTGGGTTTATGGTGAAAAATTGTAATTTTTATTCAGTTATTTATTTTTTGTCGGGTGGAATTTGGTGGGGTTAGGGTTTAAGTACGAGGCTGAAGCTGCTTTCTATAAGTGGGCATTCCTATAGTCGTCAATTCAGTGTGTTCAATGAGTTTTCCAAGAAAATTAAAGGCGAAGCTGAAAGGTATGTCGAATTCTTTCACTATTTGCTATTTGTATATATTTATGGTTGTATAAAGATTGGTTGGTTGTTTATTTTGATACAGTATGAGATTGTTGGTAATGGTATGGTTGTGGTTATCAAAAGCTGGGAACTTCCAACTTCGATTTCAAAGTTTCATGTTATATCCCTCGACCTTTTGTGTCTGGTTTTCTGTTGATGATTGAGTGTGGGAAACAAACGCTAGTTATGATTTTTAAGTCTTAGACTGCTCATTTTTTTTGGTAATTGAGGAACAAAGATTTAAAAGGCTGAAATTACTAAGCCTTTTAAAGTTTTGAGTTTGTCATGAATTTTAACTGTCTCGTGTTGTATTTGTTTAGGTGGATATTTTGTTGCATCCTAGCTCTGTGCTTTGCACCCCTTTCTTTTCTACAAAATATTTTTGGAAACTAATTTTAATGTCTAAGGAGGGTGAAGTGGAGGCTGCATTTACATTGTCTCATTCTAGTGGTTTTCTTATACTGGGTTTGCAGTTTTTAGGGTTTTATTAATCTTTTGTTTTGTTTTTCATGAGTAGTTATTTGCATATTTGTTGTATGCTTGGTTGCAGAAACTCTGAATTTAAACAGTCAGTGAAGGAGCTGAAGGAGAAAGCTGAGGAGCTAAAAGGGGTGAAAGATGAACTTAAAGAAAGGTAATGTTGTATACGGTTCCCCAATGTGTCGCATTTGTAGTTTTATTAGTTAATAGGCTGAGACATACTTGTGTATGTCAAGGGTGGGCCTGAGATGGTGAAATGGCGAATGCAGAACAAAGCAGACAACTGAGCAGCTTTACAAGCATGTGGATGGTGCGTGGACAGAAGCTGAATCTACAGTAAAAAAGGTCTGAGCATATGCTTGTACATTTATGATGTATAAATTTGGATCTCCATATTCTGCACTTCGGTACCCAATCTGTGGAAAGGGTGCTGGATTCACACTAATCCTTGACCTAGGATTGAATTTGGTCAGATATTCATGAACTTTGCTTTATTGTCCATGGATTTAATCTCGGACTGGGGACATAGCTAATTTAGTGTTTAAATGTTGAAGGGTAGGAGACGGAAACCCAATGGTAGCCTAAATGATACTAGTAAACTGGGCTAAGCTGCTTTGTTCTGGACATATTTGAGTGTACTATTGTGTTTTACTCTTGGCCAACAAGTGAAGTTTGTGATTTGTATACCCACTCTCTGCTTCAACATCATGGTCGCACAGTTTTGGGATCAGAGGTTTTAGAGTTATCCAATTAAAGTTCTATTCTACAACAGAGGTTTAATGTGTTTGAAAATGTGAGTTCATTGTATCTGATAGCAACAGATGTTCAATCAGGATAATAGCATCACTCATTATAGGTATTAGGTGTGATTCTCAAAAAATAGATCTTGTTAGAAGTTAATTGAGTCGTGTAAAATAAGAAAGTTTCAGATCAGCACACTTTAGTCTCACCTCTCTTCTCACTTTCTCTCAAACATATACAACCTTGATCAATATTTGGTGCTTGGCGCCCTATACCATTTTTTTTGTGATTGCCTGCCTCATGCTGTCTCTGCAGTTCTCCCTTTCATGGTAGCTGGTAGATAAGGTTCTGCCCAATGTTGTTTTTGTCTTGATTTATTTGGAATTTCCGTGGTTTTATGTTGAGTGTGCATGCTCTTACAATTGCATTTTGCATTGTCCTGCAAGTAAATTTATACTTCAAGTTTGTGGGGGCAGGTTCTTTCACATAACAAGGGTTAGCTGTTACTTTTTCTAAGGGCTTTTGTATAGTTCGAAAGAAATAGAATTGATGTCAGTTAAATTTGTTGTTTGCAGGTATCTGCCAACGTGAAAGAGAAGATTTCAGCTGCCACAGAGGAGGTCTGTGTTCTATTTAGATTGTGAGCCTGCCAGTTATGACTTATACCTATCTTGATCTGATGACTGTTTATTACTTGCTTATTCTTGTGTGAGTTAGGTCAAAGGGACTTTTGGGATTGGATCCACTGATACATCGGCAAAACATGGTGATGATGCAAAAGATGGGTTCACGGCATCTTCTGCGGAGGAACAGCACAAGCAGACAGAGCCTAGTGATACTGCAAAAACATTTTATGGGAAATTTAAGTCGAACATTTCTTCCCCAAAATTGACTTCGGCCTTTCAAAAATTAAGGGAAGCAAAAGTGGTTGACTTAGCGAAAAAGGGATATGATATTGTAAAGGATGAACTAAGTGGTAGCCCAAGTAAGAGAAAGCATTTGGAATATACTCCTCCGCCCTCATGGACAGGTGAAAAAAGTACAAGAACTGATCTAGTTATTACACCCTCAAAGCAGTCCATGTGGAGTAAAGTCAAAGAGAAGGTATATTTTCTCTTGGTTCTGTGTAATATCTCAAGATGTTCTATCCATTTTTACATTTCGTGCCACTTTTCTGAAATTAATTTTTCTCTCTTTCACCCAGATGCGAGATTATCCTGTATTTAGGCGCATTGGTGGAATTAGTGAGCCTGTTGTGACAAAGAGCCAAGAGGTATCTTCCAATTGATGATTGTAACTTCAATCTTCAATCTGTCCAGTTTCATTGGAGAGTGCTCAATGTATTGGTATTAAAATGTCAGATGCAATTTATCAGGTTATTTGGTCTATTATTGAAGCATAGATGCTAGTGTTTTCCCTCCCTTTTGTCCTTCTGTTCTGTTCCTTTCTTCTTCTAGTTCTTCAGTTTGTTCTTTTTCTTCTTATAGCTCAAAGCTGAAGTCACTTTTCCAGTATTGCTCATTAATACTGTTTATGGATATTGTTCATGTCAATATTCACTGCTCCCTATGCATTATCCATTTACTTCACTAAGTATTATGTTTTACCATCGATCAAATTTCTTTTAGAAATCCAATAAAATCTCAAATTATTTTGCACGACCATCCCTCATCATAAACTTGTGTGGATAGTTGTAGATTCAAACTCTTTTCATTAGTACATGTGTTGTCGTTAAACTTTTATGCTTGCCACTAGAGTTCTTCAATTGCGTTCTTGAACAACATGATTTGTGTTTCATTGTCTTCCATTTATCATTGGTTGGTATTAGATTGTAAGATTAACTATGCGTATCTGGCTTTTTAAATATTATGCTGTGTATGTCTATTTAGACGTGACTAATTTTGTTCTGAATTGGGATTTCAGATTGCAGAGGACATGCGGGAAAGATGGGAAACCAGTGACAACCCCATTGTTCACAAAATTCAGGAGTATGCTTTGCATCCCTAATTTTTGATATTCTGGTTTACTCATGATTTATATAATTGATTAGAGTTTTAAGATGAATATTGTTTATTTATGTGTCCTGTCTTTGGCAGTATCAATGAGAGCATCTTTCAAGAAACAGATGCTGCAGCATCAATCAAGGAAATACGGCGTCGAGATCCGTATGATCATTTCTCCTTTGATGTTTGTTTCTTGATTTTATCTTCCCCGGGGTTTAACAACCTTCTTTTTTATTTATTTTTAATTTGTATGGACTAGATCATTCTCCTTGCCAGATTTCGTGGCAGAAGTTCAAGAAGCAATTAGACCAGTCCTTGATGCCTACATGAAGGTGACTTTGAGTTTCCATGGTTCTTTTCCAAGTAGCACTGGAGATTCATTTCTTAACAAAATTTTATATGGACAGGCAGATGTTGATACTTTGAAGAAGTATTGTAGCCCTGAAGTGATTGAACGATGTAAAGCAGAACATACCGCTTATCAGAGTCATGGAATATTTTTTGATAACAGGGTAAAGAACTTCTGAAGCTCTATCCATTTTTTTCTCTAATTATAGTCGTGATAATGAAGGGTAGAAGATATCAGTCTTCTCTATTTTATTTTTATATATTTTGGTACTTCAGGAATTTGTAAAAGCCAAATTACTAGAGTGGATGTTCAATATAGCAAGCTGATTAGCAACTGCCAATATGAGCTGCTGTCTTGTACCATCTCAATAAAATATCACTTTAAGCCATTTATCTGTTAATATGATGGTTCACCATACCACATTTGAGTTGGAGTATGATGAAGTTAGACTAGAAGTGGTCCAGATTTTGTGCATGATGTTGAAAGATGAATTTCCTTGTAGTGATATTTTATTAAATAATTGATCATGGTGGAAACAAGGTTTCAGATTGCAATTAGCATGATTCGGTTTTAAGTTTTATGCTGAATAATATTCTGTATATGAACTGATGATATCACTGAAAACCTTTTTGTACAGATTCTGCATGTATCTGAGGTGGAAGTAAGAGAGACTAAAATGATGGGAGCTTCTCCTATAATTATTGTGGCGGTATGCAAATATTTTCTTCCTTGGAAACTTGAATGAATGCATTTCACAATTCTTAGTTTTATAAAAAGCTGATAATGTTGGCCATTTTCCTGCGATTGTGACAGTTCCAAACGCAGCAAATCTACTGTGTACGCGATAGAAACGGTGCAATAACTGAAGGGGGAAAGGTAAATAGTAAACTGTCTATCTTCTTGGATGTGCACATTTATTCACTTATCACACACTAGGATGTCCTGCGAGTTGAAAGATTCAGTATTTTTCAGTTGGGTATATTGACTTATGTTGTTCTGGGAATTCATTTTTTAGGATACAATACACACTGTATACTATGCATGGGCTATGCAGCAGGTGGATGCAGAAGAACTTGGAGAAGGTGCTCTGTACCCAATATGGAAGTTGAGAGAAATGCAACAACTTGGTGTCCAAGCCCTCATCTAGGTTCTGAAATTCCCATCTTGTTGATGGGGCCTGTAAGATTTGAATTTTTTTTTTAAATTTTAAATTTTTGCTTTTCCCCTACACCTTTTTTCTGACCTTCTCTGGCTTTTTGTCATTTTAGTGCCAGGGAAATTTTCGTTGTTAGCTAATTTTAAATTTATTAAAATTCAAATAATGAAAATTTGGGAAGCATGAAAATTCATCCTTCTTGTAAGAAAGAAATCTTTTTCAGATTCAATTGATAATTTTGCATACAATGTAACCGAAAGGGCTAAACGTTTTATTGTTTCTTCAATAGTTAGTAGTGTATGTTTGATATGTAATCGAGGTAGAAAATGATGTCAATTTTAACGTTTATCGACTGCTGGCCCTTTGATTACATTTCATGATATATCTCATCCTAATTTGTGGATATCATAATGCTGAGCCTGCCTGAGATCAAAGCAAACAACCAACCTTTAGCTGTGAATTGTATTGTTCTGCTGGTCCCTCAATTGAATTTTAGCAATACAAGTAAAGACGACACTGTTTGGTCATATTACAAAGAGTAGTAGTTTTCATGAAAAGTAAGGTTTCCATTTCCTTCGGTTCTCTTATTGAAACGTAATATTTTTGTTTCATTCGGCTTTTTTTTTAAAATATCATAATGTTGAAATAGAGTTTTGGTTGCCTGTTATTCGGTTATTAGATGTTTAGACAAGCCTAAAATTGACACCAAATATAAAAAAACAAATCACAAAAAATCTATCCAAATTCAAATCCCTTGAAGAAAGGACAAAAGCTATTAATGGGTGGCTCCACTTGAAGTATCGCCATTGAAGTAAGCAACTTGTAAATTGTAATATAGAACATCGTCCATTAAAAGCATTAATTGAATCTTACACGTATAACAGACAAATACATAAATAAATAAATAAAAATACATGCCAATTAAGAATTAATGAAAGAAGTCTGTCAAAAAATCAAATCCTAGGCAATATTACCAAGCTTTCAAGAAATTGCTTTCTTTTCTTTTTAAATGTTGACTTGACACTAATAATATAAAATGACAAAAATAAAATACCTGACGAAATTAAGAAATAGAGCGTAATAAATATAAAAGCACCCAAAAAAATTCACTTCCTGTGAGCAATTGCCTCATTTTTAATGTATCAACAAAGGTAAATACATAATTGCACGCAATTTCTCTTTAACAGTTATAACCTAAAGCTACTAACCTAACCTAGGGATTCATTTGTCAGAGTTAATCAAACTGTATCTTTATTTATTGTTTAGCAAATTCAGGGACTAATTTGTTATAAGCCATGCTGTTATTATTATTATTTTTTTTAACTGGTAGCTTCAAACTCTTTAGTGTCGGAAGTAAGCCCGTATGAAAAAAAAAAAATTGGAGCCAAAACGAATATGATAATAATATTATGTGAAAACAAAAGACTTCCTTTATGGGGGAATTCTACATTTATTACAGACAAAGATCCGAACTTTCAGATTGTAAGTTACCAGTTTTATTTAACACACAGAGAAAGACAGACAAGCAAACTCTTCTGCATTATTTATTTGTAAAACTTTATGACACATCAGTTATTATGTTTTAGGGCTAAGGGTTTTAGGATGACGGGAAGACCATGTTGTGGTTGTAGACTGATATTGTCGACTGGTGTGTGCTTGTATTCTGCGGAAAGGGAAAAGGCATACTTTCGAAGCATCATTGCCATTACTGTTTTAGCTTCAAGCAATGCAAGAGTCTGACCGACGCAAGTCCTTGGACCCAATCCAAATGCAAGAAATGCATTTGGGTGTTTTGCTGCGTTTGTTATCCCATTCATGAATCTCAGTGGATTGAATTCATCTGCATCTTCTCCCCATAGTTTTTTGTCCCTGTGAATCATCAGTACCGGTATTGTAACTGTTGTATTCTTTGGAATCATTATACTTCCGCACTTCATGTTTTCTAATCCCTGTCTTACTAACTCTACTGCTGGGCTATACAGCCTCAAAGCCTCCAGCAAGACCATGTGAACCTATGGACCAAAGCAGTAGTGCTTGTTGATCAGTTCATCTGGACACTAATGATCAATCAATCAAGAAAATTATAAAAAAAAGTAATATTATATATATACCAGTTTCAGCTTGGTTAACACATCTGCATCAGGGACTCCCATCTTGCATTCATTCAACACTTCTTCTCTTAGTTTGTCTTGCCATTCTCGATGGACACTCAACAAGTATACTGTCCACGTTAACAAATTGGCAGTGGTTTCGTGCCCTGCCAAAAAAATTGATTTGCACTCCTCTATGATATCATCCATGTCTAACTTGTGATCGTCTTTAGTTTGACTCAAATCCGAGGCTTCAATCAACATACCAAGCAGATCATCACCATAACCAACGCTATCTGAACTATCTTGCTCTTTGCCTTTCAATCTTTTCATTACTATGCTTTTTACCGTGTTTTTCACCTTATTGTTAAGCTTTGATATACGAATATTCATCGGAGTCGGTAGAAATCTGAAAGGGATGGATGAATATAAATAAACTATTAGTAATTTGTTAAGCAAGAAAAAAATCGTACAAATTCTTCCGAAACAGAAGTTAGCAAGGAGCAGGACAAGGCAATTACTTACTGGCTTCCAGGAATGAAAATGGAAGTACGAGAAGCTGAAAGGCAATCTTGAAGCTCCGCTTGAGCTTTGAAGGCCTCCCTTCCTTCCATATAGCTACTACCAAAGGCAGTGTGAGAAATTACATCAGCAGTTAGATTTTTAATTTCTTCATGCATGTCAATCTCAATCTTTTCACTTTGGTCCTCTGTTTTAGTGGCCTTAGTTTTCCATCGTTCAAACATGGATGTGCTTATTTCTGCAATTTCTTTTAGCATAACCTGTTGAGCAGATCAAAAAGTCCATAAGATTCAAAACTTTTACAATAAATCTAATTTAGCTTGGAGTGACAGACCTTGAGCTTGTCCATTGTGAAGGCAGGATTGATTATCCTTCTGTGCCTGACCCATTCTACTCCGTTAGCTAAAGTCGTTCCTTCCCCTATTAATTTTCTTATTGAAGGCGTAAACTGGGGTTTGATGTAGAAGCCAAACTTGTTTGATAGTACATGTTTGGCCAGCTCCGGGTCCGAAATGTAAATCCTTGCATCCATTCCATTCCAATACAGAAACGTCTCTCCTGGAGATAATTAACAAAAGCCAAGAATTACTTACACAGGATAATTTTACATATATATATATATATATATAAACCGGAGAGTATAGAGTAAGGAAGGAATAGACGTACCATATTCTGAAAACCATTTATGGTAGTGAGGGAAAACCCTTGCTATGATATCATTTGAGTTGGTATCTACAACTGTTTCAAGTGCAACCTCCCTCAATTTCTTGATTTCATCAAGAGAACCTGTGAGAAGTGAGTAACGAGGTCCCACGATTCCTTGCTGTCGAAAGCTTTTGGTTACAGCGTATGGCCTCCATATGATAAGCTTACATGCTTGCAAAACTATTGATGACACAATAATAATGATCAAAGCTAGCATCATTACAACAAGATCCACCATTTTGATGTTCTGTGTTCTGTGTTCTTGAATAAATGGATGCCTGCGTGCTTTTGGTCTATTTATAGCTGAATTAACTTGGCTGGTTTGCGTTGTTCCAAGCTATTGCCCAGATTGGCAGAACTATAGGAGAAATAATTAAGGTTGTTCATAGTAGACTTCTCACAGAATATCGATTCCTGGAAAATTATAGTTCAAAGCCACTCACTGTAAGGTTAGCCTTAGCCAGAGATAATATTATAATATCCTTAAAAGTTTAGCCTGAGACGAAATCGAAGAAAAAGATTGAGAATTATTGCAATGGAGAATTACATTTTGGTCGCTAATTGTTTAAGAAATATCACTATAGTCGAGTTATTTCTTGTATTAGTCACAGATTCTCCTAGCGTTTTTCGTATTTATCACTTTAGTCCAAAAAGGTTTAAGTCAATTTTTATGAAATTTATGTTGTTTAAGCTGGAGTTCACTTATACATGAAAAGGGTAATTAACACGTAACTTTGTTTGAGTTTAAAAAACTCACACTTAGATATTAAATTTAAAAAAATCTATACATACTTTCCTTAAATCGTTAAAATCAAGGATATTTTTCAAAATTTTATTAATTTAATAATTTAATTATGTGCAAGTCAATAATTAGGGTTTAAAATAAATAATAATATTTAATATTATCAATTAATTAGAGTTTAAAATAAAATAATAATATTTAATATTATCAATTTATCCACAACTTTTTAACAATATTTAGTTCAAAATCTGAAAAATAATTTTTATAAATTAGATTAATATATTTTTGTAGTGTTGTAAACACAATTTATTCATGAAAAAGTAATAGTAAATTTTTAAAAATTAAAAAAATTGGACAATAAATTTTATTCCTATTATAAATTTTTAAAATTAAAAAAAATATAATAGTAAGTTTTTTAATTTTTACATCTCATATAAAATGATGTTATATTATCAATTGAATAATAAACTAATTTAAAAAATTATTATGTTATTTTGCTATACAATGAATGAATAATACATTGTATAAAATAATAAAATTCAAACAGTATAGAATTCATAATATACATATAAGTATGTGAAAAATAGAGAAGTCTTGTTTTGGTCAAAGAATTAAGAAAATACTTAAAATATTTTGATCTTTTAATAAAATTTAGATGGTCAACTAACAGTTTAGGAGAAGTATATATGAGTTTCTCCAAATTTAATATTAACTTAATATTTAAACTTAATATTAAGTTTCTCCAAACTTAATATTATATTCCCCTACATGAAAAATAGAATATAATTTTTAGAAGAAAAAGAAAAGAAAAAAAAGTTATTATACTCGTTATATATAAAGAGGTTGAACGAAGTTGTCATACACTCTCATCTTTGAGTATTTCTTATACATAATAAATTTTTTCTCTCTTCTTGGGTGTTTTTTTATAGAAGTTTTTCCAATAAATACTTATGTTATATAAGTGAATTTTTTTAATTTACAATTTTTGTTTTTTATTTATTTGATACTTTTATTTTAAGAGATTCTAAGTAAGATTAAGGGTTTTTTTTTGTTTTTTTTTTTACTGATGTCTGAGTATAAGTATTCAGACTTCCAAAATTTGTTTATTTTTTAACTTATATCTTAATATTGGTTAAAAATATCTTAATATAAGTAAGTTAAAAATTTTAACTTAAATTTAAATGAGTAAATGTATAAATAATTTAATATTTTTATTTCTAAAAAATACTTCTATTTTATTTGCAAATAAAATTAAAATCTTGGTTAACTAATTTTGACGCGCCTTTTTTTTTGTCGTTAGTCTCTCCCTGTATCTCATCAACTCTCTTTTCAATTTTTACTTGTAAGGTAATTTTCTCTGTCTCCTCAACTTTTTTCTCAATTATCTCCTGTAAGTTATATTTTTTTCTTATGTAATTAAGAAATTTTTGTATGCATAATATAATATGTGTTTTATTAGTAAAGTTTGAAAATTTTAATCCATATTATGGGATTATTATTATGATAATGATTACTGATATAGCTAAATTCTTAGCTATAGAAGAAAACGATAAAACCTGCAAGAATTTCAATAAGTATTAAGGTAATGTTATTGTCAAATTTGTCTATGAAAATGAGTATTTTATTTTTAAGATATATGTAAAAATATAAATTTTTAAATTTTTTATTTTTATAAAAACAAAATCTTAATACTTATTTATAGGTATTTTAAATAAAAAAATAAATATATTGGTTCAGATTTAAATTTTTTGATAAAAAAAACAGATGCTATCTAAATGTCCTGAAAATTACATAATTAAAAATGTATTTATATAGTCATAAAAGTTCTATATTATAATTAGATGTGACAAAAATGACTGATCTGAATTGATTGGTTTAGCTTAATTCAATTGGATTACGAAATTTTGTAATCATTTCAGTTGGATTTATAAACTAATAATTTCGGTTTAATTCGATTTATAAACCAAATAAACTGATTTATAAATTTAAAAATAAATTAATTTCAAATTAAATATTCATAAAATTGTAAAAATTACAAATTTAAAGCTTATTATCTATTTTCTAAATTAAAATATAGAATACAAAATATAAATTTAGTCAAATCAAAATTGAAATTAAACCGAGCCAAATAAAAGTTATCAACTGGACTTTTAGGAGAATTCAATTTAATTCAATCTGAAACCGAATTAAACTAAACTTATTTAAGTTTGGTCTAGCTTTTGTAAAAATACAATCGAACCCGAATTCGTCAACCTTAATAAAAGATCACCATTCTTTTTTAAAAAAAATAATAAATTATTTTTAACTCTTTTAGAAATCACACAACTTGTCTTATATTTAAGAAAGGAGTCATATAACCATGAACGAGGATATATATTTGACATATGATACCGGGAAGTGTGGAATAATAGCCAATGAATAGTTGCCACCTTACTATTTTTCGAAACTAAGAATAATATCAAACTTGTCTATTTTTGAGATATATCAAAATAAGAGGCGGCCAATAGATAATTCAAAAGCGGTTACTATATATATTGGTGCTTAATTAATTATTTAGCCTTGATGGGCCTTCTATATATCTTCCCATTAACCAAACCCCTCTCGATCTCAGAGTGCTTACTATACTATATCAATCATATCTTAAAGTACTCTTTTATAATAATCACTCTTGAAATAATATACCGTAATGAATTCGTTTGTCATATATCTTTTATCCTTAACTGGACGGCAAATGAAGACACATACATTTATGTCAAAGATATTCATTTCATATGAGAATAGACACATGATTACATTTTTTTTAAAAATTAATGGATCCACTTGAAACTTGATAGTTTAAATTGGTGACAAATAGTGATGCGTGCATTTGTAATATAATATATATATATATATAATCAAGGTAGCGTATTATTACAGGCTTGGGTCGAAGTCGAACACACTGCGTAAGAAGTAAGCTAGTTGTCCATATGCATGCATATATATATTCAAATTCAATAGCTCTTGGCCTGCTACAATGTTAGTTATTGTTACTGCCGCAAGCACCAAACGCGTAGCGTTGGAAATAAGCCATTCCATTCCAAAACTTGGACCCAAAAGTAGTACAAATGAATGCGAATCTGGCTTTCATTTTTTATTATATATAGAGAGAGAATCTGGCTTCGTTATCTCTTTTATATGTATATATATATATATATATATAAGATGAAACGCATTCCAACACCCCCCGACCTCGCTCCATGCACAACCGCTAGCTAGCTAGCTGGCTGGCTCTTAATTAAGTCTCTGATATCTCACTTCATATTTTCATGTCTTGCTGGAGGCTGAGATTACCGCCAGCCAAGAAGGCATGGAAGAGCTTCACTTCCAAATTGCAGAGAAAACTACTGCGTAATCTCCAGTACAACTCAAAAGCTATCAAGAAACCCAAAACCCACCGGCTTCATACAACTGATATTCCCGCAAACTCAGCAACAACAGGAGCAGCTATTAGTGTGTCCCCGTCTCCCTTCCTTCAACAACGTAAAACACGTCTTCTTCAACCTCCCAAGCCCAACCGTGCTTTTCGTTTGCGTTATCGTGGCCGTTATTATCGTTACCCTTTCAAGAAGAAAGCAGCACTTGCGCCTGCACCTGTGTATATTGATAGACTCTTTAAAGAGCCTGCAGCTGCTGCGGAGATTGTAGCCAAGTGTCCAGTACCCATTGCAAAGAATGTGAAGCAGGATCAAGATCAAGCTCGAGCACCTGGAGCTGGAGGAACAAGCAATAACAATAATAAGGAAGAAAATGCTTGTTCATCCGCAGCAGATGAAATGTGGGAGTCTTTGGCATTGGCATCGCCGCAGATGAATGGAATAGACCAGAGAGCTGAGGACTTCATTCAAAAGTTCCGGGATGAAATGGATCGTCAGGAGATGATGGCACGTCGTTTATAGCAACCATTAAATGTTTAGTTTCAATTTTACTCTTCCTTTTCTTTTTAATTTCTGTGTAGCTGTAAAAAGGTTTGAACGAAGGATGCAATGCAAGGAGACCGGGAGCAAATTTCACCATGTACATTAGATAAGTCGGGAAAGCAAGCAAGAATTTGATCCATATATGTACCATATCCATCAGTTGACATTACTACGATGCTGCAACTGCAAATTTTTTGTAGGGTTATATGTGCACGTTGGATTTGCTAAATCTCCAAAGAAACTATTTTCTGCTTTTATTTTCAAAGGGTACTGCTGTAGGAAACTCAACCCTCTATTTTGATTGTGTTGTAATCCTCTCTGCTTATACAACAGTTTAATTACCGTTGAGTTTTAGTTTGAACAATTGTATTCGCTTTTGTCCATCAGTAATTAAATTGCAATAAACGGTAA
Organism: Melia azedarach; assembly: GCA_028052125.1. NCBI lineage: Eukaryota > Viridiplantae > Streptophyta > Magnoliopsida > Sapindales > Meliaceae > Melia > Melia azedarach. The sequence continues at coordinate 450,745 of CM051394.1, read as the reverse complement.
TAAAAAATTTACTCCAGATCAAACCACGATCAAGAGATTTAGTCACGTTGGTAATAGAAGTAAATAACTAAATATATACAATACATACGTACATATAAATTACTGGCCAAAGCTGCTGTATTAAATATAAGAAGAAAAGTACATTCACAGCATATTCCATGCTTTACATGACTATCTATAAACAACTAAGGAAAGATCATATGATAATAACGGAAGTACGCTTAGTACACCCAAGACGTTTAAAAAAAAAATATTGCAACAACGGTAATAGCTCTGAAGCCACACTATCCCAACTTGCAATAAAGGACAGCCTCAAAGCTTTGCAAGTCAGAGATTAGCCCACCCATCCATCCAGGTTTTATGACATTACATTTCAGTTTTGCTTATTGAAGGAAATCCCTCATTGGATCATCATGATGTACTCTCTTCATCCTGTATGCCTCCATGTCCTCAGCAGTAACCTGTAATTCATCAGAATTATGGTTAAAAAAACCGGACAACAGAGAACAGTAACAGTTGCAGACTTGCAGTCCGCCGATATTACTAGTTTGACTATGATGGTGAAATGGTCATACCTCATCATTCCATCTAACATTGTATTTGCGCTTTCTTTCATCTCTTTCTTCTCTCTTTCTTTCATCCTCCTGTCCATGGCACAGAAAGCATGTTCAGTATACTACCAATAGCCAATAATCAACATCTTAACACACAATTTACTACATATTTCCATATTGCAAAATGGAAAAGAAGAATCAACATTTAGATGGAATCAACTTGAATTTAAACAACAACATCTTCAATATTTCTCTCACTAAAAGCATACCATTGCTAAGCCATACGTTCTCTTTTTCAAAATAATTCAGTTGTCATTTATACATTGGCAAGAAAATGGCAAGAAAATAGGAACATCCTACTGACCATTGGACTTAAAGAAAAGAAATAATCACAACAAATAAATGAATAGAAGTTGGAACCCATATTTACCTTCTTGAGTGCTTCAGCAAGGAGTTTCTCATCCAAGACCAAATCATCTGGAACATCAGTTCCCCAAGTAGCGAGCTTTTTCTCCTCCACTGGTGAATTCGTATCTGTTATGGGTTCACCATACAATTATGAGATTAATGACAAGACAGTAGAAATTATATAAACTGACCTGCCAATTAAAACAGAAGTTAAAAAATATATATAGAAAGACGGGTGAAAGATGAAAAGCAAGCTAGCATATTAACCTTCAGTGGCCTCTTTACGAGCAATATTGGCTTTCATCAAATCGGTTGCAGCCTCTGCAGCCTCGATTCCAGCAGCACCTGTGCAGTAGCTGTTCCGTATCACCTGCTTGCAGCACTTATAACCCCACTGATGATCCTTCCACCATGAACCCCAAACACTAGTGTGATTATTAATATATACATCTTCTTCATACTTACTCCTGGGAAGTGCCATCTCCTGCAAATTAAACGGCACGGACCAATTAGATCTCCTGTGGAAAGTATTCAAGCAAGATAAAAGATATATTTTGGAGCTATTTTATAATGTTTCTAACAGAATCTTTGAAATTAGCTAAAACACAATTACTAGGTCGGTCAACGATCCTTTTGTGAAAATCATTCAAGTGTCTAAAGATAGAAATACTACATAACGTTGTTCAAGTGCTGATACAACAGAGACTAATTTCATGTATTTCTGGGAAAGCAAACACATTAAAGCTCAGTTTGAAGTTATCACTTAGATGACCTTGCTAAGGGTGGAAAAACCATTCCAGTCACAGCGCAAAACAAATTGCCACTCATTTGTTTTAGAAAGATCATTGACCTATGCAGAGGAGTTCATCATGTGATAGGCCTACGAATTTTTCTGCAGCACCTAAAATTATTTACATCCATTCATGATTCAGTAATCTTATACTCTGTTTCACTGGCCTTCAAAAATTCATATAACCACAAAACAAAAACCATTTCTATATGGATTAAAGCAAAACCTCTTAAAAGAAAAAAGTATTGGCTGAAAATTTTCTACCTAATCCACCTATCAGGTTGATCTGATCCTAATAGTATGTGCAATATGCATGCAGTTCAAGAAAAAAGTATTCTGACTTAAATAAAGAAAAATGTGTAGAATGCCAAGTAAAAGACAAAATATTAATGTAGAACAATTATTAAATTGACAGCCTTATATTAGATGCATGGAAATTTCTCCAAATCCAAAGATTTTTTACTGTAGCATACCCAAAGATTTGCAACATATAAATGGAAAATTTATTAAAATTTCACCTGTCCCTTAATGATCCTGCCAGCACGATCATATTCAACTTGTCTTTCACTTTGTCCCAAAAGGAGCTCTCTTGGAATTTCTTCGTCAGTGGCTGCATTGCCATACTTCTCCATGATGGTGTCTTTTGTTCGAGACTTCAATTTCTCCTTTATGACCTTATAGTTTTTATAAAGCAATTCAGCTTGAGAAGGAGCAGCTTGCATGTGAATATCTTGTCCCTTATCAAATGCTTCCCAAGCATGGATGTTGAGCTCCTTGAACTCTAAAGCTTGACCACTATTTCTGTATTGATTATCTCCCTGTCAGAAAATAAACAAAAACATAAAAATGATGAGATCAATACATAATATAAATTTGCAACTGAATTTAACACTTATTCGCATCATTCAATAAAATGAATTTTCATAACTACTTACTTCATAGAACTTATCATTTGGATCTGCATCTGGAAGGGGATCCTCACGCATGGATCGAGTTTTGGGATCATAGTGGGCAGAATTGACATCAAGATTTAAAAGATATTTTGCAGTATCCTCCCGAATACGCAGATTCCTGAGAGAAAGGATAATTTAATAACTCGTATCTCTACCATATTAAAAGTACCTAGGAATAACAATGATTCATGATATAGAAGTTCATCAAGAGTACCACAAGGAAGCATTGAACAAAGTATGCCTGTCAATAAGACCACACAAGCTTTTTCCCAATTTAACAGAAAAATAAAAGAATAACTCATTATTAAAAGACACTCACCTTACAGTCCCTGTGCTCCCACCACCTGTTGTACGCACACGCTTTTCAACCTTTGCAAAATCCATTTGTTTGCTTTCATCAACTTTGGCTTCATCTATTCTTAAATCATCTTCTTCATCTTCCCCATCACTCTCCTCACCCTCACCATCTTTGTTATTATTCTTCTCCTCTAATTTCTTAAGTTGCTGCTCCTTCATGTATTTCCTTCGAGCTTCATCCCGAGCTTCATATCTCTCAACAATAAGGGCATAGCTCGATGTATCATAGCCATTCCACCGGTCCCGCTTTCCATCATAATCAAGCTCAAAGGACTCAATTTTCTCATCAGGTGCAATGTTTTTGTTTGTCCACTTTGCTCCCAATTTCCGAGGTCTTTCCATGCATGATTTTGCATCATGTGTCATGGCTCCACAGCTACAAAAACCATAAAAGCACACATTATAACATTAATTCCTCGAGTAAAGAGAAAAAAAAAAAGAAATTAAGAACATTATTTTCCATTAAATAATACTAAATGATACTCAGACCCTCAAGGAAAAGAGTCCTTAGAGTAAACATAGATTATCAGGGCCAACACTCAGAGATGTTTATCCATTTCAAAACTTATTATTGATTGACCAACCATTAGGCCCAGCCTCACTTAAATTCCAAGTACATGCATCAAGTAACCAAAGATTAGCAGAGCCAATACACAAGAAAATTGATGCATTTCAAAAATTACTATTGTTTGAGTTAATATAAGGCCCGGCCTTCCTTAAATTCCAATAACTAACAGGCGCAGTTATAAAAGAAAGATTTTTAGACCTGAAGATAAGCAATGATTAGGACTTCTATTAATCATGATCGGATAGATGCAGCAAGTTAACATTGTTCAATTTACAAAGAGCTAAGTTTTAATTTCTTCCAGAAAATAGTTCTGCCATCTAAGGAACAAAGTAAATGATTGGAGAGTGATAGGGATTATATTACTTACTTCATACATGCACCCTTGCGGTATTTATCAGCATGGTATACTTTTGCACCTCTGTCATACCATGATTTAGTGTAATTTGGATCTGACTTCCACTTCCTTTGATGTTTTAAACTCTAAATACACCAGAAAAGAATTGATTTAGTAAGGTGCCTTATCATTACAGAACATGAGGGTCAAAGGAAAAAGAAGTGTCACTTACAGGTTTCTCGGAATTGAGATACCATGGAGCAGATGACATATACTGTGGAATGTGAGGATTGATTTCTTTTCCATCTTCATCAACCTCAGCAGGCGCAAGCCCAGCTTTACGTGCTTCTTCCAATTCAATCTGCTTCCGGTGATCTTCCCTTGATTTAAAAGCCACTGCAAGCCAACGCCGTATGCATTAGATCAACCACTATGTGTGAAAAGAAAACAAGTACTTGAAAATAACACAAGTATTTTGGAAGAATACTATGACTATATAACAATCAGCATAACAATTATAAGTCAATCAAACTATTTTTTTGGTTTCTTAATTTCAGCTCTAGCTATGCATTTATCTCCTATAAATCAACAAGCAAAACGAATAAAACTTAAAAAAAATTAAAAAAGATCAATAAATCCAAATTGCAAGTTTCAACACAAAGCCACCACAAAACCAAACTTTCATGAAAATTTAGAGCCGGTAGTTTGTAAAGATGTAAAAACCTAAAGCTAAAGCGAAAATAGAACGTAAGAAAGATATAGATCGTAAAGAACGCGTACCTGACGCTGTTGCCATGTTTGGTCCAGTTGATGCTCAATAGAAGCTTTACGATTTCAAGATTTAACTAACTCAGCGATGAAGAAATCGAAAACGGGGCAAAATAAACCCTAGAAATCTGCGTGAGAGCAAGAAAAGGATCGCGAAATGGATATTTTACAGGCGTATATAGCACTGTGAGTTGGTACATATATATATATATATGCTTCCGTTATTATCCTTTATGAGGCGGTTCAGTACCTCTGGTTTTTTCGTAATTAAATAATATATATATACCGGTCCATTGCCGCCAAACGACCGTGTTTTAGTCCAGTCCGGGCGTTATTTATTATTTGAGATATTAAATGACCCGGCCCGGAACAATAAAGCCAGTGCAATTGAGGCCCGTGTGGGCTAGCACTAAGAGCAGGACCCGTACGAAGACGAAAATACAGGCCCATCACTGGCCTATTACGTGAAAAAATCGTCATAAACTTTACCCGACATTTACATAGGAGAGTTTTTGAGTAGACTAGGTTAAGCTGGACTGCTGGGTGTATTTAGGAAGGGCTATATATCCATTTTGAAAAGTTGAAAAGTAAACATATTCTTATTCGATATAGTTTGCATCAATCAACGGTATCTATAGTTATTTTTTGTTTATAAAAAATCTTCACAGGATTAAATATTAATGTATTTTTAAATGGTATAAGAATTTGCTTTTCCTTGGTGATTCGTTTCTCTCTACAAATAGAGACTTTAATATGTTTTGATGAACAAGTGAATAAATACAATTTATTTTCTATTTTAAAAATTCTTTAATTAGATAATAAGAAAGAAAGATATGTATATATATATATATATATGTATAAATTCATAAATAAAATTACATATATAATATACATACATACATATTAAATACATATCATAATAGTAACTGTCTTTTTATTTTGACTTTTAGTTGAGCTGAAATCTTTTATATTATATTTAAATATATTTAATTAACATTTGATAATGTATTTACATATTATGCTTATTTTAATGATATTGATAATAAAACAAAAAGAAAAAAAAAACGAAATTATCAATATTTACTAAATATAAATTAATTAACATTTGATAATAAGAAAGAAACTTTATATGTAAATTATATATGTATATATATAAATTCGTAAATTACTAATTTAAACAAAAAAAAAATGACGAGGACCCGTAAACCCTATGTTCAGATAATTACTACTCTACTTAAATGTAAAAGTAAGTCCCACGGGTCCAAAACTCTACACATTACTTTTTATAATTTTAATCTTTTTTTATATAATAGAATTATTAATCTATCATTTTCTACAGTTAAAAAAAATTTAACAGAAAAGATATGTTTAATAATTATTTTTATAATAAAATTATAGATGTCGTTCTTCAAATTTCATTTGGCTAAAGAAAAATTCACGTTTTCATCATCGCTTATAATCTTCAATTTCACGAAAAAACGTTTACCACCAAACGCGCATATGAATATGAATGTCGGTATTTTGTCAAAGATTTCAAAAGCGCCCTCTACCTATCTATGTCTACAAATCAGACAAATATAGACAGAGAGCGGGCATTAATTTCGCAATCATGCAATATTGCAAAATGGCCTTTCGGTATAAAGCCATTGTAACAGTAACCATGCATGCCTATTTTAATTTAAAACGTGCACTTTCTTTTTGCTTTGCAATTGTAGCCCCATTTCGACCAATATACAACGCACCCACGTGAAACTTCAACCATCATCGTCTTATTCAAAGAAAAAGAATCCCCACAGAATAACTCGATAGATAATCTGTCTCTATCTCAAGCAGTATTCTTTTATTTTTAATTCTCTTTCAAGCTTGACATTTTTAATTTAGATCGCATAATTCGTGCTTATCGAAAATGGCCCAAGTGAAAGTGGAGCAGCCATTAAAAAGTAGAAAAACAGGGAGCCTATCAGGATATGATTAATTATTTTAATTTTCAAGATTTTCTTAGAGTAAGAGAGCCGCAACCCCCAGTTGCCTCTTTTTACTATCAAAAACCTGAACTCAGGGGTATTGATTTTCCTAATTATGCATATTTTTTTATTCAATCAGATCATTAACAGAATCCAAATACTGTCTCGTATGAAGTTAATTGGTTGATAAAATTAAAGAAGAAATTACAACTCAAATATCTGCTAGCTCCAGTGATTCTCCAGATGATCTAGTGAAAAGATTATACCAAAAATCCATGTTATCCTGCAAGTTAGAATAACTAAAAGCGTTGACGGCCGTTGTTGAAGATGGCTCCTCCATTTTAGCTAGTGCGTCGAAGGCGGCGTCAACTGCTGAACTATCAGCCGACAATACTTCTGACCAAAAGTTATCGTCAATTTCCACAAAATTTTCAGACGACGACTCCATTTTCATGCGCGCGTTGATAATATTAGTATTAGTATTACTACAGCCGCTGCTGCTGCTGCTGTTGTTGTTGTTGTTGTTGCTGTTATCAGTGACAGAGGAGGAGGACATGTCGCTTGAACTCTCTTGCTGCGGGGAGGAGAGCACAGGCCTGTATGATTGATTATCCGGGTTTTCTGATGATGATCTGATCATCATATGATTCACGGGCGTCGTCACTTGTTGTTTCTTGGAGTGATGTTGATGATGGCGATTGTGATTTTGTTTGAGTCGCTTTTTCAAGTGGGTGTGCCAAACATTTTTTATTTCATTGTCTGTTCGTCCCGGTAATCTTGCTGCAATTGCTGACCATCTGATCAAAAATGAAATAAAATCATGGAATCACGTTAGGGTTCGCATTAAATTATGGAATTTTGTTTAGTATTTTAATTAAATTGCTGAAAATGTTATCTTGTTGTTTATTGTCAAGTGCTGTCAGACGAAAGATTTTATGCACCGTTTAAAGTGCTAATCTTGTCTCTCTCTCTCTCTATATATATATAGCTACGAAACCCGTGATTTTTATTAATATATCAGCATATTGCATGATGCTTCAAGGAATCTTCTCAGTTCCTCTTAATTTTTTTAAACCCTACAGCATCATTTCAATTTTAATTTTTAAGTACTCTTTGGATTAAGTGCTTTAAACCCAGCTTTAATCTGCCGAAACAACTACAGATTCTGATTAAATTAGAATTGGAGCTATATATATAACTAATTTGTGTTATATATGTTCTGGAGAAATTAAAGATATATATAAAATCTGTAAGAAAATAATTAATTACATACCTATTTCCGAGCATTTCATGTAAGTTGATGATGGTCTCCTCTTCTTCTCTGGTAAAGTTTCCCCGTTTAATGTCTGGCCTCAGGTAATTTGTCCACCGGAGCCGACAACTCTTCCCACACCTCAACAACCCTGGAATTAAAAGATCGATCAACCGATTAATAGTTTATCTTAACTAAAACCAACAACCCAAAATGCGTATCTTCTCCTTCTTCACACTCATCATCACAAACAATCAATCCTTTGAGAAACTAATCAAAGATGTAGAAGATGATCTAATTACTGCTATGATGATGAGATTGAATGTAATTAAATACCTGCTTGTTTAGGAAGAGCTCGCCAGTTTCCATGGCCGTAGAGTTTAATGTAATTGATGAGTATTTGATCTTCTTCAGGAGTCCATGGACCCTTCTTCAATCCCATCTTCTCACAGCAAGGAGCTCTCACCATTTTCAACCCACTACTAGATCTTGATCTGATGAGAAGTACTTCAGAGTTCAGAGAAAAACCTGTTCCTGTAATTGAATTCTATTTCCCTTCTCAGAGCACTATATAATAAGCAAGCTTGCCATACCATCAAGGTCTATATAAAATGACGGGAAGAGCCACCATAGCAAAGTCCAAAGCATTGAAATTGTGAATTTTTTAATTTTATTAAAAAAGTGAGTAATAATCAATTAATTTTTAACTTTGATCTTCGAAAAGGTGTAGACATCACACAATCAATCAACCCCACCTACAGCAAATAGCTCAATTAAAATTTCTCTTTTGTGGGAGGGGGGTGAGGTGAAGTATGAGTGAAGTGATGTGTTTTGTCCATATATGGTCAATCAGCACGTGGAATATGCTTAAAATATTGTATAAAATAAAAAAGTACAAAGCCCTAAATATTTTCATTTCACGCAATTGGAATCTAATTTTATGACATCAAAATTATGTCCACACACATAAATTAATTTAATTTATGTCTCCAGTTAGTTTAATTTTAGTCGGTCAAAAACTGGCCAACATATATCAATTGATTTTTCGTATGATTATTATTAACAATTTTCCCAAAATATTTTGCTTTGATCTAGTTCCGATGAGTCCCTTTTCTTTTATTTTTTTAATCACGAAATGAAAATGACTGACTAGATAAAGCTCAATTGAGTCAAATTTTCACCCACTGCAATGCTGTATTTTTCCCAATAAAAATGGCCAAGAAATTGTCACCGTAATGCAAATATTGTTCACACTGTGGTGCGCATGATGTAATCAAACTTTAAAAAGGGAAAATTGGACTCAATTATTTTTTTAATAATATCTATTAATCAATATTAAATCATTTTCAAGCCAACTTAAAAAGACTGAAGAAAATTTATTAATAAATCCACATTGATTTAAATAGCAAATGATAAAGAAGACATTTTGTTAATATATTTTTTTTAAAAAATAAAGTAATTCAAAAAAGACTACAACAAAAACAATAAATATTATCCACTTTGCTATGCAACTTTTCGCCAGTCGGGAGAGATGTGACAATCACCTCTGTTCATATCATACATTTTCATAAACAATAAGTACACCTATGAAAGTAATTTATCACAAAACAGCTGCCCATATATGTGGTCGCAACGGCTTGTTTTATACCAAATATAATAATTCCAACGCAAAACCAAAGTAAATTTTGGCTACTTTGAAGACTTATATATATATATATATATATATATATATTTCTAAAACATGAATATGATTGAAATTTGAATTTAATTTATACGTTTATTTTTTTATCTTAAATATTTGAATATAAATATTAAGATATTTATTTTTATAAAATTAAAAAATCTAAAACTTAAATATTGACATATGTGTCTTAAATTGAAACTAATATATTAAATTATTGATATATATAAATATTAAATAATAACCTATGAGTACCATTGACAAATAAAATATTTAATTCATTCATAAATTTGATTACTCATATTCAAATTAAGATTTTTAACTTAATTATATTTAAATATTTTTAACAAATTTTTATATATAAATTAAAAAATAAACAACTATTAAATATCTGAATAAAAATATTCAAATTTAAGTAGAAAAAATAAATAAACATAATCTCTCACAAACTTTTGTTTAATTTTACAACCCAAAACAAATTTAGTTAAAAAATTCAAAATTTATAATTTAATTTAATCACTTTTTTGCCAGCGCTCTAGATTTGACATCAAATTTGAATTTTTATAAAATAGTTTAAATTACTAAAATATCCAAACTTCAAAATTTGGGTAACAAAGGTATTGAAAAAAATATATATGTTAAATTGTTTTTGATAAAAAAAAAAAAGAGGTTCCAGTTATAGTCCAATCCAGCCGACTCTAAAATTTATTTTCAAAATTCAACGATATTATCACGGTAAAATTATCAAATTAATTACTTAATAGTTTAAATTCTATTTATAAAGCGTTGCCGGGTTGTGGTGTAGTTTAGTGTAGCGTAGTGAAGTGAAGTGGGTCAAAGAAAGAGGCTGGTACTGGAGTAGTAGTGGTGTTGAGTGCTGCGCCGGTGGCCGACCGAGTTCATTGCCAATTTGACAACAACGGTAACCAATTGACTCAGGTCCGCTAACAAAAGTGTCATTGGATCACAACTGGTAACAGAAACAATTTTCGTTTAATTTTGGACCTAAACTTTTATAGACGGCCATAAAACTACACTTATTTTAACTTTTTACTTTAAATAAATGTTTTACTATAATATGTAACAATATAGCAATAAAGAAAATGACAACTCATAATTAAATATACACGTAGCATCGAGTTATTTATCTATATCAAATTTTAGTCAAGCAAAACAATAAAATTTTGTCTAATTAGCTCATATTTTACGATATATATTTATACATATAATTAAAGTACATCGATAAAATAGAATACGATTTTGTTGAATAAATATGCATACAATGAATATATATATAAAAATAAATATGCATACAATGAATATACGATTTTGTTGAATAAATATGCATACAATGAATATAAATTTTATATAAGTAAATTCGAAGGATGCAGTAGAAATGATGAGATAAAATTTTAAAAATATTATTGAAAAGTGGGGAGGACGTGAGGAATTAGGTAAAAAGTCGCAATGTTTTGTCGCAGCAAATTGGTCAATTTGATTGAAAATCGAAAAGTTAGCGTAATTTTTCCAAGTAAAATTATATATACAATTTCAAGTTTGAATGCGTGGTACGTGGACCAAATTCATTCATTAACATTACATGAATGAATGAATGAACGAATTATAAGTTTTATTTTAGTTAAGATAATTTATTATTCTTTTGCCTCCCCTTTTGCTTTATATGAATTGAACTAGCTTTTGTTCCATTCTCTCTCGAATTGGTTATATATATTAAATTGAAATTGTAATGATGCAGTCGAATAATTTAATAGATTATGTGATCTAAATTTCGGTATCTTTGTTGGGGTTAAATGTACTGAGGCCTACTTATTATGACTCGATTGACTTATTGTTCCAGCCATCGTATCCAAACTCTCGACTCTTTCTGCTAATTACTAAATGTGAGTGTGCTTTACTTTTTCATTCTTTAGCTCAGGGAAGACGATTTTCACTCGAAATAATTCGACTCCTACTAAATTAATGTATCCAATGAAATGGTATTTGGTCACGAATAATACTACAATTAATTGCAAATAAAGAGAAATAATGTATTTCGATGTCGTGTGAATAAAACTGGCAATACTCTTTGTGTGTACTTTTATTAAAAAAAAAAAAATTAAGGAAAAAAAGTGGGATGAAGGCAGCATGCATGCATGCATGCATGCTAGCTGACTAATGATACGATGGGCGACAGACAAATAGCTTTTTGCGCATGGAGGCTTTTGATTTTTATTTATGCTCATCACATAAGTACGAACCATAATACTTTGCTTGAACATATGATATGCATTTTACAGACACCAGTCAAAGGCCAGATGGACAGTAGGAATAGAAAAACACACTCGTTTCTTTTATCGTTGAAGCACAACAAGGGAGTGTACGTGTTTGAGTTTCATCTTATAATTCGGTAAAATATTTCCATTTTTATTGTGAATTGTGATGGTTTTCAAATGTATTTATTATTATATATAATTAAAATTGAGGATATTATAAAGACAAATTGCTGACAGCACGCCTTATGTCACTTTAATTAAAAAATTTCATTTTGATTAGTACCATCATCCCTGTCTTAATCCACTCCCTGCGAACACAAAATCTATTAATTATTATAATATATAAGTGGCAGTGGCAGTGGCAGCGGACTTTAAACAGCAAGCTTTTCAATGAAACAAATTATTATTTATCATCGTAATTGCTTTTAAAATGGTAATAATATTCTCGAAGTTAATAGTATATTACCACTACCACATGTGCTGATTGATACACGTATCCTAGCTAGTTGATATAAAACTAACAAGTTTTTAATTGTGACAGATTATATTGTAAATAAAATGAATCATTCCAAAGATTTTGAATTAATGATTATAAAATTTATAACTTGGAGTCTAAATTTTAAAGTGTGTAGAATGAAGAAAAATGGGTCAAAGTCAAAGTATGAGACAGCGAAGTCAACATATGGAGAGTAGTGTTAATGATTGTTACAAGCACTTAAAATACGTGAGAGATTGGGGTAGGCAGGCATGTATGAAAGAATACGAAACACGATCCACAACCGCAATTAAGTCTTACTCTTTGAATGTCACAAAGTTTCAGAGTCAATCGGCTGCCATTTATTCAAAGACGTACACACACCAATCTTCTTGTTCTAATTAATCAATTAAACGCATCACACACCAATTGTGATGGTTTCGTGCCTACATTTACCTTTATTTTCTTGGTTTTTGTTTTATTAAGTATTTAAAATTAAGTTGTCGTACCATCATCAAGATTTTGAATGAAATTTTGGTGTCTATTCCTCTTGATGTTGCATTGCGTGTGTGTGCTGAAATACGTTACACACGACAAGATAATTTATATATTTACGTATAGCCCATAGAATTTTATAGCTGTAATACGATATCTATTAGGATTGCTTTTTTAATTTTGTGTAAAATTTATTGACAAAAATCGACTCGTAAAAAATATATAATCTCGTTTCTATTTTATTATTAAAATAAATCATATAACAACTTTAAACTAAATGTGAGAATTCATGCACCAGGGGAAGACTTGATTAATTAAATGTCATAAAAATACTTGCAAAGAGGGCCAAGGAACACAATAATAATAATATTATAGCAAGAGGCAAGAGCCAGAAGCAGAGTTCTCCTTCACAATATCTTTTGTGGGTTTGAATTAATTAGCCAAATGATGATCTCCTTATTTAATAATAATAAAAAAAAAAAAAAGTAATAGAAAACTCCCGTTTTTGTTCGTTATAGTTCCAACAACACTGACCGAGAGCAGTTTTGAAGAACAAAATTAGGCTGCAGTATGAACTCACTCAAATTCCCTTCTCGTCTTGCTTTACTTTCCTCCCCCCACTTACTTCATTTTACAATTGTTTTATGCAGTTTGTCTACTTCGGGGAAAGGGAAATGCTTTATCACCGACTAATGGGATCGAATCAAATCAAATCTACCTTGTTCCCAAGTTGACCCACCCCAGTTTTCAGGCAAAAGCGGTGCCGATAATAATTATGACATGGGGAGTGTAATGTTTCTGTATTACTGCTCCAAACAATTACTAGTTATCAAGAAATTCATAGTAGGCAAATATTGATTGCCAAACGAAAGAAGAATGTTTAGTCAAACACCTTAACCCTGCTATCATGTACCTCCACATTTGCAAAGTTAATAGTATCAACAAAAATTTACATAAATTATAAAACTGCTCTAAGTCCGCAATCCATATGCCCAAAAAATTTGCAAAGATAGCAACCAGAACCAAGTACATTTAATTTGATAAATCTTCTATTATTCTCATTATACTTATCCCCATTCCAAGCAATTTCCTTCTTTGAGGATTGAAAAAAAATACAACACTTTGTCCAATCATAAGCTAAAAAATTTCATATCTTTTGTCAACTAGTCTTAAATGGTACATCTTTTCTATGCAAAACAACTTCAATGAGGTTTTCTCCTATAAGCACCAACGTTATGCTCTTAACCATGTTCATTAATGATTAGACTTGAATAGCCAATAGAAGGCTCATTAATGCTCATTAGCGTGGCCTACATGCTGTTAGACTGGGAACAGTAAATAAATAGGGTGCAAAAAATGTCTGAATTGCAGTTACAACGACTACCTCCCCTAAAGTCAACAAAGGCCAAAACTTCAATGAGGCTTACCATTCAAAACGGCTCCCTATTCCGTCAAGAAAACGATCAGTATACCACCCTTTGGCCCGTAGTCCAGAAAGAAATGGAGTGAACACACTGTTCATCTTCTCGTAAGCATCCTGCAAGACAGAGAGACTTGGATCATGGGAAGACTTCTCCATGCTTGCAGCATAAGCTGCAACGAGCCAACCCCTTAATGCATCTTCCCCTGAAGCATTCTGCTCTAATACCATGTCAGTCCATTTATTTCCACGACTCAAAATAAACTTTTCCTCAGCAAATAATTCTTTCAATTCCTTCATTTTGGAAGGCTTGACAACCTTATGCAGAGCCCTTCCCACCTGTACGCTGCCAGCATCTTCTATAATTCGTCCAGGAAAAAGGAGATCCTCTCGATATCTTAGATCTGCAGGGCTTGATATCCTTCCTGTCTGAGTTAGATTCCAATCAAGGCGTCAGAAAGATGAAAAATTTAAGCACCAATGAACAAACAGAGCAGGAGATAGAAAAGAAACCTTCACAAAATCAGCCACGATCATTGCAGCTCTTTGTGAATTCAATGTATTGACAGGAACAGCTCGCATTTCTTCAACGACACTATAAACGTGTATGATTGAAAGAAGAGGACCAACCACCAACTACAAGAAAATTTCCATAAGTTTACATTTGTCAATATAATCTATTTTCCTCTTTCTTTATCATATTAAGAATAATTCTAGTTGCAACTTTGACTGAAACTTATATGGCCAATATCAGGCTTAGTATCAGCCTCAAAGACTTCTAGGCATTTCAGAAGCTAATCTGCAATGCTTCATGACTTCTGTTGTAAGCTTTTACAACTAATTACACTTAGAATGTTCAGCATTCAGCCTAAATCGAACATTGGAAACCAAACTCGTGAAATATAACAAAGCTTTGATGACTTTAGTTACACTTCAACAATGAGACTGATACAAGATTTTATGAAACCAAACAAATTATACCACATAAACGGCAAGTTTATCAATATTACCTTGATTGTCCTCTAGATATTGTGAATTTCAATTTTCAGATCTTTACAATAACAGATAAATCTTGCATGTAAATAATAAATAGGATGGTAAATTGTTGATAACATTTAAACTTGATTCATGACCCTTACTCTTAAATTACAAATTTACAAACTTACTAAAATTACACAATTATGAACACTAAAATACCATTCAAAATAATGAATGCTTTTAAGAAAGTGGATACCTTTCCTTGCATAGATGAACAAATTGTAGATGCCAACTGAATCCCTGCTCCTATTCCAACAACATTAAAAAGAGTTGAGATGGCCTCCCCTTTTGCAAATAGGTCACTGAGATTCCCTTCTTTGGCAAAAGATGAATATATAGGTAACCTGGTTGCTCTTGCAGCAACCACTGCCATTCCCTGTCAATCCAAAAAATAGAAGTACAAATTCAGCATAGAGGCACAATGAGGAATATGTAAACCTGGATGATTAGAATAAATTCAGTAACCAAGAACTTAAAAATGAGAAAGGAAGCAAACAGAAAGATAACAAGCTGCCAAAAAGCTCTCCTCTCAATTTCATTTTGATTTGATGGTGCTAAGCACAAATATCCTTGTATCAATGCAATAAATAATACAAATTTTTAAGGAAAAATAAAGAACCAGGTCTTGGAAATGTCAAATTAATGAGGTACGGGAGCATACCTTGGCAAAATTGCCAAGTCCTGCCATTTCAAGAAAAAGATTTGGACATAAAGGGGAAAGAACTTCCAAGCCAGTGCCAAAGTCATAGAGGGCATCGGCTGCAAGTGGGAAGGGTCTTCTAGTTAGACATCTTACAGGAGTCATAAATAACAAGAAGCTAACTACACGCATATTAAGCATACAAACCGAAAATTCTCCAACGTTTTGGCTCCGAATCCATTCTTGCTCCCAGATTACTGCATATGAGCTTTCCTACGTGCTGCATCCCATCCTTCAAGATCTGCTCATCAACAGCATGAACAAATTTTTTTTTAGCAAAAATGCAATTCTGACTAGACATCTTCAATAATATGAGAAGTGACAACTTACCCAGCTGACAACAGTTGCCTGTGCAGGGGTAGGTCGCAAGCCTGCAGCAAATAGCAGTGACTGCAAAAGAGTAAGAATACAAAGAAACGACCCGCCATATCACAATTAGCACAAGCCTATGGATTAACCAACAAACAGATCAACAAACCACATGTGAGCAGATGTTTACGGTTTTCATACATAAAAATGCAAGTCCGAGGGAAAAAAAAAAAAGGAAATCAGCTCTTGAGCACTACATACAAAATGGAAATAGTATTAAATAAAATTTAATGATAGAGTTGTGAAGTGAGTATCAGACAGACCTGAGTGGACAACACAGATAATGCTGCACTAGTAAAGTGTTGCAGCGCCCGAAATTGAGTATATCTAAGATATCCATCATTCACACTGCACAATTGCAACACTCAGAGGCAGAGGTTATAAAATTACCCACAAACAACAATCTGTACCTCCAACCACAAGTAGAAATCAATAACCTTACCTGTACGGATATCCTGAGGGAAAGAATTTATTGACAAAGGATTCAACCATCCTGTGGTACGCAGGTCTAGAGTCATCAACCACCTTCACCTGTAAAACAAGAAATGAAAAAACAAAAAAAAAAAAGGTTATAAGTTAAATGAAGGTTAGTTGTGAAGTACAAAACAAAAGTAGTGAAAATTGAAAAAGAGAAACTGACGGAGAGGTGGCCGTCGGGTTGAAACTGGTAGTGGCGAGAGACCGAATTGGATGTTTCAAACCAGTAGACTGGAATTTCTTGTACTGCCATGCTGCTTTTATCTGGTTCCTTCTTCTTCTGCATCTTAATTTTTTCCTTGAAACAAAAAGCAAGAAATTGAAATGAAATTAATTTGCAGTTCTCAATTAAGGAATCTTTTAGCGTGAAGTTTATGAACGAGTTAATGAAAAAATAATACCAGTAAGTTCATAGAAGAAAGTATAGGATAAGAGAGACCGACGCCAAGTCTCGGGCGGAGTTCTCGGAATACAGGGGCTCTGAAGGAGAACAAGATTCTCCGATTAGTATTAACCAAAACGACAGAGTTTTGGGTGGATCGGGTCGTGGGGAGGTCAAACACAAATAGCCCATTGGGCATAGAGTTAAGACACGTGTGATAGAATTTTAACATTTTAATAAAGATAAAAAATTTGAATTTTGTTTTCTTATAAAACGATAAGAGTTTTCAAATATTCAAAACCAAGAAAATAACTATAAAAATGATGTTTTCTAATAATTTAAATGTAGCTTTACATTTAATACTAAGAAATAATTAAAAAATATTAGATATACAAACTATGGTGACATAATTAGTTTGAATCTCATAGTTTGTCAGGAGAGAATGTTAACGTGAATCTAGAGGCAAGAAAATTTTGTGAGAAAGTAACAAATTGCATTAAAGATGAAAGAAAAAAGAGAATATTAAACTTTATCTCCTAATTTTTAGAAAAGTTAATATACTCCTTGAATTTTTTAGAAAGATATACTATCCCAAAATTTAAGAGAAAGTCAATATTATTTATATTTTTATTTTATTTTTTTATGATTAAAAATATTTAAAATAATTATATTATTTTTATTTATTATTTTATAATAATTAATATAATCTTATTCCTATATTTAAATTTAAAAATCATAATAATATTTGACTCTTAATTATTTGTTTCCTTTCAAATCTATTATCAAATTTATATAATATTTAATTATATTTTTTAAAATATATCATATTATTAAAATAATTTATGTTAAAAATTATTTAAAATTAATATTATCAAAATTATGTATAATTGTATAAACATTTAAAAAATTTTAAAAATAAATTTTATGTTATAAAAAATTTTACAATTAATTATACATTATTTTTTAAATAAGTTATTTTAATAATAAAATATATTTTAAAAATTATATATAATTAAAATATTATAAATATTTGATTATAAATTTTGAAAGAAAGAAATAATTAAAGATTAAAATATTATTATAATGTTTAAAATTAAATATTATAATAAGATTATAATGATTATTATAAAGTAAAAAATAAAAATAATATAATTATTTTATATATTTTTAATAATGGAGTAAAATAATTAAATTAAAATATAAACAGTAATCTAAGGGGAGTATTTTAACTTTCTCCAAAACACAAGAAATTATCTTGTTTCAAAATCCAAGGGGTATATTGACTTTTTCTAAAATTTAGGGGTACCCCAAGAAAAAATGTTAATATAACTTTGGAAAATATTTGAATGATAGAGCAAGCACTGTAATGTGATTACATTACATATCAGTTACCTTGTATACCGTCCTTCTCAATAATTTAAACTAAGCTTCACATCCCACAAGCTAGGCATAGTCATAGCAAGAGCATATTATCTCCCAAAAGAACAACCTTTCAAAGAGGTTAGTTAATTCAGGCTTTCTAATTGAATCAGACAAAAGAAGTTTTGCCTGCCTGCCTGCCTCAACAGTACAACTTCTAGCATCGGCATCCGCATTGGCAGGATTTAGGAACACAACACTATCTGTCTTAGGCAGCAGATCCTGCTAAGTTATCATCAGAAAGGATAACCAGCAATGTTAATTTCACAATGTCACATCAGGATCATCATCATAGTCAAAATCTTCACTAGAATGTCTAAATCTTTTTGCGTCTCTTGAAGCACCTCTTCCCTTCTTTGGTTTTCCTCTGAAAACAATTCAGATACACGTATATGTTCATCATCACACCATATATCTTTATCACTGTTGTCATTCGCTTTGAGTATCGGTAGCATCATTCCTAGTTTTTAAAAGAAGATAGAAGAGTACTTACTGCCCATTCCCATAGATAGCTCCACCTTTGGACCGTCCTGGACCGAAGTCTGATCTCCCATCTACAGTAGAAACAAAGGAGAACAAACACTAAGAACACTAGACAAAAAAGAAAAGAACCTGAAACTCAGCATTATGGGCTGACCTTCTCGTCCAACTGCTTGCTCTTCAGCCTGAACCCCACCAACCTCAAACAAAAATGTTAATTGTTGCAGCTCGAAGTGGTCATAAAATGGAAAAAGAATTGAGATCTCGAAATGCACAATATATGAAATTATTCAACCTCCTCTTCAATTAAGTCAAAAATGTTAATTGTTGCAGCTCGAAGTGGTCATAAAATGGAAAAAGAATTGAGATCTCGTAATGCACAATATATGAAATTATTCTTCCTCCTCTTCAATTAAGTCAGTGCCAAGGTTTCTATTATGAATGAGCCCCAATTAAATTACTAGTTAAGTGAGCTACCAAAAGAAACTAAAATCTTAAACCTCATTTTTTTTTTTTTTTACACAATTCATTGTATTCAGAATGGACGAAATACCGATCATTAGTGTCAGAAAAAAACACAAGCAGAACAAGGAGAGCGTGCAAAGTGTCACGATCATTGGAGATTAAAGTCCAGAATACATACAGCCGGTGAGGTGACCGAAGACAATGAGAAAAGCCGGTCCTCAGGCTGGAACTTCCTTGACCGCTTCAAGCTGCATCCATAAACTTTGATTGTTTTATCCACAAATAAGTTTAAAATTCATCTAGGAACGACCTATTCCATCTCAATGAATGTAACTAAACAAAGTAATTTTAAGATCCTCCTATATCATATGAATTGTCAATGCAGTTTTTGGATTAAACATTAACCAGAGTCACAATCTATCAAATAAGACCCACATAAGATATCCTCAATTTACATGATCTGATTAACCTTTCTGTCTCTGAAAGACACTGGATTTATAACTCAATTTTCTATAGAATCTTCTAATATATTATTCATCTTTTCCTTGCAAACATCTTTTGTTTATGAACATGTATTACATTTCAATGTATATCTGTAGAGGAATACTATTGTTGTCAAGTAAAGCAAAATGAAAAAAGAATAATATAATTGCCACTCCATACAGCGCAGTGTTCTTAGATGAAGATAAGAACCCTTCAAAACCTTTCAATACATTGCCACATTGGCTTGGATCCTGTAAATAACTTGTCTCCATATCATAGACCTGCACTAGAAGAAAACTCATTAGGCCCTAACAGATGCATTAAAAAATAAATAAAAATCAATTGCATAACTGAAAACTCTAAGACAGAAAGAGGGACCAGTCAAAAGTTGTGTTAATGTCCACATATCACACCTAGAGCTAAAGTTTGGTCATAGCTGATAAATTAAAATTTTGCACCACATTGCTGGTGAACTATTGATAACTGTGCAACCTAAGATGTTGTCGGTTGGATTAATCAATTCGCTTGCCATAGTTGTTTAAAAAACATTTAGATAGAACTCTGAAAGAGCCATTCTCTCATATACCAATAGAAGTCTTGGACAGATGAGTGCAAGCACTTCAATTCAATTCATGCATCGACAGAGAATGCAGAAGGGTTAACAATATAACCATATCCCAAACCCTCTTAAGTGTCAGGACCCGCTTTGATGAGACTTATCAATGAATGATAGAAGTATAGATCAACAGAACTCTCACTTCATTCATTATATCGGTAAGCCAGCAAATTTCAGTATATGAACAGTTCAAATTCTTGTCAAGTTTTGATTCAACATTATCCTTAGCTTACCTGCTTTAATTCTTTCTAAGACGATAGTTTAGCATACAGAAAGAGAGAGAGAGAGATTAGATACCCACAATTTTGACCCAATAATTGTGCTATACTATTAGGACAAGCTCCAATCTACTTGGATTAGAGGATCAATGCCATTCAAACAAGTAGCCACATTGTGTAAGGAAAGATAAGAAATGAGAAGAAAAAAAAGGAAATAACCTGTTTTTCAATATTACGAAGCTCTTCGTGAAGCTTGGCTCTCTTACTTAGAAGTGAAGCCATTACTGCGGATGCGCTCGCGGAGGATCGCTGCCCTGAAATTAACTCAAAAAGTTGAATCACGGCGTCAACGTGTGTTCTTTCTATTGCAATGAAATTAAAAAAACAATTATTCAACAATAACCTTCACCTTCAGGATCCATCTTTCGCGGGAAAATTTTAACGATTAACAATAAAAGTTTAAGAATCCTAAACCCTAATTAAGGACACGACCTTTTGGCTTTGGAGAAAACTCTTTTTTATAGGGAATCGGAATATCTGGGGTCGAGTCTACTACGATGGTTTATAACTGCGTAAGTGAAACGCTGCGTATCATCCTGGGTTACCATATCATAAGTTCGGGCCTTTGAGCCGGGTCCGTAATAGGTCCATATTATTTACGATGTTATTTTAATACCAAAAAAATAAAATATAAATTTTCAATATATTGAAATTTCACTGAGTATAACAGATCTCAGATCATTGTTAAATTATGTTAAATAAATACTAAATAAAACACATAAATTGAATCGTATATTAAACTTGAAAGATCGAGATATTTACATTAAATATGTATTTTATAGATAATATTTAAAACTTCGGTTAGCATATTTGACTTTGAAAAATTAATGAAAATGAAATTAATCTATTAAATATTGTAATTTTTTAATATAAATATAATCTTTCCTGATCCAATATGAAATTCGCCAAATAATATTCAAACTAAAATTAAAATATAAAACATACCTTTAACCATAAAAGTGGACTTCTAAATTATTTTTATTCTTTATATCTTGTTTAGATTAGGATGAAAATTATTTTGTTGTAAACTTGTATTAAACCATGCTATCGACTATTTTATGGTAAAATTTTAAAATTTAGAAGTTAAAAGAATTTTGATCTTTCTCACTAATTTCGAATAAAAGTAGTGTCATAATCAAATTTTAGTAATTTTAAAATAAAAAATTTTTAGTTAAGAATGAATTAATAAAATTTCAGCATTTATCTTTAAATATAGATTATTTCCCTCGAGAGAGAGCTAACATTATTTCCTATTTGTTTTTTAATAAAATAACTATATCATATAAATAACTAATTCGTAAATATACAATATAATAATCGTGTTAATCCGATGTAATCAAATTAAACATAAATATAATGATTTATAAGTGAAAGTCACAAGTTATTAGAAGTACATATAATATATTAGGGTAAATAATTTTTAAAATGAATTAAAATATAAGAATTTAATTAGATATATCTTTATATAATTTTGATTAAGGTTAAAATTATAAATAAAAAAAATGTTCTAAGAGAGTTTTGAAGAGGGTAACATTAGTATCACTTATAAATAAATATAAAATAATTTTTGTCAAATTTTTATTTAAAATTTGATAATTTAACTTAATTTTAAACAAGGAACAATAATTACGTGATTAATATAGTAAACGAATCATTAAGGAAATGACTAGGCAAAGAAATAGGGGCACTTAAGAGTGGCCTTATCAAATTTTCAAGGGCATGGGCATCTTCCAAACTCTAGTCGAAAAGTTGCCTTGGCAATAGTAGAAACCCAATACATTACGCGGCGCCTAGGTAACGTTCTCTTATACACGTCAGAAGGACCTACTTATCCGCACATGCAAACTCGTCGAACTGATGCCGACGAAGCACGCACTGTGGTGGGCCCAGGGGATAGAGTGGACGGCTGAGATTACGTTTGCAGATAGACATGGTTAGATCTCTTGATTACTCGACTAGATTCGTTGTGGTCCCACTTAACGACAAAGAACTCCAAGTCAACGTCGGCCATCGATAAAAAGCAGAGAGGCGTTGAAACTACGCACCGCCCCCTGCTTTTCGTTATTGTCTTTTTCCAATGAGTAGTGTAGGGGAGATCAGCAAATTTTCGTTCTACCAATTTTCCATAAGAGAATAAATATATCGCATACGCTCCTCACAATCAATCGAATCTTCAAAATTTTCTTTTCCTTTCCCACCTCAGAAAATAAGAGGGAAGGGAAAAAGGAAAGGCATACAGAATATTGAGTTTGCTTTTTGTTGTGTATTTCTCCACTTGTCAGAATTCCCATCTGTTACTTGTTTGTTTCTCTTACGCGTATTAAACTTAACCATCCCTCACAGTTTCCTTCTGCGTAATATATTTTTGCTCTTCCTTGCCGTTGCTGGTGTTCTGCTGCCATGTCTTTCAGAGGATTCAGTCGAGTAAGTATCTACAGTTTTTGTTCTATCTCATGTTAGTTTGTTTGGTTGAACTTATGGTTCTTGCATAGCTTATAGAAATTGATGTTAACTTTACTAGTTTGTTTGAGGAAATCTTGTAATGGGTTGTCTGTTGAAAAGGGCATGATTTAGAGCTCAGTTAATTGTAATTCTATGATGAGGATGATCTGTGCTATCATAAACTTGGTTAGATTTGGTTTATATAGATTTTTATTTAATTTGCTATTTCTTCGTTAAGAAAGCTGAGGAAATAAAGTATCTGGTTATCTTTTTAATCCGCCTTTACTTGCTGAAATTGTTGTAACTTACCCGCTTGTGAGGTCTTTGTAATATTGGGATTTAGAGCATGGCAAAATTATTGATTTGATCTGAGATTGATTTGATCACGACTAAAATTATTGATTTTGATGCGATTGAATAAGAAGAGAACCGGGGAAATATATGTTTCTAGCACCTTGCATGTGTTGGATTTCATAATTCTAGAGTCTCTATTTGAAACAAGGGACCTGTAAAATCATATGTTATAACTAAAAGATAGGGATATTATTGAGATAATATATTTAAAGTTCAGTAGAATTTATTTACGTTTGAACTATTCAACGACGAAACTTTTTATGCAATTGGCTTCCACGTTTCAGCCGAATGCCACTTCTGGTATGGGTGTTGCTGAGCACAGCAAAAATGCATTCATGGAGTTGCAAAGGAAGAAGGTTCACCGTTATGTGATATTTAAGATTGATGAGAAGAAAAAGGAGGTTTTGGTTGAGAAGACTGGTGGACCAGCCGAGAGCTATGATGATTTCACAGCAGCTCTACCTGAGAATGATTGTCGATATGCTGTTTATGATTTTGACTTTGTGACTTCTGAGAATTGTCGGAAGAGCAAGATATTCTTCATTGCATGGTTAGCCTTCGCATCAAATTCCATAATTTCTTCAATTTGATTGATATTTTCCTCTTTGGCCAGAAAATATGTTTCTGAAAATGTATCAATCAACATTACTAAATTCCATTCCCTTGATATTCCTTTCTAATTTCAATTAGCAAGGAGTGCCTACCATCACCTATGGTAATGACATCTATTCTGTTGCTTCTCTTTTCATTGTGCATATAATTCTCCTCCTTTTAGATTTTTGTCATACAGCAATAGCTTATTCTTGCAGTTGTTTTCTAGTTTTGTAAAACTTTTTGACTAGGATCTCATTCTTAAATATTTATTTCTAATCAGGTCCCCTTCAACCTCCAGAATCCGTGCCAAGATGCTATATGCTACGTCTAAGGACAGGTTCCGACGGGAGCTGGATGGTATCCACTATGAGATTCAGGCCACTGATCCTACAGAGATGGATCTTGAAGTTATTAGAGACCGTGCAAACTGAAAAAAGCTTCAGTTTCCAGTTTCTTCCTGAAAGGAAAAGGATATGTTAGGGGTTTGGCAACTGCCAAACTTTTGCTCCTTCGCTCGTCAAGCTGTGCAAAATTCTTATATGCATAATTTCAAATAACTAGCATCTGGGGAGACTGATTAGGCTGATATTCTCTTGTTGTTGTGAAGTTCACTTCACTGCTACTTGGAATACAAGTTTGTTATTGAGCGTTTGGAAATTCTGGAACATGTTATCATATAGATTGATCTCTAAGGCATATTTCTTTCTGTGTGCTTCCCCGATTTATTGTTTATAATCTTTTACCCCTTTTACATAGGTATTTAGTACAGAGAAACTTAAAAATGAGGAGTTTTCTATTGCTTGAAAATGGGAAGCTTTCAAAAGAATCTGGTGGCTAAAAACAAGTACTTCAATGCTAAATTATTCCTTGAATTAAACCAAAAGCATCGGATTGTTCCTTAGCGAACCTCTCACCTTTTTGAGGAGTTGTCTACTGTTTGCTTTGCTTTCTTATCAATAAGTTTCTCGCATTTTCGTCCTCCAGTGGTAGGTTAATGCAGCTGGAAGCCTGGAAGTGCTCCAAACACTAAAATATGCTCCAAGTATATATCTGCTTCTGAAACAGATGAACCACAAATAAAGATAACACTATTACGGCAAGTGAAAACTCCTAGAATTCCAAATCCCTGAGTGGCAAATATTGCAGCGCTGAAGAGCATAGCATGGTCTTGCCAACGGATAGAACTCCGCAGATGGAGTTTAGCATCAAGGGCCATATTAGTATATGCAAAAGAGATCATACAACAATAATAACAGTGAAATGATACCATTTTGATTCTGCTGCATCAATGCACCAAGACAGACCATTGAGAAAATTTGTATTGAAGTGTCCTCAAACTCCCTAAAAATATGTTCAAGGGCTTTATCCAATACTGCTACTCCGTAAAGCCCAATAAAAACTGAGAAATCGGCGGGAATATTGTAGAGGTCTGGCCCCTGCTAAACTTGCTACACGGTCTAATATCGTGCAATCGTTCTGTTATTTGCATAAGCCAATCTCGGCCAATCCTTGCTAAACGGCCCTATAAATGGACAACATTTAGGCCCAACGAAAAGCACCCAATTTTGATTTTCTAATTTGCCCTTTACTATTGGTGGTGGGAATAGCTGGAAAAAAAAAATTTGAGGGCGATTTCATTAGAAGGAATTATGAGTTATAACAAATATCAGCTGGTAAATCATCCAGCCAAATGGCTGGAACCTGGCAGGTTAATGCTAGCTTGGCAAAGCTATGAGTTGCAGTATTACAATTACCTAAAAAATATTGAAATTACTAGCTTCTGACATAAGAGTTGGGTTTCTGATATTTTCCAAACTCCTTTGCTTCTTTTCTTCGCAGTCGCCAAATCTACCACATTCAAAGACGTCTGATTCAAGCCACTATCTTTAGATACATTAACGCCAAACCATATGGTTTCTGCTTCTGCCTGTTCCACGTCTCCATTGAAAGGTACTCTGTTGACTGCCCCGGCCATGATTTCTCCACTTGAGTTTCTGATTATTGCTCCGATCCAGAACTCCTTAGAGCGTCATCAACATTGAGTTTATACAAGGAATCAGTGAGGAGGGACAAGGCTGTGATCTCCCTACTTGAGTGAGTGGTGTAGAGGGGGTTTCAACTGAATTGCTCTGTAAGCATCCGGGAAAAAAGCTTGCTTACATTGTTGACTTATTGTCCTCTAAATGCTGCTATAAGATTCAACAGGTGGACACTGAATTTTTTATTCATCAACAACCTCCAAAGACATTTTATACTCCAAATAAAAAATGATATAGTGCAAAAAATCAACAGAGGACCAAAAATATGCACTGAAAGCTATTACTCAACAGCCTTAGGTCATTAAAACTATGATAGAAACAACATTACAGCGAATGATAAGAGACAACCATACTAACTGCATTATATTTTCAGCGTGATCCAGGACAATACAGGTTTCATAAAACGTAAAGAAATTTGATAGAAAGTGAAAAGGGAAACAAAACATCAGATCTAAAATCTTAAATTTTTACAACGTCATACTAAAAAAACCTGGTTGCTCTCTCTAAACTGGAACTGTCCTACTGTTGTGAGATGGAAACTGTTCCATCTCTTGTGCACCTTCTTTCTGCTCACCTGACATCTCCTCCAAAGATTTTCCCTTCGATTCCGGTACCAAGAAAGTGAACAACACACCCAAAGCTTTAACGACGCCTACCACAATTAGCGAATTCTTCATCCCAATACCAGTGGGATACCCTGCATCTGTCTTGGCCTTGTCCTGACTCTGAGACAAGTACAGGAACCCGATTGCACCAACTATAGCACCAAGCTTCCCAGATGCCGCTGATATCCCATGACAAGTAGACCTCAACCTAGCTGGGAAAATCTCAGCTGGCACGACAAATGTTGTCGCATTAGGTCCAAAATTTGCGAAGAAGAAGGTTAATGAGTACATAATCACAAATCCAATTCTGTTGTTCTTGTGAGTCCAGTGATCATAAGGAATGGTCAGTGGAAACATAAACACTGTCATGAAGAAGAAACCCATCAACTGAATAGCAAATCTTCCGATCTTATCAATGAAAAACACAGTGAACCAGTAACCTGGAACAGCACTGAAGAGAGCAATAAGTGTTTGAGCCTTGGCAATTCTGAACACTTCTTCAATTGCATTCATAGTACTTGCTGAAGGAATCCATCCAATTGCGCTGAAGACATCCTTTTGGAACAAGTTTTGACTGAAAAATGCAATGTCAAGCAAGAACCATGTGCTTGTGGTTCCAAGCAAGTGCAGTCCATGGCGACGGAGAAACTGCTTAGAGAACAAACCAAATATATTGGCTTGATCCTGATTCAGTTGCTGAATCTTCTGCTCTCCTGCCTCAAGCTGCACCTGCAAAACTTTTGACATGTCTGATGCAGCCTGCTTTGCATTCTTGGCAACAAGGGCAGTGTAACGAGCAGTCTCTGGCATCTTCATTCTCCAGTAGTAGGTAAGTGCGGCTGGAAGTGCTCCGACCAGTAGAATAATACGCCAAATATAGTCAGCTTCAGGAACAGTTGAAGCAATTGGATTTTCCTCGTAAGATGGAGCATCAAACCTGGCATTGAATGCTGATGCTAAAATAATTGCAAATATACCGCCAGTTAAGATTCCAAAGCCCTGCATTGCAAATACAGAAGCAATGAAGGCACCGCGAGTCTTCTTGTTAGAATATTCAGACATGATGGTAGCTGAAAGTGGGTAGTCACCGCCAATGCCAAACCCAAGCCAGAAACGGAAGAAGCAGAGAGTTGCCATAACAGCTTTGGGATTTTGACCAAAGGAAAGACCTGAGGCAATTGAGCATATGACCATGAGCATAAAAGTCATACCATAGACTTTCTTTCTGCCCATTTATCACCAAGCCAACCAAAGAAAAGTTGTCCTGCTAGAGTTCCACAGAATGCAACACCATTAACAGCAGCTGATACATTAGGAGGCAGTGATCCAGGCTTCTCCGCACCATCAGCATAGTAATATATGCGGCCAAGCAATTTGGTCACAAGGGTTATGCAAAACAAATCATAAGCATCGGTGAAGAAGCCCATTCCGGCAATGACGATTGCAGTGAAATGATAACATTGTGTTTCCGCTGAATCAAGTGCAGCAAGCACCTGTAGTTGTCCGTTGAGCATGACTGACAACCCTACTGAAAACTTTCCTTCTCTGCTCTCTCTTTATCTGCAAAGACAATAAAAATGAGAACACACACAACTAAAACAATATTGGAAGATGTTGAGCTAAGAGTAGTATAATCTCAAACGTGTTCTCTAGCAGAATTCATCCTTTACCACTGTAGGAACGTCAGCGATGATTCCTCAAACCAAGAACAACAAAAAAAAAATGAGGAAGGACTACTAAATTAAGTAGATAATGAATTGACTCATATTACAACGGAGCTTACTCCTGTATGCTAAAACAAAACTTTTCTTTGAGCAAAACACACTTTGGGTAAAACCCTTACGTATATTGTTTATAAATAGTATATATAATATATAATATTTAAAAAAATTATAAGAAAAAAAAAGTGTAAAATGTCATTCCTCCTTTTCTTGTACGAGTAAATCCCCTGCTTTTCATCTGTGCCTTTTTCTTTGCTTTGTCTGTAAATGTTTGTAAACGAGGACGAGGACGAGACCGAGAACACAGATACCGACGCATTCAAAGCTTCATATAATTTTCAGTTAATATAATTAAAAAAAATCAAAGCTTAAGCAGAAGAAACAAAAGAAATTAATTAATTAATTATATAGGATTCAATTTTTAATATATATTTGTTGTTTATATTTCTATTTAGAATATTATAATTTATTTATATATATTAATATAATTTTGTTATGTACACACTATTAAGTTCGTATTTTAACTTGTACTTAAAAACTGTTTGTGTTTTTTCTCAAAAAAAAGAAAGAAAACTTTTTGCCAATTTAAAATTTTTTATTATTTAGCAAGTTTATATAGTGTCATTTAAAGTTTTAAAGTATCTTAAAAGTAGTCGTAAAAATTTAATATACGATAACATTGATTTAGTAAACTATATATAATGTATAGACATAATTTTGATAATACAGACACATCAAACATATGCAATTAATTTATTAAGTAATTATTTGACATCAAAGAAATATAATTATTTTAAAATTTTAATTTAGAATAAGATGGTAAATTGTTGATTTTTTTTTAGTATGTATTTGTTAATCTCACTATTAAAAATTGATACAGTAATGCATTTCGTAACCTTTACTCATAAGAAGAAGTTAAAATTTTATAATTCGAGGTTTTAATTTCCTAAGAATAAAGTATATTTCCTTACGGTTAAAACATTTTCCGTGAAGTGAAGCATGTTGCTAGGATAGAAGGCCCATCGCAGCCAATTCCAAGAAAAAATCAAATATACTAAACGGCCCTATAACTGGACAGTACCTAGGCCCAACCAAAAGAGTCAAATTTGGATTTTTGTAAGTGGGCCTTTAGTATTTCTCAGTGGGTGAGTCCAGCGTTAATTTTAACTTTCCCTAAATAAACGTGGCAGAGCAGAAGCAGAAGTCAAAAAAGTAAACCAAAAATTTCCTGTCAAATTATCTCAGCCTGCAGAAATCTTAGAAACCAAGAGCTAAATAGACTGATTTGCTTTGACCTTATTCAGCTTGCTTACGTTGTTCAATTTATTGTACTCTAAATGCTGCTATGAGATTCAACAGGTGGACCCTGGATTTTTGATTCATCATATATTCAACACCAAATGCTCTTGACTTAGAAATCAATAATGACGTATTGGAAAAAAACAACTGAAGACAAGAATATATGCATTTGCAAAGCCATTATTAAAATGCCATAGGTGTACAAGCGAATAATAAGAAACAACCATACTAACTCCATTATATTTTTCAACGCCATATGTTCCACGACATTACAGGTTCCAAAAAGCCAAATGAAAATTTGTAAAAATGCAAAGAAAAACAGAACATCAGGATCTAAAAATCTTAAGTTTTACAACATGATCATGCTAAGAAAAGGGGCTGCTTGCGCTCTCTAAACTGGAACTGTCCTATTGTTGTGAGATGGAGACTGTTCCATCTCTTGTGCACCCTCTTCCTGCTCACCTGACAACTCCTCCAAAGATTTTCCCTTCGATTCCGGTACCAAGAAAGTAAACAACACACCCAAAGCGTTAACTACACCCAACACAATGAGTGAATTCTTCACCCCAATACCAGTAGGATACCCTGCATCTGTCTTGGTCTTGTCCTGACTCTGAGCCAAATACAAGAACCCGAATGCACCAACTATAGCACCAAGCTTCCCAGATGCCGCTGATATGCCATGACAAGTAGACCTCAACCTAGCAGGGAAAATCTCAGCTGGCACGACAAACGTTGTCGCATTAGGTCCAAAATTCGCGAAGAAGAAGGTTAAAGAGTACATAATCACGAACCCAATTCTGTTATCCTTGTGAGTCCAATGATCATAAGGAATGGCCAGTGCAAACATAAACACCGTCATGAAGAAGAAACCCATCAACTGAATAGCAAATCTTCCAATCTTATCGATGAAAAACACTGTGAACCAGTAGCCTGGTACAGTACTGCAGAGAGCAATAAGGGTTTGAGCCCTGGCAATTCTGAACACTTCTTCAATTGCATTCATAGTCTTTGCCGAAGGAATCCATCCAATTGCGCTGAAGATATCCTTTTGGAACAAATTTTGACTGTAAAATGCAATGTCAAGCAAGAACCATGTGCTTGTTGTTCCAAGCAAGTGCAGCCCATGGCGATGGAGAAACTGCTTAGAGAACAAACCAAATGCATTGGCTTGATCCTGATTCAGTTGCTGAATCTTCTGCTCCTCTGCCTCAAGCTCCACCTGTAAAACCTTTGACATGTCTGATGCAGCCTGTTTTGCATTCTTGGCAACAAGGGCAGTGTAACGAGCAGTCTCTGGCATCTTCATTCTCCAGTAGTAGGTAAGTGCAGCCGGAAGTGCTCCGACCATTAGAATAATACGCCAAACATAGTCAGCTTCAGGGACAGTAGAGCCAATTGGATTTTCTTGGTAAGATGGAGCATCAAACCTAGCATTGAATGCTAAAGCTACGACAATTGCAAATATACCACCAGCTAAGATTCCAAAGCCCTGCATTGCAAATACAGCAGCAATAAAGGCACCGCGAGTCTTCTTGTTAGAGTACTCAGACATGATGGTAGCTGAGAGCGGGTAGTCACCACCAATACCAAACCCAAGCCAGAAACGGAAGAAGCAGAGAGTTGCCATGACAGCTTTGGGATTTTGGCCAAAGGAAAGACCTGAGGCAATTGAGGATATGACCATGAGCATAAGAGTCATACCATAGACTTTTTTTCTGCCCATTTTATCACCAAGCCAACCAAAGAAAAGTTGTCCTGCTAGTGTTCCACAAAATGCAACACCATTAACAGCAGCTGATACATTAGGAGGCAGTGTTCCAGGCTTCTCTGCGCCATCAACATGGTAATATATGCGGCCAAGCAGTTTGGTCACAAGGGATATGCAAAATAAATCATATGCATCGGTGAAGAAGCCCATTCCAGCGATGACGATTGCAGTGAAATGATACCATTGTGTTTTCGCTGAATCAAGTGCAGTAAGCACCTGTAACTGCCCGTTGGCCATGAGTAACAACTAAAAACTTTTCTTCTCTTCTCTTCTCTCTCTTTATCTGCAAAGACAGAATAAAAATGAGAACATGTACAACTAAAACATTATCGGAAGATGTTGAGATAACAGTGTTATATTCTCAAATGTGTTCTCTAGCAGAATTCATACTTTACCACTGTAGGAACATCAGGGATGATTTTTTTAAACCAAGAACCAAACGATTAGTAGATAATGAATTATGACTTATATTACGAAAGATCTTTGTCTTGTATACTACAACAAAACTTTTTGTTTGGACCAAAAGACACTTGGATCAGCTTAAAAAAGTTAACTGGTACAACTACTACAATTTTTCTTACCCTCTTTTGAAATTTTGAGGGCTATTGCCAAAGAAGCAAGACATTTAAATGGAAGAGAAGA
Organism: Melia azedarach; assembly: GCA_028052125.1. Classification (NCBI taxonomy): domain Eukaryota; kingdom Viridiplantae; phylum Streptophyta; class Magnoliopsida; order Sapindales; family Meliaceae; genus Melia; species Melia azedarach. Next base: position 418,279 of record CM051394.1, on the reverse strand, counting down.
AAAAGTAAATAACTCTTATTCTATCAAATAATATTTTACTGGTGTTTTGGCAAACCGTGTATGACTAACAGTATAAAGTCTCATTAGTCATAGGAAAATCATATGAAAGAGACAAAAGGAAAAGACGTGTAACATATCACCCCTCCTTTTCTTATATGAATAAAAAATCTGTTTCTCTCTCACTCGAGAGATTCACAAAGACCAAATAAAACACTACCCCTTGTATGAAAATTCTGGAAAACTGAAGGTTCCTAAAAATTGAGCGTACAGATATACAATTAATTTTTCAGATAAACACTGACACAGATAAACTCAAATGCCCTGTTATGGTGCAACACAGCTATTGCAATTAATAAATCAAAGAATAAAAAATTATTACCGACTGTGAGAGTCTAATCAAGACTTTACTGGAAACGTTTGTAAACGAGAACAAGAACATCCATATGAACGGATTAAAAAATTCAAATAATTTTATAGCGGCATTAAATGTTGTGTGAGATCCAATTATCATGGCATATATATATAATTAATTCTCCTCAATGCATATAATAATCACTGAGAAAAACAAAATTCGACGTTAATCCTGGCGACAATTCAGGAAACAGATGTATCACTTACAATTTCCGTTTTTAAACGAAAACTTTATCAATAGAGAATTCATCACAGAAAAATTAAAACTTTAGAAACAGAAGGAAGCCAAAGGGGAAAAAAAAAGCTTCAATCAAGTTCACAAGAAGGATTAAATCATACCGCGTAACTCGTTTTTTAATTTATTTCATACCCGTCTATTCTTTTTGCATTCAAGGACAGAATGGGACAAACACCAGAAACGGAAAAGGGAAAAAGGGCAAACAAACAAGCAAAACCTTTATGGAAAAGCCGGACCGGACCGCCTTTGCAAGTTGCATGCACAATAAATAGAAGAGAAAAAACAATAGAAAGAGAGAAGAAAAAAAAACGAACCTGTTTCTTTCTGTCTTATATATATATATATATATATATATTTTTCCCGGACGGAACGAAAGGAGGGAGTAATCAGAGGGACAGAGAGAGAAGAGAAGAATTTGGGTTTGTTCATGAAAACAAATCGGGGAGGTATGTGAGGTATTTATATGCAACAGCAAACAGACTGGCTACAACAAACCAAAATATTCTACCGGTATATTCCCCCGCTTTCTTTGCGCGCCAACCCTCCCGACTCCTCTTTTCCTTTTCACCCTTCGCCCTCAACGTGGCCGTCGTTTTTTTTTTCTAAAAAAAATTAATCAAGATTGTATTTTTATTATTATTATTATTATAGGTGTCAATGCGTCGATGTTTGTTGCTCCGACGTCAAGTCAAAAGGAGTCTTGTACGCATATTAATCAACTTTGCAATTAAGGCTATTTATTTTCCTAAAATATTTTAGGTAATTAGTTCATATTTGTATGTTATGGTAAGACGAGTAAGCTTTTCTGTATTTGCCTTTTTTATATTTAAATATGGGAAAAAGTTGTTTGAGAATCTCCAAACTTATTTCATTCACTACGAGTTTTTGTTATTCAATTTACAGCCACCCATAATTACTATATTTATATATTTTTTTAAAAAAAGTTTTATTGAAAATGGTAAATTCGTATATTTATTATCTCTGGCAATTCATTGCATTATTGGTACAAGCTAGGAATTGAAATGATCCAAAAAATTCACAGAGACGTGTGGTGGTCGATGGTGTGTGTATCTTACTGTTCATTTTCAAAAGGTCAATACTTCACTCGAGAAACTTTATTACTGAATAAATAGTCTTTAAAACTAATAAAACTCAGACTCAAAATATAACATAATATAATATAATCTAATGTTAATAAATTCAATTCAACTGCCCCGCCCGTCTGTATTTTTTGACCATGAATACGTAATTTGCTCTTTTTAAATTAATTATGATATTAACCACTAAGGTTTTGCTTCGGTGGTCAGAAGGTTTGCCCTCTCAGACCCTTGTCAAGAGGCAAGGTTGTCCCACAAATTATGGGACTTTTCCCAAGAACATCTGGGTCGACTTCTGAAAGCTGGGTGTCCTACAATTGTCCAATATCTTCCCAGTTAAATTTCAGTAGATCTCTGGTTGTAAATACCAGTAAGAATCTAGATTAAAATACTAATAGATTTGTAATAGTTTAAAAAAAAATTAATTATGATATTATTAATATTATGACAATACGTATGTTAACTATTAATTAATTTCATCACATGTAAAGAAACAAGTCCCATCCTACGGTCAATTCAATTTTATGATCAGGACCATGGTCATGGATTTCATGTGAAATTCATGATAAAGCTAAGATGCATGCATCCATCCATCCATCCATCCATCCATCATCATCCGCGAGTCAATACTGTACGTGGCTCCTTCTTATTGGCTTTTTAATGAATCGTTGAACTGGAACCTTAATCTGCCTTAGAGTGTGATACCATGCTGTATCCATGTATACATTACAACTCACCCTCAACACTCGGGGAATCTTAAGCAAATACATATATTAAATATATTTCTTAATTAATTTATTCCATATTAATTTTGACTGTACATTTGTAGATCATATATTATAGAAATTAAAACAAATTCTTCAATTTAAAAAATTAATATACGTTTTACTGATATTTAAAATTTTATATATAAAAGAGTACGCACAACACATTACAACAGCCTTCGGCATGCTTGTTGCGTGTTAAGCTCGCGGTTTAAACTTAATTTTGTGGTTTGAGAGTCATTATTTTTAATCGCAATAAATAAAAGTAATTTTTTAAATTAAAAATATTTTATTAATTAATTTTAATTTTTAATTTTTATACACATATTTACATTTATTTGATAACCAGTCAAATTTATGTATTTTTAATAATTGAGATTATATTTAACTTATGTATTAAATATATATATTAAATTCAATATAAATCATTGAAAGTATATAAATTTAATAATTTATAAATAATATAAAAATATAAAAAAAAAGACTACCGATTATTCTCTTATATATACACACACGCAATTTATTCTTAAAGACTAAAATATACCTACCCTAAAAATGATTAACACAAGTAAATTATATTATATGAAAAAGATTAGAGATCAATGATTGAAAAGATTGATAATAAAACTAATTTCGTGTCTTAATTGAATTTTATTAAAATTAATGCTGAAGTCAACTTGACATTATCATAAATATGTCATTATTGTACAAGACACATTAGTTTTAAAATAAATCAAATACAAATAAATATAAAAAAATGCATTCAGATTATTATTTTTTTTTTGGCAAAATTAATTAATAGGACTTTATCCTAATTAAGTTGCTGACTACGCATGTACATGTCAAGTGTTCACATGGCCTCGAAGTCGAAGATTTGCATTGATATAATTTATTTATTTACTTATTTAAACAATTTTAAATGTGGTGATTAGAAATTTTTAATCGGGTTACGCAAAAATTAATTAATTAATTGAAGAAGCGGACAGGTGTAAACATGCTATACAAACAAAGCCATAATTTAAGGGTCAACATACGACCAAGACTAACAATAAAAATATTAATATTACCATTAATATATACAGTTAAGGACATATAATGACAATTATATTAGATGTTTATTAACACAACAAGGTTACGGCATTTCCTACGGTGGATTAAATATCTAGGTTTTGAAAATTTCTCTGTGAAAGGATAACTTTTATCATCTTCATGTCATGCCCAAAAACATATAATATATAGAAAAATATATTTTTATTTTAGAAGAAATGAAAAGAAAAAAAAAGTATGTTTTTGTTAATGAAATGGATGAACTTCCTTTGAATCAAGTGATTGTTTTTTTAGCCGTAAACTTTAAATATAATTTCAATTATTTATTCTCAACTTAACATGTAAAATTTTTAAGTATGAATAAAACTAAATTTTAAACTTAAATAAATTTGCCTGACTGTAATTTTTAAAAATATCATTATAAAATTTATGTATTTTATAATACATATAATATAAGATAATAAATAAGATATCATTATAAAATATATTGTTTAGAATTATTCATAGTTATACATTAAGATTTGCATAAATTTTAGATAAAAAAATAAACATTAATTAATTACACGGGATATTATCAGAAACCTCCCCTGAAGTTTTAGAAAGTATCACTTTGATAGAAGGTTTTAGTTTTGTATCACAAACCTCCCCTTAACTGTTATTTGACTAACACTTTATCAAAAAATGACAATAATGCCCCTGACTGCTGCATCAGATTTTGTGACCACCCAATGCTTGGCTTGTTGCAAAAACCTACAATATTCCAAATATCACAAAATCTGAGTCAGCATGTCTAGCAGCCAACATAACATATCGCATTCTAACACATTCATACTCTTTCAAAATTGGAATTCCTCTACAACAATTCCTTTGGATTTCCCAAATAATGTAAAATAAGGTATGGAAAAAGTATCAATATTGTTAAATATTGAAAGTTAATGAAGAAAATTAGAAAATGAGAAACTTCTAATTTAATGGCACTAACAATAAATATTTCACAAATCACAATCATCTACCCATTACTTTTCTTCAGCCATCTACCTATTTTACAAAATCAAACTTCAATGCTAGGAAGATAATCTATCGAACCATTCATTGGCAAAACAACAAACACATGGTGAGCATAAAAAGGTTTGCAATATCTAACTATCTTCTTTAGCCAAATTTGCTTACGCTTTCTTTGAAGTACATATTCTAATCTCACTAACTACCAGACCTCTTCAAAATCCATACATGTATATCAAATCATATTGTGGATAATACAAAATCTACTAATATATACCTATACATACCTTACAACACAAAAACCACGAATACACACCTCCAAATCTAGATCCAAGCTTTCATTTCCACTAATATAGATGATTGCAGATTAGATTTAGGAGAAATTAGTGTTTGTAGGATTGTTGCATGAAATTGATCATCTCTAGACTTTCTCATCGTCACTTAGGAGTATGAAATTGGTAAAATATACGTTGCTTCGACAGGACAGAGAACATAAAAAAAAATCTTGTGTTTTTACGATTTTATCCCTAAAAGTAACAGTCAAGTGACAGTCAACTGTAATGTGAAGGGAGGTTTGTGATACAAAACTGAAACCTTTTATCAAAGTGATACTTTCTAAAACCTCAGGGGAGGTTTCTGATAGTATCCCTTAATTACACTAACTAAATTTGTTGTCTTATAACAAATTATGTTATGTTTAATAAAATTTTATGATCTAAATTATTATCTTATTTTGTCTATTTACTATTTGAAAAAATTATCTTAAAAATAGATGTAATTAAAAAATTAAAAAATTAAAATTATTTATACCTTTTTTGTTATTGTTATTATTATTTTATCGTTCTCAATTTCAAAATTACTTTTTTAAAAATAAGAACATGAATCATAATATTTGAATTTCAAAGTTTTAGTATGACAATAAGAAATTTTGAGATTACAAATATAATCGTTGTGGCATTGACATTAGACTGATTCCGTTACTTTATAGTCTATAGGAAGTCAATATCTATGATTAAATTATATACAAAATTAAAGAGTTTGTGGTTGCATGTTCATCCAGGATTAATTATATATTATCTACATATATAATTAATTAATTTAGAGAACATGATCACTGCTGATAATAGTAATTAATTTTAAATGCAAAAGTCGTAATGAGTAGCAAGCAATTGTTGCGAAAAAGCACTTTTCATGGTTTTCAGTTCAGCTACACTGAAATTGCTTTCGGATATCAGTCAAACAAATATAAAATTAAGCCAAAAGGGTTGAAAATTATGAACCAACGATCGAAAGTTTACCAGCTGCGCAGTGGGCTTATTTTTAAATTATATTAATTCTTAAACATAATTAGATTATGATCCCATTACGAAAATATACACCAAAGTTGGTGGCTTAATGGAGTATGTATATCGTCTTAATTAATTACACTAAAATAACTTTAAAGAAGGAGAAAAGTAATAGTACCCATCAGAAGAAAATCAATAATGGCTTCTTGTGCATAGACTGTAATATTAACAAACAAAAAAAAAAATTTCCCCCATCCCCACCATCACCATGCTAGCCAACAGTGCTTTTTAATTTATGAATTTACTTTGGAGCGCTACTGTGTAGAGTAGTGATGGCAGTGCATTCTGAAGGGTCAGGGTATAAAGTAGAATATATATATATATATATGGAGGTTCGTTTTCATGTTTTAATTAATTTCCAACTTCAATGGCTAACCGTAGAGTGAAAAGTTGCTCTTGTTTTTCACCGTAGACAAATCTAAAGGAAGGATACTGGTGGGCAGCCATGTCTGCTTCCTCGAAACTCCTTAGTGATCAAAAACAGTGAAACCCCACTTTCTGGTTTTAGTGGGAAGCACAGTACGTTCGTGCGAGAAGGTTGTGTTATATTCAAATTAGGCGCCGGCCTGCCAACTTTAATTTCGTTTGAGTGCAGAGGACGAAGATGAATTAACTCTCTTGCTCTACCCTTTTGACAGGAGCAATATCGAGGGGAGATCGAGGAAGCACTTCCTAGAAACCTCCCCACAGGAAATCCGCCCATGGCTACAATCAATGAATTTACTTCACGGGGCTTATTGGTTTTGTGTCAAGTCTAAAATTTTGCGGGTATAGGTATAATTAAGAAAGATAAATATCTTCTATTGTTTTTATTTCAATATCTTCAAATACATATATAATTTCAAATTTTACATGAAAAAGTTAAATTAATTATCAAGATATTTTAATAATTATCAGTATTAATTGTATCGTTCTTGGGAGATTTCTGTACCAATTATATTGACCAATGCAATGAATTTAGCTTTAGAAGTTGCGGATTGAATATCTCACATCGGATATGATAATGTTATGAGTGCCTGCTGCTATTGATAATGGTACAGTCATTGCTAGAAAATATCAAAGTAGTTGCACATATATTTCCTTCCAAATTCCAATTCCACGAGCCTAAATTTAAGTGGATTATTAGTGGAGGTATAATTTGGTTTCTGTTGGCAGGTCAGGTCAAAACATGAACAACACTGGATAAACATTACATGTACATTAATTATAACACGAGCATCCTCTGACACTTTTGTCTGCACAATCCCACTACCACTTCTGATGCGCCCAATTGTATTCGGCTTTGTCCAACTTTTACTGCACATTCTGATCCATGACTGATAAAGTGTTTCTTCTTTCAACTGGATAATTATAACGTTTATGGACCAAAGCTAACTAGATTTTTATTTTGCTTTTGCTTTCTGCTGTTAAGTTTTTGGATGTATTCAAATTTCAAAGTAGTAAACAGAGTTTAACTGCTAAACTAAATGAAGACGAGTATCTAACCTTAAATTTAAAAGGTTGGAACTTGGGCTTGTGCATGGTTTGAGCCCAAGGAACCAACCCGGGCATTATATTGCAGACTGCTTTCGTAGCCCAATATCGATGGGGCAGGGAACTGCATGCACTCGAATCGCCATAAGAAAAGGTTGCTTTTAATAGAAGGAAACTTCTATAACTGACCTTGAAACATCCTTTTTTTAAAATTTTCTACTATTATTTGATGATCTATACAATACATATTTTTATTCAAATTTTTATTGTAATCAATCATCCAACAACATTTTGTCCTCAACTTGCAAGACTCGTCTATTTGTTAGTAGGTACTTAATCCACTCTTATTAAGTCCAAAGACTAACCCATCTGATCTGAGTACTATAATGTAATTTTGAGTTATTTTAATTAAAGAGATTAAAACTTTGGGGATGTATTTTTAAATAAAGACTATCACTTTTAGTTGGCCTTAGTTAATTACCAAACAAATTTTTATTCCATTCATAAATAAAGATGGATCATCTATTTTATAATTACTTTAATATTTTAAAAAAAACATGTAGATTTGGACCCAACATCTGTTCATATCAAATATTGACTTAATATATATATATATATATATATTTTCAAATGGACCAACTAAAAAACTAAGCAGAACAAAACATAAATTAATATATATATATATATATGTAAATTATACAAGTCGTATATTTATTTACTTATATCATCTGTAATTATAATTTTAATTGATTTTATATATACTTTCATAACGTCATTTATTATTTTAATTTTTAATAAATTATATTACATTTATTCATGTTTCATGTTATGTTATTTGAGATGTTATCATGTTTATTTACTCTTATTTTTTATAATATATTGTTAATAAAATAACTCTTCAATGTATATAATAATTCTAAAAATAAATGACACACTAAATACAAATTAAAGAAATTTTCTTTTTAAAATTAGAGTGGAGGATAATCAATTCTTTAAAATCGTATTTTCATTGAAAGATTCAAACGAATTAGGTTATTTCTTCAGATTTATGAATTAGATAGGATTAAAACCAAATCTACTCGAGTTAGTAAGGTTTAAATTAATATTATAAGATTATGTATTTAGGAACAATATTTGTTTATATTTTTGAATAAATTGACTCATCTCAGCCCGATTTTTTGGGTTGACTAAAAATGGAATTACTTTTTATTTGGGGCAAATTCAATTTAAAATTATAATGATTTGAATGATATTTGGTTAGTATATAGAGGCTCAAATAAATTTTTTACTGAGCTGAAAGCTGTAGAGAAGAAGCTGGCATTCAGATTCATTCTACAGGATTCCAATGAGCAAACTCAAGAGAAAAAACTTTACCAATTGCTTAATTACCATAAAACAAAAGCACTGTTAATTCCCCTTGCTTCTTGTTGGTTCACCAATCAATTTCCCAGTTATTAATATTATTATTAGTAGTAGTAGTAGTAGTACTACTACTACCACTGCTGAGTTTAGTCACTCAGAATATTATGCAAAACGAGAAAGATAACTTTACTATAAAATACAGATTAACAACAACTTATAATCTGGTGCACATACATATAATTAAAACGTCACCGTGCATTAAATATCTCATATTATATATTATTATATAATTATAACACGATTGATTCGTTAGATTCGCAATGATGGCGATTAAATGTTTGTTTTTATTTAATTTAATTATAGCAACAAATAAGAATCATCATCATCTCTCTGGGATTTCTTGTCTGTTTTACACTAAATCCAAACCAGTGAGCATCTTAAGTCGGCAAAAGGGAATGTATATAGCTAGAGCCATTGGAGCCTTCAATATTTTATCTTACAATAATTGAATTAATATAAGGTAAGATAAATTTTGTACACCAACTTTATACGATTTTAATGCACAACAATAATAAAAAAAAAAGGTTTGTCTTTAATTGAATTGAACCAACTTAAATTCTGAATCCAAATAAATTAACAGGGAATAAAAATAATGATACTGCTCTTCCATAACTTTATGAAATAATACCTCTCAACTACTATTGAAACTTATAAATCTTATAGTATTTTATTTTAAAAAAAATTAATTGCATTTAATAAAAATATTTAAGAAAATGTTAGGTAAACAATCACTGGACTTTGTACTTTTATTCGTAAGTTTTGTATTACTGATATTACAACATTTTGATTAAAAATATAGTTAACTTTAATATTGTATTAGATTAATATAATATGCAAAATATCTTAATTTTAAGATTTTAAAAAAGTGTTTGCGGATGGGTTCGTATTTTTACATAAAATATAAATAAAAAAATATAGTCAACCCGCCAATAATGCGAGCTACTCTTTAAAATACGTGGCCAAATTTTAGAGCGGAATGCTGGGAACTCCGGCTACAATTCGAACCTTGGAGTGGAATATATATAAATAATTTTACAAAATGATAATAAATATTAAGCACACAAGGCATATTGTTATTTTCGTTTTTATTTTTTTTTATTTTACCTTTTATTGATAACAAACTTCATCACTTGATATTAATTAATAAATTTATTTAGACGTAAAATTTTTTTCTCATATTTTATTCTTATTTAAATTAAATTTGTTGTTATTTATATTTTATTTTAATTATAATTAATATTAAAAAACTTTATTGATGGTAAAAGGAGTGTGAATTTTATTTCTTAGGTTTTTATTCGTTGGACTCTCTACCTGCTGAATTATGTGTGAAGAACTTAAATGAGTTTGTTATCATTTTGTGGGTTTTAACTTTAGCTAGGTCTAAATTATTCAGCCCTTATATACACTTGAAATTTTTGACTAATTTAACTCAAAAATTTATATATACTACGAAGAAAATAACATTTAAGTGATTTAACATTTTTTCTTGTGAAAATATTATGTTATTTAACTTACGTAGATTTAATTTAATTTTTTTTTGTTCAAGGAACTTAAAAACATGACCATGAGTTCAAATTTACTTTAACACCGTATATTTTATAAATAAAATAAAAATTATATTATTAAAAATATAAGTTTTATTTATACAGATTGATGTAATAATATTATATTATTGTTCTATGCTATATATTCTATTCTCTTTTAATATAACATAGGAAGTAATAATATAACTTTGTTGTATCTTAAACTGATTTGGCAAACTTGAATTTATTAATATCTTAATTGTTACTCTATAAATTTACTTGAAATTTTGAAAAATTATTATTATTATGAATATTGAAAATAATCTTGAACGTATTTATGTTATTATTATAAAAAAAGTTTTAATCCACATATACTTGACCGAGGATTGAGTAATTTGGTTGTTTTTCTTCTCAAAGAATGATTTTCAAATGAACTCTTATTGTTAAGGGAAAAAAGAAAAAGAAAAAGAAATAGAAAATTCGTATGTTTGTAGAAAGTGGGGCATATACAAACAAGGGAAGCATGCACCATGAGAAAAATACCATAAGAATGCCCGACTGCTGATGCTTTACCTACTCACCACCACATTTACTTACATACATTCCTCTTTACAGAAAAAAACGGAATCCATCGAACAGTCATAAATAATTCTAGGCGTTTTAATTAGAGTTTCTTTCTCATTCAACGTGATGCAATACATCCATCTTATTTCATTATTCATGCTTTTTTTTTAAAACAAATATTATATATATAAAGAAATAAAAATCAAACTCCATAGGTGAACTAAATTTGAATCCCGAATTTCTTATATACACTCGCAAGAATCTCCACTCATTAATATGCATGTAACAACATTATAGTTGACAATTAACGGTGAATGGAAAACATATTTAATGGGATAGTAGCCACTTGTGCTAGGTGGCCTGGTAGTAGCAACCTAGCTAGCTTAGCTTAGCTTGAGCACATGAATACCATGTCTTCTTCTCTAATTTGTTTATGATCACTTGACCCAAAATCATTGAAAATGTTGAATTAGGCCGAAGATAGGATAAAAAGATATAGGTAGAGAGTCTTTCAAATAGTGAAGACTGCAATAATTGAGCCCCCCACAAGACAATTAATCCAAAAATTTATACACTTAGAAACCTCTTTCCAACTTTACAAAGAACCAAATACAAGAGAGAAGGAAAAGAACAAGAAAATTAATGTTAAAGCCCAGATCATCTAAACCCCACTAAGACACCTCCAAATTAAAATTACAAATAAAAAAAAAAAGAAAGAAACAAAAATTGAGAAATAAACAAATGAGAGAATATGGTATGTGAATTTGATGCTTCACCAATTAGGAGTAGCACCGCTACTTTCACACGAGCTCATTAAAAGTTGCTCTAGATAATCGGCTCCTAAATCTTCAAGCACAACCACATTTTGTGACCCTACTTGTACCTGATGATGATGATGATGATCAATTAATTCTTTCTTTTTACTTTTCTTATTCACCGCCGATGATTTCTTTCTCATCGAATGTCTTCTCTTTAATGCTACAACCGGCGAGCACCCATCTTCACATCGGTATTTCATTTCTTGAAGTGATTCTTTCACCATTTCTATTGGAAAATTCAGCGTTGCTAATGAACCTCGCATTGAAAATGCTGCTTGGTCGTATGCTAAAGCTGCTGCCTCCGCGCTGTCGAATGTGCCCAACCAAACCCTCACGCCGTTTCTCGTCGAATCTCTTATCTCCGCCGCGTATTTCCCCCACGGCCTCTTTCTCACTCCTCTGTAGGACCTCTCCTTCTTCGACGACTCTTCCACTGCTTTCGAGCTTGAAGTGACTTCCTCTTCCTTGTTAACTCCGTCGACGGAATTGGATTCCGACGACTCTAATTTGGTCGTTCCTTCCGCTAAAACGTCAAGCAGAAGCATTTCTTCCGAGTCATTGATGTTGAAAGGAAGAGAATTGTGGCTGAACAGAAGCTCATCCCAAGAAAGTGAATCATGGGATGAACCGAAAGAAGATTCCGGTGAGAATTCCGGTTTCGGGTAGTGAAGGAAAGAAGATTCCATGCGGGAAATTCAACTAATTTCGTCTTTGGTAAGAAGTGGCGACTAAGTTTGGGTCTCACACGATTATCTGATTACCTAATTCAGGGGTTATATATACCCCGAGACAAGGATTTGAACAAATGAAGATTGAGAAAACCAAAAAAAGTATAAAAAAATTATGAGTGATGAGGATAAAGTTAAAGAGCATGAAAGGTAAAGGGTTAGGAAATTGGTCAAGGAGGATGTCTCAGGATCTTGCCCTATAATTTTATAATCTGAGGAGTTGTCTAATTGTTGCAGGACCACGTTACACCGAGCAATAGCATGTCCATTTAGGCACGTGACCGAATGACGTACGGCGGCGGAATGGGCCCCCATTTTTTCATCCCAATCACGTCATAGGATGATGTCAGATTTGCCTTGGCAGCTCATCTCATTTGGCGTTTTGTCCACTTGGCAATACGTGGCACTCTTTGTCCCAACACGATTCCTTTTTACGCTTGGGAATCGAGACTGTGTGCAGCGCTGGCACTACAGTTGCAAGAGTTTTTTTTTTTTTCTCTCCTCGCGTACTCGCATTTTTCATATTTTTCAAATTCACTTATTTCCCATATCATATCGTTTCATTATTTGCTATTATACTTTAAATTACATGAAAAGGGAATTTTTTTAGTACTTGTACGGTCGTCGTCGTCATCATGATCATCATCATCATTATTATTATTATTATTATTATTATTATTATTATTATTTCCACTTTATCAACAATGTGTATAAAATTTCTATTTCTTTTCATAATTTCTTGTTCTTAAAATATAAACTATTTTTCCTTTGAATTAAAATATTTTACATTGCATTTTAATCATATACATATATATTATGATCATTATATATAATTACGACTCTTTAATATTAAAATTTATCAAACGTCTAACTTTATTTTATTTTTTTAATAGTTAATTATTTACTAAGTATAATAATTCTTAATTATATTATAAATTCTAATAATATCCAATTGACCTTAATAATTAAAGGCATTAAATTAAGGATGAATTAAATTGTTAGAATGATATTTTAATTTATTATTTCTACAAAATTTAGTTAGTGGAGGGAGGGGATCTTGACTCTTCATGTGAACCTGTTCAAAAAGCATGCATGCAATTTTGTAAATAATAATAAAAATAAATAGATAATTCTCCACCTCTCATATTATATTTATATAATATATGAAAGAAAACATGTTTTTATTTTAGTTGAGAATTAAATGTATTGAAAGCGAAAGAGGGCGGGGTCGCTTTTTTGATGTTAAAATAAATGGTCCGAATACCATGAACTCTTCTATTTTTGTCTTTTTTTTAAGATTGAAACCATTGCTTCCAGAAAACTTTTACTGAATTCTTTCTTATTTGCAATTAAACGGAAGTCCTGTGAAATCCACGAGATACCATACCAACAATTTTTAGTTTACAAAATTAAATTAAATTTCCCAATTAATTGTAAACATTCAAAAACAAAAACAGAAAAATACTTTCAAATACACAAAAAAGAAAAAAAAAATCATTAATATTTGGGAAATTATAGGCTTAAGTGAATAATAATATAGATCGTTGTCAGGGTCACGTGACAACAGTGTTGGATTTACACGGACCTAGTAAGTGGACCCACCCAGAATATTCGAATAAAAATTATTGAGAGTCATTGCAACTTTGACTTGCTTGCTACTTCTTAATTAAAGCGATACATATCGATATCTATCTACGTTATAAGTAGCTTGGCTAGTTAGTGTTCGTGTTATCATTTCCTAATACACATACATATACATATATATATATATATATATATTATATCCCAAATCCCACTGTTACATTACATCCAAAAATGTATTAAAAATATACGAAAGATTCATGGTACTTGGTCACTTCTTCCTTTTTTAGATTTCCTCTCCTCCTATCCCTGTTTTTTTATTTGTATTTTTTAATATTAATCAATAAATTAAAAATAATAATAAGGTCATTTTCTTTATTATAACTAGCCTCCACAAATGACTAAGTCCATTTCAATTTCAATTTCAAGACCTAACCATATCCGAATCAAAGTCTCGCCGCCCGTCCTCCGGCGCCGTCATCGGAATCAACCCCCCCAGGCCCCAGCAACCCTTCTTCGGCTCTTCCTCTTTTACATAACATTTGTATTTATATTTATATTTATATATATATATATATATTAATAAATTAATTATTGCCACAATCAAAACGAAACCAATGGGATGAAAAGTTGATTATAAGATTAGGGTTAATTAATTTTTTAATTAAGGCTAGGCTTTAGAACGTAGAAAGCTGAATGGTATATATTCTTTTCGTAATTAATTATTCGGTTTTAAGATCATCAACTTGTTAATAAAAAATTATACCACTTGCTCGCCAATTAGTTGTAGACAAGTATCGATCATCTGCCCATTAAACTACTCGTGCATTAATTATTTTCTAATCTTGTACTATATTATTATAATTTGATTTCTTCTTATCTGGTCGTATTCTAATTTTGGAAATGTGACGATATGGGTTAGTTATTATTTATTTTTTAAAAAAGAAATTTTAATTTACTTTCTATTTCTCCTCAACAAATAATTTTCGACTTATGTGCAATTGACATCATTAATAAACAGAATCCTGTGTTATATTTAATTATATTAATTCACCCTTTATCGTTACGGCGAAATTGGATTTACTACTATATGTTATTATTTAAATTTTTTTTTAAACTTTGAGTAATATTGGAGGTAACAAGAACTAGTTATATTAATTTCTATAAATAAAATAAGAAAAAAGGAGAAAGAAATCGGTGAGAAAAGTGAAAAAAAGTATTGATTGCTTTCCAAAAGGGGATGATGGATGGATCCAATAGAAATTGAGTGGATGGCCAAGTTGCAAATTGGGTGATGTAATGGGTTTAGGGCAATGTAGGCAGAGATTCATTGGACAAAATGGAGGGTGGGGGGGCCATGGAATGGAATATCAACTATTTTAGCTAGGCTTGGTGCATGAACCCGTATACCCTAATATTAATTCAACATTAATGCTTCAATATCGTGACTATTCTATGTTTTTCCCCCAAATAATAATAATAATAATAATAATAATAATACGAATAAAAATAAACTTGCACAGAAAAAACGTGCCAAATTCTTCAAATTCCTAACTCTTAAATTTTAATTTTCTGGAATGAAGTTGAGTTCTGTAAGTAATGGGGTGTTTTTAATTTTGGGTTAATCTACATATATAGGCTACTTGCTTAGAGAGTTAGGCACAATATGTATAGATATGTAATTTTATATTAAGCTCAATTAGTTATATTTCATTTAAAATAATTTTCTTGCTCGTGCCTATTTAATCGATTAACTTTCGGCATGTAAGACTAAATGCATGCATCGTTGATTATTGATTTTTCAAGAAGTCATGCAGCCCATATTGCATTAAATTATGTATTATACGTTGTCGCTTATTTTATTTCCACAAAAGATCAACTATTTAATGACTTGGTTTTCTTTTTCCAAAGGTTTAGCTTCTTCGAAATTGTTTGGAAAATCATATAGGATTTTAATGAGCACATGGATTTTAGTAGAGTGATTTTTTCTTTGTGAAAAAGATAAAAAAAATTGCTTTATATTTTTGAAGAATTTTAAATGTTTTTTTTTAACTTTTTTGGCCATTTTTTTCTATTAAAATAATCAATTCGCATTGAATGGTTAAATTTACTCTATTGCTAATTAGTTTTAATAAAATATAGAATATTTTTTCATTTTTCTGACTATTTTTCTTCTAGATCAATTAAACTTAATGATAAAATATAACATTCTTAACAGTAAGAAACCGAACTATCCCAAATTCAGTGTCAAAATGACATCTTGAAACATGTTAACTTACACCAAAAACTTAAATATAATGTAAATGTTTCACAATGATGTGGTTGTCTTCAATAATATTAGTCAATTTAATGTTTAACTATATGTTGTTTTTCTTTTGTCTTACTTTTTGCTTCTTGATATTGAATACTGCTTTTTATGGGAGCGATATATTTTAGCAAAATTGGATACATGTTCAAAAGTCATAGCAGACCGAGATTATGTAAGAAAAGATATCGTGATCTAATTACTCCACAAATCACATAATTAAATCAATTAATTATAAGTTTTGACTAAATGATATGCATTTATTAACCCATGAAAAGGAATAATAATATTATTATACATATATTTTGTTTGTGGGGACAACAAAATCATGTTTGGTCCTTGGCAATGTCATTACTGAACCCAAATGCATGCACTCTCTCACACTTATATGATTGAAAATGACTTTAACTTTTGTAGCTTTCAATTTTTATGCATATTATACATGAAAGAAAGAAGTTGCCGAGAAATCTCTTCTATTGTTTTTTAATTACATTTTAATCCAATGGTCTTCATTTATTTATTTTCAATATTTAAAGTCATACATAATCTTGATTAATCAGCTAATTAAAGATGATTAATGTTAATTAAGGGAATGTGAAATTTCCACTTTCTTTGAAGTTTCCAGAGTTGGGTTAGTACTATTTCTTTTCTTTTCTTTTTTTTTTTTTATTGGGAGACGTTGATAATCTTAGGTTTTTTTGGACGTGAGTGCTTCGAGCAATCAAAAAAGACCATGGAAGAATGAAGACCTTTAATTTGTCTACGTTCAATGATGTACATTTGTTGCTAGTTCGGTCTAGTTAAAAGAGAGAAAGTAGGCCATTAAAATAATACAAATAGAGGAAACGAATTAAAATAAATTTTCTGCTATTAATAGATAAAACTCTTTTTCACTGCTAGGATAAAAATCAATGTTTCATTATTTTGTTTGATTATTTAATTAGTAGTTAATTAAATAATTAAAAATTCATTAGGCGATTTGTTAATTTTTTTTTTAATAAAAAAGTAAGGCTGCGTGTTGAAAATTAGAGATATTATACTTTATCTTTAATTTTTGAGAAAAGATGATATACTCTTACTATTTAAAAATTATATATTAATTATTATAAAAATATATAATTATTTTATATATTTTTAATGGTAAATAAATATTTTGAGTTTCTTTAAAACATAGGAAGTATTTTATCTTTTTTAAAATCTAATGAAATATATTGATTTTCTCTCAAAATTTAGAGAGTAAAGTACAATATTTCTAAAAATTATAATGACATATATCTTATAATTTTTGTTTAATAAAAGAAAATACATTAAAAAGAAACTTTACGTGTTTGGATTTGTTGTTCAGTATATGAACTAATACGAAATATTGAAATTATCAATTGAATTACGGTTTAATTTAATTTATTTATTTTGGCAGTGTTTTACTTTTTATGGTCTAGCTTCTCATAGTTTTTAAACCTTTCAACGTAGTAGATTTTTAGAAGCCCGGACCAATTAAAATAGGAGGATAGGCAACTTTAAGTTTGGTTCAGTTTTAAAAAAATCAATTAAATTGAGTCAATATAAATTTAATATCAAAATTAAAATTATATGTCTTGAAGTTGTTGAATTGATTTGTCAAAAAAAACAGTTATCTTTTTGACAGAAAAATATAAATGTAATTACCACACTTACGTTCTGTAAAATAAGAAAAATAGTATACCCTTTTTTTTATTTTTTTTAAAAAAAGAGGTTGGTTCAATTTTAAATGGTTAAGTATTTTTAAAAAAAATTAATCAATTTTTTTAATTTTTATTCTTAATAGAATTGAAGTCAAATCAAATTGATTAATTTTCTAAAAGTAAAAATCGAATAATCAAATGAAAACTAAATCTACCAGTCAATTTAATTCAATTCAATTCGGTAATGTCAAAGAGCAAGAGGATGTAATTCTTAATAAACTAATAGAAACGCAAGTTACATTCAATAAATAAATAAATAACTAACTAAAACCAGAAAAAAGAAACTCATAAATTCTTTAATTCATAGCAAATAAGAAATTTCTATTTGAGACACGAAGTATGATATTTTAACATTGAAATATTATAACTATAATTGTTTTAAAATAAAATAACTAAGTAGTAAATATAAATGAATCTAGTGATTGACAAATAAATTAGATTGAAGACTAGTGTGAATTGGGAAATTGGGATGGGCTGGTCTTCAAGCTATTAAGGACAGGCCCACGTTTCTGTTCATTACCCTTTGCGTTTCTATATTGTGACTTTGTGATAACATGAGTTGAAAATCTTGCAAAACCCAAAACTAAAATTTAAAAAAATAAAAAACGAAATCTATGAAATTTATTGTAATCGCAAAAAGTATTTAATTATTAAGAGTGAAAAAAAATGAAAGAGTAGTAGAGAAAATACATTAGCATGTGTTTTGGTATTTTTTTAAAAAATTATTTCTGCGTTTTTCGAAAAATAAGAATGATGAAATTAAGTTTGAAGGAAATGATGTATGGCCATATAATATATATATATATATATATATATATATATTGTGTTTCTAATTATTGTGAAGAAAAGCTGACAACACCGAAAATGTAATTCTTATCACTTTTTTTTTTCTCACGTTCTGCTCTTCATAATTCAAAAAGAAATTACTAATATAAAAATTTAATTCAATATATAAGCAAATAGTTAACAATATATATATATATATATATATATATGTAAAAATTAATCATTATCAAGGTTGGGTTTAGAGAAAGATAGGAGTTGGAAGGTTTAGTAGATATACTTATTATTTTGGGCTTGGATTATATGGTATTTTGGGCTTGGATTATATGGGTCGGGAAACTCAACTTGTACTTTAATTGGGTTATAAATATTTATCCCAATTCTACTTAAAACAAATTTGGAAAGTTTTTCAATATAATCTTATTTTATATCCAACTTACAAAATTAGTCTATTTTAAAATTTTTATTAAACTAATCAAAGAATTAGTTTTTAGAAGAAAATGTCCCTCAATATTTATTAAACATGAAAACTTTTTTTTGTCCCTCTCAATCTCATTCCTTTCTCTACAATTTTTTTCCCAATTTCTCCCCAAATTTTTAACTAAACACTTTCAAATACGCTAGTCATTTCTTATACATTGATATCAACTAATTAATCAACATTAAGGAGTATTATTTACATTGAGTTAAGTTTTTTAGTCTAATTTAAATTGTTTGAACATTCAAAAAATAATAATTTTACATAATTTGTGTTTTTTTAAAGATTATTCATCAATTTAATGCTATACATTTAAATATGTATATAATACTCTATTTAACACTTTATACTATTAAATGAATAAATTATATAAAATTATTATTTCTTCAACATTGAAATAATTTAAATTAGACCAATTTTTTAATGTAAATAATACTTCCTGGAATTGATTAATTGACTGATATTAATGTGTTGGAAAGTTTAGTTAGAAAATTTGGAGAGATTGGGTAAGAAGTTATAGATAAAAGAATGAGATTGAGAGGGAAAAATAGAAAAAAAAATTAGAATTTTTGTTTTTAATGGTTATTGAGGGGTATTTTTATCTAAAAATAAATTTTTTAATTAGTTTAATAAAATTTTTTGCATTATAACTAATTTGATAAATTAGGTATAAAATGAGGTTGTTTTGAAAAAATTTCATCTAATTTAGTACTAAAGAAAGAAGAAAACTAAAATTATGAGAATTGACTTTGTAGCGGATTTTTAAGTTATGGGTTTTTTAAAAAAAAACTGTTGTTAAGTTTTTTTAAAATATATTTTTTACTTCTCTGATTTTTAGGACATGATTAGATACATTCTAAGTTTTTAGGTGTATCAATATACTCGAATTTTAAGAAAATAAAAAAATATTATTTGAATTTTCTTTAATTTATTTGTTAAAATATTATTATTTTAGTCCTTAAATTTTGATAAAATAACAAAATAAAATATAATTTTTTATAATTAATAATTAATTCATAGTTATTAAAATATATTAGTAGGCTTGACAAAAAATTGGGTTCAGATTTAGATAAATTTCATTTAAACTAGATCCGAATTGAACTTCAATTCGATGTTGTTTTGGCTGAGCTTGACTCGGCCTCGTTTAGGCCTGAGCTTAACATCCGGGCTTCTAAAATCTGGAATAATATTGACAAATATTTGAGTTCAGTATAGGTATAGAAAAAATCCAACTCGAACCTGAATAAATTTGTTGATCTGAGTCAGATTATATGTTAGTTGAGCCTAACTTTGAACCAGCCTAATCTGAACCCAAACTTATAAAATTCTATTAGTTTACTAGTTGGATTGACTCAAATTTGACTTGAGCTCAAACCCAACCCATATCGAGCTTTAAAATTAAAAGCTTGACTCGGTCCAAGTTGTATTTAGTAAACTCGACCCTAAATACTAGACTTTGTTCAAGGGGCTGGAACTTTTCTGTGAAACGTACATGTTATTATGTTAAGGACTAAAATGTTAAATTCAAAGCAGTTTATTTTATTTTATTATTTTAAAAAATTTAAGAATAAAAATATCATTATTTAAATTAAAATGTTAAAATTTGAACAAATTAATATACTAAAATACTTTCAACTCTCTCTCCCTCTCTTTTTCTTTTTACTTTTTTAAAAATAATTTAATCTGTAAATGATGACAAAATTTTTTGGATAAAATATGTATATTATTTAATTTAATATATGTAAAATATGATTTAAAATGCTAATAATGAGTTGAAAAAATCTAGATAATTATTTTGCGACAAAAAAAATAAATTATAATATGTAAATTAAATTTAGTATTGTATCAATAGAATTGATGACTATATATACATTTTATATTTTTATTTAATAATTTAATTTAATTTTGATTAAAAAGTTTAAAAGATTATTTTGATTATCTTTATTTATATTAAATATAGTATATGTTTATATATTATTTTATTTATACTAATTATACGTTTGGTATTTTTTTAAAAAATAAATTACAAATAATATAATGTTAAATATAAATGTTAAATAAAATATTTTACATTTAAAATTTTTATGATCATTACATACTAAATTATTACCAAGAAAGTGAAGAAAAAAAAGAAAGTTAGAAAACATTATATTAGCATATCAGTTTGTCTATTTTTTTAGGATTTTAATTTTAAAAATTATATTTTTATTTCTAAAGTTTTTTTAAAAAATAATAAAATAAATATTTTTGAATTTATCATTTTAGTCGCTAATATTGATACTTTATAAATATCGGGGATTAAATTATTGATTATGAGAAAATTATATTCTATTTTGTTATTTCATTAACGTTTATGGACTAAAATAATAAAATTTTAATAGGTCAAATTAACTGATAGAACCTAAATTCATAGTTATCTTCTTATTTCTTTTGAACTTAGGTAGAGAATACGAAGCACGCCTTAAAAACTTAATTTTTGTTTAAAAGTTAGAGAATAAATGAGAATATATATATATATATATATATAGTGCATATTTGTATAATATATTAATTAATATTATATAAGAAATTTATTAAAATTTATGAATTCAATTTTAACAACATCTGCTTGTATGAAATATGAAAACTCTACCTCAACTTTGACGTAGTATTAATAATACTCAAAACTATTGGAATAATACTTGAACATAACCAACAACCAGGGCTGGGCAAAGCCAACCATTATTAATTAAGTTAATTAAAATTAAGACTGTGTCAAAAGAAGACAAGCAGATGTCAGAATATATGCAGCCAACAAGTATTGACTCATCTAAAGCCTTCACAAAGTTGCTATAACTTTTTCGTCAAGTGGGAATTATTTTATAAAACTAAACCGAATTTAAAGTTCAAAACCATTTTTTTTTTTTTTTGCTTTACTCTCAATTCTGAATACATTTACTACATTTATTACTCGCCACGTTCGCATGACAAAATTAGACGTGGAACCGATTGATCAAAATGTACAGTTCGATCGATCGATTTGTTGATTTTCGGCAATTTAGGGTTAGTTTAACAATACTAAATATTAGGTATTAAAATAATTAATATTTATATTTTTTTAATAATTTTAAAAAAATATTTAAACGTTTGATTAATAATTTTTAAAAATATTTATAATATTAAATCAGGTGTTTAGAGGTGTAATTAAAAAAATATTTTTATATTGACAAATCATTAAAATAGACATGTATTAAAATAAGGAATATATCTTTATAATAATATTTTTAATAAAAATAACTATTATATATATATATAACATTTTTATTTATAATATTTCTAAAAAATTGAATAGAAAATTTGTTATGACAATAACTATAATTTTAATAATCTAAAAAATAGAAATAATATTTTTTATTATAAAAATAATTATAATTTTAATAATATTAATTATTTATTATTTATTAAAATATAAATAAAATTATGAGTATCATGAGCACAAATAATATATTAATATGAATAATATATTCATCTATAAAAAATAAATATAACAAACAATATATTTTCAAATGATCTAATATAATCCATCATATATGCATATATATAATCATCTAAATTAAAATCTATTTAACATAAAAAAATATTTGAGAAATATAATTTTTAATTTTATTTAAAAATATTTAAAAAAATAAAATTTTTATTAACCTGGTAAATACTACCCTCCTAAATACTTGAAGTAATAATTTGAGAAAGTATAAAATTTTTATTAATTAAATAATTATTTTAAATATTAATTTTTTTTATAAATATTTCTATTAAAATTTGTCAGACACATAATTTAATATTTTATAAGTGTTAATTTAATTGACTGATCATTTAGTAAATTTACACATTTACTATTTTGTTTGAATCGATTTTTACAATTTAATCGATTGAATTTGTGAATTCAATAAACTGATTTCATATACAAACTTATCTATGGGCTCATTTTCACAATTTAATCAATTAAATTGTGAATTCAATCCATTGATTTGGCCTCCATATTTCAACAAAAAGCGAACCTTAAAAGAGCAGGAATATTAAAAATATATATATATAATATGTATATATTACACACACATAAATACATCATATTAATATTTATGAAGAAAGTGAAAGTCATCATCACGTCAGCATTCTTCATCCCTGATTCATGCATGCACTTGTAGCCATGTCATTTTACCATTTTTGACCAACATCCTTTGAACTTATTATTATTAACTTTTTTATATTTAAATGAGATTAAAATAATACGATTAATTTGCTTCAAAAAAAAAAAAAATAATACGATTAATTATTGGATCCACAGTTTTCAAATTGTGCAAGTATATAATTAATATAATACGGTGATTCTCCAATACCTCCCCTGAGGCCCGGCAAAACAGACACTTTAGCTGGAATGTTTTGTCTCATGAACAATTACCCCCGGCTTTATTTAACAGAGATAACGACTGTTATAAACAAACCTCGTATGAAATTACTAAAATGCCCTAGCGTTGGCAAAATAGCTACTGCACAAGTTAGAAGTAACAAATTTCTTTCCACTTGACACGCGTTCTTTTACACGAGCCACTGCATGCATGCAGACCCATCTTCATCGACATTAGAGTCATATACTTTGAAGCACCATCAGGATCACATCTGCGCAGTTACTTATTTCTTTCTCTCTTATCTTCCAAAACCAACTACTAGATCATTTCTTGCTCTAAAGACCATATCCATGTCTTCTTGCAAACGGGTTGGTTGTGTGTAGAGCTGCTCCCAGAAATTTGGATTAGATCAACCTCTCTGATAAACAAATTTCCTTCCAGTTTTCAAAGCTCATAGTAGAAATTAAACTAGTGAAGAATACAAGAAAACATTTCAACTTACCGATTCTAAAATTCCATTCAAACTCTCCTTCATCTCGGAATTGGCTGCACTGCTTCATTTTGCCCATCATTTTCCCTTTTCAGAACCACTGTCGGATTCGTCGTCAGACTCTATACTTCCTCTCATATAATGTTGAAATCTACATACAAATTGCATTAAACATTGAAATCCAATCAATTTTATGGATATAATACAAAAAAAAAAAAAAAAATGGCTCTGAAACCTCAAAACACAGACTCATACACATAATAGCAAGAGATTTAATCAGAATTGGACATCAAAATCAACTCTTCTGAGCCATAAACATTCAATTTGAATTAGTTAAACAAAAACAAATTCAACGATAACTTTTTTTAAATCTCGACAAAAATACGTTACAAACTGATCCGATAAATTTTTATCCAAACCCTAAATTGAGGGGTCAGGTGAAGAGCCCATACTGGATTTGACAATCGAAACATACATTGTTTCTTGCCCGACTTTCTTTTTCCCTTCAGCCAATTTCTCCTAAACTTTCCAGTGGGTTTCCTTCTTCATCTTATCTAAAGTCACAGAGATTTTCGCTCCAGCAGCCCTCATGATTGCAACACTCCTTTTCGATTTCCTCGACTAAGGTGACAAGGAAAAGGTTAAGGAAGTGACGACAAGGAGGGAGAGAGATAAAGTTTTAAAGATTTGGGGGATTTAAATTCTGGGTTTTGATTGAAAAGAAGATTGGATGGAAAAAAAAAAAAAACGAGAGGTTTGGCATTGGAGGTTTGTTTTTCTGCTTTGTGTTACTGCATTTATCGATTTCTAGGGTTCGGCAGACTTTTGACTCTTAGTTTTGGAGGGCAAACGAGGAGAAAAAAAAAAGTTCTGATTTTTTTTAGTGTCCATTTACCATTTTATTCCATCAATTGATGGTCCGTTAATGCATCCGTTAGTTAGCGCCAGGATGTATTCGTTAATTAAATGAAACATTCTGGCTAAGTGTTGTTCTGTCAAACCTCAAGGGAGGTAATTGAAAATAACCCTATTATAATATAGTGCCTTAAACAATTAGGGAGGTATCGAATTTTTGTTTGGTCTTGAAGAAGTTTCTTCCCTTGAACAAATTCTATGCGGTCGTCACATATGACGTCTTTATTTATATAATTTTTACTTCTCTTTACAGGCACCTATATAATATATCCGTTTTCTCTCTGGGGAGCCATTCAATTGGCAACCGAATTTGAAATCGAATTATTAGTCTTTTAGAATTTGACTGCTGCCCGCCAAAGCAATAACAGAACATGGAAACATCTCAAGGAGGCAACGCGAAGAGCAGCGAGAAGGGAAGATCAGAGGTTCGGTATCGGGGGATTCGGCGGAGGCCTTGGGGAAAATTTGCTGCAGAAATACGTGATCCGACAAGGAATGGTGCCCGCTTGTGGCTGGGGACTTTTAGCACTGCTGAAGAGGCTGCTCGGGCTTATGATAGAGCTGCATTTGCTTTCCGGGGACATTTAGCTATTCTTAATTTTCCGAATGAGTATCAGTATCATAGCCAAAGCAGCAGCTCTTTGCCTTCTTTGGCATCTCCCCCTTCATTTTCTGATGCTGCTGGTGGAAACGATTCTGAAAGCAGAGGAGTTACTTCGAGAGAAAGAGAAGGTGGTGTTATAGAGTTTGAATATTTTGACAATAGGTTGTTGGAGGAGCTTCTTGAGTTAAACGATCAAGATCGGCAAAGTAAAAACAACTGATCTTCAAATTGTGTGAGAATAATGTCTGGATACTTGTAAGGTCATGGGTTTGTTTTTCTTTCATTTATAGGTGACTGAATATTTTCATTCTTTGAAAATTCCTCCTTCTTGAATCTTTCTGATTGTTTGTAACTGAATGTATCATCCATTGACGGCAATAAACGTTCTGAAATTTCATTAACCCTCTTATCCAAAATGATATTCAATTGATCACTTAGCAAAAGTTTCAGGTTCAGTAATTGGATTAGGAAAAATAGAACATTCTTCTCGAGTAAAAGAACTTTCCTATTCCTAAGAGGGAAAGAACTTGAGGAACAAACCATAAATGATATGGATATGATGTTACTGTTTCAACAAGATAGACTTCCGTTAGTTCCATTCCAGTCAAGGAAGTCAAACTCATCTTCAAATTTCCATTTTTATTAATAGTGTCCCAACCAATAAATATATAAACCATAATTGACAACATAAGTACACAGGCCTCTAATTTGACTGACCAAAGCTTTCCCTCAACTAACTAACATGCCAGCCAAAAGTCTCTGGGAAATACAAGAATCAAACTATCTTACAAGATGAGGAACCGTTTAATCAATTAACTACTTTTTTCTTAGACATTAAACATTGCATATGTATGGCTGTAAATTTTATTCGTTATTGTTCTTGTTCTTGTTATCTTCAAAACTGAGAAGATCCTCCAATAACTGGTCATCCAAATACTCAATTTCAAAAACTTCTTTCCCAGCTTCAGTCCCACCACTTCTTTCCTCATTCTGAAACACAGAGAAAGAAGATGATGAGAAAGCACGAGAGGAAGAAGAAGAAGAAGATGCAGAAGAACTAACCCTGGATGAAATATGTTCATCAGGGAAGTTAAGAATTGCTAACGGACCTTTCATTGCAAAAGCAGCTCGATCATAAGCTCGAGCTGCTTCTTCAGCTGTACTGAAAGTTCCTAGCCACAGTCGAGGAGCTCCATGCCTGGTCGAGTCACGAATTTCTGCTGCAAATTTCCCCCATGGCCGCCTTCTTACTCCTCTATAACGAACATTTGTTGTTTCTTGCTCTTCTTTGACCTTCCTTCTTTGGTCTTCTTCCATAAGGAGTGTATGAGAAATAACAACTTCACTCTCAATCATATTTATACGGGGCAGAAATTAGAAAAATGTACTTTAATTCACAAAAATGGAGTTTGACATCAACAGCCAATTAAATGGGTGGGGAAATTTTCAACTGGCTATAAAAATCCTATTGAGATTTGGGGTTCTTAGCACAGAGGTAATTTTGATAATATATTTATGAATGATTACTGTAGTAGGGGGACCAGTATTAGTTTTTGTATAATATATGTTTGTGCTTTTTCAATTAAGTATTATATATTGGATGGGGAATCAAAATGAAATAGGTTGAAGGGTATGTTATGTCATGTGGGTGACGATGGATTTGTTGTTAGCTCATCATGATAAAGAGAGAGATTCGATGTAAATTATTAGGAGAAAACAAATCAAATTTTATCTAACACCCAGCCTAAATGAGGTGGGTGGCGATGAGATCATGTGACTGCGTTTGCAATTACTTCATCATGTTTAGGTTCTTATTTAAGTATGATTTGTTAATGAAATAAAAAATTAGGAGTCCACGAGGTTGAATGGAGACTCAGAAAGAATTAATTATGATTAAGGTCGTATGAGATCTAATCAAAAGTGAGGCAATTTGAATTACTTATTAGTAATTTGATGCTACTAAATCATGTAGTTAATGGTGAGGTCATGTGGCTTACGATTACAAAATTGAATCATTGATTATGTCAGTTAGTTGATGATGAATTGATAATGACGCTAACAATTGATTCTCTGCTACGAGTAAAGAAATGATAGCCGGCAATCCCAATTCTTTGATTATCAAGTAACAAGTTGCATCAAACTCCATTTGCCAACAAGAATCGGTAGGCAAAATGGAAAACGGGACTTGAAAAACGAAATAAAGGCATAGCAAACTAATTGCAAATTCGAACTACGAAGCAGCAGGGGCACGCAGATGGAACAACGCAAAATATGAATAGTAATTGACAGGTAATGATTCGTATTAATAAAGGGTAGAGTAGAGGAGAGGCGGCTGTAGGCAGATCTTTTGTGAAATTTAGTGGGTGCTTTTTGTTGAAAGAATGCAATTTTATGATGTTGTTAATGGGTTGTACGAGTAAAGAACGCACACCGCAATCATTTTGCTGCTACTCCTATTCCTATGTCTACTTGGTCCCATGTAAAAATGTAGCCAGCAACTTTGGGGCATTTCCTTTGGTTAAGGGAAAGACAAAGGGTCAAAATCAAGTCCTGGAGTATTTTTTATTGTGGTCACATATCACAAATGGTGGTCCTGCCAAAACTAGATATCGAGATCAGGCCATCATCTTTTTTTTAATTTTCGGCTCTCTATCGGTTTGGTGCTAGCTTCTCTTATCATTTCATTCAAGAGTCAAGAGCCCACTGAGTGACCAAAGTAACCAACTTGCTCTGTTATGGCCAAGAAATCAACGAGTCTAATTCCATCTAAAGGCATACCTAGCCAGGAAACCAAAAATCCACTACAATCAGATGAGTGCAAAATTAATAGATAATGCGATAGCATTAATCTTGAGTGGAATATTTTTCAACACTTAGGCTTAACACAAAGGAAAAGTAGAGTGAGCCAAGAACAAAGGACATTAATCTATACTCGTAGAATGGAGATAAAAAAAAAAAAGATTAAGAAGCTAATTTTCATCATGTTTATTAGAAATTCCGCTGGACCTGTTCATCAAGCAGGAGGAGACTCCAAAACATTTCTTCAACAAAAAAGATTCTGGAATGATTTAATTCTGCGTTCTCCTGTGTTTCTGAATCTACCCCTCCAGGTAAAAGAAGTCTACATACTGCTAAGGAGAATCTACTAAGCAAAACATGCAAGTGAAAAGAGTAGAACTTTGGAGTTATCATAAGCAATACATGCAAGTGAAAGGACTGAACTGCTTCAGGATGGCGTTTGAAGTTATCAATGCTAAATGCATAAATTGTTACATATCTCACACCCAAGTCATAGCAAAACTTAAACATGGACATGAGAACCAAGAACCCAACCTTATGGCCAACACTTTTTGTCAAGTTCCACTTCTTGGCATATCTCCAATTGCCATCCATTATAAAAGCAATGTGATTAGGTAGGGGAGCAACAGAAAGAATACAAAAAATGAATTCTGCAAGAAACTAACCAAGTTATCAAATATCTGCCTGTTGCATGAGCAGTAGCCTTCTCCATCTCAAAATGTTAAGACCTGTCAACCAAAAATTAGTATGTAGTCTACACTGTCCAGCTAACTATCTTAATTCTGTAACATGGACAGCCCCAATATCTATTGGAAGAAAATTTGTTCTCTTGAGTCATTGCTCTACTGTACTGTATGTTTGTCAACTACTTTTATAGTTGTACCCCCACAACATGTCCTCAATTGGCGAGACCAAAGAAGTCCATCCATCCTCACCAATGAAATTTCTGCAGTAACCTTCGAGGAGATGCCTTTTTTTGTATGCTTAGTTTGAAGTCCTTGACTTTCCTTCGCTTTGCGGTTTTTCCATGTTTGCTCTGTTTTGGGTTTGTCTTCTTTTTTCTTTTGGGCAGGGCATTCATATAGAAATTATAGTGCTAAAAGCAATTGGTCCTTTCTTCTGTTTCTCCTCCCATGTTATCTTTGGAATATCGATGGATAGACAATTACACGCATCAAATTCTGAAGCTAAGAATTTGCAAAACTCTGTTAAATATCGGGTGAAATTTATAGATGCTTCTCCAAAAGATTTGCATTTAATCACTGGTTTTCTATGCTCTGAGCCTAAAAAAATTAAATTACATGCAACACATATAGCTGGAAGAATGAAATTTTCCCTACTCTAGTAGTACAACTCACTTAAGGTGGTTTTAGGACTCTGGGACTTTGGGGTTCTAACCACATGCATGGGATGAGTTTAGGATTCTATTAGCTCCGGTAAACAATGGAGAAGCAAACTTAATAATATGAGGTCTTCCAAATAATGAAATGTGACCTTTGAAAAAATTCATAGAACAAAAAGAACTGGTAGGATGTGGGAAGACAATTTTATTGGTCCAATGTACCGAGTATCTATTCCTTTTAAGACAACAATTTTGAAAACCAAGCTCCCATAAGAAATTCAATGGAAGACAAACCCCAAAGAGCAAAGTGAAGGAAAGCCAAGAACACAAGACCAAGAAGACAAAAAAGGCTTCTCCTCTACAGCCATGAAGACCAAATCAAAGAAATGTTCATTGGTGAGGATGGATGGGCTTTCTTGGACTCACCAATTGAAGACACATTGCATCAAGTGAAACTATAAAACTAGAAAAACAGCGCACTTCTTTGGAAAGCTTCAAAGGACAAAAAGAGGAGGTAAAATGTGGAAAAATAATTAAGGGTATGTTTGAAATTGAGATATATTGGCTTTTAATCCACATTTGTTGTAAGATAAAATCACTAGATGTTTATAAGTCAAACTGTCAATCATTAGCTGCCAAATAAAAGTGGTTATTTATTTAACAATTTAGTTGTTTTCCTTTCAAAGTTAAGTAAAAATACAATCATAAATATACCCTAAATTGTCTTAAAATCTCCACCATTGGCCCAAAACACAAATGCCCAGTTCTCTTCTCATTTCAAATTAAGGAAGCCAGGCCAAAGAAAGAAAGAAGAAAAATTGAAAAGAAAATCAAGAACACAAGAAAAGTGGCCAAGAAGACCAAATTGAGAACATAAAAAAAGAAAAAGGGCTCTCATTTGTGAAGAGAGAGTTCCTCGCCTCATTAATTGAAGGCGTAGGAAGAAGCTACAAAAGGAGCACAGTTACTCTAAACAAGAACAAGAATAGAGGACAAGAAAATACCAAGAATTTCTTGTCACCACCAACATCAAAATTTGATTCATTGATGCATTAAGTATGCCAATCCTGTGGCTACAGTCCTCCTTTCCTTAGGAGGATACAACTCTTAAACAAGAATAGCTTATCTCATAATTTAGAATGGACTTATTTACTTGTTTGATCGATCAATCAGCCTTTTCTTAAAATGTAAAACGCAAAAAAAAAAAAAAAAAAAAAACAAAACAAAAAAAAAAAGAAGCATTTAGGATGGATGCCTTAAGAAATGTTTCCAAAGGAAGCCCTTTCATTCGCTACCATTTCTCAGAGAAGCAACTGATTGGTATTGACTCCACCACAAAAGAAGCTAATTTATATGGATTCCACTCAAATTTCAGAATTATAATATACAAGAATAAAACACATCAACTTACTACTATAGGCAAAGGACATCGCACAATACATGGATCAAACTTTACTAACTGAGAAAATAAGCTCATTGCACCAAATTGAATAGAAGTAGCAAGTGGAAGCCAATTTTACATCACATTAGTTTCGCAAAAATCAATGATCGGATTGATTGCAAAGCTAGCAAAAGAAAATTTTGAATCTGAAAAGTTTCAATACTCGAATACGAAATTTGATTGGAGGCTCCAATAAATAAAAAGATCAGAAACCGACGGATTTCAAATCTTTCTTTGGTATTACTTCTGTTCAGAAGAAACGAAATAGAGTAACGGCGAATGTGAGAGAGTTACCCGAAGATGCTCAATCGATTTGAACCTCCTAGATTAGCATAAGTTTCTGTATACAAGCTGTTTTATATTGAAATCTGGTCATTCGCCGGTCATCGACGCGTATTCTCGGGGAGGCATTGGATTGAATTCCGTGTACAGCGAAGAACTATCGGTCTCGCGGTGCCGCAATTCAAGGCATTGCCGAGAATTCCACGCTTAAAATAACATGACGAGAATGATTTCAACGTGATTGATGAAATAAATAGCGGAACCAGAACAAATCTGAATTTCAGAGTGCAAATGCAGGTGGGAATAAGCGAGCTTTAGAGGAGAGCAGATACTCCACAGCTGCTTGGGTCTCCCCAAAATACTGCCAGTAACTTTTCGAAACCAAATGCAAGGTTTCATGTGTTGTATTAAAACGTGGTGGATTACCATTGGTTTGAGACATTCGTTGTTTGACCGAAATGCCCGAGCTACTGCCTTCTGGTTGAAATATTTACTCACCACGTCGCTAGCTCGATGGTCCAAAAAACTTGGGCGAGGCTCAACGGTGTCGTTTGATGTAATTTTTCTTTTTTTCAATTTTTTTTGAAATTCCGAATATCTATCGCATAATACTCCCAAATATTTTTAAAATAAAACGACCAGCTAACTAACACGGAGCATCAAACAAGCATATAACCAGGAGAAAAAAACTTTTCACATTCAAGAGGAATGCCAAACATTTTAACTATTTATTTATTTTTTCCACGGAGAGATAGCTTTCACATACTGAAGGAGCCATGCTGACGTGAGTTAAAGCTTTTGCAGGGCTTTAAGATACTATCATTATTATAACTTACCAAGAAAGCAACACTTGTCATAGCATTCTTCGAGTTCCTCATACCCCTCTGTTCTGCACTCTTCAGCCAGTTGTCACTGTTAATCTCTGCAGATTATGACCCAAAATCAAAATCAAAATCAAATTTCCTACATTAAAAAGCCTATCTAAAGAACATTCTGTGTATAATAAATTCTCAACTATTTCTTAATGTACTTTAATGTATAGCCAAAGTTAATAACACATGCCTTGGGAGGTTTGGTTGATCTTTGAACCACATTGAAACAAGCTTATGCAATTAACTTTGGCTATAACATTTCCAGATTGGATCCGGACAGGTTATCGACAAGCTAAAAAATCAAAATCAAAATCAAAATCAAACTTCCTAAATTCCAACAAGCTAAAATATCAAAATCAAACTTCCTAAATTCTAACTCTATGTAAACAATATTTATTAAGATAGGTAACGCTACACTCTAAATTCTTTGCATTTTTCATGTACGATAATGCGGTTCGGTCAAGCTTGCTTGCCTCTTATAACGTTCCAGCACCAATTCCCTGTTGTCTGGCATGGATAAATAACTTGTAATAAACTCTTTGTATTGAAAGGCTTTGTAGATTGGAGGATTCCATGCATCGGTTAAAGCTTTTGCAGGCTCTACGATACAATCACTAGCAGGATTTAAGAAGACAGCAGCACTCATCCTAGCATTCTTCGAGTTTGTAACAGCTCTGTGTTCTGCACTCTTCAGCTTGTTGTTACTGATAATCTGTGTCAATATGACCCAAAATCAAACACTACAATGAAAGGCCTATAGGCAAGAACATTCAATGTCTAACACATTTATAACTATTACTTAAATTTACCTGTAATACATAGCCTACGTTAATCACAAATGCATTGGGAAGAGGCTCAACCACAATCCATTCTCCATCCTTTAAAACCTGAAGTCCACTGACATCCCCTTGAAGTAGAATGGTTATGAGGTCAGGGTCACAGTGTTTAGATAGTCCCAAGGTCAAACTTGGATCTGGGCACGGCGGGTAATAATTTACTGATAATACAAAACTCTCGGTTAGTTTATCTCTGAAATAATCAGAATCAAGTCCCAGTCCTTCGGAAATCAGCTCCAGGATGGCTGAACCCAACTTTTTTGCTTCAGTTGTATATGCCCCGACAACTTCACTGTGAATTTTTGTACACATGTTATTGTAAACAATTAACAGAGCCATATAAAATAATGGGATTAATAACATATCAAACAAATCATATCAGATATACCGGTATCTAGTTGGTTTTTCAGGCCAATCTTGAATGCATTCCTCTAAAGGATGACAAGGATGTCTTAAGTTGTCACGCCAAAGGTGAATCTCTTCGCGAAGATAATTATCATTGCTCGTGGAGAGCTTGCAGCTCTTACCAGGCACATCAGAGTATAAACTTGCCTTGTCCTCTGCGGGCATCTCAAAGAACTCCTTGAAGACATCCATGGTGTCGATAACTAGTTTCTCTGGAACTCCATGGTTAATAACCTGTTTGCAAGTTTTTGCATTAGCATTTATAACATACATATCACTTCTGACAGCCTAATGTCATCACAGGCGCTAGAATGAAATCATCCTCATAAAACCCCCCAAAATGATAAAGATATTACCAAAGGTTCAGAGAAAAAGATATGTGAACCTGGAAAAATCCGAATTCTCTGCCAGCCTTCAATATTTGTTGAATTAGATCGGATCGATTATGATCTAATGCTTTACTTAGATCAACCACTGGAATGGTGTTGCATGGGGGAACAGTGAATTTTCCAGGTCTTTTCTCTAGTGGGAATATGTAATTCTCGGGCAAAGCTTGATCTTTGGACCACATTGAAACGAGCTTTTCCATTTCTGCGAAAGAAGAACGATTCTTCTGAGGAACTACTGGTTTTATTGTGTGAAGAAGTGTGGACCTCCTCAATAAAAGAATATACCCGCAAAGTGAAACTAAAATTAAAATCGAACAGCCGAACTGGGCTTTAGATTTGCTACTTAGTTTGTAATATTTAACAGATTTTGCTTCATTATTAGACAATCACCAATTGCTTGTATACAGCACATTCATAAACAAAACCATGAATACAACTGGTGACGGTGAACTGCAACGATCTGTTTATCCAACTGCTCTAATTTTCAAAACCAATTTGAGTAAAAGTATTGCCAAGTTATTTGCAAATTCAAATAATTTTCTCTGTTACCTTTGTTTAATAAGAATCTAATAAATAGAGGAAGAGTTACCTGAAACTGTTGGATCGCTTTGTGACCTTTAAATTGTTTTTCCGTGATATCAAAGTTTCTGCTTACAAGCTGTCCTAGATTTAATCTGGTTATAGGTTAAGCAGTGAATTCCTCGTAGAGCTCTGCAGCTAGCTAGCGAAGTTCTCTGGGGCTGCAAGTGAAATTCAACATCTAACCTTACTAATAGCAATGAAGTTTTGGAACCAAAGCAACGTGGTGGATTAGCATAGGTTTATCATCTCTGACTTTGGTGGTTTGACTGGAAACGCTAAGCTTCTGTTTGAAATGTTTACGCAGGCGGACCATGCAACTGGCTCAGCGGTCATGAAACGCCATTATCACGTGTTAGACTTGAATTTGACTTATATATCATCCAATATTAACATGAATTAAATTATTTTTTACAACTTAAATTTGATATAAAATATTTTTTCGCGGAGGTGTGTTAAAGTCTTTCATCACTCTGCATTGAGCTAGCTACTTTCCCGTATGTAGGACGACCTTCCTACACTATCGTCGCCATATACGGTAAAGTTTAATCACCATGATCTGGATGAATTGGCCTCGTTTGTCTACATCGCAAACTTATAACGTGTTCCTCTACGGCTAAGACAATAGAACATCTCAAACTTAACAAATCTAAATGGCTTCATTATAATTATAACAGCACGGAATTAAGGTGAATCAAACGGTTTTCCTCGATTCCCAATGGTGCCAGTAGTTTCATTTTGAGTTCTGTCCTGCTATTTCCATTAAACAAAATATATTAAAGCTGGATATTTATTTCAACAATATATCTGAAATTTGAAAACTATGGAAATTAAGTGGATACATATGCATGCATCGCCACTCAACCAAGATGCAATCAATTGATCAGCATGTAGGAGTTGATCTAAGGGATGAAAACACCACATTTTACATATTATAAATAGATAAGCAAATAACAAAACCATTTTTCATTCTACCATGCTAAATTTATTAGAAAATAAAGCGAGAAATGGGGTTAAAAATAAAGAAATTGTGGTGAAAAGGAAAAGGTATCATCGCCCTTATGGAATTATCATCTTTGGGTCAAATTATATAATCAGTCATTTTTCATTTTTAAGAAAAAATATCCACATTAATTCTTCCAGCAGTGAATGTTGTCATAATAATACAATCTGAAAATATCAAATCACCATTGATTTGATCTTGTTGCATAAATTACATATAATGATCAATTTTTTCTCTAAAAACTAGCTTCCTACAATTACAAATGGTTTCTTAAAAGTTCATCGGACAAGATGCACAAAGAAAATTTATTTCAACAAAATCTTCATCTCGGATTTGAAATACACAGAAACAGAGTGCAAATTAAGTTTTCCACTCAAATACTAAAGTTTCCTGAATTCTAATCCTAATTCTTTGCATTCTTCTTTTACAATAATACAATTCTGTTAAGCTTGCCTCTTATAAAGTTCCAGCACCGTTTCCCTGTAATCCATGGATATGTAATTCGTAAGAAACTCTTGGTACTGAAAGGCTTCATAGATTGGAGGGTTTTCTGCACCGGTAAGAGCTCTTGCTGGCTCTATAATACTATCAACAGTAGGATTTATGAAGAAAGCAGCAGTCATCCTAACATTCTTTGAGTTCGTTACAGCCCTGTGGTCTGCACTCTTCAGCTTGTCGTTACTGATAATCTGTGTACAATTTGACCCCAAAATCATACAAAATTTGCCTCATTACAAAGCCTGCAAGCAAGAGCATTCAATGATTACACATAAACTTAATCTACTTACCTGTAATGCATACCCAAAGTTAATCACAAATGCATTAGGAAGAGGCTCAACTGCAATCCATTCTTCATCCTTGAAAACCTGAAGTCCACTTACATCCCCTTGAAGTAAAATGGTTATGATGTTAGGGTCACAGTGTTTAGCGATCCCCAATGTCAAGCTTGGATCCGGGCACGGCGGGTAATAATTAACTGATAACGATATATACTCGCTTAGTTTACCCCTAAAATAACCAGAATCAAGTCCCAGTCCTTTAGAAATCAGCTCCAGGATGATTGATCCCAACTTCTTTACTTCAATTGTGTATGCTCCAACAACCTCACTGTTACAGTTTCATACACTTATTTATGGTGATGAATTAACAAAACGATATCAAATAATGGGATTTTATATATAACATATGAAATAAATCATATAATACCGGTATCTATCTGGCTTTGTAGGCCAGTGTTGAATGCATTCCTCTGAAGGATGACAAAGATGTCTCAAGTTGTCACGCCAATAGTGAGTCTCTTCACGATGATAATTTACACTGCTTGTACAGAGCCTGTTAATTTTACTAGGGTCCTCGGAGTAGAAACTTGCCTTGTCCTCTGCAGGCATCTCAAAGAACTCCAGGAATACATTCTTGGTGTCGTCTATTAGTTTCTCCGGAACTCCGTGATTAATAACCTGTTTGTTAGTATTTCCATTAGCATTTTAGAACATTGTTTTCAGTTATGATAATCTAATTAATGGCCTAAAACCCTAGTATGAAATCACCCTTCCAACAGGAACAACAACAACAATAATAATGATGTCCAGAGAAAAAAGATTGGTAAACCTGGAAAAATCCAAACTCTTTGCCTGCCTCCAGTATCTGCTGAATTATATCGAATCTGTTATGATCTACAGCTTTACTGAGATCAACTACTGGAATGGTGTTGCATGAAGCAACACTGAATTTTCCAGGTCTTTTTTCTGGTGGGAATATGTAATTCTCAGGCAGGGATTGATCTTTATACCAATTTGAAACGAGCTTTTCCATTTCTGCAATGTCGATAAGTGAATCTTGTGAGGAAACTTCTGGTTTATCGGTGTTGAGATGGAGCGAACGATTGCGTAGGGCTTTGGAATTGCTTGTAAATCTGGATAAATACTGACCATTAGATCCAGGACTTATATATTTGATTAATTAAAGCCGAAAAAAATATCTTTTTCAAAGGTAAAGTTTTTTAATGAAGCTTCGGCGATAACCCAACGATTAGTAAATATACAATCGATTTTACTGTTATTAGCAACATAGACAATCACTAATTGCTTGTATATAATCATAAACAGAACCATGATCGTGACTGGTGACAGCACCTGTTTATCCAATTGCTTTGGTTGTCAAAAACTCATCTGCTATAAGTTTTGTTAATTTATGGCCAGTCTGGCAATTACGCGTTTTTGTATTTTTAATTTTTAATCTGAATTTTGAATCATTGGAGCACAAGCTACGCTGATGCCTAAGCTATACAGGAGTTTATTAGCAATGGCGTTATATACTACCATTTGATATTGTACTGTATAGATTACAAATCATGATCTATCCATTAGTCAATTTTGATTTTTTCATAAAATTTGGATGGTTAACTAATGGTCCAAGAGAGATATGTGTGAGTTTTTTCAAATTTAATATCTAAGTGTGAGTTTTTCAAACATCAAGAAAGATATGTGTTAATTTCCCTTATTTTTAATAAAATATTTTTCATATGTTTGCTTCGTAGATGTAGGCAATTTTACTGCCCACGTAATTTTTGTTTGTCTCTGATCATGTTTATTACTTTTGTGTTTTGTGTTTATTATCTAGTCAAACATGGTAATTTTTATCAGATCACAATCTTGATTCAATCAGATTAGTGTTAGAACATTGTTTCTGAGGCTGATTTTTCGCAACAATTGTATCAGAGCCAGGTTCTAAGGGAATGATATCTCTGCCTAAATTTGATATAGAGAAATTCAATATAGAGAATGATTTTAACTAATGGCGTTTGAAGATGAGAACAATATTGGTTCATCAAGAGCTAGAGAATACTCTTAAAGGAGAAGACAAAATATCTGGTACGTTGACAAAATCCGAGAAAAAGGAGATTACGAGGAAAACTCATTATGAAATTGTATTAAGTTTGAGTAATCAAGTTCTAAGGGAAATTTTAAAAGAGAAGACTGCAGTTGGGCTTTAGAACAACTTAGAAGCGATTTACATGACCAAATCTTTGGCCAATAAGATATACTTAAAAAAACAATTATATACCATTGCTATATTTGAATGAGCCATAATTAAAGAACACATTGATCTATTTAACAAGGTAATTCTTGACCTTAAAACAATAGATGTAAAGATTAAAGATGAAGACCAGGCATGATCTTGTTGAGTTATTTACCAAAATCGTATGACCACTCTGTTGAGACCTTAACATATATTTGGACCTCCATATCTATGATAGATATTAATACAACCCTGAAATCTAATCAATTGATTAAAAAACAAGAAGAAAAGAACTCAGCTCAATAAGAAAGTTTGGCAACAAGTGCTTTCATTGCAATAAAAACAAGATAATAAGGGCAAGAGACATGTCAGATCTAAGTCAAAGACAAAGACCTTGAAGTGTTTTCATTGCCATAAAAAATGACATTTTAAGAAGGATTCTTCAGAGAGAGAATAAAAAGAAGGTTAATGGTGATGCAGCTGTTGTAACAGAAGATTGTTTCGAGTTTGCAGATTTACTCGCTACATCTGGTGTCAAGACATAAAGTGAGTAGGTGTTAAATTCATATTGTTCTTTCCATATATTCCCTAATTTAAATATGCTTGAGCGTTATCAAACATACAATAAGAATAAAGTAGTAATGGGTAACAATGAAACATGTAAGGTTATTGGGATTAGTAGTGTCAAGATTAGAATGTTTGATGGGGTGGGAAGAAATTTGTATCAAGTCAGGTATACACTAGATCTAAAAAAAACCTAATCTTTTTGGGAATATTAGATTAGTCAGGGTATGTATTTAAGGCAAAAAATATGGGACTCTCAAAGTAGTTAATAATTCTATGGTAGTCATGAAAGATGTGAGAAAAAATAATTTATATGTCTTGGATAGATCTGTTGTCATTGGTTTTGTTGATGCAACAACATAGTCTGACAATAACAAGACTAAACTGTGGTATAAAGTTAGGCCATATGAGTGAAAAAAAACTAAAGGAATTAAGCAAATAATGAATGTTTGGTGTGATAGGATTGAATCATTAGGCTTTTGTGAAGAATGTGTTTGAGGAAAGTCCATAAAAGTGAAATTTAGGACTGTTGAACACAAAACAAAAGGATTTTAGAATACTTTCTCTCAGATCTGTTAGGACCTTCACAAGTAAGTTCTTTAAGTGGTTGAAAATACTTCTTATCCTTGATAGATAATTATTCTAGAAGGGTTTGGGTGTATGTACTAAAATTTACGGATCAAATGCTTGAAAAATTCAAAGAATAGAAGTCATAGGTGGAGAATCAGACAGATAAAATGGTGAATGGCTGATGACTGACAATGGCCTAGATTATTACAATTATGAGAATAACCCTAAAACAAAATGGTCTTGTTGTGAAGATGAATACAAAATTAATAGAGAGGGAAGATGCTTACTGGTACATTCAAGGCTTCTAAAGTCTTTATGGGCAGAAGCTTTTATGACAATAACATATATTATAAATAAGAGTCCATCAACAACAATTGGGCTTAAAACTTCTATTGAGATGTGGTCTGTAAAGAAAATATCATACAATCATTTAAGAATCATTAGTTGCCTTGCTTATGCATATATAAATCAAGGGAAGTTTGATGCTAAAACGATAAAATGAGTGTTTGTTAGTTATCCAGAAGGTGTCAATGGGTATGAACTTTGGTGTTTTCACTTAAGCCATGAAAATGCATTATGAATAGAGATGTAAAATTTCATGAAGAAGCTTAACTTGATTATTAGTAAGAAAGACAAGAATTAGATGTTGACCAGACACCAAAACCAGAATCTGAGAAGTTTCAGATTGAGGTAGAGCAAACGTCAAGATCTCGAGTTTCAGTACCATAGGCTAGAACACAACTTAAATTAATGAGGTTGAGACTCGACAAGAAGACCAAGTTGAACAAATAGGTCGGGATAATCTTAATGACTATTAATTAGTAAGGGACAAAATAAAAAGGACAATCAGACTTCTATGTAGGTTTGGTTATGTTAATTTAATAATATATACACTCACAGTTGTAACTAAAGTCATAGATGAAGAACTAATAAGTTATAAGGAAGCTATGAATTTCAACTATAAAGAGCGATGGGTTAAAGCTATGCAGGATGAAATAAAGTCCTTGATGAAAAATTAGACTTAACAACTTATATATCGACCAAAGAGCAAGAAAGTTGTTAGGTGTAAATAGATCTATAAAATCAAAGAAGACATTTTAGGTGGTGAACGAAAGAGGTACAAGACCATACTCGTTACAAAAGGTTTTACTTAGAAGAAAATGTAGACTTCACAAAAGTATTTTCTCTAGTGGTGAAACATATCTCTATTAGAGCATTTTTAGCACTTGTAGCTTTTAAAGATTTGGAACTTGAGCATATGGATGTCAAAACAGCTTTCTTATATAGTGATTTGTTTGAAAATATTGTGATAACTTAGCCTGAGGGTTTTTTAGTTCTTATAAAAGAAGATCATGTGTGTTTATTGAAAAAGTCACTATATAGCCTCAAGCAATCACCAAGACAATAGTACCTGAAGTTTGATGAATTTATAATCAAGCAAAATTTTATTAGAAGTAAATATGACAACTGTGTATATTTCAAAACTCTTAGGGATGACATAACTATTCATATATTTTATATATATATAACATACTGATAACTTGTCTAAACAAGGCTAAGATTGATAAGTTGAAGAAGTAGCTGAATGAAGTTTTTGAAATGAATGACTTATAGCTAGTAAAGAAGATCTTAGGCATTAAGTTGAAAGGAACAGAAGTGAGAGATCAATATTTTTATCACAAGAGAAGTATATTAAGAGAATTTTGGAGAAGTTTGGGATGCAAAATTTAAAACTAGTCATAACACCTTTAATAGCTCACTTCAAGCTCTTAAGTTTGTAAAATCTAAAAACAAAAGATGAGAAGAAATATATGAAATTAGTGCCTTATGTAGCTTGATATATGCAGTGATATGTACAAGACTACATATTGCATATATTGTTAGTGTAATTAGTAGATTTATGGCTAATCTTGGAAGTAGCTATTGGCAAGCTGCTAAATGGATTTTGAGGTATCTTAGATATACTTCTGAAGTTGGTATAGTGTACAAGACATCTGAAGATGATCAGATGAAGCTGGAAGGATATATTAATGCCGAATTTATAGGGGACCTGGATAAGAGAAGGTCTATAACAGATTATATGTTTTCTTTGTGCAATTGTGCAATCAGCTAAAAATTAAAACTTTAGCATATTATAGCTTTGTTAACAACAAAAGTAGAGTCTGTTACAGCAGAGATGCAATAAAGGAACCATTGTGGCTCAAAAACTTGGTAAGAGATTTGAATCTATCTCGAAAGTGTGTGGTAGTGCATTGTGATAATCAAAGTGCGATTCACTTAAATAAGAATCTACTGCATCATGAACAGACTAAACATATAAATGTTACACTTTATTTTATCAAGGATCATATTGCTATGAGATCTGTTGACTTGATAAAAATATACAGGGATCATAATCCTATTGATATGCTGACAAAATCTTTACCAGGAACTAAGTTTAATCTATATATAAACTTGGTGGACATTAGCAACTTATAAGAAAGCTAGATTAAGCAAAAACATGTAAAGAGAAAAGAATTAGAAGCAAGGTAGAGAATTGTGAAGAATAAATGCTTCAAATTCTTGAGATCCTGAAAATCTGAATACCTAAAGAGTCAAGGTGGATTAATCATTTTGACTTGAAGAGGATTTGATCTAGTATCCTTGTACCTGAGGATCTGAGGAGATGTTGTCATCCTACTTGAATTAGAATACTGATCCTACTTAATTTAAATATTAAACCTACTTGAATTAGGTTTTTTAAGGAGATTATAAAAATCTTATATTCTAGGTAATTAAAGAATGAGAGAAGAGAGGGAGAAATTGAAGAGAAGTGATTTGAGAGAAGAGAGTTATCTTATATAGATTTTATCTTTTACTTCTAATAGAAGACCTTAAATGTGTTTGCTTTGTGGACGTAATTCTTGTTTATCTCTGATCTTATTTATTACTTTTATATTTTGTGCTCATTATCTGATTAGACCTGATAATTTTTATTACATCACAATCTTGATTCAATCATATCAGTGTTAAAATATTATTTTTGATATTGGTTTTCTGTAATATTATATTTGAAGAAAATATATTAATTACATGGTTTACTGAGTTCTATTGTTTTTAATAGGGATACTTAATTTTTGAGCCATTTTTTTGTGGACTGATGAGTAGATTGAAGTGGTGAATTTGGTTGCCAGACGATTATTTAGTTGATGACAATTTAAAGATATAGATAGAAACTTTACCAACCAAAATTTGCTTACAATCATTTTTGAAAGCGCAACACCAGTGTAAGTATTTTTCAAGTAAATTATGGTTTCAATCATTGTGCCCCTGTAGGTTTTGACTCCAGTTCCTGATTTAGTTTGTAAGCCTGGTAGCGCAGAGGATTTTGTCAATCAACTTCAACACATTTATGCCATGACTTATGAAACACTTAATAAGTCCAATGCAAAGTATAAAGAGGCCAAAGCCGATGAGAAATGATGACAAAAGAGGAAGCCGATAATTGAAAAGATTAATCTAAATGTATATCAACTGAAGTGGTGATAGTTCTGACAATGAACGTGAGTGTGGGGTTAATTAGAGAGCGAATTTTCTTTCGCCTCAAGAGAATGCCACAAATTATATTGTTGACTTGATACTCTAATACCAAGTTAAATGGGATCAAGTGACAGCTAGGTTTATTTTTTGTTCTTTTAAATATATTTACTTTTCAATTTTCAAAATATTCTATTAGCTGAGAATATATTATTTATTTCATTATCTTCTAGGCTAAAATAAATAACAACTTGTAACCTGTTGCAAAGCAAGTTAAACTACATTGAGAAATACAACTTTTTATGCTATGTTTTGGTATTCAAATTGAATCAACAAGGCGCCAGGCATCTTCCTTATAAGTTCCATTCTGACATTTGATAAACAACATTAACATAAGAGGGCATTCTTCCTTGTATCAAGGTTCAACAATGATGCCAGTAGGATCTTACTACCATTTTCATTGGACAAAATGAACAAGACAAATTTATCTTTTATTTCAACAAAAACCTTATCTCAGATTTCAAATACAGAGAAACAGAGTACAAAGTTTAACTCAAATACAAATGTTTCTTGAATTCTGATTCTTATTCTTATATAATAAATATTTATTAGGATAGAGTGATCAACCCCGGAATTTCAGCCTTTTTTTTTTTAAAATACCATTCTTTTAAGCTTGTCTCATATAAAGTTCCAGCATCGATTCCCTGGACTTCATGGATAAGTAATTCGTAAGAAACTCTTTGCACTGAAAGGATTTATAGATTGGAGGATTTTCTGCATCGGTAAGAGCTCTTGCTGGCTCTATAATACTATCACCGGTAGGACTTATGAATAGAGCAGCACTCATCCTAGCATTCTTCGAGTTCGTAACAGCTCTGTGTTCTGCACTCTTCAGCTTGTTGTTACTGATAATCTGTGTCAATATGGCCCAAAATCAAACACAAATTTCCTACAATAGAAAGCCTATAGGCAAGAACATTCATTGTCTAACAAATTTATAACTACTACTTAAGTTTACCTGTAATAAATAGCCTACGTTAATCACAAATGCATTGGGAAGAGGCTCAACAGCAATCCATTCTCCATCCTTTAAAACCTGCAGTCCACTGACATCCCCTTGAAGTAGAATGGTTATGAGGCCAGGGTCACAGTGTTTAGATAGTCCCAAGGTCAAGCTTGGATCTGGGCACGGGGGGTAATAATTTACTGATAACACGAAACTCTGGGTTAGTTTATCTCTGAAATAACCAGAATCAAGTCCCAGTCCTTCGGAAATCAGCTCCAGGATGACTGAACCCAACTTTTTTGCTTCAGTTGTATATGCCCCGACAACTTCACTGTGAATTTTTGTACACATGTTATTGTAAACAATTAACAGAGCCATATCAAATAATGGGATTAATAACATATCAAACAAATCATATCAGATATTACCGGTATCTAGTTGGTTTTTCAGGCCAATCTTGAATGCATTCCTCTAAAGGATGACAAGGATGTCTTAATTTGTCACGCCAAAGGTGGATCTCTTCGTGAAGATAATTATCATTGCTCGTG
Organism: Melia azedarach; assembly: GCA_028052125.1. Taxonomy (NCBI): domain Eukaryota; kingdom Viridiplantae; phylum Streptophyta; class Magnoliopsida; order Sapindales; family Meliaceae; genus Melia; species Melia azedarach. The sequence goes on along the minus strand of CM051394.1, from coordinate 373,414 downwards.
GAGAGCTTGCAACTCTTATCAGGCGCATCAGAATATAAACTTGCCTTGTCCTCTGCGGGCATCTCAAAGAACTCCTTGAAGACATCCATGGTGTCAATAACTAGTTTCTCTGGAACTCCATGGTTAATAACCTGTTTGCAAGTTTTTGCATTAGCATTTATAACATACGTATCACTTCTGACAGCCTAATGTCGTCACAGGCGCTAGAATGAAATCATCCTTATAAACCCCCCCAAAAATGAAAAAGATATTACCAAAGGTTCAGAGAAAAAGATATGTGAACCTGGAAAAATCCGAATTCTCTGCCAGCCTTCAATATTTGTTGAATTAGATCGGATCGATTATGATCTAATGCTTTACTTAGATCAACCACTGGAATGGTGTTGCATGAAGGAACAGTGAATTTTCCAGGTCTTTTCTCTGGTGGGAATATGTAATTCTCGGGCAAAGCTTGATCTTTGTACCACATTGAAACGAGCTTTTCCATTTCTGCGAAGGAAGAATGAACCTTCAGAGGAAACTACTGGTTTTATAGTGTGAAGAAGTGTGGACCCCCTCAATTATAAGATAATACCCGAAAAGCGAAACTAAAATTGAAATCGAACTGCCGAACTGGGCTTTAGATTTGCTACTTAGTTTGTAATATTTAACAGACTTTACTTCGTTATTATACAATCACCAATTGTTTGTAGACAGCACAATCATAAACAAAACCATGAATACAACTGGTGATGGTGAACTGCATCGATCTGTTTATCCAACTGCTCTAATTTTCAAAACCAATTTGAGTAAAAATGCTGCCAAGTTATTTGCAAATTCAAATAATTTTCTCTGTTACCTTTGTTTAGTAAGAATCTAATAAATAGAGGAAGAGTTACCTGATCTGTTGGATCGATTTGTGACCTTTAAATTGTTTGTCCGTGATATCAAAGTTTCTGCATACAAGCTGTCCTAGAATGAATCTTGTTATTGGTTAAGCAGTGAATTCCTCGTAGAGGTGTATCTAGCTAGCGGAGTTCTCCGGGCTGCAAGTGGAATTCAACACCTAACCCCACTACTAGCAATGAAATTTTGGAACCAACGCAACGTGGTGGATTAGCATAGGTTTATCATCTCTGACTTTCGTGGTTTGACTGGAAATGCTAAGCTTCAGTTTGAAGAAATGTTTACGCAGGCGGGCCATGCAACTTGCTCGGCGGTCATGAAACGCCATTATCACGTGTTAGACTTGAATTTGACTTATATATCATCCAGTATTAACATGAATTAAATTATTTTTTACAACTTAAATTTGATTATAAAATATTTTTTCACGGAGGTGTGTTAATGTCTTTTATCACTCTGGCATTGAGCTTGTTGAAACTAGTGGATCATTCTGCCTAGCCCAAAGACCAAACTTGTATCTAGCTACGGCCCAACATCAGAAGAATTCCCAGCAGCTGCTACAGGACAAAGAACAAGTACGGGACAGCAGCTATGGCATGCACTGCACAGATGGTTTACACATCACCTGCAAACAAGAAAATCTACATTTCTATGGTGATGATTTTGTAATACACACAGACTAACATAGAATGAATTTCACTTTATTCTCTAGGGTTTGTAAATCTCCTGTGTGCCTCAATATAAAAGGCCACTATTGTAATCTTTTGGTTTAAGCCGCAATACAAGAAATGAAATATAGAAAACTTATCAGATTCTAAAAACTTCAACTGAGCTAGCTACTTTCCCGTATGTAGGACGACCTTCCTACACTATCGTCACTATATATAGTAAAGTTTAGTCACCATGATCTGCATGAATTGGCCTCGTTTGTCTACGTCCCAAACTTGTAACCTGTTTCTCTACGGCTAAGACAATAAAACATCTCAAACTTAACAAATCTAAATGACTTCATTATAATTATAACAGCACGAAATTGGAGTGAATCAAACGGTTTTCCTCGATTCCCAATGGTGTCAGTAGTTTCATTTTGAGTTCTGTCCTGCTATTTCCACTAAACAAAATATATTAAAGCTGGATATTTATTTCAACAATATATCTGAAATTTGACAACTAGGGAAATTAAGTGGATACACATGCATGCATCGCCACTCAAACAAGATGCAATCAACTGATCAGCATGTACGAGTTGATCTAAGGGATGAAAACATCACATTTTACATATTATAAATAAATAAGTAAATAACAAAACCATTTTTCATTCTACCATGTTAAATTTATTAGAAAATAAAGCGAGAAATGGGGTTAAAAATAAAGAACTTGTGGTGAAAAGGAAAAGGTATCATCGCCCTTGTGGAATTATCATCTTTGGGTCAAATTATATAATCACTTAATCAGTCATTTTTCTTTTTTTTTTTTAAGAAAAAAACATCTACATAAATTCTCCCAACAGTGAATGTTGTCATAACAATATAATCTGAAAATATCAAATCACCATTGATTTGATCTTGTTGTATAAAATACATATAATTATCAACTGATCAACTATTCAGTTACGAATAAGCAATGGGAGTTAAACATAAATCAATTTTTTTTTCTCTAAAACTTGCTTCCTAAATTATAAATGGCTTTTTAAAAGTTTAGGAGGTTCATCAATTCACCAATGGTGCCACTAAGTTCATCGGACAAAATGTACAAAGAAAATTTATTTCAACAAAAACTTCATCTAAAGATTTGAAATACACAGAAACAGAGTGCAAATTAAGTTTCTCATTCGAATACTAAAGTTTCCTGAATTCTAATCCGAATTCCTTGCATTCTTCTTTTACAATAATACAACTCTGTTAAGCTTGCCTCTTATAAAGTTCCAGCACCGATTCCCTGTAATCCATGGAGAAGTAATTCATAAGAAACTCTTTGCACTGAAACGCTTTATAGATTGGAGGATTTTCTGCATCGGTAAGAGCTTTTGCTGGTTCTATAATACTGTCACCGGTAGGATTTATGAAGAGAGCAGCACTCATCCTAGCATTGTTTGAGTTCGTCACAGCCCTGTGGTCTGCACTCTTCAGCTTGTCGTTACTGATAATCTGTGTACAATATGACCCCAAAATCATACATAGTTTAATTTGCCTCATTACAAAGCCTACAAGCAAGAATATTCAATGCGTTACACATGACTTAGTGTACTTACCTGTAATGCATACCCAAAGTTAATCACAAATGAATTGGGAAGGGGCTCAACCGCAATCCATTCTCCATCCTTGAAAATCTGAAGTCCACTGACATCTTGAAGTAGAATGGTTATGATGTTAGGGTCACAGTGTTTAGCGATCCCCAATGTCAAGCTTGGATCCGGGCATGGGGGGTAATAATTAACTGATAACAATATACCCTCGCTTAGTTTACCCCTGAAATAACCAGAATCAAGTCCCAGTCCTTCAGAAATTAGCTCCAGGATGACTGATCCCAACTTCTTTACTTCAATTGTGTATGCTCCAACAACCTCACTATTACGGTTTCATACACTTATTATTATGGTGCTGAATTAACAAAACCATATCAAATAATGGGTTTTATATATAACATATGAAATAAATCATATAATACCGGTATCTATCTGGCTTTGTAGGCCAGTGTTGAATGTATTCCTCTAAGGGATGACAAAAATGTCTCAAGTTGTCGCGCCAATAGTGAATCTCTTCGCGATGATAATTTATACTGCTTGTGCAGAGCCTGCTACTTTTACCTGGGTCCTCAGAGTAGAAGCTTGCCTTGTCCTCTGCAGGCATCTCAAAGAACTCCTGAAATACATTCTTGGTGTCGTCTATCAGCTTCTCTGGAACTCCATGATTAATAACCTGTTTTTGTCAGTATTTCCATTAACATTATATAAAATTGATTTCAGTTATATGATAGCCTAATGGCACAAAACACAGTAATATAAAATCACCTTTCCAAAGAGGAATAAAATAATAATAGAGTTCGGAGAAAAAATAGATAAACCTGGAAAAATCCGAACTCTTTGCCTGCCTTCAATATCTGCTCAATTATATCGGATCTGTTATGATCTAATGCTTTACTCAGATCAACTACTGGAATGGCGTCGCATGAAGGAACACTGAATTTTCCAGGTCTTTTTTCTGGTGGGAATATGTAATTCTCAGGCAAAGATTTATCTTTGTACCATGTTGAAACGAGCTTTTCCATTTCTGCAATCTCGATAAGTGAATCTTGTGAGGAAACTGCTGGTTTATCTTCGTGAAGATGGAATGAACAATTGAGTTGCGCTTTCGAATTGCTTGTAAATCTGGATTATAAATTCTGACCATTAGATCCCTATTCATATATTTGATTGATTAAAGACGAAGAAAACGTCTTTTTCAAACAATTAGTACATATTTAATTGATTTTACTTTTCTATTAGCAACGTGGACAATCACTAATTGCTTGTATAGAATCATAAACAAAACAGTGATCGTGACGGGTGAACTGCGCCTGTTTATCCAATTTCTTACTCGTCAAAAACTCATTCGCTACAAGTTTTGTTATTTTATGGCCAGTCTCTGAGTCACAATCACGTATTTCTGTATTTTTAAATTTTTTTTAATATGAATTCTAAATCATTACAGCACAAGTTATGCTGATGCTTAAGCCGTACAGGAGTTGATTAGCATTAAAGTTGTATGCTACGATTTGATCGTGTATTGTATAAATTACAAATAGTGATCTATTAGTCAATTTTGGACAAGCAATTAATGAACGTTAAACACAACCAATTTTCTTTTAAAACCTTCTAAAAGTTATAACTGGTTTCGAACTTTTACGTAAATTATATTGAGATGACTTCGCACTCCAATACTCAATCAAACGAGATCAAGTTAAAGTGGTAGTTTTATTCAATTTTTCAATAAATTTAATTTCTAATTTTTAATTTTTTTATTTTCAATTCTTTGACAAACACAAAAAGTAGTTAGAATACTTATAAGAGTTCACTTTTATCTTAGAATACGCCTCTGGAAAATAATTAGACACTCCAATATATACTTAGTCAAATGAAATAAAGTTAATCAAGTTAAAGTGACAGGTTTATTCAGTTTTTAAAATATATTTATTTTTCAATTTTCAAATTATTCTATTAGCTAAGGGTTGTTTGTTTCATTATCTTTTAGGCTAAAATAAATAACACCTCATAATCCATAGCAAGGCAAGCTGAACTACGTACATTGAGAAATACAACATTTTTGTGCTGTGTTTTGGTATTCAAATTGAATCAACATTGCGTAGCTTCTGGCATTAGATAAACAAATTAACATAATAGGGCATTCTTCCTCGTAGCAAGCTTCACCAATGATGCCAGTAGGATCTTATACCATTTTCATTGGACAAAACGAACAAGACAAAATTTATCTTTTATTTCAACAAAAACTTCATCTCAGATTTCAAATACAGAGAAACGGAGTTCAAGGTTTCACTCAAATACAGACGTTTCTTGAATTCTGACTCTTATTTTCATATAATAAATATTTATTTGGATAGAGTGATCAACCCCGGAATTTCAGCACTTTTCTTTTAAAGTACAATTCTTCTAAGCTTGTCTCTTATAAAGTTCTAGCACCAATTCCTTGTTTTCATCCATGGATATGTAATCCATAAGGAACTCTTCGAACTGAAAGGTTTTGTAGATTGGATGATTCCCTGCATCAGTTAAAGCTTTTGCAGGCTCTATGATATTATCATTACTAGAAGTTGTGAAGAATGCAGCACTTGTCCTAGCCTTCTTCGAATCAGCCACAGCCCTGTGTTCTGCACTCTTCAGCTTGTTGTTACTGATAATCTGAAGTTACATATATGATCCAGAATCAAACGCAATTTCCCAAGCTAGAACATTCAATGTTACCTGTAACACATAGCAAAAGTTAATCACAAATGCATTAGGAATAGGCTCAACCCCAATCCATTCTCCATCCTTGAAAACCTGAAGTCGAGGTACGTCCCCCTGAGGTAGAATGGTTACTAGGTTAGGGTCAGATTGTCTAGGCAGTCCCAGGGTCAAGATTGCATCCGGGCAGGGTGGGATAATAACTAACCGATAATAATGAACCTTGGCTTAGTTTACCCCTGTAATAACCAGAATCAAGTCCCAGTCCTTCAGAAATCAACCCAGCTTCTTTGCTTCAATTGTATATATGCCTGAACAACCTCACAGTTAAATTTTTGTACACGTATGATTGTAATAAATTAGTAAACCCATACCAAATATTGGGATTATATATTACCGGTATCTAATTGGCTTTTCAGGCCAATGTTGAATGCATTCCTCTAAAGGACGACAAGGATGTCTCAGGTCGTCCCGCCAAAAGTGAATCTTCTCCCGTTGATAATTTATATCGCTTGTGCTGTTATGCAGGGCCTGAAACATTTACTAGGGTCTTTAGAGTAGTAACCTGCCTTGTCCTGCGCAGGTATAGCAAAGAACTCCTTGAAGTTATCCTTGGCATCATAAATTATTTTCTCTGGAACTCCGTGGTTAATAACCTGTTTGACACAGTATTTGCATTAGAATTTTATACATGGAGGAAACACCATATTCGTAAGCGAACTGAAGTGGTTAAAGCAACTTCAGAGAAAAATATATGCGAACCTGGAAAAATCCGAACTCTTTGCCAGCCCTCAATGCTAGCTGAACTGTATCAGATCGATTATGTTTTGCTTAGATCAATCACTGGAATGGCGTTGCTTGAAGGAACAAGAAATCTTCCAGGTCTTGTTTCTGGTGGGAATATGTAATTCGCAGGCAGCGATTTGTTTTTGTACCTCACTGAAATGAGCTTTTCCATTTCCGCAATTTGAATGAGTGAATCTTCTCAGGAAACCACTGGCTTTGCAGTGTCAATTAGACAAGGTGGACTGCTTCAGTTAACATTAATTATATAGCCCAAAGGTGATCGATACGAAACTCAAAATTGAGTTGGGCTTGGAATTGTTTCTAAATTTGGACATTCTAATTAAATTCCCTATTATATAATTCATCGAAAATGAAAAATATATTTGTATATTTCTTTCAAAAGATTTTTTCAATTAAGCATCGGCAACTAACCCAACAATTTGTAATATTTCGCAGATTTGATTATGCTATTAGTCGATCAATCATTGATTTTATCAATCGTAAACAAACCAATACTTTGACTACAGAAAGGCATCCGTTTGTCCAATTGCTCCAATTTTCAAACCAATTGAGTACAAGTTTTTCCGTATATTTGAACACATTGATAATTGCATATTTATTCATTTATTTATTTATTATTGATATATCTTAGTCAGGCGAGTAAGTGATGTTTGCAGGAAATGGGAAACAAGGGATTGCAAATCTTTCTATTCTCAAACACACACAAAATTTTGGGCCTTTTACTTTATAACTTTTTGAACTTTTTTTAAAACCTTTGAAAAGTAAAAAAAATACTCTAATATTATTTTGTTATTGCATAATATATTCTTAATAAAAAAATAAAATCCTACTTAATTAGTGTTTACATTATTATAGTTATAATATCATTAATCTCCGTCTCAACAATGAGCTTTGTAAGGTTAATTGATCTTTTTTATGGATAACTATGATATTTTATGTTCTTTTCTTTAATATTTTTTTCATAAATAATTGGTTATCTTTCGGAGTTTAGTAAAGTTAATTTATAGGGTAATGATTTCAATGACATAGATAACCACTAGTTGCACGTATATAATAAAAAAACAAAACTGTGATTATGACTGGTGAGCGGCATCTGTTTATCCAATTTTTCTATTTGTCAAAACCAATTTAGGTACAACTTTAATCTGCTTGTGTTATTTGTAGTTTAACAATCACCTACATATACGTCTTTTCTTACACCATTAATCTATAATTCTAGAGCTTATAAATGTTAGTTACCATGAAATCACTAAGAAGTAAATCAACCAATAATCACAAATTCAGACTAGGATTTCGATGAAAAGGGCAAATGGCTTTGTTAACAACAAATGCACGATGAAAAGGTTCAACACCAGTCCATTCGTAATCCTTGAAAAAGTTGAAGACCCCGGATATCTCCTTGAAGAAAAATAGAGATGACGCTAGGATCATGGTGCCTAGCTAATCCCAGAGTTAAACTTGGGTCAGGACATTGTGGACAGTGAATGATCAAAATAAATGGACTTTTGCCAAAAATATTGTCGAAATATCCAAAGCTGAGTTTTAGTCCTCGAGAAATCAGTTCGAGGATCCCCAAACTCAACTTCCTTACCTCAGTTGAATATTTCGGAAGAAAAAAATTGTTCACATAAATACTTTCATTAATAGTTAATGATGTCAAAAGTAATGCAATCAAATTGGATGAGATCACATCACCAATAATTGATCCTGTACGGTATAAATTTCAAATCATGGTCTAAGTATTAAATTTTGGAAAAGCAATGGAAGTTAAACATAACCACTTTCTTTTATAGCCTCCTAAAATTACAAATGGTTTTTTGATCTTCTTTGATTCACCATCGGTGCCAGTAGGTTCATTTTGCATAGGGCATTTTCATTTAGTGAAGTCTATAAAACCAATTTATTTCAACAGAAACTTCATCTCAGATTTGACAACTGTGTACTTAAATATTTATCACGATAGAAAATGCTGAACTCTTTGTTTGCATTTTTCTCTCACAATAACCATTCTGTTAAGCTCGTCTCTTATAACGTTCCAACACTGATTCCCAGGTGCCATCTATGGATCTGTAATTCATAAGAAATTCTTTGTACTGAAAGGCTTTGTAGATTGGAGGATTTAATACATCAGTTAAAGCTTTTGCAGGCTCTATGATACAATCACCAGTAGAACTTATGAAGAAAGCAGCAGTTGTCCTGCCATCCTTCGAATTCGTTACAGCTCTGTGTTCTGCACTCTTCAGCTTCTTGTTACTGATATTCTGAATTTACATATACGATCCAAAATCAAACACAATTTCCCACATTGAAAAGCCTAAAAGTAAGTACACTTAATGTGGACCAAAGTTACCCATTACTTAATGTAATTACCTGTAACACATAGCCCAAGTTAAATCATAAATGCGTTGGGAAGAGGCTCAACCCCAATCCATTCTCCATAAAAACCTGAGGCCCAGTGACATCCCCCAGAAGTAGAACGTTTATGACGTTAGGGTCACAATGTTTAGGCACTCTCAGGGTCAAGCTTGGATCAGGGCACTGTGGATAATGATTTAACTGATAATAATGAGCCTTCGCTTAGTTCACCCCTAAAATAACGAGAATCAAGTCCAAGTCTTTCAAAATCAGCTCCAAAATGATCGAACCCAACTTTCTTGCTTCAATTGTATAAGCCCGAACCACCCCCTCTGTTAAATTTTCATACAAGTACATGGTAACTGTTACAAAAATCAAGCACCTAAACAAATAGAAAACAGAAGAAATCACAAACGACATCAGATTTACTTGAAAAACCTTTGATAATTTCAGAGGAAAAATCACGGGAGGGAGAGCTATGATTTCACTAAGATGAAGAAAAAGATTTGCTCTAAACCGTCAAATATATAGTTCAAGTTTGGGTCGAATTCAAAACTAAAATCTGGTCGGGTCAGCCCATAAAATAAAACCCATACAATATACTTATATACATACACAATATACAGAAGCTGAAAAGAATTCTTTGAAAGATTATCACGATTGCGTCAAAGGAAGAACCACGGGAGAGAGAGCTCGACCCCCGATTGCGTTAACTTATCCCAATGTACTGTATCGGTTACTAAATATGGGCCACAAGTTCTACTGTAACGAATTAACAAGAACTTACATATGAAATACTGAGATCAATAATGTATCAAATAAATAAATCATAGATCAGAAGTTGAAAAGAACAAAAAATTGATTTACCGCCATCTAGTTGGCTTTTCAGGTAAATGTTGTATGCATTCCTCTAAAGGATTACAAGGATGTCTCAAGTTGTCACGCCAAAAGTGAATCTCTTCGCAATGATAAGTTATAGTGCTTGTGCAGAGTCTGGAACTTTTATTAGGGTTTTCAGAGTAGTAACTTTCCTTATCCTCCGCAGGCATCTCGAAGAATTCTTTGAAAGATCCTTGGTGTCATTATTTAGTTTCTATGGAACTCCATGGTTAATAACCTGCTTGCCAGTATTTGCATTAGCATTTTATAACATACATGATCATTTGGACAGCCTAAGATATATATGTATTACTAAAGTTTAGAGAAAACAATATGTGAACCTGGAAAAATCCAAACTCTTTGCCAGCCTTCAATAGTTGCTGAATTAGATCGGATCGGTCGTGATCTAATGCTTTACTTATTTCAACCACTGGAATGGTGTTGCATGAAGGAACAGTGAATTTTCCAGGTTTCTTTCTGGTGGGAATATGTAATTCTCAGGCGAAGATTGATCTTTGTACCACATTGAAACCTGTTTTTCCATTTCTGCAATTTGGATGATCAGTAAATCTTGGGAGGAAAGTACAGATTTTGTGGTTTGAAGATAGTGCAGACTTCTGCAATTAACAGAATATAGCACAAAGTGATACCAAAATTAGAATTGAGTAGGGCTTTGGAATTGATTTTAGATTTAGGCAAATATAATCTGCTGACCTATAAATTTTAAATCAGCTAATTTATTTAATTAAAGATGAAAAATATATTGTATATTTCTTCTCAAAGATCAATTTTTGTAAACAACTAATCCAACAAGTAATGATATTTAAAAGATTTAACTTTTTGTTAGCAACATAGGCAATCACTAATTGCTTGTATAATCATAAACAAAGTCATGAGTATGACCCGTAACCGGCATATGTTTATCCAATTTCTGTAATTGTTAAAACCAATGTGGTACATGTTCTGCTTGTGTTGTTGGCAGTTTGACAATCACTACGGTTTCTTGTTTTAACACTTCTAATATCTAAAATTCTAAATCATTAATAACAAAAAATTTGCTCTGTTCTTGTGGACAAATCATGTTCTGCAACTGAAGTGGATTTGTTTCAAAGGATAAGAGTCGTGCAAATATTTACTAAAACAAATTAAAGTTCATAATCCAGTACAACACAATACGCGGGTATATGTCTTCACTTGCGCCATTAATCTATAATTCTAGAGCTTATAAACTTCTTCACAGCTTCAGCATCAGCAGACTTGGATAAGAAGTCAACATGGAAGTCTTTGAATTTGAGGGCTCTGTAGATTGGAGGATCAGAAGCGTTAACCAAAGCTTCTGCAGGCTTTATAAGGCTGTCGTTGGATGGATATGCAAAGAAGGAAACAGTTGTCCTGGCATCATTCGAATTTGTAACCACTCGATGCTCAGCACCTTTAAGCTTGCCATTGCTGATTATCTAAAATTCAGATAAAACCAACTTGTAAATGTTAATTTCCATGAAATCATTAAGAGCTAAATCAATTAATAATCACAAATTCAGGTTAGGATTTCGATGAAAAGGGAAAATTACTGAAGTTCAGTACCTGTAATACATAGCCCATGTTGACAACAAATGCATATGGAAGAGGTTCAACGCCAATCCATTCCTCGGCCTTGAAAACTTGAAGTCCAGGGACATCTCCTTGAAGAACAATGGAGATGACGCTAGGATCACGATGCCTAGCTAAGCCAAGAGTTAAACTTGGGTCAGGACATGGTGGATAGTGATTGATCAGAAGTATCGGACTTTCACTAAGATCACTGTTGAAATATCCAGGGCTGAGTCTTAATCCCTCTGAAATCAGTTCCAGGATCCTGGAACTCAGCTTCCTTACTTCAATTGAATATTTCCTAACAATCTCTCTTAAAAATAATTGAAAAGTAAAAACAGACCTGCATTATTTTCTCTGCCCGATAAATATAAATGTTATGCGCAGCATACAGGGAAGTAATATGAGGTACATACCGGTATCTGGGTGGCTTTGCAGGCCAGAATTGCATGTATTTCTCGAAAGAATGACAAGGGTGAATCAAACAATCCCTCCAGTAATGAATTTCTTCAGTTTGATAATTACCGCTGCTTGTGTAGAGTTTGCAGCTTCTGTTGGGATCCTTGGAGCACTCACTGATCTTGTCTTTGGCTGGCATTGCTTGGAACTCTCTGGCAACGGCAACGGTGTCATCTATTAAATCTTTAGAAATTCCATGGTTGACTACCTGTTGATCAAATATTTTGAAATACAACATGATATGTAAGGTATTCTAAACAGAAGATGTATTTCCTGAAATTGGAAGGAACTGAATTGAGGAAAGGGAGAGATTTAATGAGTAGCATGAACCTGGAAAAATCCAAACTCTTCGCTAGCTTTCATAATTTGCTGAATGGTCTGATTTCGATCTTCACTGCCAAGATCAAGCACTGGAATGGACTTGTCTAGAGTAAAAATGAGCTTTCCAGGTCTTTTCTCCGGTGGGAACACATAGGTTTCAGGTATTGCTCCAACATTACACCAGCTTGAAACCAGTTCCTCCATGACTTCGATGATGGCTTCTCTGTGACAGAAATTAGGAGTAATTCAATGGGATTTAATAGAGACAAAGATTATTGTTTATTGAGGAGGCATTAAGATGCTTCGCAAGCTGTTCGACCAAAGGGAAAATATAATAAAATGGTTTAAGAGTTTGCCGTTTATGGTAAGTCACATGCATATGCATCAGATTGCTAATAATAGTAACAAAAGATAAGGATAAAAATTCATTTCGGTTCTGATAATGAACAAGTTGCTATCATCCTGCTAGAACATTAATTTTGATTCATATAATTGATTCTCCGATAGGTGAATGATCCAGATTCTTCATTCTATTTTTGGGCAGAAATGTACATAAGTTTATTTAAGATGGTATATTTATGAAGCAACATACTCTGCACCCAATATTATGGATTGTGAACAACCTGGATGTCTAGCTGCATCAGTTGTTTTTTTGGAATCTGAACTCAAGTGGAAATAGTTTTCTATTTTTATTTTTTATTTTTTTCTCTTACTTATTGGTATAACTACAAAAGTCACTGAAAGACTGAATCAGCAGAGTAAATGCCCTGAATATTTAAAAAAAAAAAAAAAAGACGGCCGTGATATAACATAATTCTAAATTCTATAAAAATTAATGCCATTGACTTTGTGCAAACGGCAGAAGAAGAGCTACTCTCTAGGATTATCTTGAAGTCGAGAAATGGGCAAATAATTACATAATTAACCCTGAAAATTCTTTCAAAACTGAGTGTCGTTTGCAACTTCTTTGAATTTTGTTGACTCTATTTCAAGAGTTTATAATTGGTTACAGAGAGAAGTAGGTACTGAATGGTGGCTCCAAGGTTTTATCACAGAAACTTTTGAGATTACTTGCACATAGAAAACACCAATATGGAAGTGGTAATTTTAGCCTAAGAAATCCTTTCATGACAATAATTAATTCTACATACATTAATTTTGAAAGAAAAGAAACATAAATTATATCGTTTGCCTATAAAAAAAAGAAGAAGAAGAAGAAGAAAAGCAAGAAAATTATTAATAAAAATTTTTACAAGTAACTTATTATCATCTATTTTTTCTTACTTACATGTGTAGGGGTTTTTAATTTCATTCTCTGGTATACATACAGAAAAAAGAGGAGGTGAAAAAAGAGAAATAATGCTAGAACCTGGTTGTATTATAACAGGAAATCTTGGGACCTATAGTCCACTTGACAGGGTGACCAATTATGCTTCCTGTTCAATATACTAAATAAAAAACTGCGTTCACTGCTTTAAGAAAAGAAAAATCAAGGGGCTCTGATATTTCTTGCTTAGCACCAAAGTTTTGGTCATTTCCAATTTAGCTTTTACAGAAGTACATGTTAATATCTTATTTTATTTTGAGTGACAATTTTCAGAGTAATTAATTCTTCGACTTTAGTTTCTCAACCGGCTCTTTTGTTCCACTTGAGTTATGTTATAAACCTTGTCTCTTTCTTCCTCTTTGAAGATATCCTCTTTCTTTTATCTGATTCACATGTGTGCTGTGAGACTCTTTCGTTCATGATCTCACTAAATTCGTAAGTCAAACAAACACACATCAATATTTCTGCTGCAAAAGTTTGATATTTTTCATTTGGGGTCTTTTGCTTATGGCATCAAACTACAGACACTTGTACAACCTGGGGGATCAGGCTCTACCACCCCTCAGAAATCAGGAAATGTTAACAAGTCAATCTTCTTTGTCTGATACAGAGTCTGCTTTTCCTATACTAGCCATTGCTGTTCTAAGTATCATGAGCACAGCCTTCTTGCTTGTTAGCTACTACTTTTTTGTGAGCAAATGCTGCAATAACTGGCGCCGTGTTAATCTGCTGAGACGATTTTCTGTCTCGCGAGCTAGACACAATGAAGAACCATTTATAGCCTTCTCTCCAACAGCGTGGAATCGCGGGCTCGATGAATCAGTCATACGCGATATCCCAACCTTCCAATTCAAAAGAGAAGGTGAGGAAAGAAGTATATACGGTTGTGTGGTGTGTTTGAATGAGTTTCAAGAACAAGATATGTTAAGAGTTCTTCCCAACTGCGGCCATGCATTCCATTTAGATTGCATTGACATATGGCTTCAGAGCAATGCCAATTGCCCTCTTTGCCGCACAAGCATTTCAGGCACAACTCGATATCCAATCGATCAAATTATTGCACCGCGATCTTCACCCCAAGGCTCACAACAATATGCTGATAGCCTCATCGGTGGTGATGAAGATTTTGTGGTAATTGAGTTGGGAGGAGTAGAAGAAGTTATGTTCTCTCATAGGCAACAAGAAAGGGAGCATTCAGCTGAAGTTCTTGAGCAATCCAGAAATCAGTCACCTAAAAAGTTAGAGCAGAAGATTGGGAAATCAAAACCAAAGAAACGCCAGCATGTTTCAATCATGGGGGATGAATGCATTCATGTAAGAGAGAAAGATGATCAGTTCTCTATCCATCCCATTAGGAGATCATTCTCACTGGATTCTGCAGCTGATCGACAGCTTTACTTAACCGTTCAAGCAATTGTTCAACAAAATGGTCATCGCGGAGAGGTTAATACTAACGAAGAATGTAGTTCCAGAATCCGAAGATCGTTCTTCCCATTTCGACAAGGCAGGGGATCAAGAAATGCAGTTCTTCCTGTTGAATTTTAGATTTAGGGTGACTGTGTGAGATCGTTTAATTTGAATATTGCTTCTTTAGTTTCTTTTGGTCTTTGATTTTGATATTAAGTTGCTAGAGATTTTAGGATGCCATTGAACGGTTACATAACAAGAATATGACGAGTGTAGAGTGATCTTGGATTTTCCCTTTATTTTTTATCTAGAGAGAAAAGTTAAAACAACTGGGCGATGAGTGTAGAGTGATTTTGGGTTGATATTTTTTTTACCTAGAGATAAAAGTTAAAAAAATTCACTGGAATGTAGGAATGAGTGTGGAAATTATTGCTTAAGCCACTAATGTTGGATAAGAGTGACATTCTTTATTTTAACATGTGAGTTCCTTCCTCTTCATGAATGAGAATGATTGCTTTGCTCTGCCTTTATCTAGAGTTTCAGAGCTGGAGATAAAAAGCAAGGCCGGCCTGATATTGTGGGAGCCAGAGCAGAGGGGCCAAACTACGAGTAATCATAAGTGAAAAACGAACAGTCCCCTCAGGAAATGATCACCATTCTCTTGTATAGTTGTATTGTAATTATTTTGATGTTGGTGAAGAGCAGAAGCCATGATTCTGCTCAGGTTAAAGATTAATTATGGCTGCAATATTTTTCATGCCAAAAAGAGCCACATTTGTCTACTTATAAGCTGTGAAACAAAAAGGTAAAATGTGGGGATCCATTTTGAATATCCCGTCATGTATCAAACATTATGTATTATTTGCCAAAGGCAGTTTTTCAGTGTTGAGATGTATTTAGCACTATCAACTGTGTCATCTGTAGAGATTCGCCTAACAAACTCGCCATTCATGAGCTTTCAGCTCTTCTGACTTAGGACTTCTACAAACTAGTCTTTGGTTTGATGATCACTTGTAACACAGGATCTTCAAACGAGGTATAGGAAAATGGAGATCAAAATTGCTTGCTGACCGGGAAGAGATCCCTGACAATAATATATCAGCTTGAGTACACAAATGGACTAGATTTATATAAAAGAGTAATAATGCATCTGCCGTAGTTCAAGTCTTGTCAAGATGAACACTGTACATCATCAAGATATTCCAAGTAAAATGTTGAGGGTGATCATCATAATTAAACATCATTTCCTCCATTTCCTCCCTCTCAATTACATCTGGATAACCACCGCCTTCTGAGCATTATTATAAAATTGCAATGACTCACTCAATACACTAATTTTCTTAAACACGAGTGGGAAATAAAGTGAAAAATACAGCACAAATGTGACAGAGGAAGTTTTCTCAGTGCATGATCATGCGGCATGCCAAACCATGTGACATCAAGTTCTGATTATTTGCACTAGCTTATTAACGAGTTTCCTTGACTGTTCCTTGCTCAATACAGTAACAAAGAAACCCATCAAGAACTAATGACAAAAATATCCGTCATAGAAAAGGGCTGCTCAGAGACATCAATGAGATTTGTATATGTATCATTTTTGCATAATGTAATGCAAGTGATACAAACAGTCTGCAACAAACATGATTTAAACTCAAACCTTGAACAATTTTCAGGCAGTATGTGATGCAGTTGGGAACGCAACAGATACAAGCATACTTTGATTTGCCATCAAAGTCTAATAAATTTCTCGAAGGAATCCTAAGTCTGAACAGAATGCATAATGTCAATGGCTAAGGAATTGTTGATTGAAGTCATGTGCCTCTCTAATGCATCATAACTACAGTACTAGAAATTCTTAAGGGGAAAAAAAAAGAAAAAAAAGAAGGATACCCTAATAACAATTCATTTTACCATTAAAAATCCTTAAATCCTGGCCGAAGATTCACAGCAATAAAATTAAAATACAAGGACACAAATAACCTTAAGAAAACTAGCAGCAATATTAATATAGCATGAAAAGATTCAGAATCCAATGCAGTACTGCAAAAAGTGCTCCAATTGAAACACAGATGAACATGACCAAACAGATTTCATAGAAGAGAAAACTTACTTAAAAATACATACTGTGATCTCATTTTATAATACACAAGACCCTGTCAATACTATATAATGAAAAAAAAACTGCAGCATCCTCAAGACAGAATTCAAAAATCTATCTGTTTGAGTTGCTTAAATAAGGGGATAAATCAGTATGATAAAATTTTAAAAGACCAACCAGTGACCCTCACCACTTCAATAATAAAGCTAACCAGAAATAGAGTATGGTGATATGCCAGACCCTGCAACGAAGAGGCTCATAAAGGAAGTTCACAATAGAGCCTTGTTAGCTTCTGTTAAGAGAAATATCAGATTGTGAGCTTTGGCCAGAGAGATTAGTGGGAGGCAAGGGCAATGCCTTTTCAGGAAGCTGGTTTGTGGATGCACCACGGGCTTTACTCTTTAATTGTTCAAGAAGTCGGTGTGCTTCTCTGAGTTCATCTTGTGCAATCGGTCCATGGCTTTCCCAGGCATCAATTACACGGTGTTGGAACTCAATTGCAAGTGTATAGCTGCAAAACCCAAGAAAACCTTTAGACTACATATCTTGCCCTGATAACCACAAGGATAAGACAAAGCATTATAATTTATCAGTTCTTATCTCACAATATTGCTACCACGGTGAATGTATATATGCACACATATCTATGTATGCATACGTCTTCATTTGAATACCTAGGGACTGTAAATGCCAAATCTATACAAAATTGAGTCTAGCATGTATTATGTTCTTCAAAAAACTAGGCCGCACAAAAATGTGAAGCAAGGATAGATAAAAAACACTAGGTGAGATGGCAGAGGCACCTTGACAAGACAGATGATGAAGTGAACTAAGGAGGAGTAAAGGGATCTGGAGAACTTTTTGCTACTAAAGAGACCCCATTCTACCACCCAAATATTCAAGCAATTAGTTTGCAAACTACTAAAAATATATCAACAAGCGGTAAAAATCTGGTTTTCAGGTAAATCACAAGACAGAAAAATAATAAATATTGGTCATCACAGCAATTAAGACGAGCAAAACCAACTATTGATGCAAAAAATCCAGCTAAATGAAAAAGTCTTTAACACACATGGCATTTATGTTCCAAATTAACATGGCTTCCAACTTGATAATGTCCTTGGGAAATGGAAGCAATTAAATTAGATAGCATCAGAGAAGACTACAGATCATTAGTCTAACAGATCCAGAGTGCAATATATTTTTCTTTTGGCCAATAACCACTGGAATTTGAGTAACCAATATTTCGAGAAAAACACCCTAAGATGGAAATGAGCAGAGAATCGATAAAACAATACTACCTTCCCATGGTACTATAAGCTTTTGAAAGGTTTTGACACGCTTCAATTGAATCAGCATGATGGGGTCCAAGTGAGACGTCCATGATGTCCTTTGCAACTGCAAACGTCTGTGCTGCAGATTGAGGCCTATCCAATTCCAAGTATGCAGCCCCCAAATTATTGTAAATATACCCTACCCCAAAATGCTTGGGACCAAAGCTCTCTTTTAACCTCTCTGCCGCAGTCTCTAAGTAGGGAATTGCCTGAGGCACCTTACCTGTCAACAGAAGTAACCACCCTATTCTAGCGGAAACACTTCCTTCAGAGTGCTGCTCTTGTGGGAGCTTCTCAAGCAAAGCCAACGTTCTTTTCAACAATGAAATTGCAGTTTCAAATTCATTCATAGTCTCATATTGCATAGATATATCTGAATATGCCTCAGCAACTTGCACTGGAGAGACAGTCTCCTTCTTGTCTAAAATTCTACACGAAATCTCCAAACATCTCTTTGCATCTGCAATTTTTTCCTGATTACACAATGCTTTCCCCATTGAAATAAAAACTAATGCTCTAGTTTCACTATCTTTCTCTGTCTGCTCAACAACACCCTTCAACGTATTAATAGCATCCTCGTACTTTCCTAATGCAATCTGCATATTTGCAGCATCAATCTCCGCACGAAGTAACTCGGAGCTTAGGCCCCAATTCTTCAAAACCTTCTGCGACAACTCATTCTGCTCCAATGCCTTCTGGTGCTCCTCCAACCCACTATATATCACTCCAAGAAGTCTCCTATCATGTGCAACCTCTACAGAATTATGCCCCAGTCCATTCTTATGAATCTCCAATGCCTTCAAACCAAATGGTAATGCCTCCTTAAAATTCAAAACTGCAGCATAAGCTTCAGCCAAATCCCTATTTGCCACTCCTAATTCCCTGCTATCTTCGTCCAACATCAGCTCTTTAATCTCCAAAGACTTCTTAAGATGCTCTATAGCCTCCTCTCTCCTTCCTATTGCTGTCTTCACATTGGCTAATTCAAGTTGTACCGCATGCATAACTGGCCTACTATCTTCTACACTACCTAAACCATGTTCCTCTAAACTACTCAGGATCCTGCTAGCTCTACTCAGATAACCCAAACTATCACTAAACCTTTTCAAGCTATAATTAGCAGAACCCATTAGTTGTAAACACATGGCAACGAGTAAAGATGGTCTATCATGTTTATCAAGTACTTTCAAAGCTCTATTACCAAAAGACAGAGTCTGTTCAGGGTCCTCACCTTGTTGGTCAAGTTTGAGACCAATTTTCAAGGACGCCAACCCAAGTTCGGTTTCTTCAAATGAAGCCTCCATTTGTGTAAAAATTTGGAGCATTTCTTCAGGGGTCTTTGCAGACTCAAAAGCCTCTTCAAGATCAGATTTTTCTTTGATTTTTCTCTGTCTAGAGGACAATTGAGGTGGATTTTCGACAAGAGTGTTGATGTTCTGAGATGGGTTTGTTTGATACTGGTGGTTTCTGAAGATCAAACCATGAATTTTTGTGCAAGGTTTGAACGATGAAGAAGAGGAGGTGACGTCAGAAATGTAATTTTTCGATAGCAAAGGGATTAACTTTTGGGTTTTGCGGCCAGTTAGGTGTGAGAGAAGTTGAATTGAAGCTCTTCTCATGGTGAAACTCAGTGAGTTCTTTCGTGATTTCAGTCGTTCTGTTAAACCCTAATAAAACCCTTTGGTTACAGCCTTCACCCTTTTTTTTATTATTTCAAGTGAAGCGAAGGAGGACATGTAATGATGTAAGCAGTAAACGTCATCCTTTTAAGGCTTTAACATTTGACCAAAACGCCGCCTTTCGTCGACGTTATGCTACTATGCCAAATTATCTTGCCTGGTAAATAACAGTAATCAATTTTTAATCAATTGATATAAGCAGTGTTATTGTTGATTTCTTATTTTCCCAAATACTATACTGGTACTGTACTCTCAAGTTGCATATTATTGCTTTCCATCTATTTTTCGTTTTCCTATAAATTTATCTAAGCAGTAGTCTGGCTAAAGAAAGGCCAAAGAAAAGGGCAAAAAAACCCTTCAAAACAAAACTAGTTTTTTCAGTTCAGAGATTAAAGGCCAATGGACAGACCGCAACAGGTTCTCTATAAAATGAAATGTTAAATGATCATTGCTTGTACAAGTTTAGAAGGCTTACAAAGACTCTTTTGTTGTCTTGATCACTTTCTAAAGGAAGACCTAAACAGATTCTAAGCCCATAATGAATCTATATACAACAAAGAATTGAGTTTCCTTCTTATACAGAACGAATACCAGAGTCCACCCAAGGAAACCCATTCACAATTTTATCAATCTCAAAGGAACAAACTGATAATATACTAAAACCTTGGTGGCTCTGGATTTACAATGGGAGTTTCGGGAGGTTTGCTATAAACATCATCAAAATGTAGATTTACATCTCCTCCAGCTTCAAGGTCATCCATATATGCTGTACGTGATAATTTATGGGAATTCCTCGAGTCCAAGAATTGTTCTTGCTCCTCTAAGCTTCTCTCTGACGAATTATCATAAAAATTAATATGTGCAGTGTATTGGTTGAAATCAGGGGGCTCAAGAAAACTTGACTGGGGCTGTGTAGTAGCATGCGGGCCACTTCTAGCCCACCAATGGCTTCTGCTAGGGTGTACTAAGTTGCTGGTATCATGATGCTGAAGTACACTCTCCCTGAAGAATGGAGCTGATGTTGAAGCCTCAAGATGAGACTCTGATCGATCCCCATAATGATGGCCCCAATATTCTTCGTATCTAGCTTCATTTTGTGTCAAGTTTGATGGCATCCAATAATCACCTCGTTGTTTGTCAGCCTCTTCAAATGGTCCAGTTGGTATGTCTACTCTCTGAGTATGGCCAGTAGTTTGTTGATTTCGTGAGGTATAATACCAATCCAGAAGATATGGATGATTCTTTGGTTCTGCATCAATTACCCACAAAGAACCCAACTGATAACCAGTTCCAGAGGCATTGTAAGGCAATTCCCTAGATAAACCGCCATTTCTGTCTCCATGGCATCTCAAACTGGGGCTCCCCAGCCACGTTCTAGGAGGAGAATATGTATGTCTAGTTCCTTGTCCTTGCACCTTTTGTTCCCTAAAAGTTCTAAGGTTTAACAGGAACTGCTTTCCCTGAGCATTTGGCTCCCAAGAAGGATAGCTAGTCTGGAAACTGGAACCAAAATGGAATTATGAACTATGACAATAAGTAAACACAGAATGTTAAATCTTCTATTTTCAGCACTCATAAATGCATACCTCAAGAAAGATTTCTCCATTTTCCCTTGAGAGCTCCTCTGGGCATGAGGCATGTGATACGGAGAACCATAATTGCTATTGCCATGGTTTTGGAAGTCAAAGGTGCTAAAGCTGCCAAATAGATTTGCCAGAAATTGAATCTCTTGATGTTAAGCACATGGAGAGCTTATAATTTTTTATCATTGAAAT
This sequence comes from Melia azedarach, assembly GCA_028052125.1. NCBI lineage: Eukaryota > Viridiplantae > Streptophyta > Magnoliopsida > Sapindales > Meliaceae > Melia > Melia azedarach. The sequence goes on along the minus strand of CM051394.1, from coordinate 351,559 downwards.
TCAATGCCTTCACATAAATTGTTCCCAAATTGTGAATTAAAAAAAAAGCTGAAAACACTAACCTGCAAACATGACCAACACCTTCAACATCCACCGTGTAATCTATAATGAATTGTAAAATGGCATCCACCCGCTGCAGGGTAAAACAAGATGTCCCAGTTAAAACTAACATTTATAGTTTAAAAATAAATAAATTAGAACAGTATACCGAAAGATACAATGAAAAATAACCTTTGGAACAACAAATAACAGCAAGAATGGAGTGAGGAAAATTGAGGCCATCTCCTCCAGTAACATCATCCCAGTATACTGCATCATACAGAAAAGAAATCACAATCTAGTGAACCAAAAAGGTTCAAATTTTTTCTTGTAAACAACAAAGAATTATGGTCTTAGTGTCGTCGTCAGCCTGAAAGTCAAACATATACCATCTTTAATCTCTAAATACACCACAATGAACTAGAGAAAGAACAATTATCGCACTACAATTCTCAATGAATTTGTTAAAAGTACGCTGGTACATTGTAGAGCCAGGTAAGCTGTAATAGATAAGGCATGGGATAAAATGGTTACGGCCCAATGTACCTCAGCACAATAGAAAATCAATAAAATTCCACAATTTATGGTCCCATCTCTGAGATAGGGAGATTGAAACCATTTTCAGCAAGATTTTCTCTTGATGTAAGAGTTCTGTACTCCACAGACCAAGTTGCAAATGAAATTACACAAATCAATGACTACAAATTCGTTGAGTTAATTGAGGCTGGAATCATCTTCTAAGAAGAATTAGCAATTCTCAATATCATTTTAAAAAACCGAAGAAGCACTAAACAACCTAAAATTAATCTAAACAACAAAAAGAGGAAGGGCTTAGACATGCAGGAAGAAAGCAGCAGAAACATATACAAACTAGGCATTTCCAAAAAAATATGTGTAACTGACTTCTTCCCTCCTTATAAATTATTAGATGAGAAATCTGTCCGTTTATGAGAACAGGGGCTATTTAAATTTTATAAGGAATAATATTTTAAAAACAGTTGCAGACTTTTTCAGTTCAACCAATCATCCTACTCAATAAAAAAAAGAAAATGAAATTTCATAAAATTACCTGAAAGAGTGTCTCAAACTCTGCCCGGACTGCCTCAGTATTTTCCTTACCACGCCATCTTTTTGGCATAAAATGTGTATGTTGGACCACCATAAACATTGCTCCTTCCGGATCGAGGACCAAGAGCTCATCCATAACTGCAGCCCGGCTAAGAGCTGTTATGGTTCCAAAAACAGCAGCATACCAGAACAAGTTGCGACCAAATATCTACAAGGTTTAAACAATAATAACATTAAAACAGCAATGATTACTATTATCAAATATATCATTCGATTCAGAATGTAAGAGTAAAAATATATTTACATGGCCCTCAAGCAGAGATTCCTCTAGAAATGCAATGATGATGAGTATAGCAGCAAAGCCACCGGAGACAAAAGAAATAAACTTCGCCACAATAGAAATAATAGGTGATGGAAATTGCTTCAGGTAATCAGAAGCATGCACTACACTGCTATTGATGCGGTGCTTGAACAAATGGTCAACCTGTAGGAAAAATAGGGAAGCATTAATAAAAGATTAATCTCTGCAAAGTTTGCAGAAAAGGGAGCATCCATTTGTGTTATATTTTGAAAACTTGAGTATCTTAACTTTGACCTTTACTGAAAACAAATTTATCCAACCACTTGAGTAGTTGATATAAGCTTGTCTTGTTCATCACAACAAAGAAACAGAAAAGGTCCAGTGTAACTGAATAAGAGGAAGAGGCAGTTTAGTACCTCATTGAATTCCCTAAAAATCCACTTTGACAAGTTTGACCATCTTCGAGATGAAGCTGTGCTTGGATGATTATAAAATTGTTCAGCATGCCTTAAGAAGAGATACACTAGCATAAATATGACAAGAAATGGGGAGAGTATAAGCATTGCTAGCCCAACAACCATAAGCCTTTTCCTCAATGTTTTTGGATTATAAATAAAGTCCCTCCTGACACAAAAGTTTCTGCAAAATGAATCAATTTTGGTCAGAAAATGATCATATATGCCAAAGCATATAGAGTACTTAAGATTCTTTCATGCATCACTAGAAGTGAAAAACAACAAATGTTTGGACCATGTTTAAATCACCCCTCTTACTGAGGATTGGCTAGCACTGGAAAATGGCGTCCTTTAGGAAATTAGAATTCTAGCGAGGCAGCACAGCGGTCAAGCTTTTATTTAAAGTATTGAAACCAATGTGTTGCATCATACAAGGCAAATCTATGGCCTTATTACTTATGTAACTTCTAGTGCAGAGCACACTCTGGTTTCTGCCATTACTCTTTATGGTTGTCCAAGTTACTAAATTGCTTTAATATCAGAAGTATGGAAAAAGAGTTGAATGCATTTACGAAGAAAGCAACAAGTCTGTAAAAATTCCCAAAACAAAAGAACCTGAGACATTCTTGGAGAAACTATAGAACTAATTAGAGGTGGACATAATGAAAATATTAAGTTTAAATTAGTAAGTGTATAATATATTCCAAAACAAAAGGGGCATGATACTTTCTGGTATATATTGCAATACTAATTAAAGATGGCCAAAAAATAAATTATAGGTATCAAACACAGTCAAATACTTCATAAAATTCAACTTACCGATCAAACATGCTCTGCAGTATGCACCAATTTAAGGTCCATTCTAGGGTCTTGGTAAGTATTAGGCGATGTTGTACTCCATCTGAGGTCGATCTGACAGTTGGACCAGCCCCTGGGACCCACGAAGAGATTGGAAAAGCTAGCACCCCTTTGTTGAGCATCCCAATCAAGTAGTTCTCCTTCCGCATCAATCGCATCACCACATCATGAGCAGAAAGATCCTTAACAACACAGAGTTGCTGTGAGCTTTGCAATTGAACAACCTTTTCAAGAATGATTGCCCAGGGCATTGTTTGAATTTCACTGTCCGTAACATTCAGGCTGCAAAACAATAATAACAACGCTCATTGAATTGATATATAAAAAAAATGCTAGCAAACAAAAAGATTTTACACCAATACAGAAACTATGCTTCTAAATCATTTTTATGCTCATGCACAAAAAAAAAAAGAAAAGGAAACATTTTAATGCAGATAAATTCAGACTTACCTGTTGTAATAGAAGTGACGGATTCCTAGAGTATCCTTTAATTGAGCAAAAAATCTCAAAAAACAGAAGATCCAGTATATGGAAAACAACCCCAAATATCCAACAATAATAGCTTTGGAAAGTGTTAGAGGGGTTAATGGGTGCTCATGAAGAGCTTCCCTGGCAAGATCACAGGGCTTAATTCCTGATTCAACTGCATCCATCCCACACTTTGCGTTACGCAGACCATTCCAATCAACATATAGTAAGAAAAATGCTGAAAAACTTATGGTAAAACCCAGGCTGAGAAGCTCAACAATCCATTTTATAATAATGCACCAAAGTCCTTTTTCACAGTAGTAACTATAGAGCCTTTCAAAAAAAAGATCCAAATCAGCAATTGGTGCAGCATTCAAGCTTTCACCGTTAAGTAGCCCTGTTGGGCTCTCACTACCAGGACTCAGTACCCTTTCATGTCCATAGTCAGACAATTCTATCTCGGGAGGCACATCTTTAAGCAAGCCTGTTGTCAATGATGAATCACCACGCCATTTCCACTTCAAGATGCTCAGAGGATTTGTAGCCTTTTGCCCACTGAACATCATTTACAAAAACTGACAGTAGGCAAAAGCAGCCAGTCCATTCCCCAAGTGGTGTAAGTGATTGAAATCAATCTCTTCTGTAAGCATGTATGAACAAAGGAAAATTAATGTATCAGGAAGCACATGGAAAAGGAACAGCAAAAGAACACTAATAGACACACACAAATATGCATCTTAACCAGAAGAAGGCAAAAACTAGAAGATGAACAGATTCAGACAAACAATAATTTCCCCAAGAATATGTTTAAATAACACAGCATACTTTTTCACTAGGTCAAAAACTAATCCTCAGAAACCAGATAAGTATCTAATAACACATCTAAGTCGTTGAACTTGCAGGAACATTACAACAACGCATTCCTCCCTCTAGCCTTTTCTTCTTCCACATTTCTTCAACATGATTACAGCTATGAGCACTTCAAAACCTTTTAGAAGCTTAACGCAGAGATCCAATGGCCCCAGTGGTTCCACCACTAAGCAGTGAACACGGACACCAGAAAAGAATTGAAACAAAATTTGCCACTTACAATAATCAATCATCGGCCCATAAATCAAGTTTTAACTCTAATACAGATGCACCATTTCAATGTGTAATTGGCGAAAAAAGAGTACAATATCCAAAACATCCATAATATCTCAAGCAGCTTCATATAAAGACGACAAGTCATTGCCAATGTTGGACATTTAGATCTATTATATATCATTACATTTTTACTTTGCAAGCAAAAATATGAGATTAGGATCATTTTTCTCATGTATATAGCACAAGTCCAACAATGAATTTAGTACCTCTCCATTAGCCGAAAATTCAATCGTGGAGTCCAATCAACACTAATTCAGTGCTGCAATAAGAATAAGGTTATCCTCTGCTATCCTGAAAACATACCAGCATAAGGGTTTTAATGAGTGTCATTGACAAAATACAGCTACATGCATATACAGCACAAGTCTACCGCTGGTCTACTGAATTTCCTTTCCACAAAGCCTAATATAGGGTGGAGTATAAGATAGAAATGAAATAGCAGGGTTAGACAGGGTTCTTCACCACTGCAGAAAACTAACTGAAGTTGGACATTATGGTTATTTGTGTAAGATGGTCTCGCTTGACAAAAATAACTTATTAGATGAAACAAAATAAGGAAAGTCCAGAAAGTCGAGCAGAATTAAACGCCATTTCTATTATCCACTGTGTGTGGAGTACTGAGAATAAACATTTCTTTGCATGTATAAAGAAAACATTTGCAGCTAGGAAAATGATCACAGATTATGCCTTAATATATTTTATTCTTGCTAGTTCTACCGAACAGCTTAATGCATTAATGGGCTACATACGTATTAACACTAGAGTGTCTATTTTCCCCAAGAATAATCTAACAGCTTGACTCCCTGTACTTTAATGGGCACCACAATGGTAAATAATAACTTGCCAAGTTTAGACTTAAAATTAAAACATATAGAGACTAAAGAAATTTATTGAATGAATAGGTAAAGCCGCCAAGCACACAACAAATCTTCTGCCAAGTCCTTAACTGATTAACTACTTAACAATAAACTCAATACCAAATTGAAATTTTCAGTCTTTTACTGAACAGTTAAGGGTAAGCTATGCAATGCCAGTTACTAGTATTCAGCGTTTGGTTTTCTAGAACCTCCAATGCAATCAAGTGTCTGTATCCAGCTATGAAAAATTTATAACCGTCAAATTCATCAAGAAAATTCTATATAAATAATAGAACCCGGTTAAAATTTCGTGTATGAATTCTCACCCACATAAAAGTTACAAAAATTTTCAGTCTAAGTTCAACCGAGTTTTATTGAAAAAGAAACAAAAGCAACAACTTTACCCTGATCACATATCACTGCAATAAGAAACAAGAACAATCGCCACTGCAATGACCTACCAATAGCTTAAAAGGACAATTTGCTACAAAAGGAGCTAGCTCTGGTGAATTACAAGTCAACCCATATGCCAAAATCAAATATAAATACACACAAAAAAAAAACATTCAAATTTCAAACTGAACCGCAACACAGAAATTTCGTTAATTAAAAAAGAAAAGTTTAAAGGAAGTAATTTCGTATTATGCAGTGTCACGTGAAAAATAAAAACCCAATTATTTGGATACAGAAACAAACAAAAGAGGAAATTACCTGCGCCCCACGAAAGAAGAGCTTCGACAAGGCAATAAAACAATCTGAAACAACTCAGTGACACCCAGAAAATATTGTCGTCCGAAAAGAACAGAGAAAGCAACGAAATAGCCGACGATTGAACCAAAAAAGCAAAAACAAGCGGAGTTTAAGCAATATAAGATTTGATTGTAGAAACCGAGAGGGAGAGGGAGGCGTTTGGTTGATACTTGGTTGCGTGGAAGAAAGAGGAATTTTTGCTAATTGTTTAATATGTTTATAGAAAGCTTTTGGGATTTTGATTTTTTATTTAATTTAATTTTTTCTGTGTTTTGTGGGAGATTATGAAGGAGACGTAACGATGGGTAATACCTTGCTTTTTCGGCTATTAAATTTGTTTAAAACTATTGATGTGCAGCCGAAGAACTTTTGCTACATTACAGTTTCGAAGACGAATTTGTAGTGAAATTTCGCTCAACTTAAGCCGACTGGTGGTTCCTTCTGAAGATTGATGGGCTGTGGGCCTATGATCGGTAATTGGTACAAGGGTTTCTTTGACTGAGCCGTGATGGTGGTTATCCTTTGGGTTGGGCTGTATCGTGAGAATAGTGAGAACAGTGATGTTTTGTTCACAACAGCTGTTTACCAAGCACCGCCTACGTCTTTTGTTCAAATATTAAAAAATAACATATATTTTTTAATTAATATATATATCAAATTTAATCTCAACTATTAAAAATATAAATATATGTATAATTTTACGAGGTTGTCAATCTTTTTCCTTTTACTAATACTTAAGTCTAATATAATAGGTATTATAAAAGTAAAAAATATTGAAGTTAGGCAGAATATTATGAGGTACACCGTATAATTGATTATATTATTAATATAAAAAATAAAAATATTTTATTTGATTATTCTAAGTTTGTTTGTATGACAATGTGATAAAACAATTATTCTAATGATGTATACAATATAGAAAAATAAAAAATATCTCATTGAACTACAAAATTTTAACATTCGTAAAAATTTTGTATAATACGTAGATAAAATTGTCTTTACACTCAATTCAACCTACTCTTCTTATTTCAATTTAATTGACTTCAAAAATAAAATAAGTTTTTGAGTCATTTGATAAAAATTTATTAATTAAAAATAAAAGTTAAATGAGTTGAATTTAAATATGTAATATTAATTAAACTTCATAAATAGTAGAAAAAAGAAAACTAATTGGTCTTAACTTAACCTAACCTAATTTCACACGATAAATTCATAACCCCCACCTTTACTAATTGTCGCAGCCACCACATAGTCATTACTTCAATTGTTACGTCCACTGCTTACGCTGTTGTTACTTATGATGGCTGCATCCACCGTCCACGTCGACGTCTATCCTTTCAATGCCCACGTCGTTGCCTCTCCTCACACCACCTATGTTGTCGCTGCTCCTCACCGCCCAAACATCATCGCTCCTCATACCACCCATACGATCACCATTCTTCACATGTCTACAATGTCACCGCTCCTCACATCGCCCACGCCTTAAGAAACAACTTAAGATGAAATATTGGCTTTTTGTGGCATAGACGACGTATTTTTTGTTAGAATTGTCGTTTTCATGTGGTTTAATGTTGTCCAAAATTTGCAGATATTGAAAATCTCAATAGTAATTTTTTGTACTATGTAGTTATACCTCTAATTTACCTTCTAAAAGAATTCTAAGGGAATTTTTAAAACACTGCATGTGTTGATTTGCTTTCTCTCTTTAATTTAATTTTAACAAATTTTTAGATACTTGCATATTAATTCAAATAGACAATTAGATAATTTGTTTGGTGATGGTGCCAATGGACAAAAAATGGGTACAAAAATTGTCAATTTTGGATATAATAGTCAAATGAATATTTTATGTTTTTAGAGTTGTTTTTTTTTTAAATTGCAGGATTATAATTATCATTTACAATATTTTATAATAAGGATATATTAGTTATTTACAATATTTTGTAATATATAAGGCTATTAATAGGGTTATTATTTATGACTTTTTAAAAATTTAAGTTATATGTAAAGATTATCAATAAATTTAATGGTAAAATTGAAAATAATTCTAAATTTTATATAATGTTATAATTCAAAGAGTTTTAAAATAAAAAAATTAATTTTAGTTAAATTTCAATCCCTCGTGTCTTCTTAAATTTTTTTTATCCTTCATTTTAAAAAATAAATAAATTATATATAAGTCCTATATTGAACAAACGCTTGTATTGTATCAGATTGGATAACCGTAAGGATTTAGTTTTATTTGAGAAGTAAAAATTTAAAAAAAAAGGCAAAATTATTATTATCATTATTACTATTATTTTTCAAAAAAGAAAATTGCGAGGAAAATGTTAATCGGGTCAAATATTTGTTGGAAGCAATACTCAGCCGACTGTAGAAATTAAAATAATTCTCTGTCCAAACAACGCCCTAGGAAAATAGCGGGACGCAACGGATCTATTTGGCGGGAATTCCTACGTGTCAACCATCCACGTGAGCTCCAGCTCAGTATTCGCGCCAAAAGCCCTAGATACATATATTTTCTCTCCCAAACGCTCCTCTACCCACCAGAGCCGAACAGTCATCTCTCTCTCTCTACAATGAGTTCTTCGGATTCGTCTCAGTCAATTCCCTTCAGATGCAAGAAGCCACTTCAGTCAAATCTCAAATCCCAAGTTTCAAGTCAGAGCCCGAATAAATTAGCCTCCAAAACACCGGAGAAGCAGCCGTCAACGCTCCCGCGCCGGGCTCGCAACAGCCGGATCACGGTCTCCCTGAAAGAAATCCGAATGGCCGCCCAGACCCGCTCCCAGCAGCCTCCAACGGACCAAATCGAATCTGCCAGAAAACAGATCTTGGCATCCCCGCGCAATAAATCGCCAGCCAAATCTGCTCGTGACTCCAGCATGTTGCCGGAAAAGTAAGGATATTTTGATTCTCGATTTTCATTTCATCGTGGATTTAATAATTATTTTAATTTCACAAAGTTCGTTTTTAATTCTATTTTTTGAAAATGGGCAGGTATAGGCAGCTGGGAGAGTTTTTTGATAGCTTGGATGGCGTGATCCGACTGTTGAAATTGAAGTGTTCTTCGTCTACATTCACCAATATTTGCCCCAAAATTGAGTGTTTGACTGATAGGTAATTTCTGTTTTTATAATCACTGATGGAAGCTAATTTATGCATTGTACATATTTTCTTCATTACTGGTTGTGGGAAAAGCTAGGAAGGAAAAAAATTTATTTCAACTGCTAGTTTTTTATGTCTACTAAACTTTGGTTAGAGACAAACATGATCTCGTGTAGATGATTTTGGATTCTGATTTTTGTAGGAGATTTTCTTATGGTCACTTGGCTCAATTAAAATTTATAATACCAGAAGCAATTGAGATTAAGAAAGTGCTCACATTTGATGAGAAGACTAGTTGTATGAAGCCAGATCTTCACGTTACACTAAATCCAGATGCAGTTGAATGTGATGGCAAGCTGAAATCTGATAGCAAGAATTTGAATCTGAGGAAGGTTTTTCGTGCTCGACTTATGAATTTTCTTAAAGACCATCCTGAGGTATACAATAATTTTAATTTTTTTTTCTTACTGGGTTTTATTCAGTGGTAGATTTTATCGTTATATACTTTTATTCCTCTGATTATATGTTTTCTCAGATTTATATTTGAAGTGTTGGTCTTTTATGGGTTGAACATCTATAAGTTAATTTCAGCACTTCATAGCAATATTTCGAACTCAAAAAGTTTAATCAGATTTGACCAGGCATCAGACAGTCTTATATGTCTTTGACGTAGTCCTTTTTTTATATATATAATGTACTGTAGCTTGTCTAGGCAAACCAGACTTTGGAGTGGAATGTGCAATGATGATGTATGCAACAGGAACATAGGCAAAAGTTTGTTTTTTTTTTTCCTCTTTTGAGGTTCCTGCAGTAGATATTGTTTGTGTATCTAATAGGTGGTTCTAAGCTGACTTGTATTTGGCAACAGTCTTTTTTTGATAAACACTAATTTGTGGTCTTATTGAAGTTTAACTTTTGTAGTACTTGCTTGCACTGTCCTATCTGGTAATCTTAACCATCATTTTTCTGCATACAGGGTGACGAAATTCCTGAGGAAACATTGCCAGAACCATTCAATAATTCGAAGTCAAATCTCCATTTAAATATGATTAAAAACTCCACCTCATTGCCATCCGGTGATTCATCAACTGATGCATCTGTAGAGCAGCAACAAGTATCGTCAGCTACCTACCAGAACTACAAGCTTCTAAATATAATAAAAAATCCCAGCATGTCAACAGTCTCAGGGACATCATCTTCTGCATCTGGTAGTCAGCAACCTGTCGCAGCATCTCATTTTCCTTTCCGAAGGCATTTTTCTCAGAAGTTTGTCAGCAGTGATGCAGAGAAGAATAAAGCTGAGTACAAATCGTTGGTCATTTCTGATGAACCTTCTGCCATTCCAGTTCCAGAGCCATACCTTAACAAAGTTTCCTCAAGTGAGGAAACTAGCTTGGCTACTGCTGTCTCTCCAATTAAATTACCATCCAAAACCAGTAGAGGAAAGTGTTTGACAAATTGTGCTTCTCCCACTCATTTGCCGCCAAGCTGCCCTCCTGCCACTCCAGTCAAGGAGGTTGAACCTGTGGAAAGTAAAGATTGTACTCCCTCGAAAGTTATTAGCCTGCAGTCAACTCCTGCAAAACTTGTTTCTACTCCGGCTAGGCTGATGACTGCCACACCTTCTTTAAATCCACCAAAGAGATGTTATATGACTCCAGAAAATGTTTCTGTCAGTTCTCCAAACAAGTTAACCAGGCGTGCACCTCGTAGCAGGTCTTTGAAATTCGATACTCCTGTGAAGAATGGGAAGGTTAAGCAGAATGTCAATGAGATGGAAGGTGCATCAGTTGATGATGATATACTTGACATCCTACCTGAGAATCTTCTTCAGTCGGTGAGTGAATAATTTCAGACTTATTAAAGCATATTCTATTCGAAATATTAAAGCATGTTCTATTCGAAACACCATACAAATTGCCCAAAATGTTTTTAGTTAACAAACATAAAAAATATCACTTTGCTTTTGTTATTTTTTAAAACAGAGAGACATTCCATCGGACATGGTAAGGTGATCAATCTATCTGACGATGCAATCACATAATCACTGCTAGACTTATGCTATATTTTTGTAATTATGTATCAAATAAATGATGTGTGCATAGTAAGCGATTTTTCTGAATTTTGATTTATGCAATTACTAGGAAATATGTATTCTTAAATTCAACTTTTTCTGCATCTCATCCTTTGTATGTATGACCCTACCTCTCATGATATAGAGTGGACTTTTTTTCACTAACCCTTGTATTTTATAACAATTCATTATTGCAATGAGTTAACAGTTTTTTTCCCTTTTCCAGATAAGAGAGAAAGAGAAGAAGGCTATGGAGGAGCGAGATCCAGCCATCTCGCGAGCTAAGTGGCGGCGGCAGATGATTGCCTGCCTGCCCAAGCTCTTCAACATGATTCATTTCTTGTTTCAGTCGATAAAACGATCAGTTATCACAAAAGAAGAGCTTATTCACAAGTTAATTTCCAGCCATCTTCATATTACTGATAGAAGTAAGTCTTCATGTTAACCACTTTGGCATAGAAAGATATTGTTTACAAAAACTTTAGATGAGCTAACTCTTCCTGACTCTCCATACAGGAGAAGTTGAAGATCAGATGAACTTGTTGTTAGAACTAGTTCCGGAATGGATTTCAGAGAAGAAGTCTTGTGGTGGTGATTTGCTTGTCTGGTAAGCCTTATTAACAATTCATACTTTATTTGACTGCCTGCATATTCTTGAAATATATTTTTACCTCAGATAAAGTCATGTAATTATATATTCTTGAGGAGAATCAATGAACTTCTAATTGATATTGACATTATTCATTTTCGCAGCATCAATAAAATGACAAGTCCAGAATCCATACGAGCACGCCTTGAAGAGGCAACATAAACTGAAGGTTGCTAATGGTAGTTAAATTAACTGGAAGTACCATATTGAGGGACATTGTACATGAGTCCCCCACTGGGGCTTTCTGTAAATATTGATATTAGTTGCTGTGCTTTAATCTCCATACAATAATATATTCAGGTAGTGGACATGAGTTTGTAAATTTGATAGCAAAATTGCAAAAAGTTTGTTCTTCAATTATGTAAAAGAAGCTACAGTACTCTATCTTTGAGAAAGATGCTTGTGTATTGCTTTTATTCAGTAGTCAACAAGGTTTAGAAAATAAAGGCTTCAGAAAGTAGCTTTACTACATTCTACCATATGCTCTGGTATGCAACCATTAAAAACATTTAATTAGGTTTGTCAAGGTATTTGTGTTTCTTCTGAACTTAAAACATGGTCCTTTGATTCCTTCAGATCCTCAGAGGTGGAGAAGATTGCTTCTGGTTCATGTTACAAACTTGATCTCTTTCTTTGCCCCATAACAGTGCGTACAAACCAGCAATGACTATCATTGCTCCAAGTATGCTGAATGGTCAAGTAAGAATTATATATCAGAAAAACCAGTTGTTTTATTCTACTGGGTGTGAAAAGAGATAAATTTTACCAGCCAGTATGCAGTTTTTCGCCAACAAGAAAATATGCTGTAACCGCCACAAGTAAGGTTGTCAGGGGATTAAAAATGGTCACAAACACTGGTCCTTTCTCTTTAGTGCACCATAGTTGAATGAAGGTGCTAAAACCAGAAGCTAGAGCTCCCTGTTGCACATAAAAAGGGCTTAGAACGAGAGGCACGGTAAATTAAATAAAGGAACAAACAAATTTATGCTGTTCGTAAACAAACTCACGGAATATATAATGATCCAGATATCGATCATAGATGTAGTTAACCACGCAGCTGATTTATGATGTACAATTATTGTGTAGACAGCCGATTGTGCTGCCCCGATACAGTTCATCCATGTCGTAAGTGACAGTTTTGCAGGATACCTCTTCAATGTAAATGCCTACAAGATTTACATGTTTTAGCAGTCTTAAGTTTCTTCTTTGGGGAGAATTATATTATTAATTAATATTTTTTTCCTTGGCTTTTTTTGATACGGTTATGGGCCTTTAATTATAACAGCTGAAAGAATAAACGAGGTTAAATACCTGCAAAATGAACAGAACAGACCATGATATGCAACTCGAAACAGTCATAATTGAACCTTTCAACCAGTTTGCATGAACAGATTTAGCTCCAACGTGGATTGGAGCATCACCCCTTAAGCCTGGCACTGCAGGTCCCTTGTAAAAAGCTATAATTATAGCCCCAATTACAGAAATAAGTGTCCCCAGGATTTTAGCTATCCCACGAAAACTGCGAATGTCAACAGTCTCCAACCTACATCAAAATTCGTTAAAAAAGCTGTTAATGAACTGAATAATCTTTTACTGCATGATAGACTTTGAAGTGCATACCCGAGTGTGACTGCAATTACAAAAGTCATGCTTGGGATAGTGTTAATCATCGCTGTCACAAAGGTTGGAGAGGTGTAATTCAGGCTTGCGAAGTACAGGTTAAGGGTAAAGCTAATCCTGTTTACATCAAGAAAGAATTCTGTAAGTTTCCTCAGTACTTTCTGGCAAACACAGACCTTGCAGTTTCTTCTGTATTATAGTGAAGAATGAAACTCGGGAGCCTTACCCCACTAGAGAAAGTACAAAAAACTCCAGGAACAGAGCTAAGGTAAGCTTTGGCCTTACTTTTCTGCCGGCAAAAGGATATCAGTTAACAAGCAGTTTCCAACAATATGGCAGTGTATTTTATTTTTAAATCAACTACAAGTGGGTTGTAGAAGTCATTATCGATGCAACAAATATCGATATATATATATATGTTGGCATATTTAGTGCATGCAACAAGCAACTGAATATTTGTTGTGTGTGAATTATGTGAATAAGTAATGTACCTTTCAAGGAAATAAGCAAAGGGAAACATGATTAAGCCGCCTACAACATGCCGATAAGTGACATACACATGAGGATTCAATCCTTGGTTGAAGGAAGCTTCTGTTATGAAATAAATTGATGTGTAACATATCTGAAGTAAAATCATCAGAATGTGTGGCTTAAATCTATTCAAAGCACACAACTGATCAAATGCCATTGCCCTTAAATGAGCTGGTGTATTTTATGTGAGGTTGATTTAACGATATTTTCCGCTGCCTCTTTGGTAGTAATTTATACATGCATGTGAATATGTTCATCGAGGGAGCTTCCTGTCCTGATCTTGATCATATTCCAGTTAGGTGAAGCCGATTATATTCCTCTCATTATGGTTGAAATATATGCAATATTCTTGTTACACGTATTAAATACGGATTACATCAGTTCAATACCAAACGAAGTTTGACAGTGGTTCATATCCTAATAATTTCTTTCTCTCTCATAGGAAGTAGTAAAAATCATCTAATTTGAACAATACTATACTAGTGCTTATACATACATTTTGAAATAAGTAATCAAAGTGTTGAAATTGAGAGGTCAATTTATTGCAACTTTTAATCCATAATTTTTGCTATTTTTTTAAGTTAAATTTGAACAATTTTATTCATATATTTGAGATTTCTTTGTTCTTTAATTTATATTTAAAAATTTGTTAAAAATATCTTAACATAATTCAGTTAAAAAATTTAGTTTAAATTTAAATTTAAATAATTAAATTTAAACAATTTTATTCATATATTAATTATGTGTGACGCACTTGACTATATTGTATAATTTTATTGTACAGAACAAAAAAATTTTAATTCAAGAATAGTATAAAAATTAAAAATAATATGGTTCAAACTCCCAAAATTTGACCCACACCCCATTTCTCCACAAGTCAAGCTTGCTCTACATTATTTTTTCTTTTGTTTTCGCAAAAAATAACCTTTTAAGAATAATAATTTTTTTAATATTAACACATATAATTTTGAATTAAAAATAATAATATATATTAATTAATACAAAATAAATTTATATAATTAATATTTTTTTAGTACAATTACTTATCAAATATAATATTATATTAAAATTTGTCTAATATAATATAATATAATATAATTAAATCTAATAAAGTCTATTAAATTTTTACAGAATAAAGCAGTATGCCGAGCACATTCTAAGTCTAATATGAGTAAATTAGAGATGGTGATTAAATATAAATAAATATTTATTTCTAAAGTTGAATACAATTAATCTGAAGAATCCCAACAATATTCTCAATAATTTTATCTCAGACCACTTTAATTTAGTTATGACACATATATCCGTAAGTAAATACATATCGAGATGAACTTAAATTGCATTATTTATTAATCACGTGTCTATTTTTTATCCTTAATGGGAATTCGAGAAGGAAGAATTGTATATATCTTGTATTCCCGTGTACTTGTAATCGGAATCAGAATCTAATTACGGTCCTTGTCGTTGATTGTTTGTTCTCTTCTTCCCCCAACACCCTTTCTGTGTGTTAATCCACATTAACACCATTGCTGTACATGTTAGATCTTAGGAAACTAGTAATGAACAAATAAACATATATTATATGGTGATTTGATGATTGAAGCATTGATCATTGAAATAAAAGTTCTAGCTAGCAATGTTAAGAATAAATCTTTAATTAATCCAACTCAAGAAGCATGTGTAATTATTTATTAGAAATATGTAAGATAAAAAATGAAATAAGTAACGCATTTTGAGACGATGTTTGTTAAAAATGGACTTGGGTTGAACTCAACCCAAAAGTTAGCTCAAGGGAAGAGGGTGCCTAATCCATATATAACAAAGATAGTAATGTGGGACATTTGACACCCTCCCGGACTTGGATAGAACTCAACCCAAAAACTAACTCAAGGAAAGAGGGTGTCCAATCCATATATAACAAAGATAACAGCCTAGAGAGATAGTAACGTGGGACATTTGACAATGTTGAATTCAGTATCTCTTTATTATGATCAAACGATAGAATGCATGCATGTTGACGCCCGCTTTGGAATCAAATTTTAACGACTTAATATTTGCTTGCTAGCTAAATGTTCAGAGCGAACATTTGTCTACGTACAGCAAAGAAGTTCGATTGTACATCAGTGGGGCAACTAAATTTTTCTTCCATTAAAAGAAAGATTATTGTTCGAAATAAGAGTTTTACATCTGTCCAGAATAAAGAACATATTCCTTCACCTAGCTATAAGATTATATTAATAAGCATAAGCTACGTACATCTACAAAGGCATGCAGCAGAGGATATATATATATATATATATATATATATAGCTAGGCAAAAAATTATATTATGTTATTATTTTTAAAGTTTTTTAATTTCATAACAAATTTCTTAAAAATTTTATTAACGTTTACAATATTGTCTGACTGTTTTTTAAGATTATAAAAAGATGCGGCCACAACCAATCACTAATTAGGTTGTGAAATTTTTCCCTAAAACAACAAAGCGTTGTGGTTGGGGGAGTAATACTTCATAAAATTAATTCCGATATTGAGATAGTAATTAAGAAACGTGTTATTAATTAATTGACAACTTTTAAATCTTATGCTATTTTATAAAATTCTGTAAGCCACTCACAATACACACATTCGTATGCTGTTTTATTAGATTTAGATGCATTTTCTTGGAACATTTTTCAGGTGGATATGTGTAGTGGTGTCATTAATTTAACGTTAGTGTCCTTATCCACATATATAATAGTGAGGGATAATGACACTTTCTTCCCTAAAATTTTGAAAACTAACAAATCAGAACATACATACATGTATATATATATATATATATATATATATATATATATATATATATATATATATTCCAAAATGGATAGTAATTAAAAATGGTGAAAGACATTGTGGCTAAACCTCATGAATAATCTAATTACAATCATCAGTTGGTTTATTGAGGTTTACTGAGATAAGAAAAATATTGTTTGCAAATTGCAGTGTATCATGGAATTCTTAGACTGTTTTCTATCATGGGATTTTAGATATATATATATATATATATATATATATATATATATATATATATATATATATATATTTCGTGCCTATGATCATGTATTTCATAAAAGAGATTGAATTTGAACCCAGGAAAATAAAGATGGCTCTCCGTCAAAATTAGTTGCTAGCTAGCTTGCAGTGACCATCTCCTGCAAAACTTTTTTCAACTCCGGCCTGCAAACAAGTTGATGATGATGATTTTTAACATGCTAATGGCTGTTACTTTAGCCGTTGAGCAGGCTTATTTTTTATAAAGCTAGGTTGGCATCAGGTTTTGCTTGAATCTGATTCCCTTGTGGTGGTTCTTCTGCTGCACGACAAGAATCTCTGCCCCCTTGGGCTTTGACGAGCCGTTGATTGCAATATTGCTACTCCCTCATGTCTTAGCCTGTGAAAATAATGCCCTTAGCGGACAAAATGGCTAATTGGGGTCATCTTTATAGCAATTTCACTTGGTGGGATCTTCCTCCTCCAGAAACTAATCACCCAATTTCCAAGAACATCCAAGGTTCCCTAGCTTTCATTTTTGTTAAGGTACTGTCATTTTCTTTGTATTTGTTGGCTGAATTTTCAGCAAATGTTACCAAGTTTAGCTTGATAACATCCCCAACTAAGCATCCAAACAAGTAAATCAAAGAAGGAGATGTTGCAGCAACCAAAACAATACAGAATATCACAAAATCAGAAGCAAGAACAGAGTAAAAACAGAATTTTCGGAAGCATTAATGCAGAATTTTTCTAAGCTTGTTTTCACACTCCAAAATTAGGCTTTTCATCACAAATACACTTTATATACTTCCCACAAGAGACCTACATGTGTCTCACATTCATTGGTGGGATGTAACCATATTAAAATGCTAACAAAACACAAGATATATCATATTTTTCTGGGTGAACAGTACCCAATAAATAGTCACGTAAATAGTAACCCGAATTTTTCTGCACATTAACATCAACAGTATTTGCGTTTGGGCACAATTTTGGTTTTGTGAGGTAAGACTCGTTATATTCCCAAACTTTCTTATTATCTTCCCTATTTAGTTTAAAGCATTTGCCTCTCTTTGTCGTGGCTTATGTGTGTGTGTATATATATATATATATGTGTGTGTGTATGTATGTGTGTATATGTAATTTCTTCTTTAGCCTAACGAATGCGTTTAACCTTATTAAAATAATGTCTTAACACTACTATTCAGACTAAATCAAGATTACAATATGATGAAACCATATTAGGTCTGATAAAAGAACATACACAAAGAAACAAAAATAATAAATAAGATAAAAAGAAATTTCGTAGTTCAGCATAATTATGTACCTTCGTGGAATAAATAGATGTAAAGTTTTTTTATTAAAAGTAGAGGATAAAACCTTTACAAGAGCATAATACAACGTTTTTATAATGCCTCTAAAATTCACCATATCCGATCTTTATTAAGTTAGGATGACACTTCTAATTTGATTTTTTAAATTCATCTTAATACTTCTTGAATTTTTAAGTTATCGAATACTGGAATTCTCGGTCAGTATAGTTGTCCACTTCATTTCAAAATTCTTTGAGTCTTGGCTAATTTCGTCATTTGAATTTGAAACATTTATTTTTCACAATAAAATATCATTTGCCTTTGTTTTTTATTTTAAAAATCAGGTAAACAAATTCTATCAGAGATGGATGGGAGATCAATCTGTCTGATTGTGCATTCACAGATTCATTGTTAGACGGTTGACTATACCGTCTTTTGTAATTATGTACAGAATGAATTACGTGTGCATTTTGATTTCGCCAATTACTAAGAAATATCTATTGTTAATAAATTCACCTTTTCCAGCATCTCATACCTTTATACTGTATGTATGTACAAATCCATACTTTTCATGGTATGGAGTAATTGTGTTTGTTATTAGTCTCTTGTAATTATAATGATTCCAGTTTGAAGTTATCCAAAGACAGCGGAGATGTTTTTGCAATCTTCTTTTTACAGAAGCATCATTGGTGGCTTGCAATATTTTTGTTGAAACCAGCAGAAAAGAACTGAGATATTTCATTAGTTCAGAAAAAATTCTTACATATAGGCATGGCCTTTTATAGACAAAACATCCTTTTTAGGGAACCTCAACCATGCTTACTATTTTAGCTTTTACAACCAAGGGAACTGTAATACCATGTCTTTATATAGTAAAAGGAAATGATAGATTAGTTTACTTTTCAAATTTTGAAATTTAGATTTTTGGTTGAAGTGAATAAGATGGATAATAATTTTTGAATTTAAAATTTGGATTAGAATTTATGATTATGATAGATTGGTTTCATTTGAATTTGAAAGTTGGATTTAAGTTTATCAATTTTTGAATTTGAAAGCCAATTCTTGGCTATAAATAGATGGTAATATTTCACTTCATACCATAAGTTCACTTTACAAATACACTAGACATTCTTTAAGAAGTTCCTTTCTAAGATCTTCATATTTTCAAGCTTCGGTAGAAGAAGATTCCTAGAAGTTTAGCTAATCCGGGAAGGGGGTGATTTATTGTTGAGCATAGAGAAATTTTATTGGCTTATCATTGATTTGAGGTAAGTAGATTTATACATGACTTATTGTAATCAAGTGCTTAAAATTATTGATGACAATTGTAAGCATGAATTTGATTATAAGAAATGGAATTGTTTTAAGCATTATTTGTGTTAAGTTTGGTTGTCTTTATAAAAATAAAATCTGAATTTTCTTAATTTATATTATTTTATTGGTTTAAAGCAAAATAAACTTGGTTTATGTTAATAAGTTTACAAATAAAAACTTTATCTTTTCTCCTCAATTATTGCTTCTTAAGTTTATTTTTCTAAATATATATTATAGCGTACATTGTAGAAAATTTATTTTTACTTAAATTGTTTATTTATTAAACTATAATGTGCGTTATTTTCCTATCAAAACTTCCTTTCTTAAGTAGCTATAAAAATCTATTTTATTCAAGTACTAGTTTTTAAAAAAAAAACAAATGATATTTAGTTGTACTGTTTTACATAAAGCATTAAATGTATTGCACAAATTGAATATAAGAAATAAACGTTATTGAATTTACTGTACACGAAAAATCATATTTAATAATTAATATTTAGCTCATTGTCTATAGATCTGTTATTGTTATTGTTACCGACTGGCTAGCTGGTTAACTGTATGTGCACTTATTGACTGTTAATGACCGGATTTTCGGGGTACGAATGTACTGTATTGTTATAAATGAGACACCGAGGTACTGGTGAAGCTATTAGACATGAGCTAAATCTATTATTAAATGTGTTATTGCATATTTTGTTAAATGTTATAAATTCTATATTGTTTTGGTTTACTAAATGTGATATTCATGCTTACATGTTAAATGTTTATGTTAAAACAAGTGTTTGATTTATTATAATATCTTTTATTCTTTAATTAATGTTTATGCACAAATAAATATTTTCTGAGCTAGTTGTTTACAATTTTGTGTATAAATTTACTTACCGAGTAGGCGGCTCACCCCTCGTCATTAATATTTTGCAGATTAAGGTGGGTATAAAGAGTTGATAGACATTTTGAGCTAGACAGTTTTGAAGATTTAATATTGGATATTTGTAATAAAGAACATTTTGCATTGAGGTTATATTTTAGCTTAAGTCTAATAAATAATTGTTAAACTTTGATGATTTACAATGTATTTGGAGGTTTTTATTTTATTTTATTTGTAATATTAAAGTTGAGGTAATTTAAGGATGTGTTGCATTCTAATTTTTGTTCTAGTGAGACAAAATTTGGGGTGTTACAATTTTGGTATCAGAGCTTAGGATATGATTCTGTAGACTTTAATGGTTAAGAATTGGTAGTATAATAGTAAAATGTTTAATAGGTATTCGATTGATTGATTCATACGCTTAGGAAAAAAAAAAGTATATATATATATATATATCTGGTGATTTATTAATATTAGAGGATACTAAATTATGAGGGTGTTAGTTTTCTTATTGTTTGCAACATGTGTTTTAATTTTCTTGTTTGATTGTAGAAAATATTTCTTTTCTTTCTAAAGTTTGTGATTGGCTACAATAGATAGAATGCCGGAACCACTAGAGCTAATATTGAAGGAGCTGCGCAAAATGTGACTGATGCCCAAGGTACTACTAGTAATGCCCAAGGCACTACTAGGGCAGCTAACCCCACTCTCCGCGAACTAGCTCAGGAAGCCAACCCTATAATACGAATGATGGCTACAATTGTGGAGCAACAAAGTAAGTTGGTACAACAATTACTTGAAAATCGAGCCACCCCTCAAAATGACAGGAATGTTGGAGAACAAAGTAGTGCTACGGTGACCTTGGAGCGGTTCAAGAAATTGGGACCACCAATCTTCCATGGAACTACTGATCCTATGGTAGCTGATGCGTGGTTAAAGCAGATAGAGAAGATATTCACTGCCCTTAGTTGTAATGATGACCAAAAGGTAGTATTTGCCTCATTTGTACTTCAAGGCGATGCAGATCATTGGTGGGAAGCTAAGGCTCGTCTACTAAGAGCCCAACAAGATGCAATTACTTGGGAGAGATTTGTGGAAGCTTTCTTAGAGAAATATTTTCCCGAGCGTGTTCGTGATCAAATGGAGGTTGATTTCCTTAGGTTGACTCAAGGAAACAAGTCTGTGGTAGAATATGAGGAGCAATTTACAGCATTGTCGCGGTTTGCACCTTCGCAAGTAGCCAATGAGCGCAGTAAGTGTAGACGCTTCTTAGAAGGGTTACGTCCAGCCATTAAGTCTCGCTTGTCAGTCTTGAAGCTGTCTGTGTATGCTGACATGGTAGACAGAGCTATTATCGCAGAAAAAGACTTGAATGAATCTCAAGCCAAACGAGATCAACGAAACAAGCAGAATCGTTACGGTTCGTCTCAAGGTGGAGGTACCAACAAACAGGGTAGTCAAATCCAAAGAAGTTATAATGGAGGTAACAAGAGTGGGCAGAAAACTACAATTGGTACTCTGAAGGATATTTCTCCTTGCCCCCGTTGCGGCAATAAGCACAGTGGTGAATGTTATCTAATCACAGGAGCCTGTTTTCGTTGCGGGCAGGTTGGTCACAAGATTAAAGATTGTCCGAAGAGGTATGCCGGTGCTACTAGCAACCAAGGAGAAGATGGTCAGAGAAAGAAATTGAGAGTAGAAGGACGAGTCTTTGCAATGACTGAACAAGACGCTGAGGCATCTAATGATGTTATACAAGGTACACTATCTCTATTTTCTAGAGATGTTAAAGTGTTATTTGATTCTGGGGCTACACACTGTTTTATATCGTGTGCATTTGCACGTTATGCTGATAGACCTAGTGAACCGCTAGAGTATTGTTTATCAATTGTTACTCCTATGGGTGGTAATATGATAGTAGACCGGGTATATAAATCTTGTGTGCTTCATTTGGGTGATAGAAAATTTTTAGTTGACCTCTTACCATTAGAGATGCATGATTTTGAGATTATTTTAGGAATGAACTGGTTGGCTGCTTACCATGCTAGTATTAATTGTTATACTAAAGAAATTGTGTTTAATATCCCTGGGGAATTAGAGTTTCGTTTTCGGGGAAAGTGTACTAGTAATGATATTTTCATATCAGCGTCTAAAGCTAGAAAGATGATGACAAAAGGGTGTGATGCATTTCTAGCTAATGTGATTGTTGATCAAAACCATGAAATTTGTCTTCAAAATATTTCTGTGGTTAGAGAATTTTCGGATGTATTTCCTGATGATTTGCCTGGAATACCTCATGATCGAGAAATTGAGTTTGCAATCGACCTAGTACCTGGTACTGCCCCAATTTCTAAGGCACCTTACCGGATGGCACCGATTGAGTTGAAAGAATTAAAGATCCAGTTACAAGATCTATTAGACAAAGGCTTCATTCGTCCTAGTATATCTCCTTGGGGTGCTCCAGTATTGTTCGTGAAGAAGAAGGATGGCTCTATGCGACTATGCATTGACTATCGGCAACTGAATTCAGTTACAATCAAGAATAAGTATCCTCTTCCCCGGATCGACGACCTTTTGGACCAATTACAAGGTGCAACGGTTTTCTCAAAAATTGATCTACGGTCTGGGTATCATCAGTTAAAGATCAAAAAAGAAGATGTGTCTAAAACAGCTTTTCGTACACGATATGGACATTATGAATTTATAGTCATGCCGTTTGGGTTGACTAATGCACCTGCAGCATTTATGGATTTGATGAACAGGGTCTTTCAGCCTTATCTTGACCAATTTGTTATCGTATTCATTGATGACATATTGGTTTATTCTAGAAGTAAGGAGGAGCATGAGAAGCATTTAAGAGTTGTTCTTCAAACCCTTCGAGAGAAGAAACTTTATGCGAAGTTTACGAAGTGTCAGTTTTGGCTTAATCAAGTGGTGTTTTTGGGGCATGTGATTTCTAAGGATGGAATTTCTGTTGATCCTGCCAAAGTTGAAGCAGTAGTTAACTGGTCAAGACCTACTAATGTTACAGAGGTGAGAAGCTTTTTAGGCTTAGCCGGTTATTACCGACGATTTGTCCAGGGATTTTCCAACCTCTCAATTCCTCTGACTCAATTGACGAGGAAGAATACAAAGTTCAAGTGGAGTGAGGAATGTGAGAGGAGTTTTCAAGAGTTGAAGAACAGATTAGTTTCTGCCCCAGTTCTAACTATTCCTTCTAGTGGTAATGGGTATGTCATTTATAGCGATGCTTCTGGGAAAGGATTGAGTTGTGTACTAATGCAGCATGGCAAAGTAGTAGCTTATGCATCTAGACAGTTGAAGAGTTATGAACAGAATTATCCTACGCATGATTTGGAGTTAGCTGCAGTGGTTTTTGCTTTAAAGATCTGGAGGCATTATCTCTACGGAGAAACTTGTGAAATCTACACTGACCACAAGAGTTTGAAATATTTATTCACCCAGAAAGAATTGAATTTAAGGCAACGAAGATGGTTAGAGCTTGTGAAAGATTACGATTGTACAATTAACTATCATCCTGGCAAGGCAAATGTGGTAGCGGATGCACTTAGCAGGAAATCTTCAGGGAGTTTAGCATGTCTGATCACCACCAAATCACTTATACTCGAGGAATTGAAGAAGTTGAATATTGAAGTTATGAAGCATGAAAAAGCTGGCCTCTTGGCTTATTTGAAGGTTCAACCAACTTTGATCGATAATATTAAAGCAGCTCAGAAGAATGATCAACAACTTATCAAAATCAGCGACATGGTAAAACAAGGTGGTCAACCAGAATTTAGGTTGGATGATTATGGTATCTTGTGGTTAGGGAAAAGATTGTGTGTACCAGCAAATGAAGAATTAAAGAAAGAAGTTTTGAAAGAAGCTCATGATTCGATATTTTCTATGCATCCAGGTAGTACTAAGATGTACAGAGATTTGAGAAATAACTTCTGGTGGAGGAATATGAAGAATGATATTGCTAAGTTTGTATCAAGATGTTTGGTTTGTCAGCAAGTGAAGATTGAACACCAACGACCTGGAGGGCTTTTACAGGCACTTCCTATTCCTGAATGGAAGTGGGAACATATCACCATGGATTTTATTTCAGGATTGCCTCGTTCAAGAAGAAGTTCTGATTCCATATGGGTCATTATTGATCGTTTAACTAAGTCGGCACACTTTTTGGCAGTTAGAAGTACTGATAGGCTTGGGCATTTAGCTAAGCTTTTTATAAAGGAGATAGTGAGATTACATGGTGTTCCAGTGACTATTGTTTCTGATAGAGACCCACGATTCACCTCTAACTTTTGGGCTAGCTTGCACAAAGAGTTTGGGACGAGATTAAAGTTTAGCACTGCTTTTCATCCGCAAACTGATGGTCAATCAGAAAGAACTATTCAGACTCTTGAGGATATGTTACGAGCTTGTGTGTTGGATATGAGAGGCAATTGGGAAGAACATTTGACTTTGATTGAGTTTGCCTATAATAATAGTTTTCATTCCAGTATCGGCATGGCACCTTATGAGGCATTGTATGGGAGGAAATGTAGGTCACCTATTTGTTGGGATGAAGTTGGCGAAAGAAGACTTTTGGGACCAGAGATTGTTCAAGTCACTACTGAGAAAATCCGGTTAATTAAGGAGCGTCTTCGTACTGCACAGAGTAGGCAAAAAAGTTATGCTGATAATCGTAGGCGAGATTTAGAATTTCAAGTTAGGGACTATGTTTTCTTGAAGGTGTCGCCGTGGAAAGGAGTTTTTCGTTTTGGTAAAAAGGGGAAACTCAGCCCGAGGTTTATTGGACCTTTTGAGATTTTGGAGAGAATTGGTAATGTTGCTTATCGTGTAGCTTTACCACCTCACTTGTCTAGACTCCATAATGTATTTCATGTGTCGGTGTTAAGGAAATATATAGCTGATCCCTCTCATATCTTGGATTATCAACCGCTTCAAATTTCAAAAGATATGACATACGAGGAGCTACCAGTGGAAATCGTTGATAGAAAGGAGCAAGCTTTGAGGACGAGGGTTATTCCATTGGTCAAAGTTCGTTGGAGAAACCACACGATAGAGGAAGCTACTTGGGAGAGAGAGATCGAGATGAAGAAAAAGTACCCCCAACTTTTTGATGATTGAGGTACGTATTAAAATTTCGAGGACGAAATTTCTTTAAGTGGGGGAGAATTTGTAATACCATGTCTTTATATAGTAAAAGGAAATGATAGATTAGTTTACTTTTCAAATTTTGAAATTTAGATTTTTGGTTGAAGTAAATAAGATGGATAATAATTTTTGAATTTAAAATTTGGATTAGAATTTATGATTATGATAGATTGGTTTCATTTGAATTTGAAAGTTGGATTTAAGTTTATCAATTTTTGAATTTGAAAGCCAATTCTTGGCTATAAATAGATGGTAATATTTCACTTCATACCATAAGTTCACTTTACAAATACACTAGACATTCTTTAAGAAGTTCCTTTCTAAGATCTTCATATTTTCAAGCTTCGGTAGAAGAAGATTCCTAGAAGTTTAGCTAATCCGGGAAGGGGGTGATTTATTGTTGAGCATAGAGAAATTTTATTGGCTTATCATTGATTTGAGGTAAGTAGATTTATACATGACTTATTGTAATCAAGTGCTTAAAATTATTGATGACAATTGTAAGCATGAATTTGATTATAAGAAATGGAATTGTTTTAAGCATTATTTGTGTTAAGTTTGGTTGTCTTTATAAAAATAAAATTTGAATTTTCTTAATTTATATTATTTTATTGGTTTAAAGCAAAATAAACTTGGTTTATGTTAATAAGTTTACAAATAAAAACTTTATCTTTTCTCCTCAATTATTGCTTCTTAAGTTTATTTTTTTAAATATATATTATAGCGTACATTGTAGAAAATTTATTTTTACTTAAATTGTTTATTTATTAAACTATAATGTGCGTTATTTTCCTATCAAAACTTCCTTTCTTAAGTAGCTATAAAAATCTATTTTATTCAAGTACTAGTTTTTAAAAAAAAAACAAATGATATTTAGTTGTACTGTTTTACATAAAGCATTAAATGTATTGCACAAATTGAATATAAGAAATAAACGTTATTGAATTTACTGTACACGAAAAATCATATTTAATAATTAATATTTAGCTCATTGTCTATAGATCTGTTATTGTTATTGTTACCGACTGGCTAGCTGGTTAACTGTATGTGCACTTATTGACTGTTAATGACCGGATTTTCGGGGTACGAATGTACTGTATTGTTATAAATGAGACACCGAGGTACTGGTGAAGCTATTAGACATGAGCTAAATCTATTATTAAATGTGTTATTGCATATTTTGTTAAATGTTATAAATTCTATATTGTTTTGGTTTACTAAATGTGATATTCATGCTTACATGTTAAATGTTTATGTTAAAACAAGTGTTTGATTTATTATAATATCTTTTATTCTTTAATTAATGTTTATGCACAAATAAATATTTTCTGAGCTAGTTGTTTACAATTTTGTGTATAAATTTACTTACCGAGTAGGCGGCTCACCCCTCGTCATTAATATTTTGCAGATTAAGGTGGGTATAAAGAGTTGATAGACATTTTGAGCTAGACAGTTTTGAAGATTTAATATTGGATATTTGTAATAAAGAACATTTTGCATTGAGGTTATATTTTAGCTTAAGTCTAATAAATAATTGTTAAACTTTGATGATTTACAATGTATTTGGAGGTTTTTATTTTATTTTATTTGTAATATTAAAGTTGAGGTAATTTAAGGATGGGTTGCATTCTAATTTTTGTTCTAGTGAGACAAAATTTGGGGTGTTACAGGAACACAATCCTTAAAACCTGCAGAAATGTCACTTCTTTTTCAACCAAACTAACTAGAACTTAACCATTTAAACTTAATCCTAACATAAAAGATAAAATACAAAACAAATTCTCAATGCATCAACAATTTTAGACTTACAGGAGCAGATAGCATTTGCTTTCAATAAACTGTGTCAATTAATTTCTCTCTTCTCCAACTTCTTTTCGCTGGTAGGCTTGTAAAAGGGTGATTTGATCAATCTTCAGCCCACTTCTAATCATAGTTTGCGGTTTGTTTCTACAGGAAGGCTTGAACTTACAGTTAGCTTTTTCAGATGCTGACTAAGCCTGCGATTTGGATGACAGATCGATATAAGAAGCTGGAAGTTTGGTATGTGCAGATGCTGTTACTAAACCTTTGTCTTTTCGGCCGTTTGCATGCTTCAGGTCCATGAGCTTGAGGGGATCTAAAAGATACAAAACTAAAGTGGCAATGTGTCATATCAGCTAGGATTATCTCTGCTGATCAGCTCTTGCCATGTATTGTTAGTTTTAAGTATTTCAAGCCAGCTGTGAAGTTAGTTAAGGGTCCTGGATTGTAATTGGTTAATTGAGATTTTTTTAGCTTGATGAGTTTTTTAAAATAACATTAATTTGTAATCTAGGATAT
Organism: Melia azedarach; assembly: GCA_028052125.1. Taxonomy (NCBI): domain Eukaryota; kingdom Viridiplantae; phylum Streptophyta; class Magnoliopsida; order Sapindales; family Meliaceae; genus Melia; species Melia azedarach. The sequence goes on along the minus strand of CM051394.1, from coordinate 323,622 downwards.
TCTATAAAAATATTAGGAAAAGATCAAGTACAATATCTAGAGACTTGGTAGAAAAATTTAGATAATTTTGCCTCGCATGTGATTTGGTTAACAAGCAATGGGTATGTTGGTGAAAGTTGTGTGTTACCCGTGTATTTTTTTGTAGAAGTCAAGCAATAAAAGTTCAAGCTTCGTTTTTAAAAATTACTTAATCCAAATTTCACTCTACCAGCCCACTATCTTCCCTTGTTCCAACAGAGTTCTTTAGAGAGTTTTAGTGAGATTCCATATAAATCTACATAAATCTGTACATGTAGCCTGTAACCAGTTGAATCAATTGAATAGCGAAAGTCTTCCCTTTGCTCGGCTTAATCTTCTATCGTTTCTTTCTAGGCCAAACAAACACGTTTTCAGAATTCTCACTCAGTGCACATGTGCCAACATTACGCTTTTCTTAAATATTAACAGTTTACTTTCTGTGCAAGCTAATCTCATAGAACAATTTATTCAGGCAGGGGACCTGAGTTAACTGTAAACTTGATAGAGAGACTGCAAAGAGTTTGTTACATCAATTGTCTGTAGAAAATAAAGACTTTAGGTTTGTCAAGGTATTTGTGTTTCTGTTGAGCTTAAAACATGGTCCTTGGATTCCTTCAGCTCCTCACAGGTCGGAAAAGGTTGCTGCTGGTTTTTGTTGCAAACTACTTGATCCCTTTCTTTGCCCCATAACAGTGAGTACAGACCAACAATAACTATGATTCCACCAAGTATGCTGAACGGCCAAGTAAAAATTAGAGATCACAAAAATCAGATGTTTTATGTTAATTAGATTTTGGGAATGTTAAAGAGTTATAATTTACCAGCCAGTGTGCAGTTTTTCACCAACAAGAAAATATGCTGTAACTGCAACGAATATTGTTGTCAGGGGATTAAAAATAGTCACAAACACTGGTCCTTTCTCTTTAGTGCACCATAGTAGAATGAAGCTGCTAAAACCAGAAGCTAGAGCTCCCTATTGTACATAAAAAATTACTTGGAATAAGATGCACAGTAAAATTAAAAAAATGACCAGACAAAACTTATGCTGTTAGTAAATCAACTCACAGAATATATGATGTTAAAGAGGTCGATCATAGATGCAGTTAACCATGCAGCTGATTTACGATGAGCGATTATCGTGTAGACAGCCGATTGTGCTGCCCCGATACCATTTATCCATGCTGTAAGTGACAGTTTTGCCGGGTACCTCTTCAATGTATATGCCTACAAGGTTTACATATATATGTTTGACAGTCTTAATTTTCCTTTTAAAAAGAGTTATATTGTTTTTATAGTTTTTTTCCTTGGCTTTTTTGGATAGAATTGTGGACTTTAATTACACCAATTGGAATAAAGAAGAGTCAGAAAGCTTTTTGAAAGGGTTGAATACCTGCATAATGAACAGAATAGACCATAATATGCAGCTCGAAACAGTGAGAAGTGAACCTTTCAACCAGTTTTCATGAACAGATTTAGTTCCAACGTGGACTGGAGCATCGCCTTGTAAGCTTGGCACTGCAGGTCCTTTGTAAAAAGCTATAACTATCACCCCAATTACGGATAGCAATGTCCCCAGTATTTTAGCTATCCCACGAGGACTTCGAATGTCAACAATCTCCACCCTACACGAAATCAATGCGTTATGAAACTTGTTCATGAAGTCTGTCTATTTGATCAAATAAAGAGAGAATAATCTTTTACTACTGCATGTTAGATTTTAAGTGCATACCTGAGTATGACAGCAATTATGAAAGTCATGCACGGGATAGTATTAATTATCGCTGTCATGAAGGTTGGAGAGGTGTACTTTAGGCTTGTAAAGTACAGGTTAAGGGTTAAGCTGACCCTGTTTACATCAAGAAAGAGATCTGTAAGTTCCTTCAGTACTTTCTGGCAAACACAGAACTTTCAGTTTCTTCTCTATTGAATGATAAATGGAACTTGACAGCCCTACCCAAATAAAGAAAGCACAAAAATCTCCATAAACAAAGCTAAGGTCAGCTTTGGCCTTCCTTTTCTGCAAGCAATAAATAGTTAGCAATTACAAGCATTTTTAGTCCACAAGTTGGTAGTAGAAGTAATTATCCATGCAAACTGTATGCTGGCATCTACAGTGAATATTTGTTGCCGTTTCAGCCTTAGTACTGTATGTGAATGTGAATAAATAATTTACCTTTCAAGGAAATAAGCAAAGGGAAACATCACTAAGGCGCCTACAATATGCCGGTAAGTGACATAGACATGAGGATTCATGCCTTGGTTGAAGGAAGCTTCTGATATGAAATAAATTGATGCATAACATATCTGAAGCAAAATCATCAGAATGTGCGGCTTCAATCTGTTGATCCCCTTCAAAGCGCATGGCTCAATTGCCATGTATAGCAGCTACCCGATGTCTGCGACTGTGAGGTTGTATTGTATGTGTTTCTTTTGTTGTCACTTTGGTAGCAATTTATATATGCAAATATTTGAAATGAACGGCCATGGAAGACTTGTGCTTATTATGCTTGTACAGTGATTTTCCTGTTCTTGGATCAAATTCCAATTTGCTGGCAGCTGATTATATTCCTCTCCCTGTGTTTATAGAAATATATGCAATATTCTTGCTCCAATTGCTAAGTACGTATAACGAAATCCACTAGATCAGTCCATATATATATCTAAAATTATCACATCAGCTTAAACTTTGTTTCATATCAAGCGAATTTCACTTCATCAATGGTACTTATAAATTCACAGATCTCAATACTAAACCAGTCTTAATCTTTAATTTTAGAAGTTTTAATTTTATCACCAGAAAATCTAAAATTATTTTAGGTTATTATAATAGTCATGCATGCATGGTTTTATATTTATTCAATAATTAAATCTATTACTTATTTTTTATTTATAATCCATATTTAGCGTATATTTAAATTTGAGAGGCCGACGTGTCAATATGCTATGACTTTTAATTCGTAGTCTTTGGATGAGATCACCAAATTAATATTGAATATAAGTAAGAAGTAGTGAATATATATTGACCAACATTTCAACTACAGTGCTTTTAAGATTAAGTAAAACGTACAATCTCAAATATATATATTTTCGATAATTTTATCTCACATTACCTTAATCCCAATTCCCAAACATACTCTTCATTTTGATAAAATTAGCAATAATGGAATACACACACACACGTGTATATATATATAGATAGTTGATCCTTAATGGGAATTTGAGATGGAAGAATTATGATGTGTATAATAACTGTCAGAATCTCTACTGTTAATTAATGAATTATGCGAAGATAAGAAGTAGAGCAACTATCTATCTATAATCTTTAGACATATTAATATTTCTAAATTAGTGTAGACGAGGCAATGGTAGTGGGAATAAAAAAATTATTCTTTTTGGCTTGTTGGTTAATTAATTAATTGTTCTCTTCTTTCCCATTACCCCTTTTGTGCGTATGTCGACATTAAATCATATAATAAATAACACCGTGCATGATTACGTATTGCTTCCATTTAATGTTAATTTTTGTCTAATTTAGTGGATGTTTTAATAATAAATAAGTAATATATTTTTTCACATTATTATTGTTATTGATAAATGCTTAATTATATATTATCGTAATGTTTAATTTGTATTAAAAGGACAGGTTACAAAATTGAACTAATGAATCGTAGAAGAGATATAAACTGTTATCAATATATTAATTTTATGTATCGAAAATGATTTGTATTTTTATTGATTAAGGAAAGTACTCTTAGCGCACTTTAACTTATTGATACGAATGAATTATGGTGATTTATATACAATTGAGTAATGAATGATTTTGAATTTGATAACTCTTTATGTTTACATATATATAGGATGCATGTTGACAAAATTCGTCTCCGACACCATTGAACTTTACAGGCATTCAGATGGAATGGGATACCTCCAAAGTCCAAAAGAGAGTATATATATTGCGTTACAATAAAAATTTGCTTTATACTTTTTTTTTTTTTTGTTTAAAAATGGTCAATTGACCAGATGTGTGTGCAAATTAAATGATATTCGTAGGGATTGAAAACAGTATCGATTCACTTAACCATGGATATGTAGAGATACTTTCTGAGTGTATGGAGGTCATGACACATCTTTTTAGTTTTTTTTGTTCTTCAAGGTAAATTGTCGTCAAATCTAAACTTATGGTGAGTTTTCTTTACATATATACTTGTTCTTTTATATGTTATTTGTAGTTTGGTGTGTCTCAGATTGTTGATATTGGACATAATGATAATCTCATATATGATCGGAGCATCTGCCAAAATAAAATCTTCAACAAAAATCAATACTACTATCAGTGAAGTGTAAGACTATATATATATATATCCGATCGAAAGTCGGATTATACATAGAATCGACAATAACATCATTCACTATGTAAAATATTTGTTGCTTCCATTTGGGTATGTCTACAAATTGGATGCTGCTTTATCATCCAAATTCATGAAATGTCCGCCTCCTTTTGTCTCCTTTCTCACAAGGAAGATCTCTGGCCCAGGCCCACTGAGAGAAGAACTGTAAGTTGCACTTAGCCAGCCTATATATATACATATATATATGTATGTATATATTGCAGTTAAAAAGCAAAACTGTATCTTATTCATTCTGCTGTTGCGACCGTTGCAAGCTCTTTTTAAATAATAATTCTTGTCACAATCTTTAAGCTGTCTCGAATAATAAACAATGGAGGCAAATGGATGCTCCTGCTGCAACCATGCATGTAGCCAATGTCTAAAAAGGTAATAAGGTCATTTTTGCCACCAATGACTATAGGATAACATATATATATATAGCTTATGATAATCCAATACAAGTAGAATTCTTGTAACTTCGAAGAAGAATCCAATGAGTTCTTGGGATTTCCTTCCCGTATAAGAAGATACCAGATATGCACCAAAGATACCAAAGAGCTAGCAGAAAGATATCAGGAGGTTGAAAGTTCACAGGAATGAGGCAAAGAGAATTGGTGGAATTTAGAACACCACAGCATCCATTTTTGGGCACCAATAACTGGGGCGGAGCTTCTCCTTTGTTAGCAAGGAACATACCGAAGGAGTCACTTGAGCGAAGGTATCTTAAACTTAATACTATCCGCACTCGCGATGAGATTATCCCTGCCGAAGATGATGAGTTTAACTACTTGTCTTGCAATCATGTATCTATGTCAAAGCATGAACCTGCTGCACCAACGCCAAGCCGCAAAAGTACTCGAGGATTCTTTCTTAAGATAATACCGCTAAGGAAGGAGAAGGCTGCAGCCCAGGGTACGAATTTGAAGAAAAAGAGATGGTTTCCTAGATGGGATCCTCATCACAGGTGGCCTCAAGGTTGGTGTTAGTTCAGTGCAGGCAGAGAAGTGAAGGATGTGATTTGATTCTCAAGTTGAAAGGATTGCAGATAATTAATATTGTTATTAATTAAGATTAGCCAGTGGTGTATCGAAATACATTGATTGGAAAACTCGTAAATCTTTTCTCATTTCTGAAAGTCTATTGATCATGAATATACTCAATAGTTTAATATGCTGCTTGATCATTTTGTTTATGGTTATTTGATACATGGTGCTTTATATGCTCCATACAGAAACTGGTCACCAACTTTGTTCCGGAAATTTTAGCTTTACATATGTTGGCAAGTATTAATTAATATTGGAGGTCCTAATAATTAAACAGCATACAGGAAACGAAGTACATTGAATTAGTACATGACATTGTTTGCGTCAAGTGAGATATAAGTGAACCAAAGATCTACTCTACAATCCCATCTCACCCAAGCACAACTGCTTTTACCACTTGAGTATGCCTGTGAAAATTGCACCAGATATTACATGGTTTGCTACTAAGCTTCTATATAGTCGATTGGTTTCATTTTTATTTATTTATTGAGAAATAAATTCAAGGAAAATAATACCCAAACCGGAATGGGCTCTAAGTATTCGGGCTTATATGTTCTAACCCAGAATCGAATGGATCCGTAGAGGACTACTGTGCTCCATATCTCTTTTGAGTCACTTGTGTTCCAAATCTCTTGAGGCTCACTTATCTTAGACGACATGATTGTTACTGTAAACGCCCGCCTACTCCTCTGAAGAAGCTTTGTATTCATGAAGGAAGTTGTGTTGAGAAATAAAAGGGTGCATTCAAAATTAAAATTACATTTAAGCCTAAAAATCAGAGGTACACGTGAACGAATCAAATATCACTGAGCCAATCTTTGAACTTCTAGCTTATTGTCTATGAACTTATTTGAGGAAACCGAAGAACTCCTTTCAATCAAGAGCAACATCCAATCCGTGCCAGAATCGTATACGTTACCACCAGATAGAATACCCGAGATGCTTCTTCTTCTTCTATGTGAAACAATTCCCGTAATTGATATTGGAGAAAACAATCTTGATCGAACAATAAAACTCGAGCAAATTATGAAAGCTCGTCAACAATATGAGTTTTTCAGGTTCGACATATATACGTCTATAATCTTCTATATGCTTACATCAACTAGTGTGAATTAATAGCCATGTTAATCATTCGAAAACAGAAATATATGCTTACATTATTATTCTATTTCTGCTGCAACAGTTGATTAATCATGGGCTTCAATAGGAGCTGATGCAAGATGTATTGAATGTGGCCAAGGAGTTTTTTGAGCCGCCTGCCGAAGACAAAGCAAGCTTATACTCCGATGACCGCAAGCAAAGTTGTAGACACTACACAAGCATCGATTATGCCAATGAAAAAGTTCGTTTTTGGATAGATAATCTTGTCATCTTATCGAGGAACACATGCAACTTTGGCCTGAAAAGCCTGTCCGGTATTGGTATGCTAGCTCTCACTCACTTGTCTATTAGTATTACAGTGAAAAGAATCATCAGTGTATATCAGACAAAAAAAACTTTTCCTTTTACAGAGAAGTGATGGGAAATTATGCAGTTGAAATGAGGAAGATGATAATGTGGCTTTCGGGAAGAAGAGTTAAAACTTTTTTTTTTTTTTGAATAGTGAGTTAATACTTGAGTTTGCATACTTTGGTAAAGGATTGAGCCAAATTCAGTTATCCAACCCTGGTCCAGGGATTGCCTAAACACAGTGATGTAAACCTCATCCTATTGCATTTATTATTAACCTAAGCGATATATGCTACATTATTTTGCCTTTGTTACTGTTTCATTAATAATGCCTCTATTGTTATCTCTACATTCAGAGTGCTCCTAGTTGTGAACACTCATTACTTTATGCCCAATGAGAACCAATAAGTATGCATGTAATCATTTCAAATGAATGAGGCAGAGGAATGGCATAGCAATATTTTAAACTCCTCCAATTTGAGGATGTAGTGGTTCAAGGGGCAATGTGAACTCGTCATATTCTGCATAATGTCATATAGATTGACCTATATGAGGACTTCTTCAGAGAGAGAAATTTCTGTTTTACCCTTCTCTGGAAGGTGCCATGAAGTGTCAAGTTCTTTGAATCACAGCAAAAAATCACTTGAATTTTACCTCAGTTGGATATAACAGTTAAAAAGTCCTTGAAATTAGTATCAATATTCAGCCTTCAAATTTCAAGCAAGACACTGTATTTCCTGCTTGATTCTCAAATCAAAGTAATTTGTCGACGTGGTGGCAGATTATCAGCAATGGTAAGCTAAGGAGTGCTGATCGCAGAGTTGTAACGAGCACAAGCCAAGCTCAAACACCTCTTGCCAGTTTCATTCATCCTTCAAGTGACAACCATATTGAACCTGCATAAGCTCTAGTTGACAACTGCTGTCCTCAAACTCTATATAACTTTCACATACAAAGATTTGGTTTGCAAATACATAGCTGATATTTCATAGTGGAATACCAGCAGTTGAGCCTTACAAGCTCCAATCTTGATTATGTTTATGCATATAAAAAAAAAATGTGTGTTCATACCTATTATTTAATTGTTCTATGTCTTATTCTTGGTCTTTTCTTTTCTATCCTTAGTCGTTTTGAGATGAGAAGATATCCTAACTCAGTGCTGCAGACTGTTGATTACTTACAGCCACCAACAACTTGTAGTCAAATCAATGTCGATATATTCCTACTAATCATGAATATGCTTTCATTTTGATGGATGGAGATTGAAATATTGGGTGAAGAAAGATAAAATAAATTTTTTTGTCAAATTATATTAAGAGTTTGGGTTGTTCTTGTTCATGTATAACTATAAGTAGTCTGTTGAATGACAAATGCCACTAAGACCACCACCTTATCTTCCAAGTGTACAATATTATTGGATTAAGCACCTAATCTTACCAGAAAGAATCGTGGTTAGAAAGCACTTCGTACCTTCCATGGTGGGTAGGAATCACTTTCCAGCTGAAATTTTATTCCTTAATAACACATCATCTTTGACGCAACCTTACTGACAATTGTATCATCTCAGATCACATAAATAATAATACTGCCGTAGTCAAGGACGTAACTCCTCCATTTTTTTGATCTAACATCCCTCAAAGTTTCAGGTAAATTAACTTTTCGCTGATAGTAACATCTACTGCTGCAACTGAAAACAACAGTGTTAGAAACAGTCAACAATGAAAATCCATGTACAGTAATTTTTATTTTTTTTTCTGTACTGAAATATAATAAACTGAGTCTGCTTCTGTTTCTTGATATGTTTATTCCTACGTGACTTTAGCTGTAGAATTCTAATCAATCAAACTAATCATGAATCTCACTTAGGTTACATTATTATAATACAGAAAGGGATTTTAATGCAAAAATGTAAGAATGCTAATCATCATTAGATTCTCTAGTGTTAGATTTGTTGGGCCACCATAACCCTTTAATTACTGAGCTGGGAAAGTAGAGAAATTAACACAAAATACATACAAAACATGGCTGCTGATAGTTCTTCTGCTCTGCATGTTAAAAACATCTTTTTCCAAAGGGTAAAATAAAAAAGCCTAAAAAGTTGGCACAGTTTGATTCCCAACTAAGGCATTATATAATTTATTCAGATAATGGCCACTAGTGTCACACATATACATCATATAATTATACATACACAACATTGGATTTCAAATGGGTCTTCCATTTTCACGCCCATCTATATTGACTTGTACAATTAATAATAGATCAAACTATTACTCATTGCTATGGAGACTTAAGTAGTCACCTTCCCAGATCACATGTTAGTAAAAAGCTAAGCTACAATATCTATTTAGGATGATTTTGGTTCCCAACCCGCATAGAAGAAAGAAAGCAGAAAGAATACAAATGATGATAAAAGCTAGACATGGAATCTATATGTAAAATAAAAAAGATTTATCATTTTGCAGTATTTTTATATGCCTTACATAATACTTAACCATTTTAATGGATTTAATCAATAAGAGATTGAAAATTTTGCATTTTATGAAAGAAAGAAAGAAAGGAAAAAGATATGATGGTACTTTGTCTGTTTGTACTCATGATCCTACTCATTTCTTTCACTATTTTTTATACATGAGAGAATGACTTATCATTTGCATCACTACCTCTCTCTCTCTGCCTTGTTTGCTCATTCTTGCAATAGCTTGCTAGTTGACTTTATTGTTCTCTCAGCATAGATAAAACAAAAAAGCCCCATTAGTAGGGATTAATTCATTATTTTGATGAATTACATGAGAAATTAACAGCCTTCCAAAGAAGTTATCAATACCTTTTTTTTTTACGAGATAATGGTAAATCAATTGCATGGAATGGATGGCATGATCTAGATAAGTTGAAGTGCTTTGACCAGGAAGCACTTTTGGTAAAAGCAGGCCCTCCTCCTCCTGCTGTTGCTATCAATTTTGAACCACGATGTTCCTAGACAATTATTAGACATGATCGATGATTAAGGAAAGGAAAACCAGGAGTAAATTTCTTAAATCCATGCACTATAGAAAAAGGAATGATGAGTATATATACAAATGAATAAACTATGATTATGCCTACTAATACTGCCAGTAACTAGGTGAATTTTCTTAACTTATATCAGACAAAATAGCAAAAGAATCAATACTGGTAGGTAATTGTTGTTGATGAGTGTTGATCATTTAATCATTTCATCGATTTCTCTACCCCCTTTTCCACCTTATTTTGTTTTCTCGTTCTTCATAACCAGTAAATTCGGCAGCACCTCTCTCATTAACACCCCAAAAAAAAAAAAGCTTTTTAAAAATAAGAAAAAAATGATTAGAAATCAATGACAATAATCACAGAAGATATCGTGCTGTAAAAACAAATCATGGGATTCAAAATATGATGTTGAGTTGGTGCCTTGCAAGAAACATTACTTAAATAAATATGTCATGAAATTGCACCTTATCATAACACATGTAAAGATAAAAATTTGAACCATCTTTACCAATTAGACCATGATCTTGAGCCATACTTGTCCAACTATCGCTCTCGAATGCCAATCGATGAGCGGCTATTTGTCCAAGTGGCATTTTGGTTTGAACACTAGGAATGAAGAATTAGGGGCACATTATGAAAAGGGGACAATGTTAATTGAGGGTGAAGGTGTCACAACTTTTTGGCAATAAAATGATTGTTGAAAAAAGGACTTTGAGATGGGTAAGTTCAAATGAAATGAATGGGAAGATAAGAAGCAATATTCCTCAATTGCGAATCATTTTGTTGGCCATAAATTGACACTACTAGAAAGTGTACTCAATCACCCCATTTTCTATTTACTTTTGAGAATTATATATGAAATGAAACTCTCCTCACAAATAACAATGTTTTGACACACTTCAAACAGTCATTCTTCATTTGCCGTGATGTTAAAAAAAGTGGGTTTTAACGTGCGCGGGATGCGTAGGATAAGGAGAGAAGGGAGGGTGGTGGGTTCGGGTGCGTACTGGGACTTCCTGCGCATGATAGAAAGCGACGCATCGTAATGTTTTGTCAAAAAAGCTAAAATGAACGGGGGTCCGAAAATAGCTGCCGGTATATATAAAATGCCAACTAGTCTCAAACAAAAACAAAAACAAAAACAAAAACAAATCAAAACAAAGACGACGTTATTTTGGCAACAAAAACATTCTTCTCAGTCAGTCAGTCTCTGTTTCTCACACTGAAGCTCCCAACCAAGAAACAGAACCAAGGAAAAAAAGAAAAAAGAAAATTCAAAGCTTCTCTTTACTTTCTCTCCTTTGGGAAGTAAGGAAAAAACTTATTGCTTTTCTTCTGTGATAATGGCAGTTCTGTTTTAGCTTCAAGCTTTGAAGTTCTGATTTCAGTTGAAGTGATAAATTTCAAATTTAATTTAGTTTTTTTTTCTTGTTTTAGCAATTGATCTTGTGATTTTATTGATCAATGTCGTCCGATATAAGCTAGACTTATAACTTATTCTGTATCTTGAAACAATCAATTTTTGATTTTATTTTGCTTTTGACTAAAAAAATTCCTTTTGAATTTTCATGGCTAAATGCAAAAACAGTAACGTAGCTAACCGTATTGAAACCTCCTTCACCCGCTTTGCAAGTTTGAAACTTTCCTTGGAGCTTGCCAGTTACTGAAAGGAAATTAGATTGTAATTTAGGGTTTGAAATTAATAGGTGGTTGGTTCTGATTGGTAGAGGAGTGCAGGGAGGGATGGGTAGGGGTTGGCTGTTACTGGCGACGGTAGGGCCACCGATAAAACCGCGGGCGGGGTTGAGGAGAAAACAAGCTGGAAGAGGGTCGTACAGGGGAAGCTAGGGCGCGCCAACTGGCTGAATTTAGAGGGGCAGTGGCGTTTTGTTTTTTTGTTTATTGTTGTTTCAACTCAAAGAGAGAAAAAGTGACAGCTCCGTGTGTGTTTTGTTTTCACAAATTCGGTTGTTTTGATTGGGGAAAGAGATGGGTACTACTGCTGACTTGCACGCAATTCTGAAAAGCCTCTGTTTCAATACGGCGTGGAAGTATGCGGTTTTTTGGAAGCTCAAACATCGCGCTCGCATGTAATTCTATTTTTCATCTTCTTGTGTTTTTGTGTGTGTCTGATTTTTTTTCTTAGCTATACTTGAATTGTAGGTAGGTCGTATATTCAATAATATTTCTTACAAACTTGTTTAAGTATAATGATATAGACAAACAATCACAATAAGTTGAGATGAAAAAGGTTGGTAAATATATTTTTAAGAGTAGTATCGCCTGTATTTAGTATATTTATTTAGTTGCTAGGACAATAAATTGCAGCATTAATCGGAATAATTGAAATTCTTTTGTCAACTTATCAATAATTTGGGAAATGTTTAGTTTGTTTCTTAGATCGTATAGGGGTCTCCAGGGTTTAAACTTTCTTGAACTTTGTTTTGGGACAATGAACTCATTTCAGGGTGTTGACTTGGGAAGATGGCTATTATGACAATTGCGAGCAACATGATTCCTTAGAGGATAATTTCTCCAGTGAAACGCTGGAAAACTTGCATGGTGGACATTATTCTCGCGACCCCCTTGGATTGGAGGTGGCAAAAATGTCATATCACGTGTATTCACTTGGGGAAGGGTATGACTAATTATTAATAAATACTTGTTCAAGTTTTGATAGGTGTTAGACATTTTGTATTTAAAATGATGCAACATTATTAATTCTATGTTTCTTGGAATGGAATTGAAGTTTTGGAATTGAAATTTACTGGAATTGGAGATGCCAATCTCAAAATTTTATGAGGATGATGATCTCTATTTCCATCTGGTTTCAATTCTGGGCAAATTCCATGCTACTGAAAGTTTAATTGTTGAGTACTTGTATGCCCAAAGAATTTGAAAAATTCAGTTTGCATTCATCCTTTGTTTTACAGGATTGTTGGACAGGTGGCAGTTACTGGAAAGCATCAGTGGATCTTTTCAGATCAGCATGTTACTAGTTCTTGCTCTTCATTCGAGGTCTGCAACTTATTGTGCAATAGTATTAAATAATTTTCACTCATTCTTTTTAAATTGAAATAGATAATATCCATAGTTATTTTGATGTTTGTTTTGTTTGCACATTGATTCTTATGCATGATTTTCACTCTGGTGAATTTTCAGTTCTGTGATGGGTGGAAAAGTCAGTTTTCAGCTGGGATCAGGGTATGATTGCATTATTTCGCTTTATTTTTAAATGTAATCTCTTTTAATTTGATGAACTAAAAGTTTATGCCTGTCTGTGATAATCACTAATCAGGACGCTTATTTAGTGACTATAATGCACTTATCTGACCATGATGTTTTTGGCTTGTAGCATTTGTGGAATCTGTGCCCATTTTTTTCTGTGTCCATGACTAGTATATTTGATCATATTTTGTATTGCTTTCTAATTATATAGGATGGAAATGGCAGAGCTTTTTTCTTTTTTCATCTATGAATTGTGAGATCCCTGATCTGACTGTATTAATCTTTTGGCTGACCTTCACATTTTAGTTTCTTCAGTTGACGGGGTTGACACTAATAACTTCCCTCTGGTGATGGAATTTGTATTCTCCCTAAATGTCAACATTGCTAAATTAGTCTCCTGCTGCTTGACACTTGTTAGACCTGCTAATCTTTAGCACTCTAAATGCTAAATGCTTACTTGTAATTTAGCTTATGGTAATATCTATCTAATAAAATATTCTTGTTCTGCTCTGTAGACCATTGCAGTTGTAGCTGTTGTTCCACATGGAGTTGTACAGCTTGGCTCTTTGAATAGAGTAAGACAAATTCTAAGTATATTTGGTGCACTGTCAGAATTATGCATATTGTCAATGTTTAGCTTTAACTGCATGTCTATGCATTTTTCTATGGAGTTCCGAGTTGGATACCTGTAGGTTTCTTTTAGTAAGCATGGAAATGTTTTAACCATTAGATATCCTGAAGAATATGATTCGGTCCATGTAATAGCAATGTACGCGTCTGTCGTGGTTCAATAATCTGTTAGATTTCTTTTCCTTGTAGTTATCATCTCTACATTGTATATAGCATATACTGATATTATCATTGGTTCGCAGAAGTAACGATTTGCAAGGACTTTCCACTTACATTGTATTAAGGTTTCTTTAAAGACGAGAAAGATTTGGCAATCTCAGCAGTGTGTATACCGAATACAATACAAATATTAGCCCAATGCTAAATGGGATTTTAGTGAAGAAATTGATAACTTAATCTGCCTCTAGGTGCCTACTTAAACCATAGAAAAGCTAGTGTTAGTTTTTTCCCTGTTAAGTTTCACCACCGCATGTTAGTGGGTTACAGCTTTACATGCTAAGGCCTTTTCCCTTTTCAAAGTATCTTATTCTAGATACTTGCTCTTTGCATGTATCTTCTGCTTGCCTGAGAAAGGTGAAAAAAGGGCGCAGTTCTGGCTCGGCTTGACTTTATCTTCCAGTATTGAGTATTTGCTGGGAGATGTTACAATGCTTTAATAGAGGCTTTTTGGATTCAACCCTGATTACTATAGGTTGATTGCCTGTGATATCTGCTTTACATTTACCTGCTTTTTGTAATCTACCTATATTTAGGCCAATAAGTATTTCCTATTTTCTTTTCTTTATATATTTTCATCTTCTTATTTATTTATTCTTTGAGTGGGACAGGTTGTTGAGGATATGAAGCTGGTGACTCATATCAGAGACCTTTTTTTGGCCCTTAATGATTTTGCAGTAGGGGATTTTTCTAGTGCAATACAATGTAGTATGAAGAATACATCACCCCTGGTATACGTCTTCCTCTTAGTCTATGTATGTGTGTGTTTTGTGCATATCTGCATGTACGTGTATGAAAATTTGTGTAGCATACACATATGCTAAGTGATTGCATAACAATTTGAAGAATGGTCAATAATTCTTTTGTTTTTTTTTTTTTTCTCCAGCCAGATTTACCAACAAAGAGTTTAGCTTCAGAAATTATTCCTAATCGCTGGTGCAACTTAGGTGAAGTTGTGAACAAAGAAGGACCAGATGTTCAGTTGCCCATGTTGCCGTATGTTGAGAACAATAACAATGGTTCTTATGTTTATCCATTGTCTGGAATTCAGCCTAAAACAGGAGTTGAAGTGGTAAATAAGCATGAAGGGACTCAATTATCCACAGAAGGTAGTGATGGAAAGGTCAAATTACTTAAGCCAGAATCAAATGTTATCAATTTGCAGCATCAGAATCAAATGGGGATACATATGATTAGTGATGGGATGAGCAAAGGGGAAACAAGTGGCTGGAAGAATTTGGGTGTGATATCAGAGCAAAATGCTGCTCCATTTTCAATCAATTCGGTTATCGATAACATAAATTTATGTAGTGTTGCACTTCAAGCTGAAAAGTTTGTAGTTGATCATACATACTTTCCTTCAAACCCACTTGACTCTGTTCTTAGTGGAAGAGTTAAGTTGGAATGCACAGATTCTTATCAAAATGGGATGATACCTGAAATTTCAAACATGAAATTCCAAAAAGATCTGGAAAAGTTGCAGAATCAAACTGAGTTAGATCACTTGGACCCCTTAGACAGATCTTTAAAGTTCTCAGCTGGTTCTGAGCTGCATGAAGCACTAGGACCTGCTTTTCGGAAAAAACGTGTTTATAATGCTAGGGAACAAGAAAATACTGTAGATGGAGAAACTGTTTTGATGCCAGAGGTGATGAGCAGTAGCCACTTGACGTTTGATTCTGCGTCAGAGAATCTTCTAGAAGCAGTAGTAGCTAATGTTTGCCACTGCGGCAGTGACGTTAAAAGTGAGAGATCCTTCTGTAAATCTGTACAGTCACTGTTGAGAACCGAAAAAATGCCGGAGCCTTCTAGCCAGAGTAAGAACACTATTAATTCAGTAGGTTATTCTATCAGCCAGTCATCTCTTGTAGAAGAGGACACAAAGCAGTGCTTGAACTCATCTGAGGTCTGTGGTACAATGTCTTCAAAAGGGTTGTCATCAACTTGTCCAAGCACTTGTAGTGAACAGTTGGACAGGTCTTCAGAGCCAACTAAGAGCAGCAAAAAAAGGGCTAGACCTGGTGAAAATTCTAGGCCTAGGCCAAGGGACAGACAACTGATTCAAGATCGTATCAAAGAACTGAGAGAGCTTGTGCCCAATGGGTCAAAGGTAACTTCCAGCAGTCCTGCTTAGTTTTGTCATTATGATAATTGCGATTACTGTTCATTCATATTGTTTCATGATACATGCTGAAATATTCAAGAAATTTATACAGTGCAGTATTGATTCGTTGCTGGAGCGCACAATCAAGCACATGCTTTTTCTGCAAAGCATCGCTAAGCATGCCGACAAGCTCAGCAAATGTGCAGAATCAAAGGTAAAGAGCTCAGGCATCTACTTTGAAAACGGTTTTCTAAAACTCTTTTTGGAAATTGTTAGCAAGACAAGTTTTTTAGTTTGAGGAACATATAAAAAAAAGTGTTTTTTATAAGAGAAAACAGGTTTAGGAACAGGAAACCAAGGCTGCCTTGAGTCTCTTTAAGTCTCTCCTGTCTGTTGATTAGTTTCTACTGCCTATTATGAAGAGCATAGTAGTCTTTTTCTTTAGTTGTTTTCCACGGTTGTTCAGCCTCTTTGCATTATTCTGCTGAATTTGCAGATGCATCAGAAAGGTACCAGCATTCAAGGGTCCAACTATGAACAGGGTTCAAGCTGGGCAGTGGAGGTGGGTAGCCATCTGAAAGTTTGTTCAATCATTGTAGAGAATCTAAACAAGAATGGGCAGATGCTTGTAGAGGTATGTATTGGTCATCTAAGTATTTCTGTAGGTTTACTGTTTTAGTTGAATTACAAATCTTACTAGAATTCAAAGAATCAAGTAGATAATAGAGCGGAGAAAATTCTCGAAAAGAGAGAGCAGGATGTCCAGTGTGTTCAGAGACTAAAAGCATAACTGTTTACCCTTCTAATATATTCTTGGTGTTAAAAGTCTGCTGCTTGATCTGTGCAGATGTTGTGTGAGGAATGCAGTCACTTTCTTGAGATAGCAGAAGCAATCAGGAGCTTAGGTCTGACAATCTTAAAAGGGGTTACAGAAGCACATGGTGACAAAACATGGATATGTTTTGTGGTTGAGGTAGGTCCAATTTTTCTGGATGAATAGGGACAAAATCCACTGGTGTCTTCTCTATGTAGGCAGTATTCAGTTTTAATGCTATATTCTGTATTTTGCTCATATAATAGTTATGTACTATCTAACATTTATGCATACTTGACCTGTATAAGTGGATAATAATTTTATTACTTCTATCCTTCCACAAAACTAGCCTGCTGTTTGTAGTTCTTTTAATCTTGAACTTTTAACCAATGCAGGGACAGGATAACAGGATTATGCATAGAATGGATGTCCTGTGGTCACTTGTGCAGGTATTACAATCCAAGTCTACGTGCAGCTAACAATAATGGCTGTTCAACTCCCGTAGACCACCATGTTGGCTCCTTTGTAATATAGCGTGAGATGTTTCCAATTTGATTGGGATTTGGTTGTCTTTGTTTGCAACTGAAACAAGAGACAGAGAAAGAGAGAAGGAAATGATTTGCTTACTGTGAGTGGAGATTCCATCCAGGTTTCTTGATACATTTTCCTGCTTACATTTGGCTGCTCATTTGTTTGGAAGTTTGATAATTGTAATAATAGAGTGCCTTAATAGGAATCCAATACCTGCGGATTGTTGTTATTTTATTTTATGTCTTTTCATTTATTTGTATGGTTGAGCATTTGCATTGAAATGAACTGCTCAGGAATTGCTAAAAACTGTACAAATGAGCAAATTACCTGTATCTTATTGTAATTGTCGATGATATTACAGACTGGTTTTGTTTTCAGCCAACGGCATCTATAAATTCCATTTCCATTTCCATTATTATTGCAGACTCTTCATAACTTGAAATGGGTGAGGGTGGAGGTACCATCCAGACCTTTGGATCTGAAATATGCCATGTATTCAACAATATGAGTTGCCCTGTATATTGGTGGGTTATCAAATAGAAGCTCCTTTATTGGCTCGAATGGTTTAAATTTATTGACTGTACTTGGGTAGAAAAAGCAGGCAACCGATATTCTGGAAGCAACTCCTCTGACCAACACCCTGTGCTCTACGCTTCTAAATCTGTCATTGGTGATGAGCTACAAGAAAGGAGACAAGTGACAGATAAAAAGCTTTTTGTGCATGTATCTCTATGAGTATGTGAAATTAGATATCTTACCTGCACGAAATCACCTATGTTGATGACTAAAGCTCCCTGCACAAAGGGCACATCAATCCAGTGATTTTGATGAAGAACTTGGAGGCCACCAATATTATCTTGCAGAAGTATAGTCAAAAAAGAGGGGTCCGAATGCTTGGTGGCACCAAGGGTCAAATCTGGCTCAGGACAAGGCGGATAGTAGTGGCACACTAAGGATTCAGTTTCCATGCATTCCATGCTTGCAAGGTAATCACTGGAAAGCCCTAAAGCCTCTGATAATAGTGCAGATAGAATGGTTCTCAGTTTGATCATGTGTTTCATGTATTGATTAACTGCTTTTCTGCAAAACATCAATCAGAAGTTGTATACAGAGTTAAATGAAGAATATTGCATGTGAAGGTAGACAGAGTTAGTTTTTTGGTTGTGAATTGTGTACCTGCATATTTGAGGGAAAAGTTCAGGGTCCAGTTGACCATCCCTGAAATCAAATGCTATTGTATCCCGCCAATTTGCTGCTCCTTTTGTTACAAGAAGATCCCCGTTGCAGAAGAATCTCACTGGTTTCTTGTAGTCACGGGAGTAAATCTCCATCTTCACTTCCTTGGGTTGCTCATGGAATCCTCTAACGCCTTCTATCATTTCATCCATAACACTTACCGGAACTCCATGGTTAATCAGTTGAAAGAAACCCCATGTTTCTGATGCTTCGAAAATTCTGTCTACAATCTCCGTTCGGCGACAATCTTCAAAACCTTCAAGATCTATCAGTGGAACTTGGAGGGAAAAATCACAAGTATTTGATGATTTTGGGAGGTTTTCCGGGGGATGGATGAAAAATCTAGGAATCCTAGACACACCAGAGTCCACTAGTCCCATAACTCCAGCTTTAGTCTCATCGAACTCCTCCACTTCCTTGGCTTTGTCATAGTTAGCATCATATCCAGAAACAGATTTCCCTGCATTACAAATGACTTCCATCTTAGAAAAAGCTAAACGGCTGAGCTGTTAGTGATGGTCATTCAATCAAAGCATATATAAGAAGAATGAGTGCAAAGATGCTGATGAACAATGAATATGGCCACTCAAGCTGAAGAAAGAGTAGAAAGATGCTTATGTTAAGTGAAAGATGTGATATAAAAGAGATGCAACAATTTGATTTGATTTGATTATAAAATTTAGAAAGGCCATGGCAGTGAGATACCCTCTTTTGGACTTTCTCCAACCATCACAACATCTTGCAGAATTTTAAAACCAAAATTGGAAAATGTCAGCTCTTCAAACTTTTGGCCCTCCGAATGTAAAAATATTCACATCACATCTTAGCCTAAAACAGGAGTTCTTTATGTATACGTTTTCTCTTGCTAGTTGTCAAGTCTCTCCTTAGCACCGAAAAACAAATTTGTAGGGCATTTTAAAAACTAGCCGAACACGTAAAAAGAAAATTTATTTCTTTTATACGTGAGAATAAAAGTCTCCCAAATTATAATAGCGATTAATAATACGATAAATCATACATAATAACTGGACAGTAAAAAAAGGATAAGATATCATATTTTTGTTTCATTTGGTCATGGCCTATTTAGTAGTAACATACACACCAGATTATCTCATTATAATTCAAACATTAAAGTTAAAATGGCAACGCTCCCATACACATTTCAACACGAAATACTATGCATGGAGTTATCTTGTTGACGAAACTTGTCATCTCGTATCTTTATTTTTGACCAAATCCTACCCATTATCTATTTATATAATCTGATACATCCCATCATCCATTCTTTTCTTTAAATTAAGTATTCAATCATTTTCTCTTCTCATCTATCTTGGAATCACCAGTCCCATCCAATTTACCCATTCATATTTTTAAATTGTACTAAATTACTTTTGTTTCTTTCATTAATACAATATATCAATGAAATTTTAAATATTTAATTCTATTGAAAAACTAGTTAAGATATAAAATGTTAAAATAATAATCAATTCAAAACATTGATAATTTATTACTTCAAATAATATTTACTTGTGCACATTTTTAAGTCCATATGATCCAGGCCCAAACACAGGCTTTTTGGGCCTTACATCGGGCTTTTATCTCGTCTTATAAGGTTCATAACAGCGGTATCTGTCTTCTCGTGCTTCCTTCAGAGCCGAAGTTTCATTGTTCCCGCGACTGCCACATGTTCGAAATAAGATGGTCAAACTCAGATCTCTCTTAAGTCTGTCATTTTGCAATTCTTTGTCGAGAAATTCTTGACCACGCAGTCTAATTTTTTTCCATGCCGAGAACTCCGGCCGCCGTCGTTTATATATTCATATCGTAATATCAGTTTCCAGTTGCCCCCAGTAAAGTAAATGCTTTTCAAGCACGTGAGAACCATAACTAGCTTCAATGAAATCTCAATCTCGAAGCGTCTTCATAACCCTGACTCATTCACTGAAGTACACACTATAGCTACTCAATTAAGAAAATGTTCCAGTCTAAAAGAACTAGAATGCATTTTTGCTACCATGGTCAAAACCAATGCGAACCAAGATTGTTTCCTCGTTAACCAATTTATCAGCTTTAATACAACTATGTTCCATCGTACAGATTACGCGGTTCTGGCTTTTACCCAGATGCATGAACCCAATGCTTTCGTCTACAATGCGCTTACCAGAGGCTTTGTTCACTGTGGTTATCCACTTCAAGCAATAGAGTTTTATATGCATATGTTAAGAGCTAAAATTCTGCCCACAAGTTACACGTTTTCATCCTTGATAAAGGCTTGCTCAATGTTGTTGGGTGTCTGTTCCGGAGAAGCTGTGCATGGCCACGTTTGGAAAAGTGGATTTAATTCCCACGTGTTTGTGCAAACTGCTCTGGTTGATTATTACTCAAATTCGAACAAATTTTCTGAATCGAGAAGGGTATTTGATGAAATGGCTGAAAGAGATGTTTTTTCATGGACTACAATGGTTTCGGCCCACGTTCGAGCGGGGGATTTATGCTCTGCGAGGAGATTGTTTGATGAAATGCCTGAAAGGAACATCGCCACGTGGAACACTATGATTGATGGCTATGCAAGATTTGGGAATGTCGTGGCTGCTGAATTATTATTTAATGAAATGCCAGCGAAGGATATAATTTCATGGACTACTATGATCACTTGTTACTCTCAAAACAAGAAATTTCGAGAAGCACTAGATATGTTTAATGAGATGAAAAAGAGTGGGATTAGCCCTGATGAAGTTACCGTGGCTACTGTTATATCGGCTTGTGCCCATCTTGGAGCCCTTGATTTGGGGAGGGAAATACATCTGTATGTGATGCAAATTGGATTTGATCTTGATGTTTATATCGGCTCTGCACTGATTGATATGTATGCAAAGTGTGGGAGCTTAGATAGGTCGCTTCTAGTTTTCTTCAAACTGCGAGAGAAGAACCTTTTCTGTTGGAATTCAGTAATTGAAGGTCTTGCAGTTCATGGTTTTGCACATGAAGCGTTGGCTATGTTTGCTAGGATGGAGAGTGAAAAGATCAAACCAAATGGGGTTACTTTTATCAGTGTTCTAAGTGCATGCACTCATGCAGGGCTTGTTGATGAAGGCCGCAGGAGGTTTCAAAGCATGATCTCTGGATATTCCGTAACTCCTCAAGTTGAGCACTATGGATGCATGGTTGATCTATTGAGCAAAGCTGGCTTGCTTGAAGAAGCATTAGAACTGATAAGAAGCATGAAATTACAACCAAATGCAGTTATTTGGGGTGCCTTGTTGGGTGGCTGCAAGCTTCATCGGAACTTGGAGATTGCACATATGGCTGTTAATGAATTGGTGATTTTGGAGCCAAACAACAGTGGGTATTACTCTCTTTTACTTAACATGTATGCTGAAGTGAAACGATGGACTGAGGTCACCAAAATTAGGGTGGCCATGAAGGAACTAGGGATTGAAAAGAGATCTCCTGGTTCTAGTTGGATAGAAATGAATAGGAAAATTTATCAGTTCGCAGCATCTGATAAGTCTCACTTGGCCTCTGATGAAATCTACTTGTTGCTTGCTGAATTAGATGTGCAGCTGAAACTTGCTGGCTATGTGCCCAAACTTGAGTCAATATTGTAGCAGTTCAATGTTCTGAGAGTTTGAATAGTAACCTGTTATAATATAGACCTGAGTTCAGGCATGTAGCCTGCTAGCTTCATCTGCCCATCTAATCAACAATATGAGGCCTATGCAGACAAGAAAGTTTTTTTCGCTTGCAGGGTAATTGTTATTTTAATTGGCTAAATTTGGCATTACAGTAACATGGTTGGGAAATTACAGCTCTCTTGAAAGGTATGTCCATTTGAAGATCTGCACCATTCTGTAAAATATTTTTGCAGATCGTATTCAAAATGGGGATATAGTTATGGTAAACTAATTGCTCATGGTATAACATCAGTTTTTGAATCTCTTGCCACCTGTATATTTTGATTTCAGATTCTATTTCTGCAAACATAGAACTACTTTGCAAGCAATCCATAAAAATTAGGGCTCTTATTAGTCTCCAACCAGCTACTTGCTGCAATGCTCTTTCTTTTTATAGTTAAGCCAAAGGATGCAAGTTTTTGGCTACACATATGCAGATTATATAATTATAAATTTGTGATGGAAGATCTGTCTTATAGAAACCTAATAATTTGGGAGTTTGGTTTCTTCCCTGGCAAAGTCATTAATTGAACCGTTATATCTTGGCATTGTTGGCATCTTTAGCTTCAAAAGGCCCACAAAATATAAAACTAAGAAGGGAAAAAATGCACATTTATACATAGCAAGTACATAAATAGTTATAGAACAATACTTGCAATACAAATTCTGTCAATACAAATAGATGTGATAGCATTATATTGTTGTCACTTGTCTCTTACTATTCATTTCTGTGATAATAGTAATGATACTAACTAAATTAATTTGTAAAACTAGAGTTTGTATCCATGCAAATTCCCATAGTTATATGTTCAACTCCATACAAAAGTTTTTCTACTAGAATATCAATCACATAAAATTTTCTAAATTAATGGCTATAGACACTGTAGCACAAGTCTACTTATGCAATGAGTGTATTCAAGCTGTCATGTGGACTATGCGATGACGTTTTTAAAATTGTTTGCTGACTGTCTGTGGGGTAGTACAGGTTCATCAAGGGGCATTCATTGGGTTTCTTGGAGGAATTATGTCGGCCAAAGCAAGATGGGGGCTTGGATTCGGAGACTTGAATTCATTTACTCAAGCTATGTTTGCCAAATAAATAATGGAGAATTATTCAGGCTCCACATTCTCTTCTGGCTAGATTTCTGAAAGCAAGATACTTCTCCATATGTGAGTTCTTGCACAGCAAATTAGGGAGTAATCCCATTTGTCTGGAGAAGTATCTTATGTGGCAGGAAAATTATGGTTTTTGAGGACAATTGGATCCCTAGGTCAACAAGTTTTACAATCTTTGGCAGCTGATTTGCATGTGGCAGATTTGATTGCAGTGGACTGAACCTGGAACGAGCAATTATCAGGGACCAGATGCACAGCTCATGCTGAAAATTTCATTGCTCCATAAGGCTAGTGATAACAGATTGATCCCGTATGTTGATAAAATAGCTGATGCTGAAAATTCCATTGCTCCGTAAAGTTAGTTATATCAGATTGATCTGGCATTTTGATGAAAGAGGAGTATATTCTGTTAAAAGCTTCTGTCAGGTAGCATTTAACCTTAAACTTGCTGAAATTCCATGGTGCCCTGACAATCCTTCTAGCAGGTGGAAATTGTTGTGGTCATCTGTAATTCCAATGAAAATAGAAGGTTACCGGCTCCCTTCAAACTACGAAGTGCAACCTGAATATCTTGAATGATGCCCTTTGTCTCTCCAAGGGGAATACCTTTCATGCTCTTATTTGTTGCAAGCAGTCTAGAGAAGTTATAAAACTCTCATCCCCGCCTGCTCAGCAGCAAGTTTCCCTTGGATTCCCCTATTATGCTTAAATAATTGCAGTCATTTAGACATAAGTTTGATTCTTTGTTTTAGTTATATTGTAGTCTATTTGTCCTTCCAGAAACTTGACAAAATTTCAGCAATCCCTCCTCCCTGCGCTCATCATGTTTGATGGATCGCCAAGTAGTCTTCTCCTGTTAACCCATCTTTTTAACTAGGCATTGTCTGGTTTGATATATCTTCGCATTGTTTTTACACTTTCTATTAACGCTAGTTTCCATTGCTAGCTTATTGAAAGATTCTTAGCTTATTAGTTTACTTGACAGTTACTCTGAATATGACGTATGTTAATGTATGTTAGTCAGTTTCGTTGTATTTCTCATTCGTTCTCATTGGGCTGTCGTCTCTCTTCTTGCATACGTTGGCATGTTCATGGTACTTATATTCCATAATCTACTATTCAGATGTTGATAGGACAGGCGATACTATCCTTCCGCTGAAGGAAGGAGAGTATCGTACCAGCTGTTGACTGAAATACAGAGACACGTATAAAAACTCATTATAAATAATTAGATTTAAGGCAAGACGACATTCAAGACTTCAGAAATTTAGGTCAGAGTCCGATAAATCATCTAGCATGATAAAGGCAAGACGACATTCAAACAGAACGAGAACTGAAAATGTTGCACACGTTTTGAGCTTAACAGGCGGAAATATTAGCCCGATACGCCTTCGAAATGTGCTCCAGAAGAATTTGAATTGAAATTTAAGCAGAAAGAAGCAAGGATCAGATAGAGCTAATAACAATGAAGCCATCATAACGGCTAATCAAACCAATAGGGAAACATTTCTTAATCATCACTTCCTTTCTCCTCCTGCTCTTATTAAATCTTCATTTTCGAAAAGGGAGAAAAAAAAAACGAACAAATATGCTAATTCAAAAACAAGCAAGAGAAGGAGAATGATCAGATAGAGCTAATACAAAGGTCGATGCCATCATGCCGGCAATCAAACCAATAGGGAAACATATCAATTCATCATTTCATTCTCCTACAATAAATTCATATAATCAAACAAGAAACTAGAAAAAAGAAAGTCGCCTTGCGAGACCTAAATGTGTCGCGCTGCAGAGAAGACGGCGAGCGTCTACAATAGAAGGGTGAACTTCAACTAAAAGCCCTAATTCGAGGTATTTATAGCGTACTGGGATTTCTGAAGCTTTTTTTTTCCCCGGTTATTTCTTGTAATATAACTAAAACCCCCTCAGGTTCTCAGAATTTCATAATGCCCCAAATCTTGGGCTTGCCTTTTTTACTAGCCCACAAATTATGTGGCCCAAAAGGAATATAGAGATCCAGGTCCAAAAAAAGTAGAAAGTACTAATAGTGCGCGCGTTTGATCAAAAATGACTAAATGACCGTAATATCCTCCTATTTGGAACATAATCTCGACACTGCAACCACCCTCCCTTCTATTTGGTTTCTCACCGCCGCGACTTGTACGGATGATAAGGCAGTTGCCGCCTGTTCGCCAGCGTTAAGTCACTAACCGCCATAGATAAACATTTAGCTCAAATAACTCACTAGTTTGATCTCGAACCCTAGGAAAATGGTTAATCAATCCTTGCAACGATCCTTTCGCAACATATGTAAGCATTTCTTTACTTTTCTTCATTTTTTATTTCTAATTTATTATGCTTATAAAGTAACTGGGTTTCCGTATAGTGTAAATATCTCAAAGATCAATGTTTTTAGGAAAATGACGAAAAGGATTGAAATTTGTCCCCAGTATCATTTATTTTGAATGTATTAAAACTCAGTGCTAGAAATCTTTGAACATGTAGGGTAATAATTAGCAACTTTTTTGTCTGAAATTTGAGGTAGGTTGAATATGATGAACATTTACAGTATATTTGTAACTATTGGTTCTTTTTTAAAGCAATAAAGCATGTTCTGGTAAACACCCACTTTTACTTGGTAGCTAATATCTATTAAACATTCGCCACTATAACTGTGATTTGATACTGGTCTGTGCCCAGTATCTGGTTCTGTGTGCGTTATGATCAGTCTGATAGATTTTCCATTGAATTCAAACTTGAGTCAGATTTTCTGGCATTGCTGATGTTTGAATGGTACTAAGATCAGAAAATATCATGAAATTGTGGAAATCTCTGTGATTTTAGATGGAATTGCTTAGATTATGAAGAACGAACATTTGCTTAGTTTTCATGTTGCAGATTATGCCAAAAATGCATGGAAAAGACCAGAAATATATAAAAAGTTCGCGTATGGTGTTCTTGATCGGTGTCAATCACAATGCACAAAAGCAGATAAGGTAGAAGCAGAGGTGCCAGAAGAAGCAAAGGATGCACCTCAAGTTTCTTTAAAGCCCAAAGTCGAGAAGATGGCACAAAACCACTCTGAACTCAGCAAATACAGGTCTAGCAGAGAAGATCTTAGTGATACTAAATGGAGGTTAGAGCTCACTTGGCTCACAAAAGCTCTTGAACCAGCTCTGCAAGTATGTAGGTGGGCTCTGCCAACAGGTCTGTTTAATTCTGTTATGCTTTCTGTATTGCCTAATTTGCTAGGATTGCATAGGGCAGTTATGGATGAGCATTTAAGCGTATCAAACCTGATTAAAGTTATGGTATTTCTGAAATTTTAGGTTCCATATATCTTTTTTAACGATATAATTTGTTTTTGTGTTGAAATAGTAGGCTTTCTATATGTAGCCATCCTTAATAGAGCATCCTTGTGCTCTTGACACCATGACTTCTGCAGTTTTTCAATCTGCCTTCTGGTCATTGAGGCTGTAGTGTTTTAATATGCAGGAAATAATATTAGCAGCAAATTCCCTCCTAGCAATCGATCTGTTTCAGAGATTTTTGGGAGCATTCAACGGACTAAGATTGGGATTGAGGGTTGGAGTTTGAGTGATCTGACAGTTGGCCTATATCTTATTTACCTTCGTCAAGCATCATTGAATCCTTTTGAGGATGTTAAGGGTGTTCAAATCACATCAGAATCAATTGTAATTATTAATTTCTTATTGTTGAGGAAATATTGGCACATATAAAATTGCTTAAAATTTTCATTTCATATTTAAAATTGCTCGTCATTTTTTCACACCTTGGAATTCTCATCAGGTAATGGTTTTATGATTTAGGTCCAAGATCTCATCTACCACGTTGAATTAGCAAAAGGCTCTTACAAGAATGATGCTTTCAGTCTTGCAAGAAATAGCATGCTTCGAGAAAGCAACATTTTGAAATTTGAAAAGAATTCTAGTGTGATGAGGCCTGGATATTATATAGGAATTGATCCTCGCAAGAAACTTGTTATTTTCGGGATCCGTGGAACACATACTGTATATGACCTTATTACCGACATTGTTTCTTCAAGTCATGAAGAAGTCACGTTTGAAGGCTACTCGACCCACTTTGGTACAGCTGAGGCTGCTCGTTGGTTTCTTACTCATGAGATAGGAACCATAAGGCAATGCTTGGAGAACCATAAGGTGGCTTAAAGTTTACTTTGTCTGCTTTAATAAAAAAAAAAAAGAGAAATAATAGAAGAAATTACATGTTTGTTTTCATAGTTTTATTGGGCCTAATTCATCTACAGGGATTTAGGTTGAGGCTAGTGGGTCATTCTCTTGGTGGTGCTATAGCTTCTTTACTAGCAATAATGCTTCGCAAAAAGTCACTCAAAGAGCTGGGGTTCAGCCCTGACATTATTACTGCTGTTGGATATGCAACTCCTCCTTGTGTCTCCAGAGAACTTGCTGAAAGTTGCTCAGATTTTGTGACTACTGTTGTAATGCAGGTTGGCATATGGATATCATTATCTGTCAGCCATGTCTGTTGGAGAGGCATCTCCTTTTGAAACCCTTATATATGTATATTTGTGAAATACTTCTCCAATGTAGGAGTTTTATCTGGTTTTATTTGTTCACTTTTCTCATTACCCTTTCCCCTTTTTTTTAATTATTTTGGTGCACAGGATGATATCATACCTAGATTAAGCACTACTACTCTAGCAAGGCTGAGAAACGAGATTCTTCAAACTGATTGGTAGGTAAAAGGTTTTCTATTTGAGAGCTAATACCTTTCACTGAGGACATGCTGAAAACAGATGTGCATGACTTGAAACAGCATTTAAGATACTGGAAGTAATGACATCATTCTTTTAATTGATGTCAAGTTATAAAGTTTTTTACTTGAGAATGCAAGTATGAAGGATAAAGTTTTATCAAGGGCATAAAGTTTAGGTATATAGTATTAAATAGAGGACCATACTTAAGAGGAGATAGTCAGTGACTGAAGGCCTATACAAGGAAATGATTGTTTCTACTCATGTTTTGTCATTCATCATCTGAAGGAACTGATTACTACTTGTTTGCATGTAAAGCTGCTACTTTGGAGCATTAATTTATTTCTTGTGGGTGTCTGTTGATAATCAAACTTCTTTCTTGCTCTGCTATAGGATGAGTGTGATTGAGAAAGAAGACTGGAAAAATGTCATAGATCTGGTCACAAATGCAAAGCAGGTGGTATCTTCAGTGCAAGATGTAGCTAGAAAACTTGCAGATTATGCAAACTTCAGGATCAAGAAAGATTCTTCTGGTAAGTTTTGTGTGCCACCCAAATGTTTATGTTCCAAATCTTCTATTTTGTTTATCTTGAATTTTCTTTTTGTATTTTGACAAGTGTCATGTTTATGGTGATAAAAGTTATATGCTTTGAGAGTTGGATATTCCTTTGAACTTAGTTTTGTAATGACCTTAAGATGATTATCTCTGTGACCATTTTTACTATTTGTTGGGTTGTTATCCTCCCATGCCTCTTCCTTTTTTAATATAGTTATTGGCAATAGAAGCAGTCATGTTGGAGAGGCTACATAGAAGTAGTCCTGCTTTTAGGAGCTTATTTTCATTTAGAGGCCATGTAAAAGAACTTTTAATATTTCTGCAGGCACCATTACTGGCAGAGAAGGCTTTCATTCTAGTTGCACTCGAATTTGAATATTATATGTATTAATTATCATTGTTTTTTTCTTATAGATGTTCTCGTTGAAAAGGAATCATCTACTTCTCCCATGGTTTTGTCAACCTCGCAGTTGAAGACACAGACTGCCACTGTCATTAAGAAGGAAGGAGCTGTTGGTACAGTACCTGAGGAGCTATTTGTCCCAGGGACTGTGTATTATCTAAAGAGAAATGTTGACATTCATATGAGCAGCAAGGACAGCGGTGGCAGAGAATTTTTCACGCTGTGGAAGAGACATCTGGATGAACACTTCCAGAGGATAGTGCTCTCAAGCAACTTAATCTCGGACCACAAATGTGATAGCCATTTTTACGCTCTAAGAGATGTTCTCAAAGGCTTGCCAGGATCCCGTGATGACCACATTTTCCCATATAGCCAAAATACAAATTAATATTCCACATTTTTATTCATTGTTATGTAAATAATTAATAAGTAGTATAATTTATGTAATTCATTTTAAATCCTTCCAACATTTGCTGTCCAGGAGGAAAAACTGGCTGCAGCCACTGTTTCTTGAAGCAAATTTTTGTTATATTTCCCGTCTTTGATATTCTTCCGGTAATAGAGGAGAGTCTTTTTAGGTACAGAAAACGTATGGTAGCCTCCAAGCTTTAAAATTTGCTTGCCCTAAAATCAAGCAAAAAGGGAATTGAAATGTTGGTTTTAGATGTAATTAGTTGTAAGCATTCCAAAATGTGTAAATGATGATCAAGGCTTCCCCACCATTACCTACCTTAAAAAAAGTTATGGCTAAGGATTAATTGGCGGTATTAATAGCCACAGCTAGGCCGCCCTATCTTAGGGTTTTATAGCATCCAAGAAAAAGTAGAAAAACACACTCAGACACGCATAACAAAACTATGTAGTGAAAGCTTAATTAGCCAATTTAATATGCATATTCATAAAGTTAATTCCTGTGAAATCAACCCCCACTTTTTGCAAGTGGTTAATTTCTTTTAATTTGCAATTCAATCGAGAAAATGGATAGCATTTTAAAATTTGCATGCTTATTATATCTTCATTTAGCCACGTGTGCTTTTTCACAGTGTACGTTTTTACCTAAAATGGTCGAAGTCTCGAAGACAAACATGCTTTCTCATGCAATAACCGTTAATTTCTTCTGCTTTCTTGGACGTGTTTTCTTCTCATTTGAAGGAAAATAAAAATGTCCCCAGATCAGATGTGCTTGAAGCTTGAAGGTTGAAAGAGGAAAAGGGAGGAGTCACAGTTCATGGTTGACTTGGGCTGGGCTATATACTAATATGATTGCCTAATCTTTGTTCAGGTGATAATTAATGAGATATGGTGGGATCTTCTTTTTTATCAGACAAATCATCAAAGTTTTTGCATAATTTTGAAAGCTTAAAAGTGGAATGGAATGTGCCCATGATTTAATTAATTAATAACACAAACAATATAGATAATTTATCATGTACAATTAATATACAAACGAAATGTGATGGACTGCACTTTTGAAGGCAATGCCAACCCATTATGAATTATATTCAGGAAAGTTTGTCTAATCCTTTTGGTAATTAAGAAAATTAATTGTACAAGTTTTTTTTGGTCGGAAGAAAGTAATGTACTTTTAAAGGGTAAGTGCTAAAGTAATCCCAGACAATCCATAAAATGTCTGGACCTGTATCTGTGTATGCATACAAACAGGGTGGTGGGGCTTTGCTTAATTCCAGTTTAATTTTCTGATCATCAATCAATACCTTAACTTAAGAAATTTTGGCTTCTAAAGAAAACTTAGTTTCTTTGAATTTAACCTCAAATTTATATATATATATACATTAATTAAGAATAAGTTGTGGCAAAAAATTCTTGAAATAATGATCAAGTTCACTTCCATTCTTTTTCTTTTCTGAAGTCATAGCTGCAGAAAAAACTCTTAACGGAGACAAAACCATCTCTCTCACCATATATCCTCTTGAAATGACAACCCCAAATTGTCTTACTCACTGTTACTTAACTAATTAAAACAAATAAATATATTGTATATATATTTCAGCCCTAATATTATGGTTAAGACTTTGAAAAAATGCTCCCTATTCAAAATACAAAGCAACATTTATAAAATCCAAAACAAGTTACATCACTTAAACTATATTAGAAGGACAAGTTTTGAATAAGCTATTGAAAACGAAGGTTTCTACTTATGTTTCTGAATGATGAAGCAACAACATTTTCTTACCCATTTATGTTGTCGGGATTGAAGTCCATCTTTGAACATCTACAGGACTAAGTAGCTCGTGAGTTTGCATCAAGATTGCCTAATTTATTACAATAATAATGTTATGATAAAGACTTGATCAATGTTCAATGGATTCTTGAAACGGATATATTCAGACATGTTTCATCATTCTTTAAATTTTAAAACCATGAATACACAAACGTTTAATCATCAAAAGCTAGAGATGGGTCACATTTTGATTAATTAAGGGACTATGAATTAATTATAAACGTAGTTTATAATTAAAGAATGAAGGATGAGCTTTCTTCTAGATTGAGAGAAATTAAACCCTAGCTAGATACAAGGCAATCTATCCCCATACACGTGCAACATGGCCCATATGCAACGTTGGTGTCGGCTTGACTGGTCTTAGAGGGACACAGGCTTGCATCATTTTCTTTTCTAACTTCACATTTAATTTGTCCTTATACAACATATACATAAAATCAAATATATAGTATTAATTAAGTATAATTAAGCTAGCTCTTCTATTAACTTCTTCATCAAATCTTTTATTATAATTCTAACAAGATTTCTAACTTATTAATCACCTAGCTGATAATATTTCTCTATGTGCATGACCTATATATATATATATATCCTAGGCCTATGGATGTTGTATAGGGCAATAGGATTAGGATTTGAAATTGGATTGTTTATGCTTTCTTTTAAGGCAAAAAACGGATTACAACTTTCTAGCGTTACAAGAAACTTATACTACTCAAGTCTCATTTATAATTTAACCCAACGTTTTTGTAATTGAAAAACGCAAGTAACCCAAATTCAAAGAGAAACTTGTGCATTACTATATATATATATATATAAAGAGTTTTTCTCTTTAACGCATCAATAATTCATAATAATATTTTATGATTACTTTATAAATGTGTAAGTAATTAAAGAGTGTAAGTAATTGTTTGCAAGGGAAGATTATATTTTTGACCACAGCCTTGTAAGCTTCTCAGTTCTTTCTTTCATTCATTCATTCATTCGTAATTCTTTATATGTAGTTCTTAAGAGAGAATTTTGGCTTTATTGTGTACCAAAAACAACCAAAACTCGGAAACTATGACTCTTATTTTATCGTGTAGTAATATTAATAAAATTAATATGATTAATTAGTTTATTATATTAAATTAAGTACAAGTTCCAAGCTGGTGGTGACGTGGACGATGCTCCAAAGGGGACCCGCCGCCGTGTTCAAATATATAAATAAAATACTGACCACTCGTGCGGCGTGGCGTCACTGGCGTGTCTTTCTTTCTATTAGCCACGTGCACCGCAATCCCCGCCACACTCTTTTTTATATCTACATTCTACTCTCTCCTCTTTGAATAGAATCAATAGAAGCTGTAAATAATTAAATGACATATTTTATTTTATTATTAATAATCTTGTATTCCTTTTACTGACATTAATTATGCAACTACCGCAACAATTAATTAATTAATTAATTCTGAGCAAATTAACTGTCTAGCTGACGTCGCTGAGTTTAATATTTGTAATTTTTAAATATATTTTTTAAAAAAAAATTGGATTAAGTGGATATTATAATTTAAGAAGAGCAATATGATTTCTGTGTATTATATTTTAATTTTGTAAAATTGACAAAAGATTATACAACTTAATGCACAACTTAAAAAGAAATGTAACGAAATTTTGAGACTACGAGAACACAACCACTACGTTACAATGCCTTTACCTGTGTAGCATATTAAATTTGAGTCAGTAATTATGACTATATATTTAGATATATAAATAATCTACCAAGTGTTGTTATTACATTAATTGTAATAGGTAATATTATATTTTAGCATTATTTCGTTAATATAAAATTTCAATTCTAGTTAAAAGGTGACACGAAATTACATTAATAAGTACTATTAATTATGATAAAATAAATAATGTTACACGCACATTATAGCATTTATCTCTATAGCTAGTATATAATTGAAGATTCATTATTATTAAAAAAAAATAATCATTCATCCAAAAGTAAAATCTAGGGTAAAATGATTCTTAATATTTAATTAATATTTTATATCATAATTTATGATCAGAAATAGTTTGAAATATGAAAAACTTATCTTAATTATGTTTCAATCATTAGAAATTAAGTACGGATATGATACATATATAACAGAATAAAAAGAAAATAAAAAAAAATGATAATATAGCTAGATATAGAATCTTGATGAATTAATTCTCGATAGATGTTGTCTCTTCTTCATTTAATTTTGTATGGTATTATTAAGTGAACATGCCTCGCACTTTGAACAATAATAATAAAAAAGAAATTAATCAATTAATTAAGGTCGTCATACCATATATGGATTTATTGATATTATTAATTATTAATTATCATTAGCTAGCTAGGGTTCGATTAATGATGATCGATTGACCAAAATCAGGTTATAATGTAGAAGTGGTCCTTCCCATTTCCATTTACATTTCCGTCGTCGTTAATTAACACTGGACATCCACTAAATTCCACTTGAATTAATTCATTCATGCGATCATCGATCGATCGACCACTCACTTCCTGGTGGAAGATTAATCCTAAGGAATTAGAGTGTGACACTTCAAAAGTATGTTTCCAAGCTGCTACTTCATTCGTCTTTTAATGCCATGGAAATTTAAGACAAAGTATTATGCATGTTTATCTCACATACATATATGTAGCTACAAACTAAAATTAATTAAGGTAATTAATTATATTATTTGTTAAATTAGGATAATATATAAATATATTCCGAAAAAAATCTGCAGGTGATTACCATGATCTAAAAAGATAATTTAATAAATTAATGAGTCGTGCCCAAATCTAGACATGTGTGAAGTGAAGGTTGCAAGGGAATTATGGCTGAACGTACAGAAGATTAAAGATGATGAATTTTCAGGTAGGTCTAGTTTTGATTTTTAATAAAATAAAA
Organism: Melia azedarach; assembly: GCA_028052125.1. NCBI lineage: Eukaryota > Viridiplantae > Streptophyta > Magnoliopsida > Sapindales > Meliaceae > Melia > Melia azedarach. Next base: position 289,288 of record CM051394.1, on the reverse strand, counting down.
TAAAATTATAAATATTAAAAAGTCCCTTGGAACACCAAAAGGCTTGTCAAGACTGAGGAGGAGGGCTCGCTAGCTGCAATTCATACTTTCTTTTCTTTTCTTTTCTTTTTTGTTTTTTAATAAATAAATTATATAATAGATAAATGGTTGCTAAAAAGAAAAACTGGTCTATGCAAATTTAAATGAATAAATTAATAACTTTAATTTAAAATTGTTGTGCTAGCCCCTTTTAAGATTAGTTGAACCCCTCCTACATTATTGTCGAAAGGGTATATATAAAATTATCGTTAATTTAATAATCTGCGTCTATGTATGTAAATTGAATTAACAATGCCCTTGTTGTCTGAAAGAATAATATATAAAAAAATGTTTTAATTAGAAAGCTAGGTTAAGTGGCGAACAAGTACACATGAGCTAAAGCAAGGCATTTTGCATTAATGGTGGGATAATGGTTGCCATGCAAGAAAATTAAAGAGCTCTCGGTTGATACGTCGATCCAACTCTGTCCTCCAATAGATCATTTAGTCTTGTCATCCTTTATTAATCATCATCATGATTTTTAACCAAATGTTGCAATTTGCCCACTTTTTAATTGCTAGTAGTTAAAATAATTGACCAACTTAGTTAATTTTATATATATATATATATATATATATATATATAATACATCTGCAAATATATTATACTTAATTATATTTTCATTATGTATATATATATATATATATAGCTAGGCAGTAGCTTAATTGGTTAGTAGCCCATCAAATCGTTAACAGTTAAATTCCATTATTATTTTTCAAACCAAATTAGCTGCTTCCACAAATCATGAGTTGTTTGTAGATAATTTGTACATATAATATAATATAAAGTTACAGCCAACCTAATACAACATCTTTTCCATTAAACCAAAGAATTAGAATTAGTAGTAGTAGTAGTAGTAGTAGTCGTAGTCGTCGTAGTAGTAGTAGGATTAATTTTTCTTTTAACTTTTAAAAAAAAAAAAACAATTTGGGGGGCATTGGGAGATGTTAAGTTGGGGTGTCATTATTAGGGTTGGAAGTGGGTCCTAATTGCACATTTGAGCAAGGTCTACATGTTGGTGCCTATCTGTGACAGAAGAAAGTGATTGAAAGTGATTAATGATTATAAATAATATTAATTAATGTCAATAATACTGTATTGCTCGACAAGCCGTGACCTGCTGTACTTAAACTATTCTAAAGATCGAGTTGAGTGCAAAAAAATCCTCTCTCTGTCTTGTATTTGCGCTTCTCTTAGTCAAGTGTTCTATTCCAGTGTCACTATCTTTTGTTTCTTTCATTTTTCGAATATGCTTCTTTCTTTTATTTTTGTCCCTCATCAATCCCTTCTGTACTATTGATAGTCCTCCCTCTGTCCAAATCAAAATGGGGTTTTAATTTATGTTTGTTCATTTTGTTTGTATATCATCGGTTTGCCAACGAATTCTTAACACCAATTACTATTTTTAATTTGCCTCTGCAAAAATGCAGGATCCAAGTTCTAGCTAGCTAGTTTAAGTGTGTGCCACACTTAATTTGCATTAATTAATTCCATATTTATATGTATCTATGACTTGTTAATTAATTGACTGATTGATCAGTTCCCATTAATTATGATCAGCTAATTAACTTAAACTAATAGCTCTACCTGAACCAGATTTATTATTTGATTGGCTCACATATATATGTATAATACTATATATATATATATATATATATATATATATATATATATATATTCAGGCCGGGGCATCATGTTGATCAGATTTTCCCATCGACCTGCATGCTAGCTCGTGTAAAAAGTGTTCTTCACATGTAACATGTTGGAAGGTTCTGTTAGATCACCTATCCCGTTATGGGCGTTAACAATTGTTAATTAAATGGAATAATTGATGATATGATTCTCTTTTATCGTTTCATAACAAATTAAAATCAATAAAGAAACAAGCTCAAGTGTTATTTAATGATAATTACGTTTTGAAGACAGCTTAATGAAGTGAATTATTCTTATTATCTACATATATATTATATATTGGGTGTTAGCTACAAATTACGTATACTTTTAATATAGTTCATAAATTCACGATAAATCAGGAATACATTGTAGTTATTATTAAAGTTAAGATATAAAAAATTTATTATAATTAATATAGTGATTAGTGCGTCATTTAAAGAGCATTAAGATAGTCTTTAAAAATAAATAAAAAAACAAAACAAAACAAAACAAGAAAAAAAGGGAAGGGGAAAATGAACTGTATAGACAAGGTGATTCATAGCCATCATAGTTGTTTGTTAGTATATAATAAGTAAAGTTATTACATCAAAACTTTTGGAGGGAAGAGAAAGTCTATCAGCAGGTTGGACTCATTGGAGTGATCTACGCGGAGAAGGGTCAAATTAGATCGGTGATAGAATGTTCCTCAGGCTCAGCTATTTCAATTAATTTCACATATATATATCTAACCTAGTCTCACCTCTATTTAAATATATGTTAGAGCTCGTAAATATTGGATATGTCTTACCTAGTTTTGTTGACTAGAAAGTAAGTTACAGTGGCAAACCAAGAAACAAATAACTTTGGTTCACCAGAAAAGCTGTAGTAATTAACATAAATTCCTTTCCTTAATTTCTGTCAAACTCGTACACTTACACTCGATAAAGACAGATTTTACTGCTATATTATTAAAAGAGAGTCATTGCTCTTAAATAGATTATTTCTTTACAATGATAAGGTCAAGGGCAATGAGCATCTAATTACTTTTTAACAACTTTCACTTGTTTAATCCCCCGTTTTAATTAAGGATCTTAGCATGATGATGAACTACTATATTTAGTTGCAGTTATCACTTATTAGATCACGAAAACACGGGGGAAAAAAATTAAGAAAAAAAATGAGAGCTATATGCGATAGATCCAATCATCAAGCAAGTAGAAATGGGTTGGGTTTATGCTATTTCTTTTGTCGTATAAGGATGTAAAATGGAATCTCATATAAGCGTATAAAAATTTAGGATGAAGGGTTATTGAGAAAAAAATAATGAAATTTGTAGCCCATTAAGGGGACCAAATGTAATTAAGTATTCGTTATTATATGATCCACCTCTCTCTCTCTGTGGTGTTTATAAACTTGGGGATAATTAATCCCAGCACAACGCTAGCTAGCTGAGAAAGATAATTAAGAAAGACACACCATCAGAATCCCCACAAGTTCAAGATGACAGGTTCTGGTTCTCCCTGTGGAGCCTGCAAATTCTTGAGAAGAAAATGTGTCAAGGGTTGTGTTTTTGCACCTTATTTCTGCCATGAACAAGGTGCTACTCATTTTGCAGCTATTCACAAGGTTTTTGGTGCAAGCAATGTTTCAAAACTGCTTGCTCATCTCCCTGTGAGTGACCGTTGTGAAGCTGCTGTTACAATCTCTTATGAAGCTCAAGCTAGGCTTCAAGATCCCATTTATGGCTGCGTTTCACATATTTTTGCTCTGCAACAGCAGGTTGGTGTCTTTTTTTCCTTGCAATTTGTTTATTGATGGTTGAAACCCTAATTTATTATTTGTAAATATGTATTGATAGCTTTTCACTTTTTAAATCTTGCAGGTTGTCACTCTACAGGCACAACTTGCTTCTCTTAAGGAACAAGCAGCTCAAAGCTTTCTCAACGGCTCTGTTACTGCGAACCCTAATGAGAAATATTACGGAAATCTTCCTTCTCACCCACAAGATGTTCACAGTTGGTTTCACCAAGAAAATTCGAACATGGAGACCAAATTTAATCCAAACCTCCACAATCAAGGCGCATCGATGCCGTACTCTGAAAATGGATTCGTGAATCCAAACTCTTTGGCGAATAATTATGAAAATTCAGCAATTTCAGGAGAAGACGTGTCATTTGCGAGCTTTGGAGAGTCTTCTCATTCAATGGGAACGCTTGACATGCATATAGACAGCAGGAAATGGACCTTCCAAGACGCTGATGACCTTCAATCAGTGGCCTTTGGCTATATTCAAAACTCATGAGAAGACCTGCAGCACGAGGGACCTTAAAAATTGGTGAAGACTTCACCACTTCTGTCAATTTTGAATTGCTGCTAGCTAGCTGCATACTTTCGAGACATGCACTTTTGTTGCCATAAATAAAACCTAGGAACCCTAGAATGTTCATAATCCTGAAACCCTAAAAAATCTACCCAATTATTATTGTTTTCTTTAATTTAGTGTAACCTTGGATATGGGTAGAATAATAATGTAATTTCCTATCAAAATCGGAGAAAATCTGATTTTGTTTCACCTAATTTGCTTTGTTTATGAACCTAGTGAGGACCTAAAATTTTGACCTAATTAATACAGCTATCTAGTCCGCACTAAAATACTTCCTCTTCAAAATCTAATTTCCTCGGTCTATATAGCTGTGGATATTAGTCTGAAACCTAAAAGCATAAGATCTACATATATAACTTATAAAGAAATGCTAAGTACTATATTTCTTAATCCAGGTAAAGTTTAAACTCTTTTCGTCTGTGAGCAAACATTCATATTCTTGTTTCTGTACTTGAAAATTTAGAAGTGCAATTACATCTTTTGGTTTGAATTATCGTTGTGCTTATCAAGCCTTTATGTATAGTTCTAAAGTTCTGGTTTTTGTCGATATACTTGCTTAAAACTTCTTTTCTTCGCTTTCCAAAATGAAAATGGGATAAAAGTGGTTGAATCTAGCTAGATAACAATGACAAGTTAAAAATTTCAAGTACAATCGTCTAAGCTATATATGTGTCATATTCAGATTGAAAACATTAGAAGGCACCTCATTTTCATAAGGCATGTGATCCCTAGACAGTCGACACATGAACTTATTTGTTTAATAATCATTTGTTAAATTTGTTAGGTCACTAGGATCAAACCTATAAATTACTTTAGTCTTCATCCATTTGAATTAGCTGATTATTTTTGCAGTGTTTCTGTTTCCCAAGGTTTTTTGATTGATTGGTACTTGCAATCAGAGGCTGAACATACTTTGTCCACAAAGAGAGCTGCAAAATTGTTATCCTTACATTCACATGCGTCTTATTATTATAATCAAAATTGATCTCTTATGTTAATTTAACAGATTTATTACTTCGAACTCAAAAATATGACCAATGATATGTAATAACCTTGTTAATTGTGAGATTGATTATTATATATTTGAGACATTTTTTAATCTATAAAGCTGCTCCTGTTTCAAGGTTTGTTGGAACTTGCATTTTTTTTCTTTCTTTCTTCCGTTTTCGTTCCCTCTTTCATTGGCCGTGAGGAACTTGGTATAACATTATTCAGTGCAAGAATAATTACAAGACTGCTGAGTAGTTGTCTTTGAAAGCAGTGCGTACTATTTATATATGCTAGTTCTTCCACTGTATGAGGCTGTATAAATGAAACTTCTGTTAGCTGCTGCAGAAATGAAAACAATCAGCAATAGGATCATGGAAACACCTCTAACCAAGCTTTTCTTTCCTTTGATGAAATTTCAGGTCTCCCAGTAAAATTTTTTGATGAGTTTCTTCTTCAGAAGATTGCAAGAAGTTTCCAACTACAGCTGCATCATGTTTCTTTCCAATCACAGAAGATGGTGTGAAGCTTCAATAGTAAGGCAATTATTTATATATACATATATGGAAGGGTTTTCTGATAAATGTAGTGTAAAATTTTCATATATGCATTATAAACCCTTTTGACAAAAGCAATGAAATATGCGATCCATGCAATTGTTTAATAAGGAACTTCACGCGCACACACACACACACATATAGTGGTGCTGTTTTAATGGGATTGAAAACTCTCCTTTTACATGGAATTGACCCTTAATTTTGATTCTATTTCATTAAGCACTAGACAATTAACATGCATATAGATATATTAGATTATTATTAGACTATGTTCAATTAATTTTATATATATCTTCATAAATTCTGATGGATGACATTTTTAAGATATCCACTAGCTGCTGCTTCAAATTAATTCTTTCTTGACATATTCCAAATAATTTGACATTACAAAAGTGATTTTATTTTGTTCCTTGTTCATTAAGAACTTTCATATATTAAATTTTGACAATTAGAATATTATATGAAGCTGAAGCATAATTTCTTGTCCTTGATTATTTGCATAATCATCAACCATATGTTTTCTATCCATAGAGACATTGGTAGAAAAACCATTTTCTTCTTATTATGCAAAGCATCGAGTATGAAATCCAGTGAACAAATTGGCTTAAACCTCGAAAATAATTGTGCATGCTTGCTTAATTTGCTTTAGTAAAGAAAACTTGATGCAATAGAAACGTCTTTACTGGAATTAACTCTCTCTCTCTCTCTCTCTCTCTCTCTCTCTCTCTCTCTCTCTCTATATATATATATATATATATATATATATATATATATGACTGCGTTTTTTAGGCATGCCTGAAGAAATTGACCATACCCTCTTCTCTGCATATATTATTATGCCAGCAGTTCCACCACCGCGTCTTCTATTACTATTTCACAATTTCTATGTATCAATACTTAGTCTTTACTTTATGCTCTTAATTAATTACCAATGATAAATGAAGTACTTTCCATTCACATGAAAGAATAATAAGAAAAAGAATGTTTCAGCACTTGTGTACAAAGCTAGATCTAGCTGTTGCAGATGGACCACTTTTACATGATTCCAGTTCAATTTTCTAAAACTTACTCAGCTCAGAATCAGCATATATATATATAACAACTTTATCAAAACATGAAGACATTTATCTACTACAAATAACACAGTTATGTGCCTGTCATGTTCCAACCCCTTTTCTGATTTTCTCCATTAACAATATCATTAATTACAATTTAATTAATATATTAATTAATTAAACAATTAGTCAGTAAACCAACCCAAAGAGAAAGATATCCTATCGTATGATATATGAAGTCTCTCTTCATTTTCCTGCAACTAGTCCAGCCCATCACTTTGAACCCATTCACTTCAGTCTCCCATTTCAGGCTCGTCTGCCTAACCACTTTAATGAGCGCAAAAGCTGAAGCGGCCAAACTTATAATTTATTATTACTTTCTTTTTTAACACTCAAAAAGAAAAAAAGAAAGAGGAGTTACTTGTTGTAAAGACAAACACTTCTGTCCGATTCATTACTGGTCCCTACAATCGAACGGCTTTGGTTCGACATGTATATATGCAAACTCAATAGTCAAACTTCGTTTCTCAATATTCAAACCTCTTCACCGTTTCTTTCAATTTTTCTGTTTACTTTTGTTTTCTTTCTATTGTTTAATTCATTAATTAATTTATCTGTACCATCTTATACATTTTAAATTCAATCAAATCGTACGTCAGCTCTTCCACTCTCTTGTCGATAACTTAATTAAAATTTTTACGTTAATTAAACAAAATATATAATTAGATGATGAATTAATTAGAAGGAAAACAAAAATTGGCAACAATTAATTAATTAATTAGCTAGATGAATGCACCTTAAAAGTTATAGAGTTGGAAGTATTTGTCACGATTCCGACAGAGATAACATGCTCTTTCGTTCCTTTAAGCAAACGAAGAGACCATACTTATTCTCTTCTTTAAACTCTTGTTAGAAATTTTTTTTAAGTGAACTAATTAAAGTTAACTTCTTTCTTTCTTGTCTTCTCTTTTTTGGTTCTCATTTAACTTTTTGCTGACAGCTTTTTTCTCCCTTGAGCTCACATTCAACAAATCATCACTCATCATATATATTTAATTAATTAATTAATTGATGATCTTTGGAATAATAATTACTTTCCAAGTTCAATTAATGGAGGAATGTATTACATAATTAAACACTTTGTTTGTAATTAATGTGGACAGTGTGAAAGTGATTACTGCCGCTTGACTAAGTTTTATAAAGGTTAAAATATCAATTAGTTTATACACAAATTCAATGTGGTCATGGGCTCGAAGAATTTGGGAATTGATTAATGTTCCAATGTGGCTTGACCAAAATTGTTTATTCTCTGTTGCACGACTTCCTTCTTTCCTAATTTTATAATTTCTCTGTGTTTGGTTTGTCTTAGATTCTATCGTGGTCCAAAGGCACTTGGAGAAGTAGTTTCAATGGCCATTGCTTGATCAGCAATTGTAAAATAGTTATAAATCAACAACTCCTATTCTGTTGACTTGCAATTGAGTTATTTATGGTGACATTTTTGCAATTAGCAAGTGTTTATTTGGTATAGATACAATCTTAACATAATTAAACATATTAAAGCTTGATTATTGGGAGAAAGATTAATTTTTTCTAAAACCAAGCAAAATATCTAATGGCCTAACTTTCTCTGCAATTTTACCTTTCGAATTTTCTAGACAAATTATTTCAAACATACTATTGCTTCTTTTTTCTTTCTCCCGCTATTTTTTTTATTATTTTTTTTTAAATTTCTCTTAATGGGCGAGTTTATATCAAACCATATGTAAAATAAAGCTAAAATAAGAAATAAATAAATAAATAAATATTTTTTTTCCTTTTTCATTTGAAATCTATATTCTATTTAGCGATGACATATGCCAACTCAGTGTGATCTACATGGGCAATTAATTAAATCATTGATCGGGTCTGATTACTTGTATAATTTGAATTATAAACACAATAATGCTTTTATAATATGTGTTCTCTTTAAGCGATGCTTCTAAATAATTAATAACCACTTCAGGTGAAATATATATATTTTTTGTAATATCATGATATATATGCCTACCAATATAGGATTTGGAGAACCAAAAAAATAATATGATTAATTGGTTTGATAAAAGTTGCCAAAGCCTCAAACTTTGATATATTACTCTGCATTCAATCAAGGGAACACTTTGTCTGTATGAATGAGTACACAAGACTTTAGAGTACTGGTATTAAAATCAAACAAGGGTACTTACATTAGGTGAACCTACTGTTGTTAGAATAATTATATTATAAACCCTAGGCAAGTGGGGTCCTTAGAATAGCCATCAATTTCAATGGTAGCTTTCATTTCTTCTCCTATATCTCCATTGAAGAGATGATCAAAATGCTCTAATTAAGCAAAACTCATAATATCACTCAATTCGAGCAACCCTTGCATCTGGATCTCAGACTCGTTGGAAGAAGCAACTCAATGACTTAATACCATCATGTTAATATGTGTGTGTATATATATATATATTTTTTATTTAATGAAGAGAGAAAAAAAAAATTGCAGGAAGCTAAGGATATATGGTTGGTGCCAATTTAAATTTCATGATTAAGAAGAAAGGAATGAAAATTGACACGGGGATTCCCATTAATTAATTAAAAACAAGGAGGGTCATCTAGCACTCAATCCCAATTAATCTATACCTAGATATATCTTAATTAATTAGTTTAATACTATCCCATATGTAGAAAACGACAGAAGAGAGTTCAATTTTGTACGTATTTGTGTTATCATTGAGCTTGATAGGCATGTAATATAAAACAATTTCTAAATGATCCAAATTCCAAGGTTTTTCTTTTAAATTGTCGATGAATGGCTTCATTATTGTTCTTAAGCAAATTTCAAATGTATATTTAACAACTCTAGCGGACTAATTGTCCATAGTAAAATCTTGCTCAGTATATAAAAGATTATCTACTTAAAGAAAGTTAACCACTGTAGCCAGTAATTTATTCACAGTAGCTATAATTTTTAAAAGAGGGAAAGAGACGATGATCACTAAATTCCAAGTTGTTTAAATTGAACAAAAAGGAAATGCCAATATTAGGGCTTGATTATGAAATTAACTAATTAAGTTTCTTCGATGGTAGGTGGTACTCTGAGTATATACATCATTTTGGTTTTGGCATATATAGGATCATGATGATAATCAACATATATATATCAAACTCCATAAAGAAAAGTATGACGATGATCATATATATATATATATAATCATCAGTTCCTCATCATTCTAAGGGCAAGTGCTTGAAGCTCACCCAAGTCAGTGTTATATGGTCTCTTGATCTTGTTATTAGGATAAGCTTGGAAGGAGAATCCATCTCTGCAGCTGTCTATTTCTTGCATATTCATCCCATCAGTGTTGTGATCAGCAGATTCCAGTGAGCTTTGTGGGGATATGGGATTCATGTAAGCTGGATTATAAGTAGTTGGAAACGATGCCACCCCACTAGTGTTTCCTGTCCATTGATGATTCTCTATGTTCCTTGAATCCATCATGTTTTGAGCTAGTTGAGCCTTCACTTGCATCAATTGAGCTTGCAAGCACGCCACCTGTAATTCAAAAAACATAGTTAATTAAATTAATCATTAATATTTACTTGTAAATTGAAGTTTTCACATAAATGAATTGAGGTATTCATATATCTCAAAAAAACATACAAACAAAAAGGCTCGGTGGACTTGTTTAGGCTCACTGTATATGTTATCAGCAAGAAAAGTAGAAAAAAGAGTTTCTTTTGTTCAATAATCTCCTTCGATGATGATATACTTTTCAAATTTATATGAAACGTCGTGATCCATGATCTACCTCCATGCATTTATGAAAGTTTGATAATTAATATAATTTGATTCCAGTAACTTGTAGACATATATTTCCGATTATATGTGTTGTCAGGAAATACAAATGAACATTAATTAAAATACCGGATGTAGATTATAAGGACAGATTCTGTAAAATTACAATGTTTTCTGGAAGCAACCCGTAATAAGGAAATTTATAAGGGACTATTTGACATAAGAAATGAAATTAATTAATGCTACTAATATGAAAGAACTTAAGAACTCATAGATAAACATTGGATTCACCAAAGAAATAAAAGGAAAAAAAAAAAAGAAGAAGAAAGAGAGAGAGAGAGAGAGGAACAGACCTGTTGCTGCAAGGCAAAAATATGAGCTACGCAACCATAAACAGGGTCTCTAATCCTAGCTTGAGCTTCATAGGCAATTGTAACAACAGCCTCACAACGATCGGCAACTGGGACATGCAACAGCAATTTAGACACATTACTTGCACCAAAAACTTTGTGAATAGCCGCAAACCGAGCAGGTCCTTGTTCGGAGCAAAAGTAAGGTGCAAATATGCAATCCGACGCACATTTTCGCCGGAGAAACTTGCATGCGCCGCAAGGAGAACCAGTGCCAGTCCCAGATGATGCCATTATCGTAGAGACACAGAAGAAGAAGAAGAACAAGAAGAGGAAGAAATAAAAATAAAAATTAAAAAACTCAGAGAAAGAAAGAGAATCTTAAAACGTATGTTTTTAGGCACACGAGCGCACTAGGAAATGGTGCAAAACGAAGGGACTTTAAGGTAAGAATTAGTAGGGGAAGTGGGGTTGACAAAAGGCTAAGGAAGGGGTGTGAATGGGGGAACATGAAGGACTTTTTTGTAGGCTTTTAGGGGGACATTTATTAATGGTTTATGCAATATGGGGCTTGTATTTTAATGATTTAGACCGACTTAAATGATTTATAATTATATGGTTTTATTATTTGGTAACTCGGGTTGATTTTGGGGTTTTTAATAAATTAAGCTTCATCTTTTTCATTTTTCTTTTCTTTTTTCCGCCGAACGCCGCACCTGGGAACTGCTGCTGTTTGTCGCTTTGTGGAAGCTGGTTAAATTTTTACTTCTGGTTCTTCCTCCACTGCCACCTGCCGGTGAAGCCTACCGACAACCACTTCAAGCGTGTTGTATGAGCGGCACCTTGATAATAATAATGTTAATTAGTTCGTGTATATCTTTTAATTATTGCGGTAGAAATATCACACGTTTTAAGTGATATCGATTCACTCGAAGAAGAATACATATCAGTACAAATCAGGTACGACTTTCAAGTGAAAGATTTAAAAGGGTTTTTAATGAGTTAGCTAGCATGTTCATTCCACATAAATTTTTTTTTCTTATTCAATAAATAGAATGATTTAATGGAAACATCTAGAGGAGGGTTAGTGATACATTTATTACCCCAAAACGAAATGAATTAATGATCCGAAGTGCTTGGTTAGAAGCTTGGTGAGGCAAAGGAGACATTGATACTGTTCACTTTTCTGCGTCATGTCTTATTGGAGACTTGGGATTTGGGCCATTAGCTAGATGATGATAATGATGTTGATGATAGAATATAGATGATAATGAAATAGTGCTTCTGCTTCCATGCCTAAAGTAAAGTTAGTAGCTAGTGTGGTTCCCTGTAGCCCTCGTGCATATTAATGCTTCTCCACCCCATGTTATCACATCACATGAGACAAAAAAAGAAAGAAGGAAAAATTAGAAGCAACTACTTCAAATGTGGCATGCGATCGAAAGAAAGGCTATTTTGAAGTGACAGCATGCAAGGCCATCATTTTCTAAAAGGCCACCGCCTAAATTCAACTTAAAGAGAGAACCTTGTGATACGTTTCTAGAGGGTCCAATGCATTCGCATGAATTAATGCATGAATTAATGCATGAATTAAAAGACCGATGAAGCCCAAGCCATATTGATACAATTAATATAATCATACCAGATGATTTGTAACGGAAGCATGCTTTCATTTCACGTCTTCTCTTTTACCCTTTTTAAGTAGTTAGCATTATACTTGAAATCTTATAGTAATTCAAAGAATGGATCCCAATCAGAAGAGCATTATAATTTTTGCATCATCACACACGTGAAAGACGTTTGATACAGAGCACAAGAAGAAGCTAGTAGCTAGCTAGCTACCTACGCATAAAACTGAACCCCTCAACAAACAAACAAACAATTAATTATTAAAGCAGCTAGCCACGTACGTCTCTAGCTCGTAAGAAGTTGCAGCCTAAACAGAATGAATGAATAAGATCGTCACCTTTAACACAGGAGAATGGCTGTTTGCACACAGAAAGCACATTCCCATGTCACTCTTCTTTGTCCCAGCTGCTTTGGCTTAGCTGTGTCACTTTGGATCCACTTCTTCTTCTCCAATTTTCTGCCAACAAAGCAATTAATAACATTTAAGTTTGGAGAGAGTTACCATGCAATTTCTTTTTTTGTTAAAATCTTTTTCTTTTTGTTTTTTAATATATTTGGACATGAGATTGAGAGGGATGACATAATCGGGCATTAAATTTGAAAGTCAAGGCAGAGCATCATCGATGCACATGGCAAACATGCAAACTGGCCACAAAGATCTTCTAAATCAAGAAAAATAATAGCCTCTTTTTTTAAAAAAAAAAATTACCCACACCAGCATCATCATCATCAGTGGCAAACTTTATGGGCGCATTCCTTTTTCTTTTGTTGGTGAATTTGTCTCCAAAAAATGATGTTTGTGTCTGATGCATGTTTGATTTTTCATTCAATTTAAGATTCTGTTGCTCATCTTTTCCCTTCTGTATCCAGACTATTAACAATATCCCCAAGCCCTAAGCAGCAAGCTTGACAATATATTCTTTCTTATAAATGCCGCTGTATATATATATATATAATGATCGAAACCCAAACACTTCTTATATATGCAGTACGATTGAGTTGTAGCTTTTAACTCACGATTATTGAAAGAAACCAAAAAAAAAAAGAAGGAAACTCGCGATTATTAGTTTAATAATTATTTAATGAAGAATTCACGTATTAAAGACTCAAAAACTTATTCCCACAAACTGACTATATTCCTAGCTTAATGCAGTTAAAATCCAAAAAATCAAAATCATAACAATAGATAATGCATGTATAAACTCGAACGCAGCGTATCTTTTCTTGTCTCTCTCTTTTCTTTTCTTTTTTTTTTTTTTAATTTGTTTGATAAGAAAATATGAATAGATATATCAAAATATTAAGGAATGTTTTACCAGTATTAAGAGGACGACAAGGTGTCCGTTAGGGGTGGGCAAAATTAGGTTCGGTTCGGTTCGGTTCAGGTCTAATTTCGGTTGTTGAATTTATTTTAATTCAGTTTGACTGACTTTGTTTTGTAAAATTTCATTTATATCTTTAATTTATATTCTTAATTTATATTATAATTATAAAATATAAATAAACATAAAATAATATTAATATTTAACCTAATTATTATGTATATTTATGTATATTATTATTATATTATTAATTATTTATAATTTATAAAATTATTAGAGAATTATAAAAAATTTTACAATCGATTTCGGTTCGATTTCAATTTTAAACCGAACCGAACCGAATCGATTATATAAAAATCGATTAGAACCGAACTTAATACTGAAACCGAACCGAATCGAACCGAACTGTTCGATTCGATTCGGTTGGACAAAAATGCCCACCCCTAGTGTCCGTTGCTAGCCCGCTACTCGCATGTAAACTTTTAAGACTATATATTATGTACGCATGTGATGCGATAATGTTCAACAAACAAACGGAACAATTCAGCTGGATATACCGAAAATGAACAATCAATCACTATACACGACATGTTTAACATGAGGATTAGCTCACTTCAACCATGTTTCTTGAAACACCTGATTCACAAGGCACTATCTGAAGAAATTGCAAAAGAAACTTGAAATGGTATGGTAGAGCCAGAGATGGCCGAAGAGGGCATCCTCTCTGAAGCCAACATATTGAAGAACCTCTTTTATTATTATTATTTTTTTTTTAACTTTCACATTTACAAATATCATTTACATGGCCAAAAGGAGTGGTTGAAAGATCTCCAAGCTAAAAACCCCAAAATGAGATCTTAACATAAGAGTTTTAAATATGTCGTGTGGTAATTAGATATGGCTCAAATATTCAAAACAACCACACTAATGACTGCTTCATCTCTTGTGATGGAACCTCACCTTCAACAAGAACTGCATCTTAACCTGTCAAAAATAAAAATAACCCCGTCATCCACTACCTTAATATGTATTAGTCTCACATAACATAATAATGCATGCCAGGATATTCATGTATATGAGCATTGAGAAGCATAACCATATTTGTTCAACTCCAGATACATCAAATGAAAGAAAACATCTGGTTGAGCATTATTTAATTTCAGTAAGAGATGTAACCATGAACAACATCCAAATTTAACGTCCAAATTTTATCAGCTACTATAGAATAATTGTTCAAGTTCAGTGGCCAATCAAAATAGTTTTATAAAGTTACCACTAGATCTTTCTTGTTGAGCAAATCTCACAACTCCTTAAAACTCGGCTAATTTCAAGCCTCAACAAAACTTGCTATTATCAAAACCTTATCATTCAATTAATTTGCAGTGGAAAGAAAAGAGGAAATAAAATAAATAAATAAATGAAAGAACAAGAACAATGATTTTGCAAAAGATGATTAATAGAACACTTTCAGAGATTATTTACACATCCAGGTAACAATTGCCTCAATTGCAATCTCAGGAATGGATAGAAATGTAATATGTACAAATGCATGCTCCGGCAGGTCTAGATATTTTGCTCTGTTACAGTGCTAGTACTCATTGTGCTAAACTACTTGAGTTAGTGGAAGACAAGTTAAAAACTATATAGCAAAATACAATTTTGGCCACAGAGAGAATATACGAAGAAATAAAATGAAGCAAATTTCTCTTGGTATTTTCTCTCGGTAATTTCTTTTGAAAGAGAATAAATTTAGATGAGCAACATTTAAGTACTTACTTGAGCAGTATTATAAACAATGTACTCATTGTACATCAGCTCAGAAGCCTTAACATTTGATGCCACTGGTTTTCCACACGGAACAGTTACATCATCTCTCCACTTAACATACTCAGATTTCTGGGGTATTTTCTTGCCAAGCCCTTTAGTAGAGTGCTTTCCTTGAGGTGGCTTTTCCATATACTGCATGACAGAGGGGAAAGAAATTACCAGGGAGTAGAAGGGGGCATATTTCATGTGTATGCCTAGCTAAATTGTTTTTCCCCACAGGCCATAGTAGGCAAATTTTAGAGTAAGCATAACATGGCAAAAAAATAAATAAATAATAGGATGTTGCATATGTTAGCTATACTTGGTATAGAAGCATGTCTAATGAGTGCATAAACTATATGTTCAAGCGCAAGCTTCATTAAACTAACTCTAGTCTCAGATAACCGTGACATGACACCCAAAATGTAGCTAATAGAAGCTCCACATAGGAAGAAATCTTAAAACTGAACAAATCTGACACTTGCAAAATTAACCAGACCAAGCACCATACAGGCTGCATATATAAGGATGGCCAAGGACAAGAATTACAGCACACCCAATGCACAACAAAATGTGAACTCACCTTTGCCTTCGTCAACTCATACACCTCCCCCAAGGCCACTTCACTCAGAAGCATTAAGCCCACCGGACTTTTCTTGCAGGTATAGCAATATTGAGCACTTTTACTGACTAGGTCAGCAAAGTAAATCCCCTTGCCAAACTGTTTTACAGAAGTACATATTGTTAGTATTGCAGAATAGTAGGTACATATCAAATGTGAGTGTGTGTGAGCATGCATTAATACATGCATGCATGCACTTGCACACACACACGAGGGGGGGGGGGGGGGGGGGGGGGGGGGGGTGAGGGATGGGGAGGAGGAGGGGAGAGAGAGAGAACCATATAGCCAGTTGCTGGTGCTTCAGGAGGGGCTATTCTCAGTCCTTCATTAAGTATTCCAACAAAATTTGTCAACCGAGAACCTGGAGAGAAGAAAAAGTTACTTTCATATCTAATCCCATTTATTAAGTTTCTGATGCTCCAATAACTTCTTACAAGCCTTAAGGTACAGCATATTGCATAAAAAATATCACAAAATAAATTTCAGTGGAGAGATTTTTTCTCTTTAAGTCTCATGTAGATTAGTTGCAACTTACCATGCCACAGGAGCATTTTATTCTTAAGCTTTTGCCGGTAAGGTGCAAATTTATCAAATTCCCCTTCCCTTTCAAGTGAAAAAACTTCTTCCAATTCAAGAGACCACTCCTGAGGATACCATAAACAATCAGTGTTACTTCTTAGAACTTGTAATACACAGGCAACAAACCCCCACCCTCCACATACAGAAAGAAAAAAGAAAAAAAAAAAGCTTCTGATTTGAAAACTCACAGTATGTGTAGGGGCATGAGTATTATGGAGATACTTCTCAATCAATTGATAATCTTCACTATCATGAGGCAGTGGAGCAATATTGCAACAGAGTTTCTTATATTTCTCATCAAGTGAATCATCGCTATCAACATCAAAACCAACTAATCTTGAAGCTATTTCAATGTCCTGAAGCGCTTCCAGCATTTTCACCTACCATGGAAGAATGAAAAGAATATTTTTACTCAAAACAAAAAAATGTAAGAGGCATACAGGATGGACTGGATACTTCAGTTACAACCTCAATGCAGAACAAGTAGTCTAACAGAAAAAAGAAAATAATAATAAAAAGAAATCTTACAGAGTAAATTTTTCACTCCATTTTCCTGACTTCAGCATGTAATGCATTGACAAACAGAAAAATTTGAAAGGTTCACATGCTTCACTAATAAAGGTAGGTGCACAAACCATGATACAATGAGACATTACTTTCTCCATTGAAGAAGAATGTTATTTAAGTTGTAGAAAAACCACAATTCCTTGGGACATGAGATTAAAATCTGATAGTGGAAATCATAGCAAAATTAATCAGACCATTAATCAGATATAGCTTTGAAATTTAGAATATCCTAAGAGATCGCCTATCTTTCCTTTATTTTCCACAACGAGCAATCATCGATCCAGGTACTAATCCAATCTAATTATCATCTTGGATTTTGAAATTAAATGTAAATGAGCCTAAAAGAAATAAAAAAAAAAAGTGAGTTGCTACTTGATAATAGTGTTACAATCACAAAAGAAACAGATTCAGCAAGTACTTAGAAATGCTGCCATAGACAAGTGACAGAAACTCAACAAGAACCACACCGCATGACTGATATGTTGCTAAAGTCAAGAAGGTAACATTTAGGCAACAAAGAAAATCAATTAACCTTTACCATTTTTCTTGTAATAAAAATGTGTAAGTGTCAAAACCCTGGGCAGAGACTTTTCATGGTTAATTGAAGAAATTGATTTATTTTCAAAATCAAGAAATCTCACCTCTGTAAAAGAACAAGTTAAAGGACTTCAAGAGAGTGGTTCAGACTATATGTAATTCAATCAGTTTTAAGTGACTTACAAATAAATTAAGGGACCTACACTGCAGTTTGATACAGAAACAATTAATCAATTTAAGAAGAAAAGAAGCAAGAGATTATCAAGTCAAAGACATCCAACCCATAAGGACAATCTGGCTGAAAAATTAATGAGGGGAAACTGATTTGCAGTAAGTTTGATGTCAATTGTAGAAGCAAGCCACATAAGCAACAACAGAGTTTTTAAAAATGCAAATATAACAAGAAAGTGTGCAGAATATCCATCTGTACCTTTGACTTAAAATCATCTTCATCCCGTATAACATGTGGATGAATAGAAGGGATCACAGTAAAAAATCTATTGCTGGCATCAACAATCAAGCTTTCTTTGACAGCAGGATCAAGTGCATCATTATTTAATACATTCTGAATCTCTGATAATGCCTCGAAACCTGGGAAAAAGGATATATATATATATATTACACAAAGGGGTCAATGAACAGCCACCGAAATCTCTTTGGCAATGCAATACAAATTAATCTTGAGAAGTCAAATTATTCAGCATATCACCAAGTAAATGGAAATTTTTTGGGTAATTACCATTTTGGATATTATTTTTACTCAGTTTCCCAAGCGGCATTTCTGACATGTTAATCTTGAACTCCATCATAGCAGCTCTGTAAAACCCAAATTTGCTCTTTTAGACTAAAATTATTCAAGATAATTGTGTATAATATAAAAAGAGGAAAACTTGACTTCCTAAAAACCTGTATGTTTCCACATTAAAGAGCATCTTCATTAGTTCTACCACCGGAGGAGGAAGTCGGCTGTCTTCATCAGTTCCTTTGTTTTTCGACACCTGTTTGTTAACACCATAATCCTACAAATACCAAACATAACAATATGAAACAAGCAACCATTACCTAAAAAAGAAACATTCTCATCAGGGTATGGAAAAAAAGGAGAAAAAATGAGTGAGAGAGAGAGAGAGAGAGAGAGAGAGAGAGAGAGAGACTAAGCAGTACAATATCCAATGGGAAGAATTTTCCTGGTTTCTTCTCGAAATTTTGTTTCTGTTCCCAAGCTTCCCACGGGTTCCCAGTCTTCTCAAGAAACAAACGTTTGAATTCACGAATTGCATCTGCTTTTGAAAACTCGTCCAGTTTGATTCCCCCAATCTTTTCACTCCCCACTCTTCCCCATTTGCGGAACACAAAACATTCTGACCCTTTATCATCTTGGATAATTTGCAAGATATAGAAACTTCACATAGCAATGAGATAAAGCCAGAATTCAGTTGAGGTGGAAGTAAAAATGACGCAAATAGAAACAGGCAATATAGCAATTCACAAAAGCAGAGCAACAAATGTCCATGGACTATGGCATTAAACACATGCATTAGACCGAAGTCTGTCACAGTTCACTACTACAAGTTTTAACGACATAATTTTAAAATAAAAACCTAAATGCTACTGGATGAATCAACTTACAAATAACACAATTTAGATTGTATTTAAAGCTTCAACATATGGCATCTGTCCTGTGTGAGCAGGGACAACAGAAATCGTGCTTTGACAACTCTTCCAGGGGCCAATCACTACATCTATGTTTACGAATTTATATTCAAGATAGTTTCAAATAGACAATATGTGGAACATTCCTGCCTTGGATGTGCACACCATTGTGACCATACTAGTTAAACATAGGAGGCCCATAACCGTTTTCCTTTTATAGAAAAGTTCTGTCCAAAGCAGAACATACAAGAGCAGTTAAATTTCAGCTCTCTCATTTCAGATTTGATCCCAAGTCCCCTTACATTAACCACAAGAGACTTTACAGCCAACCTAGCTAGTGCCCTAAAATACTAATTGATGTCAATTGAAGCAATTTGGTTTTAGATCAGAAAAAGCCATAGCCATCATCCAAAAAAAAGCAAGACGGGATAAAATCGACCCACCTGTTAACACCAGTTGATAAGTCAGACATGTTCAAGGTCGTGTTATAAATGCTTTTTCCATCCTCAAGAATGTGACCAGTATCTTGGAGACCAGAAGCTTCATGAACAGCACTCCGCCCTTTAACTTTGATTGTTACCATGCTAGAAGTCTCACCAACTGCTTCAACTTTGTACGGATCAAATGGAAGCTTCTTTTGTCTTTTAAAACAGTCAACCAGGTAATCCTCCCTAACAATAGGTATTTTCATCCTCCTGCCAATAAGCCATTTCCAGTAAAACTGAAATGAATGAAAGAAGAAATATACTCAAGAAGCAAACTGAGTGCAGTTTTACCTGGCCTTTCTCATCTCAGCATCTTGATCATCCGACACCACTCCCACAACTAAGCAACCAGTATCTGCAGATTGATTTAATGAGCAACAAGTCACACAAACTGTAGTCCCTAGGTCTACAGTAATAAGCCCATGCATAAATGGGAAATGAATCTGACTCAACAATCCAATGCCTGAGATACAAACCTTTCTTGACCTTAGCATGAACCAATCCACCTTTTTCCTCAATTTTCTTCTTCCAGTCTACCTGCAGAGTGGCCCCCCGTGAAAAGAATTCAACTAAAAACTTAATAATAAGTGATATTCTCAAACAGCATTAATCAAACATCTTCAACTACAATTTAAGCATTGACATATCAAAAGGAAAAGGATCACACCATGGATTCCTTAGGTAATCTTGAAATAGAAACTCTCAGATCTCCCAAACTTTCACCCTTTGAAGATTGAGATGGGCTCTTAGCAGCTTGACTTGCAGCAGGGCTGCTGGATGATGGTGGAGGAAGGACTCGAATAGGTTTCTTACTCTTTTGTGATTTAAACCACTGCAACCAACAAAATAAAATTAACAGTTAAAGTTAGCTAACCTTAAAATCTCAACATCAATCTAAAATGAATACCTTTTTAAGATATTGGTTATTTGTTTCTTCTGGGACTTTCCACTTCTCTTTTAGACGTTCTGGTTCGTGAATAGAATAAGAACACTTGCTCCATGCCGATTGGTACCCATGGCAACGATAGATGCCTCCAGAGTAACGAAGAGAACCTGAACATATCAGGCAGCTACCTAGTGCTCCAAACATCATCCCATCAGCACTAAACAAGAATTAAAACAATAAAACCTGTGTCAAATTTCAAATTATCAATTGAAGTTTAAGAGACTAATGGTGGAGACAAAATGATGAATATTAACTCAACAATAATTCATCAACCGGATGAATATGTATACGTAAGTATGAAAATAGAATGAAAACTTGAACATGCGCACGAGAAACCTTGAACCAGATGATTAATAAAAATGAAAACTTGAAAAAAAAAAGGATTTCAAAAAATATCTGAAAATAACAGAGAAATTACCAACGGTCGCGCAGATCAAGTTCAGATCCTGTTGAATCCTGGCCATTGGCTTCAAGCATTTGCTTCAACTCTGCTGTTGTAACATGTTTTTTAAGATCATCCTTCAGTGCCCACAGTTCTTTAGTCTGAGCCTCCAGTTTACTTTCCAAATCAGAAGCATGTTCATCCGGCAATTTGTTTGAATTCCCAACAGATGCAGTTTTGCTTGTTGACACATCTCCTTCAGTCTTAGCAACCTTCGACCTTTCAGCACCACCAACACTTTTACGTTTTGCACCGGGTTTTGAAGTTGATTCTTTATCTACTTGTGCCTCGGCTTTTGTGCCTGAGAAAACAAGTAAAATAGGAAAGAGAACAAATTAGCAAGCAGAATAGCATGAAACAACCTCCACCAGTACAATATAAACTTCATACCATTCTTAGCAGTAGAAGGAACATTCTTAATCATGGCCTGAACAGCTCCCCGATCAGAAATTGAGAGGTTTCCCCATCCAGAAAACTTCTCCACTTGAGTGGACGGAGACAATTCCAAGAAACAGTTTGCATGGTGCCATGATAATCCTTTAGCTCCTTGACCATCGGGCTTGGCCGATATACGAACCTAAGAACATAAAAAGAATCATAAAGTGGCATTTATGTGTTACTAACTACATCAGGATAAGATCAATAAATGTTTATTACTTAAAACTTTCAGCTAGTTTAACCAAGTTATATATGTTGACTTTCATATGCGGCTGTAGGTACTGATACTTAAAAAGATTTAGGTTTACCAATCAATCACCATGTGTTGCTGATAAGTTTATAGAACTGGTTTATCAAACTGAAAACTCAAATATATACAACTAATCCACATATAGCAGAATAATTTCCTGAGTGGGAAATAATAATAAAAAATTATAAGAAAAAAGAACCTGTCCCTTCATAATCTTTTGGCTGCAGTGCCGGCAGGTAGCTCGAGAAGTTGGAGACACCTCAATACCATATTCCATAGCAGTGGCAGCAGACTTATCTGAAGATTCACCACCACCACCACCAACACCCTCCTCCACATACTTTCTAATCTTCTGTTGATCTTCCCATCGAAGTGATTCTATCCCTTCAACATCATCTATTCTACAAGCACACAAAGATAGATTTTATCACTTGCAGTATCTATATATATTATTTATTTGAAATTACTATAGAAAATTACAAGAATACATACGATTTTATCTGCTTGGCTTTCTTCAATACACAGTTGGCATGGTTCCACATCTGGTTCAGAAAAAAAAATTGCAGGTCAGGAAGATCAAAAAATCCATCATTAGATAAATGTATCAAGTGATAAAAATTAAGGGAGAATCAATATGTACAATTGAAAAGACCACATTGCAAAAGTTGAATTGCCGTTGATATTCGTGAATGGCAAAATGAGTTTTCGAAAAGGACATTTGGGCTCAACTTAAACCACGAAAATATATAATTTTCAAAGCATCAAACATACAGATGATGCGCAAGTAACCAACAATAAAACTAAGTATAAGAGCCGCAAACCAAGAAGTCTAAAACTAGTATCTTAAAAATTACTCAGCAGTACCTACTTGATACAACGAACAAAAACTAAATATAAATGAGCAACCAAAAAAACAGTATTAGAACAGAACACAGATTGCAGACACTACCCACATTCTTAGAATTTTTGCATGAAATTCCAATAGTTGAAAATAATTTTAAAAGAAAATATACTAACACTCAAAATTAGCACAAGCTAAGCAGCTAAAATTTTAACTTTTGTGAACAGACACATAAGCAAGAAAAGCCAAAAGAGTAACACAATATAAATAAACAAACCAAAAGAAGAGAAAAAAAAAACGAGTTTCTCAACAAAGAACTGTGAAATGTAAAACAAACAAGCAAGATTTCAACGGGAGAGCTAAAAAGAGGGAAAACGGAAGGGCAAAACGGGAAATGCGAGAACATACAGGCATGAAGCCGTCGAATTGGGAGGACTGAACCATTTTTCCGAGCCTAAGGGCTTCCTTCTCAATTTGATTCTTGCAAGTTCTGCAAGATGATCGTGCTGACTTAGCGTACTCGACCTTCCATGGCTTTGGCGGGTTCGCCATTGTGTCTGCTCTTGTGTCTCTCTCCTTTTCCGCTCGCCTGCTCCGTGTATATATATGTATAGGTCTGTGTTCGCGAAGGGAATCTTTGTTGATTCTTTGAATACGAAGCGTCCCTGATACGCTTTTACTCTCTCGATTTTGTTGGTTTATTTATTTTTTTTTAATTTCTTGACTGTAATCTGTTTGCTTCACTGCATTATCCGGTCCCACCGACTCCTTAATTACATTGTTAACGGTGAGTAATTATAAATATCTTATAATAATTTTTTAATTTATTTATTCAATTTCTTTTATCTTTAAATGAGTTTAAGAGTCATAAAAAATAGTAATAAAAAGACAAGAAATGGTAAATAATTTGAAAACAATGAAATTACCTTATCTATTAAAATTACCCAAAATCTATGAATTATAAATTATTTAGGTGGTAAATTGGCCACTGAAATTATTATTATTTTCTTTTTCTAGCAATATTCTCCCATGCTTGAACTAGAAACAAGTAAAACACCCACTTAGCTCTAATTTTTTTCTTTTTCTTCCCATATAATCATTTTTAATTTAGTGTTACTGAATCGAGTTTTTTTGGAGTCAGCATTAGCGCGATTGTTTGTCATATGATAAAACATTGTTATAATATGTAGCAAAATTGTGAAGTTCCAACGTCAAAATACAAACTAAAAAAATAAATAAATAAATAAAAAAGATTCTTATTGCATGGAATGCCAACACTTGCTTGCTTTGTCTTGTTGGGCAATTCATTTAGGTGTATAAACTAGAAATTCAATCAAGGTTATAAATGCAAAGCAATTATCAAAATTGAGGCTTCCAAGTTTCGGCTAACAAAAAAAAGCACGGCAAAAAAGGAGTTACTTGTTTTGAAGACAATATTTATTACAGCATCTGTTATTTCTTCTGCCAGTCCAGCGTCTGTTATTTCTGCCAAGAAACTAATAAGAAATTTAACAAAGCAATGGCATGATACAAACAAGCCAAGCAACATGCTTGTAACCAAGTTTCCAATCCACGGTGTACTTTTGTGCATCATTAGTTATAAGGTACTGTAAAACCATAATCAACAAAATACTTGCTTCTCTAAGAAATCAGTTTTTACAACAAGATAATCATTCCAGGAAACACATTCTCCAAATTTTCTTTGGAAAACTTCAGTGCCCATCTTTCTAAAGAGCTCTTTCATCCAAATGTGAAGTCAGAGAAGTGGCTTAGAATCAGGATTCGGCGTGTTAGAGACGACGGCATCTACACATAAAATTAACAAGAATACAATATTTGAACACGTGTTTTGCATGGCTACCTCAGTAGTTATATATAAGACATTTACTAAAATATATTTTAGACTGTTAATCGGCACATTGCAATTGAGTGTAGAGTTAGTGTCCATTTAGTTTGAATTTTTTTATTAGTTAAAGAATTTTTTTTAATTTTTTAATGTAATTTAATTAACACAGAAAAAAAACTTTTAATAATTAAAAAAATTGTTTTATTTATATTAAAAAATTTTAATTTTAAATTTTTGATAATAAAATTTTTTAATTTTTTTAAAAATATATCTAAAATACACTTTATTTTAAAATTTTAAATTAATTTTTAAAATAAAATATTAAATATTTATTTATTAAAATAATTATTTAAATTTTATCTAAAATTATTTGTGTTAACTAAATCAACAATAAACTTTTATTAAAAATTTTATTTATAAAAACTTTTAGTAAAAAAAAAATTTACTTTAAAAAACTTTATTAGAAAAATTCTACCAGACCCTTGGTCAACCAACCGATATTTTGAAACAAGAAAATGATTCCAGCGAACACAATTCTCCTTTTAATTTTTTATGTTCTCGGGCCTTGAAAAAGGCGGACAAGAAAATGATTCCAGCCAACACAATTCTCCTTTTAATTTTTTATGTTCTCCAGCCTTGAAAAAGTCACTCTAACAAGGTGGTATGTGTAAAAACTGTGGCTCAACCCCTCCAAAATCATTTCATAGATTTCTCTGCATACAGTACCCAGTGATCAAGATGCTGTAGTTTAAAGCATTAGGTATACAAACCTTACTTGGCATGAAAAAGTGCCCTTGCATCTCAATTCTAACCATCTAACAATTTATTGAAATTGTTAATGTGAGAGGACTCAAACCTCCTATGAATCATCAGTTCTAACAATCCAATTGCTTCGACCAACTTTCCACTCTTGCTCTATCATCTAATATCACATTATATGTCACCGCATCAGGTCACACACCCTGATACACTATCTCAATAAACAATCTTTTTGCCTCTCTTCCCAATTGCCTACAATTTCTCGTGCACACAAATTAAAGGATCATTTCTAAGCAAGTGCTGCAAACTATTTATTGAATTATGAAATAGAAGGGACGGGACAGGACAGGATGCATATTAATCATGTAAGCAAACAGAAACCAGTAAGAAGTTCAACCAAGCAATTGCAGGCTAACTGAAAACTTCCAACACACGACCTATAAACCCTATTCTCCCAATTACTATAAATAAACCTTTACAGGCGTTATTAATTTACAACCACAATAAAGAAACATAGTTTATCAAGTATTATATATACCAATCCTCTTCGCTGTTATTTGTTTGATTCCTCTTCTCCAACTCGACAATTACATCTAATAAATATATTTGCTTTGAGCCTAAAATTCTTCAAAAAAAAATATGGTAGTAAACATAATCAATGAGTGATGCAATCCCAAGAAAACTTTTTCCGAATAAAAATACACCGCAACCATAAAACTGCTACGCTACTCCTCACAAATTAGAGACTAGAGGCATAAATTTGTAGAACCACAATGTACTGTGATAGAGTCTTCAAGTATACTTCTGCCCTGATTCTAGCTTTCCTTTTCTTGTTTGATGCACCTTTCCGACCTACTTGGTTACACATCATAAATATGTATTCTTTTGTCCTCACATTCTATATCCCAAAAAAAAAGGGCAGTCACATGACGAATCACACTTGCATTAGAGGAGCCTGCATGAAGAGGTACTGCAGAAAAACATGGTCGACCAGTCATTTATCCTGAAAGTATGCTCAGTCTTGAGTATAATTCATTTATAATGTCAAATCTTGATAATCATACCTCAAATGATTTTCCTGATCGTTCATATTCCAGCATGCTCAGAGCAACTTCACAGCTCTGTGAGACAATAGGCTCAGGATCCTTGGCAAATTCCTCAAGAAGTGCTACACTATGATCATCTACAAGAGTGCTCCATAAGAAAATTCAATAAGATAACCCAACAAGGAAAATGGTTGGCGACATAATGAACAAGTATTTAAAGCACATAAACATGACACAATGCCCAAACAGGGGGCTAAACAATGAAGAAAATAGCATTACTTGAAAGCCAAAGAGGTGGAAAATGTTTATCTGCTACCAAAAATTTCATTGAAAATAAGATATCAATACAAGAAAACTATAGAATATTTCACATTCAGCATCCACAAATATAGTTATCAACATAAGCAGTTACAGAAGGGCTCCATAATCCAAGTAAATATCTACAAATTCCTTAGAATATAAGTAAAGACATTTTTTTAGATCATTCTCATGACTTAGCATCCATCTCTAACAGGTAGTAAGTTTTATTTTAACAGTAATATTAATGTAGAACGAGCTAAGCTAGTCTTGGCATTGTCTTCTTTTATTTTATTAGGCTTTAGTTTCTCGTGGAAGTTACGTTTCTTAGTTTTGGTTACGTTTCTTAGTTTTGGTTTAAATATTAATTAGTAGGCTAAGGATTCTATTTCTTATTGAAAGTAGATTTCTTTCCTTTTCATTTAGATTTATGGCCACTATAAATAAGGCCTTAATTTCAGTTCTTAAAATAGACTCGAAGAATATTGAGTAAATTTATAATATACTCCCCTTTCCATTCTTCATCTTGGTGCTACATCCAATATATTTTTCATGTTAACAATCATAACCTTACACCCTTCATCCAACAATACCAGTATCATGTTTTTTGCATGGATACCTTTTTGTTGTCAGCCCTGGTTAGACCTCGGGGTAGTTTTTCTTCAAGAACACTAGAAGTAGTTACATCTTCCAGTCAACCAACTCGTCCTATCCAGTTTCTAGAGAAGTTGGGAGAGGTAACCAGGAACTAGGCTAAATGAATAAAAAAGAGAATATATCAGAAAACTATATAGCCAGCAATACCAGCAATGGAACCAAGAGCTTCGGCAGCTTCATGTCTAACCATTGGGTGCTCATTTTTGTTCCTAAGCACATCACTAAGTGCAGCTGAAGCAGCTTTGTTTTGCAATTGACCCAACACATAGGCAACCTGTATATTACAGCAAAGTAGCCACGTAAATGTCTAAAAAGTAAGAAGATATTGAGAAAACACAACACAAGGGCCAAGGCATGTTAAAATCAACATATTCTAGTGGATCTTGACCATAAGACAAGCCAGCAGAACGATCTAAATTAACATGATAATTCCAGCCAAATTCTAGGAGAAAAATGTAATACACCAGCAACAACTTCGCTGACAATTATATATTTTTGTTTGGTCATAAGAGTCCTCTGAATATTCTGGTCTTGGATTACTGATCAGTCGCAACATTCATTTCTGAATATGAATAGAGAAGAAAGGAAGTGGATAGACTCATTACATTAAAAAAAGATATTGGAATACCCCCATACATTAGTTGAAGTAATTGAGTGTGAGAGCCAAATGAATTGAATTTCCTTCATGTAGATATAATAGACATCTAATTAATACATCCCCTCAAAGGAACCAAGGGAGAAGCCAGAAGTAGCATAAAATGATTATACTAAACTTCACAAACCTCATGCTTCAGCAGAGCACTTTTTGTGCCTAAAGAATCAATTATTGCAGAAACAGCTTCATCTCCACCATGGTTGCGAAGACCAAATAGAGCTGCATATCGTTCATACATGTCTTTTTCTTCATCCAGAAGAACTTCTCTTAATATCAATTAGCACCATCAGTCAGAAAATTCATCACTAAGCAAGACTGTCGAAAGACTGTACAATTAGTTGTTACAAAACAAACCTTAGTTTATCAACAGAAGAACAAGATGAAGCCGGGGCAGCAGGGTCAACCGACAAAAAAGGTGATTTTTCTATCATGGATGATCCAGTTTCATCAACACAAGCCTTTAATTCCTCAATTCGCTTGAGTGCTAGTTCACACGTTTCTCGAACCTCTTCAGCTGGATCTAAGAGTAGACTATTCTTTAGCATAGTAATATTTCTCTCCAAACCAATGGCACCAAGAGCTTCTGCCGCCTGTTTAGAAACAATATAAAAAAAAAGTAAGAAAATAGAAAAAAGAAAAGAAGAAAGAAAAGCACTAGTAGAGAAAGTGGGTATCAACTTGCCTCGTGACGAACAATGGGATGTAAAGAGAAGTCGTTTAGAACTGCTTCCAAAGCAGGGATAGCTTCAGTATCTTGCATTTGACCCAAGGCAAATGCAGCTTCATGTGCTAATAAATTTGAAGAATCCCTTGTGGCTAAAATGAATGGAAAAGAAAAAAAAAGAACAATTCTTAATGCAAATAAACAAACCGAAAAAATTTCACAAGTGGTTCGTGTTACAAGCAAGCGAATAATGGAGAAATCTCAATCGAAATTGTTACACTTCTAGCTAGTATTTTGCCTTTGTTTTAAATTTCTTTCCATTGAATCAATTTCAGCTTGTAGTCAGAACTAGTCCTAGCTTGAATATTTGCTTCCTCTATTTTAGGCAGTTTGCTCCTTTTCTTTTGGGACAATTACTCTCCATATGTTTGTGTTTAGGCTTGACCAAATAAAGAAGAAAGCAGCTGAGTTTTAACTTCAAAGATGATTTTGTTTTGGGAGGTCTGGTGAATTTTAGACAAACTTAGTTCCAACACGGTTCAGCAATGGGAAATACAATACACATAAGAGCCTGCATTTTCTAAACATAATAATTATGATAGGCTGCGAGAAAAAACAAACAACAGAGGGCAGAACAGAAGATTAGATAATTAAAACAACCAATAATGAAATCCTGTATAACACCATCTGCAAGTTGGTTCAGACATCAAAGACCAAAATTTAATACGCTCAACTAAATGAATATATGTTCTCAAATTGAGATCAACACTTTTAAAACCTATCAGCTCTAGTATAAATACTTCAAGGACAATTAGTTGTTAGACAATAAAACAAAAGACTATAAAGTTATGTTGTGAGCTCCTTGTAGTGCGCTATAAATAGCTTATACTACACCATTCTAAGAGCACTGACATGGAATACCTTTTAATGATACCATTGTATCTAATAATTAAAACTTCCTCTTCTTCTACAGCTAGAACCTCGTAACGGATTAAAATCTCTTTTCAGGTTACGATCATGTCTTATTTGAGAATAAGTTAAATTAGTTCCGCGTTAAACGAATAAAACTAACTTCAATATGTATTGAGCAACACAATGCACCGTGTTAGCTGCGTGCTTCATATTAGCAAATTTTGCTTCAAGAATCAATAAGAATATAAATTTGATAAATATAACACGTAAAACACGTTACCTTCTAGTGTAGATCAACAAAAAAATAAATAAACATAATTCCACATTCAGAACTCAAAATTGAAAAAAAAAAAAAAATCAGTTAGTGAACGGACCGTGAATAAGGGCGTCTCGAGGGCCGGGACCTTTAAGGTTGCGAAGAGAAAAGAGCGCTCGGAACCGCTCCGAAATTGGTTGGGTTGGGTCAAGCAGCCTGTAGCAAAGAAATTTCTCCATCTCCGGCGATGATTCGAAACCATTGGTGTTATCTGACGAACCCATTAAATTCCGTTACTGCTAGTATCAGGTGCCTCCCAGATGCGGTTCAACTATTGCCTCACCCCAGAGTTAATGAGCTTAGGGTTCACGAGGGAATCCGATTCTCGACGAAGGATTCGATAAAACCCGCCTCTACTTTTTTCCTCTCGCCTTTATTTATTATATATTATTATAGGTGGTAAAAATTTAAAGATGAGTATTTTTTAATGTTTTCCGTGGTTTTAATAAAATTACGGTGCGTTTGAAAATAAAAAATATAATAAATCTTTAAAATATATCTTTGATTAAAATTAATTAAATTTAATTCAAATATAATTATTAAAAAAATTTAAATGTTAATATAAATTTAAAAACGAATAAAAGTCACTTTTTTTTTGTTGTATTTGAATCAAATTCCAATACAATTTTTTTTTATATTATTTATATAATTTAAATTATTATTTTTATTTAATAAGATAGGTTCAAAAAATTTAAGTAAGAGTTCATTATTTAATATAAACTTTTAAAAATTATAATCGTACTTATACATATGATTAATTAAGATTTATTTGATTTAGTAAAGATTTTAAAAATTAGAAAAATATACCTATAAATTAAGATTATAAATAATTGTACTTATAAATATGATCAATTAGGATTCATTTGATTTAGTAAAAATTTTAAAAATTAGATAAATGTACCTATAAATCAAGATGTACTTGTTTCAGTTAAAACTTTTCAAAATATTATTGTATGTATAAATTAGGATCTTAATTATTAAAATTTACATTAAAACTAAAATTTATATAAAACATTTAAAATATTTTAAAGTTTAATTAAATAATATTTATACTTTATTATGTTTAAGTTAATAAACTTCAAGTATTTTTCAATCACTTACTATTTTTTAAATTTATATTCTAAGAAAATAATTGACTTATATTTTAAATGTAATTTTAAAATAATCAACATCAATAAAAAATTTATACTCAGATTATTGATATTAATAAAAAAAATCTTTATTTTTATTCTTTTAAAAAATTATATCAAACATACTTTTATAATTTTTAAAATTAAAAAATAGTTTTTAAATATTATATTAAACATATTTCTAAATACTAAAAATATTAAGAATATAATTCATATTTTCAAATCGTATCCAAATTTTCGAAAACATTTTTCAAATCGTAAATCAAGCAGGCCCTATGGTTTATTTTAATATTATGATATTTTATTTTAATTTTATAAAATTTGAGTTGGATGGTTTAATATAGACCTAATTTTTTAAAGTAAAATTGCAGTTTTTTTTATATGTTAAATGTTAATTTCATTTGCATTCTAATTTCTAAAATAAGAAGGTCTTGAGCTGTAAAATTCTTAATACTAATATTATTTATTAATTAAACTATCAGCACTTTTTCTTGAGCGTTATTCAAGAATTTTGAAAAATAAAAAAAATTTCTTAATCATATGTGAAAGCATAAATGTATTCTCAAAAAATATGTGTTTGCTTTTACTTTTTTATACATAATTAGCCGAAAAAAAAAGTAATGATAAAAACTAATTTTTGAACATCGTTTAATTAGTATTAGAAAAATATTTTTAACACTTAAAAAAATTATTTTCTTTTTATAAAATAAATTTTAAATTTTTAGTAGTAGGATTTTTTAATTTTTTAAAAATTAAATTATCTAAAATACTCTTACTTTATTTTAAAAAATTTAAATTATTTTAAATGTCTAATAAAATAATTATTTAAATTTTTTCAAAAGTTATTTGTGACAACTAAACGGTAAATATAATTTTATTAAAAGTTTTATTTATAAAAATTGAACAAAAAATCTATTCTAAACAAATTTATTTGAAAGGTTTTATCAAACCGATCTTAATTGATATACAAATAGTAAAAAAATAAATAATTAACTAAATTTAATTGAGTGTTTTTGATAATTTTATTAGTAAAAATTAAAAACAAAAACTCGACCAATAACACATCACTAATAAGAGAAAAGAGCCCAAGTAAACCTAAATGACTCTTTTAACTTTCTTAAGCTGGGCTAAGAGGACGAGGCACAAAGTGATGACCATATATGGGTCCGTTTAGTAAAAGAGCCCAAGTACAGGAATTTAATCCCGTTGAATTGATGTTAAGAAAAAAATTTATGCCCCCTAAGATTTGTAAAAATTTAAATTTAATACAAAATTTGTAAAAAGGATACAAATCTTCTTTATAATTTATAAATAATAAATTTATTAAAATATTCTAAATTTATTTTAAAATTATAAAATAAAATTACTATACTAACCACTATACCCCAGTATCCTAATCATTATATTAAAATAAATTTTAATAATAAATTTTTTAATTTATAATATATAATTTTTTTAAAAATATATATAAAATAAAAATTTATAATAATTACAATTATTTTGCTATTATAAAAAATTTATAATTTAAAAATAATTTTACAATCATTAAAATTTTATATTATAACTTGAATTTAAATTTATTATTATCATTAAATTATAATTTTTTTAAAATAATTATCATTATTTAGATTTTTAAAATAAAATAATTTATTTTATTTAAAAATTACTTAAGAAATAAATTTTTTAAATTATTAATTTTAGAATAATTTTATTTTATAACTATTTAAATTTATTTTGTAATAATTATTTAAGAATAATATTATTATTTGATAATAATTTTAAACTCAAGTTATTATATAGATTTTTTTAATTATAAGTTTTATAATAATAAAATAATTTTAATTATTATAGAAATTTATTAAATATGCATTATCAAAATAGTTATTTATTAAAAATTAAAAAATATATATTTAAAATATATTTGATACAATGGTTAAAGTATTACTCTTTTTCACCAAGGTTTAATAATTTTATTTTATAATTTAAATTAATAAATTTATTATTTATAGAAAAAATTTATATTTTTTATTAAATTAAAATTTACACAAAATTTATGAGAGGGATATGGACTTTTTGCGTGAAATTAAAAACTTCATAATAATCGGCTAATTTTTTTTATTTATATAAATTAATGATATGAAATATTAGTTACTATTTTATTTTATTTTAGTAAAAATATGAAACACATAACAATGGTATAAAATGTCATATACTTTTATAATATTATTATATCAATTTTCATTTATGCCTTAAAAGAAATCAGGTACATATATATATAATTTTCAATTATTTATTCCCATGAAAATAATAATAATGACGTGGTTGGGTGCCTCAATTCTTATCCGTTAGTTAAAAAATATTAACGTAGAAAAAGCTTTATTAAAAATTTACATGACGTTATCTATCGGCCCCACGGAGGTTACATTCTGTGCTCGGTGGGAGATCGACGGCAGGGATTAACATATTGCATGTTTATTTTGCCTCGATAACGCATCACTTTGCATCAATTCTCTGGCTACTCTTGCATAAAAAATCTGAGCGATTTCATCGCCATTTCTTTTCCCTCACCAGCTTGTCTACTGTTGCAACTGAATTCCAGCTTCTTTTCGAAGGTAAAGTCTCTTCGCTCCTTTTTCTTTTTATTTCATATATTCCGCTATCAGATCTGAATTTATTTAATTTACTTGTCATGGTTTTCCGTTAAATTTCATTTCTAATTTCGATCGAGATAATTTGAATCAAGCGACTAATTTGGATCCAACTTCACACTTTTTTTATTTGTAGTCTGAACATTTTGATGTCGTAAATTTTCAATTTATGTTCGTAATATGATTGTGATCATCATTATTTTTGGATAATTCTGTCGAAATCATCAGTATAAACGCAATTTAGAATATCAGGAGGCTGAGCTTACTCGCTCAAGAGATAGAGAAAGGTTGTGATCTTGGAGCCATGAATTCCAGAAGGTTAGTTCAATCAGTGTTCTTATTATTATTGTGCTTCTTTTTCTTTCTAAATGGATATATTTGATTTTTCAACATTTCATCTTAAGTCTGTCTGATTTAGTTCTGCCAGACCATGATGAGATTTGTGAAGAGTTCTTAGAAGGAAGTTTATGTGTAATGCGTTGTCCTCTGAGCTACTATGATTGAAATCTTCAAATCCTAGATTCGTTTTAATTTTGTTCTCATACTCTGCTGTTACACAAAGAATCTACTTGAAATGAATTGTTTTCCAGGTCAACTTTGGCTGTTTTTGCGTTGCTCATCTTTCTTTTGAATCTCATTTCTTGAGAACTTTGCATTCTGCTGACTATTCCCTTGTGGGTAGGGGAACCCCTTGATTCCGTCAGCATATTCAAAAAGATGTATTTCTTGGGTATTATGCATCACATATGTAGGACATACAAATGCATGTAGAGGGGACTAATCTATTGGCTTAGTCTTCTATAAGTCCACTAGTGTCTTATTTTCAATATCTATTTGATGAGACTTGTTGATGACATAACAAGCAGTTTGTTCTATCTGTTCACTGATTTTGGTGCGGAGTTTATAAAACAATAAATTGACTTTTGATGCCTTTTTGCTTGCAAAATGCATGAACTTCATAGTTATTATATCTGCTCCATTATCTGTCCTCAAGCAGTTGATCCTTCACCAAATTCTAGTTTTTGAAGGTTTTGAATGTTGGAAACACATTTGACTTATGCTTAATTGGATACATCAAACATCTCTTTGAGAAATCATCAATAAGTGCAAAGTATTTTTCTCATCTTAAGGATTAAATCAGTGCCTTCCAAACATCAAAGTGCACCAATGCTAAAATGCCTTTACTTCCTGGAATACATTTTTTTAGTTTCAATATGTGCTGCTTACTTGAAATATAAAGCTTGTATAAACGCATAGATATTGTTTCGAAAAAGAGCAACTTGCAATCAGGGAGTACCTTCAGTCCATGTTCTGACATGTTGCCTAATTTTAGATACCACATCTTTATATACTATTCTCTAACATTAGTTGCTTCACAAATGCGCCTGTTTTTTGAAGTGACTTTACCAAGAGCATATACAAGATTGCAATAATCTTGTTTGCCTTTATGACGGTAAGCACACCTTTGACAATCTTTATGATCCGTCTACTGCAAGCATCATATAATTGGCCCAATGACAATAGTATTTTCTTCAAGCCGTAGATGTTACATACCTTTTGGATAGTATGTATCATAGCATAATACATTTTTGGTTCGATGACACCAATACCAACAATTTCCATTAACGATCATTACCTGATAATACTAATCCTACAGTAGATTCACAGTTATAGAACCATTCTCTACAAGATGTCATCTGCTAGGTAGTAGTTGAATTCACTAGCTGGACACTGATCAATTTCTTTTTGGCTTTTCATTGTTTTTGCCTCATTGTACAGCACTTCAACATCATCAAAGGTATTTGCCACACAACTCTGAGTATTAGATGACTTGGATGCTTTTTCTTCTGCATTTTCTCTTTAAAAAACAATCTTTCTTTCCGTGCCTTTTGCTTTCTGGGTGGTGGCATTTACACTTCTTTCCTACTTTTTAGACTTGGACATGCTTTTATTATTGTTGTGCTTGGATGATTTAAATTTAGCAAATTTGGCTTGGTATTTATAGGTTCCATAGCTTAAAATTGCATCCAATTTATTTTTGGGCATTTTATGCCGTTTTAGCATTAAAGTCAAATTTTTTGCCACCTAAATGCTTCGCATTTCATTTTCAGAGCCTGCTTCACAGCTCTTCATTTCTTTCTCAACTTTTGTTGGCCAGCATGCCATCATTTATTTCAATCTTAATGCAACATTCAATTTACTGCAACTTCCAATGTCAATGAAATTGGTGGAAAGTGGCTACAGTTCTCATATTATATTTGTCTTTTAACAGAAGGATTTATGGAAAAAGGAAAAGAGAATTTCGTTTGTTGGTGGGGATTTGTCAGTGGGATACTGTTTGAGAGGTGTCAATTTTGCAGCAACTTGTGTTTCTGGAATGAGATTTACATTTTCATTTGGTGTAAAAAGTTTAATACTTAATAAAATTAATACTCAGTGACTAATGACTAAAATAACTCCAAAGGACACCTATTCTCGCCATATACATGCCGTTGTTGTTATTTGGGCCACACTGTACAATTCTGGGGTTCCAAGCTGAATGCATTTTAGCTAAGCCAAGTCATGGTCGCTCTACCAAGACAGATTCACAGTCTGGAGCAAATGTGTCTTTGTGACTTCTGGTGATCAGGAGCTTTAAAAGATCTCAACTCTTATATATTTTATTATTTTCAATTATTTTCTGACTTGAGGTCTCAAACTTCAATAATTGCTTCTTATTATATTCCAACCATTTCTTAAGCTAGTTATGTTACTATTGGTTTCTGTAAGGTCTGGCCATGTCTCTTCTCGATGAAACTTATTTTGTTTCCAATATATTATCTGGTTGTTTTGGCATACTGAGTTTAATTCATGTGCAGGGACCACCGCAATAATAAAGTCGCACTTTTTGATGGCATTGAGGAGGGTGGCATTAGAGCGTCATCTTCTTATTCCCATGAAATTGACGAGCATGAAAATGAAAGAGCACTGGAAGGATTGCAAGATAGAGTCAATCTTCTAAAGAGAGTAAGTTATATCATGTCTACTAAATATTTGTGCTTCTTTATCAAATTACAAGTGTGTAAGAGGTTCTTGGTGTTTTAACTTCATTTACGCACTATTCGACCATTTACAATGTGGACTGGATCAACTAACTGATGGAGGATGAATGGGGAAAGCAAATGAAAATTTGAATGCTTTAAGCATCTCAATTAGAGTATATTTTGCATTAGTCCTGAATTTACTGTTCACTGCTGTCTTGGAAAACTAGTAGGAGGATTTTGAATCAGAAAGGCACCTTCTAAAATTTGTATGATATTGAGTTAAGATTATCATGTTCGACTCAAAGCTCCCACTTAAGGTATAGATGTCCAACACATTGATCAGCACTGTGTTATTTGAAATATACATGTATGCACACACACACACACACACACACACACACTCACATTACTGAAACTCAGAAAGAAAAAAGGAAGTGAGTTAGACGAAAAAAAAAAAAAAGCAACTTGGACAAAAAGATACAAAGCGACGTAGACAAATCTTTTTTGTTGATGACCTCAGACCAATCAATCGAATATTTGACTAATACGTAATTGATTGAATGCTACTTGAAAACGGTTCTGCTCAGAAAGGAAACGTTCCAAATGCTCTTGGAAATTCTTGCTCTCATTGGATTACTTGTATCTATATGCATTAGGAATCCGGTTCATGAATCTCTTGGTTTGAGAAATAAAAATAAGAGGATTGAACTATTTCTTCCGACTCTTTTTCAAATTTGATAAATGTTGGTTGATTGTGTGGATATATATATATAATCTTGAAATGTCTCAAGCAAGTTCTGATGTGTGTCATTTCCAACAGCTGTCTGGTGATATAAATGAGGAGGTGGATAGTCATAACCGGATGCTGGACCGAATGGTATGCAGAATGCAGTAGGTCATTTTTCATCTTGATTAGTAATAATTTATTTCTGTTGTTTAGTTACATATCTAATGTGGTTTGCAGGGCAATGATATGGATTCATCAAGGGGAGTCCTTTCAGGAACCATGGATAAGTTTAAAATGGTTGGTGGATAGATGACTAATTTCCTGTATACATGACTGCCTTTATTGGCTATATTTTCCTTAACTCTTGCATATTTAATTTCGTTGCTCTTTTGATGAGTTTGATTTGCCTTATCAGGTTTTCGAGACCAAATCAAGCAGGAGAATGTTTACCCTTGTTGCGTCATTTGTGGTCATTTTCCTAATTGTATACTATCTCACTCGGTAAATGATCTATTATGTATTTGATGTGTAGCAGCTCATCTATTAGAGTTTAGAACTGGAATGACCCTTCTTTTACGTGGTTACTACAGTCAGTCCTACGTGCTGTATGTAAGGGATTCTGGTATGGTTGTATAAAGAGATATTGTTCTAATGCAATGCGTGTTAATGCGTGAAACTAATAGAAGATATTAATTGGAATGATCATTTCCTACTGCTCGTGTGTTCTTGAATTGTTTTCTGTTTGCTGAGGTACTCGAGCAGAGTCGTGATAGTTTACCGAGTTGTAGCTTTTAAATAACACGACGTAGCAGCTAACGGGCCTTGTAATGTCTGTTGATAAAGGCGCTTAATCCGGATTATATAATGTTCATAACTGATGATTCAAGCATAAAGCAATCTGATATAAATTTACGAACAATTTATACTCTGTAATTTTGTGGCCTGGACTGCATCCATGGCTGCTTGGTACTTGGCTCTCTTAGCAACCTCAGTCGTCACTATCAAATGGAATATCTGAGCATCTACCGATACTATGCTGTCTCTTGAATCGTAGTTCTGGTTTTAATTTTGATATCTGCACCAGGGTTTGAAGTATCAAATCTTTAAGTTCCAAACTTTAGAAATAGAGACGTGTGTTCAATTAAAGCCTGGCTTGGCATAACACTATATCAAATGGAGCTTGCCGTCAGAGTGAGAACCTCGGTTCGAAGAGTTGCCTCTTCCAACATCGCATCAAATGCTCGACGGGTCACCCTCGTGTCGTATGATGTTCGGTTATAAAGTGAGTGATGTCATCCGTTGTCTTCTCTGTTTCTATTATTCTCTACTTGTGTAATGCATCCACGTGGCAGAACCTAAATCTGCAGAGACCATAGTCTTGGAGATGATCTTGAAGAAGAATCTACGTACAACCAACCGGTAATAAAATTATTAAACGAATCCATAATCCGCCGTTTATTTTGTTTTCTAACAATATTCGAAAAATAAGGAAAACTCATGCACCAGCCGGCAATCGAACCCGGGTCTGTACCGTGGCAGGGTACTATTCTACCACTAGACCACTGGTGCTAGGTTAGGACGGTGTGAAATCAACCTTTTATGTTTTGTTGTCTTAGTTTGGAACCATCTTAAAATGATTTTTAGATGGATCAAAAAAAAGTTTTTTAGGTGTTTTCAACGAAGTAATTAATAAGTGGTACTTGAAAAAATATTATTAGTTGTAATCTTATAGAACTTAAAATACTTTCTACAACTACACATTCCAATTGCATATATATATATATATATATATATATATATATATATATATATATACCCCTCATAAATTATTTAATTCTTCTTTTTATTTATATATGTATTTTTTTTTGGTAAAGAGAAATACTATTTGATTTATAATTTTTAAACTGACGATGTATGATAAGACTCGTCTTAACTCTTCTCAAGAGTTTGAGATAAATTTTGCTAAATACTTATACATGTCACATGTTATTTCTCATAAACATCACAAAACAAAACTTATGAATAAAGAAAATAGCCTTAGATTTCTATCATTATCATACATTAAGACTTTATGTCTCATCACACATATACGCATAATTACGTAAATACATGATATGCTTAAAATGTTTCACGCAACATGCGTAGAGTGGTCTCAACCTCATTTACAAAACTGCATTCTATACAAAATTCTGCGTTACCTGAAGAAAAATAGAAAAAATAAGGAAAAGAATGAGTTTGTGGTTCAGTGAGCGGACATATTTTAAAGGAAAATATATTTTTATATAAGCATTGCACGACATCTTAAAATCATACATAAATTGAACATCACTTACACAATAAGAATGCATATCATTGCAAACAATTTATACAACACCCAACTAGTATTCGAAAGATATCATGCTTGGCGGGATCCTAATGCCCAAGCGAAAAAAATCATATTCAACCTAGTGGCCTTGTATTATTACCCGAAGAGCTCACATTCATATACATATATTTTCATAAGTTCCAAGAATTTTACTACATAATATTAGGGGACGAATACATGTGGGTAGGGGTGAAGCCAGAATCTAATGTCTGCGAGGGCTACTTAATTTTAAATGACATTTTCATCCAAAGGCATAAATCTTTAAAAGAAGTATGAGGGGCGAAATGAGTATTTTACCCAAAATGTCTATTATTATAATATTTTTTTGGAGTTTCTATTAAGGCCTGAAGGGTCATAACCCCCTCAGATCTTTGAAGAGCTTTACTACTATTTGTGGGGTGTTTTAAACAACACAAATAATATTCAAATAAAAAAAATCACTTTTATACAATTATTAGACAACATATATAATTTAAATGCTAATTAACATACAACACAAATTTATTAATAAACAGATCAATTATGATATATTTGACATTTAAATATATTATGAATTCATAGTGTTTCAAAAATACATCAATTCACAGTTTAATAGCTTAATCTCTCGAAGGTTCGGAGTCTCCTAGATTTTTTACTATTGCGTTGTTTCCTAAAAACACATGGTTCAATAATTTACCATTAAAACTGATTCAAAACATGATACGTACATTTCATAAATATAACAATAAAAAAATTTTAATTTCATAATATACCATTCACAAGATTTCTGAATATTAATTTAACTTTTCAATAATTTTTTTTCTGAAAAATTTCTCCTAATCTTTCCTTTTTCCTTTTTATTTATTCTCTTTTCTTTCCTTCTCTTCCCTCGGATTCAATTTGGCTTTTGTCTCTTGTTTAATTGCGTTTGATTCCCATTGCGAAACCGAAAACAAAATATATATAAATGAACTCACTATAAGGTCCTAACTTCGATCCTTACTATTGATAAGTGTTATTTTTCAAGTTATCGTAAGTCAATCCACTCAATAATGAGACTCACTAAAAATATAAAAAAATAAAATAAAAAATATATATAAATGAATTCACTCTTAACCGTTTATATATATTTTATTATTATTCTTATCCCATTTGGCATCTCATTAGCTTAGGTGTCTCAACGTAGGTCAAGTTAAAACGGGAAATATTGGATAAGATTATATTGTGAAATTTTAATGCCGGATAATTCATATATCCATATGTATATATATAGATTCGTCTAACAAATTAATCTTAGAAATTGTCATCACTGATGCCGTTGAAATGTTTTTTTTTTAATTTGTCCATCTGTGTAGGTTTAAATATGATAGACACCCACCATACTATGGTATAAAGTTGGCTTTCATCCTCCACTAAGAGACATCCGCCAAATATCAATATTCAAATAATAACAACAATAATAAAAACAGTGGACTCTTGCTTCCTGTGACTATAGTACTATTTAATAGAACTCAGATTTAAGTAACAAGACAATAGAATTATCATTTAAATAAATATATAAAGATTCTGTGAGTGTGGACTGGACTTTCCCAGAAATTTCTCTTTTTCATTTTTCATATAATAATATAATATAATATAATATTCTATCAGGAAAAATCAACTCCTTACTTGGCTGATTGTGAGTAACCTCAAATTTGTATTTTTCTATGTGTCTGCATGAATAAATAGATTTCGATATGTTATTTTGTTTGTTCATTATTGTTGATCATCATAATTTAATATATATATAGTGAAAACTTAATTGACCAGTCAAGGCTTTGCTTTTAGGTGCCCAAATAATGA
Source organism: Melia azedarach (assembly GCA_028052125.1). Lineage (NCBI taxonomy): Eukaryota > Viridiplantae > Streptophyta > Magnoliopsida > Sapindales > Meliaceae > Melia > Melia azedarach. Next base: position 247,425 of record CM051394.1, on the reverse strand, counting down.
TGATATATAAATCATGATTGCTTGCAAACATGAGCGTATCGTATAGATCAGAAAGCAAAATAAAGACTATATATAATATAGGAATTCTTTGGAGACGAAAGAGAGAGAGAGAGAGAGTAGTAATTAATTCGTTCACAAGCAATCTATAATGAAGTTTAATTGGGCAATGTTTGATCATGCAAATCAAGGTGTTATAAGATGACTAAGTTGCATGCCATAATGATTAATAAATGCTGGTAATCATGAACGTCTTCTTCTCACCTCAATGCATGTTATATGTATATGTATATATATACACCATGCAAGCATTATATATATATGTACAGACATACACACATAAATACACACACACACACAATGAATCAATATATATATATATATATATATATATATATATATATATATATATATATATATATGATATCATTCTTTTATTGCCTACCTTCCGTTTGTCAGACTTGGTTTGAATCCAAATAATCAAGACAATATTCTTGTCAGATAGCCAATTATTTAATAATATATATTCGGGATTTTCTAAGCTAATTATATTTTATTTTAAACTTTATATCATAATCGGTCATGATTAAGAAATACAGTACTGATGTGATCGGGAAATATAAAACCTCGATTCACCATAGAAACTGACTCTTTGTTCCATTAGCATACATGAATCTGATACTAGCTAGTTTCCTTTATTTATTTAGTTAATTAGAAGAAAGAAAAAAAAAGTAGTAGAACTCTTTCTATTTCTTACTTAAATTAGAATATATATTTCTTAAAATTAATTAATAGAGAACCACTATTTAACATATATGGTTTATCCCCTTATCTCAATTTTGAAATTAAGAGTTTAATTTATTTCATAATGTTTGTGGTAGATAGGTTACAATTAGCCTTATCCACGACTCAGTTTTGGTTGATGTATAAACTAAATTATCAATACTCTAAAATTATATAAGTGATCGTGTTTATGGAAGAGGTTTTTTTGTATATTTAGAATTGACTCCTCCTTCTAAAAGAAAATACATATTCGAACTAAGTTTCAATTAGCCTTATTCATTGATTAATCACAATTAACTTTTGACTAAATTTGTTAGCACTAAATATATATCTATATATAAAAGACATGCGAATCATTTCTAAATTTGTTTGCTAGAATACATTTCTCTATAGTTGAAGAGAACATCTCTCCCTAAAGGAGTAAATATCCAAGATAGGCTTTAATTAGGTTTGTTCATAGTTGGTTCGTGTTGACTTTGGATTAAATCATCAACACTAAAAAAAAAAAAAAGGCAATGCTTTTTTATTTATAGTCAGTCGCAAATAAAAAATAAAAGGACATCTTATTTATAGTTAGTTGCAACTGACTTTTGATTAAATTATCAACACTAAAAAAAAAGTAATGTTTTTTATTCATGAGTTACTCTCATCTAACTTTATATATGACTAAATTGTCAGACTGAAAAAAAAAAAGAAAGAGGAATGTAAGATATCATGGCATATATGACATATGTTTGTTTATGGGAGTAGATATCTAAGCTGCTAAAGCTTATTAATTTGGGTTTATTCAGCGTTGGCCCTGATGGTCTTCCAACCAAATTATCAACCAAGAAAAAAAAATGTAAGATATCTTGTTTATGGTTCAGTCCTATCTAACTTCTAACTCAATTATCAACACTAAAAAGATATAAGACATCTTATTTAGAGTAGATCTAATTAACTTTCACTTAAAAAGAAAATGTAAACCTATAACACATATGAATATGTTTGTTAGAATGGATTATTTAGAGTTGATCCCTCTTTCTATGAGAATAGATATTCGAGTTAGGTTTTATTTGAGCTTATTTATAAATTTTCAATTATCTTGTAATTGAATTGTCAGTATTTAAAATTTCATAGTGAGGCCATCAATTATTTTTGACTAAATTATTACTATTTAAGAGCCAAAGACATATATTTAAATTTGAGTACTCCTTTTACATGAATAAACATCCGAATTATTTTTTGATCAAATTATTAACACACGAAATAGAAAAATAAATAAATATATATACAAGACATTTGATGCATATGATAATAATATAATCTTATCATATATATATATATATATATATATATATTATAAATTTGAACACATAATACTATTAATTAGTTACATCCTTGATTACTTATTCTCATCACATTTCACTCTAATATAAGAGCCAAAGACATGAATCCATTGACACATTTCTCCCACATCTCTCAAGACATGTTAACTAACGGGACATGAAACAAAAGAACACAAAAAAGGAGGGGGTGGGGGGTTTAAAAGATTATAAAGACAGCTGACAACCAGCATGTAATGATCAGTTCTTATTTTAATTAGCTTCATTAGTAAGCCCAAATCATCCAAACTGAAATTTAAAAATTAATCACCAAGCATCAATGTCAATAAGTAGTCAACTGAAATAATTTGGTGGAAATATATATCATCTTGATATCAATGATGTGTGTGTATATATCCATGCATATATATATATATATATGCCTCAATTCAAGAGTTGCTATTTCACATACAAAATGAAGAGATAGCATGATCAATTTCTCTTTTATTGAATATGAGGCTGCTGAATGATTTGTAGGGTGAAAGCATTGCTTCTAGTTTTATCTGGCTCATGCAATATTCAAGTAGACTTTTCCTGATATATGTAGGGAGAGAAACAGCACTGACTCAAACTGAATAATAACCAACAAAAAGAAAAACAACGTATAAAATTCATTTATAAAGAGGATTGATCAATCAGTGCCTCCAAATAATATAACCCATACCTCTTTTCATTATAATTGTCCTGCATGCCTAACCTGTTTTACAAATGTTTCGATGAGGATATGTGTTCAGTATACACGGCATGCATATAGAATTAAAGTCACATATTCGATCATGTTATTGATGGTGTGAAACATATATAGAAAGCTAATGCTCAAGGCAATTGTCATGATGGGAACTCATTAATTTAGTGTAAATTAAAACAGACTTATGCTGAAGTCTTTGGAGAATGTTAATTAGATTTGTACAACCAATTTGCTTACTTTATGACCGTTTTTGGGGCAGCAGCAAATATGAAGAATGTATAGGAGGATGTCCCTTTTGATGGGCTTCTCTAGTTTTATTTTACTCTTTGATTAGGCAATTAGGGGTACCAAACTAATAAATTAAATCCAAAGAAAATCAACAAACTTAAGGATAATTTCAGAAACTTCAGTTCATTCCATGAGCACATCCTAACATTGCTATTCTTTACTGGATTATAAAAGAATTTAACTTCATCAAACAAGAAATGATACTGATTGCAAAAACGAGGCTTAATATATATAACCAGAAAATCAAAGGGAAAATATTGTAGAGAAGACACAACAGAGAACGCTCTCAGAAAACCCTAATGTAATAAGTCTTCGATAGTAGATGAAAGAAACATGAGTACCTTCAAATCCGTAGGTGTAAGCTGACAATCTAGTCTTGTATGAAATAGCAGAGGAAACATTCGATTACTATCCTTCTTTGCCTTCACAGCAAGTAGAATTTCCATAAAGATTGACCTAAGTACACTTAGTGATTCCAAAAAAAGAAAAGAAGAAGAAGATAAAAAAAAGGACAACTAAATTATTCAAATATATATTTCCCGCATAAGAAACATCGAATTTCATAAAGAATTCACAGCTGTACAATATGACAAACATAACATATATAGCTAGAATCCAGAAATATATATGTAATAAAATACTACGGATCATGACCCAGTCGAAGCTCCAAATCTAGTTCATCTTGTTTACTGGCGCCTTCTCTCCTTTCTTCATCCTCAGATACATGAGATGGGCCAACTCTTAAGCTGAGATTCCCTCGCCAAACATCATCACCAAATAGATTCAAATGCTGAGGATTGTTCCCATACGGGCTGTGAATATCATTACTATGATATGTGTGCGGGGATCTTTCATCCCATGTGGGTGCTGGAAAATATGTTTGATAATTTACGTGTACCTCAGAAGCCATGGCAAAGTGATGATGAGCAGTTGGGTAGCTTTGAAATGGCGTATGGGATCTAAAAGTTGCATAATTCTCATCAGCTTTCTCTGAAATCGAAGGAACTGAGCTCGGTCTGTTCTTGGCTCTATCTTTCCTGTGAATATTCATGTGCCCACCCAAGGCTTGCGCTGTAGTGAAACCTCTCTTGCAAAACACACACTCGTAGGATCTCCCAGTGCCCATATCATCGTTGGCTTGCTCTGATCTATCAGTTTCTTCACTGGAACTTTTGGAGTCTTCATGAGTGTTGGGTTCCATATTGACAAATTAAGAAATATGAAGAAGATATATATTGAAAGAGAGATGAGGGTTATTATAAAGAAGAAGAAGAAGAAGGAGAACGGAAGTGGTGAATGTGAAACGAGTAGAGACAAAGAGGGGACATAGACATTGCCTTAGGCTATGTGAGATGATCTATGTGAAAGAGAAAAGTCTTAGATGTTTGCTAAGAAAGCATTTCTTCGTAAGCCGGCAGCTGTTAATATTGTAATACTTTTGATAATTAGGGGACAGTAATATTTTAAACTAGTCTAATTATAAGTATAATAATAATTATTATATTTTTGTATAAATTGTATTAATTTTAAATATATATATATATATATTATATAGTGCTAGCTATATATGTCTTGTTGCTTTCATCATCCTAGCTAAGATTTTTCTTAACGCGGTCTTCAATATTCAATTTGTCTATGTATATATATATATATATATCTTATGTCTATGTATGTATTTAATTTCATATTATGGTACATACACACACACACACACACACACACATATATATATATATATGTATACATTTTTAAATTACAAAAGGTAAAACTTTCAAAATTGGGCAATAATAATTCTTTAGTAGTCAGCCGACCAGTTATAATCTTAGTTTGTCATATACGCTACATATATGCCTATGATGGCTGCTTTAATTTACATAATTAATTAGTACTAAACTTTCATACCCTTTTTTATTGGCAGCCTCAAGAGTAGTCAAATCCATTTATCTTCAACATTATAAATTTCGACACCACACCACAACTTACAATTAATACTCCAATTTCACATAATTACACTCTGCAATAAGTCAAAATTAACATATAGGATACATATATAGTAACTTAACCCTAGCTAGCTAGGTAGCCACTTACATCCCCTTAATTTAAGAAAACCCCCAAAATACATAACATCTTCAGTCACACAAATTAAATAATAAATCGTGTACATATATATATATATAAATATTATAATTCAACACACACTCTCTCTCTCTCTCTCTCTATATATATATATATATAAATAAAATTAATTTGTATATAAAAAGGGTCTAATTAAATTTAATTAAGACTAATACTTGCATGATCTACAAGAGAAACTGCTGTCCAACTTCAGTTGTGTTATATATATATAAAAATTAATTGCAGAACTGTTGCGTGTTATTACATTACCTGGAAATTAAAATAATTAATCTAGCCATGCATATCGTTCACTAAGTCAGAACATTACAAGTAATAATTAATTAAAGCAAGTATAATAGATGTATAATATAATGGAACCGAATTAAATTTTCACTAAAAAGAAGACGCGTAAAAAAGGTATATACATATATAACATATAAAAGCTAGCAAGCAGAAAGTAGTGAATTTAAGGTGTAAAAATTAGGGCCTGCTTGAGGAAAGATGTAGGAAACTTCCTAAATATAATTATGTATGTTATTACCAACAAACAGTACATTTTTGTACTTTATATTTGTCCTTTAACTATAAGCTTTTTCGCATCATTTAAGTTAATTTGTTAAGGGAAAGCAACGTCACCCCCTCCATTTTCATTTCATCAAAATATAAATCACATAATTTTAACATCATAATAATATCAAAATATATCTTATAGGCTGCGGATTGCTGCAGCCAATATATATGTTTATATTATTATATATATGTACACATAGATACTGAAAATTCTTATTCATCCTAACATTTTTTTTTAAAAAAAAATAGTTTGATTAATTATTAATTACAGTCTTGTTTTGATTAACTATAACAAGAATATATATATAAAAGCTACCAACTCCACTTGTATCAAGCGCAGATGTGATATAATAAGATGATGAGCAAAATAAGGTAGCTAATTAAAAATAAAAACAATATTTTGTTATATATATATATATATATATATATATATATTCTGATAGAGGTTCATTTTCTTGCCTGTTGCACATATTTATATTGTGCAGGCCAAATTTTTTTATTAAAAAGTAGGGCAGTTTAGTCTGCAGGTGCTTTTCGGGTAGAAATAATGAATTTTCGTGTATGAAAATGCCAGCACTAACACAAGAGCGACCGATTATTTGTTTTTTTATTACCTTTTATATATACATATATGGCCGTGAATTCTTGGAATTTAGAGTCTTCGAAACATGAAATTAATTATTTATTTTGGTGTTTTACCACCTTTTAGACTGCATGTTACAATGAAAAAAAATTCTTTAAGAGTACCTAATATATTTATGTCATTTTAATATATAGTTCTTCTTTACAACAGAGTTTTTAAAATACAGACATCAATTTTTTTTGTATTAAATATTGTTAAAAGACAATATTTTTCTAGATTTGAGATATTAATTAACCATTGATATCGTGAAGTCCGAGAGTTGGAATAGACGATTAACGATTGAATTTATAATATTTTTCTTAATTATTGGATTACACGTATTAATTAATGAACAGATATATGTGCCTTTAATTTAAGTGGAAAAAAAAATTAAATTCAAAGATTTATTAATTAAATGTGTTATTTAAGCTACATCATTGATGAAAAAAATATTGATATTAATGTTTCAATTAATAATCATAGATTGGATTTGCCTTTGGTGATGTGGGAGACAAAAAGGTAGATAGTGGTTAAAAAAGAATGAGAAGACATAAGCCTAGAAATAAATTTCATTGTAGGATTTTGTCCTGAGATTATATATTTTAAGAATGAAAATGTTATTAACGGTATAATTATGTAGAATTGGGTTCATCAGAAGTTGATTTTGACCAATTCCTGTAAGAAAATTGTAAGAGGAAGAGACAATTAATGGATTGGAAAGCATAGCGAAGAACGTCACGTATCGGACGACAACAACGCGAGTGCGAGTGCGAGTGCGAATGCAGCTCGACCAAATCTTCCGTCTTTTACTTTCATTATTTTTCTATTTTGTTTTCTTGCTCTTGCTCTGTCTTTGTTAAATTATTCAAGTATTGAATTTGAAATGAATGGAATGTGTAGTAAGAAATTGTCCATTAATTTCTTTTTTGGAAATTTTTGTAAAAGGCTATAATGCCTACTAGATCTTTTAACTAATGGCTTCTTCAAGTCATTGGGTCAAGTGGGTCTCAAACTTCTCTATTATATGGGCCTCTTGTATGAAACCCCGATCTACAAATGCATGTTCGGCCATCATCAAGGGGGCCGGGCCTCTTCTTTTGTTCCCATATTAATTTATGATTAGTATTATTGCCCGTATGAATGATGCAAAATGGGCATCTAATAGTTGAACGTGCAAAGATAGGCCATAGGACTTCAGAGTGGGTGAAATTAAAGAAAGAAAGCATGAATGAATGAATGAATGCCTGAAGAATGCTACGTGCGCCGACTAGAGATTTTACTGTATCCCATGCTCTCTAGCTATTGTCTTTCACAAAGACAACTACTTTTGCAGGGTTCTGTTCTTAAATCAAATGTCTATTCTTTTTACTATCTTTTCTTCAACTTTGGTGACATCATTTTGACTCTTTAATTTTACAGTCCACTTATTCTCCCTTTACCATCTCTCTTTTACAGAACTGATCATGAGAGAGAGAGAGAGAGAGAGAGAGAGAGAGAGAGAGAGAGAGAGAGGAAGAGGAAAGTGCATGTATATGTTTTAAAGTCTTCTCGTTTTATTTTGCACAGACCAAACTCATCTGTTTCTTAATAAGGAAATGTCATCATGTTCCTGGCACCGGACATTGTGGGGAACATGCAAAGTCTCAGGTGTTGGGAAACACAACTATCCCTAGACCACAAACACCAAGTTATATATTCAGTTTGGAGTCATTGGACAATGCTATGGCTACTGTTAGTTCTATCAAAAGCAAATTCAAATCTGAAATCTCTATTTGTAATTTGACAATCTGATCACTTACATCCTCATCTGTCCTGACATTAATTCTATGCATTTTAATTTTTGTCCTTTCCCTCTTCCATTCAATAATTCTCCTGTTGATGAGAACAAATTCGAGGAACAATTAATGTACTTATAACCTCCCACGTGATCATAAAGTATTTTCTTTTTGTTCTTTTCTGTTTTTCACAGCATTAACATATATATTCTCGGTGTTTGGAAGCAATTAAGAAGTTACTTAAGGTCCCATGATTAAGAAAAAGGATGATTATGTTAATACAATTAATTGTCTATTTGGAATAGTTTTTATGTAGTAATCAAGGAAAATTGCTTAATTATTAGATACTCTTGTTATAGGATCGACCGTAGAGGGTTGGCTGTAATTCTCATTCCCAATATGGTTGTGAATAATTAGGTATTAAATATATATATCTGTCTATATATATATATATCTTATAGTTTGCTCAATATCTGACAGAATAATGTCTCAAGAGTTGCGGATGCTCTGTCAAAACCGGATGATAATATAATATAGGATGGTATTATTGACCTAATTGCTTTAGCCCTTGTTTCGTTTAATGCCGCCAGACTCTGGGATATATATATATGCATGTTAATACTTGAATAGAAAAAATTACGCACATAATAATAGATCCTATAAATGTATGACACAGTATACTGTAACAAATGCAAGCATTAGCAATTGGAATATTAATCTCTGCTTACGGATTTTGTAGCTCAAGTACGTTGAACATAAGTTAGGTCTCAAGACAAGCTCACTTCAATGATGGACTATAGATGCATGTAGTGGTAGTACTGTTTGGCCTGTAAGGCTGTATCAAGATTGAATGCATGAAGGCACAATCGGTGCACTCTAATAAGAAAGGAAAGTCTTCATAAATCCAACATCAGAAGGAAAAAAAAAAAAAGAAAACTTATCTTCTTTCCTTTGTGGTTCATATCCTCGTTCACTTTTTATTTTAAGAAAAGGGAATAATTCCCCAAGAATGAACTATATGCTTTGCACTTCCAAGAGAGGACATCCACCCTTTGTAATTAATCTGATCATCTCACTTAGGAAACAAAGAACAGTGATGAGTGATGATATCTCAACAACTTCATCTTCATGTTACAGTTAACCTAATTAACAAGGACAGTTCCACCCACACTAATCATAATCATAGCAGCTAATTGACAAGAGAATTCATGATTAAGGTGAGGATAGCAACCTTTCATAAAAATACATATACAAGAACCAAATTCACTATTAAAAACCAATTACATAAAATAAAATTAAATTAAAGCCAGCTCATGGAGTAGGAGATCATCCTTCTAAGCCGAAAAGTGAATATAGACTGGATCTTCTCATACTGTCTTTAGATTTTAGGCAGAGGAAAGGAGAAGAAAACATAAATTTGGGTTTCCCCTTTCCTTCTTTTCCATTGCCCTTGCAAACCAAATGGATAAGATGAGCAAGACATTGTTGCAAGAAAGCTAATAAATTCAAAGCGAAATTTGATTAATAATGCATATCTAAAATACTGGTGAAGATTGCACCTAATAATACCCAAGTCGAAGCTCCAAATCTAGAACATCCTTTGTATCTTTTAATTCCATCTCTAAGTCCAAGCTGATAACTTTCCTTTTCTTCAGAGCTTCAAGCTCACATTTTTGTGCACAACCCTTCAATTCTCCAGCTCCAAATGCAGCTTTCGTCATCTTCTTCTTAGTTATACCTCCGCATGGAGGAGTACTCAAGGCATCTTCTCCAGGACATTCAAGTAATGGTTTCTTTTCATCATTTGAAAGAGCTGAAGATGATGCAGATAAAGAAGTGATACTTGGTGGAAGCAAGGATGTAGGTGCGTAAGGGAGTAAAAACTTATTAGATGGAGCAGATGATATCGATGACGAAGAAAAACTAGGGTTAGGGTTTCGATATTCAAGAACCGGTGGAGGTAACAGCCTCAACCTGGCTCTATCTCTTCTATGAACATTCATATGACCCCCAAGAGCTTGAGCAGACTTGAATTCTCTGTTGCAAAAGCTGCAGTTGTAATTTTTCGGAGGCCATGTTAACCCACATGACGAATGATTTCCTTCAAAGCTAAATTTTTCATAATCCCACTTTTCCTTAAACTTGTTACTGCTCACCATCATATAAATCTTCTCCATACCTCTTCCGCTTCAGGACTTCAACCTAAAAAGATCAAAAGAGAAAAAAGAAAGTATAATCCCAGCTCAAAGTTTAAGGAAAAACAAAATAGACATAACTTGAGAGAAAGAAATAGAGAAAGAGAGAGAAGCGGTGAGAATTTAGAGAGTGATAAGAGAGTATAAATGGTGGTGACACCACCTAATTGGGATTCTAGTCAGAGGAAGTGAAGAAGTGGTAACAAGGATTGATTCACAGAGAAGATAAAGCCTTTAAAGTTTGAGACAGAAACTGAAAAATAATCTCAATATATCATCACCTACAAAATTGCTGCTACTGCTACTATTTCTGGATATTGCTTCAGGTAATGTAGAAGCTTTAGTTTAGCAGTGATATGCTGCTTTATGCGCAACCTAGTGGAAATCTTGCAGACGTTCTTTACATCACTAGATGTTTCACAATTTCTAACTTTTTGAAATGGTTTTTGATTTTTCTTTTCTGATAAAGTAAATTATGCACTGATATACAACGCGAGTATACAGTTTCTGGAGTAGGGTTAATTAGCTTGGCCCCTGCTACATTATTTCTTAAATAAAAATATAATAGTATAACAAAACATGTATAATATATGCGTCATATAAAATTATGTGATATTTTAGATCTATAAATATATAATTTATTTACCAATCATGTCGAAAATTTAAACACTAATTTGACATAATTATTATTTTTCAAGTTATATAAATTTTAAGCGTCACTTGTTTAATACACGTTGTATAACACATTTTTTATTGTATCTTATAAAATATTTTAAAAATATTTACAACATTCTCTCAAATGCTAATTAATTTTAGAACGAAAATATACCTAAACACATAATAAATTGAGTATAATAAATATCATGTAATTTTATTAAATTGTATCTGTATAAGTTAATACGATATAATTATTTAAACAATTAATTGTGTTATAAATAAGTTTATGTAAAAAAATTTAAATTAAAAGAGGACTAAATTATTAAATAAATGGTACAGATATAATATAATTAATAATAGCGTAGGTTAGATAAAATAAAAACTCCGTAATTTTGCGTGTATTCATGTAAGATTGAAAAGTAATTTCATTACTTGACGTCCCTATCCAGAATCCAGATGATATTGTTGGATGTTGATTGTATCCCTTTCAAATTGACGACAGGTCATCTGCTAAATCTAACTGTTAACGACCCGCCTTTTTGCAGTTCTGGAGAAGGACGACATCCCGTTCATTGGAGATCCATTAAAAAGTTCAAATTATGTGAGTAGCTGCTAAAGTGATTCAATGAAAAGAAAATAAATTATGCATTCTCAAAGTGATTCATCTGATAAAGAACCCAGATGAATGCCTAATGAAAATAAATAAAAAAATGCTGGATTTATGAGGTATTCCCACTTTGAGAATGCATTAAAGAATGTCATGATGGTTTCAAGAACCCAAGGTTTGAGACTGTAAATGAAACGTGCATTAAAGAATTTATTTGCATCGTAATAATTGGAAATCCCATCATTTGTTTTTCTTTTCTATTGGACGTGCACTGCCTCCATCAATCAAAAAATAAAACTTTTGTTTATTTTTATATTATAATAAGAAAATTTTAGTGAAAAAAAAAATTCTGATATATCATAAGAATTTCAAATACAAAACCAGTATAGTTTCCTGAGAGGAACGGATTATGATGATGATTACCAGTGTAGGGAATCCGGCGCTAAACCCAATTGCCTCATTCAATCGGGTGTTTCTGCAGCAAAGGAGTTGATACAATATATTTAATAAGTTCAAAAGAGAACTGCCATATAGTAGGGACTAGAAGAAGTGTACTCTATAAGCATAGAACTGAGCAAATCAAACCACAAAATTGAGGTCTATGGTTTGAATTATACAGTCTAAAATGCTGGACTTTTTGTTTGTGAAAATCTAATTCACAATAGGCATCTGCAATCATGCAGACGGCACGGTGTGCACTTTTTTGCTCTCTTTCAGCTTCTGCTCGGGTCATTTTTTGCAGTTCTCCTCCACTCGAGTTTGACAAAGTACAATGCGGAAACAATTACAGTTTCATCATTCACTGATCGTATAAACATAAAAGAGACAATGTGGACTAGCTAGAATAACTCTGTTCTGTTACTTTGAAGAGATTTACCATATTACAGGTTTGCATTTTCATTGAGTGTTAGTGTAAAGGAATAAAAAATAAGAAAATAGCAAACGGGGATGTTAGCAAACTGCCAATACTAATCTATTTCCACTATGATCATACTTTAATAGGAGTACCTGCCTAATTGATCTAGGGCATCCTGAAAGAAACTATCTTCTGATCGTGTATGAAAGACTATGTCACAAATGATTAAGAAATGCCTACTCTAAAATGCCAATAGATATATCACAACATCTATGCTAGAAAGAACAGAAACAAGTGTAATGGTCCAATCCATCAGAAGTAGTCGTCAAATGCCCCTTCTTTGTCACTGTCCCACTTCTCACATCCTGTAGAATGTAACCACCAAAAGTTTACCATCAGCACATCATATTCAACAGAAAATTGAAAGATAACATCAGAAACAAAAAAAGTTGAGACACGATAATTAATTGCTATAACTGGAATATTTTCTTCTAAAAATGAGAGTTTTAGATTTAAAAAGAAAAAAAGAAAAGAAAAAGTGGTTCCTTACTTGTTCAAAGCCAAAGCAGCCAACAAACTGACCTACCACGTGCAAAGTTGTAGGAGAATCCAAGTGTGAAGTATATTTATGTAAAGGAAATGAACTGACCTGCAATTTCTGTTGCTGAAAGATCCTGAACTATGAGCTGGAGAGCATTGGGTTTGAATGAAGTGAAATTAGCAGTAGTAGTAGCTGGAGCTGGAAAAGTAAAATCAGAGTCGGATGATGAAGCATCAGAGTTATCAGAAGTATCAAATGTATCATCTCTAACAATGGGTATAGAAGTTGAAGTCGAGGTTGATGAAGACCGTAAGATCATTTTCAGCTGTGAAAATTGCTCTGACATGCAATATAACAACCTGAGACACACTAGATCATATCAAGTATTAATCAAACAACACGCAGCCCTTCCACAGAAAGTCATGTTTAAAATAATTGAAACTAATCTGTCATTGTAAAATGTCTTAACAAGCATATCCAAAAAGTATCTATAAATAGACTTAATGTATCTGTCATGATTGCAAACATGGTTATTAGGCTGAATTAAAGTTAAAGATGAACTTTATTGTGTCAAGGGGCATTGCATTGGATTGTATATCTCAAGTATCCAAATTAAAAGTTCAAAAAAGGAAAACTATAAAGTTACATCTTAAAGAGTTACACACTAATACTACCTGTTCAAAGAGTCTTGAAGTTGATAAACTCTTCTTTCAGTTTCTTCCAATTTCTTGAGTCTTTTCTCACTTACTTCCCAGGCTTCAGCACATCTCCTTTCAGAATCATCAGCTCTTTGTTTTTCTGCCCGCAACGAGGCCTGTAAAGAAAACGATCCAATGAAGAATTCAAAAAATGGTTTGGAAAAAAGAAATGGAAAAACAAATTTCGGATTCACAAAAGTCCTGTAGATCAGCTCTAAAGAAGAGATATTGAAGAAGTTACGTAACAAGGTTAACATTTGTCAAACTTAGATCCTTGAGCCCTGAAATCAGGAATATATGTATATATATAAATCACTCATAATGGTTAAATCCATTGATAAATCTTCAGTATTGTGTCAATAATCATCTGCATCTTTACTTCTCATAGCAGACAAATTCTAAGAGAATAAATAGGCTTCTATAATGTGACATGCTATGAACACAAGAGTAAAGAAGAAACTTGAAATCTGGAAGACATTATTATGAATGACTACCAATTCCAAATGAAAATTTGTGAAGGTGCAAACATGAAATGAAGCTGAACAGAAATACCACAAGACCCTCCATTAAATTTGATGGATAACTAAAACTCGGGGTGAGGAGAATGATAGAACGGCTGTAGAGATATAGGTAATAACAACATTACCTTCAACTTCTCAACTTCTGCAGTGAGGGTCTCAATCTTTTCATCCCCTTGGAGAGGAATTGAGTTTTTGTTGGTCACAGGGTGTGGTTCATTAGCTTTCTGTGTAGCATTACTTTCTCTGACATGCAATTCATTTGTTTCATCAGCTGGGTACTGGACAGCTTTGGGAGAATGCCGCAATTCTGTTATCTCATGTCCAGTCTCCTCAACTGTGTACTGCACAGCTCTGGGAGAATGTGGTGATTCTTTTATCTCTTGTCCACTCTCCTCAACTGTGTACTGCACAGCTCTGGATGAATGCCGTGATTCTTTTCTCTCTTGTCCAGTCTCCTCAACTGTGTACTGTACAGCTTCAGGAGAATGCCGTGATTCTGTTATCTCTGGTCCAGTCTCCTCAACTGTATACTGCACAGCTTTGGGAGAATGCCACGATTCTTTATATTCTTGTCCAGCCTCCTCAATTGTGTACTGCACAGCTTCCGGAGAACGCCGGGATTCCTTAATCCCTTGTCCAGTCTCCTCAACTGAAAACTGCTCATCTTCAGGAGAACGCTGTGATTCTGTAATCTCTTGTCCAGTCTTCTCAACTGCAGTACTGCTCATCTTCGGGAGAATGCCGAGATTCTTTAATCTCTAGTCCAGTCTCCTCAACTGTGTACTGCATAACTTGGGAAGAATGATGTGATTCTTTAATCTCTCGTCCAGTCTCCTCAACCGTATAATGCACATCTTGAGGAGAACGACGCGATTCATTCATCTCTTGTCCAGTCTCCTCAACTGTGTACTGCACATCTTTGGGAGAACACCACAATTCGTTTTCTTCTTGTCCAGTCTTCTCAAGTGTGTACTGCACAGCTTCAGGAGAATGCTTCGATTCTGCCTCTTCCTTACGAGTCTGTCAAATGATTTTGAGTTCAGTTAGAGGCCAATAAACCAAGGAGCATGATTATATGGATGTTTTCATAATCATTCAAGCAGCTGCTAAGCTAGGTTTATCTCATCAAAATACAAACAATAAAAAGTGTCAGGCAGCAACAGCACACAACTTTTTGGGGTGTAATGGGCACCAAAATTCTTGAAGAAAATGACATGTTTATATTATCTTTTCAAGAGAAATAATGCTGAGATGCCATGGGAAGTGACTCTTTTTATCCACCAGCATAGTCTGTGTATATCTAGAGAGAAAGAGAGAGATGTAGAAGAGATGTAGACATAAAAGTTACTCATCACTAGCTATTATCAAAGAAATTATTCATAATTAACCAAGAAAATTAATACCTACCATCTTTATTTTCCGAAACTCTCTTCGGGCTGTTATTCCTCTCCATCTGCTTTGTGAAAAAACTGATGCTTTTCTGAGCTTCTTATAATATAAACAATCTCTATGACTGCGCCAACGGGTCTGCAAGCATTTACTTTTAAGTAACAATCATTTTCAGACACCAACGAAGATTCTTTAAGCCATTTATAATGAGCTGGATCTTACCTGAATACTAACTGCAGCCCTGGCATGCTTTCGGCATCTGTATTCACTACAAGCAGCCCTCGCCCGTAGCCCTGCCTGCAAGACAATTGCAGCAGCCTTGACATTGCAGTAGGATTTTCTGGATACCAATCTACGCGAATTCTTCTGAATTCTAACAGCAGCTGCTTCTCTCTTCTTGACCTTATAGTATTTGCGTGCCAAAATTCCTATAGGTCATAACAGTTAGATTAACTCAGAATGATATATAGAAGCTCAGGTAGTATGAGCAACAGGCTGGATGCTTAAGTACTATGTTAATATCCAAAAAAAGAAAGAAAGAAAGAAAGAAGAAGAAAAGAACATATATTAAATAATAAGATATACTTCTTCAAATCCTTTCATATAAAGTGCATCCCATAATTTTTCCAATAAATACTATCCTATCATATAAAGTGTAAGATACTTTGTTTATTGCTTGTCAAAAATTATCTGCCCACATTTAAAAGTGAACGCACAACATTGTTTTTTCTTTCTTTAAATTTGAATGACTAGTAAATAACAGACACTAGATTTTACATTAAAAAGGAGGGCAAATCTTAAACACAATTTAAGTGAATTGTTACTAAACTAAATTTTTCTTTTCCTTAAACAACATAGATTTTGACCACATTCTTTCTGAGTCCAACAGAGTAGCATATCACCAATCAATAATCATGTTTTCCTTTCAACTTACGTCGACAAGAAGCTTGTATGTAAACAGAAGCCTGCACCAATGAAATGTAATGTTTTCGAGTAATAAGCCCTCGACTTTGCCTTTGAATAATCACAGCTGAATGACCAAGTAGTCTTGCTCTCTTTGCATCTAACTCAGCCATCTGACCAGCTCTTAGGAAAACCTTTGTTTTCCCAATCTGCAATACCACTTATCACCCGTTAGATTATAATACGCATCATCCATGGGAGGTACCCTGAAACCTTAGTCATGGTCATGCCCATCTTCTGTTTCAATTATAGAACAATAACAGATAAAAAGTTTCCTTAAGTTCAATAATGCAGATGCAGCACCAATATCTTGTTGCTCGTTGCGGCGAATAAGAATACAGGGTACCCAAGTGTATATACTTGGAACTTGAATCATCAAAGATTATATGATTACTAGAATAGGAAAAGAACAAAAGTTATCCAAGTTCACTTAGTACCTGATACCCTGTAAGGCTCATCTTTTCCAGTATCCATTTGCAGGCAACTTTTTCTTCATAGCTGCTCATGAATGCAAACAATTTAAGAAATGAAAATATGAATACATAAAATCAACAAACTGTTAGCAGAAATTTGAAGTTGACCAAGCAAAAAGATGTAATTAGTTTAAAAGAAGAATTACTTACTTCCATTTCCTAACCTCTGGTAAAAGAATGCCAAATCTATCCAGAAAGTCAGAAAAGGTCTTGTGTGTAGGGTATCCAGCACATTTGATTCTAATGGCCTCTAGAACACCCTACATGGAGGACAATGAGAAAGAAATGCTCAATAATAACAGATGATAGTACAACACAAGCAGGATAATACTTACACCAGAACGTAGTTGTTGCATGACATTGGTATTCTCAAATATGGCAGGTTTTAGGGCATTGTTTGGCTTGATACATCTAATGTAGTGGGGCTGAGTAGAATTCAGTGTCTCCATCAATTGCTGTAGTTGTAGCTGCACCAATATGTTAGAACATAAGGTCACCTTTTTGGAGTAGTATGTGCATTGAAATATGGGTGAAGTCTGGTATGGCTAAGCACATAAGTTACAACCACAACATACAGGATGACTGCACTGACTATACCTTAAAACGAGAACCAATAGATGAAAACTTAGAAGACTTGGTTGCCTCCTCAGAAAGTGAAGGAAAAAGGCCTGCCACAAAAAAACATTTGGAAGCGCCCAGCAAATCCTGATGTTCAGGAACAACATAGTCTTTGTTTTTATCTAAAAAGTGATCAGACTGATATTGGACCTGCAAAATGAGAACACAGAATAATATTGCTACAATGCATCAGCAACTTGCATTACAAAATAGTAAATCATACACAGCAGACTAGGACCACAATTTACCTCTCCTGCATAATGAACAATTGTAAAACTTGAGCGAGCCAATTTTGGCTTTATGAAGCGCTTGTGATCTTTGAATGTCTGGTAAAGCTTTTGTGAAAATGTTTCATGACTTGACTTTGGAAACATACTGCAAAATAAAAACTATTCTCTAAATCAGCAAGTTAATTATAAATATAGTGCTTCACAGAAAAAAAATCACAACGTAGCCTTTCATTTTTGGGTGTTTTAACCATAAGAGCAAAGAAGTTTTCTCATACCATGCTTCATCAAGTAAAGCAATGATCCCGCCTGGTTTCTGCGAAAACACTATATATTAGAAATCTGTATGTGTAAAATCTAAAACAGCAGATCATTTACTATCATTTAAAATGACTAAATTACAACATAGCAATAAGATAAGATAAACTGGGATCGGGATATCAACATGGTAATATACTAATAGTCATTATCCAGATCCACGGATGATTATCAGGGCTTGCATAAAACTATTCAAGGAGCCATGAGATAGAACATGTACACCACTGCATGTCATTACCCAGTAGGACCTGCAGTATCACTCCAAGAGGAACATCACTTGCCAATTGAATTCTTCTAATTTTACTCAAGCTCATCATTAAGGTCCAAATGAACTACTCCACATTGCAGATGTTCTGGTCTTGCTCTAGTTTCAGAAAGTTGGTTTAAATGGAAATTCCCTATAGAATACATGTAAAGCTGGTGATGTTTTAATGATATCCCCCTCCCTCACCACAAGTCACAACACAAGAAAGCCAAGCCATCTTTCTTCCAAACTTGGTTTTGGGAAAAACAAATGAGTCTACTTTGTGGAGGCTTAAAACTCCCAGATGAGAAACATGTTGTAAAAACTTAATAATAAGGCTGTCATACTCTTTTGTTGTAAAATTTATGCTCTGAGATTGACAATATAGAGATTTAACATGCTTCTGCTGATGCATAGAATGGAATTAGGCATCTCTCCATGTGACACTCATATGGATAGGCACCTGCTTTATATAGTTTCATCGTGAAATGCCAGTACAGAACAATGATCAGAAGGTCCACGACAGAGTAGAAGCAGATAAGTCCTGAGAAGTTTGAATAACAATGACAAAGTTTAAGAGAATGAAACCTTCTCAATAAGATCAAGCACGTCCTGGTTATCAATGAATTCAATGTAGCTCCATTCAATATCCTCCTTTTTGTATTCGTTTTGGTCCATCTTGAAAACGTGCTGAATGACAACATTAGCATCCAGATTATGGGTTGCAAAATTGAGTTAAATCTGACGTTATCAAATATGACTAACCTCATACCTGGTTGAAATGCTGTTGCAGCTTTTCGTTTGTTAAGTTAATACAAAACTGCTCAAAACTGCACAGAATAACATTTTTTATTTGGGTCAAAATACATGTGCTGCTGAGATGTGGGCAAATCCAATAACACATTTATCTTCACAATTATGTCACATTTATTTTTCTCTGTGGGCGTCTGCGTCTCTGATCAGGGAGACATAGAGAGAGATACATTTATGCAAGCAAGCACTACCTGTTAGTCTCAAAGCTCTCAAAACCATAAATGTCAAGGACCCCAATCAAACATTTCGAATGACGATCTTGCCCAATGGAGACATTGATTTTATGAACCAACCTGGAAATAATATACAATTCAGGCTGTTGTAAATAGATCCCTTTTCATGAGGTGTGAAACCTTTCTGGTTTACGAAGAGTTATGAAACCTTGAACAGTGATCCAGAAGATAGCATTTACCAGTCAAACAAGCGGGAATATATTGTCTTGGCAAGACCATCTCTGTTAACTGTTGCACCAACAGGATCAAGACTTCTTTTGATAATTTCTTCTCGGGTGATCATTACGCGTTTACAAAGTGCATCTTCCAGAGCATGAGCATCACACCTGAACTAAGGATCAGATAAATTAATATCACAGCACAAACATGAAAGCCAAGTACTAAAGCACCAGAGTATCTAGGTTCCAGACATACATGAGAAGCTCCGCTGTCATTTGAAGATGGAATTTTGATTCACCATCTTTCACAACTGATGAATCCTCATCCCCCTTAGCAAAATCAACATTACCTAGATGAAGAATTGCGGCCACAACTCTAAAAATTGCATCCTGAGAGAAACAGAAGGAGAAAGAGAGGGACAGAGATGCAAACATTATTTCTTGGTCGCAGAAATGTATGTTAAAATCAACAATTGAGGCCAAACCTGCTCCGTCTGACTTATTCCAATAATATCCATAGCTCTCCTAGTTGCAAGATAATCATGAGCGTCATTTACGCCAACCAATTCATAGCAGTTGGATTGATTAAGATAGTGAAATGACTTGGGATTTCCAAGTTTATATCTCTCAATATCCTGAAGTCTTAAATCTGTTAGCTTGAATAATGTGACTAAACCTTTAAGAGGCTTGCTCAAGAAATAAGGAGGGAGACGAGTTGAACATCAGGTGAAGATACCTACCTCTGGTGGTGCTGCACATAGAAGATAAAAACAGTGATAATTGCGCTCAGGATCTGAAATTTGGCAAACACGAGATCTCTCTAAAAGATAGGTTCTGATGGCTGCCCCTGATATTCTTCTGTGCTTATCAAATTGAATCTCAACAAATTTCCCAAAACGACTGCACAAATGTCAGTAGTCACAAACTGCAAAGAAATTTTACGAAGCAATATCTCTAACTACATGACTAAGCAAGAGAGTTAATGAAGTCAACTCATCCCCCCTTATCATCGAGAAAAAATTCATGTGGGAAGAGATATGGTGTATGATTTTTTGCTAGCTTCATTTTCTAAGTAAATTATGCTGCAACATAACTATAGCTTGTAAGTATTGAGTAGAACACTTAAACCAGGTTGTGTTTATAGAAGTAAAAAAAAAATTGCCTTGTGAGATCAAAATACAGCTAATTACAAAAATGGCAATGAGAATGAGTTAACTAATTTTTGTATATATCAAAACATAGAAATGGAATCAGGAATCACTTTTCATACCTGGAGTTATTATTTTTAACTGTTTTTGCATTGCCAAATGCTTCAAGAACTGGATTTGACTGCATCAAACCAATTATCACACAACTTTAGATGGGTACAAGTTAAAAATCAAAGTAAGAAGGCCTCCGTGGAAAAAGAAAGTCAAACTGCAGTTTCAATGTCAACAGAAATTTCTTCAAAAAAAGAAAAGGAGTTAATTAAAGAATATTGGCAACAATGTATTGAGAATTCCATTCTAAGTTCCTGTTGGGTAGGTTGAGAAACAAAGTCTTAAAGAATAAATCTAGAAGTATGCTCTTAATCCAGTTAGAAAATCAGTATTCTTAAAATGGCACAAGGCATTTGTGTGTCTGCCATAGCTCGGAACTTTATGTGCCAAACAAATAACAACAACATCCCACATTAGTGTATTTTCCATGTCAAAATCTAACATACATGTCCATGTCTTTGTTCATAACTCCAAGACAACATCACACTATATATTATTAGTTACCTCATAAACAATTATATCCAAGTTAGAGATGTGAATGCAACTAAGTGCACAAACCAAAAGACAATCTTATATGCACATAAGTTTCTTTGCCATGTCAAACTCTCCAACATATATATCTATGTCTGTCCGGATTCTATGGGAACATCACATGAATATTATAGTCTCCACAAAGACAATTCTGCCCAAGTTAGAGATATATGGACAGCTAATAAAATTAAGCATCTCCCAAAAAATTGTGGCATTTACTTGATTCTTTGCCCGAAGTGTATCTGCACATAGACCTTGAGAAATTAATTATTTTCTAGTGAGATAAAAAATGTACACAGCTTACTTCTAAAACTTGTTGTTCAACAGTCCGTCCTTCAACTGCAGTACGGCCACCCAAGTATGCAAGATAACGCATAATCATTTTTGTTGTCTCAGTCTTACCAGCCCCACTTTCCCCACTGACCAGTATGGAATTGCTTTTTCCTTCATTGATCATTGCTCTGTTCAAATTTATGAAATTTTGCTGAATATTTCTATGATATTTGGAAACAAAGTAATGAGAAAACAAATGGTGACATGATCACCTATATGCAGCATCAGCAATAGCAAAAACATGAGGGCTCATCTCTCCAAGTGGTGCTCCTGTGTATCGTTCCATCACATAAGTGTCATATAAATGTGACAGTGCTTGAAATGGGTTGAGGGCAATCAGAATGTTTCCAGTGTAGGACTGTATGATGTTAAAAAATTAGAATAGAACTGGCTACAGTTGTGGTAATTAATCAGACAAGGGAAAACCAAAAGGGAATCAATCTCACATAAATTTCATTGATTTCATATCTGGTTGCCAAATTGTGCAGGACTGCAGGCTCATGCAAATAAGACAGCTTAGTCATGTCATCAACTCCTCCAGCAGGAGCTTCTGCATCCTTTGGATATACTTTTGATACTTTTGCAACGACCTGGTCAAATTGACAAAAGAAAGAATCATTACCCAAAGCAGCCAAAGATTCAAATCATATAAAAATAAACAAAGAGAGAACAAGAAAGATAAACGAAACACAATAGTTACAGAACTGAAGTGATAGCAAGGAAAACAAAGTCTTAGGCAACACTATCTTGAATCTGAGATTTGTCTTCATAAGAAAAATTTCAGGGACTGCATTCAAGCAACAGTATTGCTGTTCCTCCTAACTCCTCACCAACTGGCCAAAAGTACTAAAAGAAGAACAAGGAAAGACCCAATGACACCCAATAGAACAGAACACAGGGACCATAAATCACACAACCAATGTCGTGATAGCAAGTGTCAACAATTTCTCTGTCCCTTTTGCATATAACAGATCTTCAACTTGGTTCAGATGCCTCACAGCCCAAGTTTGGATCCTATTGTCAACACCTTGGAGGTCAATTATCTTAATTCTTAAATCATTCAAACCAGACACCAACAAGATAACATATAGAAGAAAAAATTGGAGTGAAAGACAATTAAACTATAAGATGAATTTGAGAGCCCAGTAGATTAGGACTGTAATTGCATGGTATGAAATGTTTTTACCCTCTTCCCATTACTAGTTTGAATCTCAGCTTCCTCTGCTTTGATGTTAAAAACAAGTCCATCTACAAAAGCTGACTCTGGATCTTCAACCCAGACATGACTACCAGCCACAATGTTTTCTTCACTTTGCTGCAAAAGTAAAAATTTAGAGTTTAATAAGAACTTAAATGATTCAAACTGACTTACTGAAATATGAATGGCAATTGCCCAAAAAGAAAAAAACAGAGTTATTTATATGCATAAATAATTGCATGCATTAGTTGTCACTTTCAGATATATAGATAAAGTCTGGCATTATAGATGACTAAAAGATCTCGTGCTCCAGCTCCTAATTATCAAAAACAAAATCCCAATGGGCATTGGTATAAAGAACCCAGCCATCGAACTACTGCTTAAATTAAAAATATCGTAACATCAACCAAACTGTCAAGCTCATAAACCATACAGTCTACATATTAAAGAAATCATGAATTTGTCTACTTATTGAGGTTAGAAGAACCCAAACGTCCAAACACCTCATTATTACAAGGTTTCAGCTTACCACTGTTATTACCTGTGAAAGAAACACATATTTCAAAAGGCAATATATGTCTATCCTAAAAATTAGTTCAACCTCACAAATTACACTCCAGCGGCTTGAAATAATAACTTGTCTAATTTGCTCTAGCATCCTAGTACATTATTTGCCTGCACAATTAAAGCTACAAGCTGGCTAAATTACATTGTCGGTTCTTGATCTTCCAAAACAATAACACGACAGTAAACCTAGCTAAGTTCGAATAATTTTGAGAGAGGGCGAAACAAATTAACGTACCATTCTGATTCTCAATGAAGCGCAGCTAGATGCTCCTGATGAACGTAATAAGACCGAATCCAATAAACAAAATTGAACTCTCGCATCAATTCAACCATCTTCAAAGAACCAAAAGTTCCATCAAGATTAGAAAAATTCTAACGGAAGCAACCGCAATGATGGCGTGTAAACGGCATTGAATTGAATTCTGTGAAAAAAAAAGAACAAAATAAAATTGTAGAAAATTAAACAATTAACGAGGATTGGATATGAGAATAGAAAATCTTAGGAAGAGTGAAAGTTTTCTTTTTTTTTCTTTTTGCTTTTCTTTCTTAGCTGGTCTTCGTTTGGTGTTGTGTTGTGCGTGTCGATTTGTTAGAGGAGTGAACATCGATCGAACACCCTTTGTTTTCGCCATTTCTGGGAGATGCTTGTGGCTCTCTCTTTGAGACACGATTTTGGCGGAAAATTGGGAAACAGAGACTCAAAAATTCAATACAGATTTTCATTTGCATTCTCGTTTGGCAAGTAACGGTCTTTTATTATTAGTATTATTAGTATTATTATTATTATTATTATTATTATTATTATTATTATTGGCTATATGCAGGAGATCATTTTTGTGCTTTTACTTATATATTTATTTTTTAGAAAATATCAAACAAAAAATATATTCAAACAAAAGAAAATTTGATGCTATCACACACCTCGTTTTCTTTTGGTTATACATAAACACAAATTAAAGAAAATCGATGAATTATTAAAAATAATAAATATATACATGTTTTAATCATTTGTAACAAATAAGTCTCTAAATAGAAATCTATTTAAAATAAAATAAAAATAAACATAAAAAAAATTATATATTAAAATAATATAAATATATTTTTATTTATTATTTTGTCAAAACAAAGAGACCTATCCATTATTAAACAAAAAAGGATTGCAATTTAAATGAAACTTTATTTAATTTTTTCAAATAAGTAAACAGTAAAAATATATAAAAATAATGAAAAATTAATTTTTTATGTAAGAGCTTATTCTGAAAAGTGAATAGAAGAATAATAGTAAGGATTTATTTAGACAATATTTTTACAATTAAAAATGTGATAAGTAAAATTTTTAACAAAAATTTATTAATAATTTAATTGTCACAAATAATTTTTTTTTAAAATTATATAATTATTTTAATAGATAAATTTTTAATACTATATTATAAAAAATAATATAAAATTATCAAAATAAATAAATATATTTTAGATAAATTAAATTAAAATAAATTTTATAGTCAAAACCCAAAACTTTAAATTTTAAATTTCTAAAAATTATTCTCTATTGGTAATCAAATAACACTAAAAATAATTTTTTATCATAAAAACTCTTTTAAATAATGAAAAATTCAAACCAAATATACGCTAATAAGTTGTTATATACATATATATTAAACATAATCCTTGTATGAATATTAAGAATTAGACAAGTAAATCATGAACATTTTTTTAAAATTTAATTCTACAATTTTGATAGTTGAGACTGATAAGAGCTGTGAAACGAACGACTGTATGTAGCAAGAAGAATACCTTTATGTAAATAAAAGTGGCATGTTAACAGTAGATAAATATTTGGTTAGCCCGTAGCCTAATGCAAGCAACAGTTGGGTCCATCTAAGGTCGTACTTTTATTTAATTTTAGCAAAATATTATTTTAGAGCATTATTAACTCTGATTCCTTTTTGTATACAAATATTATTAGAACAATAAATTACTACAAATTTTCAGCTTAACAATAAAAAAGGCGGAGCACTTTTCTTATTTTTAAAATACTGGTACTTTTGAGGAATATGGAACGGATAGGCGTATCGTATGCATTAGACAACTAGATTTCAGGGAAATTAAAATGATAATTACAACCAAACGTAACGGTGAAGGAAGACAGATACGGAAGTGTGCAAAACGAGGTCGTATCAACATTAATATCTGTCCGGACACGCGTAATCTCTCTTAGTTACACTAATCACACTCCCCGGCCTTCTCTATCCAGTTAAGAGTCATCGTCTCATCACAAAACCTCGCCACGTGTCAAAAATCTGTACCCTGTGGACTTTTACAGCAAATAAAAAGGTCGTTACTTTTCCCGTTTCTGGAAAAGGGGAGTGAAAGCAAAAGCTTGCGTCGCAAGACAAAGCCAAGCCAACTAAGAGCGTTTTCTACGTAGATAAATACATGTAATTGGAGCTAATTGATTCACGGGAAGAGACGCAGATGCCGCCATCATGCTCTAGGCAGCAGCAATTAGCGGCAGTCGGTGAAACCGCAACCCTAATACCAGGCCTTCCGAACGATGTCGCATCACTAATCCTGTCATTCGTTCCTTACTCGCACCAGTCGAGGCTCAAACCGACGTGCAAATCATGGTTTCTCTTCTTCTCATCGAAATCCCTAATATTCGACCGCCTCAAATTCTCTTCCCAGTCACACATCCTCTGCATATTCCCTCAAGATCCTTCGATTTCCTCTCCTTTTCTTTTCGACGCCGCTAATCGTGCTTGGCGTCCACTTCCTCCCCTCCCTTGCAACCCTTCCACTTACAGTCTCTGTAACTTCACTTCAATTTCCCTTGGGCCTTACATCTACCTCCTTGGTGGGTCCCACTTCGATGCCCGTTCATTCCCCCTGGACCGCCCCCTTCCTTCCGACTCGGCCTTCCGATTCAATTTCGTCACTTTCTCGTGGGAGCGGATAGCGCCGATGATTTCTCCGCGCGGGAGCTTCGCTTGTGCGGCGGTAAGGAGTCTGAATCAGATAATTGTTGCTGGTGGTGGGTCGAGGCATAGCTTATTCGCAGCGGCGGGGAGTAGGATAAGTTCGGTCGAGAGGTATGACGTGGCAAAAAACAAGTGGGTACCCATGGATGGGTTGCCGAGCTTTAGGGCCGGATGTGTGGGATTTTTGGCAGAGGAGAGTGGCGAGTTCTGGGTGATGGGCGGATACGGAGAGTCGAGGACGGTTTCGGGAGTGTTTCCTGTAGACGAGTACTATAGGGATGCGGTCGTGATGGAACTGAAGAAGAATGGAGGTAGCAGTGGTTGGGGGACGTGGAGGGAGGTTGGTGACATGTGGGGAGAAGGGGAGAAGCCGCGGTTTGGCAAGATTGTGGTTATGGAGGATGAAAATAGGGGAAGGCCTGAAGTTTTTATGTTGGACAAGTTTGATATCTTGAGGTAACTTCTATGTCTTTTCTAGTGTTTAAATTGTGAAAGGATTTATTTCAATTTTATGTGGTGTTTTGTTTAATTATATTGGTAAATGCCTCTAAGTGGATCTTGAGTTGTTTTTGCTTTGTGTAATATGCACTGGTTTAGTTTGATTTGGCTGCCGTTTGGTTAAACCTGTTTTGAAAGTGAAAATTGGTATTCAAGTATATGGAATTGGCGATTAGGATAGTGCATTTAATATCAAGTATCTTTTATGCTTCAGGGTAGCATATTGTGTGTATGTGTATAGCTGTTGTGCTGGTGTAGGGAGCCTATAAATTAAGAATCTCAATTAACTTTTTGTCATAAAACAATGGGAGCAGTGATTGGTAATAGACATTGTTGTGCACCGAAATAAATGTGCACTTCAACCTTTATTGGCTTTGTTGGCATGAATGAATTGACTGTGGTTTAGTTTCATCTGCCTTATTTCTATTATTGTTGTTATTTATTTTTCTTTGGATATATGAGTAACAATAACTTACAGTTTCATTCATGTTGTTTGCTGACTCTGTTTCTCTATTGTGCATTGGAACTTTTCTTCCTGTTTTACATTTTTGGTATGTGTCTGTGTTCTGGTTTGGCTATCTATTAGCTATTACACTGTTTCAGTTTCATTTGACATTAGTTGTTTTGCATGGTCTGTTATATGCACATGGTTTGACCTGGTTGAAGTAATTCATTTGTTGATAAAATGCTCTGCCTGGATTTTTGGGCCTTTCTTTCCTTCACAGCTTGGCTTGAGACTAGTATGAGAAAGTGCCTCTGTTTCACTATGGACCAGATTGGTTATTGCTAACTAAGCTTTCTGTCCTAGTGTGGCTCTAACTGAGGCCGAACAAATTTGTTTTTTCTTGGAAAATTGAAAATTGTGACTTAACATAACAGTATGGAAGTGGTGAACTTGGAGGTTACGTGGGTATTTTGGTTTAGCTCTACAAATTACACACAACTTCTTGATTCTTAGGAACATTCAGAAATTTATTAGGATGTTTTAAACTAGATCTTCTATTGAAGAAGTTTAATACACAATCTGGCGTTTTAGTGAAACTTTGCTACGGTTGTGACTTTATTAGCCATATACATCACTTGTGTCATCCTTTCTCTCTCTCTTCCACACACACAACGGCTTTGGTGTCTACATAAAAAATGATTAATTAAATGCGAAATTTTCTGTAGTGGAAATATGAAAATATTTCTATACCTTAGAATCTTAACGCTGAATTTGATACGAGGGTCTAGTGCAAATGTGACTGCAATTTAGTTTCATCTGTCTTGGTATATGTTTTGTTTGGTTGGTACTCCTTTTTGTCATATAAACTGATATTTCTTGAGGGTTATCATCTCTTTTAGAAATTCCATAATGTTGTCAAATGGAATTGAGAGAAGGCTGCTGAAATTGAAATACTAAATGAATTTTGTTTGATTTAGGGGACATGTTTACATGACATTACAGTCAAAATAGCAAGTAATATTTCAAACAGTTGATATTCTCCTCGCCCGTGAAGTAAATCATCGCACCTACGGTCCAACCAATTGGGAGAGAATCATTTGTTGGTGATTGAATACCCTATCCTTTTAGGAACAGTTACCTAATTCCAGGCGCTCCTCTCAGGGATGACTTCATGGGGGCAGATTGTTTGTTTCCTGTATAGCCCATTGAATCATTGATCATGTTGTGTCTACTTTTTTATTATAATCAAAATTATTACATTGATTGAGGGTTGCTCTTTGAAAAGGAAAAGAAATGCAGAGTTTTAGCGGACAATTGATTATATTTTGTAACTTGTTCATGCTTTGTCTAATAAAGCCTGTGTTTCAGTCAAGCTTGCTGCAACTACAAAATTGTGCCTTTTGAAGTTGTTACTTTTGTGGAAACTTGTCTATTTATTCAGTGTTGTACTGGACAAGGAGAATCACTCACATGCTTCATGTTTATGCCACACAGGTATGACATGGATTCAAATAGATGGCAAATGGAGACTACTATCCCAAGAAAACTTCCCTGCAATAAATCCCTGGGTTTCATTGTGTTAGATGGGGAGTTACATGTCATGACTCGTTTGAAGGCACCAGATCTAACAGAAATCAGACAGTCACAACTTTATAAGAGAGCTGGAAGCCTGTTTATCCAAATCTACCATCCGAGGAAGAAGACATGGAGATGCCTCTATACAAAGCCTCCGTTTCCTCAACCATTGGATTTTGGTACTGCAGTTATGTGCACAGTTCGGCTGTAGTCTTTACCATTCTCTTTTATGTTTAGTTCCATTTCTCTGTACCTAATTAGTGAGTATGTGATATGCATACGTACATACATACATACATACATACATACATTTGAGTATAGTAATATTAGTCTGTGATGTTGATAAAACTGGTTCTTTGTGGTTAGCATATTAGCTAGCCCATGTACAGATTAGATTGATCAGGATAATACAGGGTACTAACAATTGTGTCTCAAGGGTATAGTGTTAAATTCGGTACTGTCTAGTGTGAATGCTGTATATTGTATTCTGCTTTGACCCAAAGGATAATAATAAAGATGGGGTGGGCGTAAATATGCTACATATGTTTGATTTAGAAAATTTGCTTTTATACTAAAGATCAGATGCTAGCTTTTTGGGAACAGGTGGTTGTATGCTTACCTATTTATTCCTTTTTCTTTCCAGACCCCTTCTGGGATGGAGGTGGGCGCTTGCAGTTTCTGAATTCATTACAGTTATTTGTTAATGTCTAATTAATTAATTGGGGTATTATCAGTTTTCTCTCATGAGGTATTGTTTATTATCAATTAGATGGCCAAGAATGAAAAAATAAGCAAACACCCCCTCTAATTAGATGATAGTGTTTCTAATTTTTTGTTAAATGATCGAACTGTCCATAATCTCTCATGGATTTTAACATAAACAGTGAATTGGCTTAACAGAGAAGAGGGCAGTTCGGTCATTTAATAAAAAATTAGAAGCACTATTTAATTAGGGGAGGTGTTTGTTTATTTTTTTATTCTTAGCTATCTAATTGATAATAAGTAATATCTCAAGGGAGGAAACTGATAATACCCGTTAATTAATTAATATATATATATATAGAGAGAGAGTACAAAAGAAATTTTTTTTTAATTTATTAATTTTTGTTGGAATTATTCATAGCCTACTCTCCCATCTTTAATTTTTCATTTGAGTTGGTGTATAATCAAATAGTGTGAGAAGTTATTTCGAAAATTTAATTGATAAATGTTGTATGGTTCGAGATTTAAAGAATTTAAGATAATATTTGAAAAGTGCAATATTATTTATTTTTAAAATAATACTATGAAAAATAAAATCTTAAAAAAAAAAAAAAAAACTATGTTTGATGGAGAAAAGATTAAAAATCTACTGCACTTGAAACAATAAACACTGTCCAGGTTTGGAGGCCGGAACTTTTACAACCAAGGTAAAGATGTTAGTGGCTAACACAATATTTAATATGACTTGTGTTTATAAAACAAAGATTTGAAGACTGAGAGCAAATAAAATTTTGAGTTTCTCAAAATAAAAAATAAAAGTAAACCCATTTAATTGCTTAAATTTATCCAAACTTTATCTAAAATTAATTTTTTTATAAGATTCTTATAGTTAATTTTTGTATTTTGTTGTTAATAGTATCTAAATTAAATTCAAATACAGTTTTTAAAATATTTCATCTACAATATTTATTTACATTATTTTGAACAAAAGAAATAGAAATAGAAATTTATTATTAATTATTTTTTTACTCTTTTTTATTTTTTATTTATTTATCTTTTAATTTTATTATATGTTACAAAATATTTTAGAATTTTTTATTTATTGATACATTTTAATCGATATTTTGTATTAATAGTATGAGTTTTTTTATATAAATAAATTATGTATAATTTGTTACTAATTAATTTATTTAAAAAATTATATATATGATCTCTTAAAAAATTTTAAAACAACAAAACCCTTTATATATAATTTTTTAGAAGTCTTTAAAAAAAGAAAATTCTTCACAAAGAATCATAATTAATAGAAGAGACTGTAGTTATTATTTTTGAGACATAATTATTTTATATGATTTTAGTGAAGTTTTATAGTATATAAGATTAGATTTTTATTATTAAATTAATAATAATTATCGAATTTATTGATAACCTACTCAATTAATATATATATATATATATTTACTTTGCACTTCATATAATTTTATTATAGTAAAATTAAGGAGTTGAAAAAAAAGGTTCAAACTCCAAAACAAAAAATCCGTGATTAATCAATTAATCCTGTCCCTCTACAATTAATGTACATATTATATTACGTTTAAATACTAATTACAACTGCCGTCTCTACCGTGCAATGCTGTTGCTATTAATCTCGCCTGGAACCAAACATGTTAGAAGCAGAGAGTCACGCTAATTTAGATTTAAATCAAAATTAATTAGAGATAGATAAATAGAATATAAATATTATAAAATATGATATAGATAAAATACAGTAATAAAGTATAATATATATATAAAATATAGATAAAATATTTTACAGATATCCGTAATAATATATGTTTTACTGTTTTTTAACTATATTATTAAAACAACATCATTTTGAACCTAATTTAAAATATTAATTATGAGCAAATCTAAATATTTGTCGTTATAATATAATTTTTTTATAGTATAATTATTAATTTAATTGATTCTATATATATTGTTAAGAATATAGAATATATATATATATATATATTCTCTCTAATATTGAGATGAATATAAAAATTAAGACTACTAATTTAATTAATTTATTATTACATCGTGAGGATATATGTAGTGTTTTCTATAATTAATAATATATTATTATATCTTTTTATAATATTAATGTATATTTCAATATTCACAAAAATTATAATTAATTTAATTAATTTTTGATATACTACTATTTTTGGAATATACAATATATGAGTATATATTCTTATTTTTTTCAATCAATTTTCTCTAAACTTCTTATTGGAGATTATATATTAAAAAAATAATTATGATCTATTAACTGTGCAATAAATTATCTACAAATTATTTATTTGAAATATTATGTAAATTTACAACTAAATTAGATGAATATGTTTTTGTAAAAATAGTTGCGATTTCGTAGAAAAAATATATATATACATTAAAAAAAAATTGATGCGTTTAGTCTGAAGTTATCAGCGGATTGCTACTTTAAAAATAAGTTATCTTAACATATTTTTTATTATTTTAATTATTTAATTATAATTACAGAGATAATAATTGTTATTATCATATTTATATGATTAGTTTAATATTCTATCATAGAACAATAATCAAACAATTATAAGTATGACTTAGATAATAAGATTATTTTTATTTTAATTTAATTTATTAATATGGTATATTAATTTTAAAATATTAAAAATTAAATTAAAATTTAAATTTTTTTTATAGGATTTATTATTTTTTTATTAGAACGTGGATATATTTTACGAATGCTCGTTAGTATATAAATATTAATAAATATTTATTTAGATAAATATTACTATTAAATAAAATATTGGTAAAAAATATTAATAAGATATAAATATAAATTTTTTTTTTAAAACCTCGATATAAATGTTATGATACATCCTATCCGTTGCCATCCTTAAAAGTAGTGTACTCTATACCTCGAGGCAGGGGTTATTATTATTTAGTAGGTCTCCGAATTAAAGCACTGACGCGTTCGGGTGTGGTCTGATGAGACATGGATCGCATTGGAATATATATATATATATATATGTTAGCAGCCTAATTTGATCATCGTCCAAATCTCAGCGTAATCGCTTAACAATTGACAACCTTGATTGGTAAAAGTCTGCAGCAGCAAATGAAAGAATGGACCATTTAATCTATAACCAAAAATTCTTTTGTCAATCGGTCACCGATTTTAATTTTATCATTTAAAATAAAAATTTTGACTTCCTCCATGCACATGATATAATTAATCAAACACAGTTTATATATATATATATACAAATCACGGATCGATTAATTTATTTTGAATCCCGTGTTTCACTTCATGACTCGTTCAATTTCTAATTTTTGTTGGCTCAATGGTCAATAGTCAAAAGACAATACTTCAAACAAATGAAAATTTTGGAAAAATTCAATCCCAGCAATTCGACGCCCATATATATATATATATACACAGCATTCTGCTTCATCTAAATTATACTCCAATCAATTACAATCTCTATCTCCATACATATTATTCAAGCACGTAAAGAATCTTATATTTCTTGCTTTAACTTGCTAATTAAGCTTGAGCTAAAGCTAACTAGCGCTCGTCCAACAAGATGAGGCACCTGAACGTGTTCCTGGTACTCATAACAGTTGTTTTGCTTTTGTTCGTAAGCATGCAACGTAGTGAGGCTTGCAGATTAATCATAGACAAAGAAGAAGAAGAAAAGTATTTGAAGTCCAAGAGTTTCGTATTACAGTCTCTGCAAAGAGGTCCAGTCAGGCCGCCCGGAAATGGTTGCACATTCATCCCTGGAAGAGGCGGCGCACCTTGCACCAACCAGATGAACTTCGCCGGCCGCGCCATGCCCCCTCCGCGTGTTTACCCCGATCATATGATTTCATTTGGTGTGGCAACTCATCGTAAATAAAACCCGATGCAGAAAATCGTCGATTAACAGTAATATCATGACCTTGTCAACAATTTCTGTCAAGTCATGATTGATACGCCCAAGAAATTTAATTAGTTACTTTATAATTAAAAATAATCGGGAAGATGCCAATTAAAGGTCTTTCCCCTTAATTTTCTCATTGTTTATTCTTTTGTGAAGCATTAATGTACCAATTAATTCATGTACATGGTTAATTAATAGTGAATAAATTAATTATTAATCGGACTTCGGTTCTTTTCTTCTTTTATCTAATTACGTAATTGCTTATTCTTTCTTTGATTGCTCACACGTCTTATCTTTGGATATGTAATTGCATGCGCTGTTAATTATAGCAGCAGTACAAATTTTAGGAGTTCGACAAAAATAAATAAATAAGTCTTTTACGTTCTTTTAATTTTTTGAGATGCAAAGTTGTTAATTAGATTTCATATTGTAATTTGGCAAACAAACTACGAAGAAAGAAGCAATCCCTCTTTTTTTTTAAGAAAAAAAAGGAAAAAACGCCGTTGAAATCGAGAATATCTTTAAATCTCTGGGTAATTTGCTTTCTAAAAAAAAAAACCTGTGGAAAGAATTCTGTATAGAGTAAAACTTAGAATCTTGTTTAATTAAATAGGAAACTGAAAAGTAATTAATCCCTTTTCTGCTAGTTAGCAGTTAATACCTACCAATAATCTATCAATTAAATTTATTTATTATTTTAAAATAATTAAAAATTAAAAATTATTAGATAACCTAAATTCAATATATCTGACAATTATGCATTTTTGGTAATCTCAAAATTAATCATCCTACCTTTTATATCTTTGCATTTATGTTCAACCGTCAGCAGCCATCCATGAGATGGTTCTTGGGAGCTGCAATTGCAATTTTATTGTAATTTTTACAGGAATTGGCTTGTAATCACCCAAAAATATCTGTAATAGTGTTTATGTATTAACTTACTAATGATATATTTAGTATTGTTAATCAATTTAATTAAATAATAAATTTTATTGATAAAAAAGAGTTAAAAGGAATACAAGAACTACCCGTAGGCTAGAAACTTAAGAAACTGATGAGTTACAATAAAGAGTAGTACATAGTATACTACAATTTATTAAAATCAAAAATTAGGAACTCCTCAATCATTTAGATGTAAATTTCTTAAAGTAATAGTGGGTGGTGATGTCCACCATATATATAAGAGAGGAAGAAGATGAACTTGAATTTGTTAATGCATCCGCTACCTTTGTCCCCTCTCTAAATAAATGAGAAATATATAATTCCATGTGTTTGATTAAATTCAGATAGTTTTGTCATCTTTTGAGAAGACTACGAGGAAGGATGAAGTATTGTTAATTTTACTCGGTATTTGATATTTAGAACCCTCATCTCTCATAACAGCTATGTTTTTAAAGTTAAGAGAATACCTTAATTCTAAACATGCCTACAAGTATTTGTGCATGAATTAATATGGTGTAGCACCTAATTAAATATAATTTGTGAACAATATTAGTTCGAACGCGATTTTGGAAATCTCCTTGCGGCAGGTATATATATATATTCACATGTATTCTTTCAGCCAAAAATTTCATGTCATCTACACAAAACTGGTTAATGGCTTGACATATGGATCACGAATATTGATTTAATTTTCAATCCCATTTTTTACTGCCTGACCCGTACGTTCAGTTTCTAATTTTAATTCGTTGGATCAATGGTCAAATAGTCAAAAATAACTTCAAGATACAAATTAAAAATTGGAAACTTGAAGTCCGGACAAGTAATTCATTGCTATAAATTAGTGTCATACTCGATCTAGTTTCTCCAATACATTTACGAATTTCATATTATTCAAGTAAGCTTGTTCAACAAGATGAGACAGTTCAACATGTTCCTAGTATTCATAACAGTTGTTTTGCTCATAAGCATGCAGCGTAATGAGGCTTTCAGAAACCTAGACAAAGAAGAAAAATATTGCAATTCGAAAGATTTGGCTTTACAGTCTCTGCAAAGAGGTCCAGTCCCGCCGTCGGGAAATGGATGCACTTACATTCATAGGAGAGGTGGTAGACACTGTACCAGCCAGATGAACTTTGCCTGCCGCGCCATGCTGCCGCCTCCGCGGGTTTACACTGATCATATGATTTCATTTGGTGGGTCACAATCATCTCCGCAAAGAGGTTTAGTCCCTCCATCAGACGGTGGCCGAGCCATGCAGCCTCTGCCAGATTACCCGCATCGTATGATTCGATTTGGCGGGTTACAGTCCCTGCAAAGAGGTCCAGTCCCTCCGTCGGGAAATGGATGCACTTATATTCCTGAAAGAGGTGGCAGGCATTGCACTAACCAGATGAACTTCGCCGGCCACTTCAGGCCGCCTCCGCCCGAATACTCGGATAATATGTTGCCATTTGGTGTGGCAAGTGATCGCAAATGAAACCTTTAATTGGCAGCAGCGATTTATCAGTATCATGAGTATCAACAATTTCTGTGAAGTCATAGACAATAATTTAATGTAGTTAATTGGAGTAAAATAAGAGTAATGTTGCATGTCTCAAATTTTTATATCCCATCATATCATCTAGGACACAAACTTAGGATAAAGTTATGAGATTTGTAACATTACTCTACGAAATAACGGCAGCATGTGCTGAATTGAATTAGCTTGGTCTTTTCCCTTTTATTATTTGTTCTTTAATTGTGTGAATTGTGAAACAGTCATACAAAATACAGATTAGTACGTATTGAATAAAACAGACTTCGTTACCTTTTTCTTTTCCTTCCAATTACTACTTGACCTCTTGATCATGCAGAATTTATCTGTCCTCTTCTAACTAAGCTTGGAACTTCTGAATCCTCCTGGAAGTTACAATTAATAGTCATGTCTTTTCTTAGCCAGTGAAGCTTATCACACACAAATTAAATATGCATGTCAGAAAACTGAAAGAAACTGAATGCTCAGGTAAGAGCGTGTGGATCCCAACAAGCCTTCAAACTTCATGCACGCTGCTCATATCAAAACAAATTAAATTAATTAAGGACCAGTTGGCATAGCACAAATTAATAGCAGCTGGCTGGTGACGAAGACTTTTCAGAATACCATGTAATTTAATTTAGAGGATTTTCGCCTTGAAAATTAATTAAAAAACTAGTACTTCATTATTCTGGGAAATTAATTATATTGACCTTCATAAAGCTAGTGTAATTTGATATCATCATGTGGTACATAATATGTAAGCTACAAAACTTATCGCTTCAGGATATATATGTGGTTGGACCAGGAACTTAATTTCTAGGTCTTAGCTCATTGATTAATTATAACCCCTAAAAATGTTGATAATTAACTATGTGTGCCATTCAAGATCGCTTTTGTCCTAGCACTTGTTAATTAGAAACGAGAACTAGAATTAGTAATATTTGATGCATCATGCATGCATCAAATGTACTTTTATTCATCAAATAGAGGATTCAGATACCCCATTATATCATATGCAGTATTTTATCATCTTTTTTTTAAGACCTACGCTAAGTAATAATTAATTAACATCATAAAAACTCAAAAAAGATTTTTATTTTGATTTAAGAAAGGGCTTATAACATTGTTAGTGATGAATATTATTCTTTAAATCATTGTACGTAAGTTTAAATATGAATTGATGACAATTAAATATAGCATACTTAACGTCAGAGTCATATATATATTTATGTGACAAAACCTATTAAATAAAGTTGGATTTGTATACGAGGGAAATAATAAATTCTATTATTTAAATCCTTATCTTCAACCTTCAAACTTCAGCTTATGGGGTATTAGATATATATTTTCTTGCTCTGAAGCTGTTTTTTCTTATCTCCTTTTTTTAATTTTAGTTAACTGAAAATGAATTTGGCTTTACGTATAAAAAGGATATGGATTAAATTAAGTAAAATTTCTTAAACTAATAATAAGATCTTAAATGGTTCTAATTAATTTTCAATATATATATACAAATATATAATCTTAATTTGCTAGGTGTTGACGCATAGATTCTATGAACTTCGCATTCACACAGAAGGAAAAAATAGATACACTTGAGGGTGAGCTAGGTGCGCTTGAGGTGGTTAAATGGTTCGAACCAGATCCTTCTCCCAGCTCAAATGAGAAATGCAATCCGAAACTATTTCGAAGGGTGGAACCATCAAGAGCTATCAAGAATAATTAGACTGCAACACTCCGTATCACCCGCACAATTTTTTTGTTCTACACACCCTATTTTCGGCAACCCACAACTCAAGATATCTCAACACTAACTCACAAAATCTTCAAAAAACCCAAGAACAACATAATATATACTGTCAGTTTCTCACACAACCACGTTGCCCACCTCCGTTTGCCTTCAAACCCTCTCAACGCTCCAATACCAGCGAGTTGGTCCGTGAGCTCCTAGCAAGACAGATTTGAGCTCATCTGCCCTCAAGAAACCCTTAATAAAACACACCTCAATGCTAACTCATAGAAACTACTAGAAGCGTCACTGTCCAAACACTCACATAATGCCCAAGTTACCCTACTATCCCAGTTCACTGCCTCAGACCACTTTCCAACTCCAAACTCAATTCCCATGACTCCGAAACTTCTCGAGACTCTTCGAGCGACAATACACCTACTGCTTGCCTATCAAATAATTATCCAACTCACCTCCGTTCACACTCGAACGCTCTCAACTTAAGAATTTCATCGAGCTGATCTGCGACTTCTTGCGAAACAAAGCAAAGTTCAAGCAGGAGTAGCCTCTTCGACAACCCCTCTTTGATGCCTAAGTTAACCTCAGGTTAAAGAGGAAAATAATGAGGGCTTAGGTATATCCCTCTAAATGGAGAAAATCAAAGATATGCTAAGGTGGTGAGGAAAGAACATAAGGAGAAGGTCTTTATGTCAGTATCTTCATGTAAGGTAGATGAAGATTCAAAGGAATGAACAATGAGGTTTTTTCTGGGTTTTTTGTGCATTTATAGAGTTGTGGGCTATGGAGGCTGTGTATATGGTAATGAGAGAAGAAAAAGATAATCTTTCATGGAAAGAGAGCCATTTCTTTCCTAGGAATGTAGTGGCTAATAACTTATTTTGTGCAAAAATGGCAAGAGGTCAAGGGAGAAGACTACAACATAGGTGAACAGTGCACGCTACAGTGTATTTTTGTTCATTAATGGAGGTTTTCCATGGTGGGTGTATGGATTTATGGCTAATTACTCTAAAAATGTTGCATGTGTATTCTTTCTTGTAAAAATGAGAAAAATAACTTTTTATATGAAATAAAGGAATACTTATACCTGATTGGATGACTTGCATTATCTTAGTTTCAGGATTTTTACCTCCACACTTGTCCTTCTCCCATTGAGTCTTGGTAGCCCAGGTCAAATGCTACGTGGTAAGCTAGGGTTGGTGAGCTTTTCTTTATCCGTGCTCAGTGAAAACATGTCAACCCTTTATTCGTCATGGAGATTGCTCTATACCTTGGTGGAAAAGTGGCATGACCTTATTCGCTCAGCTGACACATGGTCCCTTACCTAGACTCTGCACTAGGGATGGCAATTCGGATAAACGAATCGAATTTGAGCCGATACGAATACGATTCATTTAATATTCGTTTGATACGAATACTATCCGTTTATTATTCGTATCAACTTTTTTAAATCCGTATACGATCCGTTTATTTAGATACGGTTATTTATTTAAGATCCTATTATTCGTTTAAAATACGATTCTTTTAAAAATAGCATATTTTATCAAATATAATATATATTTAATAATTAGATGCTTATATTAAGAGTTATTTATAATAAATAAATTTATATTACATATTTTTATAAAATTTATTAAAATATATTCGTTAAAGATACGATTATTCGTTTAGAACATGATTATTCGTTTAAGACACGATTATTCATTTATTTCTTTAAGACACAGTTATTCAATTATTCATTTAATTAATCGTGTCTTAAACGAATAATCGTGTTTTATATATTAAACACGGATATGACACGAATAATAATCGTGTCGATACGAATACGACACGATTATTATTCGTATCAAGATTTTAAATCCAAATTCATTTAATGGTACCAAATTCGTATTGAATAATCGTGTCGTGTACCAAATTGTCACCCCTACTCTGCACGGTCTCCACCTGGGCTCTGCACACTGTTTGAACAGTATTAAGCAGGATTTGCACAATACCTGTCTAACTGCTACCAAGACTAGGGGTTGTCTCCTGCCTTTGAAGTGGTCTCAGCAAGATATTTTTGTGTGCATTGTGCTACTTTAAGGATTCTTTAAGGGAGCAAAGAGGTGGGCTCTTGCGCACCTTGGTGCCTGGACAGCTAGGCATCCCACTTGCCTAGTCGGTTGGGTATCCCACCTTCTTTACTCAAGAGGGCGAAGTTCTTGTTTATTGAAGGCGGGTACGGCCGTTCCAAGGCGCAATGAAGAATTAGAATTAGAGTTATTTTCCTTGTCTATTTATGCGTTTACGGTATATCCACGTTTTTTCACATGTGCTATGATATATGGTCACATAGGCTTTTCACATGTACCACGGTATATGGTCGCATGGACAATTCCACACGCGCTATGGTATATGGTCAAGTAGACATTCTCACTCGTACTACAGTATATGGTTACGTGGGGCAATATCAGTAAATGAAGAATATGTTGGCGATACATAACGGAGGGCCTTGCTTAATATAAGTCTTCCCTAACCGCTCAAATGACGAATACGTTGGCAATATTTAGCTGGAAGCCCAACTTAACATGGGTCTTAGCTAGCTACTATGAGTATGGCTTAAACCACGTCCTACCTTGAGGTGGGCTAGAGGTAGATTACCTCGTAGTACATTGGTTCGAACTTTTGTAGGTTTACTTTTCGCTACGTATTTAGTTATATTTTCTCTCATAATACTAAGATTTCACGTATTGCATGTTTTCTTAATTTGCTAATTAAGTCTGTGATTCCTGGCCCCGTTTGAAACGAGTCTTTATCTTGTTCAAAATAAGGAAGGAGGTATGTATTAATATCAATTACGCATATATAAAGTATCTCCGGTCCACAAAGTTAAAGTTGAAGTCATTTTCTTCGGCTCAAAACTAAAAATCCGTGAGTGAAAGTGACAAATATTTGAGAAACATTCAAAGCTAATTAACTAAGCTGTATGACATTGCAAGTGATTTCGTCTCTCTAAAAGACATATACATTAATCTCAATTCCAAATATGACCGCCCCAAATCAGAATCAATCAAACTGATACTGTATATTTAATTAACATCTTCGGCGCCATTTCTCTATCGATCCAGTTAATTACCTCCAAGTAGTTATGCATGAATTACTATATATGGTGTATAATAGCCCCGCACCTAATTCATTTTGTGAAGTACAAAATTAATTCCAAAATGATTTTGGAAATCTCCTTCCGGCCGCTATTCACATGATGTATTATTCTTCAGCCAATAAAATTAAAATTCATACCATTCTACGTTAAACTATCCAATGCCTTGACCTATGAGTTAATTAATTTTGAATCCCATTTTTTACTTCATGACCGGTTCTAATTTTAATTTGGCTCAATTGTCGAATAGTCAAATTAAGGAACTTCACGATACAAATTAAAAATTGGAAAATTCAAAAGTCGAAGCATTTTCATTGCCTATAAATAGAGGATGTGACTGATCTAATTTCTCTACTACATTTACGAATTCCATATTATTCAACTAAGCTTGGTTAACAAGATGACGCAGTTCAACATGTTCATAGTATTATTCATAACAGTTGTTTTGCTCGCAAGCATGCAATGTAACGAGGCTCTAAGAATCCTAAACAAAGAAGAAGAAAAATATTGGAAGCCCAAGGGTTTAGTGTTAGAGTCTCTGCCAAGAGGTCCAACCCGGCCACCGGGAAATGGCTGCACTTACATTCCTGGAAGAGGTGGCGCACCTTGCACCAACCAGATGAACTTCGCTGGCCTCGCCATGCCGCCTCCGCCGGTTTACCCGGACCGTATGATTGATTTTGGCGGGTTACAGTCGCTGCAAAGAGGTCCAGTCCCTCCGTCTGGAAATGGGTGCACCTACATTCCTGGGAGAGGTGGCAGACATTGTACCGACCAGATGAACTTCGCCGCCCACGTCATGCCTCCCCCTCCGCCTCCGTCTAAATACCAGGATATATAATATGTTTCCATTTGGCGTGGCAAGTGAGCGCAAGTGAAAGCTTTGGAAGCAGCAGTCATTGATTAACAGTTTCGGAGTACATATATCAACAATTTTCTGCGAAGTCATAAACAACAAATTAATTAATTAATTACTTTGAAATAATGAATTGGCAACATGTGCCGAATTGATTAATTAGGTTGTCTTTCAATTTTTATTATTTATTCTGTAATTGTGAAACAGTGTAAGTATTCATACAGAATACAGATTAGCAGTGAATACAACAGACTTAGTTCTTTCATTAATTTCTTTTTTTCTTAATTAATTGCCTTTTTT
Source organism: Melia azedarach (assembly GCA_028052125.1). Classification (NCBI taxonomy): domain Eukaryota; kingdom Viridiplantae; phylum Streptophyta; class Magnoliopsida; order Sapindales; family Meliaceae; genus Melia; species Melia azedarach. Next base: position 205,176 of record CM051394.1, on the reverse strand, counting down.
ATCATGTGGAATTCATACGAGTGCCATGATGGAGCAAGCAAGACATATTAACAGTTCCATAGCTGTTAGATATGTGATCAGATTTGTTGGAGAATCTATGAGACCATGTAAATGAGGTACATATTTCCTTCATAGATTACTTAACATTATATACATACGATTATACGATGGAAAATCCCAATGATCCAACCTCTATATTAATTATCTTCGTAAAATTAACTATCTAGTTGTTGTGACTTGGTGAAGTTAATGCCATACATGAAATGGGATGATGAGCCACTTTCATTCAATCAAACATAATGAAAGAAACTAGCTAGCTGGTGAAATTTTTTCATGATAACCATTTAATTTTAATTTTTCGTTTTCAAAACTGAAAAAAAAAATAGATATAAAAATGCAGAGAAAATTAAAATTTTCGCTGATTTTAATACTTTCTGAAGTTAAAGTTGAAGAAGTCATTTTTCTGGAAGTATAGGTGTGTAAAAGATGAAAACTCCGTGACTGCTAGAAGTTAGAGACACAAAATACTGAAAGCTATGGCTAGTTAGCTACCTTATTAATTAATTTAGCTGTGTTGCATTAATTGATTACAAGTGCCGTCTTTACCATGCATTCTGCGATACTAGTCTCGCCTGCCTGGAACCAAAATGCTACAATACATCTGAATCATGAGAATTGTTAAGATATATATATAAACAGAATCAATCTCACTTTTTTTTTGGGATAAAAATTTACATCAAATTTAAGTTATTAAATTTAAATATATCTAATATTTAAAATTATATATAACATATATATTAACTATGAATGTATTAATTATGTATTAATTATATGATCAGATATAATTTCTACTATTGATATATTTAGATTCAACGATTCATATTTGATATAAGATTTTATATAAAAAAAATTTTAATCTTACTCTTATATATATATAATTAATTAATATATTTATAATTAATATACATATTAAATATAATTTTAATGACTTATATTTAATATAAGATTTTATATAAAAAAAAATTCTCGTATTAAAAGATCGTATTAAAAAGTGAGGGATTTAAGCTCTATACAAACAGACTAAACGTTGTTAGCAAAAGAAAAAAAAAACTTAATTGGCTCATAAAGTTATGCCAAGAACCTTAATTACAGCCGACACTCGATCAAATACTCCAATAACAATTAAGAATAGGAGGTAAATAATTAATTAAAAACTGATACAGTTCTACATTATTATTATTATTATTATTATTATTTGCTCTCGTCGTGCCCAAAATTCATGTCATGCAAGCATCAATTTATTTGTAAATCATCCCACTTTTCACTGAAAGACTCATTCCATTTCTAATTTTGTGGGCTCAATGGTCAATAGTCAAAAGGACTACTTCAAACAAATGAAAATTTGGAAAAATTCAAGCCCAACAATTCGAAGCTTATATATACAGTAGTATTATATATAATGGATCTAAATCATTCTGCAATACAATTACAATCTCTATCTCCATATAAATATATATTATTCAAGTAAGTAAATGATCTTATATTTCTTGCTTTAATTTGCTAACTAAGCTTAAGCTAAAGCTAGCTCGTCCAACAAGATGAGGCATCGTCTGAACATGTTCCTAGTATTCATAACAATTGTTTTGCTCGTAAGCATGCAACGCGGTGAGGCTTGCAGATTAATCCTGCACAAAGAAAAAGAAGAAAAATACTGGAAGCCCAAGGATTTAGCATTACAGTCTCTGCCAAGGATTTAGGTCCAGTGACGCTGCCGGAAAGTAGATGCACCTTCATCCCTGGAAGAGGTGGCGTACCTTGCACCGACCAGAAGAACTTCGCCTGCCGTGCCATGCTGCCTCCGAGCGTTTACCCTCCTGATCATATGATTTCATTTGGTGTGGCGACTGATAGTAAATAATAAAGAACTTGAAACACCCATTTGATTATTATTAGCTGTATCATGACCTATCAACAAATTCTGTGAAGTCATGATATATTATATAATCAAGAAATTAATTTATCAGTTAGTTACGTACTTCGATCGAAATAATGGGAATAGACCCAACAAAAGAAGCTTTCCCTTCTTTAATTTGTGAAGCATTTACCGATTAGTACACTTTTAACATGCAGTGAATAAAACAAAAGCTTTTTTGTTAAATTACTTGGCTTCTTTGTGCCTTATGTACCTAATTATGTAACTGCGCCATCATCAGGTATATATATATATATATATATAATGGTATGAGTGAGCGACTACAAGCATATTTGGAATCAGGATACTTCATCTCAACTTTGACAGTAGAGTTACAGTATTTTCAATAAACATTTGCATACTTTATTAAGAACTGCATTTTTCTATTTATGTTTATATTAATTTAGAGAATTCATCCTATAATTAATTATAACTTGAAAAATTATAACATATCCATTCCCAACAAATTCTAAGATTAAAATACTATACTTTTCATTTGACACGCTCCGGAAATAGAATCAACAAACCATTAAATAAATATTGATCAATGATTATTAAATATTAATAGAATGAATATTCATCAAATACTTTCATTATTCCATATTATAATTTTTTATTTGCATGCACAAGTTTAACCATCATTCTACTCTTCTACAGTAGGTTATTGTACTACTACTACTTTTTTTTTTTTAAATCAGAATAATATATTATTAATAGAAAAAGGGAGAAAGGGAGATTACAAGACCAATCCTTAAGATTTTGAATACAAAAATTGTAGCTCAAAAACATCATTAAGCTGCAGAAATTTTGTTGCAAAGTCCATACTACTACATTTAATTTGTATATGGTTTGTGTTGTTTATTATCTTCAAAATTTTGTAATTATATATAAGCTGTTAATTAATGGACGTATTGAGCAGTTCATCATCATCTTCTTCGTTTTCCCTAAAAATGATCCTCGGTTGAGCAAGGACGATTAATGAAAACAAAGAAAACAAAAATCTCATGGAATAGAAATTGAAAAAGCAAAAAGGCGAACACTTAAAGCAAAGCAAATTAGGTAACATAAAAGATCAGAAAATTAAATCTGTACGTGATTGGGGGAAGCGTTTGCATCATAAAAAATGGAGTTTGCTAATGTCAGCAGAGCAGTTGATGATCTTAAAATTAAAATTAACCAGAAGCAGAAGCAGAAGCTGAATCAATCAATCATGCCAATAAAGTTGGAACTGATTTTCTAATTAAGAAACGCCACCCGTAAAGAGGAGAACAACTAATATCGATCTGTGACCAAAAGGTAGCTGATGGATTGATTAATGCTCAACAGATATCATCAAGTGAGTTCGTCGGTCCCCACCAGGACTTTATTTTCCAGCTTCACGTCCTTAATTAATTAATTACATCACCAGAAACTAATTTTTAGTTTGAAGGTCTATATATGAATACAATGTTGATTTGTGATGTGTGCACCGTTCGAGTTTCAATAAAATTTATGGAAAAAAAAAGTGGAAATTTTGCTGATTTTGGTATTGGAGTTCTATATATGTTAATTAAAATTAAGGAATGAAAATAGAGATATTAATTATTTAATAGCTAATACTTGGACTGATTCATTTGGTATATATTTTAAGATAATGAGACTTTGAAGTCAGTCACAAACTCACGTATATATTGGAAATATTTGATGTAGGAAAAAGAAGTGCTTCGTTAGATATTAATGTTAGCAAGTCCTTAATAGTTATCAAATTAATAATTATGACCATGTTTGGTAGGGTTTTAAGTTTTCATTTACTTATTTGAATTAATTGAGTTATTTAATAAATTGATTTATTCTTATTATATTGTTTTAAATTAGACATTCATATTTTTTACTATGCAGTCTTTTAATTAACAATAAAATTTCTCGTTAATATATTTTGTCTCCACGAGATTATTATCCTAATACACGATATTTTGTATCTCCCAGGGTCAATACTACACGTTAAATATTGTTAAGGAAAAGAAAGAAAAAAAAGAGCAAAATTATTACAAAAGAATTACATTAATATTTTCTTACACATGCTCTGAAAACTGGGGATAATAGCCGTACGTCATCAAAGATTTTTGTTACTTTCAAATTCTTTTATATATGCTCGTTGATTGCATGCAAATGAATGAATGAATTTTCAAATTAGATACAGCTGGGCCGGGGCAATTAGGACCAAGACCTCTGAGTCAGATTCAACCTCTCTCAGAGGTCAAAACACTGACATATACATAGTACTAGCTAGCTAATGGTGGTGCATCATTGCATATTTGAAAAGAAATATCAAACTTAATTAATTTGCGTGTGCCCAAGAAGCAAGTCTTGAGTTACTTACAATACGTTCTTGTCAATGCACATGACTCCCGAATCAAATTAGACAATTCAATTCTGATACCCAGTTTTCTCCTCCTTTGACCAATTCATATATATAATAATAAATCAACTCTCCCTCTCTCTCTCTCTTAGCGAGCGCAATTGTCAATCGTCAGGTCAAGAGTCTTGACTCAAGACACCTTTAGAAAATTTGAAGTTTTTAATTATATATATATATATATATAAGAGTACCCTCATGTCCTGCGTACAACAAACAACATACTCTTAATTGATCAATGATCCTTGCTCCATCGTTCAAATTAAAAAGATGATGAAAAATTTCCATATGCTTGTAGTTCTTATCGTAGTTCTGCTTTTTCTCATGAGCATACAAGGTTATGAAGGCAGCCGAGTCCTAAACAAAGAAGAGGCAACGGTGAAGAAAGGTTTCCCATTACAGTCGATACTGCAGAGAGGTCCCGTCCGTCGTCCTGGGCATAATGGGTGCACCTACATCCCCGGTACCAACGGTCCACCTTGTATAAATAGCCGGAACTTTGCCGGTCATGCCACCGCTCCTCCACTCGTCAGTGCGGTGGCCATCAATCGTAGATGAAGCGATGAACACCATCAGAAAGCAATCAATTAGCTGTTTAATTATTAGTTTAAATAGTGGGAATAAATGTATACGCATGGGTTATGTTCAACTGAAGATTGTGTCTCTTTTTAGTCTGTTTATTATTGTTAGAAATAATTATAAGCAGGCATTTGGCAATGGGCGGGCATATGTATATATATATATATATATATATATATATATATATATAGAAAGGGATTTATTAATTTTTATTTAAATTCTTATTGTTGTTTCTTATGTACCGATCGAGTTAACTAAACTTTGGGTGCAAGATTAAATCAGTATTTCTTTTGCGTTTATTGAAGTATACTTGTTTCTCCCTAAACAGAACACGAGGATATACATATTTTGTTATTTTCTTTTTGTTGTTTTAAGCAAACTTTGATGTAATTCTATAAATATTCCTATATTTGTTAACTTTAAATCACAGTACTCTTCAATATGTTTGGTACTGTAATACGTTTACCTAACTTCGAAAGCATGTAAGAATTAAAATATTTAATAAATATTTAACTTCTAATAAAAATCAGTCTTTTTGGTACTTATATATTAGTATTTTGTGATTTTATAACGTAATACTTAAAAGTAACATCTCGAGCTCAGTTTCTAAAAAAAAAAAATTATCCATTTTGAAATAATCTCTCAGAATTTTTTAATATATACCCTCTTAAAGAAATTTACATCTATATTATTATATGTATTAAATATTAAAACAAAAAAAGAAAGTGCGAAAATTTTATTTTAATTAGTCCTGAATATTTCACAAAAATATCACTTTAGTTACATTGTTATTAGTCACAAAATTACATCCCTACTATTACTTTGTAATGTAATTTATAAAGAATCAAGAATATGATAGACAATTAAAATTATTATGAAGAGTTGTTAAAAGAGCAAATAAGATGTAGCTTTTTTAGATTTCTCCATAAATTAAGGAAATTCAATAGAGAAAATGTAATGAAAATATTATATATTGGCATGATGCTTGTGACTTTTTTAGACTCAGATAACCTTGGACCCGTTCTATTTCATTACCAGACAAATTGAAGAGACAAATAATTTACCAGACAATTTGAACTCTTCTCCCTCTGATTTTTTTTTTTTTTAACTTTCTTTTTCCAAGTAGTCTTTTATATAAAAGCATGCTCTTGGGGCGTGGTGGGTCAAAGCTGATGTTACAAAACCGTGTCGAAACTGGTAAATTCCTAAGCCATGCTGTCTCTGTTCATGGGAGACTCTTAAAGAATAAGGCATTATATATATATATATATATATAGAAGAAAATTTAACGAATGAATTTCAGTATGTGCGTTTGAAGTGAACAACAAATACAAAATTATATGACATCTTCAAAGAATAGGAAAAAGAAACGAAAGAGTTAAAAAGTTTGTTATCCCCGATCGATTTGTACGTATCATTTGACTTTGACCTAACATATATAATTAAATTAAGAGCTTTGATCTTTGTCAGGAGTCTCGTTCTCGTTATTACCACTTGCAGCCACGCCAACTTTCACGACTAGGTCGCGAAAGACAGGAGGCGCACGGGCAACAGAGCCAGCTATGTTCATGCCATTAAGTGTGCAAGATCCGGACCCCTGACCAGGAATATAAGTGCATGGATTGCCTGAGCTCGGCACTGGACCTCGTTGCAGGGACTGCAATGCCACCCGCCCATCTTTCTTCACCCATTGCTCTCCTTGTAATGGCCTCATTGCTGCTGCATGTTGTTGCTGATGAGAAGCCAAGAAGGTGGAGAACATTAATAGAAAAGTAAAGAGATTTTTCCAGTGACAGAAACCCATATCTGTATCTTAGATGAAATGGGGAATGATGTTATCAGTGAATATTCTTCTAACGAGTTTTGAGACTGAGAGGAAAATCAGCTTTAATTATTTTTTGAATAGGAAGAAAGAGAGCTGTAAATATGCAATATATATAGAGAGCAGTTCTTGAGATTACTATATATATTATGGAGGCATGTAATGTTTTGACTGGAGGTGGAGGCCGCATGGGTTTTACTAATACTGATACTAATACTAATAATATTATTTCTGAATTTTGACTAATTTAATAGTTTGAAGTTTGAACCGACGTGGAATGGATCAAACACACGGCATTTTCTTGGACCCGACACAGTCTTAATTATAACTAGGGAACATCAATAAGACGAGGGTTTATGTTTCCATTGTGCCAAGATACGTGGATTTAATTTTTATTCAAATCAGTAACCTTGTTCTTATCCTAGCAGTGAAAACTGAAAAGGAGTACAGAGTCACAACACAAAAAGGCGAAATAAGTGACGTTTTATCACCTGGTCAAAATTCTGAATAGACCAATCTAATGAGCTAATCTAACGTATGTCATTACATCAAAATTTTGAGCAAATCTTTTCTTTTGAAAAAGTTCTTATTACACAACACCACGTTGCTTGTCACAAATATCTCCTCTGTTTTCCAGCTTGGGGCAAGCACTTGAAGTAAGAATAAGTAAACGGCTGTGTCTTCTGCAGATTATTGAAAACGGGAATACTACATTCAACCCCCTGTTAGATTTCACAACATCCAGATTCCCCCCCTATGAGATTGAATTACCAAAAAAAACCCCTGCCGTCAGTTTGTTAAAGCTTGAACTTGATTTTTTGAGGGCAGAACGAATATTTCAACGTATTCAACCTGGCGTGGGAGACAATTCTGACTTGGACTTGACAATGCACTGCGTTTAGAAGAAAGATGAAGAGAAAAAGATAATTTTTTTTCCCTCCTATTCTCTTCATTCATAAGCATTAAACTCTTCAATCTCTCTTGCATACTTACTGTATTTATTCTCAGAAACTAACACTTGGCGCCATTGAACTCATCTCCAATGCGCACAAATAAACCTTAGATCTAGAAAACAAAATCCTGCGTTTGGCGAGGTGATTCGATCGATGAAGATCGTTGATGCAGTCAATGAAAGAACGATGAGAAGTAAGCAATACCTTGTACACTAAAGGATTGACCTATTTTAAATTGTAATGTCAGTAAGCATTATAAACATATGAAAAGAAAATTGATTAGACTTGTGGGTTACGTGCATATAATATTTACATGTAAATAATTGTGAGTTTAATGAAAGCACCATAAACTTAGTAATGCGAATACAATTATACTTTAACCGTGAATTTGAAAAATCGATTTCAAGATAAACCGGTGAAAATGAGGGGAAGGATTAGAAAATAAGCATTTTTTTCTAATCCTGATAGAAAAAAATTATACTTTAACTGTGTCTTCTGCAGATTATTTAAAACACTGATTGAATAATAACGTGTTGTTGCTCAATAATTGATCATCAAGTATGACAAATTTCAGATTGGTTTCAGGTCTTTTTTGGGCAACTTATCATGTCTCATGGCCGAAATATTTCATGTACCAGATTCCTTCTGATTCAATATACTTTATACAACTGGACATTCAAACATCTCAACAAATTCATTCAACGCTTACAGAATTTTAATACAAAGAAAGACACTAATCAGTTTGTCAGCCACAAGACTACTATATTTTTCTATAGGAGGCGCATGTGCATAGCATGAAGAATGTGCACCTCACAATGAAAACTATAATTTACAATCGTATCATTTAGATACGGCATCAACTAGTTTCTCCTTCAACTGCTCAGCACCTCCACCTTGGGTCCTTATAGAAAATGTGTGGATAACCTTGTCCTCTGTTGTAGAAACATTAGAATCTTGAGCTACAATTTGATGTTCATTAAATGCTTTCATGACACTACACACAGGATGGGCATCCAAAGGGCAGCTCACCCTCACAACTGCATCATCATGTCTAGGCTGAAAATCAATCTCTGACACAGGAATCTGTTTTTGCTTATTGTTCACCATCTCCTTCTCAGTTTCCAAAACCCTGATTTTCATCTGGAGATCAGTGATATAGGTAATGGCATCACCAAGCAGAGATGCTTTGTCCATCTTAGAGATATTAGGCACAACAGCTCTTAAAGCGTAGAATCGCTGGTTAAGCTTCTCACGCCTCTGTCGCTCAGCTTCAACATGATTCAATGGCTCTTCTCTACCATTGGCAGGTTTTCTCCCTCTCTTCCTAGGTTTCCGCTCATCAGCCTGAGGTGATGAGTCATCCTTCTGTTCCAAACCAGACAACCTTGCTTGAGCATCAAAACCCCCGACAATCATTTGGTTCAAAGGTGGAAAACGTTTTGCTTCATTATCATCAGATCGACACCCATTAGAAGAATTTCCATAAATCTGATTTGTACCTACTGCCTGTAGCTCAAAAGAGTCTGAAGCAAAACTGAGATCATCTTCCACTTTCGGGGAAAAGTTAATGCTGATAGATCGTGATCTTGATCCACCCAAACTTAGTTCACGGCCAAAAATCTTCGGAAACACTTTTGTTTGTACAGAACAAGATACCCCAAATATACTTTTGATCATCTCCACAACATTGTGTTCCTCTGGCATTAATTTCACTGAACCAAGCTCCACAACTCCAGACTTCACAGGAACAAACACGGCTGTTTGAAAGCCAGCTGACCTTGCTAGATAGGATCTAGACTGATAATGATCTAAGCAACTAACTGAGCCCGAACTCCAAATGGATCTACCGGACTTGTGTGCCTCTCCTGGACCATATGTTGAATCACACCGAAAGCTAAAATACATTGAGGTAAGATAAAACATCTCCACCCCTGACACTCTATCTAACTTAGATGCATAATTATCCTCCTCCAACCCACCCAAACATGCATGCAGCTTCTGAAGCACCCGCTTTTTCACCTCCTGTTTCCCATCAACTCCATCCACTTTCTTATCCCTGCTAGAATTCTCACCTCCTGCCGTGCCATCTTTTGGGTCACGACAATGGCCATCTCCCCATATCAAGGCAGATCCACCAGATTTTAAGCTTGAGGCATGCCAGAAAATCGCATAGTTCCAACTGGACCCTTCAACAACCTGGCATAGCCCCTGCTGCACACCCAAATCACCAGGTGGAGAAACCAAATCTGCCAACACATTGTTAGAAGCCGATGAGATCAAGAACTCACAGGCCTCAGCACCCAACACTGATTCCACCATGGCCTTGTCTTCTTCATTTGCGCAAAATATTCCACCCATCTTTCTCTCCTAACACTGTTATTCCACACAAGCCCTAAATTCTTCGACCAAAGAATAAATGCAAGAACTACCCTACCCGAACCCTCAAGCTTCAGACTGCACACAGCTCAAATAAACTTAGAAACCGGGACCAAACCTTTCAAAAAACCCTAAAATCCTCTCAGACCAATCGAACGATCGAATTGAATCAACAAACGCAAAACTCAAAGTTACTAAATTCTATAATTCAAGGCATAACCATTTCGAAAATCACTTAAAAGCATCGCATAGACAAAGTAATTACGTAAATTAAACTCTACCCATCAAACGTTTACACGAGTGTATCTCATAAACTGAACTATCAGTCTGTTCTAAAGTAAAACTCTTAAAGACCCACTAGAACACTAAATGATTGAAGCTCACAGCAGAAACAGAATCTAACCTCTCAGATCGACAAAGCATCCAATCGAACTTCGGCTTTCCAGATTCTGCAATTTCACCTGAGTACAACAAACAAACACAACCTGAAAACTTTTTGGGTGTAGTTTTAGATCTGGAGTTTAGGTTTCCTTCGTAATTTATTTCCAAATTGCGAATTTTTCTTATGGTAACAGGCCATATCCACTGATTTTATTTTATTTTATTTTTGTTTATCTTATTTGGCACTGAAGTACTGCCACGTCGTGCAGTAATGTAGAACAAAAATGGGCCCCACCACTTGTCCCCGTTTGATATATCGTCACGTGAATTAAATGTCGATACTTGATATCAGGTTCTAATCACATGGTTTTAGTGATAACCACCAGATAATTAAACATATTTTAACCAATTTTTAAAATTAAAATAGGTATTGGAAAATATTATAGTAAAATTTGTAATATTTAGCGTATATAAATTCTACATTTTTTGTTACATGTTTCTTTTATATTTTATTAAACAAATTTAAGAAATAAATTTGAAAGAGAATTTTATTAATCTTTTTATATTTAAAAATCAAGACACTAAATTTGCAAGTTACTATAACTTATAATTCTACGGGAGCTAATTTTAATTCGAACGTCCTTTTAAAAAAAATTATTCATTTGATGTACATATAATTTTCACAAACCTTATAAAAGGTATGTGAAAATATTCTAATAAAATAATTATTTTTTTAATTCCTCTCTCTCTCTATATCTTGAAAATATTCAACAATAGTTTTCATTGAATGAATAATTGATCCGGATTAAGGAAAATGTAATCATACATCAGCCCGCTTCTAATACGTACCCAGCCCAGCCCATGAACTCAGAAGGCCACAAAATTTCTTAAATTTTATTTTGAAATAGAACTAAAAATCCACGGAATACTTTTCAGTATTGTAGAGATAGAGAGGAGTTGGGTTGGGCTATTGTTTTGCAGGCCTTGGTTTAATTCAGAGCGATTTCACACATAATCCATTATTCCTACTTCCGCCGCTATAGGTTTGCACTTCTACCCCGATATGGGAAGCATCATCCAATGATGAATGGTTATACCTTATGAGAGTTAATTCTAGTCACTAGATTCAGACTGCTTATTAAATTTTTATATATGTTAAAGATTTGATTAAACTTATTATCATACAAAACACATCAACAAACACCCAAAACCACCCGGACTCGAATCCCCTCCTGAATTTGGAATTTTCTGGATTTTGCAACATCTATTGACACGTGTACTTAATTAAGATTAAAGGCTGAGATTTCATTTCAATAAAATTTCAACAAATTTATCCCAAAATACCCAGACCCATCGTCAACGCCCAAAACTGAGATTTATTTCACTGTTCATTCCCACCGCCAACCGCAGCCGATAAATAAAATTTCGACAGGTGTTGCAGAATCATGCATGAAACTATAACACCAAATCATGTCCCGTTCTGTTTTATTCTGTTGGTAATTACTTACATGAAATTTTTAAAACTCAGAGGCAAAACAAGGCCGTCGACGGTGAGTGAGCACATGTATTGGCGGTCATAAAAACAAGGTCCACCGCAATGAAGTGAGCAATCCAATCTCATGCCTCTGCATCTTCCTCTATTCGAGCAAACTCACCTAACATGTAGTCTTTGTGTAAATTCTTTTTCTATGCACCTGATTGTTAATGCCTTTCTATCTTCCGTTGCCCGATTTTGTATTAGTACCAAATTCCCATTTATAATAACCACCTCCTCCTCCCCACCCATGCGTATATCTTGAACTGAGATTTGCTTGTTGGTTACAATTTCTTAGATGATTTTGTTGGATCCAGGACATGATTTGGCGTAGTAGTTGAAGTTTAATGCATGATTTTGCATAGATTCGGCGGCTTGGATAAATTTTTCATTTATCGGCAGCGGTTACGTTGAGAATAAATAGTGAAATAAAATTTTTATTTTGACCGTTGACTATGGGTAAATTTGTTAAAATTTTATTGAAACGAAATCTCAGCCTTTAACCTTAATTAGGTATACGTGTCAATAGATTTTACAAAGTACAGGAAATCCCAGATTAGGAGGGGATCCTTGTCCAAACCACAAACTACTTATAAATCAAAATCAATAAAAATATAATAATTAAAAAGGAATTAAATGAAAACGACTATATTTTTTTTTAAAATAAAAAATAATTATTTTAATAATCTATAATTAAAATTAATCACATTTATAATTATTAGATCGAAATTATCTTTTTAATTATAAAACCATTTCAACGACGTTTTTAGATATATTTACTGTTGATATTATTCGTCTTCTTATCATTTCCCTTTTTTCAGTAATATTCCCACATTTTTGTGTTTTTAATCATTATTGTTATAGAAAAGTAAGTTAGCGTTTAATATTTTGAATTGAATATATCAAATATATAATTGGAATAGAGAAAGATCGAAGAAGATTAAAATTACATGTAACTGAGAGAGTTAATGAGTAGCTCTTGTTGAATATATTGCGGAGGTGTAGTCCACCTTGTGAAATAAGTGCATAAAAACCCTTGATTGACTAATTTATCTAAATTCCCCTTCGTAAAGATGTGAGAAACTTGAAAATCCATTAAGCTAAGATAATGCCTGCAATTATTCCAACGAATCACAAGTTGCCAAGGTGGAAGAAAATTAGAGAAAGACAAGCTTTGTACTACCACAAGAGAATCACATTCGATTCCAACCATAAACTGTGCAAAAAAAAAAAAAGAGTAGCATTGAGCCAGAAGAAGCCCAAAACCTCCACGGAAATGACCTCAATGATTTCAACCCTTTTAAATATGTAAATTTTCACTTATATATTTCATTATAATTTATTTTAAATAGTTTTATGAAAGTAATTATTATTTAAATTTAACTAATTTATCATTACTATAATATTTTTTTTCTAAATTCAACTTTATTTTTTTACAAATTTATTTTAAAATTAATTTATAATTATTACTGTAATATTTATTTATTTTATATATTATAATTGTGTTTTTATTTTTATTTTTGTCCATTATTCATATAACACATTCATACTTATTATTCTATATATAACTAGTCATACTAATTTTGATGATTGTAATTTTATTTTCTAATATGAATTATAACTAATTTTATGGTTAAAATTAAGTTTAAGTGTTCATCTTTATTTTAAAAAAAAAATTGTTTAAAATGTTGATGGTCTAATATTGAAATTTTAAAAGCAAATTAAATTTTTTATTAAGAAATAGAATTCAGTTCTAAGAGAATTATATTTTCATCTCAAAAAAAAATATAATGAACTTTTTTCTCCACAATTTTTATTTCAATTAAACAAAAAAATATTATTTATTTCTCTTTCCTATCATGTTCTTCTTTCGTTATTCGTTTCTTTTCTATTCTTAAAATGAAATATAGTTTTGGCCCTTTTGGACAACTTTTCTCGGCCCATGCTTCTCCATGGAACTCATATATATACCAGCAATGAATTTAGTTGATCTTTAATTTTCCTTCCTTGGGGTTCATCAATATCAGGGATTAAGAGAGTAGTCAAGCGTTCAAATGGGCCCAAATAAACAAGTGGCAAACTTAATTGCCCAGACGTGGAGAAATACTGAACGATCTTTGCTTTTGGTTGGTGAATCAAGAGGTGATCCGGAAGAAGTATAAATCGGAAATAAGCACTACCACTCACATCCCTTTCAAAGGAATATTGAATGTGAATTATTAACGCTTATGTTTCTGCAGGCTCTAGAAGCTTTTTATTTAAATCATATATGAACCAATAAGTTTACATGTTCATTCACAGTGGATATATAAAGCATATATATATATATAGAGCTCTCGGTAGGAAATCTGAGTAGGCAGATTTATGATCCTCTACGAAAAAAGGAAAAGCACAATCCCCTAGCTACATTGGCCGTGTAAAGTTTCTGAACTTTTTTCTCGGTTAAAATATGAGGGCAAAGGCATTCGTCATATATAAACCCTTCATCTAATCACACTTCCAATCCAATCTTTTGCCGTTTCCACTTTTCCTTGGAAAAAAAAAGGTGTGTAAGCCAAAATGTTTTGGTGGGCAGAAAGAAGAATAGACAAAAAGGACTATCACTGGCAAGTATAATAATGCATGAAATGAGGTATATAATTAATAGGATTTTAATGAAAAAAATGATTTAAAATTTTAAAATGAAAGACTTAGAAATATAATTGGCATTCAAGTTCTTTTCACTTCAACCATATATAGGATAGGAATCTTCATTATCTTGGAATTTTCCTTAATGGATGCGTTATTGGGTCGATCACTAGCTGGCTAGTTAATTAGTCAAAATTTAAAATTAAGACATTCACACTTAGAAAAGCGTTGTTGTTTATAATATGTATATAGTCTTTCTTGTTCTTTTAACATAAATATGCGCAACTAGGGTTTACTTTTTGGTGCATTTGCCCAGAGTAATTGTTGGGCTTAAACGAGTGAAATTTCAAAGGAAGTTGATGAGGGTTTTCTTATGTGTCGGTGAATGCCAACTGTCTCAGTGCGATGTGTGAGCATACTTAGACGCATTTCGCCGCAGACCACTACTATCACAGTGCTCAAGAGAATATGAAATCAGTACCCTAGCATAAACCATAGGCTGCTTGCTTAATTTCATAATCTTTCTAATTATGTTATCTAATGTGCATATTAATTATTTGATATTTTCAATAAAATAGGAGTAATGGAGTTATGCACAACTGGGAAAGAACCAAATTTATGAGATCTCTCTCTGTATATCTAATTTGCTCGATCGTATAATTAAGATCTACAAAAGGCTGGTGAGTTAGATTCATTTGAGATTGCCTATTAAATGCAGAGCTTGATCAATCTGAAGTGCACTCTTTCTTTTACTTTATCTTAAATAGCTTATCTGTTAATTCATAAAGTTTGAGGTGCCGCCATTAGCATTCAGTTCTTCCAAATTCTTTTGATATTAAAGTAGAAATTAAAAGCCGAAATTTACGAGGGGACAATGCTTAGTGTGTGATTATCGGAAATTAATGCTCCAGGTCCCTGCAGTCAACTAATCATATTGCAAACTTTTTATTGTTGGCCAAAAAGTAAAAACAAAGCGTGGGAGCACTTACACCATACTATATATAATATATTAGTTTCCTAGATTAGTCCCTTGGATATTGGAGTTGAGATATATGATTATAGCCAATTATATCTTCAACTTAATTGAAATATGTATAAAGATGGCATAATCATTGTTAAAAAATTAATGTAAAAAGCTATCCTCCATTTCAAATTGATAATCCGATAATATGGTGATAATAATTGGTAAACAATTTATGTGCAATTGCATGCTTCATACCACAGTATAGTTGACAAAATTATCAATGTTCCAAAAGATTAAGATGGATATAGTCTTATGGAATTAATATAGTAAATTAACTGTTGATCATCACTACCCAGCTCGTATAGTGGAGTTGCCTTGAGCTTCTACCTGGAAAAATCTTAGGTATCTCATTTGGCAAGTGGCGAGCTCGTGAGAAAAAGCAATGCGTGGACGGGCGGTGCTCTTGCTAAAATATTATATATAGCTTAGAAGTTGGAAAGGCTATAGCTCTCTTTCTCTAGATGTATAGGTATATTATATGGGGGAAAATGATTTATATTTCTCAAAAAATAATAAGGTGCAGAATAAGTATTACAACTTTATGACAAAGGAAAATCTCTAGTCAGAATAAAGATCTTCTGTCACGTCTACCCGGCGGCACTATATATATATATAAAGAAAGAAAATCTCTTGCCGATGGCAGTTTAATATAATGTGATTTGAAGTAAAGTCCCAATATAAAGGGATCACTATATGTAAAGTATTATACCAGAGGCCTTTAGTGCCGATTATAACTAATTAATATCAACTTTCATCTATCTGCACATGCATGCAATATGTATGAGAAGGCAATTTCTTGAATTAGTGTGTACTCTCATAAAGTTGTCTGTTTATATATGGTAAGTCTTTATATTATATACATTAAAGTAGTAAAGATTTAATTACAAACGTCGGATTGATCAAACCTTACAGTTTTTTCCAAGGAGAAGAAAAGGAATTGAAACGTTGGATCATGCATGGTTGAAAAGAAAAACGTAGGCTGTGATTAAATGCCGTCACGGCAACTCATTTAAAGGTAGCATACTTATTATAAATAATACATAAATAACAGAGATGTTGAAGTTTTATTTTTCGCATTCAGTCTTGTTAATTTTAAGTTATCATATTTAGCCAAATCTTTCATTCCATCGCTGATAAGGGCATGCTCCTGGTTACAAATAGGGTTAGCTGCCAGTCCATATAATGATGTCAAGATTTGATGTAACAAAGGTTTAGAAGGAAAGATACGGAGGCAAAAGGTTGCTGTAAAATTGTGGTATATTTAAGTTAATAAAATACCAAGAGTGGCTGGTTTACGATCGTAATTAAGCCTATTGTCCCACTGAATCAATGTTGATCTGCAGGCGTATCGTGATAATGCAGGTTTCAATTAAGATCGATGTATAGCTTCTTCTACGAACAATTAAGAAAATCAAACTGTTTTGCTAAGCGGCACGTAGGAAAAAGGAGTAAGGATATAGAGAGAGTTGGAGACTAGTTTTCTTTTAGACAGCATTCTAGAATATTTATTAATATATTTGTATTTTGAAAACTATTTATTTTAAATATACCTATAACATAATAACAGTGGATGGACGAGTATATGTCCTTGTAATCTTGACGATTATGGTCAACAAGCATGAATTCCAAGGGTAATCAAAATTCAACACGGAACTATTAACGACCAAGAAACATCATGTTGACAATTATATATTATCAGTCCACTATTAGAAAACAAAGAACTGGTGTTTGCCTTCAACCTCTCAACCAGCCAGGGTAAACAACAAATTAGTCCATGCGCATACTGTTCCACCATGAAGCCTCTATATATTTTGCTTTCATGAAGACAGAATATAAGTTGATTCCTGGCTGATCTACACATACCAGGGTGATCGTATCTAGAATTCATATAGTTCTTTTGGTAATTATACTGAAATTTTTTCTTCTTCCCTCGGAATTTCTCTTACTACATGAATACAAGTACTAGACAAGTGGAGAAAGCACCACTAGTGTACGATTGAAAGTCATCTCCATATCTAATGTCATCAACTGTGCATTTACTAATTTTGAAGTGATACTATAGTACCAGGCAGCAGAAACCCTTTCTTGGAAAACCTAGTTATAGACAGGAGATTTAGGTAAGTCACTATATATATATATATAAATCAAAGACTATTTTGATGAGTTTTGTGGAATTCGGAGACGTGCTGTAAGTATAAAGGAGGAAAGCTGATAAGTTTCCTATCATATAAAAATTAAATAATGATCGTCAAGACCTGCTCTCACGAAGGCACTGCCCGCGTCGCGATATTTAACATAAAATACTTCTATATATCATAACAATTATGAACCTTGACAATGGATTAAAGTTGGAAGACCCGAGTCGCGATATTTAACATAAAATACTTCTATTACCATAACAATTATGAACCTTGACAATGAATTAAAGTTGGAAGACCCGGAAAGATTCAGAAGATCGTTAAGAAAAGTGATTCAAGGTCGACATAAGACTATCGGTCTGAAGCTCGCCACTAGAACTTTTTATCTGTTAATTAATTGCATCTGACCTTACTTGACTAATTACTAGAAATTTGGCTTGTAGCACACAATCATGTATAAGTGATTTTACATCAAATTAACATATATAATCAGAGGGAAAGGGAATTCAGAATAACGTTTAGTATGAATCTTCTCCCTTTATTGCAGAATACCCAAACAGAAATATACACATAGACGCATATATAGAAACAAAATAGTACATTTACATTACATTCAACCCAGCATATACGTAAAATAGTACTGAAATGAAATAATTTCAAATTGCAGGAGAAGAATTTATTTTATCGTTAATACTTAAAACCATGATTATATGAGTCATCATATCGTACGCACCAAATATGGGAATTGCACCAGAACTAACCTACGTTCGTTCACCCTCTGTGACAATGTCCACCGCGACCTCCTCCACTAATATAGGTGCACGGGGAAGGACCGGAGGGGGGCACGGGGCTCCTTTCTTGTGGAAATGACGGGACACTATCAGGATTCGGCATCTTCTCTTCTTTTAAGGGCCTAAACGCGACAACAGTTTCAGGGGTTAAAATCAACAACAATATCAAGAGAATAACTGTCAGAGTTTTCCCGAAGAATTTCATTCTTGTATACAGATTAAAGTTGACTTGTTTGTGAATTTCCGCAAAACCTAATTTTAGAGAAGTTTAAGGTTTAGGAATTCTGTGAAAAGCAACTCCCTCTAGTTGCAAATTTATAGACAGGCAGTTGGGCACATCAATTAATTACCATTAAAAAATTATTATTCAATATCCTTCTTTATCAAATTATGACTACCAATCCCAAATAAAATAACCATTAAGAGGTTGCCCATCTTACTCCTTTCTCTCATCAAACAAGCTTAAATGTAGTGTGGTATGATGGGAAAGGACTACCAATCTTGTAATTCAAAGCTTAGTTGCGGTGGTATCATGATGTCTCTTTGACTCTGCTTAAGGTTGCGGCCACGCATGCAATTAATTAAATCCAATAAAAACAAACATTTTAATTCTAGCAGAGAGACGTCGACACGCAAATAAAAGGTTGTTTTACGGCTGGCTGTCGGGCAACGCTCTTCACTTTTTATAACGTAAAACCTGCGCATACGTTCTCTACCCTTTACCTAATTTCTCTGTAGTTTACTCGAATCCGTTAGGAAAATTCTGCATCCACGTTCTGAAAATTAACATTGTTAAACAATTTGTTTACAACTATATACACTTAGTAAATACTTGTGACGGTCAATATACGCTTGAAGAATGAAGATGTCGTTCATTACATTTAAAATTCTGTGACACACTCACACGTATATATGTGTATATTAAAAGTTAGAAACAGGAGTTGGTGAGAGTTCAGTAATTAGCACATCGATGGAGTATTTCTTTTTTAATTAAATACAATCTACCCGATGAAAGGGGAATGTATTCTTTCATTAATTAGTAGCTAGTTCCATGTACTCTTCTTCTTTGAAAGAGAGAAGCAAAAACAAACAAAAAAGAGAAAAAAAAAAAGAAAACGATACGGCATGTTTCTTTTTGTTTTTTATTGGGGCACTGTGGACATCGTTTTGTTGGGCCCCGCTTCCTTCTCAATTCCACGACGATTCATCGATGTGTTGGGCACTGTGGATTTTGGACTGCTTTATTTTGTAGCTTGACTTTTGACTCGCACACAGCACAAATTCAACGGGCTGAACTGTGTATGCAGTAACATGTACAACTTTTAAAGAGATTACATAGTTGTACTGAGAAAGACAATGAAGGATACTCATCAAGAATTAGAAAGAGGAAACATAATTATACCAAATAATGAGCCATATATGCGCGGAATATTAATTGTTGATAAATTTGAAAATAATAATATAAATAGTAAGATTTTATTAGATCATTGTATTGGTGATATCATACTCTTCTTTCACACGAAGAACAACAATATTATATATTTATATTGCATCCACTTTAGGATTCTCTCTCTCTCTCTATGGTAGCAGCAGCAGCCTCCCCCGTTTTCACCAGTACCTATAATTTTAATTAATTTCATCATGTAAAGAGCTTGTTTAAAAATGACATATGTATGTATACCTTGGTTAATATAGGACGCTGTATGTTCACAAAATTGAAGTAAACTCGGCCTCAATTACGTACGTATACCTGACAAAGAGATACCATATTTATTGTTCTTCTACCGATAACTCCTGTACGTTTTTGCCTCGGGGCCGATATAGCTAACTGCCGTGCCTATAGATTCGAGTGGTTTGATATTTCAGGTTTGAAGCCGATATCCGTGAACGTACGCTTTCATTATGTGGTCATTTTGAATGCTAGCTAATTAAACATCTGACTGACTTTCACCATTATATTTTTGTGTTTGTGTATGAATATTAGCTTGAATGCCTATGTTCTAATCTAAAGCTTGCTTATCCATTCGTGTAAATGTAATTAATATACATGTATATATACAAAACATTAAACATAGACTATCATAAGAATCGAAGCGGTGGACAATTAATGAAGTTGTCGATCGTATTTGACCTTAAGGCTAGCTTAAGCGGTTCGTTTTGGTTTTATCCTCGTTTAGTTCTAACCTAATTGCCTTTCTCAATCTCATGTCAATTATCTGTGTTTCCGTTTATAGTGCTAGACTTTGCGGTCTAGTTGCTGAAAGTACTATATAGATATGTATATATAATTGTACTTCCAATATGATTGAATTCAATTTCACCTGCATGCAGCTCCAGTTATATATTAATCAACGCATATATAATAAGGTCTTTGATTTCCTAATTAATTAAATAATACGTACAAAAATAAATTTAATAAAATCCATATATATATTACTAAGACGTAGAGTACATGCATCAATTAATTAACCAATGTGTGGGGTTAGTTTAACATTTCCATGCTTATCAACCCAAACCCAAACCCTATCACAGCGGAAATCCATGGTCACCACCGATCCTTGTTTAACAACAATAGCGTCAACCTTCGGATTTTCCCTCATTATAATCTCAGCTGCCTCTTCTCCATTTCTTCCCACCAGCTCCGGCCATGAGTTCTTCCCTGTTCCTGTCATAAACATAATTAAACATCATAACTGCTGCTGCACTGATAAATTCTATGAATTAAGAATTGTTAGAAGGAGAAAATTAAGCACAGAAGTTGATCATAAACAGCTAGCTTACTGCAATATTCCATTTTCTGTCTTGATATGTATTAATTTCTCGTGTGGATGCCAATGATGGATGGAGATTTATACTATATAGAGATTTATTTGGATAATGGTGAGAGGTTCTGTGAGTCGCTGGAGTGTTTCTAAAAGGACACGTTAAGTAGGTAATGCTCAAACAACTGTTCAACTCATTTATTTGCACCGAACGAGAAAGCCGCATTTTTATTTTTTTTAATTCTTTTTCGGTTTTAATGGCACCGCGTGACTACGGTACATCAAACATATGCATATATGTTATTATATTCATATAGTTCTTCCAATTAATTTCTAAAAAATACAACTGAAAATTAAAACATTATTATTAAAAACAGTTTAATTTTATAGAAAAAGTGTTGAGAAAATAAAAGAAATATATCTTACATGCAATTAAATTGTTGTATATTTAATTTAATTTTATTAAATAGTATATATCATTTACACCGTCTTATTTAAAAAAAATTTAAAAATTTTTTTTTAATGATATTTTAAAAAATTATACTTGATAATTTTTTAAAGTTAACAACAATAAGACCATATTTCAAATTGTTTTAAAAAATGAATATATTTATTGTTTTCATAAAATAGAAAGCAATTAATTTTGAAACATATTTTTATAAAAAATGAGAAATAAAAAAATATTTTTTTTACTTTTTAACTAAACTATATATTTTAAAAAAAAATTACAAAGCATATAATAAAAATTATATTTTATTATTTTTTAAAATAAAAATAATTTTTAGAAACGTAATCAAACAACCTCGTATTGTTTCTTCTTTTATTATTATTATTATCAATATTCATTCTATCGACAAAAATGAATTTATCCTTGGGCCAAAGGTTTGTTTGACCCACGAACTTAATTCATTCTAGCGTGATACCCCTTGGGCCTGGGTACACTCGAGGAATTAACTTTGCAAACCAGCCCAACAAAATTCTTTTTGTCTCTGTACGTACAACGACGTAGGAAGTGTCAGAAATTCTCCACTATTTTTCTTTCTTTGAAATTTGGTTTAATTAATCTGAATCGTTCTGCTAACGAAAAAAAAAATTCAATCAATAATCAAATGATGTATGGATGAATTAGTAGGCATCTAGTCAAATCTCCAATATTAACGTTTTCCACAGTGCTATTCAGGAAATCTTTATATATAGTCTTAATTATGTGATTCAAAGAAGAGAAGAATTAATTTCTTGGGACCGTTTCTGCACTCCGAAGGAAGAAGGCGGCCTTGGTTTTCGGAAGCTTGATGTGCTTAACCCCTCTTGCCTTCTTAAGACTGTTTGGGATGCCAAAAATTCTACGACTTTGTATGCTGCTCTTCCTTATGGGCTGGCTTTCGTTTGGTTCTCGATTGTTGCAATGATGGAGCGCAATGGATTATGGTGACGGTTCTTGCATCAATTTTTGGTTGGACAATTGGCTGCCTTCTCCTATCCTTCCTCAGGCTCGTGGTCTTCTTCTTAAAACAACTGTTTCAGAGGTCATCCGCAATGGCCTTGGATTCTGCCAAATAATTTTTTTTACCTTATTTCCTCATCTATAGCAGCCAATCTCGCTGGTTATTCTTCCCAAAGATTCTTGTGCTGACCGTTTGATTTGGAAATGTTCAACAGATGGAAACCTTTCCCTTAAAGATGGCTATAATTTTCTTAGAGTGCATCACGATCAACAAGCTTGGTCTTCCTTGGTATGGAAATCCTTCATTCCCCCTAAATTGGTAGTAGTACTAATTCGCTGGAACTAATGAGAAATGAGGGTTCTCAAATCAGACATGACGTATATTAATTAATAAGACAAATATATAAATACATATGAAATTGCGATGAACTCTACGAACACACGCTCACTTCTTATGGCAATGCTCGCACTGACCTCCTCCACTAATATAAGTACATGGAGAAGGACCAGCAGGCGGTACCGGACTTGCATCGCTGTGAGAGTCCCATACAGAAATTTTCTGCTATGAATGCCATTCTCTTGCTGAAGATTGGATGGAGTTGTTTGTTATTTCACTCAATAAAAAGGCAGCAGCTGAGCGCAGAGAGCATGTTGAAGATTATAAATTTTTTAGAAGTACTTACGTGAACAAAATTTAAAATATAGATGAGAGACTCATTTTAATTTCTCTGGAAGATATTATAAGTACATTCATATAAGGGCACGTTGAAGATTTTCAAGAGGTAAAAGTTGTTTATAATAATTAATTTTCAAGAAATGTTGTTGATATGATCTAAGTAGAGTTTTAAACTTTTTTTTCTTTTTAGTTCTTTTAGGATGAAGAAGAAAACTAAAGAAGTTTGTGGAAATTTTGAGTTATTCGTATTTTTTGTTTTGAAATATTAAAAAATGTGAATTATTTTTTAATGTGCATAATTGAAGTAAAATTTTTATGTATATATTTTTTAATTTGTTTGTTTACCTTTTAAAAGAAGAATTGATAGGATTTAAAATGATAAATTTATTGATAAATAAAGAGTTAATGGTGCTTAAAATTATAGTATTTAGTTTAAAATAGAAAATATTAAATTAATATTATAAAAATAATTGGTCAAACAGGGTCAAATATGATTGGGTTGGGGACAGATTTGGACAGCTTGGCCTTAATCCTATTTCTTCCAAAACAGGGAAGGGGTGGGTTAAGGATCAATTCATCCCAAATGAGGTTTGAGATGACAATCACCGTCTTGAACCTACTCCATTCTCATCCTACTAGTTTTAGTTTATAGTAGTTTCATAGTTTGGAGTTATCGTGACCCGGTTCGGAGTACACGAATTTTCAGTATATATATATATTGTATATCTTGTGATATCTCACATTAGTTGGTAGTTTTTTGTTTTTGAAAGAAAGTTGGTAGCTTGATATTCTTGGCATTGAATTCATTCCAATAATTTTTCCAATATTTAAGGATAAATAAGTAATTGTAGTTGATTGTTCTAACTGTGATAGCGATCTAACATAACTACATAAAAGATAAAAATGTTAAAATTTGTCAAACTATATTTTATTTATTAGTTTTTGAAAGTTTAGGGATAAAATTGTTATTATCCCATCTACAATATATAGGCACAATTTTATTGGAAACAGTTGATGGACCAACTTAATCAACAGTGTTGACTGACCATTAATAACAATTTGTGAATTTTATTTTTTAAAGAAGGGAAATGACATAGATGCAATCCAAAGGCTAAATTCTTTGCCCTATTTAAAAAACAATCTGGTATTTAAACTGACAATCACCTATAACATAAACATAATGAAGAACAATAGTTATTTGTTTATTTTTTCTTGCTTATGGTGTGATGTGTATGGTATATACATAAATAGATCTTAATATTCAAGTGGTGTTTGAAAATTATACAAATCAATTTATGGTACATTCACAAAATTTAAAAATTATAATTAAAAGTTAAGAATTACAATGAAAATTTTTTTTTTTAATATACCTATTGTTGAATCTTTGTATTAATTATAATATGTGTCATTTATATATATATATATATTGTGAATTCTTTTAAGAAAAATAAAAAGTTTTATTATTTCACCATCAGCGACCGTACGTAGGAGTTTTAAATTGAAAAAAATATTGTTAACAGGAGTTTTAGTTATACTAAAATTATTCTTAAAAAATAAGGAAGAGAAGTACGTATAATTATTACAATGAAATAATAATACCAACTTATTAAATAAACACTTGAATATAGCATAAAAAAAATTATTTGAAAAATAATGATACATTAGAATTAGGGTGATAATTTAGGACACGACACAATTATTCGATATAAATTAGATGTCATTAAACGATTCAGATTTAAAAAATTTGACACAAATAATAATCGTATCGTATTCATGTCGACACAGTTACTGTTCGTATCATATTCGTGTTTGACATGTAAGATACAATTATTCGTTTAAGACACGGTTAATTAAATGAATAATCGTATTTTAAACGAATAAATAAATAATTGTGTTTTAAACGAATAAACGAATAATTGTGTTTTAAACGAATATATTATAATAAAATTAAAAATATATATTTAAATACGACGTCGTTTACTAAATGTAGAAAATGACGTTGTTTTTTACGGAATTTGTTATAGTGTCATATATATATATATATAACCCTAAATCATTAACCCTATTTCATTTTCACTGCCAACAACCTACTTCTCTCCAAAATTAGCCAACGGCACAATAACACAACTATCACTAGATCGTAAAAAATCAGGTGAGTTGCTAAGATTTCTTTTTTTTTTTAATTTTTCTTTCTTTTTATATGTTAACGTGGTTTATTATTAAAACACGAGATGATAATTATCTTAAAAAAATTTTAGAAATAGCTTAAATTTTAAGATTAAATGTGAATTGAAGTTTGAGAAATTATAATGTGTGGCTAGTTTTAATGAGTTACCTTGTAATTAAATTTAAGTTCTATAAAATATAATTAATGAATCAAATTGAGCATAGACCCAAATGAAATAATAATTTATTTGAACACATATTCGATTTTAAATTATGGAACTAATTTCTATTATTTTGAGCAACTAATTTCTATTATTTAATTTCTTAAAATTAATTAATTAAGACTTACCATAAGCTCTCAAATCTTTAGACGATCTTTATACGATCGTTATAATTCGAAATCAACCCCAAATGGCTCCCAATATGTTTGGTTTGTGAGATTATTACTCAAGATAATCCTTTTTGGGGTTTGTGGGAGTTCCATCCAGGAATATTACTTTTGCTTTCACCTTTGGATTCTCCTTCTCTATCTTCGCTGCAGCCGCCTCACCGCCTTCAGTTCACCCACCACCTCCGGCCATGAATGTCTTGAAGACGTATGGATATTAATTTCTGCCGACAACTCTCTCCTTGACCTTCAAGACAGTACGTGGATGTCTTGAAGATACGTACACTGCCGAGTTCGATCTTGATTTGCTTAATTGTGGGCGCACAGGCCACAACTAATTAATTAAGAAACACGTTTAGTTAATTTATTTTTTATTATTCTATAAATTCATACAAGAAAATGAAGAATTAATTAATTCAGCGGGCAAAGAATTAGTGTGCACATTTTATTTTTTCAAAAAAAAAAAACAAAATTTATCTTCAAAATATAACCAATTAACTAAGGAAAAAGTTAGATGTTGAATATATACAATTCAATGTTGCTTAGTCTAATATCTCCCAAAGTTTAATTTGACATCGATATTTAAAGTTGAATTTCCAGAACTACTAATATTTCATTTATAATTAATTTTGATATTTTAAGCGTTTAATTGAGAGATTAAAATACAAGATGATAGAGTCGATTATGCTCTTATATACGGTAGGCATAAAGTGATCAAAATGGACACTCGTGTACGTCCAAGTGAAATACTAATCATCAAAAATCAGAAAAATGGAAACATATATATAAACAAGCAAATAATATAATTAGGTATAATAATCATTATATAGTTTTATTGATAATATATATATATATATATATATATAATAAGTAATCAGAAACAACTTAACCCGTGCATATATATATATATAGATAGCATGCTTCCATTGACTTGTTCGCTTATTTTATTGTATATACATATCAATAGAACTAGTTAATCCATGCCCATGCATGCATATAACTTATACTCGAGACTTGAAACTAACGAATTAATTCAGCCAACCCGGGGAGTTCGAATCACGGTTCCAGAATTGTTAACCCAAACCCAAACCCTATTGCATCGAAAATCCTTAGTCACCGGAGTTCCATCCAGTATAACGATTGCATTCACGTTCGGATTCTCTTTCTCTACCTTGGCAGCAGCGGCCTCGCCGGCTTCACCAACCAGCTCCGGCCATGAATTCTTACCTGCAGCAAATTAATTCATATTCATTATTTTACCTACATACATACACATATACATATCATTAATAAATATTAAATAAAAAAAACAGCTACCCCTTAATTTCCATTGATTTATTGATTACCTGGACAACCAGATGACATATCCGGGAACTCTTCTCTACTTGTTGTAATGAAAACAGTGGGTTGATCGGGCAGCGAGTTCTTGCTTCCGGTTATGGGTCATATATATACAGATTCAGCTGAGTTGATTTTCAAGTAGCAGCTAGCCAGATCATAATAGCCGGTATCTCTGAATATTTATTAATAATGCTGACTTTTGAACGAAGCATAAGGAAGCGACATTCAATGTTGACAATATATTATTGACTTTGCTTTGTTTGCTTATCCATAAAGCATATAACATATATGTATCGATCGGCACCGCTTTAATTTGAAGAAGAAGTCGTATTCGATTTTGTTTTGGTTTCACATCATTTCCCTTCTCTTCTTTATGTTTCCACTGAGAATACATAAATTAGGTGGTTTGGTATATGCTATAATAAGATCGAGATAACCTAAAAGAGAGACAGAATTTGACAAATTATATATTCAAATCTATTTTATTCTAATTTGACAAATTAAGCAGGGGCAGGGCAGGGTTGAATACGAGTAGTAGTTAATTAATTTTGGTAGTTTATGCAACAAACATTGATTTATTTAAAAGCATAAATAAAAATCTTCTCATCTTAGAAAAATATGGTTTAAACTTCTTAAGTGGTACGAAGTTATTGATTTAAAATCAACAACAACGTTAATTTCAGGTTTTCCGAAAACAAATTAATAATATATTAACTCTGATTATCCATTTTCCTGGTAAAACTTCGTACGCTTGATGATGAAAACCTAACGCCATATTATATATGCACATGCATGCTATGGGGAAAACAAATCAAGAAGTTGTAAATCTGTCAAGGAATGTCTTATGGGGTTAGATAAAGAGTAATGTTGTGTAGTCTAGCTAGAAAACCAGAATCACAGACGAGAAAGAGAATATTTGCAAGTCTGAAATAAATTGAAGGTTAAAAAATTCACCATGCCGCAGCAGCTGCCTATGTTGTACAAGAAAAGACAGAGCAAGCTGTTAGTGACAGACAAAGAGTATAAGCTGCATCCCGTTAACCTTATTCACAAAATAGTGCTAACATCCTAAAATTTGTATGAATTTACAAAATCCTACACATAAAAAACCACTAGTTTACCATATGTAGCAGTTTCTTTTCTTTTCATTGACATGTGACCTATATGACCATATCATACTGATATATATGGCACTGCATACTTTGGGACAGTGGACAGGCCTTAACGTAGATACATGTCAAGTGAATTGAAAATGGCATCATACAGAGATAATAATCAGAGAAATCTGATTCCCTGCAGTCCCACGGCACAAGTATATCTATCTCTCGTCAATATTCTTACCCCATAAAGATGATTCATGTAAATTTAAGGAGCGGATTGACATCTACTCCTTATCCCAATTCTCTGTATTTCTTGCAGCCGACAAACTATTTCTTGAATAAATTGTAGCCCCTCGTTCCCGTTGTGAA
Organism: Melia azedarach; assembly: GCA_028052125.1. NCBI lineage: Eukaryota > Viridiplantae > Streptophyta > Magnoliopsida > Sapindales > Meliaceae > Melia > Melia azedarach. The sequence goes on along the minus strand of CM051394.1, from coordinate 176,337 downwards.
GAAAGTTTAATGTATGCTTGAAAAATTTATATTCCTCCTCAAGTGCTTCTAGCCTGTCATTAAGATCTGAAACTTCATCTTCCAGAGCAACCACATCAATTTTACTGCAATGCCTGGAGTCTTTTTGTCCATTTGAGACCAAGTTATTTTCTTTACAAACAACTTGATTGTCACCAATTGAGCCATTCAATCCTTCTTGATCAGGAAGACTACCGTTAGATACAGATAAATCTTTTTGAAGCACAAAACCATTCTCTTCGACATGACAACTTCCTGAGCTTCTCTCGTTGACAGGAAACTCTCCCTGAGACTGCACTCTCTCTGCTGCTTCTTCAATATATCCACCATCAGACATGTCATGTACACATGTTTGAAGCTTCTTCTCCAACCTTTTTAAACACTGCAAAATGTATAACTTTTCATATTCAAATTCTGACAATGAAGGCAAGACAACATTTTGTTTGTTGATGCCTTTAGAAACCTCAGAGTATGTTGAGTCCGAACGAAGATTGGCATAATTTTTAATATGGACCATATTCATATTTTCTACATTCACATTTTCCTTTTTTGAATCACAAATCTCCTCAGCTATGGTCACCAACGTTGATTCATCTGGATATGTTAACCTATAATATTCTAGCTCAGCTTCTAAGTCTTGTACTTCCTTCTCCTTACCAGCCAGAAGATCATTAGCTTTCTCCAATGCATCCATGTCATACTCTGCTTGTTCCTCCATCATTCTCAAGTACTGTAGAGCATCCATGTGGAGTGCAGCTTTCTCCTCTTGCAACCTTGTAATCATGGCCATTGCCTCATTTGCAGCAACTGCTGCAGCACTTCTTTCTGCATCTAACTCCTTATACAAAGCATTCATGCATTTACGATCATATTCAATCTGCCGCTTTAATCGATCCATAGTACTTTCACCTTCAATTTCACTAACAGTGCTTCCATCCAAAGATTCTAGACCAGCTGACTCGCTCTCCACTGGAACAGACTTCTGAAGAGTCTGGATTCCATTAGAGGTAGAAGCATCAGTTATCTGCACTTCGTCATCACCACCTTGCACATCAGTACCCTTGCTATCAGTTGATAAATGAATCCCTTGAGCAGAAGAATTTTGTGCCAGCAACAAGTTCAAATCATCACCAACTCTGTCAATATGCTTCTCTATGGGCTGCTCTGCAATGATTCCAGATGTTTGTCTTCCCTTACCACTGACAGCTAACTCACTGACATCTTTCGGACCCTCATAAGTCAGATCTACAGGAGCAGGGCTATTTGAAACCCGATCATTTTTTATACCTGTCACAGTTGTGTTTAGCGTCTTCAATATTTCCTCATTGTGGTTGATGGTAATATGTGCAGTGTCAGTCGCTCCAGTGACATTTGCTGCTAGAAACCAATTCAATTAGGAGAATAAGTTATAAAACACATATACAGGAAAAGAAAGAAAGACAGACAGCTTACACTTCTCTGGTGATGGTCCAACTGTAGCTTCCAAATAATATGATGATGGGATCATATCAAGTAGAGATATAGACTCAGCTGGCACAGGAGGATTGACACATTGAGAGATTGGTGACCCTCCTCCAGTAAATTCCATAATGTTAGATAGTGAAGAAACGTCTTCTAGTAAAATAAGCTCAGGTAGTGGAGGACAGGTTTTCTCATTAGCTTCCTGCCAATTAAGCTCACTTAGATCATACCAACTTGAAACACCAGGATCAGGAGTAAAAAATTTTATATCTTGGGGTTTTCTTACATCATCCTTTGCCTCATTTATATCACAAATTATACTACCACCACCACCACCATCATCAGAAAATGGGAACTCGGACTCACAATCTGAACTGATTTTCAGCTCACCGTATCCTACATGTGCCAAGGGATCCGATCCAGTTCTTCCAATACGACGAGATGTTCCTGCTGATCCAGAAAGTTTATCCCTTATTTTCTTCATTGCATTCCGATGGGCTAAGCGACGTGGCAAAGGAATATTAGATTTAGTAACCCTAATTGCTGGTGATTTTAGCTTGTGTAGTCTTTGCACATTTTGTCTTAACTTCCAAGGCTTATTGCAACATGAACACCATCTCCTGCTCATAGAAACAGGAGTAATATCTCTAATTGGCACTGAGCTCTGAGAACCACAACCAACAAGATCAAACCCTAATTTACCCAAAAATAGTCTGTGCGTTTCTTGCTTGGAATTACTTTTTGTGGAGAATGACAAGAGGCAATCATCACACATACCATGTCCGTCAGCAAGCTTACCATGGATATGACAATAAATTAAAGATGATATCTCTGACCTATGATTGCTGCAAAGCAACTTGCGATAAAATTCAGGTTTTTCATTGCCTAACACATGATCAAGCCTGGAACACAAAATGCAAGGTAACTGCAATTCGCAATAACGTGCAAATTTGGTTAACAGGTACGAGAAGACGGCATCAATGAACAGCAGAAAAATCAAGAACCATTCACAAGCAGTAGATGTAAGAATTTCCGTTATCCCTTGCACATGCCTCCCTGCTCTAACAAACGGGGTATGATCTACAGCCATTGTCACCACGATTACTCTAGAAGACAATAAGTTTGCGAATTGGATGAACTAGAAAAAGTTTCAATCGATAAGAAAAAATATTTATTCCGGCCTTCCCAATACAAAGCTGAGAATCCCATCGCCAATTTAACGGTGTATGCTGTAAGAATCGAAGACAGAGAACAATAACATACTTCAGAATTCGGCAAACTGAACAAAAAAAAGAATAGAGGGACGCCACATGCATTTACTCAAAAAAAAAAAAAAAAAGACCACGGAACAAGAGACGTACCCAAATTTTAGATTCAACTCGCTAGGGATAAAAACAAATAAATCCAAAATCAAAGATATGACGAATGGAAATTGGGAGAAAAACCCAACCCTTGAAATTTCCAATCAAAATAGAGCCAAATGCAATTAAGATCAACTAACAAAATGACATATCGACAGTTATGAATAAATCAGAGATAAAACTTCAACCAACCCAACTGTGAAATAAAATGCCAAAATCAATTCACAAGCACAAACGTCAAGAAATAGAAATCGATGACCTAACCTATTAAATTGACAAACCAAACCAAAATTCAATGCAACACTGCACATTACACCATCCATAAACAAAAACCAAAACAACCCATTTTTCTAAAAATAAAAATATTCATCAACCATCGATCTAATTAAGGACAAAAGCAGCAAGCTGGCAAATTCACCCACAAACACAACAAAATAGGTGGCATTAAAACTTACAATTCATAATGTAAAAGACGAAGATGCATACCCACTCCGGAGCTTTAGGGTGGATGAATGGTGATAAGAAATAAAAAGGAAAGTGAGCAAGAAAAGGAAATGAAAGGAATATAAAAGAAAAGAGAATGATGACAAGTCCTTGTCCGAGAAATGAAAGACCGTTGAAACCAACTGTTTTGATTTGTTTGGTTGCCAAAGAAACGATAGCTTTTTGTTGAATGTACTTTCTGGTTGACCAAAATAGTGAAGATATCTATCTGATGCAATAAAGGCCATCTGGTTTCTTTAAATTTCAATCATTGTTCATGCAGTTGTCGCTGCATCAATCGATCTCTTATTTAATTCTCTTACATCTGACTCTTTCTTTTATCTCATCAATCTACAATTTTCCCCCCCGTCTAATTTATACTTCTCATTGCTTTGCCTAAAATTCTAGGGCCAAATAACAATTCGGACCCCGTATTATTGTCCACATGATTTGAAATCTCGAATTAAAATTAATTATCAAACCAATCCTTTTTAGTTTTTGCTACTATTTTTGGTTACCTTTAGCCTCTAAAATGCTAGGATATGACACATAGTACAAGGAAATTTTATGTTATGTTAATATCAAAATAATCTTAGCCATAAGTTTGTGAAAACAATCTTAGTTTCAATTATGTTATGAAAAAGCTCAATCTTTTCATCTTTCTCGCGTCCATAATTACACTTATTCATTTAATCTTAATCATAAATACATATTCATTCGAGTTAATTAAGTCAAAATTAGCCAAAAAAAAAAGAAAAAGAACAAATAAGAATAGCTAAAATCAAAGAAGCAAAATTCATTTGAGTTAAATACATAAAGATAACTTAAAATTTATTTGTACCAATTTTTAACTTTAGTTTAATATTGTATCATATAAAAAAAACATAAATGCATGATCAAAATTTGTGAATATAGTTTATCTTATATTTGGAAATTGGAAAATGTTAACATTATATGCTGTGTTTGCATCCGTTATGTTGTTATGTGGTATATGTTGATGTAATTGCAAGCATCATTATACTAATTATTAATGTTTGGTTTGTTTGTACTCATTATTATATAATATATTATATTAATGATTTTTTTTATATTATCGTTATATATTAATGATTGTATGGTTTTTTTTCTTGGTATTCTCATTATGTTTATGATTGTATGCTATATTGTTAGGTGGGTATACATTGAAAATGATATATTATCTTTTGGATAGTACGTGGGTTTTGTGGATAGTATATTGTGATTTGGAGTATCTGATCCAATATATTTTAATATAATCATGATTTTTGTGATATATAATAAGGTTAAATATGAAATTGAAGAAAAAATTAGAGGATATTAATTTAAAATTTTTCAGACATTTGGTGACACAATATCTTCCACATTTTGTTGAATTAATTGAATCATGTGTGTGTATACGGATCAACACCCTTAACTTTAAATTATTTTTTATATAATTTATAGGTCATTAAATTTAATTATTTTTAACGATTAAAATTACATATCTCACATATATATTAATTATATTTGTTAAATTTTATTTTAACTGTTAAAAATATTTAAATCCAATCGTTTATATAAAATATAAACAATTATGTAAAATTAATAATATTAATCTTTTTTTTACTATTTATATATATACACACTCACACATACACGAGCATGTAGAGTATTTTAATCATTTACTAGTAAACAAAGGGGAAAGTTTGTGTTCATTTTTTTCAAAATATTTTGTATTTGTTATTTTCATAAATTTTGGAAAAAATATGTAAAAGTATCCTAGATTTTAAAATAAATTTCTCAGATAAAAAATTTAAAATAATATGTATAGAATAATTAAAAAAATTAATTTAAGTTATGGCTACTTATATAATTGAGCAACAATGCCTTCTATTTATTATTTTAACAAAGTTAAGCAAAAAAAATGCTGTTAACTCATTTATAAAATAATGTTAATTTTAAAATTTTAGCGAGGTGTCCTAATAAAAAGGGTGTTATTAAGAAAAAAAAAGATGAAATGTACTCAGCTTCAATCAAACTCAGTTACTAACTTACTATTCCCTTCAATCAAAGTGCCTTTTTCACTGCTTCTGTGGCAGCAATGTACTCAGCTTCTGTTATTGAGAGCGCATGCAACAACAGACTGAAGTTTAGCTTTCCAACTAACTATGCAATTGACAGTGAATGCGAACCCAGCATAGTCAGAGTTCAAAAATCCAGTGACGCATTCTTCATTTTAGCTACCCTTCTCATACACACTAGGTGCCTTTGAGATAACTGATAATTTACTTGACTCTTGTGGACGAGCTTTACCTGGTTTTCCAATAAACCTGCTTACTACACTAACTGAGTGTGCCAGATCAGGTCTTGAACAGACCATAGCGTACGTTAGTTTGCCTATAAAACTTGCATATGGAAAATTTGACATCTTAATCCTTTCTTCTTCCGTCTCAGGTGCTTGACCACTTAATAGCTTGAAGTGTGCAGCAAAGGTACTTTTAACTACCTTTGCGTCCATCATTGACACCTTTGTAGAATCCTCGTTAATTACAACTAATCTCGACCAAAGAACCATGTTTGTATAACCTTGAAGTATACACAACTGTCAAATGAGCTTCGAAAGTACCCTTGTGTCACCATGAATTCACTCAAAGCCTTGCAATTCTAAATCAAAGACAACTACAGCAAGTAAAACTCTTATAGCGCTGTGTCTCACTACTGGGGAAAACATTTCATTACATTTTGTTCCACCTTTTTGTGCAAATCACTAATAAGTTTGCTTTAAATCCGCCTGCTTCAACTCTAGTGCCTTCCTTTCTTTTGAAAATGCATTTCATCCCACCGCTCTTCTGTTTGTTGGTTTCTTGACAAGCTTCCAGGTTTGATTCTTCTTCAATGAGTACATCTCTTCCATCATTGCTTGTTTCCACATTTGAGCATTAGAGCTTTGCATAACTTGTCTCACATTTGTTGGTTCACCACCATTTAAATTATCAAATAGTATTAGTGCATATGCAATCAAATTAGCATAGCCGTACCTTACAAGTGGTCTTATCTGTCTTCTGGCCCTGCCTCTTGCCAAGTTGTACCCATCCTTGACTCTGCACTTCAGTTCCAAGTTCTATGTCAGGTTCAGTTTCACGTTCATGTGTGGGTTTAGCTTCTGCCTCTGATAAGTTCTGTCTTCTCTGTGCGGCTTTTCCTTAAGCTTTCTTGAATATGAAAAAAATAAAATTATCACGAGATGGGATTTGGTTAATTATGAAATGAGTAGGATCACGTCAATTGGTTTTCACACCCTTCATGTTTCTAAATACACGTACAAAGGGATGGAAGTTGGGCTCCAGGCCCAAGTGCCTTCTTGATGACCCAAATCCAGTTCAATCAATCCAACCGCTTTTATTCCGTGTCATTTCTCCTCTCTTTTCACTTCATTCACCTTCCCTCCTCCGTCAGACAAGACACCACCGCAACTGAAACTAAACTACTAGAACTCTGTACCTTAAGACTGAAACTGAAATTGAAACTAATTCATCAAAGATAAAAGAACACTCGAGTCTAGAACTCAAAACAATTCAATCCCTTACGTTTGCCTCCACTGCAAACATTCATGAAGGGCTCCTTGCGATCTTTCACTGTAAGATAAAAGGAATTCTTCTTTGTTACTAGTAACTTTTTTTTTTCTTTTGCATTATTTGTATGATTAGTTAAATGGATTTTTTTGGTAGAGGCTTGAAGGTGCTAGGTGTTATGCGGCGTTTGGTAGTAAGGACCTCAAGATAGATGGGGTTACTGATGTTATAGCCGTTGCTTCTGGTAAAGGCGGCGTTGGCAAATCCACCACTGCTGGTAATTTTGGTTAATGTTTTTTCCCTTAAATTTCATTGGGCATACAATGGATGGAGTTAAATTTGTTAAAGTTGGGTCTATTGAAATGACTAGTATTGTGTTGATAAAATGGCTGCCGAAGGCTTAAGTATTATGAGAGATGGTTGAAACTTGAAAGATAGGTGGTCAATGAATTTTGAAACTCTCTTGATTTTATTAGTGGTCAATCCAGATAATCATACCTGTGAATTCTGTACTATAATTGTTTGGACTTTTGCAGTTAATTTGGCAGTTGCACTGGCTAGCAAGTGTCAATTAAAGGTTGGTTTGCTTGATGCGGATGTCTACGGCCCATCTGTTCCAATAATGATGAATATCCATCAAAAGCCTGAAGTCACTAAAGGTAGATTGTTTATTTCAACCTAATTGATTTCAGTTGCTGTGAACTTGTAGTTGATAGTCGAGGTTGTATGAATCATGCAGTAACATTATGATGCTTTCATTTACCATGCTAAACTCATTAGGGGAATGATGAATATATACTCTTAACTTCTGTCCACATGTATCTGCTATTGGAGCTCCATCTACAAATGGATGAGTTTGTACTTGGTCCATACAGGTTTTAACAATGAAAGATCAATAAACGATGTTTGCATTTGTTAGCTTATTCTCCAAAATTGTCTGAAAGTTATTTTGTCAATGTTGAAATGTGTCCAAGGTTGGTAGTTGCAATCTTCAAAAAATTGGATTCGAGAAAACTGCTGCTTAAAGTGTTCTCTTAACTCTAGATGATATTCTGGTTTTACTGGAACGTCTTTTTCAATAGTATGGATCTTCTACAATGGAATTTGTGGAATGTACAGAAACTTCAGTTATATGAGATCTTATAAAACCGATTGGATTTTTCACAAGCAAGTTACTTATATGTGTAACCTTTATTTATGTGCTCATTTGCTTCATCATATTAAATATGGGAGGAACACACAGTCCAACAGTGGCGCCCTGCAATGTATTGGTTTCTCTAAAAGTTATTGAGATATTAGAACAACAATTTTAATGCTGAAGGTGAGTTTAAGCTTAACTCTCCCTCTGTCTTCTCATTTATCTTTCTGCCTTCATGCATGAGTGATTGATAGCCTCATTGAGTCGATACACAATAATGACAACATATTTTTGGCCTATAGCTGTGCATTGTTCTACAAGATATTTTACTGTTATTAATTTTGATTACATAATCAACTGTGTTGTAGTCTACTATTTCTGTGTGCACTATTTTATATAAAAGTGTGATATTATACTTCTTAGCTTCATGTGATTTGAGCTGATGACTACTAAAACTAATGGTTTTGTGACAACTTGATCTCTCTGCCTTTCTTTTGCAGACATGAAGATGGTTCCAATTGAAAATTATGGAGTTAAGTGTATGTCGATGGGATTTCTTGTGCCAAACAATAGTCCAGTTGTGTGGAGAGCTCCTATGGTATGTTTCCCTTATGATTCATTTTATTTTTCTGTCTCTTTCTTGCTTTAAAATATATTTGGTTTAAAAAATATGCCATGGTCCAAATAAAGGTACAAAGAAATTGTGTTTGCCAAAGTAGTTCAATTCAAGGTTTTATTCATTTGTGTGGGCTAATTTGGTTATACCACAGCTATGTACATATACAAAACGATTGTGGTGGGCAATGTAGTTTACAAGAATGTGAGTGTGGTTCAGTGATATGAAAATGTATTGAAGAATATAGTTCATATTTACACTGAGGATTCTAGTAAATTTTGTGCTGATTTTTTTTTATATTTTTTTACTGTACTATATTTGATTAAGTCTTTTATTTCAATCCCTTGCATAATTGTCTTTGACATAATGAAAGTATGGTAATAATCTTTTCAAGAAAATATATATTTTCTATCCGTCAAAATTCTTTGATAGAAAATCCAATGGCTCAAATTAAATAAAAAAAGTGATTAATGAGGGTTAACTAGTTATGCACAGTTAAGAAACTTAGTGCTTACTGAAAAGGGATGATCAGCACTCGAAGTGTTGACAAAAAACAAAATCTTCCTTTCTTCCCGATTGTTTTAACGCTATGCAGAAATTTTGGGCTAATTACATATGGCTCTTCTTTTATTTAATTATTTTATATTGTTGAAAATATAATCTGTAGAAACTGGTTACTTTGGTAGATGATCCATCAGTTCTTATGTTAGATTCAGGCATGTAATCATCAGTGTAAAAATTACATGCTAACTTATCTGATCGCAGTGTTTCACTTTTCTCGTTAAATAATATCAGGTGTTTGGCATTAATGATGAAAATTTTGGAATCTTAATTGCTTTTCATGGTCTGGATATGACAAATTGACTCTGCTGCAATAGATTTTTCTCTTCATCAGATCTCTGTATGTCATGTGTTTTAATAGATCTCTGTTTGTCATTGCTTAGTCAAAACTGATTGTTTATGAGATCTTGGGTTTTTCTTCTCATTTAACTTTTGAACAATCTATCAGAAATCAAATTTACTTTATATTGCAGGTAATTAGTGCTCTTCGTAAAATGTCAAGAGAAGTTGATTGGGGAAATCTTGACATTCTTGTGATAGATATGCCCCCTGGAACTGGTGATGCTCAGTTAACTACAACTCAGACACTGCAATTATCAGGTAGATAAGATGAAAACATTATTTTTTGCTTCACTGATTTTTTTGGACTCATAGAGGCTTGGAATTACATATTTACTAGTTGGTGCAAGATATTGTTTATCATTCAATTATATAAAAGTAGTTTGTGCTGCCTTAATTGTGTGGTAAGTGGTCTCATGTCTTATCAAAGAAGAAAGAAAATGAGAAAAAGAAGGTTTTAGCATTTTTCATTTTGAAGGAGTAATTCTGCTCGAGTAAAATTGTGATTCAGTTGTTTGTAACCTTTCTTGGTTTTGCTGATAGGTGCATTGATCGTCTCAACTCCACAAGATGTTGCATTAATAGATGCCCGTAAAGGAATTACAATGTTCTCTAAAGTTTCAGTTCCAGTATGTTCTTTTCTTGTGCAGATTATCTCCAGTATGGTTAAATGATGCCAAAAAATTTTGCGTGGTTCGTAAATTGATTCTCGTAATTTATTCTTTTAGGCACATTATCTAATGCGATAGTCAAATTCATATCCATTTTAGAAGTTCATCTCATAATGTAACACTGCAGGAGACGTGTCATTGGTTAACACTGAATGAGTTCCCGAATGTATTTTTGGTACAATATCATCAATCAAAATGTTTATCCCTTTGTGTTCAAGTGGCATGCCAAAATTAAATCAAAATGTTAAAGTTGTTTGTTTATTGCTTAGGCTTGGCATCAAGCTTAAAGCTTCAAGCCAAACTCGAGCTTTTCTGAATTTTTTTTTTTTTCAAAAGAAGCTAAAGCTTGAAGTTTGAACCTTTTTGTTTGACCTGAACTTGGGAAGCCAAGTATTTAAACCCAGCTTGGCTTGGCTCTTTTGTACCTCTGCATGCTCGTAAGTCTCTTTTCGTGTCCATGTTCTCATTCATGGTGCAGTGCTGATATCCCTGCAAAACTAATGGCAACCAGCTACAGTAATCTTTCTCCATAATCTTATCCTTCCTGTTTCTCAAATAGGAATCTGAAATTTTTTAATTTGTATTTCCTCTGAATAATTAACTTGAAATGAATTGATTTCACTTTCATTGACCTATTCTTCTTTTTCCTTTTTATTTTTCCCCTTTCTGATGAAAATTAGGATTGCTTTTACAGATTTTGGGGCTTGTAGAGAACATGAGCTGCTTCATGTGTCCACACTGTGGTGAACCTTCATACATTTTTGGTAAGGGAGGAGCTCGAAAGACAGCTGCTGAAATGGATTTAAAAATTGTTGGTGAGGTAAGCTGATCTTTTATCTTTTATCCTTTCTCAGCTGTTTCTATTCATTTTTTCTGTTCAAACATTAGGATTGAGTTTTGGGTATGGTACTGTTGCTGCATGAATCTATTGGTTATTTTATTTAAATGTTGTGAATGGGCAGAACCAATATTTAGAACAACACAAGTGCATCGATTCAAAAGTTTAGAGGATAGATATAGCTTGTGCTAGATAACTAGAAATGACAGATAGATAGGAAAAAAGATAATTATATGAAAACGTTATTGATTACAGTTGCCAAAATATTAGATACTCAACGCAATGCTTGCATTTGAAAATGTCTGGAAATTATTCTGCTGACCAATGGAGGAAAAGAATAACAAAAGCTTTGCCCTGGTTGCGTGAAATTCCTAAATGTCCTCTTTTTCTTTGTCTTCTTCAAGGTCACATGTGTCTTAAACTTAGCTATTTCCTGCTTTCATATACATTTTGTGCAATGCAACTGAATTATACAATGGAAAGCTGAGTTGTGGTTGTTAATCTGTTTTTACCATCTCAGATACCCATAGAAACAGAGATTCGAAAAGGTTCTGATGAAGGTGTCCCAATAGTTATATCAGCACCTGATTCTGCTGTCTCCAGAGCGTACGGCGAAGTGGCTGTCAATGTAGTCAACAGACTTGAGGAAGTAGCAAAAGAACGAGAACGTGCAGAGACTCATTCTGTGAGGTTTACTTAAATGAATCGCCTCCTCTACTGTTTTCCATTCGCCACAGTAATAGTTGTACTCAGTCATAGCCTGACCAGCCTTTGAAAATACTATATAGGCTTTGGAAGCTTCAGAATTAATGGAATAGAGCATTGTTGTTATTAGGAACCAAATTTTGATGTATCAGAGTGCCGAAATTCTTGCAGCCAGTCTGCATTGGAGATTGAGAATTGTATATCTGAGTGAGATATAAGTCATGATTTGTTATATAATAAGGGATGTTATCACATTCTTCCCTGAAATTTTGGTTTGTATTCTATCTCTCTTATAGTGATAATAAATTAAACTTAAATGATAAATTCACTCAAATATTTTTAATTATTTATTTTTTATTAAAATATAATATTTTATTTTGTATTACTTATTTCTAATTTATTGTGTGTTATTTAATTTAAATATATAAAGTAAATAAAAATAATCATATAATAGAATAAAAAATAAAAAAAAATTGAAAATTTAATTTGAAGTATAAATTGTTAATAAGTATTTTTCACATGAAACATTGAGATAGATATATCTACTAAAATTGATTAAAAAATCGAAAAAAAATAAATATTAAATAATGATATTTTACGTATTTATTGTTATACCTAATAATTAAATGTAATTATAAGAGAGATAAATAATATCAACTTGAATTTTTTATTAATATTAACAAATTTATTCATACAAATTATTTTATTTTATATGTGATAATAATATAATGCTACCATGTTAATGATATTGTATATATTATTGGATTAGCTTTTTATAATATAGATAAAGTTGTATAATGTTGGATTAATTCCTTTTATAACTTCAAGCAATGTTTTCTCTATTTTTGCAGCAGAGACAAATTTAGTAAATTTTAAAAATTAAAAAAAATATGCTTTTCATTATTTTTAGAAAGAAAGAGGCTGTAAAGTGAATATATTTAGTTAGAAGTTAAAACCAATACTGCCATTAAAAAGGCATGCCAAATATTCCTCAATTACAAGGAAAATAAATTCTAACCAATTAGAAGAAAAAGAAATATTAAATAGAAAAGGCGGATGATGAAAAGAAAGATTCTCGAATCCAACAGTGACAAGGAAGCTAACACTTGGAAGTTGAAAGTCTCTTCTTCTTCTTCTTCAACTTGACCCTTTTGAATTGATTCTCTAATATTTTTTATTTACTTTTGAATTTAATTTAATTTAATTTAACTCCTCTCTTGTGTTTTTCACCAGTCTCTCTTTCTTTTCTCTTCTCTTCGAGTCTGATATCTGAATGCATCTCCAAACCTTAACTCTCGAATCCCCGCTTCTTTACCATGTCCCCTCATCCCATTCAATCCCATTCCAAAACCCTAGTCTGACCACCCTTTCTATTTTCCCGCCAATTTCAACTAAGCGCAGACCTAATTCTATATTCTGCTGTAAAGGAGTCGGTGTCTCCGCCCCCAATCCTCAAAACGGCAGCGTATCGGATTGGAAATTGAGGAGCCCTGGAGTGAGATGTATCGATGTTGCCACTCTGGGTAACCTATGCGTCGATATCGTTCTCAACGTTCCCCAATTGCCGCCGCCTTCTCTCGAGGCCCGAAAAGCTTATATGGACCAGTTGTCCGCCTCTCCACCGGATAAGGTTATTTCTTTTTAGTTTTTCATTAAGTTTCTGGTGTTAATAGATATATTTTTTTTTCATGTTTTAAGTAATTGCATTTTCAAGGAATTTTGGGTTTATCTTTTTATTTGCTGTTCATACACAAAAATCACTATCTATTCCGTGGAAGCGTTTTCTTCAAAAGCACTTTAATGCCCCGTTTTCTAGATTTTCTTTTTTTTTTTTTTTTTTTTTCTATTTTGCCGTTTGAAGGTGGTGCCTTAGCACTTCCAAAATGCTCTTCACTAAACCAGTTTCTGAAATTAGTGCATTATATTGTGTATTATTTTTCACATAGAAATGTTGGGAAGCTGGTGGAAACTGCAATATGGCTATAGCAGCTGCAAGGTTGGGACTTAATTGTGTGACTATTGGTCATGTGGGTAATGAAATATATGGAAGGTTCCTGCTAGATGTCCTTCATGATGAAGGAGTCGCTATGGTTGGGATGAGTGAAGATACTGGCATTGTGGACATTCCTAGTGCTTCATATGAAACCCTTTTATGCTGGGTTCTTGTGGATCCTTTGCAGAGACATGGATTTTGCAGGTAAAATTTGAACTTCTTTTTTCTTGGTTCTTCTATAAGCTATTCCATGGTTCACTGTCATCACTGTTGGTGACTTCTTATTGATTGGCAATCTGTATCTACCTGTCTTGTTTCATCAGTCGAGCTGATTTTAGTAAGGAGCCTGCATTCAGTTGGATGAACAAACTATCTGGAGAAGTGAAGATGGCCATTAAACAGGCAAAAATCCTGTTTTGTAATGGTTATGGCTTTGATGAGCTCTCTCCTGGTCTGATAGTATCAGCCCTGGAGTATGCTGCTGAAGTTGGGACATCAATATTTTTTGATCCTGGACCACGTGGAAAGAGTCTTTCTAGTGGAACACCTGAAGAACAAAGAGCACTTAGCTATTTCTTGAGGATGAGTGATGTTCTTCTTCTAACATCTGATGAGGTTTAATTTTATCTTTCTTAGCATCAAGAGATCAGCTTCTCATATTTTTTTTGTGCCTAAATTTTATTTCTCTTTTGAGAGTTAAAAATCATCTTCCTTTGTTGTTGTTGTTTGTTTTCTTTTTTAGAAGTCCTTGTTCAATGCTTTCCACACTGGTTGTTGGAAACCTTCTGTACATTGCATTGCAGTATAGTATTATATACACTGCATTGCAGTATAGTATTATATACACTGCATTGCAGTGTAATGCTAACTGCATGTCTGTGTAGTATTAATAACAGCCACCTTGATAAACACGATCCACTGGATGCTGTTCTTCTGTTGTGTGTCGTAGGAATGTACCCATCACATTCTCCTTTTTTCCCCCTTTCGTATCGCTGCCACACTGTCTTTCCTGTGAATCTCATAGCCAAATTCTTCAGTTTTGCAGAATCATCAATGTCATCTTTTTCTTCTTGAAGTGAGTTTTGTTTCATTTGCAGCATTGAAAATATCAGCACAAGCGTTATCTGTTCTTGACGCTTTTGGAGTGAGTTTTGTTTGGTATCATAGACTACAGTATTTCTTTCCCTTTTCACTTCAAAATTCATGGACAGGCCTTCTTTTACTAAGAGAGATTCATCTCTATCTCCTTTGTTTATTCTTCATGTACCGTAATAGTTAAAAAGTTTTCTTGCTTATTCCTAATTAAGTTTCTGTTATGATCTTTCAGGCTGAATCATTGACTGGCATAGGAAACCCAATAATAGCAGGGGAGGAATTACTCAGAAAGGGGCTACGCACAAAGTGGGTTATTGTTAAAATGGGCTCCAGGGGTTCAATTTTAGTTACGAAATCAAGTATATCATGTGCACCTGCATTCAAGGTATGGTCTATAGCAAATTTCCTTATACACAGCATGAATGGTCTCTTCAAACTTGTTTGAAACAAGGATGTTACTGTGAAATGCTGGAATGAATGCTTAAAAATAATAGTCACACATTCTAATGATTTTTCATGATTATCTGTTATATGTTACTTGTTCTTGTACATTGTGGACCATCCACGACCAACTCGGGCTTAAAAATTTCCTAGATTTACAATAGAGCCCAACATTGTGATTTCCTCTTCAGATTCTTATATTGCATAACAAGAGATTGATTCATATTTGAAACATGAGCAGGTGAATGTAAGTGATACTGTTGGATGTGGAGATAGCTTTGTGGCTGCTGTTGCATTTGGTTTTATACACAATATGCCCAAAGTTAACACATTAACCATTGCAAATGCAGTGGGTGCTGCAACTGCCATGGGTTGCGGTGCTGGCAGGAATGTGGCAACATTGAAGCGTGTAATAGAACTTATTAAGGCATCCGACCTCAATGAGGATGATGCATTTTGGAATGAACTACTTAATCAAAATGTAAACACTGAGAAAATTACATTCCTTTCAAGAAGCATCATAAATGGAAGCAACAACCGCATGTGCCATGTGGACCTGCAAAAGGTGATTTCTGAATTGCTGCCCAAGCTGGAATACTCTCAGTTAGAGGGAACAGTACCATCTTAACAGGATATGGGAACAATAGGTTTCCAAGCACAGATTTAAATTTATAGGAACTAGTTGATTCTATTGGTCTTATTGGGTTTGATTGCACTGGTAATTACAATGTCATGGCTAGAATTTGGGACAATTAACACATTTTGAGTTCTTCTCTACTGGAATTGGGATGAAATATCTGTTGGGAAATGTTCTGTTCAAGTAAGGAGTCGGCAAGATTTATCAGTACACAGTTTATGTTTTGTTTCCATGAGCATCTAAGGGGGATGGGTTTTTGGTGATATATATTTTATCGGCCATTGGAGTACTCGAGAACTTGATTTTGAGGTTCTGCAAAGTTGTTCCTCTTACCTATAATTGTGTAAAGGTATTCCAGTTTTTGGCACCATTCCTACATGGTTACTTGATCATTATTAGACAGGTACAGAGAATTTTTTTTCATTGATGCTATTAGTGCAAGGAGATATTTTAATCAAATGGATTAAAAACAGAATTATACTGAATATGTTTCTCGTTTTCTAAATTTTAAATACCAGAATGTTATGAGTAGAGTGTATTCTTAAATTGTAAATACCATACTGAAAGAATATAGGTTAAGCAATTTTATTTTCGGTTTACATTTAAAGTAGTAAGCACAGGAACCAAAACTAAATGACACCATGTGGATGAGGAAGGACTAAAAGATGCTCTTTCATGCTTTGGTTACTCCAATTCTTTCAGAATAATGGAGTCGTGAGCACGAAGGTACGCTTATACTTGTTATATTTTGGTCCATCTAATATTTTATTTTGAAGTAAATATTGTATAATTCTTAGACTTATCCCAAGGGCTTCAACCGGTTGACTGAGAGGAGGGCCTGCGTTTGTCATCTTGGGTAAGGGATCTTCATTCTCCAATAAAATTTAATGAAATAGGGACGAAAAATTCCTATACGAAAAATAGATTATCTGTGTTCACTTATTTTTTTATTTATATATACTATTATTAACTAAAAATATTATTAATATATTATAGTATTATTTATATATAATACTTATATTAAAAATATAAACTTGATTAGTTGATAAGATAAAAAAATTATGAGTTATAAATTTTTTAAAGTAAATATTATTTATATATTTTTTATTTTAAAAAGAATATAATATATATATATATATATATATATATATATATATATATATATAAGATGGGGAGAATTGAATTGTTCCCCACGCCATTAATCATAGAGTATTAATAGTTGCTTATTTCTCGTCCCATCCACTACCATTTCATTCTAATTTTATTTCATTTGGGATAGATTCTCATAGAGTCCCAAACCCATAGTAAACGGACAATATGATTTTGTTCATCATCGGACTTGCATTTCCAAGTTACCTAATTTCTTCTTCTTTCCAAGAATGTGAATGCGGCACCATTGATCAAATCCTGTCGGCCAAAACATATTCATGAGAAATTAACACGGTAATAAAGATGTGTATGTCAGCTGTAAAAGCTTGACGCTTATTCCATTTGGATATGTAGATATTTCACATTTTCCTTGGTAACAACAGACTTTTTCTTTTGACATTCCGCTATTCAAGCCTTCCATGACTCATTTACATGCTTTATAACTTGTCCAATTTCTTATCGCTTGTCAAAGTTTTCAGAAAGAGAAAAAGCAACTACGATATGTTATAGAGCAAGTCAAATCCAAAGTTTTACTTTCTACGATGCATGAATTGAGAGGCAGATGAGATGGGAAAGAAGCCACCGGATAAAACCATATAATATTATATCCTGCCGGATCGCCCATAAGATACTAAATCTGTCTTGATCATACGACTCGTTGTCAAATTAATTATGCAAAAATGTGTACATTAAACACACGATCATTTTCCACTGGTAGCTTTTTCTTGCTTCCAACCAAACCAACAGTAAATATGGCTTAGCAGATTGCTCGGTGGGTGTCATCCAGCTAGCAATTACACGTGTGTTTCCAATGTCAAAATGTAACATCGATCGTGCAATATAATTGCTACATCATACCACAGAAAAAGATGCAGGGTCCCATAAATATATCTATGTATATATATATATTATAACCATCCTAATGAAATTCTATACACACAAATTTGTATACAAAGGGCAAAGTTGAATTGTGATTGTGGGTTAACATGTAAACAATTAAAACCTACAGGAATCAAAGTATAAAAGAACTTATTCTTTACTTATTTTTAATTTTTGTTTTGGGGAAAAGGGCCACTTCTGAGTTCTGATCCTGGAATAGCTGCCCCCTAACATTATCTAAAAATTTTGTATCCAAATGACGTGGAAATGATAAGAATCATGCACCTCGATGCTCTACTGAAGCAACTCAATTATTGATATTTCAAAAAATGGGTGTTTTAGGACAAGTTACATATATGTACTCCTAATATAGACATGGTAGAGGGACCCGTAACTTATAAAGCGCAGAAATTATTTGGTTAAGGACAGAAATTATTTGGTTTGTAATTATAACAAGCCTAACTGAAAATAAGAAATTTGCAACCAACTAAAAGGAAAACAAAGATGACTATTTGAATTGAATTCAACAGGTACGGCTCCTTTATAGAGCTGCATTCAAATATATATATATATATATATATATATATATATATATAACACTTTCTAGAGTAGAACGTGCTTGAAATGTGGAAACAGAATGCTATTGGAAAAGGTCCTTGACTTTTAGGCTATTTTTGTAGTGTTATAATCTCTTTAACTGGCATAGATGTCATGATTCCCCCACCATTTGCTTTTATGTTTAATCAGTTAGTCATCAAGATTTATGTATATATTGATGTTGGAAGTAATATCAAAAACACTTTTTATTATGCAAGCATTGAATTTTAGGAATATATATATATATAGGGGCCCCTTATAAAGCCGATTTAGACTCAAGATTTTGCCATTGCAGACTATATATTTCTGTGCAAGTTTTTTCTTCAGATAGTATAGATTTCTGGGCCAAGTAGGGTTTGGCTGTATTTCAGATCTGTGTGTCGTCGTTATGCATATTCATGTAACATTCATTGATGTTGAATCCCATGGTGGAAATCCACAATGACTAGTGTCCACAGGAATGTGATACTACAGTGCTCGAATTCTTAGCTGGATCTCATCATTGTTTTAACCAAGTGATCACTAGCTTTCCCGTCATATCTAACACATCTAATTAACCCATTTGATTCATAATATAGATGTATCCATCTGAATTTGATGTTTCTTCTGCCAATTAATATCAAATACAACGATTAGTGCCGCATCTTTAGAAAATATATTTGTGATTTGATATATTCTCGATCGAGTGAACTGCAATGATCTCTTATCTATATATATATATAAATATTATAGGGTTTCTTTTTTCAAAATGAATGAGCTAGGGCAGAGATATTTACCTTAACCTTACCCTAGCTAAATATAAAATGTTACTGCGTGCATGGAATCATCGTAAGCTCCAAGAATGAACATGCAGGCGTTTATGGTGGGGAAACTAGCACTGGTTAAACAGTAGATTTTAATCATCATTATCTTTTGGCCATGTGTAGAGCAGTGTACAATTGCAGACAGCAAAGCTAGCTATGTAAAGCATGCTTCACCTTGGCACTATTCAGATTCTAAACTCACTCAATAATTTAATTTCACTCTCTGGCCGGGATCTCATGCCCCGGCCCCCAGCTGGTACGTACTATATATTCTGCCAAACCCCGGAGAAATTATATTTACTATTAAAGGCAGTTGCAATCGAATCTACAATAAATTCATGAAGATTAATTAACTGTGTCTGCAATTGCTTAAATTAATGTTCAATGTGTATGTTATTATTATTTTCAATTGTTTGTTACAATTTTCAAGCTGTCGGTCGAGACGTGAAAATTTAATGTCACTTCATATAAAGCAACTTTCTTTTGTTAATCAAATTATTGCTTCTTATTATAATTAAGATCTTATTAATCAGATTGTACGTTTTGTTTTTAATGCGTGGTTAATTAGCTCTGGAATTAATAATTTGTTCATAGTCATACAGCTGTTTCAGTCTCTGTTAATACTCCAAGTGATCGAGAATAGGTAGTTAAAAAATAAATAAACAAAAATAAAAGCTGCAAGCCATGCCAAAAAGGTTCTCAATTTGAAACAAAATCAATTATATTGATCGAGATCCAGACAAGATTTGCAAATTATTATCAGCATAAACAATTAATATATTGTGGTTTTCTGTTTCCGCTTTTTCTTTTCTTACAATATCTATCTTCCTTTGTCCTTAGATTTGTTGGGTTGTATTGTAGCTTTAACGGGCCAATCTGCAACTAAGCTTGGGATTTAAGCTTAGTATCTGTATCACACACTACTGTTGCTGCATATATATATATATATATATATATATATATACATATGTTCATGTATGCTCAGCTGATTGATGAAGAGTTCTCCACTTCCCACATTCCCCTTTACCTCAGTGGCAAGCAAAAGACATATACTTTACTTGAGAGAGGTGAGAATAATTACTTGAAGGACATTTATAATAACTTTGTTAATATATATATATATATATATATAAGGTGGAAACGTTTTAAGCTAATCTGAAGCACAAATTTTTACCTAATCATTTTATTAATCTAATAGTTAATATTTAAAAGTCAAAATCTAATATTTAATGAAGTAATTGTTAGATTTATTATTATATTATTAAGTGATAATTGGTACGTAGTATCTATCCATAACATGTCCTAACATCGTGTTAATTAAAATATAAAGTCGTACATAAAATAATATATGTGAAGGGGCGATTTTATATACAACAAAGTTTGAAGGATAGTCGAAGGTAAAACTTTGCTTCCAAATTTCAAAAGCCAAAAGCACCTATTCGGGTTGACCTCGCTATCAATAAATAGAATAATGGACACTTTTTCTTTTTCTTTTCTCTCTCTCTCTCTCTCTCTCTCTCTTAGATAAACAAATACCATATATATAATACTAAAATGATGTTGGAGAAAAAGCGATCAATTTATTCAACTAAAAGAACAATTTATATTTGGATTTTTATGGGAAAATTTTGCTATATATAAACAACATATCCCTACTCTAGCTAAGTGTGAAAGGCACGTTAGGGGTAGTGTAGAAAGTGGACTCCATGTCATGTGACCCATCAAATTAAAGCTTCTCATCTCTCCCTCCTCTTCCAACACTACGTATATAATTAAGGACCCCCATGAAGACAATATATATATGGATGGCCATATATATCCAATATACCATATGCCATTTAATAATTTTCCTTTTCTCTTCTTCATTCTTCTTCTCTCTAAATACCTATATATGCCCTTCTTCTTCTTCTTCTTCTTCTCATACATGAACAGTTGAGGGGAATGTTGTCTGGTTCGAGATCATTCTTTGGCGATCTCGAGTTTAATTCTCTTATTGAGAATGATTTCGGACCAGGCTTCATTCCCCCCAACTTGGTTTAATTGTTATATATATTCTCGATCGATTCGATGATGTTATATATACATGCACCGGCTTATAACATTATGTGTTTTTTGGTTAGGTCTTCGTAATAATCTGCAGCTTGATCGAGTATTCAGGTTGATTTTCTCGACGTTTGTTGAACGATCCAAAAGGGGGAGGCAGAAAATGAGCCGCTGGAATTTAGCAGTCCAGGAGGAGGGCAGGAGGAAACAGGTGAGTATGTGAATCTGTTGTTATATATACAACCCTTGATCTTTTTTTTGTCTTCGCCTAATATGTTGACGTAGAAAGTTCGTGTTAATGTGAATTGTTGACTGTAAAACTTAGTCTTCCTTTCAACTTTTTCGATTTGTGAATGTTTTTGGAATTTGGAAAGGTTGATTTTATTGCTTCTGGAGAGTTACCAAGGCATCACTTTATTGATTAATTATTTCTAGAGAGAAATTGTGGAAGAGTACTCGTGAATTTCTTTCCCCTTCTGGATCAGGATTCATCATAACATCTCATTTGTCTAAGCCAAACTATATCTACCAGGTGGGCCAGAAATTAAATCTATGTGGGGCAACCCTAGGTGAAAAAACTAAATCTATACCTTGTGTGAGTCAGATTTTACATGTGAATCTCATAATTTCGGGTGGGTCATATCTGCTGGAGGAGGCTAGGTTCTCATTTCATGAATTATTTTCACTGTAATTCAATCTCCCTGGCCGTCTGATTTTGAGCTTTCTGATATACATATGTATCTATATGCAGAAATCCGTAAGCTAGTTCTGTATATCATCTTTTGCACAAAGTTAACTTAGAACACATATTCGAAGTAGAATAAGTATTCAAATAATATGTATCAAATCATGTATGCTTTGTATTTAATGTACAGGTCCAATGACTGTAACTGATCATATTATATATTTTCATGTATCCTGAAGATTCTCATGTTGTAAGGCCACAAAATTCAAACCAAAGTACTTGGTTCTGGGATTTGATAAGACATGAAAGGATAGACGACATTGGAGATAAAAAGATTTGTTAAAAAGAGGGAAAAAGAGGGTTTTGGTGGCAAGCAAAATAGGAGCTAGGTTAATTTGTCTGCTAGCTTATGTTTTGATGACTTTTCCATGCATTATGGAGGGCTAGTTGCTTAGTGTCTAGGGTTTGGGTCACCAGACTTCCTAGCACACTGCATTTAAATTCTTCTGTGTCTTTTTCTTCTCCTCCTGTTCTTTTCCTTTTATCTTTATGATCGTTTACTGTAATCTTGTGTTCATCTTCAAATCTCACTGACTTGCCATGCCAAATAGTTTAAACTCATGATCAAATTTTTAATTACTATTTCATGGGTATGTATATATTTTGCTTCTAATATTAATAATAAGTCATTCCGTTTCTTGAAACACATGATAAACTCATCATGCATGCTACATAACCAAATTGGTTTTGAGCAAAGAAAATCACAACTTGTAGAATGTAGCACTACTGTTGATCTCTCTGATAGAGACTAATTAGCATTTTAATGGAGTTTGCCCATACAATTCACTCTTAGTCATGATACGAATATATGTATATATATATATATATATATATATGTTCAACTTCCCAAAAAGTTAAAAACAATAACTATAAATCGCTCTCAAAGTCATTGCATCAGTCAAAAAGAGAAACAAATACAGAGCAGCAGCCAGCCCATGAGCCTAATAATTAAAGAGCAATTTCCAAAGTGAATTACTCATCGACATCAAATCTGCCAAACTTACACCTCAAAGTAATAGAAGAATGGATTATCATATTATTGTATTACTTTTTGACTTCCATGCCAATGATGGGGATCCACAAAAAGCGTTCAAAACACAGTATCTGTTAAGCATGACCACAACCACAAGCTATTAGAAAGCCGGACTTACCTAATTGTATATATTATTATAATCTCCATTGATTGTTGATTATTGATTGTGAAACTGTAGTTTTTTCGCCTCAAATTAGGATCATGATGAATATTTTATTTTGCCAAGAGGTTGGTGAAGGGTCCAAATTCAACAAATAACAGATATATAAATCACAAGGACTAGACAATTTGTGACATATGGAGGGGTCCTCTGTACTGTAAGGAAAGGCTGTAAAAAATCCAACGTAAAAGAGGCAATAAGATATCTTGCAGTGATATATTCTTCTTGTTTGTGCATCTTTTACGCCTTGATTGGCTGGCTTGATCTTATGCGTGCCAATGATGGCTTTGTATAGTGGGTATCTTCAGATTCTGGATGCTAAATATCTGACATGTGAAGGATATATATACTTGATTTGGATCAGGATTTCATCGGTATTTAGGCAAGTATTCTAGGCTTTGATTCTTACAATGATTTTGTCCAGTCTCTTTTTGTTAGCCCAATTTCATCTAACATTTGTGGGTATCCTCTGTTGTCAAGAAGAGAGTGTGAATATAAAGCAAAACCATTGGAATGAAACATCAGACAGTTGCTAGAAGATTCCCCATATAGTCAAATTTCATCACCAAAAAGGGGAAATGAAAGAAATACTGCTTCTTCAATATGATAGGCAAGCATATTGAATACGTAATATATGTGCTGCAAATTCAAAGCACAAAAGAATTCAAGTGCCAATGAAAAGACAAACTACATTATTGGATAGGTTTTAACGGGATAGCTAGGCTTGTGTAGAGAACAATACAGGGTGTGTTAATTTTATAACTATTGCTATTTGCTAGTAGCCATGTCTATTACCCTATCTGTAGTCTCACTCTCTTTAATCAAAGTCACTGAAACACCAAGCATCAATTGATGCTTCATTTCCACCTGGTTTAATTACTCGGATTATCAGAGCTTAATTATTAACTTCATTTTACAGAACCCTAACACGTATAAAACTTGAATCATTTTACAGAAGTAGCATAAAGAAAATATCATTTTATAATCTAAAGTCACACCAGAACAGGCTAAAGAATTAGGCATGCATTTGCAACCCAGCCAGCAGCTATTCCACCATTTCATGGAGACAACTGCCGAGGGAAAAGACCTGAAAGTAAATGATACAAGCTAATAGTTTCAGTAGAGTGAGAAGTGTCAATAAACATTATCCATGAACAGCATCTCTGATGTAATTATTACCATGAATAGACAAATTTAAAACTCAACTAACTTAAGATTCATCATATATAACAGCCTACTCTCAGCACTTGGACAGGGAATTGAATGATGAAGGCAGGCAAATTCAAGCATTAGTTCATGTTACTAATTTTCATCCCATTTGCCCTAAATCCCTCAGAAACCATTTTTCTGGAAACTGAAGTTGAAAAGTTGTGAAGAGGAAAGCGTACGCTGATCTTGAAGCAACGCAGGCGTGAGAGAAAGTCTAAGCTCGGAAGATCCTAATGTGACAAAACCAACCAAATCAATTTAAAAGTGTATTAAACTTTTTCTTACATTCTAATTATTATTTTTATAATTGGTAAAACTTAAACTAATATGTGTATATATGACAAAATTTTATTAAATAGAATCTACTGATTATATATATTTACTATAAATGAAAATAAATCTTAGGGTTATCATTATTTTCTAACATTATTGTAATTATTAACATTAACTAGTGTGAATAGTAATTTTCACCTCGCTGGTGAGGGTGGTAATTTATGGATTGGATTAGACTAAATTGTGTCCAACCCAATGTATTTTATATAAATTAAAATCCAGCCCATTCTATCTAATTTTTTAAAGTAAAAAATATAACTTTTACCACATTTTAATACATTAAAATAATACTTTTACTAACCCTTTGGGGCTAGACTCAAGTGATCAGGAGCTGGCTCTTCTCACCAAGAGGTGCCGATGTCAACTCCTATCACATGTAATAGCGACAAAATTTTGGATTTTCGATAAATTTTCATTGTAACGTGTAATGATAACAAAATTTTCAATTTTTAATTTTCGGTAGATTTTTAATGTAATATTGATAGATTGTATTTTGAAGTTATTTTGAATAATAATAAATAGTAAGAAGGTGACCCTTTTAAGGTGAGAAATAAAATCAAATTTAATTTTTTAATAATAATAATAATTATTATTATTATTAATAAAAGGACTTGAATTAATGTTAATTTTTAACAACGATAATTGACCTTGTTAATGGATGACCTGGTAAGCATCACATGATCGAAGTATATATGTTTGTATGTATGTATGTGTATATATATAATATATACACTGTGAAAGCTGAAAAACATAAAGCTGCTTAATTAATCCTTAGTAAAAAATCAAATAAAAAGAGTATAATTAATATAATTCTATAATTGATTAAAAAAAGATCAGTAAGTTAGTGTAATTGACGTGAGAAGGGATGCATGGAGATGACATGCAAAATTACAAGTAATTATAAATTGATTACAAGTGTCAGTGCCTAATAATAATTTTCTTAATCCATGAACCCACCTGTCATTTCCAAACAAAATATAACGATTAACATGCGGCTACAAAAGCATTAGCAATGGCAAATTTGTTTCTTCTCATCATCACCTTCACATCACCATCACCATCATCCTATCAACCAGAAAATTAAACTTTCCTTCTTTCATTCTTTCCCGGATTTCTCAGATATGCAGAAAGGTAAGCTAAGACTTGCCTACCCTTAATTCGCTCCTTCTAAATATAATGATGTTTGCTTGTATTGATTCATTCGATATCCTAATTCTTAATTACGTAACTTATCATCTCTGAATTTTCTTCAGATAACAACAGTAAACCCACGTTCACACAGATCCTGGTAGCCTCTTCGTTAGGGTTGATCATCGCAGCAGCGATGCATTACCGGATACGAAGGCTGAGGGATCAAAAAATCATTCCTCGACGAAAATTATCCGACTCAGGTCGTGTCGAGAAGCTAGAGAGGTTCTCCCATTATGTAGGTAATTATTATGATCTACATATATATATATAATTTGTCTTGATTTAGATCCTTCAAGACTTTGATTTTGTATCTGTCTCATTGGGAACTGAAATTAATTATTTGTTCATGCAGCAAGGCAAATGGGATTCACAGATAGGAAACAATGTCCGCAACTGTGCAAATTAGCTGCTGAATACATTAGAAAATCGGAAGGGTGTGAGGACGATATATATACATTCTTTTCTGATGAGCCTGGGGCTGATTCACTTTTTATAAAGCTTGTTGAGGAGTTTGAGAGATGCATTCTTAGTTATTTTGCGTTTCATTGGAGCCATGCTGAGCTTATGATTAGTCAGGTCATTCATTATTTTATTATATATTTAATTATTTAAGATCTACATGTTAATGTACGTTCATATATAATATCAGGCCATGATTAATTAAGTATTTCTACTTTGAATTTTCTTATTAATAAAATATTTCCTACGTTGTAATTTCAGGTGCTGAATTCTGATGCTGAACCGAAAAGGAAACTCAAGCACATAGTTATGGCAGCAACAAGGTAACTGGAAAGCCCAAAATGAATTAAAACAAAATCAAACATACATATCACTGCTGCAATCACACAAGACCCACCGACGATTTTGGCCTTTTTTTTTCCTTTCTAATACAATTATCATTGTCACCCTTGAAAATTAGTCATCTTGAATTTGTTGTACCATTTAGTAGTCATACACAAGTTAAATCAGAAGTTTCAGAGATATGGAGAAGTAAAACAACAATGTTCCGGGTCAATAAATGACCAATAAAAGATATGTTTGAGAAGCAGCCAGAATCAGAGGAAAATCAACCACATGAAGATCAACGAACTTCTAGGATTTATTAATACTGGGATTAAACCCTAACTAAGTTGTATCCTGTTACTCTTAATGATTGTTCGTCTCTTATGGAAGAACAAATTACGACATAGTTGTGTTTTATGGTTCAGGGAACAAAGATTTGAGAGGGTGACAAAAAATCTGAAGGTGGCAAGAGTATTCACAACGTTGGTGGAGGAAATGAAAGCAATGGGAATTGCATCGCTTGATGACTCCCAGTGTACAGAGGTGATGGCTCCAGTTGCCCTCTGCGATAGAAGTCCAGTTCTTCTTTTCATGGGCGGTGGAATGGGAGCAGGGAAGAGCACTGTGCTCAAAGATATTCTAAAAGAGTAAGCACAAATAATGCTTAATCTAGCACTTGATAATATTGCGAAATATTCATACTATTTCAAGGGAAAAAGTAAATGAGAGCTTGCATTTTTTAATTCTGGGTGAACAAAATATTTTCCTAGGCCTAAAAACTATGATTTCTTCTCTCAATGTCTAATGAAGGAGTAGCGCCAGAACATTTTGCAACTGCTAGTTCATTTTTATTCTGAGTTTGTATGTGTCTACCTCTTCAGAGCTTCAACAGATTCTTTGGTAAAATTTTCTCTAAGATATCAGCCTTGTCCATGAAAAAAGAAATGGAAGAGCTTCTTTCTTTTTAATTCTGCACCCTCTTCCCAGTAGCTATTTCTGTTAAGAAGCCTAAAAAATGATAATTATTAATAATTTTGCTTTATATTAAGGGAAATGCAAGTAAAACAATAGAGGTCTAATATTTAATTCTTTTGGGTTACGTATGAACAGACCATTCTGGGCAGGAGCAGCAGGGAATGCAGTGGTGATTGAGGCAGATGCCTTCAAAGAATCAGATGTCATCTACAAAGCTCTTAGCTCCAGAGGACATGTTGACATGCTTCAAACTGCTGAATTGGTGAGATTTTGAAACTCTCTTTCCCCGTGAACATAAACTAGTACAAGCACCCTACAGTTAAACAACATCAAAGTCATAACTGTTGAAAAGTGTTAGTTTATGCAAATAGTCATATATGAACACGTATCTTCCTGAAATTTGCACGCACCTAATTTGACAACATGTTGGCCACAGTTTCATCAATTTGAACAAAGAGTAACATTTTCAAATGATTATATTTGATGAAAAGATTCAGTTCAGTCTCCAATAGCATCTAAGGTGGTAACTATGTTGCCGGGTAATAAAAAAAAATCAACCAAAACTCTTTGCTTAGGTTCTCTATGCATTTTCATTCTCTGGTAAATTACTAAACAGCCATCTCTCCAAGAACTCACTAAAACGAAATAAATTTGCCAAGCAGACAACCTTTTTAAGGCAAAGGCTTAATGGCAAAAACTGGAAAACATTCTGGCCTGAAATTTTGAAATCAAAACGTCAACTTGTATAATCTACATGATTCAGCGTGCACTTAGATATATCAAGTTAGTTTAAAATCACAAAAAATAAAAAGTGAATCCAGAATAGCCAAACTTTCTGCATGGCAAAAGTCAGAAATATTAGATGCCAAGTTTCAGGCAAGACATAAGTGTTTTTGCTGCCTCAAACTGAGAAAACCCTTTATGAACCCTCCATGAGTTATTCATTTGAGGTCATTTCTTCCATAATTCTCTGATTAGGGACCTCACAGCTCCCAGTGTACTTTGAAAATCTGCTACCTCATAGTTCTTCAAGAGTTCCCTCTCTCAGTCATCCTATACTCCTAGCCAGAGCATTCCCAAATCAGTTATTCAGATTTCTACTCTCTTCCCTGTCACGCAACAAGGATCATCAATAACTTAAAAAATAGTATATTGTTCACTTGCTATCACTAAACTGAACCAGATTAAATTTGTAAAATAACTAATAATTTGAATCAACAATGATAATTCGAACAGGTACACCAATCATCGGCAGATGCAGCATCATCCCTCTTAGTAACAGCACTCAATGAAGGACGGGATGTGATCATGGATGGAACACTCTCGTGGGTACCATTTGTTGTGCAGACAATAACAATGGCCAGAAATGTCCACCGACATCGTTATCGCATGGGAGCTGGTTATAAGGAGGCTGAAGATGGGACTGTCACTGAGAACTACTGGGAAAGAGTTGGCGAAATAGAACAACTACCAGAAGGAGGCAAAAGAAAACCCTACAGGATAGAACTGGTTGGGGTTGTTTGTGATGCTTACTTAGCTGTTGTTAGAGCCATTAGGTATGTTGCCAGGCACTGGAGTTTGTCAATATTATATTAACAATTTTTAACTCACTACTCTTAAAATCAAAAAAAGAAAAATTGTAACAAGAGAAAAGCTTTGTTCTTCTAAGATACTGATGAATTACAATTTGTGCTTAACTACAGGAGAGCTATAATGACCAGAAGAGCTGTGAGGGTAAAGTCACAGTTGAAATCCCACAGAAGATTTGCAAATGCATATTTAACATACTGCCAACTAGTTGACAATGCCAGGCTATACAGCACCAATGCTCTGGAAGGCCCGCCTAAGGTACACCTTTTATTCCTCTTCTTACTTGATCCTGCTTTTGTCTGGCTTCACACAGAATGGCATACTTCCCTCCAGAGTTCAACTGGAACTTGGGATTAAAAGGAGATGCCTAATATATTTGTAAATTTTTGTTTAAGTAACTCTGCCCAAGTAGTAGGCTGAACCCTAGATAGAATTGAGGTCAAGGAGGTACTGTCATTTGGAACTAGACCTGTAAGGTTCAATTTTGTTATGGGAATATGACATACTGAAACACTATTGGTTGTGAAGTTGATAGGATGGAAAGACAGAGACAAGACTTTGCTGGTTGATCCGGATGAAATAAACTGTTTGAAGATGGTAGGAATGTTGAATGAGGATGCTGAGTCCATATACGAACTTTACAAGCACCCCAACCCAAATTCTGAAGCTGGATCAGTCTGGAAAGATATTGTATTATCACCTTCAAGGTTAACCATTCAACGGGAGCTGAAGTATTCAATCCAGAAAGTTGAAAGATCAAAATGGTTTACTGATAGTCCAGGGCATGTGGAGTTGCAACCTTCTTAATATTCATGGCCAAAAATGAGAGGCTGGAGAAGGTGTCAAAAGTTTTTTGCAATATATTTACTACTTGTATCAAGATTCTGGAGCTTATTTGTAAGATTATTTTTTACTCGCGAAGCTCAGTCCAGATCACAGAACTCAAATACAGTGACTACTATTGGTAATCGTGTCATAAATGTGAAAAAGAAATACACCATCTGGCCGCTGAAATTACACAACGGAATCAAACAAAAACCACACTAATAATCGAGGACACCAATTTCTCCTAGTTTTTAATAATTTCAGTAATTTTTGTATTTGCAGGCATCTCTATGCCCAGACCTCACTGGGGAGTTGTGATTAACATTCAAACCAATTTAGTCTTCCAGTTGTCCACCCTTTGTTGTTTGGAAACCGCCAACACCACAAGCTCTAACTAACAGGAATCACCAAACGGTGGCATTTAAATTCTCATATGCCCATTGAAAAGGATGGGCTAATTTAGTTAGAGGATTTGATGGGTGGATGCAAACACTCATCGATCTGGACAGATAAAAAACTGACATGAACAAGTTTGTTTCGTTGTTGTAATTTACATATAGAATAGGGAGGTTCAAAATCAAATGCATCACCCCTTAAACAACCTAGCTCCAAATTATGATAAGTGACCACTAAACTTGTTGGAAAGGACCTAACGATTACAAACAGAACAAAAAAGGGTCTTCTTAGAAGTTCTAAGAATTCAACAATATCCCCTGATATTTACCTTCCAATATCTATAGTTTGCAGGATTTAAATCTCAAAATTTATCAAGAATTTAAACCAACATCAGGCAAAAATAACCTGCTTGAATCATGTCCAAGAGTTTCTAAATTTAGACAACCAGTAAATGCACTGGGGAATGGTCCTGCATCCAAAAAAAAGAAAAACATGTGTTAAGGTATATCTAAGCCCTTGATTCTAAAAGTATGCTAGTAGAATTAAGAAATCCCTGGAAACAAGGGTTGACATAACAAAACAGAAATTCCTAAGTTACTCTTGACTACAGAACATACCAATTTTGAATTGGTTCTTACCATTCTAGTAAAGTAGTGGGGCCAGAGTCCGATTCTCATATTAACAGCCAAAAAAAGCCAATATGGTGCCTTGGAAGCAAGTTATAACAGAATCAGTCTCATTAAATTTCATAACAATTACCGCAATTCAGTATAATCTCTTAACTTTGAATAAGAAAAAGGCAAAAGACAAAACAAATACTGTGATCATGTAAACATTTATTATCATGTATTCAAGCCTGACAATATCACAACAATTCAGTTGTTAACAATTCCAATCCTAAGATATATGCATGATCCCCCATTCCCCACAACCTGGGAAAGAAGGGGCAGCATTAAAATTCATCATAGAATCATAGAAATAGTACGCAGCACATGCATTTGCACATTATTCTTCTACTCTTCTCTTTAGATACTGTACCATTTCCTAATTTTCATACTTTGGCTCTGTAGCTGAAATCT
Organism: Melia azedarach; assembly: GCA_028052125.1. NCBI lineage: Eukaryota > Viridiplantae > Streptophyta > Magnoliopsida > Sapindales > Meliaceae > Melia > Melia azedarach. Next base: position 144,621 of record CM051394.1, on the reverse strand, counting down.
TGAACTCCAAGTGCCAAATATTCTTTCTTGATCTTGAATGAAAATAACCGATAACATATAAGCAGAAATGGATGGTTACCCGTCCAAGGTCAGATCACTGATAATTGACAGAAATCTGACAAGCTTTCTGTCCAATATTTTGAAGCTAGAAGATGAAATTCAAATATAATAAGAGCGAGTAGAAAAAAATAGGGAAAAATGAAATAGGAATGGCAGATAATCTGCATAAAAGTGATTAAATGATTCTGCTTTCCTAAGGTGAGCTGAGGGGAAGTCTAAAAATCACTATAAGAAAACATGCAAGGAAGAACATTCATGCCATGTAATGCAACCACCAACATGGGCAATAGTGTCCTTGAACTTCAGTTATGCTATCATTTGCCTGCGGGTCACATTTCCTTTAAGCTACACCAGAGTGAACAATACCTAACGACAATGGGTCATAGGAATGCTTAAAAGTCTAGATTTTACAAAAGCTGGTTTAAATTTGGCAACTATTCTCATTTGTTCAGGAGTTTTACTTGGAGAGCAAACAAAGTGATCCTATCTCATGTCATTTCCAATGGTTCAAAAACAGAGTTACCGGAAACAAAGAATGGGATGCACATAAAAAACATAACAAAAATGGGAAGCAAGGGAGTACATGCTTGATATGGGAAATATCACACAGGGAAAAAGACCTAAAACTATTGTCCAGGAACACTAATGAGAGAGTTTTATCTAGAAACAAATGCTACAACATGCACAGAAGACAATATAGAGGCTTAAGGCAATATTTTACTAGAACTATCCAGAAACCCAGGCCATCCAGGTCAATACACATTTATGCAATTCCTCACTCCATTTACACTCTTTGGCCATCCTTTTGTCCTCATAACTAACTATATCACTTCACCTTCTTTAGCAGCTGCAAGTGTCCGTGCTGACTTTGGTATATTTAATTATTAATGCTCTGTCAATACTTTGACAAAGAAATCATTGCCTATCTTTTCTCTGATCACTACACATCATCACGTGCTCATTTCTTATACTCCAAATACATGGACAAAGCGTTTCAGATAGCCATGCACTTTGTACCACAAAGCAGGAACAAAGCAATCTTATGACCTTTTACCTCTAATTTAATCTATTTCCAACTATGGCACTCAGAAAACCTTCTCTTTAGCATTATACTTCTTCAATTCATGCCTCTTCAATGTTTTTCCTGGTACAGATCCTTAAGATAACCGTAGACCATTCGCTGGCTATCAATGAAAATTGTCAGTGCTATCCCTAGATTCCCGGTTTCACAAAATCTACCTCCACGGATAACAAAATATGCTTATGCTTGTTTCTTAAATATGAGAACTTCACAATTCCATTAAGTCTGCAGAAACAATTTATTAAGAAGGAAATTTTCCCATTTTTAAAAGATTTGTACACTAAGGATTCTGGCTTGAAAAAGTTCAAACTGAAATATAAAATGTAGAATGATTATTTAATTGGCTCCATATGCTGACCATCCAAAACTCGACACCATATATCCAAGAGCATATAATCATTTTGACACTTATTAGTGTGCAACATGCACGAGTCCATACACGATAGAGACCGTCAACCTACATTTTCTAGTTGCATCTAAACATCAACAAGAAGGCATACATAACATATATGTACCTGGCTGCAAACCATTCATGAAATTCTAATGCACAACATACCTTATGCCAAATAAAGTTTCGTTGCTCCATGTGACATCCTAACAACAGAAATATCCAATATTACAGACAACTTGATCAAGAATCCAAACTACTTCCTGCCCTCAAATCTTTCCTGAGAAAACTTTAGACAATGACTTCCTGGGGAGAGATGTTTAAAGATTATAGTACAGTGTTGTGTGAATGTATAACGTTTACAGATTATATAACAGTGTTGTGCACGTGTCTCTACATATATTATATATGTATGATGAAACACTATTCCTTTGAGTTACAAATGGCAGCAGAAATACCAAATGCTTCACCATAAGATTTCTACTAATCATTTTCCATATGCTTCATTCCTTAATAAGCAGTGCTGGTGAAATTTTTTCAAACTAAGCTATCTAAGTTTGAATTAAGTTTGAATGCTAAACAAAAGCTTCCACCAGTTCACAACAGAAACCTTGCTGTGATACTTCAATACAAGCAATCTGAGAATGTGTAATGCAGACTGCCTCCCAGCAAAACTTGATAACATCCATTTTTAGTGTTAAAAGTTACATCTTCAATAATAGTGACATCATATGTATAAAAAACACTATGAAGTATTTATTAATGAGATAAAAGAATCCCAACCAGTTGGGTAAGGTGTTTCCTGATAATCTAAGTGATACACATTTACTCAATCACAAGGTTAAAATCCTGGAAAGATCTCCTCTTGATGATTTCAGAAACTAGCCAGATTAACTTAAATATTTTGGCACTTCACATCTTCTAGGATCTCAAGTAAATTCCTATTTTTATTTATAATCGACCAATTCTTAACAATAACCATAATAACATCACAAAGTGCACAATGAACAATTCTGGATCAATCCTCATTAGCCATCCAGCATGATGTAGGACTAATTCTTTATGGATATAATAGGCCATCATAACTTTCCACTCATTATTAGGGGATAAATTACATCATATTCCAGGTGCAATCATCAATATCCCTTCCATTTATGTAAACTTAGCCAACGATAAAACATGATAGATCAGCATATACATAATACGAAGATTCTCCCAGGATACTGATTCAAGAAAAATTCTGGTGAAAATAATCACCACTCTGTCTAATAATGTGTAATTAAATGGATGATCGGTGTTGCTCAAAGCTCTATCCGATTGGCGGGCATAAAACTCTTGTAGTATGTAAACTTAGGTTTTAATTGCTCTAAGAAGGAAACTGTCTCCTTCCAATCAGAGCTATACTGTTGTTATCATTAATCAAATAGAAAATTAAAGATATAACAAATGTTGAGTTACCTCTATAGATCAAATTAACTTAAAACTGTTAACAAAATTGCAAATAAGGGACACTATGATAGATACCAAATTAATGCTGGTATTTAAATTTACTTGCACTAACCAATCACAAGTCAAAATGTTTCCCTAAAATCCATGGACACTAACCAATAAAGCATAACTAAGATTCTTATCATGGCTAAGGCATACCAGTATAAACTTGATATTCTCATGTTCTTATTGGCAATGGCACTGAAAGCAGCCTAAGGATTAAAATGTTAAACTTCTCCTAACATTAAACTGCAACCACATAGCAAAAGTTACAAGTAAAATACTATAAGTTTTATCCTGCTTACTGCTTCTGAAACTCAATCGCCTAATAAATTTCCCAATAACAACTCAATAAGGAATCAGACATGCTAAAGTAATGGACGAAGAGATGTCAATAACTTTCCATAGAGAAAATGTTTTTGATACAGCCACATCATTAAACATAAAAATGAAGCATACTTATGCAATAGTATTTTAAAATTATAAAGGAATTTACTGAATGTCAAGGATACTGATATTCATTTATCCGTTCCAAAAGCTTCCAAAGCCAGCACATTGCATCCAGAGCATGAACTTCAGCACATTGAAACATTAACTACTGTTCATCAGTCACAGCAGAACTTGTATAACATCCAACTTTTGTTGATTAGAGCAAAATTTTTTATTCACTCAACAACAAAACAGCTCAGAGGACAAAGCTGTAAGGTATCGAGTGTCTACTTGCCCATTGTTTTGAACAACATACATTAAATCCATGATTATTATTGGCAATACCTTACAACATGCCATAAAAATGTCAGGAGCTGTTATGGATCAACATTAATGTGTCAGCATTCCACATCTTCAAGGTTTTCCAATAAGTCCATGCTTGTAGTTTTATTTCACAAATTTCCTCAATGATTTACAAATGCAGCACGTTGAAAACTCAATAGAAACTAGTAAGAACAGATTAAGAGATTCCTATTCTTTCAATTTAGTTCTATCTAGCACCCTTCTAAATAACAAGTTATCCTATTTACACTCCCCACCTGCACTAGCTTTTACTTTTCACTTCCCTGCTTTCAACTCCTTCTACTTCAAGGGTATCAGTACTTCCACTTCATGAAATAGTAAACCAAAGAGAGACGCAAAAGAGAATCTGAGTAACTTGAAAAGAATAATGAAATTTTCCGTTGAAAAATGTTCTAGTTATCTCCCAAAATGGATAATAGTAAATTGTATCCTAAAATACTTGTACCTAATGAGATATGCATTCATTATCTCATTATCTCTATTCAATGTTCTAGCAAAGTTTTTTAAATCACTTTTGAAAAAATAATAATGTGATAAATTAAAGGAAGTCGTGAAAGGCGAGAATGCAATAAACTCACCATTGATCCAGCAAATCATTTGTTATTCAAGCTTATTGGCACGCTGTTTCTTTATGAACTCAGCTGCTTAATGAGTTGCTAGTTGATGTTATTTGGTTTTTCTGATGGTTGTTGCTGTTTGTGGGCCTTCAATTTAAATTCTACTGCTTTAATATCAACAGAAACTTTTTCTGAATCCAGTCAAAACAAAATATTCCGGAAGCGTGGTGATTATCAGTAATATCAAGAACAATTAAGGCTAGTTAGAATTTACAAGTAATGCTGCTACATTTAATTTTGAAATGCCGTGAATAATTAAAACAGCAGCTTGTAATCTTACAGAGGCTATGATAAACAAAGATCACGATCAGTAACATCGTGTTTTAGTAAATTCATCAATGTTGTATGGGGTAAACTTCCTAAACCAATCTTATCATGTAAGTTAAGCGAAACAAAAAACATCCATATAACAGTAGAAACCATGTGCTATATCCATGCCCGTTAAGTGAATTATGGAATAAATTTATGAATTGTAAAATAAACTACGGTGAATTGTGTGTACTAATGAATTTTATGACTCTACATTGAGGAACTTACTGAACCAAACGGTCCTTACATTACCTACTTGGGGATTTTGTATCATATTTTAATTCGCTTCACGAACGAAAGTTTGCAATACAGCATACTTCTGTTTGCATTTCTTAACAAAGGAAGTTCGTAGTGGCTTTATCCCTTAATTCTCGGCTCATTTCAGTGAAAATTAGTAGATACCTTCGTCAATCAAGAAGGGAAGATTCCTCCTCCATTACACTTTTCAAACTGACAGACATCTGTTAACATTCCAAGTAAGCTCGGAGAGAGAGGAGAAGCTTCAAACTTCAATTACGCAACCATGTTTAGCGTGAGAGCGAGACCAACCCACTAAAACAAAGCCGCTACCTCCGGCGCATTTTTTGACCCTTTCTCCTACACGTACCGACGAACCCTAAATCTAATTTCCTTGAACGAGTTTCAGAGATGACTGAATATATGGGCAACTGAACAAGAGCGAGAAAAAATAAAAATTAATTGAGACCAAAATATTAGCTCTAAATCATCTCATATTCCATTCAACTGAACAGTAACATTACATCTAAAAACTGTTTCAAATCCCTAGAAATATTTAGACAAAAAAAACAAAAAAAAAAAAAAGATCCGATGTCATATTTTCCTGGGTATACATGCACCCAAATACACCCACAAAGATAGCCCAAATTTACAAAACTATCCCTACAAACACTACCCTTTCTCTCTTTTCTCCCTCACTTCTTTCCTCTCTTTGCAGTAGCCTTCTTCGCCGGAGATTTCACGCTCTTCGGTTTCACGCTTTTCGCCGGGGCTTTTTTGGGCGCTGGAGCTTTCTTCGGAGCGGGCTTGGGAGCCGCCGCCCTTTTCCCCGGTGATGTCCTCGTCGACGTTCTCGCGGCCTTAGCGGGCTTTTCCTTTGGCTTGGGCTTGGGAGCGGCCTTAGGCTTAGCTGCTGGAGCTTTAGGCTTGGCAGCAGGCTTAGCTTTAGCCTTAGCCGGAGCAGCTTTGGGCTTCACAGGCACCGCCTTGGTCTTCGCAGCTGGCTTGGCCTTGGGTTTAGCTGCTGGCTTAGCCTTGGCCGGAGCTTTCGCCGCTGCCTTAGTAGTCTTTGTTTCCTTAGCCTTGGATGCGGCCTTCGGCTTTGCTTTAGTGACAACAGCCACCGGCTTCTTCTTCTTAGCCGGAGAAGGAGGAGCAGCTGCAGCAGCCGGCTTAGAAGCCAAAGAGCGAGCGGAAGGAAGCTTGAAGGAGCCTTTAACCTTCACGAGCTTTCCAGAGGCCACGAGCTTCTTCAAATGATATAGCAACAGCTTCTTAAAAGTGGGTGGCAACTGCTTATGCTTCTCTTCAATAAACTTCGTGATCGCATACTGACTGGAACCAGTTTTTTCCTTCAAAGTTACAATTGCATCCTTGATCATCTGCAATCACACAACAAATCAGATCTGAAACAACAATAAAATACAAAATTGAAACAACAAATCAAATTCAAATGATTTGAATCAAATCACATACATATTTAAAAAAAACGCACACAAAGAAATACACACCTCTTCGTAAGGAGGATGGGTGGGAGGGCTTCTGGGCTTCCTAGCAGCAACGGGCTTCTTGGCTTTGGTATCCTTGGTACTCTTACTTTTACCGGCTTTTGAAGCCGGTTTTTCCTCAGCAGGTTCGGTGGAAGCCGGTTCAGGACCGGACTCAACGGCGACGGTAGGCTCTTCAGTAGCCATTTGAATTTGAATTGGAATCCGACTAGGGCTTCAGAGAAGAAAATTAAAGAACAAACTAGAAAGATAAAGAAGGATTGGATCTAAATATACGGGTTGTGGAAGACTGGTAATTTCGTTTGTGTGAGGAAAAATGATAGAAACGAAGGCATTTAAATAGTCATGTGGGAGAGTGATGGTATCCAAAAGCTCAACGCTGATTGGGTGATACCATTAACACACGGATCGCATCCTTTGTCAAGTTTAAACTTGGACCCTTAGATAAGGCGCTATCTACGGTTCAAAATACTAGATATTAATACAATGGTTTCAAAGGGGTTGGGATCAAGGGGGTGTTTCGGCTAGTTTCGGTGTGCTTTTAGGCTCGATTGATCTGGGAATAACTTGAGCTACACTTGATGGATTTTAATGAGGTTTTTTTTCATTTGAAATATTATTATTTAAGCTTTCTAATGCATATTTTTACGATTCAATGCGCTTAGTAAATTGGGATAAATTTGATTTTGAAGCTTCAATGGTCAAAACTAGGGTTTAGTTTGATGTTATTGAGGTTTTGGTTGATTTTTGAAGAATGCTTGGAATTAATTCCAATTATTTTTGTTCCTTGTGAAAATAGCTTTACAAAGGAATCTAATGGTTCAAGAATTACAAAAATCCGATAAGATTTGAGTAGAAAATTATGGGCATAAATGTTGTTCAAGTTGAACATATTTTGGCATGTGTTCCAACGTATTTGATGTGCATCTCATTTACAAAAAATAATTACGCGACTATAATTCAATATTTATCTTGCATTTTACATACACAATATACTCCATCAACATTAAATGTGAAATATGAAAAAATATACATATGTTTCAATTAAACACTCACTTCAATGCTTTAAATAAAAACATTGTTCTTTATACATGAAAATGTGCTTTATACATAGTGTCACATAGATTTTTTTTATATATTCTTACATCAAATTTATTAAATATAAGTTCTACCTACACCAAAATTAATTCCTCCAAAATCTTATATTAAGATCAAATGTGTTTATGTGGTATACAAAATTATTATGTTATGAAGTACGATAAGATATTATTTGTTAGCATCTTTTGCACTATTTATGAACATGGTATGTATGTGTAAGGCATTAAGTAATAAATTTTGTATACCACATATATGTTCATTATACACTAAATTTCTTCAAAAAAAACTATGCGTGATTCAGAATGTCATCAAAATTTTGTTAAAGCAAAAATTTCATTGTATGTAGTGCATCTATACAATACACACTAATAGCATATATAGTAAAAACCTTTCAAGTTCTTCTTTTTGTGGGTTTCATTTCATATCCTGCTTTCTTAAACCACTACCCTGACTCATTCAAGAAATTATTCTCTTGACGTGAATATGGTAAATCTTTCTATGGCTTCTTGATCTAAAACACCAATTCATATGCATATTCATAGTTCTTGCAGATCTAATATATAAATGTTTGACTTTGAAGTATAGCAGTTATTATTAGCATGTAGTTTTTTCCATTCTATGACTGAATGTTAGTCTATGAGCAAATTATTGAATGAGAAATTAGTATGAATCTTGAATTCCAATGTAAATCAACAAGGAAAAGCAGAGTTAATTTGTTGAACCTGTAACTTTATATTCCCTTTTCTTATGTTGACAACAGTTGTATGCAAGCATATATTCAGGACAATGAGTCGAAGGGCACATATGTAGGTGAAACTACATTCCAATGAGGAATATTTAGTTGAAACTTTCTACTCATAATTCCATCAAGCTATCAGAAAAACAAAGAGTAAACCCGATCAGGACTATATATATATAACATTGAAGAATGATATGTGAAAACAGTAAATCATAAGCTGAACTGAAATTAATTAAACTCATATCACTTACGGGGTGTTCTACAGAGGTAAAAAATTTCAAATCTCATTATTGTTTACCTATCTGCTTTCCCGATTTGATTAGTTTGGCAAAATTGATTTAATAAAAGGTTGGTATCGTAATAGATTTTTACTTAGTCTTAAAGCTATAAATGCAAATGCAAATGCAAATGCAATGATATCTAAATTAAGCTCCATGCAAGGTAAGTGTAACAACCCTCTCCCCAAATAAAAATGGATTCCTACCATTTTAAAAGCCTCATAGTTAGATATCCGACTCAGTTATTTACAAGGCTCATATGGAATTCCTTTTATCTCATCCATCTTGATTTTTTTTGCTCTGTTGGATACATACACATGTTAACATACTCTTCTCATTTTACATATTCAAAATAGTGATGACATTATAGTAAAAAATAAATAAAAATGAAGAGAATTTATATTATCAATGATGGTGGAGATAATAAGATTAATAATAATAATTGGGTGATTAATTACATTCATGGTGGGGCGGCAAGATATATACATATATATAACTGGAGAACTAGGAGAGGAAAGACCCCCCTATCTTGGTTAGCCATGCAAGATATGCATCACCCACCTATCATTCATTTCTCTCTCTCTCTCTTAATATGAAAAACTATAAAGTGAACTAATTGAATCAAAACTTAACATGTGTAAGTGTAAATGCAATTAAATGTGTACATGTAGCTTAATTAGCTAGAAGGAGAAGAGAACAATTTGTAGAAAAAAGACAATTGATTAATCACATGTATACTTGAGTACTCTAGAATATCAGTAGAGCTTGCATGTGTCATTCTCATTCATGCAAAGCCTCCTCTTCAACATCATAAACCACCATAATCTCAATCACGAACATATTTTTATTTGCAATGATCCACAATTGCTAATATTATCTTTTTGCCTTCTTCAATTTTCATTTCGGGTGAGTACAATTTGAATAGCAGTTTTTGGACTTCGAATAAGAATAATTCAACCAATTAATATCCACATTTTTTGGAAAAAAAAAATCAATCAAAAATAATCACTAACGACTCGATAACATAACGAAGCTTGTTCTGCATTAATCCCAAATCCTTTTCACATTGCAGTAAGCCGACGAGGTAAAAATATAAGAAGAACCAGTCGGTGCCTATTACAATAAACAAATAGTAGTGATGGTATTTAAAGAGAACAGATAAATATAAATTCATTGAGAATGTCTTTTACAAATTTAATTAAATTCAATAACACGAAAATGTAACTAAATGCATTTGTGATCTGATTAATTCAATAAGACACTCGCCATCTATTTTTATTGTTCAATTCTTTAACAACACGAAAAAAAATATTGTTTAATTCTTTGACAACATGAAAAATTCAAAGCTTTTTGTCTTGGAAGATATACTTCTAAATTTCGCATAAGATGTAATCTTTGTGTTACATAATGGGTTGCCGGCCCCTCAAAAAGGATCGATGGGGTGAAAACAACAGTAAGAAGAAGAAAGAAGCAGCCCACGAGAAGAACTGCTAGGGAGGAACAATGAAGAAAACAACCTTTCTAGAGTTTTTTTTTTTTTTAAATATAATTATTTACTTTTTATATTAGAAAATTTATTTTATCCTCAAATATAAAAAAAAAAAATCTAGTATAAGAGATTTTCTAATAAATATTTTTTACTCAAAAAAAACTTAGGTCTCAGACAATTTGACGAATAAAAACTACTCAAATAAAGGGCAGAATTAAAACAAATATAGATTAAAAGTCTGTTTGATATAATTTTTCAAATAAAATTTTTTCGAGTGTACTTTTTACTCATAAAATTTTTATAAGTAGAGATTTTAACAAAAATTTATTAATTGTTTAGTTGTCACAAATAAGTTTTAAAAAAAATATGAATAATTACTTTAATAAAAAAATTTACTATTTTATTTTAAAGAAATAATATAAAACTTTTAAAATAAAGTAATGGTATAGTTTCGATAATTTTATTTTTTAAAAAAATTGAAGAAATTTTGATATCAAAAATCCAAATTTTGAGTTTTTTCGATAGAAATGAAACAGTTTTTTTTTTAATTCCAAAAAAAAAGTCTTCTTTAATATCAATCAAACGACATTCAAAATTTTGAAAAGTATTTTTATTATTAAAAGAGCTAATTTTAGATAATTAAAAAGTCAAATGAAATAAGCACTAAACTAAATATATTAAGCATGATAAAAAATTCACTTTTAGAGATAATTATATTTTGATTGGATTATTTATACATTATTGATATAAGATAAAAATGAAAAAAAAGTAAGGTAAAAAAAAAGACTTCTTTAAATAGAAGAAATCATACTTTCAAACAATATTTTAATTGAATTCTGTGTAACACTCAAGAAATTGGATTTAATTTCTATCGACACACCTCAAAATCCTAACGCCAAAACCAAAATCGATTTTTTAGGGATTTGGATTTTAATTGACAAACGCAAATTTATTTGACATATATTTTTAGTTATGGGGGTCTGATTCTCCTTTGTATATCTTTTATCCTAAACTAAACTAATAAATTGTAATTAAATATAAAAGTTTTATACTATCTTTTATTGTCAGCATATATGATTTTTTTTTTAAATCCAATTTCTAATGAAATCAAGATAATCATTCATTTCCATATATATATATAAATAGTAATTATTTATTGGTTATTTTTTACTGTACCCTACATATATTAATATATATCATATATAGGTTAATTTTTGTGAAAGTCATTACTCTGCCCCCAAATAATAGTAAAATAACTAATTTACTCTTGTATTAATTAAAAATAATATAAAATAATAATATTTTAGCCCTTAAACTTTGATAAAATAAAAAATTAAGATATATGTTAATTAATTTAAACATTTTTTGTTAAAATCTACCAATGAAAATCACAATAACTCATTCAAGAAAATTCATAACAATTTTTGTTATTATTATTTTCAAAAATTGTGAATAAAAGTCATATGTCGTAAATTTAGTTCGTATTTTCGGAGATCTATAGTTTTTTAATGTAGTATAATTAAATTTTTTACTATTTCAAATAAAAATTCAATTATATCCTAAAATTTCTAACGATTGGTAACAAATGTAATGACACAGTGTGGACTAAAATGTTAAAATTAACTAAATTATGTCTTAATTTATTATTTTATCAAATTTTAGAGACTAAAATATTTTTTTTTATTTTTAATTAGGATAAAAATAAAATAGTCATTTCATCATTATTTACGGGTAGAGTAGTAACTTTTATAAAAATTAGTCTATATTTAATCTAAGTCAATATATATAAAATACAATAAAAAATAACTCATTATTTATTTTCTAACAATAGTCTATAAATATAGATTGTTGGAGCGACTCACATAATTGTTGACCCTTAGCCATTGATTCCAAGTAGTTTTATCAAGATCATAAGAAAATTATGCAAAGACTTTTAATTCGAAAAATTGGATCGATTTCAATTTTAATTTACCATTTACTTGTTTCATAACTTTAATTTGAACTATAAATCTCACTCAGGAGATGAAAATATCCATATTAATAGCTGATATGATTCCAATATTGAATAAATCTATAAAATAAGGAATCGCATTAATAAAAATATAAATCGAAATATCTCATAATTAAATTCTCAATTATTGATAAAATAGACATACTTCCTTCACCAAACTACGAACTTAATTTAGCAACACTTTTCAAAATTTTGTGAATGCAAATAAAAAATATTTTCAAAATAAGCTTGGCCACTAAATTATTTTCTTAATAAGAGAGACATTTGTCGATAAACTTATATTTATTTAAAAGAATTACCATAAATAATTAAAGCGTGTTGTTTACGGTTTGTATATAAGGAGCGAGATATTGTAATGTTGGCAGGAGTTTTAGGCTACCACAATAGTATATTTTATCGCCCCTTCCCTAAAAGGTGGTGACCACTCGAGCTGCAGTAAATTGAAGTATGATTTAGTAGAGCCAAACTCATTTGAAAAGATGGAATAAAAGCTATTACAGGTCAAATATCCTTTCCGGGTTGAACCGTTGACCCGAGTTGAACCCGGAATTGATATAGTCGGGCGACTCGATCCAAATCTAAACTGGACCCGTCTCCCTTCGCGGGTAGCATATAAATAAACGAACTTCTAATTCATAAACCCTAGCCACAGGCGTACTGATACACCCGAGAACTAGCTTTGGTTCTCCATCCATTTAATCTGTAGCCATGGTAATGTAACGCCGAAGTTTAATCATTTTAATACCTCGTTATCTTTTCTACTACTTGTTGGAATTTTGATTTCCTTTTCTGTATTTATTTTCTCGAGAGCCAAACGGACAGTACTTTTGTTTGTTTGCTTATGTGTATAGGCGAATGTGGAAACCGATGTTGCTGTTCCAGGTCAGCCAAAGAAGAGAACGTTCAAGAAGTTCAGCTTCAGAGGTGTAGATTTGGACGCTCTGTTGGACATGTCCACTGACGAGCTCGTCAAGCTATTTCCCGCCCGTGCTCGCAGAAGGTTTCTATTGAATTTCAGCTTTTAATATTTATTTATTTATCGAAGAAGAATAATTTTTCCTATGTGGACTTTGGTTATGATAGGTTTCAGAGAGGGTTGAAGAGGAAGCCAATGGCTTTGATCAAGAAATTGCGCAAGGCGGTAAGTTGAAAATATGTTGTTCACTTTGCATTCATCTATGCCTTTAATGGTTTGTTTGACAAGGGACACTCGGACTTAGAAGCTTTTGCGTTCACAAAATTTACTTTAAATCATACAGCCAGAAAATGAATGTGCACTTATTTAATATATATTTTGGTACTTTACTTAAATGTTTACCCAGCGTTCATGTTGCTAAACTGATAGTGTGAGGGATTAGAAAGATGAGCTGTAGGAAACTTATAATTTGAAGAAATAAGTTTCAGTTATTAGGGACGATGATGATAAAGGTGGTAGTCACAAGTGTCTGTCAAATGAGACTAAACACCAACTGTGCAAAGAACAATAGAAAGAGTGTTCTGTTTATGATATATTTATAATTTTATTTCAGGTAGATTGTTATTGGTCTTTGCTTTTCTATTGTTCAAGAGGAAAAAGTTAGGAAGCAATATTACCCTCTTTTCCCCAGTTCATCTTAGGGTAATACTGCCTTTTAGTGAATTATTGTTATTGGTTTGAACAATATTGACCCATTTGTATTATCAATGTTTCTATTTTTAGATTGCAGTAATGCCAGGGATGCAACTCATATATAAATTCTATTTATACAAACTAATGTGATCAAGTCAATGTTTCTATTTTTAGATTGCAGTGTTGCCAGGGATACTACTCGTATATAAATTTTATTTATATAAACTAATGTAATCAAGTTATATTATAGCTACATGTCCATATAATTTAATAATTTATATTTTTTATCATGTGAAAATGTAGAACATATGACAATGCTATAATACTATTATATCAATTTGTGTAGGAGTATACGTAACAGCACTATAGGTTGTCATGTGTTTTGGATGGTTATCCTGTTAATGCTGGATTTTGGAAAATCTGTTCACCTGTAGCTGTGTCTCAAGTCAGATCAGTTGTTGAATTTTGTTTCCGTAAACCAGCATCTTTACGCCATGGGCGTTTTCAGAATCTCTAGCCTTGTTTTGGTCTTTGGCTAACTGGTCTTTGTTTCTTGTCTCATCTGTAACAACTGTGCAAGACTATGCCTTGCATTTATGTTGCTAAATGCATTCAAAATCATAAATATTGAGTTTCTATAATCATATTGATCTGGTGATTGGTGAGGTTTGTGCACCACTTGTTCTATTTACTTAGGATGTTTGGAACAGTAAGGAAAGCTTCCATATTTATCTCACATTATTTTTCTTTTGTTTGTCTTCCTACGGATTGTTAAAGGTACTTCCACTTATAAATGCTTGAGTTTGTGTGTTTTAATGTTTATGTAGCCTCAAATAAGTGATGTGATTTGATTTCTACAAATCTTTGTTTTAATTATATTTAGAAGTGTCTTTGCTGACTGCCAATGACCCTTAACATTCTGGAATATTAAATTATAATTTTGTGACAAATGATGTGTTTTCAAATTATTGTGGGAGAAAGTAATGCTGCATGCTGTAGTTTGACCTGACAAACTTGTCAATTCTATGTAAATATTTGTTCCAATATAAAAACCAGCACAAATACTAGTGATTTTAACCATCAGAGAATGTTATAATGATCTCAATATTGTAACTCTAGAAATTTATTGATTAGTTATAAGGCAATCCTTGGTTTTTTGGAAGAAAATAGCATATGTGTGGTGCGAAGTGAAAAATAATATTGAAAATTGAGATATGTTGCTTCTAGCCATTGTTTGATAGTTTTATATTATATACTAGTATTTCTGTTGCAGGGAATTTAACATCTTCTATTTATGTTTGCCTCAGTTTCTGCTGAATTATATTCATTGTAAATGTTGAGTATTTCATTATTTTGATTGCCTAACACAGAAAAGGGAGGCACCACCTGGCGAGAAGCCTGAACCAGTTAGGACTCACCTTCGCAACATGATCATTGTACCTGAAATGATTGGAAGTATAATTGGTGTTTACAATGGCAAGACTTTTAATCAAGTTGAAATTAAGCCCGAAATGATTGGGCATTACCTAGCTGAGTTCTCAATCTCGTACAAGCCAGTCAAGCACGGGAGACCTGGTATTGGTGCTACCCACTCTTCTAGGTTCATTCCTCTTAAGTGAAGATTTTGCGTGTTGCCTTTATGGGAGTGCTTCCTAGTGAAAATGAATTTTGGATTAATATGTTTTTGTCTTTCCTTTTCTGTCTGTCCTTCGGACCACCCTGGTTATGTAAGGTTTATCCAAATAGTCATGCTGGCACTGGATTCTTTAGGATGTTGATGATATTCCTATTTGGTGAAATTAACCTGCCAGGGCTCTTTAGCATTGCATCTTGTGCCATGAATCTCCTTTTGGGGCAAGCATTTGTTATATGTTGATGCAAAATTTTACAAAAATGCAATTATGAAAAATTTTCCTCGGTGAATTGGTGATCTATGTGGAAAAACTTTTGTATAGTATGTTTGGCAGAATGATAATATTATTAATACACAATTTTTATTTAACGGAGAATTTTGACATACCTCTCTCCTGAGGGAGGTTTATACGTAATTTATAGATGTCTCCTTTCATCTAACTAAAAGTTGAATTTTCCTTTTGTCAAAGGATAACACAGACATTTCAATCTAGACATAATTATTGCTACAACTTTTTCGTTCAATATACTTGCAAAAAATTGACAAGAAGAGTGCTTTTTTTCTCCTTTTAGTGCATGAGATGTTGATCGGAGAAAATTTGAAGTCATATACAAATATTATTAAAAAAATAAACATGTCTTGTCTTCTTCGCTCCTAATAATCAACTTTTACCAAAATTATTTTGCACAAATGCCACAATTAGTGGCTCTTCTAACATAATCTCTAGTCTTAGTAGTTGTTAATAAATTAATGAAGAAATAACTTGGAGGAAACCCTAACATTGTCCCAACTCGTCAAGGAAAGGGACTCTCTCTCTCCCTCCCTCTCTTTGACAAGCTTTGCTCTTCCCCTAATCAAATAACAAGAAATTCAATTTAATCCTCTTCGTAATAATCTATATTCGATTAATGTGTTACAGCAACGTAGCCATGAATTTGATATTCTACTTGTTTTATGCTTTCTCAGCTAAATTTTTGGGCCAAAAAGTGAAAGATTCTTTCATTTCTATGGCCAAAAAAACTACCTGTAATATGTTGCAGCAACAATCATTGGATTCTACTGAAGTATTGGCAAAGATGCAAGAATCTCACCCATCAACAAACAATGTGATGCCTAAATTTGTGGTGGAATTTGATGGAATCAATTGTTTTGGGTTGTGAGTAAAAGAAAAATTAATTTAGTTGGTAGAATCAAGCTTGTATTGTTTTGTTTGAGTAGAGGGTTAGAAAATAGAAATTAGGATTATAGGTGAGATTTTTTACATCTTAAAATGAACAATGATACAAAATAAAAAGAATAAAAATTTTATTTGTCTTCAAATGTAATTATTTGTCCTCCTTTAGTGTAATCGCAACTTTTTTTTTTGACTTTTTTTATTTGTCATGCATTAGGGGTAAAATTGAATTTTCTCAAAATTGAAGTTGACAAACGGAAATAAAACTTTTTATTAAATTAGAGGAAAGGTATATGTGAAATACGTGATATTTTCTTTTTAAGTGTGATTTTGATAAATTTTAGGGGAGGTCTCCCCTATTTAAATTAGTGAAATCTAATCTAGTGAACATTAGATGCCGTTATTTGGTCACCATTCAAGAACCTGAACCTGAACCTGAGCCTGATTAATGAGAATTACTGGTAAATAACACGGGCAACGTCCTAGTATTCCTCAAGTTTTTAAATAATTCTTTTACCTTGCGCATTTTAAGCAATATTAAAATAACAATGTGACTTTAATTTATTTGATACTTAAGAAATTCAGCGAAAAATTAAAAAATTGCAATGAAGATTTAGCGGCAAAAATATTTTTCAAACACACTTCTCTGTCATTATTATTTTGGTAATATTTTTAGTGATAATAGATATCACATTTTTTTATGGGAAATTACCTAAAATAACCCTATTTTTTAATAAATTTACCACAATAATCTCTTTCATAATTTATGCACCAGAGTAGCCTAAAACTCAAAAATCGGACAGAAATATCCATCAAATAGCCTTTTACACAGCAAAAATAAAATTTCCCTCTTTTTTCTATTTTGAAAGTCCCAAATCGCCTAAATCACCCTTCTCCCAAAAACTATCCCAACTTGTCAAACCCTAAATCCACAAATTAAGATGAAAAATTAAAAAAATCATAATTTGGAGGTGTCGGCAACATACTGAGGTTGGTTGCAATTGAAGACAGTGACGGTCGACGATAGTAACAACAGGAAAAGATCGACGAGGGTAACGATAAATTTATTTGTGCGTTTTTTTTCTTAACCAATTGTTTAAGTATTCATCATTCTAAGAGATTATATTGTTGATTGGGTTGTTATACTTGTTATTTGAAACATAGTAAGCATGATTTATTTTATGAAAATGGGTTTGAAGTTGAAGATGAGCTGGGTAATTTTCGAGTGCGCAGGCTTTACTCGATAAATTTTGTCGAGTAAAACTAAGCCATACACGATTTTTAGGTGCTTCTCAAGCGTGCATGTCTTACTCGACAAAATTTGTCGAGTAAGGCAAAACTATACTCGACTTTTTGTGTTGAGTATAGTTTTGCCTTACTCGACATAGGAAAAAAAAAGCGTAAGTCTTAATATTTAACTTGAGAGTAAAATGCAAGTTTTTACAAATAATTTTGTGTGTGATATGCAAGAGTTAAAAACTTGAGTGTTCATTTATGTTCTAACAATTTA
The DNA here is from genome assembly GCA_028052125.1 of Melia azedarach. NCBI lineage: Eukaryota > Viridiplantae > Streptophyta > Magnoliopsida > Sapindales > Meliaceae > Melia > Melia azedarach. The sequence goes on along the minus strand of CM051394.1, from coordinate 126,600 downwards.
CTTTACTTGTGACTAGAAATGGATGATCAAATCACATTGTCTGTTTATTATGGAGGATCGTGGGTGATGTCATCGGATAGTGTTGAGACATATATTGGTGGAAGAGTACGATTTTTAACTGTACAACGAAACATCACCTATCAGCAATTATTGCAGAGTATATACACAACCTTGGAGATGGATCCTGCTCAATTTAGTATTTCTATAAAAGTGAAGTTCTTAATAGCCGGTGAATCGTGGGGAGCTATTGCAGCAGATATTATTAATGATAGTGATGTGTTAGGTCTTATGCGGCTAAATAGTTTTGCTGCTTATCAATCAATGCGTGGAATGCACCCATTATATATTATTAGTGATTGCATTATAAGAGAGGATCTAGAGCAACCTACAATTCTTTCTCCTTTGAGGCCTCAACCAACCATTCCAGAAGTTTATACAAGGACTTTTGTGTCTTCTAGGGGTAGCAATGCTGTTAATGATTCACCAATTGGTCATTTGCCAACAATTGGATATACGACACCAAGACATTATACACAATGCTCTTCACGTCCCTGCAATGAAGATATAGCTAATTATGAATGCTCACCACCCCACAATGAAGACCAAACACAAAACTACATCAACAGTGATTCGACTACACGAAGAACTGAAATTGCTGAAGAACAATGTAGAATGAATTATTGTGATGAAGAGCCTACTGCAGGACATGATGTTGGGTCTATACCAAGTCATAGGCCCACTACATCAACAGAACGTGCAAACATCATGTTAAGTTCATCAATGCCTATTCAATGTACTCTTCCATTCCTACCATCGACCAGCATTGCATCGCATGATGCACAGCCTAGTTCAACATCCATGGAAGTAAGAATTTGGCATATTTTTAAAACGAAGAAAGAGTTGCGCCATGACTTGAGTATAATGGCATTGAGGAAGCATTTTCAGTTTACTATTACCCGCTCAACAACTACCCGATTAGAGGCAAAATGCATTGTGCACGGATGCAGTTGGCGAATTCGAGCTATTAAGAACGATGGACCTAATGGGTACTTCCACGTTACACGAATGGAAGCAAATCATACTTGTCGAAGTGATCAGTTACAAAACGGGCACCGTCAGGCGAGCAGTCGACTCATTGGAGAGTTTGTAATGCATAACTTTGAAGACCCTAGTAGAATCTATACCCCGAGAAGTGTTCAAAATGATATACAGAAAGAGTATGGGGTACTTTTATCATATCGATCAGCGTGGTTGGCTAGAGAAGAAGGACGTCGATTGGCAAATGGAGATCCAGCAGAGTCATTTCAACTATTACCACAATATTGCCATATGTTAGAAAACAAGAATTTGGGGACAGTAACACATATAGAAACAGACAACGACGACCATTTTTTGTATTTTTTTATGGCTATCGGAGTGTCCATCCGCGGGTTTCGTTCACCCATTCGCCCCGTGATTACATTAGATGGGACTTTTTTAAAAGGAACATATCGAGGAACTATGTTTGTGGCTGCTGTTAAAGATGGAAATAACAAAATATATCCTATTGCATTTGGGATTGGAGACTCCGAGAATGATGCTTTATAGGGATGGTTCTTGACTAAATTGAGAGGAGCACTTGGCCATATATCTAATTTGGTTTTTGTATCTGATAGACATAATTCCATTGAAAAAGGGGTAAGTACTATCTTTCCTGAAGTATATCATGGCTTCTGCATTTATCATGTCTCTGGAAACGTGAAAGCTAAGTATAAAATGAGACAAAAAAGGTAGACAATTTCCAAGCGGGGTACTTTCAAGCTGCAAAGGCATATTAATTTTCAGAGTTCAATCGTCATATGGCTGATTTGAGGTCAATACACTTAGAGGCAACAAACTATTTGGAGAATGATGTTGGGTTTTATAGGTGGGCTTGAGTGCATTATCCTGTTCGTCGGTATGACATATTAACAACCAACATAGCTGAAAGTATTAATGCACTCCTAAGAGATGCACGTGCCCTCCCTATTGTTGCATTGATAGATTCAATACGGTCTGTAATGCAAGGGTGGTTTTACGAAAGGAGAGAGGAAGCTGCTAAACTTGAACCACATAACTTATCTAATGCTGCTCAGAAAAAAGTGAGTGAACAAAAGCTCTTATCACTTCCTTTATCTGTTTATCCTGCCTCTAGGTTCGAATTTGAAGTTAAAAGTGCTGAACAAAATCATATAGTGGATTTGAGTGCAAAGAGTTGTAGTTGTAAGCGTTTTGATTTAGATGAACTACCTTGTGCGCACGCTTTTGCAGTAATTAGATTTGTTCGCGGTCAATATAATCCCTTATGCTCTCACTACTATATGAACGAGGCACTTTTATTGGCATACGCAGAAGTTATTCATCCTATTGGTGACCAGCATGATTGGATCATTCCATCACACGTGCGAGACATAAAGGTCCTTCCTCCAAGAGGGCGTGTTCCAACCGGTCGACCAAGAAGACAAAGAATTCCATCTGTAGGGGAAGACGTAATAAGAAGAATGTGTTCAAGGTGCAAAGAAGTTGGCCATAATCGTGCAACTTGTAAGAACCCAATTCGGGTAGAGCCCTTACCAAGATAGTGTTAATGAGACTGTCGAGAACTTTTTACTTTATGAAACTCTTTTATATTGAATTTGTTGTAATTGTAACATTGAATACAATGCTTTGTTTTTTTTCATGTACTTACTAATGATTGTTAGTTTCTTAGAATCTACAATAGACTTTATCTTTTGAACTTTGGTAATATTTTAATTTACGAAATCAAATACATGTTCCACTAAATTCAAATATTTAGAAAAATAAAATTATTGCCCCTTAATTATACATGGAGATTGAAGTTTATAAAAAATGCATTTTTAGTCTTTTGTACACGAGCTTGACAAACTTCTATTTATCAAGCGCTTGATAATGAATATTCTATAGAGTATTCCAGAATCTTTGTAGCTTTTGTCGAGTGAGGCTTGATTGTCAAACGCTTGACAATATGAATTTGTCATGCGCGGCTAATTAGGAGAAACGACTTTCAATTGTCTTTGCTCGACAAACTGCTACTTAGTGCGTGCTTGAGAATCAGTAGTTTGTCGAGTTTTCCAGCACCTTTGTACCATTTGTCAAGCATAACTTGATTGTTGAAGGCTTGATAATATGCAGTTTATCAAATATAACTAATTAGGCCAAAATACTATTCTATAAACTTTGCTCGACAAAAATCTACTTATCAAGCGCTTGAGAATAAGTCTTTTGTTAAGTATTCCAGAACCTTTATCGTTTTTGTCGAGCGCAGCTTTATTATCGAGCGCTTGATAATATACACATCGTCGAGCGAGACCAATTACTCTAGAACACCCATCATAGTCTTTGCTCGACAAAAATCTACTTATTAAGCGCTTGAAAATAATCTTTTTGTCGAGTATTCCAGAACCTTTATCGTTTTTGTCGAGCGCAGCTTTATTATCAAGCGCTTGATAATATACATATCGTCGAGCGAGACCAATTACTCTAGAAAACCTATCATAATCTTTGCTTGACAAGATATAGTTTATCAAGCACTTGAAAATTAGTTTATTTTCAAGTATTCCAGAAACTTTATTCATTTTGTCGAGCGTGCCTTAATATTCGAGCGCTTGACGACTAAGATTGTCGAGTATTGATACAATTGTCCAAATCATACCTTATTTAACACAACTTAATTTTTAATACAATGAGATCTTCTCTAATGCTTAGTATAAGTTTATTTGTTAGGAGTAATCAATTAATTACTTGCATGATTATCTTTAGTATGTGTGCCAACAATTTCATTTGGTTAACACTAAATAAAATTACTACAATAAAATACATACTACAATGGAACACGTAATAAAAAATGACAAACAAAAATAAGATATATATGCATACACAAAGATCCACATATACAAAAAAGGTTGCATTTATCTAACATGTAGTCAACTATAACAACTCATTAACAAACAAATCTACGGCAATCTTCCTCCTAAAAAGAGGGCCGTGCTCAGGTCCAAAGTCAAAAGGTCGTCCTAATCCTAAGTACTCAATAAACTTCAATGTAAAAATACCACAATCTCCGCTCTCTGGAGCTTGATGGGGTATACCCTCTAGTGGTCGTATGTAGTTGAAAGGTGAGGTGTTATCCTCCAAATCAGTTTGTTCCATATAGACCCTACCATGATGTAGGAGATGAGGTAACAATATACACAAAGGTTGCATTGCCTCCTTTATCTCAACCTCACTATGTGCCGAAGGCAAGGAATCATAAACTGTGATCTTTCTATCACTAATATTCACGGCACATGCAACCCAATGGTCTTTACAAACCCGAGCTGGAATATATATTATGTCGACCGTCGTCCAAGCCCGGCGGACACCCTCTCGATCACCCATAACATGTTGCTCGATGTCAACACTGTCATAAAACGTACCCTCTTCAAGGACTCCATCCTGTACTCCCTGAAACGCATATGCCAAACTGGACTGGAATATATAACAATAATCTGTATTAGAGTATAGTATACAAGAGCAAAGTAAGTAACAATGGATAATATTAAATACTTACGTAAAGATGAGTGGATGCAATCGTCCACCGCTGTGGGATAATTGATGGCAATGCTAACTGCCGGTGAGCCACCATATCCAAGTACTCATCAATATGCTATATTTGACAATACATATTAATGTTAAACATTTGAGTACAGAGAGAATTTATATATCATAGATTAACTACATTGTGTTAATACGTACACAATCCTCAAGCTATTTTCCAGGGTCAGAAACACCTTGAAGCCACTTAGGGGTCATCGTCACTCTCCTAGTCTCAATTCGAGCCTCTGGCTGCTTCAACCATTGTATGTAGTTTGCATAATGACTCTCAGAGCACGGGGCTATGGGATATGGTGTATAAGAAGCTTCGTACTGAGGACGAGGTCTGTATTGCAGCCCTTTATGTCATTTTTTACGGGGGATAGTGTATGGACTCCTTGCATAGCGACCTGGTATATATCTCCTACCATAACGACTGAGTGCATCATCCCCCTGCGGCTTCGCAATGATACGAATGCTATCTCCCCCTAATCCTTCCTCATGTTGGACTACATTGTCTTCACCCTTACCTCTTGTATCATTGCACTGTATTATATTTGTCATGAATATCATATAAGTCACAATATTCTACTAAAAAAGGAATAGAGTTTCCCTTGGACATTAAAATTTTTACAATAATATAAACTTGCTAAAATAACTGAACACATCAATTAAGTGTATGGATCAACCTGTCCCTGCAACAATAACACTAATAAAATTCTCAACAGTCATACCAATACTATTTTCTTACCTCAGGAGTCGATGCGGTCCACTTAAAGTCATCGACATCTTGTGGACCATAAGTATGCATCCATCCTCGAACCTCATGAACAAACTGCATCATGTCTTGCCTTAAATTATGGATCTCTTGTGTGATAACTGTAAGTCTTGTTTCAAGCAAACGCAACATGCTATCGTTGTGCCGTGCCTGTGTAAAGTCATCTCCGTTGAAGTGTTGGTCTGGTGTTTTTTTGCCTTTATCCTATATACTTGTAATGTCAATATTCATTTGTTAGAGATAAAATATTTCAATTGTCAAGTATATGAAAGAAACAAACTTGTTCACAATAGTCTTCAGTGATTGGTTGCTATGTTCTTTTCGAGTGTTTAGGATCCTACATATAATGGAGTTAATATTTACTTATTAAAGATAAAATAATTATAATTGCTAAGATAGAGGAAATAAGCAAACCCCTGTATTCATAGCCGCAGCTATATGGTGGTCAAAAAATAGCTGGCCTTCGTATTCACCCTCTTCTTCGATGCTTGCTGGCTGTAGTAGTTCTGCTCCGTAAGGTGTACTCAACTCTACAGCAAATGGCTCTAATGTTCGGATAACGTTAGGTGGCTGTAAAAAAATATATATATATTACAACTGTAGTAATACAAAAACTTATACAACTTAAATATTTTAAAGTTCTCTAACCGCTTCTTTGTTAAAAACCAACTTAAGGAGTTGCTTTCGGCTGATACTCTTTGTCTTTGATTTCCACCTAAGTATTCGAGGGATTCTGTTGTTCAATTTTGTCGCATACTTTTTCCCAGCTATAGATACTGCCTCGTAAATCCACACCTTTACGTAAAGTAAACAACTTATAAACCAATAACGATAGCATGTTAAAATATGAATATTTAAATATTAAGCAAAACATTTAATTACCTGGAAGGCAATAGGACAACCCTCTAGGTTGTAGCCGCCCTTCCAATCCTGACAGGCCGTCAGCTTTTCTTTATAATTCTTATACTGTCCAACCATAACCCGGGTCAATGATCGGAAAGTGTATCGCCAAACAGCTGAACCCCATGGATAAGCATTAAACTGATCTAAATCATCTAACATCCCATAACAACCATGTATCAACTTGATTCCTATACCCGCGTCCAAACAAAAACCACTCCGTAAGATACAACAATGAAAGCCGAACTGCGTCAAGATCATCTATAGTGTCAAAATCCCATTTGGCAAAAGCTTCATCTAGATTCTCCAATGAAAATGTTGATGATTTACCAAAATAAGTCTGCTCAAGCCGATCACTCCCATTAACCTTTAATGGAAAAGTTCCGAATTTCAAACCAGTGATAAGTGCAAACTCAACACGGGAAAAACGGATTGTATTTCCCCCCACAAGAAACCACATCTCTTGATCTGCGTCTCCCGTATGCACCTCATGTAGTAGCATATAATGAACGAGATTACTGGAAGGACTGAGCTCCTGTATGTCCAAAAAGTGCCCTAGGCATGTTTCCCTAAATAGCTCAACCTGCCGAGTCGTCAACTTCTTTCTGATATTATCAATTGTTATTAATTTGGATAAAGTAGTAGGCGTGCTATGGAAGTGATCTGCTTCCTTAATTTTCAACCTCTTCTGCACCTTCACCATATTTCACTAACGAAGAACAATATGCAAATAAATCCTTTAAATAAAACTTAAAACAATTATAGTCAATTGGTACAATGTAATTTATTAAATATAAAAAAAAAACTTATTATTTTTTCCTCTATTTTTTACTAAATAATTGAAGATAAAGAAGATTAACTATAAGATATTAAAGATCAGTTGTACATTATTGAAAAATAGCCACCATTGTCAAGAGCATACCTAACCTATTTAAAACAATAGTTCCATTTTATTAGGCCACTAGCCACTAGACTATTAAAACAATGTTCCAAGAAAATTATTTCACAGGCTTTCATTTCATTCTTTTTGCTCTTAATTCATGAAGGAGAGGGAGACTGGCATAGTTTCACAGTGAATCAGAAAAAAAATGAATCATTCATATACTCCAAATAGAATGAAATAGACGAGATAAATATTCAAACTACCTGATACATAGATAAACAAGCCACTAATTATAGTGAACTCGTACATTTTGTTTGTTAAACAAACATTTGTTCCATTAAAAGGCTTTTAGCATTTTCTTTTATCATCGATGCATTCAATTTTGCAGTGCAAATGGTAAGCAAATCCATAAAAGCAAGTGCACTGCTACTTACATTTTGCAAAAGAAAACATAAACAAATGCTTTGACGAGTCGACTATGGGCAAGCATTGGTTTCTACATATTTAAGTGTGAAAAACAAAAAAAAAAAAATTTACCTTTCGATCGTTGTCAATTGCTCAAATCCTCCACCACCGTCAATTCCAACTCGTCGCCTTCGTTCTCCACGCTAAAGATTGATGCTGCCACTTTTGCAATTTTCGTTAAAAAACGAATTGAAGATTTAGGGTTCGATAATTTGGGATGAGTTTTGGGAGACGAATGATTTAGGGGATTTGAGGTTTTTCAAAAGTGAAGAAAAGGGGAAAATTTTATGTTTTAGGTATGAAGGCTATTTGATGGGTATTTTTGTCCGATTTTTGAGTCTTAGGCTACTTTGATGCATAAATTATGAAAGAGATTATTGTGGTAAATTCATTAAAAAATATGGTTATTTTGGGTAATTTCCCTTTTTTTATTTCGAAATTATATAATGAAAAAATTGGGTCCGTTCCTTGTAGGACCATTTTTCATGTCTTCACTAAGATGATGAAAGGACGAGTGTACTTTCTTTTGTATTGTAAGCCGTATCCTGCTAATTAAGGCGACGCCGTTGCCGTGTGCTGACATTCTCCTCTTTCCTTGACTCGGGATCCCAGGACACGCCATGCACTCCCTCCCCATATGCTCATATCAACGCCTGCAAATTAAAACCATGTTAGAGAACGTTCAAGTTGAGAGCTTTTGACATGGTTCGAGGACGCCTTTTGAATGTTCCTCGGAGTGGTTGGGTATACGCAGGGAGATTACTTGCCTTGCCTATGCGAGTATGACATTTGATTTCCATCCATTAATTGGCACGAACCCCTTGCAAGTTTCGATCTGTTATTTATTTTGATTTTTGAGTGAGGTGTTCAATGGGTTTCTCACACGAAGCAGGATCCAAATCATTCAGGGAGGCCCATTAGGTTTAGAGCCACCAATTGACTCGGGCCGATTCCAAACACGACTCACGTCATGGGCTGTGCATCTTTCTTTCTTTCTTTCTTTTTTATAACAATTTTTAATATCTATTTGATTTGATTTTTTTTTTCTTAATTTTGAGAGAGGAGATGATGATGGGTGCATATAAGGATTGATTAATTGTCTGCGAGTATTTTGTTCAAGTCATGGTGACAGTGACACCATAGTAAAAGACTTCGGCAACATTGCAGCCGCTGATGTGTTAACAGAAAACCTTAGAAATATTGTGGATTATTGTTCTCTGTCGACATTTCACCATGCTTGCAGTGGCCATTAATTTAGTGCCCAAGTCCTTTTCTCATTTCCATTTGACTTCAACCCCAATTACATTCATAAACTTGTTGATCCCAGGTTGGTCAGCTATTTCAGTTCACCTAGTGCATACTTACTCTATTATAATATATAATCATTGAAAATAAAAGAATTCATATATAATGTAGTCTAGGGAAGAAGCTATGTCATTGACAAAATGAAAATGTCTATGTTTGAGAGGCAACTTTTGTAGGCAAAACATTAAGATAGGCTACTTGCCTTGCCTAGTATCTAACTTGAATTGCTTCATGGTTATGATGTGACAGTTAGATAAGTTTTCCCCACTGCGCAATCCCAATCCACAACTAACTAACAATACAAAGATTGTTAGCTGGTCTGAATCTGATCATAGCTAATCATACGTGTTAATCAAGGTTACACTAATCATTATTACTTGGAAACATAAGTCTTATCTCATTCAACTTAGATAACGACTTTTAGTTTTACTATCATAACACATTTGACCTTCATGTTTTAGTTCTAAAATAGATAAATCTGTTAGGTACATGAAATCATGCAATCAATCTAACCACAATACATGTGGGATTCTATTCAATCTCATGTGTCGAATTTGTTCATACCGCAGTAGAGAACATTTGAGATTGGACCCATGGAAATGGTTTGTGTGTGGAGAATGAACATAGTAGCAATATGCCAAACAATGATTGCAGCAGACTGCCCATGTTGGTCCACCTTATAATCCACATGCATTGTTGTAGAGGACAAGAAAAAAACAACAAAGAATAAAAAGAAGTCTGAAAAGATTTAAGCTTAAAATGATAGATTCAAAACCATAAAACTTGACTCCTGACTCGCTTTTCTTAACCCATACCGGACAGCGGTTGAAACAATATGCCAATACATCCAGCAAGGTGGAGACAGAGAAATGAAACATTCAAAAGTGAATAATTTTAATTAATTGACTTCAAACTCATAACTCGCTGTGACAGCTCAGTCATGACTTTCTCATAAAGAAATTTCAAGTACCTTCAATTTCTACCAAACTTCACAACATCACTTGTATAACACTATTGCTATTGTTACGTTAATATAATAGAATTCCAGAAAACAAAATTCTAAAGTTGTCAATATATGATACTGGCACCATTCCATCTTCTTCAAAAAAACTCTGACTCTAAAAGCATTGATTGCCATAAAAGATGAACAAGTTCTTACAATTTGAAACCCCAATCCCACATTTTTTTACTTTGGTGCAGTGCAAGGCTTGAAGCCTGCAGCAGCCAAAATGCGAAAAGCCTTGGAAAGCCAACCCTCCAAAACCGAAAAAACACTGCTCCAAATATGTCCCCATGATTGAAGTTGGAACCATGCAAAATATGTACAGGGGCAATTCAAGCCAAACATAACAAGGTTTCAATAAATTCAACTTCCAAGGGCTTGAAGTGATCTCAATGTAGCTTTCCAGGAAGTTTATGTGGTTGCAGATTGTGATGGTAATCTTGGGTGGTTGTGCTCGCCTTCATAGGTAACAATAAGCATGGATGGATCCTCTAAGCACCTTTCTACATGCTTCCTGGCAGGACAACCTCTCATGCTGCTGCATTTGTAGTATCCCCTGCACACAATTGAAAGAGCTTTAAGTCTATCATGTTCCTTTAAATTCACACTTCCTCAAGCACAGATTTCCAACATGCTAGAAAGTGCACCCAAAAGCTAACCAATACCCGAACAATCCATGGGAGACAAATTTCCACAATTGACTTCAGACATTTACCTTTAAATATCTATAGAAACACACTAATCAATTAGGTAACACCAGAGCCAGCACCTAAATCATTCAAATGGGGAATGGTTGACATCTAACCTTATCATAAATCAAGTGTAACAACTTCCACAAAAGTAACACCATAACTACTCACGAAGGCATCAATGGTTTACCCAAATGTACCAACCGCGAGGGTCTTCCCACACATAATCTTCCCTTTTAAGTTGGCATGAAAAGAGAGAAGAAAAAATGTTTAAATTCTTTTTATCTACGGCAGGACTTTCCCAAGAAACAAAAAAACTAATTTCTTTTATCAATTTCCCATATTACCATGGTGATTATTGTGTTTCAATTAGAAGTTTCTATGGCCAAATCAAACCATAAAACAGTTAAACGCAGCAAATTCCCAGAAACATACCATAAAATTATGAAGAAATTTTCTAGGCTTTTAGAAAATTAGTCAAGTGTCAAAGAGCAGAAGTTGAACATACCTAGGATGAGGAGAACCCTTAATTGGCTTCTGGCCATACTTCCTCCATGAATAATCATCAGGAGGGATATCAGCAAGCTTGTTGCTGATAGCAGGTACCTTGATTGACCTCTTCACCCTATGCTTCCTGTCAACCAATTAAGCAACTGTCAGGAATAAAAACTGCAAGCTAGAACTGAAGTAAAAATGGATATAATGAAAGGGAAATAAGCTAACCTCTTCTTCGAGCAGTGGCATCTACCACTGCTTCCACATTTCACACTCCCATCTTCCCCCCTTCCGGAGCACTTCCTCTTGTGTTGTTGTGAACTCTGATCAGAAGAACGAGGTGCCCCAATCAAATGGAAGGCACTTCCATCCAAATTCGCCACACTACCATCCATACTCAGGGAAGAAATGAAAGACCTGGTGGTGGATGACATAGTAGGTGTGCAGCTAGAACTATCAAAATTCAGGTTAACGCCGCTATTGCTCTTTCTAAACATCATTTCAGCTTGAAGCTTCATTTGCTGCTGTTGCTGCTGCTGCTGCTGCTGCTGCTGAAGTTGTAACCTCTGTTGTAGCTGTTGTTGTTGGAGAAAATGATAGTGTGACGAAGGTGTTTGCTGGGCAAGTTGCATATGGTTTTTCCCATTTGAGATCAATTCCAAAGATGGATTACCCAGAGACAATGAACTTTTAGATAGCGATCCCGTTTCTTGAATTGGGTTTTCATGAAAACTAGATTGGAGAAATTGTAGACTCTTGGATGGAGCTTCTGTTCTATGGTGAGGATTATCTAAGAGGATGGATTGGTTAACAGGAGCTGGTAATTTCTTCAGCTTCCTTACTCTTGCATGACCCAAACCATTGTTGAGAAGAGAAACAACCTTTTTAAACCTAAAAACAGCTTCTCCGGTTTCTACCATTAAATTCCTATACTGAACTTGATCTTGGGGCTGAGACAGCAGACTCAGAACTCTGTGGCAGCTCTCAACAGCTGCCTTGTTAGCCTCTTCAACCTCCTCCATGTTAACCCCAAAAAACCCTAATTCCCGAAAACCAAAAAAGCCAAACCAAAACAGACCATAAATACTCAAAAGATCTCAAATTTTTACAGTGAAAAATATCTTTGAAAAAATGAACACGCCAGAAAGTCAAATTTCCATTTTCAGATAAACCAAAGACCCGAAAATGGTTTTCTAATCAAAATTTCAAGAAATTCAAACGTCCCAAAAACTTGAATTTTCAGACTAAGCGACCGAGAAGATCAGATTCAACTGAGTGCTATGAGAATCAACTGAAGAAGAAGGAAATAAACCCATAAAACGATTTAAACAGAAACAGATATTTCAACTCAGAAATCAACAAAACACAAAGAGATAAAAGAAAAACAATAAGAAAAAGCACCCAAAGAACAGACCTTCGTTGGACTTGCTGCTGTCAAACCCTAGATTCTTCTCCTCCCACGGCTTTTAAGATTGAAAGGTGTGAAAGAGAAGACTTTGCTTCCCTTGAGAATTCACACCTCCATAAGAATACAAAACTCTCATTTCTTTTTTAGTTAATTTAATAATATAAGACTACACAAATTTTCTACAGAGAGAAAGTAAGACACATTTAAATAAAGAGCGAAGACAGAAGAGAGAGAGAGATGAAACTGCCGTCTCTGTCACAGATTTGAGTGTGGGTCCTACTGCAAAGACCTTGGTTATTCCTTTTCTTTTCTTTTATATTTTCTTTTCCGCCCCTTCTCTTTCATGTTTCTTTCTGGTTTCTCTCCCTTCTTCCCCCCAAGTCCTCTACTTTAATTAAAGCTTCTTTCATTTTTATTACGACTACCACCATTTCAGCTTCCGTTTTACTACTTCCACTTCCCACATGCGCATTATTGGAATAACAAGAAATAGGCCCCTGATTTTTAAAGAAACAACATGTAACTACGTATTTTGATCATTCTAACAAATAGATCCTCAACTTAACTCGAGTTCTCTTTCAAGTTCGTGATATTGTATTTGTATTACTATTTGCTAGGGACTTGTTTGTATATAAATATAATTTATTATTTGGTTGAAGACAAGGACCTATTTTTTAATATTACATGCGTTATTGTATTCGCTCTCTCTGTCGCTTACTTACTTCTAGTTATAATCTTAGCTGGTTAAATTGGACAGTTGTTTAGACTAACTAATTTTAGATCGTTGTATTCTTTTTTTTTTTAAATAAGGACAAGATATTTTATTTATATTCAATTAATTATTGACTATTCCTGAAGCAACCAAATTTATCCTATAACATCAATCTTGGCCAAAATCATAATAGTATATAATTTAACACTTAAAAAAAAGTATCTCATTCATTTTAATTAGGGTCACAATTAAAGTTAGTTAACTATATTTGTGTTATATTAAATAAAAATATAATATATTTTAAATAATTATGTCAAAAATTAGAATCTTAACTCGACCTATTTATTAACCAAATTATCCGTTTAATAATTATATTATAAATGAGTTTATATATCAAAACTTTAAAATTTAAATTCAATCAAACTGTTGATCGTATCATATTATTATGACCCATTATTAATCATATTATTTCAAATTAACTCAAGCCGGTTAATTTTGTGTCGGGTTAATAGACTCTGTCAAAAACTTTATCCCTAATTTTTAAATTGATTAGTTAATTTACAGATTTAGATTTGGGATCTATCTGATATAAATGTATAAACTAATGACCATAATTGAAACATAAATAAAATTTGAGGATTCGGAAATTACTATCCATAATGGTTTGTTGAGTTGGACTCGAATGACTTAGCTTGTTTGCTTTGGTAACTAATTATTATGATTAGCACCCGGCTTTTATGTTAAAAAGACGCTAAAAGGATTTATTATTTTCATTCTATTTACTACTCTCCTCCTATAAATGATTTGCTTTATTTATAATCTTATGATTTGTATCATCCACCCAAACTTTGACTTCTCATAACAGTGTTAGGCTTTCTTTTTTAAGCTTATTTTCCTTTTAATTAGTTTTTTTTACCAAACATAATTACCTTAAATAATACACAAATCAAAGTTCTTCAACATTAAGATAGATTCTTAAATTAAAAATTTATTGAGAAAAAATAGCAGTTATCCAAGCCTAACAAAGACTCTGACCCTTTTGAAACAAGAAAACAGAAAACAAAAGCAAACAAAGCCAGCTAGCCGTAGGCAACAATACGAAACTACTACTACTACTACTACGACGACTGTCACAAACTGTTTTCTTTGTTTTACTTTGCTTTGAAGTATTATTTTCTTTCTTTCCTTCCTTCCCTCTATCTCTATCCAATGCGGCTTTCGCTTATCAAAATGTCCGCCAAAGATGGGACCTACATCCGGCACTCCAATTCAAAACAAAATGCATTACATCCTCTCTCTCTCTCTCTCTCTGTATAGCCGTTGCGACTCCTGCCCAACCCGACTTCGCCACGTGTAAAATATGAGTACCCTTCAAGTCTGACACGTACTCCAATGTGTGCTCGCCTTTGACTGCCAGGACAAGGTGTCTGCCACTCGCTATCTTACGCTGGGAGAACACCGTTAGGTCGGTGATTGACAGGACGTGGGGTCCATTGAGGGTCCCAATGCCGTTGACTTTTTTCTTTTCTCTGAAATTCCCCTTAACGAGAAGTTATCTTCATGCTTCTCTCTCTCTCTCTCTCCTAATCATTCAGTTTACAAAATTAATACAATTAATTAGATTTCGTATTAAGCCGAAACTGGAGGAGCAATCTGTACTTTGCCACCTCGCGTGAGACCTGAGACTGCCCGAAAATGGACATAGGCATATAACACAAATTACCCCTCAAGTTTTTCTTAAACATACTAAAACTTTGCTTTTCATATTTCCATCAACTTAGCATTACCATTGTTAGTTATCACAAATTTTTATCGTATGCTAATATATCATCAATCTCTTTTCATAATTTTTTAGTTTTTGTTCAAAATTTCTAAAATTTGTTAAACATAATTCACAAATTTAAAATATATGATAAAAAAAACTCTAAGAATTACAATGATGGTAACACTGACATATTTAATAAATTTTCTATTGTATTTCAAAATTTTGTTATTAAATATTATAGTATGTAATTGGCGACAGTAATATTTATATGTTCACAATTTAAAAGTAAAGATTTGTATGAATTAGGAAAATGCTTTTCACGTCCATGCAGCTTCATGTTTTTAGAAAGTTAGTTTGTGTTGGTATGGAGAATATATAATGTAAACAAGAGCACGTGGTTTGATTTGACCTTTACAGTTCACATAATGGAGTTTTTCATGTGATGGTAATTTGTTTGTTTGTTTTCTTTTTTTTTTTAAAGATTTTAGAAGATCACGAGTTCACGCACGACTGAAATACTATATATATATATAGAGAGAGAGAGAGAGAGAGAGAGATCATCAACACGTTTAAGTCGAAATCCAATCTTTGGACCGGCAAGGGGAAGACTTGTATTCACGTTTTATATATATAGTACTGTATGTATCAACATATGTATGGAGATTGATCAGCAGAATATATGATCACAAGCATTTGGCTTGGCAGTATTACGGTACAAATGAATCAATTATTTTGTTGAATTAGATGCTAATTGAAAACAAGATTCTGAATTATATGTCTAGTAAGTTATACAGGTTGAAGTTGAACCAGGAATGGATAAATTTTGGTATGGATGAAATACAGTTTCACACATGCCAAGACTCCAAAACACCAAAGTTACTTATTTTCTTGCAAGAAAAGGGACAAAAAGGAAAGGCAAATATCGAAAAGTGAAAGAGGGGAAAATGAAAAAAGACGAAGGAATCAAAGCATATAATGATAAGCAAACAAAAGTGGGGATTAAAAGCAGTCCAGCAGAGTAAGAGTTTTTTTTTTTTCCAGGATTATTCATTCATTAGTGCAAGAATTTCCACTTTACAATGTTTTTAACTTTACCCAATAAAGTTAAGCCATCAAAGCAGGATCTTGTTTTATCATCTGCTTCCTATATCTAAATATAAATATAAATATACAAACCCTAGTTTTATCCTTTTTTTCAAATTAATTTATAAATAATGCAACTGTTTGCAATATTGCGTTGCATGGTATGGCTACCATTTCTGAAGATGTATTGGTTGATAAAAAGGCAATGCAAATGGAAAAGCACTTTGTCTTGGCTTAATCCCACCAAAAACATTCTGTCCATCTGTTGTTGTCCCTTTAATTGAAGAATAATTTTTGCAGGAATATTTATGCTTAGAGAGTCGAATTTCACAGGCTTTTGTGACAAATGGACTTTGCACTTTACTACCTTTTAGTGGGCTTCCTAATTAAAGCATTATTAGAAAGTAAAGTGGTGCATCGGGATCCGAGGACTGAGGAGGACATGCATGAGATCATGTTGAGGTACGGCCATTATTAGGGTGACTATTGCTTACAAATTATCCTTGGTTTTAGGGCTTCACACGTTCAATTTGCTGGTTCAGTTACAGTATAGGCTTGGATCAACTGTATGCCAAAGTCTACGAGCAATGAGTTCTGTCTCCCACTGAAGGAAGGAAAAATGCATACTGTTGTCAAGAGGAAACGAGATAAAATTATAAAAATGTTACAGGAGAGGACATGAACTGCTGAGCATTTTAATTTTGATTTTAACTTAAATCGAAACATATTGCAACAAACTCGTGTACACTGCCTTTGAAGGGAGGATCAAAGTTTTATGCCTTCGCTAGGCATTGTTTTCCAGAATTATGCCCGTTAAGCTAATTTATGACTTTGAAATACATCCATTCTATTCTACACTGTCAAATCAGTGAAGATCACCCCTTTTTTTCTTTTTAAATTGACAGATACTTCCTTCAATTGTTGAAAAACAACAGATATTCCCTACCTCTGTTGATAAATAATACATACTTCGATATTAGTTTATCGTTAAATGATCAGTAAATTTATTATTACTTGTATTTTTAAATATTTATAAAATAATAATATAATATATATTTTATTTAAATATAATAATTTATTCTATATTTTAATATTTTTTATAATATATTATTTTAATTTTAATAATTTAGTTTTTATTTAATATTTTTTATAAGAGATATTATCACATTCTTCTCTTAAGATTTGGATTTATATCATTTAAAAAGAAAGAATAAAGATTGTATTATATACCTCTCCTACATAGTTATTCAACTAACTTCAAATGGTGAAATCATTCAAATATTTTTAATTATTTATTTTTTTAAAATATTTTTTTAATATTTATTTTTAACTTATTTTGTGTGCTAATTAATTCAAATATATAAAATAAATAAAATAATCATATAATAGAATAAAAAATAAAAAAATTAAGAATTTTATTTGAAATATAATTTTTTAAATAATTTTGATCTAAATAAAGTATGAAGATATATATAATTAATAAAATTGATTAAAAAATAAAAAATAAAATTTTTCTAACTTCTCTTTTATTAAGTAAGAATTTAGAAAAGTAAATTTTTTTTCTTTAGACAAAATAACAAATATTAAATAATGATATTTTATGTATTTACCCTTATACTTAACGGTCAAATATAATTATGAGGAGATAAGTGATATATTCTCTATAGTTTCTATTTAAGTGATACAATTCCAAACCTTAGCAGAGTAATGTAATAATATCCTTTTTTTACAATATATTCAAGACTAAGTAAAATTTTTAATTTATTATTTCAATAATAAAATTAAAATATACAATTATTGAAAAAATTCAAATAATATGTTAAATCACACTCATATACTAAAATATTTTAAATTTTCTTATTTTATTTTTATAGTAACATTTATCTAAAAAAAAATTAAATTCATTATATATATATATATTAAAATATATGAAAATTTAAATAAAAATATAAACAATAAATATATGTTATAATATATTTATATACCATAGATAAAAATAATCAAGATTTTTTTTAATTTTTATTTATATTTTAAAAAAATTTAGTGTTATTTGTCAATAGAATTAATAATTAGATATATTTTATATTCTTATTAACAATACAATTAATTTTAATTTTAAAAAATATTTTTATATAAATATTTTACATATAAAAATAAAATATTAAAAAATATTTTAAATAAAAATTTTTAATAATTAAATATCAAATTATTATTATAAAAAAGGTTTAAAATATTTTAATATATGAACGTGATTTAATTTATTATTTGAATTTTTTTAATAATTATATATTTTGATTTTATTATTAAAATAATAAATTAAAAAATTTATTTAATTTTAAATATATTATAAAAATATTAAATAGAAATTAAATTGTTAAAGTTAAAAAAATATATTATAAAAAATATTAAAAAATTAATTTAAATAAATTATATATTATATTATTATTTTATAAATTTTTAAGAATATAAAGATCATCAATTATCTGATTAATTATAACAGGTTAATATAAATATATATTACTTATCCATAAAATCAGGAATATCTTTCGTTTTTTTTAGACAAAAGAGAACATATATCGTTTATCTATAGTTTCGTCAATTTATTTAAGCTTTTTCCGGAGCAAAATAACGAGTGCGGTGGGCCTGGTGGCAGATGCAGAGCCGATATGTAGGGGACTGTAGACAACATCATGTGTATGGATGCTGACAGTGACAGGCTCATCCAAAAAGCAAGAAAAATGAAACGATTCATGAGCAGCGGTTCGCGCTTATGCCTTTTAAACTGATTCCCAGCCGGCATAACAGCTGACATGCTGCTACCTTCCTGCGCAGAAAGCTTCTGCAGTAGGCAAAACAGTTACACATCCATCTATATGCGTATGCGTGTGGGTGTAGCAGACTGTTTATAATAATAACTGATGGTCAATAGTGGTTGGCATCACCACGCATGAATTATCTTCCGTTTCGGCTGAAGATTTTGCAGCTTTCTCCAGTTCGGCTTTGCTGAATATCATTTCATAACTTGTTAAAATAATCACATTATCTGCAAAGTGAGTAACGTACACGCCCTTGAAACATATGTCAGTGATGGTGGATTGGATTGGAACACTCTGCGGCTTCAAATAAGTCCACAACCAAACATTAAACAACCACAGGGAAACAGGATATCAATAGAAATTCCCTTAAGATTCTAGATAATCAGAATAAATTCCCCGACAAATTTTAGTTGGGAATGAAGTTGCAAAATTGCTTTCAAAAGAACAAAGTGCTCTAAAGGATTTGGTCAAGGACTATTTCGCTATCCAGTAGCCAACAGAAGTCACTGTTTTCGTCCCCTTCCTTTCTTTGCTGGCTGTGCTTCCATTTGTTCCTTCCCCGTAACTTCTGACAGGTCCACTACATAAGAAAAAAAGCATAGTTACAAATTAGAAAAACTTGATCAGATCAAGATCCAAATCCGAAATCAATCTTCCCCGAGGAACAGTAACAAATGTCATTTAAGAAACACTAGTTTGCATCTTCAAGTTTGCAGTGACAAACATTGTGCCTCTTTTCCACCATTTTAGAAAATTGGACTACCCATTAACAGGATTATGCAGACATGCAAATAAAATCAATCAATGGATTTTGCATCATTAGCTTATATTTAACACATTTATTCATGAACCAACTGAAAAAGATTTTTTCCATGGGATGTTACAATGCAACCTGAATTTGGACAAATAGTTTAGAGAAGGCAGTTTACCATCAGGGCCCCGGGCCATCAAAGCAAAAAATATGTTGTTCAGTTTCTCCATCTTCTTAGCATCTTGTGCTTGGTCTGTCTTAAACTTCAGACACTGGAACAAAGAAACATAAAAACTTATCACATGATGTATTGATAATAAACCATTTCAGTAGAAGGCAGTTTCATCATATTTACTCCTCAATTACATGAATGTGACTGTTAGTGTGCTCGAGCGTGTGTGTGTACATGCACGAGCGCATGCATGATTTGGCCTACAGTCAAGATAAGTGAATCTTGGTTCATAGCAAAAGAGGTAAGAATTTGCACCCTATAAACGAAAGCTAATATTACTAGTGTACGCAAGGAGGATTACCACTTAGCTTGAGTAGATTAAAAAATTTGAAGTCAAAAGCCTTATGTATGAACCACTGAATACACACAATCATGCAACTACCACCTCGTTCACTTGAAGGAAACTGCAATCATACAAACATGTTTGAATGTCTAAGGTCTACTCTAACTTCTTGCCACTGTCTTGCTGCAATGAAGAAATTTGCATAATCTAACTACAGTAATAGAGCCAAGGTTGGACATTTTTTGTTTGAGAAAAAAGGATGTTTCTTGACTAGAGAATAGAGATTCTTCAACATAGGAAACTGTTTGACTGAAATGAATTATTGGCACATAGAAAAACTTCCATTGGTCTCCTTGATTTATCACAAAAGTAGATTTATTTTTTGATGGTACAGTCACTTTGATTGTTTTAGTATATAAAATGAATTATTGGCACTTCTTATGATATCTTTAAAGCTCCTCAGGATTTGAAGCGCTAAGAAGACCCCTTACTGATATTGAATAGCTTCAAGGATAATATACAGATCTTGTTTAACTTGTGATCTTGAACATACATATCTATACAATGACTAATAACAAAAAGTAGCACGTTTAAATGCCATTTCTAAAATATTTTCACTAAATTTGTTGGTCCATCAATCTCCTAACATCTTTCTCCAAGGTTTTCACCAACTAAAACACCTACAAAAGTTATCAACAGAGCCAATCTGTTGTTGCAAGCATTAACAAAAGTTGTGGTTATTCAGCAATGGGAATATGTTATGATTACTCTTGACAAACACCTAAGATAAACATGAATCTCCAACCATTAATCAGAAAGTGAACTCCTTTTCCTATATTAGTACTACGAGGCATAGGGCAAGCAGAAAACAAGATAAAAACAGAGTTCAAAAGGGACAAAACATCCAAACTTTTAATAAAAAGAGGACGTTCTTCTGCTAGAAAACCCTTAAAACAGAAAACTGGCAAACCTACAGGGAAATATTCAATCTCAATTCCAATTTCCAAACACAGATCTAAGATTTGCAATTCAAAAGCATAACTAGTATGACTAACAACAATTTCCCACATATTGATAAAGAACAAGAAAAACCAAAGCATCCACAACAAAACTAAAGAACCACTTTACAAAATTTACTTTCAGTTAAGTGCAGCATGATTAGCATAAGGAAATGGCATTATGAGCTTAAGGACATTAACTTAAATATGCATGAGGGTTCAGAAAACCATCACTTTAATGTAATCCAAAAGAAGAAAATTCAAAACTTTGGGCCACCTTAATTTTTAATGTACTCCGTTCTTTTCATCCATGCTGATCAAATGAAATCTCTAGACCAGGTTCCCTACCAAAGTACTCCTCCCCAACTATCACAACTAATTCAAATTCTGTTGTATTCAGCCAGTCCCATCTCATGAAAACCATTGTAAACAGATGATATATGATATTACAATTCCTCATGTCCTCTAAAACTAAGATCATCACACACACACACACAAAAGAAAGCTATTTCTTCTCGCCTTTTACCACAGCTAATGCCTAAACAAGTCCTTGCAAAATTCTACCCAGATGTCAGCAATCTAGGCATGTACGATAACCTGGAGAAGAATCATTAGTAACATTTCAAACCCTGGTCTTTACTAATAAGCCAAAACACAATACATCCCTCTACCACTAATTAACAATTATAGAGGAAATAAAGTGTATGGTTGTTTCCGCGAATCCTTATTTCGGAAAAGCAATCACACAATTTATCTGATTGAGAATAAAATTTTACTCGGTAAACATCCAATCCGACATTAGACAACCAAACATAATCACAGATTCAGCCAACTCAAACTCAAAACCTACACATTCATTGCACATTAAGTCACAAGTCATTCTGCATTGTTTGACAGAAGCATTAAACATAATAATAAATATTGCAACAGTAATTAATGAAAAGAGAAAAAGAAGTGAATATTTCATGCCTCTTTGTTATCAGTGACTTTGAGAACCAATTTACCATCGCAATGCCGATACTTCATGCAATACCTCGTCTGCGTTCCAAATTAGATAAAAAAAATCAATACAGTTTACATTACCTATTAAGCAAAATTGTTCATATAACTCCATTTAATTGCTGAGAAAAGACAAAATTATAAGTAACAAAATTTGATTATTCTCTGGACACCAAAGCAAAAGCGTAAACTACACAGTGCCTGGGACCATGCCGTTTAATTTCAGAACCATAATAATTTTCTGCACTTTTCTTACGATTATTTCCTCGGAAATCAAACAGAAGCCGACAGCAATTAAAAATAAAAAGAGGATAAAAAGGGTATCATACAGATTGGGGATCGGCTTTGTACAACTGCACGGATCTCTCAACAAACTCGTCCCACGAAGTTATGTAAACCATTGTTGCGCCCAAGAGAAATCGATAGAGAAATTGATCGAAGAATTAAAAAAAATCTGCAAATGCAATCGTCGCTCAGCACAATAGTAGTAGTAGTTTTTTTTTTTTTTTTTTTTTTGGTTTTTAAGAAAATAATTTTGAGGGGTTTTAGGAATGGACTAAACACAATTTACGTACAGTTAAATAAAATTTTTTCCGGTCAGTTTATTGGGCGTTCGAAATTGTGGGGCCGGCAATAACTTCTCTTATTAAGCAATTAAGGGAAGCCGCGTCAGCAAACAACTGCGATCCCAGTTTGATCAACTTAAAAAATATACCACTCACTGTATATGATACGATGCCGTTTAAACGCAGCCGATAGCCGAACCAGACAAGTCGTAATGAAAAGAATATGGTAAACCCGTGCGATTTATGCAATATTTAAGTTTTCTGTTTATTAGACGAGGATATCTTTATACTCTAATATGAAAAGATCCGAAACTATTAAAATTACAACGTCATTTACGTTACATCCTACCGTCGTTTTTCATCCGAATCCCTCTTCTTTCTGTCTGTGACATGTATTAAACGACTTTTCAACGTAGGAACAAAACAACTTCCAATCAGTGAACTCTCTGAAGCAGGCAAGTCAAACAAGAAGAAAACGGAGCTTTAAATTTCAATTTTCTGGTAGTGGACGTCTCTTATCTCTACTGATCTCGACCGCTACCCTCACAAAAACTCCAACAAGTTGCAGGGAGGATAACGACGAGAAATGGTACTCACTCAAGAATCACCAAATACTCGTGCAACAACTGAAGAAGAGGTTGATGATGGAGGAGGAGATTTAACGATGAGACATGAAGGCAAAGGGACGTGGAAACACGCGGCTTTCCACGTTGCCACAACCATTGCTACACCAGCTGCTTATGCTCCTTTGCCTTTCGCTCTTGCTTCTCTTGGTTGGCCACTCGGTAATTAACTGTCCTTTTCCTTGTCAACAGGAAAATTATCTTTGAAAAGTACTTACCCAAAATTTTATTGGATTCAGGTGTTAGTAGTTTGGTGGGTGGAACGCTGGCAACGTGGTATTCTAGCCTATTGATTGCAGCTTTGTGGAAATGGAATGGGAAGAAGCAGATTACTTACAGGCATCTTGCGGAGAGCATCTTTGGTTGGTGTTTTCCTTCTTGGTTTTTTTTCTTTGCTGCTCAATCTGTCTTTTTAATGGAAAACCCGGTTGTATTTGGTTACAATTTGAAACTAATCAATGCATAGTAACTAATAGAAAAACATTTTAACTTGCCTTGGTTTTCATTCTGTTCCGCGATTCTTGGCTGCAGAATATCCCTTAGAAAATTAATGTTACAATCCAGAACAGTCAACTTTATTTCTACAATACAAAGTAGCACAGAGCTGGATTGAACTCCCATAATGTCTTACGATATTTGGGGATTTAATCCTAAACCAAAGTCAGCACTTCATCAATGAATTGAAATCTAACATGAAACAGCAGGCTTGACTATAATGCTCTTTTCTAATTCTTGAAGGATCCTGGGGTTACTGGTCTATTGCCTTTTTTCAACAGGTAGCTTCTTTGGGCAATAACATTGCCATTCAAATTGCCGCAGGCAGCAGCCTTAAGGTCAGCCAATCTAATTAGATTTTCTATGGTGATTTAACCAGTAATATAAATCATTTTTTGTTCCTTCACCCATTCATTATATTTGTTTCCCCTTCTTCCTTCTCCCTTTTCTTGGGTGGGTTCCTGTATCTGCAGTCAGTTTACAAATACTATCGCACAGACGGCACCCTAACTTTGCAGCATTTCATTATTTTCTTTGGAGCCTTCGAGCTTTTCCTCTCTCAGCTCCCTAATATCCACTCATTACGATGGGTCAATGCATTGTGCACTTTCAGCACAGTTGGCTTCGCTGGTACAACCATTGGCGTGACGATATACAATGGTAACGTTGGAATAGTACATAACTTTGTTCTGTTTATGGATTTATAAATTCTCAGTTAATGAACTCGGGCAATAATCTGTCAGGCTACTTTTTGTACTCGTAGGGAAAAAGATAGATAGAGAATCGGTCAGTTACAGTTTGCATGGGAGCTCATCTTCTAAGAAATTTAAAGCATTTAACGCTCTTGGAGCAATTGCATTCTCATTTGGAGATGCAATGCTTCCAGAAATACAGGTTTACCAGCTAACAATCTATCTTACTCTTAATTGATTAACTGATTCTTGTTTTCTTACTTTCTGTTTTTATTTTCTTTTTCAATATTTTCAGCCAAATGCTCTTGTCTTGTCTATTATAGAAAAAAAAAATTTATAATATTCTTATGTTTTTGCGTGGTCATTAAAGAAGATCATTCTCCTGCCAGAACACGGTGAGGGAACCTGCAAAAAAGAATATGTATAAAGGTGTATCTGCAGCATACGGGGTGATTGTGTTGACTTACTGGCAATTGGCCTTTTGTGGATACTGGGCGTTTGGATCAGAAGTCCAGCCTTATATATTGGCTTCACTAACTATTCCAGAATGGACAATTGTAATGGCAAATCTCTTTGCTGTGATTCAAATATCAGGATGCTATCAGGTATACGCTATACTGTATATTGTCATTTTGTAATTAATGCTTTAATTCGACTCGTTACTAAGTTCTATCTGTAATTTAATTTTGTTCTCTAGTAATGGATTTCTTCGATCAGATATATTGCAGGCCTACATATGGCTACTTTGAGGAAAGAATGTTGTCCAACAAGTCAGCTGAGCTCTTTCCGTCAAGAAATCACTTCATCCGTCTTACTTTTACCTCCATTTACATTGTACTTGTTACTCTTGTAGCAGCAGCAATGCCTTTCTTTGGAGATTTTGTGTCCATCTGTGGTGCCATTGGTTTTACTCCTCTGGACTTTGTTTTCCCTGCAATAGCTTATCTGAAAGCCGGAAGAATGCCCAAAGACACAAAACTCAGGCGCTCAGTTCAGGTCCTTAACTGTGTAATATCTACCTGGTTTTCTGTCGTTGCTATGCTGGGTTGCATTGGTGCAGTAAGGTTTATCATCGAAGACATTAAAACTTACAAGTTCTTTCATGATCTATAAAGCTGCCATTGATGTATTGGAATAGATTCAACTCCTTGAATCATTTGTGAACCGGTCTAGATAGCAGACTACAGTGTAAATAAAGCGCAGATGTAAACCAGTTTACTTTACCTTTGCTTTTGCTTTAACATTATGGAATTAGAATGTAGGCAGTTAATTAAATAATATGTTTTTGAACATTAATTTAATTAAGGTGTATTGTATTAATTTTACCCTTTTATATTTATGCATATTGAATATCACACGATCTCCAAGACAATCGGGAGTGTTACCATCTATATATATATATATATATATATATATATATATATAATATATTTATTTTTTTTATAATTTTTAAATAACGTCAGAATTCTTTACTTTTATTTAAAAAATTCGTAACTCTATTAAAATAAATAAATAAATGAAATAATTTTTTAGTGTTAAATTACTTATTTTGGTCCAAATTTAATATGATAAAATAATTCGATAATTGAAATTTCAATAAAGATTAAAAATTTATTTAATAATTTTTTTAGAAGATACACAAATGGTGTTCTTATTTGAGTAAAACTCAGCAACCCGGATGTTATTACTTTAATTAGAAAATTGTGTTCATATTTCAAACCGAATATTATTACTTTCATAATAAATTTTCGTTCTCTTCGAAGAAATAAAAGAGAAAAATTGTACGTTTCATATGGAGAGTATAACGATTTAGGAACGTCACATTTAATTCATGATGCTAATATTTGATATTAACACACGTTAACCTGTTAAACATGAATAATAGACCGTGTTATAACCACGTCGGAACCGCGTTTGTTTAATCCTTAAACGGCGTCGTGGACTTCCCCGCTGCCTTTTTCGAAAAGCAGCAAATATCACCGCATTACCTTCAAAAATCAAAACTCTTCTTGTTCCCCTTCTTTCGCTCTCACTTCCTCTGCAATTCTGTATCACATGACGTACAAAATTCAATTCAGATCTTCCAATTAGGGTTTCTGATTAATTTTCTACATCTGGTTCATCCCAAATTCACTCCTTTTTCACCAAATGTCTTCGAAATCCCCACCTAACTACGGTTCCCTTCCTTCCACTTCCTCCCCGACCTCCGTTCCCGCCACCACCGCCTTCCTCTCACGCGCCAGAGCCACTACCCAATCCGTTTTCTCCACTCGCCGCCCATGGAATCAACTTTTGAACATCCACACCTTTTCCCGTCCCTACTCCTTCGGCGAAGCCACTCTACGGTTGAAGCGGAACCTTTCCTACTTTCGTGTTAATTACGCAATGATAATTCTCGTAATCCTCTTTCTCAGTCTCTTGTGGCACCCGGTTTCAATGATCGCATTTTTAATCGTGTTCGTCGCTTGGTTCTTCCTTTACTTCTTTCGCGACCAGCCTCTGGTGATATTTCACCGTTCAGTGGATGATCGCTTGGTTTTGGGTATTCTTGGTGTGGTTACTATTGTAGCGCTGGTTTTGACGCACGTCTGGTTGAATGTGTTGGTTTCGCTTTTGATTGGGGTTTTTTTGGTGGGATTACATGCTGCTTTCATAGGAACTGAAGCTTTGTATTATGCTGAAGGAGAGGCTGATGATAATGGGTTGTTTTCTGTTGTGGGAAGCCCCACCAGAGCGGGCTACAGCCGGGTTTAGCTCGTCATTTCTTGGTAATTGTGTAGCATTTTGAATATTTTTCATTTTTTCCATTTGGTTACAGTATATTGTGTTTGTAAATATTATACAGGTTTTTCTTTAAATGGATGAACATTGAGATGTTATTCAAGTATTGAGTTATTAGTTGCAGAAATTGATGGTATTTGGAGTGAGGGAATTGATTTTTATGAATTTCAATACAATTGCGCGAGTTGTTGTCCAAGTGTTCGCAGGCTTTTCCTTTAAAATTGATGGAATTATGCAGTACCAATTTTCAATGGAGAAAAATGTGCCTTCAACTCTGCTCTTTCAGTGCAATGCCATTATCTGAGCTATGGCTTTACATTGTTTCCATGATATTCTTACTCATTGTGATTCCTTGATTTTCATTCCATTAAACTCACTTTCCTTGATTATCATTGAGGTGGTGATGAATGTGTCTGTCTGTGAGATTCAGGGATTTTAGTGAGCCGAACTCTGCTGATGTTATTAACACTAGTCATTTTTGGATTATGGAAATGACTTCTCTGTGCATTTCTAATTTGAATGCACCTGTTCTAGTCCATAACTGAATGGTGCAAATGATCAGAAGCCATTTGTTCAGACAGTTCATGTGGAGGTAAACAAAATCTCCTCTAGTATTATGGTGGCAAACTATTTAAAGCCCATTAATTTGGATTGAGAGAGAAGTGTAATGCATATGGTCCTGCAATGCTATTGCCCCATGTTAGGTAAACTCTTTGAGCTTAGAAAAGTGGGAAGCCAAAAGCAAGAAATATTGATGACTTGATGCCATGGTCCATGCAATGGGCAGCGCCTTTAGCCCTTTTGAAGGCGTTCAACATCTAGATCTGATATACACATGGGATCCTTTTACAATACTTTTGGCAGTACCATGCTATGATGCTTTTTGGTGTTTCTGTGGGTTGCCATCTGAGCAGTTGGTGAGAAAATAGACTATTCTGGGAGTTCTGCTGTGTAATAAAAGGTCAGCAATGAAGTTTCTTAATGATGTTGGTGCTATCTTGTTCTTGTATGATATTGTAATTGTGATATCTAACAGCCTAGTTTAAGAGTATCTTCTTTCCTAGTTGATCATAAAATATAGTTCACAACCTCATTGTCACTGTTTACACATAATTATGCTTCACATGCTATCAAAGTAAG
Organism: Melia azedarach; assembly: GCA_028052125.1. Taxonomy (NCBI): domain Eukaryota; kingdom Viridiplantae; phylum Streptophyta; class Magnoliopsida; order Sapindales; family Meliaceae; genus Melia; species Melia azedarach. The sequence goes on along the minus strand of CM051394.1, from coordinate 98,127 downwards.
TCTTTGACAAGCCAAGCCACCCACTAGTAGTTTAGTAGTAAAGTGTTTTCCTCCCATTGAAGGGGTTAGAGTCCGCACTTGAATTCTGATTGATCATTTTTAGATGTACAACCATCAACAGAGAGACTCATGCATTTCGAATCAAATTTGGGATCTGCATTCTGATATATTATGATATGAGAAGCAACTTGCTCTGATTTGTGTATAACATCTGTATTCTTTATTAGTTACAAAATTTTCAACAATGGCATTATTGACTCCATGAATTTCTTTCCGAGTTAAATATCATCTCTTGTGTGGGTAAATTCATTGGTGAATTTAACCACTGACTAGCAATTTAGGTATTTCCCTCTCCTACTGTAGCAGCTGCTTATTGTAGCGAGCAATCCAGCTCACTTTGGTCATGAAGACCCAATCTTACACTATGGTTTGTTGGTTGGATTGTAGAGGGAAAGAAAAGAGCAGAGAAAGAGCATCCATCCTTTTTGTTACTTTGTGTGGAAGGGGGAAGTTTGAAGGATTGTTACTTTTGCTATTTGGTACCCCATTAACAAGTTGGAAGACAGGGAAACTGTTTTATGCTGATCATTGTATTAATATTTTGTACATTTACATTATGATGTAAAAGGTAAAAATATAAACTAAATCTGTCTATAACATGTTTGCATTCCTCTTCCCACTACTTTTTAAGTCTTATGATATTTGAAGATATGATGCATTGTTTATTTGTTTTTCTCCTTTTCTTAAATTTTGGAAATTTTTATTTTCTTAGTCCATTTTTCTTCTTCTACTGCCAAACGACGGATAGGTTTGAATATTTTGATTAACTACGACGCATAAGTTTGGAAGTAGTAGTTTTCATTAAATAAGGGGAATGGTCGAATTAACTAAGATCTGTTCCAACTTTCCAAAGGGGAGCTTATCAGTTGGATATTTTAAAGTCACAGTTATATCTAAGCATACTCACTCTTTAATGATTTCAAAAAATTTTGAAACAACTCCTCAACAAACTGCTGTTTATACATGGACATCAACTATTTTTCAAACAAGAAGATCAAGAACCTGAATTAAGCACACTGAATGAAGATATGCCTAGGATGAATAGAAGTGTAGACCATCTACAAAAGTAGAGCAGATTAAGATTCTCTCCGTCTGAACATTTCGCCAACAAAATTGAATTTCTAATAAAGATGCATCCTTGAAAACACTGGAAAGCTCAGATTAAGTAGTATCTTTTAAAAAATGCAAGAAAGCTGGGTTCAACGGAGAGCTTCAAAGTGGTATGGTGCCGAGTCATTCTACATAATGTCAATTATAACATGTAGTCACTAATAACTATAGTATAGTAAAATCCAACATAAAATTATGTCAAAATTCTTTTGTATGGAATAACTATTATCTCTACAATCATTGCAATAGCCAACTGGCAACACCATGCTACAAACGATGTCAGAAATCACATCACTGACAAAGCAGAGGCAGTTTTCTAGTTGCTTTGAATTCTCCTCCATTGCTGCAGGTCACTGCAGTTTACAAATGGTCACTGCAATTATTGTGAAAGAAGTCATGTAAACATTCTCATTATATACAAGCTAGCTCATTATCAAGCCGCACTTTATAGCTGTTGAGATATAAAGAATAATATGATATCATTGAAGATGTGGAAGATGCCATGTTATTGAAGGCCCTGGACCTTCCGAGCATACGTGAGCACCATCACAAATTCCTTTGCAGAGGAACCAATAGTTGCTGATACTCGTTCTGATGTTGATGCTGTTTGCAGCCACAGATCAACTAAATTATACAGTTGCAAGGTGGGAATCACTGGTTGTCCCATACATTTAATCTCAACCTGCAACATTATCAAACAAAAGTTTCACTAACATGTTTAACTGATAAAAATGCTGGCCTTTTTGGCTGCAACATTTATCAAACATAAACAAAAACTATTTCGCAACAATCTTATTATCCTTCAGTGATTTGAGAAAACTTCATGGTACTATACAAGTGGAACATTTTCCACCAAACAAAATCTACCATGAAATGAGGCCATAACAAGAAGTGTAACCTATTCCAAGGATTCAATTGACTTGTTTACAATACAAGCACACAGTTTGTTCAGGCTTGTTTTCGACTTTCCCAAGATTTCATTGCCAATCATTTAATTTTATCTCCAAACAGAAATGGAGTACATGTCCATGTAATGTGGTTTGCTTCGTAATTCTAGAACATTAAGCTATTATTTAATTAATTTGAACTGCACAAAATCACTCACCAATTATACTCAAATATCTGAAAGCAAAGAAGGTAACGTGAATTTTCAGATTGATAGGAAGCACTGAATTCACACTTATGAATTTTTCTCTAAATAAGAATTGAAGAGAGATTCACTCACCTCAGATTCACTAGTGAGATCTAGTTTCATCATCAAGTACTTCTGGATAAAGGAAACAGGTATATTTCCATCCCTGTCACAGAATACAAAAAGAAATAAATAAAAGATAACATCTATGTTTCCTGAAACAAAGAATTCTTTCCACTTAAATCAAAAACCAAAATGTTTTGCCAGTAGCTTTCTTAGTTGCAGGATATATTAATTCCAGTGTATTCTAATTTAATTAAGTTAAAGGTACAGTGCAATATTTAGTATCAGAAGTGTTATCACTTTTTTTTTTGAATGTTTCGCAAATATGGTAAATGACCCATATGGCTGACCTGATATATGAACTTACACAGAGTGCAGTCGAAATCCACTGTATAGGGAGCTACTACAGTGAAAATGCTCAATACAGAGAATTCAGCTAGTGATAACAGACCAAATCATTGAAAGATTAATGCAGTCAAATTAAGGGCCTTCATGTCAGAAAAGGGGAATTCAGGCCTATAAAATCTCAACAAGTACATTCATTAAAGACATGCGCTAAACGTATAAAGATACATTGAGCTGTTACTATAGATGACCATGGAGAAATTGTGCTCATCTTTCAGGAATTATAATGGCATCCAAAATACTAAATACTAGGAATCTCCTCTCTGGGAGTTAACATAATAGAAACTTCTGAAAAAAAAAATTTGAGAAAAAGATTCATCACACCACACCAATTTCAAATTCTCTACTCTACTTACATTGACTGCCTAAACTTCCATTCAAGAAGGCTTTTCAAGTGACCGTAGGTTGGAATGAAAATAAGGAATTCATGCCACTTAGGCAGAATAGGCACATTGGGTTATCTGCAGTGAGGGGAGCTCAATTAACAGTGCCAGAAAGCTGAAAAGGTCCGCAGTGTATATAGATCAATCTGCAATAGCAGCTGAACCACAAGTAGGGGTGCAATTACTTCCTAGATAACTAGACCAATCCTACCCTGGATTAACACAACAGGAAAAAAAATTGACAGCTCTAATGTATTAACTTGAATGAGGTCAAAACAAGACCAAATTTGGGCTAGTTCAACAAATTTGTGTTATCTTCTTACATATAGATTATGAGTACTCCTAAAGCACTCTTTTATCTCATCAATCATGCTCCAATTTTAAGAATAATCAATTCACCAATCTCTCCCTCCTTATTGATATATGACTCTTGGTAACATAGATCCACCCCTTTGCACAGAGAAACGTACAAATTTCCTTTTGGGAAAACAAAGCCACCTTCTGATATCTCTTCGTTGTAGATTTTCACTGCTATTTCTGGTCAAACTTATTCTACTACATTAGTGTAGGTTTACACTGTCTTAATCCTTCAAATTAATAATCTAGGTAAGGAACTAGTTCCTTTCCAAAGTACAAAGGGTATACTCTTTAGCAAAGAGAAGAATCCTCTTTGCAATGTGACTGGCTCATTCATTTCAATGGACCCATGAAAATTTTCATAGACAGCTCATGCTTATATTTTTATTTAAAGAAATTTCCTTCAAATTAGAAAGTTAGTTGAGAACTTGAATTTTTAAAGAACGAGTTCATTCAGCAAACAACTCTCTTGCACCAATAAGCATGCAACATTTCAAAAGGAACTCACTTTATTCTTACATAACTTGAAGAGATTTGTGGCAAGGATGGGCTTCCTCTCCTGAAAGCATCAAATCAGGTGAACATTATGTCAAAAAATTTGTAATCAATTTACAAATTTTCAATTTTAAAGATGCACTGATTCTTACTGATCTTCAGAAGCCACTAAATTGAACCAAATTGAACCATTTCTCCTTTCATGCCTCGCAACAGCAGCATCGAACACAGCTTGGGGCGAAATACTTGAATCTCCAAAAGCAGAAGCTGTTTTTCGACGAATTCTTCGCAACCTTTTAGGATTAGTTGTTTCGGAAGTGGTAGGATCTGGGCAATTGTTTTTGTCACCACCTTTTGATTTGGGTTTGTCATCTTTAGTTTTGGTTTTATGCACTTGAGCTTCATTATCAATAACAGTTGTTGGTTCTGCTTTGGCATCAGATCCTTGTGAAGTAGACTTGAGGGACCTGGTTCTGCTAGCAACTTCCACCAAAAAATTTAAAGGTTTCCAAAGATCTGATTTCCCCTCGCATTGTTCAGCATCATCCTCCATCTCTTTACTGGACATCTGTTGGTTAGGATGAGCAGAGGAAGAACTCTGCACCCATTAAAATTGGAGCATGAAAAATATTGGTACTCAAGAAAAGACACGGATATCTTCTTACACAAGCAGGAAAGGAACAAAATCATAATGCAGGCTGTAAGAACCTGGAAGCACAGATGAATATGCTGTGCTCTTTTACCTGCTTTACATTCTGAGAGAGCTTATTTAAAGTTTCTGGTGAGCTTGCCCCATCCTGATGATCTTCTACAGAGTCTTCCTCTTTTTTGAGGGTTTTATCAATGGAAAGAGTGGATCCTCGTAAAGCAGCAGCTTTTCTCGCCGCAGCATGAGTTCTTCTTCTCGTCATAGTAGTCTGTGCTGCTACTCTGGGAGCACTGACGACCAATGATGAGAGTGACCTTTCCTTTCTTCTAACTGGTAATGTAACTGAGGGCACAGCTTCAGGTGCCTTCACCTTTCTTCTTTTGAGAGGAAATATCTTGGCCCTTACATCTTGCAAAGTGTGGTCTGGCCTGGTTAAAGTATCATATATAGGAATTGATACGCATACTTAAACAAAAACCTAAGCTTTAATCAATTGTGCGGTCAATCTACACAATTCAAGTGTATGAGTGCCTAATTTACACCACGTTATTCTTGCTTCAGAAAGGAATATAGGTAGAAGAATTTCTACAGAACCAAAGACCAAAACTGCAGTTTATGATAGTGCATATTTCAATTATGCAACTCAAATTAGACTCCTTTTTCTCCCACCTCCCTCCCCATGCACACCCCCCCCCCCCCCCCCCCCCCCCCCAAAAAAAAAAACGATGCAAACACAAAGGCACATGCACGAACACATCTTAGAGGTTGTACAAGAATCCTGCACATCATCAACTGTAGAAACTGAAGGCAAATCTATAGCACTGAGAACATTAACCTATGGACCTATAACATTAAAATAAGCCTCTAACAGCTTCTTAACAGGATAATGAGTGAATCCATATTGGAAAAAACAGCCGTTTCTCTCCACTCGGAAATACTAACTAAATTTTCGTAACAGCCAACCAACTCAACATTCAGCATTTACATTTTGTATGTTATAGAAATCCATGCTGTACATGGAGCAACTGACTACCATGTTAAAATGTGATAGAAAGGAAGAAAAACGGAATAGAAGTAGAGTGACAGATTAGCAGATCTTACCTCAGTTTCTCCAGGGGAACACAACCCAGATCGATATTGCATACTGGACAGCATTCTAATTCCTCATCAGAAATTTTGTCATCTATGCACTTCCTGCAGACTGCATAAAATTCCAAAAAGAAATCTTTCAGATATTTGAAATGACCCAAGAGACTTAAAGAAAACAGGAGAAAAATTTATACACACTAAACGCACAGCAGATGTCTATAAAGGGAACAAGCTGCCAAATATCATGTAACTGAAACGCAGACAAGAATGTAGCATCCACTTGAAATCGTCTAGCAGTGACTAGTACGGTAAGACCAAACCAACCAAGTCAACTGCAATCATAGCTCATGTAGTTAAAGCTCACAATAGCTATGTGCTGCTTAGAACCTCGACCAAATTTCAGGCTTTCGATCAAAGCAAGCGCAAAATTATCGCATGCAATAAATTCAAAATCACAAAGTAATATAAAAATTAAGAGAACTCTCGAATTTCTGGAAACTTTGGTACCCCGAAACCGAACATTTTTACTCCTAGACCAGCATTTGTATATGCTTTCGCATATCAAACAAATGAAAGATAAAGCGCAGTTGAATAATAGTCAAACCACGAAACCCAGATTGAAAATGACTCAAAATAACCAGAACCCAGATCGTAAGAAACAGTAAAGGTCAAAGAAAAAGCAGGAAGATAACCAAAATTTAGAGAATTTGACACCAGAATAGAGAAAATCCAAAACTTACAGGTCCAGTAACAGATTAGGGAGCAAATTCGAAAGACTTACACGTATGGAGACACTCAGATATGGTGGTGGCATCTCTCAAGAGCTTATTACATATAGGACAAGTCATGCATGCCGCAATCGTCTCTCTCTTCACTTTCACCACCAGATTGTTCGCCATCTCTTCCAACACGTATTCACACACTGCATGTTCACCAATACGCATCAGCACGTCAACAAATACACAGCACAACAAGATTTACGTTCGCATATACTTTCACCTGCATTAAACTCACAACAAGCTATCAACGACCCCCAAACCAAGAACGATAGCAGCAGAAAATAATGTAGCTGTCACCCCAAGAACAATAAAAAGGATATATATGTGTGTGTGTGTGTGTGTGTGTGCACAGAAATAAACAAGAGAGAAGTACCCAGTGATCTATACAGAAGGGAGAAAGGAAGTTTGTGATGTTATGAAATATGAGATTGCAGAGAATTGACGTGGGATTTTGGTGGATTTGGACAAAAGAAAGTTATGGACGATCTGAATCGAGGGACAGAGGTTCTTCGTCGAAAGAGAAAAGCATGAAGCAAGAGTTTCTTTGTTTTTATATGAGTTACTGTACTCCATATATAAATAGAATAAAATAAATATTTATAATGTTAGATTAGTATTTATTTGTTGTTTGTTGAAAAAAAATTAAATAAATTAATAATTTTAAGACAAGTTCAACAGCTAAATAGAGTTGGGGGCTGAGGATATAATGCGCTATGGGTGTACTATGGATTAAACTGCACACAAGGTACCGTGTCTTTGACGGCGCGTTTTGCGGAGTGTTGTTAATGTGTGCGCAGGTGCATCATATTTAAGTAGTCACGGTTAGCGCGCGGGGCCGTGCAATTGAATTTAGCATTATAACACAATAAAATACTAAAATTAACAGCTATTGAAAATGGTCTTTTATTCATTTGGGCATGTTTCTGTTCTGCCTAATAATTATAAATAAAAAGATTTATTTATCAATTGAAAATCTTTTAAAAACAATTTAAAGGGTTTATTTTTGAAATTAAAATTATTAAAAAAACTAAACAGTAAGTTTCTTTCCTTGTAATCAGGTCCACTTTGTAAGCTAATCAACTTGGATTTGTAAAGTAATAATTTGTAAACTTAAACATGCAAGAATCTGCATGTGTCTGTACTCTGTACTAAGGGAAGCAGCGAGCTACTTACAGTAAAAAGGGGCAAAATGTATAAAGGAGACCCGTCTTTTGGGCAAATGGCATATTGCTCGTTAACTGACAAATCTATGTTATTCGATTCACATTTGACAGAATTGGTTGGTCCGCTGTCTGAAAAACGTTGTAGAAAATATACGAGTCAAAAAGCTATATATAGTTATACCCACTTTGCCAGGTGGCTCCTCGCAGGAATTCGTACTCACTTAGAGTTTGAGATCTGATTTTGATATTGATTCTTTTAGGTTTCACTTCCAATTCCAATACAAGTGCTTTCTGTCAAAACACTTAAACCACAGGGATGTATCCATGATAAAAGAATATAAATATCGAGACATCATACTTATCCAATGCCTAATTGTTTGCTATTTCAACAAAACCCCACATGCAATCATTTGGGATCAAAATGAAATGCGGATCAACTCAGAACGAAGAACAAAAAGAATTCTGCAACAGTACCGGCTGTATTAGCAATTGATGGAGGCGTGCTCCAGGGAAATGAAGGGGTCCCAGCAGTCCACCCATATTTGAACATTCTTATCATCAATCAAAATGTTGCAGGATACGTTATAAATTGAGCTCTATCATACATAAACAATTTGATATTTCTTGCATTTAGTTGTACCTAAGGGCAGAGACAAGTTACCTACCCGCACAAAGGAATGCCAAACATTATGATAATCCACCAACTTTTGTTCCAATCTCAATGACTAATTGCATCAGGACCCGTGAACTAATCTTATCATAAACATGATTATAAATTATACAGCTTGCAATAGTTCACCTGAATATATTTGGCCCTCGAATAAATAATCAGATTGTATAACATTCTTCATGCTTCCCAAGTAATGTTATTAACTTTATCTTGCATCTCCTTCCAATTTGATTCCACATGTTTCAAGACCCGACCAGACCTTTGTGCCGAGCATAGAAGATTATTACAGAGAAAAGTGAAGCACAAACGATACCCGTGATGATGACCACCTAAAGTTCAGAAAATTTGAGAGAATGTAAAAATATTGAATCAACCACTATGTGGATTTATCAAGACCTTGGCAAAATGCCTTGGTTAAGAGCGAATTTTATTTTCCTCTGGTAATCAGGAGATGTATTGAACATACCCATTTAAATACATAACCATGGTCGTTCTTCCATGTGTATGGAATGTTCATGCCAAATATTGCAGCCACCAAAGAATACACAGACAAGCAAACAGTCCCAGAACTTAGGAAAAGCTCTAACTGGCACACGTGATAAATATCTATCATTATAATGTAGGGAAAACTAATTTGATCAGAAAATTAATTTGAGATAATTCAAGTTAGCTCAAAAGCAAAAGAGCAAAGGAACAATTATAACAGCAAGAAGAGATAAAGAACATTGACAGAGAAAAGGATTTGACCAGATTCAAAAGATATTACCTGAATCAGCTGATTTCGATGATTATCAAGCTGCAACATGAAATAAATCAAATATCAAAAAACTTGTTCTGTGTCCAAGTACCATATACAAGGGATTTAAATTGCGGGGAAGCAGTTTTATATTTGGCTGAACTGATTGCACTATTGTCACCTCGCCGTAGCAAAATCTTAACGTAACTGATCCAACGCACCTGAATATTAATATAATCCTCTGTGTCATCAATATATTCTCGCAGCTGGTAAGAAACGATTGGTCAGCATAGTATCAACAATCTACCATAATATAGCAATAAGATACCAGATTTTGTTTTCCAAAAAATAGTAGCCTTCTGCATTATTCTGGAAAATGGCGAGAATAACCCTAAACAACCCCTCCCTCTAGTTACCAACACAATTATAAGAAAATTTCATGTATCTAGTGCTTACAGTGGTCAGTTTGTTCAATGTGCCATCAATTTGCATGAAGTAAGCCTGCAAAAGAAATTCAGAATCCAACTCAAATTTCAGTTTGTTAAACAAGACCTATAACAATTAGATATCTGATAATATAACCTCAAGCAACATTTCAAGTTCCTCAACATCATTCTCCTCTTGAGTTGTCGCTGCGCTAGCCCTACTTGTTCTCGATATTTTTGAACCAATAGTTGGAGAATTAACAAACCAATTGGGAGCACCAGAACCACTGACAGGTGAAGATGCCACAGCCAACTTCCTGGATAAATAAAGGTCTGCCATATCTTCATCATCATCTAGAAGTTGTTCAAGTTCATCCCTGACCTGATAACATTTTGAAAATTTTAACTCCAAATCTGTGGGCATAGCATTGACTTTTTTCCTAGCCCTTACTGGCTTTAACCGGTTATATTTGGACAACAAACTTTCCCCATCTGCATAACAGACTAGATTAAGAAGATAAATTTGAAAAATCAAGAAAGGCATATGAATAAGGTTATTTCTATGGCTGCATTCCATAGTTTTGCCATATCAAAGTCAACATAATCTTTAATGACAAACGTTAAAGCAATATTTCTTTCTGTACAAACAGAATATATGCTCTATATTTTTCCTGCCTAAGGAGAGCTCTTAATATATTTACAGAAAAATTCTTTCCAGAGTCAGAAGACTCCCTACAGACACTCACTCCATCTACAAGGAAAAATCCTTCAGTGTGATATCTTCCTCATTGTTGCCTTCATCATAATCCATATGTTTCTCCAAGTGATAATTACCATACTTGATACTCCTTTAACATATATTTGCAAAGATTTTTATTCTCTTTAACCAAATTCCATTTTTCCATTATTTTATCCTAATTCCTTGCAACATCAGAATATCATTATTCATCTATGTCAATGCTCTGCTGCTGCTTCACACTTTTATATTTCAAGTGAAAGAGTAAGAGGGTGAAAACATTAAAGAGAAATGGAACTTAAATCACTTTCCAGGGGTAACTGATTCATAGCAAAATGCAATGGAATGTACTGGTTCATAGCTTGATTATATTGACCGCTTGGACTGTTTTGTAGCTGATAAAAGTAAATCATGGAAACCATCCTCTGATCCAATCCAATTAGATCCCTTTGCTAAAATAGCTTGCTTATCATATCTGAGTGTGTATCTAGTTTTTCACTTTCTTTCCACTTTCAATTGTCTAGGGCAGCATTGAAACCATGCTAATAACTACATATTAGTCAGAAGGCTCATTGAAGTAATAGTTAAATATATTTACCCAATCAAGTTAGTTGGGGACAAGAGAAGAATTTTCAAGCAAATAGATAGCATTGCCAAATACATACCAGAGACAAGGAAAAGGAAAAAAGGTTTGCACAGTGTTGCACATAGAGAAGAATGTTGCTTGACAAAATCATCAGAATATGATGCACTAACACTCCTAAAAAGAAAGGTACAAAATACTCATTGATATGGTCTAAATAGGCATATCTAATGCTTAGCTTTTCCTTTACATATATTCACTTTATTGAGAAACTGACACAAGAACTTTTGATATCATAACATTCAGAAAGATTCCCAGCAAAACCAAAAGGCAGTTGTCTAAAGCTTTGCAGTGGAGATGGCTAATACATTACACATTTATATATATACAAAAACCTTCCTATAGTCCTAAGCATCCATATCCTCTTAATGTAAATAATATTCTGGTATGCAAGCAAAATAGTAAAATTCAATGAAGAGAGGAAGAAAGAAAACCAATGGCTAAAAGATTTGAAGACCTCAATCCGATGCTAAAGGTGCAAATGCATGTAATTAAGAATAATCAATCCTACCTTTTGAACCCGATTTGTTAACCTTGTCATTGCACTTTTCAATTTACGCACCCGATCCAAATTACGGCTGCTAATCTGTATCAAATTTGTGATTGATTTTAAGAAAATAGACAAAAACAATGCTGCCTAAATTTTACCATGAGTTGTGAAAATTGAACAGTAAAAAGTGAAGGCAATAGCTATAAAAGATTAGCAAGCAACTGAACTTTCAACTGATCTGCTTAAAGCAAGCAGTTCAGCTAGAATTAGTCTATCCACCCCAATCACAGGGTCTTAGTGAAACATAATCATGCAATCAACAAAAATAAACTATCCAACTATTTAGACTAAGCAAGCTAGACAGTTCATTGTAAGGCCTTTACCTTAGAAGTCAACTCATCTAGAGCAGGATACGTATCATTCTCCAATTCTCTTGTACGTGCATCAAGAAAACTACAGATGGCTTCTAGAGCAACTTCTAATGCACGAAATTCAAATGGGAATTCTACATTGCATAAGACAGACAACCATGTAACCCATTTTCGTACTACAAACTGTATAAAATGGCAAGAATAAAATGAAAATTTGCCTTCTTAACACCATAGATTATCAAACTAACAATACTGAAAATCACTGAGTTCGAGTTACCAGTTTGTTCACCGGTGTCAATATCATTTCGCACCCCAGGGTGTTCTTCTTCTTCTCCTTGGCCTTGGCTTATGGGATTATCAGGAGCCAGTCGTCTTTGAAGTTGCTCTACAATGGGAATCACATTATCATCCATTGGATCTCTAAGCAATACCTATCACAAAAACAAATTTTCCTTTTGCCTCAGAACAGACTTCATTAATTCAATTCTATCAAAGTCATTGTTATACTAACAACTCCAGACAGAACAATTGAAAGATTATTAACAGATAAATTACCTCCTCTGCTGTAATAATTGCTTTAATATGCTACCAAAAAAAAAAAAAACAGAAACAAAACAAAATTAGCGACAAAAGATGTTCCAAATAGAAGTACAAAACATGCCGTGTCGCCGTATGAACAAAGAAACCCAAAAAAGTTCACCTCCAAATTGAGTACAATAACTTTCTCTCTACCAAGAATCGTAGAAGGATAAGATAACATAGGATCAAGAATCCGAAGATCTCTAGCATGAATCTGAACTCGACGCATAATAACGTACTTATCTACATCAAGCATAGTGCTCTGTCCTCTATTGTCCAGAATAACCCAGCTCGTGGAAACGGCAGTCTTCTTCATCAAGGAAGATTGATCCACCGAAAGAATAAACCCATCTCGACCCATTTTCAAGAATTCAATTTGAGTTTAAGTTCACATCGGAACACCAAGTACAGAAGCAATGAGAAGCAAACGAACAAGGATAGTTGTGAATATGAATTTGTCGGTTCAAGTGTATTAAAGCTAGAAGAGAAGATAATAGCCAAAGACTAAGAGAGAGAGAGACAGGGGAGGTGGGTTTGAAGGGGGAATCTGCTAGAAGAAGTTAAATGTGAAGATATTTGCATGGCCTTCTAGTGGCAAGCAGATAGTGGAGTGTTGTGTATGCTGCAGTTTTGTTGGTGTAAGTTAAAATTGGAGGGGAGACGAAACGGGTGTGTTTTGAACAGTAAGTTCTACAGTTTTATTTTCACTCCCAACATTTGGCGCGTTCCTTGCTCCCTCTCGCACATTTTCAGGTCAATTTAATATGAAAATTCTTTTTTTTTAATTAATTAAATAAATTATCCCGACCCATCAAGTTATCAGGCACCACATTGATTCCCTCTGTATTATAAGAATTTGAATTTTTGATAAATTTAAAAAAATAAATAAATTCCAAACGTGCTAGTTTGCTTCTGTAAGAGTAAGTTTGGTAAAAATTAAATAACGTGGGTATGGATTATGGAAGGAACTAAGAAGTATCCCGCAATGTAAAAGCGCGTGAGGAAAATACGAAATTCAAATGTCTCTCTCGTGTTCCATATTAACGCATGTAGGTATGTATAGTGGGCAGACGACAATGACAACTAATCTTAATTCATGGTCATTTTCCATTAATTCTGTTTTCCCATTTTTCATATTTCTTAACCCGCACTACTTTTGGGAATTTGTCATATTGAACCACATTAACATTCATGTATTGGCTGTTTAATTGTTTTCCTTTTCACATTATCTTATAGAAAATCATATCTCATTGTCGTCTCCTTAATTTCAAACCATCGTACATTAACTTTATTTATTTAGGTATAACGATTGTGTTAGGTTAAATGTAATATTATGTTATCATAAAACATTTACCGAAAGGATGCATAAAAGTTAGGTTTAACTGCAAGTTTAAGAGAATAGCAAGAAATAACTTGAAACAAGTTACGTACTTATTAAAGTAAATTGAATTAAAGGTGATGATAATGACTGTGATATTCAACTTTTGGCGATAGACGTACAAATAATTGTGAAGCACTTTTTGCCACTAGAGTCACAGAGCAGAAGAAAACCTCACCGATACATCTGAAAGGGAAATGTCACAAGCTGATGCAGCTATTTAGAGCATAGCATAATTGAGGAAAAGTCTCGGTAAGACTACAATATTAAAATTAATTTTAAGGGTTCTTTTTAACCGATTATTCTAAATTTGTCTAAATTATGTTATGATAAATATTCTCACACTACAATTCAGTACAAAAATATTGAAAAAATCTCAAAGAATTCCAAATGTCTTATCTAACCCTCAGTTTAAATGTTCATCACCTAATTATGTACAATAAAATTTTGCAGAAAAAAAAAAAAAAACAAATACAGAGATGACCCCCAACTATCTTGTTTCCAAACACATTTATACACTTCGATTCTTTGAGTACAATTTTCCCATTAAATGTTGCAGTCACCAAGAACGCAACAATCGGCGCACAGTAAATCACTAATCCTAGTCTCAACAATGGCAAAATCACATACAAGCCCAAATTTTTCAATGAAGCATCAGAAGCAATCATAAGAACAATCAACTCCATTCGATGCCAATTTGCAGCAAATACCCATACGCTAACTCTAATTATCGAGAACACAAAGACTGCACCAAAATCCAATACGTCAAAGCAAATGCATCGCTGCGAGAAGAATTATCAAAAAACAAATCGTAAACACATCAAATCATGAAAATCCATAAAAGCATGAATAAAATTCAACAAAGTTTAAATCAACCAAAAAATAACAAATCTAATCAAATGCAAAAAATTAAAAGTCAAAAGTTATACAGAAAGGATAGAGATTTGGAAGGGAAGAGAGAGAAAAAAAAAAACAGCTTGATGATAAATGAGAAACAGGGAGAGACAAAAACGAAGAAAAGGAAATGGAGAGTGGGAGAGAGCGATAGGAAGGCTCTTTGCTTTCCTGTTTAGTTTGTGAAATCCCGACCAAGACAAAGAAAAAAAGAAAATTTGCGTGGGAGCTGATTTGGTGGTGTGGTGACAGAGCAACGACAAAGAAATTGGCGATAAGTGTGCATGGGAAGCCAATTTAGTTGTATGGTGCCGGCAAGAAATTGGACGGGGTGGAGGCGGCTTTTGTTATGGTTTTCTACCTGTAAAATTAGAAATTAGAGCTTTCCTTTTTTTTTTTTTATTTAAACGTAAATACAATTTTACTTCTCTACTGTTAAATTTTAATGTACAGACGTTAGACATTTGTTGGAGTTCACCGAGATTTTTTCAATATTTTTAGATTTTGTAAGGTTAAAATATTTGTTGTATTATAATATAATCTAAATAAATTTAAAACAATTAGTTAAAAATAACCCTACTTTTAAAATAAATTTATATAATATATAAGAAATATTAACACATACCTTAAATTTATACATAGATGATAAGTTTGAAAAAATTCACATTTACTTTTCATAAATCGTTGATCGTTAAAATAAAAATACTTTTGAATATTATTATTTTTAACTTATTACATAACTAATTATTATAAAATATTATATTGTTATTTATAAGATAATATTATTTTACATAGTATGAATTAGTCTTATTTTTATAATTTAAAAAAAATTAAATTTATTATTGATATTTATAATCTTTATAAAAAAAATTTAGAATACTCATATACTCATTTAATTAAATTATATTTTATATTGTTTTTATTAACTTGATGTACATATACATTAAACAAATATAATTTTAAATTTGTTATTATATAAAAAAATTATAATTATAATAAATAATAATATTAAATATACAAATATTACTTATAAATTAATGTGATAATATTTTTTTATTTATATATATCTTATATAATTTTTTATCAAATTTATTTAAAAATCTCATATTCATAATTTGAAATCTTAAATAATTAATGAATAATAATATAATATTTTATAAAAATTAATTATTTAATAAATTAAAAAGAGTTAAATTGATAAAATATTTAAAATATTTTTAATTCTAATAATTAATTAACCGTTCAAAAAATATAAGTATGAATTTTTTTAAATTTATTATTTAAATATGAATATTTTAAATGTCTAAGAAGATATCTGTTAATTCTTCTAATATATAGTAATATTTTATTAAATGAATAAATGACTGTCAATTTATTGGAACTCTCTTTGGAGGAAATAGGCCCTGTCCCATTCCATGTAGACAATTAATACGACTGAGTGGGACGAAAATGCTCAAACGCGAGTCGGGGTGACTCCACCATATCCAAGGGACAGGGGTTCCGTTTATGATGGGCCAAGATAGGCCCAACGGAAGAGAACAACCCGGAGAATAATGCGACCGACCTACTTGTTTACTAGACAACCCCGTGTCCACCTAATAGTCTGACCCAAGGACAGTTGTACAATAACCGTATGGTTCCCAATCCCGAGCCATCAATTTCTGTCAGAAAACCAAAAAACCACAAGAGGGTAATATATAGTGTTATCTATAACTACTTAAGCGACGCGTATTAACTAGATTGACCTGTATTAATACTAACTACTTTTAGTATTAACTAAATTAAATAGATATTTATATTCCTTAATTTAATAATTAAATAATATTAATTAACATTATCAAATGAACTCTTCTATATAATAATTTTGAAAAAGAATAATATTAAAGATACAAAACTGTCTAAATATGTTAAACTGAAAGAATTGAGGGTGGAAAGGCGTAACGGGGACTGAGGATTAACGTGTTTGCTTGTGTTAAATTGTGACGGAACGAGGATTCTTAAAATGGGAGGATTATCATTCACTCGCGTGGGATTATCGTGATTTATCTACCAAAATTGGGGAATTGCGATTTCGCTCCCTTCCAATTTCTTACTTTATCTCTTTTTATTTTATTTTATATATACATATATGTTTCAACGTAATTTTTATTTAAGATAATTATTTTAATTAATTACTTTTTACCTACCGTATTCTTTTAATTATTTAGAAACTCAATTCACATAATATTATTTTAAAATTGAATTTTTTTAATATTTTTAATGATTATTTAAAAATTAACTTATAATTATTGCTGTAATTTTTGTTTTTTTTATAAATTTAATACAATCTCAACTTAACCATATTATTATAAATAGGATATGATCTCAATATAATTATATTTATTATTATTTTTGTTTATCATTTTTATTATGAAATATTTTTTTTGTATGTTTTATTCTCAATATTAGTTTATTAACTTATAATTTATTTATACTTCATACTCATTTTTGTTAATACCTTCTATAATACTTTTTAAATCAAAACCTTCAATTAAATTTAATCCTCATTTTTTAAATCTATTTAAACGTGATCACGAGTAAGTGCATAAATATATTTCAAAAACAGAAGTGGGTATAAGAAGTCATATTGTTGAGATCTAATAATTTTAAATAAACTTCAAATTGATCATTTTAAAATTATATAGAATCAAAAGTAAGAGATTTAGTGGATGATTAAATGATACATATTATAATACAATGAAAAAAAGTATTATAGCATTAAAAAAATAAGTACCTTAAAAATGAATTTGCTTATTACAAAATTATCTCATTTTCTATTTAATTTGATTGATTTGTATTTGTTATAATAATTTTAGAGGATTCAATCAATTATTTTAATCGTGATATCATTAAGAAATAAAAATTCGCGTTATCAAAGTTTTTTTTTTGTGATTACTCATCATATATACAACTAATTATTTATTTGATAATTGTATTTTAGTTTTTAATATGCTGGTTAACCATCTAGTAAACTATAACATTATTAAAATTAAGAATTATTATTATTATAATATTTGTGAATTATTTTATTATTTTTTGAAAATTTTAATTTATGAAAAAAATTGAAAAATATTATTGTTTTAATATTGAAAATTTAAGAATAGATTAAATAATATTTAAAAAATTAATAAGTAATTAAATTTGATAAAGCAATATAACTAATTTTCAAATAAAAGATTTTTATAAAAAAAAATTAATTAATTTCCCTCTACAATTTTTTATTTCAATAAAATAAAACAACGAATACCATTCTTTCTTTCCTTTCCAATTTCCATTATTAAAATCAAATACAGTATTTATATAAAATATTATATACAAGTTTATATTATATACAATATTAAATTATTAATTAATAAAAATATAAAATCAACGTGCTTAATAAAAATAAAAAACGTGTACAAATGCAATAACTAATATCACGATATTAATTATACATCAATCAACTATGGCAGTGTCAACTTACGATCGTAATTTACGAATTAGATTGTTTTTTGTTTAAAAATATTTTATTTAATAAAAAATTAAATAAATATAATAATTACTAATATAACTTAACCCGGCGTTGACTTCGGAATTTTTCATCACCCAATTGGAAGTCACTAATTTCTAAGTTAGGTGATAATTTGGACACTGAAGCCGATACGTTTGGCAAGATGGAATAAAGATTCCACATGCTGGGCATAACTAAAAAGCAAAAGGCCAAAACAGTCCTTGTAAACTTACCAATTCATTTCCGTTTGGCAATTTGAAATTCTGCCATTAACGCACATCCTATTGTGGCGAGCTTTAACGTGTGTACCATTACCATTACCATTACCAGGACCAGTCGCACCACCATCCATCCATCCACTGCGTCGCCACTCGAAAGAAACAACGACACTTGGCTTCTCACTTAAAAACATTTTTCCTGAATGTAATCATTAGTAACGTTGCCCCCATTTATTTATTTTTATTTTTCATTAATCATTCCCATTATCAACGTCAAAGAAAGACACTTAAATCAAGCCGTTTTAAAATTTTCCACGTGTCAAAGAATTAAAACCTGATTTCAAAAATCTTGAACCGCAGTTGACCAGAAGACCATCAGAACATTAATTTAATCAAGATCAACGGCCACAAATCTCTTATCCTCATCGTCTACCGTCCTTGTCCCACCATTTTACTTACACATCACTCCTCGTAATCTCGCGGCTCAAATCTCAACGAACCTGCAAGTAGATAAAATACCAAATTCTAAATGCCAAATCAGAAATTCATTAAACATTAATAAAAAAATACCCGAAAAAGAAGACGAAGAATTGAAAAAAAAATAAGAGAAGCCCACCTCCCTCCTCAGAGACCCGAACATGAAACAAGAAGCTCGCTCACGTTTATTTTCTCTCTTTAAAAACAAAATATTTTTTCCTACCAAAAATGCAAAGCAACGAAAAGGGAAACCAGAAACCCTAGTATAACCAATCTTTTTCAATTTCTTGCTATACAAACATCGAATATTTAGATTTTTGAATCTGTGAGCCTTGCTTTCTGGAGAACTATTGAGGAAAAAGAAATTAAATACCTCCTTGGGTAGAGCGAGGATTCAGTTTTGTTTTGTTTTATTTTTTGTTTCTCCCGAATAAATAGAGATTGTTATTGATGAAGCAAGTTCGTCGATGGCAGAGGATTTTGATCCTCGCTTTGCTCTCTGTTTCTATGATCGCGCCAATCCATTTCGTATCTAACAGGCTCAACATCTTCACTTCCATCGGTAAACTTCTTTGCACGTCTGGATATGTGTATGTATGTGTGTGATATATATAAATCGATGTGCGTGATAAAAGTAAGCTATGATCATAGATATGGAAGTTTATTCACGTACCTTTGTTTACATGTTGATGATTTGAATAAGGATTTTGTTTGTAATTTACATAATGTTACTGAGTGTTATATGCGGTTCTCTTAATTTTCACTTTTTTGGTGATTTGATTTTTGATATTGATTAATCTTTGTTCTTCTGTATTCCTGAATCTGTTATGGCAGGAAGAAGGGAGTTTATTGAGGAATTGTCTACTACTGTACGAATCTGTTTTCTCGAAATCTCACTTTTCTACTTTCTTTCTGATGTCCTGTTTTGTTGCTGGAAAAATGATGGCTAAATAGGATGAAATCAGGATTTCATTTTTCTAAATTTTTTTAGATATTTTGGTATCTGAAGAATAAAAGCTCATACTTCAAGTAAGCATTATTGCTGTGATTTGGTCAGTTAGTGTAGGCTTTTGTTTCTCAGAAGACATGAAATAAGGAAGAACCCTTAGGTTCAAAATTTTTCCTTATCATTTTCCCAGCAACAAATGGACTGTAGTTGTTGTTCTTCATCGGTGATTGATGATCAATTTTGTTTGTTGGGTGCAGAAATTTAGGACAGATGACATAAGACTTAATGCGATTGAACAGGTAGCTAAAATTTGTTGTTATATCACAGATTTGCATTTACGTTGTAATTGTTTATTGGTCTGCTGATTGTATACGTGGAATTTGATATGTTTTTGTGGTTTAGGAAGCTGGTGAAGGTGTAAAAGAGCCTAAACTAATTGTATACAAGGATGAGGATTTTAGTTCTATAGTTAGTTACAGCACTTCTACCAAGAGCAATTCCAAGCAATTGAAAAATGCTGCAGACACTTTTAAACATTTGGAAAATAATGGTTGGTATCATTAGGGGTATTTTCCTTTTTCTTTAATGCTTCTTGCTTTGTGCATTGTAAAGCTAACTGAGTTTGCATCCATTATAACTATCAGGAACAAATGACGAAAGAAAAGAAGAAAATAAGCAAATCAAGCAGAAAACAATTTCCTTGGCATCTCGTGAACAGGTATGCCTATGTATGAAAATTCTATGATCATCTTAAAGGATTGTAGATTTGAATGTGGTCTAGATGGTTGTGGTAATATCTGATATAAGGTGTGACAGGAAATGCAGATAGTCACAAGTCTTAAAATGATACCAGCTTGAACAGTTTTGGTATTCATATTCAATGAGCATGATTATCATATCAACTAGCAAAATTTTTGCATATTTTTTAATCTTGGTCTTGGTTGCAGGAGCAAACCAATAAAACAGCAGTTTGGCATGGTCAGAATGCACAGGCTTCACTGTCGAGAATTTCAGATGAAAAGGTAAAGGAGATGAAAGATCAAGTGATTAGAGCCAAAGCATACTTGAATTTTGCACCATCAGGCAGCAATTCTCACTTAGTGAAAGAGCTGAGACTGAGAATTAAAGAGTTGGAACGAGCAGTGGGAGATGCCACCAAGGATTCTGATTTATCAAGGAGGTACTATGGTCACTGAGTCCCTTTCCATCTAGCAATAAAGTCATATAGATGGTGGATATTTAGAAAAATAATGAAAGAAGATTCTTTTGTGCTGGTCATTGAATAAGAGATTATTTGTCCTTCAAATGTTAAATTACTGCATCTCCAATCAAACAAATATGTGATCTAAAGACCATTGATTTTGCAGTGCTTTGCGGAAAATGAAAGCAATGGAGGCTACCTTGTACAAAGCCAGTCGTGTTTACCCAGACTGCCCTGCCATGGCCAGTAAGCTCCGTGCAATGGCTTACAATGCAGAAGAACGAGTGCGGTTGCAGAAGAATCAAGCTGCATATCTTGTTCAGCTTGCTGCTAGAACTACACCGAAAGGCCTTCACTGCCTATCCATGCAGCTGACATCTGAATACTTTGCCCTGCAGCCCAAAGAGAGGCAGTTCCCTAACCAACGAAGGTTTGACAATCCAGATCTCTACCACTATGCTGTTTTCTCTGACAATGTTCTAGCTTCTGCGGTTGTTGTCAACTCTACAATCTCTTTTGCCAAGGTAATATGCCTCTTATTTTTCTGGTATTATTTGCTCTGGTTTTTTCTACCTCGTCTATTTATGATGTTACTTCTGCCTTCTTTTCGGTTTCCTAAATAATAATAACTCGCATTGCTTGCAAGAAAAAGGGTTGTTGAAAAAGTTATATAAGTAGATTACTTTTCTAATTCTAACCATATATGATAATGTTTATGTCCATTGGTAATTGTTGTGTTTGGGTTGGTGCCAATGCAACTTCCAAAATGTACTTTTCTATATACTTAGTTTGTGGGTACTACATTTGTTATTGCACCGCTTATCTGTACAAATTTAGCTGCTGCCTGACTTTTCCTATGACTCAAAACTCTGTACTGGATTCAAAAATCCTGATGATTACTGTTACTTAACTATTTGCAGGAACCGGAGAAAATTGTATTTCATGTGGTGACTGATTCTCTGAACCTCCCAGCAATCTCCATGTGGTTCTTACTCAATCCTCCTGGAAAAGCTAATATCCAGGTCCAGAGCATAGACAAGTTCAAATGGTTGTCTACCAAGTATAACTCAACCCTGAAGAAGCAAAATTCCCATGATTCAAGATATACTTCTGCCCTGAACCACCTTCGGTTTTATTTGCCAGATATCTTCCCTGCATTGAATAAGGTTCTACTTTTTGACCATGATGTGGTGGTGCAGAGTGATCTTAGTGCTCTTTGGAGTATTAATATGGACAGGAAAGTAAATGGGGCAGTAGAGACTTGTAAGGAAAGTGAAGCTTCTTTCTGTCAGATGGATATGTTAATAAATTTTTCAGATCCCTTGATTGCAAGGAGGTTTAATGTCAAGGCTTGCACATGGGCATTTGGGATGAATTTGTTTAATCTGAAAGAGTGGAGGAAACGAGACTTAACTGCAGTATACCATAAATACCTGCATTTGGTAAGTGAATTTATAGTCTTCTCAGAATAGCATTTTCTAGCATGCCTAATTGTTTGTAGAAATTCTGTTTCTCTCTGTTATCTCTTGCAACAATACATTCTGATCTATCATCTATTTTTCTAATTAAGTATGATCATTTGTTGTATTGATTGTCCTGTGGAAAGGATAGAGAAGATGGGATGATGTTGTGGTACATAAGTTGGATTCCATTGAAAATTGTCTTTTGCCAGGAATGTGGATAAGACCTCAAAAGGCTTTTCCACAAGGTAGGTACGAGTACTATGTCATAAATGTTTAGAGATGTTGAATGTGAATGGTGATTCAAGCAACGTTTTTATTTGAATGTTGGGTATTGAAGCTTGGATGTAAATCATTAACTGTTTTAGTAAATGCTGGATCTATATATTTCTGGATACGGTGATTAATGCCGTGAATACAGTTGGTATCTCTATAATATTGCAATAGCTTACACATTCATATTAACAGACATGCATTGATACAACTATGTTCCCCTTTGTTTTGTGGATGAATCCCACTCTGCAATTGAATATCCTAATGGTTTTTCTTTTGCCTGGTGGTTGGTTGTAGGGATATAAGAGGCCATTGTGGAAGGCTGGGAGCTTGCCTCTAGGTTGGATCACTTTCTATAACCATACAGTGGCTTTGGACAGGAGATGGCATGTACTTGGTCTAGGTTATGAGTCAGGGGTTGGGCGTCGTGACATTGAGCAAGCAGCAGTGATTCACTATGATGGAGTCATGAAACCGTGGTTGGAGATAGGAATTTCAAAATATAAAGGATATTGGAGCAAATTTTTGAAGTATGACCATCCTTTCTTGCTACGGTGTAATATCCACGAATAATGCAACATTACAACTGGTATTGAGCCACATTATTTGTTACTTGTTCTTGGAATTGCACATGTTTACTTGATTCTTTTACAATCACATGTAAATTTCTGCTCAATTTTTCTGGAATTTTTCGGCAGTAATCTCCTAGGAGCTGAGTCAATTTATATCAATAACTAGATGTAATAACAGTACCTGTGGTGTTATAGTATTTTGCTAGATGTTTGTACATAACTTGTTTCATATGTTATGTTCCATTAGCCCGAAGTAGTGTTGAAAAGAGATGCAATTTTTATTCATTTACATTATTTGCTTGCTTTGATACTTGTTTGTCGTATCTATATTCTTTTGCATACTATTTGGTTGATGATTCTTGTTGGTTGTGGGTCAAACATCCTTAAACGTGTTTGCTTGCAAGCATGTCTGGTTCTCTTTTGATGAAACTCTCATCCCTTAGTTTATTATTATTCTTGTGGGTTGCGAACTTCAAATGACAGATTATGAGCGTACGATGAATATGCAGCTACAGAGTGGATCTACACTTATCTAGGGGTAAGCGGATGAGGGATGATATACTTTTAGCGATAATTCTCTATCAGAATTTACCATTACCAGTTTTGTATAAACAGTGAGCAATGCTATCTCATTAGCAATTTTAGTATATCTGTAACTCATAAACGATTGTAGAAGAGTTGAACCCCTAATTTCCAAAGCAATCCATCCAACCACCGGAGAAGTCGCAGGCTGGCCACATTCAAGGGATCAGAATCAACAATTGCATAAAATAAGACGCTTCAATTCTCCACGCAGATAGGAATTCTGCAGATTGATGGTTGGTCATTGATTCCAGCCAATATCTGGAGTTCGTTATCAAATCGCCGGCTGATTCGTGATTAAAATATTTTTAAAAAATTTAATAACAATTGTTTTCTGAAAAGATCCAAAACATAAATGTCTATTCAGTTTTCAAAATCATCGAAATTACTTGCTGCTTTGGCATCAAAATAAAGCTGTAATGTTCTAGAGTTGTACTCCATAGCATTAGCAGGCTAGCAGCTGTAGAAGCGTCGACTCATAGTGCGGCCCCACCGATTGTTAACATAGATCCTCCGACTCCGTTAGCAAGGCAAGCGGATGATGTGGGTGACACGTGGAATGAGATGGTTGGGTTTGTGTGGATAGAGGATATCAAATGAGAGGTTACTTTTCTATCCATGCTGTGTGATGATTTGTACATACTTTCCAACAGTAAATCAAATAAACTGATACCCTGACTGCAACACATTGTTCCCATTTTCTCATTCCATTTCGTCATCCGATTTGAGGAAGAAATGGCCACCATCACTGCTAGCGCTGCAACATCATCGATTACTCGCTCGGCTCTCGTCCACAGGCCATCCGTCGGGGCTTTATCATCCCCGGTTCTCGGTATGATTTTTTGTTTTAAGGCCCACCATTGTTCGTTATCAGCATGATGGCTAATGTGAATGCCTTGTCTGCTCACATTTTTATTAGTTTTTCTACTTTAATTATGTTCTTCGTAGTCAGGTAATTTGTTTATGGGAATATTAATAATTGTTAGAAAGATGACCAAACTTCGTTAAACCCAAAAGTTTGTGTAGCCATGGTTTACTTGTAACTAGCTTTAGTGATATTTTTGCTGAAAATGATCTTGCATGGAAGTCTTGTGAAAAAATAAGGGAGGTTTATGAGGAATCATAGCAGATGTTTCTGATGAATTCTTAAAATTGACTAGACCCAAAAAAAAAGGGTAATTTGTGTACACCTTTATTTAGACCAGATCTCAAGCGATTGTGTATGTATATATGTTCCTAGATGTGGTAATGCAATGAAGCATAACTTCACCATTTTTTGAGTTGGAAGAATCCACATACCTCTCCTTACGTCATTGTTAAATTTAAAAATGTCGGTTACAGGATTGCCAGCAATGGCAACAAAGGGGAAAGTGAGGTGTGCAGTGGAAGAAAAGCCTTCCAAGCAGGAAAACAAATCAAACATAGGAATGAATGCATCACTGCTAGCAGCAGCCTGTGCCGCAACCATGTCAAACCCAGCCATGGCCCTGGTTGATGAGAGAATGAGCACGGAAGGAACAGGACTTCCATTCGGTTTGAGCAACAATCTCCTTGGTTGGATTCTGTTGGGTGTTTTTGGTCTTATCTGGTCTCTCTACTTCGCTTACACTACCACTCTTGATGAGGATGAAGAGTCTGGATTGTCCCTTTAAACACTAAAGCCAAACCCTACCACCATTGTAGAAATGTAAAGAGTTTGGCCTTTTTCCTTTGTTGTAGTGAAACTCTACCTTCTGCACACTTTCTGTATCATTTTGTTTCTCGACTGGTGTTTCTCTGTTTAATGTTATTTCTCTCTTTCATGCTTTATTTGATCATAGTGGATTGAAGAACAGGATATTGTGATCATCTATTCTTGGCCACTCATACGCATTATTAAACTTAATCCACGCATTAGAATCTAATCACGAATATGAATGATTCTTTGATTCTGATTTTGATCACCATTCATGACTTCATCATCATGTACTGGTCTCTGATACAATACAAATATATCAATCCATGTTCCATTTGGGATTAATCGAGTACCAGATTTCATTAACAAATATCGATCTAATGAATATTGAAGAGTTCTGAATGATTGGAATTAAGGTTTAAGAAAATAATGACAACTGTTCTAATGTGTTGCTGCATTCGATGTGAAATTATTGTTTTGTATCAATTGTAATTATAATTATAAATATAAATCTGATTCCACATGGACTTCCAATGGAAATAGAGTCCTTTCACCCTAAGAATCACATCGACAGCTATTAAAAGAAAAGGAAATGGAGTATTCCACCTTTAATGTGTAATTTAATATAACTTTTTTTCCCGATAGTTTGAAAATAGTTCATTTAGAATTAAATTTATTAAATAGGTGATATCTAAAATAAATATTGATCTCCTTCTATTACTTATTTATCAAAATTAACAATATTATTGTGTAGATTAAAAGGTTTATAATCAAATGATATTAGATGACTTATTCTAAACATGCTATTAACATTAAATGGGTAATTTTCAAATTCCGTACATTTGAAATTAAACGAACTACCATTAGTAGGAGATAATTCATAACTTTCCTCGATTCTATTTTATACCCAAACTTAAAAATATAATATAATTGATGAATTATCATAACTTTGGAACTGATTTATTTATATTACTAAAATACATTGTTTTAAAATAATTTAGAGATGAAAATGCTAATTATCCCATTCAAATTCATAAAAGCGCATAACTTAATATTACATTACATACTTAACTAATTAAATCAAACTAATCTTTACTTTTCAATTTAGATAAAAGTTATTTGGAAAAGAAAACAAAGGAGAAAGTGACGTCGTTTCGAATATCAATAAGAAACGCCTAATTTGTTTTTGGGAAATAACCAAAAATGCCCTCATTTTATACTAAAAATTTAAAAATACCCTCCCCGAAAAAGTTCATTAAAAAATACCATATTTTAAGCCTTTTAGACTAAAATACTCCTGATACCCTAAATTATCAAATTTAACTTACTGTAACACTCTCGAGTTATTGTAAGTACTCGAAACTAACACTTTCGAGTAAATAACATAAAATTAATACTTTCGAGTTACTGTACTTACTCGAAATTAATACTTTCGAGTAAGTATCGTAAAATTAACACTTTCGAATTATTGTACTTACTCGAAACTAATACTTTTAAGTTATTACAGTTATTCGAAACTAGTACTTTTGAGTATTATAACAACTTGAAAGTGTTTTATAAATTTTAGATATGAGGGTATTTTAGTCTAAATGTCTATAAAAATGATATTTTTGAATGAAATTATATAAGGTGGGCATTTTTGGTTATTTCCCTTTGTTTTTCCCGGCTACCTTCCTTCCTGCGGCTGCGAAATTCCTGTCTCGTTGTTTTCCTCTCAAATACAGAAGGTCGTCGCGCCCCGGCGAAGAGAAAAAAAAATATAGTTGTAAGTTCGCCTCTATATTGTACTCAAACGCACATATGATTTTGTATTTTGCGGTACTCTTTTTTAAATCACATTAAGTTTTTAACAGTATTGCATAGCAAGACTCCCTGTGGATTAGCATATTTTCTCCCTTTTATTTTATGCAGTTTAGCAGTTTAACAGTCAAGAATGAATCGTGTTAATTATAATGGAGTTCAAGTTCAGAATCTATTTTTCTAGATTTTTTTCATTTTCCATAGTTTTTCAAGAATTATTTTTGTGAGTGTTTTGCTGCTCTGATATATAGTAACTTGATTCATGCTGAAGAAGAAAATGTGGAATTTTAGCTACGCAGGACATTCGGAATTTAGATGACTTTATACATTAGTTTGTATTTCTTTATCTTTTCATTGCTTGGCCTTGTGTGTGACAAGAGTTATCCGTTAGCTTTATTCTCAGTTTTGGCATTTTTTATTTTTGGAGAAGGTGCAAATGTTTTACACTAGTAAAATCCAGCACACCTTGCGTTTGCCTCCTCATCTTCTCAGCCTTCCTCTCGATGAAGCTATTAAAATTGAGCTGGAAAATATTTTCTTAGACAAGGTTTGTCGATTTTTTTTTTAATTTATTTCGAGTAACTGAGTTTATATAGTGATTAGGGTAATTTAAGTTAATAATGTTTATCATAGCTAATTGCAAATTTGGGACTTTGTATTTCTATCTATGATATCGACGAAATTGAAGGTGGTTTTATCTATCCAGGACAAGGTGCTTCAACTCATAAGGTATATCTGAACTGCAATATTTCTTTTTCACATATGTTTCTATTTGTTTTTGAAATCTTTTTGTGTAAACATTCTTGGATCTTCAATTTTACAGTTAATTAACTTGTATGGTAGCTTGGGGATTGTGGGGCATTTCCATCATATACTATTTGTTGCATTAAATAAGAGACAATGCAAACTCCAACCAGAGTGTGAACAATCTTGTTTTGTTCATTGCGCAGGTTAAGTTTAGATTGATTGTATTCCGTCCTTTTGTGGGAGAGATCATTTCTGCTAAACTTAAAGAATCCGATGCCAATGGTTTACGCTGTATGTCTAACCAATACCTCACTGTTTTTATAATTGTGATTTAGTCATGTATGTATGCAGCTAGTTTTATGATATTCTCCGTCTTTCTTTTCCAGAAAAAGAATTGTTTATCTTATCTCATTTTTATAAATATTTTTGTATTTCGCCAAATAAGAATGCATCATATACATGTTTTTCCTCCTCTTACTTTCTTGTGAGCTGGAGGGAAATATAACCTTGTGATTTGATTTTTGCATGTTAATGATTCCGTTAAGAGTAGGTCTGCTGATGTTTGGTTTCTGAGCCCTTGATGGTTCAGTTGGGAGTCATCTCTATTTATCCATACAAGGCTGCCATTCTTGCAACTGGCATCTTCCTACCTTTGCAAGATTCCTATATGATGATAGTTTGAAAAGCACAAACCTTAACCTAAGAACAGTATGTTATAACTTGAAATGAGTTTTCGAGCGAGATTAGTTAGACATGAAACTGTATAAATAATTTCATGCATCTGCTAATTGGTTTTGAGAGTTTAGGGCTTAATTCATGTTGTCTATTAGAAAATGTTATTGATTTGGATCCCTCTCAACTTTCCTGGATAACATGAGCATTTGGGATTTGTCTGCCCATGTAAAACATTTTTACATCATAACAGTGTAGCTCTGGTTCATTGAAGAATACTATGTTTGAAAGAAATTTTCACCTATCTCCTAAAATTTGAGTAAACATTCTTAACCAATATTAATGACTGAAATAAGAAATCTTGTTTCGGCTCTGCATTGGCTATTACTAGTACCAGGCAACTCAACATGTCCTGGTTATCCAAGTTACCTGTAGTAATTCTCATCTATCTCCCCCTTTTTGTGGAGGGCTCTTTCATGCTAAACAACAGGCCTTTATGCATTTCCTATTGCCTCCATAACTAAAAATATCCTTTTTGTTGCTGCACTTCCCCTTGAATCATGTTGCTTCTTCTGCTGGTGTATTTGTTTTTGCCCCTTAAGATTTAGACGATGAAAAAGAAAACTTAGGAGCTGGTATTATGAAGCTCAGCTTTTTACTAATGATGATGGCATGTAGGAGATGCCCAGTTGATTTCGTAGACCGTTTATGTGACTGGTCCCTGCTAACACCAAACATATTCATCGTCATTAAGCGGTAGTTCCTTTTGGTGAATTTTCTGGTGGTCAAAGTGAATATGACTAAAACATTCTTCACAGATGATCTGTTAGTGAAGAAATTTTCTTTTCAAAGATAATTTGTTCCTGAACATTTTCTTGAACTCTTATTTAGTTCATGCTAACTGCTATTGTAAATAAGTTTGAATTCACTGTGTTATCTTACTTCTATAATTGGCAGTGTCCCTTGGATTTTTTTATGACATTTATGTACCCTCTCATCTTTTGCCGAGTCCATCCCATTTTGAGCCTGACCCTTATAGAAGGTGTGGTTCTTTTTCTGGTTTATTCTAT
Organism: Melia azedarach; assembly: GCA_028052125.1. Lineage (NCBI taxonomy): Eukaryota > Viridiplantae > Streptophyta > Magnoliopsida > Sapindales > Meliaceae > Melia > Melia azedarach. Next base: position 68,295 of record CM051394.1, on the reverse strand, counting down.
TTTCTATATCTGCAATTATAATTTTGTAAACATTGCCTTTGATTTTTTGTTTTTCTGTCAATATCTTTGATCTCCTCTCTTTACATGTCTTGCACAATAATGAACTTTCATGTTATAATTATAACTATAGGTACGATGTCAGATGGACATGGGAATTTGGAGATACAAAATACATTATTGATGGGCTAGATGAGGTTCATGTTGTTTTGGTGTTTGTATAGATATCCCTGAGTTTCTAGCATGCACATGTATGCTGACTTTAGATTTATTTGTGCCAGATTAAGTTTCGGGTTCTGAGTGTTAAGTATCCTCCAATTCCAATTGAGCAAGCAGAAGGATCAAAGCCATTTGCCCCAATGGTGATTACTGTAAGTGCATCCTTCAAACTTTATTTTCTGACTGGTGGTTATCTCTTGATCCTTATTTATCTCTGAATGTTTTATATCGTGGAGGCTAACAGCCAGCAGACGCTGCTTCCTGAAATGTTTTTTATTTTGAGAAAGCTGTCACGATGAGTTCATGTGCAGTGGCCCAAAATAACGTTTTTAATTGTGTTGGTGTTTTGTTTAAGTTCTGTTTCTGCTCACAAAACTTAATATCGGATCACAAGATAATAATAATAATCATTGTCATGATATTGGATCTTGTTGTTTTCAAACTGACGGTCGTGGTTGGGGAGTACATGAGTTAAGACGCTCTATTTGTTGTCACAATTACACTGCTAACGTACAGTTATTCATACAACATGTTAAGGGTAGACGTAATTTCCTCTATTTCTCCACTCATATTTTGACATAATATTACCTAAGGGAAAATAAAATAAATAATTGAATGCATGAATAAATGGATATGGGATGATATATATTTGTGACAGTAAGTTTCAGTTAACAACTAGTTAAAAAGACCATTCTCCACCTACCCACACACCAAAAGAAGAAAAGAACATAAGGAAATGAAACAACTAAGTATATGTCTCAAGACAACCTTGTTACTGGTTTCTTTTAGACTTGTACTTGCATCATTGTATGTAACGATACAATGAAAATAATGCTCGTTTTTCCTGAATTTGAAATTTTCTCGTAAGATTTGCCTCAACACATTTTATTGGATCGTTGATGAATTCATATTATCGTTTGATGTTTGCAGGGATCAATTGATTATGATGGTCTTGGTCCAGTTTCATGGTGGTAAGATTATGAGCCGGGCTCTTTGAGCTAGATAGGAAGGAAAGCAATTGAATTGAAATGTATCTGTCAAACTTTTACTTCTCTTAGGGATAAACAACGGTATTCATTAGCTTTCAATAAAGTGCTGCATTAATATATAGAAAGATACTTTTCTTTTCCTTTCCTCTCTTTTAAAATATATAAAGTTTTTCATGCCCATTAAAATTATATATATAAAATATAGTAAAAATAAATAAATTAACCATATAACTTAATAATTATAAATATTTAGACTTGTTTCCATAAAAGGTTTGATGCTAATTTTTATTAGGGACCCACTCGGCTCATGAACGGCCTAGAAACACAAATGACAACATTTGACACCAATTTCTTCCCATCGAGATACATAGCATATATGCCGCGCTAAATTCATCCTCCTATCATAACAATCATCATCAACACCGCCACCAAAAAAAACATTTTTATTTTTTTTCCAGAATAATAATAATAATGGCTACCTCTGTTACTACTCCAAAGCTCACAACCTCGTTCTGCAGCAGGTTACCGATTTCAGTACCCTTCTCTTCTAGCTTTCTTTCTCTTCCCAAAACCCTAACCCCACTCTTTAACAATCGACGCTCGCTTATTCACTTTCAGAGGCAATCTCGTCACCATCAACATCGCAACTTCGCCGTCCGAGCCGAGTCGGATAATGGAGCTGAGTCGGCTCGCCACTACGACTTCGACCTCTTCACTATTGGCGCCGGTAGCGGCGGTGTCCGTGCCTCCCGCTTCGCAGCCAATTTTGGAGTTTCTGTCGCTGTCTGTGAGCTTCCCTTTGCGACCATATCTTCTGAGAACGCCGGCGGCGTTGGCGGCACGTAAGTTGTTTATAGTAATAAAATGAAATAGGATGAAATGGAAGAGTTATCCAGAGTATCTCCAAACAGAAAATATTATTGATTTTCTCTTTTTTTAAGCTTGTCAATATTTTTCAGTATATGTATATATATATATTTTTTATTATTATAACACAGGTGTGTGCTTCGTGGATGTGTGCCAAAGAAGTTGCTGGTATACTCATCAAAATTTTCTCATGAATTTGATGAGAGTAATGGTTTTGGATGGAAATATGAGGCAGAACCACAGCATGATTGGAGCACATTGATTGCTAATAAAAATGCCGAGTTGCAGCGCCTTATTGGTATTTATAAGAGTATTCTGAACAATGCTGGTGTTACTTTAATTGAAGGTCGCGGAAAGGTGGGATGATGTTTGAGTCTTGCTTCATTATAATTTAGTTTATTTCTTCCTGGAATGGGTTGGATGCAGGCATTGTTTAAAAGTTGGGTGCATTTAGTTTCTGCTTTCTGAATTCTGTGTAATATGCATTTGTAATAATAGATTTTTCTAAAATATTCATTGACTTCAATACAATTGTGTAGATTGTGGACCCACACACTGTCGATGTGGATGGAAAACTCTATTCTGCTAGGCACATATTGATTTCGGTTGGGGGGCGTCCCTTCATTCCTGACATTCCTGGTAGTGAATATGCTATAGACTCTGATGCTGCACTTGATTTGCCCTCAAAGCCTGAGAAAATTGCTATTGTTGGTGGTGGATATATTGCCTTGGAATTTGCTGGCATCTTCAATGGTTTGAAAAGTGAGGTCCATGTATTTATACGGCAGAAAAAAGTTTTGAGGGGTTTCGATGAAGAGGTGAGGAATGAAGATGACACTGTACATTTAGTTAATATAAGTCTTATTTCTGACTAAATTCTTTTGCATGCAATAAAACTTTTTGCAGATAAGAGATTTTATTGCAGAACAGGTGTCTCTAAGAGGAATTGAGTTTCATACAGAGGAGACACCTCAGGCCATCCTAAAGTCGCCAGATGGTTCACTGTCTCTGAAAACTAACAAAGGAACAGTTGAAGGTTTCTCTCATGTTATGTTTGCAACTGGACGCAGGCCTAATACAAAGGTTTGGAACATCTTTCCTATAGTTGTTTCATTATATTTCCAGCATCTTCAGTTGAGTAAATTATTATATCCTGTCTAGTCATGATTGAAAATCTGTGTATCACACCTGCCAGGAAAAAGAAATCAATTATGCATTTTACATTTATGTGATTCTCTTCTACTGTCAACTCTACAAGTCTAAAGATGCCCAATTGGATCTGTACGATGCAGATAGTCTAAAATAAATAAACTGTATTTTTAAGGGAAAGATAAATCAATTATGAAGCAGATATAATGTGAATTTTTGCTGGATTGCAGAATTTAGGTTTGGAGGCCGTGGGGGTTAAAATGAACAAGAATGGAGCTATTGAGGTAGTGCTTATTCTAATTTTATCTGTTTTTACTTGTCACTGCTTTTTCTAATATATTTTCCTCTTCATTATTTCCTTAGGTTGATGAATACTCTCGTACATCAGTTCCTTCCATATGGGCGGTTGGAGATGTTACAGATAGGCTGAATTTGACTCCAGTTGCTTTGATGGAGGGAGGGGCTCTAGCAAAAACTTTGTTTCAGGATGAGCCAACAAAACCTGATTATAGGTAATGCAAAAATCTCATGCTTAAGTGATCGATAGGTCCGAGATATGATTGAAAAATGGAAATGCTCACATAGTATGCCCTCTCTATTAATTGATATTTATCGTGGGAACTAATTGAGATTATTATAATATCCAGTAAAGCTTATACTTTATTTTGGAGTTCATAATGCTTTAGGTTACTATGATGTCAGTTGTCTGGGTTACCGCTATATGGCTGTCCGATTAGTTGAGATTATGAATGTCATTTACTGCTTCTTTGTTGGAGGTTTTGAGAATCCATTTACAACAATACTAGGGAACTTTTTCCTTTTATATTCAATTTCTCGTTCCGCTCTGCTGGAATGTTAGGTTTCAAGATTCTGTGCTGTGAATTTCATTTGATACTAATACCTTTCTGCATGTTCCCCTTTGTTCCTGGGAGTAGAGCTGTTCCATCTGCTGTCTTTTCGCAGCCACCAATTGGACAAGTTGGTCTTTCTGAAGAACAGGTGACATATTATTTAGTTAGTTTTCTGCACTGCTAAAATTAGTGTCTAGTGATTAACTTTTAAAAGGAATTGACAGGCTATACAAGAATATGGTGATGTTGATGTCTTCACAGCGAACTTCAGGCCTTTAAAAGCTACACTCTCTGGGTTGCCAGATAGGGTTTTCATGAAACTTATAGTATGTGCAAAAACAAATAAAGTTCTTGGTTTGCATATGTGCGGAGAAGATGCACCTGAAATTATGCAGGTTTCTATCTCCCCACTTATTCTTTTTCTTCAAGCGAATATGAACTGAAATGCACAATCCAAATGCAAATTTTGGTTCTCTAACCAGAAACACCCTGCACTGGGGCTTAGGGGAAAATGCCTTTCTGTGATAAAGTATACTCTGATGAACCTCGAGAATGTATTCATAAGGGATAAAAACTTAGCCATCCTGTCACGAGGTCAGAGCTATCCTGTAGGCAGACCATATTTTAACATGTTTTTTCATGTTGATCTTTTCCATATTTTTCTCATTTGTTTAACATCATCAAATGGTTAGACCAATGCTCACAAATAAGCATGCAAATTGTGTCCTGCATTTTCCATGTCAAGGGCAGCAGCCTCCCTTCAAGTAAAAAAAAATTATAGAAATGAGTTTCAGAGATACGATATTTTTCTTATGGGTGTATTGAATAGATAAACATTATGGGGTTTTCCATAAAAACTATATCATGTTAAATTTCCAGGGATTTGCAGTTGCTGTTAAAGCTGGCTTGACAAAGGCAGACTTTGATGCCACAGTGGGTATTCACCCAACAGCTGCAGAGGAGTTTGTCACAATGAGGACGCCTACTAGGAAGATTAGAAAGAGCCCTCCAGCTGAGGTTTGTGAAGTACTGGAAGTTTGAATTTTGTACCATAAAAGTTTATTTTTAGTCCATTGTAGGAAAACTACACAATTGTTTAGTAACAGAAGAACAGCAGTCCATTCGTCTACTTACAAATTTCAGAAGTCAATTTATGATCATTACCAAATTTTAGTATCTGAAGAACAGCAGGTTACTAGCATTGTTTTCCATTGATCTGCCTTCCAAATTTCAGAAATCAATTTATATTACCAAATTTTCTTGCTGCTCTAGGCAGATAAACTATCTTGTAGGACTATTCATGACCAAATCATTTTTCCCCTTGCTAGGCCAAATATGTCTGGATTTATGTACTGACAAGCCTCAGTATCATCACTGTTTGATTACTCAAGTCATTGATCACTATTTTTTTTTTTTTGGTTTTAATACTCCAATGCTGTGTGGTTTATGATCTGCAATGGTCCTGTAAACTTCCTCTTGGCTGTCTCTGGACTGAAATTTTTAAATAAAATCTGTTTCAGGGCATGACTGATTCTGAGGTTAAAGCTGCAGCAGGAGTTTAGCAAGACTAGAGTTGATCAATCCGATGCACAGTGTAGGATGCCTTTTGAAGGTGTGGAACTGTTGGTTAGTATTGTTGGACACCCGAAAACCACAATCTTTCCAGTTTCAATATCAACTAGCTTGCTTTAGGCCAGAAGAGAGTATTGAGAAAACCTGATTTCCTATCCAAAATATGTTTGTTTGATTTATGATTATTTTTCAATCATCCAAAAGAAAACAAGAATAAATTTTGAGAATGAAATTCAAGATCATCACAGAACAATCTGAGACATTGTTTTTTAAACAAAGAGGAATGTTAAGTCCACTAGTAGATGACAAGGGACAGAGCCACTCCTCGTGGTACTCCTCTTGACCAAGTGTCTTTCTTGTGGCTTACGTTAGTAATGCAAAATATTCTTACGGGGTGGGGTGGTCATGTGCCGAAACGAGGCCAACACATGAATTCATGAGCTTACATTTATTGGACTCTTTTTATTCAAATGGAATAAATTTATCTGGTCCCTCGCATCATAATTTTTTGTATACACAAAAGTTTAATACATGTTAACAGTGTGTTGTTCTCTTGTTCTTATTTATTGAATATAGCATCTGATTGGCAGGTTGATTGCTGTGGAAACAGTTCATGAAGCTGTTGATGAAGAACTGTGGTGTTAAGAGTCAGAATCATCCTGCATGATTTAACTTCCTGGGGGCGTGTGAATACAAGGATGTTTTGTTGGGGCCATTGTTGAGCGCAGAGGCAAGGATGTTTTTTCTGAAGCTTTGGTTCTATAAATTCTTGGTTTTGTAGTGAGATTTTGCACTTTCCAGCATGGGAATGAGCAGCATAATAATCGCATTCCAAGAGCCATGAATGGCCAAATGATACCGCTCTTACATTTGCGATTAGTATTTGATTCTCTTTTTCGTTGCACGCAAAAGCAATAATTACTGGAATATGTCAACATTAAAATAATTATAGAATCTCACTACCAGTATTCTGTCTTGCTTTGTAGTCACGCTAAGTAATAGCGAATATTCTAACTTTTGACTTGAAAAAAAATCCGGTGATTGGGGAACCCAGCGCATAATAATAATAATAATAATAATACACTGTATTATCATTTCAATTTAACCATGTGTTTTTGATGAGATGACATGTCATACATTATTTTGAAAATTTTCAAAGTTCGGCACATAGCCTTTTCCCGAAAAATAAAAAAAATAAAAATTAGCCACCAAGATCTCATTTTGGGATCTGTTTAAAATATGACACATCCAGTACGAAAACTATCCAGATGGGTTAGTTGACTCCAGTATTTTTTGATCTAGAGGGGTATACCGAAAGGTAAAAATTCAGCTCATCTGCTGGTTACACGTCTTCATGTTTTTATGTTTTTCAAAGCAATCTCCAGGCCAATGTTTAGAATCAGAATAAGAAAAAAACAAAAGTACAATAGTGCCTACTATGCTAACAAAAAGGAAAAGCAGGAGACGCTGAATCAAAAATATAAAGCCAAATGCAACAACCACCCAGCAGCTAAAAAACTGCACCAGAAGCAGCAGCTTAGCAGCAACAACCAGAGAGCTGCAGCTAGCCAGAAGCAGAACTACTAAACTAAGCAACAATCCCGGTGCAACAGAAAAGCACAGCAGCAACAACAAACAAACAAAACTAGTAGCAACAATCCCAGTGCAACAGAACAGCACGGCAGAAAACTGTTGAGCTGCAACAGCATACTACAGGAAACTCTTTAACTGAAGCAACAGAACAAGCTGCCACAGACCCACAGTTACCAGAAATAGTTCAGCACATAAACCGCACCGAAGAAAAAACAACTCAGCAGCAACAGCAGAGCAATGAAGGCAAACAGCACTAGTGAAACCAACAAGAGAAGCTCCAGCACAAGGCACCCACCTCTGGCCAAAGCCAAAGCAACAAGCAAAACAATCATTAGAAGCTCATACAAACTGCCAAATAAATGAGATGATACCAACTAATATGATGGAACAAAACGAAATACAAGCAGAAACTGTTCCTCATAATGCTGCTACTAGTAAAACTTCTTGAAATAGAGAATTATGTAATATACATGCCTACACTTAGTCTCTCTATTCGATAAGTTGATGCCACAACATAAGAAACAGCAAAATTCACTGAACAAAATTTATTGCAGAAATCAGTGTCTGCAGCCAACATTACAAATCATTAAAAATCATTAACTATCAGGTCGTTCTGAAAATTAATTTTTAAATCAGTAGGATACAAATATGACTCGGTGCCTGAAACTGAAAGGTTGAGCCCAAGAACCCAGGAAGCAAGGAAATACTAGAGCCATTGGGCACTAATAATCAAATGCTCAAAGCATTCCAGAATTTTGAAGTCACATCATGCATGCTGGTAATGATGCAACTTGTACAGTAGCACTTTTCCAGCGGCATTTCCCACAGCCATAAAACCACCACCTGGACTGAAATCCAAACATCGAGGATATTGCAGGGTCCTATTCGCTGGAGGCCAGTTGGAAAAGACATTAAATGAAGGGACGTGTATCAACTTCAAACTGTTCTTCTTCATGGTTGAACAAATAGCCAAAATTTGGGCATCATTATTAAATTTCATAAAATCAACCTTGGTTGTCAAATTTTCGATGGCCTTGATTGGTTTCCTCTTACCCCCTAAAAACTCCTCTCTGTTGTAAACATTCACAATCCCGCTGTTAGAACCTGCTGCAAAGAAAGCTCCATTAGGTGAAGTGCAAAGAGATGTACCATTTATACAACCTTCATCGACTGCTTTATGGATGCAAGTTCTTGTTCTCAAATCCCAATGGTACACCTGCCCATCACCTCCAGAACTCAACAATTGTTTCCCACCATTTGCAAAAGCGAGAGAACGAACAGTTCCATTCATTTTTAGAGTTCCAATCAGCTCCTTTGTCTTCGATGAGACCAGCAAGACATAACCTTCATTGCCCACAAATGCAATCATACTAGAATCAGGAGAAACTTCAAAAGCTTCCAAGCTTTTCTCCTCCCTACCAACCAACGGGCCTATTTTATCAACTTTCGCTTTCACTAAATCAAGACTGTAAAAGTACTTTCTTCTTCCAGCTATTATGACCTGAGAACCATCAGGTAAGAAAGAAGCCTTTCGAATGGGACAATCATCAAGGAAAATGCTCTGTATTTTCGTATTCCGTTTGCCATCAATCTGAAAAAATCTTAGTCTTCTATCCAATCCAGCAACAAGCAACAATTGAGCATTACGATGGAACTGAACCGAATTTATAGGACCATTTGATTGTTCCTCAGCATTTGCATCTACAAGTCTAGAGTATTCAAGAAGTCCAGGAAACAACTTTGCTCTGCTCTTCACCACAAGATCTTCATCTGTTCTAAGAATATCATCCACAGCTTCAACATCCTCATAACCACGAGCTGCCACTACCCCATTTTCTTCATCTGATGATTCATCATCATAAATGCCATCATTCCTTGCCCGCAAATCAAGTGCTGCCCATTCTGTACCAGGGTTCAGCTTAACATGCTGAGCCCTCAGTCTTGAAACATACTCTGAACCCGAAATCAAACTCTCATCCTCTTCCTTCCGTAGCTTTCTCAACCTGTTAACTTTAGCTATATTTATATTGGCCTTTTCCTCTTCCTCATCCACCCAGACAGGTTTCTTTTGCTCAGTTTCCTCTTCCCCTTCAGTTTCCACCGAAAATTGTTCATCCTCTTCATAAACTGACAACATGGTATCAGCAGAACGGTCCACAAAATACATGGCAGAACCAGTCTCAGCTTCATCTTGGACGTTTTCTTCACCTTCCTTCCCAAATTCAACAGGAGCATAAAGTGATCCAAACAAAAAGTTCTCCAGCTTTTTCATTTCCCGTTGTTGCTCTATTTCTAACTTCTTTTCCTTCTCCCTCTTCCTCTTCTTCGCCCTTGATATTTCCAAATGAGACTCCCTTCCATCCTCAACATCTTTGTTCCCTTCCACGAGCAGAGGCTCACCACCATCCTCTGTTTTCGTCTTTAATCTATCTCTGGAAACAGCATTTTGTGATATCAAACTCATTTTTTGCAAACTAAAACCTGCTTCTGCAAAATCAAACTATATATATATGAGTGACCTACAAAATTTTCAATTCAAAGACTAAAATCTAAACAACATAATTCCTCTAAGAACCGTAACATGAACTCCAGTTAAACATTCCAAGCCTGTCATTAACATAGGAACATATTTCTCACTGAGAAGAAAAATATAGGAACTTTCATAATATAATGAATCAAAACAAAGGAATGCAGAAGCTGGTCAGATAAGATTTGACCTGAACAAAAAAGAAATAGAGAACTTCTTCAAAAACTAAATAAAGCGGCCACCATAAATATAAAGCTTGAAAGCCATTTACCGACAACTCTGTACAAATTCAAGTATTCCACTCAGAAATGCAACTCTACAACTCCGTACAAATTCAAGTATACCACTCAGAAATGCAACTCTAACTTCTTGGAAAATGCCCATGTCACACTGGTAATGACATGATTCATGAGTAAAGCTTTTCTTTATTAAAAAAATATAAGTTGACTGTTCAAGGCGAAAGCTCACTGCTCAAAACTATCACTGTAACTTTAGTTGCAAACACTTTCCAGCCTGCACTTGGATTACATATTAATGGAAAATTCTTTAATGAATATCCACATATATAAACAGAAAACAGAATATCATATGATTTTCCCAATGGCGAACAAGCAATATTGGACATTAATGAATGAGTCCAGGCAGCATTCAGAACTTTGAGAAACTAAAAACCTACCCGGATCCTTAAAAACAAAAAGCACTAAAAATTAATAATCTTACCCAATTCGAAAAATTACAGTTCCAACATGCCAACGTTATAATCAATTAACAAAAGCATCAGCGAAAACAGAAAATCACAAAAAAAAAAAAAAATCCGCGAATGGTATATATAAACATGGCTTACGGATAGAAGAGGATTGAAAGATTGAGTATAAATGAGAGAGCTTAAGGATATGAAAGTGAATACCTTATGTTACGTGGTAGTGTAAGCGACGACCGCCAGGAAAGAGGAGTTTTGTCCGTAAACCCTAGCTATACCAAAGTTGTATCCAGAAGTTGGTTGCAGGGCAGGGTTTATGCTCGCGTATCGTCGCCCTAAAACGACAAGTAATAACATATAGCCGCATTGTTTAAAAAATAAAATTAAAATATAAGGATATAATTGTATTTTTATTATGCGGATCCCTGTTATGCATTTACAATCCTACCCTTAAAACTCCAAACCAAAAATATTTAAACCCGTCAAAAATTAATGAAAATTCAATTTTCATTTTATTTATTTGGAAATCACTAAAATATCTCAAATAAATTATTATTTCACCCTAACCCTTATTTTTTTTCTCTTTTCTTTTTTCTAATATAAATTATTAAATCTTTTTGTAATTGATTTAATAATAGAATGATGGTATGTACATACATTCAATCAACACAGTCATATTTATGTATGTGTGATAAAATATAACTTACGTCAAACTGTACAAAAGATTTTTTCACAGTTAACCCAGCAGTTTGATAATTTTACTTCTTCGAATTTCTATACATGATAAATTTTACTTCCATATAATTTTAATAATGAAAGAAACTTTCACGTTATGATAAATAATTACTAGTTTTCAACTTTTATGTTCCGACGACCTCAACCTTGGTTCCTCTTCTCTTCATTTTGATATTGTAAATTATTAAATTTTTGTAGTTGATTTAATAATTGAATATTGAAGGAAAGTGCGTTCAATCAACATGGTCGTATTTATGTAATATACATAAAATTATAAATACCTCAAATTTTCAATAGATACAAATATATTTTTAGCAGAAAAGAATTTTTTCCCAATTAACCCAACACTATTATTAAATATATATATATATATATATATATATATATATTAACTTATATCCGCTACGGATAAACGATCATTTTGGTTCATGTACTTCAAGGATATATTAAATCAATCTTCTCCAGCATCCTTAATTCATCAAAGTGAAACAGAAATGCGTCTTATTGGTTTACAAATTCAATACTTTCGTCTTAATCTGCTGTCAGTTCGAAATTAATTAAGAAACAGAAATAATATAGAGCACACTTTATAACAGCAATCTGTCTGGAAGATTCTCAAGTTCTCTCTCTATATATATACCAGTGTCGCCACATTCATACACTGTATGCCAAACGTTAACAGTATTATTCGTCCATAACGTTGATTACAGTTGATGAAGATGATATATATATATATATATATATATATAAATACATACTTACAGTACTATATATATGTATATATATGTTTACTAAACTAATTAATTACTAGAAATGCTCAGGATTGGCAAGGCCTAATTCCTTGAGGTGGTGATGAATATCCGGTGGGTGATCGTGTAGCTTAGGCCTTTCCGGCTGCACCCACCGCCCATCTTTGCTCCTCACCATTCCCTTGTTCTGATCTTGCCTCCAGTACGGCGGAACCAAGTAATGATCTTTCAGAAAATCAGAGGCCTTATTCACCAGTGCTGGGTCTCTCCCGCTTGCTAGCACAAATCTATGTCCCTTTCCATGGTATCTGCAATGAATATTACATTACGTACATTATACCAAACGATGATTGGCAGCATTTGTTTACATATATTTTTGGTTACTTGTGGCATTGTCTTACTGTAGTTTTACATATGTCGATTTCAAAAGCCTCCCTCTACTTGTTTTCACACAAATATCAACTAATAATACTATTGATTTTTGGGAAGTTTATATTATAATTAAATAGCTGCAAGTGGACATGAGGGGACATGTTCTCAACATTATCTTTTATTATTATAATAACAGCTTGCTTTAATTTCCAGCTAAATGATCCGACTTCCAATATACAAAATTGTCGTATACTTGATTTACGCAGCCACGTGAGTGGAAGATATATATCATAATCTAATATCTAATTAATGCAGGAGGGTCCTAGAAGAACCACGATGTAATTAATCATTGGTCGCTATCAAGCTAGTGAAAAATTAAGAGATCGATGTGATTAAATGATGAAAGCAGAATCAACCAAATGTGTTTACTTCATCATTTTCAGTTTTACTTTTCCAATTCTAATTAAAGATGATTATATACATTTATTATTCTCCCCTGATGTGATATATCATCCTATATTGATTACCATATACGGAGTCTATTAGGAAAATACTAACCCGTCGAGCAAATGCAAGTGAGCCTCCAAATTATGTGCACAAGCAGGGTCACCGGTGGGTTTCAAGAAGGGAGAATTCTTGTGATCCAAGGCCAACTCAACCCCAACGTGCGAGTAACTCCAGGGCAACCCTTCAGCCATTTTCATCAAGACAGGTGAAACGTTCTCGTTTAAGAAAAAACCTGGAGACTTTGGCACAACATCGTTCACATTGATCACCCTTAACACCTTCAATCCCAGGGTTTCAATTCTCTCTTTGAACCTGACGTTGCCAACCCGAGGACCCGAAAATGAAAATACGGCCACGGGCACGGCCCGACTGTCTCGCAGCACATTTATGCCGGTTTCAACTATGTCGTATGCACTTAATATTGCTAAAGCACCGCCAAGACTGTGCCCTGTAACTGTTATGCTGACTTCCTCATTGTAGTAAATTTCTAGTAGTCTTTTCACTTCTGTTAGTATTTGTTCTCGAGCAGAAAACTTACAGTACCGGCAAGAGAGATTTTTGTCCGTGTAGAGATCTAAGAATCCGGATTCAACTTTCACTGTCGGATCCGGGCAAGGGATATTGTTATTAGAGATGGGCTTGAGAAAATCCATCAAGTCAGCAATCCACTCTAGTCGCGTCACCGTGCCTCTCCAGGCAATTGTGATGTCACGACGGCCTAAACGCTTTGTCGTTTCGTCGTTTGATACGGCGACGTATCCCATCCAGTTGGCATTCTTGCTCCACATTTTAGGCCAGCGAGATTTCTTAAAGAAATTTGGTAGGTTAATATTTGAGGTGGCATAAAGATACCTCGAGACATCGTAGCCATGGTGAGTCATCTCCAGAGAGCTGAAGAAATGACGATGCATAAATCTACAGCTTCCACAGTACTTGGAAAATGGGTCGAAATCAAAAGCATCGTAGCAAGCTTGTGCCATCTCTCCATAGCGGATTAATTCGGCTCGCAAAATTGGATCCATCGGGTCAAGCATGCCCACCCAATCGTCTTCCCCGTGGATTCCTCGCCATACATCAGCTAGCTTTCTATCTGGTTCTTGTTTATTGGGTGCGAAACTTCCTTCCCGTTGCTGGTGATCTTGTGTTTCGAGTTCAGCGATGATAGAGGATAAGGACTCGTTAGTTTTAGACAAGACCCTAGATACTCTAGTGGTAGGTGTTTTTGCTGTAAAATTCAGGGTTTTTGATTGACCGAATTGAGATTTCTGGGTTGAAAGTGAAACCGGGAAACATCTTTCGGATCGGAGAATATCACTCACTGGGTTTTGTTTGAGGGAAAGCAGAGTGTCGGATGGAGAAAAGGCAGCCATTGAAGGGGTTTGTTGAAGCTTGGTCAAAATTGGTGCAGTGGTGAAAGGAAGGAGATGCGCTGGGGTGGGTTATATTGGGAGGAGAAATAATAGTAGAGCATGGTCCAATATTAAATAAAGACCCCAGAGCCATCCTTGTATTATAAAAATAATTCACATACATTGCCATCCTTGTATTATAAAAATAATTCACATACATTACACATATTTTAAATGCATGTGATTCGTGAGGTTCCTCGCGCCCATCGAGGTGCCTAACAATTATTATATATTGGTTTCGAGAAAGTTCATGTGCAGTAAGTCCTACCAAATCCTCAGGCACACGTACGCATGCATCAATACAGTCATGAAGTTAGTATCGATGAGAATTGGTAATTAAGGATACATTAGCACATTATTTGTGGCTTTCGCAGTGCGACGCAATGGATTGACGTATTAGGTCTTTTCGTAAGCACACCATCTTTAGCTTATATATATTTTCTGCACGCGTGAAAAGTTTTTGACGATCGCTCTTCAGAAGATGGTGGCTGTTGGCTGATGGATGAGGATCCATGTAGGCTCAAAACGGGTCCCCGTTGAAGACAAAAGCAAGCACCATCTGTAGCAAAATGTCGCCACCGTGTCACATCACAATAGAACTCCTTTCCTTAAAAACACGTTAGCAGGGCTGCTGGCAGCTTTCTTTCAGATCTTATTTGTTAAATTTTAGAGTAAATTTCGTCCTATCCCAGCATATATTGATAATCTTTAACGCACTCCAAGTTTTTACAAAAATCATGATGTTCCCCCTATACAGTGAACTCCAGCTGTTATATTTAACGTTTACGCTAGTGGATCAAAGTTGACTGATAAAAAAGATAATTTTGCACCTCTCCAATATAAATATTAAGTAAAATGGCTAAAAAAAAAAGATAAAAAAAAAAATTGATTTTGTGTCAAGTTTGATGCCCTCCTTTTATTTCTGCAATTCTACAATCTCATGTTCTATTTTTAAGTTAATTGATATTACAAGATTGGTATAATTTATAAGATGATGGAATTGATTTTATTGGGTTATTTTTTATAGTTTAATTTTGAATAATGAAATAGATTAAGAATAGAGAGAAAACAAAAAAGAATAGACGAGAAAAGAAAAAGATGGGAAAAAAAAGACAAATAGAACAAGGAAAAAGAAGAAAAAGGGGGAACAAATTAAAAAAGAAAAAGAAACAAAGACAAATAGAAAAGAGAAGAGAAGAGAGGAAGGAAAAAGAAAAGAAAAAGGAATGGATCGAGACAAGAATAAGATAAGAATGAAAGAAGAATAATAGAAAAAGAGATAAGAATAAAAAAAAATGAAACAATATATGAGAGGAAAGAGAAAGGGGGAAAAAAAGAGGGAGAGAAAACGAAGAAGAAGTACGAAAAAAGATAATTAGAAAATTATTATTTTTATTAATATAGAATTATAAATTATAATTTTATTTTTTTAACGTTGAAAGAAGTGAGAGCTAATGGCGGTGTAAGAATATCTCACCGAGAAATGTTGATTTCGATTCTTATTGTTAATAAAATGGGTTCACTCACTTTAAGTGATGTCTATCATGTTAGAGTATAAATAAATTTTTTTTCATACATGTGACATGAGGGTCAATTTTCCTCTTAATTAAGGACAAACATTGTCTAATTTAGAATTGATGTCCAAGTAGCGCTAAACTCAACTTCAACCCTCTTAGTTAAGGGCAGATATCGCCTAATCTTGGTGCTGATGTTTTAGTGACGTTAAACTCGATTCGATCAAAACTCTCGACTCTTAACTATATTTTAATGTAATGTTAGTAAATTGTACATATAATGTGTAATATTTAAAAGAAAAAATTGGTGGTGTAAGAGTAACGTGATAATTTTCGTAAAATTCGGAGCCATGTTAAAATTTGTCGTAATATGATGGGATAAGATAAACTTTACCCTAAATTTTATTGAAATTTGCTTTTTATTTTTATAACAAATATTATATTTCTGGATTTTGAAAGAATAAAACAGCTTTGAGATCCTTGGACAAATTTTTAAGCAGATATTGCTGTTTGTACGTATCACTATAGATTATGGTCAACGGTCATACCTAAATTACTAATTTAATTAAGGATTAATAATTGAATCATCTTTGTCTTATTGTGCATACGCTCCAAGACTTTCATTCACGATGTAAAATACATTCAACAAAATGTTAATACGAACCACATGGACCGTGGACATTTGAATATATAATTAATTAAATTGGACTTAATGATTACCGGAGAAATAATAATGGCCTTCAAATTATGCTAATGCATACTGATTACTGCTTAATAATTAATATTCCGTCATGATAATCAAAGATCCATGCTGTTTGCATGTCTAGTATTTTCGATCTATTTACAAATACTATATACAGTGACGGATGAAATTATTGCTAGGGCACTATTTTGTAAAATGGCATTACTCAACTCCAATGCTAGTATGTTATTTTTGTTGCTATCATTTTTTCTTATATCTAAAAAAAATGTATTAAACTGTCGAACATGCATATTTAAAATTGAAGTATTTATTATAACTTTTGATCTAAAATATAAAATAAAATCGTTAAATATATATTATGAAAAAAATGAGAGAAGATAGGATAAATATTAGTTATCTCGCTTTTAAAATAAATTAAAATTAAAATAATCTCAAACTTTTTTAATTATTTTTTTAATATTATATATTATATGTAAAATTTATTAAAAATAAAAATTTTTAATTTGATTTAATCTAACGTCGCCTAAAAATCTGTACTTAATTTAAATGATTTATGTTCTTAATTGAGAATAAAATTTACCCTCATTATTAATACGGTGAAATACTCATAATCTTATAGATAATCATAACAAACTTTGAATACACTCCTCTCTACCACCAAAGTCAAAGTAAGCTCGGCAAAAACTCGATCTAAATATGAGTTTATAAAACTCTGACCCGAATTCGAGTTTATTTTTTACAAATTTGACTCGGCCCGAGCTCAGATTTAATAAAATCAAGCCGGGTCCAAAAATTGAGTTTTAAAAATTCGAAAAAATATTTTTTTTATTAATTTTTTTGTTAAAATCCAATCCGATATAACCTAATTTCAATTTATTTGAAATGCAATCCTGACCGATTTATAATACAAAAAACTTGAGTCCGACACTGTCTATATTTAAGAATAAATTTAATTCAACTCTAAAAAATTGAGTTCATCTAAATTAGGTCATACCCGAATTTTTTTACTATACCTAAATAAAGTTAAATTTACCTTAACTCGTGTCATTTAAATTTATTAAAATTTGTACACATTTTGTACAAATTAACCGAGGGACGGTCACCCATAACATAGCCTGGCTGATAAGTGCCTTTCCCCTCCAACGAAACCTTACCACTCTTATTGAATTGAAATCTGTATTTATATATGGATCATGGTAAATGTGATTTTGCAGTGAATTAACAGATGTCAGGCAGCAATCTTTGAGGAGATATTTTCTAGCATTAAATTTATAACATCGCTTTCCTACAAAGAAGATGAGTTGGCTAAGTTAATAATAATACTATATTTGATTCCTCCGACACGTAGGATATAAATTTTCTTGGATTCTGTCTAAAATTAACGACTAATTTTCATATGTTTTAAAGTATAGTTTATAACTATATATCATTGATACAATAGCGCTTGCATTTGAGTCAATTTAAATTAACAATACTGTATTGTTCTCAAGAAATGTACGTATAGCCTTGTATATTAATTTTTAGATTTTTAAGAAACAGATCTATCCGAAAATACGGATCATTGCTCCCAAATTGTATACGAAATCCGGTAATTTCGTTGGCATTAAATTCGTAATCAAGCTTAAAGCTTGGTAGTTGTGGATTTTATTTCCGAAGTTAGGCGAAAGAGACAAACAGAATCCTGGAACAGTGCCTCCGTGGCCATCCCGCCTGCGGAAGAGAAATAATTGAAATGGTAAGAAATATTGACTATATATTCAACTTTTGGAGAGAAAAGTTCACTCGCTTTTTTTCACTTCTAGAAAATTGAACCCCTAACTTTCCAATTAATCTTTAAGGCAAGGGACGTGGGATACATTTTATTATTATTGATGTTTCAATATGAAGTATCGTCTTTAATGCGCAATTGCTACTTAGGGTAAACGGTGATGATATACATATAAAACTCTGCGTTAATCAGGCGTAAATGAGTCGTTTTCTTCTTTTTCTACCAATTACTGTAGTAGAGTGAAATCAACGCCAACCATTTTCTCTGAATCTGAAACCTGAACATGAAAATTTTACATCTGTTAATTAGTAGGTCTTTAGTCACCTCACAAACATCAATGTCTCGTAATTTCTCACTTTTATCTCTCTCTCTCTCTGTCTCGATCTCAAAGAAACATCAATCAAAGTGGCTAATAATTGAATACAAACAGCATTATTAATCGTCAATTTTAATTATATTATATACGAATCACTCGTCTTTGTACGTTGAATTGTGAACGTCAATATCTAATCATCTCCTGTAAAAGAGATTTGCATCCAGATCACGAGACCAGATGAATCAACTTTATAGAAGAAAAAAAATACACTACACTGCCCCGTCCGCAAGATTGTGGAGTGAGTCTAATAAGACTTTGGGCCCGTTGCGTTTCCAATTAAAAGATACCAGGCCCACTGCAAGGTTAGGAGAGAACTGAATGGTTGTGGTCTTGCTGTTTAAAATAATAATATTACAGGCTGCTCCAATATTTTAGTCTGAAACGTCCTAGTCCTCCACATGCATGTAGTTGTACTTGCAGTAAACAGAGCCCTTGGCGCTTTGTGTTCTTGGGTTACGATATTCGCGCTAAGCCGTCGTCTACCGCTTTGTAATATTGTAGACCGAACAATAAATAATGTTCTATTTCTTAATTTCCTTTTCTTATTTTGTGTGTTTTTCGATCCAACGGCTAGTATCAATAATCGATAACATGCAGGATTCAAGAAAAGAAAAAGAAAAACTAGTTAAAAATAAAAACGGCAATGGCACAGCCAAAATCTCTGACGCTGATAAAAATAGAAATTATTATCACACGTCATTATAACTTTGACCAGTCAGAGTGATTACATGTATACGCGTATATTTGTTGGAATAGCTGAATTTTGTTGACTAATTGGACCATTATGAACTGTTGTTTTCTCTTCACATTTTGTTCTCACGAGTCACGATCATGTGTAGTCTCATATTTCACAAGTTAATGAGAGGGTAAGTGTGAATACTGAATATCATGTGTTTTACTTTTACACAAGCAAATTAATACAAGTATGTAGGTCGACCATTGACTATTGACGATTGAGCAAAGCTCCATGCCAATCCTGCCTAATTGAGTACTGTCTATAGCAGAAAATATGCACAACGAAATTTTAAACAGAATTTTTTCAACATAATAATGTCGAGTAATTTAATCTAATTATCAATATAATCAAGTAATTAATTTTTAAATAAAAAATATTAAATATTTTTCATTAAGATGAGTGTGTGATTAAAGTGGTATGCAATGTCATTTCGGTCTTCTCTACTAAATTTTTATTTTTTAAACGTTCATTTTATTAGAAATAACAATTGAACTGAGTGAATGTGAGAGGCTTTTCTCATTTTTCACTCCGTTTTAATTTTGATTCCTATATTTCACTTTATTTTTCGATGAAATTTAATTGGTACAAATAGAGATTTTTATACTAAAAATGAAGAATTTATTTTTTTATTTATTTATACTAAATATTAAATAAATTATTATTATTATATTATGATATTATTCATCTATAATATTTATATTAAAAAATATAAACTTCATTACTTGATAAAGATATTATAAATTATAGATTTTTATTAAAATATTATTAACATATGTATTTTATTTTAAAAAATTAATATATTGTAATATTTTATTATATACATAGAGGAGTAGGGGAATAGATTAAAAGTATTAAACTGTTATTCAACCCATTAATAATATATAAATTAATCTTTTCTTCCGTTATGTATATCATTATATCGTTCCAATTTTATTTCATCTCCCTTGTACAATCACATGAAAATTTTTGTTATCTCTACCTTCTACTTTTATATACATGGATATTATCACATTCATTTCGTAAGATTTAAATTTGTATTATTTAGAGAGAAATAATATAAATTGTATCGCATACCTCCCTTACGAGATTGGTCAACTAACTTCAAATGACGAATTCACTCAAATAACCTTAATTATTTATTTTTTTAATATTTTTTTACTTATTTTACACGTTAATTAATTCAAATGTATTAAATAAATAAAATAACCATAGAATATAATAAAATATGAGAAAAATTAGAAAGTTGATTTGAAGTATATTTTTTATAATAATTTTTTCTAAATAAAGTATAAAGATATATATATAATTAATAAAATTGATAAAAAAATAAAGAAAAATAATTTATTTATAACTTTTCTTTTATTGAGTAAGAGTTTAGGAAAGTAAAAATTTATTATTTAGATAAAATAACAAACATTAAATAATAATATTTTACGAATTTACTCTTATACCTAACGGTCAAATATAATTATAAGAAAAATAAATGATATATTCTTTATAATTTTTATTTAAGTAATACAATCTCAAATATCTAGAGAATAATGTGGTAATATCCTTTTATATATGTTAATTTTACCAAATAAGTTAATTAATGAGCATATGTATAAACAAATAAATAAATAAATGTGGTCATTTCAAATATTTGGAAAGCGCCGGCTGGGAGGAGGCCCTTTGTCCGTCGGCCGGCTTCTCTCTTTGCCTTTTTGGTTGCAATGCTTTTGTTTGGTTTTGTGGCTTCCTCTGTTTCCTTCATATGTAAAATCCAAGATCAATTATTAGCTATTTTTTAGCATACACATAAGTTATATGTGGTTTACAATATATACATTTTAAAAAATATACAACAGTAAATTATTTTAGTATAATTTGATGTCACTTTAAATATATATTTTGATAAGATAATATATCAGTTCTAACTCATATCACAACTAAAACATGGTTAGCAATTAAAGTCTAAATTCATCAATTTTTTTTATTGTTACATTATTGTTATCACGACGATGATGTTTTGGTGGTATCTGTTTAAATTTTAGCCTCAATCGTGAAGAAATACAGATAAGATAATAATATTTTTGTCTATGAGTTTTGATAAATAATAAATAAAAATATATTTTTATAATTTTAACATTTAATCCATATCATTTATTTTCAAACCTTCCTTGGACAACTCTAAAATAAAATAAATGCATTAAATCTGAACAACTCTAATGTATAATGCTTTCATGCGTCTCAATTAATGCCTTTATTACTCGGAAGTCCGTGACATTAACTGGCTGATTTGTTTTTCCTTTCCAATTATTTTTTATAACTATTCTTTTATCGCACAAGGAAAATAATTATTTCGTGTTGTAACCAATTGTTGGTGACATTACATCAATATACATTAATTAACCCTTAGATCTATTACAATAAAAACTTACGCAGTGTTTTTCTTTTTTCTTTTTTTTCAAACGTGTAGCTAACTTGAATTTGTCCATTTAAAATTTCGTGTTCGTCAAAACGAGTACTGACATGTATAGTTTCTGAAACTGTGTTTATTTAAAAACAATTATGGAACTACCTACCTTTTTTTTTTTAAAAAAAAATTATGATCATAAATTTAATGTAACAAATTTAGTTAAATGACTTCAATTATTATTTCAACAAACTCTATCCTGGCATATAGTCCTATCCATCCACGACTAAAAATTAAAATTAATTCATTTTATATAATTTGGACATAAAAGAGATTTCTAAAATGATCAATTCAATCAAATTGTTATTGCGAAACAAAATAACTTGAATTATATCGTACGGCTCTTGGTTCTTGTATATATCATTACCAACATTATTAAATATTTTATACTTTAAAAAAATATATAAAATATATGATAATAATATATTTATGTCATATGAAAAGATAGAGATAAAATTTGTATAAGAGTTTGTATCGAAAAGTTATTAAAATTATAAATATTATAATTTGAATATATTTGCACTTCAATTTAACTTAATTATTAAATTAAAATTTATATATTATGAAATTGAAACAGTGAGTTTATTGAGCCCGTCAAAATCTTGGCGGGTGGAGTAGGCATGCGCGGCGCGGAGCTTACAATTCCATAACAAGAAATTTGAAAACAAAAGAGCATCAAGTCACGTGTTTTCACCCGCCAAAGCAAGGCCAAAACAGTAATTAACTTCAAACATACGACGCTCCTCACTCTCTTTTTCACCTTCAAAATCAGCGCGCGAAAACTTGTCTAATCTCCCGCCCCTCCGCCACCAACTCTTCTCTCTTTATTTCTCTCCAACCTCACTCACTCTTACCTTCCTTCTCTCTCTCTCTCTCTCTCTCTCGCAATCTATATTCTACGATGAACCGTCAACACCAGCCCCACGTCTCTCCTTCCGCCACCGATTATTCTTCTTTCGACTTCAACGTCCGTCCCTCTAAACGACGCGGCAGTTATAACTGCGGCCGTTGTGGCCTCCCCAAAAAGGGCCACAACTGCAATATCTCCACCCCCACGGCCTCTACTCCTTCCGCTACGCCCACGCCTTCTGATTCTTCCGCTGTTATTTCCGCTCCCACCTCTCTCTCCGCCAGCCGCCCTCCCCGTCACCAGCATTACTCTCACCTCCGCCGAGCTCTCTCGTTTGATAATATCGATCTCAGTTGCGAGTCTCCTGAACCGGATTCTGTTTACGAGGAGACGGTGGATCCGGACCCGATCGTGTCTGGTGGTCTGCCGGCGGGGGTTTTGTGGGAGGTGTTGAGAAGACTGCCGCCGGCTGGGTTGTTGGCGGCGGCGAAGGTGTGTAAAGGATGGAGGGAGACGACGAGAAGGCTGTGGAGGGCGGCAGAAGAGCTCAGACTTAGGGTTCCTATGAGGGCGCAGGTTGGATTTATTGGATCTATTTTGCAGAAGTGTCCCAGCCTTGTTAGGCTCTCTCTTAGAATGGAAAGGTCAGCGTTCTCGGCCAATTCACTCTCTACACACCAGATCTAGGGTTTTATGGGGTTTATTGGTGGATGATTGATAGAAAATTATAACTGGATTATAAACATGGATAAAATGGACATAATCTAGATTTAATCGAATGAGAGTACTAGATATTAAAATCCAACGTGGTATGGTCTACAGAGGGAAATGCATAGGACTGTTTGATCTATGAGCAACAGGACAGGATGCAGTATGATGACAAGTGAATTTAATGCGATGAAATTTTATAAAGTCTGCTTCTTCAAGAACGAGATTGTTATTAATTTGATGGGAGTTCCACACTATCTTTTTTATCAAAGAATCACAAATGGTTCTGCTAATTGTGATTTATTGCAATGGATAGATATTATTGTAACGGGGAAAGGGCTGTGTGCTGGCATAGGTCAATTTTTCAAAGTATTTTAACCTAATTTTACTTGATGCAGTGATGTTGATGCAACGATGTTAGCGTGCATTGCATTCTCTTGCCCTAATCTGGAGTCTATGGAGATCTACACAGCCGACACTGCAATAAATCGAATCACCGGGTATAATTGCTGATGCCTCTGTATGTTTCGATTCACAGTTTGATTATTCTCATGGTACACAGTACATTATTTCACTAGCTATCATCCTTATGGAGATTCTTAATTTTAAGATTCTGGTTCTTTATTGTAGTTGACCATGAATCTTGCCAATGTTATTTGGGTTTTAATTGGGCTGATGAGTTGAAAATGATCTGAATATTCAACCATATGTATATTGACATAATCCTTGGGTCTGGGCAATATCAAAATGAGGGATTCGGTGGTTGGATATTGGGAATCAGTGGGCTTTGATCTATTTTATTTTAAAAGGGATAACTAGTGGATGGAGTTATATGCAATGGAAACAAATTGCAATGATTTGTAATGTCTTTCTTCTTCTTTTATGGTCATGTGCAGTTGCGTGTAGAAGTTTTTAGTTTTTATGTGTCTATGATGCCAGGCTTTTGTACTGCTTTATATGAGCCTTCCCAATTTGTTATTGGTCCCATCATCTACAATTTCTGGTCGGTCCTCTGAATGTGATAACCATTTATCCTCTACATATTATAAGTTGTATTGAGACATATAATGCTGCATTGCCCTTATGCCTAGTGGAATTTGTGAATTATTATTGAGCCTTATTAATGTTTGGGTTTTCTTCCAAAGGCGTTTGTTATTTATTGGCTATTTAGGTGTTATATTACTCTCATTATTGGGGCCTAAACCTCTGTTTGGTGTAAAACATGAGTGTGGTCTGACATGATTGACCGGTGCTGAATTTATTAAAGGGCCTGTTCGGTGTTTTTTTTATGTAGAGATGAATTGGGTCGTTTTGTTGCTGATAAACGATGTCTTACAAGTCTTAAGATGGAAGGGTGTTCTAATTTAGGCGGATTTGTCCTCTGCTCATCAAGTCTTTCTACACTTTGGCTTTCAGATCTTTACTCCCTCTCTAAGATGGTAATTATTCCTCTTTTATCGCTTGATTTGGAATGTCTTAAATTCTTTCTTACATCAGTATGTCCTTGTGTAGATTTTTAACTGTCCCACTTTGAAAGAGATTTCTCTGGAATTTTCTCGCCAAGAGAATGATACCACTGATCTTACTGCCATGGCTGATGGATTGGGAAGGAATTGTCCAAGATTGCAAAACATTCATATTGCATCAATTCGGCTTTCTAATGCTGTTGTGCTTGCCCTTACAGCTGCAGGCTTAAGGTTTGTCAAGTGACTTCATGTACATGAAAGGTTGAACAGTATTATTGCATATATACTTAGCTGTCTAGCAATCTTCCTGTTTATGTTATGACAAGTTACTTTTTGCTTCCATTATTTGAACAATGGATGATTGTTGATTTAAATGCTTCATTATTCAGGGGGTTGCGTATGCTTTCACTTGTACTTGGATCAGAAATCACTGATGCGTCTGTTGCTGCCATTGCCTCAACATATTCAAAGCTAGAATTGCTTGATCTAAGTGGGTATGTTTTAGTTGAAACTCAAGTCTTGCTCAGAATTGTTGCTTTCTTGGCATTAGTGTCTTCTGGATTGTGTATTTGACTGTACACTTCAATGACAGATCAAGCATCAGTGACAGTGGAATCGGAATGATCTGCAATGTGTTCCCTAATACTCTGTCAAGGCTCCTCCTTGCCCTTTGTCCTAATATTACTTCAAGTACTATTCAAGTCCTGGCTCTAATTTGTATCAATGTTTGCTTCTATATTTTAAGATATTTTATGCTGATTAATTGCTATTTGGAACTCTCAGGTGGAATTCAGTTTGCCACAGCACAGCTACCTCTTCTTGAACTCATGGACTGCGGAATGTCCATATGTGATCCCAACTCTCAAGATTCAAACTCTGATGAAAACTGTGATGTAGAGTTACAGAAAGCCTTCAACAACAAACTACATCTTATATACCAGAAGCTGATTATTAAACATTGCCGATTGAAAAAACTAAGCTTGTGGGGTTGCTCTGGCTTAGATGTGAGTTATTTTCTATGGATTTCATTGTAAATATCTGTATCTTTATCCCTCTTGTGGTTCTTATTTGGTGAGCTTAAATGCAGGCTCTATGTCTAAACTGTCCCGAACTGAATGACCTCAATTTGAACTCTTGTAGAAACTTGCGTCCAGGTATATTATTTAGTGCACTCACTGTTTCTTAATGGTTGATCTATTTCAACACTGGGACAGATTATGCTAATCTAGTAAACCTTGTGTCAACAAATCCAGACACATTGCTACTTCAGTGCCCCAAATTAGAAAGTGTGCATGCATCAGGCTGTCAAGAGTTATTGATTGGGACCGTTCAAAGCCAGGTAAATAGTTAAATTTTTGGGTATTTTTTTTATACATGTATTGTTTACTGACTTGGCATTTTCTCTATAGAAAGGAAATTGACTGGGCTGATTGTGCATTGATGCCTTTGTTGTATTGGAAAGTTTTTATGAGAACAAATATGAAAACCTTGTACAATCAGCATTAATTTTAATTCTGTCTTGTGCTTTTGTTATTGGCAAACCTAGCAAATCTCAAAAAGTGGAACACATGGCTTTTGTTTCTAGTAGTAGTTGTGAGAGCAGTTTAGGAGTGATATAGCAGATAGGCTAGTTAATCTTGTCCACAGGTACTAGTATTATACATAAGTTTCTTGTCTGCTCCGTTGAGTAAAGGTTTGAACATACTAAGAGCTATTGAAGTTTTGTACAATTTGATTAGTGAATCTCACACCATAGCAAAAAAGAAATGATAGTTTGTTGACTATTTATTAAATTTTAGAAAATGGCGGTTATTTTACTTTAATTTCTAATCAGGAGGCATTTTTTAGGAAATGTGCTTCCCTATCCATCATAATTGACCATAAAATCATTGTTGGAGTTTGATCAGAGTTATCGGAAAACCGATTTCATTCCAACATGGAAATGTCCCCTTAAACCCCAACATGCATGTGCATATTATTATGTGTTCTTTTATAGGGCAGAAATAGATATATTTTAATGCCGTTTCTCATGAAAAGTGTATATTTCATGAGTGATCCATCTATCATTGCAAACTTAAATAGTATCTTAATTTTTGTGCTCAGCGATTGCAATCAAGTCTGCTGTTTCTGCAATCAATGATTCTTACTCTTTTTAGTACATGAATTTTTCCAGGTGAATAGTAATTTTGCTGCTCTGGAAAACCAATATCCATTTAAACGTTCAGCTGATGGCTCCAAGAGAATACGGGTGCCACATTCTTTCAATCAGGTAAAATGGAAAAAAAAAAATTCCCTATGCTAATAATTACATAGTTATGAGAGTTATTTTTAACATGATAAAGTATCAGCACTGAGTGCTTTTCCTAAGTTTCATCAATTACAAAAGACAAGAATTTACAGATTTCTAAAGATTATGCTGCATTTCTACTATGAGAAACAGTAACTCATGTTGGAAGTTCTTGTTACCACTCAGGCATCTGATGAAGATATGAAGCGGCGGCGGGTTGAGAGACGGCTATGTAATGTGGTGGTGGACTGATCCTAAATGTCTTGTGCATACGAAGGACGGCATTCATTCTTAATTATGTACACAAAACATGGACATGGTGCATATTCTTATTCGTTGTCACATTAGTTTATCGCCGAGGCTGCATAATTTCTGGATCCGAGTAGTTGTAATTGTTTAAATTGGTGCAACTGCCTTGTAAAATTGCCATGTTACTCCCCAACTGCAAATCACATACCGTGGGAAGAACTGTGGATGCAAGATTCTTGCGTTGCGTCGCTGTTCATCTTTCAACAAATAACAATAATAATAAAAGGTTAATTGTATTTTTATCTCTAATTGTCTGGTTTGTGCATGAGATGATGTCAAAATGAGTTATCGCTTGATTATTATTAACATTATCCATTTAGTGACGTTTTCATTTTATATCGAAGAGGATTATTTGAAATGGTAAATTTCTTTATTAAAAGTTTTGATTTTCTTCTTAAAACTAATTATAAATACGCTGGTTACAACTGTAATTTACATTATCTTAACTTAAAACATAGTTACAAGTCAAGTCTTGTAGGATTTGGCTTAGGATTAGTTCAATGACACATGGTAGACATGTAGTTATTAGTCAAGAATTCGAGGATAATATCATACATATTGAATATTTATCTCCGCCTTTTTGGTTTATCTTGAATGATATAATAATTATTTTTAATTAAATAAAAAAAATTGACATAAGTTACTTGAAATAAAATATGTAAAGTTATTCTCTATGATTAATTTCAATTTAAATTTGGTACACTCTTCCCGCGAACGATGAAAAATGAATAAGAAAAGAAGGCGATTACAGTGTGCATTATCTGCTTCAGTACGTGTCATACTGACCCAATTTGTTGTCACAAAAGATCTATGACACGTGTCCTTGTTTAACAATCTGTCCCAGCTCTTTTATTGTGAATTTTGCCTCACCAAGACATCATATACCTTGGTATAAACTCTTCTTTCATTCAGCTCCAGTATCTGTTTTATTTATTTCATTTCGGTTAATTCCCTTTTTTCATTTCGGTTTTCTGTTTTGTTCAAAATTGAAAATTGTTCTTCCTTTTGCTCTCTCTCTGGTCGATTTCCAATGGAGGTGTCTTCGCTTTCTACGACGCCGGGAGCTTATCTGAGCTCTTCATCAACAGGTTTCCTTCTCTCAAACAATCGGTTTCAATTGCTAATACATGCTTTAAGATTTAAATTTTTCTACGTTTATTTATTTTTTGCTTTATAACAAAATTCTCAATTGCGTTCAAAAGCATGTTGTTCGATGATCAGTATTTAATAAGTTGATGTTAGGTCAGGTGGTGTGAAAAATAATATATTATCTCATTGTGTAGTGAAGAAAAGCAATTACTATTTTGATGTTGTTTATTATATTGTTTAGGGATTTTCTGCTGAAGCTAAGAAGTGACTGGTTTTCTCTTCTTTTAAATTTGATACGCTTCCGTCATTTTTGTATTTATTGTTCCTCTGATTCTGTTTCAATTTAATTTCTTCTTGTTATGTCTCTATCTTTAAGGGAACAATTTTTTTGTTTGTTTCAAGTACAAATGTTTGTTAATTTGCAGAGTCATTACTCTTTAAAAGAGGTAAACTTCCTTCATGGCATCATCGCTTTGTGGCCATTTCATGGAGCAGAAGAAATCAACAATCTTTGTTTGGTAAAACTGGATCTTTAGTTCGGAACAAAAACTCTATAAAGGTGGAACTTTTATTGATTTTGGTCAAAATCTGAAAATTTGTTTTCCTTTTTATGTCATTTTTTTTTATTCATTTCGTTCTATATCAGGTTTTATGCAGTCAACAGAGAGAAATTCCTGTTGTAGAGGCCAGGTATGGTATGCGAAGCATCTTTAACTTTGAATGTGGATTGGATAGTGAATCTGCATATAAATATGATACCCTAATTTCTTATTTCTTTTGCATGGATGAATGTTTTTGTGCAATTCAAAGCAACTTACATGAGCAATATTGACTGCTATTCAATAATGAAGTTGATCACAAGAGTTAATCTAGGAAATTTTGAAGATACCAGGTTTTCATGGACAATGAACATGCAGTTACGTTGCAGACTAGAAAATTTCTAGTTGAAACTTGTGGCTTGTTGATTATACATCATATGTTTCAAATTAGGATTCCCAAGTAGTAATGATTGCCCCGAGCTTGGAGCATTATGTATGCCACTGATGTGGGAAGTAGTGTTTGCAAAGCAGGATCACATAAATGGAGCTTGTGATTTAGGGGTTTTCATGTCAACCAAAATTGTCAAAAACCTGTTAGTTGACTTTTATTTTAGCTGATTTTTAATTTCTTTTCAGGATTGGTTCTAGAAAATCATCTAGACATGTTTGCAAAGATATACATGTGTTTTTTCCTATGATAATATGTGCAGCTCATTCATCTGTAGATTTCAGCTTTTTGAAAAGCCTATCTATCTGTTAAGTTATAATAAAATGTTGCTTTCTTTCATTTAAAGGTGCATGGATGAGATTTATGATGCTTTGGCTGAACGTCTTCTTCCTACATCAGCAATAGCATCATATGCCAATGCAAAGTGAGTTCAAGTTGCTTGAATGAAGCAAACTTTTGATTTTGCTGTCTTGTGTCACTGGTAGTTGCCTGATGATGAAAATAGTTTATATTCAAGTTCTCAACAGAAATAATACTATCTGAACTGTAAAGACTTACTTTTACCTTGAAGTTCAGTTATCGTTTTAAGGGGTTGGATGACCATGAGGACTGCTGTGTCTTTTGCTCTTACTTCTAAAATACTATGCCCTGAAAATGAAATTGTCTACATTAATAACTATGCAGGCATATTGTGGGTTTGGCTGGCCCTCCTGGTGCTGGAAAGAGCACTCTAGCATCTGAAGTAGTGCAACGTATAAACAAGTTATGGCCTCAAAAGTCTTCTTCATTTGATTCTCAGGTTAAGCCTCCAGATGTTGCTACAGTTCTTCCTATGGATGGGTTCCATCTATATCGTTCTCAGCTAGATGCAATGGAGGTTAACCTTCCTCTATGTTTCTTTATTTAGCATTATCATCACCTATGGACATGTGATTTTGACTAGTTTATCTGGATTTTAGAATCCAAAGGAAGCACATGCAAGAAGGGGAGGTGAGGTTCCTACAGTTGATATTTAGCAACTTAAAACATCATGGAAACTTACATTTTACACCTCTCACTTGGTTATACAGCTCCCTGGACTTTTGATCCCTCGCTATTACTTAAGTGTCTGAGGAATCTGAGGAATCAGGTACTAACTGATTGGTTTTGGAACTTGGGTAATTTCTTTTTTTGTTTTTTAGTAATCCCATGCAAAGGTACTAACTGAATACCTTGGGAAGGGGCTACAAAAAGAAAAAGTATGTTTAAACTTTATTTATGTGCCTAGCATATGCAATAATGTTAATATGTGTGCATTTTGATTACCATTAATTTTCTTAGGGATCGGTATATGCACCTTCATTTGATCATGGGGTTGGAGATCCGGTTGAAGATGATATCTTTATAGGCCTCCAGTAAGTACATACGACTTTCACTACTAATTGTGTTAAAGATTTAGCGCTTGTTTGACATGACTTCTGTTCTTGCAAAAAGCTCTTTTAAATATTTTTGTCATTTGGTTGCAATTCAAAACGAGCTTTTGGACGATTAAAAAAGTTTTTTTATTTCTATTTGAAAAAGCTCAAATTTTATGTTTTTGAGGGTAAATTTTTTGAGATTTTTTAAAAGGTTAAAAATATTTTTATAATTTTTTTTTTAAATTTCATTTTCTGCTAACATAACCTTAAAAAGCCTATCTAATAAAATAATTATATAAATTTTGCTAAAAGATATGCTTGCGAACCAAATAACCAAATATGTATATATATATATATGTGTATATATATATATATATATATATGTATGCACATATGCACACACACACACACACCCACCACTTATAAAAGCACCATTAGTACGAATCTATTTGAAGTTCTATGATGTAAGATAAAATAAGGTCAAATTATATTAGGAACTTTTTTATATTTTCAATTATCCTACATCACTCTATTTAAAAAGTTATATCAAACGAACCCTTAGTGATTTTGTAAAAGCTTCTTGTGTCAGTAGTAGGGGTGGGCACGGTTCGGTTCGGATTTTTAAAAAATCCTGACCGGACCTAAAAAATTCAGGTTTTTCAATTTTAGAATCGGACCGAATCGGATAAAAATAAAGGGCCGGACCAGACCAAACTGAATATAAGAAGGAACCGAAATAAAATCGGACCAAACGGTTTGGATTTCGGATCGGATCGGGTTTTAAATTAAATTATTAATTTTTTTATATTTTTAAGGATAAAACGACGTTGTTTTCCTGAAACGACGTCGTTTTTAAAAGAAAAATATTAAAAAATAATAATTTCGATCTGGTCGGGGTTTTTTGAGTCAAACCTGAAACCGGACCGGAAATTCTTGGTTTTTGTAATTAAGAACCGAAATCGGATCGATTTAAAAAAAATATCGGACCGAACCTGCCAGTTCTAGTTCGGTTCAGTTCGAGATGGATTTTATGCCCACCCCTAGTCAATAGGATACTGCTGAGGCCTCTGAACCTTAAATAAATGCTGTATTTGAGGGAGACAAAAACTGATCTCCATGCTTAACATGGATACCATGTCTGTTTGGCAACTATCTTCAAATAGAAAAATCATATTGCTATTGTCAATGATAGTCAAATTAAAATACAAGTTAAAGGAGAAAAAATACGAGTGACCTTACTAAATAATAGTTATGCCACCTTGTGACATATTATTTTGGTACTAGGTTTTCTTTTGACCTGGGCAAACAGTTTATTTTGATAAATTTGACCATAAAACTTTTGAATTATCAAGAGATACTGTAAAGACTAGAAATAGTAAAACTTGAACAAATATGGACGATGTGAAATACTTGCTAGAGTTTCATTTCACAGTTATCCTCTATATATGGTTTCAATTCTATCAGATGTTTATCATTTTGTTTATTTTCCATGTGAAAAGAATAGTATTACGAACCTTTTGTTTGGCAGCCTGTATGTGGAATCTCTGGTTGGTGATGCATTGGTGAAATCCTCATTTCTTACTTTTTGCAGACATAAAGTTGTTATAGTAGAAGGAAATTATCTGTTGTTAGATGAAGGAGTTTGGAAGGATATATCATCCATGTTGGATGAGAGGTGGTAAGGATTAACTTTTACTCATGTTATTGTTATCTTATTTTCGTCTATTCAGGCAAAAAAATTGATGTCTGAACATGCGCATTGATTTATGCAATAGTATTGATCATTTGGTTAACTTTTATGACATAGTGTACATGTAACCAAACAAACCCTCAAAACTAGGTTATGATGGAATATACAATGTCACTTGTTTGTTCAGTTTCCAATATCTTCAGCCTGAAGAAAAGAGAAAAAAAGAATAGAAAAATTCTAATCTCACATGTCTGCTGTTTTGTGATTCTAATTGATGTTTATAAGAGTGCATGAGACTTATGCTTAATGCTTACCTTGGGATTAGGCACGGAGATAATTCTTTAGGGTTCAGCCTTAAGGCTTACATGTCAAAATCTGAGTGTGATCTCAATATTTTTGCGCGCCCCATATTGGCAAGATACTTATTTGATTTTGATGCATAGAGAACTGTAGCAAAAATTTTGAGGCTGCTATTCTTTCTATTCTATATAATAGCAGGATACCATCTGAATTATAAACCTTTTTTTTTTTCTGAATATTAATTTTAAACTGACAATTCATCTTTTTCTGAAAGAGATCTTTTAAATTGGTTTGAGTTATTAGATCCACTAACAGGCACTTCATTTATCTGGATGGACGAGCCTGTAATGTAAATGTCGTATTAAGGCTGCTACTCTGTCTATTCTATAAAACACTTTCGCGTCGAATTTGATTTTATAATGTTAAAGCTGAGTTTGTATTGTGATAGCTTTTTGGTTTTTCAAATATGAGATTAATCATCAAATTAGGAGCAGATCATGAATTTTCCATTTCTTCTTTCAATTGAAAGTCGAAAGAAAATTCACAGCGCATTGGGCTTATACCCTTATATTCAGTTAGCCTGAGCATTTCATTGTCCACCACTGCTTTAGTGATATTGAAAGGTTTTAGTTTGTGTGGTGTCTTGGGCTTTGCTCAGATAAATACAAGATGACGATATTTTTTGTGTTTCACTTTTCCACATATGAATCAATGTCCCGCTTTTCTGGTGTTTTTGTCATTTGACTGAAATCAGATGTTAGGGAACAGCAAATTGATTTGCATTTTTCTTTTATGAAACTTGAATGTTGATATATTCTGCTAATTTTCTGTATTTCTTATTCATTTGAGGTTCATTGAGGTTGATCTTGACACATCAATGCAACGAGTTTTAAAGCGACATATTTCAACAGGTTTGGGCTCTTCTTTTATTTTTAAAAATTTATCCTTTGTTACAGAAATTGAAAGAGATGATGAGTCATGAGTTTTCTTTTTCTGTTACAGGGAAGTCTCCTGATGTTGCTAAATGGCGGGTAAGCTTTTATTAGCTAGCGGTTGGGTCTTAGATCCATGAATCCTGTGCCAGTGTATTAGATAAGTAGACGTAACACTTATTGTTCTTTCAGATAGAGTATAATGATCGGCCCAATGCAGAGCTTATTATGAAGTCAAAGAAAAAATGCAGATTTAGTGATCAAGTCTATTGACTTCTGATGGTTATACCACCGACTGTCCTAGATGAAGAAGAGCATAACAAGGTCAGATGAATGTGCTCTGCATATGGTTATTGCAAAACTGAAGGCGAAAATTAACGTATCTAAGGCAGCACACTTTTTTTTCTATTTCTTTTTGGTAATTTAACGGCTTATATTGGATTTAATAATGGAAAAAATTGAGACAGGTAATTTTTCATCTCAACTGTAAATATTATCAGGTTTCGATTAGTTCCAAAACCTTTATTTCCCACTTCCTAGGGCAAGCTTGGTGTATGGTACTTTTGTTTTCTTGATTTAATTACATGGTGAAATATTTAACACGACACCAAGGGTCATTCCCATTGGCTAATGAAGATTGGATAATTATATCAGGCCCACGCTACATTCCCCAAGAGATTTGCTTGCTAGATTTATTGATGCGCTCGATGCATCATAGTGCTTTTTGTGCTTTTGTTTAAAGAAACGTTTTCAACTTTCAGCTTCTCTTTGGCCTACAAGCCGGACACCAACTTGCCCTAAACAATTGCTCGCCACAGAAATTTAGAGACCAATCGTTGCTTTTTGAGTAATCAAACTGGGATTAGTTGTCTCATTCCCAATTTTATTTTTTAGACTGGAAGGAGAAGAACTTTCGGAGTACTCACATATTACACTATGATTGAGTGAAGTTGATTAAACAAAGAGTGAAAGCAACTAGTGGGAACAAGGAAGAAGTACTGCTGGGACTGCTGGTTACTGTGTTTTGGCCACCTTATTCTATTCCTTGGCCAGTACTCCGGTTTTGAACTCTCAGCTCCGCCTCCGGGTAAATTCTTGTTTTTCGTTTGATGGAAAAACTAGTGGTGATATTCCTACTAGTTTCCGAGGGATTTGGCGTCCGTATCTAACTACTTCTACCAGAAGCACTTGTACAAAAAGCAACCTGGCAAAAGACCAATCTACCCTCCAATAATTAAATTAGAATGACAGCAATAGTTACTGTGGAGACGGTATAAACCTTGGACTCTTAATTGAGTGTTACCCGAGTAAGAGACAAAACGACGACAACGAGTCTAACAAGATAAATCCTGGCTTAAACTTCTCTCCTTTTGCATTAATCATGTGTTGTAAATCCTCTTCTATCTATGAAGATTCGGATCATTTCCAGATATGTTTACGTTAATCTTCTCTGAAAAGCCAAGATTATTGGATCTTAATTTATCCGAGAATTCTCTTTGTTTCAGAACAATAAATTTTTTTTTTCCTTTCCAAGAAGTTAAAATAGTGACGATTTCCCTTGTTGGAAATGCATCTATCTCAGCGATGTCAGATCCAAGCCGTGTGTGTAATAGAGCAATGAAACTGGTTCTGTGACCCCGTGTTGCTCATAAATTAGAGCAATAATTTTAATACGATATTACGAAATGCCAGGAAACGATCCATGCACAAAGATCATCACATAATTGCTACCTTTAATACAATCAGCACAAAGGGACCGCCATCACTGGTCAAATGTATAAATGTTTATGCTAATTATAGCTTTATTCATACATAGGCATACTTATTTTCGTTGCTTCCACTAATTTCTATTTCTATTAGAGTATGGT
Source organism: Melia azedarach (assembly GCA_028052125.1). Classification (NCBI taxonomy): domain Eukaryota; kingdom Viridiplantae; phylum Streptophyta; class Magnoliopsida; order Sapindales; family Meliaceae; genus Melia; species Melia azedarach. The sequence continues at coordinate 32,624 of CM051394.1, read as the reverse complement.
CAAATATATTAGCATGGAGACAGCAATCTCATTCATAGCTATGATGTTAAATCAACTAACCTAAGCAAATGGGCATGAATAAATGCTCCATCAACATGCACATGATTTTGCTCCCTCCTTCAAAGAGATCATGCAACATTTCTAATTAATTCTCAGTCCTCAACCCTCAAAACAATAATGATCATTAAAATCAATACGTATGTCAATGTAAATTAAAGAAATGGATGGTACAAAGAATCCCATAAGAAAACGCAGGCAGGACAAAAGGCATACATACACAGTGCAAACATGTCCATTATTATAATTGATTATTAATAAGCAAGCCGTTAACACTAAACAAGCAACGATAGACATAACCAAGTCTTTGGATGGAACATCTATAGAGTTGTTATTGTTTATGTTCACAATAATAAATGCTCAGAAGTGGTATCTCACATATTTAATTATATATCAAACCAGAATAATATTACACAAACAGTAGTACTGTAACATTTCATGCATCCTGCTCAATCCATCTGCGAGCTTCTATCGTTGTTTTGGTGCCTAAAACAAGTAGCTAGCGTCCACGAGAGATCAAAGGAGCAGGCTGTGATAATAGTCACTACTTAGCTTCTGTTCTTGCACTTCTCCATAGCTCTTGGAGCTGAAAACCGAGAAGAAAAATTACATAATAGCATATATTTATCAGAAATAGAAATTGTTAGGTCATATAATTTATTGGAAGTATCATTTAGGAAGGATAAAAGTGTGCTAACCTTAATTAAAGTTTGTGCGTATCTTATTACTAATTAAACAACTCAAAAGGGTTTACTTTTCTTGGTCTCAAAAGAGAGTAGGTTTACTTCTTCCAATCAAGACTTTAGTTAGAAGATACTCACCAAGTCCAATCGCCTCAGTGCCTTTCATTATACGCAACCTCTTGCATGATTCAACGAACATCCTGATTAAAAAATTGAAGGCAAGTGAGTAATATCACCATATAAACTAAAAAACTGAGATGTAATATTCGTAAATTTTTTTTTTTGGTTTCAGTAAGTAAATGCTATAATTAAGGTTTTGAAAACGAAGGAAGTTACCCCCAAGGAACATCACCAACAAGCATCCAGTCACCATCTTTGTCTTCATATGTAGGAACATAGTCAGAGCCATTCAAAAGGTCCATCAGCTTGCTCTCATTCGTGAAATCCTTCATTCCTTGGGATCCGCAATAATCTTCAATGATCATCAATTATACGTCAAAAAATCTTAATTATAAAACTAAAAAAGAAAAGAAAAATAAAAACGGAGAGAAATGCAGGGAAGCGTATATATTTGATTCGTAGTAATTCATCACTTGGGTGTTTTTTTTTAAAATTTATTCTATAAATATAAACATATGAGATTTGGATGAACATACCAATAGTGAAGGAACTGAACATCTTGCCTAAGGCATCGTAGAGCTCCTGATAAGACTTGTACATCCTCAAGTCCACTTTGCGGAGATAAGGGGCACCGTCCATGCTAACCTTCACAAATGCAGCACTACCGCTGTTGCCCATCTCACCCTCCTCAGAGCTTGTCTTTTGGACGGCTAGCATATTCTTTCTGAATGATCGAACTGGTGGCCAACCTACAACTTGTGCCCTGAAATTCCATTCCATGAAATTATTTTATTAATTTTCTTTTATTTTCAACTTTCGGCTACGAAATTAGAGGACCAATCTTTAATTCTCCGAGGGCTAGCTGGAAAATAAAGATAAGAAGAGTAAAGATGAATTAAGAAACCATATTAAAATATCAAGTTCCTGGGAATCTCGAATTTACGTCTAATTTGGCCTGATCCTACAGTGAATTTTTTTGTCAGCGTTATGCTTTCAATATCTGACAGAAACTAAATCGGTGGAGCTAGCTGTTTAATTTACAGGATTTCTTTTTTAACATTTATGCTACTTACTACATGATAGGATCTTGATTAGGCTGCATGAAGGTTTGCGAAAAGAAGAATTCTAAGTTCTTAGCTCCAATATTTAATTTAATGACAAAAAAAAAAAAAGAATTTAACATCAAACTGCATCGCCTTCTTCATTTTGATAAACTTTCGTTCTTTCAAGGTTACCTTAAATTAAAAAAGATAAAAAAAGAAAAAGCCTTGCTGACTCAAGCTCACGAATTAACTATCAGCTTGAGACGGAAACACAGAAATAGTAGGACAATGAGAAGAAGGCTTGTGTTTCTATCTATCATTTATTAATTATTTATTGGCATTGACGTCAAAATTCTTCATGTTTTTATATTATTAACTTCAAGATCTAAGTTCTTTGTGAGCTGAAGCTTGACATCAGAGAGGTGATAACATTCAGAAACTACTCTCTTTTCTTTCTCTCACTGGCTCAGACAGGTAAAGCTTGCTTAAGCTAACCCTAATCTATCATACCCTAATTACATATGCAGTTGCAGTAGCACGCTTCAAAATAAAAAAAGGGAAAAAAAAACAACATAAAAAACTCGATTCACAAGAGGGCCAGAAAAACAAATTAAAAGCAAGTACTTACTTTGCCGGTGGCTTGGCTGGATCAGTGGCACAGGGAAGAAGATTCTTCTCCTTCTGCAAGCTCTTCACCTTCTCATTCGGATCCGTCTCAGAAGTCTCCTTGGACGAAAGATTAAGCTTCAAATCAACAGTCTCAGAGAAGCCTCTCTTCCTTGCTCCTTCTCCTTCACTCCCACCAATATTTCCTGGCAAACCAAGCCTCAGTTCAGTCTCCTCAAACCCTAGATTATCCTTCTTCCCAATCTTCGCCATCTTTAGCCCTACTTCCATGAAAATTCACCGCTCTTTCTCTCTCTTTAAAACCCACTTTCGCTTTCTGAAAGTTTTGTACTATGTAGTAGTTTGCTTTGTGGAGTATTTTGTTTTTGTTGGAAATGAAAGTGAAAGTGTAATACGAAGCTTAATTTGGCTTGTGAGGTAGTAGTAGTAGTAGTAAGAAATAACACAGGTGATCAGGGACGTTGCGGAAGAGGTGTGAGTTTGGCCTCGGGTGGGTATTAATATACAAATGGACGCATTGTCTTTCTCCAGTTCAGCTACTGGGATTTTGACACGTGGTAACTTGTGTGGGCTAGATTATCCTACCAAGCTGACGATAGAGTGATGTTAGCATCCTATGATTGTCAGTAGGCTAGAGATGGAGAGAGAAGGTGGAGCTCGGAGCTCTTCGCAATTCCCAATTTAATTAGGGCTTGCCTTGCCTGCTTGGCCCACCTTAATTTTTTTAATCTTTGTCGATCCCGTGATCATCAGAAATAGAGAAACTCATTTTCTAACAGGAAAATTAGTTATTTCAATCATCAACCAAGAAAAAGAAAAATAATTTCATTTCACCACCCTTCAATCATTTACCAGAAAATTAATAAAAAAATTATATATGTTCAGCTTTGACTCGAGGATAACCTGACACAACAATTATATTGCATAAAGAACTTGTGTGTGGTCAATTCTTACAATACCTGCAGCTAGCAAAAACTGAAACCTCTGCATTTGGGATTCACTTGCTGGATCGGATTAATTAACTGACAGGCAAACGTTCATAACCAAGTCGATTAGTTGACGTACGTAAGAGAGTTGAGATAATTAATGCTTCCAAGCTCTCCAATGGGATACAGTGGCATCGGTAACTATTTGCAAGTAGTGATTCAAAAGAAACTTCAGCTTATTTTCAGCTTTTTTTTTTTTTATCTTTTTGGAGGAATCCCATATATACACGATCTATCTTTCATCTATTACAGAAGTTTTTAAGACATCCATCAATAATTCCATGTGGCCCATCGCATCTCTAATTATTTTTTCCCTCCTAAAGGAAATAATGTGTTCCAAAATGGGAGATTCTACACGTTGAAATTGATGTTAGAAGTAACAAATATTTCAAATTTTATATGGGCAATGACCACGCTGAAACATAATTGATGCAAACATTTAAGGCATTGTGTCACCTATTAAGCACACGAATGATCTTAAATTCATGTTATGTGGGACAAAGCTAGCTAGTTATATATCACTAAATAAATATTTACGAGTTTCCAAGTCTTAAACTCTACAGTTTTTATGAATTCATAAACACCAAAAATACTGTTTTATAATTTTACAGCAAGAACACACTTTTTGAAAATATATATATTAATTTTCTAGACCTACATACGCCAAAGAATGCAATGCATTTCATGATACTGGTATGATTATATTTAATTTGTATATCTTTATGGAGCACGCACTAGCCAAGTGCTTAGAAAAACTTGCTAAATTAAATGTGTGTATATATATATATTTATATATATATGTTGGGTTGGGGTTGTGCCCAGTAGACATAATTAGTTGTATGTGCTTTTGATATTGCCTGCCAAAAAGAATTGTGGGTTCAAAAGGAGAAAGATTTGCATTTACTTGAAGCACACTTAACTGTCGACTATGCGCATGCAAAAAGAGAGGGCAATTGTACATATGGATGCCACGTTCTCCATTCACAAATTGCGCCAACAAAACCCGATCATCATACAGTAATAAAGATTGCAAAACTTCCATTAATTAGTAAACATCCCCCATTGAATCATACAAGAAGGATTCTGATGAGATTCTTCTTTATTTTCTTTCTAATTGTTCTTGATGGGGATGATGATTATCATCATCATCATCTTCTTCTTCTTCTGCTCTATCGATCTCTCTCTCTCTCCCTCTGTGCTTGATTTAGAGAGTGGGACCCAAGTGTAAGAAAAAGCATGTGCTGAGATTCATGGAGGAGGCCATGTGAAATAGTAGGCTCATGGCTGTGTCGCCTATGTCTCAAACCCTATCCCATGTGCGCCGCTCCAGGGCATCCCACTGACCTACCTACCCCTCCTTTTTTTTTTTTTTTTTCTCATTTAATTCTTTTCAAATTTTTCAGTTTTCACCATACACTACATAACACAGCACAACACACCCATTTCTTTTTTTTTATTATGTATCATGGTCTTAAATAATATATAGTAGAATTCAAAGATGATGCATGCTTAGGGTTAGGGATCTTCTTCTCCAATATTGAAGATCTATAGTTTTAGTTCTAAGATCACTTGTGTTATGTTTTGACACTCGGTAGCCCTACAATAGAATCAGCGGTAGGTCTCATCAGCATTCACATATATAATTAATTAAACTATAAGATCATTAATTAATTATGTATGTTGTTAATTATAAACCAATGATTCATTTTTGCTTTTCTTTTGAGGGATAGTTTAGAATTGTAATTCAATGATTATTGATCGGAGATATTTAATTTATATATAGTTTAGTCATTGGGCGGTGGGAGCGAGATTATTAAAAAAATATGGGTGTTGAGAGAGTAGTAAAGGTCAGGTTAACCCGGAACAGAAGATGTTCAATATACATTAATTAATTTCATTATGACAGATTCTTGGTGCCGTCAACCTTCTATATATGCCGGAAATTCGATGCCTTTTTCTGCTGTGTCTTGATTGGGATCTTTTTCTATATATATATTTATAAAGATGATTAAGGTTGAAAAAGGTCACTAGAATTATATTAGTGCTTCAATAAATACAACATCTTATAAGAAAATAAAATCGGCATAATATTAGACAGTAATTACAAAGATGTGCAAATCCTACATTATACATGTACAGAACCTTGACTATTTATTGAGTGATTTTCTTAACCATATATATATCGATACGCACCTCTTCACATGCACTAGCAACCCAATTAATTAAGCATATATATATATATATACACAATTTTACATATTCTCTTGGCTCCAACACTCTTCTTCACGCCCTAGCTACATGATTCTTAATTTCTTTAATTTTCTCGATGATCAAGAAATAATTGCTAATCGAAACCTCTTCATATATAACTTAATCGCATCCACTTTTTATTCAGTATATCTTATCTTCTTCTATTAGAGCTCTCTCTTTTTCCGGGGGACGAAAACAAGAATGTTCCATCACGTGTTAATTGTTCAAGCCATATAGCTAATGTTTCGATAAATTGCCCATGAACCTAGCTAATAATAGTAACATATATCTAGGCACGAGTGTGAAAGCATGCTAGTATTGCTTTTGACTGTGGGGACAAAAAGGTTAAATTATTGAACTAATTCGTTAAATATTCTTAATATAATATGTTCGACCCTGCAGTTTCAATGGCATGCAGTTTAATTATAAATTAAACATTCCCTTGCAAGTCAAGTTCCAGATTTGACTACAATTCGATGACCCCTTCTTGTAGCTTAAGGAATATATGTGGCGGTCCTTGTGGCCACGCCCACCAAATTCCACGTTCTCTTGGCCTCTTGCAATTGAGCTCTTTGTGATTGTGATTGTGATGGTGACGGTGACGGTGACGGTGATTGCTGAATTTGATTATGGCGTAAATGATGAGCGGCAGAGATTATTGCGGGGTGATATGGGCCTCGTGCTGCCGGATATCTTGTCTCACTTTTATGTATCAAAATGGGCCACCATTGTTTTTTCAATGAGAAAGTGGCCAAACACAACACCTATACGGAGCTGTCGGTGTGATTTAAGTTTGGGCCTGACCTCTGCCTACTGAGGGCCCAGTACTTTCTATTATTAGTTGCTCTAACACGGGAGCCATAGTTTACATAATTGGTACAAATTTATACCTGTGCTTGAATCGATTCAATAAACTATATATACTATACGATTGAGAGAGGTTGCATTTCATTATTTTTTTTCTATTTTTGTAAACTATACCTGTGCTTTTGGGCATCATGGACCTCAAAAGTAATTTGTATTATGAGAGTATATACGTGTTTGTTAAAATGCCTATTTGTAGTACTGTTTGCATTAATGATCATCGTTATGTAATAGACTCCGCAAGAATAGATTAACTCTTTTCTTACAAATCTATTTAATGGTGGGTTTTACCTCTAATTGGTATGAAAGTCACATAGGTCCAACTTTGTGACTTGCAAATAGAGTGAATCACAACATTAAGATCAATATATTTATCGAAAGGGATTTAAAAGGTGAAAATTCCTAGTTACTGTATATATGGATGATGGATGCATACATGGATGATGATATAGTGCATGCATGGACATGGGTGGCACGTCGACAATAACCTAATTATATGAGAGAGTGTTTTATTATTTCTACTTTTTGAAGAGGAAATCAGACAGCAGAAACAAGGAGGAAATGGATGTGGGGGCTGCCTCTATGCCCTATTTTCTTTCTCCATTAATCGATCCCACAAAAAGTCCAAAATACGAGCTTTCTCATCACGTGTGGGTCGAGTCCCACATCTCACAATCAGCATTTAAAAGGTCACACGTGTGTTTAAACTCAATTGATCAGTAATAAATGATAATATGATAGTGTGATACATGATATATGCTTCTGCTTCCTCGATTCCAATATCCCATCCATCCCATCTTCTCCCCTCATCACGTCTCTTGAATTTATCGTGAATAAAGTTGCTACCTTATCTTGTCCCTTCTTATGCCTTTATCGAAAGTGAAAGCTATTTATTCCATGCCTGATATGATTAGTTATATTGTACATCAGTATTATATGTACACATAGCCTAAATTATATACGCATGCAATGTAAGATAAAATTGTGTTATTGTAGCACTTACATACTAGATTTAAAATGAATAATATTGTGTGTATGTCTGTATTAAACACTTTAGAACTTGATGCTATGTGATTAAGTTTGAAATCCTTTGGGGGATAAAAATTGAAGTTACAAATAAAACAAAGGATCTCAATGTGATGGAGTGGGGTCTAAATTGGTGGCAAGGAGGTGGAATTGGGGGTATGACACTAAAGAAAATCAATGCGATGAACCAAATTTCATTGGGGAAAAAGGTAGTGGGCCCTTATGCTGTGGTCCTTACAAAAGATAACCGAGTTGTGTTCACAGAATTAAGAATGCTATGCTTCAATTTTATTACAGAGAGGGTGTCTCAATGTGACACCTTAATTTGTCCATTGCTCTTACCTTTTTGAATGCCATCATGTATGAGTTGTATTTTCATGTGTTATAGCTAGGGTGAGTAGATATGTTTTGGTTCTTTGAAAAACAGAGACCTAACTGTTGTTTGGGTCTAGGTGCACAGACACAGGCATACAAAGCTACCCCATCCTCTCCAAAGGGCTTCTTTTTCTTTTTCAAATTCTTATTTGGCCAAAGTTGCTTAAAATATTTCTTCACTTTGAACTCATGTGAATTGGGTGAATGAAATGAAGTACCGAATGCATGAAAAGGCATGCAGTGATTGCAGTTTATCTCAATGTTGGAATTCTCTGGATGCCTGTCTTGTAATTTTCATGCCAGATCAATCCACCTGATCTTATTCCTTCACTATATCCTGCCCTAAACCCTAAACTTGAAGGATAATATATACAGCAAATATGTCCTTAAATAACTCGGCAAATCCCATATATATGAAATCCATATAAACTAGTCACTTCGCAAAAACAATCAAGTGATCAATCACAACATTGTCAATAATAGACTATATATCGATATTACACAACGTAGTCATACACACACACACACACACACACACACACACACACACACACACACATATGTATGGATGTATATATATGATTACGTTGTGTTATTTGATTTTCACTAAACTACTATACGTATGTATATATGAATGTATGTATATGATTACGTTATGTTATTTGATTTTCACTAAATTACTATACGTTAATTTACACCAACTATACATATATATATAGAGTTCAATGTCTTGCTTGTAATAATGAAAAATACATAGAAATGAAGCGTATGATCATTATCAATCATGGAACACTCTTAATAATGTAGTTATTACGTGTAAATTTGGCATTCTGAATGGCATCTATAGCTTGCCGACTGCAACTGCATGCCATGTATATGAAGTGAAATAAGGTTATGTTTGTGGAGGAAAAATAAACGTATGTAACAATCACATTGCACTATCAGATTTTAATACGAAAGCTTATCATTTTGTTACAAACTAATTGTATATTCCCTTCTTTTTCAATCAGCACAATTATAAATTCCACATTCATTATGTGTATACCAGCATTAATAACTCTGTGAACTGATATTCTAATTGTGCACCACAATTCTGTGAACCAGATCAAATCAACGCATTAATTTCTTTTAGCAATGACAGTTACCTGAACATGCAGTTTATGTAAGATTCAACTAACGCAGAAGATTTTAGCATAAACTAATGGTTACGGTGGTCTCTTATGCATGTTAGCATTAAATGTTGTGCCGAGCTTCTCTTAGGAAATTGGAAGCAGATGCATTTCACATTAAATTTATTAGCATCTTCCCTACATGCATATGCTTCTTCTGTGGGAATACGATGCACGCGCAGAAATGAAATTTAAGCATTTCCAATTGATTCTGCATTGTCATCTATACAACTTCAATGTATTTTACCCAACAAGAAATGAACCTGCAGCCTGACCCTTCATAATCATTCAATGTATAGGTTGTTTTAGAATTTAATAGAATGATTAGCACTCGACTTAATTACAAATTGCGGTTTGCCTAATTAATTAGGGTTTTCGTTTAACATTAGACTAATTGATCAATCTTTGAGTGAATGAATCTTGGCTAGTCTAATGTTTCTTTCTTTTTTTTTTTAACGATAGTCAACTCTCACACATGGATATGTTATATACGTGTAATATGATTAACTCAGTCAACTCTCTTCTCCATAAAAGCAGAAGAATAAGTAGTTGATAGAAAAAAAAAAGATGATAAGCTGATGACCATGCACATGACATTCCACATGTCATGCATCATATAAACATCCATCATCATCAGCTAATCAATTCAAAAAGGGCCATACTAATCTCAACCCACATGGCCATGCCACGCCAATGAACGACATCCACGTGGGACCCGTTAGTCACATGGGCTGTCCTCATCAATACCCCTGATCCAACGCTCAAGATTTCACCCGAAAACGCACCCTATCTAAAAGGGATCCGAGCCGTCCATTCCTGGTCCACAGTCTTCAATACCATGGGCTGTGGTTGTCCCTCCCTTGTCTCCTTCATGTTGAGCACCAAATTACACGGTGCTCCTCATATGACAGGCAGAGATATCTGTTACTGTCCTGAAAAATGCATCATTGTCCCACGCGCTCTTCTAATCACATGCCGTAGTTCTCCGTTGAAACTCTTTACTTAGTTGTAACGCGTGGAGGAATAAGGCGTGTAGGGTTTCTTGTTTTCATCAATGAAATTCATGCACGAAGAGAATAAGTCACCTAGATAGTGTCCCTTACTGCTCATCCCTATAAAACTCTTTGTGCATCACATCTTTCTCATCAACACACAGTTTCCCCTAAACTTGTTTGAATATCGATCCAAGTATATTATTCATAAGAGAAAATTGTTCACTACTCTTAAAAGGCAAAACTAGAAGGTACATACTTTCAGCCAATTGATCTGTATTGGTTTAGTTGATCAAGATTCGTTGTATAGCAATGGAGAGGATGATGATTTACGAGAGCGATCTGAATTTGAAGGCAACTGAGCTGAGATTAGGGTTGCCCGGAAGCGACGAGCCTGAGAAACAGTCAGCTCCTTCTGTTAGGAGCAATAAGAGAGCTTCACCAGAAATTTCTCAGGAGTCTAAGAGCAATTCTTGTGTGTCTAATGCTGGCAATGATGATGAACGGGACAGTGCTCCTCCCGCCAAGTATGTAATCTTTACCTTCAATTTAATCAATTAAACGTAATTAAAAGTTAAAAAAGACAGATTAGGGTTAATTAACGTTTTCAACAACAAGGTTTCTGTATTCATTTTTAATTTAAGTTATTAATTAACGCGCATGTTTTCTGATATTGCAGGGCGCAAGTAGTGGGTTGGCCTCCAATTCGTTCTTATCGCAAGAACACTTTACTACCAAATAAAAATGAGACTGATTGTGGAGGAATGTACGTGAAAGTAAGCGTAGATGGAGCTCCTTATCTAAGGAAGATTGATCTCAAGGTTTACAAGTGCTACTCGGAGCTCCTCAAAGCCTTAGAAAATATGTTCAAGTTAAGAATTGGTAAGCATATATATATGCATCCACGTCCTTGTATCATCTTCACAAATTGATGGTATATTTGTAGCACCGGTTTTCTGATGATCTTTGGTTTTTGCATATTCCTGGTGAATACTCAGAAAGAGAAGGCTACAATGGATCTGATTATGCCCCAACATATGAGGACAAAGATGGCGATTGGATGCTTGTTGGAGATGTTCCATGGGAGTAAGTTCTCTCTCACAATATTTCTTTTCTCCTAATTTACCTATGTTTCATCAAGCTCATCAATTTCATTATTTTCAAATTGCAGTATGTTTATTACCTCCTGCAAGAGACTGAGAATCATGAAAGGATCAGAAGCTAGAGGCTTGGCCTGTGTATGAAACCCACGAACTAAGCGCACAACTTCTCACAATTAATTACCAAGATGCAACAAAAGATATACAGCGTCAGAAAAATTCGTCTGTTGGTTTCTACAAGATTTTGATTGATCTCTGACTCTTGAGAGATCATGAAAACAGAAAATGAGGGCACGACTTAAACGCTGGCAGTTCTTCAAGCATTTTGTTTTTCTTTATTTTATCGGGGCTGGCTTTTTATTAGCCTCCTTGGTTTAATCTACTGATATTTCTTCAAAGTCAATATATACTATAAATTAAAAAGCAAAAGTAAAAAATAAAATATATATTATATATACTTGAGATCCAAAATGTACAGAGGCAAAATGTTTCAAGTTTTTCCCATTGATTTGGATATAAATATATATGTATCGATACGTCTTTTACAGGAATTAAGGCCAAAGTTGTGCCATTTTTGTGTGAAATTATATATGTAATTTGTTGATTGGAGAGTAGAAAAAGCATAGATGCTATTGTTTAATTTACCCATGTGCTCCTATTATTCGTTTGTTATATTCTAATTAAGATCTTGCACGCTGATAGCCTGGAAGCGATGATAAACCTAGCAATGCTGGAACCATATTAAATCTCCTTCTTAAAATGAACCACCACTAGCTGCTTAAGCCCATGATATGAAAATAAATGAGAGTTCATGAAACTAGAGCATTCGGACTATTATCAGAATATATCCCCAAACCTAATCAAGATTCAGAAAATTGAAAAATTGAGCTTCCTATACCAGAGCAATGAGGAAGTAAAGCAGATCCCTATTGTTTGTTAACAGTACCTTACGGCTTCTGTCATATATGTTTTAACAAGAAAATTTCTTGATTTCTTTTTAGGGCCAGCCATATTCTTATCTGTAAATAATTAGAATCCCGTTTACTGGAAAACAAAAAATGAAGAAGAATATAACTAGAAATTTTTAGGTATTTATATTATAATTTAATGGACATATATATCTTGTAAAGTAACCAAATTGACCACACAGATGTTCAAAGCTATATTGCTTGATCCAGGAAAAGCTAAAATTGCTTGGATATGGGCGTCGCTCTGCTACCAATCTGATTGAAGTTCGGGATTTGTCTCTAATATTTTGATTTGTATGTTTAAGAGGAGCCTAGACGATATATTCACAGAAAGTTAACCAGATAATAATAAGTCAATTTACAAACTCAATGACACATAAATCAATTGATATTTAGATATTGTCTTTAATTTAACGATGAGTGAGAAGAAAAGGAAAAAAAGGAAGAGCAAAAGAAGTGATCTTGGATTACGAAGTCAATTCGAGAAAAAAAAAAGTCTCCTTATTGAGAGCTGTATGATACCAAAATCTAATGAAATAATACGGGTAACATGTGGTCAATACTCTTATCGGGAAGACAAAGCCATGTTATCAGAATCCGAATCAACCTATGATAAAAGAAAATCTCAAGGAATGCGTTCGATAACTTGAGGTATAAGCTAAAATATGACTCGATCAAAAATAAAATTAAAAAAAATGGGGGAGGACTATCTCCAATGACAAGCAAATCTTTGAAACTGAATATACAGGCGATAACAGAAGTAAAATAATAGATACAGGTTATGGTTGAGATGATACAAGGCGTATGTGGGTCAAATTCAGTCTCCTCCATTTCTCTAGTAGTAGCCAAGAGGTCAGTCCAGCAATGCAAGTGAAGACAGATGGATTCCAACTTGTTCTGTTGTTACTTGGTGCAGAAAATGGGGACATTAGTGCTATCAGATAATTCGTTTTGGTCAAAAAAATCTTGCTATAACTGGACTAGGGTCCCATTGCAAGAATTGGGTTCAGATCTCGTCAAAGTCGAGTTATAGAATAGCAAATGGGTACTGTTGAATCCGTCTCTTCAAATAGCTTGTGCTTGTCCTCAGTTGAGGATCATCGAAGGTTCATTTTAGGCAGTGAATAGACAAAAACATTATTATGTTTGACCATTTAAGTCATAGAAGAGAGGAGAAGAGCAGAGATTACGAGTTAAGTCCACCTTTTGGAATTGGATACTGTGAGAAAAAATGAAAAATAGAAATAATGTAGTTAAAATTAAGAAAAAGATTATAATAACAGTTGTAAATAAGAGAAAAGCTATTATAGTGTCTACAGAGTCTTCTGAAAAGTTGAAAGCATATCAACTTTAGATTTTTGCAAATAATGCTATTTCACACTATAAACTATACAAATGAAACAACTTTGAGACAACTGAAAAATGATTCCATACAAAAAGATCATTTGTAGGCTAGGAAAGTACTAGATCCAAAAACGACATTGATTTTGGGCAATCATGAAAATGAGCGATCAAATGGTCATGAAATCATCAGCAGACATAAAACTTACACGTGTCCTAGTATCGTCATCACGAAGTGAGCCCATTCTATCATCTAGTAACGCCAGCTGGGACTTAACCCAGTGGGGATTGTACCTGCCTTCCACCCACAAAGCTTCTCCAGTATCCTTGTGCTTGAAATCTGGATATTTTGGGTTTTTCTGTAATCAATAGAAAGCAATGTAATTAACATCCAGAATAAAGGTTATGAAAAAACTGAAGCTTCAAAAGTCAATTTCAACCATCTATACAGTGCTTGTGAAAACCTTCAACCTCAGAGCATTAATTTGTTTTCATTATGATTAAAAGTCAATGGTCTATTAGCGGAAAATAGGTCCAGCATGTTCCATAACCAGTAAAGTAAATTGTTATCCGGGTGCTGATAGTTATAGTATACAAAAAGGTCAATCTTGAAACTTAACACGTGCAGAGAAAGGCCAATGCAGCAGATACAGTTTCTTTCTTTATTCTACAGTTTCATATGCTCACGGCCAATACAAAGGAAGACATCCTACTTAAAATCTTCGAACAGCATATTTTTCTGATTGGAAAAATTTTAAACTAAGCTTTTACTTAAACCCAGCCCATTCCTTGACCACTTTAGCTAAATCCCAGGAGCATAAGTGATGCTAAAACAAGTCACGACAACACACACATATTCCATGTTTCCAGTTCATGAAGCAACCAAAGAGGGTACCTTGTTCTTCCTATTATCCCACCAATCAACTGGATTAGCAAAAAATGCTTGCCATAGCTCTTCAGTGGAACCCGTAATATTTCCAGTATTGTTGCCATATTTTTTACCTGCAAGGAAATTAATCATGACATCATCCTGGTATATTCAAACTATGTTTTATAAGATATGACTTGCCTGCAGTCATAAAATTGGAGTCATGATCATAGGAGGCCACTGAAGAGGAACTCCTCTCAACAAAATTCAGCTGCTGTACGACTACCTGAAAAGAATAGAAACAATTTTAATCAACTCTGCGAGCTAATGCACAAAATAAGATTTAGCAACTAACATTACGAATTAAAAAACCTTGTAATATGTTTGCTGTTTCCCATCATCACTTTCAACAACGTCTGAAACCAGCCGACCAGACACGTATATTTGGTGGCCTTTCTCTACATGGTGAGATGCAACTTGTGCCAGCTCATCCCAGAATGTCAAATTAATCCTAGAAAACATCAGTTGTCTCCTTAACCAAGGTAATGATTTTATTTTCATATAAAAAGTTCAAATAGATATATCTCCATGGAACAAGAAACAAACTGACAAATATACACAGAAGAATGGCTTTCATATTTGAGTAAATGCTATATCATTCATAGAATGAGGATGTTATTTGGGTAGCAGGAGAGAAAAGTAGTATTTGACCGTCTCCAAGCAAACGCTAACAAGCTGACATAAGTTTTGCTCAAAGATGCAAGTCAATTGCTCATTACCTTGGCCATTTTCTCGTTCAACCTCTATAAATGAATCTTTATTCTCTTTTTTTAAGAAAAATATTTTATTCCATGATCATGCTAGGTCTTTGCAATCTTGCTTTTAGAAGCATAGCACATGGTAGTCATGCAATGTGAACTATGCAACAGTGATGAAAGTGAGGCAATTGGAAAATGTTTGTTTCTTAATAAATAATAACCAGCTTAACAGGCATCTTAATACCCCAAGTGTAAGAACCACTTATTGTTCTCCAGAAAGAAAAGGATTCTGAAAATTAGTAAGATTTGGCGGGACAAAGAAGACCACCTTTTGAACAGTTGGAATATAAAGATAAAAAAAAAAAAAACCTCAACTAGCAACTTTTTGGATTCAAGAGGATATCTATCTCAACGTTGGTACATTACACTGCATGACACCTCAAGTGCCAATAAATTTTTAAGAGTCCTAGATTTTGCGTCCTTCATACTCATTCTTTTCTTCCAGCAGTATTTGCATGTTACGTGATATTAAACACTCTGCAACAGAGCTTCTTTAGCTCTTCCTTTTCCACAAAAATCAGAAAATTCTATCCCCTTTTCTTTTTAACTATTCTCCTCCTCACCAAATCAGTTACATAATTACAAAGTATGCCTATGTCCTCCTCTTTTGAATTGGTAAACATTCAACTTCCCCTATTTAGTCACTGCACCAATAAGAACCCTAATCACATTTTACTCAAAACTGTTACAAGAAATTCTAAAAAATTGTCACACACATTGGACAAGAATGCAACCTCTTCACAAACAAACCAAATAATCACTTTCTAAAAGATAAACTGCAAATTAGTGACTGGTACATGCCAATATGAATTGTAACCAACTTTTAGGAAATCATATCTATATTTATTTTAACTTATCTAATTCGTCTTTGTTTCTAATTATTCGAATTAACAAAACAACAGTTACTTTCTTAATAATTCAACGCGTATTATGTATACCAGCTAGTATCGGTGGTAGATTTTCTGACGGCAAGACGGGTCCAGGCAAGAACTTTACCGGACGGTAGGTGCTTGATTTCAACAGGGGTTCCAACGACGCCGATAAGGTGCACGGTGTTAGAGAGTTCCTTGCTCCAGGGAATCTCTGGTGGTTTCGAATAAGCCGCTTGATTATACTGATAGTCTTTGTAATCAATTGAACATTTCAATTTTAATTTCAAAGGCTGCTGGTGACTGAACCAAGACTGTCTAGATAGTACGTTTAGGGATGAGGATAAAGAGGGAAATTGAAAGTTTCTGAAAGTTTTCGCGGGAATGGAAAAGACGAGATTGCTCGTTGATATGAGTGTTTGCTCTAACGCCATTGCTCTCTCTATTCTTATCTAATCTTCTCTATTAATGTTCTCTGAATGTGCACTGTATCTGCGCGCGAAGCTGGAAAATGAGAAAGGCGTTTGGGAACTTTTGCAAGTGATAGCGCAGGAGATCTTGGAAGAGTCGCTAGCCAAAATATCCGGGGCAGGCCACCGCAAACCGATCTCAGAGCATGATTGGACTAGGATGTGGGCTAGAATGAGCCCATCAGGAGTGCTTAGCGGCTAGCATTCATGCGGGGTACTCTCAGTAAACATGAGTATCGGGGGCAAAATAGTTTAATATTGGCCCATCTCGGATAAGCCCAATTTTAATTTGTCAAATGGATCAGCGAGTAGAATACGCACGGTGCGCACCACGCACCTCCCGAATTCTTTGTTTTCTCTCAGGTTATGGTCTCGGTACCAAATCCGTGGCCTCACTGTTTGTTGAGCTTTGAACTCCTCGAAAATGCTAGCTCGTCTCGCTGCCAAGCGTCTTCTCGAGATCCGGCAAGTTTTCCGTCAGTCTCCTCAGGTTTTTTCTCTCGATTCTCTTACATTTTCTCCCGTTTTCACTCATTTAAATTTTCTTCGATCTGATTTCTTTGGTTTTTTCTTCTTTTCCAAACATTTATTACGCAGGCATCTCGATCCTTCTCCACCGCCTTGAATTATGTGAGTTTACACTAATAACATATTTTCATTTTTTGGAAATGATTTAATTCTTTGCGTTTTATTGATTTATTAATTTCTTTTTGAAGCACATTGATTCTCCTGATAATAATCCGGACCTTCCTTGGGAGTTCAGTGAGGGAAACAAAGCCAAGGTCAGTGAAAAATGCTAAATCTCTAAACATTTAAACAGCTTGGATTGACTGTTCGGCTATTTCATTTAGTTTGAAAACTTTTGATTTTCTCGGAATCAGTTTTATGGTTATGTTGTTATGTGAACCATATGTCTCTTGATGGATTGAAAATAGCATAGACGTCTCTTGATGAAGGGAAACTGAATATAGGGAGCTGAGTTATGAAAATGGCTTTTTGTCGTTTGTCTGCAAATGAGCTTCCTCAACTTATAAATGCTTGAACAACATATTATAAGCCTAAGAAAAAGGTGGGTGGCTCAATTTATCAGGATTGAACGAACTTTTGTTATCATTAGGATTATTGTAGTAGTCCTCATAACAATATGCTTATTCAAATTATTCAAAATTTGGAGCCCATTTTCATCTAGACTATCAGCATTTTGTCCCTGTGGTTAAAAACAAGCAGAACCAAGTCAAGTATTTCTGGTACTCAACAATTGGTAATTGTATTAAAAAGGAACATGTTTACAGCACTTGTTGCTGTAATCCCCATCCCTTTTGGGAAAAAAAAAACATGTTGAAAGAAAACATTTGCTGATTTCATGAACTTGTATGCTTCATTGGCATAGTGAACTATTGCTTACTATAATAGTATGTAGAAAATGTTAGTGCTAGATATGGACCATAAGATTTGCATGAATATGGCCTTGACTTGGCACCGTCTTGGTAGAAAATTCAAGATTTGCATAGAGTAGAATATCTGTTATTATATAAAAAAGAAACTTTGGACATGAGAGTATGCTTTCTCCATGGGTCTTGTTATCTTGTGTTGTTTCTATGTGGAAGATGTTTGACGTTTATCAGAATGGGAATTTCAGCTTTAATGAAACATCACTAACATGTTTCCCATGCAATTCAAACTTTATTTTCTCAGTTTTAGGTTCTGTAAATATTAAGCACACGTCTAAGTGGTATCAGGCCTGATGCCTGCTGTACGCTGCTCTTTTGGTGAGAGTGTGTGCCATTATAGCCATAGATGATTTCACTGCTGTGAACTTTGATAAAATGTCAGTTACTTCTAACAGATATGAATATTTGGGTGTCCATGAAACTTCAAAGGTACTCTGGACCTTCTGTAATTTTTTATTTGCTTCCATCTTACTCTCTCATTTTGCTTAGTTGGAATAAATCATACTGATTTTGCCACCCCTAAAAAACCTAGACCAAGTGGCTGCAGACTTGGTGTTTGCCAGGCATTCGATGCTCTGTGCACCTTAGCAAGGCCAACTGATAAAAAGTTGGACTAACTCTTTGGGATTTTCCTTGCACCCTACTGATGCTAGGCTGGAAACTCTGCTTCACCTGAGAGTATCCAGCATTCTGTGTACCTTTTCAGTGAACTCCTTGCATATTTAAGGCTTCTGCTTTATGAGGACCGGATGTACTGTTCAATTCAGACATAAGTCTAGGGTAGTATTCCCTGCCACCAAAAGAACTGCTTTGCTTTTGCCTGTATGCTATGTCGTTTAAACTAGTTTGTAATTGGTTGATGGGCAGTGTAAGTTACAGTGTATGACCAATTTTAGCGTCAACTGAAATAAACTGATCATGTAGCCTCATATTAGTTGAAGGAATCAAGCAGGTTATACAATTGCTTGAATTCCTATTGATTTATTTGTGGTTCTGTAAAGATAGCATATTACATCGTTCATATTGACTTTAATGATAGGTTATGTTGTTCACATAAATTGTGAACTCCACGTTAGAGGTTTTACTTGTACCTTATCTGACTGAATCATTGTTTTATTAGTTAGCAACATGAACCAATGTTTAATTTCAATGTTCCTTGCAGTTCTAACTTATTTATATATAGGTTAAGGAGATATTATCTCACTATCCATCGAATTACAAGCAATCTGCGGTTATTCCTCTGCTAGATCTTGCACAGCAGCAACATGGAGGATGGCTACCTGTTTCAGCAATGAATGCGGTATGTTGGACAGGAAACTGCGAAAGTCCTTGTGCATTATTTTATAATGGCATACACAGATGTTAACAATAGTTTGTGCCTCCAAGCATCTGTAATTTTGGTGATACATCTGACAACATGAACTAAATATGCTGTTTTTAATTGAATGATAAATCCGGTTGAGGTGTTAGATATGGTTCTAATTAGGGAAAAGTGCCCTTCTTCTATCAGAAAGTTTCTTGTCCTGGTTTTCTCACTCTAATTGTACCTTTTGCTGGAAAGAAAATACTTGTATTATTATGAGGATAGACTTTTACTATTAACAAACGATTTATGATTCTTTTCTGCGTAGAATTTCAGATACTAGTGAAGGCATGTGAAATATTGTTTAAATCCATTATTCCTGTTGTTTTTGTTGCTAATTCATCTTAAGTTTCAAAGTATATTCTTTTCGGCACTATAACCATAACTAGTGGCGTAGCCATGTTGGGGCTTGTAGGGGCCATAAAATTTTTGAAGATTTTGGAAGAAAATTATCAATTTTGGCCTTAAAAATTATATTTTTATTGTTTTGGCCACTGTAGATTTAAGATCATTGCATTTTGGCGGCCCCCACCCACCCGAACATTGCATTTTTATTGTTTTGGCCCCCCCGAACATTAACCCAAGTTCCACCATTGACCATAACCATTAGTTGCTAGCAACTTTAATGCATCCTTGAAACTTCTTTGAGGTTGAGAAATGAGCTGCTACTAACATCCCAAAAAATGACTAATTATTCATGTTTTTCCCCAGCAACTAGTTATTTTATTTTCTTTTGTCAATACCATAGTACAAATATTAGCATGTGGAGCCACTTCAATTGATATCAACATGTTATCTTTAAGACATATATTCTAATATAAACTTAACTTTATACTATTATACTGTAGTCTTGATAAGATCATATGTTTGTGTCTGTGTATTTACGTTATTTTAGACCGATAAACAGAGAACAAATTTTCCTTGTGAAGGATTCATATGTGTGATATGGACTGTTTGGGTTAAAATTTGATTGGAGTTTTGGGTTAAACATTTTATTGTATAATTTACACATTTATGTATGGATGCATAAAGCCTTTTATATGTCCAATTGAGCTGGAGTGTTGGTTTCATAGGTCTTTAAAATCTGTTCTAATAATAATTGGACACTTTGTTGGTCATTTAAGAAAGTGCCACATGGTCTAGCACTATTTCTGCGATGGAATATAAGCGGTTGTATGAAGAAGTTTGCATGCGGTTTTTACCACCTTTGAGATATTTGCCTCATCAAAGTCAATTAACTTAAACTAGAATTGAAGTTCCACCGATTATTGATGGGCTCTTCGAATGGTATATTAATTGAACATGTAATGACTAATGTTCTAGGTAGCTAAGGTTATCGACGTTGCTCCTATTCGTGTTTACGAGGTTTCAACATTTTATTCAATGTTCAATCGATCAAAGGTGAGAAAAAAAATCCTTGTATACATTTGATTGACTTTGGTATCAACCATTTTTCAGTTAGGCAAGTTGCATCTCACCTTCATGGGTTGTATTTGATTGGGTTTCAGGTGGGCAAGTACCATTTGTTGGTTTGTGGCACAACACCTTGTATGATACGTGGTTCACGAGAAATTGAAGATGCCTTGCTGAAACACTTGGGAGTGAAGCGCAATGGTGGGGTTTACAAAGTTCTTTGGATGTCTTTCCATCTCACCTTGACTTTCGGGATGTATAATAGCATGTGAACAGTGACAAAATATTATTTGTGATGTGCAGAAGTGACAAAGGATGGTTTGTTCTCTGTTGGAGAGATGGAATGCATGGTTAGTCTACCTATTTACTGATCTGAAGCTGCTTCTTTTAACTAGTTTTAGCACTGCTTTTTCTTGGACAAGAGAAGTGGTAAACAAATACTGGTATAGAGTACCCAATTGAAGAAACTAAATTTATTTTGTTCTTGCTATCTTGGTCTTTGCTTGAAATCCTAGATTACTGACCCCTACGAAAAGATTCTAAACATAGAGTGAAAATATAGGTCTTGTGTTTGTACTTTTAACTATTTTGTTTTGATTAGTGCATGTCTGAAGTAGTTGGTTTTCTGCAGGGATGTTGTGTAAATGCTCCTATGATAACAGTGGCTGATTACTCAAATGGATCAGAAGGATATACATACAATTATTATGTGGGTACATTATAATTCCTTCAATCTTGCCAAGGTAATTATTTATTTATTTATTTTGTGCTCAGAATCTTATGATAATTTGTTATGTTAAATGCAGGAAGATGTCACTCCAAAACGAGTTGTTGAGATAGTTGAGATGTTAAGAAGGGGAGAGAAGCTACCGGTAAGGAAACTGAATGGAAGCATTGGCTTTTCTTCAGTATTAAGTTTCTTGCTTGCCTAGTGATGTTTGGCTCTGTTTAATTCCTGTTCTATCTTTTTAGCCTGGCACCCAAAATCCTCATCGCATTAAGTGTGGACCAGAAGGAGGAAATACTACTTTGCTAAGTGAACCAAAACCTCCTTCGTGCCGGGATCTTGATGCCTGCTAAAGTTTCAGTAAATGTTGTCTTCAATAATGCTAAGCTTGGAAGTTGTCAGGCTTTCTAGGTTTGTATCTTGTCTGAATTCATTGAAAAACAAACAATTTTTTGTGCCTGCCAGTTCTGCTTCTGGTGGATGTTCCATTATATAAATTCGCATCTTATTTCAAGATATGAGATGACTCATTTACTTTAAAGCTGATTATGGATGTGGAAGTTTATTGTCGCTGTCCCTACTAAATGAGCAGATGATAGCATGCTTGCGCTTATTGCAGCTGCTGAAAGACCATTGAGTTTTAATGATGAACACCAATGAATTTTCCTGAGTTATACCTGCTCCATGTATTGATATTTAGTCTGACCAGTACAATGATGTGAATCAACTTGTCTAAAATAGCAAATGCCTTTCCAGTCGCAATTGCATTGTTGTTGGGTTCAATGGTTACCGTTTAAGAACTTGCTTTCCAAATGTTTTTCAGTCAAACATATTGAACAATGCAATGATTCCTACTACTGGCACTAATTTTGTCATAAGTTGGTACGGCAACATTTGAAAGGAATGGAATCCACCAGATTAGATGAGCAAACGTTGAAGATGATTTATTTTGTTGACTAGTGAAAGAACTCTATTGATATTTGTCTTAAAATTCTGAATATCGGCATGGTGTGATTCAATCAACTCAAACAAAAGGTAGTGATCATCCTAGAGTAGACTAACTCCTAAAAGTCCGTATTCCTGACTCGGCTTGCAGTTTATATTGGCTTATACATGTAATGCACGACTACGAACACGTACGTAGAGCCATGATGAATGTTCAATGAGTATTATCATTGATTCGCTGCAGCAAATGGCAACTCAAGGGGTTGATTTGTTTACAATGAGCCAACAAGGAGTGAAATGTGAATAGGGAGGCTCAGCTAACTGCTAACTGCTAACTGCTAACTGCTAACTGCTAACTGCCAGAGACCCGAAAAAATAATGCTACCGAAAGTGAGTCACTAGACATGATCATCATGACAACTCACGCACAGAATTGAGGGAAATTTGATGATTTGTGTACAGGATAGTAAAATTTTTATTAATTCATTATTCAAAAAGGACAGATCACTTTTCCGAGTCATACAATAACAGCAAGCGGGCTAGTTTAAATCCGAGATTAATTTAAACCGAATCCGGCCCGACCATCGCCATCGCCATCGCCATCGCAATCAATCTCTCCAATGATTTACCCTCTAATAATGATTCAGGAGAAACGAAAAATAAGTCAAATTACTTTTTGAAACACAACCCACGCCTCCTAAACAAAGTAAGCACTATCATTTTATGTTGGACTGCAACACCCGACATTTTCAAACAACCAACCATTATCCATTTTACTACTTCATTCCATTTCCTCTAAAAATATGCTAATACAAATTTTATATACTTATCTCCCCCTTTTAGGAGGTCCCACAATCCACTAACAAAAAAAATTAGAGCCCCCACTACAGAAAAAAAAAGTGCTTCCATCATTTTCCATTACCCCCCACCATTGACGCAAAAAAGCAGAGCATATCAAGTGATCCTTGACAATTCCTCTCCTTTACTTGGAACTTGGCAAGACACTGAGGCCCTGCCTCTATTTTTTTAGGCATTGACATCGATCCCTGTTTTGACAAAAAGCTTCAAAAGAAAAAGGCTAAAAAAGCAGCTACCATGGCATCTGACTTTGATTGCAATTTGAAATATGCGAGAGCCAGCGAGCGCTGTGAAAGAGAGAGAGAGAGAGACTTATTTTTGTGGGGTTAGAAGCGGACAAATACGGTGTGGGACCTCTGGGACTAGTTAGTGAGTTCTTGATGGGGACCATGGGATGAGTACACTTTTCTAAAAGGTCTACGAAGGAGGAGGATTAGTCTCAGGCTTCACAAGATTTGGGGATTCCGGTGGTTGTGAATGGTAAATCGCAGTGGCCAGTGAGATGGGCATTATGCAAAGAGCCTTTGATTGAAGGAATTGCATGGCAGCTCCAACATTTTCTTCCATTAATTTAGCTACCTGTCGCTCTGTGCCGTCGTTTGACCATTTCTCCCAAGCTGGTTGGTTTCTTCCACCTTCACCAGATTCATCCTGTAATGAAGAGAAAGCTCAATTGTGACTAATTGTACATGGAAAAAGAAATAAATTATCCTCTTATATATAATCATTTTTTTAACACCTCGACTGATGATAGTGGAATGTCTGTCACAAGTGGAGCCACAGCACCAGCTCCGCCCAATCTACTCATGCTCAAAACCTGTCAATTTGAATGATAAAATATTGGTAAAAAGAGGAATATAAATTTAAACAAACAAAAAGGCCATTGGTGTTCACATTTATCCGACTTCCTATAGAAAGCAGGCACGCATTTCAGCAAGGAGCGGGCTAGTCTACCCACTGTTGCATATGTAATGCACATTCACCTTTCAAACAACCTAACTTCTTATTGTGACACGCCATGGAGGTATTCTATTCTCAATGATTGCACCTATTCAAAGGAGGTAATAATAATGTTGATGGTAAACATAATGCGCCTGACATCAAATGGCTCCTTGAAATAAAATTTTTAAACAAAAGACAACCCAAATTGTATCGAGTAGAACACGTGTGGCAATAACTATATTTGATTTGAAACAAGACCATGAAATAAATTTACTTAGATCATATTGAAGTCGGGCTCTTGGTAAATATGGGAGTGGTCAGACAATTGGGCTTTCCTTGGTATTGCTATGCTATGCTATAACTTTTAAGACACAACTATTGTCAAACAAAATCACTAGCTAGTATAAGTGCATGAGTGATAAATGCTAGTTACCAAGTGTTCACCACACAATTTTAACTATTATACTTTCAAAACAAAAGCCTTAAAAGATTCAAAAGCAAGATATTCCGAGACAGCTTCAACACAAATTATTGCAAGAAAAAGAAAAGATTATATAGATAAAAATAACAATATATTCAATACAACATATGAAGGAAGTCTAATACGTCATGTTATAAAACTAAGCTATATGATTGGAACGAAAAAGAGTTCTTTATGATTTATAAACTACCAAACCTGAAAAGAAACAGGATTATTTTACCTTAACTTGCAGCCTCAGAAACTTCACATAATCCACAATTTCATCGAGCATGGCTGCTCTATCAGTCTACGCAAACAAAAGCATATGTTAGTATTAGAGGGAACAGGCACTGGTTATTATGCTTCATAAAACTTCCCCACGATTAACTTCACCAGTAGCCTCCCACAAGTAACTACAAATCACCAATTCCCCAAGCATACTCCAAAAACTACCAAACAATTAATGAAACGAGAAAATAAAAGAAATTAGCTGGTTTTCAGACAGAGGAAACAATGATCCAACCATTAACCGGAGCACAATCAAATAACATAGTTTTCACTTACAACTCCTCATCTATGACTTGATGATATTGGTCAAAATTCAACAAAATCAACTTTTGATTCCATATCAAGGCAAGCAAACTGATGTGGGAGAAGTAATAAAAACTCTATGTACGAAATAGAAACATGATGTAAGAAAAGGGTTTACATTTTCCATAATCAGCAGATATATGCAGTTTAGGCATGAAAGAAAAACAAGAATCTTGGACAAAATTAACCCTTTTTTTTATTTGAAAAAGCAACATCCCTGAACAGTTGCAACAAAGTAAGACCCACTTTTAAGGTCAGGGAGTGGGTTGTAAAATAGCTTAGGGTGAGCTCAATGCACTCTTGACCTATGTAAACAACTTTAAAACATTGAACGAACAAATGTGAACAAATAACTGATTTCAGCTCTGACATTATCCTCTGACACCTCAAACTTTACTGCTATTTAGATTAACAAACACCATAGTCAGCAAAGAGAGTAGGGGAAGAAAACAACTTTAATGTCATAGCATAAATTTCATTGACTCCTTCACTGTCCTAATGGTACTTTCATTCTTTCTGTCAAGGAAATTGTTCCTTCTAATTTAGGAAGAAAGAGACTCTGTATTTCTTTTCCAACCAATTATATTAGGTGATAAGAATATCTGTTTACCAATCATTTGCTGTTCCTTTTCCATTTTCAAATTGTTTTCATTACACTTTGTAGAGTGCAAACATAAGAAACAAATACAAAGTGCAGAATAGCTTGAGCCAAAGAAAGTAGGTACAAAAAAGCCCCATTTAGCAATTGAGTAATGCAATCACATAGAGAACATGTATTTACCTTGTTGACACTAGGAACCAGCTCCTGCAGTGCCCTGATTCTTTCTGCTATTCTTTCTCTTCGCAGCTGAACCATAAAAGAGACAATAGAAGAATGGATGAAGTCTGGAAGGTCTAGAGAAAATAGGACTCCAAAGTGTGTTGTATTACAAATGAGATGTCTAAAAAAATCATGACTAATAACTCCTCCTACATGACAACCTCCAATCAAGCACAAAACTTGCAAGGGTTTCATATTTACCCAGGTTTTAAAAAGATGGCCATTATATTTTGATTTCTTAAGGAGCATAAATAGTGTTGCATCAATAGAGTCTCATAAAAATAGATTATTTCAGCAACAATTAATGATTTGCAAGCTGTGTTTCAATGAATTCAAGATTGGAAGCAATAAAAACATGATAGCTAAGATCATTCTAAAAGTGGGTTCCAAATCAAGAACCGTATAACTGCATATATAAGCTCATACTGACGTATCAATTTAGAAACCAATGCAAGTGTAAAATTATTTTGCATGGCAAGGCATTAAACTATTAAAGCCTATTTCTACCTAAATAGTTATTATGCATTCAACTATTTTGCAGTCTCACAAATTGACAGCCATATCAATGTTCAGGGAGCACTTGCAGTTGTTTTGTTGGTATATTCTAGTAGACTTACCCTTTCAGCAATGCTGTGAGGATCCGTAGCCTGTCCTCTCCTAGCCCGCACCCTAGGGCGCATTGCTGGTGGATGCGGAGCAGCAGGAACAGGTGAGGGCAGTGGTTGGCCATGAAAAACCTGCAAAAAGATGGTTAGTAACAATAATCTCACCAAAATGCAAGACCAAGAAGAGTGCAACACCAAGAGGCAGCCTTTAGAATATTACACTGATAGCATCTATAAAATTTAACGATAAGCTCATCAATATAATTCGGAAACTATGAGAAAATGGTAACATAACTGACGAAAATAGTAGTTACAATGCTTGTGAAAACAAAATCTTGTCAAGAAAGTAGAGTTCATATGTGTACAGATGCTGAAATGTCATCCAATTCATGCAATTTCTCTTCCCCACCAGAAAGAGATAAGAGAACTTTAAAACTCTTCATTCCCACCAATTATGGTCTTGCAATTTTTACTTCTGACATGTTTCATGAAAGCATTGCAAAAACCTCAAAGAGGATCCTGATCTGTTTATGGACTCCTAATTAATTTTTTAATAAGAATTTTATAGTCTAAAATATCCTATTTTTCATGCATATTTTCTCTTTCATCCTTAAGAAACATGGTAGAAGAGAGATGGTCTCTTCCCCAGGGCAAAGATAAGACTAACTTGTGTGGAACAACAGTATTAACTTGAAAGCAGCCGGTGCCTTCCTGTGCATAATCATTAGAAATAAATTTGAGAATTCTCATCAACAAGGAAGATGAAATCCGGTGTTCCCCATTTTACTAGCCAATAACCACCAAAAGAAACAGCTGGTTTTACCCAAGATAAAAACCAACATATACCGTTATTCTATAGTTCTTTCCCCAACTATTTATAATTTCTCAAGCATTCATTCTTCTCGTGCCTGTATTATTTTGAGACTTTGGAATCTCACAACAGTAACCTCCATAATACAGCCTGTTGCAAGCTTTTAGACGTCCTTTTCTTTTCCCTTTTTTCTCTCTCTCCCTCTTCTCAGCTCTGAGCTATCAGACAAGATAATCAGGAATCTAAAAGGAAAAAAAAAGATCAAACATACAAGCAAATATACTCCCACTAATCTTCTTACAGAGTATGCTAGTTACTCCCAAGGTTTAAACTAATGCCCAAAGAAAACAAAGAAATTGATAAGTAATGTAATCAGTAAATTACTAACTAATAAATATAACAAGAAAAAGAAAAGCAAAGTCCTCCGCTAATCTAGTCAAATGCAAAGAAAATTTCAAAAAACAAAATATATCTTACATTTTTACGGTAGAAGCTCTACCATCAACAAGTTCTTCGTGAAACCGCTTTCCCACTTCCAGAGGCTTCCTCGGGCTTCAAAAACCCTCCTTTACCTTGCTCCAAACTCAACCCTAACGGAAACCCCTGTCCGTGAAACCCACCGCTTACGCCGCCTCCGAGCGCGGAGATGTGGCCGGAGCCGTCGCCGGAGCTGAGCTGCAGCATCATCGGCGAGCCCGCACCAGCTGTTGCAGCCAAACCGCCATCGTTTGCCGTCAAGCCGGACTCAGCAGAAGCGAAATTAGGAATACCGAGGATTTGTTCGAGGAAATCGTCAGATGAGGATTCGTTGGGGTTGTTAGCCATGAGTTTGACTCGGTCGAGTCGTGGATGAGTTATGTGAACGAGTTAAAAAGAGCATCTACATGCAAAAATGTTACGAGAAAGACAGATTTTTCTGTCAAGTTTCGACTTTGATAAGCTTCGGTTAGCTTGTTTTTTTCTTTTTCTTTTTCTCTCTCTCTTCTCTCTACTGGCAAGTACTCTCGAGGGCGAAGAGACGAGGGACACGAAAAGAGAGTGGCTTTATCCTGCTTAAAAATGTTGTACTTTGTGTAAAAGGGGCTGTCTTTGACTAATATTACATGTCTACCCCTTCATTGTTCCTCCGGCTTTCGTCTGTCCAAACGGCGTCGCTATTAACCAGATTACTTTTGCCCGCCAACTACCACACCAGCTGAGCCTGTATCCCAGATTTTTTATTTTTTCTCTGCTCTCTTTTTGTCACTAATTTGATAAATTTCAAAGTGCTTTTAATATTTGTCAAAATCAAATACGAGTCTACGTTATATTTAAATAGTTGTTTAATTTTCAAGAAGATCCTCATTAATTTTTTTTAAGAGAGTTATTAATTAAATAATAAACATTAATCCATCTTCTATCAAATTTCATCACGAGACTTCATTCTTTGGTATCGTATGGAGGCAAAGCTTTTCTTTTGCAGTCGTACAGCAATAATGATAAGATAATAATAGGTCATAATATTAGGGAATAATGGATTATAAATTGGGAGATAGTGCGGAGACGAATTAAGAATTTTGGAATACACGCATGCATATGATTGAATATAATGTATGCTTTTGCTTTGCATGAATTGAATGTGATGGCAACATTCATAACAATCTGTAAAATACATTTCTATTTTCCAGTGAAAAAAATAATAATAAGATAGCAGATATTAACTCACTAAAAATGGGGGCGAACAAGTCCGGAAGAGATTCCGATCATTCAGAATCAGAAGCAAGGAAATGGCTTCTTCCACCCGAGCTAACCCGAGCAAGAAGTGAAACTTCTTTTTGGGCCTAAAGGAATACTGGGGATATTGGATTCCGCCCCTCATTAAAACCTTCTGTGGATATGGATCAGGCCCTCTAACTATTTGCTCTTTTAAGTTTGTTTTGCTGTAAAATCCCCCCTTTTTTTTTTAACATAACAGCCATAATGACCCAAAATGATGTTGGGAATTGTTCGGTATTACCAACTCTCAAAGTTATATGAAGGTATCCCTTTGAAGGTTCACCTAAACCCATAAAATAAATTCGGTTTTGATACCGAATAAACACGTCTTATTATTTTATTGTAACCTAAAAATTGTTATTAACTTAATGTGATTGATTTTTTATGATCTAAAATGGGATATTGAGGCGTCCGGCACAAACAGATCCAGGGGTGCGTCACCAAAGGCAAACTGTAGAGCTTGAAACCAGTCAAAACCCTCTGGACTCGTCCGCAGCTAATCCTACTTAAACCCCACGACGTCGACGTCGCATCTAAATCTTCTCCTAATAGCGTCTAATGGCTGCTCTGAAAGCAAACAACTAGCTTTCACTCCATTTGAAGAACCCACGTCCCCATTGTTTCACTCGATTTCCCGGTCACCAATCTGCTCTTTCTACCAGAAGATTCACTCCTATGGCTGCCCTCACCCGTTTCTCCCCCACTGTTGGTCTCGCTGAAACATTTACCAGATTGAGAAAAACAGGGCAAAGTAAGCCTTTTTTTTTTTTTTTGTGTTTACCCCGTGTCCTTAACATTTTACTATGCATGTTTTGCCCACACTTTGGTCCCCCTTAATCGGATATGGTAGTTTATATTGGGTTGTTACTTGATGATACGATTTTGGGTTTCGCTGTTGTATGATGGTGGACTTGGGCACTTTTGACTTTTGATAGTTTGCTTGAATTGGTCGCGAAATGAAGGGGAAGTATGCTTGAGATTTTTGTTTGATATGACTTTCACGGGTTTGAATGTTCTTGGTGTACTTAGTTTTGATGTTCCAAAGCTGCATTGAGGATTTAACTGGCTTGTTGATTATTATTGGATGATCATCATATATGTGTTAAAGTTATGACATTGATGAGCAAAAGAAGATGAATTAAACAGTCAAATGGGATGCAAATGCTATGTTTTATCTTGTGACTATGGCTGATGTTTGGTCTATTGGGAAGATAGAACATAATTTGTTTGCCTTACTCTGCTTAGTCGCAGAATTTTAGGTGCATGTGTGTAGGTGAATTGAACTCTAACATCATTTAAAAGAAAATATCTTTAAGTATTATCCTTGACCTCTCATATGAGATTTTGGTCAGATATCCTAACGTTTTGGATGGGTAATGTTGTCGACAGCAACAAATTACTAGGTCAAATAATAGATCATTGTAGGTATTAACATGTGATTTGGCCAAGTTTAGAACAAGTTTGTCTTCTTTGATCTTGTGCAGTGACTAAGTTTCCTGTATTACTCCTATTAACAGAAAACAAATGAAGAAAGAAAGTTTTATGTACCACCAACAGTTGTGCAATTTTAAAAAAAAACACCCATGATGGTGAAACTCTATAATTTGTGCTTAATGAAATGCCATGTCAGTTGAGCAAAGATTTTCTAGAATTTTCTGAAACTAAAGAACTATTCTTTAAAAGGATTAGAGAAACTCAACTACTTTTCATTTTTTTAATTATGTTTACAAACTTATTGAAATGCTTCTTTCCTTTAATTGCAATTCATTTATTATTCTTACTAGTGTGATAAAAGGGGTCTCTTATCCAGTTGTTACGACTTCATTCGTGACAAGCATTTGTATGGATGGATCAGGTTTTTGTGGTTGTTTTTCCAAACGGTAGGTTCCTGTGACCTTATCACATTGCATTTGATGATCATGAATCTGTTGAAGGTGGCCCTTATTCCATACATCACAGCTGGTGATCCTGACCTTCAACCACTGCACGAAGCATTGAAGTTGCTTGATTCTTGCGGATCAGATATAATTGAACTAGGTGTCCCATATTCTGATCCTTTAGCAGATGGTCCAGTCAATCCAGGTTGGATCACAGTTTTGGCTATTTGTGTGTGTGTGTGTGATGTGTGTGAATGTTTACGGTTGTTATTACAAGTATTTTCTTAGGCTTGCGGCCACACGATCCTTGGCAAGAGGGACAAACCTTCAACGGCATCCTTTCTATGTTGAAGAGGTAGGATCTATACAGTGCTAAGTTACCTGTCTGTAACAGAATGATAAAGATGGATCAAAATTTTTCTTAATTCACATGCATCACTTTGACATCTGTAGAACTTTGTCAGATGTTGTTAAAGAATCATATTTTGACTTGTACAGCAATGTCAATAGTGTAAACTAGTTGTTTTGCTGGTGGGTTTTGGAAAATGTGATCTCCTATAGTAGCACTATATGTTATTGCACAGGAAGATTGTCACTTATATTTAGCATATTTGGTACCATATTGATTTACCTTTTCTTTTAAGAAACTTGGTTTCAACAAGTGGAACTAATCAGGCAGTTTACTCTTCTTAACTGTTAACTAATTACTTAAAAGACACATTACCACATCAGTAGCAAGAGTGGAATGCTTCGTCTAATTACTTTGTCAAAATTACCTAATTTTTTCTTCTTCTTTGGGAGTGGAAAATTACGTAAATGTATGCATGCAGGTACATGCAATTGCCTGTATGATAAGTTTATAGTCAGTAATCCATTCCATATTTACTTCTCAGTTTTTAGTCAAAATGTTCTCATTGTGTTTTCACTATTGGCTGGACAGGTGGTTCCTCAAATATCTTGTCCAATTGCTTTATTTACATATTACAACCCTATTCTGAAGCGTGGAGTTGAGAATTTTATGTCCACTGTAAGATGTTGGCGTACATGGTAATTTACATGTTAAATTTTGCATCAGGTTTTAGATTTTGTTTTGATATTATCAGATCTATTTCTCAAACTCTTTGTATTGATCAAAAAGAGATTTAACTACCTAAAATATCTTACATGTGAATGATTCTAAAAGACAATTTAAATCGGTAACATTTTATCAAATTTAGAGTACTTGCTTTGGTAAAAATATTTTCTTTATCAGGTGTATTGGTTCCTTACCACTTCTTGCCAGTTTGCTTTAATTTGGACTTTGCAAGAGGTAGTGAAAAGCTTCTATTGTTAGGTTAGTGCTGGTGCAAAACAAAGTTGGCTTTTCAACAGTTAGGTTAT